>CM046657.1:112881925-115281925 GCA_025594165.1 Tamias sibiricus
CTTTCTGTGTTATTAAAATTATTTACTCTTAAGATATAAAATTCAACCAATAATTCTGTTTTTTCCTGAAAGTTTAAAGTTTTTTTCTTTGAAATCTTTTTTAACTCATCTGTTTATATAATGCATAACATGCCTAATTTCATTTTATTTTCCATAAGAATTTGAATAACCAAATTCTTAGTAGTTTGTCTCTTGAATTCTTGATTTGTAATCTCACTTGATACTGAATTTCTATTTGTGCCTGGGTCTCTATCAAGGTTATCTTTCTGTTCTTTTTGACTTTTTGCCTTTGGCCAACATCATGCTAATTTTAATTATAAGATATAGTAAGTAAGTCTTGATAGCACATTGGGTAAATACCTTATGATTTTTCAGATTTTCTTTTCTTTTTTTCATTTTTCTTTTTTGAATGGGCTTTAGGATCACCTTAAGTTTCTTTCTTTCTTTTTTTTTTTCCACCTTAAGTTTCATGGAAAATGTTGAAAGGAAGTATACTGAATTTATACATTAATTTGGGGGATAATTGCAATTTTTAAAAATATAGTCATTTTACCTATAAACAAGATAGATTTATTTGTCTTTTATCTTCCTCAGTGAAGTTTGAGTTTTTCTTTATAAAAGTTTTCTTTTTTTTGGTACTGGTGGTTGAACCCAGAGGCACTTTACCATTGAACCACATACCCAGGGTGGTCTGTCCCTCTACACCCTCACTCTGGTCTTTTAATTTTTAAATTTTGAGAAAGGGTCTCACTAAGTTGCTTAGGGCCTCACTAAATTGCTGAGGTTGAACTCGAACTTGTGATACTCCTGCTTCAGCCTCCTGAATTGCATGAATTAGAGGTGTGTGTCACCATGCCCAGCTTTCATAAAAGTCTTATGGTATCTTTTGTTAGGTGTATTCTGAGAAATCTTAAATTTTTATTTTAATTTTCAATGACAAAGTTATATTTAAAATTATTTATATAATATTTAGGAATGATGTTGATTTTGGTATGTCTATCTGAAATTAAACTTACTGGTCTCTTTTATTGTTCTAATGTTTTGTCCTTTCTCTTTGATTTGATTTTCTTCATGATAAATTATGTCATCCACAAATAAATTTATATTTCTTTTCTATTAAATTTTCACCTTTATATTTATATCTAAATAATATAGTTTAGATAGATATCTTTGAACAGTAATACAATCTTGCATCTGCAGATATTGTGTGTTTCTTCCTGGTTTCTTTTTTCTTTCTTTTTTTCTTTTTTTAAACCTTTATTTATGTGGTGCTGAGGATCGAACCCAGGGCCTTACACATGCAAGAGGAGACTAGCTCACATGAGAGAGGAGACTCTCTCTACTGCTGAGCCAAACTTGGAAGGAGAAGTATCCATGTTGTACTTAGCAGCTACATATTTTCTACTGTAACGAATATACCACAGTTTATGTACTACGGTTTCTGTATCTATTGTTTCTGTATCTATTGTTGATGGATGTTTGGGCAGTTTCCTGTTTTCATGATAATGCTGTTTGCATGTTCTTGGTTGTCTTTTTATAACTTCCCATGCGTGGATCTGCAGGTTCATAAGAGTATACAAATCTTTAACCTAGACAGTATAGTGCTG
Organism: Tamias sibiricus; assembly: GCA_025594165.1. Classification (NCBI taxonomy): domain Eukaryota; kingdom Metazoa; phylum Chordata; class Mammalia; order Rodentia; family Sciuridae; genus Tamias; species Tamias sibiricus. Next base: position 112,883,533 of record CM046657.1, read on the forward strand.
AACTGTTTTTCAAGGTGATTGTATTAATTTAGATTTCCACTGACAGTATTTGAGTGTTCCTTTTGCTCCATGTTCTTGCCAATGGTTGATGTTACCAATTTGGTGTTCATGTAGCTATGATCTTGGAATTTTCATTTTCCTGATTGAAAAGTTAAACACTGTTCCATGTGAATGTCAATTGCTTATTTGAATATCATCTTTTGTGAAGGTCCTGTTTCAAGTCTTTTGTCCATTTTTGTATTAGATTATCTGTCTTACTGATTTTTAGATATATCTTTGGGTACGTATTCTGGATATGTTCTGCACATATCTTCTGATTCCATCACTTGTGTTTTTACTCTTTGTGATCTGTCGATAAAAAGAAGTTAAATTGGGCTGGAGTTGTGGCTCAGCGGTAAAGCACTTGCCTTGCACATGTGAGGTGCACTGGGTACAAACCTCAACACCACATAAAAATAAATAAAATAAAGGTATTGTGTCCATCTACAACTAAAAAAATTAAAATAAAAAATAAGTTAAATTATTTTTCTGTGTTTTAAAAATTTTCCCCTTTTAAAGTAGTAGAATATAATTAATATTTTCCTTTATGGTTAGTACTTTTTATTGTCCTGTTTAAGAAAGTTTTCTAATGAAATGATGCAGATCATTTTCTTGTATTATCTGCTAAATCTTTCTAGCTTTGCCTTTCACATTTAGGTCTCTAACGTGGAACATATGTACATATATGCATATATGTACATATATGCCATATGTACATATATGTATGTATGGTATAGGGTGAGAGTTTGGTTTTTGTTTTTTCCCATATGGATACTCAATTGTTCTTTTTTTTGGGTGGGGAGGAGTACCAGGGATTGAACTCAGGGGCTCTCAACCACTGGGCCACATCCTCAGCCCTTTTTTGTATTTTATTAGAGACAGGGTCTCACTGAGTTGCTAAATGCCTTGCCATTGCGGAGGCTGGCTTTGAACTCGTGATCCTCCTGCATCAGCCTCCCAAGTGCTGGGATTACCACACCCGGCTTCTACTACTTTTTTTGGTGGGGGCAGAATAACACAAATTTGTCATAGATGTCTGTGCTTGTGTAGATATATTTCCGGACTTTTCTGTCCTGGTGTCTGACACAGAAAAATCCATGTAAAAAAAGCACAAGCAAGAAGGTGGGAATAGGGGCTGGGGTTGTGGCTCAGCGGTAGAGCGCTCGCCTTGAACGTGCAGCGGCCCGGGTTCGATCCTCAGCACCACGTACAAATAAACCCATTGTGTACAGCTAAAGCAAATAAATAAATATTTAAAAAAAAAAAAAAAAAAAAAAAAAAAAAAAAAAAAAAAAAAAAAAAAAAGGGTGGGAATAAATTACAATTATTAGTCATTGTAACAGATAAAATGGACTAAACCCACCAGTTTGGAAACAGATTTTACATTGGATTTTTAAAACCTGAGAACTTTAAAATAAGAAAACCCAGAAAAGTTGAAAGCAAAAGATGGGAAAAAGAATTAACAGGTAAATTCTGAGTGTCTTTCTCTTCTTTGGGAAGGAATAGGTGTCTCAGTTCAACTTCATACATTGTTGAGTCTAAGGCCTCTCTGCTCCTGTCCCCTAGTGTTTATTAAAACTCAAGCCCTAACAGGGCTGTGACACATAGCTTGGGAGACTGAGGCAGGAGGATCACAAGTTCAAAGCCAGCCTCAGGAACTGTAAGGTCCTAAGCAACTTAGTAGACCCTGTCTCAAAATAAAAAATAAAAAGAGCTGGGAATGTGCCTCAGTGGTTAAGTGCCTCTGGGTTCAATTCCTGATACCCCCCCTAAATAATAATGGCAATTAATAAAAATAAAACTCAAGCCCAAAGATTACAGAAATTTACCTCCCAACACAGCTTTTTTATCACCCCTGCCCCTGGAATTTTTTTTGTTGTGGATCAGCCATGTATTTAAAGACAATTTGCCATGTTTTATTTTATCTATCATGTTTCAGGCATTTGTAGGGACATTTTCCACTTTTTAACTTCCATTCGTTTAGTCTGCTGTGTATTGTGTACACCATTAGTCTTTCACAGAGTTTTGTTGCTTTTTTTTTTTTTTTAAACTCCTGTTGCTGAGGATCAACTCAGGTCCTTGTGTCTGAGAGTTTTTAAGAACTCATCCTTCAAAGGGTAGCACTAGATATAGTGATTGCCTGTGGTTGATGTTATGGATTATTTCTTATATTCATGTGTTTTTCATATTTCTACTAGAGAGCACATATTTTATAACTTTATCTTAAAAAGAGAAATTGTCCTTAAGATCCTTCAAGTAATAGCCCTTCTTTTCCATTTGTTGCAGGTGGTGCGGTTGTGTCAGAACCCAAAGCTGGCGCTAAAGAATAGCCCACCTTATATCTTAGATCTGCTGCCAGATACCTACCAACATCTCCGTACTATCTTGTCAAGATATGAGGGGAAGATGGAGACACTTGGAGAAAATGAATATTTTAGGGTGTTCATGGAGAATTTGATGAAGAAAACTAAGCAGACCATAAGCCTCTTCAAGGAGGGGAAAGAAAGAATGTATGAGGAGAATTCTCAGCCTAGGTAATGGAGAAATACTACACAAATATTATTTCAGGTCTGTGACTGCCAGAATGGATAACACATAGAAGTAGTTGAATTTGTTTGAATTTTATAGTAACTGGAATTGAAGATGACAGTAGATTTAAAGGTGTGCTTTATGGATAAGTTCTTTTGGAGGACATTGCACCATCTTTAGGTCTGATAGACTTGTTTTCCTCTGAAAGACCATTGATTTAAAGTCATGAAAATGATAGCAGAAAGTAGACCTTTGAAGACTTGGAAGATCATGAAAGTTAATTGTGTGTGGATGTTATTGTGTTTGGTTTTGTCCAGTTGGAAGTAAATTTTAACTCATCTAAAACAAGTAACAAAATGTAAATTCCACTAGGATTTTTTAGTGAATAATTTACTCTTGAGAGACTTTTAATTAGGAGGAATAGTAATTTTCAAAGGCATTAAGTTATTATGCATTACTCTAGCAGTAATGTACTAAATGGTATTTTTGTAGTTTACTACTTTGTCTCTGTTGGCTTCAATTTTGGCAACTTTAGTCCCACTTAAAGTTTTCTCCACATCATTACTCATATTACACTTGACTGTAACTAATTATTCAGGTTTAGTTCAGGTATCAGTCTTTTCTTCTTGAAGTGATTTCTGGTGAATAAATTCAGTCTGTAGGAACCTTTATAACTTCTGGTTTACTTGCAAACGAACTTTATTCTTATTAAATGTAAAAGGGCTGGGGATGTAGCTCATTGTCTAGCATGTGTGAGGCTCTGGGCTTGTTGGGGGCGGGGGGAGAAAGAAAAAGGAAGAAAGCAAGCAAAAAAGAAATCTTGAGTATATGGAACTCTAAGCTAACTTGTCATTTCATATTGCAGGTTTCTTTTTTTTTAATTTTTTTTAATATACTTTTTAGTTATTGATAGACTTTTATTTAATTACTTACACATGGTGCTGAGAATCGAACCCACTGCCTTACACATGCCAGGCAAGCATGCCATCACTGAGCCCCAGCCCTCTTTTATTTCTTTACAGGACTGGGTACTGAAGTATTTGAGAGTGCTTCTCTACCCTCCCTGCCCCCTGTGCCTAGGGATAGAAGCCAGAGCCTGGCACATGCTAGGCAAGCACTGAGCTATATCCTCAGCCCTTTTTATTTTATTTTAAGACAGCATCCCACTAAGTCACCCAGGATGGCTTTATTCTGGTGATCCTCCTGCCTCAGTCTCATGAGTGGCTGGGATTGCAGATGTGTGCCTACAAGCCTGGCAAGAGGTTCTAAAAATATAATCTCAGTAATAAGTAAATCTGTATTAGCTAACAAAACTTTAAAAATTTACCAGCTACTGTAAACTGTATTGTGGCTAATTCTAGAAAGTGAGAGAATTAAGCATTGAAATATGATGTTAATGTAACATCATCCAAATATGGTATAATATAATATGACTCAATAGAGATACATAACAGGATGCTGCAAAGAACACAGTTTTGCCTGGTGGCATTAGAAAAAGCAGCATAAAGGAAGTGTTATTTGAACTAGATTTTGTAGGACTTTTAAAGGAATTTTCTATGCACAGAAGTTAAGAGAAGACCTTTAGTGTAGTGGTATGAAAATACAGACTGTTTAAGGAACATGAGCAGTCTGGTTTGGCTAGAACTATGGTAGCTAGATAAATGGAAATATGGTTGGAGTCCTGTTATAAAGGGCTGGACTTTGACCTGTAGACTTTCTCTCCTGTAGTTGATAGACTGTCATAAAACAGTTGGTGTCTATGTTGAGGGGAGAGGATATTTGGGATTGAACCCAGGGTTGCTCTACCACTAAACTATATCCCCAACCCTTTTTATTTATTTTTTAATTTGGAGACAGGGTCTCTTCAAGTTGCCCAGATCATCCTCCATCTTGCAATCCTCCTGCCTCAGCCTGCCTAGTTGCTGGAATTATAGGCATGCACCACTGTGCCCAGACCTTTTTATTTTTTATTTAGAAACAGGATCTTGCTAAGTTGATGAGGCTGGCCTTGAACTTGTGATTCTCCTGCTTCAACCTCCCAAGTCATGAATTACAGGAGTGCCCCACTAAGCCTGGCTTTCCTTTTCTTTTTTTTTCTCTCCTGATAAGGGAAAATTTATGAGCTTTAGTGTTTGATGTTTTTGATCTATGTTTTGGCTTCTTAGAAGTTTTTCTATTTTTTTAATATGGATATAATTCACATAACGTAAAACTCACTCTCAAAGTATACAATCCAGTTAAAGTATACAATCCAGTGGTTTTTAGTTTATTCAGTCATGTAGCCATCACCACTCTTCAAGTCCAGATTATTTTAATTACCCCCAAAAGAAACCCATACTTATTAGCAATCACTTTTTATTTCCTTCTCCACCTCCCCTATTGCCCAGTCACTAAAAATATCTGCTTTCTCTCTTAGTGGATTTGCCTGTTCTGGACATTTCATAGAAGTATAATTGTATAACATGACCTTTTGTGTCTGGCTTCTTTTAGTATGTTTTCACAGTTCATACATATTGATAGTGTAAGTCAGTACTTCATTTCATTTTATAGTTAAATGAGTTTTCAATGTACGGTCATACACATTTTGTCGTGGACATTGGGTTTGTTTCCATTTTTTGGCTATTCAGAATAATGTAGCAGGCTGCAATGGCACATACCTATAATCTCAACGACTCTGGAGACTGAGTCAGGAGGATCACAAGTTTGAGGTGAGCCTTGGCAATATTGAGAACCTGTCTCAAAAACTAAAAAAAGCTGGGGTATATACCTCAATAGTAAAGTGCCCCTGGATTTGATCCCTAGGACTGCCAAAAAAAATGCTGCTGTTAACATGTACAAATTTTGCATGGGTATTTATTTTTTTCCCTTCTCTTTGGTCCATAACTAGGAAAGGAAATCATATGATAATTCTGTGTTTAACTTTTTGAGGAACTTCCAAACTGCTTTGACAAGTAACTGCAGCATTTTGCCCTCCTCTAGCAATGTATCAGGATTCTGATTTCTCACCAACACTTGTTATTGTTGTCATTTTTGGGGGGAGGGGCTACTGGGGATTGAACTCTGGGACACTCAAACACTGAGCCATATCCCCAGCCCTATTTTGTATTTTATTTAGAGACAGGGTCTCACTGAGTTGCTTAGTGCCTTGCTTTTGCTGAGGCTGGCTTTGAACCCACAATCCTTCTGTCTCAGCCTCGTGAACTGCTGGGATTATTGGCGTGTACCACTGAGCCTGGTTTATTGTCTTCTTTATTATAGTTATCCTACTGGGGTGTGAAGTGGTATCTCAAGGTTTTGAAGTGTTTTCCTAATGAGTAATATGAGTGTGAGCATCATTTCATGTGCCTATTAGATATCTTCTTTGGAGAAATGTCTGATCAAAAGTTGTGCCCACATTTTAATTGAGTTATTTGTCTTTTTATTGTTGAATTGTAAGTTTTTTTTTAACATGTTCTGGATACTACTATCATAAATCATATATGCCATGTATAAGATTTGTAAAACTACTCCCATTTTGTGAATCTTTTCACTTTCTCAGAATATGCTTTGAAGCACAAAATATTTTAATTTTGAAAGTCTAATTTTAAATCTAATCTCCACCCTTTTTTGTTTTCAGACGGGGTCTCACTAAGTTGCTTAGGACCTTGCCAAGTTCCTAAGGCTGACCTTGAATTTGTGATAGTCCTGCCTCAGCCTCCTGAGTTGCAGGGATTACAAGCATGTCACACCCATGCCTGGCTTGAAGTCTAATATTTTTTCTTTGATTGTTTGTACTTTTAAGAAACATTTGCCTAATTTAAGATCGTGAAGACTATGCCTTTTTTTTTTTAATTCCATGAGTTTTATAGTCTTAGCTCTTGTATTTATGTCTTTGATCCATTTTTAGTTAATTTTTATGTATGGTATGGGGTAGAGATCCAACTTTATTCTTTTTTTTTTTTTTTTGGTATAGATATTCCATTGTCTTGTACCATTCTTCTTTTCCTGTCTGGATACCTTTTATTTTATTTTTTCCTGCCTAATTGCACTGGAGAGACTTCTGTTGAACAGAAACTATGTTGAATAGGAGTGGCAAGAGTAGGCATCTTTGCCTTCTTCTTGGTATCAGGAGGAAAATTTTTAGTTGTTAATCATTGAGTATGGTGTTAGCTATGGAATTATACACTTTTTAGGTTGAAGAAATTTCCTTCCTATTTTTGTATATCAGAGGAACTGGGCACACCTGTAATCCCAGTGACTGGGGAGGCTGAGGCAGGAGAATCACAAGTTCGAGACCAGTCTCAGCAACTTAATGAGATCCTGTCTCAAAATAAAAAACAAAAAAGGCTGGCGATATAGCTCAGTGGTAAAGCACCCTTCAGTTCAATCCCTAGTACTGCAAAAACAAACAAACAAAAAAAAAGTGTGTGTGTGTGTGTGGGGGGGGGGGGTTTTTTTGTGGGTACCAGGGATTGAACTCAGGGGCACTCGACCACTGGGTCACATCCCCAGCCCTTTTTTGTATTTTTTTAAAAATATTTTTATTTATTTGCTTTAGTTGTATACAATGCATTTTATTCAATGCGTTTTATTTGTATGTGGTGCTGAAGATCGAACCGGGGTCGCCCACGCGCTAGGCAAGCGCTCTACCGCTGAGCCACAATCCCAGCCCCTTTTTTGTATTTAATTTAGAGACAGGGTCTCACTGAGTTGCTAAGTGCCTCACCATTGCTGAGGCTGGCTTTGAACTTGTGATCCTCCTGCCTCAGCCTCCCAAAGTGCTGGGATTATAGGCGTGCGCCACTGTGCCCGGCTGTGTGTGTGTATTTATTTATTTTAGAGGATTATAAACAAAAAACTTGCTCCAGCCGGGCATGGTGCCGCATTCCTGTAATCCTACTGATTTGGGAGGCTGAGGCAGGAGGAATGCAAGTTCAAAGCCAGCCTCAGCAACTTATCGAGGCCCTAAGCAACTTAGTGAGACTCTGTCTCAAAAGAACAAATAAGAGGGGCTTGGGATGTGACTCAGTGGTTAAGTGCCCCTGGGTTTAATCCCCAGTTCTAAAAAAAACAAAAAACCAAATTTCCTTCAGTGTAACAGTGGTATTTTATGAACCAAACTATGCTCCTGTAATCTTTTCCTAGCTCTCATGGAATCCATTAAATAAGTGTGCCAAATGTTGGTAGATAATAATGGCAGCTTAGATCTTTGTGTTGAGGAGTTTGAGCTTGATGGGAAAAGATTCTCACTTAGATGAGCAGTGTCTTTCTTGCCTTTTGGAAGGTGGTAACAACATGTTCCTGGTTCTTTTAAGTCTAAGAGTGAGATGGTGGTGACAGCTTGGACCAACTTGATTAATGGTAGAGATGGAAAGAAGTGATTGAAGTTTTGATGTGTTTTAAAGTTAGCTATACAGGACTCGCTTGGTAGGTAGAATAAGTTTCAAGTTTGAGCAATTAGGTAGCTAGTACAGTGGGAAGCCACTGAAGTATTTTAAGCAGGGAAAAGGACATTATCTAATTTGTATTTTACAGTGAGAATAATATTGTCTGCTATCTAAAAAATGGATAAGGGCTTGTAGCCCTGGCAGTGATGGAAGTAGAAGGATAGGTTATGGGTTTAGTGCTGTAGTCCAGATAAGAGATATGAGATAGTTTAGATTAAGGAGGAGAAAGTTAAAAGAAACAAAATGGATAGACTGGAAATAGATTAGAACTAGAATCTGTAAGAATTGCTGGGCATTGGGCAAGAGGAGAGTGGGAGGCTGAGGCAAGAGGTTTGCGAGTTCAGAGCCAGCCTCAGCAAAAGCAAGGCACTAAGCAACTCAGTGAGACCCTGTCTCTAAATAAAATACAAAATAGGGTTGGGGATGTGACTCAGTGGTCAAGTGTCCTGAGTTCAATCCCTGGTACCTGCCCTACCACCACCACCAAAAAAGAGAAGGGTGGGGGAAAAAATGACAGGGCTTCTAGTTTTGTTAACTCTGCTGATGGTGTAACATTTATTAGAATGGAGAATTCAGGATATAGACCTGGGAAGAAGCAAGAGTTCTATATTGAACATGTTTAAATTTGAGGGTTTTTTGTTTTTGTTTTTTTTTTTGTTTTTGTTTTTTTGGTTGTTGTTGTTTGTTTTGTTTTCTGGTACTAGGAATTGAACACAGGGCCCTTTACCACTAAACTACATCCCCAGCCCCCCCCCCCCCCCTTTTTTTTTGAGACAACGTCTCTCTAAGTTGCTTAGGGCATTGCTAAGTTGCTGAGGCTGCCCTTGAATATGTGATCCTCCTGCCTCAGCCTACTGAGTTGCCGGGATTATAGGCATGTACCACCATGCCCAGCTTTAAGTTTGAGATATTCTTATGAGCCATCTAAGGAGAGATGTCAGATAAGCAGGTGGATTGAGTGATTAGAACTTGACGTTTAATGGGAGAGATCTAGAATAGAGACAGAAATTTGGTTTGATAGAATATTTAAAGCCATGAGAGTAGACAGGATCATCTGGGAGGAGGCAAGACAGGTCAGCAGTAGAGATACCAAGGAACCACCACTAAGGTGGAAGAATAAAACCAGGAGAGAACTAACAAAGAAAAATTTTAAAAACAAACAAAAACCAAGAACACCATCTGAAGTAGATATTTGGTAAAGGAAATGAATAATCCCCAAAGAATACAAAAGGCCAATGTGAATATGAAAATAACAATTAAGTTTGTTAGGCATAAAATAATTTTCTTTTGGCTTACAAAAATGGAAAATTTATTTATAATTAGTGTTTCAAAAGAGGATGCAGGGAGCCGGGCGCGGTGGCGCACGCCTGTAATCCCAGCACTTGGGAGGCTGAGGCAGGAAGATCACGAGTTCAAAGCCAGCCTCAGCAATGGCGAGGCACTTAGCAACTCAGTGAGACCCTGTCTCTAATAAAATACAAAAAAGGGCTGGGGATGGGGTGTGGGGTGCAGTGGTCGAGGACCCCTGAGTTCAATCCCTGGTACCACACAAAAAAAAAAAAAAAAAAAAAAGAGGATGCAGGGAAATGAGTACTCTCATACCTGGTTGTTGTAGAAGTGAAATTGGTCCAGCCTTTGTGGAATGTAGTTTAAATCAAAACATTTAGAATTTTGCTTAGTAGATTCACTTTTAGGATAAATTTATCAATGATTTGGGTTAAAATATCACTATGGAGACATCAAGATGCTGTCACAGGAAAAAATTAGAAACTTATACCATCGGAAGATCAATCATAAATAACCAAAGCTATAGTATGCTATAGACATTAAACATATTTGTTGATGAAAAATGATATGGCAAACAATACATTAAATAAATATGCTACAAAATTGTATGTTTAATAAAATCCTTTATAAGGTCCCATTTTTGTAAAAAGTATTTTAAAATACAGAAACTATCTAAAAGAAATGATACCAAAATATCATCTATAGTTTCTATATATTAGAAGTACATGATTTTAATTTTCCTTTTGTTTATGTCCTTTTAAATTATCTACAATGACGGACTTGAGGATGTAGCTCAGTGGTATAACACATCCCTAACAGACCCTGAGTTTGTTTTTTTTTTTTTTTTTTTTTTTTTTTTTTTGTGGTACCGGGGATTGAACTCAGGGGCACTTGACCACTGGGCCATATCCCCAGCCCTTTTTTGTATTTTATTTAGAGACAGGGTCTCACTGAGTTGCTAAGTGCCTCGCCATTGCTGAGGCTGGCTTTGAACTCGCGATCCTCCTGCCTCAGCCTCCCAAGTGCTGGGATTACAGGCGCGCGCCACCGCGCCCGGCTTCAGACCCTGAGTTTTATCCCTAGCACTGCCAAAAGACAAATAAGTAAATAAATGTCGTGCAATGAATATGTAATTGACCAAATTTTTAACACTTAACCACTGAGCTACATCAGCAGCCCTTTTTATTTTTTGAGACAGGGTCTTACTAAGTTGCTTGGGGCAACTTGCTAAATTGCCTTGCTAAGTTGCTGGCTGGTTTTGAACTTGTTATCCTCCTGCCTCAGTCTCCTGACCTGCTGGGATTACAGGTGAGCGCCACCATGCCTGGCTATCAAATTCTTTTTTTGTGTGTGTGCTTTTTTTCAAATTCTTTTTTGAAGAACTTAGGTAACAGCAAGGACAGTCCTTCACAAGGATACTCCAGAAAAATTTCCTGTTTATTGTTCTGACTTAATTGTTAGATTTAGATGAGCTCAGTGAACCTATCCAGAAATAGGGCTGAGCCCCTATCTTGAAAGGGTGGAAAACTTGGTCAAAATGAACAAGATGGAGTATATGAAGGTGAAAAGTAATATTTAGTCTATACTTTTAGAAGATCATGGTGTATGTTAGAACAGAAAATCATAAATAAACCATAGTCTGATTGTTTAAACAAGATCCTTTGTTTTCTTAGAAAATCTAATAATGTACAAAATAGATTGTGTTTCAAGTGCTATTTTTTGTTTTGTTCATTTTTTGAGATGGGGTCTCACTAAATTGTCAAGATTGTTCTCAAACTTGGCAATCCTGCCTACAACTTTCCAAATTGCTGGGATTACCACACTTGACTAAGTACTGTGGATATCTACCTGCTTGCCTGGAACTTTCATTTCATAATATAGGTTTAAGCCTTTTTGGTTTCAGGGTCCTCTTTACATTCTAAAAATCATTAAGGACCTCAGAGAGATTTTGTGTATGTGGATTGTATATTAAAACTAAAAGCTGGGCATGGTGGTGCACGCCTGTAATCCCAGCACTTGGTAGGCTGAGGCAGGAGGACTGCAAGTTAAAAGCCAGCCTCAGCAATGAGGCACTTAGCAACTCATAGCAACTCAGTGAGACCCTGTCTCTAATAAAATACAAAAAAGGCTGGGGATGTGGTCCAGTGGTCGAGTGCCCCTGAGTTCAATACCCGGTACCATTAAAAAAATAAAAAAATAAATAAAGTATACATTAAAACTGAGAGATTAAAATATTTAAACATTTAAAATAACACTTAAACACTTACATAACAGCAATAAACCCATTGCATATTAACATAAAACCTTTTGGAGAATATTATGCTAATTGAAATAAGCCAGTTCCAAAGAACCAAAGGCTGAATGTTTTCTCTGATATGCAGATGCTAATTCACAATAAGGGGGCAGGTGGAGAATAGAAGTATTTTGGACTAGACAGAAGGGAGTGAAGGAGGGAGGGGGGACATGAGGGTGGGAATGATAGTAGAATGAATCAGACATTATTAACCTATGTACATGTATGATTATACAACCTGTGTAACTCTACATCTTGTACAACCAGATGAATGAGAAGTTATACTCCATTTATGTCTAATGTGTCAAAATGCATTATACTCTCATGTATAACTAGAACAAATAAAAAATATTAAAAAAAATTTAAAAAACCTTTTCAAATAAAACATTTTTTTTAAAGGGTGATGAGGGCAGAATCTGCTATAAATGGTGTGTATCTTCCTTCCAAAATTCAAGTCTTTGTTATTGTTTTTTTTTTTTTTATGCCAGGGATTGAACCCAGAACCAGAGGTGTTTAACCACTGAACTACATTCCCAGCTCTTTAATTATTTTTATTTTCTTTTTTTTTATTTTTATTTTTTATTTTATTTTATTTTTTATTATTTATTTACTTATTCATCATGCACAAGTATAGTATCTTTTTACATACAACTGCTTGTATACAAAATATATAAGTACCATTCAGATCTTCAATCATGCATTTAGGATAATGATATCCATCTCATTCAACCACCAATTTTTTTTCCAACCCCCCTTTTATTTTCAATTAGTTAATTAATTTTTGGTGTCAGGGATTGAACCCAGGGGTGCTTAACCACCAAGCCACATCCCCAGCCCTTGTTTATATATATATATATTTTTTAATATTTATTTATTTGCTTTAGTTGTACACAATGCAATGCATTTACTTTTATGTGGTGCTGAGGATCGAACCTGGGCAGTGCACATGCTAGGCAAGCGCTCTACCTCTGAGCCACAACCCCAGCCCTGTTTATATTTTATTAAAGACACAGGGTCTCACTGAGTTGCTTAGGGCCTTGCTAAGTTGCTGAGGCTGGCTTTGAACTCACAATCCTCCTGCCTCAGAAAAATCCCTTGATTCTTCCTCCAAGGGAATTTTACTGCTGAGCTGTGTGCTCAGTTCCCCTCCCCACAACCTTTAAAAAAAGTTATTTTGAGACAGGGACTGGCTAAGTTTCCCAGGCTGGCCACTGAGCCTAGCAAGTGTGTTTTTGAAAGGTTAATTGCAGTGTGAAATCCAAAAACACTTCAGCGAGTGTTTTGTGTTTTGTTATTTCAAATGCATTGGTTTATCCTGTACTTAGAGTCTAATTTTATTTTATGATTTTGGTGTAACGTGTATTTGTCACTTGGAAAATGCTGGTCAGTAACATGTAGATTTTTCCATATGTTGGTGTATCATTTTGCGATATCAAAACAGTCAACATTAATTAATTAAGTCTCATTAAAAACTGGGTTCAATGGAGAGTGCTTATAATCCCAGCTACTTGGGTGGCCAATCTCAAATTCAAGCCCAGCAGGGGCAAATAGTGAGATCCTGTCTCAAAGGGGAAAAAAAATCTTATTAGAAAAGTTTATTGGGAAACTGTTGTTGAGTACCATGGTGGTAGTTACAAAAATTTGAATTTAAGCTCGAATTGTGTCATTGCTAACAAGTTACTTCCTTCGTTTTGGAGAAAGTGCTAGTTATCCCAGTTTGTGTAGCCATAATTTGACAATTAGTCTGTCTTTTTTTCTTCTCTCTCTCTCTCTCTCTCTCTCTCTCTCTCTCTCTCTCGTAAAATTGTATTCTGTGTCATGTGTGAAAATCCACAGTTAAGGTAACCTATTTATGGTGGAAGAGTGAAAGCTTTTCCTTAATAGTCAGGAACCAGACAAAGAAGCCCAGTTTTGCCACTTCTTTTCAACCTGTTACTAACAATTCTAGCCAGAGCAGTTAAACAAGAAAAAGAAATAAGAGCCCACCGCGCACGCCTGTAATCCCAGCACTTTGGGAGGCTGAGGCAGGAGGATCTCAAGTTCAAAGCCAGCCTCAGCAATGATGAGGCACTTAGCAACTCAGTGAGACCCTGTCTCTAATAAAAATACAAAAAAGGGGCTGGGGATGTGACCCAGTGGACGAATGCCCCTGAGTTCAATCCCTGGTACCACAAAAAAAAAAAAAAAAAAAAAAAAAAAAAAAAAAAAAAAAAAAAAAAAAAAAAAAAGAAAGAAAATAAGAGGCATCCAGACAGGAAAAGGATACCTGGCACCTGAGCTTGAATCAAGACAATAATACCAAACTGTACATGTAGTCAGTATTCATTGCTATTTGCACATGAAATGATCTTGTATTCAATAAAGCCTAAGGAATACATTTAAAAACTACTAGAGCCAAGAAATTAGTTCAGCAAAGTTGCAGAATACAGGATCAATTACATTTCTATATACAAACAATGAACAATCCAGAAAGAGAATCAGCCATGAATTTAACCATGGAGGTAAAAGACATGCACATTGAAAACTGCAAAACTCTACCAAAGACAGGAAAGAAGGTGTAAGTCAATGGAAAGAATTTCCAGTGTTGACGAACTGGAAGATTTAGTGTTAAGATAGCAGTACTTCCCAAACAGATTCATTGTAATATGTGTCAAAATTCCAGCTGCCCTTTATGCAGAAATTGACAGTGTTTTATTTTGGGTAGTTTATATTATTCTTAGCTACAGTTACTTGGCAATATTTAATGTGCTGGTAATCCTTTCAATTGACATTTTCATCTTTACATCTTTTTTTTTTTTTTGTGGTACCGGGGATTGAACTCAGGGGCACTTGACCGCTGGGCCACATCCCCAGCCCTTTTTTGTGTTTTTTTTTTTTTTAAATTAGAGACAGAGTCTCACTGAGTTCCTCAGTGCCTTACCGTTGCTGAGGCTGGCTTTGAACTCACGATTCTCCTGCCTCAACCTCCCAAAGTTCTGGGATTACAGGTGTGCACCACCGCACCCGGCTGGATTTTAATCATTTTATATCTTCCATGTACTTAACATCTGCAATTGTTTTCTCTGCTCTTTTGTACAAAGGAATATAGTTAGAATAACTATTTTGCTATCTTTGCCTGCTAATTCTGTCATCTCTGTCACTCATAGATTTAATTCTTTTGATTTATTTTTGTCCTAAGAGTCATTTTCTTGCTTCATTGTGTGCTTGGTGATTTTTTTAGTTGTCAATGAACACAATATCTTTATTTATTTATGTGGTACTGAGGATTGAACCCAGTGCCTCACATGCGTGAGGCAAGCACTCTACCACTGATCTACAGCCCCAATGCCTTGGTGATTTTTTTTTTCTTTTTACTGGATGTCAGACAGCATTACTTTTACTTTGTTGGGTGATGGATACTTTTATATATTTTTTTAATCTTTCATAACTGAAATATTTTGGTTGTATTGAGGACATTTTACTTAGTGCACAATTCTTTTTTTTTTTTTTTTTAAATATTTTTTAAAGTTGTAGATGGATACAATATCTTTATTTTATTTACTTTTTTTGTGTGTGTGTGTGTGGTATTAGGGATGGAACTCAGGGGCACTCGACCACTGAGCCACATCCTCAGCCCTTTTTTATATTTTATTTAGAGACAGGGTCTCACTGAGTTGCTAAGTGCCTTGCCATTGCTGAGGCTGGCTTTGAACTCGCGATCCTCCTGCCTCAGCCTCCCAAAGTGCTGGGATTACAGGCGTGTGCCACTGCTCCCAGCTACTTATTTATTTTTATGTGGTGCTGAGGATCGAACCCAGTGCCTCACATGTGCGAGGCAAACATTCTACCCCTGAGCTACAACCCCAGCCCAGTAGTGCACAATTCTTAATGCATGTATTGAAAATCTAAACAGTCCTATGCTGTGACTCTTTCTCAGTTTTCCCAGTGACTTTTCAGCTGCAAATTTGGAGGCAAATTTTCCTTAAGAGGATCAAGTAGGCTGGTGGGGGGTCCTATAATTCTAGCAATTCAGGAGACTGGGTTAGGAGGATTGCAGGTTCGAGGCCAGCCTTAGCAACTTAGGCCCTGAGCAACTTAGACCCTATCTGTAGGAGCCCTGTTTGGGGAGATGGCTTGAATTGCGGTTGACTATGAGCCGTGGAGATTTGGGCATTGTCGCCTTCCGTAGTCTCACGGGACTTGTCCCGGGATCTCGAGTGACTTGGCCGAAATTGCTGATCGGGTCAGGCCATTTTGGTGGTGTGTGTGGCGTGTGTTAGTCGTTGTTAGAACCAGAGAGAGAAGTTATCAGAATAAAAAGCTGTTCGTCTCCAGTTTGCCTCTGAACTTCTTCCCGCGGCTCCGTTGCTCCAAGCGCTTCAGGCGGCAACACCTATCCTTAAATAAAATATTGAAAAAGGGGCTGGGGATGGCTGGGGATATATAGCTCAGTTGGTAGCGTGCTTGACTTGCATGCACAAGGCCCTGGGTTCAATACCCAGCACCACAAAAAAAGAAAAAGAAAGAAAGGGCTGGGGATGTGGCTTAGAGGTTAATGGTTAAGTGCCCTTGGATTCGATTCCTGGTACCAGGAAAATTTTTAAAAAATGGGGGTGTGGGGCAGATATCAAGTACAAATATCTTCAGATGTTGCTGAGCTGTTACTTAGGTCCCAGCAGTTCACAGCTTTGTTATTTACACTACATACTACACACACAAATTTTCTTTCTTTCACAGCACATTAAAAAAATTATTAGAAAAACTGAACTTCCATAACCAAAGATGTTACAGAGTACACACGATTCTGGCAGGGCAGTGATCCAGGAGTAGTCTTCTTTAGGAAATAATTCTACAAAAAAAAAAACACAGGAACAGAAATATTTTGTTTATTTATTTATTTATTTATTTATTTATTTATTTATTTATTGGTGCCAGGGATTGAACTCAGGGGCACTCGACCACTGGGCCACATCCCCAGCCCTTTTTTGTATTTTATTAGAGACAGAGTCTCACTGAGTTGCTAAGTGCCTCGCCATTGCTGAGGCTGGCTTTGAACTTGCAGTCCTCCTGCCTCAGCCTCCCAAGTGCTGGGATTATAGGCGTGCGCCACTGCGCCCGGCTTTAATAGAAGTATTATTTTAAAATATTCAAGCCGGGCGCGGTGGCGCACGCCTGTAATCCCAGCACTTTGGAGGCTGAGGCAGGAGGATCGCGAGTTCAAAGCCAGCCTCAGCAATGGCGAGGCACTTAGCAACTCAGTGAGACCCTGTCTCTAAATAAAATACAAAAAAAGGCTGGGGGTGTGACCCAGTGGTCGAGTGCCCCTGAGTTCAATCCCTGGTACCACAAAAAAAAAAAAAAAAAAAAAAAAAAAAAAAATTCAAGACATTAAATACAGGACTGTGACTTCAAACTGCCATTTAATATGCTTTGCATTGTAGGATATACAATTAACCCCCCACCTGTGGAATGTTAAGCTGATACCCCAGACTGTCCAAGCCTCCCATAATGCAGTATGCTACTATTTTTCTGGTTGTATCCCAAAATAAGCAACTAGCAGTTGATTTCATTTCTAAACACAATCATTTATACTAAAAAAAATGGAAAAAGGTAGGATTCCCTCCTTTTTAAAAATGCTTTTGGAGCTACAAAAAGACTTGAATTTACAAAAAATAGTTGATAAGAACATTCCTGGATTATAGAAGGAGGGAGACAGAGACCTCTGATAAGACATGTATGATTAATCATACTTGACTTCTTTCTTTTATGCTTCACCAGAGGCTGGAATCTCCTCATTTTTAGTTTCTCAGTTTCCTGCGGTAAATCATCTTTAGTTTCTTGGTTAGCCACTTCAGCCTGTTTTTCCTTTGCTCCCCTTTTCCGTTTTGTTTGCACTTTGTTGTCCAAAGTGGTGTTCTCCTGTGTAAGCTGCCTGTCGTAGCCAGCCACAAACGCCGCGGGAGAAAAACTCGGAGGCAGAGTAAAGCTATTTCTACTTTTACTTCTACTTTCTTAGATAGAGCTTAGAGAGAGAAAGAAAGATTTTTCTTCTTCTTAGAAAGAGCTTAGAGAGAAAGATTAGAGATAGCTTTTTCTTCTTTAGAGAGAAAGATAGAGCTTTTTCTTCTTCATCTTCTTAGAGCTTAGAGAGAAAGAGAGAGAGCTTGAAAGAGAGAGATTTCTTCTTTAGAGAGAGAGAGCTTAGCTTTTAGAGCTTTTCTTTCTTCTTTCTTCTTTCTTCCTCGGGAGCCTCGGCCTGACTCTGACCAGGAATTACTTCTTCTATCTGGTTTCTCTTCTGTAACCGCTCTGCCTACGTTCTGGCCGCTCTGATTCTTTTCTTCTTCTCCGACCTGAACTCTTCTTCCGACCGAGCGACTGCATGACTGACTGAGTGAATTCATTCTTCTCCTGACTCCGACCGCTTTCACCCGGTTATATACCTTTAGCTTTGCGGGTGCCTCACGTGCATTTACAGGTGCGTCACATACATACTTATTATCAGGTGGAACTTATGGCTTCCAGCTGACCGCAATAGCCATCTCCCTAATTGGGGCTCCTTCACTCCTGTTGCCTTCTTAAGCTTGTGTCCACTTTTATAGGAACAGATTTAACCACCAGCCTCACATAGGCTCCTTCTTTGCCACCCTTTTGATGAAACTGACCTTCCTCTTGGGCATGCTGCACTGTCTGTCCACTGCTGCTCCTCTGGCTGCCTGAGATCTTTTTTTTTTTTTTTTTTTTTTTTTAATGTTCTTATAAACATTCTTGAACTGTGTTCTAGGACAGAGCTATGTTACTTAGAATACTTTGATCCTTTTAAACTTTAAGGCAGGATTAGAACAGCCTTTAACCTTTAATTCAGTTCATCTTGGGTAAAAACAGAAGTCCAGTCTAAATTTAATTTAGGGCATTTTCAAATTCAGAAGAACCGAATATTTATTATGTTCTTGCTTTGTGCGTGATACGTTCAAAACTCAAATCTAGCGGGGTGTGGTTGAGCACACTTGTAATCCCAGCTGTTCAGAAATCTGAGGCAGGAGATTACATGTATTTTTCATAACAGGGTCTCACTGAGTTGCTAA
The DNA here is from genome assembly GCA_025594165.1 of Tamias sibiricus. Lineage (NCBI taxonomy): Eukaryota > Metazoa > Chordata > Mammalia > Rodentia > Sciuridae > Tamias > Tamias sibiricus. The sequence goes on from CM046657.1 coordinate 112,902,171, forward strand.
GTGCCTCTCCATTGCCGAGGCTGGCTTTGAACTTGTGATCCTCCTGCCTCAGCCTTCCAAGTGCTGGGATTACAGGTGTGCACCACCGCGCCCTGCTTCTAGTCTTCATTCTTTATCTTACTACATATACTAATTGAACACTTCCTGTGAGTCAGACACTGCTTATTCTTTGTTGGGCAAAACAACATGGCCTTTGACTATATACAAGGACAATATTTTTCACTTTACAGATGTGGAAACTGAGGCTGAGAGAGTTAGAATGTCCCCCATATCTGTGTAGCTAGTTAAGTGCCAGAGCCTTTTGTTTTTAAAGCTAGTCTCCAAAATACGTATTACCAGTTCTGTTTTGTTTGTTTGAATGTCAAGGACTGTATTTCATTCCTTATTATAGAAATGATCCTTGGGAGGCCACACTTCAAACATCACATCAAATGTTAAACTGCACAGTGTGAGAGAAGTTAAAACATGTTTTAATAGGTGTGTATTTTGAATACAAAACAGCAGTGTGATTTACTACAGGATCATGTATTTTTCATAACAAGAAAATTCTACTAAAATATTTCTGGTTAAGACATAGGCTTGATTATGCAGATTAAAAAATGGGCCGGGTGTGGTGGCGCACCCCTGTAATCTCAGCACTTTGGGAGGCTGAGGCAGGAGGATGGAGAGTTCAAAGCCAGCCTTAGCAATGGTGAGGCACTTAGCAACTCCGTGAGACCCTGTCTCCAAATAAAATACAAAAAAGGGCTGGGGATATGGCCCAGTGGTGAGTGCCCCTGAGTTCAATCTCTGGTACCACTAAATAAATAAATAAATAATAAAAAAATTTAAAAATGGAATGTAGGACTGGGGTTGTGGCTAAGCAGTAGAGCTCTTGTCTAGCATGTGTGAGGCCCTGGGTTCCATCCTCAGCACAGCATAAAGATAAATAAGGTATTGTGTCCAAGTACAGCTAAACAATAAATATTTTTTAAAAATGGAATGTAAAGACATTGTCCTATACCTGCTCTGGAAGATTCAGTGATAACTTTTGTAAAACCAGAGCATTATAGAGAAGTAGGCAGTGACTATCAAGTAGAATGTGCAAAAGCTTGTTCTAATCACTTTGTTCTAATAGTGCCAACCAAGATTTGGTCTAAATCCATAAGGCTTGTGAGGTCTACAACTGCATTTAAATGAGAACATCTTAAAGAACAAGCTCCAAAGCTGGCTACCAGAATGGAAGAATGTTGTTCTTGCCAGCCTGTTATATACAAAGCCAGCAAATGCCTGTTAAAGATACCTAGCAGTATGAAAATGTTAGCAGCATTGAGAACTTCAGTCCTGGTAGCTAATTTTTTTAACTTTGATTTTCTGTGTATCAAACTTGAAATTTCTTCAACAAGCTTAAATTCAGTGTATTAAATTTGTTAAAGAACTGGAATAAAAAGCTTTCCTTAGAATTTTTCTTTCTTCTCTTTAAACCTTTCCCTACTCCTTTTACATGCAAAACACTTATCCATCCAGCTTAGTGTCTAATAAAATGTATGTAGATGGTTGAAATTCATGTTTAAGTGTTGATTTACTGTTTCTTAGCTGGTATTCTTATTTTTATGGTATTTTTCTCCAATTAGTATTTTATTTTTTCTGTAAAGTTGGACTAGATAATAGTGATCCGTTTTCTCCTGTTCTGCTACTTTAACTTGATTCAAAAGTCACTTGGGAAAGAAAAATCTTCCCTTGTTGTTTCTGTTAATAGTGACCTAAGTTCTCTTGACATGAACCTTGGTGCATATTTCTTTAGACCTATATATAACTAAAATATTATCCTTTTTTTTTTTTTTTTTTTTTTTTTGTACTGGGGATTGAACTCAGGGGCACTTAACCACTTAGCCACGTCCCCAGCCCCTTTTATATTTTTATTTAGAGAAAGGGTCTCACTGAGTTGCTTAGTGCCTCATTAAGTTGCTGGGGCTGGCTTTGAACTGGTGATCCTCCTGCCTCAGCCTCCTGAGCCACTGGGATCACAGGCATGCACAGTGGTGCATGGTTTCTATTTTGTTTTTTAATCACAATATCAAAGTTTTATAGATTATGTTCTTTGCAGAACCTAAATGGTTAAGTTACTGTTTCAAAGCTCAGTTTTTCAATTAGTTTCTACTTAGTGGCACACTTATGTCAGAAAATATGTGGTATTGAGGAGTTAGGCAAAGGCACTGTAAAATTAGGTCAAGTCTGTGACTGTGAAGTTGTTTTACCCAGATTTGACTCCTCTGCCATTTATTATCTATACAACCTTAAACAAGGTAGTTCTTTTAAACTCAAATTTCTCATTTTAAAATGTTCTCATAGTTTGATAATTCCACAATGTAAATATGTATCAAAACATCAAGTGTTGACAGTACACACTTATGATCCCTGCTGATTGGTTGACTGAGGCAGAAGGATCACAGGTTCAAGGCTAACCTTGGTAATTAGCAAGACCCTGTCTCATAAAAAATTGAAAGGGCTAGGGAAGTAGCTCAGTGTTAGAGTGCCCCTCGGTTCAAAACCAAAACCAAGTGTACTTGTAGGATTGTTGTGTTATAGTAAATGTTAATAATATTTTTAAATTATTATTTTAGTTTTTATGAGGTACTAGGGATCAAACCCAGGACCTTGTGCATTCTAGGCAAGCACTCTACCACTGAACTACACCCTTAGCTCTAAGAAGATATTTTTGGTTTTGTTTTTACAGTGCTGAGTATTGAATCCATGACCTACCACATGTTAGGCAAGTGCTCTGCCACTGAGCTTTTACATTCCAGCCCTCCCCCCATAAATTAATATTTAGAGAGTCCTAAATATTATTTAAATATTATTTAATATATATTAAAATAATCCTTGGTTTACAGAAAGCAGGACATAGGTATTTGATAAAAGGAAAATTTAGAAGTGTGTTCTCATTGATGAAAAGTCATGGAAAAGCTGGGTGTGGTGGGCACATGCCTGAAATCAACTCTGGAGGCTGAGGGAGGATTGCAAGTTTGAGGTTAGCCTCAGCAATTTAGCAAAAGCCCTAAGCAACTTAGTGAAATCCTGTCTCCAAAAAAAAAAAAAAAAAAAAACAGCTGGGGACGTAGTTCAGTGGTAAAGTGCCTTGGGTTCAATTCCCAAGATTAAAAAAAAATGAGGGGCTGGGGTTGTGGCTCAGCGGTAGAGCGCTCGCCTAGCATGTGAGCGGCCCGGGTTTGATCCCCAGCACCACGTAAAAATAAAGGCATTGTGTACAACTAAAACAAATAAATAAATATATTTTTTAAAAAGAAAAAAAGGAGAAAAATAATAAAGGAAAAAAATTATATGCACTGAATTACACGCTTAAATTGGTTAAGGTAGTAAATGTTGGTGTATATATTTAACTCTTGATTTTTTAAAATAAATGTTATTATTTATTTACTTATTGCATTGCTGGAGTTTGAACCCAGGCAAGTGCTGTACTGCTGAGCTACATCCCCAGCCCCTTTAATTTACTATTTTATTATTTTTAACTTTAAATATATATATATATTTTTAGTTGTAGATGGACAGCATGCCTGTATTTGTTTATTTTTATGCAGTGATGAGGATTGAACCCAGCACCTCACACGTGCTCTGCCACCGCGCTATAGTCTCAGCCCCGTTAATTTACTTTTTAATCTTATTTTAAGAGTACTGGACATTAAACCTAGGGCCTTGGGCATGGTTGGCAAGAACTGTACCACTAGGTACATTACCAGCTCTTTTTCTTTTTCTTAAGGTTGGGTCTAGCTAAGATGCTGGCCTTGAACTTACAATCCTCCTGCCTCAGTCTCCCAAGTAGCTGGAATTACACATTTGTGCTCTAAAAAGTCATAATCTAAAGGCTATAAAATTTCCTTTATGTAAGTACCTATTCTGCAAGTGTTTTTGAAAACTTGTTCTCAATAGATTCCAAGTGAGCAACAGTGCATTGTTTATACTTGAATTCAGGGGCTGAAGGCTGAGCAGGTCTGCAATCCCCTATTATGTTGTCCTGTAGAGAAAAATGCTTAGATCGGGGCACAGCTGGATGTAGCATGAAACTGAGCTTGGGGAATGGACTTTGTTTCTCCTGCCTTACCCCTGCACACTCTCCTTGAATCTAATAAGTAAGGTAAATGTTTGGGTTGGGTACGAGTTGTTTGCAGGAGTTGCTGAGAATCAGGTAACTGCACTTAAAGTCTGTGGAGGGGCCTTGGCAAGATGTTGGAAAAACTCCTGCCAGAGGTAGAGAAGAGCCCCGGGTTCTAGTTAGCTCATTGCCAAGCAACTCAGAAAGAATAAGACCTGTTAGTTAGGAAATCTGAATGTGATGATGGGTGGGTTGCTCTTAGGTGATAACTGGACTAAGATGGAGACAGAAAGTTATTGGCATAATAAGATGAGCGTATGTTTTCCATTATTACAGTGAATTGTGTTAATGGGTTTGTAAATACTATCCTTGGAGGACAGGGAGTGTAGTTCAATGGTAGAGCAATTGCCCCAGCCCTACAAAAACAACACACAAAAAAACTGTACTTGGATAAATCCTAGTTTATAGTTATATTATATACATATAGTGGTGGGTTTTTTTTTTTTTGTAGTTTTTTTTAACTATTTCTTTTTTTTTTTTTTTTTTTTTTTGGTACTGGGGGTTGAACTCAGGGGCACTCAACCATTGAGCCACATCCCCAGCCTTATTTAATATTTTATTTAAAGACAGGGTCTCCATGAGTTGCTTAGCACCTCACTTTTGCTGAGGCTGGCTTTGAACTTGTGATCCTCCTGCCTCAGCCTCCTGAGCCGCTGGAATTATAGGTGTGCACCACTGCACCTGGCATATTTTATTATTTCACTGGATTCTATTAATAATCATTTTTTTCATCTATATTGGTAAGTGAAGATAACCATTTTTTCACATTTTGTCTTATTATAGAAATATATTTTATTATTTCTGTATTTGTGAACTGTTTATAGAAGATAAAATTACCTTTTGCAGGGAATATCTAACAAAAATTCTTTGGTAATACTATCACTGTCTAATGTTTGTGTTTATGTATACATTTATATATGATTGTGTCTGTATGAGGGATGGGGAGTGGGTGTTGGTAACAACTCTATTTAATGATTACTGGCTTACTCTGGGCTTTAAAAAATATTTATTTAGGGGCTGGGATTGTGGCTCAGCGGAAGAGCGCTCGCTTAGCACATGTGCGGCCCAGGTTTGATCCTCAGCACCACGTAAAAACAAAGGCATCGTGTACAACTAAAGCAAATAAATAAATATTTTTTAAAAAATATTTATTTACTTATTTATAGCTGGGATTGCCCTATGTTACCCAGGCTGATCTTGATCTCCCAGCCTCAAGGGATCCTTCTGCCTCAACCTAACAAGTAGGTGGGACAACAAGTGTACATCATCTGGTTAAGACTATTTTCCATTTATTTATACATCTATGAGTAGTAGCTGAGTATGATGGTCCATACCCGTAATCCCACTACTGGGAGGCTGAGACAGGAGGATCGAAAGTTCTAGGCAAGGCTGGGCAACTAAGTAAGACCTTGACTCCAAATTTCAAAAATAAAAATAGATAGAGCGAGCGAGCTAGGGAGATAGATAGATAGATAGATAGATAGATAGATAGATAGATAGAGCTAGGGAGATATTGAGATATCTTAGTGGCAGAGCACCCCTGGGTTCAATTCCCAGTACTGCAGAAAACATAGAATAGTCTTTGCCATATAATAGGCTCTTGACATTTGTGGAAAGAATACATTAATGAATGTTATTAGAATGGGGTTCACTATATGTTGTTATTAAAACACCATCTATACTTAACAGTTGTCTCATTTTAAGTGATTATACATTCTGAAGTTTTATTGATTTATCATGATTTAAGTTGGCATTCTTATGTAGCTTTTAAATTTCCTATATTCTGCCCAAGAAATATATGTATATATATACATATATACATATGATTTATATGTTTATATATTTTATTCTTATATTTCCCCTCATTTATTGAATATACCTGTGCCCCATTGACAGTATGGCAATTTTGTATTTGTTTACTTCACTGAATTTAGTGAACATAGTAAATACTGTCTACTTTTAAAAATATATTTATTTATTTATTTTAGTTGTACACAATGCAATGCATTTATGTTTACGTGGTGCTGAGGATTGAACCCGGGCCGCGCACGTGCGCGAGGCGAGCGCTCTGCCGCTGAGCCACAGCCACAGCCTAATACTGTTTACTTTTGCATGGTGGCTCTAATATGCAAGTTTCATATAAGTTTTCCTGGTGAGAGTATAATAGATACCACTGAGTGGATATTAGAACCCCTAAAAATTGAGACTCCATGAAGTGCTCAAGTCTGTATAAAATATAGTGAAAAACAAAGATTGATTTCAGAGATAGCATTAATTTCTGCTTAAGTGAGAATAACAAAAAAAAAAGAGTTTTCTTACAAATATAGCTCATTTGAGACATTGATATTTATCATTTGGGACAATCATTGGTATCGTTGATACCAGATACCAGAATAACTGATAGTTCCAGATATATCTCACATGGATTTGTCCTGACCTTTGTAGTAGAAGCCTGTCAGTAGTCTTCTTTCCTATGCTTCTGATTCCATCCCACCTACCTGGCTCTACTCCTAAATATGCAAACTCCTGTTTTGGTTTGTCTTGTGCAAGGAAATAGCAGATGGACCATTTCATCCCTAATGGTGCCAACAATCTTACACATGATTCACAAATCTCTTTTCCTACCTGTGACCTCTTTCCCAAGCTGCCTGCTTGTCATTGCCTGCTAATATATTTCAAACATCTCAGTCATCATTATGTCTGAATACACAATGTCTCTTCTTTATTAGCAAACAAGCTCCCTCTTGGTGTTCCCTTATTTAGTTAGTGTAATGTCGTGATGATAAGCATGAGTTACTATTATTGATTCTTGGCTTGAACTTCTCTTTGTCCAGGTTTTCTCATCCATAATATGGGGATAGTGCAATGTATATTATAGGTTATAAGTAAAAATTAAATAATAAAATGTGTAAAGTACTGGTACCTAGTAAGCTCTTAAAAGGGCTTCAGCTGTGGATGTAGCTCAGTGGTAAAGTATTTGGCTACCTAGGGAGGCTCTGGCTGTAAATAAATTTGTGAATTTTTTAAAACTCAGACTAAACCGGTAGCCATTAGAACTGTTACCAAAACCCACTTCCCATCCCTCATACAGACATACTCATACATAAAAGAGTGCAGAAGCATAAACATTAGCATGCATGAGGCCCTGACTTCTTCTCCAGAACCCAGAAGGAAAAAAAAAAAGTGTTAGCTTTTAGTGTTATTGTTAATACCTTCCTTTCAATTGTGTAGGCTCAGAGTTTCAGGTTCATCTTTCTTCGGCTCAGTCATATTATTGATTTTACTTCTTGTGTTGTTTCTCAAATTTATCTTATTTTATTGTCCTTGTTTCTTGGCTGTTCTATCCTAATTGATCTCTCTACTTTTGTAATTTTCCCTCTAATTCATCTTGTATAGTGCTTTCATTTACAGTCTTCAAATGGATCAGAGATCACTCCCCAATTCTAAACCCTAATGAACTCCCCACTGTATTTATGGTATCTCTCACCCTGCCATTGTTTCAGTTTCATATGCTACTCATATCAGGCCTTTTTTAAAAATTTTTTTTAGTTGTAGATGGACACAATATCTTTATTTTTATGTGGTGCTGAGGATCGAACCCAGGGCTTCACGCTTGCGAGACAAGTGCTTTACCACTGAGCTACAATCCCCAGCCCCCATATCAGTCTTTTAGCCAGTTCTTGAACTTTGCTACTGAGCCTTTGCTTTGTCTGGAATCTCTTTCCTATACTATCTGTCTAAATTTCATCCATTCTTTTAATCCAAGAAATTTAAATATAAATTGTATATTTAGTCTATTGGCACATTACTATATGTTGAAGAAATGGCAGTGGTGAAGATTTTTCTGGCTTTGATCCCCACAAATAGATCCAGACAAGATACAAAAAATTGTATATTCTTTCCCAAATTTTCGATGATAGCAAAGTTTAGTATTTATAGCTATTCTGTATTTGTTAGGAAAAACTGCTGTGTATTTAAATGAAAAGTCATGGGTTGAGGATGTAGCACAGTGGTAGAGCACTTGATCCTGGTTGTTCAATTCCCAGTATTCCTTCCCCACACCCCCCAAAAAAAGATAGTCCGATGTTTATATAGTTAGGAGTTAAATAACTAATGATTTAACTTGATAGATTCTATATATTTGATTACTTCCTATTAGAGCTGTCTCATGCTCTGTATAATTTGTTTTGTCTGTGTATTTATTTTTAGGTTCGTGCCATGAGCCTTCTGAAAGGTGCTTAGTGGCATTTGTCATTTCTTAGGGGTGGGTTTGAGAGTAGTAGTAGCCAGTACTCTGGGTTAATATGCTTTTAGCTGTGGACAAATTCTCCAGTGTATGTAACATTACTTACTGTAGTTCTCTCTTAGAATTTGGATTAAGTAAAAGTATGTTGAAATATTGAAAAGTCTATATTCTTGAACTAGGATACATCATAGTATCATGGGTTGATACTGTTAGTTAAGAGTTGTTAAATACTCACAGTTATTCTTGAGCTATTTTTTTCCTAACCACACCAAAAAAACAAGAGTATTAACTTAAAATATGCCTCACAAGTGTGTTCTTTATTGAGACTATCACATTGATCATTTTAAAATATAAGTGTTAAGCTGGTAGCGGTGTCACATGCCAGTAATCCCAGCAGCTCTAGAGGCAGGAGGATCACTAATTCAAAGCCAACCTCAGCAACTCAGTGAGACCCTAAGCAACTTTAAATAAAATACAAAATAGGGTGGGGTTGTGACTTAGTAGTCAAGTGCCCCTGAGTTCAATTCCCAGTACCCCCCCACCAAAAAAAAAAAAAAAAGTAAAATATAGGTATAAGTGATCTGTTTCAAGTGAGGAATATTTATGTAAAACTTTTCCAGCAATGACTTGCCAGTGAAGAAGCATGGCAAGCATTGAGTGGTTGAGGTGAACATCTTCAGTGGTGACATGGAAATGTGATATGATCTGATGAAGGACACTTCACCTCTCTGATATTTTTTAGAAACTCATAACCCCAGTCAAAACATGAGAAAAACATAAGTCTGACACATTGAAGGACATTCTACAAAACACTGGACCAGTGTTCTGCAAAATACTTCTTAGTATCATAAAAAACAAGGAAAGACTCTTAAGATAAAACTATTACAGATCATGAGGAGATGAATAAATGTAATATGGTACCCATGATTGGGTCCTGGAATAGAGAAGGATGCAAAGGGAAAGTGAAACCTGAATGAAGTCTGGGATTTTGTCCTAATGGTTTTTTTTTTTTTTTTTTTTTGTTTGTTTTGTTTTGTTTTCTTTTTTAGTGGTACTGGGAATTGGACCCAGGAGTGTTCTACCACTGAGCTATATCCCCACACCTTTTTATTTTATTTTGAGCAGGGTCTTGCTAAGTTGCCCAGGCTGGCCTGGAGCTTGGAATCCTCCTGTCTTCAGCCTGCCCAGTGGCTCTGTTTACAGGAGTATACCACCATGCCAGGCTCTAATGTTGATTTCTTTACTTTTTGTGTTTTGGTGTTAGAGATTGGTCTTGGTAATAAATGTGCTCTGCCACTGAGCTATCCCTGATACCAGTTTTTTAGTTTTTATAAATTTACTGCAGTAATATATGGGTAGTATTTGAGGAAGGAAACCAATTCAGTTCTTCTTTTCTTTAAGTTGTTGATAGATCTTTATTTTATTTATTTATATGTGGTGCTGAGAATCGAACCCAGTGCCTCACACATGCCAGGCAAGTGCGCTATCACTTAGCCCCAGCCCCCAGTTCAGTTCTTTTGAATGTCTGTTATGTGCAAAGCGGCTTACCGCCACAGGGGATAAAATGCATATGAAGACACTTTCCTTCTCTCTGCCCTTAAGGGATTGTCATCCAAACGGGGAGAATAAGACAACTAATGTGAAACAGAACATGACAGAGCCTGTGAAAAGTATGAACAAGATGCTGTGGGGGTTCAGAAGCTGAGAATAGGGCTGGGGATATAGCTCAGTTGGTAGAGTGCTTTGCCTTGTATGCATAAGGCCCTGGGTTCAATCCCTAGCACCCCCCACCCCAAAAAGAAAAAAAAAAAAAAAGTTCAAAAGCGGAGAATATACAGTGCAATGTAGACAGGTGAGTTGTCCCTTTTCCTCCCCAGGGAGGTATCATTTGAGAAGAACTTTGAAGAATGAGCAGGGTTTAGTTACCAGATTCATTGGAAAGGAGATACGTGCCCAGACTCTTCACTATGTGACCAGCTCTATCACTTGTTAGCTTTGTGACCTTGGGCAAGTTATTTAATGCCACTGAGTCTTTGTCTCTCATTTGTAAGACTGAGTTAGTAACTCCTGCTTAAAAACATTCTTTTGAGAACCAAACAGAGGTAATGTTAGTTTAGTAAAGTGCCTGATACATTGTAAGTTCTTCTTTAAAATATTTTTCAGTTGTCAATGGACCTTTATTTTTTACTTACATATATGCAGTGCTGAGAATTAAACCCAGTGCCTCACACATGCTAGGCAAGCGCTCTACCACTGAGCCACAATCCCAGCCCCATTGTAAGTTCTTAAAGTTAACTGTAATATATGGTAAGAAGCATATGTCCCTAAAGGCATGGGACCTGGAAAGCCTAGAGTAGTTTTTTTGTTTTGTTTTGTTTTTGTTTTTCTTTTTGTTTTTGTAGTTGGACACAATACCTTTATTTTATTTATTTATTTTTATGTGGTGCTGAGGATTGAACCCAGGGCTGCGCATGCGATAGGCAAGCGCTCCACCACTGAACCACAACCCCAGCTCAAGCCTAGAGTGTTTGAGGGGGACACTGAATAGTAATGTTTAGAAAGTGAAATTGGACCATTTTATGAATGCTTTCATGGATTGAGCAGTTTAAATTTGTGTAGGAGTAAGGAGTTTGTGTGTTTTAAGATTGATTTAGGCTGGGTGAGGTGGCACACACCTGAAATCCCAGCAGCTTGGGGTGCATGTCTCTGAGGCAGGAGGATCACAGGTTCAAAGCCAGCTTCAGCAACTTAGTGAGACCCTGTCTCAAAAAGGGCTGGGGATGTGGCTCAGTATTTAAGCACCTCTGGGTTCAATCCCTCAATCCCTGGTACAAAGAAAGATAGACAGAGAAAGAAGATTGATTTGGTGGAGATGCACATGGGCTGCTGCCGCCTTCGTATTTCCTTGGTGAGGATTAGTGTCCCCTTAATGTTAGGTAAACAATTGGCCCAGAATGCTCTAGATTATTAAAGGCGATTCATTACCATGTAACTTAGGGACCTCAAAAGCAGGACCATGAATGTGGTATTAAATACACTTAATTTGTATTTAGTAATAAAGGGCCTTTGATATTTTTAGATATATTGGCTGAAAACACCTTTCCTAGGTGATAGTTTTTGTTTTTCTTTTGACAGTTTTAGTAGATAAGAGTTAAACAGCACTTCATTGACTTCCTGTGAAGCTCTGTTGAAAAAAGTTCCCTTGTATCTATTTTTAAAACTGGTTACTATGAGAGGATTCTGCTACTGAGTTATAAATGTCATCTCAGTATGTTCTCAGTCAGCATTCATTGGAGGAAACTAGTATTTGTATGTAAGTTTTTTGGAGTTTTAACAAGAAAAGCAACAGCTATCACTGAAATGGCCTCAGTGAAAATGAAGTACTTCAAATCATCGATCACTTTGCCTTTCAGCAGTACAGTTAATTTACCATCATCTAAATGTGTTTTGGCAAGGAATATTACCTTATTTTGGTAATATTTTACAACCCCCAAAATGGTATGTTTTGCAGTTTGTTATTAACCATTTTATTAAAACTGAAGGCATTTTTTTTTAATATTTATTTATTTACTTTTTTTAGTTGTACACAATGCAATGCATTTATGTTTACGTGGTGCTGAGGATCGAACCCGGGCTGCGCACGTGCAAGGCGAGCGCTCTGCCTCTGAGCCACAACCCCAGCCCCTGAAGGCATTTTTGAAATTTTCCCCTTGGAAAAGGTAGAACCATAGGCTTCAAATATTGTTAAAATAGATTTATGTCTAAATCATTGGGGGTTCCCCCAGTGTTTTGTTATGAAATTTTTCAGTTACATGGAAAAGTTGAAAGAATTTTACAACCACTGTAATACTGTTAATTAAATTACTGCTTTTATTTATTTATTTTTTTTATTTTTATTTTTATTTTTTTTTGGTACCGGGGATTGAACTCAGGGGCACTCGACCACTGGGTCACATCCCCAGCCCTTTTTTGTATTTTATTTGGAGACAGGGTCTCATTGAGTTACTAAGTGCCTCGCCATTGCTGAGGCTGGCTTTGAACTCGCGATCCTCCCTGCCTCAGTCTCCCAAAGTGCTGGGATTACAGGCGTGCGCCACTGCGCCCGGCTTAAATTACTGCTTTTAAAAGAAAAGTTCTTAAAAATCAGAGAAACTTCTTTGAATCTTTGAGCCATTTTCATGTGAGTCTCATTTGAAATGGCTGAAGCAATTCTTGATGTTTCTGTGATATTTCTTCAGGAACTGTAAACTAAACTACTTCACACATTCTGGGATTTAGCGTATCCCTAAGTGTACATAACTATTTTAGTTTAACAGATTAGATTTATTTTTCAGGCCTCAGATAAGGTTCATGCAATTAACTGTTCATTTAAATTCAGTAAGACATAAATTTACTTAAATTCTAGGTAGGCAGTAAGAAAATATATTTGTCATGCTTGGTCATTCGAGGCTAGCACTGGCTTTCACTCTCATGTCTTTCTTTTTTAATCTTCTTATGAAATTAAACTCAATTTCAGATTTATTTCCTAGTTTCCAAATCAATGATATGGCATACATTCATGGTTCAAAGAAAAATAACTTTTTTTTTTTTTTTTTGGTCCCGGGGATTGAACTCAGGGGCACTAGACCACTGGGCCACATCCCCAGCCCTTTTTTGTATTTTGTATTCTATTAGAGACAGGGTCTCACTGAGTTGCTAAGTGCCTCGCCATTGCTAAGGCTGGCTTTGAACTCGTGATCCTCCTGCCTCAGCCTCCCAAGTGCTGTGATTACAGGCATGTGCCACCATGCCTAGCAGAACTTTACTTTTAAAATGTAGCACTTTTAGGGACTGGGTTGTGGCTCAGCAGTAGAGTGCTTGCCTAGCACACGCACAGCCCAGGTTCGATCCTCAGCACCATGTAAAAACAAAGGCATTGTGTACAACTAAAACAAATAAATAAATATTTTTTAAAAAGTAGCACTTTTCATATACTTGTATATTGGAAACATGTAAATCTTAGCTCCTTATTAGCTGAAATTATACACAGGGTGTGTGATGTTACTTTAGGCCTGCTGTATAAGTGTGTGTGTGTTAAGAGTAGGATTTGTGGTAGGAGGGAAAAAAAAACTGTCACCAATCTTTTTTTTGGTTGTTTTTAATTTATTTTTAGTTGTAAATGGACACAATACCTTTATCGTATGCATGTATGTATTTTATGTGGTGCTGAGGATGGAAGCCAGTGCCGCACACATGCAAGGCAAGTGCTCTTCCACTAAGCTAACAACCCTAGCCCAAATCTGTCACCAATCTTGACCTTTTAAAAAGAAACTGATATTGCATGCAGAATCAGCAATTGATTTGGGGGAAATTGTGAGAGGAGAAAAGATGGAGGTTGTAGAAAAGAAGTTGTGGTTGCTTAGATGTGGATGTTTAGATTTAAAGGTAGTACAGAATGACCTCTTGAAGGAGCCCTAATTAGGAAGGGCTGTTGCAGCTAGCTGGAAGCCATGGGTTCCACCTGATATGTATGTGACGCACCTGTAGGCACCCAAAAAGCTGAAGGTATATAACCGGGTGAAAGCGGTCCGAGTTAGGAGAACGAATTCATTCGGTCCGTCGGGCAGTCACTCAGTCGGTCAGAATCAGAGCGGCCAGAACATAGGCAGAGCGGTTAAACCAGATATAGAAGAAGTAATGACTGGTCAGAGTTAGGCCAAGGCTCCTGAGGAAGACAGAAGACAGAAGAAAGAAGAAGGAAGAAAGAAGCTCTAATCTTACTCTAAGCTAAGCTCTATCTATCTATCTTTCTTTCACTAAGCTCTATCTTTCTAAGACTCTAAGCTAAGAAGACAAGAAGAAAAGCTCGCTTTAATCTTTCTCTCTAAAAATCTTTCTTTCCCTCTCTAAGCTCTAAGAAAGTAGAAGTAAAAGTAGTAAAAAAGCTTCACTCTGCCTCCGAGATTTTTTCCCGGGTTACGGTACCAGGCAGCTTACAACCTCTTAAACATTTTATATAGAAAACATGTTATACTTGCTACTGTTGGAACTTAGGAAAGAAAAGTTCTGTCTTCCAAACAATTAACAGTTAACAATTAAATTAACAATTGTCCTTGTGTTTTGTGAAGAATTATCAAAACATGTTATATGAATTGAAGTAACTGCTGACAGAATCTTAAAGTGTTGCTTACCTCATAACAAAGTCTAACTAACATCTGCCATGCCCCATTGGTCTGTTGACTTTTAAGACAGATTCTGGTGATTAAATTCTGCCCTGTGCACTGTAGACACTGAACCATAAGCCTAAGGTCTTAAATGTTACCGCACAGAATTGCAACTTAGATCAGTTACAAAATGGTCTGATCCATAGACTTTTATAGATTTATTATTTCCTTTTAAGAAGTGTGGTGCTTATAATGCACATCTCTGGTTGTTTGAAGAAATGTATGCTGGCTTTATTTGGGATTGGGGGATGCATCCTAGAGTAGGAAATGTCTTAAATTGATTTTCAGTAACTATTTCAGTCAGCACTTTGAACTGCTCTTAGGTATCTGGTGCCATTATATCTTTGTGGTCAATAGCTTTCCCCTTTTGTGGCTTACTTCACAGATTTAAAAAAGCTTTCGGCTCATTATTATTTTGGTATATGTATTTTGTCTCTGATCCAGAATAATACCAGATGCCTGGTAGATTTTCAGTGGAAAATTACTTGAAAAGATACAATGAGGCTCAGTTATTCCAAGATTTACTTCCTGTCTTTACTTCAGATTCAGCTTAAACATCAACACTGAGAGACCTTTAAGACCACCTTCCCTGAACAACAATCTGCTCTGCTCTCTTCTCATACTGTTTTATTCCTCAAAGCAATTTTCTTCCACCCCTGATACTCTCTAATAAGAGCATGAATGCCATGAAACCTGGGATTTGTTTTGTTCATTACTTTATTTATCCCCAGAGCCTGTCACATAGTAGACATCAGGTGTTTTCCGAAGGTATAACAAAGGTTAGAAATCATGCCAGCACCCAGAAATGGATGTAGTGCTTGTGAACACAGAACAACTGTAGCACAAGTTGGGTTTAGATGACATAAGAAATATACAGAGAAATTGCTGTGGTAGAGTTTAATCATGTCTTCTTAAGAAATGACATTTAAGCTGGATCTTATTTCAGACTAGAGAAATAGATGAGACATGAGAAAACAAAGAAGGATGGTAGATTTAAGAAGTGGTAAATATTCTGTGGGCTAGAACATACTAGTGAAGAACTAAGGAATTAGTTAGGAAGTTAGGCTAGATTCAGGTTAGTGGCAAATCTTAAAATCCAAGCTGAGTTTGGATTTTATCCCATTGGCACTTTGGAGATGATTTTTTTCTCCCTCAAAAGGCAGTTCAGGGGCTGGGGTTGTGGCTCAGTGGTAGAGTGCTTGCCGAGCATGTGTGAGGCACTATATTTGATTCTCAGCACCGCATATAAATAAATTAAAGGTCCATTGACAACTAAAAAAAAAAAAAAAAAAAAAAAAAACAGTTTTTTTTTAAAGGCAGTTCATGTGGTAAGATTTGATAACATAGGAAGAGACTGGAGACTGGAATTTAAATTATGGAAAGTGAAGGTAGCAAGGAATTTATATTAAAATAATATGATTCAAAGGTAGGATTGACAACACAGTTGTCAGTAAATTGACAAATAAATCAGATATAGAATACAAAGGAAATACAAGAAGCCAAGACAGCTCTTAGATTTTGAATTTGTGGGAAGAAAGACATGCTGTTATTAAATACAGAAGTAGGGAACATGAAGGAAGAGCAGATTTGAGAAGGAAGATTAGTTTTAATTCTGAGCATGTTGTTGTGTGGTGCTGGCATTCTGGTCGGGACGTATGGTAGGCAGTTGGAAAAATTTACCATGGCCCAGGATTTGGGAATTATTTGCAAAGTAGTTTTTGCGACTGCAGAGGAAGAAAAGAAAGTACATGGAGAAATAATGGATTACAGTAGAGAGCAAATTCTTGGGAAATACCTCTTAGATGGGAAAAAAAGCTAAAGAAAAAACGAAAACAAGTAAAAGCAAGAGAGGACAATATTAGCAAAACAAAGGAAAGATACCTCCGTGAAGAAGATTCAAGCCAGCCCTTGTAGTGGTGCATGCCTGTAATCCCAGCACTTGGGAGGCTGAGGCAGGAGGATCAAGAGTTCAAAGCCAGCCTCATCAATGGCGAGGCACTTAGCAACTCAGTGAGACCCTGTCTCTAAATAAAATACAAAAAAGGGCTGGGAATGTGGCCCAGTGGTGAGTGCCCCTGAGTTCAATCCCAGGTACCAAAAAAACCCCCTAAGATTCAAACCTATTTTCTTCAGATCTCTGCTGTAACCTAAAACTGTAATGTACAGTTGTCCCATGATACCTAGGGTGCTTCCAGTACCCCTACTGACAGCAAAAACTGCAGATGATGAAGACCCTTATATAAAATGGCTTAGTATTTGCATTAACCTGTGTACATCTTCCTGTGTACCTTATAAAGATCATCCTGGATTATTCATAATATCTAAAACAGTAAAAATGTAACATAAATAGTTGTTATACTGTATTGTTTAGGGAATAATGACCAAAAAAGTCTATACATATTCAGTAGATATGATTTCCAACCAACTTTCTTTCCTTCCTTTCTTCCTTTCCCCAAAAACGGTAAAATAATCTTATTATACTAAAAATGACCTATTTTCTTATGTTGATTACTTTCCCCACCACTAGAAAATATTTTCATGGGTAAAATGCAATCCATTTATTTAGACATACTCTTCTTAGGCAATTTTAACTTCTTCCTCTGTTGTAACACCACTCAATATTTATCACTTTTAGTCCTCACTTTTTTTCAGGATAATTTGCATCATTGACTCCATCTGTTTCTGCTTCTTTGTCCTCTCCAGTGAGAAGAGCCAATGTATCTCCTGTTTTCTCCTGTTTTTACTATTCTGCTTTTCTTCATAATATTCTCTATGCAGTCTGAACTCAACCTTTGTAGAATGCATCTTCCGCATTGTTTCTCCCAGTATCAAGGTCTGTCTTCAAGATAACATTGTACTGAAAAGACTACAACTTTTTCCAGGTCTTTGTAGTCTTTTGTCATACTAGGGTCGTCCATAAACTCGTCTTCCTGCTCCTGCTCCCTCCTCTTATCATGGTCATCCTCATCAGAGTCTTTTCAATCTTCTACCTTTTACAGTCTTTTTAGTAGATTTTTTTAGAGTTTATACTAGGTTGTTGTTTTTTTTTTTTAAGTTGTTGATGGACCTTTATTTTATTCATTTATTTATATGTGGTGCTGAGAATGGAACCCAGTGCCTCAGACATGCTAGGCAAGCACTCTACCACTGAGCCACAAACCCAGCCCCGAGTTTATACTACTTTTGAGTCTTACGGAAAATGGAAAAATATATTCTGGAGACATTAAAAGCCCTGGGAATTTCAGAAAATATTATGGAAACATGTTTCATAATTTGATGTGTTTAACTTTGTACTAGAAAAAGATAAGTATTGATTCCAGGAAGCAGAGTGTGAAGAATGTGTCCCTTGAAGTATAACTCATAGTGCAGTCCAAGTGTCTGGCTTTCTTAACCACTGGTGAGCAGTCTGACACTAAACACAACCATAGTGCATATGACTCGTGTATCATGGTTGCTTGTCCCTCTCCAGGGCCCTGCTGACTGAACTAAGTTTTCTTTGTAATATTTTGGTCCTCAGTTGGTTGAATCCGTGCGTGTATGTGGAGCCCACAGATAAGAAGGCCAACTATTTTTCTACATCTCATACATTATTTTGTTATGCTATTTAGCATTGTTCTTTACTCATAATAGGTTCTCAGTTTTACACATCTTAAGGAATCATGAGCTTCTGTGGGTTTTTTTCTTCTCTCCACCTCTCCTTCCTGTAGTGGGGATTGCACCTAGGGGTGCTCTACCAAGCTACATTCCCAGATTTTTTTTTTTCTTTTCTTTTCTTTTTTTTTTTGAGACAGAATCTCACTTAAGTTGCTGAGACTGACCTCGAACTTGAGATCTTCTTCCCTCAGCCTTCTGAGTCTGTAGGATTAAAGATGTGTGAAAACATATCAGCTTCCTTGCCTTTAAATTGCTGAGGCTGGCTTTGAACTTGCGATCCTCCTGCTCCACCTCCCAAACCACTGGGATTACAAGCATGGCTCCTTACCTATCTTTTTTTGGTACCGGGGATTGAACTCAGGGGCACTTGACCACTGGGCCACATCCCCAGCCCTTTTTTGTATTTTATTACAAGCAGGGTCTCACTGAGTTACTAAGTGCCTCGCCATTGCTGAGGCTGGCTTTGAACTCTCGATCCTCCTGCCTCAGCCTCCCAAAGTGCTGGGATTACAGGTGTGCGCCACCGCGCCTGGCCTTACCTATCTTTAAGGATTAACATTTGGCAGAATGTTGTGTAGATAGCTGAAATCCAAGCCCCCTGATTATGCAGTTTAGTGTCCTGTTGCAGAGTTCAACATAAATTCACTGGGAGTAGTTTATGCTTTGCAGGTTTTCTTTTCTTTTCTTTTTTTAATATTTATTTATTTGCTTTTAGTTATACACAATGCATTTTTACGTGGTGCTGAGGTTCGAACCCGGGCCACGCACGTGCTAGGCGAGTGCTCTAACGCTGAGCCACAACCCCACCCCCGCTTTGCAGGTTTTCTATCAAGTTATTGGTTTCATATACCATTTGTGATGCACTCTTTCTTTCTCTTTCTTTTTTTTTTGTAGCCATGCTAGGTATAGAACCTGGGCTTCACACATGATAGGCAGGCTGCTGCACAGGCTCTATAATATAGTCTTGATCTTGTCTATTTTTGTTTTCTCTTTGGTAAATGATAGAAATTCTAACGGCAATCAAAAGACCTCAAGGTGTGAGGAGGAAAAAATTAGGGTTCTAGGGATTGGATACATGCATGTATTTTGATCTTACACTTGAATTATTTTAGAATATCTTCAAATAATATTATTTTTACCAGCTTGGTGATTGCCTTTGGAAATAAAATAGAGACCTAGAAAGGGCCGGGCACGGTGACGCACGCCTGTAATCTCAGCACTTGGGAGGCTGAGGCAGGAGGATCACTAGTTCAAAGCCAGCCTCAGCAATGGTGAGGCACTTAGCAACTCAGTAAAACCCTGTCTCTAATAAAATACAAAAAAAAAAAAGGGCTGGGGATGTGGCCCAGTGGTCGAGTACCCCTGAATCAGTTCAATCCCCGGTACAAAAAAAGAAAAGAAAAGAAAAGAAACCTAGAAAGCGAATAGCCTGCTGAGCACAGTGGAACACACCTGTAATCCAGGAACTCAGCAGCCTGAAACAGGAGAGTCACAAATTCAAGGCCAGCCTCAGCAATTTAGGGAAGCCCTAAGTAACTTAGTAAGACCCTGTCTCAAAATAAAAAAGGGCTGGGATGTGGCTCAATGGGAAAGTACCACTGATTCCATTCCCCAGTACAAAAAAAGGGGAATAGCTTGCTACAAGTGAGAAAAAGACAAAGACCAAAAATTTCTGAAGGTTATTTCTTGAAAAATCGATCAGAAAAATTTTAGCAACAGTTTGCAAAGGAATTAGGATTAGTTAATTTTTTGCTGCATTTTATCCCAGAAAGATTTAAAGGTGACCCTCCAGTATAACATAAAAAAAAAAAGATCTGTTATTATTTGTTCATTTTTTAAATATTTATTTATTTACTTTTACTTGTATACAATGTAATGCATTTATGTTTTTTTACGTGGTGCTGAGGATCGAACCCAGGCTGCGCACGTGCGAGGCTAGCGCTCTGCCACTTAGCCACAACCCCAGCCCCAAGATCTGTTATTATTAAAGAGGATTTTTAGGCCATCAATAACTGATCATGACTTGAAATTTTATAGTAAGTCCACCTGTGTGACAAGAATAAGGTTTTGGATACATAAATACAAATGGTTGGGACAAGGGAAAATATGCAAGAATAATGGATAGCTGGTTTGCTGTGTAAGAGTACCTAAAGCTTCTATGTCTGATTCTGTATGACAGCAGCATTAAAGACAGAAAAGAGCTGGGCATGGTGGCACATGTCTGTAATTTCAGCCACTCAGGAGGCTGAGGCAGGAGGATCACAAGTTCAAACCCAGCCTCAGCAACTTAGTGAGGCCCTAAGCAACTCAGCAAGACCTTGTCTCTAATAAAAGATATAAAAGGGCTGGGGATATGTCTCAGTGGTTAAGCACCATGGGTTCAATCCCTGGTACCATCCTTCCCCACCCTCCCCCCCCCCTCCAAAAAAAAAAAAAAAAAGACAAACTGGTCATAGTACACATCTAAAAGTAAAAACCATGATCTGTTAAATTGGTACTGTGCAGCCAGCATCTTTGTAATCACATCCATTAAATAGGGGTTATTAGGACAAAGTTAACCAATTGTTCACACACTGGTACCTGCATTCCTATGTAGGCATTTTTGTGTGGTTTGGATATTAGCATTTCATTTGTCATAAAGGAAGAGGAGTGGTTTTAGTAAAATTTACCTCTTCAGAGTCTGACTTAATGAAAATGTGTGTCAGGTCTGGATATTTAACACTTTTTAAATACTTTTTTATCTTTCATTTGGGTGAGTTATGAATATATTTTTTAAAAATCCAAAATACCTCATGCAAAGCAGGAAATGATACATTTTGCTTTTCTAACATATCCTTTCTTTTGTGGTTGAATGGTTAGAGCTGCACACAAGTTCTTATTTGTTGACTTGTCTTGTCAAATTAAAAAAGCAAATTTGCTCATGTTATTTATATTTAGTTATTAGGTCTCATTAATTTAAGATTCAAAACTGTAGGATATGTGACTATGACCTCCCCCGCACCCATGTACTATATAAGGTCTCTTTGGGGAGATAGGATGAAATCTAGTAAATGCAACACTCTTCCATTATATTTGCATCTTTCACCTGATGTTAAAACAAAAACATTTTCTAAAGCCCTTTGTTCAACAAGTATATCACAGAGTATTTAAGATTACCAGTAGCACATTCCATCCTTTCTTCTATAGTTTTGTATATCTTTGAATAATATTGTCCAGAAAGTATATTTGAAAAGTTTCTTTTGAAATTTATTTTATTTATTTGTTTGTTTTTTATACTGCTGGAGATCAAATCCAGGGCCTTACATATGCTAGGGAAGTGTTCTACCACTGAGTTACACCCCCAGCCCTATTTATTTATTTATTTTTGGTACCAGGGATTGAACTCAGGGGCACTCGACCACTGGGCCACATCCCCAGCCCGTTTTTTGTATTTTATTTAGAGACAGGGTCTCACTGGGTTGCTAAGGGCCTCGCTATTGCTGAGGCTGGCTTTGAATTCACGATCCTCCTGCCTCAGCCTCCCAAGTGCTTGGATTACAGGCATGTACCACCCCATGGCTTAGCCCTTTTAAATTTTAATGTTCATGTTAATTAGACCTCTTATATGTTGAATTCAGTGCATTTAAAATAAAAATAATCTGTGTGCTTAATTATTGTACTTCTGATCATTTGTAGGCGAAACCTAACCAAACTATCCCTAATCTTCAGCCACATGCTGGCAGAACTAAAAGGCATCTTTCCAAGTGGACTCTTTCAAGGAGATACATTTCGGATTACTAAAGCAGATGCTGCAGAATTCTGGAGAAAAGCTTTTGGGGAAAAGTAAGTCTCAAAATGGTAAATTTGAATTATTAAAATGAAACTTATGAGGTTGTTTTTTTTTTTTTTTTTAATTTATTTGCTTTTAGTTGTACACAATGCGTTTTATTTGTATGTGGTGCTGAGGATCGATCCTGGGTCGCTCACGTGCTAGGGGAGCGCTCTACCGCTGAGCCACAGTCCCAGCCCAGGTTTTTGTTTTTTAATATTTATTTATTTGCTTTAGTTGCTCACAATGCGTTTATTTACGTGGTGCTGAGGATTGAACCCGGGCCGCGCACGTACTAGGCGAGTGCTCTACCGCTGAGCCACAACCCCAGCCCCTTATGAGGTTTTTGTTTACTATTTTATTAATAAAATATTTAAAATGTGAAATAACTTTGAGCAAAGCAAATATGTGTACTTACTTCCTACTTTTGGTCACTATTATTTGCCCTAATAATTTTTTTTTTTTTTTTAAAGAAACAAAACTTTCATTTGAAGCCTGTGCTTTATGATTGACTATTCTTTTTCTCTCTTGAAATCAGTTCTGCTATGAGCGGACATTTACATTTCAAATTATTTGCTGTTGTAAACAGTGCTTCAATAAGCATTATCTTAGTTATCTTCAACCAAGATACCAGTTTATATTTCGATAAGTAGTATGTAAGATTTCTAGGGCTGGGGATATGTATAGCTCAGTGGTAGAGTGCTTGCCTAGCATGTGTGAGGTCCTAGGTTTGATTCCTAGCACCAGTAAAAATAAAAATAGAAATTATTTTATACATAAAATATAGACTAGTTCATAATTTTAAAGGCCTAGTTGGGGGCGGTTAAAGGTGTAGCTAAGTGTTAGGTTACATGTATGTGTGAGATACTGGGTTCAATCCTCAGTATTCCGCCTACTGCCCCATAAAAAGACTAGTCTAAGAGGATGGGTAAAAATGTTGATTTATTCCTTTAACTCAGTAACTGCATTGAAAAAGACTTCAAGATGTCCTTTGGTCTTTTATTTTCAGACAGGTGAATATATAAACTTTGCAAAAGCAATAAGACTATTTATTTAAAGATCTTGAGAACAGAAATTCATAATATCTCTTTGTTAGCCTTATCTGGGGTTTAATCACTCTTGGGTTAAATAATTTCTTCATCTCTGTCAGAATTCTGTTCTTTCAGTACCTTAAGCCTATTTCCTCCTATGTACCTTGATAGTGTGGGTTCCTTAGAGAACATAGAATGTTTTACGTGTTTTTAAAAAGTTAGTTTAGCCAGGCACAGTGGCACAGACCTATAATCTCAGCAACTCCATGAGACTGAGGCAGGAGGATTGCAAGTTCAAGGCCAGCCTTAGCAATTTAGGAAGGCCCTTAGTAGTAACTTAGCGAGCTCCTGTCTCAAACTAAAAAAGAGGGCTGGGCGCGGTGGCGCACACCTATAATCCCAGCGATTTAGGAGGCCGAGGCAGGAGGAACGCAAGTTCAAAGCCAGCCTCAGCAATGGCCAGGCACTTAGCAACTCAGTGAGACCCTGTCTCTAAATAAAATACAAAAAAAAGGCTGGGGATATGTGGCCCAGTGGTTGAGTGCCCCCGAGTTCAATCCCTGGTATCAAAAATAAAAAATAAATAAAAAAGAGGGCTGGGGATGTCACTCAGTGGTAAAGCACCTCTGAGTTCAATCTCCATTACCCCCCCCCCCCCCCCCCCCCAAAAAAGAACTTAGTTTAAATACAAACTTTTAAATAGAAAAGATCTGGCCAGAGATTACATTTATTATATCAAAAGGATAATCTCATTTCTCTTCTTTTGTTTCTCTCATAGAACAGATGTACAGAGAAAGATGAGAAAAAGGAATTAATCTGTGCCATTCTGCAAAAGAATAGTGGAAAAAACCTTTGTTACTCATTTACTCATTAGAGAGTTAAATATTCCTTGTTCTCTTTCTACTCTCAATCCAAAATATAACTTAAAGAATTGATGCTGAGAGCTTAATGGGGCTTGCTTTCTTTTCATTGATTATAGCAGTATCTGGAATTTTCTCTGTTATCTCATTTTGTGCTTTCTCTTTCACCCCACCCCCACCACAGGACAATAGTCCCTTGGAAGAGCTTTCGACAGGCCCTACATGAAGTGCATCCCATCAGTTCTGGGCTGGAGGCCATGGCTCTGAAATCCACTATTGATCTGACCTGTAATGATTATATTTCAGTTTTTGAATTTGACATCTTTACACGACTCTTTCAGGTAGGATGCTAAAACATACACTAATCTTGCTACTTTTTCTTTTCTGAAGATAAACCTTTTTTTAAAAATAAAAATTTGTCTAAAGTGTTTTAATGCATTTAGAAACTATAAACAAATAAATTAAAACTACCCTGTATTATATACACACACATTAATTACTATACAACCTACTTTCTTCCCTCGTGTCTTTTTTATAGAAGTCCCAGAACATGGATATATTTGTTTTAGTTCTCTTACTGGATATTTGTGTTATATTTCCAACTTTTCTCCTATTGTTTTCAAATTGTTTACTGTTGATATTGATGCTTCACAAAGAACTCATTTCTTTCTCCTAAAATAATTTTTTCTTCAGTGTATGTATGTCAGCTTGCATAAGCATTTATTTGGAACTTACTAATTGCACATGAAGTCCCTATTCTGTTTTCCTGACTTTTGTTTCTTGGTTAACCTCACTACTGGTAGTTAGAGCTGCTTTATAATTTCTTTTTTTTTTTTTTTTTTTTTTTTTTTTTTTTGGTACTGGGGATTGACCTCAGGGGCACTTGACCACTGGGCCACATCCCCAACCCTATTTTGTATTTTATTAGAGACAGGGTCTCACTGAGTTGCTAAGGGCCTTGCCATTGCTGAGGCTGGCTTTGAACTCGCGATCCTCCTGCCTCAGCCTCCCAAGTGCTGGGATGACAGGCGTGCACCACCGCGCCCGGCTGCTTTATAATTTCTTAAATTTCATTTTATATAGTTAAATTTCTCCCTATAAGCATATATTATTCTTTTCTTAGCTCTTTTTAATGTCCCAAAACATTTGTCTTCTTCCAAATTGACAATATAATTGAGACTTTGTGACAGTGAATTAAGAATTTATAATTGAGTATTGAAGTTATTGTTCTATATTCTGAGAATGGTTGTATGTCTGAATAGTCTGTGATTAATTTCTTATTTCTTTAGCCCTGGTCCTCTTTGCTCAGGAATTGGAACAGCCTTGCTGTAACCCATCCTGGTTACATGGCTTTCTTGACATATGATGAAGTGAAAGCTCGGCTTCAGAAATTCATTCACAAACCTGGCAGGTCAGTGTCATGAAGCAAAGAGCTTTATTCTCAAATTTTTCTCTTATGACTTCTGGAATAGAAGAAACATGATCTTGTTTTAGTTCACCAGTGGCCAAGATTCTGCAATAGGATTCATTCTGTTTATCAGAAGAATTGGCTTGCTTACATCCTGTGATTTGATCAGTGCTTTCAAGCCATTCAAGAAGAGGATTTAGGGCCAGGGGCATCATAGCACATGCCTGTAAGCTCAGCAATTTAGTGAGATCCTATCTCAAACTAAAAAATGGAAAGGACTAAGGATATAGCACAATGGTAAAGTACCCCAATCCCATCCCCAGTACAAAAAGAAAAAAAGAATGGGGTTTAGGCGACCTTTTTCTGGTCTGCAGTCATTGCTATTTGTTTTCTGTAAATGTTATTTGGAGCTAAGTATTGAACTCAAGGCCTCAGGTATGCACATACCTTCCCACTGAGCTATATCTGTAGCCCCCCAAAAAACACACACACACACACACCTCTCTCTTTATCTCCCACCCCCCTTTTTCCCTCCCCCCTCCCCTCTCCTCTCTCTCCTTTCTTTTTGGCAGCACTGGGTTTTAGGTAGGGATGGGGTGGGGAAGGTTTGACTCTTTACCACTGAGCTACATCTCCAACCCTTTTTTTTTTTTTACATTTTGAGACAGGGTCTCACTAAGTTGCCCAGGCTGGCCTCCAATGTGTGATCCTTCTGTCTCAACCTCCCAAGTAGCTGGGATTATAGGCATGTGCCACTGCACCAGGCTTAGAGAGTTATTTCCCCTCTAACCCAGTACTGGCTATTCAACCTAGGGATGCTCTACCACTAAGCTACATTCCCAGCCCTTATTTTTTATTTGGAGGCAGTGGTAGAGGTTGACCTCATACCTGCAGTCCTGCCTCGCTCCCCTGAGTAACTGGGATTATAGCCATGCACCACCAGGTCCTACTGAAAAGTTATTCTTGATGGTTCTTTTTGATTTTTGTCTCTAACTTGAATTCCACCTTAATACCAGAGTATATGTTAAAACCTCTATTAATCTCTCTTCTCAGTTACATCTTCCGGCTGAGCTGTACTCGTCTGGGTCAGTGGGCTATTGGGTATGTTACTGCTGATGGGAATATTCTCCAGACAATCCCTCACAATAAACCTCTCTTCCAAGCACTGATTGATGGCTTCAGGGAAGGCTTGTGAGTACTCACTGCTTCCTATCTCCTTGAGTCTAGGAACTTAGGGACTGTAATTTTATCACAAATGTCTTATTTCATGTTGTTTTCCTAAGATTAAAATTCAGGAAACATTAACAAGTTATATTGATTTGTCCTTCAAATTCTGTAGGCTTTTGTTTTTATTTGATAGGGATTCCATAAGTGAAATTGTCTTTTTCTGTTGCTTCAGTTATTACCATGAGTAAATTTATCTTTCTCCTTTTCCAAATATTAGCTTACTTTCAAATCTGCTCTAGATTTGAAAATACACAATTAGCAGAAAATTTTACCACTTACTTGACTAGACAAAACTAAAGTGACTAGATGTTCCTAATGAGAGTAGGCAGGTTTCAGTGGGCTACATCTGTCTTCATCTTAATTTCATTTTGACTCAGCAGCTTTTCTTCAGGCTTTGACTTTTGTAATGTAAGCTAGTAAGTTCTTATTTATTCCAGAATTGCTAGTCCTTTGGTATCAGAGTACTCACCAGTAAGTTCTAAAAATACTAATTCTTGACCATGTATCAGAAAACTAGCTTATGTTTTACAGTAATTACAAAACTCCATTTTCCATTATGCATTGCCTTCTATAGATGCATTGAGCAGCCCCAAATGTCGGAGCAGTTTGATTCTAGAAGCTCCTTGGTTGATGATCTTAAGTGTCTTAATTTGTTTCTTGTTACACTCCTTTTAAATACATGTCTCAGTTTGTTCAATCTGTATACAGAAATACTTCAGGTCTTTAAAAAATGCAGTTTAAAAATTTATATCTTGTGGCTACCCATTCATTAAAATAAGGGTTGGAAAACTATGGCCTGTGGACCAACTATTTTGGTACAGTCTGCAAGCCAAAGTAGTTCTTTTTTTTAAAAGGTATGCTAGATATCATTTGTGTGTATTAACAAGCACTGATAAATTGACTTCAGTAAAACCACAAGGCTGGTTACTCTTTTTGCAGCTATTTGTTTCCTGATGGACGAAATCAGAATCCTGACCTGACGGGCTTATGTGAACCAACTCCCCAAGATCATATCAAAGTGACCCAGGTGAATTGTGTTTTGCATTATAACCGTATCACTGGAGCCAAGCTTTTGGATACACTTTACAAACAATATAAGTTTTTGGAACATTTTAATTTTAATTTTAAAACATTAACTTGATTAATGAATTTATGTGAGTGGTTTCTTTTTTAAATTGTGCAGCTTAAAATGGGACCCAAGATTAGATGTTTCTGGGGCTGGGATGTGGCTCAGCGGTAGGGCGCTCGCCTAGCGCATGTACGACCCGGGTTCGATCCTCAGCACCACGTAAAAATATATGCATTTGTGTATAACTAAAGCAAATAAATAAATATTAAAAAAAAAAAAAAAGATTAGATGTTTCTGACTTAGTAAGAGACCAGTGAGCACAGTTGTGACATTTTTATTTGGATAAAATTTGTATAAAAAGTAAGTCATTTTTTGTTTGTTTGTTTAGCATTTATAGTTACAGTTACTGTCATTCAATCAACAAATAATCTCTTATTTTTTTAATCAAAGGAACAATATGAATTATACTGTGAGATGGGCTCTACATTCCAACTGTGTAAAATATGTGCTGAAAATGATAAAGATGTAAAGATTGAGCCCTGTGGACACCTCATGTGCACATCGTGTCTTACATCCTGGCAGGTATAGATCCAAACCATGCATTTTCTCTTCTTTGTAATTACTCTGAAGAATTGCATATTATATATCCTTTATAGATACAAAGGGTGGGCTTACTTTGTGGGCTAGGTTTAAATTTTAATTCCTTCCTTCCTTCCTTCCTTCCTTCCTTCCTTCCTTCCTTCCTTCCTTCCTTTCTCCCTTCCTTTGTTCTTTCCTTCTTCCTGTGCTGAAGATTAAACTCAAGGCTTTACAAATGCTATGCATATGCTCTTTCACTGAGCTATACCCTGAGCCATTTGATTTCATCTTTATGTCTAGGAAATAAATTTACTAGTAGACAAATATAGTAAATACTTTTAGATGCATTCATTACTATCTTTTGCTTTCTCTGCAGGAATCAGAAGGTCAGGGCTGTCCATTTTGCCGATGTGAAATCAAAGGTACTGAGCCCATTGTGGTAGATCCGTTTGATCCTAGAGGAAACGGCAGCCTATTGAGGCAAGGAACAGAAGGAGCTCCCTCCCCAAATTATGATGATGATGATGATGAACGAGCTGATGATTCTCTGTTCATGATGAAGGAATTGGCAGGTGCCAAGGTAAGACTACAATTTTAAAGACTGGCAAATATCATTATGAACTATTTTCTACAGCCAAGGAATACTTTATGACGTCAAAACTACAAAAGGGAACTAATAGTGGATATTTATTGAGCTTTTTCTATAAGATACAGTGTTAAGCACTTTACTTATTTTAACTCATAATCTTTACAACAACCCTCTGAGACTGTTGTTATCCCAACCAGTTGAGCCATAGAGAGATTAAGGAATTTGCAAAGGATCACACAGCTAGTTAGTTGACCTAGGATCTACAGCCAGCCAGTCTAGCTTTAAGGCCCACATTCTTACTATATGTATCTGAGGGGCTGAGTTTTAAATCATATATATTGGTGGAGAAAAGTAGAAGGAAATAAAGAACTAGACCCTATTTTATATGCTACTGTGACTAGTACATGGTTTTGTTTTTTGTTTTTGTTTTTTCCTTCTATGAAGGCATCTTGTCATTTTAAAGTTAGATGTTAGGTTGGGGAAGGGGTAAAAAAAGAGGGTAGGCAGATGGGTGGTAGGAAGTGCTGTACCTTGTAGAAGCTAAACAAACTGGAAAGGCTCTAATAAAGATAGAAAAAAATGAAGGTAAAGAAAGGATGTGATCAAATCCTATTACCTCAGAGGGGAAGGGTACAACAGGGATTTACTCATTAAATCTTAGAAGTAACACAGTCCCTGAAGATTTTAGTAAGTAAAATCTTCTTTAGTAAATAAAATAAACCCTAGCCGGGTGTGGTGGTGCATGCCTGTAATCCCAGCACTTGGGAGGCTGAGGCAGGAGGATGGAGAGTTCAAAGCCAGCTTCAGCAATGGCCAGGCACTTAGCAACTCAGTGAGACCCTGCCTCTAATAAAATACAAGAAAGGGCTGGGGATGTGACTCAGTGGTCAAGTGCCCCTAAGTTCAATCCCTGGTAACAAAAATATTAAAAAATAAAAAAAAAAAAACCCTTGCAAACAAAGGGTTAATGATATGCTATAGAGTCTATAATTTAGAATGCTACGTACTCATGGGATGCATTTCTGTGATACAAAAAGCTTTCTTGCTGGGCGCTGTGGCGCACACCTGTAATCCCAGCACTTGGGAGGCTGAGGTAGGAGGATGGCGAGTTTGAAGCCAGCCTCAGCAATGGAGAGGCACTTAGCAACTCAGTGAGACCCTGTCTCTAATAAAATACAAAAAAGGGCTGGGGATGTGGTCTAGTGCCTCTGAGTTCAATCCCCAGTACCAAAAAAAAAAAAAAAAAAAAAAAGAATTATATCAGCACATGACTGCTTGATAAACATATTGGAAGAGTGAATTTTATCTCCCCCTTATTTCAGTCTCTCACCTCCTCTATCCTCCCTGCTACAAAGTCATTGATCTACAACACAGATCTGACCACTTCATCCCTTGATCTCACACTCTTTGATGACTTCTCATTTCTTAATGAGTGAAGTGTGTTCTCCTTTCTAGGCACCTGACCTTGATCATTTCTTTCCACTTTATTCTTTGTGGTCCAGCAAGGCTAACCCACTTAGAATTTCTCCCTGCTTTGTCTTGGCAATTTCTGTGTAATTTAAAGTATATTTCATTGTAAAAATCTCAGAAGTGAAGAGCCATGGTTTTTTGTTTTTATTTTTATTTTTTGTGGTCCTGGGGATTGAACCCAAAGGCCCTCTGCCATGGAACCATCTCTCCAGCCCTTTTTATTTTTTTTTATTTTTAAAATATTTTTATTTATTTGCTTTAGTTGTACACAATGCGTTCTATTTGTACGTGGTGCTGAGTATCGAACCTGGGTCGCCCACGCGCTAGGCGAGCGCTCTACCACTGAGCCACAATCCCAGCCCCCCTTTTTATTTTTTATTATGAGACCTGGTCTCACTAAAGTTGTCAAGGTGGCCTCTAGCTTGGGATCCTCTAGATTCAGCCTCCTAGGTCACTGGGATTTCAGGTGTGTACCACCATGCCTGGCATGGTATCTTATTTGTAATTAGCTACTAAAGATTTGAATAAATGGTAATTACTTTCAGTGTTTGACTATAAATGAAATCACATCAAGCAAAATGATAAATTTATCAATAGTGAGTAATAGGAAATCTGGGCTTTCAAGTGATACATTCTTGGTATTTTGAAGATGACAGTAGTCTTGGCCCATCACAAGATTTTGTCATCATTTAAAGAGATTCATTTGACCCCTTATGCAGTTTTATATTTTTTTCATAGAATACTACCTGTTTATTCATTAAAAGTTTACTGGATGCCAGGGGAGGTGGTGCATGCCTGTAATCCCAGGGGCTCAGGAGGCTAAGGCAGGAGGATTGCAAGTTCAAATCTAGCCTCAGCAATTTAGCAAAACCCTGTCTCAAAAATCAAAAATTAAATGGGCTGGGGGGCTGGGATTGTGGCTCAGCACCACATAAAAATAAAAATGCATTGTGTACAACTAAAGCAAATAAATAAATATTAAAAAATAAAAAATTAAATGGGCTGGGATATGGCTCAATGATTAAGCACCACCAGGTTCAATCCCTGGTGCCACAAAAAAAATAAAGAGGTGTATTTATGGATGTGTTTATTTGAAATTAAAATGCCCTTTTTTCTTCATGGGATTATTATAGAGAGGTAGAAACATTGTGGATAAACAGACATTCCCTTTTATTGAGATGGGTACAGGTTAGTTCCATCTTTTTTTGGTACCAGGGATTGAACTCAGAGGCACTCGACCACTGGGCCACATCCCCAGCCCTTTTTTGTATTTTTATTAGAGACAGGGTCTCACTGAGTTGCTAAGTGCCTGGCCATTGCTGAGGCTGGCTTTGAACTCACCATCCTCCTGCCTCAGCCTCCCAAGTGCTGGGATTACAGGTGTGCGTCACCATGCCTCGCTCCATCTTTTTGATTAACAGTTTAATATCTGTTAAAATTTAATGTTTGACTTGAGCTGGGTATGGTGCTGTATGCCTATAATCCCAGTGACTCAGGAGGCTGAGGCAGGAGGATCCCAAGTTCAAGACCAGCCTCAGCAATTTAGTGAGACCCTGTCTCCAAAAAATAAATAAATAAATAAATAAAAAGGTACTAGGGATGCCATTCACTGGTTTGAATTAGCAAATCTATTTGTAGGAATTTATCTTAAGAAATTACACAGGTACACAGGACATAGATGTAGTTATCTTTACGGTATTATTTGTAATAAAAGAAATGAGAAACATCCTATACATCCATTAGTAAAAATTATAATATATTTATGTATCCATTAGGGTTCCTGGCTGCAATGATAAACTACCACAAAGTTAGTAGCTTAAAACAACACAGATTTACTGTTTTATAGTTCAACATGTCTCATCAGGTAAAATCAAGGTTATGGCAGGCTTGCATTCCTCTCAGAAGGCTCCAAGGGAGGATCTGTTTCTTCACTCATATAAGCCTAACTGAGTTTAGTTTCTTGCAGTTATGAGATTAAGAGCCCATGTACTTTGGTGGTTTTCAGGTAATGGTCATTGCCAGATTCTAGGGTCTGGCCACATTCTTTGGCTTTGGCTTTGGGACTCTTCTTTTCCCTTTCTCAGTCCTTTTTGAGGACTGCTTTTAATATTGATTTGTGGGATTAGCTTGGGCCCACCTGGATAACTTAAGATATTTCTCCTATATTCAAATCCTTAATCAAATCAAGGAAATTTCTTTTGTCAAGTTAAGGTTATATATTTACAGGTTCTGGGGATTAGGGGAATCATTGTTCTGCTGACCATATAATGCAGTGCTCTGAAGAATTGAGTTTCATTTACTCAAGTGGAAAGCTGTTTAATGTGCATTAAGTTTTAAAACCACCTATATAGGCTGGTGATGTAGCTCAGTGTTAGCATTTGCCTAGCATGTGAAAAGCCTTGAGTTCCATCCCCAGCGGAGCTAAATAAACCTTAAAAAAAAAGAAAGAAAGAAGGGGGGGAGGGCAACTATATATGCTAGGCATAATATGATCTCGTTTCTTTAAAAGTTTTTATTTATAATTTTTTAATATACTGTTTTAGTCAGCTTTTTCACTGTTGTGACCAAAAGACCTGACAAGAACAATTAGAGGAGGAAGTTTATTTTTGGGCTCATGGTTTCAGATGGCTGACTTCAATTCCTCAGGGCCCAAGGCAGGGCAGAACATCATGGTGGAAGAGTATGGTGGAGGAAAGTGGCTCAAGACATCACACCAGGAAGTGGGGGAGGCGGGGAGAGAATGATCCACTCTTCATGGACAAAATATATGCCCCAAAGGCATGCCTCCAATGACCCATCTCCTCTAGCCACACCTTACCTGCCTATAGTTACCTCCCAGTTAATCCCTCTCAGGGGATCAGTGCATTGATTAGGTTAAAAATCTCATAACCCAATCATTTACCTCTAGGCTTTCTTGCATTGTCTCACAAATGAGCTTTTTGGGGACACTTAATGTCTAAACTGTAACAGGAAAAATTGTATGACTACATACCAAATTACTATTATTTCTGAGGATGGAAGTTCAAAGGACTATAATTTTGTGGAATACAGTATTTGATTTTTTTTACAATTAGCACATGTTAACTTTTGCAATGTGTTTGTTGGCTCGATAAGTAACTTAATGTGAAGTGCTGAATGGGACCAGAAGGCTCAGGCAAGGCTCTTAAGGAGTAAAAGCTTTATTTGGGAATAGAATATAGATGCAGGTGAGCCAGGCGCGGTGGCGCATGCCTGTAATCCCAGCACTTGGGAAGCTGAGGCAGGAGGAAGGCGAGTTCAAAGCCAGCCTCAGCAATGGTGAGGCACTTAGCAACTCAGTGAGACCCTGTCTCTAATAAAATACAAAGAAGGGCTGGGGATGTGGCCCAGTGGTCAAGTGCCCCTGAGTTCAATCCCTGGTACCAAAAAAAAAAAAAAAAGAATATAGATGCAGGTGAAACACTGTTCAACACAAGGAAGACAGTGAACTTTGTTCAAAATTGTTAGGTATATAATCTTTATATAACCTTTTTGTTGAAGAAGATGAAATGAACATTTTCCCCCTACCTGTGTAGAAATTCAAATAGAGAAGAAACAGCCTCATGTATGGATTGTCATTTGACTATTCCATAATTCAGTCTCTTCTTAAGGGACATACTGATTCTAGGCTCAAACATACTGGCATATTTTGCAATCTGTCTGTAGGGTAAATTTCTAAAAGTGGAACTGCTGGATAAAAGAATGTATACAGCAGGGTGCACTGGTGCACAGCTGTAATCCCATCTGCTCCTGGGGCAGGAGGATCACAAGTTTAAGGCTAGCCTGGGCAGCTTTGCAAGAATCTCTCTCAAAAAATATAACAAAAAAAGAAGGACTGAGGATATAGCTCAGAACTAGAACACTCCTGGGTTCAATCTCCAGGACCGCCCCACCTCCCCCCAAACAAAAAAACAGGTATGTATATTTAAACTCTATGGTAGAGGAAATGGATGTAATCAGGGGAGAGGGGCACATGGGTATTTCATAAAATCAATGGTATTTTATTTCTCAACTGAATGGTAGTTATGTGGGTATTTTTATTTTCTGTACCTTATGGTTCATTGTATACTTTATGAATAAAATCTTTTGAGTGAAAGTAATTAACTTTTGGGGTAGCTTTTAAAAATTTGTCCCAAAGTCACTCCTAAAGGTGTATGAAAATAGGAAAGTACCTGTTTCTCCATATCCTGATGGTTGGTTGTTATAATTCGTGTGTGTGTGTGTGTGTGTGTGTTGGAGCTGGGTTATCTCTACCATTGGGTCACATCCCCAGCCCTTTTTTGTATTTTAATTAGAGACAGGGTCTCACTGAGTTGTTAAGTACCTCAGCCATTGCTGAGGCTGGCTTTGAACTCGCAATCCTCCTGCCTCAGCCTCCCAAAGTCTTTCTTATTTATTTTTTTAAAAAATATTTTTATTTATTTGCTTTAGTTGTACACAATACGTTTTATTCAATGCATTTTATTTGTACGTGGTGCTGAGGATCGAACCTGGGTCGCCCACGTGCTAGGTGAGCGGTCTACTGCTGAGCCACAATCCCAGCCCAGTCTTTTTTATTTTTGAGACATGGTCTTGCTGAGTTGCTAGGGTCTCACTAAATTACTGAGGCTGACCTCAGACTTAAGATCCTCCTGCCTCAACCTCCTGAGTCACTGGGATTACAGGTATGCACCACTGTACCCAGCTCCTGTCTCCCCTTTCTGAACCATGTGCTTGTACTGCTTTTTCTTGATTGTTACTGTTCTGTTTGTAGAGGAGAAGATTTCTGTCTCTCATTATGTCCCTCTTTTCTACTCCATAGCCACCTACTCCAATTGTTTGAATAGGTTATTTGAACGGTTTTGCCTAAATCAGTATTCAATGTCTAAATTATTTTGTTCCCTACTGTGCCAGTTAGTGTGCTATACTGTAATTACTTTTGCTTTCTTATTCAACCTTCTGCTTTTCCTGAAATAACTCATTTTTATTTCCCTACTTTTCAGTTTGTACCTGTCACTACCAAGGCATTCCATGCTTTCAAGAATCCCCTCAGTAAGACTGGTCTATGACGTAAATTCTAGTAGTATGCTGTATATAGTAGGTAGTACAGTACAGTATACTGACACATAACAGTATCCCTGTTCCCAGGTCCTCACATATGCTAGACACTCTCCCTCTGAGCATTGTACCCCTAGTCGTATCCTTTTTCTTTTTACATCAGTTCCAGTTTTTAATCTCCAAGGATTAAGAGGTAGAAATTTGTAGTAGTGTTTTTAAAATTAATGATAAGGTAGAAAGTTTTCTGTAGCACTGTCTTTCTAGATGCAATTGCTTGTAGTTTTGACATCTGAATGGTATTTCTGTGATTGAGAGTGCCCTCTTTTGGTGATTAAAAAAAGTAGCTCTGGACATGTTAGAATCTCAGGAAGTTTCTGAGTTGTGAACAGAGGTTTGTGTGATCCTAAGCCTAAGTCTGCCCCATTGGTTATTATATTTCATAGTCACATAATATTTACTATCTTGGTTCCCTGAAAAGGAGTAAAAACTGTTAAATTTCAATGGTTCTAGGTGGAACGGCCTCCTTCTCCATTCTCTATGGCTCCACAAGCTTCCCTTCCTCCAGTGCCACCACGGCTTGACCTTCTGCAACAGCGAGTATCTGTTCCTTCAAGTACTTCTGGTCTGGGAACTGCTTCTAAGGTAAAGCATTATCTATTTCTACAGTTTTCTGATTCTTTGTTGTGCATTAGTGGGTTTTGATTGATTTGCTTGTTTTGCTTCCACAGACTGTTTCTGGCTCCCTTCACAAAGACAAACCATTGCCAATACCTCCCACACTTCGAGATCTTCCCCCCCCACCCCCTCCAGACCGGCCATATGCTGTTGGAGCAGAGGCCCGGCCTCAGAGACGCCCCCTGCCTTGTACACCAGGCGACTGTCCATCCAGAGACAAACTGCCCCCTGTTCCCTCTAGCCGCCTTGGGGACTCATGGCTGCCCCGGCCAATCCCCAAAGTACCAGTAGCTACTCCAAGCCCTAATGACCCCTGGACAGGAAGAGAATTAACCAACCGGCACTCACTTCCATTTTCATTGCCATCACAAATGGAGGCCAGAGCAGATGTTCCTAGGCTTGGAAGCACATTCAGTCTGGATACCTCCATGGTGAGTCCTAGTTTTAAGTTATTTAGCCTGTTAATGAATATCTGAGTAGCATTTTATAGAAGAAAAGAGGTAACATATAATCCCTGTTTTCAAGAAACCTGTATGTTCACCACTGAGCCACATCCCCAGCCCTTATTTATTTATTTATTTAGAGGCAGGATCTTCCTAGGTTGCTTACAGCCTTGCTAAATTGCTGAGGCTGGCTTTGAACTTGCAATCCTCCTGTCTCAGCCTCTTGAGCTGCTGGGATTACAGGTGTGCACCATTGCTCCCAGCTAGTTTTTGTTTATTTGTTTGGGGGTTTTTTTGGGTAGTTTTTTCAGGAAAAAGAACAAGCAAAATTGATTACATGCCTAAGGCATGGGAGTATTAGGATCTGGTTTGGATATAGTTTTAAGATATATGAGAAGCATAACACAAATGCTTAAGGTATATTGTGGAATGATATGTAGAGCAGAAAGTGTATATCGGAGCAGGAAAAAGGGCTAGAATGGAGCAATAACACTACATTATAAGGTCTTGAGTACTCCCTTCCAAAAGAGTTGGAATTTATTTCATAGGAAATGAGAACATTTAAAGGTTTTAAGTTAGTGCAGTGATGTGACCAAAATGATGGATTAAACAGAATAATAGTAATTTGCAAAGTAGATTAGAAAATAGATTTTTAAAAGACAGGGTAATGATCCTTCGTCTGAGCATGCAGTAAGGGGTTCAGAGCTAGGGGATGGAAGAGGAAGAATATTTGTAATTTGTGCACCCAGGAAAAAAGATCTTGCTTTCACAGAGTTTATTTTCTAGTGAGAGAAAGATAAAATAAACAAGCAAGTAAAATATATTGTATGTTTGCAATGATGAGTGCCATGGAAAAGAACAGCTCAAAGAAGACTCTAGAGAGAGTTGAGTGGAGATAGGTGGTACAGGAAGGGGTGGGGTACAATTCTTAGCAAAGAACTGAGCAGTAGGAAGGTGATCCTGAGGGAAGACCATTCCAGGATGAAGGGAGAAGAAATGAGTTTGAAAGGTATGTTTAAAAAATAAAGGGCGGGGGCTGGGGTTGTGGCTCAGCGGCAGAGCGCTCGCCTCGCACGTGTGCGGCCCGGGTTCGATCCTCAGCACCACGTAAACATAAATGCATTGCATTGTGTACAACTAAAGTAAATAAATAAATATTTAAAAATAAATAAATAAATAAATAAATAAATAAATAAATAAAGGGGTATGGGCTGAGGTTGTAGCTCAGTGGTAAAGTGCCTTGCCTAGCATGTATGAGGCACTGGGTTCGATTCTCAGCACCACATATAAATAAATAAAGGTCCACAGACAAATATATATGTGTGTATATGTGTGTATGTACATACATATATACACACATATATACATGTATGTACATACATATACATATATACACACACACACACATATATATATATATATTTTTAAATGGGTATAGTAGGGGCTGGGATTGTGGCTCAGTGGTAGAGTGCACACCTAGCATGTACGCGGCCCAGGTTCGATCCTCAGCACCGCGTAAAAATAAATAAAGGCATGTGTACAACTAAAATAAATAAATATTATAAATAAATAAATAAAGGGGTATAGTATAGGTGGTACCAAGCAAACAAGTGGAATAGTCGTTGTCTCTGAACAGAAGTGGGTAGCCACATTAGGTGGAGCCTTTAGAGAGCTGTGTACAACTAAAATAAATAAATAAATAAATAAATAAAGGGGTATAGTATGGGTGGTACCAAGCAAACAAGTGGAATAGTCGTTGTCTCTGAACAGAAGTGGGTAGCCACATTAGGTGGAGCCTTTAGAGAGCATGAAACTTAAAGCAGGAAGCCAGCAGTATGTGGAAAAGGCAAGAAATCACATGCACATGTACTCCAAGGTTTTGGAACTGGTAACAAGGGACATATTGAATTTGAGATGGACCTTTGATGGAAGCATTAGCAATTAGGTGGTTGGAAATCTGAACAGACAAAATGGGAAGGATGGAGTTGAGAAACATCTTGGCACTTGACTATTCCTTGGTTGCAAGGAAAGATACTTGTAACCAAGTAATACTTAAGTGGTACCTGTATGCCTGGCAGTCTAATTAGCACGGACAGTTGTGACTTTCTGGTGGCATCAATACTGAATGACCATTTTGAGTTTGTGTATCCATCATTTAAACTAGAAATAATATTTATGTAGATAACCAATTTTCTTGAATCTTTCTAGAATTAAAACAACCAATTTCTCTGGCTCTTTTGAAATCTGTCTCCCTCTTTCTTATATTTGAAAGTTCTTCAGAGTCTGACAGCAATGATGTTTTTGTCAGAGGTGATAACCTGTAGGCATGGCATTGATAGTGAGGTCCGTGTTTGTATTAATATTCTTGTGATTTTGAGAAGGTTCAGTAAGAGGAAATACTTAGCTATCCTAAGGGAGGTTCTTTTCAACACTTTTCTTTACTTTCCAGAGTATGAATAGCAGCCCATTAGCAGGTCCAGAGTGTGAACACCCCAAAATCAAACCTTCCTCATCTGCCAATGCCATTTATTCTCTGGCTGCCAGGTAAGTTTATTAAAGCTATATTTCATTCACTAGAGTTAGTACTTTTAAACTGTTGGTTTATAGAAAATCCAGAAAAGTGTAGAGGAAAATTAAAATTGATCTGTATTTGTACAGTGTGGAAGTCATCATGTTTTGTTTTGGGATTTGTCTTTTCATTCTTTTTTCTGTGTGCATGTTTATAGATCATTCTTGCTGGGCTTGTTACATGTATCTTTTCAAGGAAGCAATTTTGGTTTTGTTGATTTTTCTTTAAAAAAAATTCTTGTTGAGTGTCAGCTTTATGTTTCATTGCTTTCTGCCTTTCCAACCCCCCCCCCGCCCCGCCACCACACACACACACACACACACACACACACACACACACACACACACATCAGTACTGGGAATTGAGCCTAGGATTTTGCACACTGAGCTACATCCCTAGCCCTTTGTATTTTTTTATTTTGGGACAAGATCTCAATAAGGTGCCCAGGCTGGCCTTGAGGTTGTGATCTTCCTACCTTAGTCTCCCAAGTAGTTGGGATTATAGGCCTACATCTACTACCATGCCCCACCTCTTTTTTTTTTTTTTTCTTTTAAGATATGGTTTCAATATGTTATCCAGGCTGGTCTTAAACTCACGAGCTCAAATGATCCTCTTGCCTTAGCCTCCCGAATAGCTAGGACTCCAGGCATCTGCCACTGTTCTGAGCTTTTGCTCTTTTAAAATATTTTTTTAGTTGTTGATGGACATTTATTTTATTCACTTATTTTTATATGCGGTGCTAAGAATTGAACCCATTGCTTCACATTTGTGAGGCAAGCACTATACCACTAAGCCACAACCCCAGCCCTAAGCTTTTGCTCTTTTATCTTATTCTTCCAACTTTCTTCAGGCTTAATTTACTATTCTTCTAGCATCGTGAAATGGATTCTGTTATTCTGCTTGAGCTGCCATGACAAAATACCACAGACTGGGTGCTTTAAACAGTGGAAATTTATTTACTCTTAGTTCTGGAGTCTGGAAATCTGGGATCAGGGGACCAGCATGGTCAGTTTTTGGTGAGGCTCCATGTTCAAATACACTGGTTATTAGAGTTTCAACATGTGAATTTTGGGGAGTACAAAGATACAGTTCATAACAAATGTTTAACTGCATTCCACAAATTTTGATGTCATTTTCATTATCATTTTTTTAAATATTTTTTTAATTGTTGGTGGACCTTTATTATTTTATTTATTTGTGGTGCTGAGAACCAAACTTAGTGTTCAACCACTGAGCTACAACCCCAGCCTCCATTTTGATTATTATTAAGTTCAAAACATATGTTTCTTCTGTTGTTAATACTTTGATTCATGAGTTATTTATGTGTCACTCAATTTTCAAATATTTAAAGATTTTCTATTTTTCTGTTCTGCTTTCTGGCTTCATTCCAGTGTGGTTAGAGACCCATCTTCTTTATTGACTAGTTTGTGGTGAGATCCAGTAATATGTATCACCTTCATTTCATAAGATTGTGTATTCTGCAATTGTTGGGTATAGCATTCTGTACATGTTAGTGAAGTTGTGATCAAATCTTTTATCACTCAGAATTTTAAAAAATCTACCTGTTTTATCAGATAACCAACATAAGTATGTTGAATTCTCCCCTATAATTGTGAATTTCTGTTTGTTCCTTTTAATTCTGTCCTTTTGTATTATGTGTGTTTAGTTTGTGTAATAATAGAAATTTAAAATTATTTATAGTAAATGGTGAGGATTTGTATTATCATTAAATTTATTGTTTACTCAATAGTTCTGTTTCTTGCTTGCCTTAAGTTTGCTTTGTCTTAATTAAAATGGCTACATCAGCTGTCTTTTAGTTAGTATTTCTATGACCTTTCTCTACTCTTTTACTTTCAATTTTTCTATGACCTTTAAGTTATGTTTCCCACAAGCAGGATATTTGTTTTTTTTTTTTTTTTTTTTTTTTCCCCTTAAATCCAGTCTGCCATTTTTTGGTTTTGAGGTAATCAGAATATTGTTCTTACCCTTCTCCCCATTTTTCCAATCTTTTCTTGGTTCCTTTTTTCCTCCTTTCTTACTTTCTTTTGTATTAAAGATTTTTTCTTAGCCATTTCACCCCTTCTCTTATTCTTTTAATAGTTATTCTGGAGAGCTGGGCATGGTGGCAAAAGCCTGTAATCCCAGCAACTCAGGAGGCTGAAGCAGGATGATCACAAGTTTGAGGCTAGCCTGAGCAATTTAGTGAGACACTGTCTCACAATAAAAATGAAAGGGCTAAAGCTGTAGCTCAGTGGTTAAGCATTCCTGGGTTTAGTCCTTGATACCAAAAAAAAAAAAAAAAAAAAATGTTATCCTGGAGATTCTAACATGTACTTTTTTTGTGTTTTTTGTAGTGCTGGGGATCAAATCCAGGGCCTTGTGCATGCAAGGCAAGCACTGTACCAACTGAGCTATATCCCCAGCCCCAACATATACTCTTGATTTCTTAGAACATGTTTTAAACCAATGTCTCCTGATACTTCTGGACATTAAAATTTCTCATAGATTTATACTATAGAGCTCCTTATTTGTTCCTATTATCTGGACCCTTTCCATTTCCCTAAGAAATTTCCTTTAGTGTGTGTGTGCTTACATGTGTGATTGTGTTTAGGGCTCTTCTATCAGTTGATTTAAATTTTGTTTGAGTTTCCCAGGCTGGTTTCAAATTTGTAGCATCCTGAATAAGCTGGGTTTTCAGCACATGCCACCACACCCAATCTTACCTTATTTTTTATTGTTGTTGTTGTTGGTAGAACTCTGGGGATTGAGCCCAGGGGTGCTCTATCACTGAGCTCCATCCTTACTTTTTTTTTTTTTTGGTACCGGGGATTGAACTCAGGGGCACTCAACCACTGGGCCACATCCCCAGCCCTTTTTTTGTATTGTATTAGAGACAGGGTCTCACTGAGTTGCTAAGTGCCGTGCCATTGCTGAGGCTGGCTCTGAACTCGCAATCTCCTGCCTCAGCCTCCCAAGTGCTGGGATTACAGGTGTGCACCACTGCTCCCAGCTCATCCTTACTTTAAAAAAAAAAAAAAAAATTATGACAGGGTCTCACTATGTTGCGAGGCTGGCCTTGATCTTGCAGTCCTCCTGCCTCAGCATTCTGAGTAGCTGAGATTATAGGCCTGTACCAGCATACCTCTCTCTCAGCCAGTATTTCTTAAAACAGATTGAATTTTGCAGTCTCTCTGTCTGGGACTCTGATTTCCTGAACATCATCAGATTCTTTTTTTTTTTTTTAAATATTTATTTATTTGCTTTAGTTGTACAAAATGTGTTTATTTGTACGTGGTGCTGAGGATCGAACCCGGGCCGCACACGTCTAGGCGAGCACTCTACCGCTGAGCCACAATCCCAGCCCCATCATCAGATTCTTTCACTGTCTTTTGCAGCTCATTGTAGGCTTGCATATTTTCCATTCTCTTTTCTCTTTACATTAATCTGAATGCTTTTTACTACATTCCAGTTCCTGAATGTACTTTTCTGCTGTTTCTAATCTGCTCTAAATACAACCATTAAATTTTTATTGTGTGTTAAATTCTAGTGTTTCCATGTGAATTATTTATTTATTTATTTATTTATTTATTTATTTATTTATTTTGGTACCAGGGATTGAACTCAGGGGCACTTGACTACTGGGCCACCTCACCAGCCCCTTTTTGTATTTTATTAGAGACAAGGTCTCACTGAATTGCTAAATGCCTCGCCATTGCTGAGGCTGGCTTTGAACTCGTGATCCTCCTGCCTCAGCCTCCCAAGTGCTGGGCTTACAGGTGTGCGCTACCGTGCCCAGCCCACTTGATTTATTGATTCCAGTTTTCTAATAAAATTTTTTATTGTCCTATTTCTTGAACATATGAATTATAATTATTTTAAAGGCTGTATCTGATAACTGTAGCTCTGTCTCTTCAAATTAGCAAGATGACCACAATAACTGGTTGGCTCCTCAGTTGCTCATGACTACCTGCTTGGTTTCTAGCCCTGTGCATGAAGAGTTTAGGGATTAGCAATAGCTCTAGGGAATTACAGGCAGAATTTTAGGCCTACATCTTGGTTGTCATGATACCTCAAAATTCTAGTCTCTCTTCCTAATCCATTGAGATCTACCTCAAATCCTAAGTTCAGAACTTCAAATATGAGGTTTGCTTCAATGTCGTCGTCATCATCATCATCTTCTTCTTCGATATTTTTTTAGTTGTAGATGGACACATACCTTTATTTTATTTATTTTTATGTGGTGCTGAGGCTCAAACCCAGTACCTCACACGTGTTAGGCAAGCAGTCTACCACTGAGCTACAACCCCAACCCTGAATTCTTCTTGAATCTTGGTCTCTGAAGTTCTGGCTTTCTGGTTGCTCTCCAGTACTTTCTTTTAAAGTATATATTGCCAAAATACTTTGTGACAAGGAATTACATTTTATACTTTTATGGACTTCATCAAAGAGATGAGGGGAAGGGGTGCTGGGGGTAGAACCCAGGGCCTTTTGCATGCTAGGCAAACAGTCTGCCACTGAGCTCTACACCCCCCAGCCCTAAAGTATTTTTGGATTGCTCTTTTAATAAGATTTCTCTTGGGCTGGGGTTGTGGCTTAGTGGTAGAGCGCTTGCCTAGCATGGGCGTGGCCCGGGTTCGATCCCCAGCACCACATAAAAATAAACGCATGGTATACAACTAAAGCAAATAAATAAATATTTAAAGAAAAAAAGACTTCATCTTTTTTGTTAATTAAGGAAAATTCAGAAAATGTAGATAAGCAACACTGAAGGAATAAGTTATCTGTAACCTTTCTACCTAGAGTCAGATAGTAGTTATTCACAATTTGATATATGTTTATTGCCATTCTTACGTGTATGGAATCATCATTGATGCTGGTTTTCACTAGACATATTTGAACATTTTTGCATGTCATTACATATTCTTCTACTATGTTGATTTTCAAATTATTGTTAAGCAGTGTGACTGACTCTAGGGGAACCCTGATTTGTAAGATAAGGATAGGTCTATAGTAGTGGAAGCAGAAGTAGGCTATACCTCTTAGGACCTGAGTAAAA
The DNA here is from genome assembly GCA_025594165.1 of Tamias sibiricus. Classification (NCBI taxonomy): domain Eukaryota; kingdom Metazoa; phylum Chordata; class Mammalia; order Rodentia; family Sciuridae; genus Tamias; species Tamias sibiricus. Next base: position 112,946,263 of record CM046657.1, read on the forward strand.
CCTCTAAAGGCCCCAAGAGCCAACAATTGACACCAGCTCTCTTACTCTCTGTGTGGGTCAAAGTCTATTTATTCAGTACCACTATTATTTGGTATGTAGGTTGTTGCTTCCCCAGCCCCCAGTGTTATAAATAATGCTGTCATGAGTATTCTTGATTGCTTTCCAAGGGAAAAACTCTTTAGAAGTGGAATTTCTGAGACCCAGGATATACACATGTGATAAAATGCTTTTGTTGAATCATACTCCAGAAAAGTTACACGAACTTATTTCTACAGCTATATACGAAAGTACCCATTTCAGCCAGGTGTGGTGGTGCATGCCCATAATCCCAGCAGCTCAGGAGTCTGAGGCAGGAGGATCACAAGTTCAAAACCAGCCTCAGCAACTTAGCGAGACCCTGTCTTAAACAGTGGGAATAAGGTGCGGGGGGCGGGGGGTTGCTGGGGATGTGACTCAGTGGTTTAGTGCCCCTGGGTTCAATCCCTGTACAACCAAAAAATAAAATAAAATGGAAAAGGAAAAAATTGCAAACAGAATAAAAGTGAAATAATCCTAGAGTGAACCCATATACCCACCACCTGGATTCAAATTTTAGTATTTTATTTTTCTTTCTTTATCACATTATCTATCAGTGTTTCATCCATTGCTCTCTCTGCCTTGGTCGTTTGCATATTTTAAAGCAAGTTGTAGATACTAGCACACTTCTGCCTTAAGTCTTCAGCATGCATTGCACAAATCTTAAGAAGATATTTGCTGAATTTTTACAAGGCATACATAAGGGAAGTTTTTCAACGATTAAAGTGGTAGGTATATATAAGAAAGAATCTCACATGAGATTTAATCAGAAAATTAAACATTAATATTTAGAGACAGGGTCTGACTGAGTTGCTTAAGGCCTCAGCCTCCTGAGTCGCTGGGATTACAGGTGGGTGGGGTGCCACTGTGCCCAGCAGTGTGTGTTTCTTACATGGTTGGTGTTTGTCTTAGTTTCCTTTCATAGGGCAGGTGCAATTTTGTTTCAAAAGCTTCTGGGTATAAAGTTATGTATGTTTTAAAAAAAAAAAAAAAGTTATGTATGTGGATAAGACAGAGATCCCTGAAATCAGAAACTTGGGGTCTAGTCCCAAAATTGATGGTAACTGCCAAGTTACTTTTTCCTCTTTTTATTTTAGATTTTTTTAATGTCAAATATTGAGAGAAAAAGTATTTATACTCTAAGGTAATATGTGAGAAAGATTTGGACAAGCTATGTATTCTTTGAAACCATGGGTAGACTTTAGAATTGAAATTTGTTGTACATTCCTAGTATATGAAAAATGCTACCCTCCATTTCTTATTTCATACCCAGTGAAAGAAAAACTAATGTAGTAGCTTTCGAACTGAGACACTATAATGGAACTTATTTAGAGGTTGGAGCTAACTGGAATCAGGTGGTATGGCCGTAGATTCAGGTATCTATCTCAATGTAACATATCTCAAATATAAGAGCCACACCTTTGGCCATTTGAGCATAGAGTTTTTGGTGTGCTTTTTGCTAATTTCCTATCTTTACCAGTAGAAACAGCAGTTTCCTAGGTGGCATGTATTTGTTCTGTCAAATTTGAGTTGTGTCTTTTTTTTAAACTGTTTATTTCATATTTGAAACTTTTCCAGCTGTTTTCTTTTTCTTTTTCTTTTCTTTTCTTTTCTTTTATTTTTTTTTTTTTAATTCATCTTCCAGACCTCTTCCTGTGCCAAAACTGCCACCTGGGGAGCAGGGTGAAAATGAGGAGGACACAGAATATATGACTCCCTCTTCTAGGCCTATAGGGCTCCAAAAGCCAGAACTGAAGCGGCCTTTGGAGGCAACCCAGAGTTCACGGTAAGTTCACAACAGCCATGTAGGGCCAAATACCTTTGTGTGAATAATTCAGTTGAAATTTCTCACCTGCTTCACTTGCTACTTGTATGTACTGTTAGCCAGCCAGAATTAACAGCAGAAAGATAAATCTGGTCCCTAATGTTAAGTCTCTTGTAGCAATAAGCAGTTCTGCTTCTGTTTTCTTAGTGTCACAGTAACCTCCAAAACATGCACGTCTGTAACTTGTAACAAGATTTGATCTTAAAACATTTACTAGTTATATTGGTACAAGAAGAATATGTTGTCTTTAGAGGATCAGGATCTAGGATAGTCTGGAAAGTTGCAGGTAACATTTGTTTCCAAAGATAATTTTGCTTCTTCCTTCTGGTTCAGAGTATGTGATTGTGACCAGCAAATTGATAGCTGTACCTATGAAGCAATGTATAATATTCAGTCCCAGGCGCCGTCTGTCACCGAGAACAGCACCTTTGGTGAGTTTCTTCTCTGCTACTTAAAAATCAGTGATGTGCCAGAGGAATGAGCCTATAATATTTAGCTAATGAGATCACTTGACCTACAGAGAAGATTATTTTCGGTAATCTTTTTTTTGGACCAGGAATTGAACTCAGGGGCACTTGACCACTGAGCCACATCCCCAGTCCTATTTTATATTCTATTTAGAGACAGGGTCTCACTGAGTTGCTTAGGCTGGCTTTGAACTCTTGATCCTCCTGCCTCAGCCTCCCAAGCTGCTGGGATTATAGGAATGCACCACTGTGCCTGGCTTATTTTTACTTATTATTTTCAGTAATCTCATTTGGTAAAACATCTTTGATTCATGGCTGGGGCAGCCCCCTCCCCTTTTTTAAAATTTCCTTTCCATACAGCTAGTTTAGTTCCTTTTGTGCTTTTTCATTCTCCCAAGGCCTAGAGAGACATTTGTATTATATGGCCTAGACCTGCAATGTTGGCAGATCTCTTTTATTCCCATTACATTGATGAAATTTGTGTGTGGGGGTGGGGGTGTATACTCAATTCCCATGTTAACTAACTTATCAAGTTGACAGTTCAAATAGGCCTACACACATAGGACCCTTTGGCTGATCTCCTGAGGTGAGATGCAGATAGAACTGCCATAAAATGGCACTTGAGTCTTTGGAGTCCGTAATTCCTAACCTTGCAAGAGTGACCTTTGACAGGTTCAACAACAGAGCTGCAGGATTGGTACACATTTTATTTTTTTGTTTGTTCTATTGCCATCAATAGGGTCTAACATTGGTGTTCAGCCTGCCATAGACATTGAGTAACTGTTAAATAAATGGGTGTGTGTGCATGAATAAATAGATGCTTCTGGATTAAAATGTGTTAGAAGTGGAGTTATGTCAGAAGAAGATAACTTTTTGAACTTTTCTCCAGGTGAAGGGAATTTGGCTGCAGCCCACACCAACATGGGCCCTGAGGAATCAGAAAATGAGGATGATGGATATGATGTCCCTAAGCCACCTGTGCCAGCTGTGCTGGCTCGCCGAACTCTCTCAGATATCTCTAATGCCAGCTCCTCCTTTGGCTGGTTGTCTCTGGATGGTGATCCCTCAACAAGTGAGTCTCCAAGCTACCTTGGACCTGTCCTGAACTGCTGTGTAGTTCCTAATTTATACTATAACAGATGATGTCCTCTGGTGGTAGTAGTAGTAGTAAACTAAATAAATCCTGTGTCGAAATGGAAGAAAAGCTGGTTCTAGAATGCAAAAGGAAATGAAAGTAAATCAAGTTCTTGAAGTTTTTGCCAGATTTAGAAATGAGGTTGTCCTTAAACCATGGCTCCTCCCATTCTGGGAGTAGATGTGGTCTTCTTCTGAGTAGGCCTGTGACAGTAGTAATTAAGCTTGTTGGTTCAAACCACACATTCCTTTTTCCCAGGTCCTGTCCCACTGGAAAGGAGGCATGCTGCCCTGGAACACACAAAAAATGGGCCAAGAGCCAGCCCACATTGGGCTTTGACTGTTAAGGGCTATTCTTCTTGCACCTGTGACAGCAGCCAGAGTTGCTGTCACTTTGGAAGTTGAAGAGTGCTTTCAGGACAGCTGGTGATAAAGATCTATAGCATCCAGTTGCCTAAACAGGTGGTGATCACCACTCAACCTGGGTTGACATCTTCAGTGCAACTTAGGCTAATTTCTTCCTTTTTGTTTGTAGAAGGAGTTTAATATCTGCTCTGGTCCATTCAGAATTTTAAAAAACCCAGATGATTATGTGTGTGAAAACATTGCTAAATATAAATCATGATGCAGATGTTATATGCTCACAGCAACGGTTATTTATTGGTTTTGTTTTGTTTTTTTGGGTGGGGGGGTACTGGGGATTGTACTCAGGGCCACTCGACCACTGGGTCACATCCCCAGCCCTTTTTTTTTTTTTTTTTTTGTATTTTATTAGAAGACAGGATCTCACTGAGTTGCTAAGTGCCTCACCATTGCTGAGGCTGGCTTTGAACCTGCGATCCTCCTGCCTCAGCCTCCCAAGTGCTGGGATTACAGGCGTGTGCCACCACGCCTGGCAGCAATGGTTATTGTTGATAGAACAGGTGCATGGTATATTTAGTACTTTTTTTTTTTTTTTTTTTTTGGTACCAGGGATTGAACTCAGGGGCACTCGACCACTGGGCCACATCCCCAGCCCTTTTTTGTATTTTATTTAGAGACAGGGTCTCACTGAGTTGCTAAGTACCTCACCATTGCTGAGGCTGGCTTTGAACTCACGATCCTCCTGCCTCAGCCTCCCAAAGTGCTGGGATTACAGGCATGCGCCACCGTGCCCGGCTGCATGGTATATTTAGAATGTGGCACTTACTGTAAGGAGTGGGCTAGATCCAAAAGCCCTTGAACCTCTAAAACCCAGTCTTGTGACAGGAGAGTACATGCTCCTAATTAACAGGAGGTCAGTAATATCTTGATATTAACATATTGTTGTTGCCAGGCGCGGTGGCGCACGCCTATAATCCCAGCACTTGGGAGGCTGAGGCAGGAGGATCGCGAGTTCAAAGCCAGCCTCAGCAATGGCGAGGCACTTAGCAACTCAGTGAGACCCTGTCTCTAAATAAAATACAAAAAAGGGCTGGGGATGTGACCCAGGAGTCGAGTGCCCCTGAGTTCAATTCCCTGGTACCAAAAAAAAAAAAAAAAAAACAACCATATTGCCATATTGTTGTTATTATTATTACTGCCATTAAATGAGGACTTCCCCCAGATTTGCAAATGTTTTCTTTCCTATTTCTTCTAGACTTTACTGAGGGTTCCCAAGTTCCTGAGCGGCCCCCTAAACCATTCCCTCGGAGAATCAACTCTGAACGAAAAGCGGGTAGCTGTCAGCAAGGTGGCAACGCTACGGCCACTCCTCCTGCTGCCCCCTCACCTCAGCTCTCCAGTGAGATCGAGAACCTCATGAATCAGGGTTACTCCTATCAGGACATTCAGAAAGCTTTGGTCATTGCCCACAACAACATTGAAATGGCCAAAAACATCCTCCGGGAATTTGTTTCTATTTCTTCCCCTGCCCATGTGGCCACCTAGCATATCTCTCCCTACAGTGGCTTCAGAGAACCCATGAGCCAGGCTCTTACTTAAAGAGCACCTAGGAGGGCAGAGGCTCCTTTGGGGACTTCACAGTGAGGTCCTGCCCTCTCTGTGGGTATCACACCTGTGGTTCCAAGATTTCAAAGCAGTGGAATGAAAATGGAGCAGCTAGTGTGTTTTATTATTATATTGGTCTTGAGAGTGCATTTGAAGGTGTCCTTCAGTCCTCACCAGAAGAGAGAGTGGATTTTTATTACATGGTAGCCTACCTGGGGGAACACTCCAGAAAGTAGTAGAACAGGCATTGTGCTTTAAACCCTAATGGAGGACATAAGACTTTCCTGGGTTAAGGATGTGACTGTGTGTTTGTGTGTCTGTCTGTGGTTGTATGTGTCCTGTGATTATGATGATCCTGCTGTGTGTGTTAATTCCAGGTGGAGAATTAGCACAAGAGGTTCAGGAAGGAATCTTTTAAAGACTTCTATCTACTGTGGTTATTACCCCCAACTCTAGTGTGTATTACAACTTCAACACTCCACTTTGGCTTAGATTATCATGTGCATTGCTCAAATCTTATATTTTTTAGAATTCCCTTCCTCTGTTCTTTCCCCTATCAATTTCTTCTTTCTCCTCTTCCTCAGTTTTCTGTCATTGTCAGCAGGCTTGCTGTGGCCAGCCTTACTGAGGCTAAGCAACTTTTATATGATGTTCCTTATTATGTGTGATGGTGTTGGTTTGTTTGGTAGAGATAGTTGGGAGAGAGAATACTGTTGCTACGTTGTTATAGTTTTGTTTGATACTAGGAGCTAACACTGGTCACTCCAAAGCACTGTTTCTATAGGAACATTGAATTTGTTAAAATAAGATGTTTGAATTATCCTAATCACATAATGACTGATTTGAGATAGAGGCCTTCAAATACATTCCATGTCCTCTCCAGAAAATAGTCTAGGGGAGTCCGTTGCCTTGGTGCCAGGTGTGTGTCCTGGTGTAGGTTATGAGTCTTTCTACTTAATGGAAAGGGAGGAACATTTGTTTCCAGGATAACTTTCTGGCCCTAATACCGTGAAGCTTTTGGAAAGCTTCATTCACATGCTATTTAGATGCACAAAATAGACAGTAAGGATTTATTTGTTTAGTTTTTCTTCCCAGTGCATTAATTTCAGCTTACATTTCTTACCTTTCTCCCTTTGAGCATGAGCCAGGTTAGATTTTTTAAAATGGTTTTATCTCTGCCCTTTAGGGAGTGGGGATACCACCTATGGTAGCACAGTGTTTTGCTGATAATCAGCATCTTTCCTACTTTGGTGCTGCCCAGTGACTTGGTTTTTCTTGTGCCTAGGGGTAGGGAATGGAATGTCTCTTTCCTCTCTTCCCTTTTCTTTTCCCCTTAGGTGTGTTCTTCATAGTAATTAGGCATCATTCATTACAACACATGACTCTATTCAAAGACAATATGGGAAAAGCTGGCAGTTTATGTAGTTGCAAATTCATAAAGAAGCTTAGGAGTCCAGTTAGGAGCCCTGTTCTTCAGTTCCTGTGGATACTGTTCTATGGCCCCTTGAGTGCAGTTCTCTGTCCCGAGTCTTTTGCTGACTTTCCTAAATGTTGTACCCTTCCTCCATGTCATAAGCAAGGCTGCTCTTGGATAAATTATCTTCCTTGGAATCTAAATCTTGCTTTTGTCTTTAGGTTCAGACAAAAATGACTCTCCTTAAATCTGCTTACTTTCCATTCTTGGCATCTTTGGAACTGAAACCTTTACTAAGTCTTCTCTTGGTGTCCAGCTACTTCTAGATCTTTTGTTTTTGTCCCTTGTCCCTGAATTATTTATAATCCTGGAGCACAGCAAACTACCTAGTACAGGACCTCATGTTGATTTGCCCACCAGCAGGTGCAAGAGGCCCTACTCTAGGGTGGAGGGAGGCAGGGAAAGTGGGCACTGAGTGTCAAACATTAGCCTACCATCCTCTTCTAAAAGCTGGCAACATTCATTTTGCATTTTATTTCAATATTGAAGGCCTAGACAAAGAACTAGAAAAAAATGACAACAGTTTCCAGGCCTATCCATGTTCTAATTCTTATTTCTCTACAGATATTGCCCATAGTCAAGATCTGTCAAGAAAACCAAACAATCACTGCATCTCTTGTCTGTTCAGTGTATTCACATCTTCTGTGGAGGTTATTGCCCATACTGGCTGGGCTAAAGATCATTTCATCCTTTATTTTCCTGAGCACCTGTGTAGCTCTTCAAGTTATCCCTGAAAAGAGTGTCCGTGTTGCTGGTGGAGCACGCGCACTGTTGACTGATTTGGGTATTAGTTTTAGTTTGTCAGGTGTGCATCTGCAGGCAGTGAAGGCTTTGAACCATTTCATGAGGGCCTGTCCTTTGGGTGTTCTAAGGACATACATGGACTTATGCCTGAAATTGCCAGGTAAGCTTCAGAAAGATTTTTCACATGGCTCTTGTTTTGAAGATAGTCTCTGAAACTTGAATTTCTTACATTTTCCTTTGAATAAGGCACCATTAACCCATTTCTTTATCCTCTATTCATATGGTAATTTTTAATTCTTTGACGCCTGCTCTGAATTTAACTAAAAATTGCCATTTTGTGAATAGGCTTTTTGAGTTTTGCCATGTTTAGCAAGCTTATCCCTTTCCCCTTCCTAATTACATATGGTCAAGAAACCCACTTTAATGTTTTCCTTTTTATCAAATTAATTACACCATTCTCTTCAACCCAATTTCCTGTTTTCCCCACATTTTCCTGATTTGCTTTACATAGCCTGCCTCATTGCTGGGTCTTCCAGGTACTGACTGGACTTTTCCAACTGCCTCTCCCATATTCCTTCTACTAAAATGAAAGGTTCTTAGAGTGGAAAAGACCTGTGAACTCTATAATATACCTCCTTTTAGTTAAATAATAGACTCATCTCAGCATATATCTGTTAGTATTTATTTAAATAGTGATCTCTACCTGTGGATGGCTATTCTCCTGTACTAGTCCTCTCTTTCTGTCCATAACCCACCCTATATATTCTGCCATTCTTTTGTTCTCTTTCTCTTCGTAGACAGACTCTCATTGCCATGGCCCAAGATGTGGGATACTATTAGTATCATTAGCTGTTCTATGGATTTAAAAAAAAAAAAATGGGAGTGGGAGGTTGCTATTCTTTATACTTAAAATATTTACTTTCTTTATAGAAAAGTAAAATGTGTTTTATGATCCCAAAAGCAAACTTACAAATTAATTTTGTTAACACAACTTGCTTGCAAACTATGGATCAGCTTTAAGACACCATTAACAAGATCTAGTGTTTTTTGTAGGTGATCAGCAGTGGTATTAATGCAGAATATTTTCCTACCTCATGTCATGAAAGTCAGAAGGTTATTATTGACCTTATACTTTGTTTTTGCTGTTGGCCTTTTTGACTCTGAAATGACCATTGTCCACTGAATACTGCCCTGGTTATAGCAGTTCAGTTGTTCATTCAGCAAATGTTTGGGTGATAAGCATGCACCGGGAATGTCAGCTATATGTTCTTCCCTTCCACCACATGGTAGTTTACTGATGTTGGGGGATTTACTTAGGCTGTCTAGCATTTGAATTTGATCCTAAAATATCTCCTCCAAATAAGATTGTACAATTTTATTCACAGCTTTTATGCAGACTTACTTCTTAAAGAGTGTCCTGGTTAAAATCAGTCTAACACTTTCCCCTTAATCTCTGTTGTCTTCCTATAGCTTTGATAGTGTTGAGGAGATTCCTTGGTCTAAGTTTCACGGATACCCACCTTTGCTATGTCTTTCAGTGGAATCTCTTTGGCTTAAGAGGTATGTTGGCTTAGAGTTTTATAATAGGGCATTAAATGTTTAAGCAAAGGATCTGCCCACAGCCCCCTTTCAATCTAGTGCCTTCTTCGATCTTTTTACTGAGCTGCTTGTGTCCCTAATCCCCCTTCTTGTGAAGGTTTCCCTTTTGCCCTTCTGTTACCTTTTACCATCCCTTACTAATTGGGATTTGTTTTCCTATCCTTCAGTAGCCTTTGCAGCTAATTCCATGTCATTGAAGGGGTGGAGGTAGGAGGCATCTGTCTTTGGATCCTGATTTTCAGTGGGTTGTCTGGTCTTCCAAGAGCCAGTCAGTAGTACAGACTAGACCTGGTGCTCTGATTCAGCCTTTCCTTCAGAGCAGGGAGCTCAGAGATGCCAGAGCTTAGTATCAACACATCATTATTCACCTAAACCTAACACTTCAAAACCCAATCTAAAGTATTCTAACTCCACCTAAAGCATTACTGTTACCACTTTGATCTTAGTCCACATCAGCAATCTTTCTTTAGGGAATGCACATAACCACTTAAAGCATGAAGGAGGGCAGACCTAGAACCAGGTTGAGATTGTATTTTTAACTCTCCTGGTTATGGATCCGTTGGATACAAGAAATTTCCAGATAAAGAAAGGAGGAAGTCAATGATAAGGATGCAGGGTATTTTCATGGAACCCAGGATAGGAAGTACAGTTGATTCTTGGATGGTTCTTCCTGCTTCATAGCTTGTTTGCATGGATGCCCTCCAAATAGGCACCCCAGTCCTCAAGTCCACATTACCTTTCAGCTCTAGGAGTCACCATGAACAGACTCCCAGTTCCTCTTAGTTCACAAATTCTTAAGAAAGAATATACTCAGCCCAGCACACTGATCAGGTGTCCATCCCTGACCATTTGGCCTTCCAGGAAGGTGTGGCAAATGGCAGCAGCAGAGTCCTTCTGCTGGGAGCTGGGGACTTCTACTCCAGTGGTAAAGCTGCTGTTGTCATGCCTTTTTTTTTTTTTTTTTTTTTTTTTTTTTTTTTTTTTTTTTGAGTGGGAAGGCAGGTATCAGAATGTATCTGGGTCGTTGAGGAAGTCCTTAGAATCACTTTAATTCTGCTCACTGTCTTTGTTTGTTTGTTTTTTTTTTTCTTTTTCTTTTTTTTTTTTTCTTACTTTTCTTCTTATGAGTCTTGGCATCCAAGATTTTTTTTCCTCCCTCTTGAAGGCATGCTAGTCTGTTCATAGGTGGCATTTCTTAGCCTCCCTTCAACCTCAGGTCTTTAGCCTTCTTTCATGTCACTGAGAACAGATCACGATTCTACTTAGCCACTACCCTTGAGTTTGTGGACTCTTCAGATTTTAGTGTTGAGTATCTATCCAGCTCCTGGCTATCTTGCATCCCCTCTCCTCCTCTTCCTTGTTGTCCTATGTGAGGGAGCTCTGCAGTGTTGTTTCTAGGCACCTCAGAAACTGTTTTGCTGGAGCCAGTAAAAATGGGTGAGAGTTGGGATGTTACCAGGGTATAAAGATTCCAGTGTAGTATAGAGCTTTACTGAAGCTCCTTAGATAGGATGTCTGTATTTTCCCTGTCCACTTGCTTTCCTTTATGTTAAAGCTTTTTTCTTTTTTCTTTTTTTTTAACTATGCTTCAGCTTGCCTGGATCTATTATTTTTCCCATCCTGAGCCTGTTTTGCATTGTAAGGCATTTTATACTGCCTTGCTTGTAACTTTTTTAAACTACCAGAGTCATTTGATATACACAGAAGTAACCTAATAATCCAAAGACATACATCAAGGCACATGGAAGGGTAGGTCACCAGATTTTAAAGTTTGATAGTCTAGGCCCCTAAATTAAGGATTAGAGGGACAGTAGTGCCATGTGCCTTCACAGTGTCCCAGGAAATCTGGGTTGGTTCCAAAGGGAAGAACCAGTATTCCTTGGTTCCAGAAAGTAGTACAAGAGTAAGAGATGGAGAAATAGGGACAGGGAGAGCAGACCCTGCACATTCGTTCAGCATCAGATGGAAAGCCCTAGGCAGAAGGGCCAGCTGTTGACTAACAGACTAACAGCTGTTTAGAGATCTTGCCCCCCCTTTTCCCTAGTATAGTATTTGAGAAAAATGTGGCTGACCACTCCCTGTGTTTACAGAGTCAAGGCTGAAAGCCAGCCTCAGATCTCCTGATCTGGCAGCTGAACAAATCAGCAGAGTTTTGATCACCTGGCCCTGTATTCCTGATTCAGTCCCAAAAGAGAATGTGAGAGGCAACCCCCCACGTTGCCTTGCACAAGTTTTTTTCTACCCTGAACCGGATGGAAGGCCAGAGAATAGGATTGCTCAACACTGCTGCAAGCAGCTCCTCAGGCTTTGCACTGCCTCCCTGCACAGGCCCTGAAGTGGGCGTGCTGGGTGCCTGTGTCACTTCTTCCTCCCTGCCTACCTCTGACCCCATGGTGGGTGAAGGTAGCCATGCTTATGGCCGTCTTGAAACTGAAGAGGCAGAGAACTACTTGAGTCTGTAGACCACATGTACTCTCCCATGGCCTCTCTCTCCTGTCCTGTTGTTGGGGTGAGCAAGCCTGCAGTGCAATGTCTATGAGAGGAGATGCCTCCTGACCTACCCTGCTGAGTACTTTTTTAGTGTCTTGGCCTTCAATGACAAGCCCAACTTCCTGCTGAAATATGTGGCAGGGCATGGCAGCTATGAGGTACCTCCTACATCTGCTTTCTGGCTGTGGTTACTTGGGATTTTTAACCTTATATATCTTTTTCCTTTATTCAAAACAATTTTTAGCACACTGAAAAAAAAAAAAAAAAAAAAAAAAAAGCCAAACGTTTTGTGCCTTTCTAAGGCAGCACTGTATCCAAGGCTGCATTTTAGGACTTAATATGGAAATACCAGAGTCTGAGCTCCTCTACCTTGAGCATCCTTAGCCCTAGAGTCTAGGGAACAGGGAGAGTCTCTCTGTGGCTGGAGATGTGGCACACAGATACAGTATGCCTATGGTCCCTTTGCTCTGTCAAGAGGCTTTGTTGGAAGAGAGCAGCATTGTACTTGGGATCATTTGGTTGGTTCCAGTCAGCAGCTTAATTATCAGATTGAATGCTTTGTCTCCTGCAAGAGACAAAATGTTCCACAATTTCCAGATATATTCTGGACCATTTCAAGTGCCCCAGCTCCCTGATCATATCAATGACCCTGTTGCATGGAGAAGTAAAGGGTAGGCTCTCCTGAGAAGGAGGAGGCAGTTCATTTGTTGTCTTTTCTTTTTGCTGGATCCTGAGCCAGCCTAGACCTCCTGCTTCTTCCTTAGACTTGGCTTTCCTTTCATTTGAAGTCTTTAAACTTAAAAGCATTAAGTGGCTAGTGCCCTCTACAAAGTCTGCTTTTCCCCAGAGAAGGGCAGCAAGGAATATGTTCCAGAAGCCTGACGGTATTATTATCGTAATAGGTTTCGGGGGGGGGGGGGGTCTATATAGTAACATTTTTACTTATCTTACCCTTTCCTCAATTCTTCCCTGCCTTTAACTAATAAAGAATTGGGAGATAGAAACAATTCTTTATAAAGTCCTCCTTATTCAAGATTTTGAAATTCTTGACCTGGGTGGGGCTGGAGAGAACTTGATGTTTTCTCCAGAATGAAGAGTCCCAATTTGTATATCAGTGTTAAGAAAACAAAACAGACACTTAGGTAAGATTTTTGTGGACTATTTTAAAAATGTGTCATTAATATAAAAAAAATTATATTAGCAGTATTTAATCATCCTCACCTGTAAAGAACAAGAAAAAACAGAAGGTAAATATTCTTACAGAGAATAGCAGAGCTTTAAGATTCATTTTCATTTTAAGTCCATTGTTTTGCCAATGTATTAATGTTTAGAGGTCTGTTATACTAATGTTATTTATTAATTTTTTTTCATTTCCATACACAGTTAACTAAAGAGCTTTTTCAAGCACCCATGTCTGTAAAAGAAGTATTTTTAAATAAAGTTTCTTTTGTTGTAGCAGACTCGAGTTCTTGCTCATTTGGGAGGTATCATATGACCAGATACTGAGGTGGGTTGTGCTGCCTTGAGGGCAGCACCCAGTGTCGTAGCCCCTGGCCAGCAGCCTGCCAGTCCCCACATGCTGCTGAGAAATGAGGGGCTATCCTCTCGGTGGCAGAACTAGAACCAGAAGGAATCCTGGTCCCCACTGGCAGCTAGCTGCAAAGGGTTCTGTGTTCTTTTTAATGCAGGTAAGAAACCCCAGGTACCTGTGGTACCCATGATGAATAGAAAGCACTGCACGACTTCCAGGAAAATTAAGCTTTATTTTTCTCACACGCACGCACGGGTACACACGTACACACACACATACACACACATAAAAGGAAACAATTTGCAGATTTACATACAACAAAACCACATGAGCAAGCAAGCAAGCAAGCGCGTACACACACACACACACACACACACACACCCCTCAAAGCTCTAGCCAGGCCCTGGTTTTTTATCCCTAAGTACCATTCTCCCATTTGGGCCCTTGTAGGGTCTAGGCCCATCAGCTCAGTTTACAGAATTTTGGTGCTAATATAACTAATCCCCATAAAGGACAGTTCACCTCATCTTTCTCCCCCCATCTCCCATCTTTCAGTCTCACATGATCCTTTGAAAGGGCACTGGGAACCATGGAAATGTAGGGGCTCGGGCTCAATGGTCTTGTCTTCACAGGAAAGTCACCCGGCTTACTCCCTGTGGGGACATATCCTTGAAGAAATAACATCAGTTCCTGATTTGTGCCCGAAGAAAAAATGTCACAAAAGAGACTCAGAAGAGGCAGGCAGGAAGGTATAGCAGCGACTCTGCTCCTGGATACTGCAGGGTACTCTCCAGAGCTAGCAACAGTGACATTCTGTGACAGTGAACAGGCACCTGGGCCCTGGTGCCTTCTCATGTCAGGGGTACAAATGAATTACCAAAGCCAGTCTGGGGTGGGCAGAAAACCAGCTCAGAGAGGAGCTGGCAGAAGACAGATATTTACAGCCATAGCACGTTTAAGGAGAAAAAAAACACGTTCTGCTAGAAACTCCAGTCACTTGTGGAGAACTGAGGCCTCTTCTGAACATTGCATAAGTGGAGAGAGGTGGACTGGTCCCTAAAAGGGGGCCTCCAGGGCCAAGTGAGGTCCTTCTTGGGATGGCTCTGGTCTTAGCCCATTAGCCCTCTAGAAATGTGTCTGTAGGTGCACTGGAGCAGGGGTCTTCTCTGTAGTCCCTTTGGGGGCTTTGGCTGGGGAAAAGAGTGAGCAGGGAGCCAAAAATTGTCCAGGCAAGGAGAGAGCTGATGTGATTCCATGGCTAATGCCTCAGATCGATGTATTTCTCTCCCTAAAAATGGGTAGGAGAAGGGGGAATATGGAGATCGTCAGGCAGGGTTCAAGGTGAGAACACTAAGAGGAAAGAGGGAAGGACTGAAAGCAGAAGCTGATGAACTTGATGCAGCAGCATGGAGGGAAGAAGCAAGGGTGGGTGTGAGGGGCAAGGAAAGGACAGACAGACCCTGATTCTGCCTATGTACTGGGGAAATGGAGGCCACACTTCACAGCTCCTGGCTGGAGTCACAGGCTTTGTTCAGGAAAGGTGATGGTGATGGGACCAGGGCTTTGCCCTCAGCCTCTCTACAGGGTCTCTCCGCCACCTGCCTCACCCTGCCATCTGTAAGTAGTGTTTAGTAGGCAAGGTGGGCCTGCTCCCTTTCTCCAACCGAGAAGGATGAGGGGCAGAAAGAGTTAGTGTTCGGAAACGAGCACCATTAGTCCCTGGCACCCCCAATCCCTGAAGATTTATCAGGTACTGGCCATAGGAACTGTCTCCTACCTGGTCTCCTGGAGCCCTCTTGTCGCCGCTGCTGCCCTGTAGGAGGCCCATCTCTTCTGGGAGCTTATCTGACTTAACTTCAACTACAAATTCACTCTTACGAGACGGGGGCAGCGTGCTGGGAGGAGGGAGGCGAGAGGTTGGCAACTCGGGGGCAAAGGAAGGGGAGGGCCGGTTAGGAAGGACGCTTGGATGGATGGATGGTGGGCTCTTTGGGGACTTTGGGATCAGCTCAGAAAGGAGACAGGCAATGAAAGAAGGTGTGGTGGGTGGAAGCTGGGTGGTGGGCAGGAAAGCAGGGCACACCCAACCCAGGGTCCCACTCTTGCTTCTAAGGGGCAAGTGGGCCCTGGGGCAGAGGGCGTGTCCCTGAGGATGCAGCAGGCGGGGCAGCAGGGGAGGGGGAGGGTAGCAGGGGTTCAGTCATGCTTACATCTCCTGTTTGCCTGACCGCCCCACACAGCAGCTTGCCCTTCTTGTAGAGGAAATAGAGGACAGCGCCTAGCACAGCCAGGACCAGGATGCACACGATCACAGCCACAATGACCACGCCCTTGCTCTCCTGCTCCCGCAGCTTTTTCTCTGTCACATAAAGCCACTCCTAGTCACTCTTAGCCCTAGGCTGTCACATTGCCATTACTGCCCCACCCAGCCCGGAGCTGACCGAAGATGGGCCACTACTCACCTGTCTCAACATTGCTCCCCACAGTGGGGACAGGGCAGAAAGGGTGCCCTGGCACAGCCCTGTTCTCTTGCCAGGCCCAGCTTACCTGCAGAGGTGCTGTTGGCTCTGGCATGAGGACTGACAGTGGAGGTGCTTAGGGCAGCAGTTTTGCTGAAGTCTGGTGTGAAGGTAGTTAAACTGACTGGGAGGCAGAGGGAAGGGGTTAGGAGAAGCTCACGTTAGTGCCCGTGCCTGGGCGAGCCCCTGCCATCCTCTGCAGGGATGTGGCCCCTCACCCAGCTCCAGGATGATGATGGTGCTGTTTCTGCCCAGGGAGTTGGAGGCTGTGCATTCTGCGCCCCTCTCCAACAGCTCTAGGGTCACAAGGACATTCAGAGTGCTCAGTACCCTCTGTGAATCTTGGTATTCTTCACTTGCCTGTGATGAAGGAGGCAGTTCAGTGGGTGGAGAGGATCTCCGGTTATGGCTGCAAAGCCTGGGCAGGGATTAATAAGCGCACAGGAAGAAGCCCCAGGCCTGCTTACAGTGCCATTGATGTTCCAGGAGATGGTGGGCCGAGGATGTCCTGATGCTTCACAAGACAGATTGAGCATTGTATTCTCTTTCACCCACACCTTCCTCTCCTTTGATGCCATCCATGGGGGACCTTGGGGAGGTACAAGAGGGTATGGCAGCAAACTCAGCAAGCCTGCCTCCCCCTAGCCCACCAGAGCTCCCAGGGCAGCAGTGACTTTCTGGCATCAAAGAGCTCAAAACCACATGATTTGGGTGATCTGGTCTCTGCCCAAAGGGTCTCACCAAAAATGGCCACGTTGACTAGCTGTGTGCGGTTCAGGCCGGGTACGCTGGGCACAGATGCCACACAGCGGTAGCCTCCTCCTAATTCCCGTTTCAGGTGATCAAAGTGAAGCACAGGCCCCTTTTCCAGCATCTGGCCTGTCTGGGGTGAGAGGTGGTTCAGAGGGTCTGGGAAAAAGCAAGCTATTGTTGCCCACAGCCCCAGATCCACCTGGATACCTTTTCTCTCAGCCACTGGAATTCAAGGGGCTGGTTACTCTCTGCCTTGCAGGTCAGTGTAAGGTTACTGCCTTCTTGGCCCTCGGGGACTGCAGGACTCACTTCAACAACAGACACATCTGGGGGCACAGCAATAGTGTTAGTCTGGGCAAGGCAGGGCAGGGCAGGGCCAGTTCCCTCTTGCCCCAGCTCAGTCCCCCTGTCCTGGGGCCCCCAGCCCCTCACAGTTCACCAGCAGCTCCTGGGGTTCACTATACAGCGGCAGCATGGTTTCTAAGTCCAGACCCTGGCATTCGTAGAGCCCACTGTGCTGCTTCTGGGCAGGCTCCAGCACCAGGAGGCCGTTGTCAGTGGATCTCTCTTCCTCCATCTCCCTGGTGCTGGGATTCTGGGAGAGGAGGAAGCAGTGAGTGGAGCACCACTCCACCACTCCACCGGCATCTCTGCCTGCACCCAGTCTGCACCCAGCACTGAGCCCTCGCACCTGCTTGTGGATGCTGAAGGGAGGTGTGGGGTTGCCATCCGCCAAACATTTGATTTCCACACGATCCCCTTCCTTCAGTATTCCTGTTGGCTCCACTTCCAACCACACTTTTTCTGCTGGATCTGGGTAGGCAAAGGGGGTTGTTCTCAGCCCAAGAGGTGCCTTGGGCTGGATGGGAACAGGCTGGCAGGAATTTCCACCAGGTTCACTTCAGTGAGCAGATGGACACGTCAGTACTCACAGAAAACGGGGACAGTGACTTCCTTAGATTCCTTCATGTGGTTCCCACTGGGCAACCGGTAGCTGAGCTCACAGTAAAATTGGGCATCTTTGTCTTCCTTAACCAGCTGTACCTTCAGAACACTCTTCAAGGTGTACAAGCCACTTGACTCAACGATCTGCGAGGACTGAATGTGGACGCCTAGGCAGGGAGGAAGGGGAGCAAGGCCTGGCTTCAGCCCCACCCTGTAGTTCCCACCATGTTGGCAGGGGAGCATCTAAAGACCCCTGCCAGCTGGGCATGGTGGCACACACCTGTAATCCCAGCTACTCAGGAGGCTGAGACAGGCAGGAGGATCAGCAGTTTGAGGCCAGGCTCAGCAACTTAGCAAGACACCATCTCAAAATAAATAAACACATAAATACCCTTGCCCCTGCCAAGTGGCCAGGGTCAAATGCAACCTGGCAACTCTTCAACCCAGCACTTTTACTATTCAGTATCTAGCCTAGAGAAACATTTACACAACACCATATATACAAAGATGTATGCCAGTAATGCTGCAGCAATGTAAATGAGGTGCCTGGGGGTGCGGCTCAGTGGTAGAGCATGTGCTGAGCACACACACAAGGGTCTGGCTTCATCCCCAGGGCCAAAAACAAAATAAATTACTCAAGGTGATTAGAAAAATGAAACACACTAGACTCATCAAGATAAACAAAGTTGCAGCAGGCACAACAGGTACATCTACATAGACTGAGCTATAAAGATTACACCAAAGAAACTATGTAGGGCTGGGGTTGTAGCTCACTGGTAGAGCACTTGCCTAGCACATCTTAGGCACTGGGTTCAATTCTCAGCACCACATATAAATAAATGAATAAAATAAAGGTCCATCAACAACTAAAAAATATATATTAAAAAAATAAGCCGGGCACGGTGGCGCACGCCTGTAATCCCAGCACTTTGGGAGGCTGAGGCAGGAGGATCGCGAGTTCAAAGCCAGCCTCAGCAGTGGCGAGGCACTTAGCAACTCAGTGAGACCCTGTCTCTAAATAAAATACAAAAAGGGCCAGGGATGTGGCTCAGTGGTCGAGTGCCCCTGAGTTCAATCCCTGGTACCACAAAATAAATAAATAAATAAATAAAAATAAAAAATAAAAATGAAAGAAACTGTGTAGCAATGCATACCACACTTTACCACTTCTCAGGGTTTGTCAGCCTCACACTAGTCCTGCTTCATGCTAGAAGTGAGTCTTTGTGGTGGGGCGGCATCCTTTGCACCATACCAAGTATAGCAGCATCCTGCCTCTACTCACCAGATGCCAATAGCACTCCCTATATATTTTTTTAAAATATTTATTTGCTTTAGTTGTACACATGCAATGCATTTATGTTTATGTGGTGCTGAGGATCGAACCTGGGCCATGCACGTGCTAGGCGGAACGCTCTACCGCTGAGCCACAACCCTAGCCCCGCATCCCCTATATTTTTGATAACCAAAACCACCGCCAGACGCTGTCAAATATCCCCTAGGTGGGGTGCAAAAGTCAACCCTGATCAGGGACCACTATTTAAATAATAAAACGCCTACATGCTCCTAGAGATATTTGTGTGAGTAAATACACAGAGATAGGCCTGAAAGAACTGACAACAGAGGTTATTTCTGGTAGTAAATTAGAGAAACTTCTAACTTTTCTGTACAGTTCAAATTCTTGGGACTGGGGCTCGAACTCAGCGCTAGAGCACTTGCCTATTATCGGGTACAACGCCCTAGGTTCAAACCCAGCACATGGGTTGGGGGGTGGAGGAGGATTCTTTATCAAGATATTTCTAAACATCACTTGTTACCAGCGCACGGTGGCACATGCCTATAATCCCAGCGGCTCAGGAGGCTGAGGTGGGAGAATCATGAGTTCAAAGCCAGCTTCATCAAAAAGCAAGGGACTAAGCAACTCAGTGACACCCTGTCTCTAAAATACAAAAAAGGGTTGGGGATGTGGCTCAGTGGTCAAGTGCCCCTGAGTCCAATCCCTGGTACCAAAAAAAAAAAAAAAAAAAAAAAAAAACTTAAAATTAAATAAATCACTTGTTGGTTTATTTTTTACTTTTTCTAGTTCTGGGGATTGAAACCAGGGGCACTCGATCACTGAGCTATACTCCCAGCCCTTTTTACTTAATTTTTATTTTTGAGTCAGGGTCTTCCTAAGTTGCCCAAGCTGACCTCAAATTGTGATCCTTCTGCCTCAGCCTCCTAAATCATAATTTTTTCTTTTTTTAGTGCAAGCTAAAATAAAATGGTTAGTCCCTGTGTGGTACCACAGGCAAGAAGACTACTCACGATTCTTCTTCTCCATTAGGGGCAGGACCATTCTTGTACCAGATGACTTGAGGAATGGGGTACCCATTCCTCCCCACACAGGTGGCCACCTAAGGAAGACAGGGTATGAGTCTCCTTGCCTGACACCCTACCAAGGCCCACCTTAGCTCCTGCTTACACTTGGTCATCCCAGTGCATCTCACCTCCTTAGGCTCCTTGCTGTTCACGGAGATGCCCTGGACACTGACCTGGATGGTTGGCTCCTCTGGAGCTTCTACAAGAGGAGGGAAATCAGCAGGAGCATGGGAGCCGACTTCCCATGATCCACACTGACGCGAAGGCAGGAAGGGAGGGGCACTCACTGTAGACGCGGAGCTGGATGCGGTGCTCCTGGGACCGAGGGCGCTTGCTCTGGCACAGGAAGATGCGCTCATCATGGGGGGCGACCTGAGTCAGAGCCAGAACCCCTGGGCCCTGGAGGCTGAGGCGGTGCTGGTACTCCCCAGGTTCACTCTGACCCTGGCCCTGGCGCACACGGAAGATGAGTGTTGGCTTCTCCTTGTAGACCTGAGGGGACGGGACAGAGAGGTAAGGGTCCTAGGTCTGCATGGGGGGCAGAGCTTCCCTCCTTCCCACTGCCCCTGGGAGCTCAGGAACTCACAGAAAACCAGTCCACATGGCTGAGGTTGCCCAGGGAGTGCGAGGGGCCACACCTCAGAAGGGCCGTGTTGCCCACTTCCACCTCCACCAGCTCTGGTGTGGGCTGCTCTGCCTCTCCAGGCACACCTGGAGTGAGGAAGAGGCGCACCCCAGCAGCTGTGTCAGCTCCAGCTGCTCCCTTTCCCTTCACACCACTCCCTGCAGCTGTTCTCCTGCCACTCAGGAGGGTCCGAAGAAGGCTCCTGTCCATTCCTAACCCTCAACCTCACGCCGCCTGCCCCCCCACTCAGGGTCAGCCCTCTCCTGCTGCAGGGGAATCCTGTTCATCAGAGCAGAGACTGAACATGGGACACTTCCCAGATGAGGATGGCAGAGGGGAAGAGGGGCAACACGAATAGGCTCTGAGCCAAGAGGAAGGCCCCTTTCCTCCCAGGTCCCCTCCCCTGCTCTCTGGGTGAGCTCAGAGTGTGGGAATGCAAGGCATGTGCCAGGCTGGGGCATACAGGCCCCTTTGTGTCCCTATCCCCAGGGCAGACATCACTACCCTACCACCCCGCAAGTCTCCTCCCTAAACCCCCAAGAAGACCTATTGAGCTGATCTGGCCACACTCTCTGGTCTCATGCTCCCTAAGCAGTATGGCAATGAACATTCCACATATACTCAGGGATCTCATCCTGGGAATCTGGTGAGTATGAAGGGGTCAGAGGCCCCAGGGGTCAGGGCAAGGGTCAAGGAGTGGGCAGGAGTGACCTTAGTAGCATTAGTGGTGCCAGTGTGCTCCCAATCCTGTGAGGAGGTTATGTCACTTGACACCATCTGGCCGGACCCTGGGATGCCTGCCGTGAGCTGGCTCCCAGGCAGGGAGGGCCAGTGGAATGCTCTTCAACCCACAGCAGAAGCCTCTATTCTGGACTCTCTTTCCCCAGAGCTAGAAGAGCAGGGCAGGGTGCTGCGTCTATGGAGCCTGATTTAGCCCTTTCCCCAGAAATAAGGTCAGCCTAGGAGGCAGTAGGCTGGAATACTCCAGGGACATGGCTGGCACTGGGCATGAGGCCAACCAAGTGGGTAATGCCCAGTCCAACCCTTTCCCGGGCAGATAGCGGCTGGGATCGGGGTAAGGAGCCAAGAGTAACCCACGACACCGCTGCGGGCCATACGAGGGCAGCATGGACCCCGGGAGGGTCCAGTTACTATGCGATTCCAGAGAAAAGCTCCCAGTGCCTGGGCGCTTTTCCCACCAGAATGTGATCCCCCAACTAAGTCTACTGGCGCTTCCACTCTAGAAATGTTCGTCTCTACCATCTATGCAGGTCACCAAAGAGTCGCAAGGCGACCCACACTGCCCATTGCCCCTGCCAACGCCCAGCCCGGCAGGAGCCGCAGTTCCTCCTCCTCTTGCTCACCTCCAGCCTGGCGCAAGGCCCAGGCGGGAGGGGGAGGGGTCGACGCACCCCACCAGCCAGGAAAGCTGCCTTTTCCGGCAACAGGCGGGCGCGGGATTCTGGGGTTGGGGATGCGCGCTGATTGCGCCTCCCATCCAGGCTCCAAATGCCGGTCCCTAGAGTGGGCACCTGCGGAAAAACTCCGAGAGCCTCCAAGAGACTCGGCTCCACCCTTTCTCGCTCGCGGCAGCAGCCTCCACCCGGTCTTTCCAGTCCTGCTCCCAGATACTCTAGAACCCAGGCTGCAAACTGAATGCAAAGAATAGTTGCACGCGCGCAAGGCGCCCAGGAGCCCAGCACTCGGGCAGGGGGAGCGCCCACTGGGACTCAAATCCCCAGCGCCGCCGCGCTCCCAGCTCTGCTCTCCCGCACGCTCCCCCTGAAGACCCTCGGCCCGGGCGCTGCGGGGCGCGGGTCCCCCAGCTAACTCACTCACCCGTGGCGCGGCGACAGCAGCAGCAAGCGACAAGCAAGAAGGCGCTGAGGAGTCCGGGTAGCTCCATGCTGCCGGGCCGGAGGGTGAGAGCCAAGTGAGGAGCTTGCGACTGCTGGGGGCTGACGTCAGGGGGGCGGGGGAGGGGGCCCAAGCGCCGGCCGGCCCGCTCCGCCCAGCGCAGCCCCCCGCCCCCGCCCCTGCTCGCAGCAGCCCTAGGGGGCGGGCCCCGACGCGCCAGCCCCGAAGCTGCGCTCCCGAGCACTGCCGGAGCTAGGCCGTAGCCCGCTTTCCAGCCCCCAGTTCCCGAAGACCACGGGGCCAGTGACAGGTGTCTTGGGGCCGGACAGACTGACCGAAAAAGCAGCGAGAAGCTGGTCCGAATGCCCAGAATGGCCCAGGTCGCAACAGTGGTGTTCACCCCAGCTCAGACCTTACCAGTGTAGCCCTGGGGGACCTCCTGGCGGAGGAATAGCGGATCAGGTCCTTCGTGTCCCTGATGGGAGCCTCCCATTCAGGCTCCTCTGCTCCGCCTCAGAGAAATTGGGCCAGCTTTGGACACCTCCCAGAATGATTGCTCCACTGCGCGGCTGCTGCCGCCCTGGCACTGCACCCAGGCTGGCAGTCCTGGCAGCTTTGGGGGAAGAACCGTGCGCCAGGTTCCACAGACCCAGAGGTATCTGCAGGGGGGAATGTGCCTTCTGGTCTGTCCCTTCAAACCCAAACTCCCGCAAATCCGTGTTTAACTAGAGAAGGGAGGGGGCTGAACTCAGTGGCCAGAGGTGTTCATGCTTGTCCAACCCCAGGCACTGAGAATCCTGTTCCTGCCGTCTTTTCTCATTAAACTTGACCTGGAACTCAGTTTCCTCCCACCTGAATAAGGGAAAGAGAGGGAAGAGTTAAAGGATGCAGGATCCAGCCCAGTGCCGGTGATGCATGCCTGCAATCCCAACTACTAAGGAAGCTGAGGCAGGAAGATAACACGTTTGAGATCAGCCTGGGCAGTTTAGCGCGACCCTGTCTTAAAATAAAAAATAAAAAGGGCTGGGGCTGGGGTTGTGGCTCCGTGGTAGAATGCTTGCTTGCACGTGTGAATCACTGGGTTTGATTCTCAGCACCGCATATAAATAAATGAATAAAATAAAGGTCCATCAACAACTGAAAAACATATATTTTTAAAAAGACTGGGATGTAACTGTGGTACAGCACCCCTGGATCCAATCCCTAATTCTATGGCAATAAAGAAAGAAAAAAAAATGATAAGAGTCTCCAGCTTGACGCCTAGAAATCTCTAGCTTTTCCTGATGGTTGAAAGGACCCCCCAACTTCCCCCACCCCACTGACTGTGGTTCAGCAGCTGGAGGAGGAGCACATGAAGGAGGGATCAGATCTGGTTGCAGGCAGCCCTGCCTGAGCCTGGTCAGTCATACAGCGTGGTGTGGGAAGCCCTACAGCTACCCCTTCTCCCCAAACCACGATTTCTACCTGGGTCTTCTGGCCTCCTGAACTAAGACTCCAGTACCTTGGCCTCGGTAAGGATCCATATATTTTGGGACTTCTTCACAGGGATGGTCAAATAGGGGTCTAGATCTGGGGTGAAGGTCTGTCTCCCACCAGGCAGTCTTTCTGCTGGCTGGGGGAGGAGCAGGGTGAGGCAGCAAAGGCCGGAGATGGCCAGGTGACTTGAGAGAATGCTCTGGGTGGCGTTTTGATGACGCAGAGATGACTGGCAAACCACATCAGCCTTGTCTTTCAGAGCCTTGCTGACCCCTCCTCCCTGTCCATTAGTCTCCAGCCAGAGGCCATGCCAGGCCAGCCAGGCCAGGGGCTGGAGCATGGGCAGGAGAGAGCAAGAGGAGGACCCTGGCTCCCCTGACCCCTAGACTAAATGTATGGACTCTGGCCCAGGGCCCAGAGCAGAAGGGAACAGAGGAAGGTCTTTGTCTGCAGGGCAGGAGTGGGAATGGCTGAAGGTTGCTATTTGCCCTGGCAGGCCAGAAGCTGGGCATGGACTGGCTTCCCTGCCCCCTCCCCTTCACTTAACACCATTAACTAATCATTCTCTTCTCTGGCAGCCTGAAAACACACCCAGCTAACCACCAAGGACAGTCAGTTCTGAATTCTTCTTCCGCCCTTAGGAGACAGAAGGGGGGTGTTAGAGGGGGGGTTGGAGGAGTCATCTCTGCAGTGAAAGAGAAATGAGATTAGAGCCCAGGATGACATCCCCTCCCCTGCATGGCCCCAGCAAACAAACACATGTCCTAGAAAAAGTCCATTAGGGAATGGGTGGGAGAGGTCAAGGGACAGACAACATAGGGATGGTTCCACAAGCGGGTCACTTTGGGATTCCAAACCAAAAAGGGGTCAGGACCTTGGAGAGGATTCAGAGGCCGATGGAAACAGGAAGGACAGGAGCAAAGTGCAGGTCAGGTGGATGGTATCACCCCCAGCTCCTCTAAGACGCCAGAGGATACAGCTTTGGCAGAAGCAGAACTTCCAAGACTGAGATTCAGCACACAGGGAGATGGAGGAGAAGGCAGAAAGGGACAGAGATGGGCCTTCCACCCAGAAGAGACTCATGCACTCAAGGAAAAGCCTTACCCAGGGGTAGGTCAAGGGTAGAAGAATAGGTCCCCCTGGCTGGGGGGAGCAGGGCAGAGTCCTAATTCTTTGCCTCACTTCCCTCCAGGAAGTGGGGCTAGGACTGCTGTTTTTCTCCACCCCCATGGTACACCCAGGCTCCTGAGAAGAGAAAACTCTCTCTTTGTGGAATGCCTTTGTGTGTCTCTCTAGTATAGGTCTGATAACATAAGGTGGAGAAACTGAAGCTGGGTGAGAGAGGTAGCAAGTGGGACTTTCCATTCATTATAAAGAAAAGTGGGGAAGAGTAGAGTTGGAGGCAAAGAGACAAAGTCACTCCACCAGCACCTTGCTGGAGTGAGATTGGCCCCAGGAGTTCTCTCCCTGCTAACTTTTGCATAGTGGGCACAGTGGCTTCCCACCCACCTTCTGGTCCAGGGGCCTTAACCAGAAGGATGTGAAAAAGGCGGGCTGGGCTGAGGAAGGAAGCTGATAAAGATGTATTTGCAGCTGCCATGAGAAGGAGATGGGGGCGGAAGGGGTGGCCTAGCAATCTTGGCAACAATGGAGGTCGGGGAACCCCCTAGCCTGGCCAGAATATAGAAACTGGCCTGGGTCTTGGAGGGGATGCAGGAGACTTTCCAGATTTGGGGAGGGGGGTCTGATTGAGAGGAGATTGTGCTGAGAGAGTGAAAAACAGGGTGGGGGACAGTAGCTGCTGAGGACATCTTTGGGCCAGGAAACCGGATACTGGGGGGCTGGGTGGAAAATGTGGGGGAAGAGATTGAATGGGGGGAAGCAGCCCCGCTCCCTCCGGACACAGTCTCACTCATGTCCTTTGCACCTGACCCAGGGCAGGAGGAAGGAGGTACAGTCTGGATGGAGGTGCACCCCAGCAGCACCGCTGGAGAGGGTGGCTTTCTGGGGGGATGGGCGGGGTTATTTTTAAACTTGGAAAAACCGTGAGTTCATCTCCACCCTGGAGGCGGCAAAGGCCCCATTGTGTAGGGGTCCAGAGAAGGGGGAGGTGGGAGGGGGAGTGGCACAAAGGCGAGGATTATGTTGGAGCAGGCAAGGGGAGCACAGGGTGGGGGAGGGACATCGTCGTCACAGCTGGCCTACTGAACTCTGGGGTCGGGCCAGGCTGGGGCTTAGACCAGTGGGGAGGCGAATTCCGCCCTCACAAAGCCCCTGTTGGGGAGTTGGGGTCTCTGACATCCGGTGGTTCATCCTGGGGAGGGGGCTGACGGTGGGATTCCCACTGCCTGGCTTTCCCAGGGACTGCAGGGTCTGTTCCCAGGCTCCCAGCATTCCGGGGACTCCCCTGGGAGCTACTGGCCTCTCCTCTCAGCCCCTTCACTGCGGCGCCGGGGGGGGGGGGGGGGGGGGGGGGGGGGGGGGGGCGGTAGGAAAAAGAGGATGTGGAGGCAACATCTTCCTGGGGACTGGGAACCCTTAAGCCAGACCGAGGGCAGTAGTGGGTGTGTGGGTCGGGTATGTTGAGCGGTCACAGCCCTCCCATCCTAGACCCCTGAGCTGCTGAACCCTTAGACCAAGGCTGGCCCTCTTGTCCCCTCTGATCCAGGGCTTTCTCCGCCTAGGCCAGCCCACCTGCTCGACCTCAGCCCCCAGCACCCAGGACCTCCTCCGGGGATTCGGCCCAGGCGGGAGGGCGCCGGCACTAGGTTCCTCTGCGCGCCCCAGGAGCCCTGCTCCGGAGGTCCAGCCGGCGGCTGGGGGGGGCGGGGGCGGGGCATCCGGCTGCGCGCACCAACCCAAACATTACCATAAATGCTCAAGCTGCCGCCTCGGGCCGCCCGGGCTTGGCGGGGTTTGGTGTGTGGGGGGGTGCGGCCTGGGGGCCCTCCCGGAGCCCTTTATCCGGTTCTTTGGCCCATCCCTGAGCGGCCCGCAGCGGTGATTCAATCCGTCCTGCCATCCCCTTTGCAAAGTGGGGTGGGTGTGGGGGAAGCCAGGGAGAGAACTAGGGCTGCAGGGGGAGTCTCGGACTGCCGTCTGGATGGGCGGTGGGCTGTGATTCCAGATCAGCCTCTCCGGGCAGGATTTCAGCATCCGCGCAGAGTTGAGGGCAACTCGGTCGCCCTCTGGCTCTGCGGGACCCACTCCTATCAGGAGTGATTTCCTGGGTCTCAGTACTCTGACCTCTTAACCCTAGATCCCCCGTTATTTCCCTGTCCCCGACCTAAATTTGGAGAGTAAGGGATGATGGGGGCGGGCCAGGATGCTGGGAGTTTACACCTCTCCCCTTCTGGGACGTTCACATCCGCTCCCCAAAATACCACCGCCCGGAGAGAGGAATGTCCCCAGAGGGCTGTTTAAGTTTGACTTTGAGTTGTCCCTGAGAAAAGGCCAGCTGATCTACAGTTGGAGAGGTTGTGGGAAACCTGGGAGTGCCATATTCCGGGTCCCCTGGTCCTCTCCTCTCTGAAGAATACTTGTGCATTTCTTTTGACCTTAGCTTTGAGCAAGCCAGGAGATGCCCCGGAAGGGGGTCTGGCCTGCTCTCTCCCTGGACCGGAACCCCAGTGGCTGGGGCCCTCTAGGGAATATGAAAAGTGGAGAGGACACAGGATTTGGACACAAACAGTGGCTGTGCTCTCTCTCTGGCACATTTCCTTCATGTGCCTGTCATACTGGAAACTACTTCATCAACTGTCGTCTCAAAAACCATGAAAGAGGGGCTGGGGAAATAGTTCAGTTGGTAGAGTGCTTGTCTTGCATGCACACCCTGGGTTCAATACCCAGACCATTAAAAAAAAAAAAAAAATCCTGGGAGCCCTTTAGGAAGGGCAATACCCAGCATCATTAAAAAAAAAAAAAATTCAGTCAGCCGGGCAGTCACTCGGTCGGTCAGAAGAATCAAAGAACGTAGGCAGAGCGGTTACAGAAGAGAAACCAGATAGAAGAAGTAATGACTGGCCACCAGAGTAAGGCCGAGGCTCCCGAGAAGACAGAAGACAGAAGACAGAAGAAGGAAGAAAGAAGAGAGAAAGAAAGAAGCTCTAGTCTTTCTCTAAGCTAAGCTCTATCTTTCTTTACTCTACTCTAAGAAAAGAAAGCTGAAGCTCTATCTTTCTAACTCTAACTCTAAGACTCTAAGAAGCTTTATTTTTTTTTAAGCTAATCTCTTTAATCTTATTCATAGAAGTTACTTAACTAGTTTTTCCTCCCGTTTACACAATTACAAAACACCATGCAAAACTGCATTCTTTACATTTTCACATTTACGCGGTGCTGAGGATCGCCACGGTGCTGAGGATCGAACCGGCCACGCACGTGCGAGCGCTCTGCCGCTGAGCCACAATCCCAGCCGCAGAACTAATGGTTTTGAGATAGCCTTGCTACCAACTTAATGGATCTCCTGTAAGTAACATCACCAGGACTGTTCAGAGGGGACACAGCAGTGCTCTGACCAAGGAAAGAAACTATGCACATCTCAGGGCCTACCTCATCTTTGCACCATGCTTTACAGCTTAGACCTGTCCGTTAGGGTCATTTTCATGACAAATACCTTATCTTGATATTTACAACAACAAAAAAATGAGGAAATGGGAAGCACAAAGAGTTACTTGACCTAGCTGGTCGTGGTGGTGAATGTCTGTAATCCCAGAGTCTGAGGCAGGAGGATTGCAAGTTCTGGGCCAGTCTCAGCAATTTCGCAATGCCCTAAATGACTTAGTGATGCCTTGTCTCAATGAAAAATGAAAAGGGTTCTAGCTCAGAGGTAAAGTGCCCCTGGGTTCAATCTCCCCAGTACCAAAAAAAAAAAAAAAAAAAAAAAAAAAAAAAGTTACATGACCTAAAGTTACATAGCCAGTGAGTGATGGATTTACATATTTTAAGTATTTATTTTTTAGTTATAGATGGACACAATATCTTTATTTTATTTTTATGTGGTGCTGAGGATCGAACTCAGTGCCTCACGCATGCTAGCCTAGCGCTCTACCTCTGAGCCACAGCCCCAGCTCCTGGAATTACATTTTAAAAGTCACAGTTGAGTTGGGGTGTAGCTACAAAGCTCTGGGTTCAATCCCAGCACTTAAAAAGTCAAAATGCATATAACATAGAATTTACAATTTTAAGCGTTTTTCTTTTCTTTTCTTTGTGTGTGTGTGTGTGTGTGTGTGTGTGGTACCGGGGATTGAACTCAGGGCACTCAACCACTGGGCCACATCCCCAGCCCTTTTTTGTATTTTATTTAGAGACAGGGTCTCACTGAGTTGCTAAGTGCCTCGCCATTGCTGAGGCTGGCTTTGAACTCACCATCCTCATGCCTCAACCTCCCAAGTGCTGGGATTACAGGTGTGCACCACTGCGCACTGCTACAATTTTAAGTGTTTTTAAGAGAACAATTCAGCAGTATTAAGTACATTCACCGAGTTGTGCAACCATCTCTACTACCTAGTTCCAGATTTTTTTTTTTTTTTTTTTTTTTTGGAACTGAGGGTGGTAGAACCCAGGCTTCCAGCATGCTAAGTATGTGCTCTACCCCTGAGTGACAACCCCAGCCCCAGAACTTTTTCATCACCCCAAGGAACTTAAATTGGAAGGAAGATTTATCTAGTTCCAAAAACTGTGCACTATGTCTGTAATTTTTATAGCTTAATGAAGAACTGGATCCTGTGGCATAAACAGGAAGTGCAACAGGGATTCAGAAAAGGGAGTGTTAATGTAGACTTTGGGCTCCACTAACTAGAAAAGTTTTTGGAAATGTAGAGGTTTCAATGAAAGGTTAGGTTCAGAGAGAGGAGGAGTGAGGACTTGTCATTCTGGGCAGGGAAATGGTACAAATAAAGAAAGAGGAATGGGAGCAGAGAAAGGGAGGGACACTTTCAGTGATTACTGCAGAAATTTCTGTACAGGTGGAGTTTCAGAGCGGCATCAGCCTTCAGAAGATGGAGTTGGTAGGAGGCTCAGGGACTTGTCTTGAGTTGAAACCCTCTACTTTCATTTTCATCATGTTTACTTGGAGGCTCCACCAAAACTCTACACACCTTTTTATTTTTTTAATATTTATTTATTTGCTTTAGTTGTACACAATGCAATGCATTTATGTTTCCATGGTGCTGAGGATCGAACCCAGGCCGCGCACGTGCTAGGCAAGCGCTCTACCGCTGAGCCACAACCCCAGCCCACTCTTCGCACCTTGACACCAGCATCATGCAGACAGTCGGTGCTCAGTGAAGAGTGGCCAACTAGAAACTCAACAGGACATAGGTGTCGCCAGCATGAATCCATAGATTATTGATAGCCTGGTGTCCTATCCCCTCTGTTTACAGGTGTTGCTTGCTTATGAGGTTTAAAGACTGAAGCCCCAGGGCATGGTGGCTTAGGCAGGAGGATTTCAAGGATTTCAAGGCTGGCCTCAGCAATATAGCGAGACCCTGAACAATGTAGTAAGATCCTGTCTCAAAATAAAAATAGAAAGGACTTGGAGATGTAGCTCAGTGGTATAGCCTCCTGGGTTCAACCCCCAGTACTCGCCCCTCCCCCTCAAAACGACTGATTCCTCTGATTCCCTTCAACTGTCATCCACTTGACCACAGAGCTGTCACTTCCTGAGAGGACCTCCAGGTGGGCTCCATATGGTTCTGGCATTGTGATGATACCCTGGATGACCTTGGATTCATTACAGTGACAAAAAACACACCCAGTGGTGCCACAAAAGATTCCTCTGTGCTCAAATTAGGGTAGAAAAGAGGTGGCATGCTGATCTCTGGAAACCTCCCTTGTGAAAAGCTCTAATGACAGCATGCATGCCACACCCCCATCACCCAGCCCTAGTACACACTCAAACCCCAGTACTGCACAGGGCGAAGGTGCCTTTAGAGCATGAACTCCTTTTCTCCATCATTCATTGACCATTGAATAAAATGTCCTGCCTGCTCCCGGGACTGTTTGGTTTTTATATATATATATATATACAGTATTGAGCAGAAAAAGAAACTACATATTCCAGAAAAGAGGATGCATGTGTGTGGGAGCTTGGGCAGATGAGGCAGAGTTGGGACATGGGGAAGAGCTTGGATCTTAAAGTAGGTTAGGCAGTGCTCAGTGGTAAAGTATCTGTTTAGCATGTGAAAGGCCTTGTATTCAATCTGCAGCACTGCCAAGAAGAAAAAGAAGAAGAAAAGAAGTTAGGCAACAGGGAGCCACTGCAGGTTCTTGAGCAATGACAACATGATGTGATGAAATTAGGATTTAAGTTTACAATGGTTTCTCAATTTCTTCCTGGCCTCAGAGCGCCCCTGGTGCACCTAGTTGTTTTTTTTAATAAAAAAAATTTATGATGCATTATAATTATACATACTAGTGAGAGTCATTGTTGTGTGATCATACATGCATATGATATAATAATATAATTTGGTCAGTATAATTCTTTGGTATTTCCCCACTTCCTCCTCTCCTCCCTCCCTTTGATTCCTTTCCTCTATTGGTCTCCTTTTGATTTTCATAAGACACCCTGCCCCCCACCCCATAACTCTCTTTTCCGTTTCCATATATGAGAGAAAACATACGACCCTTGACTTTCTGAGTTTGGCTTATTTCACTTAATGTAATGGTCTCAAGTTCCATCCGTTTTCCTGCCAATGACAGAATTTCATTCTTTTTTTTGTGGCTGAATAAAACTCCATTGTGTATATATACCATATTTTCTTTATTCATTCATCCACTGATGGACACCTAGGCGCTGGTACACATACATCTCTATAGTATGATGACTTTAATTCTTTTTTTTTTCTTTTTTTTTGTGTGGTACCGGGGATTGAACTCAGGGGCACTTGACCGCTGGGCCACATCCCCAGCCCTTTTTTGTATTTTATTAGAGACAGGGTCTCACTGAGTTGCTAAGTGCCTCACCATTGCTGAGGCTGGCTTTGAACTCGAGATCCTCTTGCCTCAGCCTCCCAAGTGCTGGGATTACAGGTGTGCACCACCACACCTGGCTTAATTCTTTAGGATAAGTACTGAGGAATGGGATAGCTGTGTTATATGTGATTCCATGCCTAGTCTTTTTTTTTTTTTTTTTTTTTAGATGTTGATGGACCTTTATTTTATTTATTCATTTATTTATATGCAGTGCTGGGAATTGAACCCAGGGCAAATGCTAGGCAAATGCTCTACCACTGAGCCACAACTCCAGCCCCCTGCCTAGTCTTTTGAGGATCCTCCATACTGATTTCCACAGTGGTTGCACTAATTTATAATTCCACCAACAGCATGAAAGTCCCCCACTCCCCATAATGGCATCCCTAGTTTGAATTGTTCCCTCATCAGATGAAATAAGTGGAAAGATAGGGAGCTGATTGAATTGCAAAGCTGGGCTCTTGGAGGTAATGTGTGGATAGAGACCTCTGAGGGTAAAGGGAGATTGCACCGTAGGATTCCCTTCTCTCTATGTCCTAAGCACACTGGCTGTTGTGCTTTGGAAACTAGCACAGTAGTCAGGTAAGCTAGGGACTAAAGATAGGATGATATTAGAAAGGTCCATGTGTTTAAGAAGCAGGCACTCTCATTAGGAGGACAGGCAAGTACTATAATGTTATACTACAAAGCACCTAGTACCAGGATATGTACATAGAACAGTTACTTGGAACCAGGTTCAGTGGTGCACTCATGTAATGCCAGAGACTGAGGAGGCTGAGGCAGGAGGATCACAAGTTTGAGGTCAGCCTCAGCAACTTAGCAAGAACTTCAGCAACTTAGTGAGACCCTGTCTCAAAATGAGAAATAACCCTTATCTCTCACCATGCACCAAATTCAACTCAAAGTGGATCAAGGACCTAGAAATTAAACCAGAGACATTGCATCTATTAGAAGAAAAAGTAGGCCCAAATCTCCATCATGTCGGATTAGGGCCCAACTTCCTTAATAAGACTCCTATAGCGCAAGAATTAATATCAAGAATCAATAAACAGGATGGATTCAAACTAAAAAAGCTTCTTCTCAGCAAAAGAAACAGTGAGGTGAATAAAGAGCCTACTGATTGGGAACAATTTTTTACAACAAGCACATCAGATAGAGCACTAATCTCTTAAATGTACAAAGAACTCAAAAATCTTAACACCAAAAAAACAAATACCCCAATCAATAAATGGGCCAAGGAACTAAACAGACACTTCTCAGAAGATAATATATAATCAATCAACAAATATATGAAAAAAGTTCAACATCTCTAGCAACTAGAGAAATGCAAATCAAAACTACTCTAAGAGGCCGGGCGCGGTGGCGCACGCCTGTAATCCCAGCACTTTGGGAGGCTGAGGCAGGAGGATCGCGAGTTCAAAGCCAGCCTCAGCAATGGCGAGGCACTTAGCAACAGTGAGACCCTCAGTAAAAAATACCAAAAAGGGCTGAGACCCTGTCGAGTCTGAGTTCAATCCCGGCAATAAAAAAAAAAAAAAAAAAAAAAAAAAAAAAAAAAAAAAAAAGAGGGGCGCTGGGGATGTGGCCTTTGGGAGTGCGAGTCTAGTGCCTCAGCTGGCGAGGCACTTAGCAATCCCCGGGAAAAAAATAAAAAAAAAATAAAAAATAGGGCTGGGGATGTGGCCCAGTGGTCTAGTGCCGCTGAGTTCAATCCCGGGAAAAAAAAAAAAAAAAAAAAAAAAAAAAAAAACTACTCTAAGATTTCATCTCACTCCAGTCAGAAAGGCAGCTATTAAGAATACAAAATACAAACAACAATAAGTGTTGGCGAGGATGTGGGGAAAAGGCACACTCATACATTGCTGGTAGGACGGCAAATTGGTGCAGCCAATATGGAAAGCAGTGTGGAGAATCCTTGGAAAACTGGGAATGGAACCA
Organism: Tamias sibiricus; assembly: GCA_025594165.1. NCBI lineage: Eukaryota > Metazoa > Chordata > Mammalia > Rodentia > Sciuridae > Tamias > Tamias sibiricus. Next base: position 112,980,012 of record CM046657.1, read on the forward strand.
CCATTTGACCCAGCTATCCCGCTCCTCCGTTTTATACCCAAAGGACTTAAAAGCAGCATACTACAGGGACACAGCCACATCAATGTTTATAGCAGCACAATTCACAATAGCTAAACTGTGGAACCAACCCTGATGCCCTTCAGTAGATGAATGGATGAAGAAAATGTGGTATATATACACAATGGAATATTATTCATCATTAAAAGAGAGTAAAATCATGGCATTTGCAGGTAAATGGATGGAGCTGGAGAATATAATTCTAAGTGAAATTAGCCAACACTGTCCCCCCACCCCGCCCAGAAAAAAAAAAAAATCCCAAATGATGTCTCTGATTTAAGGATGCTGATTCATAATATGCTGCTTTCTGGGGGTGGGGGTGCTGGGAGGATTAGATGAACTCTAGATAGGGCAAAGGGGAAAAGGGGAGGGAGGGGACAGGGAGGGGGCATGGGTGTAGGAAAGATGGTAAATGCGATGGTCATCATTACCCTAAATACATACACGAAGACACAAATGGTGTGACTCTACTTTGTGTACAACCAGAGGTATGAAAAAATTGTGCTCTATATGTCTATTATGAATTGTAATGCATCCTGTTGTCATATATAACAAATTAAAATTAAAAAAGAAAAAGAAAAAGGACTGGGGCCAGGCGTGGTGGCGCACGCCTGTAATCCCAGCACTTTGGGAGGCTGAGGCAGGAGGATCATGAGTTCAAAGCCAGCCTCAGCAATGGCGAGGCACTTAGCAACTCAGTGAGACCCTGTCTCTAAATAAAATACAAAAAAGGTCTGGGGATGTGACCCAGTGAGTGTCCCTGAGTTCAATCCCTGGTACCACAAAAAAAAAAAAAAAAAAAAAAAGACTGGGGTAAAGTGCTCCTGGGTTCAATCCCTAGAACCAAAATAACAACAACAACAACAACAACAACAACAACAACAACAAAAGGGCTGGGGATATAGCACAGTGTTAAATACATCTGGGTTCAATCCTCAATACTAAAAAATAAACAAACTTGGAGTTGAGGGTGTAGCTCCTGGAAGAGTTGACATCTAGCATCATTTTGTTTTTGTCTTTGGTGCTGAGGATTAACCCAGGGACATTTCCATTGAACTACATCCCCAGCCCTTTTAACTTAGAGACAGGGTCTTGCTAAGTTGTAGAGGCTGCCTGAGCCTTCGGAGTAACTGGGATTACAGGCATGCACCACCATGCCTGGCTCCACCTACCTTCATTTTAAAGGATGGATTATAGGTAACCAGCTGGACGGGTGTAGGGTGTGCTGTTTAGAGCATGGAACAGCCTACTCTGTGCAGGGGACTGTTAACAGTTAGTTCAAATCCCACAAGGGAGGAAAAAGGTTAGTTAGATTTACAAACCATATATATACATATATATATATATATATATATATATATATATATATATATATATTAGTTCTACCATTGAGATACATCCCCAGCCCTTTTTATTTATTTATTTTTTTAAATTTGAGACAGGGGCAGCTGGGAGTGGTGGCGCACACCTGTAATCCCAGCACTTGGGAGGCTGAGGCAGGAGGATGGCGAGTTCAAAGCCAGCCTCAGCAATGGCAAGGCACTTAGTAACTCAGTGAGACCCTGTCTCTAATAAAATACAAAAAAGGGGCTGGGGATGTGGCCCAGTGGTTGAGTGTCCCTGAGTTCAATCCCCGGTACCAAAAAAAAAAAAAAAAAAAAATAGTGTCCTGAGTTCAATCCCCGGTACCAAAAAAAAAAAAAAAAAAAAAAAAAAAAAAAAATTGAGACAGGGTATAGGCAAATTGCTGAGGCTGGCCTCAAACTCATTTTCTTCTGCCTCTGCCTCCCCAGTTGCTGGGATTACTGGCGTCTATGACAGCCCTGGAAAATCATGATGAATTATTAACAGCAATAGAGTGTGTATGAATGGTTTTAAGCAAGGGAGTAATCAGAAGCCAGTTTAAATCCATTAGAGTTCAGACTCCAGGAGGAACAGAAATAAAGGTCCTCTTTTGAAGATTCCCTTTCCCTTCTAGATCTCAAAGGATCAATACTGTCTGGGGAGGCTGTCTCCTACACATAGGGTGTGGCTTTATTTTAACCTTGTCACCTACATGTGACTGAGTTCCTCTTGGCAGCCTCTCCTTCTTCCCACATCCAGCTTCAAGTGGGACACAACATTTCTCTGAGGTTTATAAAAATAATCCTTGTATCAACTCTGGCTATGGAGTACTATGCAGCTGTTAAAATAATAAAGACAATTTCTGCACTGGAGATGACTGTCAGGAGGTTTTTTTTGTTTTGTTTTGTTTGCACTTCTGGGAATTAACCTCAGGGCATCCTAAATGTGAGTCAAGTGCTCTCCTTTTTTTAGTTGTCAACGGACATTTATTTATTTATTTATATGCAGTGCTGAGAATTGAACCCAGTGCCTTACACATGCTAGGTGAGTGCTCTACCACTGAGCCACAACCCCAGCCCCCCAGCCCTTTTTAAGTTAAAAAAATGTTTTTCTTTAGTACTAGGGACTAAATCCAGGAGCACTCTACAACTGAACTACATCTTCTTTCTTTTCTTTTTCTTTTTTTTTTTTTTTTAATATTTGTTTATTTGCTGTAGCTGTACACAATGGGTTTACTTGTACGTGGTGCTGAGGATCTAACCCGGGCCGCGCACGTGCCAGGCGAGCGCTCTACCACTGAGCCACAACCCCAGCCCCTTTCTTTTATTTTTTATTTTGAGATGGGTTCTAAATTCCAAGGCTGACTTCAAACTTGAGATCCTCCCACCTCAGCTTTACCCCTGTGCTGGGCCAGGAGATATTTTTAAACTAAAAATCTAGATATAGAACAATATGTATATAGCCGGGTGCGGTGGCGCATGCCTGTAATCCCAGCACTTGGGAGGCTGAGGCAGGAGGATCGTGAGTTCAAAGCCAGCCTCAGCAATGGCGAGGCACTTAGCAACTCAGTGAGACCTTGTCTCTAAAAAAATACAAAAAGGGGCTGGGGATGTGACCCAGTGGTCGAGTGCCCCTGAGTTCAATCCCCAGTACCAAAAAAAAGAATAATATGTATATGTATGTGTGTGTGTGTGTGTGAGTGTGTGTGTGTGTGTGTGTGTGTGTGTGTGTGTGTGTAGACCACTACCTTTGTGTAAGAAATGGACATTTCACTGGGCCTTGTGGTTTGCATTTGTAACCCCAGCTACTCAGGTGGCAGAGGCAGAAAAATTCCGAGATTGGGTCCAGCCTGGGTAATTTATCAAGGCCCTTTCTCAAAATAAAATAAAAAAGGGCTGGGGATGTAGCTCAGCTGTAGAGGGCTTACCTAGCATGCACGAAGCTTTATGTTCCATCCCCAATAGCGGTGGGGTTTGGGCGGGTAGGGAAAATTGGCCAAAGTCTTTACCAGCAAAGAAGATATATAGATAGCAAATAAGTATATGAAAAGATGCTCCATCAGGTGCAGCATGAGGCGGGAGAATTGAGTCTAGGAGTTCTAGGCCAGCCTGAGCAACATAGCAGGACTCTGTCTCTAAAATTAATTAACTAATTAATGAATTAAGGGGCTAGGGTTGTGGCCCAGTGGAAGAGTGCTTGCCACACACATGTGAGGCACTGGGTTTGATCCTCAGAACCACATAAAAACAAATAAACAAAGATGTTGTGCCCATGTATAACTAAAAAAAGTAATAAAAAATGAATTAAAAGATGCTCTACATCATATGCCATCAGGAAAATATAAAATAAACCAATATGAGATACACTACATATCTATGAGAATGTCCAGAATCCCAAACCACCCAGTGCTGGATAGCAGCCCCCCTCCTGCTCCTCCTCCTCCTCCTCCTCCTTCTTCTTTTTTGGCACTAAGATTGAACCTAGAGGCACTTAACCACTGAGCCACATCCCCAACCCCTTTTAAAATATTTTATTTAGAGACAGGGTCTCACTGAGTTGCTTAGGGCCTCACTAAATTGCTGAGGCTGGGTTTGAACTCGCGATCCTCCTGCTTCAGCCTCTCCAGCCACTGGGATTACAGGAGTGTGCCATAGGAACTTTTACAAGCCTAGTGGGAATACAAAAAGATACAGCCACTGTGACAGTTTGATATTTTCTTATATTGGACACCATACTTCCAACAGCACTTGTGTTCCTTTGGTATTTACCCAAATGAGTTGAAAACGTGTCCACACAGGACCCCTCCCAGTGGCACGCGCCCACCAGTCTCAGCCACTGTGTACCTGTCACACTTCAGGCAGTCCTGCCCTAACTGCTGGACAAGGCACTGCTGCCCCTGAAGCAGGGGTTGTGTGCAGCCCTCCCAGGGTAGCTTGGTGCTCAGTGGGTGGGGCAGGGCCACAATCCTGGATTCATTGCCACATGACTACCCTAACTGAGCAACAGAGGAGGACACTTTGGCCAGTGGCCTTCATTCCTTGGACAGGGCCTCGCCTGCCTCTGTTGGCACCACATCACCTGATTTTACATCCATGGCACCTTTTGCCACCTGGCTAAGAGGTTTTCAGGGATCACTTATACAAGTAGCAGAGCCAGGGGGGACAATCTGGCCACCCCCAACCATTCCCACAATCAGCCTATTCTGATGATGTAATCACAGTAAAGTGTGTTTTGAAGATGGAACAAGACCCTCTACTTGGAAAATGACAAAAAGACAATAAATAAACATACAAATAAACAAACCCAAAACATGTGTCCACAAAGATGCACATGGGTGATTAGAGCAACTTTATTCAAAATTATCCAAATTTGGAAGCAACCAAGATGTCCTGTTCTTCAGTTGATGAATGTATAAATAAATTGGTTCATTTGCACAATGGAATATTATTCCACAGGGAAAAAGAGCTACTAAGCTCACACACAAAAACAAAACAAAACAAAAAAAAACGTGGAGGAAATTTAAATCCAAATTGCTAAGTAGAAAAGCCAATCTAGCCGGGCATGGTGGCACACGTCTGTGATCCCAGGCTTGGGAGGCTGAGGCAGGAGGATCTCAAGTTTGTGGCCATTCTCAGCAACTTCGTGAGACCCTCAGATACTCAATGAGACCCTGTTTCTAAATAAAATACAAAATAGGGCTGGGGATGTGGCTCAGTGGTCAAGTGCCCCTGAGTTCAATCCCCAGTACAAAAAAAAAAAAAAAAAAAAAAGGCCAATCTCAAAAGGCTATTTACTGTATGATTCCCACTCTGTGACATTCTACAAAGGGAAAAATTATGAAGACAATAAAAAGATCAGTAGTTGTTGAGTTTGGGAAGAGAATGGTACAAACAGGGAACAGAGAACTTTCAGGGCAGTGGAACTTTCTGTAGGATACTGTAATGGTGGAGGCATGTCATTATGCATTTGTCAAAACCTATAGAATGTACAGCAAAATGTGAATACTAATGTAAGCTATGGATTTCAGTTAATAATAATGTCCAGTTAATAATAAAGGTGCCCAGTGAGTGGGGCAGGGTTCATTGCCACATGGCTACCCTAACTGAGCAATCAATATTGATTGTCACTTGATTTTAAAAAAGTAAAATAACCAAACTTAGTTTTTTATGTTATGCTTTCCTTTTGGGGGGCGGGGTACTGGAGATTTAACCCAGAGGTGCTTAACCACTGAGCTACATCCCCAACCCTTTTTAGTTTTTATTTCATTTTGAGACAGAGTCTCACTAAGTAGCTGAGGTTCTCACTAAGTTGCTGAGACTGGCCACAAACTTGTGATCCTCCTATCTCAGTCTCCCGAGTCTCTGGGACTACAGGTGTGTGCTACCACACAGCTATATATTGTTCTTTTTTTTTTTAATTTATTTATTGGTTTTAGTTGTACACAATGTATTTATTTTTATGTGGTGCTGAGGATTGAACCCAGGCCGCGCACGTGCTAGGTGAGCGCTCCACCGCTGAGCCACAACCCCAGCCCCATATATATATATATATATATATATATATATATATATATATATATATATATATATAGGGTTTTGAAATGGGGTCTTGCTATGTTGTCCAGGCTGGTCTCAAGCAATCCTCCTACCTCAGCCTATTGAATATTTGGAACTACAGGCAGATGCCACAGTGCCCAAGCTTGTTAGACTTTTGTCAATATTATTCACAATAAGCAATAACCCATTTTGAATAGCTATAGGTAATGCACATTCAAGAGTAATTTCTTTGTCCACTTGAGAACATGATTTGCTCCTTACTTGCCACTCTTTTTGTCTTTTGCTTCACTCGTCTTTAGTTTCTTTTCTTTTTTGGTACCAGAGATTGAACCTAGGGGCACTTAACCACTGAGCCACATCCCCAGCCCTTTTTATATTTTATCTCGAGACAGGGTCTCACAGAGTTGCTTAGGCTGACACTGGCTTGAACTCGTGATCCTCTTGCCTCAGCCTCCTGAGCTGCTGGGATTACAGGTGTGCATCACCATGCCTGGCTTGCTTTAGTTTCTTGTCTAAATCAAATCTACTTGTTTTAGCAGCACATAGCCAACATTCCCATCATGCATCGAAGGGGGTTGTAAAGTCAAATTTGATATGGATTTTTCCAAATTGTTTCATTTTGAGCTGATCCTGAACATTGCATTATAATCTTTTTATTAACCAAAGAATGCTATTCAGTATCAGCACAATTAGACTGGGTTTCCTAACAAGTTCAACTGTGTACTATACAGGACACATGACCCAAAAAAAGGCTTCTGGATTTTTTTTTTTTTTAGTTGTAGTTGGACACAATACTTTTATTTTTTTATTTTTATTTATTTGTTTATTTATTTTTTTGGTACCAGAGATTGAACTCAGAGGCACTCGACCACTGGGCCACATCCCCGGCCTTTTTTTTGGTTTTTATTAGAGACAGGGTCTCACTGAGTTGCTAAGTGCCTCGCCATTGCTGAGGCTGGCTTTGAACTCGCGATCCTCCTGCCTCAGCCTCCCAAAGTGCTGGGATTACAGGCGTGCGCCAACCGCGCCCGGCTTATTTTTTTTTTTTTTTTAATATTTATTTATTTGCTTTAGTTGTACACAATACCTTTATTTTTATTTATTAATTTATTTTATTTTGGTACCAGGGATTGAACTCAGGGGCACTCAACCACTGGGCCACATCCCCAGCCCGTTTTTGTATTTTATTAGAGACAGGGTTTCACTAAGTTGCTAAGTGCCTTGCTATTGCTGAGGTTGGCTTTGAACTCGTGATCTTCCTGCCTCAGCCTCCCAAGTGCTGGGATTACAGGTGTGCGCAACACACCTGGCTTATTTATATATATATATTATATATATATATATACATATATATTATATATATATATATTTTTTTTTTTTTTTTTTTTTTTTTTTTTTGTGGTACTGGGGATTGAACTCAGGGGCACTCGACCACTGGGCCATATCCCCAGCCCTTTTTTGCATTTTATTTGGAGACAGGGTCTCACACTGAGTTGCTAAGTGCCTTGCCATTGCTGAGGCTGGCTTTGAACTCGCGATCCTCCTGCCTCAGCCTCCCAAAGTGCTGGGATTACAGGCGTGCGCCACCGCGCCCGGCTTATTTATATATTTTTTATATGGTGCTAAGGATCGAACCCTGGGCCTCGCACTTGCTAGGCGAGCGCTCTACCTCTGAGCCCCCAGCCCTGCTTCTGGATTTTTGGCTAATATTCTCACTTGTTCACCCTTTTTTAATATTTATTTATAGTTCTCGGGATTGAATTCAGAGACTCATGTATTCTAGGCAAGTGCTATGCCATTGAACTACACCCCAGCACTTTAAAAATTTTATTTCGAAGCCGGGCGCGGTGTGGCGCACACCTGTAATCCCAGCACTTTGGGAGGCTGAGGCAGGAGGATTGCGAGTTCAAAGCCAGCCTCAGCAATGGCGAGGCACTTAGCAACTCAGTGAGACCCTGTCTCTAAATAAAATACAAAAAAGGGCTGGGGATGTGGCCCAGTGGTCGAGTGCCCCTGAGTTCAATCCCTGGTACCAAAAAAAAAAAAAAAAATTTTATTTCGAGACAGGGTCTTGCAAAATTGCCAAAGCTGGGCTCAAACTTGTGATCTTCCTGCTCAGTCTTCCAGTAGCTTCCTGAGCAGCTGGGATTATACAGGTGTGTGCAATCATGCCTGGCTACCTTTATCTTTATTAACTACATCAGTGCCATTACCATAGACTTTCCCTTGATAATATTTTAAAGCAATGCTTAAAATCGATAGTAGCTTGCCCCGAATCCTTCCTTTGAGTCAAACAGGGGTAAAACCAGTTAAATACACATGCCTGTTTCATCTAGACCTACATAGATATGTATTTTAAAATGAAAAGGAATTAATACTACAAAATGTTCCTCAGCTACTATTAAAAAACACTGTATTAATTTCTGAGTACTTCTGGAGCCATAAACTGAGATAGGAAGAACAACAGTGAGAACAATTTGACCAGTTAATCCCCCCACCATCTCTCTCCACGGGGACTGAGCCCAGGAGTATTGTACCACTGAGCTACATCTCCAGCCATTTTTATTTTTTATTTTCAGACAGGGTCTCTCCCTGCATACTGGGAACTGAACCCAGGGACACTCTATCACTGAGTGACACTCTATCACCCAGCTCTTTTTATATTTAAGTTTTTTTCATAATATGGCTAATTTTATTAAGGGGAGTACATCTCCTCACACACAAATTCATCCCTATGTATCAACATACTTTGCCATGTGACCTCACAGATTCCTTTATGTACATGTTCCCATCCCTCAACTTTTGGATAGGCATGAAATTTGCTTAGGCCAATGGAATGTTACTGAGAAAAATATGGAATGCTTTCACGAATTTCCATGTCATTCTTGCTCAGGGGCCATGCAAATCTTCTCTGTAATTGTTCCAATTTTAGTATATGTGCTGCCAAAGCCAGCACTATATTTTTAAATTTTGAGACTGGGTCTTGCTAAGTTGATAAGGCTGGCCTCGCTGACCTTGAACTTGTCATCTTCCTCCTCAGTTTTCCCGAGTTGCTCAGATTACAAGTGTATGCCATCACACCAGACAGTTTTATTTATTTTCTTTATATAATTAATTCTGATCTCCTAAAATATTCCTGGCACAACCCACTGACCTTTGTGGCATTTGGAATCAGTGACATCATGTTTCTAGGACATGGCTTCTGAGATGTGTGGAAGTGCTTTCTCTGGGCCTGAACCATGTTATTACCAGAGATAAAGTGTTTAGAGTTGCAGGCTCTTCCATACCAGCCTAGTACTGGATGCTGATCCACAGAGGAAGCCATGTGTTCTATTTTTTTTTTTTTTTTTTTTTTTGTATTGGGGATTAAACCCAGGGGTGCTTTACCACTGAGTACATCCCCACACCCCTTTTTTATTTTTTTATTTTAAGACAGGGTCACTGAGGGTCTCATTAAGTTCCTGAGGCTGGCCTTGAACTTGTGATCCTCCTGCCTCAGCCTCCTGAGCCACTGGGATTATGGGTGTGCACCACTGTTTCCATCAGTCTTGTGTTCTTTTTTAAAAATATTTATTTATTTGTTTTAGTTGTACAGAATGCCTTTTTATTTTTACATGGTGCTGAGAATCAAACCCAGGTCGTGCACATGCTAGGTAAGCGCTCTACCGCTGAGCCACAACCCCAGCCCCAGTCTTGTGTTCTTTTATGAAGAAATTTTGGTATGATCTGTGGGGTCCTCTAATCTTGGGTGCTACTGGAGGAATCAGCATGGAAGGGACCAGAATGAAAGTGAACTTAAAAAGGTATGTTCCCGTGCCGGTCGCGGTGGTGCATGCCTATAATCCCAGCACTTTGGGAGGCTGAGGCAGGAGGATCGCGAGTTCAAAGCCAGCCTCAGCAATGGCAAGGCACTTAGCAACTCAGTGAGACCCTGTCTCTAAATAAAATACAAAAAAGGGCTGGGGATGTGACTCAGTGGTCGAGTGCCCCTGAGTTCAATCCCCAGTACCACACACACACACACACACACACACACAAAATGAACATTACCTTTATAGTATAGTTTTGACTTTGGGACCCTGAAAATGATCTGAATAATTTAAAAAAACAAAATAAAAGTAAAGAACAATTCAACTCTAAAACCACTCCATAGTATAGATTTTTACTGAAAACTTGAAGGGAAGATGAAGAAATATACATACACATAACAGCACAAAACTCTTGAATTAGACATTCTTTCCTGGTTTTACCCAATCTCTTAACCTTCAACCCCTCACAACCTCTAAAAATCTCAGTTGGGCATGGTGGTGCACGCCTAAAACCTTAGCAACTTGGGAGGCTGAGGCAGGAAGATGGAAGGCTCAAAGCCAGCCTGGGCAACTTAGCAAGACCCTGTCTCACAATAAAATTAAAAGGGGGCTGGGGTTGTGGTCTCAGCGGTAGAGCGCTTGCCTAGCACGTGCACGGCCTGGGTTTGATCCTTAGCAACCACTAAAGAATAAATGCATTGTGTACAACTAAAGCAAATAAATAAATATCAAAAAAAAAAAAAAAAATTAAATGGGCCTTGGGCCTCCGGATTCAATCCCTAATACCACAGGAGTGACATGGGGGGAGGGGGAAGCATTCTCTAGCCCTAGCTGGAATCTTTCACCAAGCAAAAACAAAAGCCCTGTAGCTAGGACAGCAGATACCCATTAGTACTGAACAGCGTCCTCGAGGGCCTCAGTTCACCCCACTGCATCCTCCCTTACAAAATCCTGCAAGGATAGCACTTCTAAGCATTCAATTTTCTCAAGATCTGGTTTATGGATTTCTGGGACTCACACTGGCAAGCAATTTGAAACTTCCTCCCTGAGTCAGTTCCAGTCTTTGTCATTGCCCCCAGCTGCGTTTCCTGAAGGACAAGTGTAGTGAGCCAATTAGGGTGTGTTTTAGATTAGTCCAGTCTCAGGTCACTCAGAGGGGAGGTTTTGTTCCCAAACTAAGGGAAATACTCTCTTAGAGAGATCCTGCCAATTCTGAGATATTTAGGTGCTTCTTGGTATGGAAAACTGACTGGTTAATTGTGTATGGTGTGGGCACTGCAAGTTTGCCAAGTTTGATTTTTTGGACAAATCGAATGTGAATCACTAAAACCGGATTTATTTATTTATTTTTTTGGTACCCGGGGATTGAACTCAGGGGCACTCGACCACTGGGCCACATCCCCAGCCCTTTTGTATTTTATTAGAGACAGGGTTCTCACTGAGTTGCTAAGTGCCTCGCCATTGCTGAGGCTGGCTTTGAACTCGTGATCCTCCTGCCTCAGCCTCCCCAAGTGCTGGGATTACAGGCGTGCGCCGCTGCGCCAGGCTCTAAAACCGGATTTTTGAGATGAGACTAGATTCCCTGCTTCTCCAGTTTTTTTCTTCTGGGTTTTTGTCTTGCAAATTTGAAAAATGAAATCCACAGACAATAATGGAAGGGAAGCGTGAACAGAATAGGACTTATTTAAGTGAGAAGAGATCGAACTCTGGAGATGTGGGAGGAGGGCAGATAGCAGGAAAACCCATTCTGGTGTGCTGGCTCAGGGGCTTACATGATTCGGGGTATGAGAATTGATTAAAACCTGTGTTAAATAGGCATTGGCTGTTTCCTTTACGCTGAATTTTATTTCTCCCTGTAACTCCCATCTGGCTTCACTCCCACCTGCCATTTTCCTGCTTCTCTGGGCCAAGGAGTTGGCTGGAGTGTTCCCACAGATGAGCCTCATGTTCTTTTACATTTGAATAGCTTTGATGGTGCCCATTAGTATTTCTACCAGTTAGCCTCCTGGTGTGGTCTCTGCCTCTGAATAAGACTTTAATTGGGGCCCGTTGCCTGACCACTATCTATTTTTATTCAGCACTAGTAGGATATCCAGGAGTGTGTCCAGGAAGCAATTAGAAACTGAACTTTGCAGGACAGGTCCAGGCTGAAGGCACAAATTTAGAAATGATATGTAGAGGAGAGGAGGATATGATGGAAACCAAGGCCTAGGGTGGAGGAAGTGGTCAGTCCTGTTAAGTGAAGTGGACAGTCCCTGTTAAGTGCTGCAGGAAATTTGATTAAGAGCAAAAACAGTAGGGCTGGGGGTGTAGCTCAGTGGTAAAGCGCTTGCCTCGCACATGTGAGGCACTGGGTTCGATCCTCAGCACCACATTAAAAAAAAAAAAAAAAATAGATAGCTGGCGCGGTGGCGCACACCTGTAATCCCTGCACTTGGAGGCTGAGGAAGGAGGATCGCGAGTTCAAAGCCAGCTTCAGCAATGGCGAGGCACTTAGCAACTCAGTGAGACCCCTGTCTCTAATAAAATACAAAAAAGGGCTGGGGATGTGGCCCAGTGGTTGAGTGCCCCTGAGTTCAATCCCTGGTACAAAAAAAAAAAAAAAAAAAAAAAGATAAAATAAAGGTATTGTGTCCATCTACAACTAAAAAAAATAAAAGAGCAAAACAGTGTTCTGGGACAAGTAAGATCCCTGAGGAAGCTGGGCACAGTGGAGCATGGCCTGTAACACCAGCAACTGAGGAAGCTGAGGCAGGAGGATGGTGAGTTCAAAGCCAGCCTCAGCAACTTAGTGAGGCCCTAAGCAACTCAGTGAGACCCTGTCTCTAAATAAAATACTGGGCGCGGTGGCGCACACCTGTAATCCCTGCACTTGGAGGCTGAGGAAGGAGGATGGCGAGTTCAAAGCCAGCTTCAGCAATGGCGAGGCACTTAGCAACTCAGTGAGACCCTGTCTCTAATAAAATACAAAAAAGGGCTGGGGATGTGGCCCAGTGGTTGAGTGCCCCTGAGTTCAATCCCTGGTACAAAAAAAAAAAAAAAAAAAAAAAAAGATAAAATAAAGGTATTGTGTCCATCTACAACTAAAAAAATAAAAGAGCAAAACAGTGTTCCTGGGACAAGTAAGATCCCTGAGGAAGCTGGGCACAGTGGAGCATGCCTGTAACACCAGCAACTGAGGAAGCTGAGGCAGGAGGATGGTGAGTTCAAAGCCAGCCTCAGCAACTTAGTGAGGCCCTAAGCAACTCAGTGAGACCCTGTCTCTAAATAAAATACAAAAAGGGAGGCTGAAGATATGGCTGAGTGGTTAAGTGACCCTGGGTTCAATCCCCGGTACCAAAAACAAACAAACAAACCAAAAACCAACCCTGAAGAGGAGGATAGGAGTGGTGGGACAGAATAGCTCAAAAGGGGTGTGTGTGTGTGTGTGTGTGTGTGTGTGTGTGTGTTTATATTCCCCAAGATCTGAAATTGGGGAAAGTGTATAGTACGACAATAAAAACTACACCAGCCACAATAACCACCACAACAAACCATGAAGGGCAGGGGAATAAAATGAATTTTTGTGTTTTTCCTTTGTTTAGATAAATTAACATTTTATGCTCACAGATTGGATTGGGCTAGGTTTAAAAATACACTATTTAGAGCCGGGTGTGGTGGCGCACGCCTGTAATCCCAGCACTTTGGGAGGCTGAGGCAGGAGGATTGCGAGTTCAAAGCCAGCCTCAGCAATGGCGAGGCACTTAGCAACTCAGTGAGACCCTGTCTCTAATAAAAAAATACAAAAAAGGGCTGGGGATGTGGCCCAGTGGTCGAGTGCCCCTGAGTTCAATCCCCGGTACCACAAAAAAAAAAAAAAAAAAAAAAAAAAAAAAAAAAATACACTATTTAGTATAATCAAGTAACAAAATTGGGGATTTGGGGTCCCCAATTTTTAATGTTTAAAGAAGAGGGGAAATCACAAGAGAAAGAGGAAGAGAAGTGCCAGAGAATTATCTTGAATTGGTGCCTAACCAGTGTGTGTGTGTGTGTGTGTGTGTGTGTGTGTGTGTAGGGGGGTGGCAAATGGAGTTTGAGACTTCAGTCCTTGCTCTGTACCATAGTGTAACTTCTACTGTGGCCCCATGCCTTGGTAAAGGTTTGCTGCATTACCTTATCTTTTTATCAGTGATGCTTTGGGGAATGAAGGACTCTGAAGGACTCCAGCAGCGTTCAGGGTGGGGTGAAGGGGAACACTTTCAGGAACCCAAGTCAGAGAGGAGATGGAGAATTCAATTCAGTAGGAAATTAAGAGTAAAGGTGACCAGGGAAGGATAAGTTAGTGGAGTTAGTGGAAAACACCAGGATTCCTGATATATTTGGGATAGGGTTTTGAATATATTTCGAGCATGTATTTGGGCATTAAAGGGCCACTTCCTAAGCAAGCTGGAGCTTTCCAGGTGCAGATATTCAACAACAGGGTATACAAGAATACAAAATAACAGGGGTCGGGGTAAGAGGCTGAGCTGCTTCCAGTCTGTGGCCTCTTTTTTCACAAGGTAATCTACAGAGGACGTTGGAAAACCTGATGAGAAAGTTTGGAATAGCAATCTAGAAATCTCCTGCAACAATGTTTCCTCTTGTCAACTGCTTGAGAGCTGGCGGGTGTCTTAAATGTTTTTTGTATCCCCAAAGTACTGCAAAAGCTCAATAAATGATACTAGAAATAAATGAATAACACGTCGAGGCAGCGGGTCTGAGCAGGATGCGGAGACGACGACGCTATCCCACAACCCAACCCAGAGGAGGTGACCTACGACCAGAGCCTGAAGAGCTCATGTTCCACGGCCGGGGGAAAAACAACAGCAACCAAATGTAGCCTCGTTCAAGTTCGGGTCCTTTAGGGGGCGGGGCTGGAAGGGCGTATTCCGACACTTTCCGTCAATGGACCAATCATCACCTCAAAGGGGCGGGGATGTTAGTAGGTCTCCGCCCCTCCTCTTGGAACGCACATCTATTTGGGGCGCCCTTCAAACGGACCAATGAACGCCCGACGTTGCTGACTTTGACCCTCACCGATTGGCTGGAGATCGTCCTCCCGCTGCCTCCCCCGCTCTCCTTATCACGCCTCTTGTCCCACCCCTTCGAACACAAGATGGCTGCGCCCAGCGAAGTGGAGGCCGCGGTCGGGGTTTGCTGAGGCCGGCTCCCTCTCCCATTCCCTCTTTGGTCGTCCAGCGCCGCGAGCGGGAGGACGGGGGCCGGGCGGGGACAGGGGCACCTGCGTAGCTGGACCGCGAGACCGCGCCCAGCCTGCGCCGCCCCCACCCGGCCCCGGCCCCGTCCTGGCCCGATCCCATCCCATCGGTTCCCAGTCTCCTCCCGGTCTGACCCACTGCCTGGCGGTGGTACGCCACACCAGGCCTTCCAAAGCCGAGGTTTCTTCTCCAGACTGTGCTCGCCTTCACTTCAGAGATGTTTGGCTTCTTCCCTCCCAACCAGCCCGCCTTCAAAACCGGAACTCATGGAGCGGCATCTGGCCCCCTTTCCCTCTATTAAGACTCCCCTTCTCTCTAACCCACTTCTTCCTTAGAGCTTGGTTCCCCCTGAGTTGGAGACCGCTCACTTCCCTTCCAAATTAATTCCTGATCACCCCAAATATTGACAACCTTGACAGCGTCCTCAACTGAGGAGCCAGCCTTTCTTTTGGACTAACCTCCATATCCCTATCATGGAGGCTGTGTACCTGGTAGTGAATGGGGTGGGCCTGGTGCTGGACGTGCTGACCTTGGTGTTGGATCTCAACTTCCTGCTGGTGTCCTCCCTCCTGGCTTCCCTGGCCTGGCTCCTGGCCTTCATCTACAACCTGCCGCACACGGTACTGACTAGTCTTCTGCACTTAGGCCGAGGTGTCCTGCTTTCACTGCTGGCCTTGATGGAAGCCTTGGTCCGGTTCACCTTTGGGGGCTTACAGGCCTTGTGTACCCTGCTGTATAGCTGCTGCTCTGGCCTTGAGAGCCTGAAACTCCTGGGGCACCTGGCATCTCATGGGGCACTACGGAGCCGGGAAATACTGCACAGGGGTATCCTCAATGTGGTCTCCAATGGCCATTCTTTGCTACGCCAGGCCTGTGACATCTGTACTATTGCTATGAGTCTGGTGGCCTATGTGATCAACAGCCTGGTCAACATTTGCCTTATTGGCACTCAGAATCTCTTCTCCCTGGTGCTGGCCCTCTGGGATGCAGTTATGGGCCCTTTGTGGAGGGTGACAGATATAGTGGCTGCCTTCCTAGCCCATATTTCCAGCAGTGCTGTGGCCATGGCCATCCTCCTTTGGACCCCTTGCCAACTAGTATTGGAGCTGCTGGCCTCAGCTGCCCGACTCCTGGCCAGCTTTGTACTTGTCAATCTCACTGGCCTGGTGTTGCTGGCTTGTGTGCTGGCAGTGACAGTGACTGTGTTGCACCCAGACCTCACCCTGAGACTGGCCACACGAGCACTCAGTCAGCTTCATGCCCGGCCGTCTTACCATCGACTTCGAGAGGATGTTGTGAGGCTGTCTCGCCTAGCCCTTGGCTTGGAGGCCTGGCGCCAAGTGTGGAGCCGCAGCCTACAGCTGGCGAGCTGGCCATACCGGGGAGGGGCACCAGGAGCCCCTCAGGGTGGCCCTAGGAGGGTATTCTCAACCAGGACCCAGGGACAGGATGCTCTTCCTGAAGCAGGGCCCAGATCAGAGGCAGAAGAGGAGGAGGTCAGGACCATAAGAGTGACACCTGCCCGGGGCCGGGAGAGGCTCAATGAGGAGGAGACTACAGCTGGGCAAGACCCATGGAAGTTGCTAAAGGAGCAAGAGGAGCGGAAGAAGTGCGTTATCTGCCAGGATCAGAGCAAGACTGTGCTGCTTCTGCCCTGCAGGCACCTGTGCCTGTGCCAGGCCTGCACTGAAATCCTGATGCGCCACCCCATCTACCACCGCAACTGCCCGCTCTGCCGCCGGGGTATCCTGCAGACCCTCAATGTCTACCTCTGAAGACTCCCTCCCTGCCTGTCTACTCTCCATGCTCTACACAGGCACCTGCTCTAGGACAGAATTAACACCTCACTGCTGGGTCCTGGCCTGAAATCCTCTCTGCCCCCATGGTTGTCCTGCTAAGCCTCAAGCCATACATCTTGAACATGGAGATGGGACACTCTGGAAGACTTTGATCTGGTGGGGGGCAGGGCAACATAGCTTCTCTGTACCCATTGGGTCCCTTTGAAGCTGAGGGTGGTGAGTATGTCACTATGCAAAGGTCCTGAGACTGTGTGCTGTGGGTTCTCCTTCAACCTGCCCAGGGCCCACTCACATACCAGCCTCTGGGGCTACCTGTCTTTGCTTCTGGTTTTCCTTTTGGGAGATTTGTAGGCACTTCCCCTGCCTCCTTCCCACGTCTCCCCCAGCTTCTGCAGCACAACACATCGGTGTCATTTGGATATTTTGGCAACTCAGGGGCTTTGGGATGATCTTGAACCTTTGTGTTCAGCCAGAGTCCCTATGCCCTGGTATTTTTTTGGGGGTGGAATCTCTCAGGTGCCCTTAGAGCCACTTCTGCCTGTCATGATCTTAAGAGGCTCCCTCCCAACCTGATCCAAAAGCTGGGATCAGTTTACCTCTGGGAGGGGTGTGCATCTGCACCTGATCTGGGGACCATGTACCCTTAGGCACCCCAGCTCCACAGGGAGCCTCGGGAAGGATAACCAGATTTCTACTCATTCCCTTTTTATTCCCCACATCACATAGAAAAATGGCATTCCTCTTTGTCTCTCCCTGACATTCGGGAGGGCAACTATACACTTCACTAGGGTCCAAACAGAAGGGGCCAGGGCCTAGGGGCATGCAGCTCCCTGAGGGGTCTGATTGCCCAGTTTCCAATGAATAAAGTTCTCTTGACAGCTCTGACTGCATCTGTGTGCATCCCTGCAAGAGTGAACAGTTGGTCAAGGTGACAGTTGCTACAGAAGGATCTTTCAGTCCTGCTAGAATCAGGAAAGTGTGTTTTCTGGTGGACCAGGCCTTAAATTGGGGCCTGGAGAAGAGGGGAAATAGGGTAGGAGGGCCATGCCAAAGGGAGAGTCCGTGCCACATGTGGCTGGGTTAGCTCTTTCCCCCCCTCCAATTTTTCCTTTCACACATAAGGTTCTAGAAAAGCCTTCCCTGTCTTCCATTTTCGCCAGAAATAAGTCTTGGTAGAGCTGAATGTGAACTTCTTACCCCTCCAGTCAACCTTCTCAGCTTTCCTTCTGATGCCACTCTTTGCAGGAGGGGCCTTGGGGTTCTGATGTCTGGAGGAGCTGGGGCTTGTCTCTGTGTTTCTTGGCACAGAGCCTGGTGCTATGATGGGCTGGGCCTCCTGGTGGAGCAGAGAACTGAAGCTCAGGAGGCCTGAGGCTTCCAGTGTGGCCCCAATGCCCATGATCATAGCTGCCCTCACATGACCAGAGAGAAGGGGCACTCCCCCATAATTGTATGTTCCCTCTAAGAGTATAATGCCTAGCACTGTCTTCTGGAAGGGGGAGGAGGTAGGTGGGTCCTGAAGAAACTGGGTTGAGGCCCCTCTGCTCTCTAGGTTGATAGGCTGAGCATATTGGGACTGGCAAGCCCTGATTTGTTAGTTATTAGCTTGGGTGTGGGTCCCAGGCTGAGCTCTCAAGGTCAGAGGAGGGGATCTTCCAATGGGCTTTGTGTCCAGCCTCAGACTTAGTGCCTTGGCCCACCCAGGCTGTGCCCAGCACAGTGGGGGAAAGTTCCCCCACCTCCTTCTCAGAGGTGGGAGGCCTGTGGCTGGGTTTGGTGCTTTCTCTTCCTTTCCCCCAATCCTGGAGAGGGAGCTAAGCAAGGGGAGGCTTGGCTCCTTCCAGTCTCTGTTTAATGTGGGGATAAACATTTTATGAGGGAAGATAAACTTCCTGAGATGGAAGTAAAGCACCCCCATTTCCCCCACCCTCATCTGGAATTCCTTTGGCAGACCTTAATACCCTTCCTTTCCTTAACCACCCCACAAGTCCTGAGCTCAAGCTACCAATCCTTGCATTCTGAAACTGGAGTGCCCCCTTGTGGTTTTCTAAGAAATCACTTATCGTGACATCCAAGGACATCATTTACCCAGCATGGTGACAGTAATAACTTTCCAGTAATACCAGACAAGCAGCCAGAGTAGTCATGAATGAAAATTCTAGATGTTTGTTGTTGTTGGGTCAGGGTAGGGTATGTGTGGTGAAGGCAGTCCCCTTCTGATTTGGCCTTTTTTGAGTTAGAAAAGATACCCCTTTCTCTGGGTGGCCAGAGCCCCACAGCAGGTCAGTACCCCCTCCCACACACACCCCAGATACTCCTTTTCACAACTCCTGCAACTCATGTGTCAGTTCTATGAAGCAGCCTGTCATTCCTCTGGGTCTGCTTCCTGCATTTCCTACCCCATCTCACCCAAGAACCCCCAGTTTGCTTGCACAGCCCACCATGATACTCAGAAACAGAGTATCCCCACCACTAAAGAAAGGCTGAAGCCAGTAGGAGGGTTTGTTAGATTTATTGAGTCATCTCTGAGAAAAGGATTGGTCCCTGAAGCAGGAGGGATGGAGGAGGATCCAGAGAAGCAGAGGACCAGGGAAAGAGCACCCCATCTTGGTGTTCTGGGCGGGAGCAACCAGGGGACCCACACTTGCTAGTGCAGTACGCTCCTTTAGTGTTGGGCAGAAATCCAGCCACTGCCCCATGCTGCCAGCCCCAGACCTCTGTCAGCCTGGGTCTTCATTCCTTGCCGGCAACAGGACGGAGAGGCCCCTACTCCACTTCCCTAGTCATTCACAATATTCTGGGGAGGGGGGGGGAAGGAGGGGGCCAGCCCTCCCGAATGTGCGGCTGTCAGTGTTATACCTTTCTCTTCTAGAAGCAAGAGAGCGGGAGCTCACTTTCCAGTGGGCACTAAGCAAAGACTGGAGAACTGTGCCAGTCGGAGTAGACAAGAAATCCAGAGAAGGTGCTGTCTGTCTTGATGCTGGCATAGATGCCAATGTAATCACCCACGCCCACCTGCACCCACACCTGGTCCTCTGGCTCCAGCCTCACCATGGCACCCCCGGAGAGTGAGGCTGGCTTGGGCCACCCTCCAAAAAACTGGAAGAAAGAAGCAATGGACTCGCCGTTCTTGACCAGATCGAACTGCAGGCTGGCCCTGTAGACGGTGGCGTGGACTGCGAAGTAGTAGACCCCCGGCACTTGGCAGGTGAATTTGCCGGTGGTGGCGTCGTAATGTCCCTGCTCGTTTACCAGCACGCGGTCGAAGGGTAGGGGCGCATCAGCAGGCGGAGGCACCCGGCTCTCCGAGCGCTTAGCGCTAAAGGCGGAGCGCGGAGGCACAGAGCACTCTCCTGCAGGCCCGGTTGCCCCGATGGGTCCCGCCTCTCCTCGAGGCCCGGGTTCCCCACGCGGCCCTGGCAGTCCTGCGGGGAAGGGGAGGGTTTAGAACGGTGGCTGTAGCCCGCAGTGGGGTGCAGGAGGACAACTTCAAGAATCCCACCCTCACTCAGCCTTACTGAGCCTCTCTCCGCCCCAGTTTCTCTGCCCCGGTTTTCTGCAGGGGCTGGGGTAGTTATGATCGGCTGGGCAAAGAGGGTCGCAGGAGTTCTGGCTCCCTCGGGGTGAGCCACTGCGTTCCCACCCCACTCCACCCCACTCCGCCAACACAGATCTGAGTGGTGGGGCATTAGCGCCCCCTAACGGGAGCCCCGAACCCTACAAAACCGGAGGGCACCGGAGAGCCACAGTGGCTCCCACGTCGCCTATGGACCGCAACAAAGGTGCTTCCTTACCCGGCCTCCCGCCCTCGCCTTTCTCGCCCGGAGTCCCGGGCATGCCGTCGCGGCCATCGCGGCCGTCGCGGCCAGGCAGGCCCTGGCTGCCATGGTGACCCGGTGTGCCGGGAAGGCCCGGGTGACCCGGGCACAAGCTGGGGATCTTGTTATCTTCCAGTGGGGGCGAGCCAGACGCCAGGCTCAGGAGCAACAGGGCGAGGAGCGGCCTCATGGTACCCGCACCGGGAGCCCGAGCGCCGGTGTCCTCTCGTCGTCTGTGGGTCGGGCAGGGATGGAGTTGGAACCCAGAATTCTGGGACCCGCCTTGCTCTCCACCCTTGCTCAGCCCAACCGGTCCCCACCCCACTGCCATGCCCCTGAGGCGAGCGGCCGCTCTGGAGGATGGAAAAAGGGGCGCCCCAGAACTCAGAAGCTGGAGAACACAGGCGAGAGGGAAAGAAGAGGCCGGACCTCCCTCCCTCCCTCCCTCCCCAGCCGGCGCCCAGACTTTCCCACAGTCTCCTCCCTCACCCCATTCCCCCTCCTCTGCCAGACTCACCCCCTCCCGGCTCCCCGGGCTGCTGGCGCTCTCAATGGCCTCTTTTGGGTCACTCGCCACTCTGGACCCTCCTGTTGGCTTTGCTCCTGCCCTGCACTTCACCCCACCTAGGTACCCCCTTGTCCTGGGCCTTCCCCTGGTCCTGGTTCGCTCCTGGTCGGTTCTGCTCTGCTCCTCCCAGACTCCAAGAGGAAACCAGTTTTTCAAGGGCCAAGAGCTCAGGGCCGGGAAATAGCAGGGAAATAACTCGTGGTGTCGTCTCGGCGGCCGGCCAAAGTTTGGGAGGAGAAAGGAGGGGGAAAGAGAATTTGAGCAGGGCACTGAGAGGCAATCAGTGAGACAGACGTTCAGGGCTCTGGTTCCCAGGAGCAGGAGGGAGAGATGGTGCAGTGACAGAGACCAAGGACAAGACTCTAGACCATGGAGAACTGGACCAGCAAAGAGCAGAGGGTGGAGAGTTCCAGAGACTGAGAGCCAGCAGGAACAGGGCCTGTTGAATTTGTAGGCACTCAATATAGTTTTGTTGACTAAATGAAAAAAACAAAGGGCAGGTGACAGAGAACCCAAAAAAGCAGATGGAAGGGAGAAAGCAAAAGATAGGAAACCTTGCATGGAAAGCCATCTAGATTGAACAATGGCACAGTGTGAAGCCAGGTCAGCAGCCTTTAGCAAGTAAAGGAACAGGGAAGGAGGGTGAAGGTGGGAGGGCTCCATTAGCCAGGGATTGAGGACTTAGCCTCTCTTCCTCCCTAGGAGGACCCAGAGAGGATGGACAGAGTCCTATGCAAAGGTCCCCTCTTCCCTTGTCCCCTGCCTGCCTGCCCATACAGGCAAAAGCCTGTGGGCAGGCAGAGGCAGGGCCGGCGTGTGAGGGTCAGGGCTGTGCACAGGCTTCCAAACCAGCTGCCTCAGGCAGTCTGTTGCAGTTGAAGGGCCAGGGGGTGCCCAGTAGTGCCAGTCCAGATTGGCACTGTCGCTCTGCCTCCTGGCAGACAGAGCGGCAAGGGGGAAGGACGCTGCCCAGCAGGGTGCAGCGGGGCACGAGCAGCCCACAAAGGAGCCTCCGGAAATTCTGGTAGCAGGGAAGGCTTGTGAGGCTCTGTGGGAAGAAGAGATCAGCCCTCAGGTGCTAAGCTCCCCAGGGTCCTTCCCCTTCCTGTGGCCTCCCTCCTTGTCTCTGTCCAGAGCACCTTGTAGCCTCTGAGGACATCTACCACCTCCTCCTGGGTGGCCATGCCCACCCAGATGTTAGGGAAGGCCGTGGTGTTGTAACTCAGACCGATGCACATCTCCACCTGGACAGGCTCACAGGCCAGCTCTGCAGGGATGGGAGGAGGGGTCACTGTGGGGACAAGTCACTTCATTGCTCTGGGTCCTTACATTGGTCACATGGAGATTGTTGTGAAAATCCAAGGAGTTAACAAGGAGAGAGGCTTTACACACATCAGGGATCCCTGTTCTCCTCAAGAGCCATCTTGAAGCATCAGTTGCCAAACCTGGGCATCGTGCAGGCACCTCTTTGATCTCAGGGAACGCGGGGTGCCCACATTTACAGGAACTACTTAGGCAACTGTAATAAACTCACCCACTCTGTGTAAAATCTCATCTTCATCTTTGGAGTGGGTTGTAGAGAGGACTCTGTGACAAGGTGGCTGATTCTTGAAGCCCCAACCATTGATTCCTAGATTCCAGTGTCCTTTTGGATGACACTAAGTACCACTGCCCCCACCAGCTGAGAGTCTCTGCAGGACTCTGTGAAGTAGTCCCACAGTCAAGAGAGTAAGACCCAGCTGGCCCCCCATCCCCAATCAGGGAGGAGGGAAGGGAATGTTGGGGAAGGTGCTGGAAGGGTTGCTATGAGCTGGACAACCAGCCTACTCAGGCCTGAGGCCCTGTTGAGGGTGCCAGGTGGAGGCTTCTTACCTGGGGGTGGGAGCAAGGGACTGCTGCAATTCTTGTCATTGTTGCCATCTACACAATCTCTCCACAAGTCACACATCCACCACAGATCCCTACACCTTCCATCCTGGCATAAGAACTCTCTGGGTCCACAGGGGTCTGTAGGCACAGGGGCATGGTGGTACCCTAGAGCTGCTCCCACCCCAGGTGGCCTGACCAGGTCCAGAGCCCTCCTCTGTTCCATGGAGGTGTCTCAACTGCCCATACCCACTCGCCCAGGGGTACTTACTCTCTGTGGCATTGAAGGCCTGGTAGGTGGCTGAGAAGCCCCCGCTGCTGATGCTATGATCTGTCCGAAAGAGCACAGCCAGTTCATGATGCGAGGAGATGAGATGTGGGGGTGTCTCTGCCCCACAGAACCTGCCCAGAACAGAGAGTTGTCCTGGGTATGTGACCCCAGGCCAACTGCTAGATCTCTGAGCTGGGGCTCTGGGACTTGCCAGGGGTGATTGGAAACAGTTGCCACTCTCAGAACTTAGGGTCTGGTGAGGAGGACATAGGGAGTCAGTAGACAAAGTATTAAACTACTTGACGTGAGGGGTTGTGGGGGAATGGAAACGCCCCTCAGGGTGGTTGGAATGGGGGTGGAGAGGAGTTTGCCAAAGGACTTCCTGGGGTGAGGCAATTGTAGGAGTGAGGGCTTTGAGATAAGCATGCATAAGCCATTTTAGGGTGAAGGTGGAGAGCTGTGGCCTAGAGTGGCAGAAGAAAACGAAGTTGGGAAGTGAGTTGGGCCCAGTGTAGAGAGCCTGGTATGCCAGCAGTGGAGAATGGGTTAGCGGCTCAGCTACCCTGGCTCCTGTACCTGCCCAGGAGGCTGAGGGCTCCCGAGCTGCTGGTCTCATACACCTCCACGTAGTCAAACTTGCACTCGTCCTGTGCTTCCAGGCTGAAGTTCCAGAATTGTAGTTCTATGCCATGTCCAACAGGCACTGAGATATGCCAGGTGCAAAGCTGGGGGAGGGTGCAGACGGAGAAACTCATGGGACCTTCTCCTGTCCCACTCTGGGCATCAGGATGAGCTCCAGAAGGGGCTTCTTAGCCTAGTGCAAGCTTGTACTATGTGGCTTCTGCCCACCCAGCTTCCATCAGTGGTGGCTCTTAAGAGAGGAAGGACCTTTAATGTGTCTAGTCTCAGCAATAGATGGTTTTTCCAACATAGGAATATCTGGGTACACAGTAGGTACTTAATAATGTTCCCTTCCAGTCTACTTGAGTTTGGACCTTTCCAACTCCAAGGCAGTGTCTACCATGCTGTTCCCAGTCACACTAACCTGGGTGCTCCACCAGCTCCCCTGGGCCCCACACTTACCTGTTGGTGAGGGTGCTGCAGCAGGTGACTGGGAGTAGAGAAGGTGCCCTGCAGCCCGGTCAGATTCCCCCCACACCCTGTAGAGAGGCAGAGGGCTCATGAGTTGCCAGGGCCTGTGCCTCCATCCAATAGGGCCTATAGCGACCGCAAAACAAGAGTTTGGGCCCTGCCTGCAGGCAAGCAAGTTCCGACCAACCAGGCAGGCAATGTTGGCAGGTAGTAATACCCGTTTGGGGCTGGGCCAGGGTTGGGGAGCCAAGCTTGAACACGGGGCAGTTGCCTGAAGACAGTACCTCCCTGCACCTGGTGGGTCCATACCCAAGAGCTTGGCACTACAGTTGGTCTCATCACTGCCATCAGCACAGTTGGCAAAACCATCACATACTGAGTCAGGCAGCAGGCAGATGAGCTGGTCACAGTGGAACTCATCGTGGGCACAGCTCCCTGGTGAAGGGCATCTGGGGTCAGAAATCTCCAGAGTCTCCAGACTTTTTGCCAGTGCTGAGAGTGATTGGAGGCGAGGAATGGGCAACAGGCAGCTGGGGACATGGTGGGGATGTCACTTACCATGCCCAGGGGCCACAGCTTGGTACCAGGCCTGGAAACCAGATCCTTCCACACTGCTGTCAGAAACGAAGGACACCTGGAGGCGGCTGGTGTTGGTGTTGAGCGTGGGGGGAGGCACCTTCCCACACACCCTGCAAGAAGCCAGGTCCCGGTGATGGAGGCCTACTGGGTCAGGGTGAGCCAGTGTGGAGCTTGTGTGGTCCTGTTTCCTCAACCCCAGGACTGGTCTTTTTTTTTTTTTTTTTCTTTGGTACCAGGGATTGAACTCAGGGGCACTCGACCACTGGGCCACATCCCCAGCCTTTTTTGTATTTTATTAGAGACAGGGTCTCACTGAGTTGCTAAGTGCCTCGCCATTGCTGAGGCTGGCTTTGAACTGGTGATCCTCCTGCCTCAGCCTCCCAAGTGCTGGGATTACAGGCGTGCGCCACCGCGCCCGGCTCCAGGACTGGTCTTAATAAGATGAAAAGGCTCCTTTAATTTTCCAGGAAACTCTTGACTTTCTTGCACATATGTCCTTACATGGACATATGTGGGAAAGATAGGAGCTCCGTTTATAGATAAGGAAACTGAGGTCAAAGAGGGGAAGCAAGGTCACACAGCAAGGTGGTGGCAGAGCGGGGGTCCCAGTGATCAAGTCTCTCCATTTCCTCCCCACCCAGCCCTTTCCTGAAGCTTTCTGGTTCTACCCTGCTCCCTCTACCCTCCAGGGCCGCTCTCCTGGGGGAAGAGGGACCCACCTGAGGAGGGGACCTTCAGGCTCAGGAGAGATTTCCAAGCGATCGAAAAGACAGGAGGCCACGCCCTCCACGCTGAGGGCTTCGATCTTGAGCTGTATTGTATGGTCAGTGGCCACCTGGATGTGCCACACGCAGTGGGCATTGGGTGGGTAAGGATCTGGGTAGTTGGGGCTGCTGAAGAAGCCCCTTGGACCAGGAAGGAAGCCCCCACAGGCTGCAGGAATGGAGGTTAGAGTTCAGAGTTCATAAGGAGAGATCCTTTTTTTCCCCAAGGTGGTTCTTTCTGGCTTCCCCTCCAAGCTGCCCTTTCTACTCACTGGCCTGGCGTGTGGGGCTCGTGTCTGCCTCCTGCTGCCCTGTGGTAGCTGGGGAGGTGGTGCTGGTGCTGGTGGTTGGGGTAGTGCCAGTAGTGGTGAGGCCTTGGGCAGGCAGTGGGCTCTTGGAGGCCCCAAGTGGGGGTGCGGCCTGCAGCTCTAGAGGGGGAGGATGAAGAAGAGGCACTCAGAGGGGCGGGGTCCACAGGGGTGGGTAGACTGACTACAGAGTCAGTCTAAAGCCCTCCACCAAGCAGGCCCCAGGTACTCACGGGACAGGATGATGGCCACCAGCAGTCCAAGTAGCAGGAGCAGCAGACTGGCGAGCAGGAGGATACAGAGCCAGGAGAAGTGGCAGTCTGGCTGCAGTGCTCTGGGACGCCGGCCTGTGGGCAGGCAGGGTGGGGTTTTAGAGCCCCCTGCCCCCCGGCACCATTCACACTGTGCTCGACTTCTGGGGCCCTGTCTTACCCCCAGGTCACCCCTGAGAGGGTTACCGTGCCAGGGAGCTCGGATGCTGTGGCTGGCATCCTGCTGGAGGGATGGTGGAGGGCCCGGTGGCCCAGCTTCAGGCTCGAAAGCAGGATTGCAGAACTCAGTCTGGAAGGCAGAGGCCTGAGGGCTGAGGGCAGGCGGATCGGCTGAGGACGCTGGGTCTTGGGAGGGTGGTTCCACGTGGCCCTTACCTTGCTCAGTTCTGTGGCCTCCACGCAGAGGATGACATCTGAGTATTCCTTCATGGCCCAAAGCTCTGCATGACTTTCTGGAGTCCCTGTGACAGCCCTAGACCCCCCACAGGCCCACTCCCTGACCACAGCTCCCTCTAAATGGGGCAACCTTTACTCCCTGAGAGAGACAGCTGTCTGTCTAGACCAGCTCTTGGGCTGCACTGGCAGACTGGTTGGGCTATGGCTGCTCTGTCTTCATGTGGGGGGAGGGAAGGCAGCCAGAAGGAATTCACACAGGCACAAAATGGTCCCTTAATCCAACTCAGCTGAGGAGCTGAGGGCAAGACCCTGGCACAGGGTGGCAGTTCTTAAAGGCACAGGCAGTGGCCAAGAACACCCAGCAGAGGAAGCAGGTGCCTGGTGGGCACGTGTGAGGTGAGTTCGCCACCCCTTCCCACCTCACCCCAGGCCCTGAGGAAGCTCATGGGATGCCAGCAAGAAAACATGGGGCTGCTTTGCAGACATCAGGGAGCCTCATGGAGTCTGAGAGAGAGAGAGAGAGAGAGAGAGAGAGAGAGAGAGAAACTGGGTGTGGGTTGGCAGCTTCAAGGCCAGTGTGTCTCAAGGCCCTGGGCAAAGCCAGCTGCCCACCAGTTCTCCCTGTCTGGGGGACGGGCATTAGCCAAGTCTGGTCTTTGGAACGTTCCTATTAGATTACCTGTGTGACCAGGACAAGAAAGGAGCCATTACAGAAAGAGCGTGGTGTGAATTGGAGGGGGCTGTCCTCTCTGGGCCCTTCGTCCTGTTGGAGAAAGGGCAGAGAATGGGGAGGTAGGTGCCCAAGGCCCCTCACAGGCCGGGGTGAGCTGTCGGGCTGTTGCAGGGTGGGAAGCCCACACTGAAAATGAGATCACTTTATGTCTCTTCTCCATGAGTGAAGTTCTTTTGGAAAATCCAGTCTGGCCCAGCTGTCCTCAAGGGAGAAAGAAAAGGGATTGCTAATCTGTTTTGTGTTAGCCATGCTCAGGCTGAGTTGGGCAGGGCAGAGGGCGTGGAGTCAGGCTAATATTTATAGCTACTATTTGTAGAATGCCTTCTATGTTTTAGGGCAAGAGGTCTTACGTGCAGTTTCTTTCCTTTCAAACTCTATGAGGTAGGATAACCATTTTACAAATGATGGGGCTAAGGCTCTGAGAGGTTAAGTAACTTCCTCAGGATCACACAGCCAATGAGATGCAGAGAACAAAGTTGAACCTAAGACTGGGTAAATCCTAAATGCATATTTTCTGTGTCATACTGCTTTTGCCCTGTGGGAATGAGGCGTGTTTGGAAAGAATAGGGGACAGTATACCAGAAGGGAACAAAGTGAGGAAACTAGTTGGGGTAGAAGAACCAAAGGAGACAGATTCTGTTTTCCTAAGGCAGCTCTCCTTGTACTCAGGAGAGGAGATTCCCCCACCCCCACATTCTTCTTCATCTACCCTATTGAGGGCCTGAGGTGCTTCTGTCTGGGAGGTCAAACATTTTCCAGGACCCCTGAGTCCGGCAGCACCTGGTCTTATTTTTTATTTATTTATTTATTTATTTATTTTTTTGTACAGGGGATTGAACTCAGGGGCACTTGACCACTGGGCCACATCCCCAGTCCTGTTTTGTATTTTGTTAGAGACAGGGTATCACTGAGTTGCTAAGTGCCTTGCCATTGCTGAGACTGGCTTTGAACTTGCGATCCTCCTGCCTCAGCCTCCCAAGTGCTGGGATTACAGGTGTGCGTTACCGTGACTGGCTTTTATAAATTATTATTATTATTTTTTTTGGTGTGTGGTGCTGGGGATTGAACCCAGGGCCTTGTGCATGCTAGGCAAGCACTCTACCAACTGAGCTATATCCCCAGCCCCATAGCACCTGGTCTTTAAGAAAAAAAAATTCTACTAATGGGAACTGAACCCAGGGTGCTCTACCACTGAATAACACCCCTGGCCTACCCACCTTTTTTTCGGGGGGAGGGAGTATTGGGGATTGAACTCAGCGCCACTTGACAACTGAGCCACATCCCTAGCCCTATTTTGTATTTTATTTAGAGACAGGGTCTCACTGAGTTGCTTAGTGCCTTGTCATTGCTGAGGCTGGCTTTGAACTTGCAATCCTCCTATCTTAGCCTCCCAAGCTAAGATTACAGGCGTGCGCCACTGCACCTGGCTCTCCCCATCTTTTTTTTTTTTTTTTTTTTGGTACCGGGGGGATTGAACTCAGGGGCACTCAACCACTGGGCCACATCCCCAGCCCTTTTTTGTATTTTATTAGAGACAGGGTCTCACTGAGTTGCTAAGTGCCTTGCGATTGCTGAGGCTGGCTTTGAACTGGTGATCCTCCTGCCTCAGCTTCCCAAGTGCTGGGATTACAGGCATGCGCCACCGCGCCCGGCTTCTCCCCATCTTTTTAAAAAAATTATTTATCTTTTTTTTTAAAAAAAATATTTATTTGCTTTAGTTGTACACAATGTGTTTTTTTATTTTTATTTTTTATTTTTATTTATTTATTTTTTTTTGTGGTACCGGGGATTGAACTCAGGGGCACTCAACCACTGGGCCACATCCCCAGCCCTTTTTTGTATTTTATTAGAGACAGGGTCTCACTGAGTTGCTAAGTGCCTTGCCATTGCTGAGGCTGGCTTTGAACTCGCAATCTTCCTGCCTCAGCCTCCCAAAGTGCTGGGATTACAGGCGTGCGCCACCGCGCCCGGCTTATTTTTTTATTTTTACATGGTGCTGAGGATCAAACCTGGGCCACGCACGTGCTCAGAGAGCGTTCTACCACTGAACCACAACCCCAACCCCTAAAAAATTTACTTTGAGACAGAGCCTTGCTAAGTTACCCACACTGGCCTTGAACTTATGATCCTCCTGCCTCAGCCTCCTGAGTTGTTGGGATTACAAGTGTGTGTGCCTGACTTTAGGGAAGGTCCTTTTTGGTCACTGTAGGGGCAAGTTCTCTTCTTACCATACTGATCAGATCAGACCAAGTAGGGTTCCTTACCACACAGAGAGCCTGGGCCAGAGCCTGGCAGAGTGGCCTTGTGCTGAGCTTCAAGGATGTGGAGTTGGAGGGCCACGCCCCTTGGGTCTGCTCCCGGCAACCTCTTCATTGAGAGGTTGCTGAGCCAGGCCTGGCTGGGTGCAGCGCTGATGCTGACAGGGCAACAGTTGTCCTTGTCTCAAATAGCTCCTGGTTTAGTGTGGTGGTTCTCAAAGTGGGGCCCAGAGATGCATTTAGAGGGCTTAAGAGGTCAGAACTATTTTCCTAATAACACTAAGATGTTATTCGCCTTTCTCGGTTTCTGCACTAATGCAGTTTTCCAGATGTTCTGTGATGTGTAATTTGGTGATGTGTGGAATGCAAAGGGATGAGAGTCCAGCTGTTTCTATGAGACCAGATGTTAAGGAGATTTGCAAATGTGTAAAACAATGCTGCCCTTTTTAGTAATGTGTTTTGTTTTGTAAAAAGTAGTTTAAAAATGCATGGTGGTGCACTCCTGTAATCCTAGCAACACAGGAGGCTGATGCAGGAGGATCACAAGTTTGAGGACAGACTCAGTAACTTAGTGAGATTCTGTCTTGAAACAAAAAATAAAAAGGGTTGGGGATGTGACTCAGTGGTAGAGCACCCCTGGGTTCCATCCCAGTACCACAAACGAAAGAAAACGAAAATACAAAAGCCCAGTATGAGTGAAATTGAAGGCAGACCCCTCAGCTCATCATCGTATTTGACCCTCACACCAGTCCTAGGAGGTAAGGCCAGAGAGGTGTTTTGTTCCCATTTTCCACACGTAGCTGAGGCCCTGGAAGTTAAGTGCTTTTGCCTAGAGTCATACAGCTGGCAAAGAGCCAGGCTGAATATCAGGGCTGGCTCTATTGCTTTTCAATTTTACGTTCTTTCTCCCATATATTTTTTCTCATGTTCTTTACTATTTCCCATGACCTTCCTATAAACTTGTACAATGGGTCGAGGGCAAGAGGACCTGTGAGCAAGGACACTTGTCTGGAGCCTGTGTGAAGAGTTTGGCCTGGGGCCTGAGGTGGGAGGTTTCTTGCTTCTATCTGGCTGTCTCTTGGGTGTCCCTT
The DNA here is from genome assembly GCA_025594165.1 of Tamias sibiricus. Lineage (NCBI taxonomy): Eukaryota > Metazoa > Chordata > Mammalia > Rodentia > Sciuridae > Tamias > Tamias sibiricus. Next base: position 113,010,830 of record CM046657.1, read on the forward strand.
TCCTCCTTCCCACACGTCCCAGGGCCTGACCTTCTGACCTTTTCCTTCTTACAGGGGCCTCCCCAGTCCCAACCTGTCTCAGCAGTGACACCATGCCTCCTGCTTTCTGTCCCTTACTGCTGTAGAGCTGTCCTCACAGGATGTCCTGCCTATCACTGTGGATGCAATTAACAAGCCAGGGGATGTGGCATGCTAATGTGGTTCCTGCATGAGACCCCACCCACAGAGGCTCCACCGGTTTGTGCCTGTATTTTTGAGACCATGGATCCCTGTGGCTCCCTCATGCTGATCCCACCGATGTTCACTCTCCTCCCTCTGTGTGGTCCTCCTGCCAGCAGGTAAGGCGAGCCAGCTTGTGGTCAGTGGGACTGTTCTGTTGCAGGACTCCAGCTTTCCAGCTTCCCCTCTGGCTAGTTCTCCAACTCAAACCTTCCAGTCCAGCCAGGCTGGCCTCCTCTCTGTCCCTGGAACAGGGTGTGTTCACCCTGTCCATCTTCCTCCAATCAGAAATGCCCTCCTTTCTCCTTGCTACCAGGACCAGCCTTATAGGTATGTGCTAGGTGCCCCCTCCCTTTCTGCCAAACCTTCCAAATGGACTCCTCTTTCTCCTTGCTCACTGTAACCCTGGGGCTTGACCTTCATCCTCTGGTTCTTGGGTCTTCCATAGTCTTTAGGGGCCTAGAAGAAAGTAGCTCAGTGGCCCTGGCTCACCACCATCTCCAAAAGGCAGATCACCCCAAAGATCAGATCATCAAGGAAGTTCATGCCCTGGTTTTGGAATGCCCATTCAGTGACTCTAGCACACGATTTCTGTCTAGTTTGGGTAATGCTATACCTACTATGCAACCCTAGGACTATCTCTGGGCTGGAAAGATACTGTAAATATAAGCCTCTGTCAAGTATGTGGTTCAGAAGAAAGGTGGATTACCTCAGTATCCTCAAGGGAATTAAACATTTGCTGAGGATTACCTGCTAGGAGAATCTCAGTGGAGCTCTGATGGTTTAGTCTTGGAAATAGGGCTCAGATGGGAAATGGACATTTGTTGAGTACCTACTATGTACCATACTGTTTTTGTTTGATACTGGGCACTGAACCCAGGGGCGCTTTACCACTGAGCTACATCCTTAGCCCTTTCTATATCTTATTTTATTTTTTGGTACTGGGGATTGAACTCAGGGGCACTCAACCACTGAGCCACATCCCCAGCCCTATTTTGTATTTTTTTTAGAGACAGGGTCTCACTGAGTTGCTTAGTGCTTCATCATTGTTGAGGCTGGCTTTGAACTCATGATCCTATCTCAGTCTCCCAAGCTGCTGGGATTACAGGTGTGCGCCACCATATTTTGAGACAGGATTTCATGAAATTGCTTAGGGCCTTGCTAAGTTTGCTGAGGCTGACCTTAAACTTGTGATCCTCCTGCCCTCAGCCTTCAAGTCGCTGGGATTACAGGCATGAGCTTCAACTCTAAGTAGGTATTGTTATTACTCAGATGACAAACAAGGAAACTGAGGCCCAGTGAGATTAAATAATTTGCTTGGACGATACTTGCTAGTCCTTTTCTGTTGTCTTTTGTATCCCGTACAGATACTTGTTTGTGTTCAAAGAGTGGTGAAGGATGGGGACTCCAGAGGTGTCCAGCTCAGGCCTAGTAGGGCCCAGGGTAGATCATGCTGGTTTTTCTATTGGACACATGTGAACATGACCTTGCTGTTTAGCTGAATTCCTAATGATGCAGAGTAGGAAAAATTCTTGCAAAATGCTGTTGATAATTTGACCAAAAGGTATAAAACTCTGATAGAAAGGGAACTGGGGGGTTCCATCTGCCTCTGCCACTGACAGGCAATGGTGGCCGTAAGCAGGCCTTCTCAAGTGCTCAGCATCCTCATTGCCAAAATTAAATCATGGACAAAGGTGCCTTATTCTATTTTTCCCTTTATTTTATGTTTATTTATATGTGGTGCTGAGACGTGAACCCAGTGCCTCACACATGGTAGGCAAGCACTCTTGCCACTGAGCCACAACCCCAGTCCTCTAATTCTAAATCTTCATAGAAACAGGAATTTTTTGGAGTACTGTTTCACCTAAATTAATTCTATAAACTGGAACCAGGGAACCATTGGTATGTTAAGACCCAGTTGAAGGTCACACAAGAGCAACTGCACAGGCAGCACCTCCCCTATGGGAAAGCCTGTGGAATGCCAGCAAAGAATGCGGGAAGAAATCCAGGTTACTAGAGGAGGAGGCATGATGACAAATGCAGGGACAGACCCCTTTGTGTTTGGGGTCTGTGTAACACTAGGGCCTGCTGCCACAGGGATGAGAAAGCACAGTAAACCAAGTGGAGAGTGGGGAGCGGAGGCGGAGGGCCTGAATTGGGTGCCTACCTCTTCCTTACCATCTGCTCCCCAGTAGGAGATAATGAAAATGCACAGGGTGGCTTCTACCTCTGGTGAGAAGCTAGTGGGAGAGGCACTAGTTACATTTATTTGGGGCTCATCCATCCACTTGGCTACAAGCCTACTGTTTCCATTTTGAAGAGGATCTTATCCACTTGTGGCTTGGGGGAAATCATCAGCTTTAAACTCTTATCCTGGGTTGGGTCACTCACTTTGAGGGAAGCCAGGGAAGTCTGGGTCCCTCAAGGAGAAGTTGCAGGGTTTGAGTCACTGCTTCCAATCCCTCCTTCTCCACTCTTGGGCAATGCCCAGAAAAATGCTCCCTCCATGAAGTGGGTTTAACAGCCACACTCAGGCTTCTACACAGTGCTTGCCTCAGTGAGGATGGACTAGATAGGCTGTGGGTTTTCAAGCACGTGGAACAGGGAAGGCAGGAAGAATCCCCATGAAATGCTGAGCTTACCTAGAGACTTCAGCTTCCTAATTCTAAAATCAGGACTGGGGTGTGGTAGAGCTCTTGGCCCAGCATGTTGGAGGCCTTGTGTTCAATCCCCAGATGACACACAAAGCATTTGCCTAGTTCTAAAATCAGCAGAAATGGAAAAGCTGAATAGCAAGAATAATCAAGATGACAGTACAGCAACCCAGGAAGATGAGGCAGGAGGATGGAAAGTTTGAGGCCAGCCTGGGCAATTTAGAGACCCTGTCTGGGGATGTAAATCAGTGGTTAAAACCCCTCTGAGTTCAATCTCCAACACATGTGAACACCAAAAGGGGGAAAAATAGACAAATGTTTCTGAGTGAGTGCCTTTAATCCCTTTAAAGGGTTAAATCCAAAGTCTTGAAAAAAAGTCTCTTAGGGGACTGGCTCATGAAGCTCAGTGGTACAGCACTTGCCTAGTATGTGCAAGGCCTTGGATCAATTCCTAGCACCACAAAAAAGTTAAAAAAAACAAAGTCCCTCAGGGAACCAAATCTTTTAACATAAAGGCAGCTGTTTCTAGATTTTAAAGGGGAAGCTGAGGTCTTCATCAAGGACCAGGCCTGATCATTTCCATCCAGGTCAAGCCACTCTGCTCCAAGAATGAGCTGTACTGTGTTCAATGCCCACTGCAGAGGCTTGCTTTATTTAGCTCACTGTAGGTCTGCATGGGCCCCAAACATTTCAGCAAAGAACTGTGTACCCAGACCAGCAGTTCATTTGAAGGTGTTTTAGATAATTATTCCAGGTGTGAAAAAGGTGTCATGTAGGAGAATGACCTCATTAGAAGACATATGCTGAGATCTTTAGAAGTGTGATATGACACCTCACCCCTAAATATTTTGGCCAAAATAAAAGTATGTATAAACAAATGCAGGAAAAAGTAAATAGTGAACCTTGATGAATAATACAGTATTCAAAATGTATACTCTTTCAGCTTTTCTATAGAATTGAAAAGTGTAACAAGTGGGTAACTTTTTCCAGAACTTACTACAGACTGGCTGGAGCAATGAATTACATGGCCCTTAATATGCTTGCAGCCCTTCCTGCATTCACACCCTTCCCAAATCAAGATTCCATCACTTACCAGCTTCTTTCTCAAAGCTATTATTTATTCTGTACAAGGTTCCACTGTACATTAGACATTCTTCTACTCTTGCTTACACAGTAAACAAGTGTACACCAGCCCCTTGGGCTCAGATTCACAGGTCTTCCCTAGAAAAGGGTGTCAGGCCAGGTAAACTCAGGGTGTCTTTCTCTGGTGCCTGGTCCCAGGAGCACTGGGATGGGCCAGGCTCCCTGGGGCACAGGCCAGGCCCAGCTGTGGGGTGTGCAAAGTGCACAGCACTCCATGCCTCACTGCTGAACAACTTTGCTCTCTGGGATGGCATGGAGTTTTGTCTAACAACTTAGGGCAAAATCCAGCCCATGGGAAAGAATCATACAACAGAGGCAAGATGTCCCCAGACACCCAGGCTCCAGCTCCTAGAGAAGGACTAAAGGCCAACACCAAGAGGAGCTGAGGGGGTGGCATGGGCATCCCTGAGAAACTCGGTCCAGAGGGCCTGTGTCTAGGAGGCTCTGAGAAGGGGCAGGTTGCAGGAAGGCCAGGGGAAGGGATGTTAAAAGAGAATAAATTAAAGGTGAGAAAGCTCGAGGGAGGGGGCTTGTGCTATCCTTCAAACAGCTGGGGAGTAGACCAGGGGTAGGTAGGAGGTGGCGGGCAGGAAGAACTTGATACACTATTGTAAATCATTTTACCTACTTCCCTCTTCGCCTCACTGCAATGCACAACATACCAGGGGATCAGGGCGGGACCCTATTTCCCCCAGTGGGTTTGAACATGGCACTGGGGAAAAGGGAAGGGACTGAAATATATTTCAGGGAGGGGCAGTTACCCCCTGGTCCCCAAATGCTATAAGGCACAATTCTTGGAGGCAACTAGATTCCATCCAAAACAAAATGAAAAACCCAAAACAAAAAATTGTTTAGATCCCAGGTCTACTGTGGTATGCTTGGGCCTGGCCAACCCCACCTAGCACCACAGGGGGCTAGCACTGGGACAGTTCTACTTGAAGAATTACACAAAAAGGACCAGCCCAACATCCCAGCTGTGAAGAGGTGTGGAGGAAAGGGTCTCCAGTCTGAACACTTTCGTTACGGTAAGTAAAAAAGCTGGGCTTTAAAAAAAACCCAAACCAGATTTCCTCAAAGATGTCCCCTTGCCTGTGCCCTTGGAGTTAGCAGCGTTAAGAGGGCTCTTGGCTCATGGGTGCTTCCTGCTCTGGACCGGTAAGCAGGTCCAAGTAGTGACAGGTGCTAGCTCCTCAATGGTGCCATGATGCAGGCAATGATGCTCCCAGAAGGCTCCAGAGGGCGCTGTCTTCCCAGGAGGCGCGGGGGCTGGAGAGGACGGCAGGTGGATGAAGATCTCCCCACAGACTGCTGTTGTTTATTACACACAGGAAAAAAACCACAAGCTTAAAAATGCAAACAAGAGAAGCCGAGGGAGCACTGTGCTGACTCCGGTCTCTGTGTCCAGTGGATCTTCCCGCCAGGCCATGGCTTGGGGGCACCCAGCTCCTTGCTCCAGACCCTGACCAGGCTGCATCAACTCCTGCTCAGCAGCTTTATTTTAGTTTATTTTTCCTCTTATTTGTCAGTTTTTTTTTTTTTTGTTGTTGTTTTTTTTTGTTTTTTGTTTTTGTCTTTTTAAAAAACTTAGGGTGTGGGGCCACCACGGGGAAGGGGAAAGGGCTGTAGCTCCTTGCTGCTACATACGGGAGGGTGGACTGGCCAACTCGTAGAAGAGCAAATAGGCGTCGCTGGTGCGGACTTGGCTGGAGGACATGGGCGTGACACTGTGAAGAGACCAGGGAAAAGTCAGAGTCATGGCCAGGGAGGCCATCAGGTTCACATAGCTGAGTGGCTGAGGAAGTGAGAGGCCTCTGTCTCTAACTTCTCTATTACACACACACAGACAAACTCGGTCTGTTTGTTTGGTTTGATTTGTTTGATACTGGGGATTGAACTTAGGGAAACTTTACCACTGAGCCACATCCCCAGCCCTTTTTATTTTTTTTAAATTTGAGATAGAACCTTGTTAAGTTGCTAAGACAGCCTCAAACCTGGAATCCTCTTGCATCAGCCTCCCAAGTTGCTGGGATTACAAGCACCACCATGCTTGGCCCAACCTGTCTTTTAAGAGCCTCAGAATGGGCAGACTTGTGTGTGTTAAGTAGCTTTTGGGCATATAGTAAGGGAGACATGGGTGGTCTGACAGCCAGGAGCCCTGCCTGAGCCTCTCTCACCTGGAGTCATTGAAAGTGTGCCATTCGCCTGTCACTGGACTTCGACAGTAGGCTGTATAATGGCCGCCCATGGTGGTTCCGGAGTGATTGGACACAGCATACAGGTTGTAAACAGCGTGGTCTGGGGAGGAAACACAAGGCATTGATCCCTGGAGGCATTCCCTACCCCCACATTCCCTCCTCCTGCCTTTTATTCCCAATCTTCTGCTAACTCACATTAGCTTCCTGCCATTTCTGTGCTTCCCACAGAAGAAGATACTCACTGGTGTTTTCTGAGGCAAATTCTCTCAAGTCCAGGTCTCTTAGTGGGAAATTCACAAATGTTGTGAGCTTGCTGGTTCGTATCCTGGATTCTGAGAACCGCTTCAGATCTGGGATTGATGTGAGTTAAGGACAGAGAGCACAGCAAGAACAGAGGCAACTAGAGGAGACCACACAGGCAACTGTACCTTCCTCAGGAAGCAGAAAAGTAAACACAAGGAAGTCTACAAGTTTCAAATTTTCCTACTCTGCTTTCCTCACCAAAATTTTGGCCCCTTGTCATCACTCTCAAAAGTCAGGTCCCCTGACAGGGTAGTGGCACACACCTGTAATCCCAGTGGCATGGGAGGATGAGGCAGGAGGATTACAAGTTTAAAATCAGCCTCAGCAACTTAGGGAAACCTTGTCTCTAAATAAAATTTTAAAAAAGGGCTGGGGCTGGGCACAGTGGTACAAGCCTGTAATCCCAGCAGCTCAGGAGGCTGAGGCAGGAGGATGGTGAGTTCAAAGCTAGCCTCAGTGAAAAGCAACTCAGTAAGACCCCGTATCTAAATAAAATACAAAAATAGGCCCTGGGGATGTGTCTCAGTGGTTGAATGCCCCTGGGTTCAATCCCCAGTACCAAAAAAAAAAGGTCAGGGTCCAGGGACCTTAAGGATACGGAGCACCAAGATCTTTGGGAACCTCTGGATGGAGAACTTCTTTATACATCTTTTTCTGGCTCGGCAGCGACAGCATGTCTGAAAGACAAGACAGACGGAGCTAGAGAACTTGTGGGAGAAATCAATGGGCAAGTCCAGTAACTCCTTAGCTGGACCTTTCCATGAGAAGTCTCATGGAAATATGCTGTTGCTGTCACCAAAGGACGACTTACTGGCTTTTCATCACCATCAAGCACATCTTCTTTGGTGAAGAGCCTCATGCAGTCCATTAGTGTTACCTCAGGATAACCTCGCTGGAGAGAAAAAAAAAGTCAAAGTCAGCTGTTGACGACATGGAAGGACAGGAGGGAGCTCCCAAAGGTGGGGCAATAGTAGTGCATACCTTAGCAATGGGCAGTGAGAGGTCCCAGAAGGGATCAAAGACTGTAGAGCAGTAACCACAGTCGGTGCACGTCAGGGAGCTCTTTAGCTGCCCAACAAAGAGATCTGGGAAGAGAAGGTCAGGAGATGCTGAACATGGGGGTGCACACACACATCTTCTCACTGTTCCTGCCTCAGTGTGTTGGATGTGGGCAGAAGCAGAGTTCCCTGCAGAATGATTCTTAGGGCTTTTCTTTTTTGCAGTGCTGGGGATGGAACCCAGGGCTTCACACACACTAGGCGAGTGCTTTCCCAGTGGGCTGACCCCAGTGTTACTCAGGGCTTTTCACGCTCTGCTCAGGTCAAACAGGTTACCACAAAGCAGCCATTTTTCCCGTCTGTGCACTTACCCCCAATCCGACTGTCTTCTCGTTCTAGATATTTCCTCCACATCTGTCGCCCTTTTTCATCATCACTGGGAACCAAAGAAGGAAGAAAACTGGGTCAGAGCTCAAACCATGTTGAGTTTAAGGGTATGTCGACATGGATCTTTGATCTTCAAAATCAAATCTGGTTCTCCCCAAAATCATTAATCCCAAAGAAGTAGGCCAAAGACTCAAGCACAAAAGTTTTGTTTCTCTACGGCATTCTCCCCCTACTTACGGGAGATGATCGAGGTTCTCAGGGTTGGACTTAGGCCTCACTGTTACTCGGTTCACCTCATTGTGGAGCCCATCCAGAAGAAAGCGGAGGAACTCCTGAGCATCCTGCTGACTGAACCCAGAGAAAAAAGTGGGAGCAACACTTCTGTATCAAGAATCTGCTCTTGCTGCCACCCACCCTGGGAGGATATGTCTGCAAGGCCCTTACTTATAACCAACGAAGCGTGGGGCATATCTCTGGATCTGGGTCTTGAACTCAGAAGGGCTCACCACATCATTGGGGGATGAAGTCCATATGGTCTGGATTAGTTTTGCAAACTCTATTGGAAGAAGAGGGCAGAGAAAGGGTGTGGAGGACAGATGAGATATTTTCTATGAGAAACTCAAACTAGAATCCCAACAAAAAGTAGCAAGACAGAAAAGTAGAGAGGTATGTCTAAAACAACTATTTGCACTATTCCAGTGGAGTGGAAAAAGCATCAAGTGAGGATCATCGCTTGCAAAAGTTTCTCTTTTCCTATGTGAAAGGGGTGAAGTGAAGCAAATTGCTAATATTGGCACAGGAGACATAACTGGTTGTTTACAAATGAGGTGAGCAAAAGGGTGCAGGTACGGGGACAGAAGGGGTGGGAAGCAGTGGGTGTCCTTGAGGAGACGGATCCAGGAGAGGAGCAAGCTGACAGTTAAAAGGGCAACTTCCTTTTGGCAGGGCCATGTCATGCAGGGTTCCTCACCTTCCATGAGGGTTGTGTGTGCATTGCTGGTGTGGCTGAGGTCCCGCATGTAGAGCCTCTGGAGGCAGTAATCTCTCAGCTCCCGGGTGTTGCTCAGGCACTGCAGAATCGAGTTCATGAAGCACTGTAAGAGATGATCCAGACAATCAGCGGGTATCATAGTATAGATCTTAAATGTCCCCCAAAGGTTAGGAACTTGGACCCCAGCCCACGGTGCTACTGGGAGGCGCTGGACATTTTAAGTGGGGCCCAAGGGGAGGTACCTCACTGGGAGTACACCCTTGAAGGGGACCATGGGACCCCAGTCTCTTTTCTCTTTCATGTCTTGGCCATGAGGTGAGTAGTTTTTGCTCTACCACATGTTTTTGCCATGAGGTTCTGCCTTACTATAAGCTCAAAGCAACAGAGCCAATTAATTGTTCGTGAACTGAAACCTCTAAAACTGTGAGCCAAAAAACCCTGTTGTCTTTATAAGTTGATTTATCTCTGGTATTTGTTATAGGGACAGAAAGCTAACTAATATAAGTGGGGGAGACGAAACTTTCATATGGCATCTCTATTACTTAGCACCAAAGGCTCTTTTGGGTTCATCTACCCAGAAATGAACTTCTTAACAGCCTCAAGTTTCTCTTTTCCTATGTGAAAGGGGTGAAGTGAAGCAAATTGCTACTACTGGCACAGGAGACATAACTGGTTGTTTACAAATGAGGTGAGCAAAAGGGTGCAGGTATGGGGACAGAAGGGGTGGGAAGCAATGGGTGTCCCTGAGAAGGATCCAAGAGAGGAGCAAGCTGACAGTTAAAAGGGCAACTTCCTTTTGGCAGTGCTTCCTGCTGGGGGCGGGTGAGGCAGAGCCTAGCAATTCCATGAAACACTGGCCAGGAAGGGCAGGTACCAACTGCCCTAGAGGGTAAGGAGTCAGTTGGAGCCAGGAAGGGACTCTGGTTAGATTTTCCAAGCTAGAAGAATAGGAGTGGCCCCAGGAAAAAAAGTAGGCTGGGAAGAACTCACCGTGTTCCCAAGGTTTCGAAGACCAGCCAGACCCTGGGCACTCTTAGAATTCTGTAAGCAAAGAACACAAAATATGTAAAGATGTGAGGCAAAATGGCTGGCCTCTGCTGGGCTCTCTCATGCAACTGTCTGCCAGCTGGAGCCATAAGTAGCAGGCCACATCTGTTCTCTTTTCAACCTTAGTCCCTGTACCTTGGAGGAAAGAGGGCTGAAGAGTGCCTCTTAATTTCAACATACAACAAAAATATTCTTCATGGCATTTCTTTCTTGTACGGACTACATATTCCTCCATCTTTATGTTATTGTTCATTCTCTTCTACAGTGGTGACTGGAGATTAGAACTAGAGACTAGGAATTCACATATCAGGGTATTTAAGTCCCAAATCCAGGCCCTATCTCAAATGACCTACATTTGGACTAGATGTCCAATATATAAAGCAGCTGTCCTAACAAGCACTTCAAGGAGCTTATGAAAAGTTAAATGACAAAACACCTAATTAAGTTTCGATATTCAGCTGGGAAAAACTCAAGTCGGTCTACCATTCTGAATTGCCAGAGACAGGTGGAATTCCTTCCAGCTGAGCTCAGGTTCTAAGGGTTGATTAAAGGCTGGGAGAATCCTCCCTGCCTGGTTCAGGTTTCAACATCCTGACTGGCCACTGACTTGGGAATCCTTCTAATGGCATACCGCAGCCAAGCAGAGGTGAGCACCTGGCTTAAGGTGCCACTCTTGCTCTTGTCTCTATTGTGGAGGTTGGTGAGGGGGCTGGAGAGAGAGCAGGTGCTAGATTACGGACTCTGAGCATTGTTTGTCAAGGGATCTTGGCTAATCCTGGGCATACCTCCAAAGAAATCAGAAGACCTTCAGGCCCAAAGGGTTAAAGAAACAGTTTGCAGGTGAGTCTGCCGCCCCCTCTTTCAGGAAGGGCACCTGGGAGCAGGCAACTCTGGAGCAACACTGGCTGGGGCATGCGTGGGGCCAGCTCAACCCTGATCAGAACAGGAGCCTGAAATAACTCAGCTAAAATTACTCATGCCATGTGCTGACAGCCTCATAGGCTGTCAGCAGCTCAAAGCCCATGAGATTGTCAGTTGGGGGGGTGGGGAGGAGCAGGTTGAAGGAGGGCTTTTCTCAAGAACTGCCATGCCCATCCCACAAGTAAGAGGATCCCTTCCCTGGCCAGTTGTCAGGTCCAATCCTAACAGGTAAGGGAGAAAATACACCCAGAATAGAGACCTGATTTAAAACTGGGGCTGAAAAGAACACCTACTGGCAGCAGGTGGGGTGTGAGCATCCTGCTTGCTGGGGATGGTAGGATGCAGCCACAAACAAAACCTGAATTTTACCTTACCGACAGTCAAAAAACCCCAATGTCCTAGTAAAAGGGCCATCAGAGATGATTCCCCAGGACAGAGATCTTATCAGCATTTTCAGGCAGAATTGATGAAAGATTCCCCTGGGGCCCAACGACAACAACAACAAAACGCTGCAGAAGTCTCCATGTTGTCCATTTGGAACCAAACTTAAAACGTTAAAGTGTGCCCACACAGAATGCCCACTCTTACACCTATTTTTGGCAGTGCTTTATTAGTTCTTATCCCCTATGCCTCAGATGACATCGGTCTAAACAGGCTGTAGATGCAAAGCATTCTACCACTATTGACCACATCCATGTACACCAAAGCAGGCCCTCAGCTGAGACAATATCACCAAGCACTAGTGGGGGTGGGGAAAGGGACACCAAAGTCATCTGCCTACAGAGGCACTCCTGTTTTCACTCTGACCCAGCAGTGGGATGGTCAAGAAGGGTGTCTCATCTCTCACAGTTTCTATTCCTGAGGCTCTAATACTTCTGTTGGTCTTGGGGTGGGGAAATGAGAGAGGATACTTTAAGGCATCACTAGACCCCTCTGCTAATTTTAATTTTTTGTCTTTAGGGTGGGGAGTTGTGCTTTTGTCTAAAATTTCCTGAATTCAAAACTGCATGCCAATTTCTGAGCACTCTGTATGGAATGTGGTGGGTAGCCCTCAGGGGTAAGCGTAGAGGGGAGATCAGGGCTATGCCCAGCCAAATATTCTTCTGCCATGAATAGGAAATCAGGAGCTCCAGGGAAAGTCAGCACTTTCCATTCCAGAGAGGAACAAAATGTCCCAGGAGTGACCTTTCTTACAGGGCAAACAATCCTACCTCAGCCTGTCAGGGAGAGAGAGAGCTAGAACTTGAGGAGGTGGGACAAAGACCCTGCAGAGCCAGACTTTTACAGGGAAAGCAGAAGGAAACGATAGCAGCTGTTATGCTGAGACTCATGTGCAAAGAGCTAAGAAAGTTTGGGCCCTGTGCTCCCTTACACTCAACCATCAACAAACCTGGTTTTGACTCAGTAGCAAGCTCTATTCTAGAGAGCAGCTGCCACCTCCAGAGTTGGTAAATAGCACTCCCCTCCCAGGGCAGGAGCCAGGGCTCAAAGAGCTGTCCCCGGGTTAATGCAGAGGTGTCATCTGGGCATGGGGCTAATAAGAAAGGCCTACTGAGGTTTGTGTCTTCATACTGGAGACCCCAGTCCAGGGCTCTCCTGCTTACTTCACCTGTGCAGGGAGGGTCAGCCATGAGTCCTGGCTGCAGCCAAGGAGCCCAGTGTGGCCCTGGCACGGGGCAGGACACGCACTGCCAACACGGGAGCTGTTGCCTGTTACATAAGACCTGTCAAGCTCAGGCCCCTTCTCCCTTCCCCAAGGGGACGGTGCCCAGCCTCAGTCCCAGCATTACTCGGGGCGGCTGCTTCAATTGAGGGATCCCCCGCCTACTTCCCACAACAGGAAGACCTGGAAGAGAAGGGAAGTTGCCCCCTTTTACCTGTCTGCAACTCCTCTGCCCTTCATGGGGGTCAAAGGACCCCGTCACCAACCCCTGGGCGAGAGCCCTTTGGGAACAGAGCGGGAGGCGGCCCCTTCGACCAGCCTTCCTTGCTGGGGTCTTGCCTTGGAGGAGTCACCCGGCAGAGTCCAGCGTGCTGCCGGTTCCCTCACACACCAGCCCTAGTCAAGGTTACGCTTTCCAGCACCTGTCCTGATAGGTGCCCGGAATTAAAGAGACCGAGAGCCACCTGGTGCCCAGGTCACCGACAGGGAGGGTAAGGGGGACTCAGAGGTTGGGACCTGGACGAGGGGAGGGGGCCGCGAGTAAGAGTGTGATCACCTGGGGAGGGGGCATTCCTTGCTGGGAGACCATGGGAAAGGAGGGGTGGGGGCTGGGAAGAATCCGTCCCCCCGCCGAAGGGCGCGTGGCGGTCCGGGGACATCCTGGGGAGGAAGCGGGACCCCAGACCCTTGGCGTGGGGGGTCCCGGAAAGGGGCCCGCGTACCTTGGCTTTGTTGAGCAGAAGCCCCACGAAGGTGGAGAGCAGCAGGGACGGGGAGAGAGGGGAGCGCGGCCTCAGCTCCTTGGCGAGGGCGGGAAAGGGGGCGGCCGGGGGCTCCTCGGGCAGGGTCACCGTGTACGAGGTGCGCATGCTGGGGGGCGGGCGGCGGGCTCGGCCCCACGTCTAACGTTGGCCAAGGGGGCACGGGGAGTCCCCGCGCGGTGCCACAGCCGGCACAGCACGGCCGGCGAGGTTGCCACAGGACACGGTCCGCGGCGCCCGGCGGTAACCGTTACCGCGGGGCCGACCGCGCGCCCCTCCACCTCTACCTCCCCACCGCGCGCCGCCAACCGCCCCGGCTCGGCTCTCGCGCTCCCGCGGACTGCCAGCCCCGCCGGCGCCTCTGGCCCCGCGACGTCAGCGCCAGGGCGGAGCCAGGCCCGAAGCCCCGCCCATCCCGCACGCGGACACCAGCGAGGCCGCAGGGCCCGCCCCGCGCCGCCCGCAGGTTCTGCCCCGCGCACGGCAGCTCGCCTACCCCCACCCAGCCCGACCCGACCCGGCCCGACCCGACCCGACCCGGTCCGGCCCAGCCCGGCCCGCCAGCAGCAAAGGGCTGCGGGTTCCCCGGAGGGGCAAAGCCGAAACTCGCAGCCCCAACTCAGAACAAGTTGTCGTTGGGGTCCGCAGAGGACGCCTCCTCAAGACCCAGCGTCACGCGGGTGAGCTTCCGCCTAGGCAGCATAGAATTCCTAACTTTTGGGGGGCCGCAGATCATTTTGAGAACCTCACGAGAGCTCCCTACTCTTTTCAGGGCAAAATGCACAGATGGCATAAACTTGTGTTCAGCATTCAGGGGGACCCACGACCTCAGTCTGCGGGGTGGATGGGCCCAGGTAAAGAAGATAGATTTCCACGGCCTTGGCACTGAGCTCTCATCCTCCAAGCTTCGTTTGACCCATCATCAAGAGAGGCAGTGCTCGTTTTATAAGGTACAATAGGTCACCCGCCCTTTTGGCCCCAGGAAAGAACCTTTTTTTGGCGTCTTGTAACCACTCAATTCCATCGCTTCCAGAATCTCAAATTTGAGTTGTTTGTGGGAGGTGGGGGGAGCCGTGCTCAGCTGGTGTGTGGGGGTGAGCAGTCTGCTCTGACCCCAAGCGCCTCAATACTTGAAGATCCAGGGGTCTTGAGGGAAGGGTTTTTATGCTCCGCCCCCTCACCTAACAGGGTAGTGCACGAATCAGCCTAGAGAAAGTATCTTGTTTGGAGCTTGCTGGCTATTTTTAGCCAGTATCTTTAGCGTTTAAAAATACTCTGAGAGGCAGCAGTGTGTGCTGTTACTCATCTGTGGGCTCCGTCTGTTCCTTCTGGCGTGCTCATCCCCACATGTACACGCGCACTGCACACATGACCACAGCCACATGGAGACTGTGCCTGGGACACATGTGTGGGCTAGGCCACCCACAAAACAGCAATTTAGTGATAATGGCAGGGGAGCAGGGAGAGTATCATCACCATGACCTCTTCCAGCACTGGTGACAGGAGGAGGGGGCCGGTGGCAGTAACCGAAGGCTACTGTGCTCGCTCTGTAATCCTTGAGGGCAGGCATGTCAGGAGTGTGATCTCCAGACTCTGACCCATCCTGGACATGGCAACAGCCTTTTCCTTCAAGCTTCCTTTCTCTCCAGCTACACCCTTTAGAGCAGGTCCTGTACTGTCTGCACAAAGCTTGAATTCAATAGCATTGTGCCTTCTCTGAAGCAACTACAGTGTCTTACATTCAGTCAAGAAGACTCAGGTAATACCTAAGGCTGTTGGCCATGGGGTCCCTCCACTGTCACCATTCTCCTGCTTCTCTGATCCCTGCCACCAACCGAACTGCTCTTATTTTCTGCTTAAAAAGAAAACTGCCAAACAACAACAGACCTGCCATTGATTAAGTCCTTATTGAATGTCAGACTCTATTCTAAGGGCTTTTATATATATTATCCAAGTTAATTTCCATAATTACATGATGAAGTAGTAACTATTATCTCTGTATTATAGATGAAGCCCAGAGAGGTCAAATGACTTGCTAGGACCCCAAAGCTAATAAATGACACTGTGGAATTTTGAACCAAGACCTGTCTTACAGCAAAACTCATGCTTTTAATAACTGCTAGGAAATTCTGGGATACCCTTCCTGCTCTCTGCCAATTACTTACTTGTAAATTCTGCTCAAAACTTTTATCTTCCACAAAGTCTTCCCTAATTAACCTCAACCAGTTCTAAACACCCCATTACTGCATATCCTCAGTCTACTAGCATTGTTTGCATGTTATTAATTTATCTTAATGTGTTTATCTTTGTTTTATAAGTGTCTCTAAAACTTTTGTAAATGGTCTTAGATTGTGTGTGGTTTGTCTTGGTTGTGTCAGCATGCTGAAGCCTCCTCAAGGGCAGGGTTGTGGGTTCTCTTAATGAGGTCTTAATGAAGACAGTCAGACCAGGCTCTGCTGGGAATCCTGCAAGTCCCACTGAGCCTCAGAGGGTGGGGTGTGAGTCTGGTTCTGCATGTTGAGCAAGGGTGCTGTGGGTGGGGGGGCACTGCCCAGGAGTTTTCATCCACTGCAGCATTTGGCCTGTGTCCCCATGACTTAGACCCAGTGACGTGAGCACTCCTGCCCCAGGACACCTTGGCATTCTGCCATGAACATACTCCATCTTTCCTGGGATGCAGGAGATTGGCTGGGAGCTGCTTGCTGAGAGCAGGGTGGGCCAGATGGGGAAAGCTCTAGCATGCGTGTGCTTTGAGAAATCTGGGGTGAGTAGAAAGACTTCACACAGGGTTCAGTCTTATCCAGAAGGTCTGACTGCTGCCAGACATAGCCAACAAATAATTACGGCTTGTTTCTCAACTAGCCCAGTCACTGGAAGACCCTTTTCCCTTAGTGCCATTTCTTGAAGTGGGCTGTGTACAAAGGAGATCATCTTTTGGGATCTGAGTCTGGCCTAGGCTCTGTGACTTTCTATGCCTTAGATATACCAAGATAATCTGAGCTGGGCTCATTCCTAAAGCCCAATACTGCCATTTCTGAAAACCTGGGCTTGCCCTGCTTCCCATGAAGGATGTCATGTTCTTCACCTCAAATCCTTCCTGGCAAGAGATGGAGTATGAATACATTAAACTCTGAGTTAGCTCTGTGAGGCCAGGACCTAAGATTGTCCTCTTTCAGATCTGTGTGGGCAGCTTGGTGCAGAGTTTGGTGACACTGCTTGGGCTTCAGCATATGTCTCAAGGCCAGTGGCCTGATTCCCAACAAGTACCTACATTTGCTATAGTAAATGGACAGACTGGTGGTCTGATTGACTGATGAATGAAAAGGTAGAGGCTGTGCCTCCTTGTTAGGGGTTGAGCTTTTAGTCCACAGTGTGCCTTGGGGAGGAGGGTCAGTCTGCTTCCCTCACTGGCTGAAGGAAGTTTTGTGTCCCTTTATGACTTGGACCCCCCTCTCCACACACACAAGAGGCCAAGATAATTCTCTGTACTCTTTTAAGCCCCAGGCAGTCTGGCCTGAACCAGCTGGATTCCAGAAGCCCACACACTTCCTTCTCTTGCTTATACCTCAGTCTGGGGTGCCAGTTTTACTTATCCATTGAGGTAAGGGGGGCAGGCAAAGAGCCACGTGTGCAGCTCTGGGCTTTGAACATGATGTTTATTTCTAAAGCCGATGGTCAGTGGAGCGGCTCCCCCAGGGGCAGGGAACATTTTGCCAGGCTTGGATTAACTTCTGCATTGTTGAGCCCCACCCCAGCACCATATTAACTCCTGAAGATGTGGTGGGGTAGGGGTGGAGGAAAAGGCAGGGAGGATGGATGGTGCTGGGCACTGATTGAGAAATCAAACCTGGGTCAGGCAGTGCCAAGGCCACCAACCAGGTCACAGCCCACAGCCAGTCTTCAAGGAATGGAGACATTAGCATCTTGCTGATTCTAATCAAACCACAAACCAGCTGCCCTTTCTTTCTCAGCAGCTAGTACTGGCCCTCCCTGGCCGTGAGAACTCTCCATGAATGCTTCCCTTGAGTGACCTTCTTGTGCTGGCAGCACAGATTCAAGTCCTCTGGAATTTCAACCTCCTCAGGGTAGCTGAGTGAGCCTGGGGTGGGTATGGGTGAGGATGGGCCTCAAGGTCTCAGGCTGCCAAGCTGGACAAGCCAGCAGGGATACAGTCCACTGTGGCCGAGTCAACAGGAGCAAGGGATGAGAGAGGAAGGTCACCTTTTCTCTCACCCAGGAGCTCTAGGGCAGCCCTGCCATCCTCAGCTTGCTCTCCCTGGAGAACCACCACTTGCCGCAGGGCAGCATTCAAGTCCAAAGTCCCACCTGAGAGGAAAATCACATGACCTCAGTTTATATAATCTCCCTGTCACTGAACAGCTGGAACCCAAGGCCTTAGAAGATGAGTCAGCAGCCCCAGGGGCAAATAGGACCCAGGTACTCAGGTTCCATTGCTTGTAGGAACAGTTCTCCAAGCTGAGAACACGGGTGTGGAAGAGACTGTGTGCAGGAGAACAGGCTGGGTCAGACTCTGAGCATTGGTCTCTGAATCTGTGTTGAGGAGCAGGTGCCCAGCCTGCTGACTGTGCTCAGGAGGGCCCTGGGCCAACCCCTGGCTCTTCTTGGGGAGAGAGGGGGAATCTGGGAGGGGCGAGTGTAGGCTGAGGCCAGCAGGCAGAATGCCAGGGCTGGCAAGGAGCAGCTGGAGGGGTGGAGCAGAGGAGGATTAGGAAGGATTGTAGGGGTTAAAGCGCAGCCTGGCAGGGCTCAGTGGGAACAGCTTGTCCTTCCACAGGCCCCGGGAACAGGAGAGGTGGGGCTGAGTGGGGAGATGATGGGTTGGTACTCCAGCTCTTGGCTCTGCAGGGCCTGGCCACCTGGGCTGACTTGTAGTCCCCACTGGGGGTAACCAGCTTTTATTTTTCATCATCACTGTCCCTCTTGGCTCACCTTGTCTGCATTTTTAGCCGGAAGTGGAGCCTCTGGGCAGCCCCTCATTATCCTAGCTCTGTGCTGCACCTCACAGACTGGCATTTTGTTGGTGCCTGCACAAGCATGGGGAGGGGGTTGTTTAGAATTCATGTCCCTCCTCACCAGTTTTTTACTCATCCTCAGTGGAGTCTGTAATATTCCAAGTTCATGTTGGCTGTTAATGAGGGGAAGGAGTCTTGTTGGAAGAGTTCTATTCCTGCTCAGGGCCTGCGTCTGACCTCCCTTTTTCTTTGAAAACCAGCTGTAGGTCAGGTTAGCTACTTTGAGAGCCCTGGGGTATAGGACACACTTTCTCACTTGTTCCTCCCACAGGGGGGCCTCTCCCCACTGCAAAATATACCCCCCCATCATCTCCATCCCACCTCAAGTTTATTTTTGGTGTTATGAATGGAACCCAGGGCCTTATGCATGCCAGGCAAGTGCTCTACCACGGAGCCACATCCGTAGCCCTGCCTCTTATGTTTGAAAGAACTATTCTATAGCATTTTGCTGGTTTTAGATTCTCCACATTCATTATTGGTTTTGAGCCTCATGGCATTCCTGTGAGGTGGGCAGGGCAGGTGTGATCATTCCCTTTTATAGATGAGGAAATGCAGCTCAGCTGATAGGTGTCCAAGGTTTATAAGACAAACTGTACCTTCCAGAGGTCATGGGAAGCCTGCCTCAGCCTCAGATGACCTCTTCTTTCTCACCACTGGCTGCACTTAAACACACCCAGGGCAACCTCCTATTATTATTTGAGAACTGATTTCTCCAAGTGAATTGTGAATACAACAAAAGGGTGAACCAATGGTTTGCACATCTTTTGCCTCCCAAAGCACCTGGAAGAGTACAAAGAGGATTGACATTTACTGAGCACCTACTGTGTGCCAGACACTTTCACTTACATTACTCTTAATTCCTCACAGTAATGTATGAAGTGCGAACTATGAGCACTCTGATTTTACAGAGCAGAAAACAGGTTCAGAAGTTAAGAAACCTACTCAAGTAAGCTAGGTGCTGAGCACTCAGTACTAAGCATTGAGTAAGTAAGCTAGTAAGCTGCACCCCATGAATGAATGGATGAAAAGATAAAGAGACTCCCCCCATCAAATGGAGATCTGAAGAGGAACTGGACCTGATTTTTAGAAAGAAGTGGACTAGGCCACATGAGCAGGGTTGTTCTCACCCCTGTAGGACACAATCAGCTTCCAGAAGTGAGAACAAAAGGAGCGAGGTTAAACAAAGGTCTTAGGCCTCTGAGCCCCCTGAAGCCACTGTAGGGCATCCCTGACCACTTAAGGGTGTTGTGAATTGCTTCTGGATGGAGGAAAGGATGTTAGGGCCACTTGAGTTTGTCCCAGGGCAATGTGCCACTCCTCTGAGGTGCCCTCTTAAAGCTTCTCTCCCTGGTCCTAGGGTTGGGGTGGGGCCAATTGGGCCCTTGGGAAGGGCAGCAGACTCCCGGGAGAGCTGGCATATGCCTGTGAGGAAGGAGGCAGATTGCCAGTGGAGTCTGACTCCCACTTAAGAGAGACCCTGCTGCTCTCTCATGATTGGGTGTTGGGGTGGGGACTTTAATTCAGTATTTGGGGAGCAGGTTTTTCAACTTGAACATGTTTAGAAATCACACGAAGAACTTGTGACAAAGGCAAATTCCCAGGCACTATCCCCATAGAATTTGTGTCAGTGGGTCTGGGTATACTGTTAAATCCTGCAGGTGATTTTTGATGTGGGCAATCTGTAGATCCCTCTTGGAGAAACAGAATGTTCTGTTTTGAGCAAAGGGAGGAAGCCCTCAGAAGCTTCTAGGACCCACGCCACCTCATGAACAACACCTGACTTTTCCAAGTGAATCCTGCTCCACCTTAAGCATAGCACACAGTTCTGTGAGAGCAGGTGTTTCTCTCCTGGGCCAGCTTTCCTGACTCAGTCTCACATTTGCTTCTACACTAGCTCTACTAGCTCTTTGGTGCAGCCAACCCTGCCTTGTAGGGGTCTAAATGTCCTGGGAGACTCCAGCTTATCTGTCTTCCATGGTACTTCCCAGATGGCCCAGCAAGGCCAAGGCTCTCTAAGAATTGTTTTCTCAGAATTGTTTTCTCAAGATCTTTAGTTATGACACACTTTACAGTCTGTGACCCAATGCCCTGTCTCTAGTCCTGAACCCTTACTCCATTTGCCTGGACAAGTGCCCTAAGCAGCATTTCTTGTTGTGGCACAGCTGTTGTTTACAAAAGGCACATGACCTATGAGAGGGAGTAAATAAGGTAATGGAGAACTCACAGCATCCAGCCTTCTGCCCGTATGCTTGCCTGTAGGCCTACCTACTTGTCCATCCAACTGTTCACCCATCCATCCACCCAACTATCCATCCATCCATCCATCCATCCATCCATGCAATCAGCAGGTCAGCTGAGTTCCATGCTCTGCAAGGCACAAGAGGGATCTAGAGATAGGATCTTTTCCAGTCTCTTGACAGCTCGCCATCTAATGGGCACACTAATAACTACAGAAAAGGTGGAATGCAGTTAATGCCTCTGGAGACGTGTTTTCAGGAATTAGATATGAGGGAGACCATGCTAGCCAATTGGTCAGTCTCCAGCAAAGCTGCTTTCTTGGTTCCAACCCACACAGGGCAGGAATATAGAGGTATTAGATTGTCTCAAGCCCTACACAAAAATGTCTCCACAATTTTCTCCAAAGACATATAAGTCCGGATGTCCAGACATGCTGGGCCTAAGCCCATTAGTGTCCATCAGAGGAGAGTTTTTCTTCCCCTAGTATCTTAGGCCTAGATGAAAAGTGAGGTGCAGCCAGACCAGAGAGCACCCACTTGCCACAAGGAACACTGGTGGTCTAGAGGCCCCAGTATCTAGCCCTGGCCTTTTGGCTGGAAAAGGATAGGTGGAGGATAGCAGTGTTTGTTTGGCGGGGTAGCAGGCCATCTGGAGAGCACTGCTGAACCACCCCCAAGCACACAGGTCCTTGGGAGAACGGGAATCCTTTTAGCCTACATGAGCCAGGAGAGCACCAGACATGCTGGGACGACTTTCCCTGCTTGTCTCCACTAGGGTTGCCATCCACCATCAGTCAGGTTGGGAGTCCTGACCCCAACCTGGCTCTTCTGCATTGGCAGCTGTCTCCCCAGCCCATCACTGGGTCCCCAAGGGTAAACTCACCATGACCTCTCGCACTGGCGAGCTGGAGCGGCTGGGCCCAGAGCCCTGGCCCTTGCTCTTCTCCCACAGTGTGTAGCGGCCACTGGGTCGGAAGGTGGGACTGAGGACTTCAGGGACTCTTGAGGAAGGGGCTTGCATGAGCACCTGAGGTGCACTGCCCTTGCGACCATAGTTCTCTAGGTAGTCCGTCAGGTACTCCGAGTGGCTGGCTGCCTGGTAGAGCCCCTGCAGGGCACAGAGCTCCTTGCGCGTGCGGGCCAGCATAGGGCTGCGGCCTAGGTTCCCGGTGTCTATCCGGTAGCCATCTGAGGTCCGGAGGCTGGAGAAATCCCGAGCCAGGTCTGATTGGCTATTTGATTTCTTCTGGGTCAAGGTTACCCCCTGGTCACGAGCATTCACAGGCAGGTAGCTGAGGGAATTGCTGGTCACTCCATAAGGGAATCCACTGCCCCCACTGAGTCCACTGCCTGAAGACCGCTCAGTGCCCCGGGTCTGGCTCTCTGCTCGCTTACTACCCCCGATGATGTCAGGTCTCAGCAGGGGGCGTCCCCGGTCATAGTCCAGGATGGAGGAGGGGCCGTAGGTGCGGGGACGGGGGAGGAATCCCGTGGGGGGGCTTGGCTTGAAACCAAGCTTCTCCTTCTCCAGAAAGGAGGCGGCCAGGTTGGCCCCATAGGAGGAGGGGGTATAGGTGCCATAGCCCGATTTGGCATAAGGGACATCTGTGTAGCGGGCCGATTCTGTGTAGCGCTTCAGGGTGGAGGAGAGTTGGGACATCCTTCAGGGTGGCACTCAGTGGGGTCTGGGAGCCTCATGGGCTGAAAGACAAGGAAAGCAGTTGTCAAAGGGCTCTGCCAGGTGTCAGGCCTCTGTTGTGCCTACCTTCCATCCCAGATAGACCAGAACAGTAGGGCTTAACAGGGCCATCCAGTCCATACCCACAAGAGGCTAGCCAGCTGCCGAGAAGCACACACATGCATTCAGGTGTGCACCGTGGGCTTTCACGGATGCCCTTGTAGTTACACCAACACCCATGTATTCACAAGAGAAATTAGCATCTGCGTATCCTGGCTATTCCCTGTCCTCAACTCAAAGACCCAAATGTGCAAGCAGGGGGCTGCCCTAACTCTGCAACCTTCTAAGCCACACACTCTTCTCCAGCCAAATCCTATCTGGTTCCTGTGCTCAGATTCTTAAGAAATTTCTGAGCTGGGGATGCTAGGTTCCCAGGGTCTGTCCTGTAGCCAACTGAGATCTGGTAGCTATGTGAGGTCTGGAAGCTGGAGAAATCCCACTCCCACCCCCTGACTGAGAATACTGGACATTTTTCAAGAGTCACCATGGATTCCCTCCCTCTGACTTAAATGACAAGCAGGAGCCCTTTGGCATTGTAGACTGTCTGCTGGGATGACCTGAAGATCATGGGGTGAGATCTCTCATGAGGAAAAGGAGGCTGCTGAGAGGAAGTGATGGGGATCAGTGGGTAGGGGAGGTGGTGAGGGAACATTCAGCAGAGGGGCTAGACATCCGTCTCCACGCTCCACCACAGAATGCTTCCCTGGGAATGGACACCTGCTGCTTGGTCCTGTAGTGGGGATACTGCTATGGTCAAACCCACCTTCTTTACTGAGTTTAGCCTTCTGTGGAGTTAGGGCCTCATGGCTTCCCAGGGATTCCCCTCCCAAGAAGGATGCTAAATTGCTCCTGGTAAAACTTGATTTGGGCAAAGGGGCCCCTAGAGGCCAAAATCCTGCACTGCAGGTGGCACTCCCCTTTCCTGCCAGTGGGTCTGATGAAGGAACACAGAAATCACAGAATGTGGATCTTGGAGGGCCCTGAAGGATATGCATTTTAACCTCTCTGTTGGACAGAGGAAAAATGATGCTGGTTTGATCAAGGTCACATGCTAACAAAGTCAGGATTGGAATCCAGGTCTTATTTAGAATGTGGCCCAGCACTCTTTCCATTTGTCACCCCCTTCAAAGTTAGGCTCAGCTGGGATACCTATAGTGCCACCATCACCCCAGCATGCAGGCTTCATCTCCACTTTAGTTGGAGTGGCAGGAATGCTTTGGAGAGAGGAGCAATTAGGCTCAGGTCCCTTTCTTCAAGTGTCCTCAGGGGCTCTTGGGCAGCTCCTTTGGTGTGGGGATGAAGACCCTTCTAAGACTTTCAAAGTAGTGTGTGCAGGGGCCAGCTTTGACTCCCCCGTGACAGACTAGCTGGGCAGTTTTGTACTAGCTCATTTAACCTCTCTGAGCCCCAATTTCTTCACCTATAAATGAGTATAGTGATTATCATCATGATTCCTATCTCACAAGGTTGTTGTGAGGAATAAATGAGATAATAACACGTGAAAGCCCTTAACAATGACTGGTTATTATCTCCTCCCAGCCCCTGCCAGGCAGCCTGGCTCTTCCCTATAATAATAATGTCAGGACTGGCCATCTCCCAGCCTGGCTGGCTCCTGACCTCAGCCTAGGCACTAGGTTTCCTCCTGCAGCCCCCAGTGAGATTAGTGGGCAGTGGGCAGACACTAGTCGTTGAACAGACACTGGCTGGGGCAGCCCACAGCCTGCCTGCTCTAGACCAGCAACCCAGCTCATTAGGGCAGAGAGGAGCTGGTGCCAAGCCCCAAATGCTTAAGGCTTGGCAGAATCTCTAGAAACCCAATTCATACAAGACTTGGGGATAGTTGCAGGGGTGGGAGATGAGCAAGTGACGACTTCCATGTAGGACCCAGAACAGTACTCTGTCTCTGCCAGAGGTCTCTAGCAGTTTTCAGTCCAGGCTGGCCTTGGGAAGGCCTGTCTACCTTACTGTCTGCCCTTTTCTTGCCTGACCCAGGGGACCCCTGCTACCTTTCATGTACACTCCCTTGTCCCCTGGCTCCCACTTCCACCACAACTTTCACTCCTATCTACGAAAAAGTAACTGGGGGACCACCTCATGCAGGGAAATGATGGGAGAGACACGCTCAGGAGTGGGGGCAGGGGACTAGACCTGCTCTGTTTCACTTTGGAGAACTCCATCAATAATGCAAAGTCAAAGAGACTCCAGGTCTCTGGAGCTGGGCTGTGGGACACCCTGCAACCAATCAGATATTCCCTCACCCCCAGGGCATGAGCTCATGGCTAGTCCTTAACAGCTCACCCTCCCCTCCCTAGCACTCCCAGGGGAATTGGTATTCTGCGGCAGTGCCTTAAGCCCATGACCTCTCCAGCCCTGCTGATGACGCAGAAGTACCGGGCCAAACAGGGCCAAACAAGATATGGCAGACAGAAACAGACAGCCCTGGAAGGGTCCGGGGTGGGGGGATGGAGGTGGAGCCACACCTTCTGGCCCAAAGAATCCCAGTAGGAATCCCAATCCTGGCTCTCCTGTCTTCTCTAATCTGGCAGGCAACTGCCAGGCCTCCACCCTCCCTCAGCAACCTGGGAGACATGTCATCACTAACACCCTCTAGAAGCTGCCACTCAGCTCTGACATCTGTTGAACAGTTCTCATGTCTGGGGAGAGGGTCCCTACTGGGGCTTGAGCACATCCCCCTGTCCCCCACCAAACCCTAGTCTCATTCTTGAGAAGAGTCCCATCACTTTCCATGTGATAAGACAGCTTGGATTGATATTACCTGGCACTGCTGTCCCAGAAGGCTGCAGAATGCACCACGGGTTGGAGCTTGGGCTTGGGCCCTAGGGATGGCCTTGCTGCGCAAGACAGGGACAGAGCGGGCACTCACATGGCTGCGAGTCTCCCTGTTGCCACAGGAACAGCCTGGACTGAATGGCCCTTTCATGGGACAGTGGGAGGCCCGCCGATTGGCTGGGATCCCCCGTACTCCTCCCTACCCAGTGTGGGGCCCCTGCTGCCCAGCTCCTTTCGCTGTTTACCCAGAGCTGGCAAGTACAGGCATGCGACTTCAGGCGGCACCTCCTCAGGTGCCTGCCACCTTGGACAACAGGGGCAGTCCCCTGCCCATACTCCTCCTCCATGCCATCTTTACCAAGGTTCCCAGCTCTTCCCTTCTCTGAGGTTCCCCGTCACTTTGCTCAGTTTCCCCCTCTTGAGAGGTGTACTAGCATTCCTCTGCACAGAGGCACTCCACTTCCTGTAGGGGACATCTGATCCAAGCAGCTGTCACCTGGCCAGCTGGTGCTGCACACCTATGGACCAGGCACCAAGCACACTGAGGACTTCACATTGCAGTTTCTGATTTCACCTTCTCGGCAGCCCTACACCAACACATGCGGCCCTCACCATGTGTCCAGCCACCTTCTGAGCCTTCTCATCAGCAGAGCTCCTGAAGTCTCAGTGTAGGGGTGAGCTGAGCTTTGTCAACTAGAGGGCTGCCTCAGACTTACAAACATCGTTGGAAAGGTCAAATTATTTAAAAATTAAGAATTCATTCACAATTAAAAAAATAATTGTGCAATAAATTTAAGTAGTGAAACTTTCAAATGAAGTTTCTAGCATTATATTTGCGAAGGTATGAAAGCTTAAAATGGTATTAAGACTTAGGGCATAGTGTTAACATGATCCTCCCAGCTACGTAATAGCAAGAGGTGTTATTATGATGCTCATTTGCTGATAAGGAAACTAGGGTTCCTGGAGTGATGTGGCTCTCCCAAAGTCATGCTGGGAATAGTCACAGAGTTGGGTTAGGACCTGTGCTCTGTCCACTATGGTCACCCTGAAGCCAAGACTCCTACTTGATACTTCCTTGTGCTGAGGTGGGGCTAGGGACCTGTGGGGTGGGGAGAGGACCACTATAGGATCCAGGTGTCCACTCTCCAGCAACAGAATGGATGGTACCAACTCTTGCAGGAGTAGCCCTCTGGATTTTTCACTGCAGGTGAATGAAAACGAAGCCAGGTGCAACCTGAGCCTCAGAACAATACTGATCGGCCACGAGATGATCTAGGAAGCCTCCATTTCATCCATGGTGCCAAACTCCTATGTGTCCCCTGCTACCAGCATCTACCCCAGCTCAAGGTCCTTGGCCCCCTGGCTGTTATGAACATGTCCCCCAGTCTCCTAACCTGACTGCTATTCAGCCCACTCCCCAAGGTACCTATGCTAGGTGAGTCGGGTTAAAATAAGCCCTGTCCCCTTGGGGCAGTCAACTCCTTGCGTCAGCCACTGTCATTTCCTGTAGCTCACGTGAAGGGCTCCCTAACCTGCCCAGCCAGGGGAGGGACTTGCTCCCCAAGAATCCCAGGCACTCCTGGCCCTGGGGGCAGGGGATGGGTGATGCCCCACATGCCAGCAAACTTCATGGCCCCCTCTTTGCCCAGATCTGCTTGGCTTTCTGAAGTGAAGATATGCTGGCTTCCTGCCACAGAGCCCCAAGTAGCTTCAGGGTCACACCTAAAATGGGTTAAGTCTCTTCCTTCCTACCCAGGTACCCAGAGCAGGTGAGTGGGGAGTCCTAGTTAGTCTTGCTGGGTGCTCAGGAGCCTGTGTGGTGATGACCTCAGAGCTTCCGAAAGCTGCTTGCTAACTGCATCAGAATGTGCTGACCCTGAAGGGTAAGGGAGGTGAGACAGGGACCCTGTTTCCCTCCACCTACACTCTCTGATTCTTACTTCTGGCTGCTTTGGTCCCCTGCTCTCCTGTCTGGATACAAGCACCCAATTCTGGAAGGTGGGGAGGATGCAGGTGGAGGATAGGGGTGGGGCATAGTTATACTCCCACACTGTCTACTCTTAGGCCTCAGGAGCCTCAACCTACACCCCTCTCCTCTAATCTGTCACTAGCAGCTCTCTCTATCAGGGGCTAGCACTGAGGGACCCACTAGCTTGTCTGCCATAGAAGGGGGTCATCGAAGGGAATTTGGGTTCATCTCTATCTCTCTGGCTGCTGGTAAGAGTCCAGGGGGTGGCGGTGGGAGGGAGATAAAGAGATGAGAGATTAAAGCAAGCATCCTGACTGGTGGAGAATAAGTGGGTGGGCCCAGGGCAGCATCTCTATAGGGTGCTTCTTGACTTGGGTTTGGGCATCTACAGGTCCAAGAATAGGGAAAGGAATGGGCTCCAGGCAGTACTGTTGTCCTTAATATTCTCTTTTGCACCTACCTCTGCTCAGGCACTCTACAGGTGCCCCTTCCCCAGGGAAAAGTTCTGTCTTCCTCTCTCTCCTCTAGGGCTTTAGTTGTCCTCTTTCGTTACCTCCCAAGGAGCTTTTGATCTTGCCCACTGCACCCACCAGGCCCAACGGGTGGCCTCTCATGAGCTCCCCCAAACTCACTCATGTCTGTCTCTGGACAGCTGCCCTGCGAAGCTCAGATACCAAGGGGGCACAGCTACTGACCTGTGTCCTGGGGCACTGGATGGGATCTGGGGGCTTCCTTCCCGGGAGGGCAGAAAATGCAGTGGAGAGCCCAGAAGCTGCAGTCTGACTCCGGGCTGGGTAATCCGGAGCTCAGGTTACGCTGGATATATATAGTATCTTATCTGACCTCCCAGAGAAGGCAACTTGCATTCCAAGCCCTGGGAGAATTAAAGGGGCAGTGGCATGCCCACCCTTCATGGGCTGCCTGGTTTGACTGGTACCAGCCAAGGAGACCTACTAAGACTCTCAGGAGGAGTCATTTTGAAGTGGAACAGTAGGGGAATTCAAGGGGAAACTGGATGGTAGAGGACTGGGGTGGAAATTGAGACAAAAAATAGGAAGAAGCAGGATTCTCTGGAGCTGTCAGTCACAGAATTAGAGAACAGGAAGAAACCTTACTGCTAGTCCAGCTCCTGGAATTTGGAGATGGCGTAGACCTAGCTCAAGGGCACACAGACAGTTAGAAGCAGACAAGACCAGTACTCAGGTTTCAGTCCACTACTTTTTTACGATAGACTTCTAAGTCTAGGCCTAAATTCTAGTTCTTCCCCTTATTGGGTCTGAGTCAGTGAGCAAGTCACTTAAGCTTTCTGAACCTCATTTAGCCTGTAAAACATGATTAATAAAATATAATAATAACGATAACAATAGTATACCTCAAAGTTGTGAGGATGAAATAAAATAATATTTGTAAATTTCCTGGCATACAGTAAGAGTTCAGAAGATGATGAGTATTGAATACTTCCACTTCTTGTTTTAATGAACAGTAATATTAGTAGCAGTTGGTGATCCTTCACAGAAGATGACCCTAACCTAGAAGAAAAAGGCCTCAGGCCACCCCTCAGGGAGCGCTCTGTTTTAATGCCAGAGAATAGCCCTGTGGTTTTCTGAACTGGTCCACATCCCGAAAGTGGGAAGGGCAAATGCCAGTTGTCATTTTCCCAGATGTCCAGTCCACCAAAGTGAAACAGGACAAGCCCATTTGGGCTCCTTCCCCATTTATCTAGAAAAATGTAGCAAGTGTAGGTCCCCCCAGACTGCCAGGAGAATCCTTGGTCCCGCTGGAGTGGTTCCACTCTACCTGCTGGAGGGCTCAGGATTCCAGGGCCGCAGAGCTGGGCTGGGCAGGGCAGGGTCACAAGGAGGAGCAGGGTTCTTGGCCTTTCTGGCCTTGGTGCACCTGTCTGCTCTCAGGATGATTCTCCTGTTTCTTGATGGCTCTCCCTGAGGACTGGGAGGACCTGGGCTGGTGCCTCCACCCTGTCTCAGCACAGGCCACTGACTCAGCCCCGGTCCTGATGATGCACTTCAGAGGACGCCCTCATTCCAGTCACCATGCATCTGTCTACAGCATCAAAAGAGCAGGGGAATGCCCCAACTGTAGATCATCAACCCTCTCCTTTCCTCTGGCCTTTGCAGGTGGATTTTGGGGGATGTTCTCATGCCCGGTCTTGCGGAGATGAGCAGCCCCTACAGCTTTTCAACTCAGCCCTGTTTTAAAAGCATCCAGCTCAGGAGCTAGGACGTTCACTCTTCAAAGAGCAAGGATGGGTTGGCCGGGGCATCCCTTGGCTAAGTTGCTTGCCTGGAGCACACCACATGCCCACTTCTGGCTCGGGATTTGTGAGAATTTCAAAGTTGCCTCTTTCTGATTTGGGATTGGTGGAAAATCTTGCCTTCCGTTTAACTGCTGCACTACCCAAACCCCCTCCCCCCTTTGGCAAACTGACGGGAGATAGCCCCCAGGAGCTTTAAGAGCAGATAGTGAGTGAGCTGCACGCATACGTGGGGAGGGGGTCGTCAGAGTCCAGGCATCACTCTCAGGCCACATAGTACACAGGGCACAGCGACCTGGTCCCTCCGAAGCAGCATTTCCTTAGAACACACTGATCTGTACACAGATGGCTCTTCCTGGCACCCTGAGCTGTCAGCTGGCAGCCCCCCTTACACAGTGGGACCCACAGCTGGAGCTCCCCGGCACAGCTGGCCCTCGCCCTACATTTCTAATGTCCATTCTGCTCAGACTATCGTTGACACCTCACTTTCTAAGCCTCAAACCGGCAGTGACCCCCGCATCCCTCTTCCCGGATCTCCGACAGGTGGCACGTACCTGCCTCTTCTCGGAGGATGGACGACGAGTCGAACCGGGCACAAGCATGGAGCTGCGGGTGAGTCCTGGCTGGTACTGGCGCGGCGCAGCGAGCAGCAGCTGACGCAGAGGGCTCCCTGGCCTCGGCTCCTGCCCGCCTCTCCCCCACCTCCGCCGGGGGCCCAGAAAGGACCTCCCCGGGAAATCGGCGCCACCCAGCGGGCAGCCGCATCATCGCGCCAGGGCCGGCAAAGCCACACCCCGCGTCTCGCGTCACTGACCAACGTCACGACTATTGGCTTGTTCCTATTGTGACATCACTAGAGCCCCGCCCAGCTAGGGTCTCCCAGGCAACCGATATATACAGAGAACCACGTGGAGGAAAAGCACGCCAGTTTGGAGGGCGTGGAGCACGGAAAGAAGTGGACTGGAATGTGACACGACGCGGCAGCTGGAAGGTATTGGAAAAGAAGAGGGGTCACAGGAGAAGGCTCGGAACTTGAACCCCGGGGAGTAACAACTTTCAGATCTTAGAGAAGGCTTCTTGTTCTCTGTTTCTTCCCATCGGGGTTGAGGGAGGTCCTGATCCTGAGCCTCTTCTATTTTCCTCTACTACCTACCCCACCCTTGCCTTTTTTGTACAGGAGCATTGAACCCGCGGGCGCTTAACCACTGAGCTACATCCCCAGTCCTTTAAATTTTATAGACAGGGTCTCTCTAAATTGCTCAGGGCCTCCCTAAGTTGCTGAGGCTGGCTTTGAACTTGTGATCCTCCTACCTCAGCCTCCCGAGTCGCTGGGATTACAGACATGTGCACCACCACGCCTGCTCTTTTCCTCTAAAAGACATTCTGCTCATTTTTACTTCCATAGGACCAGTGGTTACTGATGACTGCTCGAATGGGGTAAACGGAGGCATTGAATCAGTGGGAAGATTTTTTTTTTAAAGAACTTTTAAAAGAAAAAGCCAAGACAAAATTTGAACTTTTTGCTGCTACCCTTCTTAGTATGTAGCCTACCACCTCTCCTGCATGCTGGTATACAAAATCACCCAACCAGGTAGGTTGGTGCCAAGGCAAATCCAGGTTTTCAACTTCAGTTGGACTGTCAATCCTTCCCTGTGCCCTTAGCTCCACCTTTCTCCAAGACTGGATGTTTCCAGTCACTACAATCCTCAAGGTCTTCCTCTAGTAATTTCCCAGAGAAATTAGAGGCAATCAGGAGAGGAATACTTATATTTCCACCTACAAACACATTTGAATCCATCTGCTCCAGAAGTAGAGAAAGAGGTGTTTCTCTTCTTGCCCAAGACTAGTCCCTTCTGGGTCTCAACTCACAGTTGTTTCCTTGGGTCCCTCATTCCACTGCTTCATTTTACAGATAGGTGAACTGGGGGTACAGGAATGAACAGAACATGCACAATCCCTGCCCTCAAGGAGCTTACATTCTAGTAGAAGTAGGAGGACAATAACTAAAAAGTAAAATAGATAGTGTGCTAGATGGCACTAAGGGCTAGGGAGGCCAGTCAAGCAGGGAGGGGGATATGGAGTGTGTAGAGAGTGGTCTGAGATGCCCAACTAGAAGGTGACATTTGAGTGGCCTGAAGGAAGTGAAGGATGAACCATGTACGTATCTGGAGAAAGAATGCTCTAGGCAGAGTGGACAGTAAACGCAAAGGCCCTGAGGTGGGAGCTACCTGCCACTTTTGAGGAAGAACAAGATTGTTGTGTGTTGGATATAGTATGACTTGACTGCAGCCATTCTGAGTTGTGACTGCTATGATTGCCCCTAAGTAACTCTAGCTGGTTTCCCCTGTAGTTTCCCAGCAAACCTTAAATAGATGAAACCATTAGGGGCACATGTGGGGCTTTACAACAGGACTCTGGTTCCAGGGATATGCCTGATTCTTTGGTATTATCTTAAAAGAAACTTTGCCAGGCATGATGGTGCCTACCTATAATCCTGGCTACTTGGGAGGCTGAGGCAGGAGGATTGCAAATTTGAGGCCAGCCTCTGCAACTTAGTGAGACCCTGTCTCAAAAGTGAATGAATGAATGAATAAATAAACAAATAAATAGGCTGGGGGTAGAGCTCAGTGATGGAGAGCCACTGGTTTTAATCCCCATGTCTACCAAAAAAATAAAATAAAATAAAGAAAAAAACCTCCTCTTATTTTGTGTGTCTATATGAATATGTTACAATCTCACCATTATATATATATAGTTATAATGCACCAATAAAAAGGAAAAAAAAAAAGGGAGAAACCAGGTACATTGCAGCCAGTCACTTTTGTCCTGTTAAATATGACCCACTTGCTAACCCAAATAGTGGGAGTCCAACTGAACTTGCTGCTGCCCAGGACCAGTCTCTGTCAGTAAATCCCTCAATAAGTTGTGTTCTGTGCAATCTTGAATCTGTCTGCCTCTGTTTATTCAGTCTCACAGCAACTTAGGGCCAATCCTTATACACTAGGACCTAGTTGTTTGGAACAAATACAGCGATAGAGATAGAGACAGAGATATAGATATAGATAGAGATAAAGGGGGGCATGGGGATGGGGTGGGGGGAAGACAGTGGGAGATGAGGCCAAAGAGATGAGGAAGTGATGGGCTTGCCTGGTAGGACCTTAAGGTCCTTCTGATGACCTTGGCTTTTATTCTGATAAGGGAGCCATTGGAAGGTTTTGGGTGGATAAGGGACATGGATTGATTTAAAAAAACAAAAACAAAACAAAAACAACAACAACAACAAAAAAAACAAAACAAAACAGAATCTCTTTACTATATGGAAAAAATATTTGAAGAGATGCAGAATAGTAGCAGGAGGCCATTTTGGAGGTGACTGTATTCATCTGATGAGAAATGATAGTGGTACTGGGTAATCATGTTAGCAGAAAAGATGATCAGATGTGGTTTGAATATAGAACCCATAGGGTTTTATGATGGGTTAGGTGGTGTGAGGGAAAGGGAGGGATTTTTCTTCTAAACACTTGTCTTTTTTGGGGGGGCGGGGTTGTGCTGGGGATGCAGCATGCGAGGCAAGCACTCTATCAACTGAGATATATCCTCAGCCCCTTCTTCTGAACATTAACTGAGAAGGAGAAGGCTGTGGGTTAGAGTGGTGAGTTGGGAAGGAGGAAGTAGACAGGACCCCGGTTTGATACATCATCAATTTGAGATGTCTATTAGGCATCCCAATGGAGATGTCAAGAAAGCAGATAGAGCCTGTTATGGTGGCGCACACCTGCACCCCCAGCTACCTTGGAGGCTGAGGCAGGAGGATCATCCATTCTAGGCCAGCCTCTGCAACTTAATGAGACCCTGTCTCAAAATATAAAAGGGGGCTGGAGATGTAGCTCAGTGGTAGAGTGCCCTGGGATCCATTAACAAAAAACAAACAAACAAACAAACAAAAAAAAAAACAAACAAGCAAGCATTTGGATGTGCAAGTTTGGTGTGGTCTAGACTAGGTAAGGATATAAAATTGAGAATTTCCAGGCACAGGTGCATGCCTGTAATCCTAGGGACTCAGGAGGCTGAGGCAGGAGGATTGCAAGTTCAAAGCCAGTCTCAGCAATTTAGTGAGGCCCTGTCTCTAAGTAAAATATAAAAAGGGTTGGGGATGTGGCTCAGTGGCTAAGTGCCCCTGGGTTCAATCCCCTGTACCAAAAAAAAAAAAAAAAAAAAAAAAAAAATCATGGTGTTATTTAAAACCATGCGATTAGAAGAGATTACCAAGGGAACAAGTGTAGACAGAAAAATATTCAAGGACAGAGTTCTTGGTCTCTCCAATATTAAGAAATTTTAGAGATGAATTGGAACCATCAGAGAGACAAGGAACAGTCAGTGTAGTGGGGAAAAGAATTCCAGGAGATAGCAGTCTGCTGGCGGCCAACAGAAGGAGACTTACAGGCAGGAGGGAAAGATCAAATGGGTCAAATGCTGCCTATAGGTTAAGTGAGATGAGTTTGAGAATTGATTTAAAAGGTTGTTGGTGACCTCAAGAATACTTTGGATAGAGTGGTGGGGTGAAAATCTGATTGTGGATGAGTTCAAGAAAGATTGGGAGGAGAGGAGGAAACAGCAGAGACAACTCTTTGGAAGAGTTTTGTTGTAAAGAAAAAGAAATTGTGTGGGAGCTAAAAGGAGAAGTAAGGTCAAGAGAAAATTTTAAGTGGGAATAAAACTGAGTTGTTTATTGATGGGGAAGAGCACAGGCAAAAATTGAGCTGGGCATGGTAAATGCAGCTAGGTAGGATCCCAGCCGCTTAGGAGGCTGTGAGAAAACTGAGGATTGCTCAGAAAGGGCTGGGGAGGATCAATGGTTAGCACCCTTGGGTTCTGTAGGTGTTTGGGGATTGACTTGAATTGCAGCTATGAGCCTCATTGTCAACTTTTGTTGCGGGAGAGTGACTTGGCCGAAATTGGGGTCTTTTAGGGTGAGTTAGAAAACTAGTAAAAAGCTGTTTGTCTCCAGTTGCTTCAAAATTAAAAATAGAAAGGGCTCCGTTGTGGCTCCAAGTGCTTAAGCACCCAACAGGGTTCAATCTCTGGTACCAAAAAAAAAAAAAAAAAAAAAAAGAAGAAGTTGACGCTGCTGGAGAGGGCCAGGAAAACGTCCAGTGTTTCTGTGTTCCTGGGTTAGGTGAGGAGGTCTGGGATTGGATATAGAGACAGAGGGGCTGCTTTGGTTAGGGGCATAGTATTTGGGGACATAGTTCATCCAAGTGAAAAGAGAAGGCATAGTATTTGGAGATAGGTGCAGGGAAATGGACGGACACAGTGGAAGCTCATGGGGATTCTCTGTGGATGGCTTCTGTTCTCCTAGTGAATTAGGAAGCCAGGTCAGCTGAGTGAGGATGGAGGAAAGGCTGGAAGCTTGAAGGAGAGGAGTCATAAAATAGTTATCTAGGTGTGCCAGAGTCACCTGGAGAGCCTGTGAAAGCCTTCCTACCTGCAGGTGTTCTGATTCAGGAGGTCTGTGGTGGGCCTTAGATTTTGCTTAGGGATTGAATCCAAGGGAGCTTAACTACTGAGCTACATCTCCAGCTCTTTTCTGTGTTTTATTTAGAGACAGGGTCTTGCTTAAAGCCTGGCTAAATTGCTGAAGCTGGCTTTGAACTTGCAATCATCCTGCCTCAGCCTCCTGAGACACTGGGATTACAGGTGTGCACCACTGTGCCCTGCAGATTTTGTATTTCTAATAAGTCTTCAGCTACAGCTTCAGAAAGCATCAAAAGCCTGTTTGAGGTTAGGAACCATGACTCCAAAGCATTTCTGATCAGCATTCTTTTTCATCTCATCCACAACTACTTGTGCAGGCAAGTCAACTGACTTGCCCTGGAACTTATAACAGGCTTCACATTCTTCCTGTTTAAAAAAACAGCAGTCTTGTAGGGTGCAGTGGCACATGCCTGTAATCCAGTGGCTTGGGAGGCCGAAACAGGAGGATCTCAAGTTCAAGTCCTGCCTTGGTGACTTAGCAAGGCCCTAAACAACTTAGTGAGAACTTGTCTCAAGAAAGAAAAAGGGCTGGGGATGTAGCTCCATGGTAAAGTGCTTATAACAATGTACAACAATGTCTGGCATACGGGAGTACCACTGCCCTGGGCTGGGGTTGTGGCTTAGTGGTAGAGCGCTCGCCTAGCATGTGCATGGCCCGGGTTCGATCCTCAGCACCACGTAAACATAAAATGCATTGTGTTGTGTACAACTAAAGCAAATAAATAAATATTAAAAAAAAAAAAAAAAAAAGACCACTGCCCTGGTTTGCTGCCCATCCACCAGCTTCTACTTGCCTGGGGCTGATGAAGCCTAATTTGCATTTTTAGGTAGATCTCATTTATGAGTACCAGTCATAATTACCCATCTTCACCCTGACATACCTTCGAAGGTCCCAATCAGATCCCAACCTCAACAGGTGCCCAAACTTTAAGCTCACCATTTCCATTCAGTTTCTTCCCTTTCTTTATTCCCCATGTCCTTTCAAGGTGCCACTATCATCTATCCCATTCCCTACCCAGAAATTTGGTGGTTTCTAGTTTTTCTCACTTCACTAATTTTCTCTCTCTCTCCCTCCCTCCCTTCTTTCCTTCCTTCCTGCTCTTCCCCCCCCCCATACTGGGGATTGAACCCAGGGTGCTTAATCACTGTGCTACATTCCCAACACTTATTTAAAATTTTGAGAAATGGTCTTGCTAAATTGCTTAGAACCTTGCTAAGTTGCTGAGGCTGGCTTTGAACTTGCGATCCTTCTGCCTCAGCCTCTCCAGTTGCTGGGATTACAGGCATAGACCACCATGCCCAGCTTACTCCACTAATTCTTATAGAGATATTATCATAACTCAGATATGAAGAAAACATTACACCTGTTTTCTGTGATATATCTACATCTCTATTTTGAGTCAGTCCCTATTCTACTGAGTGGTGGACATAATTTTAGTCAGTTGAAGGAATCTTGCCTCCTCTTTCCAGGATTTGACCAACTTCTAGGAGGATGGCTCATATATATATTTTTCCAAAGCACAAGAGGAAGAAGATCCTGTTA
This sequence comes from Tamias sibiricus, assembly GCA_025594165.1. NCBI lineage: Eukaryota > Metazoa > Chordata > Mammalia > Rodentia > Sciuridae > Tamias > Tamias sibiricus. The sequence goes on from CM046657.1 coordinate 113,047,229, forward strand.
CTAGAGTGGCCACCTTGTGTCCACTGAGGTGTCTACTGACTTGGTTCCTGTTCATGTGGCCTCTTAAATTTTTTTTAAATTTTGGGATAGGGACTTGCTGAGTTGCTGAGGCTGGCCTTGAACTTGAGATCCTCCTGCCTCAGCCTCCCAAGTTGCTGAAATTACAGACATGTACCAGCACACCCAGCTTCTCTCCTTCTCTTAAGCCCCCATGCTCTCTAAAGCTTCTGGCATCTGGAGCCTTACTTGTGGCTATCAACTGCTGGCATGTGGTGTCTCTCCACCCTTCTCCCTCATCATTCTCAGTGATTTCAGTCTCCCTTTCAGCCTGTGAGCCCCTGGTCCCCCCTTTCTCACTGTGTGTCATCTGCCTGCCCAAGAACATTTTCACATCCTTACCGAGTCTGGACTCTAAGAGGTCTCCTCGCCCCGCCTTCAGTATTGGGGATTGAATCCAGGGATACTACACCCTAGCCCTTTTTATTTAATTTGAAAATTTTGAGACAGGGTCTACATTCATGATGACAGACCTCAGATAGACATAGCACTGCCCAGTGTTTCTATCATGTTTGGCTGCTATGATTATTTTCCCACTGAATTAGCTTTCTATTGCCACATATCACATACTCAGAAAGGTAGTGGCTTCAAACAATACTCATTGCCTCACAGTCTGTGGGTCAGAAATCCTGGTGGGCTTGGCCTGGTAGATGCTCAGAAGGCCAGAATCAAGGTGCCAGCTGGGTTGGATCCTGTCTGGAGGCTCAGGGCAAGGATCCACTTCCACTCTCGTTCAGGTGGTTGGCAGGACCTAGTTCCTCAGGGCTGCAGGGGTGAAGGCCCTGCTTCCTTACTAGTGGCCAGCTGGGTCTGTCCTCTGTTCCTAGTGGCTGTGAGTATCTTTCTGTGGCCAGCTGTGGCACATTAAATCACCTTTGTGCTTTGATCTTTCTTAGACCACTGGCCAGAGAAAGGACTCTGATTTTAAGGGCTCATGTGATTGGATGAGGCCTCCCCAGATAATCTCCTCTTTTAAGATCAAGTATGCCATAAACACAACAAGGCATGGGGATAAGATGTCATCTCATCCCCAGATTCCAGGGGTTAGGGGCATGGGATCATGGGAGGCTATTTTTAGAATTCTGCTACCACTATGACTTTCTGATATGACGATTTTCTATTATTTCCTTAAACTATTTGGGAGCATTGAACCTCAAGAGGTTAAGGTGACTTAACCAGGATTTGAAGCTAGGTCTCTCTGACTCCTGGAAACAAGCATTTGCCCATGCTGCTTGGAGTATGATTTCCTTTTTTCAAAATGCCCCCACTTCCCCTCCGTCTCTTCAGTCTATGGTTCAGCTGATGACCTTGGCATGTACTTCCTTGAGAAAATAGTGGCTCCTCATATGGAAAGCCCTATCCTGTTTTCTGTTGCTATGACTTAATTCTGGAAACTGGGTAATAAAAAAACTGATTTGACACTGGGTTCTGGAGGCTGGAAGACCCAAGTGTGTAGGGCCAGCATCTGCTCGGCATCTGGGGAGGGCCTTCTGGCTGCATCATGACACGACAGAGGCCCTTGCATGGTGAGAGAGCAAGTGTGGCCTGCCATCATGGGTTCCTACCCTCATGACCTCATCTACTCCTAGCTACCTCCAGAGCCTCCACCTTCAATTGCCATTAACATATTTGGGGATTAAGTTTACAACACATGAACTTTTGGGGGGACACATTCAAACCATAATAAGCCTCAAAACTTTTGAGTTCACAAACCTCCCAGTTCCACACCGATTTTGTCTTTTTTTCTGGCTCTATATCCCTCCCCTCTTGCTTTCCCAATGACTCCCATTTTTTATGTTCTTCTCTTTCTCCTTCCTTAGCCTTTCCCTGTCTCCAGCAACCTCAGCATCAACATACAACCAAGCTCTAGTATTGCCTGTCTTAGAAACAAACAAAGCTGGGTGCAGAGGTGCACTCCTGTAATTCCAACCAATCAGGAGGTTGAGGCAGGAGGATCACAAGTTAGAGGCCAACCTGGGCAACTTAGTGAGGCCCTGTGTCTCAATATTAAAAAAAAAGAAAAAAAAAAAGAAAGAAAAAAGAAGCAAATGCTCCTGGACTCTACCTCCCACACCAGCTACAGCCACACTTCCTGAAAAAAAAGTCTACACTGGCCATTCACTCTCATGCACCCACTCCAATCTGGCTTCTGTTACCACTACTCCATTGAACTGCTCTGCCTGCATAAATTTAGTGTCTTTTAAAAACAATTTATTGTTGAGTCTCATGCTTCTGTGGTTGGCTGGGCTCAGTCGGAAAATTCTCACTTGGGTCTCTTTCTCGTGAGGTTGCAATCAGTGACTGGAACTGGAGTCATCTGAGGGCTCAGCCTAACTGGAAGTCCAAGGCAGCTTGCACATGGCTGGCAGTTGATCATGGCTGTTGGCTGGGAGCTTAGCCGTGCTGGTGACTGGAGGGCCTTCATGTGTGCTCTGTGTAACTTGGACGTCTCAGAATGGCAGCTGCGCTCTAAGAGGGAGTGTCTCAGGGCTTTCTGGGGGAAGCCCCTGGAAGCAAGTCTTCTCAAGAGCGAGTGTTGGCATCTGGTGCGGCCTTTCTTGCTACATCATGACGTGACAGAGGCCCTCACGTGGTGAGAGAGTATGCCATCCTGGGGCCCACCCTCATGACCTCATCTCATCTAATCATCTAGTTATGCAGCTTGACTTCCCCACAAACTCTTGGGTGAGATTCAATGGGAAGGGATTACACAGGGTGTAGTTGATTTAGGAGGCCATGGTTCAAGACTTGCCACCATAGTCACCAACAGATTTGTCCTCATCCTACTTGAGTTCTTAACAGTAGTTGACTTGGTTGAACAATTATTCCCCACCCCCCCAAACCTCTCCCTTCTCTGGCTCTGTAGGCCCCTGGCTTTTCTCTTTTCTCACTGATGCTCTTTCATCTCCTTTCCTTCTCTTGCCAAAACCTAAAACTTTGATGACTTCAAATTCTAGGCCTAGAATTCTAGAATTATTTGTAGAATTATTTTTCTAAAGTTGTTTCCCTGCATGATCTTCCTTGTCCTATGGTCAATGCCAACTGTCTAAATGCTCTCTTCTGCCAGATTTTATCTCTAACTTTGACCTCTGACCTATGCTCATGACTGGAATATAGTCTGTCTTCTTTATTGGGGAGTGGAAATCATTTTTTAAAATACTAAATAGGTGCCACATATGAATCAGTAACCATAAGTACTGATTGGCAATTAAGTATATTGTGTGTATATGTCCTTTTTTTTTCATTTCCAGTATCTTTCATTTCCTCCCCTCCTAATTCTCCCATCCAATTGCTCTACTCCACTGATCTACTTGCTCTACTCTACTCCACTAACTTTTCTGTTGTTATTATTATTATTATTATTGTTATTTTTTTTTTGGTACCAGGGATTGAACTCAGGGGCACTCGACCACTGGGCCACATCCCCAGCCCTTTTTTGTATTTTATTTAGAGACAGGGTCTCACTGAGTTGCTAAGTGCCTCGCCATTGCTGAGACTGGCTTTGAACTCGCGATCCTCCTGCCTCAGCCTCCCAAGTGCTGGGATTACAGGTGTGCGCCACCGCGCTCGGCTTTTTCTGTTATTATTATTCACATTAGTGCATCCAGCTGTCTTCTTTTTTGTGGGTGTGGGTACTGGGGATTGAATCCAAGGGTGTGCTACCACTGAGCTATCTCCATGACCTTTTTTTTTTTAAAGATAGGATCTTGCTAAGTTGCTGAGGCTGGCCTTGAACTTGCGATCCTCCTGCCGCAGCCTCCTGAGTAGCTGGAATTACAGGTGTGAGCCATGCATTGTAAGCTGCCTGTCACGGCCAGCCACGGCGCCGCCACGGGAGGAAAATTCTCGGAGGCAGAGTTAGCTTTTACTACTTTTACTTCTACTTTCTTAGAGCTTAGAGAGGGAAAGAAAGATTTTTCTTCTTAGCTTAGAGAGAAAGAAAGATAGAGCTTAGCTTAGAGTAGAGCTTAGCTTAGCTTCTTAGCTTAGAGCTTAGCTTAGCTTAGAGTAGAGTAGAGTAGCTTAGAGTCAGGAGCCTCGGCCTAACTCTGACCAGTCATTACTTCTTCTATCTGGTTTCTCTTCTGTAACCGCTCTGCTACGTTTCTGGCCGCTCTGATTCTTCTGACGAGTCGACGAGTGGCTGCCCGACTGACCGAATGAATTCGTTCTCCTAACTCGGACCTCTTTCACACCGGTTATATACCTTCAGGTTTGCGGGTGCCTACAGGTGCGTCACATACATATCAGGTGGAACTTATGGCTTCCAGCTAGCTGCAACAGCCCTTCCTAATTAGGGCTCCTTCAATGCATCACTGTGCCCTGTTGTCCTTTAGGTTGTGTTTGTTTTTTCTTTTTGCAGTGCTGGGGATTAAACCCAGGGTCATGCACATACCATGCAAGTGCTCTACCGCTGAGCTGCATCCCCAGCCCCACTGTCTTCTTGATAGCTCCATGTAGAACTCTGGTGGCATTTCAGACTTGATACATCCAGCTCTCCACTTCCACACCCTCTAGCCTGTTCTCTTTCAATAGATGCATCATTACTCTCTCATGTTCAAGCAAACACCCATGGGATACCCTCCTAGATTCTGTCTAACTTCTCTCAACCCCCTACCCCAAAATCTAAATCAGTGCCAGTAAGCAAGTCCTGTGTTTTTTATTTTTATTTATTTTTTGTGTGTGCATGTGGGGAGGACATTAATATATTTTGTTGCTGCCTGAAGCGATGGCCGCTTGGAGCAACGAAGCCACGGGAAGAAGTTCAGAGGCAAACTGGAGACAAACAGCTTTTTATTCTGATAACTTTTCTCTCTGGCTCTAACAACGACTAACACGCGCCGCACACACCACCAAAAATGGCGCTGACCCGATCAGCAATCTCGGCCAAGTCACTCGAGATCCTGGGCCAAGTCCCATGAGACTACGGAAGGCGACAATGCCCAAATCTCCATGGCTCGTAGTCAACCGCAATTCAAGCCATCTCCCCAAACAGGGCTCCTGCATTTCCCCCCTTTTGTTTTAAAAGAGGGGATGCTCTAGGACGTCTATGTGCAACCATCATTCTTACCCGTCATCGGATAAATCAAGGCTGTGCCCTTGACTCCTGTCTTAGGTTGATATGTCGGCCACATGAGACTGTCCCGTGCAACTGTGCCTGTCTTAGGTTGTCCCCCTCTGGGGATCTTACCCGTCATTGGCTAACCAGCCATCCAATGGAGCCCTTTAGGATCGACTGTGTATGATGACTAACAGCCGTCCAATTGTGAGGAGATGTTGCGGCTTTAAGGTGACAAGCCTTTTGGTGATGAGCCAAATTGCATAGCATATCAAATTGTTTAAACAAATCAGCTGCCCTAAGTTCCATCAAGTAACACACTGAATTCTCTAGACAAATACCCGCAAGGCATTGTCCCGTAAAGTCCCAAACAATGAAAGATCAAAATGTCCATTTGTTATAACACGTTGATGTAGGAGGCCCCATGCATGTAGAGCAGAGGCCACACTGTTGGTGAGGTTGTTTGATGCTTGAGCAGCAGGGATGCTTGCGGCGACCGCGATCCCTGCAGCTGTAGCAGCAGACGTCTTTTTTATGTCTAGACAGTGCCACCAGCAAATCTTCAGGGCCCACTACCTAGAAACTCAAGCATCAATTATTAAAGGAAAGGCAGTGCTATTGCAGCACTGAGTCAAGAGGCGAGTTGTCAAACTACAAAATAGAATAATTAGATTAGAAAATTAAAGTTGATTTTTGTTCACACACATCGCTGGTTGAGCTTCTACAAACATAAGTTGGAAAAATATCATATTCAGAACAAAACAAAGAAAGACTGAGGGTAATTACTGCATTAAAGATAGATTAAAAGCCGGGCGCGGTGGCGCACGCCTGTAATCCCAGCACTTTGGGAGGCTGAGGCAGGAGGATCACGAGTTCAAAGCCAGCCTCAGCAATAGCGAGGCACTTAGCAACTCAGTGAGACCCTGTCTCTAATAAAATACAAAAAAGGGCTGGGGATGTGACCCAGTGGTCGAGTGCTGCTGAGTTCAACCCCCGGTACCAAAAAAAAAAAAAAAAAAAAGATAGATTAAAGAAAAGGTAAAGGCACTTTGGAGAAATAATTTGTTAGCTGGAACCCTTGAGTCTCTGTATACAGAGCAATCTTTTACCTGTTGAGATAATTGAAATTAATGAGCTATTAAACAAATGAAGTTAATAACAAATAAACAATCTTATGTCAAAACACCAAAATATCAGGTTATATAGCACTAGTCATATTGTTTGCTAAAGAGAAGTCCCAGGGACACCTGTAAATCAAAATTGAAAGTACCTTCATTTATAAAATTATTTACTCTTAATTGAATACTCTTAACCTAAAATGAATTAAAATTATTTGGATCCATATATATATATATTTTTTTTTTCATAAGCGCTTTGTTATTTGTGACGTCACACTGGACAGATGCACAAACATACAAACATATTTGTGACATCACATTAACATGAAATGTAGACAAATGTACAGACATAAAGACATGTATAAAAAGAAAAAAAAAATACAATTGTGTGCACACTAAAGAGAGATCTCCTCGTCCCGGCCGGGAGGAATGACACTTAAGTTGTGAAATATTTTGAAGGACTCTTTTGAGGGAATCATTCTATACCTTCATCTTGGTCCTCTTGATTTTGCACGTTTTTTATTAATCTTGATTCTTCAATAACTTCATCTTGATCATTTTGATGTGGTACCTGTTTTATTAATCTAGATGGTATCCATATTGGAGAGGATTCGTGTTTTGGGAAAACACAAACAGATCCTATTCCCCAAATTAATACTGGATCTGGACCCTTCCATGTACCTGAAAGAACATCCTTCCAGTAAACCAAAGGTTTATGTTGTTGGTGTGGATTCCAATGTCTGTCTCCAGCAGAATAACCATTAGAGTCTAAAGTTAAAAAATTTAAGGTAAACAGGGCAACTGCCAATCTGTCCTTAGGACTTTTCCAATTTCCTTCTTTTTGTTTTAATAACATAATTTTCAGTGTTCGGTTTGCTCTTTCAATAATGCCCTGACCCTGAGGATTGTATGGGATGCCTGTTTTATGGGATATATTGAATTTTGCGCAAAACTGTTTGAAAGATGAGGACGTATATGCGGGGCCATTATCTGTTTTAAGCATTTTGGGGATGCCCAATGCAGCAAAAACTTGCAAACAATGAGATGTAACATCTTTAACTTTTTCTCCAGAATGTAAGGAAGCAAAAATCATGCCTGAGCATGTATCTATGGTAACATGAATAAATCGCAATTTTCCAAAACTTGGCTCATGGGTAACATCCATCTGCCACAAATGATTGGGCATTAACCCTCTAGGGTTAACGCCAAAATGAGGATTGGGCAAATGTGTCATACAAGATTTACAATCTTTTACAATTGTTCTGGCTTGCTCCTTTGTGATTTTAAACCTATGTTGCAAGGTGGTACTGTTGACATGAAACTGGGAGTGAAATAAAGTAGCTTGTTGTAGCACTGAAAGTATAAATATTGTTTTTGTAAGTTCATCAGCCTTTTGATTACCTTCATGGAGGGGACCAGGCAAATTAGTATGTGCTCTAATATGGCCTACGAATAGAGGTTCTTTTCTTGCCCACAAAAGTTTTTGTATTTGATAAAACAATTTAAAGGCTGGAGTATGAGGTGCTATTGGTCCTGCTAACTCTAATTTTGGGACGGTTTGTACAATATAGTGGCTATCTGAAAAAATGTTTACGGGCTGGTCCCTAAAATTTTCCAGAGCTCTTACCACAGCTTCCAATTCCACTAGTTGAGCTGATTTGTGTGCAGTTATGTAAGTCATATTTTCTTTTTTAGTGACTACTGTAGCAGTACCATTTGAGGACCCATCTGTAAATACATTAAATGCCTTAGGAATAGGTTGATTTTTTATTACCCGTGGAAATATAATAGGATGATTAATACAAAAAGATAATATAGGGGACTTAGAAATGGGAATGGAACCACCCTATGACCCAGCCATCCCACTCCTGGGTCTATTCCCAAAGGACTTAAAAAACAGCATATTACAGTGACACAGCTACCTCAATGTTTATAGCAGCACAATTCACAATAGCTAGGTTGTGGAACCAACCTAGATGTCCCTCGGTAGATGAATGGATAAAGAAAATGTGGCATATATACACAATGGAATTTTATTCAGCAATCCCGGGCCAAGTACGGAGGCGCCAATGCCCAAACATTGTCCAAAGCCAAAGCCCCGTAGTCCCACCGCAATTTAATTTATGCCATCTCCCCAAACAGGGCTCCTGCATTTCCCCCCTTTTGTTTAAAAGAGGTAATGCTCTAGGACGTCTATGTGCAATGTCATCGGATAATCAAGGCTGTGCCCTTGACTCCTGTCTTAGGTTGATATGGCCACAATGAGGACTGTCCCGTGCGACTGTGCCTGTCTTAGGTTGTCCCCCTCTGGGGATCTTACCCGTCATTGGCTAACCAGCCATCCAATGGAGCCCTTTAAGATCGACTGATGATGATCAGCCGTCCAATTGTGAGGAGATGTTGCGGCTTTAAGGCAACAAGCCTTTTGGTGACGAGCCAAATTGTAAAGCATAAAATTTGTTTAAACAAATTAGTGTTGCCCTAATCAAGTACCACTGAATTCTCTGGACAAATGTCCGCAAGGCATTGTCCCGTTAAAGTCCCAAACAATGAAAGATCAAAATGTCCATTTGTTATAACACGTTGATGTAGGAGGTCCCATGTATGTAGAGCCCACACTGTTGGTGAGGTTGTTGTGTGATGCTTGAGCAGCAGGGATGCTTGTGGTGACCGCGTTCCCTGCAGCTGTAGCAGAACCGTCTTTTTTTATATCTAGATAATGCACCGGCAAATCTTCAGGGCCCGCTTACCTAGAAACTCAAGCATCAAAGAAGAGTCGAGTTTGTCAAACTAAAAAACAGAATTATTAGATTAGAAAATTAAAGTTTGAGAATAATGAACATATCTATGTCAAAACACCAAAAATATTAGGTTATATAGCACTAGTCATAATGTTGTTTTGCTAAAGAGAAGTCCCAGGGATACCTATAATCAAAATTGAAAGTACCTTCATTTATAAAATTATTTACCTAAATTGAATACTCTTAACCTAAAATGAATTATTAAAGTTATTTGGATCCATATATATATATATAAATATTTATATATATATATATATATATATTCTTTTTCATAAGCGCTTTGTTCTTTGTGACGTCACACTGGACAGACGAACAAACATACAAACATATATTTGTGACGTCACATTAACATGAAATGTTGAGAACAAATGTACACATAAGGGTATAAAAAGAAAAAAAAAAATACAATTGTGTGCACACTAAAGAGAGATCTCCTCATCCCGGCCGGGCAGAATGACTCTTGAGTGTGAAACATTGAAGGATACTTTTGAGGGTAGTCATTCTATATCTTCATCTTGGTCTTCTTGACTTTGTACCTTTTTTATTAATCATTCCTCATACATCTTGATCATTTTGATGTGGTACCTGCTTTATTAATCTAGATGGTATCCATATTGGAGAGGATTCGTGTTTTGAAAAAACACAAACAGATCCTCTCCCCCAAATTAATACTGGATCTGGACCCTTCCATGTACCTGAAAGAACATCCTTCCAGTAAACCAAGGGTTTATTGTTGGTGTGGATTCCATGTCTGTCTCCAGCAGAATAAACCATTAGAGTCTAAAGTTAAAAAATTTAAGGTAAAACAGGGCAACTGCCAATCTGTCTTTAGGACTTTTCCAATTTCTTCTTTTTGTTTTAATATACATAATTTTCAGTGTGCGGTTTGCTCTTTCAATAATGCCCTGACCCTGAGGATTGTATGGGATTGCCTGTTTTATGGGATATGTTGAATTTTGCGCAAAACTGTTTGAAAGATGAGGACGTAAATGCGGGGCCATTATCTGTTTAAAGCATTTTTGGGATGCCCAATGCAGCAAAAGCTAAACAATGAGATGTGGACATCTTTAACTTTTTCTCCAGAATGTAAGTTAAGCAAAAAATCATGCCTGAACATGTATTCTATGGTTACATGAATAAATCGCAATTTTCCCAAATGAGTAACAACCATCTGCCACAAATGATTTTGGGCATTAATCCTCTAGGGTTAAAATCACCAAAATGAGGATTGGGCAAATGTGTCATACAAGATTTACAATCTTTTACAAATTGTTCTGGCTTGCTCTTTTGTGATTTAAACCTACTGTTGCAAGGTGGTGCTGTTGACGTGAAACTGGGAAATGAAATAAAGTAGCCTATTGGTCCTGCTAACTTAATTTTGGGACGGCTTGTACAATATAGTGGCTAAAATGTCCTATATGATAATGATTTCTTTTAGGGTTACGCTTACCCTGTACTTTTTGATAATGATTTCTTTTCAGGGTTAAGACTACCCTGGTTTGGTTGCAATGAATTTCCAAAAACTCTATTCTCAGCGATCAGCAAATAGCATAAAGAGAATTACTTTGGACAATAATGACATTCGCAGGTAAATGGATGAAAGTTTGGAGAATATAATGCTAAGTGAAATCAGTCAATCTCAAAAATCCAAATACCGAATGTTTCCTCTGACTGATATAAGGAAGCCGGTTCACAGTATTGATGGGTCGGTAATAGGTACATAGGAGGACTAGAGGAACACTATAATGGTCAAAGGGAAGGGAGGGGAAGGGAGGGTGTAAGGGGGGGTCTTAAGGGGGGAAAAGTGGTTGAATAAGATGGATATCATTATTCTAACTAAATGCACGATTGAAGACTTGAATGCTGTGAATATACTTTGAATACAAAATTCTGTTTTATGTAAAAAGATGCTCTATATGTATAGTATGAACTGTAATACATTATACTACTATAAATAAAAATTAAAAAAAAAGAATAAAAAATATAGGGGACTTAGGAAGATGATTATCAAAATTTGCAGAAGTAGAGCATTTAGCTATAGCCCAATCATTATCATTGAAGCATAAATATTCAATCTGTGATGATGAATAGGGAGTAATAATAGTAGCAGGGTGAATGCCAAATATTTTTAGTAGAAGTCTTAAGTCCTTGAAGAATAAGTTTAGCCACCATGGAGGTATAAGATTCAATTATACTTTTAGGAGAGACGGGCAAATGTATCCATAATAAAGGCCCTTGTTGCCAAAATACTCCTGTGAGCATGTCTATATTATAGTTTCCAAACCTTGCAGCCGCGTTTCTTTTAGCCTTTTCTATACAAAGTTCTTGGAATTGCGATCGCCAAACCAAGAATTGCCCCCTGCTTAATGTTGCTTTACATAGACTTTTCCAGTCTGAGGGGGTTAAGCTAAAGGTGTTAAGGGACTCCAGCATACTCAACGTGAAAGGAGCTTGGGGCCCATAAGTCATTACTGCCTCTTTGAGATTTTTTATTGTTTTGAAATCTACTGACTGATGGACCCTCTGTCCATTTTTCTTTTCAAATGCTGGCGGTTCCCAATGTATCTGTGAGTTGCCCTCGAGAGCGCATAAGCGATCAGAAAGACATTTATTTCTGTTTCTAGGGTATGCAAATGCCTAGTAATACCCTTCATATTTTCTGTAATGGATTCCACCCATGGGGGAGTAGAGGACACAAGTGGTTCCTCTACTTGACGGTCCTTTTTTCTCAGTCTTTTTTAGTTTCTTTTTTCCTCATTTTCTCAGGATCACTTTTACTAGATTCCTCACCACTGCTAATTTCACTGACAGCAATATCCTGAGGCCCAGGTTCCGTTAAGAGCAAGTATCCTTCAGCTATCACCAATAACTCCCGAATAGCTCTAATAGCTTGGATTTTTGTCATTTTTGGGACTCTTCTAATACTCTCTTTACTGGTCTTAGTTGGCCCAGTGGAAGCTACGCTTTTTTGATCACTTTCACTTTTTTCTAAATCCTCCTCACTGAGAACAGAGTCAGGTATATCAAGGAGTCTTTGCATAGCCTCTATCACTTGGGATTCAGTTATATTCGAACCCATCTTTAGAGACCTTTCAGTTCTTACCTGTCTGCTCCGAAGTCCCCATACGGGCCGCCACCTGTTGCTGCCTGAAGCGATGGCCGCTTGGAGCAACAAAGCCGCGGGAAGAAGTTCAGAGGCAAACTGGAGACAAACAGCTTTTTATTCTGATAACTTTTTTCTCTGGCTCTAACAACGACTAACACGCGCCGCACACACCACCAAAAAATGGCGCTGACCCGATCAGCAATCTCGGCCAAATCACTCAAGATCCCGGGCCAAGTCCCGTGAGACTACAGAAGGCGACAATGCCCAAATCTCCATGGCTCGTAGTCAACCGTAATTCAAGCCATCTCCCCAAACAGGGCTCCTGCAATATTTCTCCAAATATATTTGATTTTGATTGTTTAGAAAATTAATACATTTAGCTAGATGTGGTGGCACATGCCTGTAACCCTAGCATCTTGAGTCACTAAGGCAGGAGGATCACAAGTTTAAAGTCAGCCTTAGCAGCTTAGGGAGGTCCTAAGCAACTTAGCAAGATCCTGTCTCAAAAGTAAAAAATATAAAATAAAAGGTGGGGTTAAGCAGTCCTGGATTTAGTACCCCCCCAAAAAAGTAAAAAGTAAAAAAAAAAAAAAAAAGGTAAAAAAAAAATTTAAAAGTGATCTGTGACCTTATCTTACATTCTCACTTGCCAAAGCACACTCCCAGTTACTTATCTATTTCTTCTGCTATTTATTTCTATATTTAAAATTTTCATTTATATATTTTTTCTTGATTGTCTAGTGTTAAGCATCATATATTAACTTTCAACTATGGAAAATGTGGTGTTAACTCTTTTATATGCCCATTTCTTCCCCAACCAAATATATTCACTTGTCCCTTTCCATTGCTTCCCATATAGCTCTATCACAATTTTTGGTAAAGTCATTACTTAATGCTGTCTTAGTCCATTCAGGCTGCTATTACAAAGTGCCATGAACAGGGTGGCTCATCAACAACAGAAGTTTGTTTCTCGTGGTCTGGAGGCTGGGAAGTCCAAGATCGAGGGCCCACATTTGGTGAGGGCCTTCTTGTGCTGTATCAGGACATGGCAGAAGGCATCACATGGTGAAAGAGAGAGGGAGGTATGCCTGTTGAGAGCAGGAGAGCAAACTTGAACCCTCCATCCCTTCTATAATTGGCATGAATCCACACAAGAGGAGGGAGCCCTCAGGACCTGAACACCTCCTACTAGGCCCCACCCCAATAGTGTAGAATTGGGGATGAAGTTTCTAGTACATGCTTTCTGGGGGCACATTCAAACACTGGAACTTCCCAAGGGTCCCCTCTTCAAATCCTATCTCCTTGGAAGTAAAGGATTTCAACCTAGGAATTTTGGAGGGATAACAAACATTCAGGCTCTAGCAAGTGTTTATATTAGTATGATTTATATAAATATTATTCACAGCTAAACCATGTAATGGGCTATAGTCATCATTTTTCTTCCTTATGGAGTGAATATTTGCCATTTTTGGGGGATTTTGTTAAGAATTATATTTTTTAAATTTTAAAATAATTACAGATTTATAAGAAATCACAAAAATAGTGCAAGAGGTCCTGTTTATACCCCTGAACAGAGTTTCAAGGCCTCATGTATCCCTCACCCAATTTCTCTAGTGGTAACATCTTGATCAACTGCAGTGCACTAGCTAAGGTGGGAAACTGATACCGGTAAAATACTTGGACCTTACTCAGATTTCACCAGTCCTCTGTTTTAGCTCTGTGCGTCTCAAAGCTACCACTTCCTTTTATTTTTACCACTACAACTTTGTTCTGAGCTGCCACATCTCTTTTAGGATTTAGCATCCTCCTGACTTCTTGCTATTCTCCAGTCTGTTTCCACATAGCAGCAAGAAGAAGCTTCTAACCACAGGAGTAGATCAAGTCCTTTAACACTTTCCTGTTGCTCTTAGAATACAATTCAAACTCTTCATCGCAACCTCCAAGACCCTGTGGGATCTGGCTCTGTCTACCTCCTTATTTTATTATTTCTTTTTCTCTTTCTTTTTTTTTTTTTTTTTTTTCAGTACTGAGGATTTGAAACCAGGACTTTGCAGATACAAGGCAAACACTCTACCACTGAACTACACCCCTAGCCCATTTATTTATTTATTTATTTTTGGTACCGGGGATTGAACTCAGGGGTACTCGACCACTGGGCCACATCCCCAGCCCATTTTTTGTATTTTATTAGAGATAGGGTCTCACTGAGTTGCTAAGTGCCTTGCCATTGCTGAGGCTGGCTTTGAACTTGCGTTCCTCCTGCCTCAGCCTCTCAAGTGCTGGGATTAGAGGTGTCCCCAGCCCCTTTTTTGTATTTTTATTTAGAGACAGGGTCTCACTGAGTTGCTAAATGCCGTGCCATTGCTGATGGCTGGCTTTGAACTCATGATCCTCCTGTCTCAGCCTCCCAAGTGCTGGGATTACAGGTGTGCACCACTGTGCCTGGCCCATTTATTTATTTTTGAGACAGGATCTTGCTGTGTTGCCCAGGCTGACCTTGAACTTTTGATCCTCCCATCTCAGCCTCCCAGTAGCTGGGACTACAGCTATGTGCTGCCGCACCCAGCAATGTCTACTTCTTTAATGACATCTCAGACCACTCCTTGTATTCCAGCCTTGAATGTACCCTAACTGTTTTCTCCACCTTGTGCCTCCAGCAGTTTCTCCCAATGGCTGGCTTTTTCTCCTTTTTCAGGTCTTAGCTTAAAGGCCAGCCCCTCAGGCTTTCTCTGATTATCCTAACTAAAGTGTCATCTATATTTCAACATCAAATCTATAAATAAGTTCTATTGGCTCTATTTCAAAATATATTCAAAATAGTATTGCATCATGCCCTGTCAGCTACCACAGCTCAGCTCTAGTCTAAGCTGTCATCATTTCTGGCCTGGACTGCAGCAGCAAGCTAGCTGGTGTCCTTTCTTACACTCCCTACAGCACTTTCTCCACACAACAGCCAAAATAGTCTTTAAAAATGCAAATCAGAAAAAATGCATGAAGCTGGGCATGGTGGTGCACACCTATAATCCCAGCACTTGGGAGGCTGAGGCAGGAGGATCGCAAGTTCAAAGCCAGCTTCAGCAATGGCGAGGCACTCAGCAACTCAGTGAGACCCTGTGTCTAATAAAATACAAAAAAGGGCTGGGGATGTGGCCCAGTGGTCAAGTGCCCCTGAGTTCAATCCCCAGGACCAAAAATAAAACCAAAAACCAAAAACCAAAAAAACAAACAAACAAAAAGAATATACATATATATGGTCCCAATCTATAATTAATGGATTTATTTATTAGTTTTCTTCTTTTCTTTTTTTTTTAATGTCCATTTCTTAGTCTCAAGTATAAGATTCCCCCACCCCCACTTTTTTTTTTTTTTTTTTTTTAGGTGCTGGGAGTGGAACCCAGGGCCCTGTGTATGCGAGGCAAGTACTTTACCACTGAGCCCACCTCCAGCTCTTTTAAAAAGAGATATTTATTTTGAGACAGGGTCTCACTAAGTTTCCCAGGCTGCTACACTCCCTACAGCACTTTCTATTCCTAAAGAACAAAAAGGCTGAACTTGAGATCCTTCTGCCTCAGCCTCCTGAGTTGCTAGGGTTACAGGGGTGAATCATCACACTCAGAAAATAAGTTCTATTGGGTGTGTCAGCTTTTCATCACTGTGACAAAATAAGATAACAAAATAAGATAAACAGCCTACAAGGGGGAACAATTTATTTTGGCTCATGGTTTCAGGGTTTCAGTCTATGGTCAGTTGGCTCTGTTGCTTTTTGGGCCTGTGGTGAGGCAGCACATCAGGGCAGGGACATGTGGCTGAGGGAACTGTTCACCTCATGGTGGCCAGGAGGCAGAGAGAGAGAGAAGGAAGGGGCCAGAGTTCCACTATCTTCTTCTTCTTCTTCTTCTTTTTTTTCTAAAAATATTTATTTATTTTAGTTGTACACAATGCCTTTATTCTTATGTGGTGCTGAGGATCGAACCCAGGCCGAGCACGTGCTAGGCGAGTGCTCTACCGCTGAGCCACAACCCCAGCCCTCCTATCCTCTTCAAGGACATGCTCCAATGACACAACTTCATCCACTCGGCCCACCTCCTAAAGGTTCCACCACCTCCTGATAGCACTACAGGCTGGGGACCGAGCCTTTAACACATGAGCCTTTGGGGGACACATATCTGAACTGTAGTCAGGGGCAGGGAATTTTCTGCAACATTCACTATTCTTATCACTGATTTTTGTGGGATACAGAAGAAATAAAATAAAATTTTGTTCTTTGTATTCAGCTTGCAAAATAAGAGAGCCTACTTTTTGTGCTAGCTACTATTATGACTCCTCCTCTGGGAAACATTTTGGCCTGTCAAACAAGTCCTGTATATGCATCACATAGGATTTTACCAAAGTATTATGTACATTCACCCATTTTAAGTATATCGTCTGTTAAGTTTTCTTCTTCTTCTTTTTTTTTTTTTTTTTTTGGTACTAAGGATTAGGTGCTTACCCACTGAGCCATATCTCTAGCCCTTCTTTAAAAATACCTTTTATTTATTTATTTATTTATTTATTTTTATGCAGTGCTGAGGTTTGAACCCAGTGCCTCACACATGCTAGGCAAGTGCTCTACCACTGAGCTACAACTGCAGCATGCCCATCCCCCCAAGCCCTTTTTATTTTTTTCTTTTGAGACAGGGTCTTGCTAAGGTGCTTAGGGCCTTGCTAAGATGCTATGGCTGGCTTTGAACTTGCAATCCTCCTGCCTCAGCCTCTTGAGTTGCTGGGATTACAGGCGTGCACTACCATGCTCAGCTAGCTGCTTCTTTTTTTTTTTGGTACTGGGGATTGAACCCAGGGGCACTCGACCACTGGGCCCCACCCCCAGCCCTTTTTTGTATTTTATTAGAGACAGGGTCTCATTGAGTTGCCAAGTGCCTCGCCATGGCTGAGGCTGGCTTTGAACTCGAGATCCTCCTGCCTCAACCTCCCAGGTGCTGGGATTACAGGCGTTCGCCACCGCGCCCGGCTGCTGCTGCTGCTTCTTCTTTTTTTTTTTTTTTTTTTAATATTTATTTATTTGCTTTAGTTGTACACAATGGGTTTATTTGTATGTGGTGCTGAGGATCGAACCCGGGCCGCGCACGTGCTAGGCAAGCACTCTACCGCTGAGCCACAATCCCAGCCCCTGCTGCTTCTTTTTAATTGTGTAAAATATACTTAACAAAAAGCTTGCCATCTCAACCCTGTTTAATAGTGAAGTATAGGCGTGTTAAATACATTCACATTGTTGTGTTATCATCACCATAGTTCATCCACAGAACACTTTTCTTCTTGTAAAACAAAAACTCTATAGCCCAAACCCTATAACTCCCCATTTCTGTTCCACCCCAACCCCTGGCAACCTTCATTCTGCATTTTTTCTCCAGGAATCTGACTTAGGCTTTTTTTTTTTTTTTTTAATCAAAATTTGCCATCTTACCCACTTTTTCCGCCCCTAAATTAATTAATTAATTTATTTTACAGTAGAACATCTTACCCACTTCTAAGTGTACAGTTCAGGTAGCTATTTTTTTTTTTCCCAGTCCCAGAGATTGAAGCCAGGGCCTCATGCATGCTAGCCAGTGAACTATATACCCAGCTTAAGTGTACAGTTCAGTGGTGTTAAGCAGTGGCTTCTTTTAAAGGTAGTTTTAGGTTTAGCTTTGACTGTGAAAAACCTCAAATAACAGTAGCCTAAATAAGATGGTTCATTATCACCAAGGAACCAGGCTCCTGTTTATGCTTCGTCACTTGTAACACACAGTTTGCCATCGCAAAATTCAAGATGGCTGCTCCAGTTCCAGCCATTAGTTCCACATTCCCGCTGATATGAACATGAAATGGGGAGAAAGGCACATTTTCTCTCTCTTAGAGCACTTCATAGAAATTACACTTATTTTGTGCTTATGTCCTATTGAACAGAGCCTAGCAATATAGGTCCATCCTGCAGCAAGGAAGTTGGGAGATGTGGCCTTCATTCTGGGCCACATATTCCAGTTTTAATTTGTAGGTCCTACTGCTGAGAAAGAAAAGAAGGCATGTTGGGGACCTCCCCCCAACCCCAGTGTTTGCCATTTCTTCCCTGCTTCCTGGCACTGGTCACTGCACTGAAACCAATTCCTTGCTTCCTGGAGTTTGGACTCCTTCAGCCAGGGGCTGTCTTTTTATCCCTGAGCTCGGAAGCAGGTGCATTTCAGGTTGCATAAATAAATGATTCCAGTCCAACCACCTTATTTTAATAATTATTGAAAGAAAGCCCTGAAGAGTAGTGACTAGGATCTTCTAGAGTCATCCAGTTCAAGTTCCACTGAATTCACGAAACTGCTTCACTCATAACTGGTGGATGGCTTCCACCAGGCCACACCCACTGCGGGGCACTCCCTGCCCCCACTGCTGGGCAGGCTCTTCCTAGAGCCCCACATGGCCTTCATGGAACTCTGCCATTGGCCCCATGCTGCCCTCCATATCTGCATTCACTTCCACACCTCCTCCTGCCCCCAGGCCTTCTCTTTGCAGGAGAGAAACCTCCCACCAGGTCTATACCAGCTGTTTCCCCTTGAGGGGTGGAGGATCATTCTGGGCCTGACAGTCTCCTGAGGCCAAGAACCTGGGCAGGAAACTTGTCCCACCTTTGTTTCGAAGCCCTCCTGGATTGAGTAGAAGAGAGCCAACAGCCCTCACACCTTGCCAGGGGTCTGAAGGAATCCAGATCCATTGTTTTCACACCAATGAAAGAGGAAGTGAGTTCACTTGGGAGTTACTTCTTTCACATGTAAAGACACATATGCCCTCCCCAGGATGAAAACTGCAGATTCAGGGAGAAGATGGACATCATGCCAAGGAGGTAGGAGAATGTGTATCATGGGTCCCCTGATGCTGTGCAGATTTCTTGGTTGGCCAGTGAAAGTCTCCCCATGTCTCCTGGAGATCCGTTTCCCTTCCCAAGGGAGTTCCTAGAAGTCAGGGAGAGCCTACCCTGGCACCTTGTGCAGCTGTCGTCAGTGTCAGGTAATTGTCCAATCCAGAACTGGGGATTCAGAGGGGCTTCTGATGCTCTTGGGCAGGAATTCTAGGCCATGAGGTGGGAACTAGTGTGGCTGAAGAGCCAGATGGGAAAGAGGTGAGGAGCCGCACAAAGGTGGACGGGGGCCACATCTGGGGCAGATGTGTGTCTCCATGAGACGTGGGGATTTTCACTGGCCAACCAAGAACTCTGCACACAGGCTGTGGCTGTGGCTCAGTGGTAGAGTGCTTGCCTCACATGTGTGAGGCACTGGTTAGACTCTCAGCACCACATAAAAATAAATAAAAGTCCAACAACAACTAATAAAATATTAAAAAGAAAGAAAGAAAGAAATCTGCACAGCATCAGGGGACCTGTGACATACATCCGCCTACTTCCTTGGAATGACGTCCAACTCCTCCCTGAATTTTTAGTTTTCATGCCCTTTCTAAATACTGTCACCATGGATGTCCCACAGCCTCCACAGACTTGCTGGCCTGATCAGAGGGGCCTGCCCCTGAAAGCCTGTGGCCCCCCTGCTCGTGGCCTGGTCTTTCTGGGTTGGTTTGTGTTGTGAGGTCTGAAGACCTCTTCCTTCACCTTTCCTGCCTTCCCATAGTCCATCATCCTCTGCTGGCTGCTGGCCTTCTTAGGCTAACCCTACCTGCTCTAGGTCTCAGGGTCTACTCCCCTGAGATGACTGCAGTGGGAAGTCCCATCTCTGGGGCACCTAAGAGTGTCGCTGCTAAGCTCTCAGGGAGACAGTGTCAGGTGTGACAAAGGGCATAGAGGAGGCATCATGCAGGTGCCAGGGTCACACACTGGCCTCTCAGCTGGGGCTTCACACCTGGCCTCCCAATTCTTTCCAGAGCCGGGCGCGGTGGCGCACACCTGTAATCCCAGCACTTGGGAGGCTAAGGCAGGAGGATCGCGAGTTCAAAACCAGCCTCAGCAATGGCAAGGCACTTAGCAACTCAGTGAGACCCTGTCTCTAATAAAATACAAAAAAGGGCTGAGGATGTGGCCCAGTAGTCAAGTGCCCCTGAGTTCAATCCCCAGTACCAAAAACAAACAAACAAACAAACAAAAAACACCAATTCTTTCCAGAAAGAACTTTGAGCTTTACCTCTCACTACCCTGAACTTGGCATCTGAACTCCATTCCCCCGTGATGCCTCTTCTCACCAAGTCTTCTTTCCTTGCCACAGGAGTGCTGAGGCTCTAGGAGTGCTGAGCAAGAACCAGGGTCACAAGGTATCCCTTCTCCAGAGAGCTTGGGGATGGCTGCATCAAATGATTGCCCTGCAGCCTCATGGTCTGTCACGGGAAGCTTCTTCTGCTTTCTTTTGGACATGGTCACCAGGGGGGCCAATGCAGGGCAGAGGCGTGGGTGGGAGGTAGTGAAGAGTGGGAGCAAGTGGCATTAATTTAGATGTGGACCTTTAAGAAAAATGCTCAGAGAGAACCATCTTCTCCAGTGCTAAATATCAAATGAGTCAGCCTCCTCCCCCACATTCCCTGGCAGAGTGGGGCAGGCTGGTGCCGCTTCCTCGCTAACTCACAGCAACGGAGCCCATAGCCATGCTTGGGTCCTGATGGAGCCCCAGTCCCAGGTGACCCAATACTTCTTTGTATTTTACTCATTACTTTCAGAGGAGGGAGACAGAGGTGAGGCTTTGTTTCCTCTCCACTTCAGAGGGGACAGTATTTGTCTCCCACCCTTTCTTTTTTGTTTTGTACTGACGATTGAACCCAGGGGTGCTTAAGCACTGAGCTGCTCCCCCAGCCCTTTTTAATATTTTATTTAGAGACAGGGTCTTGCTGAGTTGCTCATGGCCTCGCTAAGTTGCTGAGGCTGGCTTTGAACTTGTAATCCTCTTGCCTCAGGCTTCTGAGCCACTAGGATTACAGACATGTGCCACTATGCTGGGCCCACCCTTTCTTTGGCTATTGCTTTTGGGTTGAGGAATTCACGCCTGCCCTGTCACCTTGATGGCATGGACCTCTCCCTCCAAACCTCCCTCCCGTGCTCCAGTGCTTGCCCTCTCAATGGTAAATGGGACTCAGGGGGGCATTTCTGAACAACCAAGGTGAGAAGAAAGAGCAGACTGCACGCCTCAGTGCTTGCTCACGAAGAGCTGCTTGCAGAGCCAGGGTCGTGAGGCTCAGCCCTCACATTGGCAGGTGGGTCCCTTGCTGCAGCCAGGTGAGTTAGCAAAGAGGGAACTTCCATTCATTTGGGCAAATATGTTATATTGGAGTTATCCTGGAAAGAAGCCCAGCCTGCAATGGCACGTCCCCGAGGATGGGGGTTGCAGAGAGTGGGAGGGGAAAAGACAAGGAGAGAGGAAGGGCTTGTGTCCCCCAGGGTCTCCTCAGATCTCTAGCCCACGGAGATCCCCAGCCAAGGGCGGAGGCAGCCTGGGGACTGCAAAAGCAGAGATGGACTCGAGGACAGACTCCAGAGGCTTGGTTTTATTATGCAGTTTGCTTTTTCCTCAATGAGATGCCATTAAGCTGTGGTGGCACTATACACAGTCACAGGACAGGCAGAGCTGCCGGGTGGGGAGCTGGGTGTTGGGAAAAGCCATCTCCCAAGGAGTGTGCTACTCTGGGGTCTCACTCCATGGCCTGCCTTGGGCCCCCCCGGGTTCCTGAGGAGGCAAGCCTGCGGGGCAGGGGCTGTCTGGGGGCTCAGGGCCCAGCCAGCAGGGGCTGGCACTGATGGGCGAGGGAAAGAAGAGCCTCCCTTAGGAACTTGGTCCAAACTCTGTGCGGCTCTGGGACTCTCTCTCCCTCCTCCCTCTCCCCTCCTCCCTGCAGAACCTGCAGGATGGTGATGTGGAATATCTGGGGAGCTTGGGACAGCCCAGGAAGGGGTTTGTCCTCCTCGTCCACCCTCACAACCGTTGGCTGCAGCAGTGAGGGACCGCAGCCTCACATTCTCGGCGTCTTTCACGGTGGGGGGGGATGGCCCCGCCTTCCGCCTGCTTCTCCCCCACTCCACTTCCTGCGGCTGCTCCCTGGCTGACTCTGCATCTCCACCGGATCAGGCCTCTGGCCCAATGTCCCTAGGGGACTTCTGCAGTGGCAAGAGGGTGGCTTTTTTGCTGTGGCTGAGAACGTTCCTGGAGATGCTCAGTTCTCACCCTCACGCCATGGGCTATGCATGCTGGGCAGTGCCCTCACACCTGGGGTCTTGAGGTGCCAGGTCTCAGAACAGAGCGTGTCTGCCAGACCCAGACACACCCCACCCGCTCCTTGTCCAGGTCAGTCCCAGCCTGTGGTTCTGGAAGGTGGGTGTGGATAGACCCACCCAGAGACTGGTACCCTCTACTGGTCACATGACCCCACTCTCCATCAGGTCGCCTACCCTGGCTTCCCTCATCACAAACTCCCAAAGAAAAGGAAAGATAAATCCTAAATAAACCAGATAGAAGCAGCTCTGGAACAAAGAGTACAAAAAGACAGCCAGTGGCGTGCGGAGAGGGTGAAGTGGCAGTGGGGCAGGTGGGCAGATGATGGCATGCAGCACTGGGATTCCTTACAAGGGGTGGGGTCCCCGTTTCTCCCCAAGGTGTGTGAGGGACTGGGGGAGAGGGTCAGCCAGCTCAGAGAAGCAGGACCTTCTCTGTACTGGGCCTTGAGGCTTCCTGTATCCTCCGTGGGCCCAACCAGTCACAGGGAAATGAAATCCGTGGCCTGGAGGAGGGAGAGTGAGAGCAGGAGCAGCAGCAGCCATGAGGTATTCTGAGCCAGCAGGCTTATGCCCTCACACTTGACCAGCTTGTCTGTGAAGAGAGAATGGGGTAGGGGAGGGAATAGGATTCAGGCAGGCAAAGGCCCAAAGCAAGGGTGTGTTCCCTTCAGGGGAATGGGTGCCATGATGTCTTAGCTAGACCAAGCTGGTCTAGAAGAATCAACTGTCTTTCCCATTTGCAGATTTCTGAGCCCCTTGAACACATATCTTATGAAAATCTTGGTAAACATCATCACAAGAAAACTGGGTGAGGGAGGTAATGTCATTTTTGCTTTCCAGGTGGGGGGAAGGGTTGGGAGGTCAACACAATAGAAGTGGCTACTACACCCCTCTGCCTGTCTGGCATCCACATGGAAGGCAGTGGTTCCCCAGGGGACCAGGCAGCAGTAGGGAGAGAGTGAGGGAGCTGTGGGGCTCCTTGCCTTTCCAGCCTAGCTACGGGCACTAACTGTGTTCTCACCAGCCTGGTTGTTCCCAGCCTGGCTCTCCTGGCCCACTGGCCTTGCTGGGGACTTGTCTCACCTCTGAGCACAGAGACGTTCTGGTGGGAGATGGTGGGAGGCTGACCGGAGAGGCGGAGTTCGCACGTGTAGGTCCCCTCATCCTTGTTGGTGAAGTCGGCTAAGTAGAGGACCTTGATGTTGTACTTGCTGGTGAAGTTGGTCCGGGAGCGGTATGAGTGCTCGGGCACCCCCACGGTGCCATAGAGCACGTGCTTCTTTTTCTCGCGGGTCAGGCTGAACTCGTACTGGATGGGCAAGCTGGTGGTGTTCTCATGGTGGCAGTCCAGACGAAGGCTCTGGTTCACCAGGCAGGCCGTTAGGCTGGTCACCTTCTGCCCTCGGGATACCTGCAAGACTGGCACCAGCAGTGCCCCCTTCGAATTGGGGGAGAGCTGACAGCAGGGGGCCTCCCACCCGCATTAAGAGTAGACTTGGGCCAGGCTCAGCAGAACATAGTGGTCTGCTCGCTGAGTGCCTCTTCCCAAACCAGGGGTCCCAGAGGACAGTCCACCCTGCCAGATCCCAGCTTCCCTCTCTAGTCTGTCTGTGTGTTTCAAGGATAGGAGGTCTTGGGGGGGGCAGTGAGGGTCTTAGTCCTCATCGGAGAGTCCAATTCACTAGTATGGGGCAGGGCTCAATGGATGCAGTCCGCAGGTCACTAGGCTGAGTAGCTGATTTAGGGATGGAAAAGAGCCCTCTCTCCTTCAGTCACCTGCACTTTCTGAGGTTGCAAGGAAAATATTAGCTTCTCTGAAGGACAGGAAGCCAGGATGCCTAGAATGCTGGCCCTACCCCTTGCCCAGTACCTGCCAGCAGGAGAGCGATGCCGATGGCCGGGTTCATGGTGCCAAGAGCTCAGTCCTGGGGTGGGAAGAGAGGGGAATCAGCCAAGAGATGGGGCAAGTGTGCCCACATTTACTGCCAGGACACGGGCTCTGGGGCACCGTGGTGAACATCTAAGCCCTTCCTTCCATCCCTCCCCCTCTCCCCATTTCTCTCTGAAGGTGACATTGCCCCTGCTCTTTCCCCCCCAAGGATAGCAAGGGGGTGGGGGAACACACCCTTGAATGGTGTGCATATGTGCTTGGCCACGGAGCACTTCCTAGTTGAGCTTCTTTCTTCAACTTTAACTATTATTTAAGTTTGTGGTACTGGGGATTTAACCAGGACGCTCTACCACTGAGTTGCTACCCCAGCCCCTCCTTTTTGATACCAAGGATTGAACCAGGGGCACTCGACCACTGAGCCACATCTCCAAGCCTTTTTATATTTTATTTCAAGACACGGTCTCCCTAGTTGTTTAGGGCATTGCTAAGTTGCAGAGGCTGGCTTTGAACTCAGTTCTCTTGCCTCAGCTTCCTCAGTCTCTGGCATTACAGCATTGCACCACTTCGCCCAGCCCCAGCCCTCTTAAAATTTTTATTTTGAAACAGGATCCCACTAAATTGCCAAGGCTGGCTCAACTTGTGATCCTCCTGCCTCAGCCTGAAATTGCTGGGATTACACCACACCCAGCTAGATGACTTTATTTTTACCACTCTTTTTTCAGAATGTAAGACCTATGAGGGCAAGATTTACTATTTAATTTTTTGAAAGTTTAATTTGATAAAATACATATAAAATTTACTATCTTTATCTTTTTCTTTTCTTTCTTTTTTTTTTTTTTTTTTTTTTTGGGGTATTGAACTCAGGGGCACTTGACCACAGGGCCTCATCCCCAGCCCTTTTTTGTATTTTATTAGAGACAAGGTCTCACTGAGTTGCTAAGTGCCTCACCACTGCTGAGGCTGGTTTTGAACTCGTGATCCTCCTGCCTCAGCCTCCCAAGTGCTGGGAGTACAGGCATGCGCCACTGCGCCTGGCTTAAAATTTACTATCTTAACCATTTTTGAAAGTGGGGTACTAGGGATTGAACCCATGGGTGCTTACCATTGAGATACATCCCAGTCTTTTTTTTTTTTTTCTTTCTTTAATTTTAGAGACAGAGTCTCACTAAGTTGTCTACCTGGCCTCCAATTTGTAATCTCCCTGCCTCAGCATCTGAGTTGTTGGGATTAAAGGTGTGCACCCTTGTGGTAGGCTCTTAGTCAATTTTTTCTTTTTTCATGGTGCCTAGGATTGAACTCAGGGTCTCAGTTATGCTAGGCAGGCATTCTACTACTGAGCTGCATCCCCAGTCCTCTTGACCATTTTTTTTTGGGGGGGTGGGTAACCAGGGATTGAATTTAGGGGCACTCAACCACTGAGCTACATTCCCAGCCCTATTTTGTATTTTATTTGGGCCAGGCTCAGCAGAACATAGTGGTCTCACTGAGTTGCTTAGCACCTGGTGGTTGCTGAGACTGGCTTTGAACTGGAGATCCTCTGGTCTCAGCCTCCCAAGTGCTGGAATTACAGGCATGGGCCACCACACCCGGCTTGACCATTTTTTTGAAGGGTACAATTCAGTAGGGTTTAGTACATTCACATTGTTGTGTAACCAATCTCCAGGGCTCTTTTTGTCTTTCAAAATGAAAATTCTAATGAGCAATTAAACAAAATTTCCTCATTCAGGGACTTCTTATTTTCATTTGTTGAAAAAAAAAAAAAAAAAAACAAAAAACAAACCACAATATCTAGAATATTTCCTGGTATATTAAGAGAGTTCAAAAGATACTTATTTGGGGGCTGGGGATATAACTCAGTTGGTAGAGTGCTTGCCTTGCAAGTTCAAGGCCCTGGGTTCAATCCCCAGCATCACACACACACAAAAATATTTCTTTCTTTCTTTTTTTTGGTATCAGGGATTGAACTCAGGGGTACTCGACCACTGGGCCACATCCCTGGCCCTTTTTGTATTTTATTAGAGATAGGGTCTTACTGAATTGCTAAGTGCCTCGCCACTGCTGAGGCTGGCTTTGAACTCATGATACTCCTGCCTCAGCCTCCCAAGTGCTGGGATTACAGGCGTGCGCCACCGCGCCCGGCAGATGTTTCTTTATCTATCTATTAATTGGTACCAGGGATTGAACCCAGGGATGCTTAACCACTAACCCACATCCCCAGCACTTTTTGAAAAAAAAATTATTTAGAGACAGGGTTTTTGAGTTGCTCAGGGCCTCGCTAAATTGCTGAGGCTGGCTTTGAACTTGCAATCCTCCTGCCTCAGCCTCCCGCTGGGATTACAGGCCATGGCGCTTGGCAAAAGATATTAATTAAATGAATGAAGGAATGAGGGTCTCTGAGCCTTAGATACCCATGGGGTTTGGTAAGGATTAGAAAAATGGCAAACATTTGGCAGCAGATTGCTTCATAAGTGATCCTGAAAGGTTAACGGCTAGGGATGATGTCAGGTGTGTGTCTGGTCAATGCGCTCCCAGATAGGCTTCCACTGAGGGCTCAGTTAAGGTTTTCCCGGATGTGTTTAAGGGAAAGCGACAGTGTTCTCCGTATATGAGCCAAAAAAGCTTCCAAACGTCAAGCGCTCTAGGATTTCAGGGGCTGCAGTTTTCTAGCTGGCTTCAACAGGCTCCTTGCCTTATCTTTTAAAGTTATTATTATTATTTTTAACAGCCTAGACTGGACAGCATCTTGGCGAGGTGACAAGGAATGGGTAGTCTAGACTGTCCGCGGCAGGGCTAGCCTGGGAGCGGTCACAGGAGGTGTGTGCGCCTAAGAAAGCGCTCGGGCCCTGCGTTGGTTCCCTGCACCCGGGTGCTCAGGGAGCGCCCAGGATACCTGGCGCTCAGCCCCTGGGCGGGCGAGGCTAGGGTGCCCTCTCCTTCCGGGGTACGGCTGCCGCCCTGAGCCGAATTCTGGGGCTCTGCAGCGGAGGTGACTGGGCTGGCGGAGGTCTTTGATTTGAGGACACTGGGTTACGGAGGAGTACGGAGGAGGAGTACGGGCTCGGGAACTAGAAGAGGTAGGGGGAGCGGTGGCCAAAGAAAGGGAAGAAATGGGGCCGGGGCTGGGGGGTGTAAAGCCAAAGGGAGGGGTAGAGAGTAGTTGAGGAGGCGCAGTTTATTTTATTTTTTTTCTCCTCTGCTGGGTGTCCCTGCAGCCCAGACCTAGGGAAGCTCTGCGCTGCCTCCTTCTCCAGCCCCCGCTCGGCGGGCCCCACCCTTATTCCGTTTCTGTATTTCAATCCTCTCCTTTTCCAATTGAGGCTCCCCTTCCCCCTCTCTCATCCTTTTCAGTCTCCCCTCCCCCGTCTGCCCGCCTTCCACCCAGTCCCCGCCCGCGGCACTGCGGTTTCCCTACCTCTGGTGCCCCACACCCAGCCCGTGGCGAGGTCATCCAGCAGAGATTCCCTATAGCTTGCCAGCCTCTGTCTTCTCCCCCATTTTCGCCCCGCTCCCACCTTTGCGAACTGGGCTCGGGGACGTCTGGGTGGAGAGCAGAACCAAAGGCTGTCTTTAGTGTCCTTCCCCTCGGTTCTTCTCCAGCGCCCCAGCCCCGGATGACCGTCCGCCAGCAGTGAAAGCCACCGAGCGCCTTCCGTCAAAGGCGGGCTGCGGCGTGGCTGCTACCCTGCAGAGCGTCCCACTCCCGCCCCGGCCTGGGAAGCAGATCCTTCCCCGGCGCCCTCAGACCGTTTCCCGGGGCCTCGGGATGAGAAGGCTTGCACGGGCACCTGGTGGCTCTCCGGGCGACCCAGGTCCGGCCTGGCTCCAGCTCTCACCTGCGCTCCGGTGCTCTGCTGCTGCAGCCTCCTCCGGATGCACCGCCGCCTCCAGTTGCTGCACCCTGCAAGGAGCCCGCAGTTTTCACCAGGGGTGGGAGAAAGGGGGAGCAGGGAGGGCCTCAGGACTCAGCCAATCAGAGGCTGAGGGGAAAGGATGGAGGGGGCGGGCGGAGAAGGGGAGGAGGAGGCGGTTGGGTCTTGGTGTGGGAAGGTGGCCGGCTGCCGCATAAGGGGGAGCTCAGCCCTGTGACCGGCCGGCTTGGCCAGGGACGGGAGGGTGTTGGACCCTGAGATCAGAGTGGCGCAGCCCAAAAACCGGTAGCCGCCTCACTGAGCACCCCCCCGCAATGATTCTCTCCTTTTAAGGCTCTAACCCCGTCGTCAAAAATCTGTGGGAAAACCAAAAGGTAAGGAGTGCAGGAGGGAGGCCGGCCACACTTCCTCCTTGACTTTTCGGCTGGAGCCGTCTTCCTCCTGAGCCACCGGTGAGGGAATGTCCCACTGTGTGGGAATGCCCCAATCTCTCCAAAGGAAGCGGGTTTGAGCAGCCCGTCGGAAGAAGGCAGGGGTTGCACCCAACTGGCCCTTCCTTGGTTCCCAGCCCAGCCCAGCCCTGCCCTGCCCTGCCCTGCCTTACTCCAGAGTGGCCTAGCCCTTCAGTGGAGCCTGCTGGTGATTTCTGCTGTCCTGTACTCCTGTCTCCCTGCTGTGCTGGCACCTCCCCACCCAAATGGCTGGTAGGTTCTTCTCACTTTTGTGAATACTGTCTGGTCTTCAGACAAACTAGCGTTGTCTTTTTACCAAGCACTGTGCTGGGCACTTTACATCAATGGTCACATTATTCCACAACACCACCCTGGGTTGGTCCCATTCCACCCCCGATCCCACTTCTGGGTTTGCCAGTTATCTGGCCTTGGAACCCAAGCCCGCAGCGCTGAGCCATTCCACTCTGCTGCAGGCAGCCTAGTGGGAGAGGAAAGAGGGGGAACTCTGGGAAAGGGGTGGAGACCATGAAAAATCTGGAAAAAGAATAGGCTGAGACCTAGCTTCTGATTTCCTGGAGTACCTCTTCTACTTCATCAGTTTTTTTTTCTCCCAGTATTGGGGATTGAATCCAGCGGTACTTTACCACGGAGGTGCTTCCACAGCACTTTTTATTTTGAGACAGGGTCTCACTAAGTTGCCCAGGCCGTCCTCGAACTTGCAATCCTCCTGCCTCCCCCTATGGAGTAGCTGGGATTACAGGTGTGCACCACCAGGCCTGGCTACCCCATCAATGTGGTGTCACCAGAGGAGTCCTTTTTTTCACGTGCTGATGACTTGCCCACCCACCCACAACTTTGCCAATACTTTTTTTTTAAACAAAGGTTTATTTGATTGATTTGATCCTTCTGTCCTGTGTGAATTCTGGGCAGGGTATACTGTGACCTGACCCTGCCTTCCAGCCCTCTGCCTGCCCATTCTCCTATTTCCTCATAGAAGTCAGCCCTGGCATCTTCACTGTAGTTTCCAATACTATAATGGCACTGTTGGACTCTATCTATCCCTGGACACACAAGTGGGAGTTTCATTTTCCTCTCTGTCCCTTGGAGAGCTAGGTGGTCTTCCAGCACTTAGAGTGATGAACAACTCCAACTAGAATGAGCCTTGCTGATAGCCCAGTCCAAAGCCGGTGATTTCACTTTTGTAAACTACAGAAAGTCCTGGGGCACTTCATGAAAATTGCAGTCCCCCACTCCCCACCTAGGCCCCTCTCACTGTAGTTCTCAGTCTGCATTTTTCCCAAGTTCTGCAGGGTCTCCAACTATGAAACACTGGTCTGGTAAGACCATCCCTTTGCAAGGATGAGCCTACCTGGCTTCTCATTGTTCATAGGGAAAGTTTTAAGGCCCCGGATGGCCTGGCCTCTGGCTGCAAACTTCTACTACTCCATCTTTCCTGTTCATCTTCCTGCTGCATTCCAGACATGCTGGCCTCCTCTCTGTCTCTCCATGGCAGGGTGTTTTCCTACTACTTGGCAGTTTTCTGATTCTTAGACCAGGGATTTTTCCTATTAGAACACAATTGCTTTAGTTTGGCATCTAACTCTTCTTTTGCTTGCTCTCTCTTGTGCACACGTGTGTACACACACACACACACACACACACACACACACACACCACAGCTAGGTGCTGGAGATGGGAATACCCAAAGGTCTCTTAACCAGTGGTCTAGTCAGGACTCTGGCTGGCCAAAGCCCTGGGTGCTCCATCTCCACTCTGCTGCCTTGTCTCTGAGTGTTGCTGGGTGCAAAGCCTTGCTGTGCTACTTTGATAAAGTTAAGAGAACCTGGCCTACTTTCTGGGTCCCTAGGCATTTTGCCTTCAGGAAAGGGAGGGGGAGTGACCTGTTAGGGCATGTAATTGTGTTTCTGCCCGAGCAAGGTCTCCAGTGGGGTGGAGTGAAAGGCTCAAGTGAGATGAGATGAGGCTTGGGGACAGACCCAGGTTGATAAAGGGGAGGAGATTTTAAAATTCCCACTTCCTAATGGATAGAGTCTGAGTGCTGAAAGCAAGAGGGAATCCAGCCAATGTAATAGTTCTTGCCACACTGGGGCTGCTCCGCTGCTTCCTTAGCCTTCCCTTCTCCCACCATCTCCTGCTGCCCCAGCTAGATTTCTAGGGCAACCAAAGGATGGCCAGCCATTCCCTCTTCATATTGACAGGTTTCATAGAATGTCCTTGTAGAATCACAGAGGCGGTAGAGTCACCCCATTGTTTTTTTTTAAAGATTTTAAAAATATTTATTTATTTGCTTTAGTTGTACACAATGCAATGCATTTATGTTTACGTGGTGCTGAGGATCGAACCCGGCCGCACATGTGCTAGGCGAACACTCTACCGCTGAGCCACAACTCCAGCCCTACCCCATTATTTTTTAGAGGGGATCTGAAGTCCAAGAAGGGAAATAATTTGTCAGAAGTCAGACACATACTTTGGGAAACAGCCAGGCCTGTGGATCTCATATCTTGACTTCATGCATAGTGCTCCCCAGTGCTCCCAGGGTGGTCCCCAGAGCTTACTAGACTGATTTCACTGGTCCAGTATGAAAATGTGGGACACCCTGGGCATGGCTGTCAGGTGGTCACCCTTGTTTGGATCCCTCCTATTTAGCCTATTGATGGGGGAAAGGTCCCTACCCTAGGGTTATGGGGATGCCTGAATGCATGACACCACACTAGACAGGTGAGATCAATAACAGGTTATAGGTCACATATACTCACAGTCCAGAGGAGGACATCAGATGCCCTGAATTATCATACAGGACTGTTGCTGCCTGAAGCGATGGCCACTTGGAGCAACGAAGCCGCGGGAAGAAGTTCAGAGGCGGACTGGAAACAAACAGGCTTTTTATTTTGCTAACTTTTCTCTCCGACTCTGACAACAACTCTAACACGCACCACACACACCACCAAACAACCAACAACCAAATGGCACCAACCCGATCAGCAATCTCGGCCCAAATCTCTCGAGATCTCAAGCCAAGTCTCGTGAGACTACGGAAGGCAGCAATACCCAAACATCTCCAGGGCCCGTAGTCAACCACAATCTTAGCCATCTCCCCAAACAGGGCTCCTGCACAGGACTTGCAATCAGAAATAGGATGTGCAGGAGGCAGGCTTTGTAGTATCAAAAGGTTGGGATGTGTCCCCCATTTCCTCCTGGAGGGTGTGATTGGCAGTTTGAATAATTCTAAGGGCAGATAGAAAAATGAAGCTCACTATTCAAGGATAAGCAGGAACTATGCCTGGTCCTCTTAATAAAGAGGATTGTTTGACCAGGGGTCTTATCAGCGAGGGGGAAGAGAACTTGCAGTTCCCTTCTGATTTTATCAGATGTAAAAATATTTAAGGCCCTCCTGATTTTTTTAGCTGTCATAGCTACACAGAATATTGAGCCCCAATTTTGGGTTAATTGATACCACACACCTGCCTGCTCTTTCTTTCTTCCTTCCTTCCTTCCTTCCTTCCTTTCTTTCTTCCTTTTCTCTTCTCTCTCTGCCAGGGATCTTAACTCTCTCTTTTTATTTCTGCCAGGGATGATTGAACCCGGGCTGAGCGCTTAACCACTGAGACACATTGAACCACTGTCCTTTTTATTTCATTTATTTTGTTGAGAGAGGAAAACTAAGTTTTTACTCACTAAGTTGCTTAGGAGAAAGATTAGAGAGAGCTTGCTAAGTTGCTGAGGCTGGGATCCTTCCTACCTCAGCCTCCCCTAGCTGCTAGGATTAACAGGTGTGAACCACTGCGCCTGGCCATACCTGCCCTTTCTGTATGCTCATTCTAATATCAGGTGGAACTTATGGCTTCCAGCTAGCTGCAATAGGTTGCATCTTCAATATTTCTGAAGTGGCTGTGGTAGATGGTATGTGCATTTTTAAAAAAATTTTATAGGTGTAGATGGACAGCATACCTTTATTTGTTTAGTTTTTTTTTTTTTTTTTTTTTTTTTAATAATGCAGTGCTGAGGATTGAACCCAGGGCCTCACACATGCTAGGCAAGCACTCTGCCACTGAGCTACAGCCGCAGCCTGGTATGTGCATTTTAATTTCCTTACTTGGGGGCAGGGAGAAAGAAAATTAGCCACTTTTGCTTGATACTCAATCTCCTCTGGAAATATAGTCTATGGAATTAAAAACTCTTGTAACTGTTGCTCTCCACCCTGCTGCCTCCTAATTCTAGGTGAGGTCAGCTCCCCAAAGACTGGTTGTTCGGTTTGAGAATAGAACAAATAAAAAATAAAGATTATTTCTTAGAATGCAGGGCAGAAGTTGAGAGGAGGAAGCACCAATGGAGATAGAACTTAATTTTCAACAGTTGTTATTTAAAAATTTTATTCATGGATGTTTACCTCATCAAATAATTAAAAGACGTATTGGCACCAACGATGTTTCAGGACAGGACTCATCCCTAGGAATGTGAAGATCAAAAGAACAATCTGCCCTCAAAGGCTTGTTCCAAAGTGAGAGACAGACATGTATAGATAGGTTCCGTAGAAAATTAGAGAGCAATAGGAAAAGCACAGAGAGATGGATATGGTACTGTGGGAGTCTGAAGAAAGGACAGCTGGTGGCCTACTCTGTCAGAGAGGGCTTCTTGGAGGAGATGAGCTGTGAATTGAGTCTTCAAGGATGAATGGGAGTGGCCCAGGTATGGCAGGTTGCTACATCATGCCTCCTGTCTCTACCCCTTCACGTGATCCCCTTCCACGTGGATTCTGGGTGTGGCCCTGGGCCTCGCTTTGACCCATAGGCCATTAGCAAGTGTGATGCAAACAGAAGCCTAAGAAGTGTTTGAACATTGGGACTTGCCTTCTTGGAATTCGGCTGCTGTGTGAGGAAGTCTGAGCTAGCCACATGGACAACTGAGGTGTCCCAGTTTACGTCACCATTTGGGATCAGCCAGCTCCCAGTTGACTTGCCATATGATCACAGAAGCATGTGTGATTCCAACTGATGCCACATAGAACACAAATGAATCATGCCAGACCAACCTGTCTGGGTTCTAAAACCTAGACACAAATTCTTTGATATTCTTTCATCAAGAAGTGAAGTCTATGTCCTCTCTTCTTGAATCGCCATGGCTGTGACGGCTTCAGCTACTAGAATATGGTAGAGTGATGCGCAGAGTCTTCTGCATGTATGCTTCAGAAGGTCATATAGCTTTGACCTTGTTTTCAAGGTCAAAGGGCCAGCATGGAAAACACCTGACTACCCCATAGCTACCATGCATGGCTCCAAGCTGTTCCCAAGTAAGAAAACTGCCTAGCAGCCAGGACAAGGGCAACTAGTGTTATGTGGTGGTGGAAGAATTGGCAAAAATATTGCCTGTGGTAACTTAGATGATAGAAAATATATACCTGTTATGGTTTGGACATGGTTTGAGTGAGTCTCCTGAAAGTTTGTGTGCTAGATGCTTGGTACCCAGCATATCACTATTTAAAGGTGGTGGGAATTTTAAGAGGTGGGGCCTGGTGGAGGATAATTAGGTTAAAGGGGCTCCGCCCCCATGAATGGATTAATGCTCCCTGGAGGGAGTGGGTCCTGGGACTGGGTTAGTCTCAAATCCCCATTGCTTCCTTTCTCACCATGGGATCTTTCTCCTCTGCACTCCTGTCATGTGATGGCATCTACCACATTGTGACACAGCCACAAGACCCTCACCAGAGGCTGACCAGATGGGGTCACTAGTCTTGGATCTGCAGCCTCCAAAAACTGTAAGCTAAATAAACCTGTTTTCTTTCTGAATTACCCAGCCTCAGGTATTATCTATAGAACACAAAATGGATTGAGATAGCACCTGATGAATTTGTGGACTTGGTTAAAGGAATCTAGAGATGAAATGCTATTTGGGTGCTTATACCTGGCATGATAAAGTATAATAAAAGAGAGATGAGCTAAATGGGACTTATCTAATTTTTTTGGTTTGGAAAAGAAAACCAGTCCTCATTTCCAGTCTGTCCAGCAGGCAGTGGATTCTCAATGTAAGAACTGGCCTAGCCAGGCATGGTGGCGCACGCCTGTAATCCCAGCAATTTGGGAGGCTGAGACAGGAGGATTGCGAGTTCAAAGCCAGTCTCAGCAAAAGCGAGGTGCTAACCAACTCAGTGAGACCCTGTCTCTAAATAAAATGCAAAATAGGGCTGGGATGTGGCCGAGTGGCGCTGAGTTCGATACCCCATACCAAACCAAAAAAAAAAAAAAAAAAAAAGAGAAAGAAAGAAAGAAAGAAAGAACTGGCCTAAAGAAAAAGGGTAAATCAAGGGTATGGCTGTAGAACCTTTGTTGAAATGCCAGGGAGATTTAAGTGATGACTAGTAGATATTCTCAACTAAACAAAAGTGTTTCTAAGAATATTAAGGTTATTGTGCCATAGCTGAAGTACTGTCTTCTTGAAATTAACACTTATGTGAAATCTCACACACAAAGTGGACCCATAATATTCACAGAAAACCCATAAAATTTTAAAAGGTATTGTATTGGCAATAGCTCCAGCAGTTTGGACTGAAAGGTGCTAAGACAGTTTGAAATGAAAAGGAGCCTCTGGGCCCCCAGCTTCCTCTGGGCAGGAAGCTGATCCGTGGACACATGGTTTTTTTTCTTAGGAAAAAGACAGGCCTCTCAGAGGACAAGAGTGAGACTACAAAGGGTGTAACTAAAAGCCAGGCAGAACTGACCCTCTCCTGAATAACACTCCCTGCCTCTAGAGTAGTGGTGCTGATTACATGGGCCTGGCTGTGGTTCAGAATTGCTTTGGGCTGGGGTTTGTGCCACGCCTCCTGTTTCTCCCCTTTTCTACTGGAGCTTCTATTGGCTGCATCCTACTCTTGCTTCATCGTCAGACACCAGGCACGTGGGGCAGATAACTTGTCTTAGTTCAGGGATTCTTGAATCAAGAGGAGACACATTTGCGGAGTGTACCCAAGAGGACTCCGCCATGTCCAGACTAGCTTCACATTATGAACTCCTGGACTAGCAGCTGATGGCATGATCGGGTGATACTACGGGTGTTTTGGGAAGGGTGGGATATTTCACACGCAGGAGGGCTGTGCCTCTTCAGGAGGAGAGGGTAGACTGTGGTAGATTGCTACACTGATGGCCTCCAAGGAGTCATGCCTCCTCCACCTCAACTGTGGGCCTGGCCATAGTGGGACTGCAGATAACATGATGGATGTAGAGACTTCCTGAGTGCCCACCCATTAGGACTTGCTGCTTGGAAACATGCTGCCTTGTGAGCCCCAGCTAGCCACATGGGCAGGCATGAACTAGTGCTCTAGCCGACAGCCCTGCCAATTGCCAGATAGATTGCCAGGAGGACCCTCCAGCATCACCCCACCCCAGCCCACTTGTCAGCTGACCATAGGTACATGAGTGAGCCCAGCTAACCCCACGGGAAGCAGAGATGAGCTGCCCCAGCTGATCCCCGACCAAACTGCTAATCCACAGAATTGTTGCCTTTGTTTCTTGGCTGGGGGAGTTTGTTAAACAGCAATAGATAACCAGGTAGCAGAGGGAAGGGAATTTAAGACAGAGGCGACAAAAGGAGCAAAGGCATAGAGACAAAGTAAAGCAAAGTGAAGATGGGAAATGCAGTTCGTTTGGGTTGAGAGGAGACCCTGGAGAAATGGGGAAAAGCCTGTGAGGAAGCCTTGTCTGTTTGAACTTGGTAATGGGGAGTCATGGAAGGTTTAAGGGGAGGGTGTAAAATGGCTGGATAGACATATCCTTCAGAAAGGTGGCCCTGAGAGGAGTGTGGGAGGCAACTGCAGGGCCAGCTGCACCCTCTCCTGCCCAGGGGGTTCTTTGGTCTTGCAGTTTGTTCAGATCAGAGGAGGGGAGGCAGAAGGAGGTTTCTGGGAGGAGGATGGCATGATAGGCATGATAGACTCTTCGAGGTCCATGTCTATCTTGGTCACTGCTGTGTCTCTGGGGGTTCCAGGTCCTGGCACAAAGTAGATTCTCAAGACATATTTTTGAATGAATATAAGGTAAAAGAGCAAACAAATGTTGTAGGTGCTGTATATGAGGCAAAAAGCAGGGACTTTGAAGGATGGTTTGGGGAAGGAACAGCAGTGATTTCTGGACAGGGGAAGAAAGGCGTTCCCAGCTGAGGGATGCTCAGAAGCAAAGGGATGCAGGGGTGCAGGGTGCTGAGCTGCTGCAGTGCGCATGCTGGTCAGTGTGGCTGGAGCATGAAGTGGGGGAAAGAACAAGGCCTGAGATGCAGGTGGGGAGGGAGAGGAACCAGCCACAGACTGGATTTGCTGGGTACAGTGGTTTACTCCTGTAATCCCAGTGGCTTGGGAGGCTGAGGCAGGAGGATTGCAAGTTCAAAACCAGCCTCAGCAACTCAGCAGACCTTGTCTCTAAATATAAAATAAAAAGGGCTGAGGATGTGGCTCAGTGGTTAAGCACTCCTGGGTTCAATCCCTGGTACAAAACAAACAAACAAACAAACAAACAACAACAACAAAAACAAAACAGAAACAAACCGCCCCCCCCCCCCAAAAAAAAAAAAAAAAAAAAAAAAAAAAAACAAGCAAAAAACCAAAAGAAAACTGGATTTATCAGGCTGAAGAGTTTAGACTTTCTGGTTAGCAATGGCGAGCCATGCAGGGCCGTAACGAAATGGAGATGTGTGAGGAAGTATTTGGGGGCAACAGGGTGGGGTTGGAGGCATGCATAGAGTAGATGCAGAGAAATCAGAGCCCAGGGCTGGAGCCCCACTGAAAGGGTGAGGGTCTGCCGTGGGCAGCCGCAGTGGAAGAGGAGATGAGGGGGCGGAGGAGGCACACCACCTCGGCGCTCCCTGGCGCTTGGACCATCAGCCCTGCGGGCTCCCAGGCCTCTGCTGTGGCTGCTCTTTAGAGTGAAAAGAAAGGAGGCAGCTTTGGGGCAAAAGATCTTGAATTCAGCGTTGGCGGTGTGGAGCTCGAGGGGCACGTGGAGCAGAGGAGCGAGGTGGGTGTCTGGTGGTCGTTGGCGTAGTTGGTAATGAGCACCTGGAGCGCATGTGTGGACGGAAGAAAACAGAACTCGGCGTGCCGGCCAGCGGAAGAGCCTTTGAAGGAGTGGCCAGAGTGGAGAACCCCAGAGAGGGACACCACAGAAACAGGGGCGCCTCAGCGAGGAAGTGGGGAGTGCTAGGATGCACTCAAGCGTATCCATCAGATTTGGCAACCAGGAGGTGTGGCAATCCGGTGAGGATGGTTTCAGGAGAGGACGGGAGCTGAATTCTGAGGTCATTGTTTCAAAATCATTTATTATAATTTCCTTATAATGTAGGTATCATTTATTATTCATTGTATATTATTATGAATAATATATCATAACATTATAATAAATAATAAATTATTCTTATTATAAATTTATTATTATTTGGAAATGGCAAGGCCAAACAGATGAGAGGTGGCCACCACTGAAAAATAATGTGTTATACTCACAGATCTCCAGAGGAGGCGCATGCCTCCCCATGGGGCCACTCCAGGAGGCAACAGGTCCAGTAGGAGACACGCGAGGAGGAGGACACTGCTGCCGGAGCCTTATTGTGGTCTCTGGGGAAGAAGTGAGCAGGGCATTGTGGACAGGGTTGGGGTCAGCTGGGTTGAATCACTTCAGTGGGCTCTGGGGCATAGGCGTGGTCCCTGGTTGTCTGGTAGCTGGCCCTGAGGTGAGTAGGGTTGGTGATAACGGCCCAGAGTGTGGGACCCCAAGAAAGGATGTGACTGGGATATGGGCCCTGCATTGGTTGGGTGGGGAGTCTCTTTTTAGGAATTGGCTGGTCCTGAGGGAGGCAGTCACCCCAGATGGCAGAGCATCAAAACACAGAGACATGGCTAATGTGGTCAGGGATGGAGTGGGCAGGGAGACAGAAGGTATAAAGCAAAGAGGAACCTTGTCCAGGAGGGGCTGCTGGTGGAGGCCCCTGGGCCTGTCTCCTGTTAAGGGTGGTTGGGGTGGGGAGGTGGGTTGCTGACTACCACAGCACAGGAACTGAGAGACAGTTCGAGTCTGATGGGAAGGCCAAGACCAGCTTCTGGTTAGGTCTTCTGTGAGCCTGTCTGCTGGGCTGCATCTCCTGTCAAAGATCCTCTACAACATGGTCTGTGAGGCTGCTTGGACGGACCATCAGCCTTAACCTAAGGGTTTTGATTCAGTTGAGCTCAGTTGTTCTCAGTCCGCACGAAGCTGGGGATGGCCAGGAAGGGCTGCCCAAGGGGTGAGAACAGCTGCCCAAGTCCTGACTCAGTCTTTCCAGTTAAAGGAAAATAAATTAGTAGTTTTTTTTTGGGCAGGAATGAACAAGACTCATCCTTGTGGAATGTGAACAGAGAAATTAAAAAAAATTTTTTTTTTTAAAATTTGCTTCTGGGAAAAAAATACAGGTCTGTCAGAGGTCATTTCCACCTCCACTTTCCAAAGTCAGGGTCCATCTCTGGCAAAACTGCTTTGTAAGCAAGCCGCTCCTCCTGATCTACACGCTCACAATATCCCTAACTCCTTGGGAAGAGGCTGAGCCGTTCCAGCACCCCTTGCCAGCTGGCTCCAGCCAGTAGCGGTGCAGCATGCAAATGCAGCATCCTGCAGCTACTCTGGCCCCGCTGTGCCAAAGTGAGGGGCCAGTCAACTCTCAGATGGGAAGAGGAGAAAAACCAAAAGTATTTTCTTTATGTTGGAGGCATTTCTGCTGCTCATTGGCAGGAATAAGAATGTTAATGGGTATTTTTTCCCCCCCAAAGTGCGCTGTGTAGAAGAGCATATAGTTTTAATTTATCTGAGTGAGGGCATGAGGAATAGCCCATGAGTCCAAATGATGGTGGGGGGGGGGGGGGGGGGGGAGGATAGGGGTTGGGGGGAGATGACGTGTTTGCGGTGGGAGAGTCAGTGCTCAGACTCTGTTCACCCAGGTATACCCTCAGCCCTCGACACCTCTCTCTTCAGTTCACCCAGGCAGATCTCTGTCCTCTCCTGGAGGAAGGGACAGACCTAGGGTGAGTGACCCCAAGCACGAAATCTTCTTCAGCTAAAATCCTGGGAGTCATCCTTTCTCATCTTCACCTACTTATCCATTTACTCATCCTAGTTTGGATTCTGTTTGCAAAATGAGCTTTGGAGTCTTTCCAACTCAACTATAGCTCTAGTTGTAGTATTCCTTCCTTCCTTCCCTGCCCTCCCTCCCTTCCTCCCTTCCTTTCCTTTCCTTTCCTTTTCCCTTCATATTGGGAATTGATTCCAGGGGCTACATTCAGCTCTTTAAAAAAATATATATATTTATTTATTTAGTTGTACACAATGCCTTTATTTATTTCAACGTGTGCTGAGAATTGAACCCGGGCTGCGCTCGTGCTAGGCGAGCGCTTTACCGCTAAGCCACAACCCCCAGCCCCTACATTCAGCTCTTTTTATTTTTTATTTTTGAGACAGGCTTTTGCTAAGTTGCCAAGGCTGGCCTCAAACTTGTGATTCTCTTCCCTCAGCCTCCCAAGTTGCTGGTATTACAGATACACTCATCTTCTTTCTTGCTCAGACTATTGCAGTAGCCTGCCAGATGTCATCCTGCTCTGGTCTTTTCTTCCATATTGTTACCAGAGTAACTTTTTTTCTAAACCACTTTTTTTTTTTTTTTTTTTTTTAAATTGAAACTGGTTAAGGTGCCTGCCTATAGTTCTATACAGCTCTAGGTACTTGGGAGGCTGAGACAGGAGGATTGCCTGATCCCAGGTGTTCAAGACTAGACTGGGTAACATAGTAAGATCCTGCCTCAAAAAAAAAAAATTAGGGGCTGGGGTTGTGGCTCAGCGGCAGAGCGCTCGCCTCACATGTGCGCGGCCCGGGTTCGATCCCCAGCACCACATAAACATAAATGCATTGCATTGTGTACAACTAAAGTAAATAAATAAATATTTTAAAAAAATTATATACATGTGTCTTTCAGTATCCAGTGGGGACCCCTGTGAATGCCAAAATTTGTAAATGCAAAGGTCTCTTACATAAAATGGTGTAGTATTTGCATATAACCTATGGATATCTTCCTATATACTTTAAGTCATCTCTAGATTGCTTATACAACCTAGTGTAATGTAAATGCTATGTAAATGGTTGTTGGATTGCATTGTTTACAGAGTAATGACAAGAGGAAAGTCTGTACTTTTTTTCCCCCAAACACTTTCATTTAGAAGATAGTTGAATCCATGGACACAGAAGCTGTGGGTAAAGAGGGCTGACTCTACTTAAAAAAGGGGGGGGATGGGAACAGAAAAGACAGTAGAATGAATTGGACATCACTTTCATATGTGAATACATGCCTAGTGAAACTCCACGTCATGTTCAACCACAAGAACGACATCTAATCCTAATTAGAATAAGTTGTACTCCATGTGTGTATAATATGCCAGTCTACTGTCATTTGTACCTAAAAAGAACAAAATTTTAAAAATTGTCATACATGCATGTGGTTCCAAATACAATGGTGTGAAAGAACAGAGTAAAAAGTAAAAATTTCAACTCCCATCCTTTAGCCATTACTACAGTTGTTAGCAACTGTGATTCCTTCCAGAAATAGTCCATGCATGAAATAGTGTTAGCAAATCCTGTTCTCTTCCTGGGGGCGTGGGGAGCACACGAATGTAGTCTGTTATACATTTTTACATTTTTTTATACACCTTGCTTTCTTTTTTTTTTTTTTTTAAACCAGTGTCTTTTGTGGGTAGTGCTGTATTAGGGCATATTAAATTGCTTTATTCTTTTACCGGTTGTATAATATTCCATTTATGGACCTATCACAATGTATTTAATCAGTCTTCTAGGTGCTTGACAAGCTATGTTCTTACAAGCAATGCTTCAAGGAACGATTGGCACAAATGTAAATTTACACATTTGTTCTATTTGCAGGGCCAATTTCTTAGAATTTGGATGTCTTTAAATAGTATTATTATTATAGTGAGTTTTTTTTTTTTTTTTTAAATGAAGATAGAAATAGTGGCCTGGGCTGGGAGTGTGGCTCGGTGATAAAGTGCTTACTTAGCATGCACAAGGCCCTGGATCCAATCCCCAGCACCAAAAACAAAAACCAAAAACCAAAAAACACACAAACAAACAACCTTAGTGAGTTTATTTGGTCATTTATTGTCTTTAAAAACGTGATCTAGTTATACTTTCTAACCTATCAGCATGATCAGTGAAATAGGTATGAGTGTTTGAGAAGTATGCCTATGGAACTGGAAAGACATTGCCATTAATGTTGAGTCAATGAAGTGTTTGCATAATGGTGTCTAGATTAGTATTTAATATAGTAACCATTAACCACATGTGATTATTTAAATAAATTTTAATGTTAACTAATTAAAATTAAATTAAATTAGAAATCCAGTGACCTAGACACATTAGTTACATTTCAAATGCTCAGTAGGCAGTTGTGGCTAATGGCATAGTATGGATAGGGAAGATATACAACATTTCTATCACTGCAGAAATTTCTATTGGACAGTGTTGTCTAGAAATGGTTCCATTTAAATATAAAGCATCAGTTAGGTGTGGTGGCATACACCTGTCATCCCAGCAGCTTGGGAGGCTGAGGCAAGAGGATCACAAGTTTGAGGCCAGCCTCAGCAACTTAGTGAGGCCCTGTCTGTTCCATTGTAGAGCACCTTTGGGTTCAGTTGCCAATACCTAAAAAATAAAAACAAAACAAAACCCTCAACTCTGTTCCCTTTGAACAATTACTTTCTATCCTCCCTGCTTCCAGCCCCTGGCAAGGACCCATCAGCGTTTTGTCTCTAGGGATTTATCTATTCTGTTTATTTCATGTAAATAGAGTCACCTTTTGCCTCTACTTCTTTAGTTTAGCATAATATTTTCAGGGTTTATCCATTTGTAGCATGTGTCAGCACTTCATTCCTTTTTATGGCTGAGTAATAGTCCATTGTGTGCACGTACTGCATTCCATTTATTCATTGGTTAATAGACATTTGAGTTGTTTCTATTTTGGCTGTTGTGAATAGTGCTTCTGTGGACCTTCACATAAAACTGCTTGTTTGATTAGCTTTTTATGATTCTTTTGGCCTCAGCCTCCTGAGTAGCTGAGGTTACAGGTGTGTGCCACCACGCCCAGCTTCTTCTAAAAGTTTTATAGTCTTAGCTCTTATATTTATACTGTTGACGCATTTTGAGTCAGCTTTTATGCCTGGTGTGACGTAGGGGTCCAGCTTCCTTCTTTTGCGTCTGGATATCCAGTTGTCCCAGCACCACTTGTTGAAGAATGTTTTCCCCCATTGAATGGTCTTTGTACCCTCGTTGAAATTTAGCTGACCGTAGACATATGGGCTAATTATGGACCCTCAGTTTTATTCCATTGGTCTACATGGCTGTCTGTCCTGTGCCAGAACCACACTGTTTTGGTTACTGTAGTTTTGAAGCAAGTTTTGAGATTGGTTCATGAGAGTCTCTTGGTCTGACTTTTAAAATCATGGATTGATTTGCCTCATTGAGCAATTTATATCAAGGGAATCCTATGCTGGGAACCCCTTGTGTCTGCCTTCTTCCACTTAATCTCATGTTTGAGAGCTACCTTTTAAAATTATGTTTTAAAAAATCTTTGATTTAGTGACACATTTAAATGACTTTAAAAATTCAAGTAGGGGGGGCTGGGGTTGTGGCTCAGCGGCAGAGCGCTCGCCTCGCACGTGCGCGGCCCGGGTTCGATCCTCAGCACCACGTAAACATAAATGCATTGCATTGTGTACAACTGAAGTAAATAAATAAATGTTTTTTAAAAAATTCAAGTAGGATGGGGAGATTTATGTGAAGAGCAGTGCAGAGATACCCAGTGTCAGTTTCTTGAGCATTTCTGAGAGACATTTAGGCGTGACCAGTCCTCTGACAGGATCTCCCCATAGGCATGGTATCACAGGCCACATATAGGAAGGTGTACTTCCTGAATGCTCCTCAGTTTGCTCACTACCCCTCCAGCCCACTGTCATCTCCACACCATCTTTGAAGAGTGCACTCTGTCGACTGTCACTCGGTGTGGGGTGGCTTGACACTTCCTCATGATCACACTCAGCTTATGCTTCGAGGCTGTTGACACCACAGAGCGACTGTGCCCTTAGCCTACCCCACCGTAGGCACTTCCTGTCAGCTCGCGCTGTTACTAGCCAAGTGAGGTTTGCTCACTCGGTGAAGGTGGGATCTGTCAGCTTCTCCCCTGCAAGATTATCCATGTTTCTCTAATGAATAAGTGATCTGTGGGGAGGCTCTTTGAGGTAATGTCTGTCTTGTCATTCATCAAAGTTCACTTACAGCTTTAACATCAACTAGTGAGTTTTGTCTCAATCAATTACTGTGACTATGGCAAGATGGTTGGTGTTAATTATATTTGCATCCTCCTTGAGTTCTGTTAGCTCCAGAGCCAGACTGGGTCACGGAGGCTGTGAGGCGCCTGGCCCGGCTCCTCCCCGTCTCTGGCTCCTCAAGTCTGCCCTACTATCTCCAGAAGGCTCTGGTGGAGTTCCAGAGTGATGGTGAAGACTCAGGAAGAGGGAAGAGAGATTTAGGGCCCAGGGTGACAACACCCGATCCACAGAACTTGTCTCTAGGCCTCCTTCCTGGCTCCAGATAGATCAGGGGCTATGGGTGAGGCTGGGGCCATTTTGCGCAGCCTCTGCACCTTGAACCCTCTATTGTGTCCCCAGCCTTATCCTTGTTGGAAGGCCTCAGTAGATTCTTTTTTCCTCTGAGCTGGTATATTAGGGTTCTCTCGAGGGATGGGACCAACAGAGTGTGTATGTAATTGTGCGAGGGAATTTATTAGATAGGCTGACAGGATCAAAGTCTGGAGAGTCCTACAAGGGCAGGCAGAAGGATGGAAACCAGGGAGAAGACCTGTAACTGCCAATCCAAGAAGCTAAAAGCCTCAGAACAAGAGGGTCCAGAGATGCAGCTCCAGTCTGACCCTGGAGGCTTCCTGGAGAGTGGCTGGTGTGGATCTGCATTCACAGGCTGAAGAATCTGGAGTCAGATGTCCGTGGGCAGAGGCAGCAGCAAGATACACACCCACCTGGGAAGAAGAATCCAGCTTGCTGAGTACCTGCGAGCTTCTCCCTTCCTCCACTCTTTGTTCTCCCTGGGCTCCCCGCCTGCTGGGTGGTGCTGGCTGCTTTCAGGGCAGCTCTTCCTCCCCTGGGTTTGCTGATCCACATGCCCATGGTCTCTGGAAAGGCCCTCGCAGACACAC
Organism: Tamias sibiricus; assembly: GCA_025594165.1. Taxonomy (NCBI): domain Eukaryota; kingdom Metazoa; phylum Chordata; class Mammalia; order Rodentia; family Sciuridae; genus Tamias; species Tamias sibiricus. The sequence goes on from CM046657.1 coordinate 113,092,091, forward strand.
CCAGATGTGTGCTTTGCCAGTGTTCTAGGTGTTTCCCAATCCAGCCAAGTTGACAACAAAGATTAACCATCACAACCAGGAATCTAGATCTTCTATCTTGAAACCCAAATTGAGTCTTGGTTCCAGAAGCACATTTCTTTTCTTTTCTTTTTTTGGTGCCGGGGATTGAACTCAGGGGCACTTGACCACCGGGCCACATCCCCAGTCCTTTTTTGTATTTTATTAGAGACAGGGTCTCACTGAGTTGCTAAGTGCCTCGCCATTGCTGAGGGTGGCTTTGAACTCCCAATCCTCCTGCCTCAGCCTCCCAAGTGCTGGGATTACAGGTGTGTGCCACCGTTGCACCGGTGAAGCCCATTTCTTTTTCCTTTTTTTTTTTTTTTTTTTTTTTTTTTTTGTGGTACTGGGGATTGAACTCAGGGGTACTCAACCACTGGGCCATATCCCCAGCCCTTTTTTGCATTTTATTTGGAGACAGGGTCTCACTGAGTTGCTAAGTGCCTCACCATTGCTGAGGCTGGCTTTGAACTCGCGATCCTCCTGCCTCAGCCTCCCAAAGTGCTGGGAATACAGGCGTGTGCCACCGCACCCGGCGAAGCCCATTTCCTGAGCATGTTTCTTGGATCAATTCTAAAGTAGGGGTTGTCCCTAGAGACCTTGAGGAGGGTGTGTAATGGGGAGAAGGTGGGTGCCGTGTGACAGCATCTAGCTTCTCTCCCTCGAACTTTCTCTTCAGGGTGATTTTGTCTATGGTCTTGGCCTGGTTCTAAGTGTTCAATAGGCTTCAGTTTTCTCTGGAGTAGGTGCTCAGCTCCTTGACTGTGAAGCTAAATTTGGATTTTAGACTCTTCAGTGTTGCTTTCTAAAGCAAGGTTTTGTTTGGAAGCATAACCTGGGTAAGGTTTTGGTTGAACAGATCAACAAGGCTTTTCAGTGGATCCTCTGTGAATCTGGTACAACTGTGTGTCTAGCTACAATCTTGTTTGGAGAGTTGTCCTGGGGACGTTGGAAGAGAGTCCTGGCATCCATCCTAGGACACAGCTAGCCAGAGTGATCTTTTTAAAATGTAAATCTGACTAGTCTTGTGCCCGACAGAAGATCCTGATGTAGCCTCTTTCTTAGGTCGCTGTCCAATTCCTGCCACAATCCTTGTCTTAGGTCACCCGCCCCTGGCATCTGTGAATTCATGGATGCATCCAGCAGTGTCACTTTGGTCTTTATTTACCACCCAAAATATGAGGTGTGAATAATTTATGTAGAGATCATTATAACTACTAATCCATACAAAACATGGCTGGATGCATCATAGTCTCAATCTGTGGATTTTAAAAATGTGATTGCTATGTTAGTGGGATATTGAAATCATTTTGACATTAAAAAGGGATTCTTAGTCAGACAATGGACCAAAAAGAAACAAACTTTGTAGTCGCCTGAAGCGCTTGGAGCAACGGAGCCGCGGGGGAAGAACTTCAGAAGCAAACTGGGGACAAACAGCTTTTTATTCTGATAACTTTTCTCTCTGGTTCTAACAACAACTAACACACGCCAAACACACCGCTAAAATGGCGCTGACCCGATCAGCAATTTCGGCCAAGTCACTCGAGATCCCGCAACAAGTCTCGTGAGACTACGGGAGGAGACAATGCCCAAATCTCCACGGCTCATAGTCAACTGCAATTCAAGCCAATCCCCAAACAGGGCTCCTGCATTTCCCCCTTTTTGTTTTTAAAAAGAGGTAATGCTCTAGGACGTCTATGTGCAACCAACATTCTTACCCGTCATCGGATAATCAAGGCTGTGCCCTTGACTCCTGTCTTAGAAGCCTTTTGGTGATGAGCCAAATTGCATAGTATATCAAATTGTTTAAAACAAATCAGCTGCCCTAAGATCCATCAAGTAACACACTGAATTCTCTAGACAAATACCCGCAAGGCATTGTCCCGTAAAGTCCCAAACAATGAAAGATCAAAATGTCCATTTGTTATAACATGTTGATGTAGGAGGCCCCATGCATGTAGAGCAGAGGCCACACTGTTGGTGAGGTTGTTTGATGTTTGAGCAGCAGACGTCTTTTTTATGTTTAGACAATGCCACTGGCAAATCTTCAGGGCCCGCTACCTAGAAACTCAAGCATCAATTATTAAAGGAAAGGCAGTGCTATTGCAGCACTGAGTCAAGAGGCGAGTTGTCAAACTACAAAATAGAATAATTAGATTAGAAAATTAAAGTTGATTTTTGTTCACATACATCGCTGGTTGAGCTTCTACAAACATAAGTTGGAAAAATGTCATATTTAGAACAAAACAAAGAAAGACTGAGGGTAATTACTGCATTAAAGATAGATTAAAGAAAAGGTAAAGGCACTTGAGAGAAATAATTTGTTAGCTGGAACCCTTGAGTCTCTGTATACAGAGCAATTTTTTACCTGTTGAGATAATTGAAATTAATGAGCTATTAAACAAATGAAGTTAATAACAAATAAACAATCTTAAGTCAAAACACCAAAATATCAGGTTATATAGCACTAGTCATATTGTTTGCTAAAGAGAAGTCTCAGGGACACCTATAAATCAAAATTGAAAGTACCTTCATTTATAAAATTATTTACCTAAATTGACTACTCTTAACCTAAAATGAATTAAAGTTATTTGGATCCATATATATATCCATATATATATCCATATATATATCCAAAATATATATATTTTCTTTTTCATAAGCGCTTTGTTCTTTGTGACGTCACACTGGACAGACGAACAAACATACAAACATATATTTGTGACGTCACATTAACATGAAATATAGACAAATGTACAGACATAAAGACATGTATAAAAAGAAAAGAAAAAAAAATACAATTGTGTGCACACTAAAGAGAGATCTCCTCGTCCCGGCCGGGAGGAATGACACTTAAGTTGTGAAATATTTTGAAGGACTCTTTTGAGGGAATCATTCTATACCTTCATCTTGGTCCTCTTGATTTTGTACCTTTTTTATTAATCTTGATTCTTCAATAACTTCATCTTGATCATTTTGATGTGGTACCTGTTTTATTAATCTAGATGGTATCCATATTGGAGAGGATTCGTCTTTTGGAAAAACACAAACAGATCCTCTTCCCCAAATTAATACTGGATCTGGACCCTTCCATGTACCTGAAAGAACATCCTTCCAGTAAACCAAAGGTTTATGTTGTTGGTGTGGATTCCAATGTCTGTCTCCAGCAGAATAACCATTAGAGTCTAAAGTTAAAAAATTTAAGGTAAACAGGGCAACTGCCAATCTGTCCTTAGGACTTTTCCAATTTCCTTCTTTTTGTTTTAATAACATAATTTTCAGTGTTCAGTTTGCTCTTTCAATAATGCCCTGACCCTGAGGATTGTATGGGATGCCTGTTTTATGGGATATATTGAATTTTGCGCAAAACTGTTTGAAAGATGAGGACGTATATGCGGGGCCATTATCTGTTTTAAGCATTTTGGGATGCCCAATGCAGCAAAAGCTTGCAAACAATGAGATGTAACATCTTTAACTTTTTCTCCAGAATGTAAGGAAGCAAAAATCATGCCTGAGCATGTATCTATGGTCACATGAATAAATCGCAATTTTCCAAAACTTGGCTCATGAGTAACATCCATCTTCCACAAATGATTGGGCATTAATCCTCTAGGTTTAACTCCGAAATGAGGATTGGGCAAATGTGTCATACAAGATTTACAATCTTTTACAATTGTTCTGGCTTGCTCCTTTGTGATTTTAAAACCTACGTTGCAAGGTGGTGCTGTTGACATGAAACTGGGAATGAAATAAAGTAGCTTGTTGTAGTGCTGAAAGTATAAATACTGTTTTTGTAAGTTCATCAGCCTTTTGATTACCTTCATGGAGGGGACCAGGCAAATTAGTATGTGCTCTAATATGGCCTATGAATAGAGGTTCTTTTCTTGCCCACAAAAGTTTTTGTATTTTGATAAAACAATTTAAAGGCTGGAGTATGAGGTGCTATTGGTCCTGCTAACTCTAATTTTGGGACGGCTTGTACAATATAGTGGCTATCTGAAAAAATGTTTACGGGCTGGTCCCTAAAATTTTCCAGAGCTCTTACCACAGCTTCCAGTTCCACTAGTTGAGCTGATTTGTGTGCAGTTTTATGTAAGTCATATTTTCTTTTTTAGTGACTACTGTAGCAGTACCATTTGAGGACCCATCTGTAAATACATTAAATGCCTTAGGAATAGGTTGATTTTTTATTACCTGTGGAAATATAATAGGATGATTAATACAAAAAGATAATATAGGGGACTTAGGAAGATGATTATCAAAATTTGCAGAAGTAGAGCATTTAGCTATAGCCCAATCATTATCATTGAAGCATAAGTATTCAATCTGTGATGATGAATAGGGAGTAATAATAGTAGCAGGGTGAATGCCAAATATTTTAGTAGAAGTCTTAAGTCTTTGAAGAATAAGTTTAGCCACCATGGAGGTATAAGATTCAATTATACTTTTAGGAGAGACGGGCAAATGTATCCATAATAAAGGCCCTTGTTGCCAAAATACTCCTGTGGGTGTATATTGTGAAGAAATAATAATCAACATCAGCGGTTGAGTTAAATCAAATCTATCACAATGAGCTCCTTCGATGGCTTTTTCTACTAACTTTAAAGCTTTCCTAGCGTCAGGAGTCAATGTTCGTGGTGAAGATGGATCAGGATCTCCACGAAGGATGTCAAATAAAGGTTTTAGTTGGCCAGTAAGTGAGATTTAGTGTAGGGCGAAGCCAATTAATGTCTCCCAGTAGTTTTTGGAAATCATTGAGGGTGGTCAAATGTTCTTTATTTATTAAAATTTTTTGGGGTCTAACAAAAGTATCCATGATTTTAAATCCTAAATATAATATGGGAGATCTGGTTTGAACTTTTTCTTCTGCTATATATAATCCATATTTTTTTAAATTTTCTACCACATCACTGAATATATTAAATAAGATTTTTTGATTAGGGTGGGCCAATAAAATATCATCCATGTAATGTAGACACATGAGGTTTGGATATTTATTTTTAATGGGTTGGATAGCCTTGTCCACATATATTTGGCATATGGTGGGGCTATTAGCCATTCCCTGTGGTAAAACCTTCCATTGATATCTCTGATCAGGGCCATTATTGTTCATAGAAGGAACGGAAAAAGCAAACTTGGGGGCATCCAGAGGATGTAGGGGAATAGAAAAGAAGCAATCCTTTATATCAAGAGTAATAAAGATGGAAATTTTTTGGAATAGCTACGGGACTAGGAAGTCCAGGTTGAGTAGGCCCCATAACTTGCATGGTTTTATTGATTTGTCTAAGATCATGTAACAATCACCATTTTCCTGACTTTTTCTTGATCACAAATATGGGGGAATTCCAGGGAGAGGTGGAAGGTTCTATATGACCTGCTTCTAATTGTTCCTGAACTAATTGGTGGGCCGCTTGTAATTTCTCTTTAGATAGGGGCCACTGAGGGACCCACACTGGCTTATCAGAAAGCCATGGTATTTTCAAAATTATTTTTCTCAGTGGCCCCGAAAAAAAATATCTTTTTCCTTTATGACAATGATTACTTTTAGGGTTAAGATTACTCTGTACTTTTTGATAATGAGTTCTTTTATGGTTAAGATTACCCTGTAGGTTTTCACATTTAACATCTGCAGGCTTGGTTGCAAGGTGTACTCCCATTTGTTGCAAAATATCTCTTCCCCATAAAGTAACCGGTAGATTAGGTAAAACATAAGGCTGAAATGTTCCTTTATGGCCTTCATCATCCTCCCATTTTAAAATTACTGCACTTTTATCTGGGAGGTTATTATATCCCAAGCCTCTTAAACTGGTTGAAGCTTTTTGCAGAGGCCAGTGCTTGGGCCATTGGCGTAAATTAATAATGGAAGAGTCAGCTCCAGTATCTATTAATCCCTCCATTTCTATTCCTTGGATTTTTATTTTACACATAGGCCTCCTTGAACAGTCTCGAACCCAGCAAGCCATGGGACTTGAGTCAGTGGAACAAAATCCTCTATTGTTCCCTTCTTGAGGCATACCCATTTTAAATGAATTATGTAAATTGGGAAGGAGAAGCAACTGAGCAATTCTATCTCCTTGATTAACAGAAGTTATACTTTGGGGTGAGCTAAGCATTATTTTTATTTCCCCTTTGTAGTCTGAGTTTATTACACCTGGGGTCACTTGCAAACCTAATAAGCTTTTAGGACTATGCCCGATAATAAGTCCTACAGTCCCTGAGGGAAGAGGTCCCCCTGACTCCTGTGGGAATCAGTTGAACCCCCATTTCAGGTGTTAACACTATTCGGGCGGTGGAACAGAGGTCTAATCCTGCATTTCCTCTTGTTCCTCTGGCGAGGGAGTGGATGGGTAGTAGGGATTGTGTCGGGGAAGCATCTGAGTGGATGCTTGAGGATACTCCTTCTGCAATGCCCCGTACATTTGTGGGCCCCGGGGTATTGGGCCCCGTGCCCCGTTTTTTGAATTCCTGAACAAAGGATTTCCATGGATGTCAAATTTTGAATGGCATTTATTGGCCCAATGATTTCCCTTTTTACACCTGGGGCAGCGGCCTGGGGCACGATATGAGCTTGGTCTTATTTCTCTTTTGGGATTTTGCCTAGAATTGCCTGATTGATTATGATAATTTTGCCTGGAATATCCTGATTGATTATAATATCTACGTTTAGCCTTTATGAAATTTCGAGAGGAAGCACCTCTCATTGAGGCTGCAATCACATTTCCTGTGACAAAGGCGTCATTTATATCTTTACATAGTTGTATATATACGGAAAAGATCCTTTTTAGTTCTCCATGGCCTGATGGCTGCTTGGCACCATTTATTTGCATTTTCATAAGCTAATTGAACAACTAATGGCATAGCTTGGTCAACATCTGCAAACACACTACCTGCAGTTCTCAAAAGTAGATCAGCAAAGTCGGCATACGGCTCATTAGGTCCTTGAATCACTTTTGACAAGCTACCTTGTAGATCCCCAGGTCCTTGTACAGTTTTCCATGCCTCTAAGGCAGCTGCATTTATCTGAGCATATATATCTGGGTCATAATCTGTTTGAGCCTGTAAGTCTGCGAATTGCCCTTCTCCTGTGAGCATGTCTATATTATAGTTTTCAAACCCTGCAGCCGCGTTTCTTTTAGCCGTTTCTATCCAAAGTTCTTGGAATTGCGATCGCCAAACCAAGAATTGCCCCCCGCTTAATGTTGCTTTACATAGACTTTTCCAGTCTGAGGGGGTTAAGCTAAAGGTGTTAAGGGACTCCAGCATACTCAACGTGAAAGGAGCTTGGGGCCAAAGTTCCCCGTACTTTCAGTCAGATGACGTCAGGAGGAAGAGATAAGGCTGGGTTGATAGGGAAATGTGCCCCTCGATGACTTCCTAAGCAACAGAGCACAAACAAGCAGCTGAAGGTTTTTTTTGCTGAGAAACTTGCAAAAAGGTTATTTTTACATTGGGACATGCATGACCTGGAGTCCACAGGAAATCGGTACATACGTGACCTGGAGTCCATGGCCTCTCCAAAGAAGGAAAAACACCTGATCAATATTTTGATTGGACTAGAGACTGCATGAATGCCACGTATACACCGAGTGCTTTACCCAGAACTGGGCGGAGGCTGACTTCCTTAAACCTAGAAATCCACTGAACCCCTAGACAACAGCCATCCACTGGTGTTTTAGTCAGCTCTTTTTCGCTGCTGTGACTAAAGGACCGGACCAGAGGAGGAAAGTTGATTTAGGGGCTCACGGTTTCAGAGGTCTCAGTCCATAGACAGCCAGCTCCATTTCTCAGGGCTCGAGGTGAGGCAGAGCATCATGGTGGAAGAGTGTAGTGGAGGGGTAGAGCGCTCTCCTAGCACGTGCGAGGCCCTGGGTTCCATCCTCAGCACGACACATAAATAAATTAAATAAAGGCATTGTGTCCAACTACAACTAAAAATATATATATATTTTGGTATCAGGGATTGAACTCAGGGGCACTGGACCACTGGGTCACATCCCCAGCCCTTTTTTGTATTTTATTTAGAGACAGGGTCTCACTGAGTTGCTAAGTGCCTCGCCATTGCTGGGCTGGCTTTGAACTTGTGATCCTCCTGCCTCAGCCTCCCAAGTGCTGGGATTAGAGGCGTGTGCCACCACGCCTGGCCTAAAAAATAAATATTAAAAAAAAAAAAAAGTGTGGTGGAGGGAAGCAGCTCCACGGTGATCAGGAAGCAGAGAGAGAGAGAGACTCCACTTGCCAGATACAAATATGTGCCCCAAAGCCACGCCCCCATGCCCACCTCCCCCAGCCACACCCACCTGCCTCCAGTTACCAGTTAATCCTATCAGGGATTAATGCACTGATTGGGTTAAGGCTCTCACAACCTAATCATTTCCCCTCTGAACCTTCTCACATTGTCTCACATGTGAGCTTTTGGGGGATACCACAGCTAAACCATAACAACTGGCAATCCTCTCAGGTCCCCTCCCAGCTGTGAGAGCTTTGCTTCACTTTGCTTTAATAAATCCTTATACTTCACGTTCACCCACTGCTGACTGTGCATCTCATTCTTTGAGTTCATGAGGCTAAACCCCCACCTGACTTCATACTCCGTGTTACCATGAAAGACGTGGAAAAACCTTAGGTGGATTTTTGTAAGTGAAAAAGGCCAAATTGAAAGACGACATGCTATTGCTTTGGATCACATGGGAAAGGCAAAATTATGGACACAGTAAAAAGACCAGGGGCTACCAGGGGATGAGAGGAGCAAGATAAACAGGCAGAGCATAGAGGGGACTTTTAGGCCAGTGCAATCATTCTGTGTGATATTGCAAAAGTAGATGCATGACATGCATTTGTGAAGACCCATAGACCTCCGCGGCCAGCCCTCATGTAAACTACGGACCTTGGGTGATAGCCATGTACCCTGTGGGTTCATCATCTGTAAAAACTGTGCCCTCTGATGGGCGTGTGGGTGGTGGGGGGGGGGGGCTGCGCGTGCAGGCAGGGAGCTTATGGGAACTCGCTGCACTTTCTGCTCAATTTTGCTGTGAATCTAAAATTGCTGTACAACACAAAGTCTATTATTATTTTTTTTAAAGGGATTTTTATCTTCAAAGAGTGTTGGGAAGCTCCCCTAGCTGGGCTCTGGGCCACACTGGTCTCTTGCTGTCCAAGTTCCTCCATGCTTCAAGCCATTATCCCTCTCTCCCGCGGGGCTGCCTTTCCTCTCCTCCTCTGCCTGGTGAACTCCTGCCCATCCTTTGGCTCAGCTCAGGTGTCTGGTCCTTGGTGAAGGTTTCCTTGAAGCATCCAGTTCAGGGCACAGCTTTGCCCCTGAAGCCTTTTCATCAGTGTGCTTTAGAGCAGCCTCTTTGACAGATGTAACTGTGCTTTGAAGTCTATTCTTGTTCATTATCTATGATTTATGCACCTTTTCCCCAGCTGAATCTTTCATTTAAAGGGCGATGGCCTGGAATGAGACGGCAAGGTCTGTGTGCATGGAGCTAGGCAAGGGTGAAGTCTCCCAAACTCTGAAGCCTGGACTGCTCCTTTCTCTGTCTTCTCCATTCCATCTGCAGTACCTCATCTGATCCTCTTAGCCTCCTTCAGGGAGTCAGAGTATCCCCATTTTACAGATGAGGAAACCGAGTCACGTGGGGTTCAGAAGGCTCGCCCAAGTCATGTAGGAGTGAGGCATGGATTCAATCTCATGTTTTCTGACTATTTCTGACCCCAGGACCAGGATACCATGTTGACTTTTTGTAGCAGAAACACAGATGGCCCCGTGTAAAGAATTGGGGATGTGGCAGCACAAATGGTCTAGTTTTGCTCCCTGGCTTCTGAGCATGCCAGGGGTGACGTGAGGACTCCAGAGCCTGGGCTTCTGCATGATTTCCCTCCATTTCCTCCCGATGCAGCTGCTTCCTTTCAGCTTGGGCCTGAATTTCCTCCCCCAGCACCTGGCACCCCCTCATAAAGCTAGGGCAGTGGTGGAGGGCAGCTGTGGCACTTAGGGCACTGCAGCCTATAGTCTCCTTAGTGCAGAGGACAAATGCTTTCTTTATGCGAGGGTCATCCTGCTGCCCTCCCTTCTCCTTCAGCAACCCTGTGTGACCTGCATGAAGTCTGTCGACCCTCAGGCCTCAGTGTTGTCCTCTGTGTAATGGGCTGGTGTCTGCCCCTCCTGCCTCTTCGGGCTGGGAGACACCCAGTGTAGCTGGGAACTGTATCTAGAAGCTGCGCCCTGGCTCCTCCCACATGCTGGGCTGTCAGAGAGCAAACTGCAGGCCAGGGTATTTTCAGACACAGCTTAGTTGAATAAATCATGACCAGGAAGAACCAGCACAGCGACGTCTTCTCTGAAGGCTGGTAGCCGGTTCCTGAAAGGCTGGGGACTTTGTTGCCTCTGAGCCTGGCCCCTCCCTCCTCTATTCTCCAAACCACATCTTCTTCCTTTCCCCACCTGCCTCCACCTTTGTGCAGCTCTGGGTTTCTGTTTGTTTTTCCATCTTGACTCAGTGCCCATTTTGTTCCACTTTAGAAAACACCACTTGAGCCCCTGCCTGGAATGGGTGGGTAGAGGCCGGGGATGGGTGAGGCGTGGCTCTTCACTGGAAGCTGCTCGTCCTCTGTAGGGATTTTAAAGCCAGAACACACAAGCAAAGGGAGGTGATGTATGCATGATAAGATCGATGTCCAATGGAGCTCAGAGGAGGGAAAGCCAGAGTTCAGCTGGGAACATGGAGAGGGGCGGTAAAGAGGTACAGCGCCAGCTTTCCCGTGTTTATCATCTCCTGTTCTCATTTCCCCTTCCTCTGTTCATGTTTCTCAAACATACTCTTCTGTATGAGCAACTGTGTTAGGCATTGGGGGACACAAACGCACCGATTTTAGCTAAGGAACTTAGATGTGCAAGAAATAATGCACTTCTTTATTTTCTTTAAGGCAACCCCATTTAGATGTAGATTCCAAGTCATCCTGCTGGGTGGGTGAGTGTATTATTAGTTCATTTTCTGCTGCTATAACAGAATGTCACAGACTACATAATTTATAAACAAAAGAAGTTCATCTGGCTCACAGTTCTGGATGCTGGAAGTCTGAGAACATAGCACCAGTATCTGCCAGGGCTTTTGTGCTGCACTATAACATGGCAGAAAGACAAGTGAGCATGCTCAGGACAGAGAGAAAATGGGTCTGAACTTAACCTCTCATCAGGAGCCAACTCCCACAATAACTAACCCACGCCAGCAATAATGGCATTAATCCACTCATGAGAGCAGAGTCCCCATGACCTGATCGCCTCTTAGAGGTCCCAGCTTTCCACATGGTTGGAATGGCAGTTCGTCATGAGTTTTGGAGGAACATTTAAATCATGGCAGTGGTAAATACCTCTCTTGGAGCCTCCAGCCCTGCCTAGGTAGTACAAAGTTCCAGGTTGTGGTAGGGCTGGGGGAGGCTGGCTGCCCTTCTTGGTGCCGAGGCTCCCTCAGGCTGCTCTGCCTGGCTCTGCAGAGCTCAGGCTTGGTGGGGAGTGTCACAGAGTGGGCTAGGGATGATGGCCAGAGAATCTGGTCATCACTGGGGATTTACCTGGGAGCCGGCTGGGGTCCCCAGTGTTGACGATACTTCCTCCTTGCCTCTTTGGCTTAGGAGAATCTCCTTTTAGTGCCAAATAATCTCTGTCTTCCCATGTTTCCAAGCAAGTTTGTTTGTTTGTTTGTTTGTTTTTTTGGTACCAGGGATTGAAGTCAGGGCACTCGGCCACTGAGCCACATCCCCAGCCCTATATTTTGTATTTTATTTAGAGACAGAGTCTCACTGAGTTCCTCAGCCCCTCGCTTTTGCTGAGGCTGGCTTTGAACTTCAGATCCTCCTGCCTCAGCCTCCTGAGCTGCTGGGATTACAGGCATGTGCCACCATGTCCTGCCCCTAAGCAAGTCTTTTAGGACACCTAATGTGTTCACTAAGCAGAAACCAGAAGCCAGAAAAACAAAGCAAAACAAAACATATGATTAGTGTTATGGCCTGTATCGTGCCCCTCACCCCCAGTTTGTATGCCAGTGCTCTATTCCCTTCCATCTCACAGTGTAGCTGTATTTGGAAATAAAGGTTTTAAAGAGGCAATTAAATTTTAATGAGGTTTTCAGGTGGGCCCTAATCCAGTATGGTTGGTGTCTCTTTAAGAAGAGTCTTAGACTCAAGTGTGTGTGCACAGAGGGAAGACCATGTGAGGACAGCTGTCTGCAAGCCAAGGAGAGAAGCCTTAGGAGAAACCAGTGATAGCTCAAAAGCTATCTCCATAAAGAGCAAGAAGAGTGGGACCTGTGCAGCCTCTCCTCTCAATTTGCTGCCAAACCCTTCCCATTTCCAGAGAACAACACTTAACAAGCTGTGGTAACACCATATGACAAAATCCAATGAGTTAAAATTCTTAGAATTCTACCTCTCATTGTAATTGCTCTTAGGAAGAACTTGTGTTTAGAAAAGCTTCCTGGTGTGTCCTGTGGTGAGGGAGGGTAGGCACTGGGGAATAAGGATTGGCAGGATTCTGAGAAGAGAGTGATGTCACCAAATCTATTTAGGAAACATGCAGGAATCAGATGTCATGGAGGACAAAAGGGAAGGTGGAGCTTCAGAGGGGACAGAGAAGCGAATTGATAACATTCCTGTACTTCTTAGTACAGGATGCCTAATACTTAACCCACTATCTGGGTTCTGGAACATAACTCCTACAAACCCTCAGTCAAATCTAATAAGAATTACAAAGCCAACCTGGGCGCGGTGATGCACACCTGTAATCCCAGCACTTGGGAGGCTGAGGCAGGAGGATCTCAAGTTCAAAGCCAGCCTCAGCAATGGCAAGGCACTTAGCAATTCTGTGAGACCCTGTTTCTAAATAAAATACTAAACAGGGCTGGGGATGTGGCCCAATGGTCAAGTGCCCCTGAGTTCAATTCCCGGTACCCAAAAAAAAAAAAAAAAAAAAAAAAAAAAAATTACAAAGCTGTGTGTGTGTGTGTGTGTGTGTGTGTGTGTGTGTGTGTGTATTTCACATCTGGAATTACCTCACGGGAGAACTACATCTGCCAGTAGGAGCAGAGAGGAGTAGGTAGCCCTGCAAAGGGAAGAAGTCCCATCAGGATTCAATGTAAGGTTCTTAGCCAGGGCAGCCTGCCTGGCTCTGGGCTTTCTGAATGTGTTGAGGACTCAAATGTTCTCAGTAGACTTGAGTGTTCATATCTTGTCCCCTCCTCTGCTCAGTAAAGGCAACATCGACTTTTTCTGAAGATCTCCCCTGTCCTGCTGCTGGGGGATGATCGTTGTCACCAGCCTGGCTCCTGGGATTTTGTGAAGCAAAAAACTAGTGAAGGGATAGAAGGAGACAGAGAGAAGCCAGGATGGGGACAGGCATTGGGAAGGGCAGAGATGCACCCCTGGAGAGGTTGGGCTGTACAGGAGGCCCTCTAAATAGTGCTCCCTCCCTTGCCTAAAGCAGGGAAAATGGAAAATTAGGATAAGGAGTTGGGCCTTTGGTGAAGGGCCACCAACGTCAAAGAGGAGCTGTTATTGGAGATGGTGATTTTTTTTTTTTTTTTTTTTTTTTTTTTTTTTGTGGTACCAGGGATTGAACTCAGGGGCACTCGACCTCTGGGCCACATCCCCAGCCCTTTTTTGTATTTTATTAGAGACAGGGTCTCACTGAGTTGCTGAGTGCCTCGCCATTGCTGAGGCTGGCTTTGAACTCGCGATCCTCCTGCCTCAGCCTCCCAAAGTGCTGGGATTACAGGCGTGCGCCACCACGCCCAGCTGGAGATGGTGAGTTTTAATGCAGGCTTTATGAAGCTGAACTCCAGATTGAAACAGATCTGTCCTTCTTGTCCTAGGCAGCACCATGGCTGATCCCGTGAGAAACTTCCAAGTATGGAGGGCAGAGTTAGATGTGCATGGTGAAGGCAGTTTGATTTTAGGTGAAAGGAGTAGAAAACTCAATGTCGCATGTACCAGAGTTTCCTTCTAAAATTTCCAATCAGACAAGTTCCTCCACCTCTTTGGAGTGGAGTGTTTGGGAGGGCAGAGAGGGGAGTAGTGTTGTGGGACCCCTTTAACATGGAAGGAGCAGAAGGACAGGGGAAGAAGCCTGGCCCCTTGATTCCCTGGTTTCTTCTATTCATGATGAGGCTTCACTTCATCATTGGAGGTGTCTGAATCCTCTGGGTTGTTTCAGTGTCATTTATCTATGTGTTCCCAGCACCTAGTACAGTGTCTAGCAAACAGTAGGTACTCAATACATATTTTGAAGGAAGGAAGAAGGGAAGAAAGGCAAGCATCACTTTTTCATAGAGAAAGAGGAACCAAGTGACAGTACCTGGCCATCCCTTGGATTTGGGCTAAACTGTACATAGCACATGCAGACTGGAGAGGGTGGGAGAGAAGTTTATCTCTTTCTCCAGGATCTCGAGGAAGGCAGGCAAGCTGCTCCTTTTGTCACTTCTCAAAGTGTTTCAAGCTATAAATCAATTAGTATGTCGTGACCATAAACTTAAAAAAAAAAAAGCTATGATTCATAAGATAGGATAGAGGTGAAAAAATGTGAATGTGCATTATATGTAGTGAGGTAGGGATCATGGTTTTGTGGGTATATTTGGACTGGATTGCTGTGTAAATGGTGCATGTTACTATGAGTTACAGTAAAAAATGTTAAAAAACTTGACTTCCCCTACTCATCAGGATGAAATTGCAACTCTTCTATAAGGGAGTAAACTCAACTAATGGAGTGCATCTATTCAAGGGAGGAGACAGAGGAGGGCACTTTACGCTCAAAGGAACAAATCCATTAGTCTTTCCTTGGGGAATTACAGTTCAAGAGCTTCTCTGGAAGTAATAGATATCTGCAGTAGTATAAACCCAAGTTTATGAAATAAAACCGTGAAATTGCACTTGAGCAACTGGCCACAATTGTGCTTCCACACCATTGCCAAAGCAGGAAACCCAAGGACCAGGTGAAGTGTTTGGTTCTCCATCTTTTCTGTGTCTGTGGTCATTGTGGTTAATTTTAGTAATAAATTATATTACCAATACTTCCTATAAGTTTGAGTTCTTTCCAGCTTTCAAAGATTTCACTTCTGTCTTCTCTTAATTCCATAACAATCCTTGGTGTAGTCAGTCCAGGTAGGATTACTTTGGAGGAAAACAGCCTCAGAGGGTAGTCCTGCTGTGCTGCTCAATCCTCCCCAGCTGTGTTCTTTTGGCAATTGAGGAGGCCCCCCAAAATGACATTCCTTTCCAATCCTGAATTTATAGCCCATTAAGGCATAGAGACATGAGGTGGAGCTATGAAGATTCCTTAAATTATGGGAAGCTGCTGAAACAGACCAGGGCCATGACAATCAGGGGCTCTGAGAGGTACTTCTCCACCATGACTTGACCCTGAATAGGATACCATCTTTGAGGCATCATGGGTCTCACAAAGTAGAGGTCTTCAGGGATCCTCTCTGCAAAACCAAACT
Source organism: Tamias sibiricus (assembly GCA_025594165.1). NCBI lineage: Eukaryota > Metazoa > Chordata > Mammalia > Rodentia > Sciuridae > Tamias > Tamias sibiricus. The sequence continues at coordinate 113,107,636 of CM046657.1, forward strand.
GATCAACCAACCAACCAACCCAACCAGTAAACATGATCTGGTGCTAGAGTGGCTGAGGGGCCCCATTGTGGCAGGTAGAAACTGGGATTTAATGGCTAGGAATTGTGAATGAGCTCCCTGCTGTGCCCAGTGTGGCTGGTGTGACTGGGAGCAGGGAGTGGAATAGAGCAGACGGAAGCAGAGAGGTGGGAGTTAGCCTGGATCAGCAGATGTGGGAATGGAGTCTCAAGGCTGCACCCCGTAGCAACACTGTCACATGTTTACTGACACAGGGACTAGCACTGAGACCAGTGCTGGGTTCATTTTCTGGGCCAAACCCTCAATGGGGGCTGAGATGGTTTTTATTGGAGGTATTTTTATCAAACATTCTCTGCAAGAGTTTTCTCAAATCAAAGAACCCTCACAGATTATGATCAGGTAATTAGCTCACAATAAAGATGATCAAACTCATGAGAAGTTATACCACTGTGCCAGAAAGTTAGCAGAATCAATGGACAATTAACACCAGATTTTGAGGACTACAAATTATAGATGACATATTAAATATATAATAGTTACACAGAAAATTAAAAAAAAAACTAAATATAAATATTCAGTGCTTGAAGAAATATTATTACAAAAAGAAATATCAAGCTGGAAATTATTGGGAATAAAGAGAACTTTGAAAAAGGAAAAAGAAAGAAAAGACAAATACAGATGCACTAATTATCACTAAATTGTTCATTTTGAAATGGTTAAGTTCATGTTATGTAAATGTCATCCATATTTTTAAAAATACAACTCCAAGTGAAAAATGTAATTGTTAAAATTAAAAGTCAATGGATATGTTGAAAATGTTTAGACACAGTTAAAGAGAGACTCAGTAAATGGAAAGATAAGTATGAAGAATTTATGCTTGAGAAAAAAAGGAGATGGGAAATATGAGAGGTTAAAAGAACATAAAAAGAGATGGTCTAATAGATATTGCTATGATTTGGATCTTATTTGTCTCCACCAAAATTCATGTTGAAATTTGATTTCCAATGTAATGATGTTGAAAGAGAGTGGGAACTTTAAGAAATGATTAGGTCATTAAGAAGGATTAATGCTTTGCTCGAGGAAGTGAGTTCTTGCTCTTGTGGGACTGGATTAGCTGCTATGAGAGTGGGTTGTTAAAAAGTGATGCTGCCCTGGTGTGTCTCTTAGACAGTGACCTGCTTGCTCTTCTACTTTATGCCATAAATTAGAGCAGCGCAAGGCCTTTTCCCATACTGTGCTCTTGAACTTCCCAGCCTCCAGAACCGTAGTCCAAAATAAATTATAAACTTCTTTCCTTATAAAGTACTTATTCTCAGGTATTTTGTTATAGCAACAAAAAACAGACTGAGATATATATCTAAAGTTCAGAAGAAGAGAAAAATGTGAGGGACTTTAACATCTCTTTTAGTAAAGAGATTTTAATAATAAATGTAACTTTAATAAGGAGATTATTATTAATAATGTAAATAAAAATTAACAAATCTTCCATTATATGGAAAATTTTTAAGATACCTCTCTTGATTTTGATTATAGTCAAGTAAACAAAAATATATCAGTCATGATATGATGAATTGAAAGCTCATCTAGCAAGTTTGTTCTAATGGACCCATATAAAATTTGGTATCTAATGCTTTGAGGACACATACTTTTTTTCTGAGCACACATGGTACATTTATAGAAATCATAAAAAATTTGTACATTTCCACTTGTCCCTCTATTCATTCATCCATCCATTCATCTGTCCATGCATACATGCATCTATCTGTCCACACACCCATTCAATTACTGGTTTATAAAGAGTTGAATGTCATTTTATATTTTATACTGCTAGGTAACAGGGACCCTACCAGCAATGGTTCCTTTGTTCAGCCCTCCTGGCTCTCCACAGAATACAAACTCTCCTGCTAACTTGTTAACCCTGGGAGGGGAGGAGAAATTTTTGTCACCTGGCACATCCCCATAGCTCTCTTTTTAAAATATTTTTAAAATTGTAGATAGACACAATACCTTTATTTTATTTATTTACTTTTATGTGGTACTGAGAATCGAACCCAGTGCTAGGTGAGCACTCTACCGCTGAGCCACAACCCCAGCCCCTACCACAGCTCTTTTGTTAATGGCCAAAATGCATCTCTCTCAATCAAGAGCAGAGCACTCTCTGCAGCATCAGCTTCTTAGCTAAAGTAGCAATGAGTTAAGGACCCTTCCAGCTTACAATTTCTCCTTAATGTTTTATAAAGACAACCTTTCCACATTTTCAGGCTCTCCAGAAAGTTCAGTGGACGCTGTGCGCCACAGAGAATATCCTCTACCTGGCAAACAGCCTTGCTTGGGAGATGATTTCAGCGTTCACAGCAGCTGCAAGTGCGGGGCTGGTGCTGCCGGCCCCTCCCGCCATTCATTCCATTAAGCAATTAACTGAATGAAAAGGTTTTGGAAGAACTTCATTCCACTGCGGCAGCTTTGCTCTGGCAGGGAAGGCTCAGCATTCTGCTCACAGATGCCGCTGGCATCTTGGGCCACCTCCAGGGAGGGGAGGCAGAGTAAGGTCTGCAGGGTGGGCCTGGGGTTCCAGCCCAGCAGGGCACACTCACAGCTCTCACGTTATCTGTCCTCCTCGTGTGTTCTCAGGTCTGGGAGACCCCAAGCCAGGGTCCTGCAGTGGGCGTGGCTCCAGCCCTGGTTGGAAGAGGCTGTTGGTCACTGGCTTCATCAAGCTCCCTACCCGCAGCACCCATGTGGAGTGTCTGGCTTCTGGAGCTTGCTGGTAGCTCTTGGTAATCAGAGCTTCCCAAGTAGGGTGTCAGGAAAGGGTTCCTGGCACACCTAAGTGTTGATCACCTACCCTGCTGGAGCCTGGAGCTGTGTGAGCTTCTAGACCTTTTACCTCCAGCTTTTGTTTATTCCACAAGGACCTAAAGTGTGTTCTATGCATGTCCTGATATCAAAAGATAAAATAAATAAATCTGAGGAGTATTGTCCTGAGGATCTATGATCAGATAGCTGCTGAGTGTCTCATCCCACAGCTGTCCTTGTGAAGGTCTAGAGCAGTTCCTCCAGTTTCCTTGGCTGAGATGATCTCTTATTTGAGGTGCAGAGCCCCAGACCGCCCCCACGGAGTCTGATTCCAACACAGGGCTCAGCTGTCTTCTGCCTCTGCTGGCCTGGGGACCTACTGGCCGAAGTTCTCGTTCCATAGTTTGGGCTTTCCTGAGGCCTTTCTTGATACACGCAGGACCTGTGTTGACCCTGGAGGCTACAAAGCTAAAAGTGGCACTTGAAAGATTGAACAAGTGATTGCAAGGCCGGGTGGTGAAGTGCCAACCCCTGCAGGCATGGAGTGTCCTGTGAGCTCTGGACACTGGAGTTCTCCCCAGGAAGGCCACTCTTGGCTGGCCTTAGAGCAAGAAGGAGAGAGGGACAAAGCTATGCAGGCAGAGGAGGCTGCTGTGCAAACTTAAGGGCAGGAAGAGGTAGCCTGTGCAGGCCAGTGTGGCCGCTCCATCTGGCCAGGAGGAAGTGGGTGGGACAGCGTTCGGGAACCTGGGGTGCTGGGCCGGCCAGCTCACGTTTTGCCTGGAGAGCAACGAGGAGGAGGTGATGGGCTGGTGTGATCAGGTCTGCATTTTTTGGGAGCAAGTAGGAAATGAATGAGGCTAATGCTTGGAAATCAGGCTGACCTAGGCTCCAAATGCACCAGGCTTTGCCCCTCATAACTTGAAGGCTTGAGTAGTTTGCTTATGCTCTCTGAGCCTCAATTGAGGCCCATAAATAAAATGGGTATATCCAGGTATGGTGGCACATGCCTGTAGTCCCAGTGACTCAGGAGGCTAAGGCAGGAAGCTCTCATGTTGGAGGCCAGCCTCAGCAACTTAGCAAGGCCCTAAGTAACTTAGTGAAACCCTGTCTCAAAATATAAAATGAAAAGGGATGGGGATTTGACCCAGTGGCTAAACACCCCTGTGTTCAATCCCTGGTACCAAATAACTAAATAAAAAATGGGTGTAATGGTATCTAACATACAGGGCCATTGGAAGATAAAATGGGGTAGCATATGAGGAAGTTCCTGGCACAGTGCCTGTTGCCCAGTGACCCTCAATAAAATAATGTCCCTTGCATCCCTAGCTGTTATGACTATGGCAGGAAGTGGGCAGGGAGGATCTCTGGGCAGGAGCCAGAGCATGGCTGTGTTTCCGGACCTGGATAAAGGGAATGGAGTGGATGGTGGACTGGGGGGCACTGTGGGGAGGATGGGGGTAGATGGAGGGTCAGGGTCACTGTGGGGGTGAGGACTGGTGCATCAGGCAAATAAATGGATGTGGAAGTTCGGGCCAGCATGTGGGTGATGGTGGAGCAGGGGTGGAGTCAGGCCACCCTGGGTGACCGGGATGGGGGGTTGTGAAGGGAAGAGGGTCTAGGACAGATTTCTGGAGAACAACATATTTGAGGGATTGGCTGAGCAGAACGGTCTGAAAGGAAGTCAGAGATGGGATGTGGAGAGAAGCAGGAGACCAGAGGCCATTTTGTGAAGCCATGAGGGTGTGGCAAGGACGGGTGGACGGTGCCAGTGGACCAGCCCCAGAAGATCAATGCTCTTCATGGCGTGGCTGGGGTAGCAAGGGCCTGGAGGATGCTGGGTAGGTTGGTGGGCAGATTCAGGGTCATGGGTGAGGGTGCTTTTTAACTTTTTATTTTATTAATGGATCGGGGTGTGCCGGTCCCACACAGAAGGGAAGGAGCCTTTGGATGGATGTGGGGAAGGGAGGAGGGGGAGCCAGGAGCAGGAGACTGTGCGAGAGGGGTCAGACCAGGAACATGAGGGCCACGGGGGTCTGGACGTTCTCTGAAGGAGAGTGAAACATCAAACAGACGGGGTCGAGGGCATTCTGGATTAGGATGAGGAGGGAGGATTTGGAACAAAGGTGTCGGGGTGGGCATGAGCCTGGTGGTCCATCAGGGGGAGGAAAAGTTTGGGTTGGAAGGAGAGAGACTGAGCTGCAGAGAGGCCACCCAACAGTGCCGGGCATACGTGCAGGGAAGGAGGCAGCACGTGGACGGCCCTGCTCCGGGGCTGGAGGTGGCTCTGCGGGCTGGTCCGCCCTCCTGAGCACTGAGGTAGGGCGGCTGTAGGAGGCAGGGGCTGAGTAGTTCCAAGGGGCACTGAGGGGCACTGACTCTGCTTCTTTCCTCCTGGATTTGTGGTCTGTTTTGTTTGTTTGTTTGTTTGTATTTTTGGGTACTGGGGATTGAACCCAGTAACCACTGAGCCACATCCCCAGCCCTTTTTAAAAATATTTTTATCTAGAGACAAGTTCTCCCCAAGTTGCTTAGGGCCTTGCTACTTTGCTGAGGATGGCTTTGAACTCGCAATCCTCCTGTCTTTGAACTCGCCATCCTCCTGCCTCAGCATCTGGAGTTGCTGGGATTACCTGCGTGCACCAATGCATCCGGCTGTCTATTTTTTTTTTTTTTTTTAATCCCTGACAGCCTCTGGATACTGAGACTGAGTCTCTGTGTTGCCATTGCATCTTTTTTTTTCCCTGGTGGGGCGGGCAGGAGAACCAGGGATTGAACCCAGGGGCACTCAACCACTGAACCACATCCCAGCCCTTTTTTGTATTTTATTTAGAGACAGGGTCTCACCTCGCCATTGCTGAGGCTGGCTTTGAACTCTCAATCCTCCTGCCTCAGCCTCCTGAGCCACTGGGATTACAGGCGTGTGCCACTGCACCTGGCTCGCATCTTGTGTTTTTAATTTGGTGCCTTTAACAAACAGGGTGGGGAAGAGGCTTCAAATATAAAATTAACCACATCCTGGGGGAATGAGATCTCCATGGAGCCCCACTTCCTTTTTCCCACTGCCAGATCCTTGCTCCTCTGCCCTCCTCTCTTGGAGAGAAGCACATCTCTGCCTGCCGAATGGAAGTCAGCCGGAAAATCCAGTTCACACTCTCCACGTAACCTTTTTGGCGCACTCCCATTCCATGGTGGGAAAGTTCTGGGAGAGGAGTGCATTCCGTGTGATCACGTGTGGATGACCGCAGGCTTGCTCGCCGAGGGAGAAAGGGAGGATTTTCCTGACAATGGAAAGGCGGGTGGGCGGAGTGCTTGCCTCCCCCGGGAGCATGGAGGAGGGAGGCTCTGTGTGACCTGGCCTTGGAGAGCCCTCCTGGGGGGAAGCCAGGGAGCAGTGGGTCGGGAGGCTCCCTGCACAGGAGCTGCTGACTCAGAGTCCCGGTGGATCCTGGCTTCCCAGGGCGGGCACTTTCCCCTGCCCCTTGGACGCGGCTCCCCTTGGCCCCTCACCAAAGAGCCCTGGGCCACTCCCCACTGGCCTTAAGTGGCTGGGCTGGGATCGTGGCCTCAACACAGCTGGGTCAAGAATGAGGCTGGGGTTGTGGCTCAGCGGTAGAACGCTGGCCTGGCACGTGAGTGGCCCAGTCCGATCCTCAGCACCACGTAACAACTAAACACATTGTGTACAACTAAAGCAAATAAATAAATATTAAAAAAAAGAAAGAATGAGGTATTTAGCAGAACATAAGACTGCTAAATGAGAAGGACTGACCATTGGGGGGTGGGAAAATATGTTCAGGGATGACAAAGGGGAAGTAGTTAACACAGAAAGTGGCATAAAGCCAGCCTAGTTACCAGGTTCAAGGACGGCTTCCTCTCCAGCTCGGGGCTGAAGTCACCTTCCTCCGACTCTCCTGTTCCTGGGCTGGATCGTCACTTTGGGGCCCCCAAAGGACAAGTTCCTCAGACGTCAAAAGGGCCCATGTAGGAGGTGACAGAGGAGGCCTGAGCTGCAGCCTGCCCCTCCTGTAGCGGTTTCCCTGGGCCCTCTCTGTTGGCACATGTCCCTGTTGTCATATCTTGGTGGTTTTCTTTCCTTTTTTCTTATTTCATTTCTCAGATTGTTTCATAAGCCAGATAAGGTGTTGTTTATCAGGGCGCCACCAGAGACACCCCACAGGAATCAAGACCCAGTGTGAACGAGAAGACCCGAGCCACCCAGATGGCGCTCATTCATCGTCATCCTTCTCAACGACCCTCCATATACGTGTGTGTGTTTCTTCTGTTGGGGCTGGAACAGGGCCTCACACATGCTGGGCAGACCCTCTGCCACCGAGCTCCATCCCCAGCCCACTGATAAGGAGGTTTCTTGGCAGGTGGCAGTGGGCAGGAAGCTGAGTGGAGCAGGAAGCGGGTGACCAGGGTGCAGAGACCACACCGAGGATTAGATTTTGTCCCAGGAGCAAGACAAGCTCCTGGAAGGTCTAGGCAGGGGATGGCACAATTGCATGTATGCTTGGGAGGACAACTCTGGCTGTGGGGCCCAGGGCACCAGCAGCAGCAGGGAGCAGCTTATCATGGGTGCAGGTGCAGGATGGTGGGGGCCTGGCCTGGGGAGAGGGGCGGGCTGGAGAGCTGGGCGGGGAGGCGAAGTCCCTGGTGGGGGCAGGGGGACAGGGTGAGGGGGACAGGTTGAGAGTGCCGAGGCTGAGGTACGCTGGGCCTGCTGTGGTCACTCACTGCACTTACCCTGGTGGGAAGACCACGAATCGGCATGGAAAAGGGAATCAGGAGAAGGCAGGTGGATGGATGGTCTGGAAGCCCGGAGAAAGATGTGTGGCTTAATTTGTGAATTAAGGCTAGGGCAGTGCCCTGGGCTGCCAGGTGGGCATCAGAAAAGAGAACAAGTCTGGGGATGGGGAGGGAAGGGGCAGATTTGAGATCTTGGAATCAGGAGAGAGGGACTGTGGATGCTCTGGGTCCCCCTCTCAGTGAGGCCATGTCTGCTGCCAGTGACTGAGTCCAGCTCCACCACCTTCTGGAAGCTGGACGCCTGGCTCGTGGGCGTTGTTGGAGTAATGCCGCCCCCTTGTGTTCTTCTCTGCAAGTGCAGACAGTGGATGTGCCGGAGAGCTGAGACCTGCCCTGGGAGACTCCACCCCCTCTCTGGGTGCCCTTCAGTCTGTCTGTTTTCCAGGCCCTGCGTGTCCAGAACTGTCTCTGGCACCTGTCAGTCTGCCACAGCTGTGTGTACCTGGTCATGTGCCTTTGTTAGCTGCCCTCCCTGGTGTCCATCTGTCCTGCTGGCTTGGGCTGTCTCTGCCTCTCCTCATCAGTCTCTGCCTGGCTCTGCCTGGTTCTCTACTTTTGCTTTCCTGTTTGTCTCTGATTTTCCCCCTGGCCCCTTCCCATCCCTGTGTCCCTGCACTGGGGTGACGTTTGCCCTCCCCCTGTTGTTGGAGCTGGTTCTTGAGAAAGACGGGGCTTTGCTGCTTGTTCCAGAATGAGTCAGAGCTCCTGGAGGATGAGGGCTCGGGCTCCACCCAGCAGTGACCTTAGAGAGGCCACACAGGGCAGAGGAGCCCGTTGAGCCGGGGACTGGGACAAGATTTTCCAAATTATTTTTATGGGACTGGCAGAAGCATTCCAGTGGGTGTCAGGGGCGAAGAATGAGCAGGCTGGCCCAGGCCACCGCCAGTGCTGACAGTGGACCCCAAGCTGCCCATCCTGCTCCTCTGGGGAGGTCTCAGCAGCCACCAGCTGCAAGGGGATGGGGCTGTTCTAGCTGTTGCCTGTGTGCAGGGCTGGGCTTTCCTACCCTCCTCAGTCCTCACTGGGATTTCTGTTGCCTCAGGACCTTTGCACATACCCATTTCCTTCTTGGAAATGGTTTCCTCCTTAGAAAGTCTCTCTTCTAGGAAGTCTTTCCTGAGTTACAGGAACTGTTCCTCAGTCACACAAGCTGCATTTCAGATGTTCAATGTACCATATGGCCAGTGACTACTGGCTCTAGTGAACAGTGCACACAGAACATCAGCTTTATCACGAGTTCCGTCAGCGCTGTCTTACAGCAACCTTTGGAAAGCATTCCGTTCCTCAGAGGGAGGGTGGGCCCAGCGCATCAGGTAACGCACATTTGTTGGATGTATGTATGGACGGGTAGATGGGAAGCTGCTCTTTTGAAACATTTGCCCTGTGGGAGCCCTGGGTGGACCAGGAAGACGTATCATTGCCTCTGAACTGGCCAGGTGAGCTCTTGCTGGTTAATAGAGATGTTCTTTTGCTCCAGATTCTGAAAATGAACAGAGGGCTTCAATCTAAAAGCTTGAACGAACCTACAGTGGCCATCAGGGGACTTGGGAATCTAAGAACCCAGGGGGTCCCTGAAGGTAAGGTGATGGCATGAAGGGCCAGCCTTGGAGGCCTCATGCCTCGTGGAATGCAAGCCCATCTGTGTCCTAGGGTGGAAGTGGCCAAGATGGCAGGCAGTGAATAAGCTGGGGAAAGTGGAGCTAGATCCGGCCACAGGGACAGGTTACTGGGGCCCACTCCTCTGCAGACTTGAGCTTCAAGAGGAGGGCCAAGATGGGTTTGACAGTGTACACTTGTAATCCCAGGACTTGGGAGGCTGAGGCAGGAGGATGACAAGTTTGAGGTCAGCCTGGCCAGCTTAGTGAGCTCTTATCTCAAAGTAAAATAAAAAGGACTGGGGATGTTACTCACTGATAGAGCACTCCTGGGTTCAATCCCAGCACTGGGGGGGAGGGGGATGGAAGGATCCAAGACACTGGGAGAGGGATGGGGCAGTTGCAAGGCTGAAAGCTGAAGTCCAGCTCACCACAGGGCAGAGGAATCGAGGCAAGCCTGGAAGGTGGAAAGAGTCCTGCTCCTACACAAACCCTTTCCAGCAGCTGGGCCTGGACAGCCAGGGTGGTTGGGTCAGGGCAGGGGGCTGGAGCCAACAGAAGCCAAAGCTCAGGGGTGCCATCCCCCGGGGTTGCTTCCTCTCAGTGCCCAAGAAGCTTTTGGGCAACTGTCCTGTTTGTAAGGCCTGCTTCAAGGGGACATCAATCTGTCCACCCCTGGGCGTGTACACACACACACACACACACACACACACACTTACACAAATGCACACACTCACCTCCCTCCAAGCCCTGCCTGACTCCCTCTGCTCCCTGACTGACCTTGGACTTTATTGGGAAAGTGGGGAGTGACTTCAAGAAGACAGATGGGCTGGGGACCCTGCACCCACAGTGGACCCATGCCCAAGTGAAGAACCAGCCCGGGGCTCAGTGCAGCGGGGTTGGAGCCCAGGTTGCTGCAGCAGTGAGGGCAGATCCCTGTTAATCTCGGTGGGCCCAGGAGGCTCTCTGGTGGCTTTCATGGGACAGGGGTGGGGGGTGGGAGTTGTCAGTGAGGATATGGGTCAGGCCTGCCCACCCCCACCTTGTCCCTTCTCCCTGATTTCTTAGCATCTTTGTGCCAGAGGCCCCAGAAATTCCCGGAAAATTTTCTTCCTGGCCTCTGGCCCAGCGACGGCCTCAGGAGGCTGAGGGGGAAGGGCTGTCTGCTCTTGTCTTTACTGTCTGTCCCATCCTGGCAGCCCAGGCCTGGGGAGTGGGGCTGGGGCTGGGGGCGCTGGTAGCCTGAGCCCTCTTTGGTGTGTGGGGTGCATGGTCTCCACCTGGCTGGGGGTTTGGCAGGAGGGGCCGCCCTCGGAGCTGCTCAGGTGGCCTGGGTCTGCTGGTGGGGGGTGTTCCAGGAACCGTGGGGTGCTCTAGCACTCTGCTAGAGGGTTCAGGCCCTGGAACTCACAACCAAGAGACCCAAAAATGTGTGGGGCAGGGTGGAAGAGGGGATACTTAAAGGGCTACCGCTGGTGTGGGAGGAGGAGGCCACACCCCGACTCGTCACTGTGGGTGACGGACCTCCTTATAAGGCTGAACCCTGGACGATGGCACTATGGGGTGGGGGTGGGGGGCATGCTGTAAAGGACCAGGGGCTAAGCTCGGGGGGAGGGTGTGCGGGGTGCCAGAGGCTGATGGTGAGCCTGCCAGCAGGTCCAGCCCCAAACCCCTGGGATCACAGACCTGAGGCTGCTGCCTCAAGACTGGGGGTCAGCTCTGAGATGGTGGCTTGGAAGCCCGGCAGGGGGCAGGAGGACTGGGGGCCCATCGGAGTTCCAGCTCCGGACCCCCTGCAGGGGGAGGGGCATGGGCTGTGGGCTTGGGGAGTGAGCTCAGGTCCCTGCTGGAGGCCTTGTCTCTGTCACTGGCCTCTCTGGGCCTCAGTCACCCCATCCGTGGGTCCTTCTGGGGAAATGTGTGAAAGTGCTTGGCAGGTTTGGAGGGGGCAGTCCCTCTCCCACCCTCGTTTTCTTCACCCTCGCACCCCTCCTTTCTCCCGTTGCTCTCTGTCCTCATACTGCCCTGGAGGTTTCCAGGCTGGCTGGCTGCCCGCTGTCTGGCCGGGCCATGGAGACTCCTGGGGACACTTCCAGGGCCTTCAGACAGGCTCACCTGGCAGGCTGCACCCCGCGGCGCCACTTGGAGCCACGTGGATGCCATCTGCTGCCCAGATGACTCTGCGCTCATCTCGACCTGCGGCCACCCCTGTGCCAGCACTTTTGACGTGGGGGCAGGAGCAATTTCCTAGGCCCCTGAACGCCCAGCCGGGCAGGGGCAGCCGCAGTGAGCCCACAGAGTGGTGCATGGGTAAGGCCTGTGGAGTGGGGTCCATCAGGTGAGGTGCCCATCTGTCCCTGCAGGTGGGTGACCCACACTCCCAGCGGTTCTGAAAGCCCAGGAGAGAGGCCGCCCGGCCCCTTCCCTGCCCCTGCCCCGGACCATCCACGGTCGCATTCCCCTGCAGCAACGCATTAGTGCTGGTCCTGACGTGGCTGCCAGGCGTGATGGAGCGCACCCTGCATTTCACAGATGTGCAAACCAAAACCCCAGAGGGGGAGGCACAGCCCAAGGGGACACTGCTGTTGGGGGCAGAGGTGACAACAGTTACTTCAGCAAATGTGTAGTGGGTGCCAGGCGGGTTTGGGGCTGGGATTCTGTGCTGAGGATGCCACAGCCTGGCCCTGGAGGGGCATCAGAAGGCACCTGCCCCAGAGCTGCAGAGGGAGGAGGTGGCCGGCGCAGCGTGGCGGGCACAGTCCCCCCTCCTTCCCCGCAGCGGCTCTGAGGCCAGTGTGGATCTGCGCCTGGCCGCTGGGCTCCATCTACAGTCTGTAGCACCAGGGCAGATGGCCAAGCCTTTTGTGCCTCCTGTTTGTGCTTTTTAGTCCATTAGAAATAAGGATGGTGTGGTGCAGAGCTCACGCATGGGGCTGGCGAGGTCCACAGGCGGGCAGTGTGCAGAGCAGGCGCCGACTCGCATGCGCTGTGTGCCCAGCCGGCTCCATGGCCGTCGCTCCCCTTTGGTTTCCGAGGATGGTCCAGCAAACCTCCTGCATCTCTTCATCTCCTCCTGCTGCTAGATAACCATTTTGCATCTTTGCTGTCCCCTGGAGCCACCGTCCTCATCCTCCCTGCTGCTGGCCTCACTACCCATTTGAGAACCTAGAAGCCACGAGGAAAGAATGTCCACGGATCTGCCACATACCCACCCAGGGTCTGTGTCTTCTGCCTTCTTTCTTGGCTGGGGCTACCCCTCCCCATCCCACAGTTGAATCACAATTCAGCAGGACGTGATGGTGCACGCCAGTGATCCCAGCAATTCCGGAGGCCGAGGCAAGAGGATTGCAAATTTGAGGCCAGCCTTAGCAACTTAGGGAGACTGTGTCCCAAAATAAAACTAAACAGGACTGCGGATATATCTCCATGGTAGAGCGCCCCTGGGTTCAGTTGCCAGTATTGCAAAAAACAAAAACAAGTATTCATAGAGTTGGGTAACCTTTCACACTCCCTAATTGCAGGACATATTCATCGGAATGAAACCCCATACCCATCAGCACCCATCCCCTATTCTCCCTCCTCTAGTCCCTGGCAATCACAAATCTACTCTCTCTATGGAAAATCTAGTCCCTACAGGTTCACCTATACTGGATATTTCATATAAATCACAGAACATGTGATCTCTTGTGACTGATTGTTTTACTTGGCATACTGTTCTAAAGGCTCACCCATGGGGGCTGGGGTTGTGGCTCAGAGGCAGAGCGCTCGCCTCGCACGTGCGCGACCAGGGTTCGATCCTCAGCACCACATAAACATAAATGCATTGCATTGTGTACAACTAAAGTAAATAAATAAATATTAAAAAAAAAAAGCTCACCCATGTTGTAGCCTGGGTCAGTACTTCACTCCTTTTTTTTTTTTTTTTTTTTAAATGGCTGAATAATATTCCACTGTAGAGATAGACCACATTTTGTTTATCCACTCATTGGTTGATGGACATTTGGGTTGTTTTCACTTTTTGGCTATTACAAATAATGCTGTAATGAATATTTGTGTGCAATTTTGTTACCAAATGAGACCTGTTTTGCCTTTCCCACAGTGTGCAGATCATGGTAACAATGAGTTCTGCAAGAGAGTTCTATTATAAGGCAGCCAAGTGTGAGTGGATGGAGACCCAAGTCTCTAATCAGCCTCCCCAAGGATAGGGCTTGGGGATACTTATGGACCAAGGTGTGAGGGCAGGTGATTGGAGGATCCACACACCAGAGGTATTACATGTAGCCAACTAAAGCAAGTAATGAAGAGCAGGTGGGTAGGTGAAGTGTAGAAATGCTGGCGATTAGAACAGGTGACATCTGAAGGGTTTATTTAAGAACTGACAGCAGATGGATTTGATTATTCAGATTTTCCCTCTGTGTCCTTTTTTTTTTTTTTTTTTGGTACCAGGGATTTAATTCGGGGCACTCCACCACTGGGCCACATCCCCAGCCCTTTTTTGTATTTTTATTAGAGACAGGGTCTCACTGAGTTGCAAAGTGCCTCGCCATTGCTGAGGCTGGCTTTGAACCTGTGATCCTCCTGCCTCAGCCTCCTGAGCTGCTGGGATTTTAAGTATGCACCACAACACCCGGCCTATTATCTGTTTTTCATTGTAGCCATCCTTGAGGTGTGCAGTGCACTTAACCTAGAGGCACTGGTCCATCTTTTTCTCTGGCTTGAGGACAGTGGGCTCATTAATTTCCCTTTCTGCACCCTAGCAGCTTCCCCTGTACCCCAGTCACCAAGCCTCATGCAAGGAGGCTCTTATTTTCCCACCTTAAAACAAACAAACATGCCCTCCCCATGAAACAGAACAAGAAAGAGCTCTCTGGACACACTGTCCCTCCCCCTTTTAGAGCAAATTTCACAAAAAAATTTTTCAACTGGTTCCCAATCTCTCTTCTCTCATTTTCTTTTGAACTTACTCCTTTTATCCCCACTGTGTCACCGAAACTGGTCAAGGTTGGTGATCTCTACATTGCTAAGCCCAGGAGGCCTTTCTCGGTGACCGAGGGTCCGTGGCTCCTTGTGCAGTCACTCACTCCCTCCTCTCTCTGACTTGGGTCCAGGAACTTGTCCTGCCTTTCTCTCCTTCCTCCCCCTTCGTCACTCTCCTCTGCTGTGCCTGACATCTTCCTGACCTTGAGATGCCAGAGAGCTTCAGGGTCCAGTCCTTGGTCCCTCAGGGTATTGGGGGTCTCCTCCACTCTCACAAGTTTATTTTTTGGTGCTGGGGGTGGTACCCAGGGTGCTCCCACTGGCTACCTTCCCAGCCCTTTTTATTTTGAGACAGGTCTCACTACGTTGCCCACGCTGGCTTTGAATCTGCCATCCTCCTGCCTCAGCCTCCTGAGTGGCTGGGATCACAGGTGTGTGTCACTGTGCTGGCCAGTCCCATGACTTTAAATGTCACCAAGTGCTGACTCTCAGAGTGTGACTCCAGGCAGGGCCTCCCCCTGAGCTCCAGACTCTGTTATCCCGATGGCCCCTGGGCATCTCCCCTGCACTTCTGAGGGGCGACTCTGACCTGACACATCCCAAGAGGAGGTCCCTATTCTTCCTGTCCAGTTGCCAGTCCCGTGTCTCAGCTGAGGGGACACGTTCTTTCTGTGGTGGAAGCCTTCCAGTCACTCTCTGCTCCTCTTTCTTTCTTACCCCAGGAAGCCCTGTCACTTCTCCCCACCACTCCACTACCCCTGGGGCCAAGCCACCTCCTGCTGGGGAGTCACAGAGGCCTCCTAGCTGGGTCCCTGCATCTACCCTTGACCCCAGTCTGTTCTCATGTTCTCAGCACAGAGCAGAGAGTTCCTTTTTTTTTTGGTACTGGGGATTGAACTCAGGGGCGCTCGACCACTGGGCCACATCCCCAGCCCTTTTTTGTATTTTACTAGAGACAGGGTCTCACTGAGTTGCTAAGTGCCTCGCCATTGCTGAGGCTGGCTTTGAACTCGTGATCCTCCTGCCTCAGCCTCCCAAGTGCTGGGATTGCAGGTGTGCGCCACCACGCCCGGCTCAAGAGATCCTTTTAAAATGCCAATGAGACCAGGCGGTTCCTCTCTGCCCAGAGCCTGGCAGCAAAGCTCTGTTTCAGGAGGCAAAGCCCTTGCCATGGGCTTCGGGGTCATGCTGCGGTTCTGGCTCCTTCCCTGTGATCCTCACTGGCTCCTCTCTGGTCCCCAGACACACCAGACACAACTTGGGCCTTCGAGCTCACTGTCCCCCTGTCTGGGACGCTCTTGCTCAGAAATCTGCAGGACTCTCTCCTCATCTCCTTCCAGATGTTTCTCAGATGTCACTGCCTGGGTGAGGCCATGTCTGGCCACCCTGGGTAAAATCACCCCCTCCCGCCCTCCCCACCTGCTTCTTGCTTTGTTTTTCTCCTTGGTGCTTATGCCCCTGACCTGCTGTGTCTTTTACACCTTGGCCTTGCTTATTACACACGTCCCCCGTTTGAATGCGAGCTCTGGGCAGGGCTTTGGTCTGGTTTGCTGATTACTGTAAACCCAGCCCTTAAAATGCCGCCTGCTACACAGTAAGCGCAGAATAAATATTTGCTGGATGAATGTATGGATGCCAGTAGTGGGAAGTTCATTCTGATGCCTGCATCCTGCTGCGGAGCAGCCCCGCAGCTATGCCACAGATGGCCAGCAGGTGGCACTGTGACTACAGCAATGGGAGGCCCTGGGCTCCCAGCCACTTTTCTCAGAAATCCACACGGGTGGATTTCTGCTTCGGAGGTGCAATGCTGGGATGTGTGTGTGACAATGTATGTACCTCCCAGGTCAGCCTGCTGGCTGTTGCTCATCACCTGGAAGGACTCCAGAGAACCCGTGATTACTTCTGGACTGGTGAAGGTCACCCACCCTACCTCCCACCCAGCCTGCTCCTGGTCGAAGTGACAGTGAGGTTTCTGGAATCTTTCATGGAGCCCTGGGACCGTCCTGCCTCCCCTGCTTCAGTCTTGGGTCCTATCTTGCTGTCCTGGAGCAACCTGGGGCTCTCAAACCGTGTCCAGCCACCAGCAGCATCCTTCTTTCCCTCCTTGGGAGATAAGGACTGCCAGGGGTCCTGAGCCCTGCGTTCCTGGGCTTCTCACCATCAGCATGTGGAGGGCACAGCAGGGACTCTGAGCCAAGACCAGGTTCTGGCTTTGTTGCTTCCCCACTGGGCGACCTCAGCCAAGTGCCCTGAGCCTCTGTTTTGTCATCTGGCCAGTGGGAGAGATGTGTGCCTGGAAGGTTGTGGGGAAGGGGAAACGCTTGCCCACTGGTCCCCATCTGGTTCTGGGCCAGCGTGGAGCTGGTGCCCTCAGGAAGTGCTAGCTCCTGTGGCGGGGGGCAGTGTGAGGACTGGCGGGGCCCCAAGAGCAGACCAGGGGCGTCTTGCACTCACTGGCTTCCTTAAACACCTGGCAACGCGTCGCCCACCTGCCCAGTGCTGTGCAGGGCTTCAAGGGACTGTGGGGCCAAAATGAGTGCTAAGAATGAATGGAAGAGGCAAGGCTAACCTCCATGAAACAAAATTAAATAAAAAAACATTAGACAAAGTACAAGAGATGTCAGCAGGCTGCTCATGATGAATGGCCCAGTGAGCAGGACAGACGGGAAACACCGTGAGCTGGCCCGAGGAGCAGGGGGTGTGGGGCCCAGGGACACAGCAGTGGGTTTCTGGGAACAGCAGGCAGGTTGAGGTCATGGCTGTGGCTGTGAGGGAGCCGTCCTGGCTTGATGCCCCCCATCTTCTCCCCTGGCCTGGTTGTGGGCTGGTTTCCAGAAGCTGCTCCTGACCATGAACTGTGGTTCAGAATGGAAAAGAGGGACCAGCTGGAGGTGTCCTGCCACCTGGCTGGGGATGTGCCTGTCACCAGCTGAGGCCACCTGGAGTCTGACCTGGCCCTGGCGCAGGACAGAGATGGGTCTCTGTCTGTGGATGCAGGGCAGGTGCAGAGGCACCCCAGTCCCACTGAGGGTGGTTTTGGGGAGGAGGCTGAGGACGGGTGCTCTTGCCCTGGGGGTAGGATACTTCAGAGCCTGGTGCCGATGCCCTCCTCAGGACCCTGTGGATGGGAGGCATGAGGACAGACCTTGTCATTCTGTTCTAACGTCACCCTTAGAACACGTGAAACTGCTAAGATCCTGTGAAGCCCCTACCCCAGTGGATGACAGATAAACAGAGGCAGTGACACTGTCTCCTGGTGAGACCTCCACTACCACGGTCCAAGAAACCTTGGCCAGCTCACCTCCACCAATGGGTTTCCACGTTGTCATGAGGCGAAAGGCCTGCAGGTGGGTCCTGGGTTGCTACGGCTGAGGGTGGGGAGGGCCCACGTGGTGTCGCCCCGTCCTGCCCTCCTCCCCTCAGGAACAAGGCCACCGTCCTGTCAACATGGGAGCAGTGCTCGGCTCAGAGCCAACTTCTACTCCAGCCTTTGACCTGCTGCCTGAGGCTGTCCCCCACTGTCCCCTTCTATCCTGGTTCCCTCACAATCTCTGAGGAAGGCCTTGCGGCAGGAAAGGACCCAGGGCCTGGGCCCTCAGGGACTTTGTGCCTGGCCAGGCTTGCTCCCCAAGCAGCTGGCCTCTGTGGTCCCCATCTGCCAGGGATGCTGTCATCTTGGGTGGTCCCCGCAGGCACTGGGCAGTGGCCCAGGCTGGTCCTGGAAGGCGGGCCACCTCTGTCCCTCTACCGGCAGGCCTGGGCTTGGTGCTGGTGCCTGCCCCCAGCCTTCCCCAGCTGTCTGCCTGGTGCTGAGGACTCCGCTGGCTTCCCTGCGTCTGGGTCCTTGGGCTGGGACAGTCTGTCTGCTCCAGCTGCACCCCTCCCCCAGCACGGAGCGGAGCGCGCTCACTTAGATTAATTAATCTGCTGCCCGGCTGCTCCTCCAGCTTATCTTTTATTCATGGACAAGCAGCGTTCTCCGCTTTACCAGGACAGGAGCATCAATATTTCATCTTGCCTAGCCCGCCAGCTCCCGCTCCCTCCCCTCTGCTTTCCACAGGCTCTAGGACCCAGAGGGCTGGGCATGCTGGCCAACCCGGAGTCACTTGCCAGGCTGCCTTCCTGGGCCCCTGACCTGTCCTCCCCTGCACTGCTGGCAGACCAGGCCCCAAACCAGGCGCCTTTCTGAGTGAGTGAGTGGAGAGGCAGAGGAGGCAGAGCTGCTGGGTGGAGGGAGCGAGTAAGGGTCCCGGGGCTCTGGAGCCCACCAAGGTCAGGCTGTGGCCCTCAGGCCACAGGATTGGAGATGAGGGTCACCAAGTACCTGGCCCAGGCCTGGCCTGTAGTAAGTGCTCATTTTTCTTCCCCCGTTAGACCAGGTAGGTGTCTTATTCATTTTTTCCACCCTGGGCCTAAGCAGTTGAAGGAGGGACTGCAGGAGGGAAGTGACAGAAAGCCTGCAGGACCAGGAGCTCTTGTCCTTCTCACCCCATCAGCTTCCAGACCCTCAGGCCTCCAGGTAGGTGCTCAGCCTCCAAGGGCTGGACTTCACATCTGGAGGGACTCAGGGCTGACAACCAAGGTCCCGGGGGCCTCTGGCATAAGCCCCTGAAATGCAAAATAGAGTGTGACATGTGACTGTGTGTGAATTTGCACAGTGAGTGTGTGAATGTGTGAGAGTATTGAGTGTGCATGGGAGTGTGTGTGAGAGAGAGACAGAGAGAGAAAGAGAGAGACGGAGAATAGGTGGTTTTTCTGGGGGAAAGGTCTCTGGCACTTATGGGAGTCTCGGTGGGGTCAATGAACCACAAAAAGTCACAAACTACTATATTTTAGATCCCCCCCCCCCCCCCCTTTATCGTGCTGGGGTCGAAACCAGGGTCTTGCACATGGGAAGCAGGGGCTGAACCACTGAGCCACACCCCCAGCAATAGACCACAGCATTTGAGGCCAAATCTCCTCTTTTTAATGTGGAAGGGAGAGAATTAACGGGATTACAAGCACAGGAGCCACCTGCAAGGGGAGTGTGTGAATACGGGCATTATGGACAAATGAGTGTGCACATCTGTGTGTGTGTGAGCCTGAGTGACAGCGAGTGTGAGTGCCTGAGTGTGTAAGCGTGGTGGTCCCGGGGGGCTCTGGGGCTGCGAAGGAACCTCTGCCATCCTGTGCTGGAGCCCCCTGGTGGAGCTGGCCCTGCCCCTTGGTGGAAGCAGCCACCCACAGCTGGCTTGCGGCCGGGCTCAGCGGCCCTTCCCGGGCTGGCGGCCACCCTCTCTCTCTGCGCTGGGCTGGTGGCCAGAGGGTGCCAGCTGGGCCGGGATGCAATCTGGGGAGTTGCTCTGGCCCTGGCTGTTGTGAGGGCCCTGGTGGGGGCAGCCCTGCCATGGTCCCCTCTAGTGTGCATGGCTTCCGAGAGGAGAAGGGCACCTAGGGACGTCTCATCTGCTCCTGTCCTCACACACCTATGCCTGGCGCCTCAGGAAGTCTGCCCGTGGGCCCTGCAGACACGCCCAGAACCCAGCCACCACCCACCTGTCTCCAGCCCCTCTGTGCCCTCAGAGTCTGTGCCTAGCATCTTGCTCCCTCCTCAGCTCTGGGGAAAGCCTGGCTCTCAACAGCCACCCAACAGAGCCAGCCGCCCTGCCCCTGCTCTGCCCTCCTCCCACCGCCCTGCCACCCTGGGCCTTGCTCAGGTGCTGCGCCAGTCCCCAGACACCGTGGCAGGCTCCACCTGGAACGGAGGCCCTGCTCTTCCCCGGACGCCTGCCTGGCTCCCTCCCTCACTTCCTGCCAGTCTCCTGTTTGAGGTCCAGTCCCACCCCCTACTCTGGACCTTCTCTTTCCTCCACACCACCACACCAGGTCTTGTCGCACACCAGCTCCTCGGTCGTCTGTGCCCACTGGGCACCTCTCGTCCCCTGCCAACACGGCGAAAGCTCCCTGAAGACAGGAATTTTTATATTTTGTTCACCAATTCATCTGCAGCAGAGCTGGCCACACAGGGGCATAATGAATATCAAAGAGTGTGTGAGTGAATGAACGAATGACTTGCCCACTACGTCCTCGGAGGCCTGGTTAGGACAACCCGTGGATAATGGTTTTTCCTCAGACCTAAGTGCCAGAAAAATCTTGGTTTGTGTTGGAAAGCTGATGTTCATTCATCTATTTGATATTTTTTGAGCACCTACTATGTGCCAGACAACGTCCTGGATACTGTGAAGAGTGTAATGGACAGATAGGCAGACGACTTATTTTCTGCAGGTGAGTGTCCGTCTCATGGGTCCTGAGGATCTTGTCCTGTTTTCCTTGCTGCTGTGGTTGCCCTGCACCCAGAGCTAATTTAGTGAAATTTTCTGAGTGTGAAAATGTCTTCTCTGATCTCACCTCATTGTCCCACTTTCCTTTTCCCTGTGTCTGGATTGTTTTTAATAGGAAAGGGACCCTGGACCTGGACCAGGACCCTGAGTGGCTGCTGGGGATGGGGGCTGTCTTGGCTTCTCCTTAGTCACTACCTCCGCACCTGCTCTCTGTCGCTGCCACCTGCTTCCCTCTTCTCTAGCCCCTGGATCTGCTTTCCTACTATTGCTTTGATGAACCTATCCATTTATATATTTAACCTTATAGTATTATATACATTCTTTTAAACTATTTTGAATTTATTTGTTTTGTACCGGGAATTCTACCCAGGGGCACTTAACCACTGAGCCACATCCCCAGACCGCTTTACCTTTTTATTTTTGAGACAAGGTCTTGCTAAATTGCTTAGGGCCACACTAAGTTGCTGAGGCTGGCCTCAAACTTGCCATCCTCCTGCCTCAGCCTCCTGAGTCACTGGGATTACAGGTGTGTGTCACTGTGCATGACTTGAACTGTTTTTGGCAGCAAAAAATATGCATAGCTTACTGTTACCAATGAATGCATGTGCAAGTGTGTGCAGATGTGTGGTGGGGTCTGGCTGTGGAGGGAGGGGCTGGGCACAGATGGAGGATTCCCTGGAGAGGAAGTTTAGAGGGGACAGCTCCTTGTGGCACTCCTGACAGGACCCTTGACGAAGAGTCAGTGTCACTTGCCCACCTACAGCCCAGCAATTGCTGGGTCAGGATGTATGTACTCTTGTCACCAACCTGCCATCTCTTGGTAAGTTCTCCCCTCATGTCCAGCCCACCTTGGATTTCTGTTCTTTTTTTTTGGTACTGGGATTGAACTTAGGGGCACTGAACCAGTGGGCCACATCCCCAGCCCTATTTTGCATTTTATTTTAGAGACAGGGTCTCACTGAGTTGCTTAGCACCTCACTGTTGCTGAGGCTGGCTTTGAACTTGTGATCCTCCTGCCTCAGCCTCCTGAGCAGCCGGGATTACAGGTGTGCACCACTGCATCCGGCCCACCTTGGATTTCTATCTCATTCCCAGGGGAAGTGTGTCTCTGGCTCCCTGTTACTATCACAGTGACTGGGTGACTCTGAAGTTTAGTGCCAGCAAAAGAGATGGGTGGGGATGGGGAGCAGCAGTTGGCATAGGCCCAGAGGTGGGGGACACTGGGAAGAAATTGAAAGTGTTCAGTAGAACCAGGTAGACTCAGAGCCAAAAGCCACATGCCACAGACACCCCCTCCTCTCTCTCCAGGAACTACATCCCCCTCTTTCAGCACTGTGGCCTTAAACTAGATGGCTGAGGTGGGGTACAGGGGTGCGGTAAGGACAGAAAGGGACTTTGGCCTGAAAGTCAGAGGCAGAGGCACCCCCATTGTCCCTGTGGCCCTGGTCTGGGCTCTCCTTTGTTCATTGTCCCCACCTCCTGACATACGTCCTACTTTGGGAAGGGGAGTCATGGAGGGAAGCAGCTCCCTCATTACCCTGGCTGGGGCTGCACCTCACAGCAGCTGACAGGGCCTGTACCTTCCAACAATCAAGTCATTTTCTGTGCTTCAGTTCCCACATCTGCACCTCAGAGTCATGATAGCGCATATCTCCAAGGGTTGTTGTAAGGATTAAATGAGTTAATGTGATAGGACATTCAGCAGGGTGCCTGTATGCAGAGGGCACTCTGTAGGTATTACCCACCATTATTACCACATGAGGAATTCTAGAAATCCTTCACATGTTGTATTTTCCACACGTGCTCACCCTGAAATCCCTCCTCCGCTTATTTCTTGGGATGGTAGCACTTTCAAAACTCCTTCTCAAAAACGTGGATCAGCACCTCACAACACAGTGTTGGGGTTGAGAACAGGGACTTGAGGTCTGGCCAGCTGAGTGACGTGAGGAGGTTCTACAGCCTCTCTGAGCTTGAATTTCTTTTCTTTAGATGAGACAACAACAGACCCTGTAAGATTCTTGTGAGGACAAAATGAGGTCATATATTTTAAAGCTCTCACTCTAGTGTGCAGCACAGCACGGTGGTCGGTCCATGGAGTCTGCTCACCACATGAGGCCCCCACACACGAGTCTGGTCCTGGCTTCCACTCCAGAGGTGGCTGTGCCCATTAAGCCCCCATCCTAGGTGAGAAGATGGTGGCAGGGGAAAGGTGACTTTCCAAGTATTGCTGGTACTTGGCTCGGGCTGGCTCTCTCTCCAGAGAGTGGCCCTCAGGGGCTCGGCACAGGTGGCCCTCGCTCCTGTCGGGATGGGGGTAATTGTGTGCTTTGTCTCTGACCTGAGACCTGGAGGGAACTGCAGGGATTGGGGAGCATTCCTGGGGGGGGGGGCATCAGGACACAGAGTGAAGCCCCCACCCCATCCCCACCCTGCCTGCTCTCTCCAGCTGTGGGGTCCCCTGATCTGCTCCCTGGGCCTGGCCACTGGGGGAGAGCTCTGTGCAGGAATGGGACGCAGGTGCCACCCTTGCCCCCCTCTGTCATGGCCTCTCTGTTATCTCGAGGCCTCTACAGATCTCAGGAAGGATAAAGCCTGGCCCAAACAGGGGGATAAGCTTTAGCCATGTTTTCATTTTTTTACTGAGATTGTAAGGGAGAAAAAAAAAAGTCAAGTAAAAAATAGCCCCATCTGGACTGAGCAGGGGAGAAAGCAATTTCCTTCTGAAATCTCTTTTTCTGATTCTCGAAAAATGCAATTTGGAAATGTCCTGGTGGCTCCGACTGGGGGGTGGACCAGGCCACCTACAGGTCTGAAGCACCAACCTATCACCCATCCTCCAACTGGCCCATCAACCCATCATGCCGCCAACCTGCCCACCAAACCATCACCCCTCTAACCAACCCACCAAGCACCGGCCAACCTATTACCCCACACCCTGCCACGCCACCAACCTCTAAGCCACATGCTGACCAGTTCACCAGCCAGATCACCCACCAGCCAACCAACTTGCTAACCCACCGCTCTGCTGATCAATCTATTCTTTCACCACCCCTCTAATTAGCCTATTGACCCACTGGCCAGTTAATTCATTACCCCACTGTCCAATCAGAAGATAGACATGACACAGTATTATTGACAGAAAAGGTTTAATATAAAGAACTGTTATAAGGGGAGATGACCTACTATAATAGGGGATTACCTACCTGCTGTAAAAAATACAGGGACAGAGTGCGGTATGCAGCTCACAATAGAGCACCAGCCCTGGGTTCAAGCCCCAGCACCGCAGAAACAAAACAAGACAGAAAACTAAACTACACAAGGCAGGGATAGCAGGTGTAGGGGGCAACTGCGACCTCCAGGCTGGGCTGAGGTGGAACACTGACGGCAGGAGCAAATCTGGAAGGGCTCCCCGTCCCCTGCAGCACCCACTCTCCCTCCCAGGGCTGAGCCTGAGTCTTTGCTAGGGAAGGCACAGCCCAGGCCACAGGATGGCCGAGCCCTCTGCTGCTGGGTGGGGGAGGGCAGGCCACCCTCTGGGGTGCTGGAAGTGGCTGTACGCTGCTGACTACACCTCATGCAGGGGCCTGGGAGAGAAGCTGTTTCCTCAGCAGTGTCCTTCCCGCCCCTGTACTGGCAAGGCCTAACTGGGAGCCAGGCAGTGAAGGAGAAGTGTTTCCAGGGCCCAGCTCCCTTGTCCCTGGGCAGGCAAAGAAGGTGGATTCAAAGCTGAGTGGCAGAAGGCCCTACACAGGGTGCTCATTCGCCCCATTCCACCAGCCCACAACCCTCTAACCAACACGCCTGCACCCACCGACCAGACATCTACCCACCTGCCCACTGTCCTGGCAGCCTCGTTGGTGTGGGCATTAGGCCACTCCAGGTACTGTGCCGGGGCGGTGAGGGGGAGGGCAGCGGAAGGATGGCCTCCACCCTGAAGGAGAGGCCCTCGGGAGTAAGTCGTCCAAATCGGCAACATATGCAGCCTACGCCTATGACCTGCCGTGGGCCTGTCACACAGGTGACATCCTTTAAATGGACAATCAAATTGCCTAGTGGTATAGAACTGCTTCCTGAGGAGGCGGAGTGGTCTGGGCTTTGATGAGTGAGTGCATACTTAGACTTGGAAAGGGAAAGGGAGGGCAGTGGGGACAGGCATCTCTGGGACCCTGGTGTCAAGAAGGTCCAGGCACGGGAGACATGCATGTGAAGGGCTCACTGAACTGGGGCCCCCATCACAGCAGCTCGCAGAGGCCTGCAGGGAGAGAGCATCCTTCTTGTCCCGTTGTCCCATTGAGAGGGACGCTAATCCACCATTAGCAGCTTCTTTCTCAGATGGTGAACAAGGTTTCCATCTAATGGGGCTCCTCCTTTTTCTTCAAGGACTAAACTGGGATTAAAAGGACTTTCAGCTGGACATGGTACCTGCCTAATCCTGGGGAGTTGGGAGTCGGAGGCAAGAGGATCACAAGTCCAAGACCAGCCTTGGCAACATAGCAAGACCTTGTCTCAAAATAAACTAAAAAGGGCTGGTGATATATCTCAGTGCCTCGGGGTTAGATCTAATTACCCTCCATCCCAAAAAGTTTCACCTAACATGAGGCATACATCAGAAAGAACCTCCAGTCTAGACCAGTTAGAGGCTCAGGAATCTGATTCTCTGTAGACCTTAAAGAAGAGAGACTCCCCTGCATCTGGGCTCACTGCACAGAGGCAGTGGAATAACTGTGATGACCCTTCTTAACCTTGTTATAGGGTTTCCCACGGCCCAGGTCCACCTGCTCCCAGATTCCCATCAATGGGCTCAAGTGCCATTAAGTATCTTGAAATAAAAATCTGACTTCAGAATCAATTGATGGAGAAAGGTTCTCCAAACATTCGCCTGCGAAAGTAATTAAATTCCGATAGGAGAAGATGGAGCGGTTGGTGACGACCGGGTGGTGGGGGCAGCGTGCTGGCGCCGGGCTGCTGAGCAATGAAATCGCGGGCGTGCGCAGCCCAGAGCTGGCAGCGGCACAAAGGAAATTGGAGCAGTCAAATATTTCCCTCCTCGTTGAGTTCCATTTACATGTTTATAATAGAGGTTCTTAAGGCCCTAATGAGAAGGCTGCTCATTGCAGGGAAGAGGATGATTAAGGCTCTGCCAGACGAGATCAGGGACAGGAACAAAGGCCTGTTAATTACCACAGAGGGACAGGAGGAGAGCCGGGCCCTGCTTGCAGCTCCCCCAAAGCCTCCCCAGACTGGTGCCTTCCTGTTCTCCCAGGTTCGCCTCTGCCCCAGCCCAGGTAACTTCTGCAGAGTGCATTGGGCAGATCCCCACCACTAGAGTCAGTGGCTCTGGACATTTTCCACTTCCTCTCCTCAGGGATTAATTTCAGGTTGCATCCAGGTGGCACATGCAGATGCATCATCTGGAGCTGTTCCGTTGGGGGCTGGAGCTCCGAGGAAGCCATATTGCTTGAGTGCTTGGCCATCGCCTGAGCGCCAGGCGGCAGCTCACGTGAACCCGCAGATCCTCGAGGGGGATCACCCCAGGCACATGACAAAGCCACTCTTCCCAGCCTTCAGGATGCCCAGGAGATGTGACTGTACCTGTGGAGATCCAGGCCAGAGCTAGTGACAGACTAGGCCTTGTGATGCTAAGGTGCAGAGTTCTTGCCAAGCTGGTTTCAAGGCCTCTTTAGCAGCCAGAGTTCAAGGTAAAGGTGGGAAAAGTATTGGCTTTGGGTCAACATATGTAGGTCTGCTATTTCATAGTGTGGTGTCCTGTGCAGGTTATTGACTTCCCTGGGCCTCAGACTTCATCTGTAAATGGTACAGTCTCACCTGCCACCCTGGGTTGGTTTGATGACTCAATTTGAAAATGCTGACCAAACCTGGCACTCAGTAGGTGCTCAGTATATGATGGTGACCTTTCCCTCCAACTTCCTTGGGGGCTGGATTGGTGTTCTGAGGGTGAAGACCTAGGAAGTCTTTACCTATGACTCACAAGGACATGAGGCTGAGTGTGCGCAACGTCCACAGCCTTCAGCCTGTATCTGCTTATAGCTCATCTGTTTGTGGTAGAAGTGTCTGGGAATACTGAAGGGTAAGAGGAAATCTTAGGCCAGAGATGGGTACACTGCTTGCTGAGTCTCCCTTCAGGGCTCAGAAGATAAGGGAAAGATGACCTAAGAGATGAAAGCCATGGATTTGGGGAGCTCCCTGATTTCCCCATAAGGAAGAGGTATCAAAGGAATAAGAGAAGTCATGTAAAGCAGAGTGAACCTGGAAATTGAGTGAAATTTGCTGATGATAGTTTTGTAAAGGTCCAAAGCAGAGGCTTCTCAACTAGAATCCAAACTGAGAGTCCCACACCCCCTGGAGGATGTGGTGTTGTCAGGAGTCAGTCCTGGGTGATTGAGCTGAGAGGCTGTGACATCATGGAAGGACTGGGGGGGGCTGGGGAAAGGCAGCTGGGAAAGCCACACCAGCTCCTTTGGTCACAGAAGTGCTGTCTGTGGAGCTGTCCTTGGTGCTGGCCATAGTTCCCTCCTGGCCACACCTGCCCCTCCCACCTGAGGTCTGCAAGACTTGTCACTGCAGAGCTCCCACCCCAGTCCTCAGTGCTGATACCTGCGCAAGTACCAGCACTTTCAGACATACCTCACACTAACCCCAGCCTGAGTTCTGGAGTTCGTTTCCACTACAACTCTAACCAGAACCCACCCTTGAACCCACTGCTGATCTGAAGCCAAGCCCTACCCCTCATCCCTTCCTTAATCACTAGCATCACTTCCAATCTCAACCCTAGTATTGATCTGAACTTGAATTCTTACCCTAATCTCCCAATGAACCTGAGCCTCAAAGAGGTTGGGTGAGGCACTGGCTTCTCCTTCCCTCTGCTTCCCTCTCTTGTTACTGTGATCATGGTTGAGCCTCTGTGGCAGGCACTGAGGGGGTATAGAGGTGTGTCCTACCTGATTCCTTCTCTTGACGACCTTGGCTGTGTTCTCCTCCTGCCCTCACTGACAGACGGAGGAGCCCAGGAATTAACAATGTCAGTGTCAGCATGGGTAGCGCGTTCTCCCAGGAGGGAAAGTCTTCGGAGAAAATGCCACCATCATTTCCCAAAGGCAAAGGAAGTGGGTTTTGAAGTGCTCTTATGGAGTGCTTTGGAGTCTGCCACGGTTCTGCCCCTGGTGTGTGTCCATGATTTCTGCATCCCAGAGTCTTTGGACCTCTGTGCATGTAGCATGGGCGGGGGAAGGAAGAGAAGAGGGTCCTTCTCCTCTCCCAGGGACAATAGAACAAAGGGGTATACAGTCCACCTTGTCTGTATGTAAATTCTGAGGAGTCCTTGGTAGCACAGGAAGTATCAGACACAGAGTGCCCACCATGGCCCGGTCCCTCACAGATCTCTACAACACTCGTTGAATGGGGTGAGAAAGTCAAAGGTCCAGAGCGGTTAGGTGGAAGAGTTAGGAATTGAATAAATCCTTCTGGCTGCAAGTCCTAGAAGCTGAAGAGGACCAAAGAGGAGACTTCCTGCAGGAGGGGAGTTTGGGGAATGAATACAGGAGGAGGGGACAGGGACTTCTCAGCTGAGGGCCATTGTCAGGAGGCGTGGGATTGGGGCTGAGGAGGGAGTTGAAGAAGAGAGATTGGCTGAGACCAAGATCCCTGGATGGATGAATGGCTCTGTGGCCTGTCTGGACTTGGCCTCTGTCCAAGGTCAATCACTGGGGACAGCTCAGAGGGAGCAGACACATGCATAGGGGAGTAGCAGTCCTTCTTCTTTGCCTGGTTCCCCAGATGGGCCTGTTCACTGATAAGATGGAGAAGGGGGGGGAGGAGGGAAAGGCACCAGAAGAGGATGTGTGGCGTTCTCAGGGTTGGTGGTAAGGCCCACATATCTTGGTCAACTGACCCTCCATTCACTCCTCCCAGGTCCCCTTCCTGTCTCCCCAAAGCCACCTTCCTGGACCAGGCTGTGCCTGACCCCTGGCTGAAGCCCCACTTCTTCCCTTTTGCTCAGAGCAAGAGGGACCTTCCTGAGATCCTTTTCCCTGACAAATTCCACCCAACCCTTCTCCTTGGCTTTCTAGGGTCCTTTGAAGCTTGCCTAAGCTGAGACACTACTAAAGCCAAGAGAAGCACTATGAAGGGCAATGTGAGGGCAGCAGGCACACCAGGATGCTCCCTGCAGGCCCTCAGGGCTTCCCGTGCCACCCTCAGCTCCTGAGCTCCTGCTACCTGCCAGGCCGTCAGGCAGCTTCCTGGTCCTTGGAATGGGAGTCAAAGAGGCTGAGCCCGGTCCAGCTATCTACTTACTTCTTCACTGAGACCTGGGCCTGGGCTCCTCTGTTCTGGACTCTGTGAAATGGGATGGTTGTTCCTGCTCTGCTCGTTTCTCCATGAGACGTAGGATATGACAGTACTGGGCAAACAGACGTACCGCATACACAGGGCTTGCTGGAGTCATCCTCCCCATCTCCTGCCCAAATTTTGGCCCCTATTTTTTACATTTGATTAAGTTCCCTCTACGACGGGGCCTCGTTCCCTGCGTTTGCTGCCCTCCTCTGCAGCCTCTAGCATTTGCAGGCTCAACCTGCAGCTTGGTACTCATTATCCCCCTCCCCCTATTAGTCACAGCCAGCCAACCCCATGCAGGGAAGGTGGCATCTTTCTTCCCTGCCTGCCATAGGACAGCCCTGGGCACCCAGAAAGAGCCCCATGTGTTGATTCCAGGTTGCTAAAGTCCATCTTTAGCTCAATGGTTCTCAAACTTAAGCCCGTTTCAGTTTCCTGGTGGTCTGGTTAAACTCCAAATCACTGGACCCCACCCTCCAGTAACTGATGGAATAGATAAAGGGCGGGGCTTGAGAGTTTGCATTTCTAAGAAGTTCTCAGGTGATGATGATGCGGCTGGTCCGGAGACCACAGTTTGAGAACCACTGCTACTCTCAGCAAAATCCTTGCCTGCCCTTCCAGTCTAAAGGGGCTGAGTGGAGATGGCTTCATTGGGAAGGATGGGGTTGGGGTGGGGAGCAGCACCTCAGATACCCCAGAACGGAGCCCCTCACTTCCATCTCAGCGATTGTAAGTGTTGGATGTCCTCAGCCAGAGCTTCGACATTCAAGTTTAATCTGCGTGGAGCAATTAGAGGAGGGAGCCGAGCTGGGTGGGAGATGGGAAGGCGACTGCATATTTCATGCTGTTCCAGGCTTTGAAGGTCCTAGGAAGGCCGGCTCATGTGTGACAGTCGCAGTCAGTGACAGCTTCATCGTAATGAGGGATGGGGAGACTCACCCTGCTGGGGCGCGGTGCAGAGGCAGGGGCTCATCAGAGGAGTGGGAGGACGGGTGGGGGTGGGGAGGGCGGAGGGGCCAGTATGACTATGGATGGAAGACGGAGGAGAATCTGCTGTGGATCTGGGTCCTCCTGTTGCTTCACCCCCTTCTCCCCAGCATGCAGGGCTGGTGGTGACGCCTGGAGGGTCTTCCAGGGCTGCCTCTAAGGGCCTACCTCCATCCCCAAGGGCATCTCTGGGACATCCCTCCCCTCCAGAGAGATGTTTCAACACTATCAAAAGCTTCTGGCAAAGCCAAGCTCTGAGGTTCCTGAAGCTGTCCCCAGCTGGGTTCTGGTGGCATCAGGAGCCTTTGAATTGCAGGAGAACAGGGCTCATTTCTATTCAGTTTCAGGTCTACACCCTGTTTGCCCCTTCCTGCTCCATCCATCCTCCAGCCGCCCTCCCCTTTAAAGAGCTTATAATTGAGGTCTTGGGAAGAATCTCTGAACTTTCTTAAAACAGCACCTTCCTTTTCCTTAGTCTCATGTGCATGGTGCATCCCTCAGCACAGTGCTGAGGTAGGAATTTAGCATCTGAGGTCCAGGGTGATGGGGAGTGAGGGAGGCAGGGTCCCTGCTCAGATACAAGGCTTGGGGACCCTTTCTGGGAGCAGAGTGGGGCGTGTGTGAATAGGCTCAGTGCCTCCTGGCACAGCCTTGAAGGCCTCTGGGTACCTTGAGTTGGCTGAAGTGACAAACATGCCCCTTCAGGGCTCCATAGGGGCCCGTGACAACCTCTGATGTGTCACAGAATCATTTTGCATTGGTGACCCTGGATTTCTTATTCACAGACAACCAAATTCTCAGTCTGGTCGAGGTGGGGTCTGCACAGAGTGGAGTTCTGGACAGGACTGTGCAGACTCCTTGCTCTGTGCTGCCCTAGTCTTGCCTGGGGTCTGGGGCTGCATTTGTCCTTCAAAGGTGCACTTAGTGGGCAGGGCCCTGGGAGGAGGTCGGTGGCCAAGCCATCTGACTTTCCATCAGATAGATTCCAGATCAAAACCTGCCTTTGCTTCCTCATGTCTAAGGGTTGACCTTGGACATGTCATGTGACCTTTCAGAGCTTTGGTTTGCCCTCTTGAGAATGGGGATGATGATATCAATTTTGCAGGGGCATCAGCACAGTGCCTGGCACCTGCAAGCCCTACAAAGCAACACATGCAAGACTTTAAGCAGGACGCATCAGAAAGCTGTTTAGGGTCTCACGGCCGCAGGGCCTCTTCCCTCCAGCCCAGACCAGGTGGAACCAAAGACCAGCCCACAAGCCCCCTCCCTCTGAGTGGTTGGAGTGAGCATTCAATCCTGATTAGCTCCACTGGGCTCCCTCGTAACCTTTTCATTAGGAAATTATGTTTAATAGAAATTGTTCTGACACCTCTCAGCAGCGTTTCCCTGCAATTCATTACCATGGGGCGGGGGGGAGGAGGCTGAGTGCTCTGGGGCCCAGCTCCATGGGGGAGGGGCCACCTGTCTCCCCACCCTGTCCCTGGTCCAGCAGTTGCAGCATGTGTAGAAGGACAGAGGCGTTCCTGCTTGGCATCCCCGTGGAGAGGCTGGCCAGCTGTTGAAGCACATCTGGATGGGCCTGGCCTGCGCTCAGTACCCTCTCCTGGGTCTGATTTGGGACTCCCCAGCTGTTGCTCGTGTGTTAGAGCACACCCAGTTCTTGTTTTGTCCTCATACTGTCCCCAGGAGGTAAGTAGAGGGCAGCACTCCAGCTGCCGCAGCACAAGAACCTGGGCCCTGGGGCTCTGAGGCAGGCCTCTCCTCTCCTCTCCTGCCGCCTCTACACCCTCTGCTGCTCCCTTCCCTCCCAGGGCCTCGCCAGGTGAACCCCCTCCAGGTCTGCTCACACTGGCATTTCCTCCCTTCTGAACCCTGTCCCAGGAGACGCTGTGTTGACACTTGTCTCTCACGTGAGCTGGGGGCGGGACCTGCTGGCATTCTCCTCCCAGGCGGGGACCAGGGAAGGCAGAGACGAAATTCCTTTGCCTTATCAATCCACCTGGGGCCTTGGGTTTCGTTCTGAGGACCAAGGCCTTCCAGAATCCTCCTGTCTCTCCCCTAACTCTAGACAGTTATGTGTTGGTCCTCCTCCTTGGTGGCCAGGGGGCGGGGCAGGTATAGAATGCTGATGGAGAATCCCGTCACCTTCCCTCTCTGCACACTTTCTTCCAGACCTGACAACTGACTAGAAAGTTCTCTGTGTTCCTCCCAGTGGGTCCAACTCCTCCACCCATGGTACCTTGGAGTCTCTGCCCTGCCAAAGAAGCTGGGTCCTTCATCCTGTTTGCCCTTGAAGAAAAGAGGACATAGGAATATGGCTTCCAAAACAGTGCTTGAGATCTGGGGCCAGCCCTGATGCCCCTGGTGCCTTTCTGACCCAGCAACTGGTGAGACCCCCTTGCCACTCACCACCCAGCGTCTGAAATTAGCAGCGGCCTAATCTCTCCCTGCCATATCACTCAGTGGTGTAATTGTGCAGAAAAAAAAATGTATTAAAATGCAAAACACTCAGTTGTACTTCTTTATGTTAAATCCCTTCTTTGCTCTATCTCCCTTTTAATTTTACAAGGTTTTTTCTCTCTCCCCTTTTTATAAAGAGGAGAGCTGGGTATGCAGGGAATCATTTCAACTCCCCTATAAATCTCCAAAATGAATACTTAAATTCGAGGAAAAAAATACATTCTTACACCTTTAATTTCCCTGCTATGAAGTGTAATGAAAAAGCCTGATTATTTTTAATTCTTCCCTTTAATAATTCAGCGGCGGAGTGATTTAAGACTAGGATTCATAATTACCTTTCCGCTTTCTTGGCAAATGGAGTTTTAATAGAAATGAGAGCTCTGGCGACTGAAATGGATTTCAACAGGTCGCTGGGGGGTCAGGCCTGACACCAATTGGTAGAGGAGTGTTCTCGGTCCCCCAGGATGTGAGGTCTGGATTAGACACCTGGGCCCAGGTGGACGGAGGGGGAAGCACATTGCCTGCACTTGGTGGGAACCAGCTGTCAAAATAGTAACAGAAGGTCACAATGTGGGTGTCAAATGACCCATGGTGTCCTGCAAGGTAGAAACTGGTGAAAGCAGTCAGCGGGAAAGTGTTCCTGATTAGCAATAATGAGCTAATAACTGTTATGTTAGTGATAGGGTTACTGTTAATTGAGCAAATGCTATGTGATTTGAAGTCATTCTCTCTTCTAACCCTCACATAACCTATTCTATAAGTGGGGAAACTGAGGCTCAGAGAGGAATAAACAAGACAAACTCGAGGAAAATCACAGAGCTGGAGTTTGAGCTCAGTTCTATCTGACTCTGAAGCCACCACTGCCCTTCACTGACTCCCTTCCCAAGCAGTGCCCAGAGTCGTCCATTACCCAGACATGGCACTTGCCCCCAAGGAGCTTGTGGACGTGCAGACATGAGAGTGGGGTGGGGTCCAGGACAGACCTGTGCAAAGCTCTCCAGGCTCTGATCCATTGTCCTTTAGCTTCCAGACATTGGGGAAATCACTTGTCTGAGCCTCAGTTTCCTCATCTATAAAGTGGGGATGAAAAAACTGGCTTGTCTAGTTTAAGCAACTGTAATGAGATTCAAATGTGAAAATACACGTGGAAAAGCCTTGTAAATCCTAAATTGCTCTACAAGGCTGAAGTAGAATTACTGTTATTTGATAATAGAAGATTTAAAATGTATCTGTTCTTATCCTACTTCAAAGCTGTTTCTCCTACTACCTGCACACCCAGGCTTCCTCCCCAAATCCAGCTCTGACTTTACCTCCTCCTATGGGAAGCCTTCTGGATTGACCACTTTCAGGACCCATTGTCCCAGGACCCTCCTCCTGCCTCTTTCTCTGTATTTCATGGTTGGTTGTTTGAGTTCTTCAGTTCTTTGGCACAGCACTGTTGTGCATGTCTCTGTGCCTCCTACAGACTGTCAGGACTCAGGACTCCCTTTATTGTATAAGCTCAGCACTGCACAGCTGCCTTCAGGCTGGAACACATCAGTACAATGGGTTCATTGCCAAAAAAGAGACACAGACGGTGAAAAGCCACAGGTGATTCCAAACCAAGAAATACTGGTATTGGGCTGCTGAGGCACGAATAAAACACCCTTGCAGACATGTGTGTATGCACACACACATACACGCGCACACACACAGGCACACCCCCACCGCTACACCTGCACCTGGTTCCCCCGAACTTGCCTATATTGTGGCTATCTGGTTAGGGACACTGTACCCAACACTTGTTTTATAGTTTATCAAGTAATTTCTGATACATTAAAGAAAATGCTTCTCTCAACAGTCTCCTGCAGAGAGAGGTATGATAGTGGGATCACTGTTGTCTTTTCAGAGCAGAAGATGTTGAGTGGCTTGCCTGATGATTCTTCCGGGGATCGGAGGTTCCTGGCCATCAGACCCCCAAGCCGTGGCTCTTTCGGACAGGGCTGTGGCTGCAGAGAGTGGGTTCTGAAATGTGTTCTAGGGAGAAGCCTGGCTGAGGGGAGGTGGCACTCTGGGGGCTCAGGACCTCCAGAGGCATGGGCCTGGGAGGCAGTGCCCTTCTTGGGAATCCGAGTTCTGACCACACACGTGTCCCTCTGAGCCTGGCTGTGGCCTGGCCTTGCTGAAGACCTGGGAGCTGAGCCTCCTTCTTCTGGAGTCACCCTACTCTGGCTTCTGGTGGCTCTGCCCCTGGGGGCCTCAGCAGGAAGGAGGGGCTGGAGCCTGAGGAGGGGGTGCTGAGGACCTCCGCCCAACCTTGGGTGGGTTGCCGCTTCCCCTCCTCCCAGAAATGCTCCCTGGAATGAGGAGGCAGCAGAGGGGCCTCGGAGGCACTTGAGGCCTGATTGGGCATAAGTGTCTGATAATGACTCCCATCAAATGTCAAGCGGCCGTGCTGCGGCTCCTGGGGTTGATTGCTCCCTCTGGGGGGTGGGGGGGAGTCTGGCCCTGGATGCTTCTCCACCGTGGAGATCCCACCCAGGGCTTTGTCTGTGTGGCGAGCTCTCCCTGGCTGTGAAGGGCCCGTGCTCAGTGCTCTCTCCTGCACGCAGTTCCAGGCCTCTCCCCACCCCGGGAATTAACTGCCAAGGGTAGGTATGACAGTGCCAAGCTGGTGGAGAGGGTGTGGCTGAGGTTAGAACTGACCCTGCTGGCTCTGGGTCCCAGGACTAGCAACTGGCTAGCAGAAGCTCAACTGGGTTCTTTGCAGAGAATGTCCCCCTCCTTCAAGGTCCTGTGGGAGCACAGACTTCCTCTTCTCCCAGGGCTATGGCTTGGGCCTCTTCTTAAGTACCACTGTTACTAGTACTTAAACCATCCCCAAATCTAGTTACTTAAAACAGTAGGATTTCTGATTCCTTAAGAGACTATGGGTTAACTGGTGGTTCTTCTAGTCTTAGCTGAGATCTTTCAAGAACCTGTGGTTGGCTGTGGAGTGAGGGGGCACCTCTGCTGATCTAGGATGGGTTCTTGGGTTTGGGGTCAACTGGCCACAGGCTGGCTTAGGGCGGGTTGTTAGTCAGCTTCCTGTTAATAGCACAAAATGCCTGAAACAGTCCATTGGAAAATAGGGAAGGTTCATTTTGGTTCATAATTCTCTAGGTTTCAGTCCATGTTGGTTGGCTCATTGCTTTTGGGCCTGTGTTGAGTCAGCACACCATGGCAGGAGCATGTGGTAGGGGAAGCTGCTCCCCTCAGGGCCTGAACCAAAGGCAGAGAAAGAGGGACAGACCAGGTCCTGCGTCCCCTTTGAGGACATGCCCCCAGTGTTCTAAACCCTCCCATTAGGTCCTTCCTCTTAAAGGTTCTATTGCCTCCCAATAGCACCGTGGGCTGGGGACCAGGCCTTTACCGCATGGGCTTTGGGGACACTTTTCCACACCATCGCAGGACGTCTCAGGACAGCGGGGCCCTTCCTCTCCTCAGTTTCCCATCCTCCAGCAGGCAAGCTCTGCTGTTCACATGGTACTGTGGGGTCCTAAGACAGAAGAAGGCTACCAAGCCTCTGGCGGTCTAGCCTTGGAACTGGCTCACTGTCCCAGCAAGTTACAGGCAGCTCAGCTTCCTTAGGAGAAGAAACAGACTCCCTTTCTTGCTGGGAGAAGCTGCAAAGCCACAATGTAAAGGGCTGCTGCCTCATTTTTTAGGGGGTGGTTTCCTCACTCCTTTCCTTCCTCCCTCCCCCCAAGAGCCTTGCACATACTAGGCAAGCACTCCACCACTGAGCTACCCAACCTCTAGAGGGATGTGACACAGGAGGGGAGGATTTGGGGATTGCTGTGGTTAGGAAATGGCCTGGTTGTCCTGCAAAAGGTCCACATTTGGGAAGCCTCATCCCAAGGGTGACAGTATGGGAATGTAGGTGACAGTATGGGGAGGCAGTGAGATCTTCAGGAGGTGGGGCCTAGTAGGAGGTCATGGAGGGCCCTGCCCTAGGAGGGTTGTTGCAAAAGGAGCAAGCCTGCTCCACCCAGCTTTCGTGTTCCTTTCTGGCAAAGTGACCACTTGCTCCTGCACATGCCACTGCAATCCCCAATGAAGTGATGCAGCCCAGGGGAAGCCCTAGCCAGAACCTGTGTTGGGCTATTTACATGTTCAGCCTCTCAAACTGTGAGCTAAATAGGCCTTTTTACTTTTTAAGGTAGCTTTTCTCAGGAGTTTTGTTGTGGTAACAAAGAATTGACTAATGCAGGGACATTTCTGAAATCAGTCTGCTATATTCAGCCTCTAATGTCTCTGTCTCCTGTCCTCTGAGGTCTGAGTATGAGCACTTGGCTTTGATTGCCAGGGAAGGTCTTGGCAAGGTATGACCATGTGACCTCCTAGGATTCCTTCCTGGCCTGATATTCTGAGAAGAGCTCATGATCTTCTATCAGCAGGTCCATTGTATCACCTGAGCTGTGTGACCTTGGGCTACTCACTACTTCTCTTTCTGCCTCAGTTTCCCCATTGGTGGAAAGAAGTAGTTGGATTAGAATTGGTGATTAGATTAGATGGCGATTATTGGGAAATTGCTCTGTAGTGGGTGTGGGCATTATGCCAGGCATTGGGATAGAAGGTCTATAAGGGCCTTTCACACTGTCACAGGAGGACTATGGAGTCTATAATGGGATGGACAGGATGGAGCAGACTGGTTCCAACATAAGCTCACAGCCTTTGCTACCATTTTCTGCAAATTGGCCTCCCAGTGTGAACTACTTTCCCCTTCAGCATAACTAGGTGTCAAAGTACTTGGTAAGCCACCAAGAAAGCATTTGTAAGCTGTAGAGTGTGGTGCACATCTCAAAGGCTAGAGTCCCTAGTCTCCTCCTAGACAACAGCTCTACTGTGGAGAGCTGCTCTCATCTTGGGGACTCATGGATCTTACTCACTTCTGGAAATATCTGATGTTGGTTTCTCACCCTAGGTAAATGCTGCTTAGGCTGAAGAAGCATCATGGAATTTGCTGAGTTAGACTTCTGGCGAAGGTTGTAGAAATGGGGTCACTGTCTCTCCTCAGACGGAGGATCCTTGGGGGACTAAGTGTCGCTCTCCCAGAAAGCAGGTTCTGATCAAACCAGCATCCCGGATCAACCGCATGCCCTTCCTTGGCTTAGATGCTATTGCATCAGACTTAATCCTTGCCCTGGCTCTGTGGGGAAGGTGTTCTGCTGTACAATTGAGGGTGGGAGAAGAGCCGCGTATGCGCGTCCTCACAGCTAGTGATCGTGTATTTAGGATCTGTCTTGTGCCACCTGGATTTGAAAAGAATCATGGCTAATAGACTTGAGATGGGGCTTGAACGTAACTCTTCTGCTACCAGACCATTATTCTTCCTCCTACATCGCCCTGGGGACCGGTGAGTTCCAGGACCACGGGGAATAGAACAAATTGGAATGGCCTTAGAAGGCAGTGGGCAGGATTCAGATGAGATGAACCTAGAATTTCCTGCCTGTAGTGAGCCACAATAATATCATCATCATCATAAAGGCGAACATTATTGAGGCTTCTATGCACTAAGCTCCATTCTAAACCCATGCAACAGTATCTCTCTTGATCCAGGGAAGGACCTTGTGTAGTAGTTACTGCTCGGGTATCTTGCCCAAGGACACACAGAGCGAGAAGCCATGAGTTGTGTTTGAATCCAGGTGGTCT
Source organism: Tamias sibiricus (assembly GCA_025594165.1). NCBI lineage: Eukaryota > Metazoa > Chordata > Mammalia > Rodentia > Sciuridae > Tamias > Tamias sibiricus. The sequence goes on from CM046657.1 coordinate 113,145,626, forward strand.
GACACCATCTGAGGTCTGGTGCTTATTGCTAAGGTCATGGGCCGGGTGCTTTCTGCCTTGGTCCTGCCCAGGTTCCTCTGCTGATATGAGACCGGGTACTGCCAGGGCAAGGGGAGGGAGCATTGGCTTCTTGGTGCCCAGGAAGGTGCTGCCAGGCTTAGTGTGAGTCTGCAACAAGCAGAGCAGTGTATGGAGGAAAGGTCGTGGAGCAGAGTGTCTGAGTCAGGTTTTCTTTTTCCTGGAGTGACACACAGCTCGGATACCCAAGGCCATTAACTCCCACTGTGGGGCTGCTCTCTGCTTGGTGGTTTATCGTGCCCAAGGGCGTGAAATTGATTCCAGAAAACTTGCCCATTTTTTCTGGCTCTTCCTGCAGAGGGGGTGGGGATGTGTGTTCAGGGCTGGTCAGGCTGAGGGACACTCCTGGGTTGACAACATATCCCTTACGAGCATATTTCTCCAGGGACCCTCTGCATGACACCGCCGTGTCCGAGAACAGACGTGGCTGTGGCTGCCTGGCTTGGGAAGGGTGGCAGGGTGGGAAGACTGAGATAGGACGAGCTGGATGGAAGGAGCCAGTGCAAGGACTTCTGCCAGAGATGGTTAGGGGACTGGGCTTGGGGCAGAGCATGTGCCTGCTGTGGTATTTTAGGGGACATTGTGATGGGGGGCTGCAGTGCCTGGAGTCCATGGAAGTGAACCTAGTGGCCAATTCAGGAGAAGGTAGACTTACAAGGTATGGGAGGCTCTCTCTCTATGTTGTTCAATCCAGAAGCAAGTTTATATGGTTTTTTTTTTTTTTAATGTCAAATAATGAAGACAGTGGCAATGGTCATCAGCAAAAGATTTTAGTGAGCACCTATTGTGCTCTAGGTTCTGAATGAGACCTGACCTGAGATGTAGTGATGGAAAAGATGTGATTCAGATCTCAAGGAGCCCAGAGTAGTTTAGCATTGGGGGATTGAGAGAGAGAGAGAGAGAGAGAGAGAGAGAGAGAGAGAGAGAGAGAGAGAGAGAGAGAGAGACTTGCATGGAGGTTCATATTCCTATGAGGATTCCCAAAATAGTGGCATGAACAAAATACCTGGGCCCAGGGAAATTTGGACAAGGGGCCACCCAGACTGGGTCTTTGGTCTTGAACTTGAGATCCTCCCATCTCAGCCTCCCAAGCTGCTGGAATTACATGCATGCACCACCATGCCTGGCCAGACTGGGTCTTTGGAATGAATATCTCTCACCAAGGTTGGGGCATGCTTCTGTATAAGTCAGTGCTATGGTCTGAATGGGTACCCCTTAAATTCATATGTTGAAGTCCTTACCCCCAAGATAATGGTATTTGGAGTATAGACTTTGAAGCTGATTAGGTATGAAGGCAGGGTCCTCATAAATGGGGTTGGTGCCTGTCAGAGTTTGGCTTATATGTTGAAGGTTTGGTCCCCGATGAAGCAATATTCAGAGGTAGGGCTTTGGGGAGGTGATTGGATGAATGGGCTATTAGGAGGTGGGGCTCGGTTGGGGGAAGTAGGTCGCAGGAGGTGTGCCTTTGAAGGGTATATCTTGCCCCCAGTCCCTTCCTCTTTTTCCCTCTGCTTCTCACCACCATGAGGTGAGCAATTCTGCTCCACCATACCCTCACCGCCATGTTGTTCTGCCTCCCTACAGGCCCACAGCAATGGAGTCATTCAACTATGCAATGAAACTTCTGCAACCTCTAAGTTGATTTTCTCAGGTATTTTGTCACAATGACAAAAAGCTGACTAACACAGTATCTTTATAAAAGAGGGCCGAGGGAGACCCTTTGCTCCTTCTACCATGTAAGGTATTAAAGTTGCCATCTATAAACATAAAAGCCTTCACCAGACACCACATCTGCTGGGGCCTTGATCATGGACTTGCCAGTCACCAGAACTATGAGAAGTACATTTCTGTTGTTTATAGGACACCTAGTCTAAAATATTTTGTTATAGCAGCCCTAAGATAGTCAGGGTTTGCCACCATAGCAGTAGCACTGACTCTTGACTGACTTCAGCAGAGAAGGAATTTATTAGAAGGATATTGGATGTCTCCTATCCCCAAAGGTGGGGCTGGAGAACCAGACCAAAAGCTCAGTTTCCAGCCAGGATGCCCCCTGCACAAAGCACCAGACTGACTGGGAACTCACAGCTGCTGCTGCTATTGTCCCTCCAGTCATCAGAGGAGCCTCTACCTGCACTGTCATCCCTCTTTGATTGAACTTCCAGAAATTTAATCCTGCTGTCACTTCCACCCCACCACTACCTCCATCACCACCCTTGCCAGCATGGTGGATTCAGGGCATGGCCACCTTCCTGACATTCCTCCTTTATAGAGCGGAGTCTCTGTCGAGTAGATCTGATTGCAGAGTCTGAGTCACGTGAATGTGATCTAGCTGCAAAGGAGGCTGGGTAATCCAGCTTCTGCCTTCCACCTTAGGAAGGTGTGACTCATAAAATGGAAGTTGCCAAACACAGCAAGGACCTTTTCTGCCAAACCAACCAATAACAAACATGGAAAAGTCCAATACAAGGATGATAATTTCACAGACTAGGACCAGGATTTTTTTTTTTTTTTTTTTTTTTTGGTGCCAATGAACCTTTTGCACTTATCTATGTCTGTCACAAAGTAGAGAGTTCATACTCACAAAATGAATGAATCTGTGACAGGGAAGGTGGTGATAATGATAGTGGTGTTTGGATGAGTTTTATTTACGGACATCTTGGGAATGATATAGGGCATCTGGACAGATCTTTGTGACTTGTGTGGATTGGTCCTGCCAAATCATCAGCAATCTGGGCCCTCAGTCTGATTCTGTGCTGTGGTGTGTGGGGGGAATGGTCTGGCTCTTAAATTCGGAAGCTGACCCAGTTCAAGAAGGGAGGATTGAAACAAACATGGCTAATAATGAAAAGATGTGTTGATTTCAAGCATCCCGACATACTTACTCAAGGCTCACACAGTTTATCCAGTATCCAGTCCCACTTACTCCTCTCTGTTTTTGTGCTGAGACCTCCTCAGGCTGTGTGCTTCTGGGAGGGCATTGCTTTCCATACACTTGCCCTGGCTCTATCTGCAGGGCCTGAACAACCTGATTGGTCTGAACTCCTTGCAGCAATTGGTCAAGACTGACCAACACGATGTAAGCAGAATGTTTTGTTGGGGGTGGGGTGGAGGAAGACTTCTTTTTCACCTCTGAAAGAGTCTCTGAAGTTGCACCCTTCTGGTTTTCTCTGAACATCATTGTGGGTCAATCTAAGGCCCTTACCTGCCCCAGGCACCTCCTGGTCTAGTCATAAAGAGGATCTCTCCAGAACAAACCAGGCTTCTAGATCACACCAGGCCTGAATTCTGCCTGACCTGCAGGTTTCCAGAGCTAGCAAGTTTTCACATGACGGGAGCCACTTTGTTGGCTCTTCTGCCCTAGGTCCCTGAACACCCACAAGCAACTGTGGGGATCATTGGTTCTCACGTGTGCAGTGGTCCCAGCCTCAAGGTGAGGCTGGCATTTGGGTGGTGCTAAATAAAGAATGGTCCCTCTCCTTACCTTCAAATGCCCTCCAATAAGCACAGGTGACAATGTCTGAGACTCAGTAAGGAGGGGCTTCCCTTGCTAGGCAGCCCTGTGTCTAGGGCCCCTGTTTAAGACAGAAGTGACCCACAGACTCAGCAACCCAAGTGTGAAGGAGGTTTTGGGGAGGGGAAGAGCAGCTGCCATCTGCCACTTGGAACCCAGATGGAAAGAGGCCTTGGGCAGAAGAGGAGGAGGGCAGAGCCCTTCAAGACAGGGCCACTTCCTGGCAACCAAAGATGGGGCGTTGCTTTCTGCACATGTGCCCTGGCCCATCCCAGTTCACCTGGGACAGGGTGGGGTGCAAGAGCCTCTGTGGAGCCCTTACATGTCCCGTGACCCCAGCTAGGGCAGTGGTTGTCAGGGATATTTCTGCCTTCAAATTACTGCCCCCCAGGGGCATGGATCAACTCCACAGTATTTAAAGAGAAAGGAGGGCCCTGTGCTCCAGAGGGCTCCAAGCTGCTCCACATTTCCCTGGGAGGGGAGTCGGCAGAACATAAATAAGACAATTTATTCAGAGAAACCATCTCCCCTATTTACATTTAAATTGAATAATTTAAAACACCTTTACCCATTTCCATAAATTATCCCCTGTTGGACGGGCAGCCCAACTGCACAGAGCGGGGTGCCGTCCTGGGAAAGGCCTAATTACATTCCCTGCTACAGGCTGGCACGGGAGGGGAGCGTGGGGAGGTGGGCAGGGGCGGGCAGGCCCAGAGGGAGGGAGGGAGCACTGCAAGGAGGCAGATGCTTGTCTTGGAATTGGCAGGAAGAAGGAGGGGAGGAAATACCAAGAAGAGGTCCCTTTAAGAACTTCGAACAGAGGGGTAAAGGACCAGAAGAGTCTTCCTTTTCAGGGGAGCAAAGTTGTTGGGAGGAATCCCCTGCCAAAGACACCATCCAAAGTTTGATCCTGGGTCGTCTATCGTATTTCTGGTGAGGGAGGAAGAAGAGCCAAGTTTCCTCAGTGATTAGTCACAAGCATGTCCCATGCACCTGCTACTTTTTTTTTTTTTTTTTTTTAACCAGGGATTGAATCCAGGGGTGCTTAACCACTGAACCATATCCCCAGCCTTTTAAAATATTTTATTTAGAGACAGGGTCTCACTGAGTTGCTTAGGGCCTTGCTAAGTTGCTGAGGCTGGCTTTGAACTCATGATCCTCCTGCCTCAGCCTCCCAAGCTGCTGGGATTACAGGCGCCAAGCACCTGCTACTTGCCAGTCTCTGTGCTGTGTGTTGTGGTCATGGGGGTAACCAGGCCCTGTCCTGCCCTTTGGGGCTTGGGGTGGGGCAGGAAAATGACTTTCATACAGGAGGCTTCAGGGGAGGAACAGAGGGCAGGCTGGAGAGGTGTGAGGGGCCCAGCGGGTGTGGGGGGCTTGGAGGGGCTGCAGGGGGCAGAGCGAGTGCCTGGCGTGTATGCGTCACCTGGGTGCCATTTTCCCTGTAGCATACTGAGAACTTGAGTGGATGTAGTGTGGGCATTTGGATCCTTTGTCACTGTCTCCTTTGGGGCCCTGTAGGAAGGGGATCCTTCCTTGTCTCTGAGAGCTTCCGTTTCCCCACCAAGGGCCCAGTGAGGCTGGAGGATCTTCCCAGGTCCTGCTGATGCAGAGGGGATCTGACTCCTGGCAATTACTACTTTGGTCTCTCAGGCCCTGTTGTCCCTCTGTCTCCAGGATTTCCTTGGGCTATCCCAGCTGCCCCTTCCAGAGCCACTGACCTTCCCCGCCCTCCCCAGGACCTCCTCCCCCTGGCCGTCCCCAGAGATGAAGTTCTCACCAGCTCCTCTCCTCTCTGGGTACAGACCTGAGCCCCAAATAACTTCCCTGCCACACTGACTAGAGGTGAAATGACTGCTGGGCCACAGGGTGATTTGGCTTAGGGAAGAGACCCATGAAGGGTGGCCTCAAAGGAGGGGCACAGGCTCTCAAATGCTATGGTGTCCTAGGCGGCAGGCGTGCCCAGCTCTGGTTATGAAATGAGGAAACTGAGGCAGCAAGCTGGGGAAGCGGCATGTCGATACGTGTGCCTTCCAAAGCTCCTGCTGCTGCTGGCGGGCTGCGCCGTGTCTGGTGGGGACACGGACGGACGGCAGTCGCTGGCGAGCAGTGCTGTGCCAGGGGCTCTGTGAGCAGATGGGGCATAAACCTCTCTGGGAAAACAGATTAAGTGGCCGTGGTGTGCTTAAAAGCCGAGCAGTCCCCTTGCATGTTAATGGATTTTTATGCTGTATTCCTTTGTCATCTTCATGTGCCCTCCTGGGTGATGAGGAGCAGAACCAGCGGGAAGAAGTGTCTGCGTCAAGGCACATCAGACCCCTCCTCCTGTCTTTTTGAAGCCCAGGCTCCCAAGACAAGCGCTCACTAGGAAGGAGAGGTCTCCAGTGGTGGCCTCTGAGCTGGCATTACTCTGTCCCTAGCACCTGCTGTCCCCTTCAGCCAAGACAGTGGCTTTGTTTTCTCCTGTTGGAACCACACATAGTCCAGATCCCGAATCTGCCATTTACTAGGTACATAACTTTGAGAAAGTCTCTTGCTCTTTCGGAACCAGAGTCTCTTTAGGATTAGAACGTTGACCTCAGAACATGAGATGGCACAGTGAGCCACGTGGCACAGAACACGGCATGCAGCAGGTGCGGCCTAAATGCCAGCTTCTCTCCTGAGAGTTTCTCCGCTGTTTAGTGAGGCCCTCCCAGCTATGCCTCACCTTTTTCAGTCCCCCGGGAGCCTTGTCTGGGAGACCTCCCAGAATTTCTTCCCTGCCCTAACTGGAGCAATGCGTGGGGTCCCCTGGATACTGAGTTGCACAGTTTACAGGTGCTTGAGCCAACCAGGGCAGCCCTGCTTCATCTCCTGGCTCCACCAGCTTCCTGCTCTGTGACTTTGGACAATCAACTTAAGACACTGGTGTCTCTATTCATGTCTCATTCGAGCTCTGTTAGAAGAGGCACGATAATAACTACCTCACGATGAGGTTGTAGAATTCAGTGAGAAATAACTTGGGTTGAGAACCTAGAAAAGTGTGGACACAGCACTCACTTGCAATTGAACTATTATTGTGTGTGTGTGTGTGTGTGTGTGTACATGCACATGCGTGCAGTGGTTGTGGAGCCCTTAATGAAGACTCATTTCGGGTTTTATGAACGCAGAGAAAAAGCACACACTGCTCCCCATCAGGCTGGGTTCTCCTAGGTAGGGACTGACTCCTCTCTGTCCTGGGTGCCCATAAGCATCAAGCAGAGCCGGTCTCTATTTTGAAGAGAATAAATGGGAAAAAAAAAAATCCCCCCTCAAAGGCTCCCAGGTTATTCATCTTATTAATCTAGAATTGTGCATGAACTATTGGCGGAAGGCTTGCAAGTATGGCTGTGACAACAGCAGAGCTCTTGGGCGATGATAGCCTTCTCTTATATCCATGTGAGTTTAGGGGGGTCAATGATCTACACAATGGGGGTATCCTATTTTATTCAGCAAGGGGAGATTGAGCACCTGCTATGTGCAAGGCCCTCCTTTAGTCCTGGGCCAATGTTAGGACATCAGGGATGCTTCAAGACACCGCCCAGAAGTACCCCATGATGCCATCTTGCTTATGCTGACTCAGCCCCCAAAGATGGACAAATATCAGGTTCTACAGACCTGGGAATGGAAATCTAGCAAGGGGTGCAGGGAGGTGTCGTGGGCAGTGCTGGAGGATGGCTCAGCCAAAACCAAATATGTTTTGAATGAGTTCCTAATTTCTCTGGGCCTCAGTTTCCTCTTAAAACAGGAGATTTGACTAGATGCCCAAGGTCATCTACAAGCCCTAAAGTTCTGCATTTCTAGAACTCCAGGTTCTTTGGTAGGTCTAACCTGAATTCCTCTTGCTGTACTTGAAGCCAGTGGAGGTTCTATACTTGGTGATAGGGGATCCCCGCTGGGCAGGGTGACCTGGCCTGGATCTCACTGTGCAGGGCTGCATGGTTTTGGTCTTTCATGGTGAAAGAGTTCTGGAGGGATTGCATTTTAATTAAATATTTAACGAGAAGCATCTGCCTGCTAAAATCACTGCCACCACCTTGGAGATGGGTCTCCTTTGTGTCCTTATTTGTAGCTTGCCAGGGGATTGCAGAACCAGGTCTAGCTAGAAATCTCCCCCTAAGATCACGTGTGATCTAGAGGTTCAAAGAGAGTATCCAAAGGGCCAAGAGGGACTCAGAGCTTGGAGCCCACCTTTCCTACCCCACCCCCGGAAACCTATTAGGGCATCCCAAGTAGCACCTGGGAAATGGGCTCAGCCTTGTGTTCGGGCTGCTCTTTATTCAGCTCGCTTTGCGAGAGCTTGAGAGAAAAAGAGTGTGTGCTTTTTCTCTGCGTTAATAAAACCCGAAATGAGTCTTCATTAAGGGCTCCATTAAGAAGCCACTGTTATTCTTGGCACTCATTAGTGTTGCTGCTCACCACTAAATTGCCACACTGGCGTTTTCCCGGGGCCTTGCAGAGCCCCCTCCTGACGTTGGGAAGCTGCTCTTAAGGTAGATCTGACTTGCTGTGTCTCCGGGATGGAGGAGGTAGCTCCCGATGAGTTCGTCTCATCCATGCCCCTGCCTCCACACTCTTTCTTGTCTCCTGTAGCTTTGCAGACTTCTAGAGCTGCTCTCACCAGACTGTTTAAGGATTTAGCAGACTCTGTGGAAGTTCTTTCTCTTGTCTAACTACACTATTTGCTGCAATGTATGCGGCAGCAAAGAGTGCTTTGCTTTTTTTCTCCTCCTGAGTTTGGCTCCTAGGTTAATTTTGATGATGAAACCCCTCCTCCTTCCTGCATCCCTGTGATAAGATGCAACCCAGACAAAGCATGTACCTGGGGTCAGTTTGTCTGGGTTCGTGCTCCTTCTCCTATGCAAGTCCTTCTTCTCTTTCTCACTGAAGCCCATCTTCATCTTGCAGATCCTCACCCAGGAGCCGTGGCCACCCGACACCTTCCCCGCAAGGTATCTACTGACATATTCTAAATGCATACCATGCTGCAGGCACCAGACTAGGTCTTTTACTACATAGAACCAGAATGACAATCCCAGCAGGGGAGATTTTGCTTTTACCATTTTTTTTGGGGGGGGTACCAGGGATTGAACTCAGGGGCACTCAACCACTGGGCCACATCCCTATCCCTTTTTTGTATTTTAGTAGAGACAGGGTCTCACTGAGTTGCTAAGTGCCTCGCCATTGCTGAGGCTGGCTTTGAACTCGCCATCCTCCTGCCTCAGCCTCCCTAGTGCTAGGATTACAGGCATGCGCCACGGTGCCCGGCTTGCTGTTACCATTTTATGAATTAAAACAAAACAGCCTCAAGGAAGTTCAGGTCCTTGGTCACCCAGATAGTAAAAGGCAGAGTCAATCTCAAGCCCAGGTGTCCTGACTGGATGCACTTCACCAAGCCATCTTGTCGTCTCGCTTCCCTTGGACAATGATTTGCTAACATCAGACAGGATGCTGGGATCCACTTCTAACGGCCAGCTGCTCATGTGACAACAAAAGGTTAGAGTCAGGGCCGGGTGTGGTGGAGCGTGCCTGTAACCCCAGGAACTTGGGAGGCTGAGGCAGGAGGATCACAAGTTCAAAGCCAGCTTCAGCAATTTAGTGAGACCCTAAGCAACTTAGTAATCTATCTCTAAATAAAAAATAGAAAGGGCTGGGGATGTGGCTCAGTGGTTAAGTGTCCCTGGGTTCAATCCCTGGTACCAAAAAAAAAAAAAAAAAAAAAAAGTTAGACTCAGTCCTTTTAACGTGGTCCACTTGGGAAGTCTGGTGTCACTGTCCAGGCAGTTTCAGAACCCCTTTGGAGATGGGTGGCACATGGTCCTGACTGTTGGCAAACGTTCATTATTTCAGGGTGGACTGTGTCTTTAACATCCCCACAGGCATCCGGATTCAAGTCTGAAGAATAAGGTGAGGCATCAGAATAGGAGATTCTGCTTTGGGAATCTTTTAAAAGATTTCTCAGTAGTACACACTCACTGCACTGGGGGTCTTGGCTCTTGTGCAGATTTCCTGAGTGTTTCTGGATCTTGCCGGGCTGTTCAATGGGGAGTGGAGGTGGGGGAAAGGGGACACTGGCACTTAGATCCGAAAGACCCAGGACCCTTCCTCAGGTTTGAAGCCACTTTTGGGCCTGGGGAGTTGAGCTCCCCTGGCAGAGGCTGGCTCCCTGATCCCAGGTAAGCTAGGGCATCAGTGGTTCTGCAGAGGGCATTACCTGGTCAGGCTTTCCCTGGAAAACTCACTGAATGGAGCTGCCCTCTCTTCTGTCGGTTGCAGCATGAGCATGGCTCAACCTTTCACAGAACCCTTTTCTGTTTCTTGCCTATGCTGTGCTCTTCTGGCATGGTTATCGCTGCTAATCGTCTCCTTCAACCAACTGAGTCTTTTACTTTCTTCAACATCTTCCTTGGCCCCAAAGAGGGAAGAGAAGGAAAGTTGGATGGTTGCAACTGGCAGTGCCCTGGCTCCCCTCCTGTCCTCACACCTGGTGAGCTTGTCACAACCCATGTCTTTCACATTGTTTCACTTGGACCACATCTTTGAGCTGCCCAAGTGTCCCCTTTGTAGGCTCCACTAATTTTGCCAATGTTTGACCTTGATCTTAAGCCTTCAGCAATACTCTTATTTTTCAGAACCCTAAATCTCACCTTGCTTATTGCAAAAGTGAACACTGATCCTTGAGATGGACTTCTTGGAAGGGTTTTTGGTAGCCAGCATGGGCACTAGGACCTTCAAACTTTTGGGACTCAGTGATGGGGATAGGTGTGGGTGTGGCGGCAGCTGCCAGTAGGGTCTGGTAATTCTGGATGGCAATGCCTTTGATCTCATTCTTGGAAGCCCCATCCACATATTTCTGGTAAGAGGCCACCAGGGCTTTGGAGATGGAATGATGGATGAGGTGTGAGAGCGTAAACCTGGGCCACATCACCACCACCCTTCACAAAAACACAGATGTCTCTGCCAACAAGCCCAGGAGAAGAACAGGCTCCAAAAATGTGTACGGCAGCATGCACAGTTCAGGTGTCTCCAGTGGACGTCTGTTCTGGGGCCAGTTCATCTCACTGAAGCCACCGTCCTGTTTGCTGTGTGCCATAGCTGTGGCTATCTTCTTGCATCTGAAGACCTTCATGGACTGCAGTGGGCCTTTGGACCACATGGCTATGAGTGATAGTGGAGAAATCCTCACCGCAGAGCGCCACAACAGAAAAAGCAGAAATACTTATTTTTTAAGGCCCCAACTGAGTTCTCACTTCCTGTTTCCATCTCGCCGGCATGGGGCTGACCGCAGTGGAGACAGGAAGTGTGTGATGGGCTGATGTCGAGGAATTGCTGTGGTGCGTTGATAGGTGTCAATCTCTCTTCCTCTGCTATTTATTTATTTATGCAATCGTGTATTTATTTAGATGGTGGTTGGAAATCTGTCTGGTGAAATTATAGTCATATTATACGTTGTACATACAACTTAAGGTGGAATCTGGAGGGAGGCACCCTGGTCTCTGTTGTTTAAGACAAGCTCAGTGAAAACTTTCAGAGATTACTCCACCTCTGGGAATGTCAGTTTTGTCATCTGTAGAGTGGGACTAGTAATACCCATCCTGGGAGATTGTGAGGACCACATGAGATGATTCACACAAAGAGTTTGGCTCATGATTGGTGCGTGCTAGGCATTCAGAATTGAAAGTGGTTATTATAATTTCCAACAGACTCCAGCTGGCTGTGAGTGGAGCTGGGGCAACTGAAATAGCCAACTTCAGAGAGGAGAGGGGAGGAGCTGGGGGAGCTGTCCATGGTCCTGCACCCGTTTAGCTGAGCGGACAGTCTGCTGGGTGGTAAGCATCATCATGCACCTTTCTGGGCACCAGTTTCCTCACACAAAGCCAAGGCCCTTGATCTGGATTCTCAGAGTCTCATGGGCACATATGTGGAGTGCATGTGGTGTGCTGTCATTGAGCACGGGCTCTCTCACGTATGTGCATGTGTGTAGGCATGTTTTCCTAACACTGTGTGTGTCCTGGGGGTGTGCTGCGTGGGGGTGGGGCTGACACAAATGAGCGGCGCTGCTGCACGCCAGCTGTGTGAGCTAACCGTGTGAACTAACCTGTGTGAACTAACCGTGCTTGGCCCAGCACCGAAGAGACTGAAGGATAGCCTGCTCCCACCTCATTCCCATCCTGGCCCATCAAAGCAGAGTAAATCTGAGCCTGGAGCTGAGCTGCCCCCCTGCTGGGCACTCCAAACTAATTTTCTGGTACATTATACACTTGGCCTTTTGAACAATCAATGGCCTTAAATGCTGCTTGGTTCCTGCAGCCAAATCCAAGAGAAATAAGACATAATCCATCTGGCTGATATGACCGGAGCAGGAGCAAAGGCAAGAGGAAGACAGAGCCCGGAGCTGCCGAGGGGGTCTTTGCTTGACGCGGGGAGGGTGAGGGAACCAGAGGGGCCTGCCAGCTTTTGAGGGAATGGGCCTTTAAGAGATATTGATGGCTGGCTGCTCACAGCCCCGTTTGTCTCAATGCAGCCTGCCCACTCGAGCTGTCACTCTCCCGAGAGCAGCTCTCTGTGGGGAGGGGGGGACGGGGCCCAGGATTCAGGGTTCAGAGGCAGGGCCCAGCCCCTGCTGCGGGTGTCCTTGATCCTGGACTGATGGATTTATGGGTCAGGTTGGGTCTGGGCATTGCCCTGAGCTACCACCAAACAGGAAATCCCTGGGGGCAGGGGTCTTGTTTCCAGAACAGGCTTGGAAGTGCTTGGGAAAAGCCGCCCTGGCTCATGAGAGGACAGAGAGGACAGCTCCATCCCTGGAGGCCCCATGGCCATTGGGGCCCAGCCTGGCAGAGGTTGGGGCATAGGAGAGGCCTGGAGGGGGAGGGGCTTGACTCCATTTTTCCCTGATGATTATTGTACACAGTGAGAGGAAAAAAAGAATCTGCCTCCTTCCCCAGCCTCTGCTCCCCATGAGGATAAGACTCCTGGAGGCCAAGCAGCCAAGCAGCTCAGGCTGCCCCGCCGCCTCTTGCAGCCCAGCTGGAAGGGCTGCACCCCAGGGACTCCCAGATGGCCTCAGCTTCTCCCCACCTCTGACTTATGCCCACCCCCAGAGGAAGAGGAAAGTAGCCAGTGCCTGACCTGGAGCTCAGTGTCCCCATCTTTTGAACTCAGTGTCCCCACCTTTCCCTAGAAATGGTCACTGTGTAGGAGGAGGCAGAGCTCTGCTCTTCCAGGGTGTGGGCCATTTCCTTTGGGAAATGCTCCGAGGGTGGGAGAGAAGGCGTTTGTGGTGTAAAGTCGATCATGCCAGCAGCCTGGTGAGACCAGGTGGAGGAGGAAGACTCACCTTCCAGAGGGCTGTTTGGGAGAGGATCCCTGGGAATGCAGGTGGCTGCCGGGGGAGTGTGTGGGAGGCCACAGCTCTCCAGCCCTGCACCTGGCTCTGGGGAGCGGACTCACCCACTGCTGGTCTGCATCTCCAAGCACTGCCACATGCCCAGGTCGCTGCTGGTGTCACACCTGAGATACAGGTAACACCCTAGGGGCAGAGGAAGATGGTAAGGCCAATAAGGGACCCACCCACATGAGAGAGTGGAGCAGCCAGAGGCTGGGGGCCCTCCAAGTGGGCAGCTGGGGGCTACTGGAGGGTGACGAAGGAGAAGAGCTGGGCTCTGCGTTTTTTTTTTTGGGCTGCGGAATCCCTTCTCTCCAGGTTTCCACTGGAGGCTCCTGGCTACTCACCGCCAGGACCTGGGGTCCTTGACACCTGGCCCCACCTGGCCCCACCTGGCCCTACTTAGCCAGAGGGCTGCTCCTGCTTCCTGGTCCAGGGCAGCTCAGCCTTCAGCTGCTGCAGCAGCCATAGCACTGCTATCCAGCGGTGGCAGCAGCTCCGCGGTGAGGGCGGAGCCTGTGCACCTCCCCGATGGGTAATTATGCTTACAGCATGTTCTAGGGAGACGCGGGCTTGTCTGACAAGGCAGGCGCTTGTTCCCGCCACCGCCACCATGGCAGCGGGGAGCTGAGCAGGGGCTGAAGGTGGTGGCACCGCTGGGGGAACCCGTTGTGGGGGATGGGCTGTTAATCCCAAGGGGCACCCATTCACTTAGGCATTCCTGTCCCTCCCCAGGCCAGAGGAAGGGAAGCAAGAAGGGGCAATTAGGTCAGAGGACCCCCTGAAAGTGGTGTGGGGGTAACCTGGGTGATGTCACGCCACACCTAACATTCACATGCTGTTGTGTACTTTTCAAAGCACTCTCACATTTGATTCTTACCACAATGCGTTGAAGAAGGGACCTATCTTTATCTCCATTTAAATAATGAAAAAGCTGGGTATGATGGTACACGCCTGTAATCCCAGCCACTTGGGAGGCTCAGGCAGGAGGATTGCGAGTCCAAAGCCAGCCTCAGCAACTTAGTGAGGCCCTAAGCAATTCAGAGAGAACTTTTCTCTAAATGAAAAATAAAAAAGGGCTGGGGATGTGGCTCAGTGGTTAAGTGCCCTTGGGTTCAATCTCTGTACCAAAAAAAAAAAAAAAAAAAAAAAAAAGATGAAGTCAAGACCCAAGAAGGTTCAATGGTGTGGTGATTGTCACAGGGCCAGCTGGGTCTGGAGCTGGTTTCTTGGCCAGCTGGCTGGGTCTCCATCCCTAGATCCCAGTGGGCAATCTCTCTGTTACAGCTGTGTCTACATGTGTGGCACACCAGGGTCCCTGTGTGGGAGCCCCTGTGGCAGTTCAGAGGAGAGGTCCAGAGGGACAGGAGCCTCTGTCCTGGAGCACCTGTCAGCCAGCAGGCCATTCCGACGAGGTGGAGTGGGACTGCTGGGCAGGCAGAGGCCAGCGAGGGTTTCCATGCAGACACAACGACATTCTAAGAGGAGGCTGCTGACACTGATTGCCATCTGCGTGCCGGGTCTGCTGGAAAAGACTCTGCATGACAAGCAGCCCTGTGCGCACCGTGCACACGTGACGATGGTGCCAATGAGCACCCTGCATGTCCCACACTGGGAGCCCCGAGGGAGGACAGGAGTCTGCAGCAGGCCTGGGGCTGACCAGGGAGGCTTCTGGACAGAGGCAGGTCTGGAAAGAAGGAGAGGCCAGGCCCCATTGGAGGCAGAGGAGAAAGCAGGGCCTGAGCAGCGGGCGACGGATTTGAGGTGGCGAGCCTGTTAGCTTGGATGGGCCCAGGATGGTTGAGATGGAAAGTCAGATGTAAATTTGATAGGCTAGAAATTAAGAAGCCCCTGAGGATCATTACAAGGGAAGAAAAATGATCAAAACAGCGTATGAAATGGAGACAGGCTGCGGAGACTGGGGCAGGTGGGGAGGGCCCTCGGTGGTTAGATTCCATCTGACTTGGATTCCAGGAGCCCTCTGGGAGACTGGCAGGCTTGAGGACCTGAGCACACTGTGTCACCAGATTGGGCTTCCTTGGCTGGGAAGCTTGGCGGGATGGAGGGCTCCCCAGCCCACTGCCCCGTGGAGTCTTCCTCCCTGCAGCCAGGTCCAGCCTTCCCTCTCCAGGATGCCAGTTCAGTGCTGCATTCTGCCTCAGGCTCCAGGAGAAGTCTCGCTGCTCTGGGAGGAAGCCCTGCTGCTCCTTCTGCTGGCTCTGCAGTGATTGATGGCCGCGGGGAGGTGGGCGAGCAGCCATCCCCCACCCCAGTCACTCCAGATGGTCAGAGCAGTGGAGGCTGATTCCCAGAGTAGCCAAACAAAGCAGGGTGCACAGGCCAAGCCAGGGCCCAGGTGCTCCAAAGAGTGGTTCTGGGTGTAGTGGCTGGTCCAGGAGATGGGTGCAAAGTTCCACCATCCTAATCCCAGACTCTTCTGAGTAAAAAGAAGGTAACATTTTGCTACCTAATCTCTTGGCCTTTCAATGCTTTTCTGACTAGAACCCCAAAGGACTGCTGGTAGCTGGGCAACAAGATCCTGATTTTGTTTTCCAGATTTTGTCTTCCAGGGGAAACAAAGGTTCAGGAAAGATAGTGGTTTATTCTTAAAAGATTGTACATTGTGAGAGCCTTTGCTCAAGCCAGGTGACGTGGCACACACGTAATCTCAGCAACTTGGGAGGCCAAGACAGGAGGATCACAAGTTTGAGACCAAACTTATGGAGACCCCATCTTAAAATAAAGAATAAAAAGGGCTGAGGATGTGTCTCAGTGGTAAAGGGCACCTGAGTTCAATCTCCAATGCCAAAACAAAAACAAAAACAACGAAAACAAACCACGTGCCTTCTCTCAACACCTCCCCTTGGCTCTGGGTCCCCTCAGTGTGAGGGTGGAGGGGCTGCTCCTCTCCTCCCTGTCTCCCTCTGCCAGGCCTTCCTGGGGAATTTAAAGGGACAGCTCCTCTTCTCAGGATAGAGGGTGGCGGGAACCCAGGAGCTATAGGCACCTGTAAAACCCATTTAAAAATCAGTCTAGCCAACCAGCCCCCCAAGGAACCAAAGGGAGCTATAGAGTAACTCAAAAGCAGACACTAATGGAGGAGAAAAGAAATGTAGTTACATATTCATCAGCTTTTAAATATTCATGAGGATTGTAAAGCAGATTAATTTTCATGCCTCATTTCTCCCGTGGTTCCCGCTGTCCATATTTTACTGCAGCAGCAGCAGAAGAAGGAAAAGGAGCTATGGATCACTTGGCCACTGCCCTGACCATCACTTAAGGAGCAGGATGTGCGAGCGTGCGTGTGTGCGTGCGTGCGTGCATGCGTGCGAGTGTGCCAGGGCCAGGAGAGCTAGAGGGGCCTGGGGTCACTGTGGGGGTGAAGGCGCTGGTCTCCTGAGGGAATAGCCCTTTCTTCTGCTGGGGTAGGACAGGGTGAGGACAGCAGGGAGTCGCAGTGAGCAAGGGTGGGAGGTGTGTCTGGGGACCAGGGAACAGCATGGAGCCCAGAGGGCTTTGGGGCCTCCCCCGCTGAAGAAAGGACCTACCCAGAGTGAGCCAGAGTTCCACCTCCACTGGCCTAACCCACTGCCTGTGGTGAATGAGGGGAGGCCACAGGGAGGAGGGCCTGCAGGGTGGGGGGCAGGGAAGAAACCAAGGGACACAGGCATAAGAAACAGGGGCAGACAGGAATTGTGGGAGGGGCGGGTGAAAGGGCAGCGATCCTTCCAGATGGGGAGCCGTTAGAATAAAAGGACAAAGGGCAAAAGCAGTAGGTATAGAGGTCAGACATCTGGAAGGACTTTTGGTTCCTAGGGCTATTGAACCTTCTCTCTCTAGGGAATGGGAAAACAGCCTCTGAGTCACACCCAGCTGTGAGGCACAGTGAAGAGGAGCGGAGCCAGGACCGCCAAGGACTGCTTGAGAAACAGTCACCAAGCGCCCCGCCAGCAGGTAAGGCAGGGTGAGGGACACGCGGTGTCCACAGCAGGACGCCAAAGAGCAAATATCCTTGTCCAGAGCCGTGAGTGGGAACCAGACAGCGAGCAGGACATGGGCCCCAGGGGACAGAGTCGCTGGAGCCGTGCTGAGGACTCCTGGGGTGTCCCTGGGCAGTGACACCGTCTGTTTACACAAGGCCTGGTGGCAGCTGCTCACCACCCTTAGTGGACTGGACTCGTGTTCTTGGACTGAGGGGGGAGGAGCTGCCCAGAGGGCCAGCTTGCTGTGCAGGCCGGGGCTGTCCCTGGGGTGGGACGCTCCGGTTGCTCTCTGGAGGTCCCGGGCCAGCAGGACCCCGTCCTGGGGGCGCCTCCCCACTTCATTCCCTCTGCACTCTTGGACCTCTCCGCTGAATTCTGCCTGGTGTGTCCACCTGATCCCTGGACATCTCCCCTTGAATGACCAGTAGACTGGTAGAAGTCTCAAACCTCCATGTTCATGGTCAAGCTGGTCCCCACCCACCACAACCTCCCCTGTGGCGACAGCAGCTCCATCTGCTCAGTGCACCCGACTGAGGAGCTGTCCTGACTCCCCTCGGTCAGTCCTTCAACATGGCGCTTTGAATCCCAACTCTTCTCGCCACCTCTGTGGTCACCGCGTGGGTCCTGGTTCCCACCTGCTCTTGTCGTGGTTACTTGATTATTGCAGTAGCTGTCTGCTCCTCTCCCGCCCCCGGCCCAGTCCATTCTTCTTCTTCTTCTTTTTTTTTCCGTGCTGGGAATTGAACCCAGGAGCACTTTACCACTGAGCTACATCTCCAACCCTTTTTATTTATTTATTTATTTATTTATTTATTTATTTATTTTTGAGACAGGGTCTTGCTAAGTTGCTGAGGACCTCACTAAGTTGCTGAGGCTGGCCTCAAACTTGCAATCCTCCTGTCTCAGCTTCCCGAGTCACTGGGATTGCAGGCATGTACCACCGTGCCTGGCTAGCCTATTCTTGACTCAACAGCCAAAGCAAGGCTCTTACCATGGTAGATCATGTCCTGTCTCTGCTTAAAGTCTTCCAAGGGCACCCATCTCAAAGCCCAGATCCTCTGTGGCCCATAAAGCTTCACTGTCTGCTTTCTCCACGTTGTCTGTCTGGCTTTGGCTCTTTCTCACAAGCACCTCTGTACCTATGCTGGGCTCCTTTCTGTGCCTTGAGCAAGCCAGACCTGCTTCCATAGTGGGGCATCTGCACTGGGCTCACTTGTTACCTCCTTTGCTAAATTCACCTTCTCAGTGAGGCCTCCCCTGGACACCCTGTTTACAGTTAGGACTCCTTTCCCTGGCCCTTTCTTACTCTGTTATATTTTTTTCTCATAACACTTTTTACCTTTAATAAGATACAGTTAGTTTTATGGTCATTGTTTATTGTCTGTTCCCATCCACTGGACAGTGACCTCCCGAGGGCAGATAATCTGTCCATTTAAATTGGTGCTGTAGCCCCTGCACCCAGACCAAGGCAGAGCACACCTAGAAATCCCCTAGGAGAGTTCCCCATAAATATCCATTGAACAGGAGCCCCCCTATGCCCTGGAGAATTGACTGCTATGGGAATTGTTCACCTGGTGAAAACCACCCCAAACTTACAAAGTACATCTCTGGAGATGCTGGGCGGGGAGGACCCTGTCCTGGGGGTGCCTCCCCACTTCATTCCCTCCGTGTGCTGAAACAACTCCTTTCAGAGGGAGGTGGTACAGGATGGTGGTCCCTAGAGAAGGGAAATAAATGAGGTGGGCTGTGACATGTTATCAGTTTCCTCCTAAAGACAGTTTCCAGGCCACAGCAAAGGAGGTAAGACTCCATGGGTGACAAGACAGAGACTGGATTTGGGAAAGGCCAGCAACTCTAAGGACGAATGCTGGAGAGAGGGGGAACTGCACACAGGGAGTTCTGAAGATCTGTAGAAGGGTCTTTAAAATGTTGAGCACTGATCTGTGGGTGCTTGAAGTAACATGCCACAAGGTTCAGGAAGAAACTGGTAGAAAGCAGGAGGCTGGACGATGCCTGGCTGGGAATAGTTCAGACACCCTCCAGCCGGTGGAGAGAACATATGGGACACCATGCACTGGGTAGAGTCCTCAGAAAGGTGTTACTTTAGCTCTAGAGCAAAGGCTTCCCTGCACCTATTCTAACAGCTTAAGAAAACAAACCTTAAAAGTGTCAAAGATTCTGGTTATGGCAAAATCCCAGCTATTGGGAGGCTGAAGCAGGAGGATCAAAAGTTAGAGGACAGCCTCAGCAATTTACTGAGATCCTGTCTCAAAATAAAAAATAAAAAGGACTTGGATGTAGCTCAGCAGTAGAGTACCTCTGGGTTCAAGTCCCAGTACTTAAAAAAAGAATCAAAGTTGTTCCAAATAACTGAGCTAGAACAAAGTCCAGCACTCTTTAAAGGAATACAACAAAATCCAGAACTTGACAATATAAAATTTACATTATCCATCATCTAATACAAAGTTAATATTCATTCAAAGAGGCAGAAAAATATGATTCATAACCAGAAGAAAACCCAATCAACAGAAACAGACTCAAAAGGAGAAAAAATGATGGAATTAGTAGACAAGAACACTAAAGCAATGACTATAAATATGCTCCATATGCTCAAAAATATAGAAGAAAACATGAACATAATGAGGATCTAAATGGAGAATTTAAAAAATGGAATTTATAAAGATGAAAATAGAACATCTGAAATGAAAAATATTGAACAAAAACCATTCTGGTTCTGCTGCTGCCATGACCAAAACCACACGGGGGCGCACTTCTCTCTCTAAAGCGTGTTCTCTCTGCAGCCAGCTCCTTTGCCTCCCTTGAGATGGCGGGAAGATGACTACGCTCACTTTCTTAGTTCCCCAGGATGAAACACGCTTCTTTCCTATTTGGTCTCCAAATGCGATCTGGACTTAAAAGGGCAAGCAACAGCTCTCTGGAGACTTCAGCGGGTCTTTCTGGAACCCCTCCTGTGTCCTCTGATCTGCGCGCTCCACCTCCCAGCCTGCTGCACCATGATCTTCTCTCCATCAGTTTTTCTTTGTCCCAAGATTAGTTATGGAGCTCTTGTAATGGGCTGATGAGAAAGACCTGGTGAAGCCCAAATCTGGCAAATCTAGCCAGATTTGCACCATGCCAAGAAGAATGTGGTCAGGTTCCTGAGGTCTCTGTGGATAAAGCACTTAGGGAAAAAGAAAAGTTCATTTGGAGGTCAGGAAGGCTTCGTTGACCAGGTGGTATTTGTCCTGGATTTTTTTTTTTTTTTTTCCCTCCTTCTGGTACTGGGGATTGAACTTGTCCAGTGCTCTACCACTGAGCCACATTCTCAGCTCTTTTTATTTTATTTTGAGACAGGGTCTTGCTAAGGCGCTGAGGCTGGCCTCTGATTTGTGATCTTCCTGCTTCAGCCTCCTGAGTAGCTGGGATCACAGGTGTGCACCTCTTCATCTTATGCTGGATTTTGAAGGGTGGATAAGGTCTGGGCTGGTGGGAATACACAGACAGGCATTCTGAGCAAAACTGAACTTCATCTTGAATCCCCTCACTTCTTATTTTCCCCTTCGTGCTTCTCTTCTCCTCATGAGCTCTCCCCTTTCCTCTGCCAGCTGCTGACACGGTGGGGAGGCAACTTGCCCGATCTGATCTGGGCACCTGAACTTCTCACTTCTCACTTCTTGCCCCTCCCCCCCCCCGTACCCCCTACCCACCCCACCATTGAGAGCCAGTGTGAGGAGGCTGGGTTTGTCAAGGGCTCCTTCCTACAATAGCAACTGATCCTTCAGGATGGCTGGGGCACGGTGCGGGTGTGTGTGACTCAGCAGGGCTGGGAGGGAGGCTAGAAATGGGTGGCAGAGGGTCCTTCCTCTGGGCACGCTTGGATAGATAAGGATGAGCTTGTTAAAGACTTGACAAAGCCCTAGGAGGGAGGTTGGGGGAGGGCTACTGGGTGGGGGCTCTGAGCCAGCTGAGGCACTCGGTTGCTCACCTCCCACCTTCTTGGGTCTGCCCCCTCCCTGGCCCGGCATCCCTCCCCTTCCTCCCCACATCAGGGCCAACAGGCCGTGGCTACAGTATGGCTGACAGGGCATCTGGTGAGCTCCCAGTCCCTCAGGACTTCCCACCTGAGTCCTCCAGCCTGGCTGGGGGCAGTGCTGGCCTAGGGCTGGGCAACCAGCGAGCCCAGTGTAGGGACAGTATGGCAAGAGGGCACCACAGTGGGTGGCTGTGAGTCCTGACTTTGGTGCAAGATGGAGTTTCATCTGTACTGTTTTAGGAGTTGAGACACTTTACTCAACCTCCAATCTCCAGTTTACTTATCAGTAAAACACAGATAATTACCCTCCCTCCCTCCCTCCCAGCACAGGCTGGATAAATGGCAGGTGCCGTTACTGTTACTGTGAAGTTGTTGTTGACAGACTGGCAGAGAGAGAGGGTGGAGGCTGTGCCCCGGCCCCTGGTGCTCTGCCTCCCTCTGTCTTCCGGATGCTTTTCCTAAGCCCCCTGCTTCCTGACCCTTGTTCTGGATCTTTGTCTGAGAGCCCCCGGAGGGTCCCCTCATGTCCGTAATTGAAATTCTCTTGCTTGGCAAAATCATCAGCACCTAATGTCCCATGTCATTGCTGGTTCTCTGTCTGCAGACATCTCGCTCCTCGAAGCTGCTCAGCCACCCAGGGCAGCTCCATCTGGCCAAGAATGGCCACTGTGGGGGGCAGGGCCAGGGAGGCATGGGTGACGATTTGCTTACAGATAATTTAATAAGAGAAAGTGAAGGACTCCATGACCACCCCTGGCCCTTTCTACCACTGTGGATGTTCATCCTCTTTCCTTGACCCTGCTGAGGTTCCTGTCATTCCCGGCATTAGCGCTGTACCCACCTCTCTGCAGAGCAGGACCCTGAACCCAGTGAGAAACTGAAGTCCCCCCACCTGGCTTGGCTCTGATGCCAAATCAGAGTTTGACTGACTGAGTTGGTGCTGAGTTTTTTTTTTTTTTAAATATTTATTTATTTGTTTTAGTTGTACACAATGTGTTTTTTTATTTTTACGTGGTGCTGAGGATCGAACCTGGGCCACGCACGTGCTAGGCCAGCGCTCTGCCGCTGAGCCACAACCCCAGCCCCCAGTGCTGAGTTTTTAAGGCAGGGCCAGCACCAAGTCAGGGCTGGGGAAGGTGAACTTGGAGAAATATTCCCAGTGGAAACCAGATGGAGGGAGAACTTACCCCAGGTATAGGAGTTCCCACACCCTGGGCCCCCAGGGAGGGCCCCTTCCCTTGGGCAACACCAGTCAGGCCCCTAAAGTCCCCACCCTGGCTCCAGCACCCTGGGGTCAGAGAGCAGCTTGTCCAAGTTTCTCTCCCAGCCTGGCCTAAGGGCAGCTTTGGCCACCCCCCCAGGATAAGACAGGCAGGGGTGGGCAGTTTTGCCAGCTAGCCCAGCTTAGTTTAGGACAAGAGACTTTGTTTAAGGGAACCCAGAGCCAGCCCAAGGGAGGAGAGAGAGAGAGAGAGAGAGAGAGAGAGAGAGAGAGAGAGAAGAGCCCTTCTGGCTGCCACCGCTACTCCCCACTCCTGGGTTCCAAGGGATGTGTTTTTTACCATGAGCCGAGAGAGAGAGAGAGAGAGAGAGAGAGAGAGAGAGAGAGAGAGAGAGAGAGAGAGAAACCCCTTTGTTGGTCGCTCTCAGCACTGCTGGGATCCGCTGGCATTTCCACAAAGAACTTCCATAAATACTAAGGGAGAACAAAAGGGAAGTAATTACAGAAAATACAAACAGCACGAAAATAGTCAAGTCTCTAAAGCACAGGTTTCCCAGGCCCAGACAGCCGCCCTGGAGCCCAGGAGGCTGGCCTGCCCTTCCAGCAGGCTCCGGGCCAGGCCTCCAGCCTTCCCAGGCCCACTTGCTGCTGCCTGTCGGTCCCTGCCTGGCAGGGGCCTGGCGGAAGCCCCCTGCCTGCCAGCTCCAGCTTCTCATTTGAGAGTGTGCTTCACCACAGCTGGCCACCTGTGTCACCTGTGTCACCACTGAGTGGGTGTAGGTGGAGGCTTTGACTACCCCGGGAGCACTGCTGAGACAGGTGACACCCCATGTCCACCCTGGGCCTTGTCCCCTGCACACCCCCATGCAACCATGTTGTGGTGGACATTGAGTGGGAGTTCTGACTCCCCACTACCTCAGATCTTCTCCTGCGCTGCACTGGCATGCCAGCAATCAGTGCCGCGTACTCTGACCCCTTCCCATAGTCGCCCTGGGATGTATGGATTCCGAGTCTCACCTTGGGTTGTAGTGCTCACCCAGAATCCAGCTTCAGACTGAGACCTCCCAAGGGAAGGCATCCTGCCCCCTCTTCCTCCTTCTAGATCCTTCCATGTGCCCAGAACAGTGCCAAGCCCGGGGTGGGGGGGAGGGGTGGTGCCTGGAGGAACCCTGTCTTGTTAGCTTGCTCCCTGACCTCCCCATCTGTGCTTTCCCTTCCCTGTCCTGGCAGGGAGGACAGGCCAGAGCCCACATTCTTCACTAAGCCAGAGTCATGGTCCCCAGCCACGGGAAGGTGTATTTCTGGCTCTTTCTTCCCCACCCGCCTGCCTACCCTGCACACTTCCCTCCGCCAGGGATGCGGCAGGGACTCTGCTCACCTGTGTCGGCCACTACCCCTACCCACTCCACTGCAGCGGGTTCCCGCCCTCCCTCTCCCGCTCCTGGCACAACCTCGGAACATCCTTCTCCCTCCCATCGCAGCCATCCGTAGTCGCCCCCTCGCTTCTTTCTGTTCCCAGACTCGTTCGTCTCCCCCAGGCAGCTGGGAGAAGGGCGCCTTCGATTTCTCTATTCAGTCTGAGGCATAGCAATTTTCTGCTCGCCCGTAATTAGGGGAATTTTAAGCAAACTCCCCGACGGATGATTACAGCAGGTTCAATCCCGGCTCCTTTGATCAGGGAAGAATGGGGACGTTGTTGGAATATTCCTCGACCTGCTGGCCAGACAGGCTCGGGAGCGCACGGCTGGCTCTCGGGCGCCCCCTGGAGGGCTTCGAACTTTCTTGGCTCCTAAGTGGCCCTGGGTGCTAGAGTCTCGGTGGGGGAGGACGGAGTTCAAGTCCTGTTTTATTAAGGACTATTCCAGATGTGGCTTCTCTGGATTTGGGCCACTTTCTGGACTCAGAATTCGGGCTGGAGGTGTGACGTGAGTGACTTGGTGTTAACAGGGCAGTCTCCTAGAGCTGCTGTGAATGGTTGCGCAGGTAGCACGCAGGGCTCCCGAGGGGACGAGGGGACGTCATTCCCACTGTGGCTTATGTGAATGGGGACTCTGCATGACTCACTTGGCAGCTTGAACCTGCCTCCACGAAGCCTGAATGACTCGTTTTCTACAATATTGGAGGAAAAGGTGCCTCCTTCGAGTTGAAAGGGCCTCTTCCCTGTTTATATCATTTCCCTAGCCAGGTGTGCCTGCCCAAAGAAGTCCAGAACAACAGGAAGACCACTGTCATTGGAGAGGTTGGACAGAGGATGAATTCCAGTACAACTATTTCCTGGCTGTGTGACCTTGAATTAGTGAATGAACTGCTCTGAAATTTAATATCCATTTAAAAGGATTATTTTGAGGATTAAATAAGAAATAGACACTGCTTGACCCCCAACAGGTGCTCAGCAAATGTCACTCTGGTTTTCCTTTCTCTACCCACTTCACACATTTCCTCTTAAACATTGTCACCCTCCAGGGCTAACCCTATTTTCCTCTGTCCCCCAGTCCCATGTCCCCCCTCAAAACTGTGCCAGAGAGCAAACTGGGTGTATTAATAGACTACTAATGTCTCCAGCATTCCAGAGCCGTGGCCTGGCTTTCCCATAGGTTAATTAGGCCGTATTTCAGGATAATTACGACTGTATATTCCTACACTAATTAAGTGGCTTTAAACCATCTCCACAATGCAGCCCCGTGAATCGTAATTAAGCCTCACTACTGAGTGCCTCTGCCAGCCACGGAGCCCCGCTCCCAGGCACAGAGAGGCTGCGCTGGAACCGTGGGCTTGAAAAGGACGTATTTTTCTAGGATCATGTCGGGATGATTCCTAATGAATACTGGATGAGGCATTGCACTGCTCCTCTTCTGTTTTCACAAGCAGCAGAAGAGAAATAAGATGTTGACGCGGGTTTATTCCCTTCTCCCCCACTGAGCAGATTTGGATGGATTCCTGGGGGATGCAGGTGGGGAGGGGGTGGGGGTAAGGCACACGCTCTTGGGCACACGGGGGTGTGTGTTAGTCCACCGAGAGTGTGCGTGAGGCTGTGTGTGCCATAGTTGTTGCCCACTTGGGTCTAACATTAGCTGGCACAATGCACACAGATGCACCCCAGGACACCTGTTGGCCGGCTCTCCCTTCTCATTCCTGGTGGTCTGACTTGATGTGTTGTAAAAGCCCTAATTGATGAGATAGCTAAGATGGCGGCTAGCTGAGAGCCATTAAGGTGTTCAAGTATTTTCACCTGAATCTTTTTATGCCCGTGAACACTGTGTGACACACCTGTAAGCTCAAGCTGTTAGCACGTGTCCTTGTTAAGGCAAAAAGTATTTAGCCGGGTGAGGGTTGGTTAGTTGGTGGTTGGTGGTTGGTTGGAGGTTGGAGGTTGGAGGTTGGAGGTTGGAGGTTGGAGGTTGGAGGTTGGAGGTTGGAGGTTGGAGGTTGGAGGTTGGAGGTTGGAGGTTGGAGGTTGGAGGTTGGAGGTTGGAGGTTGGAGGAGTTGGAGTTGGAGTTGTTGGAGTTGGAGTTGGAGAGGTTGTTGGAGCCAGAGAGAGAAGTTAGAAGAAAGAAGAATAAAAGAACCTTTTCATTTCCAGTCTGCCTCCGAATTTTTTCCCGTGGTGTCGTTGCTGCAAGCAGCAGCTGCAGGCGGCAACAATGTGTCTTGCCAGGTAAGTTGTTCACACCACAGCATTGGCTCGCCCTTCTGGCTCATGTCACTGCCGGCTTGAGTCCTGGAGGAGGCGTTGAAATCATGGTCAGAAGATCCAGTTTGGGCTCTTGGCTGTATCACACGCTGGGTATTACCTTAAGAAAGTCATTTGGCCTTGGGGTCCTTATCTGGAAAATGAAGATAACAGCCAATGATCCCATAGGACTGCTGAGAAAATTTAAAAAGGCAATAGGATAGTGCCAGTGCCCCCGGATGAGAAGGCAGTGAATTCCGATGTCCTTCCCGTCATGGGGATGGATTCCTGTAGAAAGAGCCACATTTCCTGCCAGGGAGGTTTGATGACTCTCAGGCCCAATGTATCGGATCCATATTCAGGAGGCCATAGAGGTCCCCGGGGGGCCAGCATCCAGGCCCTCACTCCACGAGCTCCAGCACTCGCCACTGAGGTCCCTGGATGCTTGTGTTTCTCCTTAATGAGTGAAATCCCAAGGCTCTTCTTACCTCGTCCATCGCAGGAGCGTGGAGAGGACACCACAGTCATGACGTGAAGGCAGATAGAGGACAGACACGCAGATGTCAGGAGGAGAACATTCTTGGACATCGTCTCAGGCCTGTGGTCCGTGGACCCCTGGCCTCCTGGCTCCCCCTTCTTTCCTCCTGGCCTCTCTGCTCCCTGCTGCCCCGCTTCCCCACCTCTCCAGGGACCGGCAGTCAGGCATGGCATGTATACGTGTGGGGGACCTGTTCTCTCTCTTGCTCTCTTTCTGTGGAGAGAAGGCTTCAGGCATTTTGAGTAAGACGCTAATCAAATAAGGACAGGTGACAATACACCAACATCTGTGGAAGCCACGGAAACACTCAGCTGTCCTCGGCAACAGGACAGGGAGTTGGGGAAATGGGAAGAAGGCAGCATTTATATCACCTGGTTGTTACACACAGCCCCTGGCTCCTCTGACAAGCGAACATTGTGTGGAGGTGCAGATAAGCTCGACTGGAAAATTGACAGCAAAGAAGGGGAGGCCCTGCTCCTCTCCACTGCTGAGGCCTGTGGGTTATGGCTCTATAAAAATATAGGGAGGTGAGAGGCAAATGAGCCCCCCCCTCCACCCCGCCCCGTGCATACAGGGAAGGAGCCTGTTCCCCTGAAAAGGGAGGGAAAGTCATTAGGTTAGCAGGAGGTGAGCGCTCAGAGGAGGCACCCAGTTGAATTTAGATAGAGAAGATGAACCGCATTCTTGGTAGAGATGCTAGTCAGATCCAAGGTGGACTTCCTGCTATTTGCATTAAGGGAAGTGAGAGACCGTAGAGCAGAAGGCAGAGGCTCAGCACAAAGGAGTGTTGACTGAGCCAGTGGCCATATGGGGCTCACAGAGCTCTTTGGCAGCAATAATAAAGCGGGTGGGAGATCTCGGCTGAGAAGGAGACTCTCTGTGGGAGTGGGAGACTGGGCAGGGGCCAGGGGAGCACTGAGACAAGGAAAGGAAAGAGCAGGTTATGAAGTACTTCCAGAGAACAGAGTCTGGAGCCAGGGTAGCCCAACTGAACGGCTCCCTGTGCATGTGAGCCTCACACTCACTTCTTGTGCTCAGGACAAACCCATCCGTGCATGCACACCCCATGTTATGGAACGAATGTATGTCCCCCTAAAGTCATATGTCAAAGCCCCAGCCTGCAATGTGATTGTATTTGGAGATGGGAGCGTTGGGAGGTGATTAGGGTTAGATGAGGTCATGAGGGTGGGGTCCTCAGGATTAGTGCTCTTATAAGAAGAGATAACTAGAGAGCCAACTCCTCTCTCTCTCTCTCTCTCTCTCTCTCTCTCTCTCTCTCTCTCTCTCTCTCTCTCTCTCTCTCTCTGTCTCTCTGTCCATGCACTTGGATAGGGGAAGTCCATGTGAGCACACAGCAACAAGGCAGCTGCCTGCAGGCCAGAAAGAGGGCCCTCACCAGGACCTGCCTGTGAGGGCACCCTCTTTAAATTTCCAGGCTCTAGAGCTGTGAGAAAGTACATTTCTGGTGTTTTTTTCCCCTTTGTACTGGGGATTGAACTCAGGGCACTTAACCAATGAGCTACATTCCAAGTCCCTTTAAAAAAAAAAAAAAAAAAAATATATATATATATATATATATATATATTTAGTTGTAGATGGACACAGTACCTTTATTTTATTTATTTTAATATGTGGTGCTGAGGATTGAACCCAGTGCCTCACACGTGCTAGGCAAGCACTCTGCCACTGAGCTACAACCCCAGCCGCTTCCCAGTCCTTTTTTATATTTTATTTAGAGACAGGGTCTCATTGAGTTGCTTAGGGCCTCACTAAGTTGCTGAGGCTGGCTTTGAACTTGCGGTCCTCCTGCCTAAGCCTCCCAAACCTCTGGGATTACAGGTGTGTGCTACCGCGCCCAGCCATGTTTCTGTTGTTTAAGGCGCAAAGTCTATGGTACTTTGTTAAGGCGCTTCTAGGAGACTAAGATGCCCAAGTAAACATACACATTAATGTAGTTAGGAGAGAGAGGTCCTGGCTAGATCACTCATTCAAGGTCACGGTTAGCCTTGGGTATATAACTGTACCCTGCTGAGCTTTGGTTTTCTCATCTACATGAGGGGAGTTCACAATCCTTCCCGGTTCACTTCAAAGAGCTGTCACGTAATGAAACAGAAGAAAGGATAGGAAATCCTTCTGCAGATTATAAAATCTGCTCTGGTCGTGAGGCCTGGGGAGGGTTGTACTGTTACCCTGCCCAAGCCTATCCTGTTGGAAGACTGGGTTTTGGGGTGGGGGTGGTGACTGGTGGCAGCTTCTTGCACCAACATCCAGCTCAGTGGGGAGGAGGAGGACAAGTGGGCATCCCCCTCTCTTTGTCCTTCATCCTGGTCAGTGCCAGGGGGTGTGGGGAGGGGCTCTGGGGGAGGGGCTCTGGGGCAGCGGTTCTGCTTCCACCCAGCCCAGCAGCTCCAGTGCCCACAGCTGTGGTTCTTTCAGGGCAGGAGTTGGCCTTCTCTTTCTGAAGGGCTGTAGGACAAGAGCAGGATGTTCCAGAGGACCAGGACCCCACCCCAGAGAGAGCAGGCAGAGCCAGCTAGGAGTGCTGGGCTAGGTTCTAGCTGTGCCTGGGAACCAGCTGCCACGTAACTGCAGCTGCCCAGGGTTGAGGGCTGCCTTGCTGTTGTGTGGATTGAGCCTGTGGGATTGGGGAGCTTAACCCTGTTCAAGATCATGGCTGAATGGTGTGTGTGTGGATAGGGGTGCCTTCCTCATAGCTCTGGGATGTACCTGGGAGGAAAGTGGGGAGGGCAGAGAGAAGAGCCCCAGCACCACCTTGTAGTGGGCAGGCTGATCGCTGGCGCTCTGGGTGTACCATACTCTGTTTGGTGCTCCAGAGAACTTTGTCCTCCTGGGCCAGCGTCCAGGTGCTCTCAGAGAGCAGAGTGTCAGCAAGGAGGAGAGTGGCAGAGGGACCTCCTCCCACCTCCTGTCTGCCAAATGAGGGGATAAGGGAATGTCCCCTGGAACCAGGATCCTGGGAATGGCCTTTCTCCGGCCCTCTTGCCTTCCTCATAGTGGCAGAGAGGTCAGCTGGGGTGAGGACTCAGCTCTGGGGGGACAGTCAATACAACTCAACTCAGTGCTGTGGTGCAAAGCAGGATAAATAAGGGCTCAAGAACTCTTTAGGGATAAAGAAAAGGAATAGGCAAAAACTAAGAGATGTGGACGACAGGAAGGAATGTGAAACGACTTTCTGAAGGAGGTGAAATAAATAGAAAAGGGAAAATATTTGAAGAAACACTGACTCAAAATTTTCCAGAAATAAACACACAAACCCTCAGATAGAAAGAGTTTGGAGAGTGCCGACAAGATAGAGAAGGAGAAACTCATACACATTAGAGTGAAATGAAAAGTGATTTTTCATACATGATTATTTAGACCAATTTTAGGTTTGTAAGCAGGAAATTGAGCT
Source organism: Tamias sibiricus (assembly GCA_025594165.1). Classification (NCBI taxonomy): domain Eukaryota; kingdom Metazoa; phylum Chordata; class Mammalia; order Rodentia; family Sciuridae; genus Tamias; species Tamias sibiricus. The sequence continues at coordinate 113,175,480 of CM046657.1, forward strand.
TCTCCATATATTCTCTGCCCACCCCACTTCCCCCACAGTCCACTTCCCACACTAGGGTGGTTCAGTTTTACAGTGAATGAACCTACGTTGACACATCATTACCATCCAAAGTCCACAGTTCACATTAGAACTCACTTGGGTTCTCACAAGTGTACAATGACACATCGCCAACATCAAAACACCACACTGAATCATTTCACTGCCCTAAAAATACTCCGTGCTCTGCTTATTCATCCCTGCCTCCCCACACCTCAGGCAAACCTGATCTTTTAACAGTCTCTATATTGTCTTTTCTAGAATGTAAGAGTTGGAATCAGAGGTGTGTAGTTTTCAGATAGGCTTCTTTCACTTAGCGATATGTTTTTAAGATTCCTCCATATCTTTTCATGGCTTGATAGCTCATTTCTTTTTAGCATTGACTAATAGTCCATTGTCTGGGTGTACCACAGTTTATTGGTAGAAAGACATCTTGGTTGCCTCCAAGACTTGACAATTATGAATAAAGCTGCTATACACATCTGTGTGCAGTTTTTTGTGCAAATATGAGTTTTCAACACTTTGAGCAAACATCTAGGAGTGAGATTGTTGGATAGTATAATAAGGGTATGTTTCATAAGAAACTGTCAAGCTGCCTTCCAATGTGGCTGCCAGTATGGTTTTGCATCCTGCCAGCAATGAATTAAAAGTTCTTCTTACTCCATACCCTCACCAGCATTTGGTGATATCAGTGTTTTGGATCTTGACCATTCTCATAGGTATGTGGTGATACCTCATCATTATTTTAATTGCAATTCCTTCATGACATGATGTAGGGTATCTTTTTCTTTTTTAAATTTAATACCAGGGATTGAACCAGGGGTGCTTAACCACCGAGCCACATCTCCAGCCATTTTTATTTTTTATTTAAAGACAGTATCTCATTCAGTTGCTTAGAACCTTGCTAAATTGCTGAGGCTTGCTTTGAATTTGTGATCCTCCTGCCTCAGCCTCTTGAGTTGCTGGGATTACAGATGTGCACACCATGCCCAGGATGGAACATCCTTTAATATGCTTATTTTCCATCTGTATATCTTCTTTGGTGAGGTGCCTGTTTAGATCTTTCGTTCATTTTTTTTTTTTTTTTAAAAACAGGCTGTTTGTTTTCTTATTGTTCTTCATTTTTGTTTCACTGCCCCCACCCCCACCTGGTACGGAGGATGGAACCCCAGGCCTTGGGCCTGCTAGGCAAGTGCTCTACACCTCAACCCTCCTTGTTCTTGGCATATTTTGGATAACAGGTTTTTTTATGTGTTTGTTTCTTTATTTATTTATTTATTTTTGGTACTAGGGATTGAACTCATGGGCACTCAACCACTGAGCCATCTCCCCAGCCCTATTTTGTATTTTATTTAGAGACAGGGTGTCACTGAGTTGCTTAGTGCCTTGCTTTTGCTGAGGCTGGCTTTGAACATGAGATCCTCCTGTCTCAGCCTCCTGAGCTGCTGGAATCACAGACATGCACCACTGTGCCCAGCAGGTAACAGTTCTTTATCAAATATGTCTTTTGTAAATATTTTTTTCCAGCCTGAGACTTGATTTCTCTTTTTCTTGACATAGTCTTTGCAGAGCAGAACTTGTTAATTTTAATAAAGCCTAGTGTCTGAGTTCATTTTTGCCCACCTACAACGTAATACTTTCAAGTGGGTAATTTGTAATTAATGGAAATGATTCTGAGGCTGGGAAGTCCAAGATCGAGGGGTTGCATCTGGCGAGGCTTTCCTTCTGCATCACAACATGGTGGAAGAGAGCGTGGAGCTTGCAATCCTCCTGCCTGAACTGAGGGGGCAACCATGGGGGGAACACTTTGAACCTAGGATTTTGTATATAGCTAAACATTAATTTAAATGTAAATACAAAATAAACACATTCTTGGGCATAAAGACTATGCAAAATGTATCCTAGCAATTTCAAAAAAAGTGGATTTGAAAGACAGACGTAAGAAAAATAAGATAGGAAAAAATATATTAAGCTTCACTGATACTTGAATACATGATCATTATATATCACAGTCTAGAACTAAAATCCAGATAATACCAATATGATAGGAGTCAAGAGAGACAGGAGGTAGGGTGAGACCAAAATAGCCAAAATATCCCATGTGTCTGAAAAATAAATATAGCCCCAAACTCTTGAATTAAAGACAAAATCTTAAGAGAAATTATGAATTATGTTCTCTGTGTCAAATTTATTTATATTTATTTTTTCACTTTTTAATTTTTGGTGTGGGGATTGAATCCAGGGGTGCTTAACCACTGAGCCACATCCCTGGACCCTTTTTTTAAATTCTGAAACAAGGTCTTGCTAAGTTGCTGAGGCTGGCTTGGACTTGCAATCCTCCTGCCTCAGCCTCCCAAGAATCTGGGATTATAGGCATGTACAGTCACTCCTGAATCTCAAATCTCTGTCAAATTTATGTAATACAGGTAAAACAGTACAAAATTTATAGCTACTGTTTTAAAGGAAAATTTATAGGTTTTTAAAAAAATATCTTTGTTTATTTATTTATTTATTTTTAATGTGGTGCTAAAGATCGAACCCAGTGCCTCATGCATGTGAAGTAAGAGCTCAACCACTGAGCTACAACCCCAGCCCCCCAAAATTTATAGTTTTAAAATACATTTGTCAGATAAGACTTAAATAAACAAGAAAGAAGGATTTAATAAACATAAGAGCAGAAATCAATGAACAAGAGCAGCAAAAACAATATAAATAATTAGTAAAAACAAGATTCTTTGAAAATACTCATGAAACAACACTTTAAAAATGATAAATTAGCTGGGTGCACTCACACTTGTAATCCCAGCCACTCGAGAGGCTGAGGCAGGAGGATTGCAAGTTCGAGGTCAACCTCAGCAACTTAGTGAGGCCCTCAGCAACTTAGCAAGGCCCTGTCTCAGAAATAAAACATAAAAAGGTCTAGGGATGTGGCTCAGTGGTAAAGTGCTTCTGAGTTAAATTCCTATCAAAAACAAACAAACAAACAAAAAACTGTAAATGAGATAAATACTAAGAAAACAAGAAGTTTTCATATAACCAAACTACAGCAGTTGTACTAAGATTTAAAAATATAAAAATAATTTTAGAACAACTATAAACATATACACAACTATATACACTTGAAAACCTAGGTTAAGCTGAATGTGATGGCATGCACCTATAATTCCAGTAATTTTAGGAAGCTGAGGCAAGGGGATCACAAATTCAAGGCCAGCCTGGGAAACTTAGAGAGACTCTGTCTCAAAATTAAAAAAAAAGAAGAACTGGGGATATAGCTCAGTTGTAGAGCACTTACCTAGCATGTGCAAGGCCCTGGGTTCAATCCTCAGCACTGAAAAAAAGAGAAAAGAAAAAGAAAAAAGAAAACCTAGACAAAGTGTATACATTTCTGGAAAAAAAAAAAATAATGCTGCTATTGGCACAAGGTAAATAGAACACTAGCAAACAAATAAAAAATGGTAATTATCAAAATTTCTTTTTTACACTGAATATCCAAAGACTTGGGCTATTCTAGACGTATTTATAGGTAAGATCTACCAAAAATTTAGGAGAAAGCTAATTGATACATTAATCCTATGCAGTGTTCTGGATGCCAATTATACCTCAACAAATCTGAGGGTGGCAGAACCCAACTAATTGGTGTCTAACACAAATTGTTTAAAAAATAGAAAAGAGGGAAAGCTGTTCAGGTCTGTTCAGGTCATTTCATGAACTCGGTATAACTTGGCATAAACTTGACACCAAAAAAGGAAAAGACATGTACAAAAAAATTTTTTTAGACCACTTTTAATAACAAATATAGGTACAAAGAACTTCTCATTAGCAACCGAATCTAATACTATCTTAAAAATGATATACTAAGTAAAGTTAGCCAATCCTCAAAATCCAAATGCCGAATGTTTTCTCTGATATGAGGAGGCTGATTCACAGTGGTGTTGAGATGGGGAGCATAGGAGGATTAGAGGAACACTAGAAAGGCCAATGGGGAGGGACAGAAAGGGAAGGGACAAGGGGGTAAAAAAAAAAAAAAAAAAAAAAAGCAAAAAGATGGTAGAATGAGATGGATATCCTTACCCTAAGTGCATGTGTGAAGACACAAATAGTGTGAATATACTTTGTATACAGCCAGAGATATGTAAAAATGTGCTCTATATGTGTAATATGAATTGTAATGTATTATGCTGTCATATACGACAACTTAGAATAAAACAGTTACATGATTTTCCAATAATATAATTCTAAATAAATATCATGAAAAATATTAAATATATAACTATTGCTATACACAGTAATTGGATCTATATTGTTGAATGAAAAAGTCAGACATGTAAGACTATCTGCTGCATGATTTCGTTTGTAAGACTGTCAAGACAGGCAAAATCAATCTATAGTGTGGGAATTTGGAAGAATCTGAAGGAAGTGGGTTGGCAATATAGACTGACTGGGGAATGAGAGAGCCTACTGCAGGGCAGGAAGTGTTCAAGATCTTCATCTGAGTGATGTTTAAATTAGAGTGTACATGTATAAAAATTCATCAAGCTGTGTATCTAAGATTTGTGTATTTGATTGATATAGATTATATTGTAATGAAAAAAAAAATCCTGAAAGGGATTAGTTTATCCTAGTCATGTGAATGTGTTCACTATTAGAAAGTACATCAATATAATTCATCACTTTATAGTAGGAATGGACAAATTTTTCTTGTCAGGAGTCAGATGACAAATGTTTTAGGTTTTGTAGACTGTCAGTGTCTGCCAGTGTAGTGTGAAAGCAGCCAGGGACATAAAGTAAATGAATGGGCATGGATATTTCCAATTAAACATCTTTAAAAATATACCTTATTTGATCTACAGCTTATATTTTGTTAACCCTGATTAAAAGGAATAAAGGAGAAAAATCATATTCTTTTAAATGAATGTAAAAAACTTTTGATAATGTCCAACACAAATGAATGATGTTTTTTAAAAAACTCTCAGGAAAATAGGAACTTTCTTTATTTGATAAAAACCAGTTAACAAAACTCTGTAGCAAATGTCACACTTAAGAATTTTTTTTGGTGGGGGAGTGGTACCAGGGATTGAACTCGGGGGCACTCAACAACTGAGCCATATTCCCAGCCCTATTTTGTATTTTATTTAGAGACATGGTCTTACTGAGTTGCTTAGCACCTTGCTTTTGTGAGGCTGGCTTTGAACTTGCAATCCTCTTGTCTCAGCTTCCCTAGCCACTAGGATTACAGTTGTGCACTACCACCTGGCTAAAGAAGAATTTTTGGTGTACTGCAATTAGGGTCAGGAAGAAGAAGATAATACCCACCATCACTACATATTGTTCAACAAAATGCCAAAGGTTCTGACCCATGCAATAAGGCAGGAAAAAAAATTTTAAAAGATGAGATTGGAAAGTAAGAGGTAAAATAGTCACCAGCTGCAGACAATATGATAATTTAGTAACAAAACTCAAGAGTCAACAAACTTTTAAGAAAGTTTAATAAGGTTTTTGAATTCTAGATCAACAAATAAATTTGAATGCAAAAAACATTAATGCCATTGATCATATACAGGGGACAAATCCAGTACTTTTGTGTTTATGTACTAGGGATTGAACCCAGAGGTGCTTTACTCCTGAGCTATATTCCCAGCGTTTTTACTTTTTCTCCTCCACTTCTTTCTTTCTTTCTTCCTTCCTTCCTTCCTCCCCCTCCTCCCCCCCTTCTTTTTAGACAGTCTTGCTAAGTTGCTCAGGCTGTCCTAAACTTGCAATCCTTTTGCACTGTGATTGTCGTTGTGGTGCCTTATTTATTATTTTGTTTTGTTTGGCTTTTGTATTGGGGATGAACCCAAAGGCACTCTACCACTGAACTCCATCACCAACCCTTTTTAAAAAATACTTGCCATCCTCCTGCCTCAGCCTCCCAAGTAGCTGGGATTACAGGTGTATATCACCATGCCTGGCTCCCAAATCCAGGTTTTGAGGGAGGTGTGTATGTTTATATTATTCAGGGGAGCTCTCTTCTCTATAAGAAAAATAAAAGTACAGATTCAAAATTAGGTATAAAATATGTTTATTTAGAATGATAGTTCACAATTAAGTACAGTAAAAATTGTAAAGTATAATGAATAACAAATAGAAAAGCAGCTTTAAAATTTTTATTTATTCATTTTACTAATTAACTGTTTCACTTAATTCTATCTTTGCTTCCGGATGTCTAGTGAATCAAGACAGGAGTGGGAGTAATTTCAGGAATTATCAGAAATCATTCAGACACCAGGACACCTGACAATAACCTAACTATATATGGAAGTGATTATGAGCCACATAAATATATCCCATCAACCCCAAGCTAGATGTATCTCCTCTTACCTGGGGCTCCAAATTACCTGTGATCTCTCCAGTGCTGTCCAACATTTGGGCAGATGTGATGGAGAACTTGGGGTGGAAATAGGGCAGTCTTTACCAATTGTGGTTAAAATACTCTTTTTTTATGGTAACTTGGACATACTGCTAGGCCCCTCTCAGGATCCTGGAATGGAGTGCAAACCGGGTTCTAATAATAGCAAAGAAAACCACAAAAGTCCTAAGAATTAGCATAACAAAGAGGGCCCAAGACCACAAAGAAAAGCAATTAAATTTCACTAAAGGCCATTAGCTGAAAGACCTAAGTAAATAGAAATACTATATCTACGTTTGGGATGATTTAATCTTGGGAAGATTCCTATTAGTCCAAAATTAATTTTCTCCATTTGATGAAATTCTAGCAGGAATTTGGGGGAATTAAATTGATTATAAAATCTATATGGAAGAATCCAGATCCACAAATAGCTAATCCGATTTTAAAAGAACAAAGAAACAACACTTGCTCTGCTGATAATCAAACTGATTACAAAGTCATAATAATAAAAGCAGTGTGTTACTGGCATAGGAACAGACAAATGGGCTGAGAGAACAAGTCAGAAACCAGAAAGATAAAGGCATACATAAACAAATATAGTAAACAAAACAGTTCTAAACAAAACCTCACAGGAATGCATCAGTGCGGAAATGATGAATTGTTTAGTAAAGGGGATCAGGAAAAATAGTCTATTCTTTCAGAAATAAATTAAGTTGGATTCATAATTTTTTTTTTTTTTTTTTTTTTTCAGTGCTGGGGATCAAACCCAGGGCCTTGAGCATGCTAGACAAACACTCTACCACTGAGCTAAATCCTCAGCCCCTGGATTCGTGCTAAATGTTCTATTTTTAAAATTCAAATGGATAAAGACCTAAATGTGAAAATCAAAATTACAAATACAAATAAAAGAGGATGTATTAAAAATAACTCTGAACCTCAGAGTGAGTATTTGTTTGAAAAGCTCTTTTACCTGAAAAACAAAACAACAACAAAAAAACCCACGCACAAACCATAAGGCGCAAAATAAATGGATCTGAAAATATCAACATCATAGATTGCTATTAAAAGATAAAACACTGTGTAAACAAAAGTTTAAAGGGGGGTAACACAGTGAAAGCAGATACTTTTTTAAAGACTAAAATTGATCAAGATTTAATAGCCAGTATATATATACAAGAAACTGCAAAGCCATAAGAAAAGCACAAGAATCAATAGGAAATAAAAAACAAAAAGCAAGGAAGAGGATTTAAATAGTCCATCTGTGGAAGTAGACCTTTGAATCTCTAATAGCCATATGAAAACTTGCTCAATCTTTTAAATACAATTAAAATAAGGCACAATTTTAACTCCTTGGATTGCCAAATATTAGAAAGTTGGAATCATGTCAGGTACTACATGTCATGGGAAGAGTCCCTGGAGAGGGGGACCTTGACTCAGGATAAGTGGGGTCCTTGGCATACCTGATGGAAAAGAATTTCAGCAGTGCCAGTCAGAGACACAGACAAATTTATTTAGAAAAGGTACACTTCAAGGAGAATGTGGCTATCTCCAAAGGGAGAGACAGCAGCCCTTTGGTGTGCGGTGTTAATATTTTAGTTAGGGACTGGACTAGAGGTAGAGCCAGGGTGGAGCAATGCAATTTCGCCTCATGCACTTGTGCATTGCCCTCATGTTACTTTTCACGGGCAAAGGCATGGGCCAAGGTCACAGGCTAAGGACACCGGCTGGGTTGCTCAGGAATGCTTATTTTGCATTTCAGAGGTTCATGGGCATTTCTGCATTCCAACGGCTCATGGGCAATTCTCTTCTGAGACTCAGTACATCTTTCCTTTTCTGTAACCCCAATTTTTATTTCACTAGTGAGCCTGTGAGCTTGCCTGGTGTCCTTCACCAGGGGACGGGTAAATAAAACAAGGGCGTTTGTGTATGATAGAATACCAATCAGCGGTCAGAAATAATGGGCGATCAAAGTCTCACAAGCAACCCAGAGGGGAGGAGTGTGAGACAGAAAGGACTTGATGAAACATTTATGTAAATTTCAAAAACAAAGACAACACTATGCCTCTAAAGGGTGCCCGTAAATTTAAATAACCAAACCCCCAAACATTAGAACGGAAGAACAGTTGGACCCCTCAAATTTGACATGGGAGACATTTCCACGCAGCTGTGTCTGGCTGCTTACCCAGAAGCCTGTGCTGCAGAGGCTCTGGCCTCTTGATGGGAACCTTGGGCTGAGGCCTGGGGGTGGGGCCGAGGGCCTGCATTGCATGTAGCTTGGCAGTGAGAGTAAACCAAGGGCTTAATGGTTGCTTTTAGAGCACATGATGCCATATCTGGTGTCTTCACGTCAAAACGGTTTCATCAAGAAGTCACTTACCCTCCCGCAAATAAGTTAAAAGGCCCTGTTCTGGTAAGTCCTCTGGCTGTGGAGGGGATAATCTCTCTGTGAGAGCCGCCTGCCCTGTGAATCTCTGAGTTGCTGAAATGAGTCATTTTTAATGGGCACAGCAGTCTTTCCTGGAGGGCCATATTTGGAAGCTCGGGCTGTGGGGTCCCAGGCCTAGAGCCCCAGCCTCATCAGCCCAGGACCACCTGCTGGCCTTTCTTTTGTGATACTGCTGTCTCTGTCTGCATTTAGAAGCAAAAGATAAAAAAGAAGTAAAATAAACAACACCCTCATTTTTTAAAAAAAGCTTAAAGGATTAATAAAATAGTAGAGATCAAAACAGTAAAAACAGACAGCTCCAGTAAAAGACAAAAAGCTCAGTTGACTGGGATCAAGAAAAGCCAAGTGAAGTCTTTTGTCTAAATTAAAAATAACTAGGGTGGGGGAAGGGTGCGTACTCACACACTTGTAATCCCAGCTATTTGGGAGACTGAGGCAGGAGGATGGCAAACTTGGGTCAGCCTCGCCAACTTGGTGAGACCCCCATCTCAAAATTTAAATATATTTTTTTAAAATTTATTTTTGTTTTAAATAGGTGATTTTTTAAGTATTTATTTATTTACTTCAGTTGTACACAATGCAATGCATTTATGTTTTCGTGGTGCTGAGGATCGAACCCGGGCCACGCACGTGTGAGGCGAGCGCTCTGCCGCTGAGCCACAACCCCAGCCCTCAAAATTTAAATATTTTAAAAAAGGATTGGGGATGGAGTTCAGTGGTAGACTGCTCCTGGGTTCAATAAAACTAAAACAAAAACAAGAACAAAAACAAAACCCAAGCAGGGTGCCATTCCAATCCCAGATACTTGGGAGGCTGAGACAGGAGGATTGCAAACTCGAGGCCAGCCTTACCTATTTGGTAAGACCAGGTCTCAAAACAAAGTATTCAAGAAGGGCTGGCAGTGTAGTTCAGTAGTAAAGCACCTCTGGATTTAATTTCCAGTACCAAAACAAACAAACCCCAAACAACAAACAAACTAAGGCCGTAAAGTAGGGGAGCCTATGACTGTGTGAAGTTTCCAGAGCTCACACCAAAGGCAGGGCACCAGCGGCTGCTGGGCAGAACCAGGGACCAGGATCTCTCCCTTAGGCTCTGGGTCCTGGGCCAGGTACCCCGGGTCCCACCTGATGGGGCAGGTCTGATGTAGCCTCTCCCGCCCACCCAGGGTCCACAGTTCTGGGCTGGGAGTCTCAATTCTTTTTCTCCAGGGCCTCTGCTTCCTCTGGTCAGTCCCCTGGCCTTTGCCAGGTGGAATCTACTGCCTCTCTTCCACCTTCCTCCTCACTGTGCCAGTCCACCAGCAGGACAGGGAGATGTCAGGACCTGAGCAAATCGCTGAGTCTCAATTCCCTTATATCTCAAAGGGGAGAATCACCCCAGGCCTCCTTTGGCACTATGGAAATGTGAGGGAATTTTACTCATAGAGGCCCAGCCTAGGACCCCCTTCTCCACGAAGCCTTCCAGGAATACTTCAGGCCTCTTCAATTTCCCTGACCCGTGCCCTTTTGCAGACTCTGGAGCATGTGGAGAGATACCAGTTCATCTTTTTAATTTAGTGCTTTATATCTGTGATATCCCCTCTGTGCCCAGAAAAGTGTGGAGGTCTTTAGTCGGTGCTTAATAGATATTAATTGATTAGAAAATCTTGAATTATCTTTGTTTTCCTGTCTTCCTGGCCAGATCGCGTGTTCTTCGGAAGGTAAACCTCTCTGTCTTCCATTTATTCTTTTTTTTTGTTTTTTTTTTTTGGTATCGGGGATTGAACTCAGGGGCACTTGACCTCTGGGCCACATCCCCAGCCATTTTTTTTTTTTTTTTTTTTTTTTTTTTTTTGGTACTGGGGATTGAACTCAGGGGCACTCGACCACTGGGTCACATCCCCAGCCCTTTTTTGTATTTTTATTTAGAGACAGGGTCTCACTGAGTTGCTAAGTGCCTCACCATTGCTGAGGTTGGCTTTGAACTCGCGATCCTCCTGCCTCAGCCTCCCAAAGTGCTGGGATTACAGGCGTGCGCCACCGCGCCTGGCCCCAGCCATTTTTTGTATTTTATTTAGAGACAGGGTCTCACTGAGTTGCTAAGGGCCTCGCCATTGCTGAGGCTGGTTTTGAACTCGCGATCCTCCTGCCTCAGCCTCCCAAGTGCTGGAATTACAGGCATGTGCCACTGCACCCGGCTTCTTCCATTTATTTTATTAATAAACAAATACTTGAATTTTGACTGTGTTTTCAGCCCTGTGACAGGCCTGGGAGACACCAGATAAACACAGTCTGTCCTCCCCAAACCTACCACCTTCTGGGTGGGAGAGGAAGGAGGAGGCCATCAAACACCAAGGAAACAAATAAGCAAAAATAATCACACGTTTTGAGAAGCGGCTATGGATACCCAAAGGAGACTAGGAGGGAAAACCCCTGCGGGGTGGGAGGGTCTCCTCCTCAAGTGGCCTGGCTGGGCAGGGCTGTCTGGGAGAGGTCATTAAGAGGAGCCCAAGGATGAGGAAGATCTGGCTGGTGGCCTCCTGGAGCTGGGGAAGAGTGTCCCTGGCAGAGGGACCACTTCTGTTTGTAGTGACCCTGAGGCAGAAAGTTCCTGAACTTTCAGAGTAGGAAAAGGAGGCCAGGCCACTGGAGCTGAGGGGACAGGAAAGAGGGTGAGGAGGGGAAAGGAGGTTTGAGAAGGAATCAGAAGCCAAATGACAGGCAGGTCCTTGTGGGCTGGGGAAAATGTGTAGGTTTTGTATTAGGGGTAACAAGAAGTCATGGAAAGATTTAAAGCAGAAAAATGGTGTGATTTACTTTATACCTCTGGAAAGATCTGAAGGGGGATTAGAGGATGCTAAATAACACCATGAGGATGGAATCAGTGAATCAGAATGTGAAACATTTCATGGGACAAGACCTTCTTGCAGAAGATGCTGGGGGCATGAGGGAGTGAGGGGGGGGTGAGGGATAATAAAAGATTAAGGAGACATCACACAAATGCAATGGACAGGCCTGGTTTAGATCCTGCTTTGCACACACCTATGTAAAAAGGCATTTTTGAGGTGCCTGGGGAAATTTGAACATGGACAGAGCATTACATAATGTTAAGGAGACTTGGCTTATTTTGCTAGGTGTGGTAATGGTATTGTAATTAGGTTAAAGGAAAAAAGTCCTCATCTGTCAGAGATGCATCATGAAGTATTTACAGGTGACATAAGATGTCTGAGATTTGCTTTTTAAATCTTCAGGGAAAAAAAGCATGGGACAGAATTATGAAACAAGATGGTCGAAATGTTGATGGTTTTTGAAGCTGGGTATTGGGTACAGGGGGTTCATTAGACTAGTTCCTGAACTTTTCCATTAACTAGTATGAAAGATTTTTAAAACTCCCTGGCGTGTCGTGGTATGGTGTGTGGTGCCACTGTGTGCAGTACCGAGGCCCTGGTTGGTGGCAGGGGAGGATGTGGTAGAGGACCATCTGTGGACTCTGTTCTCTATCCCTGGGCGTGGGCTCAGGCTGCCCCCTTCTGAAGACAGTAGAGGGGATTGACCATGGGCTGTGGGGTCAGATATATCTGGAGCAACCCCCAGGTTGACCAGTTGCTTTTTGCTTTTTTGTTGCCGTTGCCTCCCGGTCTTGCCAGGAAGCGGGAATAGACGCCTTTGCTTTCCTGCGGGGTTGTCACAAGCATTTGATAAAACAGTGCCTGTATAGCTCTGGCTCATTGCCAGGTGGTGGCGATTGTTCAGTTCCTGGCAGCCTTCAGAGGCATGGCACACACTGAGCTGAGGCATAGCATGACTGGGTTCCACAACACTCTCTTGGGAATTAAGCTCTACTCTCCAGAAAATTGAGGACCATACACGTGTTGGAACACATGTGTTATCATGCATGTGCATACCCCTCTGGCTGAATTTGCACATGCACACACGTGCTCATGCATTCTTGAGAAGACTGGAGCCTGGTTTCCAGGAGGGGTTGGAGGACCCAAGGGTTGAAGAGAAGGAGAGATACTCTGAGAAGAGATGCAGCCATATGACCTGTGGAAAAGCTTGTGAACCTGGTGGCCCAAAGGGGCTGAGGTGGCTCTGTTGAAACAAGGAGGGAAGAGGCTGGGGCAAGAGGAGGCCCTGGCTGGAAAGCCTCTGGGAAGCAGCCAGAGCTATAAGCAGCATGAAGCCCATTGAGTTCCTGGACCTGCCTGTAGTCCCTGAGCCACCAAGGCCTGGTGACCTCATGGTTCCTAGCTGCCCCCTGCAGCTCCAGCCCATCTCCATTTGGTATCTACTTCTTTCTTTGTGGTTGGACCAGAGAAATACAAGCTGATCAGGCCTCCTAAGATCTTTCCTCTCTGAAGAAGCTTCTGGAACTCAGGTCTGGGTGTGGCAGGGGGGACATGCAGGGACAAATCAGCCCCCCTGTTTCCCAAGAAGGGAAGCCAAGGAGGTAGGGCAGAGGGGACAAACAACGCCCCCCCTTGGCCCTCCTCTCCCCTCACCATGGACTTCAGGCTAATTCAGTTCTATCTTCATCACTGGGAATGATAATCAAACCCTGCATGGAGGGTGCAAGAGAGGAGACCATTCTGCCTTTACTTGTTCTATTCCAGAGAACCGTTTGGGAGATGCTACTCCTGTCCATATCATTTTAACACCAATAACCCCTCCCCGCCCCCTTCCAGCTCCCAATCTCCCAAAGCCAACATTGATTATTGCCACTTCTGAATGGCCTCCTGCTGCTTGGGTCTGGGGGAGAAGTAAATGGAGAAGCCCTGTCCAAGAGGGCTGTGGCCCTCACCTGGGTCCTATCCTCAGCCCCGGGGCAGACTGGGAGTGAGGGCTCTGGGATGGCAAAGGTTAGGCTCCTAATCCAGAGTAACTTGTTCCCTTTCCCTCTGTCTCATCCCAGGAAAGAATACTTTCTCCTCTGGCCCTGTCTCCTTTCTCCCCCAAGTTCCTCCCTTTAGCTTGGGAAGGAGTCCTGGTAAGGTTCCAAGGGGAGTGTCCTGGGGCCACTTCAGGAATCCCCAGGCCAAACAGGGCTGGGGACTAAGACCTCTTCACACAGGCCTGGAGGCCAGACACCAAAAGCTGAGGTGGTCTGTGGAGCTGGGGCTCTGGGCCTGGAAGTCAGGTGAGCCTTATTCTGCCTCCACCACCAACTCTCTCCTCCTTCAGGGCACCCCGAAGGCCTCGGGGTGTAGGAGCACTTCTGGGAGGCCCAGAAGTTCCAGCAGCCTGAGAAAACACCTCCTACCATGTTAGAGTTTCCTCCTCAGGAACCCCTCCTGCAACGGGGTGAAGCTGAGTACCCCAAAGTGGGCAGCTATGTCAGGGAGTCTGGGGACACAGCCCAAACAACCATAGCTTTTCTTTGAAGCTCCTGTTTCACCTGGAAAATATATATATATAGGTATATATATGTATCAGGCACACTTGGTATTCTGACCAGAGCTCCTCCCTCTTTGTTTTAAATTACTCACCAGTGAAAAATCCTTAGCTTTCTCCTCATTTCTCCTCAGAGTCTTTGAGTCAATTCATACTCCAGGACGCGTTGGCCCTGTGTCCCCAGCGCTCACCAGAGCACCAGGCACCACCGAGCCCCCAGGCCCGGCGGAGGAGCACGGCTCTGCACGCTGGCACGTCGCCTGGCCATCCTGCTCACAGGCAGCAGGGCTTTTCATTCAGGAGTTCTTCATCAAGGGACTGAAACGGTTTCTGAGGGCTGCCAGACCAAATGGCCACTGAAACTAATTCTCTCCCATTCCAGAGGCCAGAGGTCTGAAATCCCCGTGTCAGCAGGGCTGTGCTGCCTGGAAACTCCAGGGAGGAACCTTGCTGGCCTCTTTCCACTTCCGGTGGCTCCAGGTATTCCTTGGCTTGTGGCAGTGTCACCCCAGTCCCTTCCTCTATCCTCAGGAACCATGGTCTCTGTCTGTGTCTCTAGTCTCCCTCTATCTCCTTCCTCCCATAAGGACACAGAGGATTACATTTAGGGCCACCCTAAGTCCAGGATGCTTTCGTGGCAAACCTATTTCCAAATAGTTCCAGGGGTTAGGACTTGGACCTCTCTTCTTGGGGGCATGACTCAGCCCACCACAGGGGCCAATTCTAGCAACAAGCGTGGAGTCAGGAGAAGAAATGAAGCAAGAGCCACGCCCCTCCCCCCACCAAACTAAACAGATCCATCATGTCATCCAGCTCTCCCTCATCTGGGTATATATCCAAAGGAAATGAAATCAGCTTACTGAACAGATACCTGCATGCCCGTGTTTATTGTGGCAAATATTCACAATAGCTAAGCTGTGGAGTCAGCCTCGGTGCCCATGAACAGATGAATGGATAAAGAAAATGTGGTAGGCTGGGTGTGGTGGCACACGCCTGTAATCCCAGGGGCTCAGGAGGCTGAGGCAGGAGGATCATTGCAAGTTCAAA
Source organism: Tamias sibiricus (assembly GCA_025594165.1). Lineage (NCBI taxonomy): Eukaryota > Metazoa > Chordata > Mammalia > Rodentia > Sciuridae > Tamias > Tamias sibiricus. The sequence goes on from CM046657.1 coordinate 113,190,769, forward strand.
GCCAGCTTCAGCAACTTAGTGAGGCCCTAAGCAACTTAGTGAGACCCTGTCTCTAAATAAAAAATAAAAAGGGCTGGGGATGTGGCTCAGTGGTTAAACACTCCTGAATTCAATTCCCGGTACCCCCCCTCCCAGAAAAAAAGAAAATGTGATATATATACACAATAGAGTATTATTCAGCCAAATGGAAGAATGAAATCTTGTCATTTTTAGCCAAATGGATGGAGCTAGAGGACATTATGTTAAGTGAAATAAGCCAGACACAGAAAGACAAGTACCACCTGTTCCTCCTATATGTGGAAGCTAAAACGTGTCAACATGAAAGTATGAGTGATCATTAGAGATTGGGAAGGGTAGGGGTGGAGGGCATAAAAAGGGAGGCTGGATCTGATCGGTGCATCTGTATATATGTATGGAAATACACACTGAACACCATTAACGTGCACAAGTAATATAGGTTAATTCAAAAAACATACTCAAATTCAGACAGGCTGGGTCTTTAGTTCTGTCATTGACTGTCTCTACCTGGCCAGGTGACTATGCAAGTCATCAGGTCCTCTCTGTTATTATCTTTAAAGGGGGCATAACAATAACCATGATTAGTTATCACACCAAATCAGGGTGAAGATTAAATGGTTAATGAAATGAGAGATGGTGGGAAGTTATGAAACTCTGTCTATGGACATGGTAATTAGTGAACATCTTGGTCGCTAATTATGGGAGCTCAGGCAAGCCTCTTCGCCTCTCCGAAACTGGTTCCTCATCAATGAAGTGGAATGAAAATTAAAGTGCCCACATCACTGGGCTGCTGGAAAGATTAAATGGGACTACATGGAAGGCACCTAATGTGGAGAAAGTGCTCTGGGGATCAAAGCCACAAGATTGTAGTGGGGTCCTTGTGCAGGGAAGGACTACCAGAAATGAAAGGGCGGCTTCTTCCTCTTTAGCAAAGAATGTCTTGGCTACCTCCAAGTCTGTGTGAGGATGGGATATTCCCTGGGGATTTCTGAGCATGGCTTTTTTTAAACAAGGACACACAAGCAAAGTAGACTCGGGTGTCCGGAAGAGCAGCCACGCTGAGCAGTTCAGTCCCACCCCTTGAAGCTGTTGAACGTGAGTAAGGCGGGAAGAACATGGTTCCAGATTTAGGAGGTAAAGGGAACCCAGTACTCCTAGGACCAGCTGCACTTGAAAGATGGCTAGTAGTGAGCAGAATGAGCTGAGGATGACAGCTTTCATTCTTTGGGCGCAAGCCTAGTGTGTTCCCTGTGTTCTGCGATCTGACATCACCCTGGGGCTCCATGCCAGAGCAGGGGCATCAGCCAGGGTTTAAGGCTTGGCTCACGTGGGGCTCTTTCCTTCCATAGACTGTGGCATTGGGGTGGGATGGGAATGGGGTACAGTCACCCTGGACTCAGTCCCATTCTCCTGACGCGGCTGCCCCAGCCATCCCAGTGAATGGACTGGAGTCCGCTCTAGGTTTCCTCTAAAACCCTAGAGAGTGCCAGGAATCCCTGGGTGCCTTCCAGAAGGACTGGCTGGTGAGAGACTTGTCCTCAGTTTTCTTGTCAACACCCCCTGCAGGGTGAAGGACACTCTACCTACACTATCCTCTGCATTTGAATGACTGTCATCCTGTGAAAAAAACCCTGTTTCTGGGACTACCCACTCATGCCAGCACCACCACTGTGACTCAGGGTGTCTCTTAAACTCCCTTTGGGCACTGCCGTCAGAGTCGGTTTACAGCAACCAGATGCTTTGCTTTACAGTCACTCCCCATTGTTGGCCCCAAACAGCATCTCACAGCCTGATCATTCCCCATGTGCCAGACTTGGCTCAGAATTACGCCTAAAAAAAAAAAAAAAAAAAAAAAAGCCACATCTGGTATGTTCAGTGGCCTTGTGTTAGTCAGCCTTCTGTTATTATAACAAATACCTGAGATAAAGTGACTTGCAAGAGGAAATGCTTATTTTGGCTTACAGTTTTGGAGGCTCCAGTCCATGGTCAGTTGGCCCACTGCTTTGGGCCTGTGGCAAGGCAGCACACCAGGGCTGGAGCCATGGCAGAGGAGGCCCTCACCTCAGTAACGGAAGGCAAAAGCGAAAGGGAAGTAGACTGGGCTCCCACAATCCCCTTAATCCCCTTCAAAAGATGCCCAGTGCCCAAAGACCTAAAATCTTCCACTAGGCCCCACTTCTTAAGGGTTCCTACACCCTTGTGACAGCACCAAGCTGAGGACCAAGTCTTTAACACATGGGCCTTCAGGGGACTTTCCAGATCCAGTCTGTGGCAAGCCTATACCACATGTCTTGGAAAATCTACTAAAGCAAAACACATTTGTTGTTTAAGGATGGGTTTGATTTTCGGAAATGATATTAGACCTTCTGAGTCAAGTCCAGAAAATTATAGGAAGAGGGGAGGCTTTTTGTTTGTTTATTTGGGAGCAGGAATTGAACCCGGGGTGCTCAATCACTGAGCCACATCCCCAGCCCTTTTTATTTTTTATTTTGAGGCAGGTCTCCCTAAGTTGCTTAGGGCCTCGCTAAATTGCTGAGGCTGGCTTTGAACTTGTGATGATCTTCCTGCCTCAGCCTCCTAAGCCCCTGGGATTACTGGCATGTGCCACTGTGCCCCACTATAAAGGGGAGAGCTCTTGAGATTGATAACATGGGGACTCCAGATGTGCTGGGTCAATCTGCTCACTTGGTGTCAGCCCTTAGCCTGCTGTTTTGCTACTATTGTATCTCCTGGTCAGCACAGCAGATGTGGCCAGACAATTCCTCCATTCCTGCTCTCTGCCCAGGGTTTCTCTACTGCAGAGCAATGTCCCTCTCCTCAACTCAGGTGCCTTTCACATGGCTTTTCAGTGGCTTCCCAGCAGGACTGAGCCTCAGTTGCTCACAGTAGTAAGCAACTCAATTAAGAAAACTCCAACGAGGATGCGGTGACATGCTTGTAATCCCAGCTATTTTGAGGCTGAGGTAAGAGCACTGCAAGTTCAAGGGCAGCCTCAACAACTTAGTGAGACCCTGTTTCAAAATAAATTTTAAAAAGACTGGCAGTGTAGCTCAGTGGTAGAGAGCTTGCCTAGTATGTGAAAGGCCCTGGGTTTGATCCCCCAGCAATGAGAAATTAATCAATGAACAGTAAAAAAGAAAAAAGAAAACTCCCATTGGCCTCTCTCCTTCCAGGTTTAATTCTGCCCATCCCCTTTCCTCCCACTGGAGTTTCCTGGGATCTCTTCCTAAAATAAACCACCCGAAGGAAAAGCTCTGCACTGGGGGAACCCGGCCAGGGGAGCTGTCCTGCTGTGTCTCTTGTGAGGCTTGTGAAGGAACTCAAGGACCATTTGAACAGAGCTTAAAGACAGAGTTGGGGGACTCATGGGAGCTCATGGTGTCTCCAGGCACTACATGTGGTCCTTTTCTTTTGCTTTCTTTTTTCAAAAAGCAACTTTATTGAGATATAGCACATGCCATGCAATCCCAATTTTAAGTGTGCAATTCAAAGCTGTGTAGTATATTCACAGAGTTGGGCAACCATTACCTCAATTAATTTTAGAGCATTTTCTTTTCTTTCTTTCTTTTTTCTTTTTTTTTTGGTACTGGGGATTGAACTCAGGGACATTCGACCCCTGGGCCACATCCCCAGCCCTTTTTTTGTATTTTATTAGAGACAGGGTCTCACTGAGTTGCTAAGTGCCTCCCCGCTGCTGAGGCTGGCTTTGAACTCGCCATCCTCCTGCCTCAGCCTCCCAAGTGCTGGGATTACAGGCATGCGCCACTGCGCCTGGCTTAGAGCATTTTCATCATCCCCAAAAGAAATCTGGTATCCTCCAGCCATTATTCCCATTTCCCCCTTAACCCCGCCCTCCCAGGCAGCCGCTTGGCTCACTTCTGTTGCTATGGATTTGCCTATTCTAGACACTTCATTTAAATGGAATATGTACAGTAAGTGGCTGTTTGTGCCTGGAGTTGTCTTCTTAACATACTGTCTTCAAGGCTCGTCCATGTCATAGCATGTATCAGTACCTCATTCCTATTTAAGGCCGAATAATTATCCGTTGTTTAGATATACCACATTTTATTTATCCATCAGTTAATTAATGGACATTCCCAGTTGTTTCTATCTTTGGGCTATAATGAATAATGCTGCTATAAATATTTGTGTACAAGTTTTTGTGCAGATGTATGTTTTTAGTTTTCTTTGTTATATACGCAGGAGTGAAATTTTTGGGTTGTGTCTCTCCTCTTTTAATATTTAATTTTATTGTTAGAACACATAAGACATTCCCCATGCTATGTCGAAATTTATTTTTTGTTTTATTTGATTTTTAATTCACACATAACAATTGTACAATGTGGTGTTACTCATGAACATTCTGTGATCATCAACTCAGGGTAATTAGCATATTCATCACCTTGAACATTTATCATTTCTTTGTGATGAAACATTCAAAATCCTTTCTTCTATCTATTCTGAAATATGCAATGCATTATTGTTGACTATAGTCACCTCCTGTGCAATAGAATACCAGTACCGAGTCCTCCTAACTGTAACTTAATACCAATTGACCAACCCCTTCCCATCTTCCCTGCCCTATTTCACAATTTAAAAGACACAAAAAGAAAATTCTTATGCTCTCTTCAGTGACAAACAATTTCCCACTTTAAATGTAGTTTTGGAGACGTTTCTAGAATATGTAAGCAGTTAAGAACGTGCTCCTTTTTTTTACACAAATGATGATATACTATATACACTGTTCAGTACCTTAATCTTTTCATGTAATGTGAAATGTTAGAGATTGCTCCACATCATAACAAAAAAAGAACTCTTCATTCCTTTTATGACTGTGTAGTATTTTCTTGAATAAAGGGAAATGATTTGCTTAAATAATTTAAACAGTCCTCAATTAAAAGTTATTAGGTGGTTTCCCATCTTTTGTTATTACAAACAATAATGCAAGGGAAAACCTTGAACAGATATCATTTCCCATAAGCATAAGAAACATTTCAAGAACTCTATCAAGAGGTCTGTGAGCTTCAGTCTTGACATAATGCCAATTGCCTTCCATGGAGTCACCTTGTTTATAGCTGGTCTGCAGTGGATGAACGTGCTTGCACATGCCCTTGCCAATTTGATGGGTGAAAAACGATATCTTGGTATAATTTTCATGTGCAGTATTCTTTTTTGTTTCTTTAATTGCAGTACTGGGGTTGAACCCAAGGGTACTCTGCTACTGAGCTATTATCCCCAACCCTTTTCAAAAATTTTGGATTTGAGACAAGGTCTCACTAAGTTGCCCAGGCTGGCCTTGAGCTTGTAATCTTCCTACCTCAGCCTCCTGAGTAGCTGGTATCATGGGTGTGCACCACTGTGCCTGGCTACATGTATAATATTCTTATTGTTGGTGAGTTCAAACATTCTTCATTCCCTTTCTGTAAAATGTCTTTTATATCTTTTGCCTCTCTTTCCTGCTGGGTGTGGTCATTTTCTTGATGATTTGTGAGCACTTATTATTATTATTATCTTTATTATGTGATATTGGGGATTGGAACCAGGGGTGCTTAACTACTGAACCACATCCCTAGCCCTTTTTTAATATTTTATTTAGAGACAAATTCTCGCTGAGTTGCTTAGTCCCTCGCTAAGTTGCTGAGGCTGGTTATGTGCTCACAATCCTCCTGTCTCAGCCTCCTGAGCCGCTGGGATTATAGGTGTGTGCCACCACACCTGAAAGGTGCTTCTTATTTATCAGATAAATTAGCCATCCGTCTATAATAGGAGTGCCTAAAGTTTTTCCTAATGGGTTAAGCCTTTTGCTTTTGTGTTTTGCTCACGAATACCCAGTTTCCCTCCTTAAGAAGGAAGGTATGCTGCTGCTGCTCTATTGAACCAGGTGTAGCTGTGTGACTTGCTCTGGTCAATCAAATGCAAGCAGAAGCATGTGTGTCACTTTGGGTTTGCCTTGCTAGTGCTTTACACACTCATCTTCCCTTGCACAGTGATGGCTATGGCTTCATCTTGAGAACCGAAAGTGAAGGTGGCGTTACTGACCACATGGGAATAGAGGGCCCAGTTAATCTGCAAAGGACCAAGTAGTATGGGCAGGAAATAGTATTTTGTTGCCTTATACCATGAATATTTTGGCCTTTCTCTTGAAGCAGCATACCTAATCTATCCTGATTGACGTGTGATCTTTGCCACAGAGAAATTTGTTTTAATGAGGTTAAAATGATCAATCTTTTATTTCATGAATTCTGGGTTTGTATCAGATCTTCCTCATTTCTAGATGATGATGATGGCACCCAGTTGTACCAGATTGAATTCAGGGACACTCATTCCCAGCCCTTTTTTATTTTGAGATAAGGTCTAAGTTGCTTGCTAAATTGCTGAGGCTGGCCTTGAACTTTTGATCCTCCTGCCTCAGACTCCCTAGTTGCTGGGATTAGAGGTATACACCACCACACCTGACCTGATTATTATTTTTAATGTCTTCCTGGGGTTTGTTGAAAATACATCATTTCTCTCCCAGTTGGGCACATTCATCTGACTAGGGTTGTCCCATACTTTAAACAATGGAGCCTGGGGTGGCAGCTGCTTCTGTCTGGGCCACCACTACAACCAGTCTTTGTGGGCTGCTGCTAACAGAGACTTGACTGCAGATATTCACTTCACTCAGAAGCCTATTTTCTCACAGAAGTCCAGAGTTGGTTATTCCGGAGCTGCTACTGACAGGGGCATCAGAGACTTAGACTTCTGCATGCTTTTGCTTCACCCTCCTTCAACAGCTTTCTTAGACTTCATGGCCCAAGATGTCTGCTGGAGTTCCAGCCATTGAATCTGAGTTCTAGGCAGGAAATGGGGTGGGACAATTGCTCATCCTTTTAAGGAACTTTCTTGGAAGTTTCACCTACATCTTCTTTTCATATCTCATTGCCCACTTGGTCATAGGCCACACCTTGCTTCAAAGGGATAAGAAATGTAGTGTCTGGGGATTTGGTGTGATGAGGCTGCAGGCAGCTGAGGAGACAGGGTGATAGAGAAATTCTCCAACAGCCAGGCTTTGGGGGCAGGGCCTGCTCCTACGAGTTCCATGGTGACAAATCCCAACAGAAGACACTGCAACCTTCACCACTCCTAGGCTGTCTCCAGCTTTGGGGACTCCCTGAGGTGACTGCACCTGTGTGTTGGGAGAGAACAGCTGGAAGGGAGCTGGGCATCAGAAGCCCTGGGGGCTTCGAGCCATTGAGCCCTGGCACTGGCTGGCTGTGGCTTTAAGTCCTCTGGACCTGTTTTCCTCACCCTGTGAACTTGGGTAACAGGACGGCTTCCTGGAGTGGCTGTGATAAGAGTAAAATCATATTTGGAGAGCCTGTGGGGGCTGGAGGAGGAGACAGCCTGGCTGGCTCCTGGAGCAGGGGGCCTGGGCTGCTGGAGGAAGGCCTGGGGGAGGAGGCGGGGTGCTGAGCTGCCCCCCACTCCCCACTGCTTCCTCCTCCTCCTTTGCGACTTTTCACCAGCTCCACGAACCCAGAGTGGCCTGCAGCTCCTCTACTTCCTCATCACAGCTCCAGTCCTGGGCTGGCCTCTCTCAGGCAATGGATGCACCACAAAACCTACCAGCCCCTTTAATATCTTCACGGACTCCATCCTATCCCCCTTAATTTTTCTAAACAGAGCTCTTTCTGCTTCCTTTCTCTCCCCTGCCCCCCACCAACTCACCTCAGTTGCCTATTAGTTGCTCATATCTTGTATCAGTCAGGAAAGGCTATTCTTATGTCTTGGTAACAAAAAGGCCTTCATCTAAGTGGCTTGGTCTATATGTGTTTGTTCCTTATTTTCACAAAACCCACACAACCCTCTAAAACAGCTGCTCTGCGCTCTAACAGTCGCCACGAAGAATGGACAGGCTGGGGGAAGCACAGTCTTCTGTTCTCTTCTGTACTTCAGACAGGGAGGATGCTTGGCCCCATAGCCTGTTGGTCAGAGCAAGGTGGGTGTTTCTGCTGGAATGAGGCAGCGGGGGTTGGGGAGGACAGAGAGAGCGTGTGCAGGGAAGTCCCAGCACAGAAACAAGCATAGTAACTGTGTCTGCCAAGAGCCTGTTACAGGAACCCACTACCATCATGTCCAAGTTCCTGCCTGGCCCTCAGCAAGCCCTGTGATCTGGGCTTCCAGCCCATTGCCCGCTTTTCTCTGGTCCTAACTCCACCCCAAAGGTGTCTTCAAAGTCCCTCCTCTTTCCATCCTCATGGTTTTCTTCTACTTTATCAACCGTCACCACCTCTGTCTCAAGTTCTCAGGACCTTCACCAACTTCAGCCTCCTTCCTGAGGCCTCCTTTTGGCTCAACTCCTCCTGCTCTCCCTCCTCTGAGCTCCTCCTGGGCTTATTTTAAACTTCTCAGCCATTTCTAGGGTAGGGAAGAAAGATAATAGTTGCTTTAACCTTCATATGTTCTTAGTTGGAGTGGACCCCTGGAACAAAAGGCAGATCAACAAGAGAAAACCAGAAGCTTATTAACATTTGTGTTCATCTATATATGGGAGACATCCAGGGAATGAATGGTTCTAGAAGAGGTGCCTTCAGACTGTCACTTATATAGAATTTTCAATAAACAACAGTCAATGTTTAGAGAAGTGACAAGATAAGGAGTCTTTCAATCTCCAGGGGTGGCAGCTGTGGAAGGCAGGTAATTGGCAGATACAGCTAGTTAACATGGGTTGTTGATGTAGCTTCCTCTGGCATCTTCTCCCGATGTATGAGGGTGGGGAATGTCTTCCCACTATTAGAAGAGGGGCAGGAAACTTTTGTCTTTGTAAATCTATGTCCTGCTTCCAGGCAGTGGTGGGGGACCACAGAGAGCTTTCCTGCCTCTGCTGCCTAATTTGCTTTCAGCTCAAGAATCCTTCCTGTTTGGAGACAGCTTTTGGAGATCAAGGGCTGTGTTTTACTGTCATTTGCCCTCTCGGGGCCCTACTTAGTAGGGTTCTCAATTACTTTAGTTTCTAAATGGTGATAAGTCATCTATTAAATTCCAGACATGGAAGGGTGCGATGGCGCACGCCTGTAGTCCCAGCAGCTTGGGAGGCTGAGGCAGGAGGATTGCAAGTTCAAAGTCAGCCTCAACAACTTACAGAGGTCCTAAGCAACTTAGGAGATCCTGCCTCAAAATAAAAAATAAAAAGAGCTGAGGATGTGGCTCAGTGGTTAAGTGCCCCTGGGTTCAATTCCTACTACCTAAATAAATAAATAAATACCAGACACCAAGCTAGGTACTGGGGGTCCAAAGAACGGTAAAATATGGTCCTGGAAAGAGAGAGACTAGCATTTCTATGATCCTGTTATGTATTACCTAAGGATTCAGAAAGAGAGACAGCTCTGTAGTCCTCCCAGGGTTGAATTTTTGTCTCTGGTGTTAAATTAGCTGCAAGATTTTAGGCAAGTTACTTAACATCTCTAGCCTGAGTTTTCTCATCTTCAAACATGATAATGATCACTGGGCACAGTGGTGTGACACTTATAATCCCAACTACTTGGGAGGCTGAGGGAGGAGGATTGCAAGTTTGAGGCCAGTTTGTGCAGTGTAGTGAAACACTGTCTCAAAATAAAGAATAAAGGGGCTGGGGATGTAGCCCAGTGGTAGAGTGCCCTTGGGGGTCCAATCTCGGATATCACTAAATAATGATGATGATGATGATGACGACGACGACCATCATACCAGCTTCCTAGGACTGCCATAACAAAATGATGTCTTGTAATGACAGAAATTCATTCTCTCATAGCTCTGGAGGCCAGAAGTTCAAAATCAAACTGTTGGGAAGGCATGCACCCTGTAAAGGGTCAAGGGAAGGGTTCCCAGCTCCGGCGGATCCCAGCAATACTTGGCGTTCCTTGGCTGACAGCCCCAACATTCCAGTCTCTGCTTCCATCTCTTATGCATCTCTCTGTTCTCTTCATGGGAAGTCATCAGTCGTTGGATTCAGGATTCACCCCAACCTAGTGTGACCTCATCTTAAGTAATCACATCTGCAAAATCCTGGATCTAAATAAGGTCACACTGTGAGGTTCTGGGTTGGCATGAATTTTTGGAGGATACTTACTCAACCCCCTACGCCTACCTCATAAGATTATTGTGAGATTTAAATGCCTGTAAAGCATTTGGCACTGTGCTTGCCTAGAGCACATCTCATGAAATGTTAGTCACTTTGAGGGCAGTTGATTATTAGGATTATTTTATTTGCAAGTGTCAGAAATTCAACTCAGTGCTGGGGTGGCTAAATCTGGGTGCTTAATTGCTGCTGCAGGAATCTTTTCTCTTTGTCTCTCAGCTCCCTTTGCTGTTTTATCCTTACTTAGGCACATGCTCCCTGTGAGATGGCCAAGCAGGCCCAGGGCTTCCTTTGACCAGCTGGTCATCCTTGGAGGAAAAACAGCAGCCCTTCCTCAAGACTTCCACAAATGTCCCAGGATTGACTCCCACGGATCCAGGCTGGACCGTGAGCCTATCCCAGAAGCCGTCGCTGACTAGGAGATGGAGTATCCTGAACTGGGGGTCGGGGCGGAGGGTCAGCCAGAGCTGAACACTTGAATGGCAGCTAAAGGAGAGTGAGTTGCCAAAAGAGAAATCGGAATGGCGGACCACGAGATGCTGAGCAAAACCAAAATCTTCCTGAGAGTGAGACGATGCTGTGGCCTGCTCCTTGCACAGTGTCTGGTACAGTGTGGGAGGTCAGAAAAGGCGAATGGAACACATGAATAATGCAGGAAAGAACAGGTTAGGCATCAAGTAAGTTGCCCAGGTAGTTTTTTCCCCCATTCATTACTTCCCACAATGGCAGATGTGGAAACTGGGACTCAGTGGGTTTGTTTATGTATTTTTTGTTGTACTGGGGATTGAACCAGGCCCTTGCATATATTAGGCAAGTGCTCTACCACTGAGCCACATCTCCAACCCTTTAAATTTTAAGACAGTGACTTGCTATGTTGCTGAGGCTGGCCTCAAACCTATCCTCTAGCCTCAGCCTCCTGAGTAGCTGGGATTACAGGCATGTGCCACAAAGCCTGGTGCCCAGACTGAGTGATATGTTCAAAATGACAGGAGGGAAAGGTGGTAGAGCTAGGAGTCACAGCCAGGTGGGTTTCCTTGAGCGATAATTACACCATGCTGTCTCTATCCACTGAACCCACAGCCAGAGAAGAAAGAATTTAAACACACAGCACTGTCAGGTGTGATAACAAAAGGAGCTTGTCCATGAAGACACTGAGGAGGAGGAGGGGAAGGAGAGGGAGAAACTGAGTGGGAATTCATCCTGAGACAGTCATCTGGGACTGGAGGAGGAGGACATTCCTGCAGCTCTGAGAGCGCCAGCTAAGTGGGTGAATTCAGTGACCTCATCTGCCGGAACAGCTGCTGTAACCCTGAGAGGGAGGAGCTCGGCAGGCCTCTAGGTTTCATCCATAACTGATAATTCACATTTTTTCTTTGCTGGTAGCATTCCACTGAATAAATATGCCATAATATTTTTATTTTTATTTTTTTTGGGGGGGAGTACTGGGGATTGAACCCAGGGGCACTCGACCACTGAGCCACATTCCCAGCCCTATTTTGTATTTTATTTAGAGACAGGGTCTCACTTAGTGCTTCGCTTTTTGCTGAGGCTGGCTTTGAACTCACGATCCTCCTGCCTCAGCCTCTGGAGCTGCTGGGATTACAGGCATGTGCTGCCACTGTGCCTGGCTGCCTTAATCTTTTCTCCATTCTGTTGTTGATGACATCAGGTTGTTTTCAGTGTTTGGCTCTTGGGAATAAAGCTACTAAGAACATTCTTGTGCATTTCCTTTGGTGGCCACAGCAGTCATTTCTTTTTTTTTTCACATTTATTTTTTAGTTATAGGTGGACACAATATCTTTATTTTATTTTTATATGGTGCTGAGGATTGAACCCAGTGCCTCACGCATGCTAGGCGAGCGCACTACTGCTGAGCCACAACCCCAGCCTACAGCAGTCTTTTCTGTTGGGTGCACAAAGGAGTGGGACTGTAGGGTCATCTGGCTGCTCCCTGTTTAAAACCCTCAGAGGGTGCACAACCCCTGTCTGCTTTGAGTTCTCTCAGCCTGGAGGCAGGGGGTTGGACCTGATGATCTCCTGAGGCCCCCAGCTTAGAATTCCTCCAAAGGATTTGGCCGTGGGCTTCAGGCCCGGCTTCTGCCAGCATTACTGTTTGCTTATGAAAACGTTTCACGCTATTAGCCAAGTAATGACATCTTAAAACTGTAGAGCTAATATATTACGTAATAAAACACAGGAGCAAATCTCTTTGACACATACTGGTGATTTACTCTGCCAGCCATAAAGATAATTACATTTCAGGTTGATATATAAAAGGCGGCAGGCAGAGCTCATGAATAATTAGCATAGCATGGTGTCAGACCTCTGCAGCCACGTGGACCTGGTCATCACTCCTCTGGAAGCCAGTCGGCACTGCCCAGCAACTGGCCACCACCGCTGTGGGAAGCTGCTAGTTGCACTGAAGGATAGGTAAAGAGGGCCCAGCTCGGTGCCAGCATTTACTTCTATAGGCAGCTCTGTGACAAAGCAGGAGAGGACATGTGGGCACCTTGTTTCTGATTTTCCACCCCCAGCCTTAAGCAACTCGACCAAATATTCTCTTGGAGACAAGATATTCCCCAACTCCTTGCTCTATTGCCGGAAGAGGTTTATAGTGAATGCTCTGAACTTCTAGGGTCAATTTTCCAAAGCAAAAGTCAACTCTCTCAGTCTTATGAATATCAGTGCAATGACAGGAACAAGGGACAGAGTATTTGCACTGGGGCTCAGAAAATGATACCCCAAAGTAGGATGCTTTGGTCTGTTGATTACTTCAAACTGAAAAAGCTCAGAAAGCAGCAAATGCAGGGAGGTTTCTCTGGAGCTCCCCACTCTACCTAGCAGTAGAAAGCTCCAGAAGATGTTCAGTTGTTGTGAGTTCCTTTCCCAGATGTCAAATCCATCAGGGGAGACTGATGTGTAGGGGTGCGAGGAAGTTTCCCTGGCTCTCTACAGGTTTGCTGGAATAGACCAACAAAGACAAATTAATTAGTAGAGCAGATTTATTAACCTGCAAAATGGGGGCAGGTAGGAGTCACAGGACAGGGGGTAAATCACAAGAGTGTGACACCTGTTAGCCCCAAATTATTCAGAAACTTATGTACTCCATTTCTATAGAGGAGGGGAAGACTGGTGAATGTAGATGATATTGAGGGGTCTAGTAAATGATGCTTAGGGGAAGTTAATGAGTTTGTAGGCCAGAAAACAGCCTGGGACAGTCTGTTTGGCCTACAGAAAGGATGATGATTTGTAAGTGATTCTCTGTGGGATCTTTGAGGACAAGGATATGTGACAAAAGTCTCTCCAGCTGAGTTGACACACTCCTATCTTTTTTCCTGTGACATTTCATGAAAGCTTGAGGAAGGGATTGGAAGTCATTCTTTCTTGTTGGTGACCCCGACTTTAGGCAGATAAATGGACTTTGCAGAAAGCTGTTCCCTGCACTGGGGTGGGGGTTGGTGGGGGGGGATGGGGAAGGTGAGAGGGAGCTGGATTCTGAGGTGTGTTAAAACTGCAGTCTTGTGGGGTGTGGTGGTGCACACCTGTAATCCCAGTGGCTCAGGAGGTTGAGACAGGAGAATCGCGAGTTCAAAGCCAGCCTCAGCAACTTAGCAAGGCCCTAAGCAACTCAGTGAGACCATGTCTCTAAATAAAATGCAAAAAAGGGCTGGGGATGTGGCTCAGTGGGCGAGTGCCCCTGGGGTCAATCCCTAGTACCAAAAAAAAAAAAAAAAAAAGCAAGCAAACCCCACCCCCCGTCTTTGGGGTATCCTCTGCTGAGCCCCAACAGGTGCGTATCACGGGAAGGAAGGTTAGAGTTGACAACATGTCCAGAGCTCAGAAGGACTTCATCACAAAATATAACTTGTTCTTCCATCCTGTTCATCTAGCCTGAGAATTATTTACCCTCCCTCTAAATTCCTGACATTCCCTGTTCCCCTCCTCCCCTGTGAGAGGATATAGAAGCTTCCTAATCTCGCTGAGTCACTGAGTCTTGGCTCTCCTGTGGTACCCCATGAACATGATAAACCATCTGGCTTTTCTCCCATTAATTGTCTACTATGAATTCATTTTCATACACTCAGATACAGAACCATCGGAGGGCAAAAGGGGAATTCTCTGTGCCCCACCTTGGCAGCTGGGGCTGTCCTGGTGCCACTGACTTCCAGGGCTCCCTTCTTGGTGTTCCTTGCTGCCCCGGACCAGGAGGCAAAGCCCAGAGGGAGATCAGGATGTTGCGTGGATCTCAGGCGTCCGTATCCAAACTCCCTGCCAGTTTAGAAGCAGGAAACCAAGGAAAAGAGAGTCTGCTTGGTCCTCCAGACTCTGCAAAAGAGGAAAACGACCTTTTCTTTCTACTCCTCTTAGTCTCCTGGGCTGGGATCCTTGTAACAAAAGACCATTAACAAGAGAAAAAACAATGCATACACTTCATTCATATAGAGGAGGGCATGCTAGTTAGTTTTCTATCATTATAACAAAATACTCGAGAGAATCAATTTATAAAGAGAAAAGTTTTATTTTGGCACTGTTTTGGAGGTTCCTGTTCAGATTGGCCCTGCTCTTGGCACACGTCATGGCAGGAGTGTGTGGCAGAGCAGAACTGCTCATCTTGTAGCCAGGAAGCAAAAGAGAGAAAGAGAAAGGGTCCTAAAATCCACTTCAGGGGCACACCCCCAATGACTTATTTAAAGAGCTCTCATGAGGCCCCACCTCTTTCTTCTTCTTCTTCTTATTTTTTTGGTGGCAGTGGGGATTGAACCCAGGGCCTTGTACATGCAAGGCAAGCACTCTACCAAATGAGCTATATCCCCAGCCTTAAAGCCCTACCTCTTAAAAGTTCCATTGCCTCCCAGTAATGCCACCCTGGGGACCAAGCCTTGAACATACAGGACTTTAGTGGACATCCAATGTTGGAATTATAGCAGATGCCCTGGAAAAAATGAATAACTCCCCAAGTGGTGGCTTAGAATTCAGACTGAAATGCCATCTTCAGCAGAAACAAAAAAGGGGACCCTAATAATGAGGAGGTGACCCCCCAAAATACAGTGCACATGGGTAAGGTTTGTTAAACAGATTAAAATTGGCGCCTTCTTCACTGATAAGCTCTCTCTGATGATTCAGTCTTGTCTCTTACAAGGAGACACCCTTACAAATGGAGATTTCCTTTATAGATGTAAACTTCCCTTACAAAAGGGCACCATCTCCTCTGTTTCAGAGCTTCCCATGTCTGCTGCTTCTCAAAATAATCAGCTCAAAATAATTCTGATGCCAAACAGGCATATTTTGGGGTGGGATATTCTGGTCTCCTACAGTCATATTCTGGGATGTCATATTTTGCTCTCACATAATTCGCAGAGAAAATTAGTGTCAGAGCCGAGACTAGAAGCCAGGAGGAGAAATGTAGAGCTAAAGATGTGGAAATGTTGCTACCATTCTGGGTGAAGGAGTCCAGAATCCAGTGAGGTATCCATTCCTTCTTTTTCCCTTGGCACAAACCAGGGTTTCAAAGGAAACCCAGCCAACCCCCCACCCTGCTTCCTTCTTGTTCCTCCATCCCTTCTCTGTTGGTCCAGGGGTGGAGGCCCATCTAGGAGAGGGTCCTTTTGATGGCAGCCGGATGAGCTCTGGAAAAGTGATGGGTGGACTCAGGCAAGGGTAACACCTGGGCCAGGGCCTGGGCCAGGGAAGCTCAGATGAGACCTTGAACTGGGACCCAGGACCCAGGGGCCTCCCTCCCTCCCCTCTCCTCCTGATATTCTGAGACCAAATCACCTTTGGCTTCCCACTAGGAAAAATCTTCACCTTCCCAAACCTGGGGAGAATGCCTACACCTGGCTAGATGGGGATATTATTCACGAGCCCCTGGACCTCAGGAAGTGGAAGGTAACATTGCAAATGTGTGGCTTATCAAAAAAAATAAAAAATAAAAAACAAAACAAAACAAAAACAAACAAACAAAAAAACTTTTCTGCTGAGCCTGGTGTCACAGGGTCTGTAATCCCAGCTACTCAGAGGCTGAGGCATGGGATGTTCAAGGCAAGTTCAAGATGAGCCTCCACAGTTTTGCAGACCCTGTCTCAAAATTTAAAAAATACGAAGAGTTGGGGATGTAGTTCAGTGGTAGAGCACCCCTAGGCTCAATCCCCATTACCTCAAGGGGCTCAAGTGCTTCCTCTGGTCCCCTGAGCCAGATCTGCCTCCGGGTCCTGCATGCAGAGAAGGGTGCATTGGAGGGCAGGTTTGATGGCACTTTGGGAGTCCCTTGCTGGTTCTAGAATGCGCAAACTCAGCCAGACCCCTCAGCTTCCGGCCTCAGCCCCCGCCCCCTACTTAGTCATAGAGGCAGACAATATGAGTTGGGGGTGGTGGAGTTCCAGAAATGCCCAAGCCCCTCTTCCTGCCCATTGTCTCCTCCCACACGGTCTCCAGGGAATCCCTCTGAAGCCGGGCTTGGGAGGCAGTTTGACAGGCGGTGGATACCAGGAGCACCGGCTGTTTGAATGACAATGGGGCGGGTGGGCCGCGGGGCGTCCATTTGTTCTCTGCGGAGGAGGCTGATAAACAGCTCGCCACTAAAGACCGCATCTGCACGTCCACAGGCTTCTGGGAGCATTCCCAGCGGGGATCACGAGAGAAGATGAATCGCGTTGAATGACACAGGACATGGCAGATTGGATGTTTAATTTGGGTATCTCTTTAGAACACCCCCCACACCCACCTCCTCGGCACCCACTTAGCATCCTGCTGGAGAGAAAGCCCTGCTCCTCACAAATTGCCTTGTCAGGCGCAGGGAAAAAAAATCCCAACGTGACTGATTTCTAGGTGGATCCCTCCAAGTGCGCGGGAAGGGACCAGCACGACTGCATAATGTGTTCCTTCCTCCAAGACAAGGCATTGTACCAGAGCCAGAGATTTGAGTCAGACATCAGGCAGGACAGCACGGGGAGGAGAGGGACAAATGGAGGTGTGGGTTTATTTAGTCTTGCGGGGTACTGGTCGGGGTGGGAGGACCAGGGGACACTTCCTGGGGTCTGCTGGATGTGGGGAGTGGCCTGCGGAGCCTGAAGGAGGTGACCGGCTTAGGCCCACAAGCTCTCAAGCCTGGCAGAGGCGGAGGCAGCCCCGCGCAGGTAGACAGCTTTCCCTGACCGCTCCAGCACAGCGCTGAAACAGAAACCGGCAGATCACAACCTGTCATTCCTGCGTTCTTGCAGCCTCACCTGCCTCCAGATCTTTCCAAACAAGGAGAGGAGCTGCAAACATGGCAATCACCATCCCCAGAAGTGGCAGACAGCTGTGGTACTTGGCCAGAGCCTGGCACAGCCCGCTGGGAAAGAAGTGATGGACTGTGGCAGTCCGCGCAGGCCCACTGGAGCTCCCCGGAGGACCCCCTCAGGGAATGTTGGGGGTGTCCACTGGTATGCTCTGAGAACCAGCTTCTGAGAAGCATCCTGCTCAGGTGGCAGTTCTGGGAGGACCCTGGGGTTTGGGGAGGGTGGGACCAGGGCTCCACATTGGACTAGGGCTCCGTGTTGGCATTTCCACTACTATGTCCTATGCCTTGGGCAAGTCATCAGGCCCCAGCTACTTCAGCTGCTGCTAGCGAGGGTGAGGGTCTCTTTCACCCAGCCGTGCCCTTCTGTGGTTCTGGAAATCCCTTAGGAGGAGCTAGTGGTGTCATCTGGCCCCTGAGGCTCAGGAAGCACTCTTGCTAGGCTTTGGCCACACTCTCTTCCTTCATAGTCCTAATGGCTGCTTGAAACCAGCTCAGAGGAGCCCTGAGGTAGCTGTGTGGGCTGGAGAGGGTTAGAGAACTGGATCTGGAATAAGGCTGAGTGGACCTGGGGCTTAGCGTTTCAGAGGACAGGAGTGAGGGGCTCCTTGGTGGGCTGACACAGGTGCATCTAGAAGCCTTCCTTCCCATCAGCCTGCTGGTTCTTCCTGCGCATGTGAGGACAGCACCAGGGGCACACCAGCCTTACCAGACCTCATTCTATGAGCTGTCCTTCTGCTGGAAATACTGAGGTACTGCAAGAAATCAAACACCTGCTGGGAAGGAGGTTGGCAAGGCAATACTGTATTTCTGCAGACGGGCAAACCCCCAAAGGGAATTCAGAAGCAAGCCCATCTGGGCGGGAAGTCCCCCTGTTTTTACCCTTAAGGCAGTACTGACGCTTGCTCTGATAGGAGGAGTTTGGAGTTAGGAGCCTACAGGATTAGCTAATTTAAAATTAGGGAGGGCTCAGGAAAGGGCTACAACTGTTTAGGGAATTTAAAAATGACTACATTCTGACCACGTGGTTTCCTACCTTAAAAAGGCTCCATTATACATGGTAACATTTAAGTTACAGTAAACATGTTTGTGTTTAACTTTGATAGAAAAGGAAACTTAATTTTACACTTCTAGCCTGGCTTGGTGCCCATAATCCCAGCACTTGGGAAACTGAGGCAGGAGGATTGAGAGTTCAAAGCCAGCCTCAGCAATGGTGAGGCACTTAGCAACTCAGTGAGACCCTGTCTCTAATAAAATACAAAAAAGGGCTGGGGATGTGGCCCAGTGGTCTAGTGCTCCTGAGTTCAATCCCCAGTACCAAAAACAAAACAAAACAAACAAACAAACAAACAAACAAAAAAACCTTACACTTCTGAGGTTGTATGGTTTTCTCTGAGTTCTTCAAAGCATGAGGACAAACAGGGAGGATGCCCTCAACACGAATATGGATAATTGGCCTCCAATGAGGCCACAGTGCTGGTAACTTGTCTATATAAATCAAGAGAGATGCTCCCTGTGCAAGCCCTGGGCTGAGTCCCCACCACTGTGGGTGTCAGCAGTGTGAGGGTGGGGTGTCTGAGTCTGGTCGCAGGTGTCTTCTCAAATCAGAAAACATTTGCTGTCCAGCCCCCAGTCCAAGTGACACTCTTCCACAAAGCCCATCTTCCCAGCTTCTTCCCATCAGGTAGTGAATGAATGCCACACAGAGAACAGGGCCAGCAAAGTGTCTAAGGACAAGAAAACTGAAGGGAGGAGTGAGGAACCTTACTTACTTAAAAACATGGCTTTGAGGAGCTGGGGTGTAGCTCAGTGGTGGAGCACTCGCCAAGCATGCACAAGACCCTGGGTTTGATCTTCAGCACTCAAAAAAAAAAAAAAAAAAAAAAAAAAAAAAAAAAAAAAAGTATTCCTTTGATTGCCGGGCACAGTGGTGCACACTTGTAATCTCAGTGGCTTGGGAGGCTGAGGCAGGAGGATGTTGAGTTCAAAGCCAACCTCAGCAACTTATCTAGGCCCTAAGCAACTTATCAACACCCTGTCACAAAATAAAAAATAATGAAGGAAAAAAAAAAGGGCTGAGGATGTGGCTCAGTGGTTCAATCCCTGGGTTCAATCCCTGGTACAAAAAAAAAAAAAAAAAAAAAAAAAAAAAAAAAAATTCCTTTGACTTAAAAAACAAAGTCATGGGAAAATACCATGACCTAATGGAAGTGAGGGTGGCAGAGGATGTCACCAGTTATCCTGACACATCACAAGAAAAGATTGGGATTGAGTGCAGAGGCAGCTTTCAACAAGGCATGTGGGGACACCTGGACTTTTTTGTGCCAGGGATTGAACTCAGAGGCACTCGACCACTGGGCCACTTCCCCAGCCCTTTTTTGTATTTTATTAGAGACAGGGTCTCACTGAATTGCTAAGTGCCTCTCCACTGATGAGGCTGGCTTTGAACTTGCAATCCTCTGGCCTCGGCCTCTTAAGTGCTGGGATTACAGACGTGCGCCACCGCGCCTGGCTTTACTTTCTTTGGTGCCAGGCTCTTTCTGTACCCTCTGCAGGGACTGAATGTCCTCATGTTCTCTGCACGTGACCTTGTTTTCAGGAGTCTCCCTATGAGTCACTTACATCTGCATTAGGAGCCAAGTTCTGGGCTGGGGATGTAGCTTGGTGGTTGGTGCTTGCCCAGCACACACAAGGGCTTGCGTTCTATCCTGAGTGCTGCCAAATTCCTAGGTCACCTTATCTGAATGTGTTTGTGTTTCAGTGATCTTAACACCTTTTATGTTGAACTCAGTGCTTGTTCCCTGGTGTGAAAATCAATGTTGACAACACTTGAGGTTTCAGAGCCCCCCAAAACAGCACTAGGTAGGAATCAGGCCTACATATTCCTAAGGGCCTCCCTCCTTCCAGAAGGGAGTTAGTCTGCTCCTGGTTCCCTCTGCCTCCTCTGAATCATCTTCAGTGAGGCCTCTCTTGGTTAGGGTGATTGTGGAGAGCAAATTGTTGGATGGATGGAGGGAGGGTGTGGCTGATGCCAGCAGCCCCTCCTCACCAATCCCTAGTAGGGTCCTACCGCACCTGCTGCCAGTTTGCCCACCCACAGCAGCCCCTTCTGTCTTCCAGTGGGCCGTGAAATGGTAGAACAAAAAGCTCAAGATAGATGTAATCAGAAGACCCTAGTCCTCTTCTTCATTTTGTAGCTGTTGCCTATTTTAAAAACAAAACAGATACAATGTTTTTTACACCTTTATTTATTGATTATTATCATTATTATTTTGGTACCAGGGAACCCAGCGTTGCTTAACTACTGAGCCACGTCCCCAGCCCTTTTTTATATTTTATTTAGAGACAGGGTCTTGATAAGTTGCTTAGGGCCTTGCTAAGTTGCTGAGGCTGGCCTTGAACTCGAAATCATCCTGCCTCAACCTGCCGTGTCACTGGGATTATAGGTGTGTGCCACCATGCCTGGATTATTTATTCATTTTAATGTGGTGTTGAGGAGCAAACCCAGTGCCTCTCACATGCTAGGCAAGCGCTTTACCACGGAGCCACAACCGCAGGCCTGTGTTGTCTAAGTTTTAGCCTTAGTTTTCCCGTCAGTAAAATGGGGATGATGGTGAGATAAACACCAGGTTGTAAGGCTTAATGAACTCTGATAACAGAAATTACTTGGTAGCCTGCAGAGCGATGTCAGGTGCAAATTATTATTGTTATTCCTGCTCCTATCCAGCAGGAAGTGGGGCACCTGGCCAGACCACTTTACCTCAGGGTGCACATCATTCATCAAACGACCTCCCACCTGTACAGGTGCACGTTCTGTGGCAAAGGCCAACAACAACAACAACAAAACCCAAAAACAAGGTGTGATGGCTATCCCTCTTTGTACAACAGGAGGCTTGGCAAGGGGCCTGGAGGACTCAGGTCAGGTGAGGACCCTCCAAGAAGTCAGGGAAGCTTTCATGGGAGGCTGCAGAAGGAAGGAGCTTAGAGGAGGGGCAATTCTTCAAAGAGCAAGTTAATCCTCACTGTCAACCCACGCCCACCAACACTGAGCACCCCGGGTGCCCATGCTACGCGGACATTGTAGAGGACCCAGAACAACAATGAAGGGTTCACTGTCCAGTGGAGGTAACGAGGCAGACCTCCCTTCAAACATGGAGAGACTCAGCAAAGGGAAGTGGCCAGCTTTCCCTCCTCTACCCTATGAAGTCTTGATAATGTGAGTCTCTGAAGCCTTACTTTTTGTTTTGTACCAGGGATTGAACCAGGAGTGCTTAACCTCTGAGCCACATCTCCAGCCCCTTTTATTTTTTTATTTAGAGACAGGCTCTTGCTAAATGGCTTAGGACCTTACTAAGTTGCTGAGGCTGGCTTTGAACTTGCAGTCCTCCTGCCTCAGCCTCCTGAGCCACTGGGATTACAGACATGTGCCACCATGCCTACTGGGCTGTGGTCTTGAAAGGGATTGTGAAACCCCAGCCCCTTCTTCTTCCTCTCTTTTTTTGTATCCTGGCCATGAGAGGAGCAATTTACTCCACCATGTGCTTCCTGTCATGATGGGCTGCCTTAACACAGGCCTCAAAGCAATAGCACCTACAGACCACAGACTGAAATCTCCAAAACTGTGAACTGAAACAAACCTTTTCTCTTCATAAATTGATTACCCCAGGCATTTGTCACAGTAATGGAAAGCTGGCTAATACACTATTCCATCAACAATGGTGCTCTGAGGGGAAACAGAATCCTCTGCAGTTGGGCAGACAGCATGTCTGGCTGGGAGGGAGGGACATGGCTGTGCTGGGCATAATGGCAGGTTTATTTTCTACCTTCCAACAGCAGCTAGGTGTCCTACAATTCAATTCAATTCTGATGCCAACTAGCTGGTCTTAGCACAGACCCTCCTGGTTAAGGATCGTGATCCCAGAGGCTGCCCCACTCCAGATGCCAACTCAACATCCTGGGTATTCCAGAGGCCCCTGCATTTCCACCTGGCCAGCTACAAATTCAGGAGTTCCTATACCTCCTCCTATACCACCTTTAGGTTTGACAATTCACTGGAGTGACTCATAGAAGTCACTGGAAGCACTATATTTATGATTACTATTTTATTTTAAAGGCCATGAATGAATAACCCGATGGAGCTATATATATGGCAAGGTCTGGAAGAGTCCCAAGTTCAAGAGTTTCTGTCTCCATGGAGTCCGGGTGCACCACCCTCCTGGAGTATCAGCATCAATATATCCACAACCAGGAACCTATCCAAACCTCCTGGTTCAGAGTTTTTATTGAGGTTTCATCACGCAGGCATGATTGATTAAATCCTTGACCACATGACTAAACTCAGTTCCAGCCCCTGTATTCTCCCTGGAAACTAAGGGTGAAAGTTCCAACCCTCTAATCACTTGGATGGTTTGCCTGAGGACCAACCCAGCTCCTGTTCTGGAACTGTCTAGGATACTTGCCATGACTCATGTCATTAGCAGAAACTCAGGTAGGGTTGGAAGAGGCTAGTTATGAATAACAAAAGGTACTTCTATCACTCAGGAAATTCCAAGAGGTTTTTGAAGCTCTGTTCCAGGAACCTGGGACAAAGACTAAATATATTTTTTAATTTTTCCAGGACTTCCTAATTCACAGAAAGTCCAGACCATGATGGGGAGAGGGAGGAGAGGGAATCGGAGGGTGCTGAAGGGTTGGTGATGGCATCCTGGGAGGAGCAGCTGGAAGAATGAGGGTGGGAGGTTGACGAGGGAATGTTTGAGAGAGACAGGATCACAGTCAGCCGTTGACTGGAGGGAGGCCTGGCCCATACACCAGGGAGGCTCTGCACGAGGAATTTGGACTGCTGACCTAAAGTGGTAGGGAACCGGGTTCCAGCTCTAGCCGCCTGGTGATGGGGTGGGCTGCCCCGGCAGGTGAGGGGCTCCTGGGGGTATTTGCACAGAGCTGGGTGTGAGTTCCATGTGAGAAGTGAGTCAGTCAGGTTTGCTCCCTGCTGCAGGCCTGGGGCCTGGAGATCGCCTGGCAAGAGTAGATCTTTAATAAATATTTGGTAAATATTTATTTGTTGAATGCCCATTTGTCAAGGTGAGAGAAGGGAAGTTAGATTAAATAGCATGAAGGCACAGGCCCAGCCATAAATCTCGAGAAGCGCCTATCTCATCCAGCCATTGCGCTGGCTTTTGAGGCCTAAAAAAAAAAAAAAAATCTCTCTTTAAGCAGCTCAGTTAGTGGGGGAGACAGACATTTATCTCTAGAAAGAAGTTCAATAAAGAACAAACCAATTCCAGTTAAATATGGCAAGTTGAACCCATCTGTTAGTTTACACTTTCCTCAAAGCCCATGGAAATGACCAGAAAAGCATGTTATTAAAAAGCATACCCATCAGTTCAAAGGTGAAATGCAGATGGAGACTTCCAGGTAAAGATGGTGAATTGAACACACATAATGAATTCTGTACTTCTAGAACCCTAAAATCAACTGTAAAGGGATACACACACACACACACACACACACACACACACACACATATATTTTTAATTCAGAAACTCACAAAGATGGAGAGAATGAGAGAGCAGACAGCAGCACAGGTATGGAAACTGGAGAGTGATGACTGGACTTCGCAGACTAGGAGAGGGGAAGCTAACCATCCACACTTCACCCAACCCCTCCAAGATCTCAAGTATGGGTGATGCTGTGCATTGCTGAAAGGAGGGTGTGAAGAAGGGGGTGAAGATAGGGAGACCTGGCTGATAATCAAGAAGTCTGGCTGAGTGGGAGCACAATGGTGCATTCCTGTAATCCCAGTGACCTGGGAGGCTGAGGCAGAAGGATCGCAAGTTCAAAGCCAGCCTCAGCAACTTAGCAAGACTTTGTCTCAAAATCAAAAATAAAAAGGGGCTGGGAATGTGGCTCAGTCGTTAAACTCCCATGGCTTTAATCCAATGGCAAATAAATAAATAAGTAAAAGACAGAGGTTTGATTCCTCAGTCCTGTCCCCAAATCTGCACAGATGGGTAATCGCTCACACCCTTGCAGCAGAAGACAGGTTTGTTCTTGGTAAAAGAGGATCTCTGAATCGGAGGCCACCAGGCTGAAGATGGAGATACAGTGCTGAACTAAGGGGGAGAATGAAGCTGTTGGAAGGAAAAACTTCCTCTATCAACCTAGAGGCCCTGAAAATTAATGTGCAGCAGAGACCCTGAAAATTAATGGATGTTAGACAGATTAACAAGACAAAAGACAAATCTGCAGGAACACTGAGGAATGAGAAACTCACTGAATCCAGATGTAAAGGTTTATATACCAAGTGAACAAAGGGATTTAGGGCTCCAAAGGATGGAATGTTCTAACGAGGATTTTTCTTTTACACATTTTTTTTTTTTTTTTAACATCCTAGTGCCCAAGGTCAGTCAACCTGCCTGGAAGCTGGGGGTGGAGTTGCAGCACTGATTTGAGTAAAGCTATACTTCTGTGAGGTGAGGATGATGCATAGAATATTCTTTCTGCATTTTGCTGTGGAAATTTGGGTCCCTTCAAAGTTAACTTATGCCCAGAGGTTGCTGAGGCCTCACATCCCTCTTCCTAGAATGTCGACAGTCAGGCTGGAGACTAGAAGGGCTTTCTCTTAGGCATCTGACCAGTTCAAGAAGAAAGACTTAAGATACAGCCATCATGGCTGGGGGTGTAGCTCAGTGGCAGAGTGCTCGCCTAGCATGCAAGAGGGCCTGGGTTTCATACTCAGCACTGCAAACAAACACACCCTCCTACTCCAATAAATGAAGACATTACTTTCCCCAACAGTTAGTCTTTGTACAGGAAACTCACAGTCTACAAAGTCTGCGAACTTACTGAGAACTTTAATCAACATTTGGTGCACATGCCTGTAATCCCAGTGGCTCAGGAAACTGAGGCAGGAGGATTTCAAATTCAAAGTCAGCCTCAGCAACTTAGTGAGGCCCTAAGCAACTTAGCAAGAACCTGTCTCTAAATAAAGTATAAAAAGGGCTGGGAATATGGCTCAGTGGTTAAGCACCCCTGGGTTCAATCCCTGGTACACCCCCCAAAAATATTTGGTCCCCATCCCTTAAGTAGGAGTTGAAAATCAGGGGTTCCACCTCTATGAGTAAGGACACTAACATGAATGATAGGGCCCAAACATACAGAAAAATGCTACATAACAGAAATAAGTGCAATGCAAGAAAACTTCACAAGAGTTATCATTAATGTCCTTAGAGAGACAAGTGAAGATAATTGCATGGAATAAGAAATGGATGCTGAAAAAAAAAAAAGAAGGAAAAAAGAGCTCTTGAAAATTAAAAATGTGGTAGCAGAAATGAAAATTTTAACAGAAGCATTAGAGGATAAAGTTTAAGAAATCTCCCAGAAAGTAGAACAAGGAAGACAAAAAAAAAAAAAAAAAAAAAAAAAAAAAAAAGAAATTAAGAAGAAATTAGAGGAACAAAAATAAAAAAATAAAAAGGACTGAGTATGTGGCTCAGTGGTTAGGTGCCCCTGGGTTCAATCCCTGGTACCAAAGTGGGGGAGGTGAAAAAAAGATAGAAAGAAAGAAATTAGAAAGGATTTCTAAATTAGAAAGGATTTCCAAGAGCAAATAGGGGAGGAAGTCCTAACCTAACTCAAGAAAAGTGCACTGGGAGTGCAGTGCAGGGGCAGAGCACTGGGCTTAGCATGTGCGAGGCCCTGGGTTCCATCTGAACACCAAAAAGAGAAAAGAAAAGTCCTGGGCCTGAAGGACACAACTGTCCAGACTAAAAAAGCCCACCAAGTGGCAACTTAATGAAAAATAACCCACACCAAGGCATGACATTGTGAAATTTCAGTACCTTGGGAATAGAGAAGATTCTGCAAACTTCCAGAGAAAGAGAGTGGGGGAAAGAGCAGTAATTTATACAGAAACAGACATCAGAATAGAATGGTGCACGCCTGTAATCCCAGCAGCTTGGGAGGCAGAGGCAGGGGGATCACAATTTCAAAGCCAGTTGCAGCAATTTAGCAAGGCCCTGAAAACTCAGCAAGACCCTGTCTCTAAATAAAATATAAAAAAGGGCTGGGGATGTGGCTCAGTGGTTAAGTGCCCCTGGTTCAGTGCCAAAAATAAAAAAATAAAAAAGAGAATAGCATCTTTATAATCCTAATAAGTAAATATTGACCTAACAAAAACAATGATATAAATATATAGTATGGAAGGATGAGGGGTGTGTGTGTGTGTGTATGTGTGTGTGTGTAAGAGAGAGAGTGAGAGAGAGGGGGGGGGGGGGGGGGGGAGGGAGGGAGAGAGTGGAGGAAGGAAAACCAAATTCTCATTCTACATAGTGGAAAGTCAATAGATAATGCCAAAAATGGAAAAACAAAGAAGTAGCAATATAAGCACATTTTAAAGAGACGGGAGGTGAATATCAAAAGAATCAGCTAAAAGCATCCACATAAGTGGCCTCTGGGGAGTGGCTGCCTCTCCCTGGGGTGGGGGGTGGAAGGCAGGGGTTGCTGTTGTGTTGTGTTTTTAATATCAAATGAAGTAGAATTACACAACTCTTTAAACCCTGTGTATGTATAATATTGATAAAATAAAAAAAAGTAAAACAACAAAAAAGTTAGGTGCATGCTTTTTGTTACATTCTCATCTATTTGCATATCTGTAATTTTCATAAAAATGTTTAAAAGGAAAAACCCCAGGCTGGATGACTCTGGAGGAGGGGACTTTCTGTGGGTTGGAGCTGCGGGAGAAATTTAAGAGTGAGTTGTGGTTTCGTCAGCTGAGCCTGGAGCTTAGATAGGAGTCCAGTGGGGACTTTTGGGGAGGAGGAGGTGGCCAGAAGAGGCTCTGGAAGGTTCTAATGTTAATGTTAGTGTGTCCTCTCTGTCCTGATTGGGTGAAATGCTCACCCGTGCTTTGGCCACAGGGGGAAGATGAGGTGGCTCATGGGGAACACTGACAGCCGGGCAGAGGGACGAGACTTTAACTGGGGGCTGGAGTGTCCAGGATGCAGAGTGTGCCAGGAGAAGGTGGACACCCTGGCCATGGAGATAGAGAACCAACCAGTGACTCTGCAGAAAACCTGTGAAGGGCTTAGGTGGTGGTGGTGGGGATGGAAGGACAAAAGTTTTCTCAGTTAAAGGAAAAGAATGGGCTGGTGGTTGGAGAGGAGGGATGGAGGAAAGAGTCCAAGGTGGGAAGATTGGGTGTGAGAGAAGAAATAAAATGTGAAAGGAGTCATGGACACAAGGTGCGGTGGGCCCTGGGATGTGTTTCGGAGGTGTGCCGTGGCGGAGGGAGGGTCCTGCAGTAGAATGGACTTATTGGGGTTGGTTGGGAAAGAGGAGGAATTACAGGTGTGTGTGGGCCAAGTCTGCCATGCTGACTGAGAAGTTTCTTGGGCTCTGCAGCCTCAGAGTACTTTCTCAGACCCAGCTTCACTCAGCCCGGTGAGATGGGGACAGCAGGCTTTATGACCTCTATTTTATCAGGGGGAATGGGAAGCTCCCACAGGTTAAATGACTTGCCCTGTGGGCAATGACTGAAAAACCTCTCATTTGCCCAAACCACCCTTGGTGGGTGACAGGCGTGGATGTTGCCTCTGAAGAGGGACCAGAGCAGAGGGGCCAGGGACTGAGCACCCCTAAATGTAAGGCCAGCAGGGATGGGGGAAGAGAAGGCAGACAACGTGACAAGAGGAGGTAGCAGCTGGCACAGATGGAGAGAAAGCACAGGGTTCAAGATGATGTGAGAAAAATGACAGCAAATGAGGTGAGCCGAGCTCTGCTTGGGCCTGACACGGTGCTCAGCTCCTCATCTCACTTGGTCTTGATGACAACTCTGTGAAATAGGCGAGGGGCAAAATAGGGAATGGAAATGAAGCACTTTCCAAGGTCATTATCAACGAATGGTGGCGGCATGATTTGAGTCTAAGTCTTGGACTCAGTAACCTGGAAACTCCACTCTGCCGTGTCACAAGGCCAATTGTCCACCAGCCAGAGGGCAGGGGATGGGGCAGTACTACCTCATTAAAACATCTTTTTGGTTTTAAGAAGTATTTTTGTACTTGGTGTGGTGCTGTACACCTATAATCTCAGGAACTCGGGAGGCTGAGGCAGGAGGATCACAAGTTCAAAACCAGCCTCAGCAATTTAGCAAGGCCCTGAGTAACTTAGGGAGACCCTGTTTCTAAATAATAAGTTAAAAGGGCTGGGGATGTGGCTCAGTGGTTGAGAACTCCTGGGTTCAATTTCTGGCACACACAAAAAAGTTTTTATTTATTTATTTATTTTAATCTGGGTGGAGTGGTGCATGCCTGTAATCCCAGTCACTAGGGAGGCTGAGGCAGGAGGATTGCAAGTTTGAGGCTAACCTCAGAAATTTACCAAGGCGGGGCTGGGGTTGTGGCTCAGTGGTAGAGCGCTTGCCTAGCATGTGCATGACCCGGGTTCGATCCTCAGCACCACGTAAAAATAAAGGCATTGTGTACAACTTAAGCAAATAAATAAATATTAAAAAAAAAAAGAAGAAGAAGAAATTTACCAAGGCCCTTGGCATTAATGAGACCCTGTCTCAAAAAAAAAAAAAAAAAAAAAAAAAGGGCTGTGGATGTTGCTCAATGGTTAAGCGGCCCTGGATTCAACCATTGATACCAAAATAAATAAATAAATAAATAAATAAATAAAACAGAAAATAAAAAGGGTTGGGCATGTAGCTGAATGGTAAAACACCCATGGGATCAATCTCCAGCACCCTCCCACACCAAAAAAAAAAAAAAAAAAAAAAGAGAAAGAAAGAAAAGAAAAGAACCAATACTAGTATTAAAAAGACAATGAATGACACTTCCCCCTCCACCACAACTACTTTTACATGCCTTAGGCTGCGTGAAACACCTAGATGAGAGGACTTAAGCTTGGGACCTGGGTAGATTTCAGAAAAGAATTCAGTCCTTGGAATGATAGGTAAAGGTTTTTGCATCTGTCTAGGGATGCAGCTCAGTGGTAGAGCATCTGCCTGGCATACATGAGGTCCTGGGTTTAATCCCCAGCACCTAAAAATAAAGTTTTCTCTCTGTTTATACGAATAGCATGGCTGTGGGGAGCAGCCAACCAGCTTTGCGGGAGGTCCTTCAAAAATTGAAAAACTACTGATGCTGCTTGTAGGCTGGGTGATGCTGCTTGAGGTGGGTGCCTTGCCGCTGCAGAGAGGGGAGTATGTGTGCGCGTGTGTATATCATGTGTATGTGTGTGCACATGTTTTTGAGTTTCATTGTGTGACTGTGTGTGGGCTTGTTTGTGATTAGGAATTCTGTGCCTGCAAGCAAAAAAATAGTTGTACATGTGCCTGTAAATCAACACACAGATACACTTGTGCATAGTGTGCTTGCGTGTGGATGTCTGTGCACGTGTGTGTGTATGTACATGAGTTTATATGGTAATGGGAGTGTGTTGTGTGGTTATGGATCATATGCAAGAGGGCAGATGTATACACACACCCATATAAATTATATGATGTTTTCTGTGGATAGAAGCGTGTGTGGTTATGAATCTGTTGCCAGGGCAGGTCACTTTGACATGCACATCTGTAGTGGTGCCTGAGTGTGAATGAGGGCAGAGAGACAGGTCTACTCACATACATGTATGTGCTGGTGTTATGGTTTGGATGTGAGTTGTCCCCCAAAAGCTCGCGTATGAGACGATGCAAGAAGGTTTGGAGGAGAAATGATTGGGTTACGAGAGCCTTAACCCAATCAGTGAATTTAATCCCCTGATGGTAATTAACTGAGTGGTAACTGAAGTGAGTAGGGTGTGGCTGGAGGAGGTGGGTCACTGGCAGTGTGTCTTTGGGGTTTATATTTTGTATGTAGTGAGTGGAGTCTCTCTGCTTCCTGATCATTATGTGAGCCACTTCCATCCACCACACTCTTACAATGCCATGACGTTCTGCCTCACCTCCAGCCCTGAGGAATGGAGCCTGCTGTCTATGGATTGAGACCTCTGAAACTGTGAGCCCCTAAATAAACTTTTCCTCCTCTAAAATTGTTCTTGTCAGGTCTTTTAGTCACAGTAGTGAAAAAGCTGACTAAAACGGTGTGTGTGTGTGTGTGTGTGTGTGTGTGTGTGTGTGTGTGTGCGCGCGCGCGCACACGCATGCATGCTCGCGCCAGGGCACTCTGTGTGTCCCAGGAGGAGGGATAGTCCTTTCATCCCAGCCCCCAATCCCCAGGTCCCGCTCTCATTTGGGTCTTTCATAACAAGATAAAAGAACATCTTTTCAGTTGCCTGTCACCAGCCAGGAGAGGTGACAAGAAAATGTGCTTGTTTATACCCAAACACCTTAATAACCACCAATTTCACGTGTGTGCGTCCGGTGCAGGGGCGGGGACAGGCAGCATTCAACTTGAAGGACACGCAGATATTAAACTCAATGTGAAAGTTAATTTGTGAGCCCAGCCAGCACGGTGCTGGAGACAGACTTCTAGGGCCCTGAGAGACGGGGCACCACTTCCCTTTTCACACTCTCTCTCTTGCATGCCTTTTAGCAGAGCCTGGAATAACATTAATTTATCTAATGCGTGCACGCCATAAGTTACTTTTTTAATTATTATGATCAAAATATTGCTTAAAATTGACGCCAGCTGCATGTGTTTCTGTCGGAAATCATAATTGCAATTGTAAATTGGGGAGCAGCTCAGCGCCCAGAGCCTCCCTGAGTAACAGCCCCGGTACCATTATGGAGAGGTGGATAAAAATAAACCGGCACATCGCACGGCAAAAAATATGCCAGCCCTAGTTAAAAGGATAATTAGCAGAGCAGAAAGAGAAGCGAAGACTCTCGCGCCGGCTGGCGGGATCAGGGGTGTGCATGGCTCAGGCCAGGGCTGCAGGGCACTGCGGGCGCAGGAGGAGGCTGCTACAGAGGCCCACCACAACCCCACCTTCTCTGCGCTGCAGTTTCTCCTTCTGTGAAATGAAGATATAGAAGCTCCCGTAGTGGCTTAAAGCAAGCCAGGTGATGAATGTGAAAGTTTCCTAGAAACCAAGTCTAGGTTCCACCTTCCCCATTAGGAACTGTTTTAGGCTTTTTTTTCTTTTCCTTTTTTTGTAGTGCTGAGGATTAAGCTGCAGCCTCCAGCATGCCAGGCTAGGCAAGTGCTCTATCACTGAGCCACACTTCCATCACCCGTTTAAGCTGACTTTATTATTATTCTTATTACTACTACCATGGTAGATTGAACCCAGGGGCATTCTACTCCTGAGAGTCTCACTGAATTACTGAGGCTGGCTTGAAATTGCAATCCTGCCTCAGCCTCCAGTTGCTGGGATTACAAGCACCTGTCATGGCTGTCAGGCTAAACTGATGTTCAAAGGAGACTGCAGGGCTAGGACCAGAGGCTCCTTGGAGTGTAATGGTCAAGAGTACAAGGTTTGGAATTCTTCTATCTATTCATGTTTCAGGACCTACTCAGGCATTAAGGATATAGCAGTGAACAAAAGGGAGACCCCTGGGCTGGGGAAGTTTTTCGGTTGGCAGAGTGTGGCTTAGCATGCATAAGGACTTGTGTTCAGTCGCTCGTTCACCACGTGCAAACACACAAAAGAGATCTGTGCCCTCGTGGAACTCACTGTCAGTGGATAATGTAGAGGTGAATCACATAGCATATTAGAAGCTCATACATTTTAGTTGTATGACCTTGGAATATTACTTGGCCTCGTACTGCAGAATCTTTTGGACCTAAGGGCACATGCCATTAGCATAGTGGTAACAGTACTAATAGCATGTGCATTTATAGCACCTACTATGTACTATGCACTGCTCTGACTGCTTGTGTGGATGTCAACCTGTTTAATCCCCACAAAGAACCTAAGAGGCCAGGGGTGAATGATAATATTTTAAGGCTTGGTGGGTATACTGTTGAAGCTGCCATCCTGTGGCTGAGCAGAATGGTTATATTCTTATTCCCATCCCGTTTGCTGCACGTTTTTCTGAGTATGAATTTCCATATCTCAGAAATAGGGACAATACTGACGCCCAGCTCACAAGGGTTGAGAAAAATGCTTGTGACAGGTTTAGTAGAGTGCTTGTCACATAACTTGTTTTGGTGATTGACCAGTAAGCCTTTGACAGGGAGATTCTGGAAGCTACTTAGGGGCAGAGAGGACCCCCCAGCTTACATGTTAGCTGACTGTAAGCCCGGTTACCTGCAGAACTGATTGGCACATAAGGTATTGCATGGAGGTCACTGAAGGTGGACTGTCTGTGAGATGAGAGATCACTTCAAGAAGGAAGGACCTTAGCTGGGCGAGGTGGTGCATGCCTATAATCCCAGCAACTCGGGAGACTGAGGCAGGAGGATCGCAAGTTCAAAGTCAACCTCAGAAACTTAGCGAGGCCCTCAGCAACTCAACTACACCCTGCTTTTAAATAAAATATAAAAAGGGCTAAGGTTGAGGCTCAGTAGTTAAATACCCCTGGGTTCAATCCTCAGTACCTGCCCCAACCCCCCCCCCCCAAAAAAAGAAGGACCTTTTGACACCTTTGCTGGTGTCAAAAATTAGGACATAGATGAGAACTTTATTCTGGAAGAGAACTGGAATAGGAAGAGGTGGACTGACTGCTGCAATAGGGAGAACATAAAAGTCTGAATGGACAGAGAGGGACTTTTTTTTTTTTTTAATAGTCTTTTTTTCTGTTTTCTTTTTCCTTTTGTTGCTGTGACTTGAACCCAGGAGCACTTTGTCACTGAGCTACAACCCTGTCCTTTTCATCCTTTTTTAAAATTTTGAGACAGGCTCTCACTAAGTTGCTGAGGGTTTTGCTAAGTTGTTGAGGCTGGCCTCAAACTTGAAATCCTCCTGCCTCAGCCTCTCCAGTCACTGGGATTACAGGTGCGTACCACTGCCTCTGGCTTTTCTTCTTTTTAAATAAACAAGGCTTGGGGGAACAAGGTGGTGTGTGGTGGCCCGAAGGGATAGTTCTCCTGCATCTTTGTGGGTGGTGGTGGTGGCAGCAGTTAAGGAAGAGTTGTTCTGAGTTCTGGGGCTGGCCTGAGCTGAGGGTGGTGTAGAGTTCCAGGGGGAGAAGCCTTACTGAAGAGTGGTCAGGTCCAGTCAGTGGGCATTTTGTCCAGACTGGCCGGTGGTTTGCCTAATCATCTATGAGACAAAGAATGGATCTTTAGAGGGTCTGGTTCTGGCCTTGGTGTCATCTTGGAGTCTAATCTCAGTTCACACGAGGAAGGTTTCTTTGCAGTGCGCCTTTTCCTGCAGCTCAAAAGGGCAGAGTGTTTCCTAGATGGTGGTGGCTATTTGAGGAGCAGGGATCTGGGTCAGGTGTCACATTGTCGCTGTCCACCGCAGGCTGACATGAAGCGGAGCAGTTGACTTGGACCCATCGTAGACATGGGAGGGTGGTGGAGGAGCTCTCTGGAGCCCTAGTTCTGGCTAGAAAGAGGGGCATGTGAGGGAGGAAGGCAGCCCTGGGCGGGTCACAGCCCGGTGGTTCTCGCTGCCCTCCCTCTCCTGGGCCACTCCCTCTACTTGCTACACAGAGCTTCCCTGAACGAGGAGAGCTGGAGACCCAAGCCTCTGGTTCAAGCAGAGGGTGGATGGGAGCCCAGGAGCCTGGGCCTGGTTCCCACTAGTTAAGCCTGCAGACGGCTCCCTGCTGCCTCTGCCCGTGGGGGTGAGGGTTCACTGTCCGTCTTCCCTCCTAAGCCACTTCCCAGCCCTCCTCTAGGAGGGCACGCTGCGAGTTGGCGCTACTTTAGTGTCTGTGGCGGTGGACACAGGGAAGCCAGGCTGCGGTCTCGGGGGACAGACCGAGGGGCCCCCACTTTGTCTACAGCCTCACGCCCCAGGAAGGCTACCTCGTATGCCACCCTTGCCCAGGGCTTGCCAGGCCCATGCCAGTCCTGGGCTGCTGGCAGATGGAAGCCTCCCTGTAGGGAGAGGGCAGGAGGGAGGCTCAGCCCCTGCTCTCCCCGGCTCTGTTCTCCAGCCTGAGCCTGGCCTGCCTCCCCATGCAGTCGCTCCCCAGGCCTCTGCGCTCCACCCTCCTGTCTTCCTGTCGCTCAGGGTGACTCCCTAATGACTATAATCAGGGTGTGCACTGAGATGCAAGGGAGGGACAGCCAGCTTCTCTAGCCACCTAGTCCATTAGTGGGGCAGTGGCCTGTCACAGCTGTCCAGAGGTAGATGAGCCTGGACGGGCCAGAGGGGACTGTGGGGCGTGGGAGGAGAGCCCCTGCCATTTCTACCCCTCTGTCCTCTCCCATTCCCTGGTCCTCCTGCTTAGGAGCTCTGCTCTAATTATAAATGGTTTGACAACTTTAGGCCAGGCCCTGTAATTAAAAATAAAGTGGAAGACAGGCAGCATTGTCTCCTAACATGCCTTTAATTGGTGGAGTTAATTTTAACGGGGCCTGGCTGGTGCCTTGGAGGAGGGAATTCCAGAATTAGGGCTCTTGCTGGCATCCCCTGGAGGGCTCACCCTGCAGTACCTACTCACTGCCTCCCCCCAGCTGGGAGCTCCTTAGGGCAGTGTCTTTGTTTATTTATTTATTTTTATCCCCAGCGCCTGGCACATAGGAAGCACTTAACAGATATTTGTGGAATGAACAAAGGACCAAGTGGCCTATGGCCTGCTTGAGGAAGACCAGGCCCTCCTGGCTCCCCAGTCTGTTGTTTTCTTTTCTGCCCAGAAGGGGTTCTTACTCTGAGATCACATCTTTGAGCTAAGATGTTCTTCTAGTCAGGGGTGGTGACTTACAAGGAACAGAAAGAAGATAGGGCTGGCGCGGTGGCACCTGCCTGTAATCTCAGCAGCTAGGGAGGCTGAGGCAGGAGGATCGCAAGTTCAAAGCCAGCCTCAGCAACTTAGCAAGGTCCTGTCTCTAAAATGAAATATAAAAAGGCTGGGGATGGGGACTGGGGTTGTGGCTCAGTGGTAGAGCGCTCGCCTAGCACATGCGCGGCCCGGGTTCGGTCCTCAGCACCATGTAAAAAGTATTGTGTACAACTAAAAGCAAATAAATAAATATTAAAAAAAAAACAAAAGGCTGGGGATGTGGCTCAGTGGTCAAGCGCTCCTGGGTTCAATCCCCAGTACCCAAACCAAAAACAAACAAAAACTCTGAGGTGATAAAGGGCCCTGAAAGGGCAAGGAAGGGGCTCTGGTGGACGTCCCAGGACAGGAAGGGAAAAGAGCTGGGCATTCAGCGGGTGGAGCAGGAACCAGGGCAACCAGGAGCCTATCTCCTCTCTCCAGCCCCCACGACCACCACAGCCCAAACAACTCTCTGGGGTCTCCCATCCCCTTGGGGACTGCCTTCTTCCAGTAGGGAACAGCTTTTCCCTGTTAACTTCAGTTTAGGCTGAAATTAAAAATCCTTTTTTGGTTCTCTGTACATTCCCTCAAACAGACTGGCATTTTTAAATTTAACTATCCTTTAAAAGTCAGAAAATAGTGGCTGGGGGTGTAGCTCCGTAGTGGAGCACATGCTTAGCAGGAGTGAGGGCCTGGATTTAGTCCTTAGCACCACCTCCCTGGCCAAAAAAAAAAAAAAAAAAAAAAAAAAAAGGAAATAGTAATAGAAAATACAAATGGAGGAGTCAGTTTTCCAAAGGGTCCACTTCAAATGGTAGGAATTCTGGCAGAAGTATAAACACACTCTGACTCACTCAGTGACTTTCTTTCTCTGACCTCCCTAGAACTGGGACAACACTATCTGTATCCCCAGGAGGTGCCTCGGTGAAGGCCACAGCAGAATTGTCCCAGTCTTTGGAGGGAAACCCTTTGTAGGCACATAGTAGGTGCTGCTACTATGTGTATCAATAAATACAGAGCATTCTATTTCCCGTCAAGTGCAGCAGTTTAGCAAGATATATTATTCTCTCCTAAGAGCAGCAAAAAAGACCCCATGAGATAACACTTTCTATAGATCAAACCTTTTGGATCTGAGCCTCCCTCATCCCCGTCTCCCATCAACCAAGCTTCATTCTAAATCTTGCCAGTTTCATAAGAGGCTGAATAATGTTTTTGAAATATTCAACCCATGTGTTCCTATTGCCTGGTGGCCCCCCCCCCCCCCCCACTGAGTCAATGGCATCTAAGCCTCTGGGGAGGGCGGCTACAACCTAGAACAAAGAAGTCAATTGAGCCGTGCTATGGATTTTTTAACTGGAGGCAGACGCAGATACAATAGTCTATGAGCAAAGCGATTTTGATTTGCAAGAGCTAGAGCTTAAGAGAGAAACTGTTGAGCTTTAAATTCCAAAAAGCTTAGTTTAAACTCATTGAATTTTTAAAGTTAACCATAGAATGCCTAGGGATGTAGTAGATGTTTGAGTGTTGATTGAATTAACCTTTCTCTAGTGTGCAAAAATCTATCTATGTATCCATGCTTTTCTCATGCAATGCTTCTAAAATTAGATTGCAGATTCCATGAGTGATAGTAGTTAACATTGTGCATACATAGTAGCTTACTGTGTGTTAGGCACTAGCTCTATGCTGTGTTTGCTGTATCTCATTTAATGCTCAGTCAACCTCATAAAGGTAGGATCAGGATTATCTCACATGAAAGATGAGCTCGCGCTAGGTGCGGTGGTGCATGCCTGGAATGCCAGTGACTTGGGAGCCTGAGACAGGAGGATTGAAAGTTTGAGACCAGCCTCAGCAACTTAGCAAGACCTTGTCTCAAAATAAATAAAAAGGACTGGGGATGTGACTCAGTGGTAAAGACCCCTGGGTTCGATCCCCACTCCCCCCCCACCAAAAAAAAAAAAAAAAAAAAAAAAATCTCACGCAAATTGCCCATGACCTCCTAGCTATAAAAATGTGTCTCTGTCTTCAAGTTGAGGCCGTCACATCAGTTTCCATTGCTCTTCCTCCATCCAGGTTCTTGCGTGTGCTCTTCTCTCTGCTGGGAGTATCTGTTGATACCTTGTCTGCTTGGGGAAATCAAACCCCCTAGTCCTGAGGCCTCCAGGGAGTGGTCATTACTTCCTTTTCCAAGCTACAGCCATGCCTGTGCACACAAAGGTTTTTGCACTTTCTGTACAAAACTTCACTATAATTCTCTGCGCATTTTGGTCCTTCTCATTTCTTGCTCTGAGAGTAGCTGAGTTTTCTTCAGAGTTCTAGAATCTAGCAAATTTTGGCATGTGTAGGGGTGGAGGGTTGATTGGGAAATGAATGACTATAGGAATGGATGAATGGGGAAACAGTTCACCAGGGAGCAGGGACCTGAGGATGGTCGCCCTCCACGCATTCTTCCTGGGAAGCTGGGGAGCCTAAGAAAAGGGCAGAGCCAGAATTTAGATTGAGCTGTGGGGCCTGTTCTCCGCACCCTCTCCTTCACTTTTCTCTGATCGTTCAGACCCCTAGGGGGTGATGGAGACCACAGGCAAGTCTGCCAAGACTCTGACTATTTGTCCCCTGCTTCCTTCTAGGCTCCCAGAATCTCCTGCACGAGCAGGGGTCAGACAGACGGACACGAGGATGCCGTCAGGCCATCTGAGGGCCTGGGGCCTGAGATGTACCCACTTACAGCAGCCTGGCTATATGGAGGAAATCCAGAATGGTCTCCAATCTGAGACATGAGGGCTGATGGGACAAACCAGGGCCCCCAGGAGCAGGACAACTCAGTCATCAAGACAAATAGTATTTTCTAAGAGCCCTAATAAGGAGATAGCTAAGATGGTGGATAGCTGAGAGCCATAAGAGGTGTTTAAGTATTTTTACCTGATATTCATGCATTTATCTAAGAATCTTTCTATGCCAGTGAACACTATGTGACGCACCTGTAAGTTTGAGCTGTTAACACGTGTATACTTGTTAAGGCAAAAAGTATATAACCAGGTGAGGTTGGCTAGAGGGGTGGTTGGAGTTGGAGAGGTTGTTGGAGCTGGAGAGAGAAGTTAGAAGAAGGAAGAATAAAGAACCTATTCATTTCCAATCTGCCTCCGAAATCTTTTCCACGGTATTGTTGCTGCAGACGGCAACAAGTGGTGGCCCATACAGGGAGTTCGGAATTGGCATGGTAAGAAAATCTAGGAGTCTCGTCAGAGTGGTTAAAATGGGTGTGAAAATAACTAAGACCCGAGTGATAAAGGCTATGGGAAAATTCTTTGATATAGCTGGCTCAGTTGATAGTGAAGAGGAAAGTGATCATGAAAGCATAGCCTCCGCTGAGTCAGTTAGGACCAGTAAGGATAGTATTAGTGTGGGCTCAAAAAAGACAAAGATCCGAGCTGCTAAATCTATTTGAGAATTATTAGAGATAGCTGAAGAATACATGCTTTCAACTGAACCTGGGACTCAGGATGTTACTACCAATGAAAATAGTAGTAGTGAAGAGGAGTCAAATAAAAGTGACCATGAAAGCACAGCCTCCTCCGCTGAGTCAGTTAGGAAGGAACGTCAAGTGGAAGAATCCTTTGTGCCCTCATGGGTTGAATCAATTACACAAACTATGAACGGTCTTTCTAGGCACTTGTGTGCCCTTGCAACAGAGATTAACGGTCTTTCTGAGCGCTTGCATGCCCTTGAATATCAAAACTCGCAGGGACAATGGGATCTGCCAGTATTTGAAAATGAAAATGGACAGAGGTACCACCAATCAATAGATTTTAAAACTGTAAAAAATTTCAAAGAGGCAATAATGACATATGGGCCCCAAGCTCCTTTCACGTTGAGCATGTTGGAGTCCCTTTAACACTTTAACTTTAACCCCCACAGACTGGAAAGGCTTATGTAAGGCAGTATTGAGCGGGGGACAATACTTGATTTGGAGGTCACAATTCAAGGAATTTTGTGTAGAAACAGCTAAAAGAAATGCGACTGCAGGATTTCCAGACCGTAACGTAGATATGTTAACTGGAGAAGGGCAGTTTGCTGATTTACAGGTTCAGATTCAGTATGATCCTGGAGTTTACGCTCAAATATACGCCGCAGCTGTTAGGGCATGGAAGACTTTACAAGGAACTGGTGACTTACAGGGTAGCTTGTCTAAAGTAATTCATGGACCTAATGAACCATATGCTGACTTTGCTGATAGGCTTTTGCGAACTGCAGGTAGAGTGTTTGGAGATGTTGATCAAGCCATGCCATTAGTTGTTCAGGCGGCATATGAAAATGCTAACAAATATTGTCAAGATGCTATCAGACCTTGGAAATCTAAAAGGGACCTTTCTGTATATATAAGACTATGCAAAGATATAAATGACGCCTTTGTCACAGGAAATGTGATTTCAGCAGCAATGAGAGGTGCTTCCCCTCAAAATTTCACAAAAAGGACTCAACCTAAAAATTATTATAATCAGTCAGGTTATTCTAGACAATATCCCCAAAGAAAAATAAGACCAAGCTCATATCATGCCCCAGGCCGCCGCCCCAGGTGTTAAAAAGGAACCATTGGGCTAATAAGTGCAGATCTAAATTTGATATTTATGGAAACATTTTGTCTAGGAATTCAAAAAACGGGGCACGGGGCCCAATGCCCCGGGCCCACAAATGTACGAGGCCTTAGAGGAAGAGTATCCTCAAACATCCATCCAGATGATTCCTTGACACAATCCCTCTTACCCATTGACTCCTTCGTTAGAGGAACAAGAGGAAGTGCAGGACTAGACCTCTGTTCCACTGCCCGAATAGTGCTAACACCTGAAATGGGGGTTCAACTGATTCCCACGGGAGTCAGGGGACCTCTTCCCTCAGGAACTGTAGGACTTATCCTCAAGCGAAGCTCTAAAAGCTTATCAGGTTTTCAAGTGACTCCTTGGTGTAATAGACTCAGACTACCAAGGAGAAATTAAGATTATGCTTAGTTCACCTCGAGGCATTTGCTCTGTTAACCAAGGAGATAGAATTGCTCAGCTGCTTCTCCTTTCCAGTTTACATGACTCATTTAAGAGTATGCCTCAAAATAGGAACAATAGAGGATTTGGTTCCACTGGCTTGGGACCTATGGCTTGCTGGGTTCAGGATTGTTCACGGAGGCCTATGTGCAAAATAAAAATTCAAGGTATAGAGATGGAGGGATTGATTGACACTGGGGCTGACTCTTGCATTATCAACGTACGACAATGGCCCAAACACTGGCCTCTGCAGAAGGCTTCAAATAGTTTGAGAGGCTTGGGATATTCTAATACCCCAGAACAAAGTGCAACAGTTTCAAAATGGGAGGATGATGAAGGGCATCAAGGAACATTTCAGCCTTATGTTTTGTCCAGTTTGCCAGTTACCTTATGGGGAAGAGATGTTTTTACAACAAATGGGATTACATCTCACAACCAAGCCCGCAGGTGTTACAAAAGGAAATCATCACCAAAAAGGTAAAGGATATTTTTTTAGGGGCACTAAGAAAATAATTTTAAAAATACAATGGCTTTCTGATAAGCCAGTTTGGGTCCCTCAGTGGCCCCTATCTAGAGAGAAATTACAAGTGACCCACCTACTAGTTCAAGAACAACTAAAAGCAGGACATATAGAACCTTCCACCTCTCCCTGGAATTCCCCCATATTCGTGATTAGGAAAAAATCAGAAAAATGGCGATTGTTACATGATCTTAGAGAAATCAGCAAAACCATGCAAATTATGGGCCCTACCCAACCTGGACTTCCTAATCCTGTAGCTATTCCTAAAAATTTCCATCTTATAACTCTTGATATAAAGGATTGTTTCTTTTCTATTCCTCTACATCCTCTGGATGCTCCCAGGTTTGCTTTTTCAGTTCCTTCTATTAATAATAATGGCCCTGATCAAAGATTTCAGTGGAAAGTTTTATCCGAGGGAATGGCTAATAGCCCCACTATGTGTCAAATCTATGTAGATAAAGTTATTCAGCCTATCAAGAGCAAATACCCAGAGCTGATGTGCCTCCATTATATGGATGATGTTCTGCTTGCTCATCCTAATCAAGAAGTCCTATTCACCATATTTAGTGATATATCAGAAAGCTTGAAACGATATGGACTAAACATTGCTGAAGAAAAGGTTCAAAGTAGATCTCCAATATTATATCTAGGATTCCAAATTATGGATACTTTTATTAGGCCTCAAAAAAATTTAATAAATAAGGAACATCTAGCTACTCTTAATGATTTTCAAAAATTGCTGGGATACATTAATTGGCTTCGCTCTACACTAAACCTTACTACTGGCCAATTAAAACCCTTATTTGATATCCTTTGCGGGAACCCTGATCCATCTTCACCGCGAACATTGACACCTGATGCTAGGGAAGCTTTAAAATTGGTAGAAAAGGCCATTGAAGGATCCCATTGTGATAGAATTGATTTTGCTCGACCGCTGATATTGATCATTAT
The DNA here is from genome assembly GCA_025594165.1 of Tamias sibiricus. Lineage (NCBI taxonomy): Eukaryota > Metazoa > Chordata > Mammalia > Rodentia > Sciuridae > Tamias > Tamias sibiricus. The sequence goes on from CM046657.1 coordinate 113,232,481, forward strand.
TTCTTCACAATATACACCCACAGGAGTATTTTGGCAACAGGGGTCTTTATTATGAATACATTTGCCTGTCTCTCCTAAAAGTACAATTGAGTCTTACACCTCCATGGTGGCTAAACTTATTCTTCAAGGACTTAAGACTTCTACTAAACTCTTTGGTATTCACCCTGCTACTATTATTACTCCCTATCATCACAGGTTGAATATTTATGCTTCAATGATAATGATTGGGCTATAGCTAGATGCTCTACTTCTGCAAATTTTGATAACCATCTTCCTAAGTTTCCTATACTATCTTTTTGTATCAATCATCCCATTATATTTCCACAGATAATAAAAAATCAACCTATTCCTAATGCATTAAATGTATTTACAGATGGGTCCTCTAACGGTACTGCTGCAGTAGTCACTCAAAAAGAGAATATGATTCATATTACTGCCCATAAATCAGCTCAATTAGTAGAACTAGAAGTTATTATTATAGCTCTTGAAAGTTTTAAAGAACAGCCCATAAGTATTTTTTCAGACAGCCACTATATTGTACATGCTGTCCCTAAATCAGAGCTAGCAGGTCCAATAGCACCTCATACTCCAGCCTTTAAATTGATTTTTCAAATTTAAAACCTTCTATGGGAATGTAAAGAACCTTTGTTTATTGGACATATTAGAGCTCATACTAATTTGCCTGGTCCTCTCCATGAAGGTAATCAAAAGGCCGATGCCCTTACTCAAACAATCTTTATATTTTCAGCTGTCCAACAAGCTACCTCGTTCCATTCTCAATTTCATGTTAATAGTACTACTTTACAACAAAGCTTCAAAATAACTAAAGATCAAGCTCTAACAATTGTGAAGGCTTGTCAATCTTGTGTGACACATTTGCCCAATCCACATTATGGGGTTAACCCAAGAGGATTAATGCCCAATCATTTGTGGCAGATGGATGTCACTCATGAGCCAAGTTTTGGAAAATTGCGATTTATCCATGTGACCATAGATACATGCTCAGGCATGATTTTTGCTTCCTTACATACTGGAGAAAAAGTTAAAGATGTTACATCATTATTGTTTACAAGCTTTTGCTGCACTGGGCATTCCCAAAATGCTTAAAAACAGACAATGGCCCTGCATATACATACTCATCTTTCAAACAGTTTTGCTCCAAATTCAGTATACTTCATAAGACTGGTATCCCATATAATCCTCAAGGCCAAGGTATAATTGAACGAGCTAATCGCACACTCAAACTTATGCTTTTGAAACAAAAAGAAGGAAATTGGACAAATCCTAAAGATAGATTAGCCGTTGCCCTTTTTACTTTAAATTTTTTAACTTTGGATTCCAAAGGATATTCGGCTGGAGACAGACACTGGAATCCACATCAACAACATAAACCTTTGGTTTACTGGAAGGATGTTCTTTCAGGTACATGGAAAGGCCCAGACCCAGTATTAATTTGGGGGAGAGGATCTGTTTGTGTTTTTCCACAGCATGTAACCTCGCCGGTGTGGATACCATCAAGATTAATGAAACAGGTACCAAATAAAAAAGGCCAAGATGAAGTTGTTGCAGAATCAAGATTAATAAAACAAGTGCCAAATCAAAAGGGCCAAGATGAAGTAGTTGTGGAGTGATTCCCTTAAAAGAGGTATCAATCCGCGCACCTGCGCGAGTTTGTCTCTTTTCCGACAAAGGAACCTCATCTTTGCCTTTTCAGCTAAGAAATTTTTAAGCTGCGTGCTTTTTCCTTCAATAAATTCACAACTTAATTCTCATTCCTCCCGGCCGGGACGAGAGGATCTCTCTTTAGTGTGCACACAATTGTGTTTTTCTTTTTTATATATGTCTTTATGTCTGTGCACTTGTCTAGATTTCATGTAAATGTCACGTCACAAATATATGTCTTTATGTCTGTGTGTCTGTCCAGATTTCATGTTAATGTGATGTGACAAATAACAAAAACCGAGTGCTCATGAAAAAAAAAAAAAAGAGAGAGAGAGAGGATCCAAATAATTTATATTCTTTTTAGTTAAATACAATAATGAAGGTAACTTCAAAATTTATTTATAAGTATCTCTAAGACTTCTCTTCAGCAAGGAATATGACTGATACTGTTTAACCTGATATTTTGGTATTTGTCATGGGATTGTTTATTAGTAATTAACTTTATTTGTTAAAATAAGCTGATTAATTTAAATTGTTTCAACAGGTATATTTATGGAAGGTTGCTGTGTATGCAGAGGCTCAAAAGTTCCAGCTAACAAATTATTTTTCTAATATGCTCTTAGCTTTAATTTATCTTAAATGTAGTGTTTTGTCAGCTAAATGCCTTCAGTCTTTCTTTACTCCATTCTGAATGTGATATTTTGTCAGCTTATGTTCCTGGGAGCTCAAGCAGCAATGTGTGTGAGCAGAAATCAACTTCAATTTCCTGATCTAATAATTCTATTTTTTAGTTTGACAACTCACTTCTTGACTCAGTGCTGAAATAGCACTGCCTTTCCTCTAATGATTAATGCTTGAGTTTCTAGGTAGCAGGCCCTGAAGATTTGTCGGTGGCATTGTCTAGACATAAAAAAGACGGCTGCTGCTACAGCTGCAGGGATCGCAATCTTTACAAGCATCCCTGCTGCTCAAGCATCAAACAACTTCACCAGCAGTGTGGCCTCTGCTCTGCATGCACGAGGCCTCCTAGACCAATGTGTTAGCAAGTGGACATCTTGCTAAAAAAGATGTTTGGGACATTGCACGGGACAATACCTTGCGGGTATTTGTCTAGAGAACTCAGTGCGTTACTTAAATGGAACTTAGGGCAGCTGATTTGTTTAAAGAACTTGATAGGCTATGGAACTTGGCTCGTCAGCAAAAAGCTTGCCGCCTTAGAACCGGAGCATCTCCTCATGATTGGACGGCTGGTAGTCAATAACAGGACAGTCTCATGTGGCCGACATATCAACCTAAGATAGGAGTCAAGGGCACAGCCTTGATTATCCGATGACGGGTAAGAATGTTGGTTGCACATGTAGACGCCTAAAACAGACACAGTCGATCCTGATGTGGTGAGAGCTCACCCATCTATTTATCCCTCTTTTAAAACAAAAGGGAGGATATGTAACAGCCCTAATAAGGAGATAGCTAAGATGGCAGCTAGCTGAGAGCCATAAGAGGTGTTTAAGTATTTTCACCTGATATTCATGCATTTATCTAAGAATCTTTCTATGCCCGTGAACACTATGTGATGCAATTGTAAGTTTGAGCCATTAATACGTGTATACTTGTTAAGGCAAAAAGTATATAACCAGGTGAGGTTGGCTAAAGGGGTGGTTGGAGTTGGAGAGGTTGTTGGAGCTGGAGAGAGAAGTTAGAAGAAGGAAGAATAAAGAACCTATTCATTTCCAGTCTGCCTCCGAATTCTTTCCCACGGTATTGTTGCTGCAGACGGCAATAGCTGCAGGCGGCAACAGTATTTATTACTTTTTTCTTTTTGTGGTGCTGGTGACTGAACCCAGGATCTTACACATGCTAGGCAAACACATTTTCCTATTCAAGTTACATCCTCAACCCTATATTTTATTTGTTGACATAGGGTCTTGTTCTGTTGCCCTGGCTGTTGTTGAACTCCTGGACTCAAGTGATCTTTTGCCCTCAGCCTCTGGAGTGGCTGGAACTGCGGGCGTGTGCCACCACGCCCAGCTCAAGATAAAGAATATTTTAATGTCATACTAGGAAAAATAAACAGGCATGGTTTGGGTACCTGATTTTGTAAATAAAGTTTACTGGAACTAGGGCCAAGGTTAGTGTAAGTCAAGTGAGACAGGGTTTTCTAAGTACAGGGTTGGATCCTGCCTTTATGTAAAACTATGACTTTGCTCTGATTATTATGCATTAATTTTGATTTTTTTTCGAAAAATATTGTAGTAAAATAGTAGTTACTATGATTGCTGAGTTCTGGGCCACTGCTTTACATTTTTTTCACCTTTGTTTTTTAGTTGTAGGTGGACACAATACCTTTATTTTATTTTTATATGGTGCTGAGAATCGAACCCAGTGCCTCGTACACACTAGGCAAGCGTTCTACCTCTGAGCCCCAGCCCCAGCCCCCCACTGCTTTACATTTTGTTCCTGAAGTGACTGTCTGAATCTCCTTACCCTGGCCATGTCCTGGGCGGTGGGGCCTGTGTCAGAGGGGCTTAGGGGCTTGGCCAGGGCAGCTGCCTCTCGATGATGCCTTCAGAGCATGGTGAGGAGGGCACAGGCTAGATTTCAGTTCCTATTCACTTCTCAGAACATTCTGCCAACTCTATGGGGTGGCCTCATCTGGGGGAGCCCACAGGTTGGTTCAACCAGCCCCTTCAGTGGCTGAGCAGCAAAGACAGAACCAATGCCCAGGACCATGGAGGCCAAACTACCCTTCCGTGGAAGGCAGGGGGAGCTCTTTGATTGGTGCTAAAACATTACATAAGCCTCCCCCCATGACGAGGCATCCCCTGAGGAGGAAGCCAGGGTAGAAAGACCAGAAGCTCTGCTGAGCAATTTGAATCTGGGATCGGCTGTTTACCCCAGGAGATTTCAGTATTGAAAGGGAAGTGACTCAGTTACCTTACTTGGCAAGGTGAAATATTCTTTGCTGTCTGTAGAAAGAGGAGCTTTGAAACAGATAAAATAAAATTTCTGAGATGTCCTAAATTTAATTAAAATGGCGGGAGGGACAGATAAGAGAAGTTAACCAGTTAACAGCTACTAGCCAAAACTAACAAAGAGTATGCTGCAGTTCTTAATGTGCATTAGGACTTTGACAACCTGGACGTGGTGGTGCATGCCTGGAATCCCAGAGACTTGGGAGGTTGAGGCAGGAGGATTCCAAGTTGAAGGCCAGCCTGGACAACTTAATGAAACCCTTTATCAAAAGAATGGAAAAAGTTAGGGATGTAGCTCAGGTGGAGCACGCCTGTGTTCAATCCCTTGTACCTTGCACACACACAAAAGACCTTGACTTCAAGCCCAAGGTTACTGACCCTCAGATGCCAACACCTCCTATCTCTGTATAAGCTTTCCAGACTACAACCCCAAGGAATCCAGAAGCAGCAAGTACTTCCCTCATTAACTGTCCTATTCCCAAACTTGACCTATTTTGAGTCACCCTGTTGCTCATATCTATAGCCAATGTAAGTTCAATGTAAACAATTTATGTTTTCCTTTTCCAAAGTTGGTTGTAAAAATGTTTTTGACTCTTAGATCTGGTAAACATTTTCCAACTGTTATCTAGTCTTGCTGCTGGGAGGTGCAGATCTTGTCCTATGTCCTGGTCCTTTTCTGGCCAGCATCTGTAAGGGCTCAACAGACCTTTTTATTTCAGAAAACCCTTGGTTTCTAGAGTTTTACTTCAATGGAAAGAATTGTGAAGGAGCCCTAATTAGGAAGGGCTGTTGTAGCTAGCTGGAAGCCATGGGTTCCACCTGATATGTATGTGACGCACCTGTAGGCACCCGCAAACCTGAAGGTATATAACCGGGTGAAAGCGGTCCGAGTTAGGAGAACGGAGAATTCAGTCAGCCGGGCAGTCACTCGGTCGGTCAGAAGAATCAGAGCGGTCAGAACGTAGGCAGAGCGGTTACAGAAGAGAAACCAGATAGAAGAAGTAATGACTGGTCAGAGTTAGGCCGAGACTCCTGAGGAAGACGGAAGACAGAAGACAGAAGAAGGAAGAAAGAAGAGAGAAGAAAGAATCTTTCTCTCTAAAAATCTATCTTTCTCTCTAAGCTCTAAGAAGTAAAAGTAGTAAAAGCTTAACTCTGCCTCCGAGAGTTTTCCTCCCGGTTTTCGGTAGCTTACAGAATTGTATTAAGCCGTATATACTCCAAGGCACATGCTTGTAATCCCAGCCACTTGGGAGGCTGAGGTGGGAGGATTACAAATTCTAGGCCAGCTCCAGCAACTTAGTGAGACCCTGTCTCAAAATTAAAAGGACTGGGAATATAGCTCAGAGATAAAGTGCCCCTGTACCAGAGAGAGAGAGAGAGAGAGAGAGAGAGAGATGGGTGGGGGAGAGGGAGAGGGAGAGGGAGAGGAGGGAGAGGGAGAGAGAGAGAGAGAGAGAGAGGGAGGGAGGGAGAGGGAGAGGGGGAAAGGGCTGGGATGTAGCTGAGTAGTAGAGCAACTCTGGGTTCCATCCCTAGTACCCCACCAAAACAAAACAAAAGAAAGAACTGTATTAGTTAATAATATTGCTGTGTAACAGATAAACCAGAATTTATTGGCTTAAAACAATAAATTTTATTATCTCTCACAGTTTTTATGGGTCAGGATTTCAAGAAGGGAAAACTTTTCTCAGCTCTGTGATTGACTGTAACCACAGTTGGAATGCTTGGAGGCTCAAGGCTGAAGTTGTGTGAGGACATCACAGGGTCTAAAGATCGGATTCTTTTTTTTTTTTTTTTTTTTTCATTTCTCCCCTCCCCCTCCTCCTCCTCCTTCTCCTCCTCCTCCTCCTTCTTCTTCACTGGGGATTGAACTCAGGGGTACTCTACCCCTGAGCTCCATCCCTACTCCTTTTTATTTTAGTTTTTGAGATAAGGTCGGAATTGCTGAGGCTGGCCTTGGCCTCGTGGTTCTCCTGCCTCAGACTCCCAAATCACTGGGATTACAGGTGTGTGCCACCGGGTCTGGCTGAGAATTGAATTCTAGGGCGGCCACTCACGTGAACAGCCAGCTGGCACAGGCTATTGATAGGAGGTGTCAGTTTATTTCCATGTGGTTTTCTTCACAGGAAAGCTTGAGTGTTTATATGTCCGCTGGCTTTGCGCAGAGCAGCAATCTGACAAAGGGTGGAGGGGAGCGAGCTCCCAATGAAAACCATATTCTTTTATAACTTACCCTTAGAAGTCATGTAACTTCCCTTCTGCCACATTCTACTAGTTGAAAGTGAGTCACTAAGTCCACATTCAAGGGGAAACAAATTAAATTCTTCCTCCTCCTCCTTCCTCCTCTTCCTTTCCCTTCTCTTCCTCTCTGCCTCTTTCTCCTTTATTGGGGGGAAGTACTGGGAATTGAACACAGGGCACTCTATCACTAAGCCACATCTCCAGCCCTTTTTGTGTTTTATTTTTTGGTACCAGGGATTGAACTTAGGGGCACTTGATCATTGAGCTGCATCCCCAGCCCTATTTTTGTGTTTTATTTAGAGACAGGTCTCACTGAGTTGCTTAGTGTCTCACTGTTGCTGAGGCTGGCTTTGAACTTGCGATCCTCCTGAGCCACTGGGATTACAGGCATGTGCCACCATGCCCGGCTGTTGTTTTTTTTTTTTTTAATTTTGAGACAGCATCTTGCTAAATTGCTTAGGGCCCCACCAAATTGCTGACGCTGCCCTTGAACTTGCAATCCTCCTGTTTCAGCCTCCTGAGTAGATGGGATTCCAGACATGTACCACCAGCTAGACTCCACCTTTTGAAGAAATGATTGTCAAAATATTTTAAGGGCTTTGTTGGTTTTTGGTTGGTTTTCTGCAGTACTAGGAGTTGAGCCCAGGGCCCTACCACTGACCTATACCCCCTAGCCCTTTGAGGACATCTTTGAAACTTCCTCAAGAATAAAGTTATATTCAGTTACAGAGCGATAAAGAATGTCATATTTTTGCACATCTCATTTATGACTATATGTTTATGCCATCTGTCTAAATACTTTTTGGGCACTGGGGGTGTTTGCTCAGTCACAGAATATGCTTTGCTTAGCATGAGCAAGTCCTTGGTTAGATCCCCAGAACAGCAAAAACAGATAAAAACAAACATCTTGGCTTTGACCTCTCACCAGCTCTCACTAGGGGTTGTTAGAGATAAGGGGTGCTGTGAGGAATCAAACCTGTGCTGGGAAGTAGCTCAGCAAGGCAAACTTTCTACTTCTGCAGAAGGCCCCGCACAGAACTGAGTCTGGCTGGCAAAGACACTAGGGTGAGCAGTCTGCTTGTTTTTATTTCAAACGCAGCACTGCCCCTTGCTGTGATAGGAGGAGCTTGGGATTACCATCTACATGATTGGCTAATTTAAAAATTGGGGTGGGCAAAAGGAAAGGCTATAGTTAAAATGGCTATGATTGGATACCTGCGGGCCACCCTCCAGAGATTGGATCCAGGAATTTAGATAGGCTATGGTTTGCCTTTCTTACGTCCCAATTTTATAAATACTATCTAAATACTATATTCCCAAAATGGACCTCCAGACTTTCCGTTTCTCCCAGGGTCACCATTACGTCCCAGAACATTGTGACAGCCCCATCACTGTCAGGGCTTCTCTGCCTCCGGTCTGTGCTCTACCCTCCAGTCAGCGCACATTCTTTCTAAAACGCAAACTACATCACCTTCCACGTTAAAACTATTCCAAGGTTCAGCCAGGTGCGGTGGCGGCACACCTGTAATCTCAGCAACTCTAGAGGCTGAGGCAGGAGGATCTCACATTCAAGGCCAGCCTGGGCAAGTTAGGGAGACCCAGTCTCAAAATAAAAAATAAAAAGGGATGGGGCTGTGGATAAGTGGATAAGCACCCCTGGGTTCAATCCCTAGTATCAAAAAAAAAAAAAAAAAAAAAAAAAAAAAAAAACCCAAAAAACAAAAAACCCCAAACAAGAACAACAACAAACAAAAGGACAACATTAATATTATCTTTAGGGTCCACTCTAATCCAGTGTGACCTATTCTTAACTTTACTATGTCTGGAGAGAAACTATTTCCAAGTAAGGTCACATCACAGACTCCTGATGGACAAGTTTGGGGGGACACTCTATTTACTAGTACAGGAAACAAGTCTTCACTAGGCTCCCCACCCCCCGCCCTCCCCAGTACTAGGAATTAAACACAGGGCCTCATGCATACTAGGAAGTTTTTGTTGTTGTTGTTGTTGTTGTTTTTTAGTATACTGGGAAACAGAAGTGCTTTACTACTGAGCTATATCTCTAGCCCTTTTTTTTTCTTTGGCACTGGGGATTGAACTCAGGGGCACTCAACCACTGAGCCACATCCCCAGCCCTATTTTGTATTTTATTTAGAGACAGGGTCTCACTGAGTTGCTTAGCACCTATCCCATTGCTAAGGCTGGCTTTGAACTCACAATCCTCCTGTCTCAGCCTCCTGAGCGCTGGGATTATAGGTGTGTACCACTGCATCTGGCTCATCCCCAGCCCTTTTTATTTTTATTTTGAGACAGGGTCTCAATAAATTGCTGAGACTAGCCTTGAACTTGCAATCCTCTTAACCTAGATTCCTGAGTAGCTGGAATCGCAGGCATCTGGCACCACGCCCAGAGCTAGGCTGGTTCTGTACAACAAATTTTGCTCTTAAGGAGCCCAGATCCTTGTGCAGAAGGAGCAGATTACCAACAGGAGAGATGTGGAGATGGATACAGGGTTTGTTTGGTGATGCTGGAGACCTGGGAGTGACAGGGACAAGGTGGGGAGGAGAGCAGAGTGCGATTGTGGACACCTTAGGGCTTATCCTATGGGTGATTGGAAGCCAGCAGAAAGTTTTAGGCAAGAAAAGGATAAGGGCAAATGTGCCTAGAAAGATGACCCTGGGTGGTGTGGGGAGTTGCAGGGGGTGAGACTGGAGGTTGGCCAACTGGGTAGAGGCTGGGGCTCATCTAGGCAGCGATGGGAAGCTGTGGCTGCCGGTGTGGATGCTGGCCAGTTTGCATTGACTGTTCTTCCAGAAATAAACACCATGGACCCGCAACATAAACATGGTTTTGCAGGTAGAACTTGACCTTCATAAAAAGAAGGCAGAGAAAGACATCAGAAATTGTTTTCTCGGAGCAAAGGTTGGATGTTCATTCAGAGGGCCCAAAGTCCAGGCTGTATCCCAATGAGCTAGCTGCGCTCCGAGTGGCATTTAGACAGCCCAGGGTTTGCTTTCCACGGATTCTCCTGGGCAAACCTCCTTCACATGCCTGGTCTTTCTCTTACACTCTCAGGTTCTTGGCAGGTGCAATTTTTGGAGAAACTTGAAACTTTTCAACAGTGCCCAGTGGGTAAAGGAGGCCATAGGCCTGAGCGTAGGCCTGGGGAGGCCCTTTCCTGGAAGGCTGTGAAGTGCCCCCTTCTGCAGGGCTGAGGAGATCTTCCACAGGCCAATGACAGTGTGAGTGCCTGGGGAGTTGTGAGACCTCAGGGTCCGACTCCCTGGCTGGCCTGTTCCCTGGCTGCTGCTCAGTGTGCAGACCTCCCTTTAGGACATTGCTATGCACACCTCTTTCAGCAGTCCTAGACAAAGGAGATATCCCACAGCCTGCCATTAATGTGGGTTTGAGATGTTAGTATCATCATGGGTGGTAGTTGATTGGCAGTTGAAAGGCCTCAGGGCCAGGCTTGGGACCACCTAAGGTCTGGTAGAGGGGGGTAGGGTGAGGAAGGAAATGTGCAGGAGTGCAATCCAAGAGAGAGGGGGTGTCTGGGGAGTGGATGCTTCCTGCTGCACCCCAGACAACTGCTTTCATTGATTGATTCATTCTATAGGGAAAAATTACAAAAAGACTTTGAAATGGACCCAAATGATTATTGGGTGCCATGTCTAGCATACTTCTGTGTGTGTGTGTGTGTGTGTGTGTGTGTGTGTATGTGTGTAATTTTCAGGTTTTCATGGTCTCTGAGCTATGTTACAGCTCTAGAATTTGTAGAACACCGGCTATAATGCATTGAGGAAAGGTCAGTTGAGAGTATGGCAAGGAGATGGTCTCCTACAGTCAGGGAGCAAGCCCCCACCAGACGCAGAATCAGTGGGAAGCTTGATCTTGGACTTCCAGCTTCTGGGACTTACTTAAGCACCAAATTTCTGTTGCTTAAGTCACCCAGTCTAGGGTATTTTGGTATGGTACGCCAAACAGACTAGGATGCAGGAGCCCTGTTTGGGGATTGACTTGAATTGCAGTTGACTATGAGCCGTGGAGATTTGGGCTTTGTCGCCTCTCGTAGTCTCTCGGGACTTGTTGCGGGATCTCGAGTGACTTGGCCGAAATTGCTGATCGGGTCAGCGCCATTTTTGGTGGTGTGTTTGGCGTGAGTTAGTCGTTGTTAGAACCAGAGAGAAAAGTTATCAGAATAAAAAGCTGTTTTTCTCCAGTTTGCTTCTGAAGTTTTTCCCGCGGCTCTGTTGCTCCAAGCGCTTCAGGCGGCAACAGGTGGCGGCCCGTACGGGGAACTTCGGAGCGGACAGGTAAGAACTGAAAGGTCTCTAAAGATGGGTTCGAATATAACTGAATCCCAATTGATAGAGGCTATGCAAAGACTCCTTGATATACCTGACTCTGTTCTCAGTGAGGAGGATATAGACAAAAGTGAAAGTGATCAAAAAAGTGTAGATTCCACTGGGCCAACTAAGACCAGTAAAGAGAGTATTGGAAGAGACCCAAAAATGACAAAAATCCAAGCTATTAAAGCTATTCGGGAGTTATTGGTAAAAGCTGAAGGATACTTGCTCTCACTGGAACCTGGGCCTCAGGATATTGCTGTCAGTGAAATTAGCAGTGGTGAGGAATCTAGTAAAAGTGATCCTGAGAAAATGAGGAAAAAGAAACTAAAAAAGACTGAGAAAAAGGACGGTCAGGTAGAGGAGTCACTTGTGTCCTCTACTCCCCCATGGGTGGAATCCATTACAGAAAATATGAAGGGTATTACTAGGCATTTGCATGCCCTAGAAACAGAAATAAAAAGTCTTTCTGATCGCTTATGCGCTCTCGAGGACAACTCACAGATGCATTGGGAACCGCCAGCATTTGAAAAGAAAAATGGACAGAGTGTCCATCAGTCAGTAGATTTCAAAACAATAAAAAATCTCAAAGAGGCAGTAATGATTTATGGGCCCCAAGCTCCTTTCACGTTGAGTATGCTGGAGTCCCTTAACACCTTTAGCTTAACCCCCTCAGACTGGAAAAGTCTATGTAAAGCAACATTAAGCGGGGGGGCAATTCTTGGTTTGGCGATCGCAATTCCAAGAACTTTGTATAGAAACAGCTAAAAGAAACGCGGCTGCAGGGTTTGAAAACTATAATATAGACATGCTCACAGGAGAAGGGCAATTCGCAGACTTACAGGCTCAAACAGATTATGACCCAGATGTATATGCTCAGATAAATGCAGCTGCCTTAGAGGCATGGAAAACTGTACAAAGACCTGGGGATCTACAAGGTAGCTTGTCAAAAGTGATTCAAGGACCTAATGAGCCGTATGCCGACGTTGCTGATCGACTTTTGAGAACTGCAGGTAGTGTGTTTGCAGATGTTGACCAAGCTATGCCATTAGTTGTTCAATTAGCTTATGAAAATGCAAATAAATGGTGCCAAGCAGCCATCAGGCCATGGAGAACTAAAAAGGATCTTTCCGTATATATACAACTATGTAAAGATATAAATGACGCCTTTGTCACAGGAAATGTGATTGCAGCCTCAATGAGAGGTGCTTCCTCTCGAAATTTCACAAAGGCTAAACGTAGACATTATAATCAATCAGGATATTCCAGGCAAAATTATCATAATCAATCAGGCAATTCTAGGCAAAATCCCAAAAGAGAAATAAGACCAAGCTCATACCGTGCCCCAGGCCGCTGCCCCAGGTGTAAAAAGGGAAATCATTAGGCCAATAAATGCCATTCAAAATTTGACATCCATGGAAATCCTTTGTTCAGAAATTCAAAAAAACGGGGCACGGGGCCCAATACCTCGGGGCCCACAAATGTACGGGGCATTGCAGAAGGAGTATCCTCAAGCATCCACTCAGATGCTTCCCTGACACAATCCCTACTACCCATCCACTCCCTCGCCAGAGGAACAAGAGGAAATGCAGGATTAGACCTCTGTTCCACCGCCCGAATAGTGTTAACACCTGAAATGGGGGTTCAACTGATTCCCACAGGAGTCAGGGGACCTCTTCCCTCAGGGACTGTAGGACTTATTATCGGGCGTAGTCCTAAAAGCTTATTAGGTTTGCAAGTGACCCCAGGTGTAATAAACTCAGACTACAAAGGGGAAATAAAAATAATGCTTAGCTCACCCCAAAGTATAACTTCTGTTAATCAAGGAGATAGAATTGCTCAGTTGCTTCTCCTTCCCAATTTACATAATTCATTTAAAATGGGTATGCCTCAAGAAGGGAACAATAGAGGATTTTGTTCCACTGACTCAAGTCCCATGGCTTGCTGGGTTCGAGACTGTTCAAGGAGGCCTATGTGTAAAATAAAAATCCAAGGAATAGAAATGGAGGGATTAATAGATACTGGAGCTGACTCTTCCATTATTAATTTACGCCAATGGCCCAAGCACTGGCCTCTGCAAAAAGCTTCAACCAGTTTAAGAGGCTTGGGATATAATAACCTCCCAGATAAAAGTGCAGTAATTTTAAAATGGGAGGATGATGAAGGCCATAAAGGAACATTTCAGCCTTATGTTTTACCTAATCTACCAGTTACTTTATGGGGAAGAGATATTTTGCAACAAATGGGAGTACACCTTGCAACCAAGCCTGCAGAGGTTAAATGTGAAAACCTACAGGGTAATCTTAACCCTAAAAGAACACATTATCAAAAAGTACAGAGTAATCTTAACCCTAAAAGTAATCATTATCATAAAGGAAAAAGATATTTTTTTTCGGGGCCACTGAGAAAATAATTTTGAAAATACCATGGCTTTCTGATAAGCCAGTGTGGGTCCCTCAGTGGCCCCTATCTAAAGAGAAATTACAAGCGGCCCACCTACTAGTTCAGGAACAATTAGAAGCAGGTCATATAGAACCTTCCACCTCTCCCTGGAATTCCCCCATATTTGTGATCAAGAAAAAGTCAGGAAAATGGCGATTGTTACATGATCTTAGACAAATCAATAAAACCATGCAAGTTATGGGGCCTACTCAACCTGGACTTCCTAGTCCCGTAGCTATTCCAAAAAATTTCCATCTTATTACTCTTGATATAAAGGATTGCTTCTTTTCTATTCCCCTACATCCTCTGGATGCCCCAGATTTGCTTTCTATTCCCCTACATCCTCTGGATCCCCCAGATTTGCTTTTTCCGTTCCTTCTATGAACAATAATGGCCCTGATCAGAGATATCAATGGAAGGTTTTACCACAGGGAATGGCTAATAGCCCCACCATATGCCAAATATATGTGGACAAGGCTATCCAACCCATTAAAAATAAATATCCAAACCTCATGTGTCTACATTACATGGATGATATTTTATTGGCCCACCCTAATCAAAAAATCTTATTTAATATATTCAGTGATGTGGTAGAAAATTTAAAAAAAATATGGATTATATATAGCAGAAGAAAAAGTTCAAACCAGATCTCCCATATTATATTTAGGATTTAAAATCATGGATACTTTTGTTAGACCCCAAAAAATTCTAATAAATAAAGAACATTTGACCACCCTCAATGATTTCCAAAAACTACTGGGAGACATTAATTGGCTTCGCCCTACACTAAATCTCACTACTGGCCAACTAAAACCTTTATTTGACATCCTTCGTGGAGATCCTGATCCATCTTCACCACGAACATTGACTCCTGATGCTAGGAAAGCTTTAAAGTTAGTAGAAAAAGCCATCGAAGGAGCTCATTGTGATAGATTTGATTTAACTCAACCGCTGATGTTGATTATTATTTCTTCACAATATACACCCACAGGAGTATTTTGGCAACAAGGGCCTTTATTATGGATACATTTGCCCGTCTCTCCTAAAAGTATAATTGAATCTTATACCTCCATGGTGGCTAAACTTATTCTTCAAGGACTTAAGACTTCTACTAAAATATTTGGCATTCACCCTGCTACTATTATTACTCCCTATTCATCATCACAGATTGAATACTTAAGCTTCAATGATAATGATTGGGCTATAGCTAAATGCTCTACTTCTGCAAATTTTGATAATCATCTTCCTAAGTCCCCTATATTATCTTTTTGTATTAATCATCCTATTATATTTCCACAGGTAATAAAAAATCAACCTATTCCTAAGGCATTTAATGTATTTACAGATGGGTCCTCAAATGGTACTGCTACAGTAGTCACTAAAAAAGAAAATATGACTTACATAACTGCACACAAATCAGCTCAACTAGTGGAACTGGAAGCTGTGGTAAGAGCTCTGGAAAATTTTAGGGACCCGCCCGTAAACATTTTTTCAGATAGCCACTATATTGTACAAGCCGTCCCAAAATTAGAGTTAGCAGGACCAATAGCACCTCATACTCCAGCCTTTAAATTGTTTTATCAAATACAAAAACTTTTGTGGGCAAGAAAAGAACCTCTATTCGTAGGCCATATTAGAGCACATACTAATTTGCCTGGTCCCCTCCATGAAGGTAATCAAAAGGCTGATGAACTTACAAAAACAATATTTATACTTTCAGTGCTACAACAAGCTACTTTATTCCACTCCCAGTTTCATGTCAACAGCACCACCTTGCAACGTAGGTTTAAAATCACAAAGGAGCAAGCCAGAACAATTGTAAAAGATTGTAAATCTTGTATGACACATTTGCCCAATCCTCATTTCGGAGTTAACCCTAGAGGATTAATGCCCAATCATTTGTGGCAGATGGATGTTACTCATGAGCCAAGTTTTGGAAAATTGCGATTTATTCATGTGACCATAGATACATGCTCAGGCATGATTTTTGCTTCCTTACATTCTGGAGAAAAAGTTAAAGATGTTACATCTCATTGTTTGCAAGCTTTTGCTGCATTAGGCATCCCCAAAATGCTTAAAACAGATAATGGCCCCGCATATACGTCCTCATCTTTCAAAGAGTTTTGCGCAAAATTCAATATATCCCATAAAACAGGCATCCCATACAATCCTCAGGGTCAGGGCATTATTGAAAGAGCAAACCGCACACTGAAAATTATGTTATTAAAACAAAAAGAAGGAAATTGGAAAAGTCCTAAGGACAGATTGGCAGTTGCCCTGTTTACCTTAAATTTTTTAACTTTAGACTCTAATGGTTATTCTGCTGGAGACAGACATTGGAATCCACACCAACAACATAAACCTTTGGTTTACTGGAAGGATGTTCTTTCAGGTACATGGAAGGGTCCAGATCCAGTATTAATTTGGGGAAGAGGATCTGTTTGTGTTTTTCCAAAAGACGAATCCTCTCCAATATGGATACCATCTAGATTAATAAAACAGGTACCACATCAAAATGATCAAGATGAAGTTATTGAAGAATCAAGATTAATAAAAAAGGTACAAAATCAAGAGGACCAAGATGAAGGTACAGAATGATTCCCTCAAAAGAGTCCTTCAAAATATTTCACAACTTAAGTGTCATTCCTCCCGGCCGGGACAAGGAGATCTCTCTTTAGTGTGCACACAATTGTATTTTTTTTTCCTTTTTATACATGTCTTTATGTCTGTACATTTGTCTACATTTCATGTTAATGTGACGTCACAAATATATGTTTGTATGTTTGTTCGTCTGTCCAGTGTGACGTCACAAAGAACAAAGCGCTTATGAAAAAGAAAAAAAATATATATATGGATCCAAATAACTTTAATTCATTTTAGGTTAAGAGTATTCAATTTAGGTAAATAATTTTATAAATGAAGGTACTTTCAATTTTGATTTATAGGTGTCCCTCGGACTTCTCTTTAGCAAACAATATGACTAGTGCTATATAACCTGATATTTTGGTGTTTTGACTTAAGATTGTTTATTTGTTATTAACTTCATTTGTTTAATAGCTCATTAATTTCAATTATCTCAACAGGTAAAAGATTGCTCTGTATACAGAGACTCAAGGGTTCCAGTTAACAAATTATTTCTCTAAAGTGCCTTTACCTTTTCTTTAATCTATCTTTAATGCAGTAATTACCCTCAGTCTTTCTTTGTTTTGTTCTAAATATGATATTTTTCCAACTTATGTTTGTAGAAGCTCAACCAGTGATGTGTGTGAACAAAAATCAACTTTAATTTTCAGCTCAACCAGCGATGTGTGTGAACAAAAATCAACTTTAATTTTCTAATCTAATTATTCTATTTTGTAGTTTGACAACTCGCCTCTTGACTCAGTGCTGCAATAGCACTGCCTTTCCTTTAATAATTGATGCTTGAGTTTCTAGGTAGCGGGCCCTGAAGATTTGCCGGTGGCATTGTCTAAACATAAAAAAGACGTCTGCTGCTACAGCTGCAGGGATCGCGGCCGCCGCAAGCATCCCTGCTGCTCAAACATCAAACAACCTCACCAACAGTGTGGCCTCTGCTCTACATGCATGGGGCCTCCTACATCAACATGTTATAACAAACGGACATTTTGATCTTTCATTGTTTGGGACTTTACGAGACAATGCCTTGCGGGTATTTGTCTAGAGAATTCAGTGTGTTACTTGATGGAACTTAGGGCAGCTGATTTGTTTAAACAATTTGATATGCTATGCAATTTGGCTCATCACCAAAAGGCTTGTCGCCTTAAAGCCGCAACATCTCCTCACAATTGGACGGCTGTTAGTCATCATATATAGTCGATCCTAAAGGGCTCCATTGGATGGCTGGTTAGCCAATGACGGGTAAGATCCCCAGAGGGGACAACCTAAGACAGGCACAGTCGCACGGGACAGTCTCATGTGGCCGACATATCAACCTAAGACAGGAGTCAAGGGCACAGCCTTGATTATCCGATGACGGGTAAGAATGTTGGTTGCACATAGACGTCCTAGAGCATTACCTCTTTTAAAACAAAAAGGGGGAAATGCAGGAGCCCTGTTTGGGGATTGACTTGAATTGCAGTTGACTATGAGCCGTGGAGATTTGGGCTTTGTCGCCTCCCGTAGTCTCACGGGACTTGTTGCGGGATCTTGAGTGACTTGGCCGAAATTGCTGATCGGGTCAGCGCCATTTTTAGTGGTGTGTTTGGCGTGAGTTAGTCGTTGTTAGAACCAGAGAGAAAAGTTATCAGAATAAAAAGCTGTTTGTCTCCAGTTTGCTTCTGAAGTTTTTCCCCGCGGCTCCGTTGCTCCAAGCGCTTCAGGCGGCAACACTAGGAGAGCTATGTTTGAGGTTCTTTGAATTTTTCTTTTGTTTTTAAATTTTTTTGTGTGGTATAAGAATTGAACATGGGGACACTCTATCACTGAACTACATCCCCCCAGCCCTTTAAATTTTATTTTGAGACAGGATTTCGCTAAGTTGCCTAGGTTGGCCTCGAATTTGTGATCCTCCTGCCTCGGCCTCTCAAATAACTGGGATTACAGGCATGCACCACCATGCCCCACTTTTTCTTCTTTTCTATTTTTGAAAGGCTGGGGATTAAACCCAGGGTTTTGTGTATGCTAGGCAGGAGCCCTGCCACTGAGCTCCACCCTCACATCATACTGGTTCCTCCATTAATTAATTAATTAATTAATTAATTAATTAATTAATTTTTGGGGGGTACTGGGGATTGAACCCAGAGGTGCTTGACCACTGAGTCACATCTCCAGCCCTTTTAAAAAAATATGTATACTTTTATTTAGAGACAGGGTCTCACTGAGTTGCTTAGAGACTGGCTAAGTTGCTGAGGCTGACTTTGAACTTGTGATCCTCCTGCCTTAGCCTCCTAAGCTGCTGGATTACAGGCATGCACCATCATGCCCCACACTTTCTTCTTCTTTTTAAAACATTTTTGCAAGGTTGGGGATTAAACCCAGGGCTTTGTGCATGCTAGGCAGGAGCCCTGCCACTGGGCTGCACCCTTACCTCACACTGGTTCCTCCATTAATTAAATGATATTTTTTGGGGTACTGGGGATTGAACCCAGAGGTGCTTAACCACTGAGTCACATCCCAGCCCCCACCTTTTTACAAAATATGTATACTCTTAGAGACAGGGTCTCACTGAATTTCTTAGGGCCTGGCTAAGTTGCTGAGGCTGACTTTGAACTTGTGATCCTTCTGCCTCAGCCTCCTGAGCAGCTGGGATTACAGGAGTGCACCACTACACCTGGCCCTAAATAAAATTTTTTGATGCAGGTGATTTTATATTTTTATAAGACTCACGATTTTATTCTTAAAACAAAAATTATTCTTTGACCATTCAATCATTCACCACACTCTGTTGATGCTTTCTTTGGCGCACGCACTGGGCTGATGCTGGAATACAGAGATGAATTGAACATAGTCCATGTCTTCAAAGAGCTCCTTGTCCTGTGCAAAAGCAACTGGGAGGCACATCAGTGATCCCACAGGGGCTGCTGTAGGAGGAGGTTGCTCTCTGCAGAATTTGGAGGCAGGCTTGGGTTTTTCTTCATGGGAAAGGGACGAGTTTTGGCATCAGACAATCCTCCCTCCAAGTCTTAAATTAATCCCTTCAAAGCTTGTGACCTCAAATAAGTTAATTTTCTTATCTGTAAAGTAAAAATAGTAGCCAGGTGTGGTGGCATGCACCTGTAATCCCAGTGGATCAGGAGGCTGAGGCAGGAGGATCACGAATTCAAAGCCGGCCTCAGAAACTTAGTGAGGCCCTAAGCAACTCAGTGAGACCCTGTCTCTAAATAAAATACAAAAAAGGGGCTGGGGAGGTGGTTTAGTGGTTAAGCACCCCTGGGTTCAATCCTAAGAACCCCCCCCCCCACACGCAAAAAAGTAAAAATAGTAGCATTTGTGCCTTAAGGGTTTGTGAGAAATAAATGAGGTGTTGTGTATGAAGGGGTTAGCCCAGTACCTGGCATATACTAACTGCTCATAAATGTCAGTCTTCTTGTTCTTCTTGGCTACGATTTCAGAAGTGCAGGGAAGGTCCCTCACAGCTTTCTCTATCTGCTAGGTGACACCTGGAATTCCTTCAGAAGAGGAAAACCCTTTCATTACCCAGCCAGTGAAGGGCTCCAGTGTAAACAGCCTGGGACAGGAAATAGAGTGGCTGCAGCACACCTTACCATGTAATTTGCTGATGCCAGGGCTTCCTCTCTGAGAGGTTTCGGTAAGAATAACCCTGTGCCCGTGAGCACTTCTGAAAGCACTGTCACATCTCTGACCTCATTTCATCTCCCCAGCGCCTCTGTGGGGAGAGCAGGGCTCCAGGTTGGCCTCATTTCACTGAGGAGGGGCTTGTGTTGAGCAGGGAAGTAAGCAGCCAGGTGAGCCAGCTCAGGCCAGCCGAGGGTGCTGGGCCCAAGGCACAAGAGCAGGAGGGGGAAGTCATTCTAGAAGGGAGCTTGGGACACCCAAGTGCAGAGAAGCTCAGCGCCTGGGGGGAGGTGGTGGTGGTGGAGCAAGGTGTTGGCCACAGCTGTGTGGGTTTTAATCACGCTAGCCTTCAGTTTCTTTCCTTTTCTCTTTCTTCCCCCTCCCCTTCTTTCCTTTCTCCCTCCCTTCCTTCCTAAAAAGGAAGTAATAGTGCCTATTTCATAGGGCTCCTCTAAGGAGAAAGAGGATAAAACGAACAAACAAAAGAAAGGAAGCCCGGAGTGTTGGCCCACGACTGTAATACCAGCAGCTCAGGAGGATCGAAGATTCGAGGCCAGCCTCAGCAATTTAGTGAGGTCCCAAGCAAAAAAAAAAAAAAAAAAAAAAAAAGGCGCTCCTGGGTTCAATTCCTGGTACCAAAAAAAAAAAAAAAAAAAAAAAAAAAAAAAAGCTGCTAGCACAATGCTAGGCGAGAAGGCTGCCAACGGCATGAGGGTGGGGAAGATCGGCTCTATCATTGTCCAATCACCAGCAAGCAGGAGGGGAGGGTGTGTGTGTGCTAGGTGCTCCAAGAGGATTATTAAAGCAAAGGTGAGTGAGTCGCGTGTGCTCTATAACCGGCCAGGCTGTGACCATGGTGTAGAACAGGACTGCAGAGGAACTAAGCAAGGCTGGGCGAGGGAGCTAGGAGACAGGTCTGCAGGAATTTTCTGGTGCTTGTGCGAAGGGAAGCCCATGGAACACTCTGGGATACCTTCTGCTCTGAATCAAGGAGCCAGAAGCCTGGAGCAGTGGCACCTACCCCTAATCCCAGCTACTCAGGAGGCTGAGGCGGGAGGCTCTCAAGTTCAAGGCCAGGCTGTGCATCTTAATTGAGACCCTGTCTCAACTTTTTTTTTTTTTTTTTTTTAAAGGGCTGTAGCTTGGTAGTAGAGCACCACTGGGTTCAGTCCCCAGTATAGAAAACAAACGAACAAAAAACAGAGCCAGAATCTTTGGCCCCAGGTCACAGGTAGAAATTGTAGGCACACAGGTAAGTCCCAGAGAGTGAGGGAGACAGAAGTCCAAGTCCATACTAACTGCAGGGGTGGCACCATGGGTTGTCTGAAAGCCACACAGGCCTCAGGAGGAAGGGTAGAGAGCTTGCTGTGGTCCTGTGCTGGGTGTGTGTGTCGGGGTGGGGGTGGGGTGGGAGGGTAATCCAGAAGGACCCAGGCTGCTGTCACCGTATTTCCTGAGAACTTCCTCCCCTGCCCCTAGCTGGGTCCCACCCTCCAGGCACCAGGATGCTCTTCTCCTTAGGAGTCATTTCTGCTCTTCTGCGTCCCTCCCATCCTGTCCCAGATCTTCTAGTGGATGTCTATTGATTCTGACTTTTTTTTTTTTTTTTTTTTTTTTTTGGTACCAGGGGCCACCTAACCATGAAGCCACCTTCCCAGCCCTTTTTACTTTTTATTTAGAGACAGGTCTCACTTAGTTACTTAGGACCTCGATAAGTTGCTGAGGCTGCCTTGGAACTTGTGATCCTTCTGCCTGAGCCTCCTGAGCCACTGGGTTACAAGAATGCTCCCCTGCGCCTGGCTGATTCTGATTTTTTGAAGGGGCCTCTTTAGGGGAGGCCAGAGGGCCCCTCCCCTTCTGAGCCACAGAAGTCTGGTCTGTTTCCATCTGAATTCTCACTGTTTCTACAGCCCCCTCCATCCATGGCTGCTGGCTCCTTTCTGCTATCATTTAAGATTATTTATCTTTCTCTTCAAACAAACAAAACCCTCCCTCCCTGGGCCCCATTTGCTCTTCAGATAACATCCTCTCTTTCCTCCCACCCCTTATCTTGACAGAACTTTCTCCCCCTTGCTGTTCTCTTTCTCATTCACTTCACCATTCAAAATTGGTTCCCAAGTGGTATTGCTCTCCATGGAATCGCCAGTGGTTTCCAATGTCACCACTGAGCTACCTCCCCAGTCCTCTTAATTTTGAGACAGGGTCTTGCTAAGTAAGCTGCCCAGGCTGGCCTTGAACTTATAGTCCTCCTGCCTCAGCCTCCTTGGTAGCTGGGATTGCAGGCATCTGTCACCATGCCCAGCTTCCACCCCCCATTTCTAAACCCAATGGCATTCTCAGAATGTTTCTGAAGGACAAACTTACAAAAATCTACTTTAAAAGATCTTAACGAGCTTTATTTTCTAGAATCAGGCAACATTTCATCCCACAAAATAGAGGAAGTATTCTGATGGTCGCAGCAAAAATGGTTGGATTTATAGACAGAGAATGTCTTGAAGAGAGCAGGAACAGACAGTGGAGGTGGAGTGACATTACTTTCCTTGTGTGGTGGGGACTGGGAGACAACAGCAGCAGAATAACCAATTGGTTGACATCAGGTTACTCCGACTTCCGTTTGTTTGCTGAGGACTAAGGCAGAGGGGACTTTGTTAGCATTTCAGTTGAAACCAGTCTGTTTGGGAATCTGGCTGTTATCTCTCTAATCCCGACTTCTCAGAAGTTGAGATAAACAGTTTAGTTTCAGCTTGGTGACACGGGGGGGGGGGGGGGGGGGGGGGGGGGGGGGGGGGGCATTAGCCGGAGTGACTCCATTTTGACTTTCAGCCTGGTCTGCTGGGGGCCCAGTGCAGGAGCTTCGTCCAGCAGTGGCCTCCTGCAGTTTTTATTCAGCACTGACTTGGGCAGCAGTGTGGCACCTGCTGGAGAAGTCCACCTCTTGGGTTCCCCAGTGCGGGCTGCCGGTCCCCTTGGGTTGGCTGGCCTCTGGGGCTCCTCTTCGGGTTCCTGGCCCTCGCCCCTCCCTCTCCCGTGGGTGCGCCTCGGTTGGCTGTGTCCAGGGTGCTGCCTCCTCTCCCTGCACACGTTCTCCCTGCATGAGCTCAGCCCCCTCGTGGCTTTAATTACCATCTGCAGCAACGCCTCCTTGCCAGTGTGGGCTTGTCTCGGGAGCAGGGACCCAGTGGCTTGGGCACATCCCCACTGGGTGCCCCACAGGCCCCTCCATCTCCACGTGTGCGGACCTGAACCATTCAAACACCCCTCCCCACCTTCCCACTGAGGTCAACGTCTGGGCCAGCACCCCTCTCCCCGACCCAGTTGCTCAACAGAAATTCGGACTTGATTCTTGATCCCTCCTTCTGTGTCACCTCCTGTCCCCCACATTCAGTCCTTCTGTTTTTTATTTGTTGTTGTTTCAGTATTGGGGATTGAACCTGGGGTGCTTTACCAATGAGTTACTTCCCCAGTCCTGTATTTTTTTGGGTGCCAGGGGTTGAACCCAGGGGTGCTTAACCACTGAGCCACATCCCCAGGGCTTTTTTTTTTTTGGAGATAGCAGGGTCTTGCTAAGTTTCTGAGGCTGGCTTTGAACTTGAGATCCTCCTGCCTCAGCCTCCTGAGTAGGTGGGATTACAGGCATGTGCCTGTAATGTGCCCAGCTCAGTCCTTCTGTTCGATGTGCCCAATTGTCCCTTAGTTTTTTCCCCTCCTAATGACCTTTACAATCTTCCACTTAGGTCTTTTCTTATGGCCCCACCCTGGTGGTAGAGGCCAGGTTCTCTTATGACCTCCTCTGGGGTTCTCTGCCTCCGGGTTGCCTCTGCTTACTCCTGTCAGCTGAGGGGGCCTTGGGCTCTGCCTCACACCTTGGGCTTCTCTGGCTGTTCTCTTTCCCCAAGGTTTCATCAAGACTTTTTGAAGATCAGTGTCATCCTTAAAAGGGACAGTATGGTGTCCTACTTCAAATCCAGATGTCCCCACTCACCAGCTCTGTGACTTTGAGCAGACCTTTATTTTGGGGGGGGGGTGCTACTGGGGATTGAACTCAGGGGCACTTGACCACTGAGCCACTCCCCATCCCTTTTTTATATTTTATTTAGAGGCAGGGTCTCACAGAGTTGCTTAGTGCCTTGCCATTGCAGAGACTGGCTTTGAACTCTTGATCCTCCTGCCTCAGCCTCTCAGGCTGCTGAGATAACAGGCGGCCTTGAGCAAACCTCGTAACTGCTGTAAGCTTCAGTTCCCTCCAGTATGACTGGGGCTCACTGTCTTAAGAAGCCTGTGGATCAAGCAGAGTGTCTCCAGCTGCTTGTGGTTGCTAGAGAAAGGTGCTACCTGGTCTTTGTTTTGGGAAGATGACCCATCCACTGTGACAGATAAAAACCTCCAACTCCTTCCCAGCTGGGGAAGAGAGGGACAAAGTGGTAACTGAACTGCTCTGAAGACAAAAGCCAGAGACATCTGAGCAGGAAGAGGGTGAGAATCCTTGAAACAGGAGAGCAGGGGAGAGACAGGGGTCTGTTAGAACAGATAGGAGGAACTTGGTAGAATGGAGGGGCTGCAGTTCATGGTGGCACACACCTATATTCCAGTGCCTCTAGAGGCTGAGGCAGGAGGATCACCAGTTCCAGGCCAGCCTGTTACTTAGGCTCTGAGTAAACTTAGACCCTGTCTCAAAAAGTTGAAAAAAAATTAAAATATTAAAAGGGCTGGGGATGCAGCTCAGTGGTAAAGTGCCCCTGAGTTCCCTCCACAGTATAATACAAAACAAAACAAAAACCGCCCCAAACCCCAGGGGATCTAGTTTTTAAATCTGAGCCACTTGATAAAAATAGCCCCACCTCCCCCCCCCCCGCCCCAATCCTACAAGTTCTGCCTTATAGTCACATTTTGGGGGGAAATTAAGGAAAAGGCAGAGGACTCCCCATCACCTGGACTCTCCTTGTCCCCAAGTCTGGTTTAGGTATTACCCTCTCTCTGTAGGTCTGCAGAGGAAAGAAGACCTGAGTGAACTCAGTTGCCAATTAGAATAGGATGGAGAGGGAGGGATCAGAGGAGAGGGAGTCATCACAAGGCCAGATCCCCGAAGGTAGAAGGTCCCAGGAGTAATAACCAGGGGGAAGAGTGACTTCCCAAACATGTAAGGGACATCCAGAGAGCACTGGGTTTCTGAGATTTCAATTAGAAGATGTGCTTAATGAAAGTCTCTAGCCCCAGGCTCAAGCAGAGGGAACTCTAAGAAATTTGGGAGTTACTAATTTAAAAAAAAACATTCCAACAGCCTATTTTATGGATAGAAAGACATGAAAATCTCATCAGAAGGCACAGGCACACACCTACAGCTTATCTTCTTGAAGCTTTCCTTGGCACCCAGGCTCCCTTTTGGGCGACAGTGGTTTCTGGTGATAGGGTCTAAGCAAGTACAATCAGATTGGGCCTTTCCATGTGTTGATAGTGCCAGGCTGTGGCACTGTTGGGAAGTGACAGAATCTTTAGGAGGCGGGGCCTAGCGGAAGGTCATGAATGGTGTGCCCTTGAAGGGGATGTTGGGATCCTGGTCCTTCCTCTTCCTTTCTATTTACTTCCTGGCTGCCAGGAAGTGACAGCGCCACCATGCATTTCCCCACCTTGATGTGCTTCCTCACCGAAGGCCCCAATGAACCGTGGAGTGAGCCAAATAAATCTGTTCCCTTATTAAGTGGATTATCTCAGGCATTTTGTTATGGTAACAGAAATCTGACTGATATCTGACCGTATCTGGAAATGTCCATTAAAAAAAAAAATTATTTATTTACTTTAGTTGTACACTGAAGGGCAAGAACCACACTGGGACTGCCTTGTAGAAAAGGGGGGGTTTATTAAGGGAAGGGGAGAAAAGGGGGAAAGGGAGAAAGGGGAACAGGAACGGGGAAGGGGAAGGGGAGAGCTGGTGAGAAGATGATGGCGGAAAAAAGAGAGAGTTCTGGACAAGCCGGGGCTTAAGTACAGAGGGGTGGGAGTGTGACTTGTATGGTCCAGATTGGCTCAGAAAGGTAGAGCCCGCCCTGGGTTGAATTCCCGTGAGAGGTGAGTATTCCCAGGATCAGGAAGGGTGGGGACTCGGATCCGGCCAAAGGTGAATTCTTGCGAGAGTTGGGCACTTCCGGGAAGGTGCCTGGGGGTATGGCCTGCCAGCCTGAATCTTGTCCAACATACACAATGCAATGCATTTATATTTACGTGGTGCTGAGGATCGAACCTGGGCCGCGCACGTGCGAGGCAAGCACTCTGCCGCTGAGCCACAACCCCAGCCCTGGAAATGTCCATTTTTATTCATTCATTTGTTTACTTATATTTGCAGTACTGGTGATTGAAACCAAGGCCTCGCATACTAGGCAAGCACTCTACCTCTGAGCTACAACTATGGCCTATTTATTTACTTATTTATTGGTCTGGGGATTAAACCCAGGGACCTTCACCACTGAGCTACATCCCTAGCCATTTTTATTTTTTTATTTTGAGACAAGATCTCACTAAGTTGCTGAGATACTAACTACTTTACTGAGGCTGGCCTCAAACTTGTGATCCTCCTGCCTCAGCCTCTTGAGTTACTGATATTACAGGCATGTGCCACCAAGCCTGGTTGGAAATGTCCATTTAGAAAATTGTTATCATCCATTACTATGATTTTGAATAATTGCTCTTTTTCCTCTGTGTTCCCAGGACACCTTCTGTCTGTCTCCACTCTCTGTCACTGAGTGCCAATCTTGGATTACTGGTTTTCTATTTAGATGTAAGAAATCTGGCTGATTTAACATGTGTTTTACAGAAATAGAATTGTAATTTTATGGTTCCATCGCATATTCTGTCTGCCTTCCTCCAGTTTTGCCGTGAGCTCTTTGAGTCAGAAATCAAATGGACGGCTCTCCTCTGGCTCCTGTATCTCAGCACAATGGCGGCTCCACCAACGTGTCTGTCGCTGCTGAGGGTGTTAATTCTGTTGGGCTCAGAAAACAATACTCCAAAGCCAGGCGCTTGGACATGCTGAGTACTTTGAACTAAAAAAAGCAGCCTCAGAACCAAGGTCTCTCTGACTTTCTCCCAGTCCCCCGCCTCTTGCCCCCCCCCCAAGCGCTGGGAGGGGCTGTCTCTGAAGCTCCCTGGGTGTCTACCTGAAGGCCGATCCTAGATCCTAGAGGACTAGAGTGACCTCACATCCAGAGTCCAAGTGGACTCTGCCCCAGGCTTTTTTTTTTTTGCTCATTCATTTCCCCTAAAATACTTTCCTCTGTTTCTGTGTTGCCTATACCCCCCACTTCTGTCTCCCCTGTGAGAATGTATAGAAACTGCTAGCTTACATCAGGTTATTGGGGCCCACTCTCCCATGATGCAATAAACGTGTGTGCCTTTTCTACTAATCTATTGCCATTTATTTAGTCAGACTGTTATGAGCCTTCAGAGGGCACAGGGGAGTCCCCTTCTGCCCCTGAAGTCCCATGAGGGTGGGTCCTGAGGGCCCACACCTGGGCAGAAGGGGCTGGGGCTTCACTTGTGTCTTCACTCCAGTCTCCTGGGGTGTCCCAGCTGCACAGATGTGCAGAGAGGAGAAGGGTGAGCAGTGTCCATCTGAAGGACACCCTGGGCCATGGAGCTGTCAATTGTTCCCAAAGCCTACTCGTGAGATCTCTGCAAGAGAAGTGGTTCCTCACTGAAGAAGTGTTCCCACGGGTGAGTCACAGGATTATTGAAGTATAGAGGCGAGGCATCTTCTCGACTGGAAAGGACCTCAAGTTCATTACCTTCAACTCTCACCCACTGCAAGAATCTCTTCTTACATCTCTGACAAGTTTCATCCAGTCTTTATTTGAATGCTTCCAGTGGCGGAGAGTTCAATACCAATAAAACAGGGCTTTTGGTAACTTAATCATCTTTATTCTCTCCACATCCTCTTTTTGTCTTCCTAAATACAATGTGATTTTAGTCAAGTATTCACCCTCCTCCATGTGCCAAGGGGAAAATAAAACTGATCTAAGGAGTCGTGGTAAGCTCATTTTCCTTCCCAATAAGTGATTTGGGCAAGGGCACGGGTAGATGACACAACTCTAGCTGATGAGGTAGAGGGGAAGCCTACCAGGGGGCTTCTGGAAAAGATTTTTAAAAGATACAGTGGAACAGGTCTCTTCTTCTATTACAAATTTTAAGTTAGATATGATGCCTGGAACTGTGGCAGCTACCTTGTGACCATGAGGGTAGCTAACCTGAAGGCAAAGTGGAAAAGCTAAGGCTAACAGAGCAGAAATATAAACACACACACACACACACACACACACACACACACACAAATAAGACAAACTGGGAACATTAATGTAATTCATTGAAGTGCTAAGGTAACTACCTCTTGGGCTGCATCTACCATCTTAAGCAGCCCCTAAAAGCTGTTCATTCGTTTTAAACATTTAATCAATGAAATAGTTTCCATGAACTGCAACCAAACCAGGAATCTCTAATCCCCAAGGCAGGAGACTGGGTTTTGAAACTAAACAAAGGACTTTACATTGATCTCTGTTCCGCTTTATGTTTGGTTTTCAGGGAATCGTCCATCTTTTGCAAATATTTTGGATTGCCAATTTAACTGTGTAGACTAGTCCTAATTCCTCTCTTTCACCCACAGAGTTTCACTAAGCACAATTCCTTCATTTGAGGAAATAATAAGAAGCTGAAAAGAAATCAGGCCCCAAAGAAAGCTTGGCAGGACCACTCTACAAGCCTCATGGCACTATGGAGAGGCGTTTCGAGTCTACCTCGCTATACCGCGAAGCCCACGTTTCTGTCTTGTCCACGTTTGGACAAATGCCTTGTTGAAATCAGGGTGGGTTGACTATGATATACTGTCCCTGTCTTCCCTCCTTGTAAAGAATGGAAGTGATGTTAATGGACCCACGTGGAGTCTGCATGTTCCTGGGGTCTAGGCTTTCCCGGTGTGCGTGTGTGTGCATGTGTGTGTGTGTGTGTGTGTGTGTGTGTGCGCGCACATGCCCCTGACTTGGGGATTAAGATTGAGGTCTGCTTGGCAGGGTCAGGCCTGGTGCCTCTTCAGCCCCTGGGAATCTGAGATGGGATTAGGAATTTGGAAAAGTGATGAATGCCCTCTAGGAGATGGTGCTTTCCTGGGCTGCCCTGAGGTTGGGGTCCCTGCCCTGACTCCTCATCACCCACCTGAGCCCCTCTGGTCTCCCCGAATGCTTTGGTCCCCTCTGGCCCCGGTGCAAGGAGTTGAGTAGACTCCTCATGCAGTGCTCTGGCCACCATGACTGCCAGGCCCTGGCACTTTCCCGGCCCTCATGGAGTCACGCAGCCTCCCAGGGCCTTCTCCTCCTGGCCCTTGAGCTGACTCGGGAGATGCCCCCTGAGCCAGGACTGAGGGCTTGGGGTTACTAGAAGGTGGCCTCCTGGGTTGGTTCTCTCCCTGTTGGAAGAGAGCCATGTTGGAACAGGACTGGCCCGGAGCTTCCTACCCCCAGCAGGAGGAGGGGTTCACAATCTGGGAGCCCTTAGGCCTCTTGGAACTTCTGGGCCCTGAAGATGGGCAAAGGGCTTGGCCAGACCCAGGTCACCCAGGCCCTGAGGGCCCAGCAGAGGCTGTGGTCTGGTCCATGTTGCTGAGCCCCTTAGGAAATCTCCACGATGGCTGAGATGGTAGGGCTAGCAAGAAGGACCTTGGTTTCGAGTCTGGAGGTGATGTGGGGTGCTGAGAAGGTGGGGAACTGCCACCTGGGGTCAGCTCCCCTGCACTGAAGGCTTGCCTTCCCAGCAGCAGAGGACAGGTAAGGGTCTCCAGCCTGGCTGGTGATGAGCCTGGGAGGCCAAGGGGGTGGTCTGGGAGCTTCTGTGAGAGAAAGGGGAAAGTGTGGGGGTGGAGGCACACCCCCTCCCCTGACCAGACTGTACTCACCCACGGGGCTCACACTCCATCATTCCCTCTTGAGTCTACCCTGGGTGTGGGGCTGAGGGAAGTGAGGCTGAGAACCTGAGGTCTGGGTGCAGGGACCCACCCTGCAGTAGGAGTGTCTGTCCCCGGCCGGCCTGCATGCAGCAGATGGGTGCAGGGTACAGCACAAGGGGCACAGTGACCTCTCGTGGGGGCTGGGGGGCAGCAGAGCCCAGGGAGGCCAGTGGAAGGAAGCTGGAGGGTGCAGCCGGCACAGGTGGGCGGCCAGCTCCAGGCAACTGTCTTCCTGGGGTCAGCTCTGGGGTCCTGGGAGCGGGGTCCTCATCCTGGAGTTCTAGGGAAAGAGAGGAGAGGAAGAGGGAGCAGAGGAAGAGTGCTGGGGTGTGGGGTGCCCGGCCTGCTCCAGGCCCTGCAGCCAAACACCCTCACCGTTCTCCTCAGTCCTTTCCATCCTCTCCGTGAGCCTGGGAGGTGGTCCTTATTCTCCCTCCGTGGAAGTTAACTCCACCAAGGTCACGCACGAGTCAGTGGGAGCAGGGACCAGTTCCTCCCTCGCACCAGAGTCGGGGGTCCAGAGGAACAGGTGGAGAGGGGAGTGGGAGGCTGTGGGGGTAGTGAGTTCACTCCTGGGGCCCTGGACTGATATTCCTTTGGCTTCTCACCACCCTGAGCCCTGAAGAGGCTTTCCGAGGGTGCTGGCCACTCTGTTCTGCCTCCCATCCCGACCCAAGTCCCTTGACAGCTGCCTTGTGGGAGCTGAGCTTGGCCAAGGCTCCCCATCCATTGTGTGTCGGTGGAGTGCGTTTCCTGGTCTTCCCAGCAGGGGGAGCCCTGCCCGCCACCTGCTGTTTCCCAGGGTCTGACAAGCCAGGGGGCCAAAGCACCTGGAGTCTCCATTGTCCTCTAAAGATGGTGGGGCCAGCGTGCCTAACCCAGTGACTGGCCAGCCTGCCTGCCTCTGTTTCAAAAATACCCACTGCTGTGTGTGCCTGTGTGAGGGGGCAGAGGCCAAACCATCTAGGGGGCCTTTGTCTGTGCCGTCCAGCATGGCAGCTTCTAGCTACTCGTCTCTAAGCTAAAACTGAATAACATTAACACGAGCATGATTAATAACATCGGTTCCTTGGTGGCACTATTTCTAGGGCTCCGTGGCCTCACGTGGGGACAGTGCAGGTGTGGCTCCCGCCGCTGCAGGCAGCTCTGCTGGGCCGCCCTGCGCCAGCCTCTCAGCGCCCGGGGTGCTTTGGTCCCGACTGTGGGTTGTGCAGCCAGGACGCTGGGCAGGATCAGGTGTGTGGGGTGCTGCCACGGGGAGCCCTGGCACCAGGGAGTCAGGGAGGGGCATGGGAGGAAGAGGGTGGACGACCAAGAAGGCGCCAGGGAAGGGCCTGGGCCAGTGCTGGCACGTGGGTAGGAGGCGGGCGGGTCCGGCTGGGTGGCCAGCAGTAGGGAGTCTTGTCTTTGTGCCTTGGATCCGAGCATCCACATGCTCATTTACAACCTGGGAAAAACAATCCCCATCACTTGGTGAAGGGAGGAGAACCCGAGAGGGGTGCAGGTTAGCTTCCTGGCTCTGCCACTACTCCATGCGTGACCTGGGGGTGGGTTCCTTCACCTCCTGAGCCTGGGTCACTTGCTTGGTGAAACAGAACCGTAAGCCCTCTGGGCCTGGGGCTGCATGGGGTTCGGAGACAGCGAGTGTCCGCGCCTGCCGTGGCCGGGAGTGCTCGGCCCAGAGCTCAGCGCCTCCTGTCTGATCCTGTGGGATCGGGATCGCCAAAGTCCTGGAGATCTACCTCCTCAGTTCTCTAAAATTATACTGTGTGTGGAGTCTGCCTCCCAAGGAGGATCTGAGGCAGCAGCTAACCCGTTATTTTACAAATGAGAAAACAAGCTTCAGGCGGGTTAGCGACTTACTCAAGCTCGTCATCCCCTAAGTCCCTGATGTTCAGAGCCAAGAGCAGTTTTTAAGAGCAGCCTCTGCCTCAGCCCTACCTCCCACCCCATCCAGACGCCATCAGCTCCTAAGGGTGTGGGGCTGGCTAAGGGAGGAGAAGGCCTGGGGCCAGAGGCTCAGGGAGCGTGGCTGTGTGCCAGGAGTCCAGTCAGGGCAGAGGCAATGTCTGGCAGGAAGATGATGGGGGCTTTGAAGTGGCCACTGCCTCCTGAGAGGTCCAGGCCCGGGGAGTGAATAGATGGAGCCTCTGTGTGGAGTGGGGCCCAGAACTGGGGACCTTAGGGCCCCATCCTTCAGGAGAGCAGTAGGCCTTACTCCTTGGCACACACTCTCATCTCCACATACTCTTATGTTGGAGGACTTTGTAATACTTTGTAATAACAATAATGTTAAAGCAACAGTTTATTGAGCATCTACTATAAAACAGGCATGGTACTAGATATTTTACCTGCATATTCTCTCTCTCTCTCTCTCTCTCTTTTTTTTTTGTGGTACTGGGGATTGAACTCAGGGGCACTTGTCCACTGGGTCACATCCCAAGCCCTTTTTTTTTTTTTTTTTTTTTTTTTGTATTTTATTTAGAGACAGGGTCTCACTGAGTTGCTAAGTGCCTCGCCACTGCTGAGGCTGGCTTTGAACTCGCGATCCTCCTGCCTCAGCTTCCCAAAGTGCTGGGATTACAGGCATGCGCCACCGTGCCCGGCTTCTCTCTTTTTTTATACCAGGGATTGAACCCAGGGGTGCTTAACCACTGAGCTGCATCCTCATCCTTCTTTTATATTTAATTTAGAGACAGAGTCTCACTAAGTTGCTTAGGGCCTTGCTAAATTGCTGGGTCTGGCTTTGAACTCTCGATCCTCCTGCCTCAGCCTCCCGAGTTGCTGGGACTACAGGCGTGCGCCACCGCACCTGGCTTGCATTCTCTCTTTTAATTCACTCAACAATCCTGTAAATTTGATAATAGCCCTTTGTGAAACCTGATATAACTCTAGGTCCGAGAGGTTCAGTGCCTTGCCTAAGGTCACACTGTCAGGAGGCACCCAGCCTCCCCAGCACTGGAAGCTTTCCACCTAACCTAGTGATCTCTCCAGTCCTGGGCTTTGGCTGGGAATGTGCTTCCCAGGGGGCTGGGATGCAGGACCCCGGCCTGTCAGGGAGAGGTACAGTCGGACAGGGGTGGGGTGCTCCGGCACAGCCTGGGCTTTGATGGGGGAACTCAGCTTTGATCTTCTTTTGAAGTCCTGGCCAGCAACTTCAGGGGGAGAGTTTGGGGGGGGGGGAGATGAAAAGGCAGAGGAAGCCAGAGTGGGAGAGGAGAGGAGGGTGTATGTGTGCGCACGCACAGGGGGGCAGGAGACGGGAGAACCAGATGTGTGGAGGAGAAGAGGGGAGCGAGAGGCTGGGGGAAATGAGGGCGGAGGGGGAGGGCCGGGCCAGGCCAGGTGGGAGGATAAAGGAAAAGGGCCCAGTTCCCAGCCTCTCTGCCCAGGAGTCTGGGCTCCTCTAGGAGGATGCCTCCAGCTCCCTTGCCCACCGCCCCAGCCTCAGGCTCCTCCTCCTCTCCCCAGGGACACACCTCTTTCTGGCTGGCTCTGCCATGGGCTGCTTGTGGGTGTCTAATGGTCCAGAGAGTCCAGCAAGTTCCTGGTCAAGTCCTCACGAGGGGCATCAAACGGCCCCAGGCATGCAGTGAGCTCACGTGGGTACTTTACTTGGGGTCTGTGGCTCAGGCCTGCACCCCAATCTAGGGGTAGGAAGGGGTGTGTGCAGGGGAGAGTGTGCCCGTGTGGCAGTGTGGCCCTGCACCTGTTCCTGTCTGACAGCTGAGTTCCTCCTGTGGGGCTGCCCCGGGCAGGCAAGGGAGAAGGGTGTGGGAAGGGGCTCCCGGGCAGACAGGGCTAATCCCCAGCGCGGCAGCCCCTCCCTCCCCACTCCACCTGCTCCCAGCCCCATCAGTTCCGTGTAGCTCCTCCCCCATCCTGGGCACCGTGGTTCAATCCCTTTCAGACTCTGCACCCAAACAGAGGGCCTCTCTGGGCAGGGATGCCCCCTCCCCACGGTCTCTGCTGCAGAGGGTGGGAATGTTTGGCAAGTAAAAACCAAGGAGGGAGTTGGCAGACCCCTCCTTTCTTTGGGTTCCCGCCAGGAGTGCCTGGGATTATACCCGCCCAACTTCATGTACTTCAGAGAGACTGGGAGGGCTTCCAAATTAGGACTTATAGGATTAATGGCTTTTTTCTGCCCCCCTAGCATGCCTCCCGCACCCCGAGCCTCACGCCTTGCTCCTGCTGTTGGGCCCCTCCAGGGCCAGACCTCACAAGAAGCTGCAGTGGCCCATCCCTGGAGGGGGACAGTCACAGGCGCCCCCTCTCAGGTTGTAGCACCACCTGAGGGGTGAGGGTGAGCTGGGGCAGGGAGAAGCAGGGCCAGGACCGGGCTGTCCTGGGACGGCTGTGCCCATGACCTTGGGGAGGCCCCTGCTCTTCACTGTTGTGGCGTGACGACCCACCTGTGAGGTGGTGGAGACGCTGCCCTGCTGAGGCAGGGTGGGAACCGCTGTCGGGGGCAGAGTCGGGCGATGGGTGGGTCTCAGGCCCAAACTGGGTGCTGGGAGGCGGGAACATTCTGCAGGGGTCTCCAGAGGAGCCCCCCTTGGGCCGTCCCCTGCACCGGCCCTCCATCACTCCTGGCCAGCCTTACCTGGCCCCTGCTGTCCTCTCTGTCCCCTCCCACCTACCATCCCCCCAAAACAGCTCTAGCACAAGGGCCTCCAGACCAGGTTTCCTTATCTGTAGCCGGAGGGTGGGGCCTTTGGCCCGAGGCTCCACCCTGTGGATCCAATTGCTCAGTTGGAGGGGCCGTTGGCTTCCTTTGACCCCTCCTCGGGGAGGGCATGTGCTTCCTGAACCTCCTGGCATCTAACCATCTCCAGAGTCAGTGTCAGGTTCTGTGCTCTGTGGCCTCCATGTGACTCAGTACCTTCCAAGGCCAGCTCACCACAGCCCCTGCAGAGCCCATGGGTCTCCTTCAGCCAAGGGCTGAGGGGCCCTGAGCTGACCACCTTACTGGAAGTCCCTTGAGGCCAGGGGCCTCCCTGGACCCTCAGTCCGCAGCACAGTGGCTGGTTCGAGCAGGTGCTCAATGAAGGTTGGTCAAATTTAACCGTCCACCTGGGCCAAGGGAGATCAAGGGGGACGTGTGAACCCGTAGTCTTGACCCAGAGGCCCCTTGGTAAGAACAGGAAGTGGAGCATCCTGGTGTCTGGTGAGGGCGAAGGGGCCATCAGTGATGCAGGGGTGAGGAGAAGGAGGACTGCTGGGGCAGGAAGGAGCCCTGGAGGTTCGTCTCATAGGTGGGAGAACGTGCCTCATGGGGCAGGGACACCATGTGCTTAGGGCGACACAAATCAGTGGCAGAAAGGCCACCACATTGCAGACCACGTTCCTTCCTCTGCAGCCCTCTGGTCCCTGCCCACCTGCCCCTTCCCACAGCAGGGCCCCAGCCTGGCCTCCCTCCAGCCTTCCACGTAGTTAGGGTACAGGCACTGATGGGAGGGCCGAGGGCAGAGCAGGGTGTACCTGTGGTCCAGAAGCAGGGGGGCGACCAGGGGTCGTGAGCTAGGGTGGGCTCAACTGGATGGTGGCATATTCCACAACCTCACCAGGGCCCGGCACCATGTCTCGTGGCCCTGGCACGAGTTCCAGGGCTGAGGTGTCCAGCTCTGCATAGTAGACATCAGTGTCCTGTAGGCCAGAA
Source organism: Tamias sibiricus (assembly GCA_025594165.1). Lineage (NCBI taxonomy): Eukaryota > Metazoa > Chordata > Mammalia > Rodentia > Sciuridae > Tamias > Tamias sibiricus. Next base: position 113,268,040 of record CM046657.1, read on the forward strand.
TCCTGGGAATGGGGCAGGAGGGAGCGATGGCGGGAGGGGCGTCCAGGGTCAGGCGGGGATGAAGCAGCCCAGGGCCAGCGTTGGGATGAGTGGGGAGGTCGGGTGTGTCGTGGGTGCATGAGAGGGGACAGGGGGACATGGACGATTGGGGAGGTGGGGGAAGAAAGAGAATCAGAAAGTGAATTCATTGGTGGCACATGCTTGGGGATCGCAAGTTTGAGGTCAGCCTGGGCAACTTAGTGAGACCCTGTCTCAATATAAAATATATATATATATATATATATATATAATATATATATATATATATATATATAAAGGCTGGGCTGTAGCCCAATGATAAAATGCCCCTGGCTTCAATCTCCAGTACTGGGGGAGAAATCATTAAAAACGTTTAGAAGATGAGCGGGCCACAGGCATTTACGGGCTCTGCTAGGCTGTGCTCCCTGAGGCCCTGGGCATGGGTGGGCAGAGGCAGGTGGGTCCCACTCCTGGCCCCACTTGGCTCTGCAAGACGATTTGGGCCTGGCCTCTCATTTTGCAGAGGGAACAAACAGGCCTAGAGAAGGCCCAGGGTCACAGACATCTGCAGCAGGGCCCGCCCGGGGGGCCTTAAGCGGAACGTGGAGACCAAGGCCAGGCTTTGGGTTTTAGCTGGGCCACTTGCTGTAGCTTGTTGGGAACACTGTTCAACACATCCAAGCCTAGCTTTCATTTGTAAATTGGAGAAATAAAATTTACGAACGTTATCCCTATCGTTCCAGCCCAGGGCTCCAACTCCCATCCTGGCCCTGTGTTACCTGGGCTCTTCGTTTGGGAATCGTTAGTGTCAGTGGAAAAGCAGAGCCCTCCCCGCCATGACTGGGGGTTGGCACTACTAAGTCGCACTGGGGTATGCCGAGCCCTTTCCCTCTCAGGGCCCCAGTTTCCCCTACAGCAGAATGTGAGGGTGGCTTGAGACCCGAGGCCCGTCCAGCTCTCATCTCTCGGGATTTTTCCTCACAACCTCCTCCTCCTCAGCTCAGTGCTGAATGCAGGTGCCCAGGCAGACAGTGTCCTGTCCACAGGGCAGGGCTGAGGGAGAGTTGGGGGTCTCCCAGGCCAGGAGGGCAGGAGGCTGGGGCAGGACGGGGCACCTGTACCGTTGGAGGGGAGCCCCTGGGCTGGCCCCACGTGTGGCCCACTCTCTTCCCTGGGCTGGTGGCCTGGGCAGCAGGCAAGGCTGTGTCCTGATCCTAGTTACCCTCCAGCAATGCCCATCTGTGTCCATTGGTGACTGAGGTCAGGGGCACATGGCAGGGCTAAAGTTAATGCAATTAGCTCCTGATTTCTTACAAGTGAGAGTCCTACCCTGACACTTGTCCCTCTGTCCTCGGTGCTTCCAGAGCTGCCTCTCTTGGCGGACAGAGAGGACACAATTTTTTTCCCCCAGAAGGAAAGAGCCCCAGGAGAAGGTTGGGGATATAGGAGGCCAGAGACAGAAGGAAAGGGATAGGGCTGGACAGTTAGGAGTCTGGGTCCCAATCCATACAGAGGGCCTGGGGGGTAGCTGTGGCTGGGAAAGAGGGGTCAAGGCCAGCAGGGCGTCGTGAGGAAGAGCTGCTGCAAAGCCTTCAGGAGGCGGCCTGAACTGGCCCCGCCCCCATGGCCTTTGAGGCAGTAACGGCTTGGGCCCATCGTAGGGGTCCACAGGTGGGAAGGGTGGGTGGCTGCCACCTGTGCTGCGGAGGCACAGGACACAATGACTGTGTCCTCATTCTAAACAGCAGTGGTGAGGCAGGACGGAGTGAAGCCCCCTCTTGTTCTACCATTATTGTGAGGTGGCTGGGGATGGGAGCTCAGGGGGTGAGGCCAGGTGTCCTGCAGCCGCCCAGACTCCACAGGTTCCACTGAGGCTGTTTGCCAAGAGACCATCAGTGTCTAGGTAACTTCTCTCTGTAGGTCCTTCTCCACCGAGTGCTATCAGTACACACAACCGTGGCTCTGACCCCCAGCAAGGACTGGGACAGACGACAAAAGGTGGTTCAGGAGCATCTCATCCAGGTGCGGGGAGGGGCGCTCTCCAGTTGGTTCTATCGGTTCCAACGTGCAGCTGGGCACGTGGCCTTCAGCCTTAATAGAGTTTGTCTCCTCCGAGACAGTGGTGACCTGCAGCTCCTGCTAGGCAACACCCTGATGGACAAGAAGACAGGCACAAAGGATCAAGTGGAGACTTGGGTCGGCCTCACTCACTGCCTGGTGGCAGGAAGGACCCTGCTTCAAGTGGCATGCAGAACACAGAGTCCCCGGCACAAGGCACTAGCCCTGCTGCCAAAGATCACCATTGGTGACTGGAGCGAACACACCAGTGGAGGGATACTCTCAGTTACAAGGATACAGTGTTTGAAAGGGAAGTAGGGGACAGTGTCTGCGAGGACAGCATGTTGGCCAGTCCTTGTGAGGTCATGTGGGCACCGATAGTGAATAAAAAGAACTGAAAACCATCAAGAATGAAAGCTGGGTGTGAGAGCCAGAGAGCTTCTGGAAGCTTCCAGAGAGACCCCATCTCCTGCAGTGGAGGGATGCAGCTAGGAGCAGACAGGATTTGAGAGTAGGAAGCTTGGGAGATGCTGGGTCAGGCAGGCTTGTAGTGCCAAGGTAAGGGCCCTGCTCAGAAGACCTGGGACCCAGGACTCTGGTGAGGGTGAATGGACAGAGCCCTGGGGATATGTCTGTCCCTGAGAGCAGGCAGAGGTGGCCCACCTTCCCTGGTGGGAACTGCTGCCAACCCAGGCTGGAGGGCCCTGCAGAGGTCTCTGCCCTGCAAGGTGGCAGACACCACCCCCTTGAAAGCTGCTCCCTCCTCTGTTCCTGGCCGGTGATCCCCATCTCATCTCCACTCAATCTGCCAGTCTGGCTCCTACAGAAACCAGATGTTCCTAGAGAACAAGGCTTGAGGCTATGGTCTGAATGTTGGTGTGCCCCAAATTCGCATGCTGAAAGGCTAACCCCCACGATGATGGCTTCTGGGATGGGGGCCTCCAGGAGACGAATGGGGTTGGTGCTCTTCTAGAAGAGCCCCAGGTGCCCATTCATACCATCCATGAACCAGAAAGGTTCACCAGACACTGAGTCTTCCAGCCTTGATCTTGAACTATTCGGCCTTCTCAGATCTGGGAGAAATACATCCCTCTTGTTTATGAGTCACCCAGTCCATGGAATTTTGTCACAGCAGCCTGGACAGACTACAACAGCTAGCTCCTAGAGGCTCTATCAAGAGATAGCTCCGATTGCAGCCGCTGGAGCAGTTTTCTGCAGTGGCAATACTTTGAAAGGCCTCTAAATGGTGCTGTGTCCCCAAAAGGAAGAATACATAGGTCTGGGAACCAAAAGAGGAAAGCCAGCAGGAGTCACTTGCCATTGCTCCCAGTGAATGAGGGGCATTCTGAGCTGGACTCTGTCTGCATGGCAGAGGGTTCCACTGGGCTGGAAGCCAGGGCTGTTCTGAGATTAGAACATGTGGACTCCGTGGGTTCAGGAACCACAGGGGAGAAGAGGAGCCACACGTTGTCAGGGGTGGTAGACTCGGATCAGCAGGAGGAGATCAGGCGGCTGCCACCCAGTGCGGAGAGAGGAGAGAAACCAGAACCCACGCTTGGTCTACTTGGGTGCACTTTGGGTTTCACCATGAAGGGACACACGCAAGCCTGTGTGAGAAGGGTATGCTCATCAAGGACACAGGGGCTCTGGGGATGGAAGACTGGGTCACATCAGCAGCTTAGCCACTAAGATCTGCTGAAGAGGTAGCACAGCAAGGAGATTAGGGGATGGATGAGGAGAGATGAGTACTGGTGGTGGCCCTAAATCTACTGTAGCAACTGGGACCCCATCTTCAGGAGGAGAGCCTTGCTGAGTCACGGAGAAACTGCTCCCTGGACCTGGATGGATGAGGAGATCTCTGCGGTGTCAGGGTGCACCAGGACAGCTGTGCACACACGTGGCTCAGATCTCCTGCGTTGGGACTATGGGGGCCGCAGCCCTACCTGCTGCTCCATCCCTCTGAGGTCATGGGGGTGACTCATCTGCTTCTAGCCTGGAATCTCTGTGCTCATGAGGCCGAGGAGTTGGAAGCCCCCCTCCTTAAGGGTAAGGCTGTGTCCTTCTCCCTTCTCTTGTAGACATGAGCTTTGAATCCTCTGAAGTCCTCCCTAAGATCTGGCCTAGATCCACTGGTTCTCCAAATGGTACCTGCCACCTGACTGGTAGCCCAGAAACCTTGGCAGACATGAAGGGGAGCCATGGTCTTAGCACCCCTGGGTGTATGTGTGGCACGGGCCTGGTCCACACAAAGAGGGGCGTGGGCACACTCAGGCTAGGAGGAGATCAGGCTGATCACAGCCCACTTCAAACCGAATTTGAAGGAACCTTAAGTTGATGACCCTCAGGCTCCCTGCAGCCTCCCAGCTCCCCAACCCCGAAGTCCTGCCTTGGTGACTGGTGCATGCTCTGGCGCGCTCTCTCTCACAACTTGTTGAGAAGGAGAATTGATGACAACATCAATAATGTGACTTGTATACAAGCAGCACTGACAACAAACCGGAGTACTGGGGATAAATCCTTTCCCGGCCGCCCAGTAATTGCTCTGTAAGCCAAAAGGAATTACTTTCTTGGCAACAACAATGGAGCCTCCCTGGGATGCCAGGGTTTCCCTTCCCCTGGGGACCTCCACACACCACCCCACAGGCCATTCTTACAAGCATCTGTCCACCGTACACCCTTGTCACATGGCCCAGGGCTCATGTAGGACACAGTGGGGGAGATGCTCTCCCTGACCCATCATCTGGCCCCTCCTGCCCGTGGCTGGTGGGTAGAGGTGGCTCTCTCTGCTCTTGTCCTAAGAGGCTGTTGAATGGATGACTTTACCTCGGGCCTGGCCCGAGGAGGGATGGCTGATGGGGAGGAGGAAGCACAGCTCCTTGCTGGGCCTGAGGCTCAGATGAGGGAGGTAGGGAGAGAAGGGGTGTGCAGAGGGGGCCCACGGCATGGATGCTGTCCTTGGGCTAGAGCTGCCAGTCATGGCCTGAGTCCTCCTATGTCCCCGGGAGGGCTGTGCATGCCAGGCTGAGGGGCAGCAGTCAGAGAGCATGATGGGGAACTTGTTCATGGGGATTAAGGCCAGCTGCAGCTGTCCTGTTATATCTCCGTGATTTTATGCTGAGCCTGGGCCCACTCTACAGGGGGTCCTATTGGAGTCGTCCATGACTTTTCAAATCGCTAACTTCCATCATATTCTCCCTCCACACCTCGGGCCCCCACTCCTTTCTCCTGTTCCTTCTTCCTACAGCGGGGAGTAAGGTGAGGGACTCTTGACTAGAGGCTGAAGGAGAAGGCTGACTTGGCAAATCCTGGGTGGGGCACGGCTTTCTCTGTACTGGAAACAGTGGGAGCCCCCTTCCATCGGACCTCGCCCACTTTCAGGGCTACCTGGCCTGCTCTCTGGGCTCCAGGCAGCTGACCTGGGCTCGGAGGCTGCAGAGGCTCCATCCCCTGAGTTGCCACCTGTGGCTCTGGGCGCCCCACACCCTCTGCTCCTCACAGTGGCCATGGCAGGGTCAGTGCCTGCACTTGGGAGTCAGAAGACCCAGGGCTTTCCCCAGTGGCTCACTGGGAATCCTGGGCAAGCTCTAACGTCATGGAGCTTCAGTTTCCTCATCTACCCAACGGGGGCAATGGGAGACTGGTCATATAGATTGTTGTGAGAGCAAGGAAACGGAATTGTGTTTGAAAAGCAGCTGCAGGGTGGCTGGCATGTGGGTGCTCTGCATGGCTGTGGTCTCTTTTGTCGGGGTTGGTGGGCCACACGGTGCAGACTGGGTCATGCCCTGAACCCTCAGATGGGGAGGAGAGTGGTCAGGGGCTGTCTGAGGAGTGGGCTTTGTGTCCATGGTGAGTTTCAGTCCACTTCCAAGTGAACCAGCGGGGGACTTTCGGCCCTGCATACTATCTGAAGGCAGAGGCTAGGAAGGGAAAGCCATCTCCCCGGGGGAAGGATCTGGCACCTAAGTGGGCCTTGGAAGGCACTTTCCGCCAAGAGGGAGGGTGGCTGTACTGCAGAGACAAAGGCCTGGCTCACCCACCAGTGCCAGGAGACAGGGTGTTATCTTCAGGCCCAGGCGCTCTGGCCTGGGTCTCTGGGCTGGCAGCATATGGGTACCACCCCCCAAACCCCATGCCTGCTGAAAGGAACAGGGTGTGTGGCAGAGGTGGCAGCCATTCAAGTGGACGCTGGCCCTCTGAGCAGCTGGGAGTGGGGCCAGGAGGAGGGGCTGTGCTGGCTTCCTGGTGGTCTTTGGCAGGACTGGGAACTGGGGTTCAGGGTGCAGAATGGAGGGATGGAGCTTGGGGGAGGAAGAGCTGGGCGTCAGGTAGGGCTCAGCCTCTGTGGACGCCCCACTCTCCACTGGTCTGCCCAGTGTGCAGCACCCCTTTGCCCAGGGTACCTGAGGGGTTCTACCCCCTGGGCAGAGGCTCCCGTCTATGGTGGGCTTCCTGTGCCCACCCTGCCCTGGCCTCCTCGACCTCCTTTGTCCTCTCTTCCCCTGAGGCAGCTGGGCACATGGCCAGGCGGGTGCAGCTGGGCTCGGGCACTCTTCTCACTGCTCAGTTCTCCTTACCAAGGGGTGGCAGGAGGGGGACACGCCCAGGTCGTAGTAGGGGGGCTGCAGGGGCAGCTGCGGCAGCTCCTCCTCCTGCTGCTGCCTCCCTGGTTCCAGGTGGAGACTCTGGAAGAGAAGGAGGTGAGTGCCGCCATGCCCTGCGCCAGGCAGCCCGCCAGACCCTGAGTTTGACTGGGACTCCCTTCCTCAGGTCCCAGGCGTCCCGTGGGCACCCACCTCCCTGGTGGCTGTCTGGGAGGGCGCACAGCACCCTGAACCCTCTAGTGTCACTGCCTCCACCAGGGACCAGCACAGGCCAGGCAACTGGCAGGGACCCAATGAACATTTTTTTTTCTTTTCTTTTTACTTATTAAAGAACATGTTTTATTTCTTGCATAGGATATATTGTCCTTGTCATTAAAAAATCAACTTTATTGAGGCATATGTTTATTATGATAGAACATACCCATTTTAGGGAAGCCATTTTTAAAAATCACTGGAAAAAATTATATTAATGGATATCAAATAGTCTTCAGTTAAAATACTCCAGGTGGTGGTTCCTATAGCTTTTATTATTTTTTTTCTCTTCTTCTTCTTGAGCAAACCAAATTCTTTTTTTTTCTTTATTTTTTTTTTTTTAAATGAACATTGTTTAAAATGAATAAATGGACGGAGAGGTGGGGGGAGAGATTCCCCTAGGGGTTCTGGGTAGGTGGAGTCCTGGGTAGGGAGGGTCTTAATTTGCCATCTCCCAGGGTGAGGGGCAGGTTGTAGGCCTGGGCCTGGCCTGTACTGGTGTGACAGCTCTGTCTCCATGTTGGGCTCCCTCCCTGGAACCATCTCCCATTTCTCCTCCCTGTCCCCCTAGTCTGGGGAACTTGTTCTCTGTTGCCCACCTGGATGTCCTCAGATGCAAGGTAGCTCTGCCTGTCGGGAGGAGGCTCCAGCTTCTGGGAGGGGGACAGGTCAGTCCTGGGAGAACAGAATGAGGTTGGGTTCAGCACAGGGACTTATATGGGGGTCTCTGCCCCAGTCAGACTTCCGGACCACTACTGGTCCCTGAGCCCCAGTCATGATAGGCCCCAGGGCTCTGCTCCCAGGAAGCCCCCAGAGTGGCCAGAGTTGGGAATGTGGTGACTCAGCATTGGGGGATAGAGGCCTAGGTGACCTGCTCTGGCCCAGCAGCTCTGTAGTATGGGAGTCACGGGAGTGTCAGGTCTTCTAGCTCCAAGGGACATTAGGAAATCCAAGGGATACACCCAAGGCCAGGGGAATGAGACCCCAAATGCAAGGTGAAGGACACCCCAAATCTTAGCCATCACGATAAATAATATTTTTAAGCAATATTTTTTCAAAAAAAATGCAAAATCCATGATGAACAAAATATCAACATTTTAAATAAAGAGAGAATTAGAATTACTGATTTTTTTCCTTTTGCCTTAGGCTATCATATGGCTCAGCATGCCACCATTACTGATCCTCTTAATTTAAAATGTTGATATTTTGTTCTTCATGGATTTTTTTTTTTTTTGCCTTCATTGTGATCTTTAAAAATGCATTAAAGCTGGGCACCATAGCACACACCTCTAGTCCCAGCTACTTGGGAATCTGAGGCAGGAGGGTTGCATGAGCCCAGGAGTTGAAGGCCAGCCTGCAACTTAGCAGGACCCTGTCTTTAAAATATTATTTATGTGGTGAGTTCATTTTTTTTTAGTACGGGGGATTGAATCCAGGGTGCTTAACCACAGAGCCACATCCCCAGCCCTTTTTTTTTTTTTTTTTTTTTGGTACTGGGGATTGAACTCAGAGGCACTCGACCACTGGGCCACATCCACAGCCCTTTTTTGTATTTTATTAGAGACATGGTCTCACCGAGTTGCTAAGTGCCTTGCCATTGCTGAGGCTGGCTTTGAACTCATGATCCTCCTGCCTCAGCCTCCCAAGTGCTGGGATTACAGACGTGCGCCACCGCGCCTGGCTCCCCAGCCCTTTTAATTTTTTATTTAGAGACAGGGTCTTGCTTAGGGCCTCACTAAGTTGCTGAGACTGGCTTTGAAATTGTGATCCTCCTACCTCAGCCTCCTGAGCTACAGGGATCACAGGCATGCGTCACCACCTGGCAGGAGTGAGGTTTTCAACTCCCCCATAAACTGTATGCCTCACTGGCCTCTCTGGCCCTCAGCCTGCCCTCATAACTTGTCAGTGGCTGGGATAAGGTAAAATCATGCAAGTTACTTAACCTCTTTGCACCTTTGTTTCCTCATCTGTGGATAATTGTGCACTTATTTCTTCAAGTTGTCATGAGGACAAAATACATCTACGTGGGGGCTGGAGTTTTGGCTCAGTGGTAGAGCACTTGCCTAGCATGTGTGGGGCACTGGGCTTGATCCTCAGCACCACATAAAAAATAACTAAATAAAGGTATTGTGTCCATCTACAACAACAGCAACAACAACACACTATCTGTCCCAGTGTAGGCACTCGGGGTGGCACCCGGTGCCCAGTAGTGCTCTTGAGGGTTAGCTTTTCCTGCACAGGTGAGGTGGGGAAGCTGGCAGGCTGAACACGGTGGTGGTGTTCAGGTGTTCGGTGACTCTGGGCTCCCCAGGGGTGGCTGGCCAGCACTCACCCATCACTGCCCATTCGCAGTCGGCTCTTCTGCTGCCGGCGGTAGAGAAAGAAGACCGCGAGAGCCACGCCAAGGATAAGGACCACGGCCACCGTGCCCCCCAGGAGCCTGGCCACACTTCCTGGGCCTCCCTGTGGGAGGGGCTTGTCTGGAACCAAGAGACCAAGGAAGAGAATCAGAGAGAGAGAGAAAGAGAGAGAGAGAGAGAGAGAGAGAGAGAGAGAGAGAGAGAGAGAGATTTCTCAAGTGAACCAGGGAGGGTCAGTGAAGTAGGCAAAAAAGAGGAAAGTAAGAACATGAGATCTGATGTGGGTCTCTGCACCCCACCCCTCACGTTCCAGTTCCTGGAGGGGCTGGCTGTCCAGTTAGTGGGGCACAGAACCTCATCCTCTGGCTCCCGGAGCTGTATCTACAAACTCTGCTCTGATCCTGGGATCTGGGGTATGAAGGTGGGATGGGGTGGAGGAACCCCGGAAGGTGTGACAATGTCAGAAATGGGGTCCCCACCTTCTCATTCCATTTCTGGGCCCGCAGGAAAGACCCCTGTTGAGGAGCTTAATTACCTTCCCCTCCCCACCCAATTAAACAAGCAAATGAGCTCACTGGAGCTTTGTCCTCCCCGCTCTGGAGAGAGAGAGCGCGTGAGGATCATAAAGGGAAGTTGGGAGTGAGATTAGGTGGGGAAGGGGTGCCTGGGGGCTCCCGGAGGAAGCAGAGTGTCTTCAGTCAGGAAAGGCTGAAAACCTCCAAAAGCTACGGCCTAACCTGAGGTGGCAGCGCCCACCCTCTGGCCTACCTGGTTTTAGCACTGGGAGACTTGCTCCACGGGGGGGGGGGGGGGGTTGGTGGGGGGGAGGCAGGCTGGGGTGTCGGGAAACACCTCTCAACTGGCTCCTTGTGGGGCAAGTCGCTTAACCTCCCTGGGCCTCAGAAAAGAGAGAAAAGGGCCCAGGACACTTGCTAGGGTTTGCTGAGCTCTTTCCCAGTCTGAGCTGGAGCCACCCAGCCTGCACCATGGCCAGGGGCCTGCACAGCTTCCCCGCTTGTCTGGGCGTGGCATGTGAAGCCCCAGAGGGTGCCAGGCCTTTCATGTCCCTCCCTCTGCTAGGCTCCATTTCTCACCTCTGACCTTTCCCACACCCAGGGAGGAAGGAACTGAGGAGAAAATCACACGTATTCCTTCCTCGGCTTCCTCCTACCTACCACCATATTATATATAATTAAACACGGAGAGGACCTGAATAGAGATGCTAAATTGCAGTTTGCAATAAACACCATGGAGCCAATTTTCCTAAAGTGGGATTGACAAGCACCTGCCTCTCTCTCTTACTTGCCCCTCTCTCTCACTCCTCTCTCTCTCCCCTCCAACCCCAATGTCCTGAGGAGGGCTTGTCTGGCAGAGACCTCAGCACAGACTGGCTCCTGGGGTATCTGCAGCCCCACCCTGGTCCTAGCTTCTGGTAATCAGAGGGTGGCCTCTCGGCAAAGACTCCAGCCCCAGCATCCAGCTATCTGCCCACAGTTGCTGAGCTGTGGCCCTCCTGAGCTGGCCTTGTGTGAGAGTCAAGGCACTGGGGTGTGTGTGTGTGTGTGTGTGTAGCATAAGGATTTCGAACCCTCAGACTCCTCCTCAAACCCTCTGCCTCAGCATCATTTCCCTCATTCATGGACCCCTGGGACTGCACACAGTTAAAGAAACCTGTCTCCGTTTCTCTAAACCTGACATCTTGTCACCCATGGTTCTCTCTTCCATACCCTCAGCATTCCATCTCTGCTCTGACTCTGCTGTCCCCTTGGCTTAGCAGACGACATGCGTGGAGCACTAGCAGTGTTGCAGCCCCTATTCTGGCCCTGGGTACAGAGATGCAGGAAGCATAGGCCCTGCCTCTGAATTCCATGACCTTCTTGAGTGGCTCCAACCTCCTGAACAGCTGGGAGTGGCAGCTCCTTCTGTCTCCAGTGTCACCCCTGTGTCACCTGAGTTGCTGCCACAGCCTAACCAGCCACTCTGTTGCTAGTCCTGTCCCCTCGAGGGCGGACAGCAGACCTTGAGCTGAGTGATCTTTCCAAGCTACAAATCAGATCATGCTCCCCTCCTTGCTTACAATCCTCTAAGAGCTTGTGGTCCCAGGGCACCCCTCAAGAGGCTCCTTGAGAACTGGTCTCTGCTGGTGCTGGAAGATGCATCCCAATGCTGTCTCTTGCTGGCCATGCCCCAGCCAGTCTGGGCCACTTGCAGATCCCTAAGGACAGGAGTCCCTCCTTACTTGTCTGCTCAGGCGTGGTGGGAACTTTTCTCTCTGCAAGGGTCTCCCTTTATCCCCCTCTGCCGGGCTGAACCAACTCCAGTTTAAACTGGATGTGCTTCTTCCGCTGCACTGGCTGTCCCTCTCTCTAGCACCCCCTTTCTGCATCTTTTCTACAGACTGAGTACCTGGTGGATGAATCCAGGTTTGGCTGAATGAACTCCAGGGAGGGCAGTTCTGAGGGAGGGTCATCAGAGCCTCTGGAATCTCACCGTCCACCAGGGGGCGCTCTCACCTTGAGGCCTCAACCAATTCCTGTTTTCCCGACACAACCCAAACCTAGATCCCTGGTCCCTGCAGCCAGCTTAGGCAGCCTGGAAGTTCCAAAGAGTGGGGTGGGAGGAGCAGTGGGGAAATGCACACATACCCTGTCTGGCTCACAGAGTTCAGGTTTCTGTCCCACCATGGCCAGCCCAGCTTTGGGGGTCAGTCCCTGTTCCTTGTTCGTGGGGTCCAGGCAGGGGGAGAGACCTAGTCCACACTGAGGGCTGGGATTACAGCCCCATATCTACTCCCTGCTTTTGGGCCTCTCTCCTGGGCTTTCACTCATCACCTTCTCTGAGGCTTGGGGGCCACTTTAGGGAGGAGGCAGCTGTCCTAATAAGGGGCCTTACACCATCCTTTCAGAGAAAACCAAAAATACCTGATGGGTGAGTTTGTGAATGTGCTGTGGGAATTAGGGAAACCAAGGGGAAAAGAGGATGGGATGCTTTGGGGAGGGCCTCACATGCATCAGGCCAGAAAGAGTACTCTGATCCTTCCTCCCTCCCTCCCTCCCTCCCTCCCTCCCTCCCTCCCTCCCTCCCTCCCTCCCTCCTTCCCTTCCTTTCCTTTTCTTTTTTCAGTACTGGGGATTGAATCCAGGACATCATGCATGGTAGGCAAGTACTCTAACACTGAGCTACATCCCAGCTCCCCATCACCTTCACATTATAAAAAAAATGTTTTTACAAATTGTATTTTTAAACAGGGTCTAGCAGGTTGCCGAGGCTGACCTTGAACTTGCCTTCCTGCTGCTTCAGCCTCCCCAGACACTGGAACTAAGAATTCTGATTTGCTGGGTGCGGTGGTACAACCCTGCAATCCCAGCAACTGGGAGGCCGAAGAGAATCTCACGTTCCAGACCAGCCTCAGCCACTGAGTGAGACCCTGTCTCAATATCAAACATAAAAAAAGGGCTGGGGATGTAGCTCTGTGGTAATGTGACCCTGGGTTCAATCCTTAGTACCAAAAATTAACAAATAAAATAAAGAACTCTGATTTTGTTCCCCTAATTGCCCGATTTCTGTGTTTCACCTTCTCAAGTACAACTTCTCTTGGAGTTTCTAGTTCCTCTCTGATCCACCTGCAGGGTCCCACCCTGGTGGAGGGAATAATAGTGGCAAGAAAAGAAGACACAGGGACAACACTAGGGAAGACAAGGAGAAGCTGGCCTTAAGTCTGTGGTGTGCGAGGCTCTGTGCTGGGCACTTTGGTCCATTTGGGGTTTCGTGTCAAGCCTGCAAAATTTGATGATTTTCTTGTCAATGAGCAAAATCAGGTTCAGAGAGGTGAAGTAATCTGTCTAGGGTTGTCCAGCTGGTCAGCAGCAGAGTGAGCACTGCAACCCAGGTGTGTGTGTGTGTGTGTGTGTGTGTGTGTGTGTGACTTTCCATAGCTCAGGCTTCTGAGCCCCTTAGTGGGGGCTTCTTAGAGGTCCTGGCTCCTCACTCAGCATGGACCTGCCATCCTCTTCTCATCTCTTTGCAGGCACAACTGTACCTACCCCTTTCCCTAAGTGGGGGCCCCTGCTTGCTTTGTCTCTGGGCCTCCCCTTGACAGCTGTGAGGAGGGGGACTGGCGCTGGCCCCAGCTGGAGCCCTGGCATCGAGCCCCCAGACACTCTCTAGTTACACCGTGACGAATCCGTTCCCCAAGTCCCAGCTCCGCAGGATTTAGGGCAGGGCCTGTCACCTGCAGGCAGCCGGGCATGGTTGTGAGAAGGCCCTAAGCCAGGGCTGGAGCATAGGGCCTGAGAGAGCTGGGGACACCATATGAAGGAGGGGAGAAAGGCCTCCAGAAAGCACCTACTGCTGCTGGACCCAGTCTTTACATGGGTCCCCTGAGGCTGGCCATGTGCCCTTTATTCTACTCTGAGAAGGCTCAGCAAGGTCAAATCAGCTGTCTAAAATCCCATGGCCAGGTCTGTCACTGCTGGACTTGGATCTAGGGTGACTTCTTTTTTGGGTCTGTTTCCCCCCCACACACCCGTTTTTAAAAAATTGCTGTTCTGGTGATTGAACCCAGGGGCACTCTACTACTGGGCCATATCCCCAGCCCTTTTTATATTTTTATTTTTGAGACAGAGTCTTGCTAAATTCCCAGGTTGATCTTAAACTTACAATCCTGCTGCCTAGGCCTCTCAAGTACCTGGGATTAGACCACTGGGCCAGGCTGGCTTTCTTTTTCTTTTCCTGGTGCTGGGAATTGAACCCAGGGGTTTGTGCATGCTGGGTAAGCACTCTATCACTGAGCTACACCCCGGCCCCTGGCTTTTGTTTTTGAGATGGTCTTGCTATGTTGCCTAGGCTGGTCTCAAGCTCCCGGGCTCAAGCCATCCTCCTGCCTCAGCCTTCTGAGTAGCTGGGATATGGACATGCACTGCCACACCTGCCTCAGGCAGACTCTGCAGTCCCTTCTTTCTCCTGTCCTGATGGGAGGCCTGTCTCCCTTAGCTGCCTCCCTGGAGAGCCTCTCTCCAGGTCGGGGCAGAGCATGCTCTGTACTGGCTCAGGGCCCCAGGATGGCACCTCGTGACTCTGTTTGTCTCTGGGGTCATGCAGGTGGCACTCCTGATCCTAAGTTTTCTCACCTGTCACAAGATGACAACATGTGTTGTTTTCTCATCCCTCAGACTGAAAAAGTGGAATCCTCAGTTAGGCGATCAACATGGACCCGGGTTCCAGTCTTTTTTATTGGTACTGGGGATTGAACCCAGAGGTGCTTAACCACTGAGCCACATCCCCAGCCCTTTTTATTTTATTTATTTACTTTTTTGGTGGTGCTGGGGATTGAACCCAGGGCCTTGTGCATGCTAGGCAAGCATCTATCAACTGAGATATATCACCAGCCAGCCCTTGCTAACTTGCTTTGGGCCTTGCTAAATTGCTGAAGCTGGCCTTGAACTTGCATCCTCCTGCCTCAGCTTCCCTGAGTCACCAGATTGTAGGTGTGCACCAACTCGCCTTGCCTGGTGGCAAGAAGCAATGCCTCTTTCCTGCTGCTCCTGACTGGAGAAAGAGTCCCTGTGTTTTTCAAGAGTTGGACTGACCAGGGTTCTCCTGGGGATGGCTTCTCCTGAGCACCTCAGGACAGCCAGTTGACCCTCTGCCCAGGTCTCTACTGGGTGGGTCATCTCCTGTGAGGCAGGCCAAATAAATGTTTCTGGGGAGCATCAGGCTCTACCCCACAGGGTGTGGTCTGGAGCTAATTTTGTGGAGAAGGGAGGAAGAGGGAACCTACATTCTGGAGGCTGGATGTTTGCACGCAGGTAGGATTGGCAGGAGGAAGAGCTGAGTTCACTGCCCATGGTCCAATGGGCAGAATTCACTGTCCATTTCTCCAACCCAGGTGTGCAGGACTGGCCTCCTTCCTGGTGGTCAGAGATGAAGGCTGGAGGGAGGGCACTCAGCCAGCTCTCCTCTGTCCAGAAGATCTGGGGGCAAAGTCCAGCAGTCTCACTGGGGACCCCAGCCTGCCAAGTGCCAGGAAGAGGTGGGGATTCCAAGCATCTTTTTTTTTTTTTTTTTTTTTTTTTTTTTGTACCAGGGATTGAACTCAGGGGCACTTGACCACTGGGTCACATCCCCAGCCCTTTTTTTGTATTTTATTAGAGACAGGGTCTCACTGAGTTGTTAAGTGCCTCGCCATTGCTGAGGCTGGCTTTGAACTCACAATCTTCCTGCCTCAGCCTCCCAAGTGCTGGGATTACAGGTGTGTGCCACCGCGCCCGGCTCCAAGCATCATTTTAACATCATTGCTATGTTGGAGTGCAGCTGGTGAACAGGGGACCTGGTTCACGGGGATAGGAAGCTTCTGGCTGTACAGGCAACACCAAGGTTCCAATGGATGACATTGCAGGGTGCTAGGGTGTACAGCATGACCCTCCACACTCAGGGACCAGCAGTGGTCATCCCCACAGCCCTGTGGCCCTGGCCTCCAGACTCAGATCCTCAGACTGCCCCCAGGGCTCATGCTAATTCCCCGTCCTGGCCCCACGCCCTCTCCCACCTTGCTGAGGTCCTGCTTGCTCTGTCTCAGTCCCATTTCAATTCTTTATTCTCAGGATGGGATGGCTGCTGCCCTGTCACACCTGAGGGTTGTAGGAATTTCCTTTTCCCTGTTAGGAGTGGATATATCCCTCTCCTTCCTGGTTCATCCCATGCAGGAGGGACTCTTTCATGTGACCCAGGATGCCAAGGTAACCCACCTAGAAGCCAGGACTGAAAGAGTCACAGAACTCAGTGCACCCAGTGACCATGGGGCTTGGACACAGCCTTGCTCTGCTCTCTCTATAAAGCTAGAAGGCGAAGAGGCCTGACCCTCTACCTCAGAGCCTGAGGTGGCCTGGACTGGCACTGGCTGGCGCAACCAAGATCCTCCTGCCTGTTTTGTCCCAGAGCCCCTGGCCCTGGTCACTGCCACTGGCCTGGACTGGGTTGCACTTTAGCCTCATGTGTAACTTATGGGCCCCTCAGGGCAAAAAGCCTTTTCTCCTTGGCCATAGAAGTTTCTCTGGCTCTGAACTTTGCAGTCACCCTTGTTCAGACCTCTGGGATGGAGGCTGGCTCTGGGCTCGGCAGCTCCAACCTCCTTTCTCCCTTGCCCCTGACTTCCGTCCATTTCATTTGCCTGGAGCAGGCATGAATTATGTAAAGTGCTTAGCACAGTGCCTGGCACATAGTCAATATGTAATAAATGGTTGCTATTTTGGTCATTAGCTATTCAATAAATAGAAATTAATAGTGGTGGTGATGAAGTTGCTGATAATAGTGCTGTTGCTGTTGCTGCTGATGATCGGTGGTGATGATGATGACGAAGACAATGACGATGGTGATAATGTTAGCACTTCTCCCCTCCCTGAGCCATTGGATTCTTCACCTCAGTGCCACTTTGGACCAAATTACATCTGTGGTCATATTACCATAATATCAATTCTATCTTACATGTGCCTTTGCTTAAATTATCTACATTGACATCCCCATTCCTTTGTCTCTGTAGATAAATGCATAACAGGAGGCTCAGAGAAGGTTAGTGAAATGCTCAAGCCACACAGCTCATTGATGATGGAGGTGAGATAGGAATCCAGGCTTTCTGAGTCCCTATATAGCTCTGTGTGGCCTGGAGGGGGATCCTGCCTGGGTTCGTTTCATGCCCCTTGCATTCTCCATCTCTCAGTTCCTCACCAGAGGAAGACAGTCCAGGTTGAACTTGTGTTTGCCATTTCTTTCCTTCATTCCCTCCCTCCCTCCCTCCTTCTCTCTCTCTTTCTTTATCAGGGATTGAACCCAGAGGCACTTAACCACTGAGCACATCCCCAGCCCTTTTTATTTTTTATTTTGAGTCAGGGTCTCCTTAAGTTGCTTAGGGCCTTGGTAAGTTGCTGAGGCTGGCTTTGAACTCGTGATCCTCCTGCCTCAGCTTCCCAAGCAGCTGGGATTACAGGCAGGTGTCACTGCACCTGACTAAGTTTACCCATTTTATTAGCAGGACACTCAAATCCTATGAGCCCAGGGTCTCATCTGGAAAATGGGAATAAGAGCAGGATGGTTGTGAAGTGTCGATGAGGTAATGCACATCTGAGTCCTTAGCACCTGCACATAGTGCTTACTGAGCGTCTGCTCTTGTAGACAGAGATCTGTCTGCTTCTTGGGCAGATATGCCTGTTGGCCTCTCTGACCCCTGCCCTCAGCTCTCCTTGGCGCCTTTACATGACCCACATGCCCCAACCTGGTCCCAGTGTGTGACTCCCTTGGGGAGGGTTGAGGACAGTTATTTTCCTCCTTGCCTCCATCTGGAATGCTCTCCCCAGCACCACCGCCCCTCCCCCCACCTCCCACCCAGTCCTTCACACCTTGAGTTGTCATTAGGAGGCAGGAGGAACATGTATTCTGAGCCCCTCCGAGGTCAGGCCCAGCTGGAGAGAGTTACCAGGATTTCATGCACATTCCTTGGGGGAGAGGAACTATCTCCCAGTCCTACAGTGTCCCCACCTTAAGCCTTTTTGGGGGGAGGGGAATGAGCAAGGGTTTTCGCTCAGCCAGGTGGGGAGGACTGGGCGACATGGGGAGGCCATTTCTCTGCCACACGCCCATCTCTCTCATCCTGTTGGGCAAAACCCTGGTGCTGCTCCTCCTCTGCCAGCTCCTGGCTCTCTCCTCCCCAGCTGGTCTCACAAAGTGCTTCCTTGAATGGAGAAAGAAGCTCAAATCAGAGAAGGAAGACTAATGGCCCCATTTTCTGCTTTCCAGCAGTGCGACCTTCATCGGCTGAGCCTCAGTTTTTCCTCTGTTGAGTGGAGAGGTGGTAGAAGTAAATGTGGGGATGCACGTGGATTCCCTGGCATGGAGTGAGCTCTGTGCATCACGGAGAGGGAGGGAGCAGGAGGACTTCGTGGTACTGAAATGCACGGTGTATGGGGAAGGAGTAGTTTTTGCGTTTGCTGTATGGTGGTGGTGGGCCTGCTGCTTGTGAGTTCCAGATTCTTCTACCACCAGAAGGATCCTCTTACCTCACCCCCACTGCAGGGCCTCCTGGAGCTACCCTCTAGTGCCCAGCTGGGTTCTAGGCAGAGCAAAGGGCCCAAGCAAAGGAGCACAGAACCAAACCTCACTGGCCTGGGTTCAGAGTCACTGAGGAGCTGCCGAAACAGGTTCTAGGCC
The DNA here is from genome assembly GCA_025594165.1 of Tamias sibiricus. Lineage (NCBI taxonomy): Eukaryota > Metazoa > Chordata > Mammalia > Rodentia > Sciuridae > Tamias > Tamias sibiricus. Next base: position 113,286,527 of record CM046657.1, read on the forward strand.
CAGGCCCAGGGGGCTGCCTTTGTAAGGAGGCCTTGGGCGAGTGTGGGGTCTTTGCAAGGTCCTTTCGTCCCTCAGCTGTGGCATTGTAGTCTGTGAAGCTTCTGTTGTTCCCTGAGGTGGGAGTTCAGGGGGTCTGGGTGGCTCTGAGGAGGAGCCTCTCTCACTGCCTGGGGGAAGCTTTTACCTCCCTGGCCTGCCTGCCTTCTTGCAGGACCAAGGCTGGGGCTAAGGCGGCCCTGGCGAGTGATAACAGCATTAAAACAGATCCAGTTCCTCCCTGTGGTGCAATCTGTGGAGCCAGGAAGACGAGTTCAAGGCCAGCTGAGGCAGCCCCTAGGCCTCTTGGAGCCTGAGCTACTATATAGCAAATGGCTTCAGAAGCAGGCTCCTCCCCACTGGGCCAGGCCTGGAGCTGGCCTGCGTTTGGAGAGGGGTGTTAAGAGTTGGGTGGGGGAAGGAATAGCAGCCTGCTGCCCCTCACCCCACCTCAACTTACACTCTGCCCCAGGGCTCCTCTCTCAGCCCTTGCTCTCTATTTTGGGGGTCCATCACTCCCTCCCAGCCTCGTTGGGGCTCAAGGAGACTCATTCACACCACTCTAGCACTTCCCTGGACGGTTTGAGAGGTGGCCCTGGAAGGCCCCTACCTCTAGATCTTTCAAGTTCTTCCCTTGGTCCTGCTTTCTACAGGATCTGGCTCTTGGTGGGGGGAGGGTCTCAAACCCCAGGCCAGTCCTGCCCTGTCAGTCTGAGCTCACTTCCTGCTGTGACGGGCAGTCATGGCCAACAGGCACATTCTGTGCTTCACTTTACTTCATCTGGGACCTGATGAGAACTTTTCAGAACGAATGTTCCTGGAGAAGTAGGGAATCCAGCAAATACAAAACCCAGCCATGGCAGACTTCCTGGAGAATCTATTTCTTCTCTCTGCTTTTGGTACTAGGGATTGTACCCAGGGACACTTAAACACTGAGTCACATCCCCAGCCCTCTGAATTTATTATTTTGAGATGGAATCTTGCTAAGTCGATGAGGGTCTCACTAAGTTGCAGAGGCTGGCCTCATACTTTAAGACCCTCCTGCCTCAGCCTCTGGAATGGCGGGGATTACCACGTGCTCCACCTCTAGTAGCTCTATTTCTTCTCTTGCTGTGCTCTACCATGGAAGTCCATGCTTTCCAAAACCCTCTGAAGGGCAGTGCTGCCTGTGGAGAACTTAGGCTTCCTGGAAGAAGTGGGGTTCCTGCCCCTGGAGGTATTCTAAGCAGGTCCCTGAGGTCTTCTTGGTGGGGAATGACCTTGAAAGGTCATTGCATACTGATGGTCCTTTAATATTGGTATAGGGCTTCCCAGTTTGCAAAGAGCTTTCATTTGATCCTCTTCATTGTAATCCTAGGATATAGGCAGAGCAAGGGTTCCAAACAGATCAGAAAACAGAAGTGAGAGAGAAATGGCTTTTCCAAAGTCATAGAGGTAGTGAGTGATCAAGCTTACAGAGAAACACACAAGGATCTGGGGACCACTGGCCCAGAGCTGCTCGACTTCAGGGCACCCATGTTTCTTGTCTTTCTCCTGAGGGCAAGCCCATCCCCACCATCTAGCCTCTTGGTCAGTGTACCTCCTTCTTCCAGGCAGGCCGCCTCTGCAGAGTACCTCTGCACAGTACATGGGCAGGTGATTCAAGAGGCCACAGGCCGGTGGGCAGTGTGGAAGTGTGGCCCTCCCAGAGTAGGACAGACCTGAGCTCTCTCCAGTTTCCTCAGCATGGTCAGAAGTCATTGAAATGAGAGGAAGTTTTGATAGGTGAATGCGTATGTCAAAATGCAATATAAGCTCAGCACGGTGACGCATGTCTGTAATCCCAGCGGTTTGAGAAGCTGAGGCAGGAACATAGCAAGTTCAAAGCCAGCCTCAGCAACTTAGCAAGGCCCTAAGCAATATAGTGAGACCCTGTCTCTAAATAAAATATAAAAGGGCTGGGGATGTGGCTCAGTGGTTAAGTGCCCTGGGTTCAATCCCAGTACCCCCCCCCCCCCCCCAAATGCAATATAATCCCATGGGATTTCTCTGGGCTTGCCAGAGTAGAAGGTCCACCCTTCCCAGGAGGAGTTCTGGTTCTAAGGTTGTGAGTGTTTGGGGTTTAGGGGGATGTGGATGTGAAAACTCCAGAAATCTGGGGAATTTCAGGACTTGGGAGGCAATGAGAAGAAAGTTGGATGGTTTAGTTCTGGAAAGTTTTGTGGACAGTACCATAGAAAGCCTCTGATAAATTTATTATTATTATTATTTTTTGGTACTGGGATTGAACCTAGGAGTACTCTACCACTGAGCTATATCCCCATCCCTTTTTTATTATTATTTTTTGACAGTCTCTCTCAGATCCTGAGGCTGGATTTGAACCTGTGATCTTTCGGCCTCAGCCTTTTGAGTCACTAGGATTATAGGCGTGCACCACCAGGCCTGGCCCACTGGCTCATTTGTTTACCCTCTGCCCCAATTTGAGGGGAAAACACTAAGAAAAGAAATGGGGACAGCTGGACTCTGGGTCTGTCTTGGGACAAAAGCTGGGTAAGGTCTGGTTGGGATTGGGCAGGGCATGGGGCTGGGTAGAGTGGTGTGGACCTGTGTGTATGGTGTCTTACATGCCCCTCACTGCAGCCTGGGAAGCAGGAGTCTCCTCTTTACATCACATGCCCCAAATCACCAAGGTCATCAGAGGCCCACGCAGTGATTGAACTTGAACTTTGACCTCTATGGGCCCCAGATTGGTCCACCTCCCTGTGTCTGTATGTTAGGACTCTGCTTTGAGATTCCCTGACACTACCTTTGGCGGGACAGTGAATGTTTAACGCATTTAGTAATTTACAAGTCAGTGGAAAACTGTGAGCCATGGTGGTATTTTGTTATAAAAATGATATTTGATATGGATTATTAGAAATTCTAGCTCAAATCTTTATTGACAGTTTCTGAGGGAGGAAGGGAAAAAAGGAGGGGAAAAGGGAGGGCAAATCAGTTAATAAATTAGTAAGTGAATGAACAAAGGAACACGCTTGTTTCAAGAAAATTCCATGTGGGCTTAAGTCCTGTTATGGTTTGAATTGTCCATAAAATTCTCGTGTTGAAATCCTAACCCCGGTGCCTCAGAATGTCTATTTTGTTTCCTTGTCGTGGGAGGTTGGCTCCAGTGCAAAGAGCACTTGGCTTGGAGTCGGAAGGTCTGAGTCCAAGTTCTGAGTCTACCATTCAACACTGTGTGACTTTGGGCAAGCAGAGGACATCCCTGAGCCTCGGGGTGATCATCACCTACTTAGGGCTGGGCAAACCTGCCTCTTGCTTACCTCCTCAGAGGGTTAAGAAGTTGTAGGGTGCCAGGATCCCCTTCCTGCAGCTCAAGGGGCCTGGCCTGTTCTGGTGGAGATCTTTGCTCTTTCCCAGTGCTGGGTATTCTACAATTTTCCACATCACTTACATATGACAAAATCATCTCTGATGCTATCTTTCCAGGAAATCTTTCTTCATGAGCCCTGCCTACCTCCGATGACTCAATATGATATCAAATATTGTTCGCACAAGCTCAGGTTTTGCTGGCTCGGAGAACGTGCTGCTTTGTGGGTGAATTGAAACTTGTATGGGGCCCAGGCTTCCTGAAGGCGTAAGGCTGGTGTGGTTCCCTCTCTTGGACTTCTGGTCACAGATGCCATGGTGTGGATCTGTCCCTCAGAGTCTCTATGGTGGTGGTAGCTGGCAGAAAGCAGGGTGGGAGAGTGGTTAGAGGCCTGGGCCCTGGGGCCAGACTTCCTGGCTTTGAAGCCCACCTCTGTACCAGCTGACTCTGTGACCCTGGGCATCTATTCTAGGTTCTTCATTTCCCTGTCTTAGGGATGATGTAATAATAACATCTCTCTCCCAGGACTGAAGTGAGGATTTAACATCATAAAGCACTTCGAGCAGAGCCTGGCACTTAGTGCATGATATTATAAGTCTTAGCTATTATTAAAATATCTTGAGTCACTTTATGATTTCCAAACATTACATAAATGTAAAGAATTTTTACTGTCATGAGGCTCCTGGGTCTCAGGTTTTTCATTTGAGTGTTGGGGAAAATGATCTCTGAGGTTGCATCCGGTTCTAGTGGTTTGTACAGCCGGCTCTCTGTATCTGTGGGCTTCGCAGCCACAGATTCACCAACCTTTGATTGAAAACATTTAGTAAAACATTGTGTTATACTGAACATGTACCAACTTTTTTTTTCTTGTCACTATTTTCTAAACAATACAGTGTAATGATATAGCACTTGCATTGTATTATGTATTATGAGTAATCTAGAGATGACTTAAAGCCTATCGGAGGATGTACATAAGGTATATGCAGTCATTACACCGTTTTATCTGAGAGACTTGCACATCTGTGGATTTGGTACCAGAGGGGGGTCCTGTAACTGATCCTCTGCAGATACTAAGGGATGACTGCAATTCTAAAATTGGTAGATAGATTCTTATTTGGGATTTGCATGTCTTGAGTTGTAGGGACAAAAGAATAAGGGACAAGGCAGGACAGCTGTGGGCACAGACTTTGGAAGGGAGAGCTGGTTTCTAAGAGGTGGCAGCAGCAGTTATTGGAAGGAGCCTTCCCACTTGGGCAGTCCCTGGTTCCATCTTTGTCCCAAGCTTGCAGGGAGCCTGGCACCAGCCAGGTGGGACCTCTAAATGTCACTGGGGGTAGGGAAGTTTCCTAAAAGGGGGGGGGGGGAGGGGGGGGGGGGGGGGGGGGGGGGGGGGGGGGGGGGGGGGGGGGGGGGGGGGGGGGGGGTGAATGTAATGGAAGGAACCTAGAGTGGATAGAGGATACCGTCTCTGGAGGAAAACCCTAGAAACGGATTGCAGGCACAATTTTCTTGTGGGGGAGTGTGTCCCCAACCTCCCCTGCTGCTGCATCCCTTAAGTGGTGGTCAGAGGAGATGTAGGAGCCCCTCCTGCCTGGGCTTCTCTGGGAGACTCTTTTTTGCTCATCTTTGGATCATTTGTTCTGTTAGCGGAGTGGAGCAGAGTGGGGGGCTTTCACCGGAGAGGGGAGGTGAGAACAGCCCAGTGGGGCTGCTGTCCCTGTCCCCCAAACTCCCAATGCTGCTGCTGCAGACCAGGCTCCTCTGGAAGTTGGCCCTGGACACTGTCACCCCAGGCACCTGGGCTCAGCATCCATCGCGGCAGACAGAGGCCACGGAATGGGGTGTGGTGATTTGTCACTGTCACAGCCTCTTTGGCGCTCAGGGACCTGCTATCCCAGCCCTGCTGCTTTGTCTCCAGGAGAGGCCATCAGGCTCTCAACTCCCCAGCTCTTTGTTTCACATGCAGAGTGGGCATGACCTCCGTCATGGAATCAGAGGGGTAAAGGGCTTTGCTCAAGGTCACTTGGTGAGAAGTGGCAGAGTTAAAAGCAGAGCCCAGCCTCCAAACCACTCCCAATCCAGGCCTCTCTCCAGCAAGATCCCTGCCAGGGCCCAGATTTGACTGCATGCCCTTCCCCCCAATGAAGGTGCACCAGGTGTAGCTCACCGTCCCTGCCCTTCTTCTTGTGAACCCCCCAGGAAATCTGTGTTATTTAAAAGTTAATGAAGGGGAGCAGGAGGTTTCCCAGGGAACCCCACTTGGTATGGTCACCACGGCACCTGCTTCAGGCCAGCTACTCTGTTTAATATCTGTCAGAATGCTTGGTTCCTATTTTTTGTACTGAGGATTGAACCCAGGGGCACTTAACTTCTGAGCCACATCCCCAGTCCCTTTTTATATTTTATTTAGAGACAGGGTCTTGCTGAGTTGCTCAGGGCCTCACTAAGTTGCTGAGGCTGGCTTTGAACTTGCAATTCTCCTGCCTCAGCCTCCCAAACCACTGGGATTATAGGTGTACACCACTGTGCTAGGCAGAATGCTTGTTTCTTTTATTTTTTTAATATTTATTTATTTGCTTTACTTGTACACCATGCCTTTATTTTTACGTGGTGCTGAGGATCGAACCCTGGCTACACATGTGCTAGGTGAGTGCTCTACCACTGAGCCACAACCCCCCAGCCCCAGAATGCTTGTTTCTTGATTGCTGGTCCTTCTTTCCTGCTACTTTGGGGATCTCCAAAGAGATAGGAGACTTATCACTTCCCCACCCTTAGGTTCTCAGCATCCTGTTCTAGCCTCCCCAGTGCCTCATAGGCCCCCGGAACAGGGGCCTGTTCTAGTAGGACCCCAGCAGGGCTGGATGGACACTAGCCTCTCCTCCTGAACTCCAGGTAACATATGATAACAGGCTTTCAAACATTCTTTTTTTAAAGTCCAGGATTCTTTCAAAACCCCAAATCTCCAACAGTCACATGCAGAAGTGCTAGAACTATCATTAGTCATCAGGAAAATGCAAATTAAAATCACAATAAGATATCACGATGCCCTTGCCAGAATGGCTGAAACTAAAAGGACAGATGATGCCAAGTCCGGGCAAGGAAGTCCCCAGCCAGCAAAACTCAAACACAGCTAGAAGGACCGTAGGTTGTCACAGCCCCTTTAGAAAACCAGTTGCATCTACAAATCCTAGTTCTACTCCTGGGTGTGTATCCAACAGAAATGAGTGTCTTTGGGCCTCAGAATTGCATACAGAAGTATCTGTAGCAAATTTATTCATAACTGACTCAAACAGGAGACAAGTCCCACATGCACTGAAGACAGAATAAGTATAGTGTGCCAATCCACATGAGGGAGTAATACACAGCAACGAACAAGAAATGTCCCAGATGAAGCCCACAGACATTATGTTGAGGGAAAGAAACCAGTCACAAAAACGTACACTTGGTAGGACTCTACTGCTGTGAATTTCCAGAGTGGGGGATCTTGCCTGGTAGGGAGCATGAGTGAACCTGTCTTGCTCTGGGGGTGTGACATGGGTGTATACATTTGGAACTGAACCCTGAAGAGCCATACACTTTCCTGTTGGTATGGCAGTACATAAGTAAATGCCCAATAAGAAAAGTTTAAAAATTAACAATGACTGACAAAACACCAAAGCCTCATATGGACTCCTTATAAGTGAAACAGACCAAAGTTTAGATACATCCTCTTTTTTTTTTTTTTTTTTTTTTTATCCCTCAGGGACTTTTTCTTTCCTCCCCCACAGTACTAGGAGTAGAACCCAGGGCCAAGTGCTCTACCCCTGAGCAACACCCTGTCTCTTGGTTCCTGGGAGGGGTCTGTAGATGAAGCCTTGGAGGATGCACTGAAATCTTTGCTTTGGAGTATGCATGGCCTCACGTTCCTGCTGCTGTCCCAGTTCCCTATCACGACAGGAGCCTAGTTCCAGGATCCCAACCAGGGGACACAACCCAGCTCCATGCCTATATCCCTCCAACCAGCTGGTGGGTCGTTGTTGGCATGATGCAAACCGGGGAGAAAGAAACCAAGAGGGTGCTTGTCACCGTGAAGCCAGGAGAGGACACAGAGCTGGAAACTTGCCTTGGGTTTGGCAAGTGTCATAATACCTGATATCATTTCCCTGACAGGTTCCATTTCCCCAGTTAGGGGCAGATTCACAGTAGTGAAAAGTATGGTAAGAAATAGGACCATCCTAGCTAAACTTGACTGAGCACCCATTTGGTTCCTGGCATTATATCGAATCCTTTACAAGGAGGTTATTTTCTTTTAATCCTTATAGCAGCTGCCTGTGGTAGGTACCACTCTTACGCACTTTACAAATAACCAACTCTACACAGGAACCATCTTTATTCCTCCCAGCAGTCTATTCACACAGAGTGAGAAATGAAGCTCAGGGAAGACAAGCAATTTGCCTCAAGCCCACACAGGTGAGGAGTGGTGGAACTGGGGATTGACTCGTGGTCAGTGTGACTCTACAGTCCTGTCTCTTTCCTTTCACTGTGTTTTCAATAAATGACTGCGGTGAGCTGAAGTGGTGATAGAATCAACACCCAAAAGGAACACAACAGGCTGAAATGTTTACCTCGACCATTCAGATGAAACAGAGTAGAGATACATGAAAACTCATTCCATTTGGGGGAAGATAGGCAGCCCACGCACAAGGTGAGTGAGACCAGTTCAGAGGAAGCATGTGTGGAAATGACTCAAGAGTTTCACCTGCCTTCCCGCCCATCCATCCATCCATCCATCCATCCATCCATCCCCATCTATCAGAAACTTAACCACTAGGAGTGAGCCCCTCTGGGTTCCATGACAACCTCCTGAAGTCAGCTAGGTTGACTGTGTCCACCATGTAAGAGAGGGCAGGCCAAGGTCAGGGAGGACACACAGACGTCTCCACCGACTCCAGCTGTGCAGACCAGTTGAAGGGAACGACATTTTTTTTTTTACCTCTGGATCATTGGAAAGAGAGAGAAATAGCAATTCTTTTTTTTTTTTTTTTTTTTTTTAGGAACTCCTGGAATAACTCAGATTTTTGTTTTCTAAAATAGATTTTAATTTTTAGAGAAATTTTAGGTTCACAGTAAGATTGAGTGGAAGGTACAGAGATTTCCCAGGGACTCACACAAACAGCTTCTCTGCTATCGACGGTCGCGTTACACTGAAGGAAATTGTCCACACATCATGGTTGCCTGCAGCCCACAGGTCGCTGGGATTGTGTGTGCTGGTTTGAGTGCTCACTCTCGGCTGGCCTTGAGATTGTGTCCTCATGTAGCAACTGACCAACTGCACCAAGGCTTGAAGCCAGGGTTGCTGACCCCCAGGGCAGGCTCCTAGCAGTCCTGGTGACTGCACAGGGCTCAACATGTGGAGAGTGGACTGGCGAGGAGTGACCATCTCCCACTATCTGAAGGGCCATCCTGGAAGGCCAGACTGAGTTATTCTGTGTGACCTTACAGGGACATGCTCACACCGATCGTGAGACTTGTCTGCAGGAAAGAGCAGCCCTCAGATGGCAGGGGCCCTCTAAGCAGTTGCCCATCACCTGGATGCCTGGAGGACAGCCTGCCTGGGGGAGGTTGGCCTACTCCACCTGGAAGGTCTCTTTGGACTCTCAGGTTGACAGATTCAGTGTGGCTCCCCTCTATGGGCACCTGCCCTGTGCCTGCTCTGGGTGCTGTGGGTAAGACAGGACCCCAGGTCCTCAGGGCCCATGGCCTGCTGAGAAGTGCTGCTTGTGTCCTTTCAGTATTTGCTACTCCTGGTTGTCCTGGAGGCCGTGGAGGCTCTCTGGGTTCCAGGACAAGGAGCTGGTTCCTTTAGCTAAGTGGACCCCAGCTATCTGGCCTCTGAGTCAGCCACCCCAGAGGTCTCCACTCCCTGAGGCATAGTCTTGCTCGGGACCTTTGAGGCTCCAGCAGGGAGTGAAGGGCTTAAAGAGTACAGGCCCTGCCACTCTTTTCTGTGTCTCTCAGGGGGTCCTCCCTCACCTGTCTAACAGGCCCCTGAGAGGGCTGTCACCTTCCTTCGTGAAGCACATTCACTTCTTCCAGGTTGGTGGTATGGTGAAGCAAGACCCTCCATTCAGGGAGGGCCTATGCAAACTACTGCCTGGGTTTTAACTCAAAATGCTGCTTTCCCTTCTGGAAGATGCTCAGAAACCCAGTGCCCAGGAATCGACAAAACTAGAAAACCCACTTCACGAGGCTTACAGGCGTGACTCCATCCTGGCCCCCTACTTGCCTCCAGGTGGTGAGCTCATTGCAGTCACTATCATCCAAGATCCCGAATCTGGGAGGTGAGATGAAGATGAAGATGACTGATGATGACTGATGATGACAACAGAAATAGCTTATTTGGCACCCAAGTCCTGTGTGCATTAATTCACCGAATCACCCGCCCACCCCACCCAGTTTCCTAACCCAGGACCTGCCTCTTCCTCATGATTGACACCTGGGATGCCCCAACTCCATGCCAGGGAGGTTCTGAATCTGGAAGCTGTCTATTAGAGTCTTCTGGGGAGCTTATTAAAAATATATCTGTGTAGGCCCCAGCCCCAGAGACAGCCCTGTTGGCTTAGGGTGGGGCCTAATGTTTTAAAAACCCAGTTGATTCTGGTATATATCCTGGGTTAAGTGCTCTGTGCTCGGTGGAGCCTGTGAGGTATGTTGCTGACCTCCGGCCCTAGTTCTCAAGCCAAGCACAGCAGTCCATCCTAGCATGGAGCTCAGGATGAACTTGGATGCAGTGGAGCCAGAGGGCTATGGAGCAGGTGTGTGTGCACACATGTGCACTTTCTGGGGGAGAAGTGGTTGGCAGGACAGGGAGGGAGGAAGGGAGAGTTCTATGTCCTCAGATGCTATCTGGGAGTTGGTTGGTGGTAGGGATGGGAATGGAACAGCACCCTCTCTGGCAATAGAGGAGGGCTTGGCCAGGCTCTGCCAAGCCCACAATCAAGCACATGTCAAGTACATGTCCAGCCTACAAATCAGGGGAGAAAAGAGTGTCTGGAGGCCACAGGAACCAGCCCCAAAGCAGAGCCCATGGATTGACTGCTCCCCAGAAGCATCTGACTGTGGACACACAGGTACAGAAGTGCTGCCATAGGAGGGCCCTCTCCAGACACCAGAGGTCTTTCCCTCCTCCCCGTCTCCTTCCCTGACCCTTCCATTCTTCCAAATCATCTTAGCTATCACCTTTTCCCTTATGAGCCCAATCTGACCCTGATGACCACTCATCCATCACTGAAGTGGCCCTTGTAAGTCCAGCTTAAACCCCATGAGGGCTTTTGCTGCTTTGTGGGTGAACAGAAACTTGTAGCAGATCTACAGAGAGCTTATTGTCTCTCTGCCCCGCCTGACAGGAGTTAGTTGGTTCCTCTCGCCTCTCACTTGTCTCAGACTTGGCCTTGTCCTTGAGCATGCTCAGTGCAGGCTTTCTCGTAGTGTGGCTGGGCCAAAGCCTTTGTGTCTGCTCTAGACTTCTGTTCTCCAGGCCCAGAATGAGCATGTTGGACTAGGATGGTCACTTTCAGAACAACAAATGCTAAATTTTTAAGTCTGCCTGGAATCATCGTAACCTACCTCTTTCTGGAGAAACCCAACACGACCTTCAAGGCCCAGGTGATCCTCCCAAACTACATTAGTGACTCCCATCCTGTGCTGCCACAGCATTTCACACACATTCTGCTACAGCCTTCCACCAGTATGGCACTGGCTATTGTGGAATCTGGGGTCCCTAGGGCACTGAATTCTTTGAATAAGGATTATCACGTTATAGCAGTGCCTGGCTCAGGGCGACCAAAAATGTGAACTTAATGAATGAATGTGTGACTACATGAACCCAACTCCTCAAGTTCAGTCCTTAACCGCTATAGCCAGGAGGAGGTAGGTTAAGGGGAATGAAGGAAGATGCCTACATGGTGTCCAGAGGAACTCCTGGCTGTCCAGGAGCCCAAGAACTGGGACCACCAGCTGGGACAGGGCAACGGTGGGCACATCTCAGGGTGCCTTAGCCACTCAGTCAGGGACTGTCCCCAGGCCATCCAGCTTTGGGCCCTCTGCTCTGGTGGGTGCACAGGGGCAAGAGTTGGGGTCTGTGCAGAGGAAGACCTGTGGCCTGACTAGCAGAAAGTTCCTGAGCCTGACTCGACTAGAAAGCTTAAAGTGTGGCCTTGACCGCTTGGTATCTTTAGGGCCAAGATTCCTGCAAGGGGAGCTGGGCATCCTGGCACCAGAGCCTGGAGGAAGAGGCTGGGTCAGGTTTCTCCAGAACAGAGCTCCACCCCAAAAGGCAGGGCCTGGACTAATTGGCTTGCCCTCTTTCTGCTGCTGATGGAGAAAGTCTTGGCTAATTTGCCGGAACGCTCTAGTTAAATGCCAATTAGGACGTTCTGTCCACTGCTTTCTTCCAATATATTAATAATGTAATTAAGCATTTATTGCCTGCACAAATTAAAAATTAACTTAAACGGACAGCCCGGAAAAGTGAGGAAGTGACCGCTTAAACAACCAATTTGCATCTCATTCGAATATCAACATCTAAACACAGCCCTGCCTGTCCAGGGTGCTGGTTGGTCTTCCAGTGAGGGGGCCCCTGCCAGCTGCCAACAGCTGCTGGCGTCTCTTTCTTTACGCCTGGCTCTGCCTGGCCATCGGGCCCCAATTCTAGGTGTGGGGGATGTGGTCTCACCCCTAAATGGGCAGGAGGCTTTCTGCTAAGCAGCCACCTTGGTTTCCGTCATCCCAACCCCCTCTCCCAGGGGTCTATGGTATGGATTTCAGTGAAAAGAGATGCTTCGGGGCTGGCTGGAGGGGGCAGTCCCTGAAGCCCCTGCTCCTCCCACCCCCAGGATCAATTTGTCTTGCATTCCAGGCTGGGAGATGGGGCACAGATGGTTCTGGTGTGGGGATAGGGAGGAAGCCAAGGAACAAGGAGACCTTCCTTCTCCCCAACCTACCCCTGGAGGGAAACGGGGGAGGGGGTGGGGACTGGTCTCCGAGAACTGACAGGAGATGGGGCTGGGCAGTGTCCTCAGAAAAGATGAAAGGGTAGAACTCCCCTTTATTCTCTGTCCTCAGGGATCTGTCTAACATGGCAGGTGTGACACTGCTGGCTTTCTTCTCCAGAAAGCCACAGGAGGGGACTTGGCAGGAAGGAGCAGGACAGCAGGGAGCAGGATACCAGGAGAACTGGGAGGGACGAGGTGGGTACACGCAGCCTCTGGGTAGGAGGCTGTAGCCAGTGTGGGTCCTGCCCCTGGGCTCCACCCCTTAGCCTTTTCAGGCTTCCCTTTCTTGAAGGGCCCCCTCCAGAGCTTGCAGAAGACAACCCTCCTGATGCCATGCTGCCAATCACTGTCCACGGCCCTCCCACTTGTGTGGGAGATGGCTCCATGACAGCCTCTGGGCATTCCTCCTGGGGGACTCTTGCAAGGGCAGGTGAGATGCCTCTGGGGTCTGTGTCCTTGTCAGGGAACCAAGGGGGAAGAGGTGAGGGCTCCTTCCCCTCCTCAGCTCACCTGCCCTTTCTAGCTTTGCCCCTTCAGTTACTAGAAGCAAATGATTTTGTTTTAAACACTTTATTTATAAAAAAGTACATTTTTTCCTCAGTACATTTTTCAACCCATCATTTTTTTTTATACAAGTAAAAGGGGGTGAGGCAAATACCCCTTGGGTCAGAACCAGGAGAATCTGCTGGGCCGTCCCCAGGACCAAAGACGAAAATGGTGACAAAGAAACTGAAGCAAAGGAAGCAAATCACACTCAGAGGTGAGGGTGGCAGCTTCTCCTGGATTTTGATTCCATTTGTACAAAAAAAGGAAACCTTTTTTTTTTTTTTTTTTTTTTTTTTTGGTGGCCAACAAGCCCATTTCTCACAGCAGGGGTCAGAAGAGCAGCAGCAGCAGAGGCCAGAGCCTCACCTCCTGGGCCTCCCTGGCCCAGAGTGGCTCGGCCTACCTGACCCTCACTAGGAGAGGGTTTCTGTTGGCAGTCAGGCTTTGGGGGTCTCCATTTCGACCCCCAGAGGCCTGGGAGCACCCCCCTCCTCCCAGGAGAGGGAACACCAGTGTCTGCCGGGCTTGGGCGAGCTTCCCGCATCCACCTGACACGAGTCCCTATTCTTCTGCCTTGAGGACAGCAGAAAAGTTATTGCACCAGTGACTGGGGCACATGCCCAGGCCCAGAGCCCCTGTGAGTCTCTCTTATGGCCTGAGCACTGAGAGGAATCATTGTTTCTCCTTAAGGGCTTCTAGCAGCTTCTGCCCATTCCTGGGTGGCATCTGTGCCGAGTGCTCATCTGGCCACGTGGGTATGTGTGTGCACGCACACACACCTGTGCTTGGGTCCGGGGAAGGTGTGTGTGTGTGCCCTCCTTGTGCATACATGCTGGGCCTGAGGTGGCTGCGCTTACATTTCACCTATTCTGTGCTGCTGCTTTTCAGATCCTTCTGGTAAAAGGGGACTCAGATGGTTGTTGCACATTAGAACGATACCAAAATCTGTAAGAAAACAGGGGCGTAGGGGCAGTGGGGTGGGGGTAAGGACAGGGAGGGCAACAGAGGCAGGATGACAACCAGGGAGGCCTTGGCACAATTAATACCAAGTTTATTTTATTTCTGGCAAAGCAGAAGCTCAGATCATGCTGGGGGCATGAAGGAGAAGCAAAATGTCCTCATCTCTCTGCTGGGCCAGACCTCCCTTTGCCAGATGGCTGTGTCTGCAGCCCAGCGGTAGTGCCCACTGTCCCACAAACATGGGGCACAGAAATCTCCATCTCCCTAGTCTGAGTGCCAACTCCTGCCTCATGCCAATGCTTAGCTCAGTGTCGCAGCGGCCCTGATGGGCATGCTGAGGCTGGGCTCCTGCACCGTGCTCTACATGGATCCCATAATTTGTGCTTTGCTTGGGGGAAAGATGTGGAAGTGTGTCAAGTGGGACTCAGTGCTTTGTCTGGGCCCAAGGCCTCCTCAGTCCATCACAGAATGAGGTACAGGGTGGCAGTGGAGGGCAAGGGAGATGCAGGAGGACAAGTCCCTTCAGTCTCATGATTCCATGGGGACAGGGAATGCCTCTGTTAGGCTGGGCCCCAGGCTTGGAGAGAAGGGACCCAAGCAGAGGGGCCAGAGTGGCATGAAGAGGGATGGGGCAGTGATGTAACATGGGAAAGTCCCCTGCCCTGGGGGACACTAATACTGCTGGGAGAAGTGGCCCAGCTCCTCCTCTCCCTCTGCCCTGTAGCTAGAAAGACCCCAGAATTTTCTCCCCCTAACTCCACTCCATGCAGTGCCCCCAATGCCAAGAAGGGAGAGCCGCCCCAGGGCTGGCATGGCTTCAGACTTCTGCTACGTGGCTACTGGGCGGCCTGGGCTGGGGCTGGGGCAGTGAGGGCTGGTGAGGGTGGCCCAGCTGGTGGGCCCAGGGTTGCCAGGGCAGAGATAGAGCTTTGCCTGGGGGTTTGATAGCAGCACCAGGGGGAGTAGGGTAGGGACTGGGGGCTCCCTTAGGAAGCCTATGGCAGGGTGGGTCAGTGCCCGTGGGGCACAGAGTGGTCTGCCTCCCCCCCAAAATAATATTTGTCATCCCACAGAGCAGGATACCCTGGGCTGAGGAAGCTGAGATCCTGAGGGGCAGGCCTGGGGGCCCTTGGAGCCCAGCTCTCCTATTCCAGGGCCTTTCCCCATCTAGAATGCCGGGGAGTCTGGGGGGCAGATGGAGGAACTGAGGCACTTTGAGCTGGGAGACAGAGGGCTGGAAGGGGCCTTCTACTGCACACATGGAACAGCTGGTCCTGGATGGTCAAGAGGAACCTAGAGTCCCATTCCAGGAAGGAATTGGCAAAGACAGGCCTCTCCCTGGTCCTCCCCTCATCCCAGAAGGGGCGAAGGGAAGCTGAGCCAGGAACACAGGTGAGCAGTAGGTTTCCTGGCTGCCCACCCACTTTGCACTTTCTTCGAGGCCTGTGACACTGACGTTGGCCTTCGTGTGTGAGGGCTTAGCTGTCCTCCTATCAGACCCTGTATGCAGAGCTTCTCTAGCATGGCTTCTTTCTCTTCTCCACATAAATACTTCTTCGCCTCTAACTCCTGGAGGGAATTCCCTTCTGGGATATCAGCCCTGACTTTCCAAGAGAATCAAGTGTAGCTAGCACTTGGTAGATAAGAGAGAAATCTGAGAAAGTTGCATGCTGTAAGGAAAGGTAGGGGTCAGCCTGAAACCCTAGAGTGGTAGCATCAGAGAGGCCTCCTCCTAGCTGTCCTGGAAGCTTCTACAGGCTGCTTCTACCCTCAGCTGGGAAGAGGGAAGAGGTGTGGGGGACAGGCCTTGGGCAGTGTCCAGGCCTGAGTAGGGCGTGTGAGCCCTGGGGGAGAGCAGGGGTAGACTGGTGGCGTGTGTGCATGTAGTATGTGCATGTGTTGGCAGAGGCATATAGGAAGTGTGGGCAGAGTCCACCTGGGGTCCCCCAATATGTGGGGAGCAGATCAGGGGTAAAGGGAGGGACGCACCTGAGCAGGGTCAACTCCACTCTGTAGGCCAACGAGGAAAAAAAGTAAAACCACCCTACAAGGAAAACACACTGCCCCAAGGCCCAGGTAGGGACCTCGACTTGATTCACTTAACAAATAAGACTCCCCTGGGTGCTTTGGAGAAGCCACCCCCTCCCAGCTACCTCTGGGGTACACCTGCTGTCTAGACCAGGGCTCCAAACTCCAGCTTTGTCATCCTAGGGTTGGGGGGTGTTGGCTTCCCTCTCCATGGGAGGAGGAGCAGCATTGGGGAGTAGGGTGGGTGGGGGCTCCACCTCTTGGAGCCCCTTTAGCCCTCCACTCCCAATGAAGAGAATACAAACAAATTCCAGTGTTGGGGGGCGGGGGAGGGCTGGCTCCCCAAACCCTGGAGGGACGCCCAGGTACACAAGACAAGAACAGGGCTCCCTACACATAGGGCAGTGGGTGGGGTTGTTAAAGGAAAGATACAGCAACACCAAGCCACAGTCGAACACAACACCATGGGGAGGGGCCGGGACAGGGAGGAAATTAAAACAAAGCCAGGTAGGCTCTGCCCTGGGCTCCCCTGGCTCCCCAGGAGTTTGGGGCTGGCTTTGGGCAGCTGGGCGAGTCTCTGCCGGGCTCCTGGAGGAGTGGTTGTTGAGGGTGGGCAGGGGGCGTGCGGGTAGGGGCTGGGGCAAAGTGGGCACAGACAGAGGCTCCAGAAGGGGACTACACGTACCACTCCTTCTTGGAAATGAAAGACCCGTCGTTCTGAGAAACCATATTCTCAGCCAAGTCCAGCTGCTCAGGGTCGTACTGGTAGCCCAGAGTCCGGTCCCCGTAGCCGTCCTGTCGGGCCTCGGCCTCATCCACCGTGAAGTAGGGCCGCTTGGCGTCCTCGTCGTACTTGGGGTGCGGGCCGCCCACCTTGCGCTCGCCCCCTCCACCGCCCTCCTCCTCCTCCTCCTCCTCCTCATAGCTGCTCCCGCCCAGCGGGCCCGCCTTCTTCTCATCGTCCGAGTCGTCCGGGTACTGCAGGTTCTGCGCCATGGGCGGGTGATGCTGCGGGATGCCCGCCTTGCTGTAGCCATTGCCGTACACGTGCTTCTTGGTGCTGTAGTCACCCTTGAAGGTGTGCCGGCGCCGGCGCAGGGCCACCAGGATCCCGCCGACCACAATCACCACCAGCAGGACGCTCCCCGCCACGCCCCCAATGATGGCCGTGGGCACCGGCCCGGCGCGCCGCCCATGCTCGGGAGGAGATGGGGTGTAGGGGAATTCTGGGTGAGGAAAAGAGACGGAGGGGACAGCGTCAGCTTCTGCTCCTCGGGAGTCGGCAGGGTGGGTAGGAGGCAGGGGAGGGAAAGGCCGGGAAGTGGACGCAGGGCCCAGGACAGGAGGTTCACACCCTAGGTTTGAGCAGCTCCAGCTCCAGAGGCCCCTTGCTCCCCACCCCTCCTGGAGCCCAACTGTACCACAGCTGGAGTGAGACAGGTGAGAGTGGAAAGAGGAAGAGCAGTACTAGAGCAGTACCCGCAGCAGCAGGGCCTTCCATCCTGACCAGCTCTGGGGTGGGTGGTGGCGGCCCAGCTCCACTCCCATTTGCTGTGCAGAGGCGCATGGGCAGCACCATCTTGGCAGGTATCTACTGGATGCCATTCACTGTCATGACTTTAGAGGTAGGTATCCCATGCACTTCCACTCAGTACATGAGGGGATGAGGCTCCAGGAAGTTAAATGACTCGCCCGAGGCCACCCAGCCAACAATACAATCTTGCTTCTCTTGCATGTAAAGCCTGTGCAAAGTCACCAGTGCCCCTCTGCCTGACACCTGGTGGTCATGGTGCTCCAGCACCATCACCTTGGCTACAGAGACCCAGAGCCCAGAACCCAGAGCACACTTAGCGTTCTGTGCTTATTTCATCTGCCTCCAAGGCAGAGAAAATGAATCCCTAAGTTTTGGCCTGGTTGGTGCTCGGTGAGTGCCAATCAGCTGCCAAGGTGCCAGAAACCAGCGCTGTGGCTCTTGGCTGTGGTCTGGCCCTGCAGGGCAAGGTGGGGGCTTGGTGGTGCTGCCAGTCTGGGCTAGAGGCATGAGATACCCAGCATGGCAGGGCATAGGTGCACAGCGGAAGTGGGGAGTGGACACACTTGTATAATACCACAGAGACTAGGGCACGTGAGTAAGCGTACGCGTGGAACCACAGGCCTATGCCAGGGTGGAGTGTGCGTATGGATATGTGCACACTGAGGACAGAGCAGAAATAAGAGGTAGGAAAGGCAGAAAGAGGAAGATGAAGAAAGGTTGGCGGGGAGAGAAGGCCTAGTGGGTGATTTCTGTGCCAGTGGGGACAGGACACAGTATTGTTCTACCGTATCTTTCCAGGGCCTGGGAAGATGTGGAAGCCAGGCCAGAGGCCAGAGGTCCCAGGGTGAGGCTCAGGGAGGCGGTTCCCAGCACCACCACAGGGTGGCACCGGAGACCATGGCTGGGTTTGGTCAGTAGGAGCCAGAGTGAGGCCCAGAGCTAGCCCTGAGGGCTGACCCGTGTCACTCTTCCTCCTCTCTTTGGGCCAAGGTAAAGTGACTGTCTGGGCCTCTGTGGTGGCCCCTGGGAGTCTGTTGCTGCCAGCTCACTCCCTGATTCAGCATCACTCACTCCATCGGAATCGTGCTCCTCCCATGAGCCCATTCCCTCCTTCTGGGTGGAGCTGGCCCCTGAGAGCCTGTGGGGTGCTGTCGGCAGCAGGGAGGAGTGGGGCGGAGATTCTGGGAAAGAGCAAAGGCCTTCCTGCAGTTCAGGCTGGAAGGGCTAATGAAAACACGGGGGCCCAAAGAAGGGGAGGCCATTTGCCCAAGGTCACGTGGTGGAACTAGGGCCACCCAGATGCTTCTGTGCCTGGAGCTGGAGGAGAGAAGCCCCGAGGACTTAGCTCCCATTTGTCGCTACTGTGTCCTCAGTACAGGTCACTGAGGAGCTGCCCCATAAATATTTACTGAATATCTGTCCTGACTGCTTCTGTCTAGAACAGTCTCCTGGAACCTCCTGCTTCTCCTGGCTCACCAGGTCCCATCTGTTACTGACCTTATAATGACTCCATACCTACTCCACATAAGATGGGAGCAGCCATCTATGTGTCCTGGGGGCAATAGAGTGGGGTATGGACCTCGCTTCATCTGTACTTTCAACCTGCCTGTGACCTCTTCACTTCTCACTAGGTCTACATGATCTCTCCATACCTGCCTTCAGCTCTCCACTCACCATCCAATCAGCAAACGCGTCTGAGCATCTGTAGTAGGGTACAAGCAGTTATAGCTTTGCCAGAGAACCAAATGACATGCTTAGAGTTGAGCAGCAAGCAGAAGTCAAGGGGATGGACAGTGACGTGCTCAGGAGTGTTAGGGAACCAGGACGCTGTGGCATGGGGCATGGAGTTAGAAAAGGCGCTTTGGAGGAGGCTGGACTTTGCCTAACTTTGAAGGAAGCAACCTCTGCCCTTGGACCTTCAGCCCTTACCCTCTGTTTCTTGTCTAGTGACACACCTGGTCTCAGTTTAACAGGTGCCTTTATCCTCCTGCCTCTTCAAACCATTTTGGGTGCACAGCTCTCACCTATGCCAGGACTTTGTCTCCAAAGGCCTCTTAGACAGCATCCCCCGAACTGGTCCATGGAAACTCAAACCATTGGCTCGGAGTCAGCAAAAATACTGGGGTCAAACATTTTGGGAGATTTTGGGTTAGGCAAAGCATCAGAGTCCTTCACCTTCTCACACACATTGAACTATAACAGGGACAAGTGTGATGGAGTGTTTCTCAGTTTCTTGGAGTGTGAACCTCAAGTCTTCTGTCTCCAGGACTATCTCAGAGGACTCATATTTAGGGGCACACCTTTGAAAAACTGCCCACGACTATATCCTTTGAAATTCTCATCACCAACTCAAAATCCATCTGTTCCAAGGCAGTTCTATATCTTCCCTCCAAACCCTTTCCATTCAACACATCTCCCTTCTGTCCTCCACTGCCACCAACATTTGTCCACTCTTATGGCTCAGAATCTCAATCATTGGTTCTTCTCCACCTCCTAGGTCAAAATCTGCCATTAAATTCTGTTGACACTTCCTGTTCATTATCTCATCACTCCATGCCAGGTTTTGACTATTGCAGTAGACTCCTGGGTCTCCCACCTTCACTCAGTCTCTTCTCCCTTTACTGGGCAGAGGTTAATTTTCACTGTATAGATGATTGACTGCTTCTTTTTTTGAAGACCAGCAATAACTCCCACACTACCTGGTGGGCCTTGCAGTCCACCCTTCAAGGCTTCCATCATGCAGCTTCATGTTGAATTTGACCAGCTTGCCTTCCTTGCCGTCTGCTGTGGTTTAAAAAAGTGACCCCCAAAGGCCCACATGTTGAAGGATTGGTTCCTGGCTCAACGTGCCATTGGGTGGTAGTAGAACCTTTAGAGGTGGAGCCCAGTGGGAGGAAGTTAGGTCATTTGGGTGTGCCCTTGAAGGGGATATTGGGACCTGGCTCCTTTCTGTCTCTTTTTGCTTCCTGGCTGCCAAAAGGCAAGCAGCTTCCTCCACCATACACTCCCACCATGACGTGCTGTCTTCTTGCACAGGCCCTAAAAGCAACAGACGGGCTGGGGTTGTGGCTCAATGATAGAGTGCTCGCTTAGCATGCATGAGGCACTGGGTTCTATCCTCCACACCACATAAAAATAAAATAAAAAGATATTGTGTCCACCTAAAACTAAAAAATAAATATTAAAAAACGGTCAACTGACCACAGATTGAAACCTCTGAAATTGTGAGCCAAAATAAACTGTTTTCTTTTTATATTACCTCAGGTATTTTGTTACAATAACAGAAAACTGACTGATACACTGTCCTTGCTATCCAAGTGGGTTCCTTATTGTAAGTCTGTGATTGTGCTATGTACCCTGCCAAGAATGCTGTTCCTTGTTCCCTTCCCACCTCCTGCAGTCCCTTAGTCTGTTCTTCATGCAGCCTTCTCATGCTTTTCTCTGTAGAATTCTTATGTACTAATGATCTGCACCTCTTATTCTGGTTTAGACAATTGCTAATCCCATTCCATTAATCACAAGTTAATATATGATTGCAAGTAAATGCAAATTAGGATTAACTACCATTGGCTGTGGTCCTTCTGCCAGTTTTCAAAGGACTAAAGCTCTTCTCTTCCACAAGAACTCAACAGGAAGCAGTGGCCTTATGATCTGGGATTGATTCATTTTAGTGGGTTGCAGCTGTGTAGAACTCTAGTTACCTTTGTGCTTTCTTTGACAGCAGAGAACCAATGAAAAATAAACTCTCCTACATTTCACTCAACTAGATTGGATTTTTTGACCCCACTAATCAGTGTAAAAGAGTTTACCATATTATCTGTTTCATGAGAGTGGTTGATATCCCAAAGGAATTTGTAAATTATAATCTGAATAAATCTAGAACCTGATCACCTCTCACTATCCCCGTCATGACCACTCTGATCCAAGACATCATTTATTGCAACAGCCACCTCACTGCCCTCCAGATTCCACCTTTTCCCTCTATTTTCAACACAGCAGCCAGAGAGATCCTGGTACAGTGTAAATTACATCACACTACTTCTCCACCAAGAACCATCCAATGGCTTTCCCTGTTTCACTAACAGTAAAAGCCCAAATGTGCAGAGCCTAGAATGCTCTCCATGACCTGCATTTTGCCCCCACCTCTGATGCCATCTCATCTTGCTTTCTTGCGGGCTTGTTCCATTCCAGGCACACTCAGTGCTCAGGGCCTTTGCACTGGCTGCTCCACACCTTGGAGGACCCTCTTCCCCAGGGATCCTGTGGTTCACTCCATCATCAAATGTCACCTTCTCATCGAGACCTTCCTCCACTACCCTATTTAAAATCTCAGTGTAGGAGGCCCCCATCCCCCAGCACTTGTGATCCACCTTACTCTGTTCTTTTTTCCGTTTCACCTTCAAAATTATTATATAAACTTTGCAAGGACAGGGGCTTAGTTTTTTTTGCTCATTGATGTATCCCAAGTGCCTAGATTGCCTAGCACGTGGATGGAGTTCAAGAAATATTTGCATGAAAAAATGAATTCTCTCATGGCAAGGCTGTCTTAGAGGAGAGCTAACTTTAGGTGAGCAAGTATTCTGAAGATACTCAAACCAGGCATGGGGCACACTGGGGACTCATTTTGCCAGAGCAGGGGTCAGGAGGAGTGGACCAAGGGTTTGGGGTCAGATTATATCACGTTTCTTTGCCTTCCAGGCTCTCTGCTTAACTTTTTCTCTTTTTGTTCCCTCTTAAATGCTAAAGAAGTTTACTCTCGCCCAGGTATCTTTTGGGACCAAAGGGAACCCTGGTTATTTTAGCTACTGTGGGGTCAGACCTTGGGAGAGGTACAAGAATGGCTAAGATAAGATGACCTTCCAGAATTGCAGACTTCAGAGTGAAGTTGCCATGCGGAGGGGGCAGAAGAAAGGAGTAGGTGTGGAGATCTAATTCATGTGCAGGCAGAAGGGGCTGCTTGGTGTGGAATGGAGCATCCTTCCCCTCCCCCTCTGTCCCTCCAGCTGTCACATTCAGCCAGTAGTTCCTGTCTCTGTGCCAGAGCAGAGCTGCAAGGGCCGCAGCTGGAGGAGAGAGAAGAGCCGGGCAGTGGGGTCATTTGCGCTTGCTGGCGGGGGCCCAGCCGGCCTCCCTCACATCCTTTTAGAAAGCGGGCAGCTTGGCCCTATTCCTGAAGGGTTGCAGTCTCCCCTCTGGGATCCCAGGCTGGCTGGGACTCTCCATTTCTTTGGGGCCCTGGTTCCCTGTGAGGTGGGTGGGCTGGTGTGTGGGGACTCTGGATAAATCTGAGGTGGAGTGGGGTTAGGGCTTAAAGTCTGGATCTGAATGTTTGGGCTCATTTCCAAAGCCAATGCCTGATGCTTCCTCAGGCAGGAAATACTCAGGCATCAGATTAGGCCCAGAAGCTGTGAGAACTACACCTCCCAGCATGCAGTGCAGCTGGCCGCAGGGAGAGGAGGAAGGCCTGGGGTCACTCTCTGGGAAGCCCTGCTGTTCTCCTGCAGCTGCAGCAGCTGTGCATTGTGTCAGACCATCAGGCAGGGCCTCAGCAAGCTGGAGGAGGACTGGATCCTCCCAGAGGTACGGACACAGCTGCATCCTCAGACTCCCAGACACATCGCCATTTGCCAGCTTAGAGAGAGGCACGTTTCCTTGCAGCATAGCCATGAGCTCCCATTTGCACACTCAGCATGCATACAGTGGCTCGCCTGCCCACACTGGCTCACACTTATACACTCACAGAAGCACACACCCATACTCAGGCCTGGGCATGCACACCTGCAGGCTCAGCCCCTGCCCCTCCAGCTGGACAGTTCTTGGAGGCTCGCCACCCTTGGTCTGAAGAACCCCTGGCCTGATGGGGAGTCCTGTTACTGAGCCCTCAAGGGATGAGTCCTGACTTCACTGGAAATGAAAGGGACAGACATCTTCTACCCTAGTGACTTCCTGGCCCTGCTCTTGGGAGTGACAAGAGAGGCCAGAGAGGCCTGGATGCTTTCTTTCTCACACCCCCCAGGGATAGATGCTGCCCCATTTGGTCTTTTCAGTCTGATCAAGGTCATACCTGGGACCCCCTTTCTCCCCTTAGCATTACCCCTTGAGGAAGAAGGGAGGGCATCTCCCTCCCTTGTGTGGCTACTGGGCCAACCCCATGAAATTTGCTCCTCAGTATAAGGGCCTGTGAAATGGGCTTCTCTGAGGGTCCCAGGCACCATGGAAACACACCGACAAATTCCACTGGGTTCCCCTCCTTGGTTCTCTTGTTCCCACAGCCACAGCCTGGGCCTGTTGTTTGCATCAGGGAGTTACTATGTCAGCCCCTCACTGGTGTCCGGTGCCACATGCAGCCTTTTGAATACGCAGTCTAGCCCACATGCCGGCCTCGCTGCTTCCCTGCCATCCCTTCAGAGGCTCCCTGTGGCCTTGCTCCTAACCCTGCCCACGCGCTCTAGTCTTTGCTTCCCACCGCTCCCATGCCTGGCTCCCTAACCTCTGCCTCCACCACTCCCTCTTCGGCAGCTCTGCCCCTGCGTGTCAGCACATGTGTGTCTCTCGGGGCACCCCCTGCAGCTCGCGTCCCCAGCCTTGCCCTCTCCAGATGCGCCCAGGGCAAAGCTATTACCCAAACGGATGGCCAGAATAAAAAATTAAATTTCCACTTATCTCTCTCACTCTTGCATTTTCTCCAGACCAGTGGGGCTTGCAGCACAGGGCATGGCTGTGTCCCAATGGGACAGTCCCCTGGAGAATGTGGCCGCTACTGGCCGGCCGGTGTGAGAGGAAGGGTGGTGAGGTCTGCTGCTACTCAGGAGCTGCCCAAGAATCAACAGCCCCAAAGAGGCTCAGGCATCTGGCTGGGTCCTCTGGAGGTGGCCCAAGAGACCCTCCCTGGGGAGGGCCAGCCCACAGTCCCGGGCCTATCAGTGGTTCAGTGGGTGTCGTGCTTCCCTAGCTGCTGCCCAAGGCGGCTGTCAACAATAGAGACGTGTTGTGTCCTCTTCCAGCTGGAGCCCTGGCTGTCCCTGGCCCATCTGCCCCCACCTACACTAGCATGATGTGGGTGCAGGCAAACAGCACATGCTGCTACCCAGGCGGGACGGCAGGTTAGGACAGCAGCTGGCGTGTCGCGGCGGGTCTCTCGTCTCCCTCCCTCCCTTCCTGAGTCCTGGAGGAACAGTCCTGCGCTCATGGTCATCCTGCTTCCTCCTGGGCGCTGGGAGAAGGGAGGCTGTGACTCCCTGTCCACCCTGCCTCTCGGGCTGGGCACACTACTTGGCCTAGCGGGGCCTCTGTCTGGTCCTCTCATGCTGGGTAGTAAGGTCAGTGGGAGGACATTGCTCTTGGGTTTCTTGGCTTCCTCCTGATTTCCCAATCAGCAGTCTCCCCAGAGAGCCTGGCTGGTGGAGGGGGAGGTGGCACTGCGGTCCACCATCGGGGAAAGCTTTGCCATGCTGGGGGCACTGCATGGTCATTAGAAGCCTGAGAGAAACACAACCATCTCCGCATTATAAATGAGGAAGCTAAGGCTCAGAGAGGTGAAGAATTTGCTTAAGGCCACACAGCCAGAAAGAGCCAGCATGTGAAAACACTTGGTCTAGGTCTGTGCTGTCTCATATGATGCCTCCTCCCCAAGTGCTAGTCGTGCTCCCGAGGAGTATTCCTCATGAAGGTGGCACTGCCCTTCCTCATCGGCCCTCTCAGCATTAGGGCCAGAGCCTGGGTCTCTATGAGGCTGTGAGTTTGGCTCAGACTTCAGGAGGGAGCAGAGTGTGACTCTGGTCCTCCCTTCTACCTGCCAGTCTGTGGGAGCCCCCAAACCCTAGCTTGGTAGGGGGCTACCTCAGCCTTTCCCAAGCTCAACCCTGATACCTCTATTCCTGTAAACAGTCCAGAACCAGAGGCAGGGAGTGGCTCCCAGCTGAGAGGTGACAGAACAGCCCGAGGACCGTTAGGGCAACACCTGGATAGTTTTGGGCTCCTCTTCTTGAATGTACTCAGAGACAGGCTCAGAGCCAATGCATCCTCAGAGTTTGCCCAATTCCTATACCTGGAACCCAGGAACCTCCACCCAGTTTCTTGTATGCCTGAGGTCACTTTCCGCACATGTTACTTCCTGTCTTCCTTGGCAGCAGCATGATGCCACTTCCTGTTCTAGGAGTTTCTTTCTGTCACTTTCTCACCCTGCAACTAGCTCAGGTTTAGTGTTAAAGACACTCTCTCTTGTGAAGTTGGATGGCAATTGACTCCTCTATTGCCTTGTTTTGATGCTTCCACTAATCACGATGATGATGACAGAGGTGACAATAATAATCATAGAGCACTGGCTATCTATCCACAGACTGATCTCTGCTAGGTTACATGACCTATGCCATGTGTAATTCCAACAGCAGATTTCCTTCCAGGCAGGTCACATTATACCCATTGTACAGATGAGGCTTGTTCAGGGCCATGTCCCATGTGCAGTCTATCCCTGGAACATCTAGCCCTTGTCTCTTTCCTGAGATCCACCGCATTGTGTTGACAGAGAAAGATCAGGGAATCAGCAATTCAGTTGTAGGACACACACACCACTGTGGCTTTGGTCTATATCCTCTAGTCTTCCTGCTTGAGGTAAGCCTCTCCAGGTGGCCCATTCAGGTTTCTCCAACTGCAGGGGCAGAGCTAGAGGGGCTGGGCTCCACCTCCAGAAACTGCCCCACCATGCCAGCATCCCATGGTGCGCTTTGCTGGCAAACCCAGGGACAGCCCCCCCGCCCCCATTCCATACCCCCAAATAGCACTGTTGCAAGCAATGCTTTCTTCCTCCCTTTTAGAGCCTCTGTCCTCCCCTTTTCTGATTGGGGGTCACCCTGATTGTTTCCCACACAGCCTTAAATAAAGCAAAGAGAAAAGCAAAGCAAGACCATTGGCCACAGCTCTGGAAGAATCAGAGAAGCAGGAAAAGGAGACAGAAACTTCCTGGGATGATACAACCCAAAGGTGGGGGGCGCAAGTAGTGGAGGATTCCAAGGGTGGGGTGAGTCAGGGGAGCGTGCAACTTCCTACCTGTAATATTGACCTCCACCTGGCCTGAGCGGGTGCCAATGGGGTTGGTGGCCTCACAGATGTAGGTCCCTGCCAGGCTATAGTTGATGGGTCCCCTGAAGAAGAGTGTTCTGTTCTGGGCTTCCACGCCCTTGGGGAGAGAGCCATTCAGCCTGTGGGAATTGGGAGACATGGCACAGGGTTAGGGCTCTCCAGTCCCAAGAAGTCGCCCTTGGGTCTGTGTCTTGGCTGCAAGCTTACCAGCCCTTTGCTGAGTGCATGTGGTAGGGTCTGTATTGGAAGGAGGAAAAACAAAAAAACACAACAATAATATCTTGCATTTGGTAGTTTATATCATTCAGTGTTTCACTGTAACACTGAAATGTACATAGAACAGATGGGTACCTGCCCCACGAAACATAAAATCTTAGGTTCAAGGTCAAGGAAACAGCTAGAGAAGTGGCAGGAAGGAATCTCTAGCCAGCTTTCTGGACTCCCTCCCATAGGGTGTTCTTTCTGCTGCTCATGGTTCCTTGGTCTCCTGGGTGGCTGAGGAGTAGCAGACATGCCTGAGTCCTGACCCCAGTTTCTCCTGAAGCAGAACCACTGGGATGAGGGACTGGCCATCTGCATTTTAAGAAGCTTTTCAGAGAGTGAGATAGGAATTGTTTTGTGTCACTATCTTGTGCTCTTGCTGGGCATGTCACAGGACCCTTTCATGTGTGTCCTGGGAGTTTGCTGAGGATTGGGACCTTCTTTCTTCCTCCTGATCCTGATGTTGGGGAACTATTAGTCAGTGGAGCCAGCAGCTCCTCCAAACACAGAGCTGCACTGGTAAGCAGGCTCCGCCCACTCACACCTTGAGAAACACTTTCTGTCTTGGAAGTGGAGGATAACAGGTAGGGCATGCTAGGGCCCTCTACTTCCTGGAGAATGGGTAGAGACTCATTCTGAGCCACTGTCTTCTGGACACCTATGTCAACCTTCTTGGTTTCCCCCACACCCTTGTCTTTCTGGATATTCCTTCCAGTTCTTTCTGGGAGGCACTTGGGCCCAGGCCATTAGAGCTGGCTGGAGGGGAGACAGGCCCCTCCAAGAGCGCGGTCCAAAGACCATGAAGCAAAGAATGGGGCAATGGGACATGGTTGGGGGCATTCCATGAGCTCAAGCATTCTGGGCTGATGGCTGCCTCCACCCCCAAAATCTGGGGGTGATGGAGAGAAGGAATAAGAACAAAGAAAGATCTGGGATTTCCAGAATGCCAGCATCCCTGGGGACACCTTGATAAAAATAAATGCTGGGGGTTGGGGTGGGAGTGACTCAGGCTGAATCACCAAAGGAAAATGACAAAATTATTTATTAGTGAGAGGAAGGGAAGTAGATTACAGGGGAAGCCCTCTCAGGCAAAATGATTTGTTCAACTGACCCTGCCACTCAAACATGGAGACAAGGGTGTGTGCCTGTGTACATGGGGGGTGTCTTTGGGGTCACCCTTCCCACCGAGAAACCTGAGCCCAGACCCTAATTTCTTCCTTGCCTAAGGCTCCTGGAGGTTGGGGGCCCCATGGTCCTGTGAGGTATGTGTAAGGCAGCAGCCAGCCCTGCAGCACTTACGTGGTCCAGTGGTACTCGGTGGCTGGGGGGTTAGCGTCAGCTTTGCATGTCAGCTTCACATCCATCCGCTGCAGGTACCAGTTGCCATCAAAGCCCTCGATGGTCACCTCAGGCTCATCTGTAGGGTGAGGGATGATGTTTGAAGAGGGTGAGAGTAGGAAAGCAGAACTTAGGGTGAGGGAGCCCCAGGAGGGGTTAATGGGAGGAGGGCAATGGAAACAGCTGGAAGAGGAAGTGGAAGGGTGGGGTCGCAGGACCTCAAGCAGAAATGGCAAGGGAGGAGGAAGGGAAGAGGGAGGAGATGGGAAGACAGCACCTCAGGAAGAGATGTGGGGAGGAAGGGGGCAGGATGAGAAGCAGAGGAGGAGGGTGGGTAGCTGGGTGGGAGGGAGGCCGCCCTGCACCCTGCCCCGGCTCACACTGCACGTTGAGGGTGAGGCTTTCCTTGAAGCGGTCCATGTGGTAGTTGACGATGCAGGCCAGGGACTGCCGGTGGGCTTCCCGGCTGGGCACCAGGCGGTAACGACTGATGACCGTCACCGTGCCATTGGGGTTCCGGATCTCCTGGTACTCTGCCTCACCCTTTAGCCGAGTCTCCCAGGATACCACACTGGGAGGCTTCCCATTGGCCGAGGTGCAGGTGGCCACCAGAACCTTGTCATCCTGCCCCTTCTTGGCTCGAAGCACTGTCTGAGTGCCCTCTATCCAGTTGGTGGGTTTGGCTGTGGGAAACCAGAGCACCATGGGATCAGCCCCACTGCCTCATCGACGATGCAGAGTCACCCCCCACCCCCACCCTTCAGGGCATGCTGGCTGTTCCTGCCTCTGGGGAAGTGGGACTTCACCAAAGCGCCTCCCAGAACTTCTCCTGGGAAGTTCGTCGTGTCTAAGGCGTCCTCCCTGCTCTACTATTTGTATCCCTTCTGTTGAGCTTAGGCCTTCTTGGAGTCTTGGCATGCTCAAGTGACGTGGCTCCTTTGACTTGCATCCTGGTCACCCACAAACTGTCGTGTGGTGGGGGCTCCAACCTGAATGCTGATCCTCTACTCCGCCCTGCCTCCAACCCCTAAGTGAAGTGTGGGGCAGCCCGGCTAGAAGGGCCTGGAAGCGCCATCCCTGGAGCTCTGTACGGGTGCAGACCCACCCCAGGAGGATGTCTGGGGCCATTGAGGCCCACACTGCAGATGGCCAAGCCCCCAGGTCACAGGCCTCTGGACAAGCAAGGAAGGAGGGGCCCGGGCCAGCTTACCCATCACGGTGAGATTGAGCTGGCTCTCCCGGTTGCCCGTGGGGAAGGTGGCAAATTCACAGATGTAGACACCCTCATCCTCCAGCTCTAGGCGGGAGAGGCGGATGGTGCCGTCGGTGAAGGAGGGCCTCAGGAACTCCACGCGCTCGCGGTAGGGAACCAGCACAGAGACACCCATGGCGGGGTTGTAGATGGCCACATTCTGCTTGGAGCCGTTGGTGGCCTTCTGCCATGTGACCTGGGTGATCTTCACACTGGGCAGTGGGTTGGCAAAACTGCAGTGCAGCACCACGTCCGTGCCGATGAAGCCATACATGGAGTCGTTCACCTGCACCACCTGCGTGTGGGCGCCTGTCCGAGGGGAGGACAGGAAGTGTCAGTGCCAGGCACCACTTCCCCCACCCCCCCACATGGCTCCCTGTGCTCTGGTCTCGTATTTTATAGCAGTCATTAATTTTTAAATTCTTATAATAAAAATATTAATTACTTGTTACAAAAACACTCTGGGCAATACCGATAATTCTGGAGAAGACAATGACAACATCCCATGATTCCACTGTTCAGAAATATCACTGACAATATTATGGGATTCATCTTCTTTACCTCTGCTCTATCATCTATATAACTATCTGTTTTTAAAAATAAATCAGAACCATACTGTATAGATCATTTTACACACTGCTTTCTCACTCGGTGATATATCGTTAATTTCGCTTCACATAGTAAACATACGTCCACACCCTCATTTTTGATGAGGGTTGAGCGGCCTGCTTTCTAAGGAGAGCCCAGTCTAGGAGCTACAAACTGCTTCTCTTTCCTGGGCCTCGGTCCCTCCTCTGATAAATGGGGCAGATAATCCAGTCCTGTCTACCCCATGGGGTTGCTAGAGGAACCAAATGGCATAATGGATGAGAAAGTACGTCAGGGGTGAGAGTGAGGGCCTGTGGTGGCTGTCATTGGGGCCACTGCTGTGGTCCTCTCCCTCATGGCTGGGCCCCGTTCCCTGAGGTGCACTGGCTTGGCCAGGCAGAGGGACAAAGGTGCTGCCCAAGGCCAGGTCTCCACCAGCTCCCTGTTGCCTTTACAATCAAGTCTACATGTCTTAACTTGGCTTTTGACATCCTTGTCACCTGCCATTTCCCCACATATCTCCATAAGCTGGGTTTTCCAGCCATATCCTAAGAACATGGCATGTTTCTGGGTTTCCTTCTCTTCCTTCTCCCAGTTGCCCAAGCACTATTTCCTGAGTGACTGTTTGCCAGTCATTATTAGTACTTGGGCCCTGTCTGTGGGCAATTCAGCCCAGCCACCAAGGTGCACAGAGCCTGCCCATGCAAGTCTCTGGGCTGTGGCTCGTGCAGTTCCCTTAGCTGAGAAGGCCCTTCCCCTTCTCCCTATGGAGAGCATGCTGAGGCCACTCTTCTTTAGGAACTTCCCTGATCCTCCCTGCTAGAGATAGCCATCTACCTCTAGCACAGCTCCTTCTGCCTTGGAATGTGGTTGTTGACACTCTGACTTCTCCACTGGACTGTGAACACCTCCAAGGCAGGGTCTGTGCCTTTTCTCGGTATCTCCAGTGCCCAGCCCAGCATCTGGCACATAATAGGTGCTAGTAAATATCTGTTGCCAGACTGCAATGGAAGCCAGGAGAACAGAGATTTGCAAGAAGGTGGGAGCGATTGACCTCATGGCAGGAATGAACAGATTCCCTCCCCTCCCTCCACCGATGGTTTCATCCCATCTACAGTGTCTTCCGTTTGAACTTCTTTACACCTGAACTTGACTCTGCTCACTTAAACTGTGGCAGCCAGGCCCTGCATTCAAGCTCCACCCAGGCCCACACTCATCACAAGCCAGTCAAGTCCCCACAACCTGTGTCCTTGTCACGCATTTGTACTCTTCATGTCCTTGTGTCTTTACTTTGCTCAGTCAGTTTGTGTCATTGATAATACCAATATTGCTGGGCCCTGTACTGACCCAGAGGCAGGGGGAGGGCACCAAGGAAGTCTGGGATTCAAGAGTGGGAATTGGGGTTACTGCTTGCAGCCTCTATACGATGGAGACATAGAATCAGGGTGGGCTCCTCTGAGGGTCCCAAAGTCCACTGTCAGGAGAGTGAATGGCTCCCCACTCCTCCCCTCCAGAGGACACAGGTGACTGTGGAATCCCAGGTGCTAGAGACAGAGTAGGCACTCAAGAAATGCTTGTGGAAGAAATTTGTCTTTGGCCCCACCAAGCCAGGCCCTTGTCATACTGAGTCTCCCTAATGTTCTCCCTCTGTATGCCTAGTCACATCCACATGGCCTTTCAAGGCACATTGGGGTGTCCCCACCCTAGGCTTCCAGCTGGTCCTTCGGAGTTGGTGCCACACTTGACACCTCTCAGGCAGAAGTGCTGCTGCGGGAGGAGTGGATGAGACAAGGACCAGCCACATAGCTGGGGGGCTGGCTGTAGCTGGTTCTGCCTTTGGCTCCCCACTTTGGGACATTAGCCTGTCACTTCTCCTTTCTGACCTTTCCCTCCTCTGCAAAGAAGCAGGCTGGGCTACCCTGTCAATGCTCCCTCTGGCCCTAACTCTGATGGCAGTCCTGCCCGTGCCCCGCCCCAGAAGCAGTCCCACAGTGAGGCCGATGGGCCAGACAGTCCAGCCCGCTTGCTGACTGTCCAGCTGGCAAGCGACGGAACCCTCAGTCCTCCCTGGCAGCAAGAGTGGGTGCTTCCTGCCCCTCCCCCCAGCCTCCACTCCCCAAGCCTGCTGGAGGCTGCCCAGCTGAGATAATGTGGGTATAATTGGGGAACTTGCACCACACAAAGCCAGGAACTGGAAAAGCCAGTTGGGAGGGCTTGGGCCATGGGTGAGAGTGGGGGAAGGGCTGTGGGCACCAGGAGCCATGTTGGGATTAGTGCCAGGCATGGTGAAGCTGCAGGGGAGCATGGCCCACCAAGCCCCAGTGAGCCCCATCCTCTCGTCCCCGCTGCAGGTGTGGAGGAGGCAGGGCCCAGGCCTTGCTGCCTCTGGAGTGACCTCATCCTTCAGGGCATGTCAGTGCCAGGAGGGGAGATCGCTGATAGCATCTGGGCATGGGGTGAGAAAGGCACTGAGAGGGGCCCCGGTGCCCAGACAGGGGTAGCCCTCCCCTCATCCCTCGGTCTATTTTGGGGGAGCTGCTCTTCCCCCCTGTGGCTGTACCAGAAGCAACCCTGGGACAGGGCAGTGAGGAAAGTTTCTGGCCTCCTCTCACTGTGCTCCTGGCCCTTTCTGTCCCAGCGATGAGCAGGGTGGGGCGGGGCAGGAGGACCTCTACGGAACAGCATGCTCACTTTTGCTCTTTGCCTTTGACACAGCTGTCAGAAGGGCCTGGGGCCTGGCATGAGGGGGCTTTGAAATATGGGGTTTGAATCACTGGGAATGGGACCCTAGAGCCCTGCAACTGAAAAGAACAGGAGATGGCAAGATTGGAAATTCCCCTATGCTCCTCTCTTTCCCACTCCAGCCTGAGGCACCTGGAACCCAAGCTTCTGCCTGGGGGCTTCCTATCTTAGTCCAATAATCTGGAAAAGGACACTGGTGTCTCCTGCTCTCAAAAGGGCTATTTCAGCACCTCCTCCTCCAGGAAGCAGGGCGGGAGTGCTAAGAGCTGGCAATATGGGCTAGCACGGCACTTCTGCATCTCCTGGCTGTCCAGCCTTGGGCCAGTGACTTCACCTCTTTGTGGCTCAGTTCTCACTGAGGCTGTACATCAGCAAGATGGGGATTCTAATAGTCAATACCTGCCCCATAAAATTGTTGTAAGGATTAAATGAAAGAGTACAGGGGAAACTCAGAGAGCAGCACTTAGCACAATTAATGCTCAATAAATGTTAGTTGCCATCACCATCATCATCTTTCATCTCGGACGCAGTACACCTCCTTCCTGGAACTTCATTCAATGAATGTTTACCAAGCATGTACCCCACACAGGGCACTATACTGGGTGCTATGAGGTCCCCCTCTTCCCGGATACCTTTGTGGTTCTTTATTCCTTCTTTAGCTGACATTTCTACTCATACTCCAAAAGCATATGACATGCATCCGTCCGTACCCCTTGTTTTCTGTTTCCTGGCATGTGTGTTGGGTCTGCGTCCCATCTCCCAACAGACCGCAAGCCCCTGTGGAAGGGGCAGAGCAGGGTTATCCTTGGGTTGCAATGACCATGTCACTCCTGAGGCTGGTGGGTCCAGAGCTTGGGGAATATCCTGCTGACCCTCTCTGCTTCCCCAAACACCCTCTTTCCTCCCCTGCAGGCTTGTGGGAACTGGGATCACTGACAAGGCAGCACATTGGAGCTCAATGGACCAAGCAACCCATCACTTGCCAAGTCCAAGGGGTTGGGTCACTTGCCCAGGGACACAGAACACCAACCTCAGTCTAGTACTCTTCCCATCCTGCCTCCAGACAGACTCTGGCTTAATCTAACTCCCCAGTGTCCTTGTTCTGGATTGTGTCCTTCTTGGATTGTCCCTCCATCACCACTTTTGAGATTGACATAAACACCAGTTATAATCCTGCAGCCACAGGGTCGACTGGCCATCCTGCATTGGGGTCTAGTGACTGAGTGCCAGAAACAGGGGCTTAGGCGAGCCCAGGTGGGACTCCTGCAGGAGGCTGCTATTTGCAGAGCAGGAAGATCCAGAGAGAAAGGGAGTGAAGAGTGGAGATGCCCTGGGCACCTGTGCCCTCAGCAGAGGGGCTCTTGCATCCCAAAGATATTGAAAGAATGCATTTTTTTTCCTAACCTCAAGCACTGCTTATATCCTCCCTGACCACCTTATGAACCCAGGATCTGGGACACAGGTCCCTGGGGCTTGTTTTCAGATGCCTCAGTTTCCCCACTAGTGCTCAAGTTGGACAGTTGGGGTGACCTGGCTTCCCAGAAGTGCTGAGCCAGCAGGACAGGCGTCAGGCCGGCCCCCTGGAACGTCACGAACCTGCAAAAGCCCCAGCTCAGCAACAAAACACAAAGGCTCCTCAGTTGTGGCAGACAAACCTGCTCCCCAAGGCCCTGCCCTGCCTGCCGTGGAGCTGATCTGCAGGCGGGGGCCACAGGTTCCCACGCAGCAGGGTGTGGCCTGCTCTGCTCCCCTAGACCCGCTTGGAGCAGTTTTTCTTCCTGCACTTTTAAACCTCAGACTCTTCTCTTCCTAGCCAAGCAGGCTGGGACTGGGCCCAGGTGGGTGGATGGGTGGGTGAACAGGGGGAATCAGGGGACTTGGGCTTTCTGGCATGGGTCACCTTGTTCTCTGTACCAGCTGTGTCAACCCTCTCCAGACTCTGCTTTCCTGAGACTTGCCTGGGTACTCTCAGTTGGTGGACAGAAATGGCAGTCCTGGCCCGGAGTGGAGTGACAGCACATTAGAGACAAAGTGCAAGTCTGTGTGTGTTGGGGGCACTGGGCTCCCGAGGGCCTCTGTAAAACCTGCGTCCTTTGGGATCCATCACTAGGGCTTTCCAGGGATGCTCCCTCCCTTCCCTCCAGGAACTGGCAGAAAGGAGCAGGACTTCCGGTGAGAAACCAGCTAAATGCAAGTGGGAATGACTCACTCACTGGGGAGGGGGAAGTGCCTCCCCGAAACCCATTGAGTCAGCACAGTGACCTAAGGTTACGTGCCCCCTGCTCCAGCACAGCCTCTTCCCCAAACGTCAATCCTCTGGGCTGGCCAGCTGCTCACCCCCAAAGCCTAGGCTGGCTTCACCTGGGAGAAGCTGGCAGGGAAGAGGGTGAGACCAAGAGGCAATCCTTTTTCTGGGGTCTCCTGCTCTCAGAAGGCTTTGGCAGTCAGTGTCACCTGGACCCAACCATTCTGCCAGCCAGAACCCACAAGGGCAGGGCTCTCACCGAAGTCCTTTGAACTTGTCCCATCTCGTATCTATGCTTCAGGCATGGTTCCCCATTAGTCTGGAGCT
The DNA here is from genome assembly GCA_025594165.1 of Tamias sibiricus. Taxonomy (NCBI): domain Eukaryota; kingdom Metazoa; phylum Chordata; class Mammalia; order Rodentia; family Sciuridae; genus Tamias; species Tamias sibiricus. The sequence goes on from CM046657.1 coordinate 113,321,840, forward strand.
CCTGGAGTGCCCAGTCCACACCATCTGCCACCAGACTCCCCTTTACACCCAGGATGGGAGGCCAGAGTCACCCAACTCAGGGACCTCAATGAGGAGACAGACCCAGGTCTTATCCAGCTCCCCGGCCAGCCGTCTGTGCACTAGGCACATCAAGAAGGCACAGAGCCAGGGTGGCCTCCAGTACAGAGACACTGGCACAGCAGCGCAGGGCCAGGGCTAGAGTGACGCCCACCTGGCCCAGAGCTGCTGTCAGCCTGCGTCTCTGTTCCCCTGTCTCCTGCAGTGCAGGGACTTCAGCTAGTGGGAGGTGGGCCCTGGAGAATTCTCTCTTGAGGACAGGGCTGCTGGGACAGCTCCAGGTGTCTTGGGGACTCTGAGCCCTCTCCACACCCACCTTGCCAGCAGGGGTGATAACATCCCCAGATCCCACAGTCAGGGGCTAATTGCTACCGTCCAAGCCTAGGCGCCTCTGCCCCTCCTCTGGGGTCACAGAAACTGCCAATGTTTTCCTCTTGGCTGATGCTCCCCCCACTCCCCACACGGAGCTGGCTAATGATGGGCTGTGGGGCTGGCGCCTGGCGCCTTGGGTTGGGGAGCACAATGCGTGGGAGAGGAGGGGGCGCGGCAGCCTGGGAAAGGCTGAGAAGGAGCCGGAGCCCAGGACCTTCCAGACAGGCCCGGCCAGCCCTTCTCTTCTGGCAGTGTAGAAGCCCTAGTGTGGCAGCAGCCATAGGGGGTGCTCGACAAGTCCCATCTCTCTTGAAACCTGGCAGGACAGGTTGGGGGACAGGGATGAATCAGAGAGCTGGGTTTTGCCTTCTCCCACTGGGGAGCAGGTGGCTGAGGGTGCCTGGACTGCTCTTCCACAGGCCTGCTGCTGCATCCCCAGGAGCCCTGGCAGGCTGGCCTTAGCCACCCCTGAATCTACCTTGGCATCCCAGGAACACAGAGCTTCTCTTCTAACCCTGCCTTTCTCCATTTCTAGTTTTTTTTTTTAAACAAAAAAACAAACAAGCAAGCAAACAAACAAACAAAAAAATAACAGGGGTTGAGCCCAGGGATGCTCAACCACTGAGCCACATCCACAGGCCTTTAAAAAATCATTTTTTAAAAAATTTGAGACAGGGTCTCTAAGTTGCTCAGAGCCTTGCTAAGTTGCTGAAGCTGGCTTTGAACACTTGATCCTCCTGCCTCAACTTCCAGAGCTGTTGGGATTACAGGCGTGTCCCATCGCAACTGGCTCCATTTCTAGTTTTTAAGGTGGTACCTATTGGTCAATTCTATTTTTCATCTTGAACCATACCTGTCACCTTTCCTCTAGGCAGGTGGTGATAAGGAAAGATACCCACTGAAAACTGGGAGAGGTGGGCTCTGGTCCCCACTACCTGGTCACTGTTTTTGTCTGGCTTCAAGTACAGCCAGTGTCCTTTTCTCTAAGATGGGAGTGCTGGACCTGAAGACCCCTAGGACTCTACTTTGAAAGTGACTTGTGTCCAGCTCACTCTGCCCCTCCCCTGGACCTGCCTCTGGGAACCTGTCTACCAGGTGGCTCTCTGACTTTGTATGTTGCCCAGCTCCTCCAGGAAGACCTCCCAGATTAAGTGACATGCCAGTCAAATCCAAGTTGTGCTATGGCCAAGCTGGGACACATGGAGATCTTCTATAGCCAAGCAGTCACCAAGGCCAGCTGACACTAGCTCCTAAATAGCTTTTGAATTTCTCTGGCTCAAATTCAAACTTGTCCAAAGGCCCCTCCCACCAGACCCCCCTCCCCCACACCTCTAGCAGTATCTCACTTGCTCATTTTCTCAACACTCCTGGGCTGGGACTCTGTGCTCAATCCCTCCCCTTGGAACCTTAGCACCCACAATCTTCACTCCTTGTCCCTATGCAGCTCCAATTATCTCTTACTAATCCCCTGCAGTATGACATTAAGTCTATAGTCTCCTGCCTGCAGCTCCCCCTCTAAACTCTGTCTCACCCAGTGGCCAGGTTATCTCTCTAAAACACAGAACACCTTTACTTCCATTCCTCCTTGCTACCTGCAATTCTCAGGATCAAGTCTAAGGTCCTTGTGGGCTCTGGACTTCATCTCGGGCATGTCCAGCCTCCAGCCAGCTCTTCTGCCTACGTGCTCTCGCTTCTGCCACAGTGAACAATGTTATCACTTCTCTGTCATGCTGTTCCTTCTGCTAAAAATGCACACCCCATGACTTGCCCAAGTCCTCCTCTTTGTCCTTTATGAATCACCTTGGACTTGTCTTTTGAGGGGGCAATTCTCTAGAGAGGACCCCCTGCCGCCAGGAAGCCCCCATCATGGGCTAGGTGGTCTTGCAGCCTGAGGGCCCCTGTACTGGACATGCTTCTGTCACAGAAGTCCAGCTTCTCGCCTGGCAAACAAATCATAAGGGGTCCCCACATGGTTGATGGACAAGGCTCCTAGCCAGCTGGGGTCCTGGGCCAGGGTTAGCTGTTTCTCAGGTCTGACTGTAGTCTCCTGGAAACTGCACATTCACCAAGGGGCAGAGTTGGCCAGTGAGGCCTCACACCTGCATAGAAGGGACGCTGGCCAGGGTCCCAAGCTTCTTCCTTCACTGAAAGCAGAAAGCTACACCCCGAGAGGGTCGGTCTGATCTGTTGGCCACCTTCTTGCTCCGTATTCTGCTTGTTTCCCACTCGTTACTTCTTGATTTCGCTTCCTCTCTCCTCTGCCCCAGTTCCTAGCAGCCAGTCTCTCTTCTTTTCTCACGCCAGACCATAAGGTGAAAAATATTTTTCTCACCTAAGCGAGCTGCAGCCCTGAGGCCTGGCTGCCAAGGTCTGAGCCCTGTTTGTGTCTGCATGTTCCCCAGCTCCACACCCCTCCCACCATGGCCAGGATTGCTCCTGTCCTGTCCTTTCTTAGTCTTGCACACCCTGAAGCTCTTGGCTCTTAAGGCCAAGATTCAAGCAGGGCCCAGACCTCTCCAACCCAGCTGTGGCAAATGACAGTCTCGTGGCAGACACAGCAGCCCGGAGTTCCCTCGGCGAGTGTGCATTGCTAATGACATATCTTGGAGAGTGTAGGCAGCAGTCTCTTTGGAAGGCTAGTGTGGGGGTGGGAGAAGCTGGGGGCTGCTGAGAACGCAGAGGGAGAACTCCCCGGGCTTCCCTGGGAGAACCTTTTAAAAGCTCAGTATTGATAAAGGCGTTGTCTCAGCCTTCTGAGTTCCAAGGGATCTTCAACACCTGTTTGGAAGCAGAGGGCTCTGGGATTTGCCTCACCCCAGGAGGGGCCAGTTGGACCACCTCAGCCCCCAGTTCTGCAGATGCCCTGTGCAGCTACAGGCAGGCAGTTGCCTGCACAGCTGGCTGCGGGGGGAGGCATTCAGGTGGGTACAAGGTGTCTGCCTGCAGGGAAGGCTCGTTCTCAGAACACAAGGTTGGGTGGAAGGTATGATAGGATGGAGAAGGGGTTGAGAGGAACGGGTGTATCAAGCAATGAACCCATTAGCATCGACCTGAATTCAGATGGACCTGGGTTTGATTCTGCAACTTACTAGCTGGGTGACTTTGATGAGTTGCATGAATTTCTTTGGGTCTCGGCTTTCTTAGGTATAAAAGGGAGATAATACTACCTCTAGGGCTGATACGAGGGTGAAGTGCGAGCATTCAGACAGCTCTTAGCATCATGCTGGGCACATGGGTGTGCTGTAGTTGATTACTGTAAGGTAGGGGAGACCTGCTAGGATTCAGGTGAGCTGCTCCCATCCCATTTCTACCAGCCCACCATGTGATCCTGAGCGAGTCCTTGCTGTGCCACCTCCCAGAGCACTAGTGACCTCAGCACCACTGACATTTTGGGCTGGATAATTTTGTGTTGTGGGTTTGTCCTATGCATTGGATAATATTTAGTAGCATCTCTGGCCTCTACCCACAAGATGTCAGGAGCACCACCTCCACTTGTGACAACCATAAAAAGTCTCCAGACAGTGTCACACATCCCCAAGGGGGGCAAACTGCCTCCACTTAAGACCACTGGTTTAGAGGAAGAGTGTCAGGCTCAGGCAGAGGTGGTGGTGCGGAGGGGAGTGGGGAACCCTGTTGGGGGGTGCTCTGGCAGGGAACTTTTCTTGCATGTCCAGGGACAGAGGGCCCAGATACAGGCCAAAACAGTGGTGCAGGCCTTCCTGTCTGGACAGTCTGGTCCTTAGCTCTTCAGGAGGAGGGACAGTGGTTGTGCATGTGGGAGATGAGTGGGGAGAACAGGGGACTCTGGGGAGCTTGCTGTCAGAACAGGTTGTCGAGTGGCCTGCATGTCTCTAGAAGGTGCAAGAGGACAGGGAAGGGGCAGCAAGGGGAAGGGACACAGATGAGGAGACACATGGAGGAAGTATTGGCCGAACCCTGAGACAGGAGGGCAGGGCAGCGGAGGCAGGGGCTGGGCTGCTTCTCGGAGCAGAAACGAGGTCAGGCGGCATCTTCCCTCGGCTGGTAAACTGCTATCATTTCAGAAGGATTTTCACCTCATTTGGTTCCTGCTTAAGTGAAATCCACAACATGTGTTCTCTGCATTAGTGGAGTGTTTGTGCTTAATTAGTGGCAAATTCTTTCATATTAAAGTCATTAAGTTTTGCCGTTTGCTCTCCTCACCCTGGGCCTGGCTCTGCTGGCTTTCCCTTTATTGTGGGAGGGTCTGATTGCAGATGCGCAGGTTGCTCCAGTCTCGGGAGGCGGACACATGCACAGGTGAGTGCACAGGCGCAGGCACACACATGCAGAGGTGTGCACACGGGTGCACACACACACACACACACACACACACACACACACACACCCTGTGGCATTCGGACCCTACAGCATTTGGACCTGTCACGCCCAGGGCTGGCATCTGTCACTCCCAGCTCCTCTGTCCACACCCAGGGCACTTCTATGTGGCTGGCAGCTCTGCCTCTGGCCCCACTGCCTCAGCCTCTGGGGCCTTCCTTGGTGGCAAGACTTTAGACTCAGAGGCACTCTAGGGCTGCAGTGGGAGGGACTGTCTAGGCTTCAGGGTGTGGGCTAGGGTCCTCCTGTGGAAGGGACAATGAGTAGAAAGCAACCTGGATTCTCAGGAGGCCAAGTTCACTTGGTCCAGCAAGGCAGCAGGACCCAGAGCTGTGTGTGCATTCCTGGAGCAACACAGAAGGCCACTAGAGGGACACCAGGATGGGTGTGTGAGCAGGGCCTATCTCTTGGCCCTGGCCCCTCAGGTAGGACCTGGTCTCATCAGCTGCTAGTGCTGAAAAATACAGTGATCTCTGGGATGATGCTTCAGAGTCACAGCACCACAGTGACCCAAACCCTTGGAGAGGGAGAGGGTCATCAGTGACTAGGTCCTGATGTAATCTTCCCTCCACTTGCCTCTGCCTCTCATGAAGCCCCACCCAGCAATGTCCCAACCTGGACCCAGACTGCAGCAGGTCAGCCCTCGCCACATCTCCTGCTTCAGGGCTGTCTCCATCCTACAAAAGCCCTCTCTGCTACCCTCTGAGTCCTGCTCCTGGGCCAGGGAACTCAGGGCAGAGGGCAGCAGTTGTCTGATGCACTTTAATGACCTGGATCTGGGGGAAGGCAAGAAGAGGAGGCTAGAAATGGGACTGGCAAAGATCTGGGGTTGTGTTTTTTCTTTGACTCCCTCCAGGAGATCCAGCAGTGGGCGGCAGGTGGGCCAGGAGGCAGCCTGCTGGGGTGGAGAGGAGGCAAGACCCCTATTCCGTGTGCTCCCTTGGTTGATGAGACCCCAAATCCCATAGTGGAGACACTCTCAATGCCCCAGAATTCAGACTTGTGTCTGCTGGCATTTGGGACCCTGGGGGCATGAGAACTTTGTCATAGGACACAACAGAGGAGGTGAGAACTCAGGGAAAAGGGCAGCAGCACCTTCTAATGGCTCTTCCATTACATCATGGCCTCAGAACCCCCAACATTATTTCTGGCTCAGCTCCCACCTCAGCCCCATTCCCTGTGCCAGCCAAGCCTCAGTGAGAATGAATACTTCCTTCCTCTCCAGACACAGGCAATGGCCTTTGGTTCAATGGTTCTGGGTCCTGCAAAGCCCCCCCACAAACTCTGAGAATACCAGCCTTAGCTGTAGTACCCCAATGCCCTGCATCCACTCCAGCCTTAACTCCAAAGCATCCTCTGCAGCCGCCCACGTAACCCTAGACCACAACACAAAATGTGGTCATGACCCCAGCCCTAACCACTTCCGGGTTTCAGCCACAAAGTAGAGCAAACCTCAAGCACAGCCATGACCAAGGTGACAGCCTGACTCTTGCTCTCTTAGACACGAGGTTACTAGGGCTAGCCCTGGACTCCTGTGCTCAAGCGATCCTCCTGCCTCAGCCTCCTGATGAGCTTTGGTGCTTTCTATTGGTAGAACCCACGGCCAAGGCCTATGACCTTCCTAAACCCAGCCTTTTCATCTGTAAAATGGGCCCTAGCATGTCCACCTTGCTCAGCTGGGGTGAGGGTGGAGTGAGATCACCTGTGTAAAATGACCTCCTCTGTCCCAGGCAGTCCTCGGGGAGACCTGCTGGGCTGCCTCTGCTCCAGCAGCCTGTCACCAGGGCCTCCTCCCCCTTCCTCAGCAGCACTAGAATCGTCACTCTTCACTCGGCAAAGTGCTGAGAGGAGCATCGCCCTGCGGCCGCTGCCTGTCCTCTTCCTGCCCGGCCAGGCAGGGGCGTATGGGGTGAGGGGACCCCAGAGGAAGGGAGAATCCCAGGCCTGGCCACTCCCCCCACTCTGCTGGTTCCCCCAGGCTCCCCTGTCACTGGTGCTGGTGTCAGTTTTGAATGTAGGGTCTTTCCCAGCCCCCCAGCCCTCTGCCCAACGTGAATCTATCAGGGGCCTCGCCCAGCCCTGCTTCCAGCTCCGACTTGTCAGGGTTTCAGGAGTCACTGGGAAGGGGCCGGCATGCCAGGGCCTGCTCCTCATCCTGCCCCGCAGAGAGCGCCAGCACGTAGGCACAGGGCACAGCGCCCAGCTGCGGAGATGCAGCCCAGCCTCTGTGGTCTCCTGCTTCCCTCTCGAGCCCCCCCTCCCACTTCGTGCCCTCCTGGCCCTGTTCAGTCCCTGGTAAGCGAGGAGCAGCCCATGGCACCAATGTGTGTGTGTGAGGGGTGGACCTCATGTTCCCCAAGTCTGGGAAGAGTGCTGTCCCTTCATCTGCCCCAGGATCGAGTCATCATCCCCTTAGCAGCACAAGCCTAGGGTCTCTGGTGCTCTCCTCCCTCCCTAGGAGAGAAAGTCCACGAAGGTCACGTTCCCTGCCAGGCCCCTCCCAGAGATGGAAGAACAGTTAGCACGTGTGTATTAATCGCCTGTGCCAGGCCAGGTCTGAATGTTTACATTTATTAACACACTTGGTTCCTACAACTCCAGGAGCTAAGTATCATTATTATCTCATCTTAGAGATGAGGAATTCAGAGAAGGCAAATAATCCGCCCAGGGTCAAACAGCCCGTGAGGCCGGTTCTGATCTGGGCAGTCTGTCTCCAGAGGCTACACCTTCTGCCACCACACTGGATGCCTCAAGGCCTCGCTGTCTCCCTCCCTGGGGAAGCAGTGCCCTGTACCCGGTGAGCCCCCAAATCATGGGTGAGGGTGCATGGCACATGCAACCCTTGTCCATGGGTGGCCCTGGCCCAAGTCTGCTGAGGAGGTAGATGAGGGTGGACACCATCCCCTCCGCCTCTTGGCCTTGGCTCTGGGGAGAGGCCAAGCCTCCAGCAACCTCCCCCATTCCTGTCAGAGCTACAGGCCAACCAGCCACAACGGGATAATATCGCGGACTCCAAACTCATAAAACTCCATTCTTCCCTATGCCCTCACGTTGGATTGAACTGCCACTTTCTGGCTATGGATTTTGTCTTTCTGCCCCTAAGCTTTTCCACCTGGGAACTGCCAGCTTCTCCACTGGGTGGGGTGGTGGTCTCTCCTGGAATTGCCTTCTGGGTTAGAGGGGCTTTAAGGAGCAGATGAAGAATCTATGCTGCGCACTTCCAGGAACCTTAAAGAGCTAAGGCTACCAAGTACTAAGGACTTCAGGTACCAGAAATTTATATACATAATCTCATTTAATCTTCACAACCATTTCAGGAGGGGAGTCCCCTCAGCCTCAGGCCCAGAGAGGTGAGTGACTGCCGAGCTCTGTCCTTTCCCAAGGCCAGGAAATGGAAGCCACTGGTTGGTCTTCTTTCTCTCCTCATTTTCACCCCTGCTCCTCCCACCTGGTGTGTACCCCCTCTGGGTGGTCAGCAGCCCCGAAGCCCTGGAAAGCAGCAGCAGGTGCTCATGAAAAACCAGCTCTTCTCTCAGGGAGGCTCAGGGGCCTAAGAGTGGACTTGGAAGTGAGCAGGCAGCGTCCCATCTCCTGCCACCGCTGCCTCTTGGCCAGCTCTACCGTCGGGCCTTCCCACCAGAGGCTGCTGGGATAGCACACCAAATTAGCTTAATGAGTGTGGCCCAGGCTTTAATTGGGGCCCTTTGCTTTGCAGCAACGATGCCTGCTTTCATTTTTAATGCTGGGAAAGGGTGGGTTTTCTCTCCCTCCCGTGCATTTTCACCCAGGCTAATGGCTCCTCGCTCAGAAAGGCCCCTATGACTGCTAATTGGATTTAATTACTGGGGTAATTAATGATTTGATTGGAAAACTGAAATGTTGTGGGTGAGTTTTGTGTATAAATAGATAGGAAAGTCAAAGGGACAGAGAATTGAGACTGAGACCCAAGGAAGGTCCGGGTGGGAAGAAGGAGTGGGCTGAGATCCTTCAGCTGGCTGACCTTAGCTGGGGGACCGGCTGGTCGCTCCCCATGCGTAGATGAGGAAAAAGGGGCAGAGGTTGCAAAGAAGATGGTGGGAAGGGAACTGGCAGAGTCTGCCCTGGAGGAAGAGTGGTGAAAAGGTGTGACTTGGCCTGCCAATGGCTCAATGACGTGATAATGGTGATAATGGTCGGGAGAGCAGCTGGGGAGGACTTAGCAGCCAGACACAAGCCCGTGAGTGTCCTGTAGATGCTGCTCTTGTGGTTACAAAGGCTCTGCCTCTGGGTCATGACATAAGCACAGACTCATCTAGGTGGAGGCAGTCAGGTCCAGAGGGGGCAGTGGGTATATGGCTGGAAGGCCACCACCTCTGTGCACTGTTCTTCCTTCCCTTGGTCTCCAGATGTCTCCTAAGGCTCCCGGACTTGTATCTTTCCTGCTTGGTTCACACCCACCTGCCACAGCCGGAAGTGATGGGGGCTGGGGTGGGCAAGACATTTATTTGTTCCTTGAACTTCATGGTGGACTTGGAGGTTTTGTGTTATTCTGGGAAGAGGGAGACGGGGGTGGGGTGGGGTGGGAATAGGAGATGAGAAGGGCGGGAAGAGACTGGCCATCTGGGGATGGATATTTGGTCAATGCAGGTGGGTCCACGTGGCTTAATGATGCTTCCAGGGTGACAGGGTCCCAACCATGTGTCCAGCAGCCATGTGCCTGCCCTGAACTCCTCTCCAGCTGCTCCCTCACCCCTACCTCCAGGGCCCAATCTGATCAGTCGCAGCATTATAGCCATTTGGTTCCTCTTCGTAATTTCTAGAACATGGCCCTGGAGTTCCCTAGCCTTACTGCAGCTCAGCTGGGAGCGCAGGCTCCCATTTCTTATCTGCAATTATGGCACCCATAACACTGGAAATAGCAAACCGAGCAGTGCTTGACGTCTACTGGGCATAATGTTAGCCAACGAGTCTCATTTCATCCTCACAAAGACCCTGTAAGACAGGTGCCACTGTCATGCTGGGAAACTGAGGCCCAGGTTGGTGAACTAATCTGTCCAAGCCAAGGGCTAGTAGGTGGATTTGAATGCAAATCAGATCGTGTGACACAATTCCTCAGACGGCGCTCCACTGCCTTGGGGTAAAGCTAAGCTACTCATCAGGCCTTCACAATCTGCCTCTGCCCGTGTTCCCAGCTACCTCTTCTGCCCTTCCCACGTCCCCACCCTCCACACCAGCCTCGTGGAAAACTCCTCTTTCAACACAGTGCCATCCACTACATCCCCACAGCCCCAGCTCCTTGCTCCAATAGCAGTCCCTGGTGCTCAGTGCTTGGCTGTGACAAAAATGGGGACATGTTCATCTCTGAAGCCCCAGTACCCATCCTGGCGCTCACAGTAGGAATGCACTGAATCTGGTTCACTCAAGAACTGTGAGCCTGAGCCAAATCCTGGGGAACAGACCCAGGGATGCAGGTCCCTGTCAACTTCCCAGGTCACTGAGAGCTTTTAATCAAGACTTCTTAGGAAGTCGACTGATCAAAGGAGGACCAGACTTCCTGGCGAAGGACATGATTACTTGAAAAAAGAAAGATTCTCTACAAGAGAAAAGCTAAGAGGCCACGGATGTGGGGGGTGCACCTGATTCCAGCCCCACTGGGAAGAGGAAGCGTCCCTCCTATCCTCTGCTGTCCAGGCTGGCTTGCCAGGGCTGATCCCCCCCTCTTCTAGTCCTGTGCATCCTGAGGATCCAGGGCTCTGGAGTCAGCTGAGAGGAAGGTGCTGCCCACTTTGAAGATGATAAATTGAGACTCAGAAGTGTGAAATGACTTACTTGTGGTCATAAAGTAAAGTGCAAAGTCAAGGAGAACCTGCCTCTTGACTCTTCTACATTCTTGGTTCCAAAGAGTGAAGACTTCCGGGTGAGGGTCTCTGATGGACAGGTTGGTGTCCCATGAGCACTACTTAGAGACCCAGGTGGCCCAGATAAAGGTAAAGGTGGGCAGCTTCCCACCCCCTGCCTCCCACCACCCTCAGGCCTCAGCAGCCCAGGTGGGGCCTTTTGTTGGTGCTCTGGAGTTCAACCCTGCCTGTCTCCTTGGGGTGGGGTGGAGGAGGGAGAGAAGCCTGAAGAAGCAGGTCAAAGCCAATCCTCCCCACTGCCCCACCCCCACTGAGAGCGCTCAGCGGAGCCTGTAGGACCAGAACCGAGGCGCGCTGTCCTGACATGTCTGGTAGGCACAGCCTGAGTGGGAAGTGAGGTACTGAGTCAGGGCTGGGGGTAGGGGGAGCAGAGAGGGGAACAGGCAGGGGGTGGGAGAGAGGTCTGTCCCCCCTCAGAGGATAAGGGAACCAGGGCTGGCAGGAAGCAGGGCAGGGGTGGGTTCCCAGGGTGGGAAGGCAGCAGGCAGGCTCAGCGGGTCTGTGGGCCCAGGCCCTGCCACCCGGGGTGCAGGCTCAGACAGGTCCAGGAGCAGGGCTGCTGGCAGCAGGCAGGGGCAGGGTGGGAAGCAACATCTTGTCTCCATTGTCTAGGGCAGGCTGGGCGCTGAGGCCTGATAATAGCGAGATAGCTGCACCACTGCACCCAGATGATGCACGACAATCAACAAGAGGCCTGGAAGTCACCAGGCAGTGGGGGAAGGGGTTCTACCTGCTAGCAGCCCCCATTGGGTCTGCCTACCATGGCAGGCAGAGGCCGGCTCTGGGAGTGGCAGTGCCCACGCTGCTCAAGGGAAGGCCTCGTGCCCATGGTGGCAGTTGGCAGTGGGACGGGGGGTTGGGGTGAGGATTAGGCGGGGAGACTCTTTGAACCCCAGCAAGACTGGTGGGAACTGGTTCTTGACTCATGGCAGAGAAAGGGGGTGGGTGGGGAATGCAAGGGTTTGTGCTTTATTATTTATTTTCTTTTATGAGATGTGAACTCAAGCAATTAAAAATACGCATTTTATTTTACACCATCTACCCTGCAGTGTCTCCACACCTTTCTTCCAGACCTGGTCCCATCAGAATGGCTGGCATTTCAGAACAACATCTCATTTTCAAAGTGATAAAGACAAATTGACTATGTGCCTGTTTTTATAAGGCTCAGCTCTGCCCCTCACCTCCCCCCGCCCTCCTTTTTTGGAGTGTCCCTCACTCTTAAAAATAAATACTGGTGGACAGTATTTGTGCTTCCTGTCTCCTAAAATTCTGGCAGCAAGTTGCTCTATTTCCACCAGAACTGGATGGACAGCCTCTATGCAGCAGTTCCCTTGTGGGATTCCTGGTTTTCGTTTCCATCTTTTGGAGCAAGTCTAGATATTTTGCTTTACGGAGGAGGAAGCCAAGGCCCCACAGCTGGGGGATCTGCCCCGGGCACAGCTAAAACACAGTGGAATCAGAACTTGAAGCTCAGGGTTCTGCCAGAGGACGCTGGGGACCCTGCTTTTCTGACTCCTCAGTTAAAACCCTCTCCTGAGATTCCAGCTTCTACCTGCCGCCTTGCGCAAGGGATTTATAAGTAGGATGGATGTCCCCAGAGGATGGGGTGGGCATCACAGGCTAAAACTCATGGCGACCTGCCCAGCCTGGATCTCCTCCTGGCACTGTTTCCAGGGACAGGGAAGGGAAAGAGCAGATGGGCTTTGGAGTGGCGGAACCCTTGGTGTGGAGCCAACTGGTGCCCAGACAGGTAGCTGGGGACCACACCTGCTCAGGCCTAGGCCCTGCCCTGCCTGACATGCTGCCCAAGGCACCAGTTGGTAAGGACTCTCAAGTGGACTAGAGTAAGGAAGCCTGGAAGGGACACCCATAGTTGGCCCTCTTGGCCAGGCGGCAGCAGATGAAAGTCATGCCCAGCCAGAGTTCTGGTCTGAGCGTCAGAAACTTCCCAACCAGAGGTAATGGAGAGGGTCTGTCTAATACTACCCTCTGCCTCTGGCACAGCTTGATCCCAAACAGCGGCCCCAGGTGATTAAATCAGTCTCTTCTCCTTTCAAGGTCTCCATAGTAGGAGGTTCTACCTTGTTCCTGGGGAAATTGCTAACATGTTTTATACCCTCCACTGGTAGGGAGGTCCTTCCTGATGTCTGTCCTCAATTTCTCTTCTTGGAATGGAAGCAGACTCCATTTCACGGTGTGCTTTGGCTGACTGGGTCAGGAACCAGAGCTGGGGATCAGGCACCCCCCTCTCTTAAGGAGAGAACAGGAGGTGGGGAGGGAGCTTGGGTGGCAGACAGACCTGAGGCTGGCTTCTTCCACTCACCAGCCAGTTGCCATCACCCTGTGAGCCTTGGTTTCCTTACTTATCTGTGAAACTGACTCAATGTTTAATCTCAAAATGGCTACAAGGACTCAATAAAATAATATATCAAGATGATTTTAGCCAAGTGCCTGACAGAGCAATTGCTCAGGAAGTGGAGGCTGATATGTAGCCACTTTGGAGTCAGGGACAGAGCCAGAGCTGAGACTGCCCCTCAAGCTGGAGCAGGGCCCTCTCCTTCACTCTAACATGGATTCCAGATCCTCCCGAAGCCAAGGTCACTCCTGTTTGCCTGCTCCAGGCTGCCCTGCGCGGGTCTGCAGAGCTGCACGGCAGGCCTCAGCCAGCTCAACTCCCTCCCTCCAGATCAGCACCCCCACTCTGGCCTGTGGTACCTGACCTGGTCCTGAAGTCCTGTGGCCAGTGGGCTGGGGACCCAGGAGAGCTCCCCAACGAGGGCGACCTCTCTGTCGAGGGGAAGGGGCAGGCCCTGTGTCTGCTGGCTGGCCCCGGAGCAGGCACACCACCTCCCGTACTCACTCCATGGCAGGTGACAGGCCCTGAAGGGGTGGCAAGAAGCATGGAGGCAGAGGACACAGAGGTCTGACAGGGTTAAGGGGCCTTTTCCAATCTCTTTCCCAAGTTCCCAGAGTCTAAGAAAGTTCCGAATGTCCTCACGGGAACTCTGGAGCTCTTTCCCATGTCCGGCCAGCAGATGCCAATGAAGCCAGCTCCTCCCTCTCCCTGAGGCCGTCTTCCCACCACCCTCACTGGCCACACCCTGCTGTGGTGCCCAGCCCTGAGCCCTGGACAAGAGAGGACACCCTCCCAACTCCTGCACTCTGGTACCTCTGCTGGGCAGGTGCAGCTGGGCCTCTGGGCCTGGCTGTTGTCACAGGATGGCCAGGAGGTCTCCATTCCAACATTGCTAACTGCTCCCTCATCACCCAAAACATGAGGGAAAGTGGAGGCCTGGATAGGGCTTTTTTTTTTTTTTTTTTTGGTACCAGGGATTGAACTCAGGGGCACTCGACCACTGGGCCACGTCCCCAGCCCTTTTCTGTATGTTCTTAGAGACAGGGTCTCACTGAGTTGCTAAGTGCCTCACCATTGCTGAGGCTGGCTTTGAACTCGTGATCCTCCTGCCTCAGCCTCCCAAGTGCTGGGATTACAGGCGTGCGCCACCGCACCTGGCTCTGGATAGGGCCTTTTTAAAGATACTCAGATACACTGGGCATTAGCACCAGCCTGGAGACGCCGCACACCTGGCTAGTGAAGTGGTCAGTACAAACTTTCAAAGCAGGCATTATGGGACAGCTGAGGAAACTGAAGCTCAACAGCACTCAAGAACCAAAGCCAAGGTGAGCAGGGGGCCAGAACGCAAACCCAGATCTGGCTCCTCTAAATGCAGTGTGTTCTGAATGCAGTGTGAGACCCAGGAAGGGGCAACACTTCCCAGGTCCAGCTCTGAAGACAGGAAGACGTGAAGACAGAAAAACATAACCTCTTGGGGTCTCTGTTCCCCTCCGCAGAGTTGGAATCTCAACTACCACCGCATGGGCCCTGCCGGTCTGCTGGGCCATTTAATGAAACAAAGTCTAGAGGGGACTATGCTCCTGGCAAGAGGTGAGGGAGCCCTGACTGATTCCATGTTGGAGGGTGTGGAACAGGGGTGCATGTTCCTGGGGGAGGGGCATCTAGACTCACTGGAGGGTGGGGGGGAGGGATGTGGGCTGTGACCTTGCCCCTGGACACTGACCTTTGGTCTGACCCCATTGGGCATATGCCCACCTCATAGCTCTGAGGGGCCCTGATGTGACAAATTTATTTACTTACAGTGGCATTTATCAAACACTGACACCTGGTTCACGACAGAGGCTTAGCCTGGGAGTCAGGGGACCAGGTTCCAGTCCTGGTGCTGCCAGGAGCCAGCGAACTGGGAAGTTTCCTCTTTCCAGGCCTCTTTCCTCATTTAAACGACAGGAGGGCTGGTCAGCTGCCCCTCCGTCAGGATCCCTCTGGCCTCTGCTCAGCATCCAGCCCCCAACAGGCTCTGGTGTGACAGCAACAAGTTCGCAGGCCTGGGGTGGGGGTGAGGGGCTCACTTTCCCGCATTCCCAGGCCCTGGAGAAGGGGCTGCCAGTTGGAAGCTCTGGGGCAGTGGAAACTCTAGGACACACTGCAGGATGGGAGCAGAAAGGATGCTGCTACCTTCCGAGGCGGGGCTGGGACTCAGGGGCTTCTCAGACCTGTCATTCTGACATGGCAGGGCTGGGACCCCTGCTCTGGGATGGGGGTGGGTGAGGAAAGTCATCAACTCCAGGAAATGAACCCATGCTCTCGGCCAAGTCAAGGGGCCAAGTCAACTGAGCTTCTGGAGCTGGCCTGGCACCTGGGCTGGGAGACCTTGAACTCACACCAGGAAGTGAGGTGGCTGTTAGTAAGGGAGACTCCCAGCAGTGAGTCAGGGCTCAGCAGTGGGGGAGCTCAGGAGCCAGGCCAAGGAGGACAGTGCTTGCTCAGAGCAGCTCTGGTCCTGCCTCTGCCAGTCATTGGCTGTGGGGTCTCCCTGAGGTACTCAACCACAGTGCTTCCATTCTGTCATCCCTGAGATGGACATACTACGTACTGCTCCTTATACCCCTGAGCTCATGGCTAGGTCAAACCCAAGTGAACTTGTGAGTCTGAATGAGAACTTCCCAGGGTCTGAGTTCTGTCTCCTAAGGTGAGGAGATCGACTGTGTGCAGAGTGGTACTTGTCATTAAACTTTGTCCCCACAATCCTGAATGTGGCAGGCACTGACAACTGCTTCACCCATGAAGTGAGGGAAACCCAAGCCTTAGTGCTAGGATTTTTTGGGGGGCCTCAGCACCCACAGTAAGTGGACAAGATATATTGTGGGGTTCCTCTCATTTGCAGTCCCTGGAACAGGACTGATACCTCTCTTATCCTTCTCTGCTCTGGAGATAAGTAGTGTGGCCAAGAGGCCGGGGCTGGGATCCCATAGGCCAAGACTGGCCTCTCCCAGACTCTTGCCTTTCTCCTGCTCCAGGGGGCATCTGGAGAGGAGACAAATCTAGGGGAGATGTTAATTAGTTCTGACAAATTAATAAAGAAAGCCTAATTTATTCTCTGTATCTAATTTCCTTCTCTGTGCTTTATTTTCCTGTCCAACAAGCTGCTCTTGGGGAAATGGAGGGAAAGGTGTGTAGGGGGTCAACCTGAAGACAGCCCCAATTCACCTGCCTCCTCCTTGCTGGCTCCCTGCCCCACCCCCACCCCACCCCTGCTCTGCTCCGGGAAGCAGACCCCAGACATTAAGCTGTCAAACTGCTCCCAATTATCTCCCTCTATGCCCGCTGGCTCCAGGGGCGACAGTTGTAGCAAGCTGGCATTGACTCATTCTGTCACCGGCCTGCCCTGCTCTGGGAAAATGCGATTTAATGAAGTCCGATGGCAGGGTGGGGGCAGGCAGGGTCCTAGGAAGAGGGTAGCACCCAGCGTGGGGATAGTCAATGTTCTCCTCTTCGATCTGCGTGACACGATCTCACCTCCAGACCCTGGAGGGGTCACCCTGTACCCCTTTCCTTCACTCACCTCCTCAACAGCCCTGAGCAACAATGGCATTAACCTTCCCTGCGAGGGCCTCCACCTCCCTCTGCTGCCTGTTTTAGTAGCGTATGGTCATGACAGCTGGGGAATCCTTCCTGCTGTTTAATCTCCATCCCTTTTGCTGAAGAGGAAGTCCATTGCCCATGCTTTTTGATCCTGAGCCTAGGAGTGGGTCAGCCACTGCCAGACACCATCCAGCTAGTACAGGGTTGGGGACGGGGCTGTGTGCATGGCACAGCCAGCTCCTGGGCTGGAACAAAGAGAGTCTTCCCTTTTGCTTTTGGTCAGGCCAGGCCTGGTCCTGCCTCTTGCCTTACTCTTGCCTCACCTCATCAGGGGTGCTTGTTGGAAATCCCTGTTCCATCTAGTTGTGTAGCAGAGAGCCCTAGGTTCAAATCCCGGCTCTGCAACTTGCTAGCTATGTGACTGTATGCTCTGTGTACACATTTCCTCATGTATAAAAAGGAAGAATGGGGCTGGGATTGTGGCTCAGCGGTAGAGCGCTCACCTAACATGTGTGCGGCCCGGGTTTGATCCTCAGCACCACATAAAAATAAAGGCATTGTGTACAACTAAAACAAACAAATATTTTTAAAAAATTTAAAAAAGAATGAATAGTTATATCCTGAATCAAACAAAACTTTCCTGTGTTCCTATATGAATACACAACCAGTGTAGCTCCACAGCATGTACAACCACAATGGGAAGTTATATTCCAGGTGTGTATGATATATCAAAATACACTCTACTGTTGTATATATCTAAAAAGAACAAATAAAAAAATAGGATAGTTATTTCCTCACTGGTTGTTGGGAAGAATAAATGAATTTTCATAAGCAAAGAGCATGGAGCTGAGCCCGGCACAGTGGAAGCGCCTGGTCCGTGCCAGTGAGCCCCATATGAACACCATAGCCCTGCCTTGTCAAAGTTGGGTGCCCAGGGCCTGCCAGGGCCTGCATATGGCAAAAACTGCAAGAGTTGACTGACGCATGGCATGACCAGGAGGCCGAGGTGCCTCAACGCTTCTCCAGCCCAGGCAGGCTTGAGAAATGTTCATGGCAGGACCGGACCACAAGTCTTCCTGTCTGGCCCCTCTCTGAGTCTCATGTGCTGGAATCAGGAAGGGACTTCATGCAGGTCTCAAAGGGACAATAAGTAAATGTTTTACAGTGAGACTCAGCAGGGCATCTCTAGAGTTCACAGTTTGGCTCACCCCCAGAAGTCTGGTCTCTGCCTTGAACTTGACAAGTGGTAGGAACAGTCACTAACCCCACATAGGTCCACTCTGCACAAAGCATGGGCCAGAAGAGACGCCAAGAGCCCCACGTGAGCAACTAACCCAACACTCTTTCTGTACTCATGGGGAAACAGAGGCCAGAGAGTGCCCAGGGTGACGGGCAGACCTCCTAGCTCTAGGCCCACGCAGTCCACGTAAGCACACCTAGCCCACGTTAGTAAACCACTTCCTGTCCGACTCCCAGCCTGGATTTCTATCACCCTGGATCATTGAAGTAGCCCATACCCCATGGTCTAAGTGAGAGCCCAAAGGATCAATCATGTAAAGAGCAAGGCCACTTCCTGCCAGGGTAATGAAATGTGCAGCTTAGCCTGTCTGGCCTGTCAACTCCGCTGTGTCCGCAGTGCCTGGCTTAGGACTGGCACCTAGCACCAGGAAATGTGCTGGAGGAGCGATGGACCCTCCTCACGCCTGTCCTTTCACACTGGCCCAGAGCACACACTTACTCTGCCTTCCTGCCATCTCTTCTTCAAGATAGTGGCTCCCTCCTTGCAAATTTCCTGGCTCGGGACCCTGCCTCAGCACCCAAAGACAATTTCCCATGGCTGGAAGGCCTCCAGTACGTGTTCACCCAAAGCCACACGTCCCATGTCCCATGCTGCGCCATTTTTCCACATCTGCATAGGAGGGCAGGGGCTGTCTCCCTCCTCTCTGTGGGTCTTTGTTCCATGAGGTGGAGTCTGGGCTGGTGGCAAGAAAGGGCAAACTGGGTTGGAGACCATGAACTTGACTCCCTAGCCTGAGTGTAGGAAGAAGTAACTCCAGCTCCCGGTCCCCACTTCTAACCTGGGTTACTAAGCGTCTGAGGGCTCAGCAAGTCTCCCCTCCTCCTTGGGTTATGGGGCAGGCCTCAGAGAGGCTACAACACCCTGCAGCATTCTGGAGGGTCCCTAGGCAGGTGAACAGATATGCAGAAAGGACAGGAAGCTCAGCTGTGCTGTGCACCAGGGAGAAGGATCCAGGTGCTCCGGCCACGGCAGCAAGGGCCAGCAGGAGACAGGCCAGGCCCAGACTGTCTTTGGTTGTGGGTGGGGTGCAGCTGCCAGGGGAACCTCCCTGCTCCTGCTCCCTCCACTCCCCTGCTTGGCTTCCCTGCAGTCCAGCCAGGGTGTCGGGCCCATGGGTGGGGGTCCCTCTCAGACATTCTTCCACTCAGCCCTGAGGGAGCTTCTGGGGAAAGTGCGGGTACCTGGGGACAGTCAGAGTGAGTCCTGCCCCTGGTATGCATTTGTGGAGGTGTGTAAGTAGGCCCTTAACCTCTCTGACCTCAATTTCCTCCAACGTAAAATGGGATAACAGCCTCGAGCTCAGAGGCAGGTCAGGGGGACGATGTGAGGCCCCTCTACAGATGCCTAGTGTACATGAGGGCAGGGATGGCTTTCTAGAGCCTAGGACTTTCAAGGAGACTGTGTGTGTGTGTGTGTGTGTGTGTGTGTGCGCCGCGCGCACGTACGTGTGTGCTGGAACAGGGTCAGGGTATGCAGGGGCAGGAGGCAGCAGCTGTCCTCTGGATTGTTCATTCATTAACATATTACTGGTAGTCCTGGGCACCTATTGTGTCCTGGGGATATAGCATTGAACAAAATAGAAAAAAAATTCTCTGGGTTTGTGAAGCTTAGATTCCAGCAAAAGAAAAAAAAAACAATGAATGTGATAAAGTTTGTATAGGATTATTTTAGGTCAAGGGTGTGCTGGGAAGGCCTGAAGGAGAAAGGAGAAAGGACATTTGAGCTAAGAACCAAAGAAGGTGAGCAAGCCAAACCTGGAATTAACTGGGAGAGCATTCCAGGCAGAGGGAGAGAAGGTGCAAAGGCCCTGAGGTGAGAGTATTTCTAGAATTTTTGACCAATGCAGCTGGAGGGGAGAGGTACATTGGACAGATGATGTGGGGCCCAGGTTTCTAAGAGTCCAATGGGAGCCACTGAAGGGGTGTGAGCAGAGGAAGGACCTATCTGGGCTGTTTTAACAAAATCACTGACAACTGCTGGAAAGACACAGTAGGGAGTAGAGGCAGGGGACTGGCAAGGAGGCTACTGCAGTTACTGGGACATCTCTGTGGCTTGTAGAGTTTGGGGAGGGAGAGCCTTGGCCAGAAGGTAGGGCAGGGGGTGCATCCAGGTTTGTGGGGCCCACCTCTCCCACCTGTCCAAGTGAGACAGCTGGCAGCCCACACCCTCTCCCTGCAGACAAGCTGTCTTCCCCATCCGGGCTTTCAAGGGAGGTGGGAGTGGCAGGGGTGAGAAGGAAGCCCTGCACAAGACAATGGCCTTAAGCCAAGACAAGAGAGATGCTTGTCCCCTTTTATTTATGATTGTTATTGGGAGAAACAAAGCCCCTGCGGTGGCCTCCCCTTGGGCCTGGAGCCAGGCCCTCGCACCTCTCTTTCCTTCCACCGTCCCCCATTTTCTTCTGACACGGCGAGATCAAATAACTTTTCATTCAAGGGAAAGAGGCTATCTCTCCTTACCAGCACCAGCAGACCCCCGGCTCCAGATTAAAAGGCAATTAGATGGCTTTGTTTTTACAGGGGCAGAAGGTCTGCTGGGCACCCTCCTGGGGAACTGGATCCTCCCCTGTGGGGAAGGCTGTGGCAGGCCCCTGGGCCCACCCCCGCCCCCTCCACCAGGAAGGACAGACTTCCTGTGCTCTGAGAACTCTGGGTGCCCACCAAGAGGGTCCTCCTTGGACCCTCCCAACCAGACCCTTCTGTCTGCTCTCCTAAACCCTCAGAGCAAGGGTGGAAGCTAAATTTGTCCTCTGCCCTGCCAGAAAATACAGTAGACTGACTGCTTTGGAGTCTATTTCAAATAAGCAGCACAGAACCACTCCTGTCAGGGCTTCCAATCCCTTGGAAATGGCATAACAGGGAGGAGAGGCCTTGGAGATTCCTCCCAACCAGAGACCCTGGCTTCTGCGTCCTTCACTTGGTTGACCTGTGCTGACAGTACTCCCGATGACAAAGGCCTGCCAGCTCTTCAGAGCACCCATATACGCTATCCCACGCAGTCCTCGGACACCCTCAGAGCTGGTGTCATTCTCCCACTTTGTCCTCAGTCAGGATTTATAGAAGAAACTGAGGGTCAGAGGGCTGTCATAAAAGTCCGAGGGCAAAAGGCTAGCATGTGCCAGAGAACCCAAGTGCACCCCCATGGGGCTAGATGAAGAGGAGATGAAGAGAGGGGAACTAGAGTCCATCACTGGCCTTCCAGTAGTGTCCATCTGGCAAGAGCAGGAGGGCCACTGCTGTCCTTAGGGACTGGGTGGATGGGGAAAGTCCATCCATCCTTAAATAACCTTGAAGGATGGGGAGGTTTCCATCGGATGCACCGTAAAGGCCACTGCTCTTGCCTTGTCCCAAAGCTCCTGGGGGCAACTGGGCTCTTGCTCACTCTGCCACTGAACCTCAATGCTGCCCTCCTCCTCTGCCGCCGGCTCCACTCCAGGGTGTCTTAGGCAGTGGCTCTCACTTGCCCCTGGGCCTTTGCACAGCTGTCCTGTCTGCTGGGCATCCCCTCCCTTGCATCTGCCCCACTCCCCTTTTCTGGCTAAAGGTCACTCCTCCTCTTTTGTGGCTGTTCCCCATTTTGCTCCCACCCCTGCCAAACCTTCTACCCCATCTCTCATGTCTCCCATGCCAGTGGCCACCCGGGCTTCCACGAAAGCCGTGCACCTTCTCTCCACTCTGACCACCCACAGAGGCAGGCAGGCAGTCGAACCCCACCTCGTCTCTGCTGTGCCGAGTTGTTGAACCCTCCCTTCCTTCCAGATTCTTCTTCAGTCATGTCTCCCAGATTCAACCCACGGATGCTGGTTCTTCTATTCCACTAACTTTGACTCGTAAAACATGACTGAGCACACACACGTGCCCCGCGCTGTGCCTGTGTTTGGGGGGAGCTGACAGCAGTGACGTGAGGACCGGCAGAAGGTGGAGAAATGAGAAAGACTAAGGCATTTTCTTTTTCTGTGGAAACTCAGCCTAACAAGGGCCCCAGACATGAAAACAAGTAATTACTGTGTGCTAAGTGTTGCATTTTGTTTATTTGTTTTTTAAAGTATGAACCAAAAGTGAAGGAGTTGCAGGGGGGCATTCTGTCTGTGGGTGATGGAGGAGCCCAGCAGAGATCCAGTTTCTAGCTGGGTCTTGCAGGATGAGCAGGAATCCCTCAGAGAGGAAAGCGTGCCTTGGAAGCCTGGGTGTGTCTGAAGTATGAGGTATTGGGGAGCTGGGGGTCTGAATGGGCCAAATTTTAAAAGACCTTGTTTTAGAAGAGCATCTGGCCACATTTGTTCTTTAGAAGGAGGGACATGGAACTCCAAGGGCAAGATGGAATGACACATCCAGAACAGGCAAATCCACAGACACAGAAAGTGGATTAGTGGTGGCCAGAGGTGGGGCAGGGAAGCAGGAGCGCTGGCTAGCCCAGGACAGGGCTGCTTTTCCAGGAGGCAAAATGGACATTCGGATGCGGCAGTGGTGATGGCCACATAACTTTGTGAATATCTTGTCACTGAACTGTAGGCTTCAGGAAGAGTGAATTTTAGGGTATGTGAATGATATCTCAATAAAAAGAAAAAAGAGGTACATGAAGAAAGACACAGTGGAAAGCTAGACTGGAGATCATCAAGCCACTAGGAGACCTGTACTAGACTGCAGCACCCCCCAAACGCAGGGGTCCCCTGCTCAGCACAGCTGCTGTGAGCAAAGCCCTTCTGAGGCCTGGAGGCCCACCTCTCTTCCCTGCTCAGGACTGATTCTGCGGGGGAGGGGACGCTAGGGAGATCCTGGACCCCACCCCCACCAGAGCAAGTGCATATCCTGCATGTGATGGGTTGGACCACAGTGACAGACATGTCACCTGACAAGGCACACCACTTATTTTTGAAGACAGGCGGGTCCCCTGATAATAGAGCAGGCACGAAGAGGCTCTGCCCTGGACAGGGAAAATCAGGGCAGAAAATAACACCGTGAAAACAGAACTGGCTGTTTGAAATGAGAGAGAAACCCCCTTCTCAGACCCCAGGGTGCCAGGCCTGTCTGAGCTCCTGGAAGTCCCTGGGCCATCAGGCTTGGTGGTCCACTGCCCCTACTGGCCCCCAGCTTTCTCCCTGCTGGGTCTCCCTTGTCGGGTGACTCTGCTGACTGGGCAGCTGGGGGACGAAGGGAGCCAGGGCCACCTTCTGAAGACCACCCTTTCTGTGGGGCCCTGAGTGTCTGCGCTGGGCTGTGACAGAGCACTTGCTTCCTGGGTAGAAGGCCCTGCATCTCAGGCCCTATCATCTGTGGGCACTGGGGTACCCGGCATGGGCCAGGAAGGAGGAAAGTATCAGCCATCAACTGAGACCTGCAAAGTCGGAGCAGGGTGGGGAGATTCTGAGACACCTGGGCAGGGAAAGGAAGTGGCCTGGACATGACAGAGCCTTCATCCCATCACCCAGGTCACCCATTCTGCCGCAGGTCATGCCCTGTCCCAGGGAGGAGACCAGGCTGGCTCCCCAGGCCTTGCGGGTGGAAAGTACTTAGGAATGGAAGGGCAGGAGGAGGGGAGGGCGTGTGGGAAGCCAAAAGCAGCCTGGGAAAGAGCAGGGCCGGGGGCTGGGACAGGGAGCGACACTGGGGGACTCTGGGCAGGGAGCAGGTTTATTTCACTCTCTGAGTTTGGGGTGACAGCAGGGCAGAGAGGAGAGAGGGCGAGGCTGACGAGTTCGAGGGGGAGGACCTAGCTATTTTTCCCAGCATCCCCCAGGCCACTTCTCTTACCACAAACCTCAGTCTCAAGCCACTTGGTTGTCATGGAAACAGGATGGAATAGAACAGATGGTCTCCACTAGCCAAATTCCAATTAAACAGGGCAGAGATGGATAGGCAAGGGGGTGTGCTCCAACTAGGCCACGGAGGGCACTGCCTCCCCAACCCAGCCTGCACCCTCTGGGCCACCCAAGGTGGGGCAGGGGACCTGGGAAGGGGGGCTCACCCTGCCATCCCTACCTCCATCCCTTCACTTCTCAAAGGTGGGGGCATGGAGGTCAAGGGAATGCCAACTTTCAGGGGGGAATGTTTAGGATGCACCTTTAAATTCACAGAAACACTGAAGCAGATACACATGTGTTCACACACGCACACCCAAGCACACTTGTGTCACTGAACCAGCACGAGCATGCGTGTCTATGTGCTCAGGAGCACATGGGAGCAGTGCGGAAAGGTTAAGCAAAGTCATTACAGAAGCACACTTTTAACACAGCACAAAGAAAATGCTTTGGAAAACAAAATCAGCAATTTATTCCCATTTATTTAATTAACATTAGTAAGACTCTATCAAGTGCCTGGGAGTAGGAATATAAACACACGCCTGTGACGGAGCTGGTCCCTGGGCTCAAGGACACAGGCTAAATGAACTGTTAACAGAAAGCTGCTCTGGTAGGACTGCTCACAACGTGCTGCGACACAGGGAGGAATAGTGAATTTGGAGAGGGGGATCAGAGAGGAAAGGGCGCGTCCCAGAGGAGGTAAGGTCTGACTGGGCTTTGAAGATGGAGTAGGAGTTCACCAGGCAGTGAAGTACAGCCCTCCGAGCACACCCTGCGGGAGGAAGGCTCACAGCTTACAGAGCAGATCAGCCACTTGAGTGGGGTCTAGAGTGTCAAGCAATGAGAAAACCCAAGTCACTGCTGGCGTCACTGGGCATTGTTTCTGATCCAAATGCGGACACCCCCCACCAGACACTGCCACCGCTTAGCACCGCCTGCAAAGACACACAGCCATGCGCGGTTTCACATACACGCCACCACAGAGCTCCCCATACTTAGCGGATGCTGAAAAAAATGGGAAAAAGATGATTTTGTTTGCTGTGAACAAAATGAGGTGGGTATGGAGGTGTCAGGAGAAACAGAAGCATCAGAAGTTCCCCTGTCTGGGCTATGGGTTAAATAGGGTGCCAAGAAAAATCAGAGAAGAGACGGAAACCTCAGAGCTTATCAGGCTTGAGAAGCCAGTCGGCTCCCATCATTGTAATATACATTTATGGAGCACCTACTGTGTACAGGGCACTGAACTGGGGCCAGCAGAGATTTTAAGCACCTTCTTTATGGAGCTCAGGATCTGGGGGAGGGGAGAGGAGAGGGGTAGTACTAGGTAGGAGCAGGAGACAGACAGGAAGGGTCAGGAGGGAACTAGGCACCTCCCAGGTGGGTGTGCTGGGGCTCAGGCTCAACGGTCACCAAGGCCCAGGCAGGAGCGCCTGTGGGAGGGGGAACACTCATTTTGGGTGGAACCCGTAATGGGTCCACACAAAGTTGTGGAAGGAACCTGGAAAAGCCGGCTACTGTGAAAGGCTGGGCAAGTGGTTCTCAACTGGGGGTGCCTTTGCCCCCCGGGGGATCTTTGTCAATGTCTGGAGACATTTTTTATAGTCACAGTGCACCATGGGTAAGGAGGCGGGTGCTCCCTTAGTGGGAAGAGGCCGGGATGCTGTTAAACACCCTACAGGGCTTGGGATAGCCCCACACCAAGAGCTACGTGGCTGCACGTCAGCAGTGCTGAGGTTGAAAGCCCTGGCCTACATCAAAGAGCCTGTATTTAAGTCAGCGGCACTAGGGAGCCCACGAGGGCTTCAGAGCAGGACAGGGATGTGCTCTAATGCCTCTGTGCTCTGCCGGTGGCAGTGGTGAGTCTGGGAGGGGTCCTGCGAAGATGGCAGGAGATACAGAACGGATGACCCAGCAGGTGCAGGGGGTTAGGAGAAAGCAGGACTGGGGGTCCCAATGCAGAAGTGGAAGGTCACTGTTTCAGAGTGGGCCCTCCCCCAGGTCAGGTCGCTGTGTCTCTGTCACAGCCCCTGTAGCTTTAACCATGGGAGAAATTCTCAGGAAACTCTGTGCATCGCTGCAGGGGCCAGGGACCACACCGGTTTTGAGGACAGGCCACCACTATCGTACTGAGCCTCAGCACATGCAAAGGATCGGGGATGACAGGACAGCCCCCACTCCCAGGTCCCCTATTTCAACTCTCACCTTTCTCCTTTTTCCCTTTCTTTGCCCCGTCCTTCTCTCCTGACCACAGGCTTTCAAAAACAGTTCTAGAAAACTCTTCTGACCATATCAGAATAGGACTGCACCCAGGACCCCAGGCCACAGGCAGGCAAACCTGGACAAACTCCAACTAGAAGTTCCCTAGCAGTTAAGAGATGGAAAATGCCAACCTCTAAGGGACACGTGCCCCTGCACCTCCTCACCCTAAGCCACCTGTCTGGGGTCAGCTGTCTTCAGGTGCATCCTGATGCCACCAGCTAAATGAAGCCTTGAATATTTCCAGTTGCTTAAAGCACTTTTCTTCACATAGTGGATGCTCAAAGAGTATCTGTTGCTTGATTGACTGATCTCACCCAAAGGGTTAGGGAAGCATTTCCCACAGTGCCACCCCCTGACACTGCATGGCCAGCAGAAAGGGCTCACAGCCAAGAGAGTCAATGGGGATGGGGGCCAAGTCTGTCCTCAGGAGGGCCCTCTCTGGGTGGCCATGGGGCCTGTTCTTCCAGCAGGAAACATCTAGGGGCATCCAAACAGCCTGTGGGGGAGGGCAGGGAAGCAGCTCACTAATCTCTCTTGGAGATTAAACACCACGATGGCTCTAAAGACCAGACCCAGCTGGGGGAGGGGATGGCAGAGGGAGGGTCAGAGGGTGAAGCTTGCCTGGGCTGTGTTGACCCAGCGTAGGAGCGAGAGGGGGAAGGGGCTTCTTTTCTGAGGCCTGGACATAGCCTAGAAAGATCTCCAGGGTTACAGAAGGCAGGGGAACTGAAATGGGGTAAACCGCCCCCCCCCCAATGATCATTAACCAGAATTACTAATTATTAACCAGCTTAGACTCCTGGACTTGAGGCCCTGATTCTGGGTCCCCCCACCACCATTGCTGAACTTCCTGCGTTCTTGACCATCGGCTGGGACGCTGGCCTAGCCAGGGGCTGTGTCTGCCTCAGCACAGAAGCCAAGCACCCCAGGGTGAGGACCCCTTCAGTGGGTGGCAGGGCCTGCCTGGGGTCATTTCAGTGCCAGGATGGTGCTCACAAACTGCCTGCGCGGTGGGCACCCCTGGACTTGCGACTGCAGCATCTGCCTCTGTGTCCTAACATCAGAAGAGCGGAGTGCCCCACCCCACGCATGCTGTGGCCCGCCCTCCCAGTGCCGCAGCATGCCACAGAGCCGCTCACTGGCTCAGGCGGCACTGGCGGACCACCAGAGAGGCTGCCGGAGAGCACCCCACCTGTGGCACTGCGATGCGCCTTCCACTAGTCAGCACACCCATTTCAAAAGCGGCCAAGTCTGTCCTCAGGAGGGCCCAGCCTGCCACCAGGGTGACTAATGTGAGAAGAGGGTTCTGTCCCCTAGCCCCACTGTCCCCTGCACACACACCCCTGGCCTCTGTGCACCCTAACCCCGGCAATATGCTCCCTCTTGCTGTCCCTTCTCTCCCCATCACCAGCTTAATTCCTTAATTCCCGCTGGAGATAAGCAGATCTTTCTCTGCAATTTATTGTTAATCCAAAAGAAAACAGGGGTGGGAAGGGGTGAGGGCTGGGAAGGATGGTGAAGTGCACAGACAGCGGCCCACGTTGCCTCTCCTAGGTCTTGGACAGCTGTGGCTGGAGGCAGGCAATCGGAGGCCAATGCTGCAGGCTGCTCAGTCCACACCTGGAGCCCCACGTTCAAGTCTGGGAACCACTCCTGTGACTGGGGATCTTAGACACGGAGGACGTCACCCAAGACAGTGAGGTATGAGACTGGATCACATGAGCTTATGGGAGTGGGGACACTGGAGCCCAGGCAGTCCGGGTCCTGAGGGACATCATGTGTGGGATCAGATGTGCTCAGTGCCATTCTGAGGGGCGGAAACAGGACCGCTGGGCAGCAGCTTCCAAATCACAGATCTTGGCTCAGCGCAGAGGGGAACGTGGGGGTTTCCACAGAGGGTGGTGAGTTCCCCACCACTGGGGACATTGGTGCTCAAGCTGGCTGATCCACCACCTGGTAGGGATGTGGTTAAGGGGTTTTAGGATGTGAATGCTGCAAAGCTCAGACTCTAGGATTCAGACTCAACCATCTCTGCCTTCCTCTGTGCGGAGAGGTACCTTCAGCCCTGCACCTGCGGGGAGGCTCGTTCCTGAACTGGGCCTGGGAGGGGGACAAGCAGGATCACCTTGGAGGGTGAAGGAGAGTACAGTGCGTGGCCACAGCTGCCCTTGCGTATCTACACAGGGAGGGTGACGGGAGCACGCTGGCGTGACCCACAGGCCTCGGGTCTCTCCACTGCACAACCAGGCCTCTGTGCTGCGGGCGTTCCTGCCTGGAGGATGTGGCACCCCTAGGTTCCACCTGCTACATGTGAGGTCAGAGGTCAGAGGGAAGATGCCACCCAGTGTTGGCTGGGAATTATGTTTGTTGCTGTGTCCCCAGCTCCTACCTCCACACTTGGCTTTCAGGTACAGGAATGAATTTGCCCAATGTTCCTACAATACTCAGGGAGCAGGGTTCTCACGAGGGGTGGCATGGGGACCTTGGGGCAGTCACAATCCTGTGCTTCCAACTCCCCCAAAGGAGACCCAGGCGGCTTGGATTCAGGAACCACTGAGCTCCCCGGTGACCATCTGGGGATGGGGGTGGATCTGCAAGAGCCCTGGGGCTTGAGTTCCTGATATACCCACCCATGTTGACCACCCTGGTGAAGGAACCCCCACAACATTCCAGGTCACACCCTCTGGGGATCAGACAGGGGCGAAAGACAGCTCCAAGGCTCCAAGACCGGCTCTCCGTCAGCCCTGTGCTAGCCACGCCTGTGCATTAGTCACCTCTTTGTGAGCCTCTCAGGACCCCCACCCCATTCTACAGTTAAGGGAAGTCAGGTTTAGAGAAGACGAGACGCCGGTCCATGGGCTGACACAGGTAGGTCTTAAAATGCTGACATCATTTGGCTCCAAAATAACCAGTGGGTTCAGTCAATTTAGAGGAGAAAAATAGTCAAACCAGTTGTTTGTGATCCTACAGACAAAATAATGACCTAACTGACCTCAGCCTGTGCTCTAACTGGAGGCTGAGGGCAGTGGAGACCTGGGCTCAGACGCTCATCATCTTTGACTGTCTCCCGTCCGTTTCCCCCTCGCCACACCCTGGCACCCAGGCTCTGCCCCCCACCCCAGGAGCTGGGTGAGAGCCCCAGCCCGGGAAGATGGCGATCAGTCTATTCAGGAGCAGGTGTGCATGCCCTCGCCCGCACACACACAGCACGTGACCGCACATGGCGTGTGCGCACGCGCACGCGCACACACACACACAAACCATAAACCTCCCTCATACACACACAGAGGACATAAAAACACTTGTAAAGAAACACATAAACCACACAGATTATCATTACAGTGTAAACTGTGTACACAAGTGCCAAGGGGACAGGGGTAATGGAGTGACAGGAGGTGGGAGAGGGTCATCAGGGACACTTCTTGGGAAAGGTGTTTCCAAGCAGAGCTTGGGGTGGGGGAGGCCACAGACACCCTTCTTGGGTCTCTGCAGTGGCAGCACTGAGAGGGGGGCGCCAAGACTGTCACTGCCCCACCCCATCCCTACTGCTTCCCTTCAGTACCGACCCCAGGCCCATTATCTGACTCCTGGGAGGGCAGGGAAGGGTGCTATGGCCGGGGCAGAGGTGGGAGCAGGGGAACAGTGGTCTGTCGCCTAAGTTCACCCAACGGCCCATCCATCAATCCAATGGAGATAATCAGAGTGCTCAGCCAGCCTAGGACACTGATGACTCTCTGGCCACATAAACACAGGGAATAAATCTGGGAAGGGGCCGGGTAGGATGATGTAGCAGGGCTGGCCACCCTCCCTGGGAAGAGAGGAGGCCCATCCATCATTCTGAGAGATGCAGCAATCTAGGCCAATGAGATGGAGACAGTTCGGGGGGCGGGGGAAGTGGGCAAACATAATAAAATAATCCAGTGCAGTGTGGCTGCTCTGCTCCGATCTTATTTACACTTGGGGAGATGCCTGTCCCTGCCTCTGCTCCAACTGAGACCTGGGAGCTGCTGTAGGAAGCTTCTGCTATGGATTCAAAGCCCTCTGAGGAGGTCCAGCTCTAGGGAGCAGAGAAAAGGGGCATGACAATGGTCTGGCCCACAAGCAGGGCAGCCATCTGCAGGCCTGGTCAGGGCTCCTGTGTGCTTGTTGGGCAATCCTTGGATTTTGGAGGGACTCAGGAAGGGCCTCAGCCCACCTTCCTCCTGCGACTTCCAAGCACTTCCTGGGTGCAGGGTAGATTCTAGCCCCCAGCGCTGTCACATGTCTGTGGCTGGTGTCTGGGCCACAGGGGCCATGCGGTAATTCAAGCTAACGGAGCATGGATAATCTGGAACAGCAGAGGGTCTAGGAGGAATTTCTCTTTGGCGTCGAAACAGATCAGATGACTGTTCTGCAGCCAAGTTACCTTCCTAATTAAGCAAGGGAGTCTGTGAGGCCCGAGCCCACAGGGTGACCCACAGGGTCAGGGGGTGCCAGGAGGAGCTCTGGCCCTGGGTGACTGAGGGGACAATCGGCATGTGTACTGTCCGGAGTTGATGCTTAGCCCTTAGTCACAACATCAGGAAAGGGTTTGGTTTTTCTGCTCCTGTGATCTCTACTAGGATGTTCTCTACCCCTGCTGTGAGGCTGAGGAGGCCTGGCCCCAAGATCAACTGCCTCTATCCCCAGCTCCCGGTCCCTAGCCTGCCTGGGGCAGAGGAAGCACCAGCCCTTTCATCCCAGGAGATCAAAGCAGCCTGCGCAGGTGAACACCCTAAATCCTCTCCTTCCCTCACTCCCAGGCAGGGCCCCTCCCTTGCCATCATTTGAGATCTCTGGGAGAGGGAAAGAGAGACCAAACCCTTCCAGAATCTTGGGATGGGCTCTGGCATAGGATCAGCTCGCTGAGTCCTGGACCCATTCAGGATGCAGGGCCAGCCTGGGACACCCGCTGGGGGCAGTTCCACAGGTTCTCTTGGGGAAGTCACTATGCATGGCCCAGCCTCACCACACAACATGGTGGGAGGTGATGTTCACAGACTCAGGGGACGAAAGGGAACATCAAAACATTCCACTCCAGCACAGCCAAGCAAAAACCCCCAAGGTACAGCGGTGACCAGGGCAGGACATACCAGGGATATAACAATTGTATTTCTTTCTTCTTTCTGTACTGGGGATTAAACCCTGGGGCACTTTACCACTGAGTTATATCCCCAGCCCTTTTTATTTTTTTTTAAATTTTGAGATAGGGTCTTACTAATTTGCTTAGGGCCTTGCTAAGTTGCTGAGGCTGTCCTCAAACTTACAATTCTCCTGCCTCAGCCTCCTGAGTTGCTGGGATTTTGGGTGTGTACCATCATGCTGACTACAATTGTATTTCTAATACTTCTAAGGTATCCAAAGAATATAACAGTAACACCACCAAGACTCTTGAAAGATACAGGGCTAATAACTCCCCAAGCGCTCCAGGGAACATACAATGACGGCACCAGATTATTCCAGCACCATCAAAGGGACACAGTGTAAATAAGTAGGTGGTGGATAGTTCTGGAAGCAAGGGCTCATGAGTACTCCAGGCTGTCTCCTCCATCACCCAACCTCCTGCCTGCCAGAGACAGGTGGCTTAGTCAAGTGGTAGGATCATAGACACTGGCCTGACTTTCTGGGCCTGAATCCTGGCTCTGCCACTTACTAGCTGTGTGACCAATGGCAAGTTACCTGACTTTTGTCTGGGCCTTGTTTTCCCATCTATAAAAATGGAGAAAACAAAAGTACTTTCTCCACGAGTTGTTATGAAGATCAAATAAGTTATTACATGTAAGATGTTTACAACATCCCTGGCACCCAAGGTCTCTCAATAAATTTTTTATCATCATCATCACTACCACCACCAATGGTCCTTATGAACAACCATTTATCCATGCAGCATGGACTAGTGGCCTACTATGTGGCTGGTTCTATGCTAGGCCCTGGGGAAACCAAGCCATATCAGCAGTGGAACTCTCAGTATTGTGGAGAAGACAAATTTCAGGCTCAAAGAACTATCTAGCCAGATGGAGAGTAATCAGTCCATAGGGTGGCATGGCTAAGGTGCTGGGGCTGTGAGATGGAAGGTTGTCTTCAGCTGGGAAGCCTGTAGGACTGAAGTGGCTCTTGAGCTCAGTATTCAGTGTTTATGGGTAGTAAGGGAGAACGTGAGGGAACAGGAGGTGCAATGGCACTGGGGTGGGGAAGCAGCAGGAATGAGCAGAGTGGGGTGTAGGGAGGGCAGCAAGAGATAAGCCAGGGAGGGTGCATCCATCACGTGCTCCAGGGCCTATGAGTGTCCTTCTGGGGTACAGTCATCCAAGCAGCAGTGTGGGCACACAGAGTCTGGAGTCTGGCTGCCAGTAATGATGTTGCTGTCACCTCCCCTGCAGTGGGACCCGTGTGAAGTAGTAACACGGCTGGCTTGGCTCCAAGGCACCTTCTCTACCCTGTTCTTATCCTAGCAGCTAGCAGCATCTGCCCACAAGACACCAGGACTAAGAGTGGGAGGGGCCTGGGGCACGGCTCAGGGAGAACGCCATGCCCAGCAGCTGCCTCCCAGTCCCACGCGGGGCTTGTGCTCCAGAAGAACTTCAGAGACAGGACCTTATGGGGACGCTTCATGGGCCAACATAGACCTCTTGTCCCCTCTTCTCAGAGCACAGCTGACTCTTATCTGATCACACAGATTGGCGCGCCCATCTCCACCGACTCATTTGACTGGAATAGCAGCTCCCCCGCCAAAGCGTGAACTGACCTTGTGAGCCCTTGTGGGGTCAAGTGAGCCCGGGTATGCCCAGAAGCAGTTATTTGGGTCTGGCCTGCATTTTTCCAAAAAGCCTGAGGCACCAAGGGAGAGGCTGTGCTTCCCTTTGCTCTCCTCTTGCTTTTCATAGTGATACCCATCAGGCCATGGTGGTGCTCTGGTAAGCTGGGTGGTGGGAAAGAAAGATAATGCAGAGCGGAGGCACTAGAATCTGCTAAGAAAGAAATAATCCTGTCTTTGGTGGGTGGAATCCAAGGCCCAGCCACAGTGGCTATGGACTCAACCCCAGGGAGGAGGTGGGACCAGGAAGCCCCCGACAAGGCTACCAGGGGGCTCCTGGCAGTGGCTGTCTCTTTCAGTCTTGAGTGGAACTCCATTTATAGGTGGGAAAGTCCTTCTGCCATGGGTCTCCAAGTCCTCACCCCCTGCCTTTTGGATAGAAAGATGGGCCAAGATTCAGGCCAAGGCCACCACAAGGATGTCCAACTCCATCTCTGCTCTAGCAGTACAGGTGTGAGTGGGTATGCTGTCACCTGTCCCCAAGGGCCCTCCTCCAAGGAATGCTGATGGGCTGAGCTTCAGAGCCAGCTCCTTCTAGAGCAGGCAGACTCTTGGAACAGTCCCAGAGGGAGCTGCGTCCTTCTCCCCTTTAGGCAGGGAGCAGAACTAAGAGTCCCAATGGGTAAAAGGGAACCCGAGTTTCCAGGCGTGGGGAGCAGGCATGCGGGGACTTCTGAGGGAGGGACTTCATGTAAGCTCGTAGACTGAACTCAGCTGCCCAATGGGACATTCTTACGCCGCTGGCCAATGGGCTGCTTCCCTGCTCAGGCCGCGCCTGTCGCTGTGTCCCAAAGGAGCCACCAGCCAGCGGAACTAATGTCCTCTAATGAGATTCGGGCCAAAGTGGTCAGGCGGGTTTGATTGTCTGTGGCTTGGTAATGAGACTCCTCATAAACTGGGAATGAAATTGGGGTCTGTGCAGACCAGAGGAGTGGGGGTGGCCCAGGAGAGGAGTTAACTCTCTCCACCAAATCTCACCCCTCTGTCCCTCTCGCTGCTCCATCTAGTCCATGAGTACCTGCCTTCTGCCCTGAGCCAGGCCACACTCTGCCCTGGGCCTGCTGGTACCCTGAGGCTCCACACTCACAGCTCTGGGCCCTGCCCAGGTGTCAGGCCACATCCCTGGAGTAGGGGGAGGGATGCTCTGTGTCTGGGAGGCCATGGTTCTGTTGCCCCGTGGCTTTTCTGTCAGTAGGCATCCCATACTCCAGACCACCCTGGGCTCCACGGCCAGCTCCAGCTAGGCCCTTCCCCACCTGCATTCTCCACTTATCCCTCACTTCCCCAGGAAGCCGCCATGCTCTGGCTCACAGTGCAGGAAGTGGAAGGTGGTGGTGGCAGGTGAAGTAGACGACCACCTCATGGGCACATTCTATGAGGACACATCCAACCTGCTGTCCATCCCAGCTCATTCCAGCTTCCTGGTCTACTGGATTTGCAGTCTGAAGTCCTGGCACCTAATTTGGCATGAGACGGGCAGCAAGGTACCAAATCAAAGTCTCACTTTCCTCATCTGTAAAGTGCAGGTAATGCTCATAATGCTAAAACGACTGGTGAACAGTCAGGAAGAGGACGGATGGGCTGAAAAGATAGCCACAAACACTGTTGTCACTATAATGTCACGGAAGGGTTCCATCTGCGAGGAGGAGCAGCCCCAGGAGGGAATTCTCTAGCTATCTGGCTCATACCACTCCACAAGGGGGAGTGGCCTCCCGGAGAGTCTTATTGTCTATCTTCCCCTCAAATGTGAAAGTTTGAGGGAGGCAGAGGCCGAGTCCCAGGCCCTCCCTGCCAGCCGGGATGCTGCCACAGCCAGTGCTCCAGATGGGCAATGGCACCCAGCTGGGCCCCAGCCAGGCAGCGGGGCGGGTGCTGGGAGAGCCCTGGGCGACACGCTGCAGAGCGGAGGCCGCGGAGCACCTGCTGCCCGCACAGTCCTCGACCACCACAGGGCAGGGGCGTGTAGCCAGCCAGGCCACCTGAGCCTCCCAGAGCCCCACTGCTCCCCAATTGCTGCACCTGGGCCGTCAGGTCCAAGTGGGAGAAGGGACTCACTCTCCAAGCAGTACCAGGCTGGAGACAAGAGCAACGGGTGGGCAGTTGAATGGCTTTTTCTCAAGGGAGCATAAAGGTGGTGCTGCCCACCAAGCACTCAGGAGGCAGGAGTGTTCAGAGGAAAGGGGTAGGGATAGAAGTCACTACTCTTTACAGCATGTTTATCACATGTCTGACGATGTGCTAAGCCCTTTTCATTCATCATTCCCAATCTCATCTTCACAAGTCTTGGAAATCTGTATTGACAGAAACCCATTTTACAGATGGGAAAACTGAGGCCTGAAAAGCAACTTCACTGAGGTCACTCAGCTAGCCATCAGTGGAGCTGGATTTCAACCAAGTCCAGATCACCACACTCTGCAGTGTTACTATGCTGGGCTGCCAAGATGGGGCAACCACCAGGTGGCAGGGAGAGGACTGAGCTATCTGCTTCTCTGCTCTCCCCTGGGAACCTGAAAGGCACAATTCCCATTAAGACCCAGTGAATACACACCTATCGCTTCTCCTGAGCCCTACCCAGGGTAAACCTGGGATTATCCACTGCCCTGAAAATCCTACCATCTGCTGTCAGAATGTCTTTGAGTCCTTCTTGAGCCCCTCTTGTTGCCCTGAGTTCAGTGCTCCTTGTGGAATGGGTCGAGGTTTCAGATAGTGTGTCTGATGTCTTTCCTCTTTCCCTGTCTCCCAGTTCCAAACAGTGTACAAGAATCCAGAGCGTAAAGAGTTAACTGGACTAAGGGGTGTTATCTCCAGCTCAGGGCCTTCCCTCTGCAAGGTGATCCCTGCTCAGATCTTAAGTTACTCCTGCCCTAGCCAGCGCATCTGCTACCAGTTCTGCAGACCTGGTCTCTATGGAGGGGGCTGGCATCACGGGGAAAACATTTTCCAGCTGGGCTTGGGCACAGGGTACTTGGGCTCCTAGGACTGTCCTCTCTCCACTCCTTACCTCTCATTCCCACTTCCTTTCTAACAAGAGGGCTCTTACTTCCTGCTGCTCAAACCCACCATGTTTCTAGGAAAACCTAAAATTGCCGACCTAGGCATGCAAATGTCTCTGCAGGATTTTTCATGGAGAACTGAAGCCCTCCGTTCATGTCATTTTTTAAAAATCCAGAATTTACTATCCCCCTCCCATGATTCTTTCCCCCAAGTACCCAAGCAGAAAGCAAAGATGCCAAATTAGGAGCTGAAAACCTACCCCTCTGCCCCTCCCAGTCATTCCGGGACCAGGAGAACCCATAGGATAGGCCAGGGTTAACCCCAGGCTCAAACACTGCTCTGTTTGCCAGGGAGACAACAGGAGGCTGACGGGAGAGGAAAGTCTCTCCAGGTGTTGTCAAGGTCTCAGGTGCCTCCCTGTGAGGATGCAGAGGCCTAGTCTAAATCCAAGGGCAGAGGAGAAAAAGCAGCAGCAGCAACCAGGGTACCCACCCACCCGAAGGACCTTGACCCAGACCAGGCAGCTTGTCCTGGAAGGAACTGGCCAAGGGCAAATCCTGGGTCTCCTCCCAAAGTCACCCTCGCTGACACGCTGACATCGACACAGGCATTTTCAAGGTTCAGAACCACTCACAAAAATCCATCAGCACGCCATAGGAAATCAGTTAGGTGTGAACGTACATTTGATACTCTGTGGCTCCAGTTCCATGGTGACCCACAGATATAGGTGCTCATACCTCCTCATCCTAGTCCCCAGAGATCTGCACTTGTGACAGGGAACTGTAGATCATCAACATGAACACACAAAGCCATGCACACAACTACTCCAGACCAAAGGCGAGACTCTAAAACGTTACAGGCCAAGTTCCACACTGGCTAGCATCCCTCTAGCCTGGCATGCTGGCTAATGATCAAAGTTTTTTTAAAAAGAAAGAAATAAAGAAAGAAATCAGTCGAACACAGGTGAATATGCAGATACCTCTAATCTGCCCCTTCCCCAGGTCAGGAGGCATTCAATTTACCAGGTTAACCAGGAAAGATACAATCAGAAAAATCGAAGATACATTCACACCTCCCTTGGGTGTTTTCTGTTTGTGCTGAACAATGAACATTAGTCAGGTGCTAAACAATGGCAGCATCATAGACATAGCAACTGGAGACGACCCTCTGCCCCTCCATCCTGGCCCACTCACTCAGCTGTCAGCACTAGGATTCTAGCCGGCTCCACCATGCTGGCAGCATAAACTGGGCCTGCAGGTCAGGCGGTCCAGGCAGCGGCCAAGGTGGATTCATTGTGCAAAAACCAAGTGGTTGAGAAAGGAACTGATGATGCTCCTGATGTCAGTCAGCATCGGGCATCCAGGCTACGTGCTCAGGGTCTAGGTATAAGAGACACCTGCTAGGCCACTCAGCCAGGTCCCTGGGTCCAGGTTCTGCAATGTCTCCTGATCCCCTCCTGCCTGGATTAGGCCCTGATCTGATTCTGAAATACTCTCCACAGTGCTGCCTCAAAAACAGGCCTGGAGTTAGCTGTGGACACACACTGCAAGCCCTGGGCCAGCAGAATTGCTTTTGCCACAACGCCCTGCCCAGCAAGCCTGAGCACACCACGGTCCGTGAGAAATGGGGAGGAAATAACCTGACAGCTCTAACACTCAGAGTTTCAAAGTAAACCACCTCATGACAGTGAGCTGTACACAGACTGCAGAGGGGGTACATGTGGCTCGACAGGTCTTCTGAGAGTGTGTATGACACCTGGGGTGTGTGTTCTCTTTCCAGACAAAAGGTGTAGGGAAGCCAATTAGGGAGGGTGTGGTGTAGGTGGGACACCTGCTTCTCAGGCAGGTTCTCTGCCTCCTCCTCTCCCTCCTAGGGCTCCCCATCTTTCCTTGGGCTGCAGTTCACATACTCCACTGACCCTCTCCTCTAAGGTAACGGGAAGGAACCACAGAGTGTCAGTGTCAGGAAACAAAGGCAGGCTCTTGGGCTTTCACCACCCTGCCTGGTAAAGTCTGTGTTGTTGAAGCATCTTTTTCTGTGTACACTCTAGTAGCCGGATTGGGAGTGTGTTTGAGGTCAGGTGCCATCAAACACACTGGGGGCTCCTCCCTCCCCACCCCCACAATGCTCCCTATCACAACCCAGGAGAACCCAGAAAAGAGCAGCAGATTGGCGAGTCCCCAGAGAAAAGCAGGAGCCAGCAATCAGAAAGGAGTGTGTGTGTGTGTGTGTGTGTGTGTGTGTAAGTTGGGTGGGCTGACAACTTCTGGGACTACTGGCCTCCTCTATCCAAGGGTCAAACTGGGAACAGCCATATCCACCTGCCTCCTTTCACAGTGGACCCCAGAGAAAGCAAGAGAAGAAAGAACAGGCACGCAGGCAGTGGAGGAAGGAGCTTGGTAAGTCTGGAACTTTGGCTGCCATGAAAGCCACCGGTCCATCAATTACAATCAACAGGAGAACACTTATTAATCGCCTCTCTGCTGTGGCTCCATTTTCAGCATCCCACCCTCTCTTTTGGATTTTTGGTGAAGGGAGTGTCTACATTGAGCCATTTGAGGGTCACCTCCCAGTCCCCCCTCCTAAGCAGGTGGAACACAGCAGGCCTTTACCACTGAAGATGGAATTAACCACCCTTCAAAACAAAGCTGGGGAGAGAGAGCAACAAAAGGAGGGGAGAATGAGGGTGAGTTTGTCCCCCTCCCCAAACCTTCCCGCCCTTTGTCCATCCCAGGATTAGGTTAACCCCTACTGTGCCAGAAACAACCAGAGCTCCAGGCAGGCGAGCTCTCCCTTCTCTGGGTTGAATGTGGATGTGTGGAATCAAAGGATTCCCAGAAGCCCAGATTCCTGTGATCAAGCAAGTCCTGGAGTCCAAGCTTCGGTATGTCCCGGGCCTCCCAGGCCGTCCAGTGTGAGACGTAGACCTCTATTTCCATAAGGCCACCCTGGGGGAAGGGGCTTAGTCATGGCCCTGTGAAGTAGCAATGACACAGAGCGCCCTGGAATTTCCCCTCTCCCCTTTGGGAGAGAAGCACCCCAAGGTTCAGGGGTGGGAACACCTTCTCCCCACACACCTGTTTTCACAAACTGCTCTCCCTGGCATCTGCCACCCAGCCAGATTTGTGGAGCACCAGCAGTGAGCTGGCTGGTAGGAAAGGGGGCACAGAAGTAATGAGGTCAGGCTCCTGCCTTTCAGAAGAGTACCCAAGCCCCAAACCCGGACAGCCAAGCTGGCCCCCTCTAACCAACTGCCTGGCAAGTCTGGCTAATCCAGGCACTGGAGATCTAATATTCTTGCCCCAGGGGGAACTGGTCTCTGTACTCCCACCCCTCTATCCTGCAACCACAAAGTGAGGACCATGTGCTCCAGTCAAGCTCCCCTTTGCCCCCCAAAAGCCACCTTGCTAGGGGCAGAGGTCGTCATCTCAGGTTTCTTCCCAGAGGGCTACAAGAACCCTTCCCCCACCTTGACCCAAATTGGGTGTCCCACTGGGAACCTAGTAGCTTCCCCAGGGACATAAAGGGTTAAATCTAGGCAGGGGGAATCGGTCGGATTTGCCTCCTAAACGCATTTTCCAGTTCATTCCCCAGCACAATATGCCTGGGCCGGTCCCAGCCTCCGCCCCCACCCCACCCGTCAGAGTGGGCCACTGTGGGCCACCTCAGGGTCCTGCGCTGTCTTAACCCTTTGGCTGCTGGCAGTCCGCACCTTGAGGAAGGAAGGATACGCTCGGCACCCTCGTGGCCCCTCGGGAAAGTGGGTCAAGCAGCCACCTGGCTGGCACGAAGCCCATGGCACCTCCTCCCGGGAGAGCCCCTAGCATTAGAAGCGGAGTTCCAAGGCGGAGCCCAGTCCCGCGCAAGGCCGGGTTTGAGATCCCCAGCAGTTCCGGCCTCACCCTCCAGGAAAGGAACCGCAGGTGAGCGAGTAACCGCCTCTGCAGCAGGAGCCGGCTCTCCGCGCCCGCGATGGAGCGATGTGCGGCGGGAGGGGGCCGAGAGCCGAGACCGTCTGGCAAGGGGACGACGAAAGAAACGAAGCCCTCCTGCCATCCCCCAAGCCCACAGCCCACCAGCTCCTAGATTGACGCCCTCCCCCTGGGGCTGTTGTCTCATACCCCGAGACGGTGATTACGGTGATTATTTTGCATTTATGTAACATGCAGTGTTTCCAAACTGCTTCTCGAGCTGAGAACTGGTTATTAAATAAATAGAACGCTATTACATATTATTATTTTTTGTGAAGAACCGAGCGGAGAAAGTGCTTTCTTGCTACACAGAGACGTGCATCTAACTGCTTCCCTGCAGGGCAGGCTGTTCGGCTCTTCAACCTCTCTTTCTCTGCCGCGCCACCTCCTACTCCCCCTTTTACCCAAGCCGTGACCCAACTTTTGTGGTTCCGTTCACTCCCTGCAACCCAGTAGTGCCCGCCATCCAGTTCCGAGCCCCAGGGAAGCACTGGATGGGTGGGGGTAGGTGGGGGAGGCAGAGGTGAACGCGCTTACCTGGGAGGAAGAACGCGGTCAAGCCGAGAGCTAGTCCCCACCAGCGTCCAGCGGCGCCCGCAAGCCCCATCCGAGCCATCGGGGTC
This sequence comes from Tamias sibiricus, assembly GCA_025594165.1. Lineage (NCBI taxonomy): Eukaryota > Metazoa > Chordata > Mammalia > Rodentia > Sciuridae > Tamias > Tamias sibiricus. The sequence goes on from CM046657.1 coordinate 113,362,257, forward strand.
CCGGGGACCGATGAGAGGGGAGGCGAGGAGGGCGCTCCTCGCGCTCCAGAAACCAGCCCGAAGACGAGGGCGGATCGCTGGCGGCCGGCGGGCGCTCGGAGGATCCAGGTCAGCCGCAGCCGTCGGCCGGGGCGGGGTGGGCTGGGTGGGATCCGCGCGGCCGCAATCCGGGGCCGGGCTGCCGCCGGCTCAGAGGCTCGGCAGATGCCCGCCGCAAGTTGCACGAGTCATGCCCCCTTCGCCTCCTCAGCTCTCCTCCCCGCGCGGGTCCCCGCCCTCTTCTTCCACGCAGAGCCGGGCTGGGGCGAGGGACCCACCCCCGGCGCGCCCGGCTGCCCGGCTGCGCGGCGCGGGCTCCCGGCCCCTGGCGCGCTCACACCCTCCCGCTCGGCTCCAACTTGCAGGCGTCCATGGCCGGCCGTCCTCCGAGGATGGCGGGACGAGCCCGGGCGGCGCGGAGGGCTCGGGGCCCAGGCTGAGGGCACACGGCTCGGCGGCCAGCTGCCGGAGAGGCTCAGGCTGTGCGGCCGGCGCGAGGAGAGCGAGCCGGGTGCGCCGCGCGTCCCCGTCGCCGCTGCGCTGCCCGGTGCCGGCGATCCGCAACAATGTGGAGCTGCCTGGGCGCCGAGGCGAGCCGTGCTCGCTCCTCTCCCTCTCTTTCTCTCACTCGCCGAGCTCCAGCCTCTCACCGCTCTCCCGTGATGTCAGCCCGAGGGGGAGGGGTTAGCGTTAACCCCCTCCTGGCTCCGACGCACGCCTGGCCCCGCCGGGCCTCCGCCCGCCAGCTCGCCAGCCCGCGCCTCCCGGGCCCAGGCCGAGGCCGATGGGGCGACGACCGTGGGGTCCTGTTCAGGCCCCCTCGCTCAAGAAATGCCCCTTTGGTCGCTTTTCAGCCCGGGAGTGGGCCGGAGGGCGAGCTGCCCTCCTTGGTCGCTGACAAAGGGAGGTAGTGACCCCTAGCGGCCGGCGTCGGGGAGAAGCAGCTCTGCGGGGGTGGAGTCAAGATGGGGTGGCCGGGCCACGGTGGAGCAGCGGTGCGAGAACACTGGATTTAGCAATGTCCAAGCTGAAAGGGCTTTTATAGCTCTCTTCTGCAACTCTGGACCCATTTCACAGATGAGGAAACAAAGGCCCAGGGGAAGGTTAGGTACCTCGCCCAAGCCAGAAAGAAGCAAAGCTGGAACTACAACCCGGTAGCCAGAGCTACCTCTCTGCAGCACTTGGCGCTGAACGGAGAGACAGTTCTATGCGCTGCTAACCGGAAGCTGCCAAAGAAGCCGGTGGTGGGCACTGGTGGGTGAGATCAAAGCATTCAGATTTCGGCACGGTTTCTTTTATAATCGTTACTGAATTTAGGGGTTCCTTTCCCCAAATCGAAGCACCCTCCTTTTCCCGAAGGGAAGGCAAAACCGTGCCTCTCCTTTGACTGATTTGCGGGATACCCGCGAAAGTGGCTCATTCAGTCAGTGTCCCAGCCAGGGCAGGGACTCTCGGCCCCATCCCGTTCACCACCCACCACATCCGGGTGCGGTGGGCTTCCTGCCAAGGCGAATGCACCCTTCAGAGGCCTTGGCAGCCTGAAGCCTGCCCTTTCTCCCTTTCCTCTGGACCTCTCGTCCTTATCCCTGGCTGAGGGAGGCAGACAGGGTTTCCCACTAAAGAGAGCTGAGCTCTCCCCAGAGTCCTGACCAGACAATGCTCCCTTTGCCCTTTGCCCAGCTTCCAAGCCCACAGGAGCAGAGCCAAGCGGTCTGTTTCTGATAAATTATCTGCCCTAAGTGTAGGAGGAGCAGGAGAGGCAAGCAGGGCACCACTTTCCTCTTCTGGGGACCTGGCCTTGGAGTGTCTCCTAGGTAGTCACACTGGGGATTCACACGGACACTTGCTTGCTCTGAGGCTCACTCCCTTGTTGTATCTTTTACATTTAACACATAAAACCTGGACTGTCTTTTTCCCAAAACACTGTGCCAGGCTTGGGGATACACAGACGTGGTCATTGGATTGCCCTTGCCCAAAGGAAGCCCGGTCTAGCAGGGGGAAGACAGATGCAGAAACAGATAATATGAAGACACATACATGGTGTGGTGTGGTTTGTTGGGTCCTGGGGAAGGTAACCAGTTTAGCCTGAACAGTTTAGCAAAAGCTTAGTGGGAAGGAGCAGAGTGAGTCAGTCATCTATCAAAGCCAAGCCTTGGCTGGGGAAGGCAGTCAGGAGACTAGATTTAAGGTAGGGGGTCAGCATAAGGAAAGACATGAAGGTGAGCAACAGGGGAGGTGGTTGGGGCCCTCAAATGGTTGGTCTTAATCTGAGCCTAATCTCCAGGAAAGAACAGGCCTGCTTAACTGTGAACCATATCAAATAGCCACCAGCAAGATTTTAAGCTTGAGAATGCCCCTCTCAAATGTAGTTTATGATAGCTGGTCCTGTAGGTGGGACTCTCCCATCTGGCTGTCAAGTGTTTTAAGAGCCAGGGCTGAATTGGATTCCTTGCTTGTGGCCTCAGACTCTGTGCCTGGCATGGTAGAAGCTGAATGGATGGGTTCAAGGGGACAATTCCAGATGCACCAACATCTGCCAGTTCCCTGCTCTTGTTCTCTTACCCTCCCCACTTTGGCATGAGAATTTTTGGATGCTCTGCTTTTAAATGGGCTTCAAGAGTGTATGTCTTTAGGAGAAGGGCATGAATGCCTGGGGGATGGGTTAGTTGGAGAAGATGGTGGCAGATAAATGAGATCAGATGGTTTTATATTCATCATCTTTAAGGAAGCAGAGAGGCTGCTGGAAGAGGTGATATTTGACTAGTGCCTTGAAGAATGGATCAGGTTTGGACCAAGTGAGGCAGAAGAGGGAATTTCAGGTAGGAGGCAGAGTTTGAAAAGAAGGTAGAGGTGCATAGAGGTGGAAGAGGTTCTGTTTGTGTGGGAAGAGCAAGTGTTCCCATTTGTTTTCCATCCTGGGGATATGTAGGAGAAAGGGAAAGGTGGGTGCAGCCAGATTATGAAAGGTCTGAAAGGTTTCCTTCATGGTGGGAAGAAGCATAGGACCAAATATCAGGTGAGTAGGCTCTGGTCCCTCGTAAAAGCCCAGGAGTCATTTTTGCTCCTTCCTTCTTCTTCAGCTGTCACATTCCAACTCAAAAGCAAACCCCATTGATTCTGTGTCTAATCTGTCTAATGACATTGCTCTACTTCTGCTGTCACTCTCGTGCATGCATTCATGGTTTCTGTGTAGTCCTTACAGTACCCTTCGACCAGTATGGCCTGTACACACTGAGGGAAGAGAGTAACATGTATGGATCAAGCACGTGACACTGTAGAACTAGGTTCCCTGATTTGAATTCCTAAATGCCAGCTCTGACCCTTAGTAGCTGTGCATCTCTGGGCAAGTGATTTAATTTCTATGTGCTCAAAACTTCAACTGTATAAAATAGGGGGAAATAAATAACATCATTTTATGGAGTTGTTGTGAGGATTAAATAAGTTAAACATATTAAGTACTTGGAACAATACCTGGTGTATAGGGAAAATGGCTTAAGTGTTAGTCATTGTTATTACTATAATCTGTCTCCCCACATACAGTTTTGCTCCACTCTGCTGGAGGAATGAACACACACACACACACACACACACACACACACACACGTATGCATAAAACTTTTTATGTTGAAATAATTTGGGATTTACAAAAGAATCACAAAGATGGTTCAGAGTTTCTGTATTCCCTTCATCCAGCTTCCCAAAATGTTAGCATCTTATATAATTATGGTACATTTATCAGAACTAAGAAGTCAGCATTAGTATAATGCTATTAACTAAACTATAGAATTTATTTGGATTTCTTCAGGTTTTCCACTAATGTCTATTTTCTATTCTAGGAGTCAATCTAGGATACCACATTGCATTTAGCAGCGGATTATCTTCTAATGCAAATGATCAGGTTGATTCCTGAGAACCCTTCCCTAACTCACCAGACTCTGAGGCTGGTTTCAAGTCCTCAACAGGGTGTATGGGGCTCCTGGCTGCTTCTGCAGCCTTGTCTTACCCTTTCCCAGGGCTCTGAATAGGAGCTATTGGGCTTTCCTGAGGCTCCAGCCACCAAACGTGCCTCTTCTGCACCTAAGCTGTTCCATGTGCACCAATACTCTTCCCTTGCCTTTTGGTCAGCTACTTTTTCTTTAGGGCTCAGTTTACATGTGTCACTTCCTCTTGGTGTTCCAGGCATGTTCCCCTCCTATTTCTTCCCATGGCTCCTGTTGCGTTCTTGTAACTGCTTCAGTAATTGTTTATAATGCTTGATTCACTTCCAACTAGGCTGTCAGTTTCTGCTGGACAGGGACCATGTCAGTTTTGCTCTCTTCTCTCCCTAGCATCTTGAACATGCCTGGTATTTGGTAAGCACTTAATGAGAATGTGCTGATGGATTTGTTCACATCCTGTGCCACTTTCTGCCAATCACTTCCCCTGCCTGGGCCTCAGTGTTCTCATGTGAAGACTGAGGAAGTTAGTGTGTTCATTGGTTTTCACATTATTCTTTTAGAACCCTAGAATTTCTTGGGCTTTCCCCATTCCCATACCACTGCTTCAGTAGGAGCCGTGTTTAAAGGGCATGATGTTTTTGTGCACTGTAAGCATTGGGCTTCTGAAAAGGAATCTTCTTAATGGATCCGAAGATTCTGCTTCTTAAAAAAGTTGAAAACTCTTGATGTATTATTGCATTATGTATTATGTATTACATATAGTTGCATGATTTTACAACTCCATTATATATACACACACACACACATTTTGTAGGCAATGGAGAGACATTATTGGGATCTGCTGGATCTGTGCTTTCAGGAGATGAATCTGGCAACAATGTGGGTAGGATGGACAGATGACAGTTGGTCAGTGAAAGTGGAGGGGACCTAGGAGAGTGGGTTGTCACAGAAGCCAGTGAGAGAAGGAGTCAATGGAGAAGGTTGCCAACAGCGTGTGATGCTGCAGAAAGCAGGCAGGGATCAGAAGGATTTTTTGCTTTTGTTTATTTGTTTGGGGTACTGGGGATTGAACCCAGGGGCACTGAACCACAGAATTATATCCTCAGTTCTATTTATTTATTTATTTATTTTTTTGAGGCAGAGTCTTGCTATGTTGTCCATGCTGTCCTCGGACTTGTGATTCCCTTCCTCTGCCTCCTGAGTTGCTGGGATTCCAGGAGTGTCACTGAGCCCTGCCAGAAGGGGTCTTTGGAAACAGTGGCAAAAGCACAAGTGACCTTTGAGAGAATGATATTGGTGGCCAAGCAAGGACAGAATCCAGATCAAAGGGGGAGAAGCAGCAAGTGGAAGCAGAAGCAGCAGGTGTCCTTCTTTCTTTTGAGAAGCTTGGTGGTGGACAGAGTGACAAGATGATCAGAAGCCTGGAGGGTTAGTGAGACAGGCCCAGGAGCCTTTTTGATGGGAAATCAAATGCTGCTGAGCATCTGGGAGTCAGACAGGAAGAGCTGGTAGACAGTGAGGGATTGGAGAAGCAAGCATCAGAAGTGAAAGGTGTCATTTATGGAGCAAGCCCTAGACAGGGGTAGGTGGTGGGTGAGAGTGGAAGAGGGCGCAACCTTGGAAGGATGAGGTATTTTTCTGAGCCTGGAGGGAAGACAAAGAGAGCAGCAAAGGTGGAAGTTTTGGGGTGGAAAGTGGGGAAATTAATAAGGTCATGGCAGTGAAGTGAGAGCTGAAGTTGCCTACAGAGACAGGTTGGAAGGTAGCTTCAGATTTCACAAGTGGGAAGGCCAAAAGGAGTGGCAAGGAGGTGTGACTAGTGATCCTCAAGCCTCTGTCTGTGGACCTTCATAGGGAGAATCAGGGCCTGTGGCATCTGTTTTGGGAAGTAGATTTCAGTTTAGTCTAGGGACGACTGTGGGGATCCAAGCTGACCGGCAATGGAATGAACTTCCAGTCACTCTCAGATTGAGGCTGCCGGGTCATTTATCAGAGATGCTCCTGATGGGATCTTTGCCCTGGCGTGGAGTCAGATGCAATGAGTTCCATGTGCCCTCCTGGCTCTGAAACTGGGTGACTGTCGGAATGACAGTCCACTCAAAGAGCAGGCAGCTGGGCTCACCTTTCCCACCACCCCAGAGCTGCAGTCGGAAAGCTGGGAGACCAGACAGAGATCAGCCCTGAGAGAGGCCATCCCAAGGACACTTTCCCCAGCCCCTCCCTCGGCCTGGAGACGCTTTCAGACAGGCGCTGTTGGGCTTGGAAAAGGCCCAAAGTCAATACAGTAATGACTTCCCCTCCCGGCCATATCCCAGGCCCCTCTGTGTCATTCAGTAATTGGCTAATAAAGCTCACTTTGATGTGAGGAAACTCTATGAAGAAATCCTCAAGATTCCCCAAGCCCTGAAAAGTGTCGATAGGAGAAGGTGTGTTGGAATGGTATGCTAAATGGAGGTCACCCCTTCCTGTGTCCCCAGTCCTCAATCCAAAGTCAGTTGAGGCTGAGGGCAAGAGGAAAGGAAAGGAAGAAGAGGAGGGATCCCTCAGAGGAAGTATGACCAGAACTTGAGCCAACCCCACCCTTCTGCATAGGTACCCCCTTCCCTAAGCTGACAGGCCAACCTTGCCCCAGGCAGTGCTCCTGGGGGTAGTGGGGAAACCACAGCCCCTAATTACTGTTATCATCACAGTGGTAGCTGTGGTGATTATGATGGTGCCTCTGTATCCCACAGTGCTTAGCAACTTTAATTATTGTTATTCCTACAGAGATCACTGCAGAGCCTCCCTATTGCCATGGCTGACATTCTCTTGGGGATGGATCAGCTAAATGCAGCTGTACCCCACTGCCAGGTCCAATGATCTAGTGTGTCAAAGTGGTACCAAGATGGCTAACAGGCAGACAGTCTCTCCCCTGTGGGCTGCAGTGGCCCAGGGATCTCCATGGCTATTGGGGCTGGAGCTCTGAGCAGTACGGAAAGGCCCCAGTTCCATGCTGAACCATCCATTTCTCCAGAAAAAAAACTGAGTTCAGAAGGGGATTTAGTATATTCCCTGTTTCTATTCCAAGGGCTGTCCCTACAGTCCTGTGAACCACCACATCCAGAATCCTAGAGAAGATTGCATGTGAGTGGAGGCAGGCTTCCTGCTTTGGGACTGGAATACTTGAAAAGAAGGTTCCACTGAAGCTGTGCGTAGATCCAGGAGCTTAAGTCATGAGGATGGGAAGGGACTGGCAGAGCTTCATCCTGGAACACATCTGATGGAGAAGAAATGAAAACAGAAAAAAAAAAAAAAAAAAAAAAAAGAGGACTTTGAGAAAGGAAAAGGACACTTAGCTTCCTGCCCTCTCTGTCTTCCCTTATATGTAGGTATATGGTTGGGTTGACTGTCAGGATGGATTACTTTGGAGGAATCAGTATTTTTTTAGAGCCATATGGAAGGAAAGAAATGGAACTTGTTGTAAAGGAAGAGCAGAACTCCTTGGTCAGTTCAAAAGCAGCAGAGAAAATGCATAGTGGACACTTGTCCTGGGTGTGGAGCTGAGGCTGGGGCTGTGTAGCTGTGGGTCTTAGCCTCAGTGGGCCTCAGCCCTTTCCAGGATGAAAACTATGTCCATCTGCCCTGAGAACCACACTTCTGCACAAGGAGAATGTTTCACGGTGACCTGTGGAAGACCAGCTGGGGCCCTAAGCGGAGAATCCCTGCTGAAGAAGGCGTCCTCTGGATAGGAGGCAGCCCTGAGCCCAGCGTCCCTGTGATCTGGGCTAATGAGGGATGTTAGTGACATAGAGAATTCTGGATAAGGAAAATCCAAGTCAGGTTTCTATAATGTGAAGTGAAAAGGACAAGTATAATACATATGCTGCATTACAATTCCATAAAAATAGGCATCCATGAAGAGAAAAATGGGGCAGCGACCTGGAAAAATGAAAATAATTTGTGAATGAAGATTTTTCATTTTAATTTTATTTAAAAATTTACTTTAATATTATTACAAAGTTACTTTAATAATAGATTTAACTTTTCCCTATATTATATAAAGAGCTTTTCCTGCAGAAATGAGCTTCTAAATTATATTTGATTTAGGTTAATATTAATGCCCTGCACTCCTTGAGCACGTTCTTCTAGGGAGAGGTGCTCCAGGAGGGTGGTGACCTGGGGGGGGTGACATCCAAAGGACAGGCAAAGCCCATGCAGGTGACTGAATTTTGAGAAGCTGAATTTTGCTTATTGCTTAGGAGGCAGCTGAGCAGAGGGACTTGGTGATCTGCGAGTTGGGAGTACTAGGCTGAAGTCCTGAATCTGTCATTTGCTAACTGTGAAACCTGGGACAAGAAGGGTGACCAAGGACACGGGATTTTTGTGCTAAAGCTAGGAAAGTCCTGGTGAGCCAGGACAATTTGGTCTCCCTGTTATAAGTGAGCTATTTGACCTCTCCGAGACTCAGTCTCTTGAGTCTTATAGAATGGTGCCGATGGCTCTCCGGATCTTGGTAAAATTGCTCTGTAAACTTGTTCTCTTCCCACATGTTGGGGATGGTGATTATTTGTGTGGGGGGATAGAGGAGGGGATGAGGTTGGGGACTTCTCCTCAGCCTGGAGCAGACTTTAAACAATAATTCATTCAAGGTATATATAGGGGCTGAGGAATGCTCAGAAACACACACAAACACACACAAACACACTCATGCACACAAATATTATGGACCACCTATGATCAGATACTATGATAGGCATTAGGATAAAGCCCTGAACAACTGAGACTTGTTCCCTTCCTTCCTGGGACCAAAGTCCACTAGGATAAGCAAGGATCAATGAGGAAGTGGGCTGGCAGGGAAATCTAGAGCCTGTGGGAATGTCAGGTGTGCAGGGACCTTTCCCTAGTTTAAGGGGTCAGGAAGGGTTGGGAAATGTAACTGCAGAGCTGAGTAGAGCCCAGAGGGGTACTGCTGGGACAAGGAAAGGAAGCCAGGAGGTCCAGAGACTGGGCATGTTATCGGCCTTGTGTGCTGGTTATGGAGTTGGCATGAATTTCTAGGGCAAGGGGAGCCTGGGTGGTGCTCAAGCAGAGCAGGACTCTTTCACCCCCATCCACTCAGCAGCCCCCACACTTGCTATGCTAAGACGGTGATCCAGGGCTGGGCACTGACTATCCTGTTGATCCCAGGTCCTCTGGACCTGAGGGTGCTGGCTCTGCCTGTCCTGCCCTGGAGGCCCCTGAGCCTAGCCCAGCTGCAGAGTGACCCTGCAGCTTCAAACCTGCTGCATCAATCTGTACATTCCCCTGGCAGGGGCCCTGCCTCCTGGCACAGACCATGGCTCCGGAGAACCCTCCCAAGCATGCTGCTGTCACCACAGTGTGTCTGTGTGGGCTTGATGGCTGCGTGGCAATGGCACTCAGGGCTTGCTGAGGTCTCACACAGCCCAAGCAGCTGATAAATAACAAACAATTATACTAATCGGCCCTGGAATAGGGAGGCAGGTGTGCACACACATGCTTGTGCACACATATTTAGATTCACTGACATTTATGCCCATACTTTTGTTGAAACTCTGGCAAGCACATGGAGACACTCCCTGCTACTTGGAAGAGATGAAGAGACATTACATATTTATTACATATTCATCAGAGACACGCCCCTTCTAGCATGGACACACACATGTAGCAAATGCCATCTACACAAACTGCACACCTATGCTGGCCCACACCCCCTCATAAACAAGTCATGGGGATTAAAAAAAGCATCCATATCAAGTGTTTAGCTCAATGCCTGGCACATAAGACTGTTGCATTATATTTTAATATAATATTATTATATATGACTATATGAAGGCACTTTAATGTGTGTCCTTGTGCCGATAAACACATAGACACATACGTTGAACCACATGTGCTTTTAAAAGCTCGTGCGAACACAAGAACTCCACCCTTCCACAAAACTGGCGCATACACTCCCATGTAACACAAACAAGCTCACCCTCAGACCTGCAGGTTGCCATAATTTGCTCTCCCATTCGCACCTACACACAATCACAACAGCAATAATAATCGTAGCTAAAACCAGGTTGGGTGATTGCTTTATATTTTTCCAAGGCCTTTCAGGCCTATAATCTCATTTGATCCTCACAGCAGCCCTGTGGCGTAGGTGGGTGGAGCAGGCATTATTACCCCTGGTTTATGGCTGAAGAACCAGAAGCCAGCGAGGTGAGGCTCGCCATCTGGGAGGCACGCTGGAACCCGGATCTGACTTCTTGGTAGTGAGCTTCCCATGGCCTTCAGATACCAATTTGACAACCTCCAGCCCTGCCTATGAAGCAGGGCAGGGGTCTGCTAGATTCTTGATTCCTGGTCAAAACATTTTCCGGAGTCAATCCTAGTAGAGGAGTGGGAATTGGAGACTGATAAAGGGAAACCACCATCATTAGAAATCCCATAAAGTCTCATTTACAACTCCCTGTCAGATGAAAGGAGCAATTGAATGTGTTGGAGGGAAAAGCAACTACTGATTTCCTTTAGGACAACCCAGCCTCAGACAGCTGATCCTGGGAGGGCCCCCGGGAGGTCTGGGGGGAGGTATCCTGTCCCATTTGGGCTCTCCCCAATTCTGTGCACTTCCTCTCCCCTCTGTCCAGGCTGGCCCGTGTGTCCTTAAGCTCTGGTTCCAGGGGAAGGGAGGAGAAATGAAAAAAGAAGGAGAGTCCTGTTCTCAGAGTCCCCCTTTCTTCCCACATTGCAGCCAGAGCTTTCCTCTTCGTGGAGTCCCAAGCCTAAGGCACAGATTGAGCACCCTGACTCCACCCGGGATGGGGTAGAAACGGGGAGTCACCTTATATCTGGCCTGCCATGTCCTCAGATGCCAGGCCCATAGATCTAACAACTTTGAGAAGTAGCGAGGGCAGCTCCATTCAAAGGCCTGTGCCCTGCCCTTGGGGGCGTGGCCTGCCAGTGAAGGGCAGGGAGGGTGATCGTCTCTCCTTTTGCTGCTGCTTCACTCTGGTTTCATCACCACTGTGGGCCTTAGTTTTTACATCTGCAAGATGGGGATAGTAGACCAAATTTGCTGCGTGGCTGTGAGGAGATGAGATGAGGTGAGGCATGCAAAGCCCACAGCACAGTGCCTGTCACGCTGCTGGGCCCCACAGGGGCAGGCCCCATCCCCTGGCCTGGCAGCTTCCTGGGGAACGCCTCTACTGCCAAGGCTGGAAAGGAGGCCTGGCAAGAGGGCGTCCCCAGCCTCCTGGGTGTGCTGGCTCTGGCTGGGAGGGAGGAGGGAGGGGCAGGGGGGGACATCTGTTTGACACTCTTGTCAGCATCCGTTACCTGGTGTGTATTTTCCCAGGAGCTGATTACATTACAGCATGTGTTGATAAACATTTGGAGTCGGAGCAGAGAGGAAACTGAGCGGAATGTTAAGCGGGCCATGGTTTGGTCAGGAGACACTGTGAAGGGGCTAGCTGTGATGAGCTGGAAAAGGTGACAATGGCCCCCATCCAGAGGCTTCTCAATCTGCCCGGCCCCTTTCTGTTTCTGATCTCTGTCCTTCCCTACTGTCCTGGCCCTCAACTGTGCATCTAGACTTGGCCCCAGAGGCCACCTGTAATACCTCTTCAGGCATGGCATTTGCATCTCAGGCAGCAGGGATCCCAATGGTAGCTCTGGAGAAACTATTGAGCCAGAAGACATCTACCTTGCCTGCCATGTAGAATTAAGTGCTCAGTAAGTGTTGGCTCTTTCTCATCCTCAGTTTGCCTGCAGGAAGATGGCCACCCTAGCCTTGATGGTGCTCCAGATGTTAGGCAACCCTTTCTTATTTCCTGGTGCAGACTCCCGACTTCCACCCTTGATTCAGACTGGAGAGGCCGCCCAGGGCAGTGTCGAGTACACTTTAGGCGGCAGCTGGAGCTAGGTAATTGTGTGGTTATCTGCTTGATGTCTCTCTCCCTAGTTCACGAACTCTCCCAGGACAGGATGGTGTCTGTCTGGTCATGATGGAATGTTCAGGGCCTGGCACTGGCAGGAATGAGTGACTGTCACCCATCTGATTTGTCTGGAGCAGAATGGTCACGTTAACCTATTTTAGATTCTGCATTGTCTTACTCCTCCGATCGTTCTGAGCTCAGAGCACTGGCTATGCCTCTCACTTGGTTTCTGGCATAAATTACCGTGGGTGCACATTTCCTTTGCGTGTCTAGTCTCTCTGAGGATGTGGTCTCCTTGAGGATAAAGACATTTAGAGGAGGGTGGGCAACTGTCCCTCTGTCCAACTGTCTAATTCAATAGGCACCTGTAAGTGAGAGAATGAATGAATGAATGCGCGAAAGCCGCCTTCCATCTTCTCTTTCCCATCTGTGAGTCCTTGAGTAGGCACCTGCCAGTCTTGTCCTCTTCCAGGTGCGCTGGGTTCTTCGGAGGCTGCTGGGACTGCCCTCCAGTGGGACGAGCACAACGGGGCCAGCGCCATCTAGCGGGCGTGGGGCCTGGGGATTGCGCGTCTGGGTCTTTCCGGGTCTATAGGACCCGCTCAGGACGCCACTGCTCCTGCGGTCGGATTCTCTGCGCGGAACCTTGGGAGAGCGTACGCTTCCGGGTTCGGGTGGTGGGAGCGGTAGCCCAGACAGCAGCAAGCCTGGGTCCTGCACCGGTGTTCCCGGGAGCCGGCCTCCCACCCCTCCCCCACACTTGGTGTCATAGCTCCCAGTCCCTTTCTGCCACAAAGAGGCCATTGATTGGGAAGAGTAGCTGGGCTGTGGTAGGGAAGCTGAGGGACACGCGCGGGGGACACACACACACACACAGACGCACACACACACCTCCTGCAGCACCCATCACTCTGGGCACAGAGGGTGTGGGGAAGCGGCCAGTGTGCCAGTCTTGGGGAAAGCCCTCCCTCTTGATTGCCAGTTCCTCGCCTCCCCACCACCCCATGCCTAATTTTTGTAATCTCTTTTGGATGAATCCGAAGCAAAAGAGTGGTCCATTCTCGCGGAGCCGGCGCTACCTCCCCTCCCCCACCGCTCCAGGGTGTGCTCTCCTCTCTCCAGCAAAGACCTTCCATGGCACTTAGGGGCCCTTTTTAATACCAGGCAAAGCCAATACTGTTAGGAAGGAGGAACTGCTGTAGCAGCTGCTGAGCGGACAGATTATATGCAGTAATGCATCCCCAGCTGGCCACTGGTTTATCAACACATCCCTCTCCAATGGATGGCGAAGAGTTGACACACACAGGAAAATGTTGCTAGACTGCGTGAGATGGGAAGATAAGAAGGGAGAAATCCCAGACAGGAATACTTTTGGCAGCAAGGAGTCCCCAAATCTCTCTTCTCCTGTCATTGAAATTAGGAAACTGCCCCCAATGTCAAGGTGGGGCTGGATTTGAACCTGTGCCAGAGGTTGAGCTTCTGACCCTTCTACAAACTCTTGCTTGGTTCCCTTTGTGACAGGGAAGTCTTTACCTCTCGCAGCAAATGAATCCTGGGTACCTTGACCTTTAGAGACCAGAACAGCCTGGGTTCCCTATCCATCCAGTTCACCTGCATCAGAGGTAGAGTCAACCCTGGCTCTGGTGCCCATTGCTGGTCCCTGCCCCACCCTGCTTCAGAACAGGGCTGCCCTGGAGGTGAAGGCTAAGGGTAGCTGCAGTTGGTACAATAAAGAAGGGACTCAGAGTTTCAGGAAACAGGCTTCTGAATATCTTACTTGGTGCCTGCCTCAGAGCTCCTGCTGGCCACCTGGTTGTGGCAGGTACACAGGTACTGGCTGGAGGAGAGGCTGGGTGGTGATGCTGGCTTGCTTGGTCTATGGCATTTCTTTCTGCTTCCAAGATACGTGCACAGTGTGTGTCCCCCCCCCCACTTTTTTTTGTTTCATACCTTTGTTTATTTACTTATTTATTTATTTTTATATGGTGCTGAGGATCCAGGGCCTTGCACGTACAAGGTGAGTGCTCTACTGCTGAGCCACAACCCAGGCCCAGTGTGTCCCTTTTTGCCAGACATCTCATCTGGATTCTTCTTCCAGTTTCTTGGTGACTGGCATTCATTCCTTTCCCAGGTGGCCCACCCCAGCAGATAACTGGAGGACTGAATTGGAAACTGTGCTGGGCAACCTGGCCAGCACCACACCCTCCACAGGAAAGCAGGGCCAGGACAAGGTGTCAGGAAACAGCACTCTGGAGTAGTCACCACGGACATTTACTCTGCTATCAGTCAGGTACTATACTAAGGGTCACATGTGTATTCACTTTCATCATTGTCATAAAACTCTACAAGGTCATGTCTTTATTATCCCCATATTATTGAGGAAGAAACTGAGGCACAGACTTGCCTGAAGTCTTACAGCCGGAAAATGGCAAAGCTTGAATTCAAAACCAGAAAGTTTGACTCTGTCTGAGTTTAATAAGCATGTTATATTGCAGATATTATTGGGGGGAGGGATGCACAAACATGCACACACTCATGTGTGTTTATTTTCACCACCATTTCTGGGCAGCAGCTCAGTGCTGTCATGAATCCTGGACAAGGAATTAAGGCAGGAAGAACTTCCTGCTTTGTTTGATTCTTCTTTTCCTTGCAGTACAGGGGATGGATCCCAGGGTTAGGATTAGCTTTGCAACTGAGCTCCACCTCCAGGCCTGCATTTTTTTCTTCCTCCTCTTTCCACCCCCCACGCCCCCTACTTTCATCAAATGGTCCTCATCCTAATTTAAATTAAAAGTTCTCTTCTCAGCACCATGTTCAGTGGTTCTCCTGAAGCAGGAGACCCTGTATGGGAGTTGCCAGGCCAAGACAGATATACTGGCCTGCACAGATGGTAGGGGACACACTCGCAGTGAGGTAGTGTAGAATAAATGTGGTTGGTAGATGGAAAATAAATAGGGAAGATGTGTATTTATGTTCCACACCAGTCAAGGGTTAGCTGGTACACGGTTCAGAGAGTTTTATGTTCAATTTCATGTCTAGACAGAGTTTGAGATGAGGTTATCACTTCTCTCCTAATTAGTACAAGAAGGCCTCCCCAGGCACTGCTTTCAGGAGCTCTCCTGCTGTCTTGGCTTTGCCATCTGTCCCCAAGAATAAGACTTGGGCAGACTGGCGCGAGGGAATAAGCACTGGATTGGGAGTCAGAATATTTGGGGTTTTGACCTTGGTCTTACCACCAGTTTGCCATGTGACCTTGGATAAATTACCCTACTTTTCTGGGTATTCACTTCTTAACTTGTAAAATGAGAAAGACTAGGTTTTTTTTTTTGTTGTTGTTTTTTTTTTTTAAAACCAGGGATTGAACCAAGGGACTCTTAACCACTGAGCCACATCCATAACCTTTTTAAATATTTTATTCTGAGATAGGCTCTTGCTAAGTTACTGAGGGTCTCACTAAGATGCTGAGGTTGGCTTTGAACTTGCAGTCCTCCTGCCTCAGCCTCCTAAACCGCTGGGATTACAGGCAAGTGCCCCTGTGCCCAGCACTAACAGTACTAATCTTAGCAGGCCCCTTCAGTGGGTGCATTCCCTGAAGTCTGTAAAATAGGACTACTGTGCGCCAGTGGGTGGACTGTGCACTCTGCAGATACCTGGCCAACAGGTAGGTGGGAACTCATATCCAGCCTGTGTTCTTCTCACTAGCTCTGTGCTTTGGTGGAATCTGCATCCACCTGGAGAAATGGGCACTTTTTCAAATTCATGCAGAGGCCACATGAACTAGCAGTGGCTTTCCAAGGTCCTCACACAGATTGACTTTCTGTGGTTGGAGTGGGAGGTGTTAAGGGGAGTTTCTTTATTGGAAAGTGAGATTATAAACTGGGGGCGGGGGTGGGAACAGGGAGTGGTTCTGTTGTGCATGAACTCACATGGAGATGGAGCAGGGAGCAGCGGAAGCCATCGGAGCTGAACTCAAGGAGAAAGGGAGGTTGGGGCCGAGAGGCCGCGTGGGCTGACACTGGGCACCCATGTGAAATGAGTCCTTTGCCTGAGGTCAGGGTATCCGTGGAGCAGAGATTACCATCTTCCTCCTCGGTCACTGCTATCTCCAGTTCCCCAAGGCAGCTGGTCTCTCCAAGTGGCTCCTCTTGCTGAGCCCCTCTTTAGAGTGAACTAGGAAGGGGCTGAGTTTCTCAGGGCCCTCTGCTCCTTCTTCGACAGCTGGATTTGGGGGCCTCCTCCAGGGCAGGCCCTATGATGAAGAGACAGACATACACCTGCCCACAGGGAACACACCATCTCACAGAGCCTCTGTGCACAGTTCCAATGGGCAATGGTCCATCCCCTGGGGCAGGGGAGTCTAGGGATCTGGGACAGTCTGGGCTCTGTCTGTTCTGAGACCAAGGCTCTTATCCTAGAAACGAGGACTATGGGAGGCCACCAATTTGGTTCTCATTAGCTTTTGATAAGTAGAAGATCAGTTGGGGACAGATTTCTGAGGTCCCCAGTGTGCATGGGGTGGGGGGTTGTGTGGTCCCTGAAGAGGAAGACAGGGATGAAGGTCTCTGCAGAGGAGGCAGGCATGGGAGGCTGGGGGTTCTGTGGTGCAAAGCCTCATTTTTACTTAGCTAGGGTGACTGAGAACGAGGTGATGGAGGGAGGAGGCACAGAGGGGGGCTTCTCTGTGAGCGTGACCCTCTGCTGGTCAACCAGACTGTGTCTCTGGGGACCATCCTCATGTCTCTGCCTCCAGCACTCAGCTATTCAGAAGTAGCCCTTCCCTTTCTTTCTGCCTTTTGAGTAAATCTGCATGATCTGGTCAGGAGAAAAAATCCCCAACTCTGCCTGAGCCTGAGTCCTTCCAGCTGTGGGGCTTGCTCATTTCCATGTAGCACATCAGGTATGAGTTTGGACCATTCTGATGGCAGAGACTCCCTGGGCCTCTCTGTCTCCTTGGCAGATCTAGTTGTGTGGGGTGCAATCAAGCCCCCTGGCTGTCATCTCTACAGGGACAGCTATAGAAATATCAGCATGCCTGTGCCATGCAGGCCCACCCCTCTCTCCCTGGTGCCTACCACTCTGTTCTTTAAAAGAAAGGGACTGCAGGGGGCCTGATCATTAGTCTTATACTCACAGCGTGGCTGTGCCAAGTGACATTTTGTTTTGAAGATGTCCCTGTCCCTTGGCTGCCTTATATCCAGTCTCTGCTCCCTGCTACAGTGGGATATGGGCTCTGAGCAGCTCTCACCAGAAGCAACTGCATGTTCTCCACCCTGTCTAATGATAATGATAATAAGAACAATGAGCTCAAGTTTTTTGAGCTCCTATGGTGTGCCAGACACTCTTCAAGGTGCTTACACATGTGTATTAGTTTGCTGTTGCTGCTATAACAAATCATCACAAACAATGTCTCAAAGCAGCACAAGTTTATTATCTTACAGTTCGGTTGAGACTTAGAAGATTCCCTGGGCTGAAAATCAAGATGTAAGAAAGGCTGCATTCCATTCAGGAAGTTCCAGGGTTGATTCTACTTCCTTCCCTTTTCTAGCTTCCAGGGGGCTCCTATCTACCCTGGCTTAAGACCCCTTCTCCAGTTTTAATGCCAGTCAACTTTGAGTCTCTCTACTGCTGCTTTTGGCATAACTCTTTCTCTAACTCATTCTGGAAACAGCAAGGACTTTTAGGGAATCATGTGATTAGGCCCATTTAAATCATATAGGAAGAACTCTCCATCTCTAGGCCATACTTTAATCTAATTTGCAAAGTCTCTTTTGCCATGCAAAGACATCCTTAGGTCCCAGGGATTAGGGTGTGGACATCTTTGAAGTCCATTATTCTGCCTACCATAACGTGCTTGAACTTTTGCATACAAAAAAGAAAAAAATGTTTGAGGGGCTGGGGTTGTGGCTCAGTGGTAGAGCGCTCACCTAACACGTGCGTGGCCCAGGTTAGATCCTCAGCACCATGTAAAAATAAATAAGGCATTGTGTACAACTAAAAAATAAGATAAATATTTTTAAAAAGTTTGAAATGTAGATAGTATTTTTACTTCCATTTTAAAGATAAGAAACCAGAGGCACACTGAAGGTAAATCCCTTGCCCAAGTTTCCTTTCACGGTAATGGTCTATTCAGAATTCATGTTGAGGCAACAGTTGTACCTTGGTCATTGGGGGGGGGGGGGGGGGGGGGGGGGGGGGGGGGGGGGGGGGGGGGGGGGGGGGGGGGGGGGGGGGGGGGGGGGGGGGGGGGGGGGGGGGGGGGGGGGGGGGGGGGGGGGGGGGGGGGGGGGGGGGGGGGGGGGGGGGGGGGGGGGGGGGGGGGGGGGGGGGGGGGGGGGGGGGGGGGGGGGGGGGGGGGGGGGGGGGGGGGGGGGGGGGGGGGGGGGGGGGGGGGGGGGGGGGGGGGGGGGGGGGGGGGGGGGGGGGGGGGGGGGGGGGGGGGGGGGGGGGGGGGGGGGGGGGGTGACAAAAGTAGAACCAGAGGGCAGGAGGCAGGAGGTGACCAAGTTTCATGTGGTTTAAGGCCAAGTTCACCTGGATCAGCTATGCAGTGGAGTAACATGTATTTATTGAGCAACTACTGTGTGCCAGGCCCTGGGAGGGGCTCCCAGGGGTACATGACAGAGCTCCAACTGAACTTAGGCACTAAGCTCATTTTCTCTTCCTATCCTGTTGCTGTATGACTGAATGGGGGGACCCTCCTGCAGAGGTTAAATGGGAGAAAGGAGCTGAACTCTTGTGGGGGCTCACACAGGGGTCTGAGCTGGGCTCAGGTGCAGGAGGACAGAGCTGGGTGCTCTATTCCCTGCAGGATCCTGCTAGATCAGCTCGGAGCCCATGGGGCTGGCTCACTAGGCTATTTCTGCTCATTCATCATGATGGGGAATGGGCCCTGGGTGAGCTTGGGACCTGCAAATCATGGAAATTAAGACCAATTAGAGGGGGAACCAGCAGCCCCTGGCAGGGCTTCCGGCCACAGAGGCAGCTCGGGAACTTTATGGATATTTCCTCCCATTTTGTGGTCCAGCTGGGAGGCAGAAACTTGCTAACACAGCACAAGGCCGCCTCATGATGCTTCTGTGCAACTGTGGGGGTGGGGGTTGTCACCCCAACAGGATCCACAGCCCCCTCCCCAACCTGCTGCTGGCCCTGCTTTCCATCCATGGGGACCACGGCAGCACTTAGCCTGCAAGACCCCTTCTCAGACCCGCACTGGGGACTCTTCTCTTTGTGCACTGGCTCTGTCCTCCACATGAGACTTCTGGAAGGTGCAGCCTGGGGACCCAGAAGACGGAGGGGAACAACCTCAGTCACCTTGAGGGCTCGCTTGGCCAGTCTCTGCTTCTGCCTCCTCATCCCTTCTCCTCCAGCTCCACTAGCTGGGTCTTTCTGCTTCTCTGCCAGGCACAACTCTTAAACAAACTCTCCTCCTTATTTATTTCCCCCAGGGAAGTGTGGCTAAGCTCAGAAGGTGAACAGACCAGAGGAGTCGAGACCCCGTGGAGTTGTGCAGCTGGCACAGGGGGGTGCCAGAGGCTGAAAGACAAAAGCCAAACGAATTCTCTAGTTTTCCAAGTCCTCTACCATCTTTCCTTCTTCCCCCTTGCTCTCCTTCATCCACACCCTTCCTTGACCTTGGTGAGAGGGACAGAGCTGGGCCTGTGTGCTGGCAGAGGCCTAAGAAAGGCAGAGGCTGGTCTGGGGTGGGGGCTGGTGGGTCTGGGACCTAGGAGAGCTGGTGTGTGTGCATCTTCTCTGGGTGAGAGCCATGACAGTCATTGCAAGGGGCACCCTGGCTCCACTCAGCCCTGGGTCTGGACTTTAGGTCAAGTAGGTCCACTGTGCTGGGTTGAAGTCACCGCTTTGAGTGAGAGACCCAAGGGGGCTCTGCCACCACCTGCCAGAGGCCTCTGAGCTGTCATCAGCAGGCCCCTTTCCGGCTCTGCGGGTGGAGCAGCTCTGCTCTTCTGGCCATGCCTGACTCAGCTTCTAGGAGGTCTTGTGATGGGGGTCCTGTGGAGGGAGACACAGCAGGACAAGGCAGCAGCCCTTCCCTCACCAGCATGGGCAAGCTAGAGTGGGAAAGGGGCAAAGTTCTAGGGGAAGCCAAGTCCCCTTGATTATTGGGAACCTGGGTAGAGGGGCATCGTGTGGAGCTGCAGGCTCTGCCCAGGGCCCCTGGCTGCTCCTCTGCAGCCTGGAGTCCATTCCTTCCTCCCTCTGAGCCTCCAACCCAAGACTGCTAAGCCTCTTCCCAGTTTTGCCATTCTGTGACTCTAGGCATGGTGACTTTTCCAGGCGGCCTTGGGCAGGTGGCTTAATCTCTCAGGGCTCAGGTGCAGGAGGACAGGGCTGGGTAAGTATAACAGTAGCACCTGTCTCATTGGGTGTATTATGGGGATTATGTGATTTAAATATATAAAGTGTAGAGAACAGCACCTACCATGTAGAAAGTGCTATGTAAGTATTAGCTATTACAATAATGATTATTATTCATGTTATTTAAAGGGCCATATTATGTTGTTGTAAGGCTACAGGGTCGGGAGTCAAGCAGACTTGGGGTGGAGAACTTGGTGTCCCTCAATAGGCTCCGTGACCTTGGGAAAGTGCCTTCACCTTTCTGAGCCTGTGTGTTCATCTGTAAAGTGGGGGTGAGAGTGATGACACCACTGAGTCGTGAGAATTCCAGGAGACAATTGAAAAGATTGGCTAAATGGACCGTAAAGCACCTGGCACAAAGCGTGGCTTCGTCTTCCTGGCTGGAAATCAGGTCTGGGAGCGTCTCTCTTTGGGAACAAGTAGAACTCTGAGAGAACAGCCGAGATCCTCGGGGTGGCCAAATGATGCAGGAAGTCACGCAGGAAGAACACCTGCCCTTGATGGCACAGTGTGAGGACTCAGCAGGAACCTGGGCCATGTTCCTGGGCCACCCTGGGACCCAGGTATGTGATGGCCTGTGACATGATGGGGCCTTGGCCCTGCTTGAGATTCTCACATGTGCCAGAGCCAGACCAGGAGGCACTAAGGCTGGGCTTTGTCCCCATCAGGTGCCTGCCAATGGTGACAGCATTGGACCTCAGGCAGCCGGAAAAGCGAGATACCTTTGTGAGATACACACCCCTCCCAAGAAAGCCTTCCCTCACCTGCCAATCTCAGGTTGGTCCCGTGTCAAAGTCCCTCACAGTGCTTATCACAATTTGTTAAATATGTAAATATTTACATGATTATTGAAAGATCTGGCTGTGCATAGCTCAGTGTTAGAGTGCTCACTAGCACGCCCCAGGCCCTGGGTTTGATCCTAAGCACTTGATATATATTAAGCAAGTTAAACCTCCCAATACTCCCATGAGGTATCTATTAATATTATTCCTATTTTACAGATGAGGAAACTGCAGCACAGAGAGGTTAAGGAACTTGCCCAAGATCCCAGAGCCATCCGTTGGTGGAGGCAGCATTTGAACCAGGCATTTTGCCTGGTCCCTGGCCTTCCAGATGTGCCGCTTTCCTGCCTGGTGTCTCTGCACCCCCTCAGCATTTCTCTTCCTACCAGCTTGGCTGCTGGCCTATGGTGCTCTCTCCCAGCCAGACCCTCCCTGCCTTCCCTTGCCAGACCTCACCCCTCGCCTGTGCACTGGCCTCCTCTCTCAGAAGCCTGCCATACTGGGTGTGAGGAACCCACACAAGGAGGGCGCCCTTCCCTGGGATGCCTGCTTAATGGTGGTGGAGGGGGGGAGGTCTCTGCACAGTCCTCTTGTCTGGGCTGGAACCAAATTGCTCAGGACTCTCGAGGGGGTGTGGCCCTGTCCTGTAGAGTCCTCCTTCTCCATCCCTGTCTCCCCACACCTCCCAGGCTCACCATCACCTCCAAAACAAAAGGGAGCCAACCTTCCAAGAACATCACTGGGAATGACCTCTGACTGCAGGTGGTTGGGAGTGAGTCAGGGGATCTACATCTGCCCTCAGCTCCATTGTTAACGCAGCACACAGATGCACATACATCTCTACAGGCCCAGGGTCTTCATTTTCTATGGGGCTTGGACCACATGACTTCTGAGGTCACCTCCAGCTTCAAGATTTCAAGTGGGTGTTGTTACTTGGGAAGTCTCTGGGAGTTTTCAGCATTAACTCTCCCTTGGGAGCTTATCCCAGAGGCCAGAAAGGAACAAAAGAAATGAGGGCTTGGAAAAGCAACCTGCTCAGGGTCACATGGCGTCAGAGGCAGAGACAAAGTCAGATGTCTGGCTGAGACTCAAAGTCTGTGACAGGGACTGCTGCTTGGAGACACACAGGTAAGGTGGACAGGAAGGAGTGGAGCAGGCATTTGGTGGTTGCTGTACTGATTTGGGATGCCATCCATTGTCCCCAGAGCAGAAAGACTTGCCCCAGAGCTGGGGACTGTCATATTTAGTGACTTTAGCCGCTGGAGAGGAAGGAGGATACTCCCCAGCACAGGGGTGGGGTGGCAGCCTGGAAGGTCAAGGTAAGAGAGGACATGAGCCAAGGCCAAGGAGGGCCATCAGCAGGGGACCCAGGGAAGGGGACCCACGGGGCTCCTGGTCTCCAGAAGCATGAGAGCACGCTTGTGGGGGTGTCCAAACCTGTGGGCTGTTGCCTGCAGGGGTGCCTTCAGGTCCCTGGGGCATGCACCCATGCTGCACACATGCACAGGTGTGCTCTAACCTCTGTCACAACCTGCTGCCACAGGCTCACACAGACCTGTGCCTGGCCTTTGTGACAACACTTCCCTCCTTGGCTCTCCTGTTCCTAGACCCCGCATCACGGCTTGTGCGTGCATGTGCGTGCACACGCGCGTTCCAGCTTGGCCTGCATAGCTCTCTGCTGTCCGGTGGCTTCTCTTGGTTTGTACAAGCACATGCACAACCTGATAATCTCTGTTGACTCTCTTTCTCTTACGGGTGTGTGTGTGTGTACGTGCACAAACACACACAACATACACGCACACACACAGCCCCAGTCTATCCCTCTGCTTCTCAGCTGCGTATCTGCCATTCTTTCTTTCTCTCCAACCTGTGCACAGCTCTGTGTTCCCAAGAACCCCATTAATCTTTCAAGGGCCTGGGCTCTTTCTCTTCCCCACTGCTGCTGCTTTCTTGTGGGCTAAAACTGTGATGGGGGCTCTGCCAGGCCTGCTACTGTCCTCTCAGTCTCTGTGACCTCTTGGGTGCTCCATGCAGGCTCTCCCAGCTGGGTCACAGAGCAGGGCAGGCCCCCTTCTGGAGGTGGCATCCCTAGGAGCAGCTGGCTATAGAGTGGTGATGTGGGTGGGGACAGGCAGGGCTGGAAGGGATTTGTCTGCATTGGATGCTTTTCTGTAAAAATTTTTTGTCTCTTTGCCATGATGTTCCATTCATTTCAGCTGATGTCATTCTGGTGTGTGGGAGTGGCTTTGACATCCACATACAGCAGGGGCACAGCCCTGACCCAGAAGTCAGGAAACCCTGATTCTAGTTCCAGAGGAACCCCAGTTCCTTATCAGATACACGAGGGGTTTGGAAGCAATTATTAATATTTTAGTTATAAAATTTTGAGTGTCGAAGAGACTTCTTTATTTAGAATCTATCTGCACCCTGATCATTCCAATCAGCTCTCTCTGTAGCTTATTTGTCTACACAGACATCGTACATGCATACACCCACATGCACACCCACATGCAGCTTACTTTGTTTTGCAGGAACTTTCCAACTCAGCTGGACCCCAAACCCTGTCTCATAGTGGGGCTTGGAGCAGAGGAGAGTGACTCTGTGTGTGTGTGTGTGTGTGTGTGTGTGTGCGCGCACACACTAGGGTGCCTACTCCACACCACTTGGTGGTGCCTCCCTGATTGAAATGTGCCTCCCAGTGGTAATGGCCTGGGAACTCACCAGAGTCTCCATTCATCCCCATAACCCCTCCCCTAAGCATGGTGCCCTTCAGATCTGAGTCCTGATCCTGTTCTTGCTGTCCTGGCCCCTTGGCTGTGAGGAAGGAAAGGGAAGCCGGGAAGCCCAGAAGAGGTGCACAATGATCGCAGGGTCCTGGAATGTCAGAGCTGGAAGGGACTTCCCTGACCTCTAGTTTAGTTGAAAGCTTTCCAAACACTTTACTTAAGGCCTGCAGCCTTAATTCTAACCAAGTTTGACCTGGACGCATAGACAAATAAAACCAACTGCTCCTGTTCCCTGGGCAGAGCCAGTTTGGCAGCTCAGTGGCCACTCCCATTTGTCCCAGGAGTGAGCTTCCTGCAAATAAAGCTTTAGAACCTTGACAAATACAGCTTAAACCCCACCCATCCAGCCATGCAGGATGGGGACAACCGGGTAGGAGACAGCTTCCTGGTCCTCCCTCGTAGTCCCTGGGCCTGCAGCATCACCGTTACTTGGAGACTTATGAGAAGTGTAGATTCTCAGATCCCACCCCAGACCTGCTGAGTCAGAAATCTGGGGTGTCCCCAGTGAGCTAGGTCTCATAAATTCTCCAGTGACTCTGACACATGCTGTGGTTTGAGAAGCACTGGGCTGGGGCGTCCCCTTGCTTTACAGATACGCCCCTGAAGCTAGGTAGGTGCACCTTACCCAAGGTCACAGAAAGTGGCTTGCGATGACTCCAGGCCAGACTGCCTGTCTGCAGGCGTCTGTGGTGAGGACGTGGAGCATTTCACCCTTGCCTCCCCTTGGCTGGTGTGAGTGCTCAGTGATAGGCAAAGGTGGAGACCTCTTCCTTCAGGGAGGGTGAGAGGCAGCCCCTGAGGGTCTGAATGCAGGAGGGGCATGTGCCAGGGCCTGGTTGAGGGCGAAGACTCAAGGTGTAGCTGGTTATCGCTGGTGGTAAATCAGGGGAGGCTTCTTGGAAGAGGCAGATTCTGAAGAAGACAAGACTTTAGGAAACAGCATGTTTGAGCACAGGCCAGTGTGGAGAGCAAGCGTGGCGTGAGGAGGGACTCCAGGGGGGCTGAGATCTGGAGTGTGGCTGGCAGGGGAGGGTGCGCGGGGTGCTGTGAGTAGGAGAAGAAGCCTCAGTGCTCAGCTCACCAGCCCTGCTACCAGGTCCCCAGAAGCCTGGGGACTTCTCCCACAGAATTAGGAAGCGTTTAACATCTCCAGCTAATTAGCCACTGCCTGCTACCGACAGAGAGGAGCGGGGAGCTCGGAGCCAGGCAGCTTTGAAAGGCGGTGCTGCTCCTTGACAAAGCCAGCCTGCAGAGGTTTCAAAGACAACTTCTGAGCGGCCTGCACGTTTCATGTTCATTAGATCCTTGCTGCCCAGGCTCCAAAGACAAACAGTGGGATTTAAGGGTTTTCTTCCCTTTTTGGAGACATTTCGTTCTGAGCTGAGCTTTCAACCAGGGAGGAGGCAGGGCAGCTGTGTTTCCTGGTTCCTTCAAATCCACAGCCAGAGCAGAGCTCAGCCCCATCTTCTTTCCAGAAGTGCCCAGAAGCTCCGTGTGTCCCCTGCCTCAGGCCGCTTGAGCAGATACCCTTGGTTGGCGGGGTGTGGGGGGTAAGGGTGGGATATGAGGGGTGCAGTGCTGGATTTTAAGCTCAGTGAAGATAGGACCCTGAATCTTCATTTGTCTTCATCTTTTTAGCACCTAGGTGCTCAATAAATGTTGGCTGAACTAGTGAGTGAGTATGAATGAATGCATCAATTATGATCATTTGTCTATTGCTCCCAAATCCATTTTGTGTTGCAGGGAACTACATTTCCCAGGCTTCCTTCCTTCTGGCTTCCAGATAGGTTCAGCCAATCAGAGGCACTGGAAGAAGGTGGATCATGGGAGGAGGAAAAAGCTGGGCTATCTGCCCCCTGTGTGGCAGGCCAGCTGTCTGTATCCTCTGTCTCTTCTCTGGTTCCTGCTGATCACCTTCCCAAAAGGGCCCAGCTCCCTCTGCAGGCCTGCAGTGGCTCAGCTCCTGCCCTGGGCCTCTGTGCTCAGGCTTTTAGAACACTCCCTTCCCCACCAGCCCCAGGAAGGGGACAGCTTCCTGCCCTTGCTAACTGAGTTGCCCTGCCTCTTCTGTCACCTGTACAACCAAATCCCTCACTTAATCCCTCTGCTTGAAAGGCCTGGAGTGGTTTCCATGTTCTCAGTGGACTCAGTGGAGAGAATGACATCTTCCCTTCAGAAACAAGACCGTGTGAACAGCCAGGTGTGGGTGGGTTTGATCTGCCTGGTATCTGGGATCCTATACTTGGGGCTGCCTGTGATGCTCTAGCCCAGGGGACATGGCCTTTCTATTCCAGGACTGCTCCTTCCCTCTGAGCTTGGCCGTGCTGCATGCTGCAAAAGTAAAAGATGTGTGTCACGAGCCAGCCATGGGCTGTGTGTGTGAGCTATGTGCATTTGAGCACACGAGGGGACTGGACTGATGTTGCTGCTCTGACTGGGCTGTGCGCCGTATGTGTCCTTTCATTTGCTCTGCCTATGATCCCACACAGCACCTGAGATGGGTGTGGCCTTCCAAGATGTCAATCAATCTGCTGACCACAAGACATGACCAAGCAACCCCCTGATACCCAATCCCCTCCCTTATTTGGGTAGAACTTTCTTGAATGTCTTTCCTCCCAATAAGTAGGGTTTCAGGTGTTCTCTCTCTCTCTCTCTCTCTCTCTCTCTCTCTCTCTCTGTCTTGCCTGCCTCTCTGGCCTCCCTTGTGGGAGCTGAGGTCGAGGAGCCGTCACTGAACTCCCCCAAAAGGTATTTTCTGTCTCTGTGTGGTTTTTAGTAGCCTGCCCAATTCACCTGGAGTGACCCTGACTTATTTAGTTGTGTTTTGCAGCAGACATGGCCCACTCACACCCATTAGGATGACTTCCAGCAAAAAGAGAAAATAATAAGTATTGGTGAGAACCCAGAGAAATTGGAACCCTGGCACTCTCTGGGTGGGAATGTAAAATGGTGCAGCTGATGGGGAGAACAATATGGCGGTTCCTCAAAGAAGCCAACGCAGGATCCCGTACGATCCAGCAATTCCACTTCTGGGTATACTTCCAAAAGAATTAAAAGCAGCAACACAGAGATACTTGCTCACTCATGTTCATGGCAGCATTATTTGCAATAGCTAAAATCTATGAGCAACCCAAGCATCCACTGATAGATGAATGGATAAGCAAAATGTGGTATGTAAACACCAAAGACTATCATCATCATTAAAACAGAAGGAACTTCTGACACACATCACAGGATGAACCTTGGGACATTGTGCTGAGTGAAACAATCCTGACACAAAAAGGAAAGCACTGCATGATTCCACTTGCAGGAGGTACTGGTAGCAGTTAAAATCTCAGAGACCGAAAGTAGCATGGTAGTTGCCAGGGGCTGGGAGAAGGGAAACAGAGTTATTGTTTAATGGGCACTGAATTTCAATTTTGCGAAACGAAAAGAATTATAAAGATAGATGGTAGTAATGGTTGCACAACATTATGTATTTAATACAACTGAGCTGCGCACTCAATAATGATTAAGATGGTAAGTTTTATATTGGTGATATATTGTATATACTAAAATTGAAAAAAAAAATTAAAAACCCAAACAATCTAAGATGTGGCATAAAGACACAGCAAGATGCGAAGAGGAAAAAACCATCTGCTGCCTGCCAGACCTGTTCAGGCTTTTTAGTCTTCGTCTCTGAGGACGCTCACAATGGCACTGTTGGGTAGATCATCTTATCCTCATTTTACAGAGGAGGAGATGTTGACTCTAAGAGCTTAAGTGACCTTTTTCCTCTCTCACAGCCAAATGGCTGCTATGTTCCGTCCATTCCCTCTCATTCTGCTGCTCTTTTCGTTGACCTGCCTGTCCTTACTGTTCCCGCTTGTTTGAAATGCTCAGACCCTCTCCAGGCTCCTAATGCGCCTGCCTGTCCCAGGCTGGCCTTCCTCCAGCCATCCTCCAGCCATCCTCCACGCCCCTACCAGGGCCATTTTCTAAAACGCAAATTGAACTGCATACTTCTTTGCTTAAAGCCTTTCCATAACTCCCGTCACTTAGGGAATAGGGTCCACTCTTCCTGGTGTGACTGCAAGGCCCTCTGGGAAGTGGTCCTAGCCACCACCCCATCTCCAGTGGTGTTTCTTTCTCTTCCTGCACCCCAATAATCCAGCCTCAGGAAGCCACAGGGTCTCTCCTACAGAGCTGTGGGCCAGGCCTCTTTCCCTCCCCTTGCAAGTGTGACCCTTCCTCCCCACTCCCTTGGACACTCTCAGGAGGTTTGGTGTCAGCATCTCCCTCCCCAGGACAGCCTGCCCAGCTCTCCTTGTCAGGGTCGGACCCCCTTTCCCTGCTTCCACACCCCCTCTGTCTTGTTGTATTGCGTTCGTCACACCTATTACAACCAACCCGTCTATCTCTATTTCTCCTCTTGAAACTGCAGGCTCCTTGACAGCAGAAATGATGCTTCACTCACATGTGTATTTCAAAGTATCTATTGAGAACCAACTTTATGCCAGGCACTTGCCAGACCCTGGGCTACTTGGATCATGCCACAGAGCGTGTGGTCTGGTGTGGAATAACCAATTACACCATTAACAATAAAGACAAACACACAGTTACAGATCATGAAGGAACAGTAAAGGCATGGTATCCTTGCTGTCTGGTTCTAGTGGGTGTGCAATGCATTCTGCCTTTCAGCCTCTGTCCTGTCCCTGGCACCAGTGGGCCCTAACAGCTCAGTGCATTTATACCACTGCCCCCCACCGGTCTGCAAGTTCCCTGTGTGGTTGCAATGAAAATGAGATAGCATCCTCCTGTGAATGAGGGTGGGACTTGCTATCTGGAGGAGGCCAGGCTATTGGACAGCAAGGCCCAAGCTCTGGATGGGGTTGCCCTTCCTCTCTCTGAATACTCTCCCCTGTGGCATAGAAAAGAGGAAAAGAGGAGTCCCCACAACTCTGTTACTCACCAGCTGTGTGACCTTGAACAAGTCACGTAGCTCCTCTGAACCTCCATCTCCTCACTGGTCAAATGGAAGTCCTAATAGCACTCAGAGCCTAAGTTCACTATGAGACTTAAGTTAATACACAGAAGCCATCCGAGCGACGCCTGGCACGGAGTACATGCTCCATAAATCTGGGCCATTGTTATTTTATGGCAGGTTCCCAGCAAGGCCCTGCCGTCCTGCGCGTGCATCCTGGGCGTGCTGGCTCTCATACCCGGCCCAGCTCCCTCTGGCCTGGCACGCGACTGGAGTCCCATCTTTTCCTCTTGCTAAGAAGCTGTGGGTAACTGGGGCTTAATTAAGCACGCTTGACTGGGGTGTGATTAGCGGCTGCTGTGTGAGTCAGCAGAGAGGGCCAGGGTGGGAGGGCGGCATGGAGAGCGACGGAGCAGAAGGCTGCAGGTACCCAGGCTGTATTTCTGGGCTCAAATTAGCCCGCTTCGTTTGACATTGAGGGGACAGGGTGAACATCCCTCAGTTGCTCCTGTCCTCTGATGGTGCTCTACCTTGGTCAACACTTACAGCCATGACTACGTGGCTCCTGTCACCCACCCACTCAGTGATTCTGTGGCTTCTATCCCATGCCAGGCATTGTCATAGGTGCTGGAATGGCCTTGTGACACCTCTCATGTAACACACAGACCGAGGGCAGTCTGTATGAGACTAAAATACCCTGTGACATTTGCCACTGTGCAGGAGACACACAGGACACTCCAGGGAAAGCTCCCTTTCCTGCCTCTGAATGTCCTGTCCTGCATGGCCTCACACCAAGCACTGAGGTGACATCATTTTCACACCTGTCTGTCTCCCCACCATACTGTGGGCAGCCTAAGGGCAAGGACCGTGTGACATCCACCTCTGGGTCCTGATGCAGGCTTAGAAAAGACTGGCTGCAAAATATTGTTTGGTTTGTTGAATGAACTCCAGCTCAGGAAGAAGCTGGCTGCTTGATCCCCTAGAACAGACGTTGACACACGATAGACAGCCTGTGGGCCAAATCCACCTGCAGCTGGCCTATTTTATATGGCCCTCAAGCTAAGAGTGGTTTCTATACGTAGACAAGGTTGTAATTGACACATAATGACTGTGCATACTTTTGGGGTACAATGTGGTGTTTCCGTACATGTATTCATTGTGAGCTTGTCCACTTTTAAAGGGTGGGGCTGTTAAGATCAAAGAACTGGAGTGCTGAGTGCTATGGAGCACAACTGTAAACCCAATGGCTCGGGAGGCTGAGGCAGGAGGATCACAAGTTCAAAGCCAACCTCAGCAACTTAGTGAGGCCCTAAGCAATTCCGTGAGAACCTGTCTCTAAATAAAATACAAAATAGGGCTGGGGATGCCCCTGAGTTCAATCTCTAGTTACTGCCCCTCACCCCCCCCCAAAAAAAAAAGAACAGGAGCATGCCCTGGACACATACATATATGTAACCCACAAAGCTTACAACATTTACTCTCTGGCTTTTTGCAGAAAAGGTTTTCCCACCCCTGCTCTAGAAAGCTGCCTGCACCTCATTTTCCTCATCTGTGAAATGTGAGGCCTGACCTGGAGGCCACAATGGTGCCTAGTGATATAGTTCTATATTCCACAGTTCTTGGCTTTGTCCTTAAGGGTCCCTTTGCACTTTCTGCTCAAAACGTTCAGGTAGCAGGTGCTCAGGAGATGCAGGCTGGAATGAGAGGGTATGGTCACCCTCCCATCCCCAGACCTCCCTGGTTGGACAGATTTGCAGGGCTCATTGTACTAGCAGAGTCCAGTCTACACTCGTGGCTGTATCTGGAGGGTTCACCTCTTCCCAGGCCACCTCTTCCCTTGGTGCTGGGAACCAAGTCATTAGACACACTGTGCTTGGTGGCCATTCATTGGGTGAGACACCTGTAGGGCAAGGTGAAGAATTTCAAGGGTATAAAATGAAAGAGAAATTAGATCTTGCTCTGAGCTTATGCAAGCAATTGAAAACTCTCTGAGCCTCTGTTTCCTCACCTGAAAAATGGAGGTAATAATTCAGCACTCACTTCCTAGGGTTTAGTGAGAATTAAAGGAGGTAATTAAAGGGGAGGGGCTTAGGAAGTTCTACAGCACTGAATAAATGCTAAGATCTGTTGTTATTGTTATTACCGGACAAATTATGGTGCTCTGCTTTGCTACTTAGTTCCACTTGATACAATTTTGCTCATAAGGTGGTTCTGATAGGTGGTCTGGTTACTGAAGGTCAAGGAAGAGTCTAAAGCTGCCCATCAGGGTACAAGGTGAGTGGGCTCAGGGATGGGGACATTTGGGGCCTAAGGATAACCTGTGCCTAATCTCAGCCTGCTCCTTGGGTTGCAAGGGCTGAGAAAGGCTCTGGGGAGCATATACCCCCTGAGTCTTAATCCCCAAACCAGACTCAGGTGGCAGTCTCGCCGTTGCATCTGTAAACTGGGAGGAGAGTTTGATTTTGCTGCCTAATCCAGCTGCCTCCTCCCACTTTCCAGTGGATCTAGCTTCATCTCTCTGTAACCTTGACTGATCTTTGTTTAGCATATTATTTTTCAATGAGCTCTCTTCTATATCATTCCCTTTGTTTTCTACAAGACCCCATATGATAGGACTATTACCCATCTATCCATTATATAGATGAAGATACTGAAGTTCAGAGAAGTTAAGTGCCAGAGGTCACTCAAAGGGACCATACCAACTTCCAGTGTTCTTTGTGTGACACCAACTGTCTTTCTTCACCTGCTTAGATTTCCCTATGACTCTGCCTTCTTCCTGCCCTTCTGGCTCACAGCCTGGGAGAAACCCCTTCTACCCACCTGCGCTGCTATAGGTACATGCTGGCTCCTGCAATCTAGACCCACCGTGACAACAGTGAGGCTTCAGGATTCTCCCTTGCCTGGTTCTGACCTCCAGGGTCCTGGGGTGGAGAAGGCTGTGGGAGGCACATGCCAGGGGCACCAGGGAGAAGATGTCAGACTTGGTTACCACGACATGGAATATTCATGCTGCCAGGGGACCTGGGTGTCACACTGCATTAAGTTGGTACTCAGGGCTCACGCCCTCTAGCCAAGAGATCTGCTGCCTGGCCCCCTCTCTCTTTCTCCTGCTTGATGCCATACTCAATGGCATTCCTGACCCCTGGGGATGCAGTCAGGGCCACTTCATAGGGTCTGAGTGTTTGACTGGAGGCGGGAAGTCTTGACCCCTCAACAGGGCCATCTGGGCTCCCAGGGGCCAGGCTGGCATGGTTGGTGGTGGGAGGCCAGGGTTCTAGAACCAATCCATTACCCACCATGGGCTCAGCTCCCAGGAGGTGCCCCAGATGCCAGGCTAGACTATAATGGAGAAGAGCTTCCAGCCTTGCCTCTTCCAAAGAGAAGACCCTCTTGGGCCTGTGGGAACCTCGTGGCCTCTTCCCACTGCAGTGGCCACTCTCTGCCTCTCTCATCTTCAACTTGTATCTCTGCAGCTCCTGATGTTTCCTCCACAGCAACATTAGGTTGGGGGTGGTGGGGTGGGCAGCCAAGGGAGAGCAGAAAGGACCCATACCACATTCCCAGGGGAAGACAGTGGTGTCTTGGGGGGCACATGGCTCTGTGGGGTGCCCAGCATGAGGAGTGATGGGGGGCCAGAGGTCATGAGACAGGAACATGCTGCCTGCACTGCCCCTCCTCATGAGGCCACCCTGACTGCCCCCTCAGGGTCTGGCCCAAGCCTCCCTTTCGGGCTCCACGACTCCAGATGCCATTATCGCTCACCAAGATGCCACCGTCTTGCCCCCTTACCCCACAGCGTCTGCCATGCTGCTGACACCCCCAACTGCTGTCCGGGTCCCCTCCCTGCTCTGGGCCCTTTACTACCTCTGCCTCACTAACTTTTGAGCGTGGCACCCGTGGTCCCGCAGGAGCCATGCTCCAGGCTCTGCTGTCCTCTGTGTCTCCCCGTCTCCAGTGGAAGGTGGGACTCTGGCTGTGGACCTGGGCAGCTCTGGACACAGGGTCTTGGTACATACTGACCCCACTGCTCAGATTTACTATGGCTCCCTTCACCACCCACCAAGAGTCTCCAGGTTCCCCTCCGCAGGACAGCTTCCCCTCCCCGGCCTCTGTTCTCACTGAGCTGGCCACACAATGGGGCACACGTTTTCATTTTAATAATTATCTGCAATGGCTTGCTTGTGATATTTCTCCCCAACTCTTGACAGTCAGCCACTGAGCGTTGAGACGATGTCTTTATCACCTCCGTACTCTCAGGAACAGCTTCATGCTTGGCCTACGTTGATTATATTTAATATGTTTGTAAAATGCTTGAGGTAACTAATGAAGGACGGGGGCCTTTGGAGAGGTACTCCAGGGCTTCTTCCTATCCTCTGTTCCTTCCGCCATGTTCCCACCTCAGCCTGTGGGATTGGGGAAGACAGGTTTTAGAGCCCACAACACAGGAGGCCTATGAAGGGTCTTGGAAACAGCTACTGGCCTCCCAGGAAAAAGTGGAATCTCTTAAGAGATACTAGTGTGCCCCTGGTCCTGCCCCATTACATGCTGACATCCTTTGGACAGTGCTCTATCAAGTTTCTGGCATTTAAAACTGGATCTGGCATCAGAGGCTGCTCCCTAAGCCCATCTGAGGAACTGCATTTGCTGTGACATCATCAGGCTTGGCCAGCTCCAAACTAGGTCAGGGCTTGTTGGCAGGAGGCGGCTGACACTGACTGCCCAGCACACTGGCCACGTGGCTGCAGCTTCTGGCTGTTGTAGTGGGTGGAGTGGCAGGGTAGGGTGGGCAAGGATGGAGGTAAAGCTCCGATGCCAAGGCCAAGGCAGGTCAAGATGCCTCCCTGTCCTGCTCTCATGAATTCATGAGGTTAGCTCTTCTTTTACTTTTTTTTTTTTTTTAATATCAAGGATTGAATCCTGGGGTACTTTACCATTGAGCCACATCCCCAGTTCTTTTTACTTTTTATTCTGAGATAGGTCTTGCTAAGTTGCTGAGGGTCTATGCTAAGTTGCTGAGTCTGGCCTTGAACTTGCAATTCTCTTGCCTTGGTTTCCCAAGTTGCTGGAATTATAGGCATGAGCCTCCTTGTCTGGCTGTCCTTTCACTTCTTTATTCAATGAATACCAGGTACTTGCCTTTTGTCAGGCACTGTACTAGGTACTGGAGTAGAAACAAGAGATCTTTGTCCAGGAAGAGGGACAAAGACACAATCAACCACAATATGAAAAGCTAGAGTGACTCCAGGGAATGTGCCAGTGTTCTGGGCTGCCTAGGGGAGGGGACAATTGAAAGGGTCTATGGAGGTCAGAGAGCCACTGTATCCTGAGGGCCAGTTGCTTGCACAAATGCTGACCTACACCCACCCAGTATGCACTTAAAATCTTTCCTCCAAATCAGGCTCCAAAGGCACCTCCCCACCACTCCTCTCACCTGGTGACCGCAGTAGCCTTTCGGTAGAGCTCCCTGCTTCTGCTTCTCATTTGCAATCTATTCTCCACATGACATGAAAATTATCTTGTTTTCAATATACACTTTGTTTTTAAATAGGTAAGAAGTAGAATGATTGGCTCAATAATAGAATGTCCAAGAACAGTTGGGAATCAGATCATGTCACTCCTTTTTTAGGATCTACCCAGTGACTTCTCATCCACTTGGAATAAAACTGAACCCCCTACCTGATCTACAAAGCCCTCCTGACGGGGTTCTGCCTGCCTCTATGACCCTACTCTGCACCATGTGGCCCTCCCTGGAAGTGAACCGGTCTGTTTCTCAAATGGGCCAGTCTCCTTCTGACCTTGTAAGGTTAGCGTGGACTGTTCCCTCTGCCTAGATGTGCCCCAGACCTCTTCTGGGCTGCTCTTTCATGTCAATCAGAGAACAGCTTAATGTCATCTTCTCAGAGAGGCTTTCCTGATGACTAATCTAGAGTAGCCAGGAGATACTCTCTATTCTATCACTGTATTTTAAGAAACCAGTTTTATTGAGGTATAACTGACACATAATATATCACACATAATTAACACGCTCACATGGATCCATTTTGACACACACACAACCTGGGAAACCATCGCCACAATCAACATAGTTTAGGAAACCATCACCTCTAGAAATTTCCTCATGCACATTGGTAATCCTTTCCTCCTGCCCCCCACCCTCCCCAACTCCTGCAAACTCTGATCTGCTTTCTGTCACTATAGATTAATTTGCATTTTATAGAATTTCATTACATAAGTGAAATTATATAAGGTACACTGTTTTTTGGAGGGTCTGCCTTTTCTTACTCAACACAGTTATTTAGACATTTACCCATGTTGCACATATCAATAATTAATTCCTTTATATTCCTGAGTGAATGGACATACCACCATTCATTACTCCATTCACTTGTTGACTGACGTTTGGTCTGTTTCCAAGTGCTGGCTATTATAAATGAAGCTGCAGGAACAACTGTGTACAAGTTTTTTCTTTTTGGTAGATCCCTGGCATGAAAGGGCTGGACCATATTTAATTTTTGAAGAAAATGCCCAGACTCTTCCAAAGTGGTTGTATTATTTTATATTCCCTCCAGCATCCTCATATGTATGTATGAGAATTCCAATTTTTCCATATCCTCAACCAAAATTGGTACAGTTTTTTAATTTTTAGCCTTATAATAACTGTATAGTGGTTTCTCATTGTGATTTTAATTTGTGTTCCCCTAATGACTAATCATGGTAAGGATCTCTTCATGTACTTCTTTGTTATGTGTGTATCTTCTCTGATGAACTGCTCAAATGTTTTGTGAGTGGCAGAATCTGTTTTTCATATTCTGGATACAAGATGTTTATCAGACATGTGATGTACAAATATTTTCTCCCAGTCTCTGGTGCGTTTTTTCATTCTCTTGACAGTGTTTTTCAAAGAACAGAAGTTCTTAATTTTATTGACATCTAAATTATCAATTTTTTCTTTAATGGACTGTGTTTTTGGTGTTCTAAGAAATCTTTGCCTAACCCACTGGTCATGGAGATTTTCTCCTGTCCTCTTACAGAAGTCACATAATTTTAGATTTTGCATTTAGGTTTATGATATATCTTGACTTAACCTTTGCATTGTTTTATGTTGTATACTATGGGTAGAATTTTTTTTCCCCTTAATACCTTTGTAAAACAGCATTTGACCAGACACACAGGCCTATATCTAGTCTTTCTATTCTGTTCCATAGATCTATTCATCTCTCTTGATGCCAATACCTCATATTGAAGTTACTGTAGCTTTTTTAAAGAAGTCTTGAAGTCAGGTAATATGATTCTTCCAACTTTTTTCTTTTTCAGAGCTGTTTTGGCTCTTCTGGGTCTTTTGTATTTCCATATGAATTTTAGAATTACCATGTCCATTCCAATAAAAAAAAAACTGCTGGGATTTTGATTGGGATTGCATTGAGCTGACAAATCAATTTGGATAGAATTGATGATGTCCTAACAGTGTTGAATCTTTGGATCCATTAACACAGTATACCTCTGTGTATATTTAGGTTTTCTTTAATTTTTCTCAGCTATATTTTGTAATTTTTAGTGAACCGGTCTTACATATCTTTGATTAGATTTATCTGTAAGTAGTTCATACCTTATACTATTATAAAATATATTATTATTTAAAGTTTTAGTTTTCAGTTGATTGATGTTGAAATATGTTTGAATTTCATATACTGAGCTTGTATCCAGCAACCTTGCTGACTTACTTATTAGTTTTTATAGATTTTATTGGATTTTCTACACAGATGATCCTTCCACCTGTGAATAAATGTAATTTTACTTCTTTCTTTCCAATCTGGATTCCTCTTCTTTCTTTTCCTTGCCTGATTGCTCCAGTACCATGTTGAACAGAGGTGATAAGAGCAGATATCCTTGCCTTGTTTCTGATCATAGGGGGAAAGCAAATCAGTATTTCATCACTAAATATGATGGTAACTGTATTTTTTAATAGATGCATTTATCAGTTTCAGGAAGTTACATTTTATTCTTAGCTTGTTAAGAGCTTTTAAAAAATCAGAAATGGATGCTGAATTTTGTCACATGCTTTTTCTGCATCTATTGACATGATCATGTGTTTTTTTTTTTCTTTTGTAGTCTATTAAAGGTAAATTACATTGAATGATTTTTGAGCATTAAACTAACCCTGTATTCCTAGGATACTCCACTTGGTTGTGATATATTATCCTTTTAATATGCTGTTGGGTTTAATTTGATGAATTTTGGTTTAGAAATTTTGCAGTTGTGGTTATGAGTGATATCAGTTCATATCTTTTTTTTTTAATGTCCTTTTCTGGTTTTGGTATCAAAGACTTCATGAATTTTGCAGTAGTCCTTCCTTTTCAATTTTCTGGGAAAGGTTGCATAGATTTGTTAGCATCTCTTAAATGTTTGTTAGAATTTACCAGTGAGGACATTTGGATCTGAAGTGTTTTTTTTTTTTTTGTTTTTTTTTGTTTTTGTGTGTGTGTGTGTGTGTGTGTGGGTGGGTGTTTGTGTGTGTGTGAAATTATTTGAAACTACAATTTCAATTTATCTAGTAGATACAGGAGAATTTGGACTATTTCTTCTCAAGTGTACTTCAGTAATTCTCCATCACTGTATTTTTAATTGTTTGCACAGCCCTTTGCAATATCTGAAACTTTCTTATTTCCTTAAATTACTTATTTTTTAAAAAACGTTTCTTTCTGACAAGACTGACCTCCAGAAGTCAGAGACTGTTATGATCATGTTTGTACCTGGCACAGAATATGAGCTTGATTAATAATAGTGGAATGAATCATTAACTTTTTAATGTTTGTATGTCATGGAGATTCCCATTTTATACCTGTGAAAACTGAGGCTTAGAGAAGTAACTTGACCAGGATCACATAAATTCACAAGTGGATCAAACACATGAACTTGCTCCTGCATAGTTTTCTCTGGAAATGTCTATGCGATAGCAAAGTAAAAGAGTAATGCTGCACAGAAAATAGACAGGGGCCTCAACTTTTAGTATGCGTGAGACTCACTTGGAGAAAAGAGGAACTGCATTCCTCACAAGCTCCCCAGCAGATTTTGATGTGCATCTTCGAGAGGCCATACTCGATTGTGGCCAGCTGGGCAAGTCAGGGGCAGGAGCAAGGCTGCTCTGTTCAGAGAATGAAAGGATGTTTAGTGTGAAGGGACCTGAATTCTTAGTATTCAAGACCCCAGCCTTAAAGTTAGGGCATTTGCAGATACGTGCAGACAGTCAAGCCCCCAGAGCACTAAATCAACCCCAACGTATCCAAGATCAGGGTCAGTTATGAACCAGTTCCTTAGTTTGCACTCCTGTGTTTCCTAAGTGGCTAGATATAGGGCCAATGCTGTTTCTCTGCTTTTAATGAAAGGATAAAGTGTAGGGGACTTTCAAGCTTTCCTTGGATAAGGTCCCAGAAACCTCACCGCCTCATCTAGCCCTGTTCCTTACTTCCTGTCTGGCTCCATGGGAAGGTGGGGCCAGGATGTGCGGGAAGGAGGATAGGGAAACAGAGGTCCTGGGCTGCTTGCTGGGGAAAGGCATATTTAGCAGATGCCTCTCATGGGGACTTGGGCACAACAGTCCTCTTGGCATATTCATGGAAGAAGGAGCCGGTAGAGAGATCTAGACCCTGCAACTATGCCCTCGAGTTTGCTTGTCTTTGGAAATTCCCTTCCTCGTCCTCATCCTGTGCAGATAAGGAAAGAGCTGGGGGGCAGGCAGTGGTGACCTGAGAAATCAGGGGCAGGTGCTTGGGTGATGGGGTTACGGCGTGTGTTCTGCCCCCACCCCCTGGGCCTTGGTGCTTGTGCAATCCTCAGCCTCAGCTGGTTTCCTGCCCCTCTGTCCTCCAGTGTCACATTGGGTGAGCCTTCTGCAGCAATAAGGCAGAAGTGGCAGACACAGGCAGTGAGGACTGGTGCCCTGTGGGGCAGGCAGAGAGGGGGGGCCGGAGGAGAACTGAGGGGGGGGAGGGCAGAGGGCAGGCGTCTGAACTGGGTCTGAACTAGGTGCCAAGGTGCTCCGCCGTGGGTGTGGGAGTGGGGCGACCTCCCAGAGGCAGTCGACATAACGCTCGGCTTGGCTGTCAATTGGCCTGGAAGCTGATAGAGTCATTTGCCTGCCTTCACCACACTGGCTGGGACAAATGGAAGGGCACTTGTCCCCTGGAGGGGTCCCTGCCATCCTGTGTTGGAATGGGGCTAAACAGATGTCATTGCCTTCATGTGGGAAAAGGCGACCCTCCCTGGGCAGGCAGCCGCTTGTCTTTGTGTCCTGGTCTCAGTGACGGGGGTCGAGGGAGGGGTTTTGGTCAGCTCTCTGTGCTTGGTGTTGGAGAGTGACAGGCAGAATCCCCTCAGCAGATGTCATGAACGTGTGGCGGTTTTTTCGGTTGGGTATTTGTATTAGTATTTCTAGTACTGAGCCATAAATGCTCACAAATGTGTCAGCTTAAAACAACACTCATGTTGTCACCCTGTGTGTCTGTGGATCAGGAGCCCAGCTCAGCTCAGCCAACATCTCTGCCCAGGGGTTCACAACGCTTCCCTCCCGGCATTGGCTGCCCTTAGCGCCTATCTGGGTCTGGGGTCAGCCTCCTCTTTCCAGCCACACAGTTGTTGGCAGGATTCAGTCCCTTGTGATCATAGGATTGAGGTCCCCTTCTCTTGCTGGCTGCCATTCAAGGGCTTCTCTTGGCTCCTAGCAGCACTCACAGGTCCCAACCACGTGACACTCACCGGCTCTCTCATGCAGCAGTTCACTTCCTTACAGTTGCCAAGAGAAGCTCACTCTCTCCTGGGAGGCACCAGTCCCTCTTGTAAAGGGGGCCATCAACTACTTAAGTGAGGCCCACCCAGGATCATTTTCCTTTTAATTAACTCAAAACCAACTGATTTAAGACCTCGCTTGCCTCACTCCATCATGTTCATGAGTCCCACCCCCACTGCAGGGAGGGAGAAATGTAGGCATATTTATAAGGAGGTAAGGATCTCGGGGGTTGTCCTAGAATTCTGCTATCATGAAAATTTCACTTCATTCATTGAGAGAGAGAGAGGTGTTTGGATTTTTAAAGATGAGAGGAATGGTGGGTGCTTACTCCGTGTTAGCAGACAAAGGAGTTGTAAATATCCCACCTGCAATTCTGTTCTGCTCTGCTCTACCCTTCCTTGCTTATAATGAAAACAGTTGATAATTCAGAATTTTTACTATAAACAGTGACTGTTGCATGGATAGGAACCAAAAAGAGCATTTGCTGTATGTGCTCATTTCTTACAGGGAATTGGTGGGAATCAGCTCAGCCAATGAGTGCTGTTGTTGGCCATCTGCTGGGACATGCAAATAGCTTATAGAATCACAGAACCACAGACTGTTGGAGCCAGAAGGGCTTTGGGGATCTTGTAATCCAACCCAGTCACGGCACAGATGAGAGAACTGAAGCCCAGAGAGGGGATGTGAGTTGTGCAATGGCACACAGCTGGTGGGTATCAAGGTTTACTGGGAACCAATCGAGGGCCACTCATTCAGCCTGCAGGTCTCAGGGGAGAATGGGGAGGGGGAGATGGGTCCTAGGCTGTCCCATGTCCTTCCTATGACACTAGTCACCCTCATTATATGGTCCCTGTCCCTCCGATGGGACTAGCTTCATAGAGTTCTTAATGTGTAAAATATTAGGCAGCAGGTGCCTTCCTTCTGCTTGGCCATGGGGAGCAGAGGGGACTGCAGCCTGACCACAGATGGGGTGGCAGCAGGAGGAGGGGCTCTGCAATCTGCAGAATGGCAGTGCTTGTGTGTGTGTGTGTGTGTGTGTGTGTGTGTGTACGCATGTGTGTATCCAACTGAGATTAAGCCCCCAAAGCAAGACTCAACCTTGCCTCCTCCTCCCCCATGCAATCACATCCTGCCTGTGACTGTGTCACCTCCATCCCTCCAGCAGCCTTTATCAGTATCACAGATGCTGATTCACAAGATGCAGGTTGCCAAGGAAGGTGATTAATGGTGGCAGCTGTGGTCCCTCTTACTCTCCCAGCCTTCCTGACCTTGTTCTGCCCCTCTTCTTCCCGGTTTCCCTGTCCCCACCATTCCCCAGGGAAAGTGATAAACACTCAAGGATGAGCGGGGGGGGGGAGGGAAAGGAATCGGCCCCATGGAGAGCTGCTGTGGGCCAGGCCCTGTGCCAGGCTCTTTTATTTGTTCTGATTTAACAATGCACACGGAGATGCTGCGGGGTGTGGTGGGATGCAGAGGGGACTGTGTTCTCCCCACGTCCCCATAGCAGACAGTGCCAGGCAGGTTTTCTGTGGATATGTCGGTCCCTCACTGGGCACATATGCTACTCCTGTGGCTTCTGGTGTGCATGGCTCTCCTGGGTGCATCCATGTCACCCTGGAGCCTTCGGTGTGGAGGCTGTCAGGGACCTTTGCAGTCATTCACTTTACTAGGAGGGTGTGATAGAGGCCCAGAGGAAGCATGACTCGCTCAAGGTCGCAAAAGCCGGCTTCTCCTAGAGGCTGCTTTTGCATCCAGCTTCCATTTTCCCTGCTGCACTTTTATCCTTCTCTGGGAGCAGGGACATGATCGCTGAGTCTGAGCTGTAGGCAAGAGGAGGGAGATTTCAGCCATGAGGATGGCATCGCCCAACATCCACCTCCAAGCAGCTTTGTCCAGCTTCCTCCCTGATGATGGACCTGCTGTCCTAGTGAGGACAGTGTACTGGTCATTGTGTGTGTGTGTGTGTGTGTGTGTGTGTGTGTGTGTGTGTGTGGTGGTGTGTGTTTGGCTGCAGTACTAACATGCACACAGAACGCCAGGGCCAGTTTCTGATGTGTAGGATGTGACAGTGAGGCCTTCATCTCTTACAGTTTTGGGCCACCCATGGAGTCCTGTAAGTGGGTGACAGGGTCCAAAGCAGGAGGGCCCAGAGGTGGTTTTCCTGCCTTTGTTAGCTTCCTCTGGGTCAAGCTTGGAGGCTGGGGGAGAGAGTTGGGCCCAGTCCCCATTTTCTGCCCTCAGTATCTTGGTCCTTCAGTGAGTTTGGCTGAGAAAGAAGTTAGATCCGAGGAGACAGTTCTGGGAACCCAGTTCTGGAAGGTCCAAGAACGCAGGCTGAGCTCTGTGACCCCTTGTTTTGAGGAATGTTTTGGTTGGGTAGGAGTCAGGCAGTCTCCCGCCCTCTGTAGAAGGCCATCAGTACAGTGACTTCAGCACCTCGGACAGGGCCAATGGTGGCTGGGACTAGGCGGGCAGGGAGGCCCTCCAGGCACTTCGGTGCCTCTGCCAGGCCCACATGGGTGCCAAGGCTCCCAGGAAATCCAGGTGTGGGCCTCCAACCTACTGGGTGGACTGGGATTTCATGAGTGGACTCTCAGACTTGACTGCCTAGAATTGGGCAGCAAAAAGGAAGGGGTCTGGCGCTGACCTGATCCTTTGAGGGGGACCCATGGGTGCACTGGCAGGACTGCAGTGCTGGGATGAGTATGGGTGGCCAGTGCACCTGCCCGGTAATCTTCTGCCTCTTTGCCCATCTGCTGTGAGCTCCTTGAGGAAAGGAACTGAGTAGGTCTCATTCACTGCTGTGTCCCCAGCACCTAACAGAGTCCCTGTTGGGTAGGTGCTCTTCAGTCATGAATTATCGACTGAATGCTGAGGACACAGGCCGCCGAGAGTGACGCCTGGCTTGGAGCTGGCTGGGAGCAAAGCCAGGACATTGGAGAGGCCTCTGCTGGGAGATGCTCCTGTACAACTCTGGCTTATTTTCTACTGTTCTCACTAGGAACCTCCTTCCCCAACCAGGCTAGTCTCCCCACTGTACCCCCTTTTTGCCACATGACATGTGGCCACTTCTTGATCTCTTCCCACCCATAGCCATCCTTCCAAGCTTTTCCAAGTCCATCTCCCACCCTACCTCCCACCGCAGTCTCCTCTCGACTTCTGGGGTGCTGACTCTCTGGACTCCTTAGCACTAACAGGGACTTTGTGTTTTACATGTGTGCCTCAGTTTCATGTTGTGGCAGTCATAGTTTAAAGTTTTCTAAGGAAATTAATAATATATTTTACTTAACCAGTATATTCAAAGTGGTATCACATCAGAATGTATTCACTATTAAAAACTCAGTAATGAGCTATTTACATTCTTCTTTTCAAATTCATGGTATATTTTATGTTTGCAGCACATCTCTTTTAGCAGTGCTCCTGCAGCCCCAGGAAGGGTGGAAAGTGCATTTAAACAGCTTTTGGTGCAGGAATATGCCATCTGAGTGCGTGTGACATTAAATGCCACCCTGGGCCTCTCTGTTTGCTGTCAACAGGTTAGAGAGCCCCCAAGAGCTGCATCTTGGATCCATGCTCCACCTCTGCTGTTCTCCGCCATCGGCTGGGACCTCATTGCTTCTGTCACCTGTTCCTGTAAAGGGGACAAGATCATTTCTGCTTCCTCTCTATAGCACCAGAAGGCTCTAACCTGCTATCTCAGGTTTCCCACAAATAGAAGGTGCTATATTTCCTTTTGCATAAAAGATCTCAGCCTATATGGCCCTGCACTCGACTTTACACCATCCTGCCCTCCTCTCACACCTCCCCAAGCTGGCCTAGAATATCAAGAGGTCCTCATTCTAATGAAACTGCCCATCCATCCACTGAGGAAATGGGTGCATTGAGTGCTACTGAGCTCTCCATTCCTGGAGGTGACCAAGGCTAATAGAGTGTTGCCACTGGACTGGTGCAAAAGACAATTCTGCATGGGGGAGAAGTTGAACAGAAGTTTAGGAAGTCCTTTTCCCAGCTTGCCATTGAATTCCTTAGTTCCATCAAG
Organism: Tamias sibiricus; assembly: GCA_025594165.1. Taxonomy (NCBI): domain Eukaryota; kingdom Metazoa; phylum Chordata; class Mammalia; order Rodentia; family Sciuridae; genus Tamias; species Tamias sibiricus. The sequence continues at coordinate 113,405,882 of CM046657.1, forward strand.
TACCTAGAGCAGAGGTAGACAATGGGAGGGTCTGAAGAGACATAAGGTACAGTTTTTGGCCTCAGAGTATATATTCAGTTGAGGGAACAAAACGGATTTTTTTCTTTTTCTTTTTTTAAGTAGGGATGGGGATTGAACCTAGGGCCTTGAGCATGCTGGACAAGTTCTCTATCACAGACTTATACCCCAGCCCTGACAAAGCAGGCACAGAAGAAATTTCTTGAAAAACCGAGTGTTATCACAGGTGCCCTAGGACACAGAGGAGAGACTTGTACAGTGGGAAAGCATGGGAGCTCAAAAAACAGTAGGACCCATCCTTCCTCATACAGAGTTGCATTCAACCTCCTTGGACAATCCTGCGGCCCCAGGCTGCTGTCCTAGGTCCTTCTGGCCATGTGCACAGCACTGAGCCTGCCACTCTGCAGTTCTCCTCGGCAGACTCGGGGCTCCCCGCCTTACCTGGCTCTTTGCAGTGAAGAGTCAGCCCAGCAGAGGAGTTGAGCACGTGTGTTCTGGAGCCAGGTCTCCTGCAGTCCTGTGGCATGACTCACAAATGGCATGACCTTGAGCCAGTGATTCAGACTCTCTTCACTCCAGTTTCCTCATCCTTCCACCCAAGGGGGCTGATGAGAGTGTCTGCCTAAGAGTCATCATGTCGATGGAGCAAGTTAGTGGTTGTGCCGAGGACATGAAAGAATGCTGGGGATATAGCATCAGTGTCTTTGCAAAATTAAATATGGGACATGGTTTCAGCCTTCCCCAGTGGCTCCAATCCTTTTCTTGTGCAGCTGCCTTAGTTGTCACTGTCCCCTTTACTATGGGAGACCCAGCACTGAGCACAGGACTTCAGGAGCTTGAGACCTTGGCCTCCCTCCATCGGCCACTGTTCTGTTAGAACAGCCATCTCCGGATGCTTACTGTAGACACGAGTGGCCTCATTATGTTCTTAACATAAGTGTTGGTCTTCCACTGAATCTTGAGTCTATTTTCTATGTGCTGCTGAGAAATGGTTTCTACCTCATCCTATACTTGTGCAGCCAGACCCTGGCTCTCAGTAGAATTGTCCCTTTCCCCTGCTATCTGTTGACCCCACTGCCCCAGCCTGTCCAGATCTTTTTGAGGCCCGAGTCCTCTTGTTGGCAGCAGATGGTGTCTCTCTACTCAGGACCATTGAGGGTTGGGCCAGTGGGCCACTGTGTTGATCCCACCTCGCTCACCATGACTCTGGCACAGAGGTCTCTGGGATGGCATGATGCCAAGAAGATGGACCTGGCTGTGCTCCTTGCCTTTGGCCTTGGTGGCCTGAATCTTTCCTTTGCCTTTTCCAGAAGCGTTTTCCAGGAAGTTTTACATCCCTCACGGAGCTCATGTCCATGGCTTGTCCCCAGTAGTCTCCATGGCAGGTGCCCACAGGCCTGTCTTGCTTCTCTACCTTTCTCCCCTCGGCTGCTGGGCCTCTTCTCAGGTTGGTTGCAGGTCTGAGCTTCCTCCAGGTCCTTCCTTTCAGGCTCTTGTGCTCGCCACTGAGCAGGGAGCTCGTGGAGGCTGTGGACGGGTGCCTCCTCTCTACCTGTGTTTCCGCACAGTGCTGGGCACCTCTGTCCCCTCTGCTCGCCTCATGACTAGTGACTGCTCTGAGTTTCAGAGCTGGGTGTGCCCTGCCTGCCTCTCTCCCTCAAGTCCATGGAATACTTCCCAACACGGGCTGCTCAGCTACAGGGGTGCCACAGAGAGGGGCAGAGATACGGGGGACAGGGAGGGAGGCTGAGAAAACCTGAGTGAGAGCAGCCAGGACTAGTTCGGGAGATGGAGGGTCTGCTCATTGCCCCTGCCTTTCTAGAATCATAGAACCATAGCTGGGAAGGACCTTGGGGATCTCCTAGTCCAAGCCCCTCACTTTGTAGGTGAAGAAACACAGGCTGGGGGAGGGGAGGTAGCGCAGCTTCACAGCTGGTCTCCCACCCCCAGCTCTGCCATGAGCAAGATTGACACTGGATGGAGTTCATCTTAGAGACCCTCCCTATAGATGACCCCAAATGCCCTCCTGCAGGCAGTTTGGAAAGGTACCTTAACACTGAGGGCTAGTGGCAGATGGGCTGCCATTCTCTGGGCATTTCACTGAAAAGAAAGGGCTACAGAGTTGGGTCCCTTCAACACACAAACACGTGACTGTCCTGCTGTCTGTGGGTCTTGGCTATGCAGGTCTCCCTGTTCAGGACTCTCAGGGAACACACAAGGATTGACTGACAGTGAGGGGATTGATGGTTTCATGTGCAAATTCAGAGTGATCCTGAGAACTGGTTGTGTGAGGGTGGCTAGGTTACTCAATTTCCGAATCTCAGTTTTCTCACCTGTAGAGATGGTGGTTATTTTCTACTTAGGTGGGGGAATGTCTTAATCTATTCTGAATAGATTAGAAATAGACTGGGTGGTTTATCAACAATAGGAATTTATTTCTTATAGTTCTGGAAGCTGAGAGGTCCAAGTTCAAGGTGCCGGGAAACTTAGTGTCTGATGAGGGCCAGTTTCAGGGTTCACAGATGGCTTAATTCACTTTCTCACTGGTTCTTTTTAGATATACGTGACAGTAGAGTGTATTTTGACATACATGGAGTATTACCTATTCTAATTAGATCCCGTTCTTGTGGTTGCACATGATGTGGAGTTTCACTGGTCATGTATTCATATGTGAACACAGGAGAGTTATGTCCAGTTCATCCTATTTCCTATTCCCATCTCCCTTCCCTTCCATTCATTCCCTGTTGTCTAATCCACTGAACTTCCATCCCCCCTCCTTATTGTGAGTCAGCATCTGCGTGTCAGAGAGAACATTTAGCCTTTGGTTTCTTGGGACTGGCTTATTCAGATGGCTTTATTCTTGCTATGTGCTCATATGGTGGAAGGGGTGAGGGAGCCCCCCTTTTTTGATAAGGGCATTGATAGCACTCATAAGGGCTCCATCCTCACGACTGAGGCACCTCCTAAAGTCCCCACCTCCTAACACCACCACATTGACAATCAGGTTTCAAAGTATGAATTTGGGGACATGGACCCAAACATTCGGTTCCCAGCAGGGAGTAGTGAGTGTGTAGTGGTCTAAACATTGTTGCAAGAGGCATGCAGTAGCATCATCACCCTTCTCTTTCCCTCTCCCTGTGTCCCACTTCTTGTCACCCCGACCCCTGGGGCCCTCCTCTGCCCTCCTGGGACTTTCCCTCTGAATGCTTCCCTGGCTTGGAGTAATGAAGTTCCTCCTGACTCTTGGGATACGTTGTTCTCAGAGAACTCCCATCCTCTTTTTTTTTTTTTTATTTTTTAATATTTATCTATTCTATTTGTACACAATGCCTTTATTCTCATGGAATAAATAGGATGAACTGGACATAACTCTCCTATGTTTACATATGAATACATGAGCAGGATTGAACCTGGGCCGGGCACGCACTAGGCGAGCGAGCACTCTACCGCTGAGCCACAACCCCAGCCCCCGTCCTCTTTCTTGACTTCATGTATTCTCCTTTCTCTCCTCTGCCGTCTCAGCAAAATTTGGTCTTCCATAACCAGAAGCTTCTGGGGGCTCTGAGAGAGAGCCTCCCTGAACTCACAAAGAGCCAAGCCCACCACCATGTAGCAGGCCAGCTCAGGCGTGGGGGACCTCAGCTTTTGGAGGTGGGTTTGGATCTCCCAGGCTGAGCCGAGGTGGTGGCAGCAGCCACAGAGTGCCCACTGCACACCCCCACCTTGGCCAGCCATCTGCAGTGCTAGGTGTGCGGCTCAGCCTTCAGTGAGCCACGGAGCCTGCGGCTGTCAGACACAGATTCCCATCCCACCTTCTGAGGTGTTGAGGAAACACTAGATGTGTCCCCTACCCACCCCACGGAGACACGTGTGCCTCTGCCATATGCCAGCCTTGGGGTACTCTAGTCCGCACACCCTGGGTGTGGGTGACAGCACGGTGCCTCCCCTGCCTTCCAGGTAGAAGGACGTCGTGCCTGCAGGGCAGCCAGACAGGTGGCGTGAGCTTAGCACTTCCCTTGCCCTTGGCTCCAGGATCACTGGCTCTGGCAGGGAAGACAGCAGGGGGCTCCCAAGCTTGGCTGAGGGCCCTTCCAGCTGCTGAACATCTGCAGGGCCAGCCAGATGTGGAGCACACTTGTCTGGGGCATGTCCTGAAGAAGACGCTGACTTGGCATGGCTTGTGGCCAGGGGAGTGGAGCGAGACAGGGGGATGGAAGGATTGACCTCTCAAGGTGCATCCTCATGCAAGACACCAAGCTGACCAGGCCTAATCTGTCTCACTGGGGGCATAAGGAGGTTCTGGGACAGGCAGCGAAGCCTGCCTCCTGAGACAGCTCGTCTGCTGCTCAAAGCGGCTGAGGCAAGTCAACACAGATTTATGCTCGAACATGAATTCAGAAAATACCACCGGCTCCCACCGTCCCCCAGGCGACACGGGGGCCAGCTGCAGAGACTCACAGCTTGCTGTGAGGCTGAGGGCTCAGCTGGGGTGAACCAGGGCCCTGGAGGAAGGTCCTGACAGAAGGGACACTTGAAGGACCAAGGAAGCTGACCCGGCTCTCTCTGGTCCTCTCCCCACCTTATGGAGCCCTTTCAGCTCCTGGTTGGGCAGAAGGTGACAAGACCACCCCACATCAGCCCGTCCTCGGAGAGCATCCAAGCCTCCTGCTCTGGGTGGGGCAGAAGGGCTGAGTCTGTTGCAGTGCCAGGCTCTGCCCCTGGCCAGGAGCACTCTGCTCTGGGACAGAGGGCCCCTGAAGTCCCCATCACTCCACACTCAGCCTGCCACTGGCCTGGTCATTTTACAGACAAAGCCGTGGAGGCTAGAGAGGGGAAGTAACTTGCCTGAGGCTCCAAAGCTGTCACAGTGTGGCAGAAATGGCTCACCCTAGGCCTCCTGGGTCCCTGCCCGGTAAGCTTGCTGCTGTCTTGGGCAGCTCCTGTGCCTTCACACTCCAGAAGGGACAAGGTCCTGGCAGGGGGCTTTCAGTGCTGCTCTGCTTCCCTCCAGAACAGAAAGTGGGGGACAGAGGAGGTGCCAACAGCTGATTCCCCTTTTCAGCAGGTAGGCTGGGGCCTTCCATGTCCTGCTCTACCCAACCTGCCCCCTGGTGGTACTCCAAACTCCTGGCCTCTACTCCCTGCACCCCCGGTCCCGAGTTCCCAAGAGCCGGCCATCACAGCGTGGCCTGCAGGGAATGGGCACTGTGCAGGGGTCTGATGCATGGTGGCTTCTCGGCATCATGGCTAGGGACAGCCACCTTCAGAGCCCAGCATGCTCTGGGGAGCCTGATGCCCCTATCCCCTGCCAGACTTGAGGGCCAAGAGCTTCTGTAACCACAGCTGCTGCCCTGCCGGGGGCCCCATGCCTGCCACCACTGATTGCAGCGTGTGCCGCTCATTCCATTTTTAACAGCCCTGCTCGGCCCAGGCTCCCTGAGCCGATCCAGAGGCGGGCCCTGCTCTTGATTGCGGCGCTAAAAATACCAGCGAGGCTTCTGATGAGAGTAGGGGCTTTGGCCTCCCCTTCGCCCAGCCTCCTGGCTCTTTACTGCCTTCCTGCAGAGTGGCTTGGGGGGACCCTGGTAGCTGAGGGGCAGGGAAGCCCTATCACTCCAGGGTCTCTTGCAAGCATCTGGGTAAAATGCAGAGTAGTGATCCCATATGTGGGGACCTGCTGGCATGTGGGGACTTTCTGAATGTTGGGACTCCCTACTCCTAGGTGCGTGTGTGCACGTGTGCTATTTGGACATAGTCTCATGACATCTTGGGACTCCAAGTGTGTAGTTTGCTGTGGAGGGAAAGCTGGAACATTCCCAGTCTTCTGCATGCCTTTCCTCCCTCAATTCCCACTTTCTGTCCTGGTCAAATCCCGTGGGGTTCACTTCCTGCGTGATCTCTCCCACCCACCCGCTCCTTTCCAGTCCCTCTGCCTCTGCTTAGGGCTCAAGGCCCTGCCTGAGTGTTCCCCTGGCTGCTAGAAGCCCCTTCCTGCCCCCAACACCTATCCATGTCAGTCATTGCTGTCAGATATTTTTTTTAAAAACAACTCCTGCTAGTCACTCCTCCATTCCTAAACCCAACTCCTTGGCTCATCATGTAAGACCTTTCATTATCTCACCTCAGCAGGTTGTTTTAGTCTGATTTCCCTTCCAGTACCCTCAGTAAGCAGTCACATTGGGCTGATATGTGTTCAAGTCCCAGGGTCATCCTGCCTGTTTCCCTAAGGTGGCCAATCTATGGGAGGCTGAAGGCAAACCATTTCAGAGAGACTATTGATGAATTTAAGCACCAAGCTCATGGGCCCTTTTGCTGGAGAAGGAACAGGACAGTAAAACTTGTCCTGGTAACCTGGTTGCCAGGTTGTTGCCTGGGAAAGCAGCCCACTAGGGTCTTTTTAATTAAAATCCATGTGGGTGACCTCACTGGGCAGGTTGGAGATACGGATGTCCTCCTCAAGGGCACTCAGCGACGCACCAAGGTATTTCAGGTTCTCTACCACTGTGCGTGCGAGGGCTTCACCCTGGGCCCTGACTGAGGGCTGACACGCAGGATCCAGCCCATTGAATTCATGGAGAGAGAGATGAGATGGCGTCTGACCATACAGGGCTCCCCTGGCCTGGTCCAGGGGCACTGCCCATCTGCCCAGGAAAGCTGTTGATCAAACACTGAATGATCTAAAACTGTACAGACTTTACTCCCAATCATTGGTCCTAGCCTGGTGCCTGCCACCCTAGACTCTTGAGTGCCAAGGCCGCTAGGTCATCCCAGAGCAGCTAAGCTGACACTGAGGCCCAGGGAAAGGAAGGGGATTCTGGGTTAATGACAGCACTAGAGCACCCAGGCCCCGGCGTCCTCGCGGGTGTTTTGTCCCTCTGCTCTCTCAGGTAGAGCGCCCTTCTCTCCCACTGAAGTCCTGCACCTCCTCCAGGCCCTGCTCACCCTCACCTCCCATGCGTTACTAACGCTCCCCTCCTGTGTGTCCTTTGGTGGCTGCTCTCCACATCCTGTCACACCCACTGGGCTGTGAGCTCCTGGGGACAGGGGCTGAGTTGGTTTAAGGGCTCAAATGTCTACTGAATGAATCAATGAACATTCCAAAAGTCCACCCTGCTGAGCTGGCCTTTGACCACAGATGTGGTTACTGTGTAGGAATTCACATGGCTTTAAGGCCAGTGACGCAGTGACATGAGGCAAGTGGGGCTGACGCTTCCCCTGTCCTCCTGCTGGCTGCTGACACTGCCGCATGGGCCACCGCACACACCACCCTTGGAGGGCTGCCCTCTCTGGAAACCTGTTCTCTTCTGCTCGCCTCTGTCCAGAGGGGCTGGAAAGCAATTGTCTGCCTTTTCCCCTCATTGCTGCTGGGATTCAGCCCCAGGGAGAGCAAGAAGGAACCAAGATGCACAGGAAGACATCAGTGAAGTTAAGTGAGCACCACATGTTGTTTCTCTGGGTCCCCTGGGTGTGAAGAGGGTGGGTATGGAGGGGACAGTTTTACCCAAAGGTCCTCCTTGGTGGTGCCGCAGAGGCCAGGGCCCCCCTTGTCTCTTCCACCTCCTTCAGGTCTTAGGCAGGGAGTGTCTGGCTGCCCAGAATAGAACCTCCTCGGATCTGCTTAGGGAACAGGGATGCGCGGGAAGGATGCTGGAGTGCCCTGTGGGACCAAGAAGAGTCTCCAGGACCCGGAGAGCTAAGAAGCTCCCAGGACCAAGGTTCTACCCTGCCTCTTCCCACTCTGAAGCCATCCAGGCCCATCCCTGCTGCTCTCTCAGCTCCATTTTCCTGCCTGGCTCTGCGGATCAGCCTCCTTTGCTTGCTCATCAACACATGCTCCTAAAATAGCTTCTCCAGCCTCCCCCAGCCTGCCCTGACTGCCTGACCTCAGCTTCAGTCCCTGCTCTGGGCCCCTGAGTTCCAAAATCTTAAGACAGATTATCTGATTGGCTCGTGGTCCGCCAATGAATTGTCTCCTGCTGGGTGAGGTATCCACTTTTGATCTAGGGTAGGTGGTACTAGGTGCTGCCTTCTTTAGGTGGTGATTGGACAACTGTGCTGGACAGAAGCCTGGGCAGGCAGGTCTCATCTCTATGGCTTTAGTTTTGCTCCCAGGCCAGTTAGGATCCTGGGAAAGCAGTGCCTAAGTCCTTTTTGCATTGCTATAACAGGCTACCAGAGGCTGGGAAATGTGTCATGAACAGATGTTTCTATCTCATGATTCTGGAGTCTGAGCAGCCCAAGATCATCAGGACAACATTGGTTGACGCCCGTCTTGCTATATTATCCCATGGTGGGAGGTGGAAGGCAAGAGAAGGAGCTCATTCCAAGAGTTCTTTTATTAAGACATTAAACACACCCTGAGGAAGCAGCCCTTATGGCCTAATTACCTCTTACAGGCCCCACCTCTTCATCCTGTTACAATGGCAATTAAAGTAACCTCAACATGAGTTGAGGAGGGGACCAACATTCAAACCATAGCAGGCAGTTTCCTTTTCAGACCTATGAATATTATCAAAAGTGTACACAAACATGTTCCTGTAACATGTGCTGGGCAGACATGGAGACCCCCTCCTGCTCTGGTGCAGGTAGAGTAGCTCAGAGCCAGGAGTGTGCAGTACCCCAACCTCTCTTCCCACCATGCATTCAGGCTTGAATGAAGGCCACCTCCACCATGTCCTGGCACCTCCCTGACAGTCTCTCCCTCCTTCATCTCACCCCCTGACTCAGGGTAGCCCAAGTCTCATGAAGATGTGGGAAGGAGTTAGGACCCGACTGGTGTGTGATGGGGCCTTGGTCATGCTGTTGGGAGGGCCTCTAGCATACTGATCCTGATCTGCAGGTGGTCTCCTGGGTCTTCTCTGAGCACACTGCCATTGATGGTGTTAATCCTTTTGTGGAGGTTGAATATATGTCTACAAATTCTTTGAAGCTCCCTTTAAAAGGTGGAGCCTAATTCACCTCCTTTAAGTGTGGGCTGGACTCAGAGATTTGCTTCTAACAAATAGCAACAAGGCAGAAGTGATGGCCTGTGACTTCTGAGACTAGGTCATATAGAACATGGTGGCTTTCTTCTGGCTCTAGAGGAAGCAGCCGCCTTGTCATGAAGCCACTCTGGGAACCCTATGGGGACACCCATGTGTGGGGAACTGAGTCCTCCTGCCCACAGCCCTGTGAGAACAGCACCTTGGAGGGGCTCCTCCTGATCCAGGGGACCCTTCAGATGACGGCCCGCTGCCAACATCTTGACTGTAACCCCAGAGAGGACCTAAGCCAGGACCATCCAGCCAGCGTTCTCTCACAGCCTTGTGACCATGTGATCTGCGAGATAATAAATACTGCTGTGTGTAAGCCAGTAAGTTTGGGGATAACTTGTCACACAACCAGATAGATAAGTAATGCACCCCTGTGCCTCTTTGTCATCCTCAGGCGTTTGGCATTTTGTGTGAAGAGTTTTAACTCGTTTTCCAATTCGGCTAGGAGAAAGATCGACGTCCGTGGTCACTCAGGTCTGTGCGTCATTCAGGTGGAGAACGGTGAGGGCCTCCCAGCTGGGAGTCTGGGAGGAGGGCCGAATGCTACCATCTTTCCTCTGATGGTGTTATCCGCCCCTTCTCTGGCCTTAGGGATCCCCATCCTAACCACTTTTAGGAAAAATTCCGTGATTGCTAACTGTGCACCAAAGTTTTGGGGCATTATAAGTACACATAATAGTGGGGTTCATTGGAACACTTTCATACATGCACATAACAGTTCAGCCAGTTTCATTCCCTGTGACCTCTGCTTTCTCTCTCCTCTACCCTTCCTCTGGTCCCCTTCTTCTACTGAAGTGGTCTCCCTTTCTATTTTCATAATGCCCCCCCCCCATTTTTTTTTTTTTAAGAGACGCTCTTTTCCCCAGCTGGTACAGCTTCAGCCCCAGCCCTGAGGCATGTGCATTATCCGAAGGCTTCAGTCATGTCACCCCGAACCCTTCTCTTCAGTTGGAAGAAAGGGGCTTCTGCTCTTGAAGCTTCCACAAAGCCTTTCAGGTTCCTTGAACGGCTGGCCGTATGCTGAACCCAGCGTTGCTCAGTAAGCAGGGATTTGTATACAGCTGCAAGTCTAATGGAGAAAAATCCAGGATTCCAGTCCAGAGGTTTTAATCCTGGTCTTGCTACTCACTAGGTCTTGTGAAAATTGCACAATTTCTTCTACCCTGCTGGGCCTTGGTCATCTCATCCATAAAAGGGGCCAATAGTATTTGTCCTGTGTTCATGCATGATTGCTGTACAGAGCAAAAAAGAGACAGTGTTATATAAACTATGAAAGACTTGACAAACGTGAGGGTTAAAAACAACTGTTCTAGAATTTAAGGTTTATTCATAAAATGAGCTAGCATTTTGTGATTGCTAACTATGCACCAAAGCTTTGCATCCATTACTGTGTTTAATCCTGACAAGGTATTGCTGCCCTGTAATTATTTCTGTCTCCCACTTTAGGATTTGGAAACCAAGGCTCCGGGAGGTGAACTGACGCTCAAAGTCCATGTCTGCACCAATCCCAGGCCTGGCCTTCCTCCTGGCTGTACTGGCTCCTCCCTGAAGAAATCAGAGAGAGACCTACCAATGTACCTGGCTCTGGCTCTGAGTTCCCCTCACAGCACCTTGAAAGCTCCAGCTGCTCAGAAGATCAAGATCCTGAGTGAATCCCTGTAGCAGGACCCAGCTGAATATGTCCTATCAGGGGGGCATTCAGGGGTGGGGCAGGGGTGAGAGTAAGGGGTCTGAGTGGCAATGAACTGAGGCCCTCTCAGGATTAATAAACCATGTCCCGTGTGAAGGCAGAGCAGTTACATACCTACAGGAGGAGAGCTGGTCAGTGAGACGTAAAAGCAGATTTGCCATAGGCTAGTGCTGGGCGATGGTCCCCGAGGGGGGTCTGCATCCATTAGCACTTGTGGCTTGGCAAGGCCTTTGACTCTTTCCCCATTAGGCTGAGCGCCGGCCCCTCCCCTCCCCTCCAGGTTGGCTGTTTAGGCCTGGAGAGTTGCTGGAGAGTCAGGCTGTGAAGCCGCCCAGAGCCTGGTGTCCTGGGGCCATGGCTGCCTCAGTTGTCCTCTTAGAGATGTGCACAACCCGCCCCTCTGCAGACCCTCCTCTACTTAACCATCTGCTCCTGCACGTCCCCCGCCTTGGTGGGTTTGACTTCTTACAGGTATAAAGAAGGATTTCTGAGAATTTCCCTCAGGCCTCATCCTAGTGCTTTTGGATGAGGTCATGGAGTCCAAGTCCCCTGACCTGGGTCACCCTGCCCTTTGCTTTTTGAGAAGGAAGTTTCTGCTGCTTTTGTATTGTCTTCTGGGCAAGATACCATCCTCTCTCTGGGCAGTTGTTTCTTAGAGCTGCACGCAGCCTCTTGGGTGGGGGTGGGGGCGTGGGGACAGCCACAGCAGGGGAACTTTTTAACAATGACAGTGGCAGAGGCTGGGTACAGGAGGGGTGGTGTATCTTCCCTCTGAGCCTGAGAAATCTCCCCAGTTATTGCTTGTGGCCTGGCGAGTATTCTCCCTGGCTCTGAGAGTACCTGCTTGCCACCCCTGTTCACTGGGGCTGCAGCATTTGTCCCCGGCACCAGCAAAAGGTCAAGAAGCTGCTGAGTTGCATTTTCTTCTCCCCCTGCCATGTGTTCCTGAAGATGACTCATTCCCTTCCCTCTCCTGCCTCCTTGGCCTCCCTCCCTCCCTCTGTCATCGGATCTGGAGTGGAATCACTGCTTGGGTTTCTGCAAGTTGTGGGCTCCCAGATTCCCCAGCAGGCATTGGGACCCCAACCTGGAATTGTTAGACTCGGGGCTCAGCCACCTTCATCTAGTATCTGAAAATCCCTCCCAGTGGCTCCTGTGTCCGGGACTGTGCTAGGTCCTCTGGAGGTGATGAGGGGTGACTCCTGTACTCACAGGGCCTATAGTTGAGCAGAGCAGAGGGACACGAAACATGAAACCACACAGGCCACCATGCAATTAACCCTGTGACCTGGACTATAAGGAAGAAAGCGCGGGAGCTTTGAGAAGGCAGGTGGAGATCCACATTCACACGGGATGGGATGGTTAGGACCCCGCCCTCCCCTCAAGAACTGAACACTACCATGAGTCCTGAGGAACAGGAGAGCTGGGGTAAACATTCTCAGAGAGGAACCAGCAAATGCAAAGGTTCAAAAGAAGCTTGGCATTTGGAAGGACATCCAGCAATTGTGCGCCAAAGGACTTCCTGCAAGGAAATAAAGGTCTATGTAAAAGGATGTGTATGCAAAATGTTCATAGCAGCATTATTCATATAGCCCCCAAACTGGAAGCAACCCAGACACCCACTGACTGGTGGATAAACAAACCAGTAAATGCTTGCAGTGGAAAACTCTGGAACAATAAAAAGGAACAGACCACACACATATACAATCCAGGCAGCAACGTGGATGAAGGAAGCCCCCAAATGTTATGCTGAGTGCAAGACGTCAGCCACAAAGAATACTGGCTGCATGATCCCATGTATGTGAAGTTCTAGAAAGGAGAAACTAGTTTATAGTGATAGAAATCAGATCAGCAATGTCCTGGGGCAGGAGCTGGGTTGACCAGGTAGAGCTATGAGGGGACTTTCTGAGGTGATGGAAGTCTTAGGAGGGAGCAGTAGCTACACAGGCACATACATTTATTTGTCAGAAGTAATTATCTCTACACTTAAAATGGGTGCATTTGTTTATGCAAATTACTTTGATAAAGTTGATTTTGGGAAACAAATTTCATCCTGAAATGAGTATAGTGTAGAGACATTTGCACAAACAAGACAAAAATACATTGTGATTAGATTTGTAAAATAAAAATAAACCCCTCTGCCCTCTGTGTGGAGATAGAATTGGAAGGGAGCAGCAGGTGTGAGTGGGAACGTACTCTGCGAGTCTGGGCAAGCCAGGAAGAGGTATGAGCTGTGGTGATGGTAGAGAGGAAGGGCCGGAGGAGGAGGGCCTCTACCTCTCAGCTGGGGCTCAGAGCTTCCTCCCCTCCAGCCAATGGGCTGTCCTTGGCCTGCAGCTGACCTTGGCCCCAGGGCAGACTACAGCTGGGAGTGGCCGTCGGGCTGAAGGTAGTCGGTCTGGAGCTGCCGGCTGGAGCAGCTGCCATCGGCTGGAGGCGATGGGTCTGGAGCTGCTGGCTGGGGCAGCTGCCGTTGGCTGGAGGCGATGGGTCTGGAGCTGCCGGCTGGGGCAGCTGCCATCGAGCTGGAGTGATGGGTCTGGAGCTGCCGGCTGGGGCAGCTGCCGTCGAGCTGGAGGCGATGGGTCTGGAGCTGCCGGCTGGGGCAGCTGCCGTCGAGCTGGAGGCGATGGGTCTAGAGCTGTTGCAGTGGCTTCCTCCTCTCTGCAGCGATGAGCCGATATATCTGTCTTCCTCCTCTCAGCAGCGACAAGCCGATGTTGTGTCCGTGTGTGTGTCTCTCTCTGTCTGATCTGAGTCTCTCAGACAGGGCCTTATATAGGGATTTCTGGTGGGGGGTGCACTAGAGCAACCCCAAACACCATTGGCTAGAACAGGGTGTCCTTTAAGCCTATTGGCTCTTGCCTGGGGAAAAGAAACATTCTGCCTGGGGAAGGAACATCCTGTCTGGAACATCTTGAAACAAGGTTGCTTCTCTTAGGGTGTGGAAAAACTCTGAGGGCGGGGGAAGGTAACATATCTATCACAGACTATGATCTCAGGCGAGAGCAGGGGGTGGAAGGGGCGAACTAAATCCTCTGAGGTGCATGTCTGTGGGCAGACTCCCTCCAGTCAGCCCTGCCTTTGCACACGTGTGAGCTGGGCCAGTTCAGGCACTCAGGTCTCACCCCTCTGCTCCCTGGTCACCGCACCCACACAAACCCATCCTTAGGTTCACACTCCCTGATGCCAAGCCTGTGCACACCTTGGGCTGGGTACCAAAGAATTTTGGCAGCCTGGAAAGACTTGGATGCAAATCCTGACTTCTTCACTTGTCAGCCGTGTGGCCTCAGTTTGGTGGCATCCCTCTCAGTCCCCTCACCTGTAAAATGACAACAATAGCCGCGATGCAGGCTTCCCACAGAGGTTGTGAGGCGGGCCAGGAGAGAGAAAGGGCAGCAGCAGCAGTGTTGTGCAAGGTTCCCAGGCATCCTAAAAGCTTGCCTGGATGATCTGCATTTCACACTCACTCTCACTTTCATTCACACTCCAAAATTAGCAGAAGGTGTGGCAAGGAAGGGCAATTCATTTCTCTGTGAAACCATTCATTCGCTCAGGGCACCCGCTTTTTGCTCTAGCCCTGCCTCCCCTCCTGGCCTGACTCTCCTGGACCTGCCCAGGAGCACACGCCCATCTATCTCCAGTGGGCATTGGCCCATCCTCTATCCTGCACCCCTGCAGGCAGGCAGGGCTAGGGGTGCAGAGCTCAGCCCTGCCCTGTGATGGCCTGGCTCCTTCTTCAACCCATCCTGCAGCCCTGCACCTGGGCCCCAGGAGCCAGGCCTTCTCCCAGACCTCCTGGGAGGCTGCGGTAATTGGCTCAATTAATCTGCGCAATTAGCCCCTTCTGGTTGAGTGCCTTGGCTCCAAGCTGATCAGCCTCTGTCACATGGGCTCAGCCGGCATCCACGGCTGTGTGCCAGGCCCAGTGCTAGGCACAAGGGCAGAAGCAGAGAGGAAGAAAAGAGGGCCCCTCTCTTGGACACACAAGCTGCTGGGCTAGGAGTCAGGCAGCTAGCAGAGAGTACCTGGGGTGTGTCCTTGGGGAGCACCCCTGCCTCCTGTCAGCCACCCCATCCCCATACTTTCATCCTGCTCTCTGGTCCAGACCTGCCTTCCCAGGAGCCCCCCATGCAGAGTCCCCAGGCTCTGCCTGTCTCTGCTCAGGCTCTTTCGGTCTGCATGAAGAGATGAGCTGTCACAGGACAAGTAGCCTGTCTGTCCTGTTTACTGTTACCTGACAAATGGTTTCATGGAAAAGTAAAAAAATAATCCTTATCTTACTTGAGCCCACCAATAATCCTTTGAGGAAAATGTTGTTGCTATCGTCATTAAGTGCATTTCTGGGAGGTGCAGTGACCCATTCAAGGTCACATAGCATGACTGTCTTTTCTTTTTTGGTACTGAGGATTGAACTCAGGGGCATTCAACCATTGAGCCACATCCCCAGCCCTCTTTTGTATTTTATTTAGAGGCAGGGCCTCACTGAGTTGCCTCGCCATTGCTGAGGCTGTTTTTGAACTCCTGACTCAGCCTCCCAAGCCGCTGGGATTACAGGCTTGTTCCATGTTCCACTGCACCTGGCTGCACACCAGTATTGAAAGGAGAAGTGGTGGGCTTAGTTCTGTGTCCTCTCCCTCTAGGAGTGGGGGCTCTGTGGTCGTCTCCCCCAACCCCCGCCTCATATAGAGGACGGAACCCAGGGGTCCAGGGGTGCTTAACCACTGAACTACATCCCCAGCTCTCTTTGTATTTTATTTAGAGACAGAGTCTTGCTGAGTTGTTTAGGGCCTCACTGAGTTGCTGAGGCTGGCTTTGAACTTGCAATCTTCCTGCCTCAGCCTCCCAAGACGCTGGGGTTACAGGCCTGCACTCAGCTGTGGTCCTCTTTCTTTAGTGAACCCTAAGGCCTAGCTTCCTCACTTCCCCTGGCCCACTGGCTAGAGGCCAGCATGGAGCTGACTGCCCTACACATGCCACCCCCATTCCCAGCCACGTTCTTGCCACAGTCCTACGTCTGGACTTCAGCCACTCCACTTCCCACAACCTCTGTTGCCCTAGAAGCAGAAGCCCCAGTGTTTGGAAGTCCAGCTCTATGGGGGGTATCGGAGGGGTGCTTCTTCCTAGCTCTACGCAGCTCAGCAGGGCCAGGAAGGTCCAGCAGGCCTCAGACTACAGCCGGAGAACTTGATTTGTACTCTGCTGGGGCATGTGGGGAGCAAAGCTACCTCCCAGGAGGTCACGAGAAGGCAGGGAGGAGTTTGACAAGGACAGGCACAATGGCAGTGGCAGAAGGGAACTGGCTGTCTAATGCTTCCTTGGAGAGGACTTGAAGTGGGGAAGGAGATGGGGAGGGAGGGGCGGCAGGGGGCAGGGGAGGAGCAGAGGTAACCCCCCAGCTTCCATTCTTATTTCACTTCAATCCTCAGTGCATTGAACAGTATAATAGGGTTTGGAATGAGATCATTGTGATGGGTTTGAATGGGCAGCCCCCCTAAAAGATATGTCTATGTTCTAATCACAGGAGCCTGTGAATTCAGACTTCTTTGTAAAAAAGGGTCTTTGCAGATGTGATTAAGTTAAGGATCTGGAGATGGAATCATCTCGGATTACCCAGGATGAGCCCAGACCCAATGACGAGTGTTAAGAGACACAGAGGAGAGACGCAGAGAAGGCTACTTGGAGATGGAAGCAGAGCCCGGTGATGCGGCCTGCAGGCCGAGGAGTGTCCTGGACACTGGGCACCAGAAACAGGAAGGAAGGAGGCAGTGTTCGCTCCCTGAGAGCTGTGGGAGGGAGCACAGGTGGCCTGCTGACACCTTGATTTTGAATTTCTGGCCTCAAGAACCGTGGAGAATACATTTTTGTTGTTATCAACTACCCAGTTTGTGGTAATTTGTTACGGCTAGGAGACAAATAAAATCATCTTTGCTTTTTTTTTTTTAAATAGAGAATCCCAAGTGTAAAACACAGTTTAAAAGTCATCTCTGTGGTCCAAACTGAGACCTAGAGGGGTGTCTTGGTCACTACATGCACGTGGCAGACAGGACCGGAGCCTGCCTCACAGAGACCCCAGCTATGTTCAGGCTCCGATGCCCTTAGCAGCCCCTCCCAGGGCAGGCTGGGGGGCTTTGCTCATTTCAGGAGGGGGAACCTAATTATCATTTCCAAAGGCCCTGCCCTGGGACACAGGTGCCTCGCCAAGTCTGACTCCGATGCTACTCTGGGCCTGCAGCCCTCTGAGGCTGTTGGAGATGGGCCAGGCCTGGGAAGCCCAGGGGCTTGGGCTGAATGTTCGTGCCCTCCCCTGTCACGTTTCCAAATCCTAACCTTCAGCTGGGTGGACGTGGGGGCGGGGCCTTAGGGAGGAGAGCAGGTCACCAGGATGAGCCCTCATGATTGAGATCGGTGTCCTTGTGGAAGGGACCCCTCCTCTTCTCTGCCCCGTGAGGACACAATGAAGGACAGCTGTCCATGAATCAAGAAGCAGGCCCCACCAGACACCAGATCTGCTGAGGCCTTGGTCTCAGCCTTCTAGCCTCCAGGACTGTGAGAAATACGTTCCCATTGCTTATGAGGCACCCGGGGTCTGGCATTTTTATTAGAGCAGCCTGAGCAGACTAAGCAGACCTTTCTGTTTCTGGGCACCTTCTCGGAGGACCTGTCTTGGTTTGTTTTCTCAGGGGCTCTCATCCCTCCTGGTGTAAATGTCTCCCCTGTCCTGGGGTCTCTGGAACTCCTGGGGTGTCTGCTGCCTTCGGGCTCCCCTGGGTCCCCTGGGTGATTGAGTCCCCTCAGGAGCCTGTCTGTGCTTCTGTGTTGGGGTGGGGGCGGGGTGTACTGTGCCTCTTGCTGTCCTCTTCTGTGGACAGGTGCTCTTTGAGATTGAAGCACCCCAGGGTTCCCAGGAAGTGAGTAAGGAGGTGGCTGTGTGGCCTGGGTGGGGTGAGGAGACAGTCAGCTGTGGGACCAGCAGCCAGGGGCTCTGGGCTCAGCCACAGGGTGACCTCGGATAGACGTTGCTGTCTGGGCCTCAGCTTCCTCCTGTCAGATGGGAAGGGGAGCATGGACTGGGTGGTTTCTGGGAAATCTCTCAGCCCTCATGTTCTACAGCTCAGTCTAGGAAAAAACGGAAGAGCACTCTTTGGGGCCAGGCCACTACTCAGACTGTCCTCATCTCTAATGCCCCTGAGCAGGGCAGCTTTTCTATTCTCGACTCTGAGCTGTGCTGAAGGAAGTTGGGCGGAAGCACGAGGCCGGGTGCTGACAGGAGTTCACTCGGGGTGGAAGGGTCCCTTCCTTTCTTAGGTGGTTTCATCCCTGCAGCCCTGGAATTCCATGCGGGGTGCCCGGTTGCATCACATGCTGCCCCCCTTCCCCGAGTTTCGACAATAAAGACATGGTGACGACTATTTATGGAGTCACTAGGCTGTGCCCGGTCCTTTACATGCACCAGCAACAATTCTCAAAACAATGCAACAAGGCAATCATTGCTTCTCCATGTCAGGGGTGAGGAAGCTGAGACTCAGAGGTAATAAGTGTCTTTCCTGAGGTCACAAGGTGCAATACTTACAGAGACTGTGTTCCTGTGTCACAACCCACAGCTTTGTTCACAACAGCATGCACAACATGGGGTAGGGTGGCAGGAGATGGAGGAGAGCTGGGGGCTGGAATGCCACAGCCCAGGGTGGAAGCTGCAGGGCCTTGATCAGCACTGTGCCCTGCATGCCCCCGCTTTCTTCCTGGCGGTGCTGGAGAGGGTCATGGAGACAAGAGGAGCCAGGGTCCCCTCCTGGTACAGGTGGGAGACAGGACACCAAGGGCAGAACCAGAAAGCCCAGAGGCAGTCACACCAGGGCACCTGCTCCTCAGGGTACCTCTGCTGGACAGGGCAGGCCTGGGTGGCCTCACTGCATTCACATCTGATGAGCTGAAGGGGTCACAATGGCCACTGCTTGGCGAGCCCTTCTTCCCTTCTGAGCATGGTGCAGACCCAGATTCTGGTCACTTTTCTCTCTGATTTCAGTTTTGCCATCCAAGAGGCCCAGATGGCCTCTCAGCCTGCTTTCCTCCAAACCTTGGATGTGGACTATCCCCTTAGTCCCTGGAGCAGTGCTAGGCACACAACCAAGGAGATAAGCTGGGCTGCCCCAGTGTGTTGGCCTTTGTTCCCAATTGTCCCTGCTCCTTGGTCTCATCTTCTTCATCCCAAAGAGGGGCTCAGGTTCCAGGGGTGCTGAGCATGACCCGAGCCCTGGCTGCCTGGGCAGGGGTGGAGTGGGACGTGAGGAGGCCCCAGGGCAGGAGCAGGCAGGGCAGGAGTGAGAGCCAGCCTGGGGGGGAGCACTGACATGGTCCCTGGAGACATTTTCCCAGGGGTGCCCGCCGGGATGGCCCGGATGTGCCCCTTCTCTCCCAGATGTGTTCTCCACCCTCAAACTGCTGACATCCGCCGAGCTTCGGAGCAGTGTTGATTGTGGCTTGCTTGGGGCCTGGCTTGGGTGAGCTATCTCTCTTGTCCTTGTGGCCCAGGGCTTTAGTGTCCCTGGCTCTCTAGGATGTTCATGGCTCCCTTGGTGGCCAGGTGGAGCTCAGGACCACACTGGGGAGCGGGACGGGGAGGCACCTGTGGGAAGACTCATTTCCCGACTGACTGACAACCGGAGCGATAGCATCTCTCCCGTCCCTCCCGGGAGCCTGCTTACAGTGGAGCTCAGCCCCAGTCATCTCCTGCGTCAAATGCACCTCTCTGTCCTGGGCAGATAAACTCGTCACTCTGGAAGGCAGGCAGGCAGGCAGGGCCCAGGGCTATGGAAGCAGGTGGGGTGGGAGGGGGTGTGTGGCCGCCTAAGTCCGCACCTGGTGGCTGGCAGGGTGGAAGTCTTGCCAGGAGCACGTCCCTCTTCTTCTGTCCTGCACAAAAGGCCAGGCAGGATGGCCGCCGAGGGGCCTCCCCGCCCCCACTGGAGGAGTGGAGGGCCCGCAGGTGAGCTGCCAAGCCAGACAGGGAGAGGGAGGCAGAGGGCAGCTCAGCCTGTAGGTCCACAGGGCATGCCCCTCAGGTCTTCTCTGGGTCTCTAGCTGAGGATCCAGAATTGTCCCCAGGGACTGGGAGATGACCTTTCATCTCTACTTTCCTTAACTACAAAATGAACTTACAATGTGAGACAGTAAATTTCAGCTCTTTTTGGGTCTTGAATCCCTTTGAAATCTGACAAAGGCAACAGACACTCTCCCTGTCCTGTGTATGCATGTGTGTGTGTGTGTGTGTGTGTGTGTGTGTGTTGTATGCACATACACGTACACTTTTGCGTACTATTTGTGGGAACTCATCAAGTGCCTGAGGGTTCACCACCGTCTGAGCCCCCGAGCTTCTGGCTAGCTGCCGGGTGTGCAGCAGAACTTCCTTGAACTTGGGACGGCCCCAGGGCGAGGCATGGCGGGGGCAGGCACCTGGGCCTGAACTGGTGCCACCTTACACTTGCTGGTGCCTCTGGGTGACCTCAGAGTGGGGTGGGCCTGACCCTGTGAATGCCACCATTTGCCATCAGGGCTGCTCTCTCTGCAGCCTCCCACACACACTCTGGGTTGCCCCTCTAGATGTCCCCTGGGCCACCTGGTGTATGACGGGGAGGTGGGGCAGCCAGTGTCCTGTTGGAGTTGTGCACTCTGCACTGTGTAGGAGGAGAGCCGTCAGTGGGAGTAAGAGCAGCTGGCACGGGGACTGTCACCATGCTGGGCATGTCGCAGGTCTCAGCCTGCCAGGGCTTCTCCTGTCCTGCCCTGAATTCCAGGATGCCATTACCCAGAGCGACTAGACAGGCTGAAGAAAACCTGCCTTCTGAGCTGGAATCTGCTCTCATACCCACCCCGCTCACCTCCTGGGTCCTTTATGAGGTGACAATAATGGAAGTAACCGTCGACAAACGCTTGCTCACCATGTTTAACTTTAGAAACGACACTAGGGGGTAGCCCTGCTGGTGTCCTGTGGGCAGACCAGGAGCCCAGGCACAAAGATCCTGGGGACCTGCGTCCCATCCCTCAGGACAGGAGAGTCTGACCCAGGCCTGTTTGGTCACCCCAGCTGTGCCTTTCACCAGCACGGCACCAGAGCTTACGGGGACACTTGAGGATGTGTGGCCGTTCTCTATCACCCACAAGCCAGCATCCTCACTCGTATGTGGACAGGATAAATTAGACTGGAGCCAGACTCAAGGGCAGGAAGCAGGTTCTCCCCCTGTGCGTGTGTGCACAGAGCGCCCCACCAACCCCGTGTCTGCATATGTGTGTGTTTGTGAAAAATTTGCTTGAAGACTAGAAAAAGAGTGTTCCAAGTGGACCCCACCACCATACGGGGAGCTGCAACGTCATCCCCCCTCTCCCCAGGAGGGAGCGGAGGTGGTAGACTCCCAGAGGCTGCAGGGAGCTGCTGGCACTTAGGCAGGACCTTTGGGAATGGAGGTGGCCACAGTGGCCACAGCTCAGAGCACGTCCTTGCCCGCTACAGAGAGTGCACCTTACATAGCCCAACTCAGTGCCCTGTTGGCTTCCGTTTCAAGCTTGAGTTCCTTGTTTGATCAGCAGCTCCTTCTTCCTTGGTCGCGTGTGTGCACATGCGGGAAGGGCCGAGGACAGACACGCCCCTGGGAATTTCTGGCTTCCAAGTCTGATGGGGTTCCCTCCCTTGGGGTGCGCGAGGACAAATGGGTGAAGCAGTGGTTGAGCATCCCTGCCTTGCCCTCTCCACACCTTCCCAGTCAGACTCTGAGTGTCCCCTACTGGGGAAGAGGGGGATGTGCATGGAGCTCCAGATGTGCAGGTTACTGTCCCAACATCTGCCTGGACGCTTTGACCAGCTTGCCTGCTGACTGTGAGCAGGTGTGTCTGCAGCTTGCTCTCTCTTTCTGTAAGAGGGAGAAGGAATCAAAAAGGGTCTGAGAACACCTTGGGCTGGTGCCCTGTGGGAAGAAGGCTCACAGGGTGGCCACTGTGGGGCTGGACAGCGCCCCTCCATCCTCCGCAGCCCTCTCTTCTAGTCTGGACTGGGCGAGGGCTGTGCCTGGGAGTTCCTTGCTTGGATGCACTTCCAGGTCCCATCTGGTCCTGAGAAGGTAACTCATGCATCCCTAGCCACCAAGCAATATGGCCCTTTCGCCAGCCCCCAGTGGTCACAAATCCACTGGATGGCTTCCCTCCCCTGCCCTCTGATGGACAGCCCAGAGCTCTCTGGATAGGTGGGTAGCTCATGGAGAGGACAGGAGGCCACCCTGGAGTCGACCTAAGATCCCATGTGCCACAGCCAGGAAAGACCTCCGTCCTGGAAGACTCTAGGGCCCCAGAACTAGAAGCAAGAGTATGGGTCTCCTGCCTGCTCTCCCTGTCCCCCCCCCGCCCAGCTGCTGGAGCTGGGCTGGGCTGGCGTCCGCTCAGAGGGCAGCAGGGAGTTACTTAGTTTCTTACCCTGGGCAGGCAAGGCAGAGCAGGCCCAGCCCACCCCAGCCTGAGCTTACATCGCCAAAATTGTTTGTCTTTGTTTTGGCTCCTCCGCATGACATGGGAACAAATGTGCTCAGTCCTCACTGCTCTATCTGCTCTTCAGCGCACAGTGACAGAGGGCCTCAGGCCTGGCCCCTCCTTCAAGGAGAATCTGTCTTTCCTGTCCCATTTCCAGTTCCTCAAGGAGAAGCCAGGGGCTGTGGTGGAGGCGGGGGTGGGGGGGAGTGTGGGGGACGAACATGCAGGTGAGGCAGAAATCGTCCTGGTACCAGGTGCTGGAGACCTGGGCTGCTAACTTGGCTGTGAGCTTGAATAACAGGGGCTTCCATTTAATGAGCAATTACTAAGAAGTGCATTTCTTCACTCAAACATACTATCAAAGATACCTCCTGGGGGTACTGCAGAAACAAAAGAGGAAAAAGTCCTGTCCTCATGGGTGTGCCTTTTTTGACCCTAGGGCATGATAGGTGTTCTTACCTTATGTCACAGGTAAGGAAACTGAGGCTTGGAAAAAATCAGTGCTTTCCGGGGCTCACTCCTCATGGTTTATGCTTCCTCTGGGTCTGGTACCCTCTAGTGGACCTCGGCTTCCTCCTCTGTAAAATGGGGAGTCAGACTAGAGGTGCTCCGGGCTTCCTTCCTCATCTCACAGTCTCTGCGGAGGGCCTAGAATCTGCAAGGAGAACTTTCCTGCAGGGTGGCTGTGGGCCATGCTTGGAGGAAGGGTTCCCGCACTGGTTTGCAGTGGGTTGGGAGGGGGTGACACTGCTTGGGGGCAGGCCAGGCCTTGCTACTTGGAGACAGTTCTCTTGTCCTTGAATTGACAATGACATTTTCCAGAGGACTGACCTCCTCCCTGACCGTAGGCACCGCAGCCCCTGCAAGCGGCACAGCCTGGCCCTCTCCTGTAGTCTCAGACAGAAAGAGGGTCTAGCTTCAGGACGATGTCTGCCTGGAGGGCGGGGTGCCTGCTTCTCAGCCCCAGCCCCAAGCTCCCGCCCTCAGCCCCCAGGCTGCTTCCAAATTCCAGGGATGCTTCTTCCTGAATCAACCTGGTATGGGGGAGTTGGCAGTGGTGGTGACACCTGGCTTGAAACCCCCAAAGGACCAGCTGTATAAAAGTTCCCTGATGCTCTGAGAATGGACAGGGTATCCCCTGTCCACTAGGGCCTCCCTGCTGAACAGCTAGGAAGGGACACTGAGGGCTCATGGGTGTGGCTTGGGTGGAGGCTTAGAAGAGCAGTGGAGAGAGAGGGGACTTCCGAGCCTGTGGGATGACAGAGTGGGGGACTGAACAGGGGCCTGAGGGGTGGCAGGAGGCCCTGGGAGGGGGGGCTCCCTCTGCCCTGTGCTAGTTGCCCCAGGATCAGCAGAGAGGGGATGGTCGGAGCCACAGTGTCAAGGTTAGCCAGGGGAGGACCAATGGCAGGCCATGCTAACAGGTGGTGCTGGATGCAAGGTCTTGTGAGCCCGGCTGACCCTGCACACCCATGGGGACAAAAGAGCAGTCCAGCCAGAGGCAGGGGCCCTGGGATCCTGTCTGACCCAGGTCCTAGAATTCTACCTAAGTGCCATCGTCAGCCGGGTTATCAGGAAGGACCAGTACTGGGGTTATAGGGTAGATGGCCCTTCTGACCACCTCTTGTGCAGAGAGGCACACAGTACCCTGTGCCTACTGCTCTGCCTCTGCCTTCCCTGCCCTCCCAGGTGGCCCAGAACTACCTTGCTTGTCCAAGAACGACCCCCCCCCCACCCTCCACTGCCATCTTGCCTAGCCCTTCCTCCCACCTGGCCATTCATTGGGAAGTTCATCCTTAGGTCTGCCCTGTAGCACTCTGACTGATGGGGAGTTCCCTGGTGGTGGCCCACCCCTCCTGCCTGCAGGGGCTAGGGAAGTGTATTGCTTGTGGCAGCGTGTCAGTAAGCTCTGTGTGGCACGGCCGGGCAGGCCTGACAGCGGAAATTGGAAGCTGGCTGCTGTTTGACAGGTATATTATTCCCGCTGCCCTCGATTTATTTACCAAACAGCATGTGGAGCCCCAGAAAGCTTTGAGACAGGGGGAGTGAGTGAAAGCTGAGGGGGCTTTGTAAGGGGTCTGGTGACCTCTGTGCACCCACAGGGGCCCTGTGTGGGAGGAGGAGCAAGGAGCCAAGCCAGCAGGGGATGCTGGGCCCCCCAGAGGCTCCTGGAGCGCCCTGCCGGGCTCAGAGCTGTCTGTGCAGCTTCCTTCAGGCCCCAGCAAGGGCTGCTGGAGGATCCTGTGTCCAGGGCCAGGGGTTCTCGGTCAAAGTCAAGTGAAGGGGCTGGGCCTCACAGGTGGTTTGAGGAAGGGGCCCTGCAGGGGAAAGGGGGGGTGCTGGGAGGGCAGGGGACCCAAGTGGGGTTTTGTGGGTGCTGGTGCTGTCAGCACACAGTGCTTAGCCCAGAGGCCAGCCAGATCTGGCCTTGAGCCATGTGTTGAGTGCCAAGTCAGGTTTTGGGCCGAGGTGGGGCTGGGCATGTCTGTGTCTGTGGCATGTTTGGGAGGCTGGGTGGGGTATGTTAGAGTGTGGGTGTGTGACCAGATCACTCCAGGGCAAGATCTGCTCTGAGTGAGACGAGGAGACTCATAGGAGGAGCATTGTGGGTGCCTGACTTTACTGTGGACATTGTAAGGTTCAGACTGAGCCTCAGGAATGCACGGGAGTGGGTATGCCCCAGGAGGGTGCTGGGACCAGTGTGCAGGTCCCACGGGGGCAGGCCGTGTGTTAGTGTGCACATGCAGACACACACAGCCCTAACGAAGCCAAAGCAGGCTTGGCAGGGTCTGCAGTACGTCTCCGACCTCTGAACCCGACGCAGAATGTATAGGCCTCTAAAAATGCAGAGATAGCGGGGGAGGGGCGATGGCGGCCCACCCTGAATGGTGAGGCCCCAAACAGAGCAGGGCTGGATGGGAAATCCCTTCCTCCCTGGGCTTGGGGCAGCTGCCTACCCAGCTTATTCTTTCAGCTTGTGGACTGGTGACTTCCTTGGCATTTAATGGTGACTATCCCACTTGTATGGGACAGAGAGTGCAGCCCTCCTTAGCCCCACAGAGGCAGCGCTGATGGCTGGCTCGGGGGTTGCCGAGTGTTGGGGGATCTCCTTGGGCCCCTATTCATATAGGCCTCGATGCCACATCAGGTCTGCAGGCTGGGGTGTGGGGTGACAGGAACAGAGCTGTCTCTGGCCTAGTGAGTGCTCCCTGGGGACCACAGTGCCACCTGACAGCAGCACCTCAGAGGCAGGTGGTCTCCAGTGACTCTGGACTGGCCTCTGTGTAGGCTGCGCTCCTCCTCTCTGGGGTCACCAGCCTGGAATGGAGACTGTGCAGAAGGCTCATTCATACTGGCCACTTGCCTCTTTCCCAGGAGGGTGAGGGAAAGTTCCTGGGCTTGGTGGGGAGCAGGGACTCCAGGCCCTGTGCCTTGGCCCCGCACCCGTTCTAGTTCTAACTGACGTCTATCTCCCCCTGGATCTGGCTGGGCTGGGGTGGGGCTAGAAGGGCCCCAAGATGAGCCCTGTGTGCTGACCACTCTGAGGAAGGCGCTGTCGGGGCCAGCAGGGCACGCAGCACACCAGCTGGGGAGGAGGCGGCGAGCCCCCAGGAGCCGGGCCCTGTCACGTCCATTTACACTGTGTGCTGAGACTCGGCCCTCTGGGGCAGAGAGGGGCAATGTCAGAGAGGCTGGGGGCCTCCGCCTCCCAGTCCAGGCCAAGACGTGCTGTCAGTCACAGCCCCGTGGCCCTGCTCCTCCTGGGTCCCCAGACCTGATGATTCCCTGTGTCCTCTCCCTCCACCAGCTGCTCTCTGGCCTGGCCTGGGTGGCACTGTGCCGCTCTCTCCTGCTTGTCTCAGAACCTGCCTGCCTTCCTCCTGTCTCTAACCAGTCACTGCCTTGTCTGTCTGCCGGTCGCCCTCCACCCCTCCCTCTCTGTCCTTGTTTCCCACCTCCGTCTCCCATCCTGTCCTCTCTCCCTCCTTTTCTAATCTCTTCTTTCTCTGAACCCAAAGTGCTTCTGCACTAAATCCCGCTCCCCAGCCTCTCTTCAGAGCCGCCCTGTGCCTCAGAAGGGTGGTAAATAAGAAAGAGGAGGCTGGCACTGGAGAGAGTCCAGGGCCCTTCTGCCAGCTGCCTGTGCCCTGCTGGGGTTGTCACAACCCCTGAGGGAGGGGGCTCTTCAGCCACTGCCACTGTGTGCATGGGCACACACATGTGCTCTCACGTGCACAGGGACCCCGGGCACGGCAACCTGGCTTTACAACGACGAAGGGGAGGAGGCCTTTAAAAGAAAGAAAGAAAGAAGTCAAAAGTGACGCTGCTGCTTCATGTACGCCACTCTTAAAGGGGACTGAGCGGATGCAGGAGGACGTGGGCGTGAGGGACCATATTCACTGGTGCTGGCTTGTCGTGGCTCAGCCCTTCCACCCAGAGGTCCTCCAGGGTGCCAGCCTGCAGGGCCTGTAGGCTGCTGCTGCAGGAGGCCTCATCGGACAGGGTCATGCTGATCTGAGTGAGCACCCCTGCCCAAACACCCGATCCTCGCTGAGGGCTCGAAGCCTGGCTGGCTGGCCCTGCCTCGCGGAACACCTCATCTCCACCTTTGTGCCCACGTGCTCCTACCTTTTCACTGGGCCTTGCTGGCTGAGAATACAGCCCGAAAGCAAAGCCAAAACCAAACCAGTAGGACAAGAACAAACCCCGAACATATCTGGACACTGGGCCAGGTTGCATCCTCGTGGGCTGTGCGCTCATGGGTGACTTGTTAGGGTCCATGCACAGCTCTCCTTACCCCTCTTTGGTCACCCCGCCATCTTCCCCATTTTGGGTAGCCAGCTCTTTGGTTGTTGCTTTGGCTACCTTGTCCTAGCCTTTTTTTTTTTGGGGGGGTACCAGGAATTGAACTCAGGGCCACTTGACCACTGAGCCACATCCCCAGCCCTATTTTGTATTTTATTTAGACACAGGGTCTCACTGAGTTGCTTAGCTCCTCACCATTGCTGAGGCTGGCTTTGAACTCGTGATCTTCCTGCCTCAGCCTCCAGAGCTGCTGGGATTACATGTGTGCGCCGCCGCAATGGGCCTGTCCTGGCCTTTTCTCAGCAATGGTGACCCCACCTCCTAGCTCCAAGGTTGGGGGGCACTTGACCCTGGCCAGGTCAATAAAAGACTGTTGCCTGGCCATAGGGATTGGTCCAGAGAGGAGGAAATGAGTGGTTGGACATCTGTGGGAAATTTGGGAAGAGGGACTCTCTTTCCCTTGGCCTAGGAAGCTGGCAGAAGTACACCTTAAGTTGCCTTGTCACCCCTTGGGAGACATCCTGAGGACAAAGTCATCACAGGACAGCAGAAAAAGTCCTGGATACAGCCCTGTTTGAAAACAAACCATATTCTCTTACACCAGTCAACTTCCTTTTTACCTTGCTCAAGCTAGTGTGGCTTCGGTTTCTGTCTCTTGCAAAGTAAGGAGTTAATTAATCCAGAGAGGTGACTTAACCTCTCTGAACTTGAGTTTCCTCATCTGTGAAATTATCTGTGTTATTAATTCTAAAAGGCTCCGTACTGAAGGAAGCCCCGCGGCCCACGACAAGGAGCACGGACTCTTTTTGCACAAGCGTTTTGCCATCGCTGTCGTCTCACTTCATCCTTTAGTGAACCCTGTGGACCGAATCTGCGGCCCCACTTTGAGAGGGAGGCTCTTGGAGTCAAGAGGCTTGTAGGTGCCAGCCCCTCACCACCCCCTGCCCTCTACCAGGGGGTAGATATGCCAGGTCTGGATCCATCAGACCCTGCTCCTCTGGGTTTCCATTGGGTTCTTCCAGCAGGCAAGCCCTGACAGGCATGCGGAGGGTGCAGGGGAAGCGGGGCTCTCCTGAGGCTGGCCATGTCCCCGACTGGAGGTCTGTGCTCCTCATGTGAGGATCTCCTTGCAGCTTCCAGTAAACACTGCCTCTCTTTGGACCTCGTGGTAGTAGCAGCCCTGTTTCCATCTACACCCTGTCAACCCATGTGTAGAACATTCCTTTATTAAACAGTTTTTGATTCATCCTGGTTTGTGTGAGCCATTGATACTCCCGGAGATCGGCAGCCATTGTTCACCCAATGGCATGCGGCTTTTTGAACTCAGGCATGTGGAGGCTGCAGTCTGTGATTTTTGTGCTTCCTGGTGTTGCCTGCTGCTCCTGGGACCTCTCACGGTTCCGCCTTCCTCCAAAGCCTGGGGGAGCCATGCTTGGTCCCCAAAGCTTTCTCAAGTCCTTGCTCCTCGCTCTCCCACCTCACCCCTGTCAGAACTGGCCTCCCCCTCCTCATTCCCCTCTGCATGCAGTGTGTCCCTCTACCTGTGGGGTGTTGGTGCCTACTGGTGTCTCGCTCATCTTTCCCCAGGGTGGAGGGACCATGAATTAGCCCATTTGTCTCTCCAATGTCCACTGTTACGGTTTGGATCTTAAATATCCCCCCAAATCCATGTGTAGAAGCCTTGGTTACCTGCCTGTGGCCTTGCTGGGAGGTGGTAGAACCTTTAGTAGGTGGTTAGGTCATTGGGGGGTGTGCCCTTGAAGAGGGTATGGAGACCCCAGCCCCTTCCTCCTCTCTCTTCACCTCTCTCTCTCTCTCTCTCTCTCTCTCCCTCTCTCTCTCTCCCTCTCCACCTCTCTCTCTCTCCTTCCCGGCCACCATCAGGTGAGTAGCTTTGCTCCACCTTATGTTCTCTGCCGCAATGTTCTGCCTCACCCTATGCCCAAAGCAATGGTCTGAGTAACCATGTGACCATGGACTGATGCCTTTGAAACTGTGACCCAAAATAAACTTTTACTGCTTTCAAGTTGTCCATCTCAGGTGTTTGCAACAGTAATGGAGAGCTGATGGTCATGAACCACGCCGGCTGCTGCCCAGGACCTGGCAGGTTCACACTGAGTAGATGGTCAGTGGCCATTGGTTGAATTCAGAGACGGAACCCAGAGGGGCTCCTTAAGATGCAGCCACAGGAGCCTCGGCACCAGTGGCTCTGGTCCAGAATGCCCGTGCTTCCTCCGCTGCCTCGTCGTCCTTCTCGGCTCCACTCCAGGATGCTCACCTCTGGCAGTCTCTCCTCAGCTGGTGGTCCTGCGCCATGTGTGATGTACTTCCAGAAGCTTCTGCCTGGCTGTCTGCTGCATGGTGAGGAGTGCTTAGAGCAGGACTGACCCAGGTCAGTGTTCCATCCCCACGGTCAGACCATGCTTGGTGCACAATGGTCACAAAACGAGTAACAGTGACCTTTTCTATTACTTAAAAAGACCTTGTTATTGGGGTATGTGTCAGCCCCACTGTGTACAGTCTGTGGCTGCTTTTGCTTGAATGCTGATATCACTAGGAAGTGTTCTGTTAGGAGGATGCAGTCTTTGAGGGCAGACAGCATTTCTCCTAAATGTAGGACATCACTGCTATTGCCATCCAGAGAAGGTCCTTGGGTAGAAACATCACCCCTTGATGGGCAGGGGTGACAACCTGCCTCAGATCTGCAGGATCTGGGAAGCTTTCTTGGACAGCAGGGGTTAAAGGCAGTGCCTGCCTGTGGATAGCAGGAGACATCATAAAGTGAGCATGTACTATGTGCTGAGTCCTGGGCTTGGGGTAGAGCTCCCACAGCACCATTATGAGTAGGTGTTTTTGCCCCCATTTTTTAGATGATCTTACAGAGATAAAGCAGCTTTATGAGACCAAGAAGTTAGGAAGAGCCAGAGCTCAAACTCCAGCCTGGTTCTAAAGCTGGTGATGGCAGTGGAAGAAAAGTCGGGGAGGACCAGAAGCCTTCACCCTGACAATGAGCCACCATGCTTTAAAAGTCCCATTACCGGGCCACCTGTGATTTGGTGTGTGAGTGTGGCACTAGGCTCCTGTGTAGATTAGCTTCAGGGACCTCAGGGGAAGGGTGTGGCAGGCATGGGGCAGTTACAGGGAAGCAGGCCTGACCCAAAGCCGAAGTGTGGCTCAGCTAGAGACCTGCAGGTAGGTGGGGCTTGGGCTCAGAGCAGGGCTCTGCTGTCCCCTGTGTCAGCCGGCCCAGTATCACTGGGCTCCAGGCACAATGGGTCCACTCTCCTCCCATCACACGGCTCACGCAGAGTTGGGCTAGGAAGGGAAGAAGACCCTGGAAACACTGGGCTGAGTATAGACTGGCAGGACTCGATTCTAGATATTCTAACCACAGAAGAACCACACCTTGGATGAGCTCCTGGAGGGGTGACCCAGGGCCGGTTTTCTTCACCAAGCTCAGCGTCCCAGATTCCTCCTGGCTCTTGCTCTGATAGCCCTGGAGACATGAAAACATGCCACAAAGTTAGCCCAATGCAGGTGAATGGACTGTCCTTTGTTCCCAGATCCACGTCAAATTGTGCAACAATAAACCAAATGGAAATGCATTTCTAAATAATCTGCTATTTATTTCCTCTGTTCCACTTCAATCTCCAAGTTGGCTCTGCAGGTGGAGAAGCAAGGGAAGCAGAGGTTGGGACTGGGCCTTTTGCTCCCACCTAGCTCCTCAGACCCTGCAGTTTCTCTCTCTCACTCTTGCTCTCCTGTACCCGAAGGGAGAGGCTCTAGGTCCCATGGGTAATGCAGTATTGACAATTTGCTCCTCTCCTCTCGGCAGCCAGCTCTGTGCACAACAGATCAATTTGCAATCAGAGCTGCTTCCCAGCCTAGCACCACCATGGGCGCCACCTCAAGGGCTGGTATGGGGACAACTCCCTGCTTTCCCACCTGCCTTCCATGTCGAGGGCTGAAGGTGGGAGGAGGTGGAACCACGAGCAGTTGGGGTATCTGAGGGTGCCCCAGATCTACTGGATTGCAATCCCAGGAACAAGGGCCCTGGCATTTGAATGGTTACAGATCTTCAGGGTGATTCTCATAAGGAGCACTGGTATGACAGGCAGGAAAACTGAGACTCTGAGAGTAGAAGCAAACTGCCAATGCTCCTGCCCTGAGGGGATCCACACATGAGCATGGGGGTTAAGTGGGTTTGGGGTTCCTAGAGGAAGCACTCGAACAGGTATTGGAAGTAGGGAAGAGGGCAGGCCCGACAGGGGGAAGGGTGGGGTATTCCAGGAAGGGCTGTGGAAGTCAAGGGCTTTGAAGTGGAGCTGCACACATTTCATTCTCTTTGGGAGAGGAGTGAATCCTGGATGGAGAGACGCCCCAGTGACACCCTCAGCTTGGGCTCCAGAGGGGAGCAGAAGAGGCTGCTATTTTATTAGGACAATTCCAAGAAGGTTTCCTGGAAGGCGAGAAAAATGGATTTCAGGGGTTTGATGAAGGGCAGACAAGATGCAGAGCATCAGGCAGAGGGGAGGTGGTGGCCATCCCAGAGAGAGGACGTGGGGCTGGGTTTGGTATAAGAGTCTGGTTCCACCATCTTCAGCCCCTTAACCATCCGGTGCCTCAGTTTCCCCACCTTGCAAAGTGGGGATGATAACACCAGTTCTCTCTCGGGGGCGGGGATATGTGAAGAGGAAATAGGACTGTGTGGGAAACTGCTTTGGAATGGGAGTTGCCATTTAAACACGCCCAGATCCCACAGGTAAGGGCTTAAACCCCGCTCGGCTGCTTCCTAGCTGTGCAAACTGCAGACAAGTTACTTAAGTGTCGTCATGTGTAAAATGAGGATAATGAACCTCTACATCACAAGATAAATATGCGTTGTCAAAGGAGGAATGTGTCCCAGGCATGAAGCGGCTCAATTAACATCAAGGCTCTTGGCTAGGGGAGCAGTGTGGCTGGTGGGAAGTGGCATTGTGATCTGGCCTCTGCTCTGATCCTCAGTCTGGCCTTAACTGACCTCTCTGAGCCTCAGCTGCTACATGGAGAAAGTTGGAATGCTAATGTGACCCTCAGTGGATGTCTGTGACAACAAAAATCCTGAGAAGTCCTGGTGTATTGGGGGTGTTCAATAAATGATAAGGCCTGCTAGCAGCCAGAATGGCTGGAGAAGGCAGAGTGGAGAGTATGGAGGGAGAGGTGGCAGGAAGAGGAGAGAGGACTCAAGCTTAGAAGTCCAAGCAAGCCCCGACCCAACAGGCCTGGAGTCACTTCCAACTCCAGGGGCCGATCTTGGCCTTGCCCCCACTTGCGCCCTGGAGAGAGCTCAGCTGCGCCCTGGGCCCCATCCCAAGGCCAGTCTCCGGCCTCCCACCTGGCATTGATGGATGCTCAGGCGGGCGACTGCGAGGGCTGCAGCCAGGATCAATACTCTAATCAACACCACACGGAACCCGCCAGCGTTTTTTTTTCCCCACCCCAAACTGGGAGGGTGGGTGGGTGTTGGAGTTGCCGAGAGGGAGGAGAGATGAACTCCAACACGGGAGTGCCCTGATGAGTGACGGAATCGGTGCTGAGCAGGAGAAGTGGGCGGGGAGAGGACACCACGGGCACTGGGCAGCCTCTCCAGCCTCGGGCAGGGTCTCCTGGGCTGCCCTGGCCAGGGCAAGAGACGAGGCACAAAGACCCAGGTTCCGATGACCTCACCACCCTGCTTTCTGATCCCTCTGCCCACACGGAACCTGTGCTGCGTGCTCCGCCTTTTTGCTATGACAGCTCAGTATCCTCCCCTGTCCCCTGCCCTGGCCGCAGACCCTGGATCTGGGGCAGCCATGCAGACTCCAGCAGTGCCTTTCCACCCATGCAGCCCCGGGCACAGGCCGGGATGGGGGTCCTGTCTGTTCCACTCTGCCTGGGGCTCCCGTTCTCCCTCCACCCCAGGCCTGTGGCTTGTCTGGGAGCTGAGCAGTCTGTTCCAGTCCTTGCCCTGAGCGGGTGTCTGTGTCCTGCCGGCCTGCCTGCCCTGATGGCTTGTGGCCCCTGCTGGTCTGCATGCTGGCTGCCGTCCTCGCTCTCCTGAGTAGGCCCCAGTGCCATGCACTTGTGCTGAGCAGAAGAGCTCCGCTTAGTGCCCCTCGGAGCCTCGCACCCTGCCTTGTTGCCTCTGTGGCGTCATCCTCTGCTGCCAACCTGGGGCCTGTGCACCCCTCGCCCAGCCTCCACTCTGGGGCAGTAAGGCCTGCAGAGGGGCCCTGGGGGGCTGCCATGATGGAGGAGGACAAAGGGGGACTTGAGTGACCAACGCGTTATTTCCTCTTCCCACGTCTTCATTTAGCCAGAGCTGCTCCCTCTTCTTTGATCTGACTCTAATTTCTGGGTAAAATGTATGAAAAATAGAATTTATGTTGCAAAACCGAAACCAAAAAACAGTGCAAACCCCATCGCCCTGCATCCAACCACATTACCCAGCTGCCTTCCAGTGCCATCGCCTGAGTGCCCGCCCTGCCCCGCTCGACCCTTCCTCTCTTCCTCTGTCCCCTGTGCACAGTCCTCATCAGCCCCTAAATGGTTCTGAGCTCTTCCTCAGAGCACATTTCTCTGGACACCTCAGTGCCCCTCTTCCTGCAGGAGCTGGCCCCGTAACCAGCTGACTAATGGCCACTCTCTGCTGAGGAGATAATGGACCAGGCCTTCCCAGCACCACCTCTGAATTTGCTTTAAAGGCCTTGGAGGAGGCCAGCTGGTGGATACTCCAGGACAAGGAGGCCTTTGGGGGTTTCTCCCCCTTGCTGTGAGCCCAAGCGCCTGCTCTGCTGCCTGGAGGGGTGCGAGAAGATGGGCAGAGTGAGCCCGTGGAGTAGCGACAAGGGCACAGGCCAGAGCCCACGGCCTCCTGGCTGCTGAGGAGGGCTCCGCCCTGACTTGGAGCAGGCTCCACCTTGATCTGCTGCTCGGAAATGAGGATGACGACTGCATAATCCACCCCTAGGGCGGGCCTGGGGTTGTCCATGAGGTAATACACAGGAAGTGCCGAGAGAACCACGCCTAGTCCAGTCCAGGCTCGGCCTGTTGGTGTGATCAGTCAGGCAGGGAGGCAGGAAGATGGACCCTACAAATGACTCACACCACTGAAGCCCTTTTGTACCCCACATTCCGTGTTGCAGAATCACCATGATCATTCCTGAGGTAGCTACTCTCAGGTCCCCGTTTTACCGATGGAGAAAGGAGGCTCAGAGCAGGTCTGCACCCCTTCTCAGGACCCTTCCTTGTTCTGAGTCTCACTCTCCACGCCCACTTTCCTAAGTGGCTCCCAAGCGCGTGGGGCTGCTGGCTGCCGGGTCCCTGTTTCAATGTCACACCCAGGATTCCCTGCAGAAAGCACCTGCTGCCCCCTGAAGCTGCTCCTTCCCCAGGCAGATGGCCCCTTCTCCTGCCCCCTGTGCAGTCTCTCCCCTGAGTCCTCTTCTTCCGGAACCTTGGCTGCTGAGCCGCTGGTGCCCTGCATCTGTCCTGTTCATCCTCACTCTGGCTAGAGGGCCTGACCTGGGGTAGGGGTGGCTGTTGGGGAAGGCGGCGTGTGAGTGTGTACATCCTCATGCCCTTGTGAGAGGGTGTGCAGACAGGCGTGTCTGTCTCTGCGTGTGTGTGCACATACACGTGTGCATTTCTGGGAGTGCAAATCAGGAATGCACTGTGTGGGGTGAGGGGTCTCAGACCAGTAGGCAGAGCTGGGGACTTCACAGGGCTCTGAAGGTGACTAACCAGATATCTAGATTACAAGCCATCGAGGTTTCAACTAGCACAGAACCTGCCAGAAACAGGGGCTCAAGAGGTGCCCACGAGGGAACAAATGCAGACTCAGGAGAACAGTGTCCTGAGAAGGGCTAGGGGAGTGGCTTTTCTCCTCCCAGGCCAGAGAGCCCTTATTGACTTGCTGTCTGTGGAGGCCATCTGTAACTGTGTGTGGGACCTCAAGCCCCCTGACTGATGTCCCACACCCAGACCCTTTCCTGGACATAGGAGTCCTTGTCCCCCTGCCTTTGGGACCCCCTGTGGGAGCCATGGTAGAAAGAGCTCAGGCCTTGGCTCATTCAGGCATGGGGATGGGTGCTGTGCTGCGCAGCTTGGGCCCTGGCCAAGTTTCACGTTTGAGCCTCACCTTCCTCGTCAGAAAAAGGAGGCTCACCCTTTCTGTCAGGATGGCCTCCTGAGGTTTTAAGAGGATGCAACATGAAGGAAAGGGCCTTCAAAAATGGGAACTGCAAAAACTGGGAATGGAACCACCTTATGACCCAGCTATCCCACTCCTTGGTCTATACCCAAAAGACTTAAAAACAGCATATTACAGGGACACAGCCACATCAATGTTTATAGCAGCACAATTCACAATAGCAAGGCTGTGGAACCAAACTAGATGCCCTTCAATAGATGAATGGATAAAGAAAATGTGGTACATATACACAATGGAATATTACTGAGCAATAAAAGAGAATAAAATAATGGCATTTGCAGATAAATGGATGAAGTTGGAGAATATAATGCTAAGTGAAATTAGCCAATCCCAAAAACTCAAATGCTGAATGTTTTCTCCGATATAAGGAGGCTGATTCACAGTGGGGTTGGGACAGGGAGCATAGGAGGATTAGAGGGACACTAGAAAGGTCAATGGGGAGGGAGTGAAAGGGAGGGAGCAAGGGGGTAAAAAAAAAAAAGATGGTGGAATGAGATGGATATCATTATCCTAAGTGCATGTATGAAGACACAAAAGGTGTGAATATACTTTGTATACAACCAGAGATATGTAAAAATGTGCTCTGTAAGGGTAATATGAATTGTAATGCATTCTGCTGTCATATATAACAACTTAGAATAAAAATTTAAAAATATCGGGACCATTCTCTCATGCAGGGGTGCTTGCCCATCAAAGGCTGATGGGCAGATTTCATGAAATGACTCTGGCGAAGCTCCTTGCATGCTACATGACACAGTGGGAGTGCCATAAAACCAGCAGCTTCTAGTAATTAAGTGGCCTGCTCTCCTCCTGGTGGCCAAGCACTGGCTGCGTCGCATACCCTGGCAAAGCTCTTCTGTAGCCAGGAGCCAAGCCCAGGGGCTCTCTGGATGTTTTTTCTCCTAGGATCTCCTTTGTTCCAGGACTGAGGTCAACTTGTCTCTGCACAGAGTGGGCCTCAGGATTACTGTCTGGGGTTCTGGTGGGACTGGGTGCCTGGGCTTGGGAGAGGGGCGGTGTGACATTTGGCTCTAGAGGTCTTAAAGACAGCCCCACGTCCCACCTGCCACCTGAAGTGGAGACAGAGGAGACTGTGGGAAGCACACACCGTTGGTGCTAGCTGCTGGTGCTTGTCTGAAAGCTCAGTTTGGCCTTGAAAAGCCAATTTTATTCAACCCTGGAGTGGGGAGCTGGAGTCCGGGGTGGGGGGTGACCTGTGGGTCAGGAGACCTGGGTTCCACCGCTGACCTGCACTAGAGTCCACGGACAAGGGCAAGGTCAACTGTCATCTGAGCATCAGTTTCCCCACCTGTGTGCTGGGGGTGAGCCACCCTGTTCCCTTCAGATTCCCCAAAGCCTGACTGGACATCAGAAAGAGTGGTCCTCTCCAAGAAGCAGGCGCCACTCCATCATCCTGTGGGCAGAGTTCTACCCTCTTCCTTGGCATCATCTCACCTGTGGGCCTGCTGTCCTTCTTCCTTGTCTCATTCCCATGAGGGCTCCTGGCCACCACCAGCCTGCAGTGAGTGCCTGATGGCTGAGTCCCTCCCAGCGCTTGCCTTGGTCCGGCGACGGCCCGCGCTGGAGAGCACGTTTCTGCTCCATTAGGCAGGCGGGTGAAATGTGTGAAGGTTCCTGATTAGGCGCACGAGCTGCCACCACATAAAACATGCAGAAAATGAAACAGTCCGTCTCCTTCTAGACCTGGTAATGGCCGTTATGTTCTGTATCATCAGCCATCAGTGCGTGGGGCTGGAATGGAGCAAGGGCCCCATCCTATCGCGGCCCCGTGGATAAACAACCCGGCTTGTGGCCAATAAAATGGGAAAGTTGAAATACAGTTGCCGTTTAGGTCAAGTTGGAGATTAATAGCTTCGGGGATGGGCTCAAAAGGAAAGGGGGGGGAGGGAAAGGAACAGGAAAAAAGGGAGCTGTGAACACCATTACCATCCAATTTCCTCAGAGAATCTGAGGGACGTTTGAGGTGCTGGTCTCTGGTCTGGGGAGCCCTGAGAGGAGGGAGGGAGGGAGGGGGATACTTGGTGCTGCTGTCAAGACACTGAGGCTGCAGCTTCCTCCTCAGAAGCAGCACGGTTAATGGGGGCGTGGGGTGAGGTCGGGGGCCCAGACGCTCAGCATGCTGCCTGGATGGGGAGACCTGCTGTCTGAACCTGTGTCTCTGCTCCAGCCATCGCTGCCCCTTCTCCACGGCATTGTGCATGCTCCTCCTGGCCATGGGCTCCCTCATGCCCCCTGTAGGAGAGGGCCATGGCCATACCTGTGTGGTCATGCCATTCATTAGGACCTGCCCATGTCCTCTCTGCTGGGCTGGGGTGCTCACCCCCAGCTTCCTCTTCTGCAGAGAATTTCCCTCAGACTGGGAGGTTACTTCTAACCGTTCCTATGGCAGCCATCAGCCACCGTAGGGACACTTGGAGTACAAAGGGTGGAGCCCTCTCTGGGAGTGGGGATAACTTTCTCAGCTCAGCAGTACTCTAGCG
Organism: Tamias sibiricus; assembly: GCA_025594165.1. Classification (NCBI taxonomy): domain Eukaryota; kingdom Metazoa; phylum Chordata; class Mammalia; order Rodentia; family Sciuridae; genus Tamias; species Tamias sibiricus. The sequence goes on from CM046657.1 coordinate 113,443,673, forward strand.
TGACCCCAGTGTGAGGCTAAGGATTGACTGGCCCTGGGACCCTGGCCTTCCTCACACCCTTCCCTGTGCTGGAGCGACTCATTCCTCTGTGTGATTTGCCTAAAGAGTGCTCCCTCAGGAAGTCACATGCCTCCAACTCCCTTCCTAAGGAACCCAGACCTAAGATGAGCCTGGTGGCTGGCCTGGGGCAAGTCAACTCTCTGAGCCTCAGTGCCCTCATCTGTGAAATGGGGAGGAACGGTAGGCAATGGGACAGCTGAGCTACCAAAGCAGATGCTGTGGGTGAACTTCTCTGTCCTCTGTTGGGGACTTGGATTAGTGTCCTCTGTCTTCTATAAAAAGTTTTTATGAACTCGGGCATGTAAAACAAGGTAAATTTAATTATCTTACAGTTCTGGAGGCCACAAGTTATACTATTCAGCTTTTCATTACTGTGACAAAATAGCTGAATCAACTTAAAAAGTGGAATGGTTTTATTTTGGCTTACGGATTCAGAGTGTTTAGTCCATGATCAGTTGGCCCCACTGCCTTTGAGCCTGTGACGAGGCAGCACATCACAGTGGGAACAGGTGGTGGAGCAAAGTTGCTGCCCTCATGGTGTGGGTAACAGGGAGGAAACAAGAGGCTGGGGTCCCAACATCCCCCTTGAAGGTGCACTCCCAGCGACCTAACTTCCTCCCATTAGGCCACATCCACTAAAGGTTCCACCCCCCACCCCCCAGCACTATGGGCTTGTGACCAAGTCTTTAACACATGGGCTTTGGGGGAACGTTTCAGATCCAAACTAGAAAAGACCAAAATAGGTTTCTCTGCGCTCACGTCAAGGTGTCAACAGGACTTTTTCTGGAGGCTCTGGGAGAAGATCTCTGCTGCCTTCCTGTTTCTGGAGGTTGCCCCACTCTGTGGTCCCTTCCTCCCTCTTCAAAGCACCAATGGCCAGCGAGGTCTTCCTCCTGCTGCATCACGAGTCTCACTCCCCTGCCTCCCCCTGACTTCAAGGACCCTTGTGATTACACTGGGCCCACCCAGATAATCCAGGACAATCTCCCATCTCAAGATCTGTAACTGAATCATACCTGCAAAGTCACACTTGCCATGCGGGGTAGCTTTGTCACAGGTGCTGGGGATTAGGAGGTGGACATCTTGGGGGCATTGCTCTGCTTAGCACAGTACTCAGTGGACCTGGCTCAATATGTATTTATTTTCCCTCCCCAGGCATGCTATCTCACCACTTGGAGACTATTTCTACCTCTTTAAAGCTCACTGTGAGGATGAAAGGATATAGAGGGTGGGAGGGGGATTTGCTTCCCTGTCTTATGAAGCCCTTCTCTCTGCCTGCCTGTGTGCAAAGCTTTCTGGAAGGATCTTGGGGTGCTCGTGGGGATGGGGCAAAGGGCCTGGTTGTGGAGAGGGGTGAGGGGCACTGAGCTCATTTCTTACCAACCATTATGCCCATGGCACATCTGCCTGGTGCTAATTTTTAGGAAGGGATGGAGAACTGGATTGAAATGGAAGATGGAGTTGCTACACTTGGCAGGGTCAGAAATTTGGACCACGGCAGGCAGACTTTTGATATTTTTTTTTGTTTACTCTCTAAAGTGCCCTATAAAAGGCTGCTTATGTCTATTGTGCTGAAGGGAAGAAAAGAAAAGCGTTTGGGTTTGGGAACTTTTGAGCTGAAGGAGCAGGACAAAGGAAGGGGCCAGGTGTGGGTCAGCAGTGTACAAGTGGGGCCCTCCAAGGGAGGTGAAGCTGGGGCACCCCCTCCTACAGGAAGTCAAGCCAGTGTGGGTTAAATCACCCTCTTTTTTTGGTCACCCCATTGTGATGATCCAGTTAGGCTTTCATATACCCTGCTGGACTGAACCCCTGGGGGAGAGGGGTGCTGCCTTAGTGCTCTTGGGTCTCAGTACCCAGCAAGGGAAGCACAGTGACCACACAGGGAGGTGCTCAGTGACCACTCGCTGAGGCGGTGAAGTGAGAGGGAGTGAGGGGCTGTCCACACCCTCCTCAGGTCTGCCCCACTGGCCTGTCATGGTGACTGAGCCAAGCCAAGACCACTGTCAAGCCTCCATGGCTCCCTGGTGCCGGGTACATGGAGACTGGGAGGGAGAAGGAGGTCTGAGGTCCAGACCCTGCTGTTGGAAGTCCTTGAGGGCCGTGGGCAAGTCACTTCCCCTTCCTGGCTTTATTTTCATCACCAATCAAATGACTCTTAGGTCTAAATCAGCAGTTCTCAGAGTTCAGCCAGCTCACAGTTACCAGAAGGGCTTAAAACAAATCTGAGTTAGTGGAATTTGCATTTCTCTGAAGGTCCCAGTTGACAGCTGCTAAGGGTGGTGAGGGACCACACTTTGAAGTTTCCAAATACTGGTCTAGTAGCAACAGTGTCACCTGGGAAGTTTGTTAAGAAGCCTAATTCCTGTCCCCTATTCCCAAAGCCTTGGATTCTATTCACTGGATTCTGTATTTTCTTGAACTCTCCAGTGATTCTGAAGCAAGCAGAGAATCCCAGGCTGTGTAGTCTCTGAAGTTCTTCATTTAAAATTTTGTTTTTGGTACTAGAGATTGAACTCAGGGACACTTAACCACTGAGCCACATCCCTACCTCTTTTTATTTTGAGACAGGGTCCCATTAAGTTGCTTAGGGCTTCACTTAGTTGCTGAAGCTAGCCTCGAACTTGTGGTCCTCCTGTCTCAGCCTCCTGAGCCACTGGGATTACAGGTGTATGCCACCACACCCGACCAGTTCTTCATTTTTAAAAACAATTTTATTGAGGTATAATTGACATGGAGTAAACCACACATATTCAATGCTTTCAGTTGGGAGAGTTTTGGCATGTATGTACTTCTGAACAAGCACCACTGTTAAGGTACTGAATATATTTATCACTCTCATAAGTTTCTTTGTGCCCCTGGTAGTCAATCCCTCCTGCCTGCACCTTCCCTCTCCAGTTTTTAACCATTTTTGGTTCTCAATTGGGTTGTTATGAAAACAAAGATTCTCAGGTCTCAAAAGGGGAGATGTACACTGCTAAGTAGTGTCTCGGTAGGGATGGGTGACCATGAACTTGGAAAAAATGAGGTTGGAAAATATGCTTAATTGGCAAAGCAGGGAATTTGGTCAAGTGACAAAATTATGGGGATTAATGAATTATGCATGAGAAAGACCCCCAAAAAGGAGGGAAGAAAAAGGTGTTACTGGAGTCCTAGGCCAGAGGCCTGACTGTAGGGATCCAGCAAACCACATCCAGCGACTTGTCCCCAAAAGGCGACGGTGAAAAGCACAAAAGGATCTTTAATCGGTGCAGCTACCCCGGGAAGACCAGGGGACCCGTGTCCTTAGCCCTGCCTCCCAGGGCCTGGCAAAGACTTTCAGGTTTTATAGAAAGGAAAATGAGGGCAAGGGTTGGGGGTTTGCCTAGCTGGAGGCTTGTCACAGCTGCCGAAGCAGGTGATCCTGGTCAGGTGTGTTCTGTCCACCACTACCTTAAGATTGGTCAGGTGGGACCTTGTCCTAGAGAAGAAAGTGGCTCTTGCCTGGAGGGTAGCTTTGACTCATCATAGGATGTTTGCCCATCAGACCTTGTTCCTGGACTCCGAAGAGATTCTGGAACAAGAAGATGGGTGCAAAATGGAGGCAGAGGTGCCAAGTCTTTAATCCTGCTTTAGCCACCCATCGGACAGGTGCAGGCAAAGTGAAAAGTCTGAGTTCCAGGAGCTGAGCTAAGTTTCAGTGAGGGCCAGAGATGAGGCACCTAGTGGGGCGGAATGACACAGTAGGAAAGGGAGGTGGTGAGAGGCCTTGTCCAGTGGAGCAAGATCAGGCCGAGCAGATGAGGATGTGGAATTTTCCTGTCAAGGGCTGGGTCTCTCAGCTTCGATTCTTTGTATTCCGTCAACAAAGCACCTCAGAGATGCCAGCACTGTGCCGCGCCCTGGGAACTACAGTCTCACATGGGAGATAACGCCCTTATGGACACTGTCAATAAGCACTGTGATGGCTGTGACAGAAACAGTCACAGAAGAGCTGGGGACAGCCAGTCATGGCACCCACAGTCCAGAGGTTCTGCAGAGACACCCGTGTCATGAGTTGAGTGCAGGTCTGAGGATCAGAATTGAGGACTGCTGGGAAGTAACTCCTCAAGGAAATCGCTGCTGCTGAGGGTCTGAGGGTGACAGGGAGGAGGCTGGAGCCCTGGGGAGTTGGGACCAAATCCATGTCACCTAGGGGAGTGGTGAACAGCACAGCACTCAGGGAAGGCAGAGATACTCGGACACCATCGTGAAAGCAGGCACGAGGGGGCTTTCTGGGGAACACATGGAGAGTGGTTCTCAAAGAGGAGAAGAGGCTCCACGGTGAACCCTCCCTTCTTGTCCCTCCTGCCTGGACCTGGCTGCCCCTTGCATGCTGGAAGTGTGTGTGTGTGTGTGTGTGTGTGTGTGTGTGTGTGTGTGATTCCCCTCACTCACTCATTCATTCAGCTAATTTATTTTCCTACGGGAAGCTAGGCTGGGTGTGGGAGTACATAGTGAAGAAGGCAGGCAGGTTCCCCGCCATGGAGTTTGTATGCTAGTAGGAATTTGACTCTTAAATATTCTCTTTAAGGATTCAAAGAAGGAGCTTCCAGTGGAGGGCTCAGGCCGCACCTTATATACCCTTGCGGGGCCAGCAGAACAGGGGACCACCTGAAGAGATGGCTATACTAGAATATTCCTGCCCTTCCATGCTGTCACTACCTGTGCAAGGATGGTGTTGTTATTAAATGGAAATGTGGTACCAATATCTTTCCAGGTGTGACCCAGAGCCCAAGGGTCTCACCTGGGGTTTTTCTAAGGGCAGATTCTGGGACCTGCTCACCTCTACTCACCCTACCCTAAACAATTGATTTTGGATTTCAAGAGGGGTCATGAGCAATTCTAGAATCTGAACTTGATGAGTCTACAGATACCCCTTGTTTGTTTTTTGTTGCTTTGTTTTTTTATTGTTGCACTATAATTATATACAATAATGGGATCCATTGTGCTATATCAGACATGCACATAACATCATCTGATCATCCCTTCCCTAGTATCTTCTCTTTCCCTCTCTTCCCCCTCAGGTACCTCTTTTGCAAATTTTTAATTGAAAAATACATACATAGAGGCACAAATTCATAGATGTGCAATCTGATGAATTCTCAAAGGCTGACACTCCTAGGAAAACAGCTTCCAGACTGGAAACAGAGCATCACCAGGTCCCCGGAAGGGGCCTTTGACTTCTTCCAGCTTCTCCCCTCCCTCCACCAAGGGTAGCCGCCATTATGAATGCTAACTCTGTAAATTAATTTTGCCCTTTATATACATGAAACTGAATAATACATACTCATTTGTGTTTGGCAAAATTTCCTTCGGTGCTGTCTTTCACAGTTATTTATACTGTGTGCGGTTGTAGTTTTTTGGTTCTCGTTGATGTGTAGTATTCCTTTGTATGATCACACACAATTTATTTTTCCATTCTTCTCTGGATGGGTGTTTGGATTGCTTCCAGTTTGGAATGTCGCTGCTGCAAACCTTCCTGGGTGGTATTTTGGAGTGTGGCTGCACGCCTTTCTGTCGGAGCGGGATTGCTAGGTCAGATGTCCACCGTGTTCAGCTCCAGTTTTACTGCATGTGGAACAGCTGCTAATGTGGCCCCCAGGGACCACCCTCTTCCCAATCTCATGTAGTCCCCTCCCCTTGAAAGTGGGCCAAACTCGCCAATTCACCTCTCACCAACAGAATACGGCAGAACAAACAGGATGTCACTTCTGAGATTAGGTTACAAAAAGACAGCAGCAGTTCCGGTCCTGTGTGCCGTCCCTTGCCCTCTGTCTGTCCACTGTGAAGAAAGCCCTCTGGAATGTAGTGAACCACCCTGTGAAGAGGCTCCCCGGGGCAGGGACCTAAAGAAGGCCTCTTAATTAGGATGAAGGGGACCCGCATTCTGCCAATCACCATGTAACCTTTCCTGTCCTGGTCAAGGCTGCAGGTGAGACCACAGTCTTGGCTCACAGCTTGGGCAGCAATGTCATGAACTGCCTTGAGCCAGAGGCGCCATGCTTGGCCATGGATTCCTGACCCGTGGAAACCCTGAGATCCAAATGCTTGCTGTTTTAAGCCACTGAGTTTTGGGGGTAATTTGTTATATGCAACAGATAACTAATATACTGCCAAACTCTTGTCTAGAGGGATTGTACTAATTTACATTCCTGTCCCAAATGGCAAGAGTTCCCGTTGCTCTATACACTTGCCAACACAAGGCATTGCCGACTTTCTTATTTTGGCCATTTGATGGGTGTGTGGCAATATTTTATTATGGTTTTAATTTGCATTTCTCTGATGTTGAAGGCTGTTGGGTGCAGAGTATTAATTAGCCATCCAAACATCTTCTTTCGTGAGGTGCTCACTTCTTCAGGTCTTCTGCCCATTTTTTCTGGTGGGCAATTTATCTTTTGCTTATTTGTTTATGGGAATTCTTGCATATTCTGATTTTGAGTTGTAGGTTGGCCATCTGTGTAGCAAAATATCTTCTTCCCTTTTGTGACTTTGTTGTTTCACTCTTTAGTATCATTTTGAAATATTTTCAAATTTATAGAAAAGTTATGAGAAGAGAAATAACATTAAGAATTTTATTACAGCCTTTATCCGGATTCACTATTTTTCTTTCTTCCTTTTTGTGGCATTGGGGATTGAACCAGGGTAAATTCACCTTCTGTTCAGATGTCACCTCATTTGCTTTATCATCTGCACCCTCTTCTCACACCTACACAGACGCACGCAACGCCCACAAATGCACACACCCCACGCCCACACGCGCGCACACACACATACACACTCTTTGAACCATTAGGCAGTGCGTTGCATACACAAGGACCCTTATTCACAAGTAGGTCAGAGTTAAGTGTCTGTTTCCCAAGACTATCCTCTCCCATGACCGCACGACAGCTTCCTCCTTCCGTCAATTTAACACTGATGTGTTGCGTTCCTTGTCTGTCTGATCTACTCTCTGTGTCCCGTTTTTTTCAGTTGATCTAATAACGTGCTTGGTAGCGTTTTCCCTTCTGGTAGAGAATCCCGTCTAGGATGAGGCATTGTACTCGGTTGACATGTCTCTTTAGTCGCCTTTAATCAGGAGCCTTTCCACAGCCGTTCTTTGTCTTTTATGACATTGACATTTTGAAGAATACAGTTCCTCCCCCTCTTCCCTTTAAAATAGAATGCTCCTCGTCTTGTTTGTCTCATATTTTATCATGATTAGAGGAAATATCGCCTTGCCAGCTAGAATTGCATGTAAATGATGCTGTGTCCTTCTTGGGGTCTCACATCTGGAGCCACACGGTGTCCTTCCTTAATGATGTGGCTTGTGATCACCGGGTCAATGTGGTGTCCAGTTGCTTCTTTGTATAGTTATGTTTTTCCCCCTTGTAGTTAATAAGCATGCGGTGGGCTTAATACCATGCAAATACTCCTCTCCTCACCCAAGTTTTTCCGACATAGCATCTACTGATGGTTCCTGTCGGAACCCGTCTTCACTATGTGGTTCCAAAAGCACCTTCACCTCTAGATCCCCTTCTGCCTTCACCAGCTGGCTCCACGCTGTAAGCAGGAGCTCTCCTTTTGAACCTATTTGATTTGAATGCCACCTAACTTAATGGATTTTTCCATTATAGTTAATGCATTTTGTGTCCAGTTTAAAAATGTTTGCCTATCTCAAGCTCTTGAAAACATTCTCCCACAGTTTCTTCTAAAAGCTTTATTATCAGACTTTTGACCTGTAGGTCTATGATCTGTCTGGGAGTGTTTTGTTCATGAGGTGGCATAGGGGTTGCTATGGCTCAAATATGTCCCATGAAGCATGTGCTGGAAATAGTCCCCAAGGCCAGGTGTCTGCTTCCACGGCAGGCTAAACACTGTTACTGTGGGAGTGGGCTGGGTATCTCAGAAGTGCGTTTCTGATAAAAAGGGTGAGTTCTGCTCCTTTCTCTCTCTCTTGCCCTCTGCCTCTGTGTGGGATGATGCAGCACGGATATCCTCGCTAGATGCCAGCACCAGGCTCTTGGACTTCCTAGCCTTTCGAATGATGAACCAAATAAACCATTGTTGGTAATCTACCCCATCTGTGGTCACCTTGTATAACCGTAGAAAATGGGCTAAGACAGGAGTCCAGCTGAACTTTTTTTATATGGAAATCCCATTGACCCAAGTGTCTTTATGAACAATTTTTATGTACAAAGGAAATGTACAAATACTTACCCCCTTTAAAAGAGTCAAAGGCCAGGAGCGCTTAATCACTTAATCCTCTACCCTATATATATATATACATACATATATATATATAAATATTTTATTTTGAGACAACATCTTGCTAAGTTGCTTAGGGCATTGCTAAATTGCTGAGGCTGGCCTTGAACTTGCGATCTTCCTGCCTCAGCCTCCTGAGGTGCTGGGATTACAGGTGTGCACCACTGCGCCTAGCCAACCTGCTTTTATTACTTGGCAATGAGTCTTGGGTCACTTCTCGTGCTGGTACTGGTAGATTTCCAGGATTCTTTTAAACAGTTGTACTGGATTATGTGTTATGTGTGTCTTGTGTGAGAAACTGTGTCAAAGTACACATTTGATGCAGCTCTGTTCATTAGTATGAATTTTTAAGTTGGCTCTAATTTGTGGTTTTGCTGCCCTCTGACTTTTAGGCTCAGGGTGCGAGCACTGGCTGGGTGGAGCCACGGGGGAACTAGGAACACTCCAAGAGAAGCTGCAGGGGGCCCTTGAGTCTGGAAGGCACTAGGCTGGACCAAGGTCAAGCCAAATGGCTCAAAGAGGCTGGGTGGCCTGCCTAGGCTCTGGGTTAGTTAGAGGCCAAGCAGATCTGGAAGCCCAGATCCTGGGATGCCAAGCCCATGCCCCTGCTCTTCAGGTGGTCTTGCCCAGGGCACAGCAGGTGTCCCAGGATGTCCACAGCGCTGACACTGCCCTATCCTCTTCCTGGCCTACCTCCCTCCCAAGCTGGGCAGACGTCTACTGGCTGCTCCCACTCCCAGCAGGCCCGTGGAACCCCTCAAGGGGTCAGAACCTCACTTGAGTTCCAGAGCCCACCCTGAGCCTCCATTTGTTTAAAACTCCCCCGTTTCCAAGATCCCCCTTCGGGACAGGCAAGAACAAATTTGGAAGGGAGAGAAGCTGCAGCCCTTAAATCACATGTTGGGCAAAATAATCAAAGAATCTTCCCAAAATTTGTCAACGGCGGCGCTGGGCCTGGCTGTTCAGTAATGACTCCCTCTTGATGACAGATCTCGAGAAAATGCGTTTTGGAAGCAATCAGTATATGCTGAATAGGATCCTATTTTACAAGCATTTTATCTACTCTTAAGGACACGGGAGATGAGGAAAACAGATAAGCCTCTCTATTAATATTGATTAGACCATTATATATCTGAAAAAGAGATTTTAGTCAGAGATGATTGCATCTCACCAGAGCAGCCTGCCTTCTGAATCGAATCGCTTAATCTGCTGCTCGGCACCAGGGGTGTGGGGACAGAGGCACGCTGTGCTCCTTCACGCTGGGCAGCAGAGGCAGGAGAGGGACACCGGGTGAGGGTGGAGAGGAACTTGCCACTTACGTGCTTTCTTACCAGCCCCACAGAGGGCTCCAGCAGAGGAAGATCAAAAAAGGAAGCAGGATTGAGGTTAGACTTCGGGAACGACTGCCTACTTCTAGAAAAGTTCGGAAGCTGAAGCCAGAGCACCTTGTTTTCTGGGATGGTTTTAAAAACAAGAAATATAATCCAAAGTCATGAAAATGTTCACCTTTGCTAGTTATCAAAATAACCAGCTTCCTACAATGAAATATTTTCGCCATCAGACTTGCAAAAAAAAAAAAAAAATGTAAATCCCAACATCCAGGGCTGGTGAACTTATAGTGAAACTGCATTCTTGTGTGCTGTGAGTGGAAGTGGAAGTAAGGACAGGCTTTTATTTATTTATTTTTCATATTTATCTTTTTTACAAAATTAATTTTAAATCAGTATGAAGAGCTGTACATATTAGTAGGGTAACATGAGATTCCAGAATTCAAGTTCTTTGGAAAAGAATTTGGCGACATTGATCCATGATCTGCTTTCAGCCAAGCCCCAGCCAGGTTAGGACCTGGGTAGATAGTATTGAGTGAAACTCAGTCTTTGCCAGGACAGAGCATACCATTCAACAGGGAAACTGAAGATTAAGAAGTGAAAGGGGAACTAAATATTTACAAAATGAGAAGAGCCTTAAAGGAAATAAAAAGGTGCTGGGGGGAGGGAGGGAGGTGGGTTTGAGCTTGAGTCAACAATGGTAAGAATGAGTCACAAGAAGAGGAGAACAAGGTTCTGGCAGGTGGAACAGCATGTGCAAGGGTCCTGTGGTAAGAGGCCTTTTGATGAACTGAGCAGAACCCTGTGAGGGAGGCATGGTGGGAAGCAGCTGGAGGAGTGGGTGGCTGGTGTGCCCTCCTGCCAGGGGAGCCTGCGGGGTATTCTGAAGGGTGACACACACTATTGGCTGTCACTGTTTACAGAGGTTGCTCCAGCTGTTTTGACAATAGTTCCAGGCATAATAGAGAAAGCAGCAAGGTGTTAGGATGCAGTGACCGTGAGAGATAACGGTGGCTGAGATGAGGGCTTCAGCAAGGAGGTGTGTATCCAAAACCTTACAGAGGTTTAAACTCTCGGGAACAGCTAGGCCACCACGGGGGATAATCAGATGCACACAGACTTATGTATAACTGCCCTCATTATGGTTTTAGTGATAAACCCAAAGACTGGAAGCAATGGAATCAGTCACAAGGAGAGGGCTGGGTAAACGATGCTCAAGTAAACAAGGCTGCCACGTGCTTAGGAGAATGATTGTTTTAGAAGCAGATTTACCAACACAGAAAAACGCTATGTCGTATCTTACTTGGAGATAAAATCAGGATACAAATCTCAATATGATGCTGGTGGAAGAAAATCATTTTCTTTTTCTGTTTAAATGCAATGCCAAAATGTTGATGGTAACTCTTTCTGGCTGACCTATGGTCAGTTTGAAATTTTTTTCTACATTTCAGTGTTCCCCAAATACCTTATAATAAGAACATAGTTTTCTAATTAAGCAAACAAAAAAAAAAAATTTTTTTTTTTTTTTTTGCAGTACTGGGAATTGAACCCAGAACCTAGTACCTTTCATGCAAGTGCTCTACCGCTGAGCTACATCCCCCCAAAAAGTCATTTTTAAATGATAGGGTAAATCTCTCTAGGAGAGGCAGGGGTATGGAAGGAAGGAAGGTGAGCTGAAACCAGTGTTAAATCAGCCTCTTCAGCAGAGACCCTCTTGCCCTGAAGGTTCCTCCAGAAACCTGCTCATCTTTCTCCCCATCACTTGGAAAGGTTCTCGAGGGCCTCAACAGTAAGCCTTCTTAGTCCATTTTGTATTGCTGTAACAGAGCACTACAGATGGGGTAAGCTATAAAATAAAAAGATCTTGTGCGTTTCTGGAGGTTGGGCCGAGGCTGAGGGCCCACATCTGGCAAGAGCCTTCTTGCTGTGTCATCCTATGGTAGAAAGCAGAAGAGCAGCATGTGTGTGAGACATCAAAAAAGCCCACCAGGAGCCACGAGTCCTGTTATAACCAGCATTAATCCATTCATTAGGGCAGAGCCCTCTGGCTCCTATCACCTCTTGAAGGTCTTACCTCTTTTTTTTTGGTACCAGAGATTGAATCCAGGGGCACTTTACCACGGAGTCACATGTCCAGCCCTTTTTAATATTTTATTTAGAGATAGGGTCTCACTGAGTTGCTTAGGGCTTTGTGAAGTTGCTGAGGCTGGCTCTGAACTCGTAATCCTCCTGCCTCAGCCTCCGGAGCTGTGGGGATTACAGGCGTGTGCCACCGCACCTGGCCTTGAAGGTCCCACCTCTTGATACTTACATGGGGGATTGAATTTCCAGCATGTGCTCTTTGGGAGACACTTTCAAACCCTAGCCTGTGGGCTATTAGGCACTGTGATAAAATACTTGAGGAAATCAACTTAAAAGGAGGAAAGATTTATTTTGACGTGCAGTTTCCGTCCATGGTGGCTTGGCCCCATCACTTTGGGACGGGGAGAGGCAGCCCATCCTGGTGGGAAGCACGTGGTAGAACAAAGCTGTTCGTCTCATGGCAGCAAGAAGTGGAGACAGGAGGAGGAGGAGGGGCCTCAGCATCCCCCTGAAGGGACATTCCCAGTGGCCTCATCTCCTCTCTGTCCTCACCTCCTGAGAGCTGCACTACCTCCTACTAGTGCCACAGGCTGTAACCAAGCCTTTAGCACAAGGCCTTTAGGGGACATTTAAGATCCAAACCACAACCTGAGAGTCTCCCCGGATCCTTCCTTCTTCTGTTCCAGCCTCCCAGCCACCAGCAGGTGCAGATTCCCCTCTTCACCCCCACACGGGGCCCTGGCCCGCCTGCGCATCATGGCTGGTGGCATGGTGGCAGCAGCTGGGCTTTGAGGTCTCCCTGTTTCTATCCTCATCTCTCCTCTGCTCAGCATCCCCTCCCCAGCCAGAGAGACGTGTTAACATGCTAGCCGATCACGTCACTCCACGGATGAGGATAAATCCAAACCCTTCACCACGGCCTGCAAGGTCTTATCAAATCCTCTAATAGAAAAGAAATGGAAATTTAAACAATGAAACATTATTTTGCTTTCAGGTTGGCAAAGATTTACAGAAATGAGAATGGGAGCGAGTTGGGTGAGGAGGAGGTGGAACCGTGCTCTGGGCCCGAGGACCTCCGGCTGCCCCAGTAGTCAAGGTCCGGGAGAGGAGTCTGACCAGGAGACTAAGAAGCAGTCGGTGGAGAGGGGACAACGAGGCCTGCAGGGGTCAGGGAGGGCCAGAGAGGGAATGCTTTGGGTGAGAAGGTGCCCGCTTGGGTCAAAGGCTACTGAGAGGGCCAGTCAGATGAGGACGGAGAACTGAGTGCAGCTTTGGCCACAGTGGTGCCTGGGGTGGTGGGAGGGAAGCCATATTGCAACAAAAACAGAGGAGAGAGAGCCCCGTGAAGGGGGACGGAGAACACGTGTGTGGGTGAGTGTGCATGTGTGTGCACATTTGTGTGTGCTGGGGTAAGCATGGCAGTTGATGAGATCCTGAGGTGAGACCAGCCTGAGGAGAAGTCTAGAAGAAAAGGAGAGCTTGGGAGGGGGCCTGTTGGCAGGGAGGGTCCCCAGATCCCTTCTGAGGGGCTAGTGGGTAGCAGCAAGTGACAAAGAAGGAACTCCAGGAAGCTGTGATATTTGCTAACTGTCCCCAGGGGGATAGGCCCAGCTTAAAACTCATTAGAAAAAGCAAAGGAAGGAGCCAGAGAGAGCAGGGGCTGGTTTTAGGTGACAGCTAATTCCGGGGCCTTCTTATTTCCCAGGTAGGTAGACTGCTTTGATCACGGCCTTAGGGGAACACAGTTCACATAGGGGTGTCTAATTTTGCATCTGTTTGGGGATTCTCTGCAGGAAGAATGAGCCGGTGATGTAAGGGTCCTACAAGAGAAGATAAATAAGCCACACATACGTGTGTGTGTGTGTGTGTGTGTGTGTGTGTGTGTGTGTGTGTCCAGTTCCAGTTGGGAGGGAAAGTAAGGAGGCCCAGGACCCCTGTTTTGAGCCTATTGGTTTGGATAGGGTAGTTAGATAGAGACATGGGTTGGGCTATTATTTGGGGATCAAAAACAGTAATATACGTTGTTTTGGTGTTTAAAATCATGCACGTGGGGAAGCAGCACCTAAGAAAACTCCTTTCCCTACCAATTGTGTTCAACTTTTCTTTGCAAATCCTGCTTAGAGCTGCCGCCTCCATGAAGCCTTGCTCCTGACTGTGATCTGTCCTGTCTTTGGGCCTATTGGCTTTGGCAGACTCTGTCATTGCCAAGAGTAGATGTTTATGCTCAGGTGTCGAGAGGCTCCTCACCTCTCTGGGCCTCAGACCTTTTAGCTATATAAGGGAACGAGGTTGACTCTGGCTCAGGAGTCCTGATCCTAAGGGTGCACAGGTAGTGTGGGGACGGGGATGAGCGGTGGACACTCCTGGGGGTGCCAGGAATGTCTATTATCTACAAGATGTTAGGTGGACCTTGCCATGGTTACCAGCTGTGACTTCACAATGGTCCCTAAGTCAGGAACTGTTAATATCACCCCTTTACAGATGCTTACAGATAACAAATGAGTTGTCCATGGTCTGTCTGTAAGAAATGGCCAAGTTGTATCTGACGATTGCTTGGCCTGGGCAGGGGCCAGCACTGTGGTGCATTCTCCCAGGGTTAGCAAGGGGCTTCTGGAAGGTTCCCTTGCCTCTCTGATCTCTTGCTTTTCTCTGTCTTTGCTCTGTTTTTCTGGCCTTCGAAACTCCCAGGGTTCAGAGTCACACACTGTCTTTTCTGTAGGTCAAGCACCGAAACATTAAATTCCTGCAGGGCCAGGCAGTAATTAAGTGCAAGGGGAAGTGGCCAGAGTGAGTGCAAACACGTCTGTTCCCTGAGTGGTGGCAACTGCCACTCCTGCAGAGCTCTTGTCTCTTAAGGGGCAGCGGCTTCTCGGCTCTGGCCGGTTGCTACCTCCTGGAATTAAGGCTCAGTATTATCAGAAGCTCTGATCTTTCAAGAAGCTAAAATCTCTTGAATTTTAAAAAATGGGTCCAAATGGTTTGTTCTGAGCCATATTTTAAAACAATATGCAAATAAATAAATAAAATACATGAACAGCCTGAATGTTGCTCTGTTGAGTGACAGGCTTGCCACTCCTGAAATCTGATCTCACCCCTGCCTTGCTCCAGCCAAGCTCAGGTGAAAGTTTCATCTGCTCTGGGCACTCAGGACACAGATGTGTCTGCCTTTAGGTGGGATCATGGCTGGGCAAGCTTGTTTTAGAGCGGGATTCATGTTTCCCAGGAGAGGCCCTCCACCCCCATCTCCCAGCACACTTCCTCATCTTCCAAGGGTGGAGCAGATGTTGACAAGAATTGGTTCCAATTTCAGATCTCTCTGAGTTGGTTTCTAACTGGGCTTTGGACAACAATGTGAGATGGCAACCATCAGGAACAGCGGCCCCTTGAATGAATGTCCTTCATCCTCAAATTTCTCCGAGAGGGTTGTAGTGACTGGGGCCATGTGGATATTCAACAAACATTCAAATCTGAGCAAGAACCAGTAGAAATCAGAGACAACAAAACAGAGTCACAAGGTCTTCAGATATTGGAATCATTATACATAGACTGAAACAACTGTGCTTACCTTGTTCAAACAAACAAACAAACAAACAAACAAACCAACAAACAAATCCAAAACAGCCTGAAATTTTCAACAGAGAACTGGAAACTATAAAAATATAACATATTTTTGAAGGAATGCTAGAACTGAAAAGAGAATAGCTGAAATTAAGAATTCAACAGATTGGTTTAATAACAGATTAGACATAGTTAAAGAGAAAATTACTAACTTGGGATCTAGGTCACAGGAAACTATTCAGAGTACAGCATTGAGAGATAAAAAGATGAAAAATACATAATGGAGGATAAAAGACAGGGAGGACAAAATGAGAAGGTGCAGTTTATATTTAATTGAATTCTTAGAGAAGTGAATAAAGAGGAGAGAAAGAACAGGGTAGAAGAAATATTTCAGTGTTCTATAATGGAAGAAAGACATCTGCCTATACTTCAAGAAGGCTTCAAAAGTGGATTTATCTGTACCAGACACAGGAAGGATCAGTCATTCACTGGGGCAAAGCGTTCAGAAACTCATACTTTGCAAATTACTAGGCCTAGAGGGGAACTGAGCCATAGAGCCCTGCCTGGGGAAAATGGACATTGGAGAAGGGATGAAAGTAAAGTTTTCAATAACTTCCCTGATGAATTTATTAATTAATTCATTTACTTATTTATCAACTCAATGCCTATTTGTTGAGCACCTACCAGGGTTGAATCCCCATAACTTAGAAAATGGAAAGTCTTACTATTATGAGAAGATGTCTGTCCTTGAATAAAGCAACATGTATAGAAGTTTAGTGTTTTGGAGCCCAGAATTGGCATGATTCTTAGAGGTCTATGGCGATGGTGTCTATGCTGAGTGTGGGGACAAAGGCAGTTTGATGGGAAATGACTCAAACTAGGACCTGGGAAGTCATGGACCCATCTCTGAAGATAGCCACAGAAGGCAATTTCATTCCAAATAAGCTTTCTTATACTCTGAGTAGGATTTGTAGTTTCTAAGAACCTGACCAACTTAATGTCATTTGTATTTTATTCATTTTCCAGCAATTTCAGTAAAATATATTGTAACAAATTGAGTGTGCCTAAACTTTACTAAAAGGAAGACACAAAGGAATCAGTGTGCAGACGTGGGCTACAGACAGAAGTGGCAGAGCAGCCCTGTGGAAGTCACACATGGCAGTGGCAGTGGGTATGCAGGATGGCATGTCATGGTACAGTCCAAGGGGACAAAGCTGGGACTTGGACCAGCTTGGACTACTTGAGCTGCATGCAAACTTGGGCTTTGGCTTTCCTTATGAAGCTCAAATTTTTGGGCACTCTACCCTCTTAAAGCCCCTTACCAGGAAAGTGCCCAGACAACATACTCCATGCAAATTCAGGGGATTCATGGATCCTAATCCAAAATCCTTTAATATATCCATTACTTTGCTATACTTTTGGGAAGCTGAGGTCTTGCTGGTGGTGATTTGTGCAAATTCACACAGCTGGTGCCTGAGCCAGGTCGCTGCCCCTGGCATCTTGTCTTTGCCTTCTCCCCACCCACCCCACCCTCTGCAGCTCTGTAGGGTGCAGGGGCACTGCTGTATTTTGTGTGAGGTGACACTCCCACTGGGCATCCTGTGGGAAAGGCAAGCCCATTAGGCCACCCGGGGTGCAGAAAGGTTGCCCAGGTATTTGCAGGGAATGTCACTGGATGGAGGATCCACAAAGGACACCCCTCTGGAGGAAGGGATCCCTTCCCGAGGGCCTGCGAGGTCAGTGCTAGCTGCTTTTTGACTGAAGATCTAGATGGAATAGGGTGCGGACAAAATTACCTTGAGGGAGCTGCTTCCTAGGACATGTTCCCTCCTCTCCCTTATCAAATAGGTCTCCAGCATAGCCCAGGAGTCGGGAGACTGCCCTGATTTCCAGTGTGCCTTAGCCAGGCCTCATCCCTCCTGGAAGCCACCAAGCTTGGGGGACAAGGGGACCCTGACCCCAGTTCTATGGTACTAATTTCCCTCTGGGGTCCAGCCTCTCTCCTTTCTGTGTTTCTTCTCCCTTCTGCCGTCTTCCCTCTCTGCCGCAGGGAGAGCACAGAGGAGGTGGGGAGTACCAGCGCCACACACCCAACCCTCATTTTCTTTCAAGAAAAAAATTATGATTATTAAAGATTTAATCTTCAGTCTAAAAATACTGCAGTGTGAATGCTTCTGTTCCCCCAATCCCCTTCCCTCTCTCCCCATCATCTCCCTTTCTTAATCAGCGCCACTGATCACTGCACTGGGGGGCAGGCATGGAAGGTACTGGGTTCTGTAGCAGCTGATAGGAGAAGTGGAATGAGGGAGGTGCAGTCAGAGCTGCTGCTGGAGAGAGGCAGCCCAGGTAGGTGGTGTCCCTGGCTTGCTCTGGCCAGTATGCCCTGTGGGAGGGTGGGGCGGAGGCAGCCTCAGCTTCCTCTACAGAATGGCGAGCAGTTTCCGGCAGGCTGAGCTGAAGGTGTGCATCTTCCTGGTGAATGTCTGATTTGCAGTTTATTGATTCCATTTGCCACAGTATTTTCCTTAAATATTTTTTGAGTCTAATGCACACCATATACACCCATAATGGCTCTAGCTAACCTTGTTTTTCTGCAGAACCAATAAAGTAATTTGAATGAGATGAAATTGAACTCAGAGGCATGAAGAGAGGGTGGCTGGAGATGTGAGCTGGGAGCAGGGTGTGGGCTTGAGATGAAAAAGAGGGGGGCAGATGGGGGCGCAACAGAGCACTGTGTATTCGGAGAGGTAGGAGATAATGGCAAAGAGAGAGGAAGTTAGAATAAGGAAACATGGAAGGGAGACAATGAAGGGAGAGGAAAAGGGAAGGGACAGAAAGATAAGGCTCGGAGTGCACTTGCTGGCAGTTTTGTGTGACCTTAGGGCTCTGGATGAATTGAGTCTATGCGTGATCCTCGAATTACTCAGGAGTTTCCAATTCTAATCTCTTTTCTCTCTTACCAAACCTTTTATGAGAAAAGCAAAAGAGACACCTGTGTAGATAACACCATCTGCCTCCCCAGAGCCTAAGCACCCATCTCTAAATGTATAGCAGCCAGCTTATGTGGGTAAGACTACTCCTGGGTTGGTCTTTAACTGGCCTAAACCAATCACAGCATTCTTATTCCTCTGACACCAGTGATTGAGGAAAAGGCATGTAACCCAGGACCAAGCCAATCAATGCATAGGATTCTTCTGGCCATGGTGATTGGTTCAAGAGCTACCTTGTGGTATAAGTTGGACCAAGCAGAAAATTGGTCCTATCAGAAAGGGAATTTTGTTAAAAGTTGACGTAAGTAAAGCCTTCTAATCTCCTTGGTTATGAAAAAAGAAGCATGGGGCATTAGACCTGCAAGAATGAAGAAATTCAGTCTGAGAATAAGGCTGACACATTAGGAGAGGAGAGTGGAGAAAATCACAAATAAATGGAACTCAGTCATCAGGGACATCACAAATCTCTGGATCAAACTCACCCTGAAGCTGACATCCCTCTGGATGGTCTAATTACATGAGCCAGTACATTGTTTTGCATTTAAGTAATTTTGAATTGGCTTTTCTGTTACATGTAGTTGATAGTGTACTAATTAATATAGTGTTTGAAAATTGGATCCCTCTGTTCTTCTAATTCTAGGCCTCATGGAAGCTCTCTCAGAGTGTGTCCTAGGCCTGTGGTAGGCAGGGTTCTAGGGGAGTACAGGGATCACTGAAGCTTAGCTCAGTGCCTAGGGGCAGGGATGTGGCTGGTAGGAGAGGAAAGGATGGAGGAGCAAAAGACCAGAGAATCCACATCCTGGATGGTCAAGCTTTTTGCAGCTGGGCAAACACCACCTCTGCTTGGCCCCAAGTCAGCCTTTGAAGCAGCTTTCGGCTCCAAGTTCAAGTTCCTCAACCTGGCCTCACAGGCTCATCTCCTGCAGCTGCCAACCGGGCCCTCA
Organism: Tamias sibiricus; assembly: GCA_025594165.1. Lineage (NCBI taxonomy): Eukaryota > Metazoa > Chordata > Mammalia > Rodentia > Sciuridae > Tamias > Tamias sibiricus. The sequence goes on from CM046657.1 coordinate 113,462,897, forward strand.
CTCCTCCCTGAGCACACACCCCTGCACACCTGCTGTAGGCTTCCTTTCCCTAGAATAGCTCTCTCACATCTGTCTTTTGGGTCTCACCCATCTTTCAAGTCCTGCCTCAGTGCCACCTGTAAAGCCGCCCCTGACTTTAATAACCCTCAAACACCCTCCTCCAGCTGGGGCATCATCAGAATCTGTATGAAGTGAGGGTGGGGAGTGGCCAGGGAGAAGCATATCTTGAAAAATCAACATGTCTATTGTTTTTGCGCACAAAATTGCTGAGAGTGAAGTTAACAAACTGTTCTTGACTAGTGGAATTATATAGTAGATGGTGAGAGAAAGCATTTCTAGGGTCATGGGTTAAAAAAAATGTTGAGAATTCTTGCTCTAATTGATGAGCCCTCTTCCTTGTTTGACCTCCTAAGGGCCCTTGCTCCTTTCCTGTGGCACTCTCTGGGTCCTGTCTTCCACTGCAGTTATTTGTCTATTGATCTAGCTCTTACACTGGGTCAAAGAACCACGGACCGCTAGAGCTGGGCGGGCCCAGGGAGATCAGGGCTGCAGGGATCCCCCACCTGTTCCCCAGTTGCCCCTGACCGATGGGGCTGACCTTTGCATTATGCTCCTAAAATGATTTTAAAAATCTGGGTTTGAAAGCTGTCACCCTCACCTTTCTTTTGTGTTCAAGAAAGCATAAATGAAAGTGTATGCCTCTGGAACAAAGAGGTCACTGCTTGGCTCTTTTTAAAGACCTTAGTGAAACTATGGTCTTGACAGCCTAATTTGTAGAGATAAAATGCTTTCCTGCGTTTGTGAAGCAATGCTGTGCATGACCAGAGCAAGCTGGGAGGTCTGAGCAGAGATCTGGGTTAGAGTGTGGGGAAGAGACGTGGGAAGGAGCCTCCTGTCCCTCAGCCATGAAGAGCACCTCCTGTCTCCCTGGGAGTGAGGGGGGGTGCTCTGAGCATCCTTGCTCCCCCATGTCACCACCAGTGGGGTCAGACTTCAGGGTAGAGGTGAGAGAGAGACAGCTGTGGGGACCCTGAGCATGTCAGGGCTTGTGCCCTGCTTTCTCAGTGTGAGGTGAGGGCAAACTTCCCGGAACAGGTGCAGGTTTGGGTGGCCCATGGTCAAACATGGCACAGCTCTGATAGAGGGTTGGACAGCAGGGTGGGGGTGGGGGTTGGGTGCCCTATGTCTTGCACAATGGAGAGTCCTGAAGTTCCCGAGTGTCCCTTAGATGGGATGGCAGGAGTGCTAAAAGAATTGGTGCATGGAAGAAGCCTGGGTCAGGATGAGGAGGCCATGTGAGTGGAGACGGTGGCAGTGGCTGGGGCCTTCATATAGGGGTGACATTGGGATCCCATAAAAGGTCAATTTGCACCCAGAGGACACAGGGTTGGACATCCAGGGACAGGTGGTCTGGGGGATATGTCACAGAGGCCAACCATAACCCAGAGACAGCATATGGGCAAGGGGCTGCTCTGCCACCCCCAAGGTAATCCAAGGAAGGAGGATGGACTAAATGACACCAAAAGGGACTTGATCTTGTTTTCAGCTGAGTTACTATTCACTGGCAAATTTCCCCTCCCCTCCCCTTTTCATAACCCCCCAGGCCCTCTGAGCTCTCTGTAGAAATGGAGAACTGGATCAGGAAGTGACTGGTTATGGAAGATAGTTACTTTGTCTTACCCATTTGAGTTGTCGGTGTACATTCCACCCTATCCTGTGGCGATTAGAATTTTGATGAGGCATGACTGACAACCTCAGGGCTCTCTGGGAATGTGTGTTGGGCAATCTGACCTAGCCTGGGAGATGAGGAAGGGCTTTCCAGAGGAGGTGATATTTAAGTGGGATCCTGGAAGACGCTTAGAAGTTAAAGTTAATGGGACGTAAAGGAGTCCGTGTTCCAGCGAGTGGCTGACCTTTGCTTCCTCATCCTGTATGAAGAGCCCTCTAGAGTCTCCCAGAGTGGGCTGCCTCATCTCCCAGCCAGGGCCAGGAGCAAGGGGACATTTCCCAGAGGCCTGGATAGCTCACTTTGTGTGCCCTTTGCTGGAAAGAGGTGGAGGCGGAGGGAGCCTGGATCTGAGCCCTGGCCAGGCCTCCTGACAGCTCATTTTCCCTGGGAGTTTGTCCCTTGACCTTCCAGTAATAACAGCCCCCAGCACCTTACGGAGGCTCCCAGACTTTTGCCATCTGAGCAGGAATAGAGCAGGGGACTCACAGCCCTCCTGACCCCTGCCAGTCCACATGCCCTGCCGTTCAGCCAGGAGCGGGTGCGTGGGGTTGGCCACTGCGCTTAATGGCCAGGAAAGGAGGCGATCGCGCATCTTCCATCTGCCGGCTGAAAGCCTGTGCGGAGGAAGCCCATTAGCGGCCACGATTCCTGTGCCAGCCTCAATTAGACCAAGCAGGAGCAAAGGGCAGCGTGGGCAATAGATCTGCAGCCAGGCAGGATGGAGAAGGCTTCCCTTCCTCTGCTCTGGGGTCTCTGCAAAGGCTGGGTGCCCAGGAGAGCCCAGGGTGCGGGATAGGTAGCATTTGGGGGTGAGGGGAGGCAAAGAGAAAGAGGCAGGTATTCGCCGGCTTCTCACTCTGGCTTTGAAAGAAAATGTTCCAGATTGGAATCAAAACCACAGCAGCCCGAGTTCTTGCTCATTGAAAGCATCTGGACCCGGGCTGAGTGTGAGCAAATGGATTGCAGTGCACGAGGGCAGGGGAGGGCTTGCCAGGAAGCCCATCCCCAGGCTGGCGGGCAGGGTGGGAAGAAGCGAGGGCTACAGCCCGTGTTGGCCTCAGCCTGGGCCCACAGGCAGTGGCCGTGAGGGGATTTTGGAGGCAGCAGCATATTGGGTATGCAGCTGCCAAGGTCACGGTGCAGTTCTCCTGGGAACGTGGGGACTCCTGAATCTCTCAAGAGCCCCTGTGGCAGTGCTAGGAGGGTGGGCCAGGCGCTGCCTGTGAGGGCGTCATCTCCGCCTAGAGCAGCCCCCTCTTCAGGGTGTCTGTCCCTCGTGGCAGTCCAGGGGAGAGGCTGCCAGATAAAAGCAGGACATCTGGTTGAATCTGAATTTCAGATAAGCAACAAAAAGTGTTTAGTATAGGTACATCCCATGCGACATTTGGGACATACTTACTCATTGCTTATCTAAAATTCAAATTTAACTGGGAACTCTGTATTTCTATTTGCAAGATCTGGCAGCCCTTCGGGGTGATGGGATATCTCTTTCCAGCACGGGGTCTGCAGACTCTCCGGGGGAAGGAGGCTGTAGTAGGCTGACCCCTGGTTCTCTGTCCTGGGCCTGTCCTGAGAATGTGAGGACCACTTTGGGAAGTCATCTGAGATGTGGTTGATTCTGATCAGTGTCCTCATACCAGCCATGATGGGGGAAACTGCTTCCTGTTCTGAGCTCTGGTGGACAAGAGGGGTAGGGCCCAGGTGCCCAGGAGCACTCCTTCCCCAGCTTGGCAAAGCCCAGAGCATCTTTTGGATTCCTGTGGCTTGCGCTCTGGCGCCCTCCCCTCCGTTGGCCCAGGAGGTGGCAGGCATTATTCCCAATCAGACTCCCTTGTGCCCTGATGAGGGAGTGCTTAGGCGTCTATCTTGGGCACTTCTAAGCACTGGTGTTCAGCTTCCTGACACAGGGGCTGCTGCCCTCCAACCTCTAAATCAAATCTTCCAGAGGCCTGGGAAGCTTCGTGGAGTGGGCCACGAAGCTTCGTGGAGTGGGCCACGAGATAGGATGGTGGTGGTGGGGGGCGTTAATGTTCCAGCGTTCAGCCCTGGACACTCTCATGATGGGGAAACCAAGCAATTCTCTGGACCCAGGCTGGGGAGTGGTGCTAATTTTTATTTCCTCACTTGCAGCATGGAGCTCTTGGCCTGCCACCTGGCTGGGGCTTGGGACAATCAGATCAGGGGTGAAAATGTATGAAAATGGGCTGAGGAGCGGGGATAAGGCGTTTGAACAGGCCAAGTCCTCTTTAGGCTGATGGGGGAGGTCTTCAGGTGCAGGTAGGAGCATGGGGCAATGACAAACCTGTGGAGTTCATTATGCACCACTGCAGAGTCCCTCATGTCCACCCGAGACACGTTTAAATATATTTCTCTTCCCACTTCCCACAGTTCATGCTCTAGGGACCAGCCTAGTTTTTTCTTCCTTTCTTTTTTTTTTTTTTTTTTCTTTTTCTTTTTTGTTCTAAATAGTCATACGTGACAGTACAATGCATTTTGATACATCATACATAAATGGAGTGTAACTTCTCATTCTGCTGGTTGTACATGATGTAGTACTACACCGGTCGTGTAATCATATATGCACATAGGGTCATAGTGTCCGGTTCATTCTACCATCTGGTTTTAAATGAACAAAGAGGCAGGGCTGCAGCTTCTTCCCCGAAGAGAAGATTCCTGGGGCAGACTGCTCTCAGCAGAACAGGCTTGCTTCTGACGCCAGTCACCTCTCTGTGATGTTTTTTGGCTACTGTCTATCCTTCCTTGTCCCCAACCTGGATAAGCCTCCACTGCCTCAGGCCAATTCATAATCCTCAATTTCCTCAAAACCTGCTGAAAATGGATGTCTTGTTGGAACTGCTCCAGATCAGCTGTGCTTGGCATGAAGGCTGCCGGCACTTCCCTCAGCTCCACATCCCGGCGTCGATCCCGGGTTTCTGGGTGTCTTCCTTTTCTGGAGGCTAGATTCTCCCCTTCCTTTTCCTCTCATGCGCAAAGCACAGTTCCTTTCTCAGAGGGTGCCTGATCCTCAGAGGCAACTTGCTGTCTTTGGATTTGAGAATCAACCCTTTCCTACTGGATGTCCTTAGCCACTCTTTTAGCCCCAAATTATCAAATGGCCCTTGGCATCTCCCAGGGACCCTCCTTTGTCCCCCCCCCCCCTCAATTATGCATTCTTTGAGAGTCGGCTATGGAACTTGAGGAGTATAAATATTTATCATACTCAGGTATTCAGGGCGTCTCACAGAAGGTTGGAACAGGGGAAACTGAGGATTAAGGCTCATGTCCCCCTGCCCGCCTTCTTCTGTTGATCCGGAGGGTTGGTTAGGGACAAAATCTAGTTTGAGAGCTGCATCCTTTGAGTCCTAACGTATGAAATTTCAAAATTCCTTTTAAATTCCAGCAGAGCCTGTGTGGGGGTGAGAGGGGGCACCAAGTTGACCCTTGACTACAGCTCCAGGCCTGGGAAACCCACATCTCTTCTCTCCACTCCCTACGCCTGCTCCGCACCAACTGCACCAGGATGCAAGTTCTCCTCTGCCCACTGGGCTCCTAGAGCATAATAGAGGGCCGGGCACAAAGCCAGGACCTGGTTGGAGCTGAATCAAGACCAGGCAGCTGCCTGGGATGTCAGTCTAAGTTGGGTGCGTAACTGTCATTAGAAGTGCACCAGCTTAGAGCTGTGTGGACCTGTGTTCCTGTCAGGGTGGAGGTGTGTGGCTGGAAGGAGCCCTGAGAATCTGCTTGGGATCCAGGGGGAGGCCTCGAAGGGCAATAGCTGACCTGTCAACCACCTTTTGGGGTGGCGACCCAATCAGCTAGGGGGCTCTGGCTGTGCCAGGTGAGCATGGAGTGCAGTTTGGGACCAGAGATAAGCTGCTTAGGAAGAGGCCATGGTGTGCCACCTAGAGTCCCATCTCAGCTCTTCCCCCGCAGAGCCCTGACCTCACCTTCAAGATCATGTGGAATCATTAGTTTGAATGAGGGTCAAATTGTCACCCTGTTTGGGGCTCTCAGGCATTTCCAGAAACTTCTGAGGATCGGGTGCGGGTTCATGGTCACTCCCCCATTCTGGGCCCACATTCACCCAGCCCACATCCGCCCAGCCCTGCCCAGCCCTCCACCCAGCCAAGCTTCTCCCATGCTCCCCACTTACCCATCGCCCAGCCCTGCACACTGCCTGCCACCCATCCTCTGCCAGGTCCTTAGCAACCACTGTCTTGTGAAATCCAACGGATGCCTTGGACTTAATCCTTCACAGTCTCTCCAATTTTCAGTGCTGTGACAAGTACTTCCATCTTAAAACTTTTTTTGCCCTGGACTCATTCAATAAAGTTATCTCTTGATTCTCTTCCTTTTTCTCCTGCTAGGCTCTCTCCTCTTGACTGCCTACTCTTTACGGGGGCCATTCCCTCCTAGCACCAAGCACCCCCTTGATGCTAATCTGTTCCCCTGTTTATGTCTTTGCTCATTCAGCAGATATTTGTGGGGCACCTACTATGATTGTGCGCAGTGACAGGCAGTGCTGTGTCATGGTGAAAAGATCCCAGTTGTCCCTGTGCTTACATCCTGTGTGTGGGTGGGTGGGGGCACTATGATAAGCAGATTCATAGACAAGAAAAGCACCTACTACTGGTAAGCAGGGGAAAGCAGCATTGACGTGCGGTGGGGGGCTGTGGAGCAGCGTGGGCGCTGCTTCCAAGGTAGTCAGGGGAAGCTCTGCGAAGAGGTGAACCTTGGGAAGCCAGGGGACAGGGAAACCCTGGGCCGTAAGTCTAAGGAGCTCAGGCAGGAGGACGGACGGGACACAGGAGAGGCCTCTGCAGAGCCCCTGGACCAGGTGAGGAGCTGGGTCCCTGTTGTGGATGGAGGAGTCCCCACTGTTTCACAGGGACCTGGGCTGAGCACTCAGGCTGCTGTGGGGGAGCCAGACTGTGGGGGGCAGGGAGCAGCAAGCATAGAAACCCAGCAACCTGGGCTATTGCGGCTTCCCAGTGTCCTAAGCAAAGTGGAAGCAGCCCAAGGGAAGAGAGAAAGTGCTGGGTGTGCTTTGGATTGGGGGGATGGCAGGTCCAACCTATGGCGTGGATGTGGGCAAGGTGGGGAAGGAGATGGAAGATTCGGAATGCCTCCGGGTCTGGTCTGTCTCAGGCATCAGGATGAATGATTGGCTGTGCACTAAGCTGGCTATTTCTGGGAGGTGCTCTCAGCCTCTTTCTTTGCCCTAAAAGCTGGATGTACCTCAGACCTGTATCTTCATCCTTGCTGTACTCCTGACTTCCAGATCCATTTATACATCCATTTATCCATCCACCTCCTGGGTGTCTTCGAGCATATATATATATATATATATATATATATATATATATATGTATGTATTTGGTACCGGGTATCGAACTCAGGGGCACTTAACCACTGAGCCACAGTCCCAACCCTTTATTTTTTAAATTTTGAGACAGGATCTTGCTAAGTTGCTTAGGACCTCATTAAGTTTCTGAGGCTGGCTTTAAACTTGTGATCCTCCTGCCTCAGCCTCCTGAGCCGCTGGGATTACAGGCATGTGCCACCGTGCCTGACTCAAGCATATTTTTCACAAGACCCTTGAGTGATCATCCAATTAATTGAAGGGAAAGCCAGCCTGGGGCTTGTTCTCACCTATTCCCTCCCTGGCCCTGCTTTCTACACCCTTAGTCCCAGAGTCCTGTCAGTTCAAGCTCCTAAATGCTTCCTGGGTTTGAGCCCTACCTCTGGATCTGCCACCAGTTTCACCAAGCCACCTTCCACTCTGCAGACTGAGTGATTTAAAAAAAAATTTTTTTTTCAGAGTACAAATTTGACCATGTTGTTTTCTTTCCCCAAACTCTTCGATGACTCTCCTTGCCTTCTGGACAGTCCAAATTCCTTGGCCTCTGCATCCTTGCTGCCCACCATGTTTGGGTACCACCCTGCCCCCAAGCACAAGCCCTTGGGTTCCCTAAGCAAACCATGCCCCTTGCCCTCCAGCCTGTGCACCTTGCTGTAACTCTTTCTTGGAATTTTTCTCTCCTATACTCAGTCATCACCTTCCCATGTCAGCTGCTGTTCAAGAAAGAGCTTCATGAGCACTTCCTCTTAGAAGCCTCTTAGCTCCTTGCCTGTCCTGAGGTGAACCCACACTAAGGACACACTGAACATGCCCAAATCATCACACTCATGGGACACACTCCAAAGTGCTCTGGCTCCTGCATTCCTCATCACTGTTTGTGGCTTCCCTATACACCTGGTGTTCAAGGTCAAAATTCTTCTCTCCCAGGCTTCCCAGTCTCTCTCAGCTCTCCCACCCTTCAACTAGCCATCGAGTCTGATTCATTCTAACTCCTAAAGATGTCCCAGGTAGGTCCTATTGCTATTTTCCCCACACATAGAAATTTTCTTTGAGTGTTTTCCTGAATGTCACGACATGATAATTTGTGAAGTTTCAAGCTGTCTGCTCCTCCCTCCCCCTTTTTTTCTGCCTCCCCTTTTAGATCGAAGACTGATGGATTGGGAGTGCAGGGCGTCTGTCTGGGGAACCGTGTGTCTCTGGTGCCTAGCAACATCTGACGCCGGTGGGAACTCAGTGTTTCTTGGATGAACTGTGTGTGCCCTGTCCGGTCCCCTAAAAGTGCCAGGTTCCCACTTGTCCTCCCCTGTCCCTGCCCCTCACCTGGTTACCCTGCCTTCAACCTCCAAATCCCAGTGGACATGGCACCTGCTCCAGAAGTCCTCCTTAAGGTCTGCATGGGGTCAGCTCCCAGGGTCACACTCCACAGCGCTGGGTGATTCTTCATCACGGTGCTCACGGGGTTGACTGTAAGCACGCACTTTTCTGATTATCTGCTCAGGTCTGCCTTCCCCTCCAGGCTGTGACCTGCATTCGAGTCTAGGCCCTGTGTCTGCTTTTGATTCCTCTTGAACTCTCAGTGCCTGGAACCCAGTAGGAGCTGAATAAATATTCTGGGGATGAACTAACTATTGAAGAGTAATGGGTGTGGAAGGAATTTGTGAACTTTGAAGTTCTTCTAGTGGTTCTCCACTTTTCTGGGCCACTCCCCATCTGTCACATAAGGCCCCATGGGGACTGATTCTGAAATGTCATGGGGGTGGGCAAGGAAAGGACATGTGTAGTTTAGGGATGGCCATATCCTTTTTGTCCCTGGGACACCTGTGTGGCAGTTTATTTTATACCTGTGTGTTAGTTTTAGCATATCTGTCTTAGAGCAGAAGTTCCCAGAAAGAAAATACTGGGCTTATGAGAGTCTCTGTAAAGACTGTGTATACTTAAAGGAAGTGGAAAATGAATACAGGCCTAGCTAGGATATTGCACTAAAAGCTCTTTTCACATGAAGTTGGGGAGAGTACGAGTGTTACCCTGGCAGAGGCCCAGGAAAGTATTTAAAGAGTTCCCTCTCCAGAAGGATCCCTCCTGGAAGGCCAAAGGGAGGAGGTAAAATCCCCCACTCCCTCCCCTCCCTGTGTCTCTGCTTTGGGGGAAAAGTGAAGACCTAAGTGCAGCCATCTTGTCCTTTCCCGAGTCCTGATGTTGGACAAGACTCTGGATGTTGTGACTCAGTTTCCCTTTTACAGCTGGAGTTCTTCTGGGGGCTTCCACAGCAGATTTCACAGAAGTTTCAAGCTGTCTGCCTCCCCACCCCCCTCCTTCTGTAATGAGCCTAGGACACTGAGGTTAACCATCCCAGTTTGGATACTTTAGTGATGAGGAGCTCACTCCCTTCCCCGGCAGCGCAGCCCACTGTTGAGTACAGCATCTTCTTGTCATTGTTGCCCCTGGCTCTGCTCACAGAATAAGGGGCCTGACAGGTCTCTGCGGGGGTGGGGGTGTGTGTGGAATGGTTCTCCAACATGGCCCTGCTGTGATCTGGCCCCTGCGGCTGGGCTCTTGGAGTGGGGATCCATCTCCCTCTTTGGAGGATGGAAGGGGTTAATCAGTGGGGCTGGCTGTTCCTGGGTGGATGTCTCCCCTCATTGCCCACCCCCCACAGCAGGACCCTTCCTCCTGTGTGCCCCTGCCAGCCTCCGCATCTGTCACCCAGCTATGATTTACCTAAATATATGTCACCCAGAGGACGAAAACATTTGATTGCTGGGGAAAAAGACTTTTTTTTTTTAAAGCCTTTCAAAAAGTGAGTCATGATTGGCCTAAAAATAGCCTGTGGAAATCAGAAGAAACAAACACACACACAAAAAAATGATACTAAAAATCCAGAGTACCTAATTATAGGAGAAAGGAAATGGTTTGGCAGAATTGGGATTCCAGTGATGTTTTCATATTTTCTTTGAATCAAACATTGTGCAGGGAGAAAGAAATACACTTGGCATTGTTAATAAATTTTCCAACTCAGAGACTCAAAGTCCACCTATCAGGCTATTTACGGCCTCTCTGGGCATTCCTGAGTTTGTGGTGTTTGGACTTACTCCCCTCTCTGCTTTTCCCCGGGGCAATCCCCATTCACCACCATAAACCTCACAACAGGATAATCAATCAGGCCGTCTGTCACCATCGCTCTGTCCAGACACTGAGCAAGGACCTTGGGTGAGGAAAGTTCCACAGAGGGCACTGAAGAAAGATTATTGAGTAGATGGTTCATGAGCCCATAGGAAAAAAAAAAAAAAAAGGAACGATCACTAGGAATCATCTTGGGTACACCAAGCGCAAGTCCAGCCAAAACAAACTCCTTTCTCTGGCTGATTGATTTCTAGACTGGTGATGTATAGTGCACCATGGACATGGCGAATCTGGATTTCAGCAAGGTATTTTGTAAAGATTTTGATGTAATCCTCAGGGACAAGATGGGGAATTGTGGATTAGACAGTAATAGAGTTAGATGGATTAGCAGACCGAGTGCAATGGGAGCCAACAGTGGGGCAGAGCTGGCAGGAAAGCTAATACAGTCTTGGGTTGTTTTAATGGGAGCATGGAGCCCAGAGGAGGGGAGATAATGGTGTGTCCCTCTCTGCTTGGCAGTGTCCAGACCACATCTGGAGCATTGCATTTCATTCTGGAAGCCACAATTGATCCAGGATTTTGACAAATGGGATGGCATTTGGAGGAGGGGGGGGATGAGGTGGCCCAAGGTGTTTATAGTATGCCAACGTGAGGAGTGGCTGAGGGAGCTGGGGACCTTAAACCTGGAAGACAGAACATCTAAGTGGATCCTGACAGCTGTTTTCAAATATTTAAAGGTCTGCTGTGGAAAACAGAGCGGAAATGTTGGCTGCAATGTCAGCAGCACTGCACTTGACAGCCAGGTGGTTTTTGGTTTGGTGTCCAGTAACCAACAGGAAGGGCAGGCTGGAGCCCCGCGAGGGGCCTGCTGCCCCCACCACCTGCATGTGCTTTCCATCCTGGAAGAGGGCCTGAGTGTGGGACCTGGCCTGCTGTGCACACTCTTCCTTTGCCGCTTACCCAAACTAAACCAAGCCCTGTGCAGGGCCTGGAGGAGGATGGAGGGATGCAGGGGACCCTGCCCTCTGGGGACTTCTACTGAGTCCGAGAGTGAACACGAACAATTATTATTTATGCAAGGATCCCACTGCTGTATAAGAGGAAACATATTGGATTGTAAGAAAAGTGGTCTGTTTGCTGGTTCCTGCTCAGCTTCTGGTGTTCTGAGTGACCTTGGGCAGATAATGGCATTTCTCTGCCCTTCAGGTGCCTCATGTGCCAAGAGGAGTGTCCACAGTGTGGTCTTCAGCCTGCAGTACACACCTGCCACTGAGACACATTCAAATGCAGCCTTCGGCTCCAACCTGGGGTGGGTGGCCAAATTGTTCCAAACCAGGGGAGCTCACTTGGAGGAGCCCTGTTTGGGGAGATGGCTTAAATTGCGGTTGACTATGGGCCATGGAGTTTTGGGCATTGCTGCCTTCCGTAGTCTCACGGGACTTGGCCTGGGATCTCGAGTGACTTGAGCCGAGATTGCTGATCGGGTCAGTGCCATTTTGTGGTGGTGTGTGGTGCGTGTTAGTCGTTGTTAGAGCCAGAGAGAAAAGTTATCAGAATAAAAAGCTGTTTGTTTCCAGTTCGCCTCTGAACTTCTTCCAGCGGCTTCGTTGCTCCAAGCGGCCATCGCTTCAGGCGACAACACTCACTAAAAAGTACTAATGGGGTGAAGAAACAACGTGCTCTTAGGAGTTGGGAGGTTGCTGTTGAGAATGAGGAGGGCAGACGGGAAGGGAGACTGTCCTGATAGGAGGTGTCTTAGTTGGCCTGCATTTCGTGGCTTATAAACAACAAACTCTTTTTCTCAGTTATGGAACCTGGCAAGTCCAAGATCAAGGCGCTGGCAGATTTGGTGTGTGATGAGGGCTTTCTAGTTCACAGATGGTGGCTTCTTGCGGTGTCATCACATGGCAGGGTGAGGGATCCTTCAGGGGTCCCTTTTGTAAGCACGCTCGTCCCATTCAGGAGGGCTCTCCCCTCAGCCCGATCACCTCCCACAGGCCCCACCTCCTGATACCATCGCCTTGGGGGGTGGGTTTCAGCATAGGAATTTTGGGAGGGGGACACAAACATTCAGTCCATTGCAGGAGGCTACTGCTCTGAGTTGGGGAAGACAGAATGGCAGCCAGGACTAGGGCAGGGCACACAAAGCCCAGGGAGGGGTCTTCCTGAGAGCCAGAAGTAGCGAGACCTGACCAGCTGAATGAGGAAGGAGAAAGGTCTACCATTCACTTGGCACATGGGCTCTCCTCCCTGCGGGTGGGGAGGATGAGGACCACAGCCTGTTACCTTGGACTGGAGATCCCGACCCTGGATCTGACAAGCTGGGGAATTCTGGGTCTCCTTGAGGTGCTCATGAACACCGTAGAAGGGAGAGGGGTCTTCTTCTCTCTCACCAGGAATGGGGACCTTTGCAGGGGGAAGGACCCCAAAGCTGCTGAGGTCCTTCCCAAACTAGTTCCACTGGTCAGAGTCCCTTCTCCGCCAGCTCCTCTCCGTGCGCTGGCCTCCCTCCCTCCCTGCCTCCCCTCTCTGTCTTTTTCCCTCTCTCCTCCTTTCCTTCTTCTCTTTCTTCCTCCCCTTCCTCCTCCAGGCAGCAACATCAGGGAAATAATGAGGTTGCCCAACTGGCGGTGCACGCACCATCAGGGTGTAGAATGAAGACGGATGACTGTAGCTAAGAGACAATTTGAAAAGGGATAAATACAGGCAACAAGTTATTCACCACGGCAATTTGTAAAGAGCGTTAAAAACCTGCAGATGGGTTGTTTCACATCATCTCCTTTTCCATTTGCAGGCTGACAGGCCCGGGTAAACGACAGTGATGGATGGCTTCGAGCAGGGCCCCTTAATCTACCGCTCTGCCATTGATTAGTTTGGCTCACACCGCACCCTGGGGTGGTGGACGTGACCTGTCTTCTAGAATGGAGAGCCTGAGCTGGGCCTTTGGACTTGGAAGAGACTCCGCAGAGAGAGGATAGGTGGGGGTGGAGAGCACAGGGGCCACAGAGGAAAGGCTTAGCCCCAGGACCTGGAGGCTGATACGGAGCAGCAGGAGGTTAATTCAATAGAGGAAGAAGTTGATCGTCAGAGACACAGAGAGAAAGTAACAAGCAGAGGTGGAGAATCCAGAGGCCAGCCCCCAACCTGTCCCCTCTGTTAACCAGTCATGAGCCCCGGGGACTCTTTTGAAGTCTGCTTTTGGACTCTATCCCGAGTGCCCAACAACGTGCCTTGCTCTGAGTGCATCTAAAGGGAAACTGTCCACCAGGGGTCTGAGTGGGGGCAATGGAGATCCCCAGAAGCAGGTGCCAGTCATCTGTCTTGGGGATCCCAGGCTGGGTTTAGGATGTCCAATGGGATGAGTGAATAGACAGAAAGCCCCTCGAGATGATGCTGGGGCAGGAAGGGCATGGGCTGTCAGGCTGTTGCAGAAGGATCAAAAGATTATGAAGCATCAAAGACTACAAATTTAGGGCAAGGTGAGAATGTATAATTCCCCTTAGTGCCTAAGAAATTATGGAGAGAAGAGCGATTGGAAGAAGATATGTTGCCGTATTGGAAAAAGCATTGGAGTGGGATTTGGGGGACTCTGGCCTTGCCTCTGCTCCTCATGGGGCTCACTACAGGGTGCTGGGCAATGATGGGAAACTCCCTGGGCTTCTGCATCCTGAGTCTGCAAAGAGGAATGTGGAAAGTTGTAGAAGCTCAGGCTTATCATGGGCTTTGCCTTTGAGGGAAGATAAGTACTACCATCCCCATTTTAAGGTTGACAAATAAAGGCACAGACAGGTGAAGTAACTTGGCCAAGGTCACACAGCTTATAATAGGGAAAGTCCTGCTATATCATGATGCATCTACTGCATCCAACCCTTAGAGAGAAGGGAGGCTAATGAAGTGCAGACTAATAGATTTCCAACTAACCCTTGCCTACCTTTTAATCTTTAGAACAAAATATGTTCTTGTAAAAGCCAGGCAATCATTGCCTGCTGGTCCATGAGTCTGAAGTGCCCCTAAAATGCCCCAGTCTGGCCAGAAAGATGACAAGAATACAGATTAGGACTGGTTTCCTTAGAAACAGACTGAACACTGAATGAGATGACCACTGGTGGCCTAGTGTCCTCACCAAGTGCTCCCTCCCTGAAGCCTCACCCTTCTTTCCACACTCACTCAGGGAGGACCTCCTCCTCCTGGAAGTCCTCCCTGATCACCACAGCTTCAATGAGGACTCCCTCCTCTCCTGATCACACAGAGCCTTCTTATTGTCAGTCAGGCCCAGGATTCCAGGATCTGCTTTATAAACATGACTACTTGGTGTGCCTGTTGGAGATAGTTGAAATCTAGGGCTTTTACAGCCCCCACTGGAGCAATGACCCTGAGTGAGTCAGGATGAATGAGTCGAGCCCGCTCTGGGCAACTAAGCCCCTGTCTGCCCTTGGACAGGTTGCTTTGCCCTTTCTGGGTTTGTGGTTCTGGCTTTGTCAATCAGGGGGGATGGTGGTAGAGAAAGATGACCCAGGTCAGCCTTGGCTGTCCATCAGAAGCACTGGTGGAGTTTTTAAAATGCAGAAATCTGGGACTGAATTCTACTGAATTAGTATCTCAGGGGAAATGGCCTTAGCTTCTGCACTGTTTTTTTCAACTTCACATCTGATTTTGATGTTCAGCCTGGGCTAGGAAACAGTAGCCTCCATGGAGAATCATAGCAGCTATCATTAATTCAGTTCTCCTGCATCTTAGGCATGTGCCTTAACATGCTTTTCTGACCACGACTTGGCTACTGTCTTAAGTCAGGTTCCTCAGGAAATGGTCTCCAAGACAAAGACTTGTGAGCAGGAGGCTTTCCAGGGAGCATGCTCAGAGAACAACAGCTGTGGGAGGAAGGCCAGATTTGGCAGAGAGAACTGTGATGTCACAATGAAGATCTTAGCTGATCCCTGAGATGGTCCTTCAGAGCTATCTCAAATGGAGGCTGGGGGCCAGTCTGGCTACAGGCTGCCCTTGAGGAAAGTGCCCACCCTTGGGGAGGCAGCTCCTTTTTGTCAAGAGCATTCCTGGGGAGGGATCCAATGGGATCCAGCAGCTGGCTGTGCCCAGGCAGCTATAGGAGTGAGAGCCGAACTCCTGGGGGTGTCTGGGTGGCCCACTGCAGCAGCTGTTACATCACAATGCCCATATGGCATTGTGATGGAAACAGAGGCATGAAGATGAACTTGGGACAGAATGGGGATTTGAGACCAGGCCAAATCCAAATCACACATTCTTTTCCAATAGTTCAAAACTACAATGGGAATGGCCAGGCACAGTGGTGCACACTTGTAATCCCAGCAGCTTGGGAGGCTGAGGCAGGAGGATCAAAAGTTCAAAGTCAGCCTCGGCAAAAGTGAGGTGCTAAGCAACTCAGTGAGACCCTGACTCTAAATAAAATACAAAATAGGGCTGGGGATGTGGCTCAGTGGTTGAGTGTTCCTGAATTTAATCCCTGGTAACTGACCCCCGCAATAAATACATGATTATATTTGAAACATCTGCATAAAATTTGAAATCTTAATTTTGTACTCTTCCATTCCTCACTCAAACACACACACACACACACACACACACACACATTAAAGGGAAGGTAGAAGGGCCAACCTTAGAGTCACAACAGTGAAAGATGCAAGATATTGGGTGAGGCAATGGCAGCAATGTTTAGAAAAGCCTAGGTCTGTGAAAGTCAAAAGTTTTATTTCAGTATTAAATGTGTCAATATAGCTGGGCGTGGTGGCACACGCCTGTAATCCCAGCACTTTGGGAGGCTGAGGCAGGAGGATCGCGAGTTCCAAGCCAGCCTCAGCAATGGCGAGACACTTAGCAACTCAGTGAGACCCTGTCTCTAAATTAAAAATACAAAAAAAAGGGCTGGGGATGTGACCCAGTGGTTGAGTGCCCCTGAGTTCAATCCCCAGTACCACACACACAAAAAAAGTGTCAATATAAAATACCACTTTCACCTTGATTCCCACACTAGAAACATGATGTAGTTTGAGTCATCAAAATAACATATTTGACATTAGTGTGGTTGGTAGGCATCTTCAAGGGCAGCTGAAGGTTCCTCTTGTAGGCACCAGTGCCTTTGTTCCCCCTGCCTCAGGCACAGGGCCACCCCCACTTTGCTCTATGTACCCTCACTTGCTCCATGCACCCTTGGCATGGGGGGGCAGCCATGCCAGGCCAGCAAGGTTGGCAGCTCGTGCAGGGCTCTCACTTGGCCCTGAATGGGGGCTGGTAGTGCTCCTTGTTCCTCCATGAGGACTGGCCTGAGATGATAGTGTCTCAAAATGGTGGCAGTGGCGCAGGCACTGTGCGTGCCCACATGACTCAAGCAGAATGAAAAAGGAAGCAGCTGTGAGCAGAGGGAGGCATCAGCCTGCATGGTGCAGAGACACTAAAATAGATGGTGGTTGGTGGAGGAAAAGCTGGGGAAGGGGAGTCTGAACACTCACCTTGGGGAGAGCCAGCTCCAAGGAGCTGCAGAGGGAGAGTTAGGATGGGGGGTGGCATTGACAAGGGAGGAACCCTTGATCAGCAGGCTGCTGTAGGGGTCCTGTAGGCCTGTCGATTTGTGCATTGTCTGGTCACCTGTTCATTCCCCCTTCCTCTCTCTCATTGTCACTGTTCTCTTACCCCTTCATTTATGCACTCAATTGTTTCACTAGACAAGGGGCCATGCGGGCGGGGACTGGAGCTGCTTTAATCCCTTGGGCTTCCATCAACCAGGGCCTACCTGGCATGCAGCACTACAAACAATTGCAGAATGAGTGAATTTATTCAACCACTTCTGTTCTTCCAGCTAGGCATCCATTCATTCTTCATGAAGCACTTGAGCCTTCTAAGAGCACACTGGAGCTCCCAGAGGCATCTAGAACATGAATACTGGCCCCTGGAGGTTAAAATCTAGTTGGAGAGTCATGAATCCACACAAGAAGGAGTCTGGGCTAGGCTCTGGGCTGCCGATATTCAAAGATGGTTCTGGGGTCTGGGCAGCCTGAGAGCCAGACTATTAGCAGCTGTATGCAGCTTCAGGGGACATAGGAGGGTGGGGTCCGGGTCCGAGAACAATAAGTGAAGCGGGCACTCAGGAGTGAGTGAAGAGGTGACAGGTGAGGTCAGTGAATCTTCTGGCTTCCTGGAGCAGACAGCAGGGCCTTGACCTCTGTAGACTATCTACTGGCCCAGCTTTCTGGAATTTGGCGTGGTCACCCCCTGAGAATGCACACACCAAACAGGGTCCATCCTGATGGCCTCAAAATGACTCAGAAATTGATTTTGAAGAATATGCATTCTAGGAATGCAAGGGCTCTTGCAGAGCCAGGGTGTCCGTGGCAGCCTGCCATGACATTTTAGGATGTGACATTGTCTGAGAATGGTTCCTTGCTGACCAATCAGAAGGCAACTCTGGACCACACAAAAAATGACCTCCTCCCAAAATGGAAAAGAAAGCTGCTGGTCCTTCAGATTCTACCTGCCCTCCGCTATCAGGCATGCGCAGTTCCTTCTGTGTATTTGACATAGGTTTATTGAGGGTGTAGGAGGGCCAGATTCTGATGCCACTGTGCTGTGGAGAGGGGGACCTCTAGGTGTCTTCTAGCTCCCTGCCAGGGGACTCCAGCCAGCCTCTGACTTCTCACACAGAAGGGTCCACAGGGTCCCTGATCTGCAGAAACTGTCCAAGCTATCCCCAAGGGTTCTTTGGGGTTCCAGTCCTCATCCTTCATTCCCACCTTCTCAGGAGACCCTGTCAGAGAAGATGGTGGGACAGACAGAACCTTTTATCCTCTTTTTTTCAGCAGCTCTCAAAAAGGGGCACATTCCCACCTTGGCCTCTAAGGAAATTATTGCTTGTTTCTAGTAAATGGAAGAAGCATGAGCTTCAATTCCAGGCTCCCAGGCACTGTGGGATGAAGGGCTGTTCGGTTCTTTCCGGGGTACATGAACGAGGTAGCTTGGGAAAGAAGACCCCTGAAGTTCTAGGGCACCCTACCAGGGAAGCACCCATCCAGGAGGTGAGGCCCTCTGTCCTTCCTCCTAACCAAAGCCAACTTTTCCCTCACTGCCGCTTCTCCCCCTCCAACCCCAGCCTTGGCTGAGATACAACTTTCCAGCAAGTGCTAAGTTGTCCAGTCTCTTGGGAGAGGGAATCATCATCCGTCTGCACTTCTTCAACAGGGGGCAAGTCTTGTCACTGGAATCCACCTGCCCCAGAGCACCCCCTAAGCCTGAAGCCCAAGAAGGAGGCGGACAGGGGACAGGCCACCCTCAGCAGAAGGGGAGAGAAGAGGAACAGATTCTGGGACACGCCATTCTGAATAGTTTTGGCAGTTTTGAAGGTCACTTTTTTCCCCCCCTTTTCCACCAAAGAATTTAATTAGGCTTCCATAGAGCAGTTAGATTTAGGAGCAGAACATTTTTAGCTCCCCTGCTAGGAGAGCTCATGAATATTAAAGACCAGGGAAGAAGGCAAGAGGCAGAGCGGCCAGCCCACACCCTACTTTGACTCCCAGGGGACTGGGCCTGTGGGCACAGGAAGAGGGGCAGCTGGGGGTGGGGATCCAGGGCAGCCCCCACAGCCCTATGTCACCAAGAGCGGGAATCATCACTCCTTCCTGAGCCAGGACCACAGGGCACAGCCTCCTGCTGTGTGGGGTGGCTGGTGCAGGCTCGGGCGTGCTGGCCAGAGGGCACAGCCGCAGTGGGAGGGCTGTGCTTGGCGAGGGCGCTGAAGACCCGCTCAGGACACCCTCTATCACCTCTAGTGCCCCGAGAAAACAGCACTGCTCGCCACTGGCACTGCCAGGTGCTGGGGACAGGATTCAGGGGGTTCCCGCAGTCCCCCTTCTTCAAATGGGACCTGACTGGGTTGCTTCAGAAAGCAGGGGTTGGAAAGCTGACTCCAGAAGGGGACGCAAAGATAGGTCGAAACCCGCCCTCAGAGCCCGGAGAGCACCCAGGCCTCCCAGAGCCTTCTGACAGAGCAAGTGGACAGGCCGGAACGTGTCATGGACAGTGACCGTGGGCAGGTGGGGTACACAGGAAATGCCTGCAAGACTAGAGCTGGCACTGCAAAGGGCTGGCTCATCTGCTGCCCGCTCTGCAACTGGCACCAACCATAGGCTTACCTCTGGCACATTCTGGCAGTGCATCCTTACCATTGACCCTTGGGGACCTCACTCACAGATCCCTGAAAGAGGCGCAGAGCAGGGACCCCCTTCTCCTTCCATTTCACAGATGGACACTGAGGTGTGCATGACATCTCTGTTATCCTCTGATTCCATCCCTTGCCTGCGGGATTCACAGTAGGGCTGGGTCTGGGGCCCAGCTCAGGGCATTTGTTCCTCAGCAGTCATGGTTCTGCTCAAGGTCAAGGTTAAAGCCCTAAGGATATGGGTAGGGGGTACAACAGGAGGAACTGGAGGGTGTGCTGTTACCTCCACATCTTTGCTTCACCTGCTATGACAAAGTACAGACAAACCTTGGTATTCTTGGGGCATCTAGGAGCCCCAGTTGACATCCAAATCCCTGGATGTTCAAGTCCCTTATAGAAAATGGTGTAGTATTTGCATAGAACCTATGCACATCATCTTGTATACTTTAAATTACTTGTAAGACCTAATATAATGCTAATGTTAAGTAAATAGTTGTTAGACTGTTGTTCAGGGAGTAATGACAAGAAAAAAGTCTGTGCATATGTAGTATGGATGTGATTTTTTCCCTCCAAAAATTTCAGTCCACAGTTGGTTAAATCTGTGGATGTGGAACTTGTAGATATGGAAGTTCCATAACTTGTAGATATGGAACTTGCACCTGATGAGGGCCTGCCTTCTGGTTTGCAGGTGGATACTTTTTTTGCTGTGTCTGCACATAGTGTTGAGAAAGCACACATTTTCTGTTCTTCTTCTCTTCTTCTTCTCCTCCTCCTCCTCCTCCTCCTCCTCCTCCTCCTCCTCCTCCTCCTCCTCCTCCTCCTCTTCCTCCTCCTCCTCCTCCTCCTCCTCCTCCTCCTCCTCCTCCTCCTCCTCCTCCTCCTCCTCCTCCTCCTCCTCCTCCTCCTCTTCCTCCTCCTCCTCCTCCTCCTCCTCCTCCTCCTCCTCCTCCTCCTCCTCCTCCTCTCCTCCTCCTCCTCTTCTTCCTCCTCCTCCTCCTCCTCCTCTTCCTCCTCCTCCTCCTCCTTCTTCTTCTTTTTTGTACTGGGAATTGAACCCAGGGGCACTTAACCACTGAGCCACTTTTTTATAATAGTCCCCAGCCCTTTTTTATTTTTTTTTATTTAGAGACAGGGTCTCTCTGAGTAGCTTAGGACCTTGCTAAATTGCCGAGGCTGGCCTTGAACTCACGATCCTCCTGCCTCAGCCTCTGGAGCCACTGGGATTTTAGGTGTACACCACCAAGTCCAGAACCTCTGATCTCTTCTTAAAAGGGCAGTAATCCTATCATGGGCACCCCACCTTTAGACTTCATCTGAATCCAATCACCTTGGTGATTAGGCTCCACCTCTAAATATCTTCACCTTGGGAGTTAGGGCTCCCACATATGAATTTCCGGGGGACACAATTCAATCCACGGCACCTTTCTAGATCCCTGATGGCTGGTGCATGCTTTGTGATAGTGAGTAGATCCTCCCAGAGCAGAAGGTGAGCTCTGCTTAAGGAAGAGACCGGCTGTTTGTAGCCTGATTCGTGCACATATCAAACTTCCTTTAATCGGTGAATCCTGAGTACTTGCTAAGGATTGGACAAAACATCAGGTGCCTTTAGATCACAGAAGTACAAGGAAGCCCAAAACATGTGGAATGGGAGTGCTGCTGTGAGCCTAGAGAACCGGGAGCACTTCCCAAAGAGGCCAGCATCCAGGTACTTTGTTTCTGGTGCATGAAGCTCAGGCCCAGCATTGTAGAGGAGGCAAAGCAAAGAGAGGCAGCAAATTCTGGGCTCAGGGTTGGTGTCACCCTCCCAGGCACATGCCTGTCTACCCTGCTCTTGCTCAACAGTCTGCAGAGCTCCCCACCCCCATCTGCGACCCTAGATAGCCTGACAGGATCCGGTGCTGGAACATTGGTCCAGGAGAATAGAGAGCTGTAAATGAGACTGCTGATTTGCTGGGGTGCCAGTTATGATTTCAGCTCTTTGATGGTGCCCTGAAGGCCCAGGCAGGAAGTATCTGTCCTTCTGCTGAGGCATGGATTTCAACCACTGAACAGTGAGTTGCTTAGCTGGCTGGGGATTTCACTGTCTGTCCAGCTGCTGAGGCCCGGGATGTGGGAGGGGGCTTCTGGTAGTGTCCAACCACTTCCATGTTTTATTTGGGAAACTGAGGCCTCCCCCAAGGTCTTAGGATGAATTATTCATGAATGCCAAAGAATCTACTGTATTCTGTTCTTGATTTCATTATAGACTTGCTTTGTGACCTTGAGTAGGATTCCTACCCTCTCTGAACCTGTTCTGTCTTTGTGATAGAATGATTACAAGAATCAGCAACCCCTACTTTCAAGCTCCTGGAAGTTTTCTGCATTTTTCCTTTTTTTTTTAATTCTCAGTGAAGGCTTGTTCCCAAGGCGGCCTTGCCATTTGAGTGCGGGAGTCTGAACAACATTGACGCTCCCGAGGGTCGCTCCTCTGCCCTCTGAGTGACTTGTGACCCTGTGCAGGAGGTTTGCCCTTCAAGATTTCTTTCTGCTCCTGAGTCTGCAGAGCACAGGCAGCGGCTGCATATGCTGCTATGAAAATCTCTCCCAGTGGTGCTGGGAGATGCCAACAGTTCTGGTTTGCAAAGAGTAAACAGACCTCCAACAGCACAGGGTGGCCCTCTGCCTTCTGCCTGGGAGGCTGCCAGCGGCTCTGCCCACCCCTCCCCTGACTCAGCCCCTCTGCCCTTGCTGACTCCTGTTTCCCGGCTGGACTCCCTGGCCACTCATCCGTTTTTCCTGCCCAGGAGCCGGCGGCACACGCTCCCAACCTTGTCAGCTTGAAATTAAAGACTTGCTCCACAGAGCCAGGTCTTCTCCAGAGACACTGCACTTTGATTATCCCCTCGGAAGGAGCGGAGCGGCGGAGTTTCTGCCGTGGTGCTCTGGGTAGCGGTGTTTGGAGGCAGAGGAGGAGGAGAGAAGAGGGGGAGAGAGAGGGGCTGGAGAAGCTGTGCCTATCAGAAGCAGAACACCTTGAGGAACTTCAGTGCAGGCATTGCCGGGAGCAAACTGACCTGGGAAGAGATCTTGCTGGATAGCGCGAGACTGGTTAGAATGAGTGGGCTCTGTGTTCTCCAAGAAAGAGCCAGAGGTAGCTCCACATTCAAGGGTTCCCTAAGGGGGTGCACCTCTCTTCTTTGTCCTGATCTTTCCAGCTCTGATGAGTTTCTTTAGAGAAAAAAATGCCGTTCAGTCAAGAGCCTCTTTCTCTTCCCAAACAAGTTGTTCACAGCCCCAAGAGGTGGGCGTGATACACAGTAGCATGGCTGGAGGAGCCTGGCACATAGGTGTGTTTGAGTGTCTGTGTGGGCTCCTGTCTGGGTGAATGACACAGGTGTTCGCTGACATCTAGGACTCTGAGCCCTCGCTTCACATCCCATGATGTTCAGTGATCACTTCCAAGATTTCTAAGAATTTCCAGGCAAGGGAGAGGTCGTGCTGGTCCTGTTCTGCCGTTTTAGACTTAGATGTAGGATTCAATTCCCTCTTTCAAATGCCACCCCAGACCACTCCCAGTAAGGCAGTTACACCTGTGTCAGACTTAACTGAGGTGTGGGGAGACAGAAAAGAATGTTTTGGGGAAGGGTCGGTATCTGCAGTAAAGTAGGGAAAATCAGCACATCTAAAAACATAGCGTGTCTAAAAATATTGGGATCAGATTGCCATAAACCCCGTTTTAAAACATTTTAACAGCTTATTGAGGTATGATTAACACAAAGAGTTACTTGTTTCAAGCGTTCCAATTGGTAAGTTTTGACATGTCAATCTTTATCTACATGGGGTGCAGACACACACCTGTGAGACCATGGCCCACGCCAGGACCGTGAATAGGTACACTGCCCCGGAAGCCGCCTCCTCCCCAACTTGGGCAGCTGCTGGTCACTGTGGATCAGTTGCATTTTCTAGACTTTTATATAAATGGCATCATGCAGTATGCACTCTTTTTGAGACAGAGAGGTTTTATATCTCAAAAACTGTGAGCAGTTTCATGTTGCACATTTGATAGGTTCATCCCTTGAATGGTCTTTGTCCACTCCACCATGGCGCTCTGCAGCGTCCACACTGCCGAGCTCTTCCTCTTTCTCCTATCCCCCGATTTTGCTTCAGTTTTCATGCAGAGCAGTTCAGCTATCTTTTTGTTTCCTTGACTTCTGCTAATCCATATCCTTAGAGACTTATCAAGGTAATTTCCTGAACAAAAGACAGTTCCCTCCCTGAGATCAGTTCCAGTGCCAGCTGTTAGGATACATTTTTCTATCCTCTTATGCACTGTGTGTGAGTGTGTGTGCATGTGTGTGCGTGTGTGTATGCAAGTGTGTGTCTGAATGTGCCTGGAGTGAGTGTAGGTGTGCATGAGGTGTGTGTACATCCGGGAATGTGATCATAGCAAAGGGGGTTAGTTTATTTTTCTAACATTTACGGATGCCTATTTGTACCAGAACCACCTGTAATTGCTTTCATACATTGTCTCATTTAGTCCTCATAGAGAACATATGACATCGGAATAATAGTTCACTTTAACAGATGGGGAATGAGTGTCAGACTAAATAAGTCGGCCACAGATACATGGCAACTAAATGGCAAAAGCAGAACTAAACCCTGAGTCTTGGGCTTCAAACTCCCTAAGGCTCGTTTCTCTGCACTGGAAGTGAAAGGTAAGTTAACTCTGTCATCACCAGCTGATTGGGAGTGGCTGTCTGAAGGGCCACGTCAGAAAACACATGAAGTTGAGTTTGGGCTTAGCTGGAAGGAAGGGCAGGGTTGATTAGTGATGTCTGCCATGGTGAGGTGTGGAGGTGATGTCTGCATGTCATCCTTGCTTTTTACCCACAATTCTTCAGTCTTTCCTGTAGTGCAACATGGAGTCATTCTTCTTTAGAACAGGTGGGTCAAGGCCTGGATCTCTGAGGAAGCTCCTGAGTTCACTGGCCCTATTTGGTGGCCAATCTCCAACAGGCCACATCCTCGCCCACCATTCCCATGCTTGGAAGACTGTCCTGGTCTCTGCTGCGAGAATTCTCCTTGCCATCTCTCCCCAGCCCTTGCTGTGTAGGAACTCAGGCCCCTGAGACCCCCATCTTATTTCTCCTGCCACCCTGCTGCACTGCCCTGGTCCCTCACCATCATCTCATCTGCATCACTGTGGGAGCTGCCTCAGTTCTTGCCTCCCCATGGCCCATTCTCCTCAAGGCAGCAGGAAGGATCCTTCTGGAACGTCCATGGATCATCCACTCACCCCATCCCGAGGCCCTGTGGCTTTCCCAACTCTAACTCCCCTCCATGGGGGTCTCCAGGGTGGGCCCCTGCTCTCTCAGCTCACACTCTTTTCTCCTCTCACTCCAGCCTCTCTGGCCTTCTCTCTGCACTGTGAACACACCCAGCTCAGGTTTCCTTGGGTTTTGCACCTGCTTCAATGCCACCTCTGTACAGCAGGTCGCCCTGACTCTTGGGTAACTACCCCTTACCCTCATTTCTTTCATTGGACTTAGCCCAAGGACACAATGGGCCAGATTATAAGCTCCATGGAAGCAGGGATCCTGTCTGTCTTTATCCATGTTTGATTAGTGATGTCTGCCATGGGTGGGGTGTGGAGGTGAGAGTGCACAGAGAGCACTCAATTATCTACAGAAGGAATAAATTCAAAATACTTCATTTTAAGCATACATTTTATGATGACCCTGCTCAAATGATTTATGAAATCAGAGAGAAATAAACTAATAAATAGAAAAGATATGAATGCTTGGGTGACTTTGAGCTAGACATTTAACTTGGACTTTGATCTCCTAATTTGCAAAATAGGACATGGTGCCTCTCCTGCACACACCCCAGGACCAAGGAAGTGTGCTGTTCCACAGGCTGGATCTGATCAGGGATTTCCCATTAGGCACATTCTCAGGAATGTGTCTGGGTTGGATGAAGGGTCACTTGGTCACTTTCTGGTAGTCAATACTTTGTTCTTGGGACCAAGTGCTTCAGCTTTGGGTCCTTGAGCTACCTCTGTCTTTCCCGCTCCAGGCTATGACCAGGGACTGACATGGCATCTCCCAGCCCCAGCCAATGTCTCTCCTTCCCCCTTGTCCAATTCACAGCTCTGGCTGACAGATCTTCCTCATCTCCTCTATGAGGCCTTTCCAGGAATCTCAGTGCTTCCAATCAAAGGTGCCAGGTGTGGCATGTGGATCTCGCCTGGGGGAGCACAGGGCTCTATGGAGAGGAGAGAGCTCTTCCTGGGGTCTGAGGGATGGCATTTCTGACCCTCAGGGTCATACCCTGAGACCTTCTAAGCTCTTCCCCCAAAGCAGCTGGGTGGAGCACACTCCCTCTTATCTCAGGGTCACCTCTTGACCCTTCTTGCACCCTCTGCATATCACAGAGAGGCTGTCAGTACTGCACCAGGCAGGGAGAGGGCTAAAGGCTGGGGTGTGGCTGTCTTCTTAAATGAACCCATCTTTGCAAAGGCCACAGTCTCTGCAGCTGGAAGGGCCCCAATATGTGGTCTGGAGAGGTGGACTGGCTCAGGGAGCCCGACCTCAGAGCCCTCATCCCACTACCACTGACAGAAGCCCTGAGCAGTGGCTCTGCCCCTGCCAGCCTTGGTTTCTCTGCCTGGGAGCTGGAGCTGAAGCAGCCTGCGGCTAGTGGTCAGGGAATGTCAGAGATGGGCTTCCACTGGTAAGTGGGCGACCTCCAGCTGGTCACTACCCTCCTGTGGGTCTCAATTCTGTCTCCTGGAAAATGAGGGTTTGGAACTGGAGGTTTCGGGCTTCTGTCTGGCCTGAGGGGTGAAACTCCACTGGGAGCGAAGTTCTACGATCGTCCCTCATGTGACTTAGGTGAGCCACTTTCTCCGCAGCCTCCGTGAGGTGCTGACTTCTCGGCTTCTTCGATTCCTTGGTTCTCAGCACAGGCAGGGCCCACTCCAGCTTGACAGCAACCTCATTGTCACTGTCACCACTGCTACTCTTTGTTCCAAAGCCACTATTGGCTAGCTGTTTCCATGCCTGGCCTCACTGTCTGTGGTAGGTAGAAGCCACTTCTCAAAGAATGAAATTGAGGTGCAGACCAGGACCCCCCTCATTCCCTCTATGGGGCTGAACTTTGCATAAATCATCACAGTGACAGCAGTCAACAGCAGTAACAGACAAAAGAGTAAGAGGCTGCCCTTCCCTAGACATGCTTGAAAACAGGACTGCCAGCTCCCTTGGCCTCCCCTGGGACTGTTGGCCCTGGTCCTATGTGTTTGCAAAGACTCAGGTGCATTGATGGAAAATGTTGTCAAAGAACAAACTCGCTGGCAGCCGAGCCGTGTTCCTCCAGGAGGGCGAAGGGCTAGCGAGACAAGCAAGATCCAGACACAGTCGCGGGGACAGGCCTGAGCAAGGATAAACAACGTGTTGGTCGGCGCAGCCAGGAAAGCAAAGAAACCGAGACGAGTAAATAAGGAGACAGATGCTGAGCGGGCGCCAGGGGAACGCACACAGCAGGAGGGCGCCAGGGCACGGGAGCGCCTGTGTAAAAAGGCGACGCATGATCGGCTAGGACAGGTATGAGGGGCTGCGGAAAGAGCTTCCTCATGCCTCCTCTCTGCTTTGAGATGAAGGGGGTGCAGTCTCTAAGGCTGGTTGGTACCATTGCCCCAGCCCCAACTCCCAGCTCCTTGTTCTGAAAGGCCCAAGAACTGGAAGTAGATCCTGCTCCCTTTGGAAGCGGAGGTGGGTGGGGGGGTCTCCAGGCTCAAGATCTCCCCTCTCCACACACGACAGGCATAAATTTTAATACCTAAAAGTAGAGGAAGAGGAAGGTGATAAACTCACCAGAAGGCAATAAACCAATCAGAGGGTTTCTTTCTAAGGCAGACTTAAATTAGACAAAGAAGGAAAGCACAATTTCCTAGCCTAAAAATAAATCTCCCTCGGCCTCCAACTGGAGAGTGAGAGGAAGTCAAAACTGTGACATGGGGCCTCTTTGCCTGGCGGAGTCCATGGAAACTCAACAGAGTGCAGGGCAAGGGCCCGAAGGGAATCTCTAGCCTTCGGTGATTATCCTGGTGGTGACACAGTGACCCCAAGACATCCCACAGGGCTCCGGCTAGAAGCAGGAGAGACCAGGGTAGAGGGGACAGAGCCTTTTAGAGATGACCCCAGAGTTCTCAAGAGGGAGGGACTACCCAGGACTCTCTCCAGGACCTCTCCAGCAAGGGTGGGCTGGGTGTCAGCAGAGACAGGCATCCATGAGCCACTCACTTGTCCCTCTTGAGGAGGGACATCCATCTGCTAGACCACCGGTTCATCGGTATCCATTCCATGTCCTAGCTGCTGGGATTGATCTTTATTAGGGAGGGAGAGAGACATTTTCTGTGAGGAGGTCTGAGGAGCGACTTCACCTTCATCCTGTCTCAGTCCGTGGCTGGTGGGTTGGCTGAGACGGCCCCTCCCTCCCCAGAGGAGGAGGGCGTCTAGACGGGGATTGCCAGGGATGGGGATTCTGACCTCAGCGCCCGCTCCAGGGCCTTTTCTAGTGGAGACGAGGAAACTCCAGCGGAACCCAAGGACAGTCAGCCCTCAGCCCAAGGCTTTGTGCGGGAGGCTCTGGTGACACGAGTCCTTTGCCCTGGGCAGGGCAGATGTGCTAGTCTTCTACCGCTGTGTGACACATCACTGCAGAACGTGGTGCCTCGAATCCGCGACAGCCACTTCTCCCACACAGTTCCTGGTGCTCCGGAGCAGCCTGGCAGGCCACTTCTGGCTCAGGGTCCCTCCTGAGCTGGCAGCCACCACGTGGCTGGGGCTGCATCATGGGAGGGCTCTGCTGAGGTCTGGGGCCCACTTCTAAACGGCCCATTTGCACGGCTGGTAGTGGGCTCCTGTCACATGGGCCATCTGCAGGGTACTGGACTGTCCTCCTGATGTGGCAGCTGTGTCCCCCAGAGCCAGCAGTTAGGAAACCAAGGCAGAAGTTGCCATGACTTTCTGAGTTAGCCTTGGCGGTCACATGCCATCACTTGCCCAGTGTTCCATTGGATACCTAGTCCAGCCCGGTTCAGTGTGGGAGGGAACCACACCAGGCTTCCGTTCCAAGAAGATGGGTCGGGCCATCTTGGAATCTGGGTACCACAGCACAGAGGTCAAAATACTTGGAGTAGGGGCTAGGGTTAGGTTCAGCGGTAGAGAGCTCACCTAGCATGTGTGCAGCCCTGGGTTTGATCCTCAGCACCAAGTAAAAAAATAAATTAATTAAACAAAGGTATCATGTCCAACTACAACTAAAAAATAAACATTAAAAAAATACTTGGAGTAGGAAAGGCCTCAGGACTAAGGCTTCCTGTGGGTTTGGAAACACAATGGAATGAGGACAACAGAAAAAGCACTGACCCTATGGTCATAAAGACCTGGGGCTGAGTCTCTATGGAGCCATGTGACTCTGGGCAAATGGTGTCACTCTTCTCAGTCTCTGCTTCCTTTTCTGCATCTGCTGTATTATTTGGCTGCCCAAATCTCAGGATGACTGAGGCTGTGTGACCCATGGTCAGCACCAGAAAATGGTCGACCTTCTTTCCAGGGTTCAATCCTCCCAATGCCAGGATGATCCCCCTGAGCTTTCTGGTCACTTATGATTGTTTGAAAAATGGTGGAAGCTCAGTGGAGGGAAGACTTAACGCTGTCTTGAGTTAGTGCCAGTCAAGGATGGGCTGCCAGAGTGATAACATTGGAGTTGGGCTTTGAAGCGTGAATAGGAGTTTTCCAGGAAAAAAATAGAGAGATGGGGAAGGGATCAATAGGCCCCTGCCTATTGAGGGGTGTGGATGGGCATAGGAAGCAGTCAGGCCTGGAGTGTAGAGTTTGTGGTTGAGAGAAGAGGCAGATGGGGGCAGGCTGTGAAGGGCCTGGGGCCTTGCTGAACACCAAACCCCTGGGGGTCCAGGGGAGCGTCTCAGCAGGGAGAGCAGCAAGGTCTACGTTCTGCTTTAAGACAAGCCACGTGAGGAGGGCGCGACACTTCCCTCCTCCTCCTGTCAGCATTTGCCTGTTCCCGGCCACCACCCAAGCTCAGCCCATCAGAGAAGGGCTGATGGAGCCGCAGGACCACGTTAATACAAGCCCCAGCCTCGGTGCCGCAGCAGCCTGGGAGGGAGGCAGCCGTAACAAGAGAGGAAATTACAGATAAGAGTGGAGAAATGGCCACAGCAAGATGAAGGGAAGGCAGGAGCCGGCAGAAAAACAAACCGAGGTGTCAAGACAGAATCAATAACCATCACCACCGAGAGAAGAAGATGGGATTCATTACAGAGAGTAAAACAGACATTACCCACCTGCCCACGCGGCTCGCCGCACAAGTGGAAGAACTTTCAACTCAAGTCGGCAAGTGCTGACGGTGGAAATACTTGACAACATAGCAACTCGGGCAGGCAGGCAGGCAGGGAGGGAGGGAGACAGAGGAAAGAGACGTGGAGAGTCCTGCAGAGACAGGGAAACCCAGAAGGACCGGGGTCAGGCACATGGAAGCACAGAGACCCACAGTTGCAAGCTGGAGTCTGGGTTTATTTTGTGCAGAGATTCTTGGGGCAGGGATGTAGAGGACAGGCCTCTTATTCCATGGGAAGCTGGGACAGATCTAAGATAACTGGGGAGTGCAAGTAAAAGGGGAAGATGATGGTACAGAGAGAAACCCTGTCTGAGTCAGAGCGGTGGTGCACCTGTAATCCCAGCACCTGGGAGGCTGAGGCAGGAGGATCGCGAGTTCAAAGCCAGCCTCAGCAATGGCGAGGCACTTAGCAACTCAGTGAGACCCTGTCTTTAATAAAATACAAAAAAGGACTGGGGATGTGGCCCAGTGGTCGAATCCCCCTGAGTTCAATCCTCAGTATCCCAAAAAAAAGGAAAAAGAAAAAAACACTGAAAGCTGAGCAGGCTCCTGCCTGGCCCCCATGTCCTGTGGAAGGAGAATAAAGGACTTGACACCCAGTGGGGGCTGCAGAGCGTGAGCTCATGCCAACACATGCAGAGGAGAGCAAGTCATGGCCTGTGGTCCTTCGCTCCACCTGTCCTGGGGCAGGGTGAGCCTTAACTGTGTAGGTGAAGGCTCCTCCAGGTCTCAGGGGCTGGGTTCCAGGACAGCACCCTCTGCAGCTGGACCAGGCCATGGGGCAGGGTTAGGATGGGGCACTGAGGGCTAGGCTATTGAGGTGTCCTAACAGGTGGGCAAGTGATGGAGAGGGCAGCGGGCAGCCTTGTGGGGAGCGGGCCGTGGCATTGGCAGCAGGGATCTACCCATGAGAAAGGTCTGAGACCAGCAGGTCTGGAAGGTCCTGCAAGCTGCTGCTCTCCCAGGCTGGGAAAGCAGTGAGGGACGACATCATTTGTTTCCGGGTACAAGGCTGTGCTTATTGCATGGCAATCACCTTGCTCGGTGCTTCATCTTATTTGAACCATGCAACAACTAGTATTATGCCCAATGTAAGGAGAAGGAAACAGGTTCAGAGAGGTGATGGAAGCTGCCCAAGGTCACAGAGCCTGGGGTGGTAGAATCCAAGACATTGAACCCAAGACGTTTGACACCAGAACTTGGGCCCTTAGCCTCACCATCGTCTTTGCCCAACTGTGATCCCTAAGCTCCTTGGATTTCTCATTCTCAAAAGATACTGCAGAAGTCTCTTCAGAGCAGGTCCAATCCTCCCACAGACTGTCCAGGTCTGCACCTTCAGCATGTGCCTTTTCTGCGTGGCCTGGAAGAGGGCTCACTGCCCCCAGAGCTGGGCTCCAGTCTCCCTCTCCTGGTGGTCCTCTGTTCCCTGGAAGGTGGTTGCAGAGCTCTGTGTGCCAGTGACAGGAAGGACCCGCCAGACGCAAGCCAGTGAGTCCTGATGCCCTTGTGTCTCTGCCTAGTCACCTGCTTCTACCTGGGTCCCTCCCCCACTAGCCACGTGGCTTGCTTCCCCTGGCCTTGGCTTGGTCTCTCTCTCTCCCTGTTCTGGTTCCTCTTTCTTTCCGTGCCTCTTTCTTCCTCTCTGTGTTTCCCCTGGCAGCCACACTTCCCTTCCTGTCCCTGTCTGCCGTGTACTTTCTCCATGTTTCGTCTCCACCCTCCTGTTTTCCTTCTGTGGTTTCTGCATGTCCAGATCTGCTGCTCGCTCGCTCCTCCCGTCTGTGGTTCTCAGACAACTTGCAGAGAAGTCAGGGCTGTGTGGGGTGATCTGCTCGGCGGCTCCCACGTCTCCTGCAGGCCCGGCCCCACGTCTGTGGCCAGCCCCCTTCTCTTCCTGGTCCAGCTCAGAGCTGGTGAACTGGGCAGGGGCAGCCCAGGCAGAGCAGGAGCCCTGGATCAACAGAGGAGCTTTCCGGGGAGCAAGGGGCTTTTATCTCAACCCATTAGCATGGAGAGAGCATCTTCAGTTTCAGGAGTGATGGTCTGGGGACTAACAGAGAGTAGTTTATTTGAAAGCAAATTGATACCAATGAAAACTTGGTGAAAACAACGAATTGGTCAAATGTAACTATTTCTGCTCCATTAACAGTTGGGGTTGTAATAGCTGTGCTCATTTATGTCCCTACAGTGAGGTTACATCAGCCCAGGCCCCACTCTACTGACCTGACAGGAGCAAATCCAGATGAGCCCCTCTCTGTCCTGGGTACCAGGGGTCCTGGAACCTCAGGAGTATTGGGGGTCAGGACCAGATTGATTGGCACCTCAGGGCCTGTGTACCTGACTTCCCTGTCTAGACCACTCTTCAGCTGAGATGTCTGCCCATTCTGTTCCCTCAGCTCTGCAAGCGCTGTGTTGGGGTGGTCCTCTCTCAACAAGGACTTCTCCAAAAACCCCACTTAACGTTGCTCCCCACCAGCCATCCCCTTCCTTCCCGACTCCATGCCTTGAGCTCCTTCTCCCTGTTAATTACTCTATCACCATCTCCTCCCACTTGCCTGTAATTGCCAAGGAATCGGTTCTGTGTCCCCCAGAACTCAAATAGAGCCAGGTACGTTGTGGGCACTCGATACGCATTTGTTGAACGAATGGGTCCTCTTTACACCTGGGCCGCGGATTTCAGTGAACCGTGGGATGGCTTTGCAAGCTTCTGTGGTTTTAAACCTTTTAATCCGTTTTTCAGAATTTGTTATTTCCTTTTGTGCTTTTTATTTCTAATTCACGCTCAACCTCTTATTTCTGTCTGTACTGTTTATTGTAACATAAAGGGTAATAAAAATTGGAAATAACCTGAACATTCAATAACAAGGATTAATTGGAAATATGTATAACACTACAAAAGCATATCTGATAGTTTCTATTTTTATAAATGGAATGGGTAGATATGCAGATATTTATTTCTGCATATTTGGCAATTTTTTTTTTTAATAAATATGAGTATACTATTCATGGCTGCCAGGTGATCAAACAGTTCTGGAATCAGAGGGTTTAGGGAACAACAAGTTTAAACCGGTTTCTCAACTGAGGATCTCACCAGAGCTTTAAATTCATTTACAATAAATGTTACAATGGATATTAGAAAGTTTCAAGAAGAAGGTAGAATCTATAACACTTTAAAACAATTTGACCAGGCTCTTGTTGCTGTTGGAGCTCTGGTTTTACCGCTCAAGGGACTGAAGTTCAGGGATTCTCTTTGGGAAATGGATTAAAATGTACATACACACAGAGAGAGAAGAATCTAGAAGTGTAGATATCAAGATGTTTTCAGTGGGGGCTGGGGTTGTGGCTCAAAGGTAGAGTGCTCGCCTAGGATATGTGAGGCACTGCGTTTGAACCTCAGCACATAAAAATAAAATAAAAGGTATTGTGTCCACGTATCACTAAGAAATAAATATTTTAAAAAAGCTGTGTTCAGTGAACACAGCTTTTTTAAACAAATGGTGCTGGGACAACTGGTTATCCATATGTAGAAAAATGAATCTGGACTCTTATTATCCCTCACCCTGCACAAAAGTCAACTCAAAATGGATAAAAGACCTCAGAATGAGACCAGTGACTATGCAACTCCTAGAAGAAAACATAGGGTCAACACTCCAGCTTTAAGGCACAAGGCAATGACTTTCTCAATAGGACCCCAAAGCTCAGGAAATAATGCCAAGAGTTAATAAGTGGGATGGCATTAAATTAAAAAGCTTCTGCACAGCAAAGGAAACAATCAGGAATGTGAAGAAAGAACCCACAGAATGGGAGAAAATCTTTGCTAGCTACTCTCTGACAGAGGATTAATATCTAGAATATATAAAGAGCTCAAAAAACTCTACAACAAAAATTTAAATAACTCAGTTAATAAATGGCCAATGAACTAAACAGACACTTCTCAAAAGAAGAAGCACAAACAGCCAACAAATACATGAAAAAATGTTCAGCATCATTAGCAGTTAGGGAAATGCAAATCAAAACTACACTGAGATATCATCTCCCACCAGTCAGAATGGCAGCCATCAAGAGTATAAATAATAATAAATGCTGGAGAGGATGTGAGAAAAAGGAACACTTTTACATGTTGGTGGGATTGTAAATTAGTTCAACCACCATGGAGATCAGTATGGGGGCTCCTCAAAAGACAAGGCATGGAGCCACCATAGGACCCAGCTATACCACTTCTTGGTATTTACCCTGGAGAATTAAAGACACCAGTCTATGTGTCCACCAACAGATGAATGGATAAAGAAAATGTGGTATATGTACACAATGGAGTTTTATTCAACCATAAAGAAAAGATGAAATTATGGCATTTGCATGAAAATGGATGGAACTAGAGAACATCATGTTAAGTGAAATAAGTCAAACTCAGAAGGTCAAGGGTTGTATGTTTTCTCTCATATGTGGAAACTAGAAAGGAAAAAGAAAAAGAAAGGTGGGTAGGGGTGTCCTAAAAATTAAAGGGAGATCAGTAGAGGACAGGGACCAAAAGGAGGGAGGTGGGAAGGAGGGGGGAAGTGCTGGGGAGTGATATTGGCCAAATTATATTGTTATATAGTGTGCATGTATGAATATGTAACAACAAATCCCATCAATATGTACAACTGTAATGCACCAATAAAAATGTGGAAAAAAAGATGTTTTCAGTGGTTGTATCTGAATGGCTAGGTTCATAATTGTTCTTTTTGTTTGTATTTTCTGTAATATGCATTTTTTATAGTAAGATAAAAAAGTAGAAATGACTACAAACAAA
This sequence comes from Tamias sibiricus, assembly GCA_025594165.1. Classification (NCBI taxonomy): domain Eukaryota; kingdom Metazoa; phylum Chordata; class Mammalia; order Rodentia; family Sciuridae; genus Tamias; species Tamias sibiricus. Next base: position 113,497,482 of record CM046657.1, read on the forward strand.
AAGACAAATAAGAAGAAAAGAATAGAGAAAAAGATCTGGAATTTTGTAATTTGAGGTCCCTCTCCCTTTTCAAACATTTCTAATTTGTTTACAACCTGTTCTGCTCAGCTTATTTTTTTTTTTTTTTTGGCCACCTTTTTATAATCTTTATTTTGAAAATTAGTTGAAAGCTAATTAGATGGATATTTCCAATCAACAGCTCATGTTTTTTATGACCAGTTCATCACCTTGACCAAAGAGTCCTCTCTGGACCAAAATTAAACAGGAAAATGGGAGGAGGGGCTGGGAGGGGCTGTAAGAGAGAATAAGAACAGAAGAGGTAGAGAGGAGAGAGGGAACAAGGCAGGGAGGGATGTCCCCAGAGAGAGGGGACGGAGTGGGTGGAAGGAAGCAGATAGAACTCAGGGGGTGACGCACTAAACCAGAAGGGGGACAAGAGAGGACAGGTACTCATGGGATGTTCCCTGGTCCCTGGTCATGTGCTGATCCCTGGTGAATGGCACAGACACTTGCCCTTGCAGAGGTGACAGCCCACATGGGACATAGGAAATAGACAGTTTCCAAAGAGGGACATCAATGGCTTCTGCTTTCTCTAATCTGGCGCCCTGTGGGCTGTGCTGAAGATCTGCCAGCGTCCCTCAGCCTGATCACCTTGCAGGAAGCCCAGGGTGCTCAGGCCACAGGGCACAGAGGGAGGCAGCTCTCCAGCAGTCCCACAGTGCACCAGGTAGAGAAAGCAGAAGCCGCTGCTGTCCCTAACCCCTCCCCTGCCCCAGCTGCCCCTTCTGGAGCGGGTCCCTTAGCTTCTGGCCAGTTACATTCCATAGGAGGGGCTTTAATGCTGCCACATGGTTATGCTGGGTGGGAATGGTGACGACTGGGTCCCCTGTCTTGTCTCACAGCTACATATGCATCCCAGGTAATGCACTTTGTTTGTGCAGAGATTGGTTGTTATAAACTGACAAAAGTAGAATTAAAAAAAAAAAAAAAAAAGAACCCACTGTTATTTACATGCTGTACACAGGACCCAGGGATTGCCCACGCTGGAGAACACACGCTATCACTCTGATGTGGCAACAGTGAAGATGATGCCCTGTCTCCATCCCAGGCACAGACTGTGTCGGGAGTCAGTGGAGGTCATGCCCTGCTCCAAGCCAGGAATAGGGGGAAAGTGGCCTCTGGAGGCCCCTTCCAGCCTGCAGGTCATTTAATCTACACAAATTGGCAGTGGCCAGCCCCAGCCTCACCGCACCCTGCTGGCCATGCCTTCGTCCTCATCATGGTTTCTGGGCCATGCTCCTAGGGGGAGGATGAGCCGCCAGCGGCTAATCCCCGATTAATATTTCATGCTTCTGATGGAGAGCCCTCGCTGGGGGCAAGTGTGGAGGGAGGGCAGAGGGGCCGTGCTGCTGCCTCGGGGGCCACTGCTTGGTGCCTGAGGAAGGAGGGGTGATGATGACGATGATGATGACAATGGTGATGATCTGCATCTCTCCCCACAGACCACCCCTGGCCACTCAGAGGTCATCACCCACCCCTTCTCCAGATTAGCAGCCCCCAGGCTGGGCAGCAGGAGCAGGATCCTGCAGAGCCCCCGCTCAGCTCAGCTACCCAGCACCACCTGGCCCGCAGCACAAGCCCCCCGAGTAGCCTGCCTCGACCTTTCCAAGTTTAGAGTCCAGTAGGAAAAGCAGACGCTAAATAAATAAATGCACAAATAAATACAAATGTGACAGGGGGGGGGTGTGTGTGAAACATGATCGAGGGGAGCCAGGTGAGAAGGGGACCTGAAGAGATGTGGCCCAGAGACCACCGAGGGCAAGAGGACCTGAGAGAGGGGCCAGCGTGTGTGTGCGTGTGCCACATGTGCCCTCCAGGGTCCCCCACTCATGGAGGTCAGTAGAGTGGGCAGGAGTCCCGCCTCTGGAACCAGGCTGCTCTGAATCCTGCCTGTGTCTTCCTGTGATGTGACCTTGGCCATGCTCCTTTACCCTAGCTCTGTGCCTCAGCTTCCTCTTCTGTAAAATGCTAGTACTCCTGCCTACTTTGGCAGGGTTATCAAGACTTAGATCATACGGGTACTTGGTACATAATAGCTTCTCACTAAATGCTAACTAGAAGCACTGCTATTGATATTATTTTATCTGTCAGGAAGAAAACTTTTGTGATGCTCAGATGACAACTTGCACTATGGAAAACTGGGCTGGGGATGCCCACTCCCTCGCCCTGCCGGGTCCCACCACCCTTTATTGCTTCAGGCAGCAACATTCACTGCATGTGCCTCCAGGGGCACCAGGGAGGGAAATGAAAGTGTCCTTGATGCTCCAGGATGTGACACTGGACCAGGGCACAGGTCCTACCTCTCCATCCTGCCCGGAGGAGCCCCAGCCAACAGCCTGTGACAGATGGCAGTGCTTTGAGTGACTACTTCAATTTTAACTCTTTTCGATAAATCCAGTGCCAGAAAGCCACATACTTTAAAACTGTCCCTGGATCATAGATCAGCCCAAAGAGAGCCAGTCCACTTCAGTTAATAACCTCTGGAAACACCATCCATCACGGGGAGCCCCTCCTTAGGGCTCTCCGTGCCGACTCCTGGCAGAGATGAATGGACGGCCCACGGCTCCTGCCAGTGCTCTTGGGCTGTCTGCATCTGGCCTCCCTGCACCTGAACTTGGACACTTCTGAGCTGGGCACCCTCAGGCTGGAGACAGGAGTCAGGTGGCTAGGCAGGAACAACCCAGCAGCTGTCACCTAGTGGAGGCTGGTCTCTCCCTGCTCTCCTGAGGGCTGGGGTGCCCTTCTTTCCTGAGCTCTTGTGGGCTAGGCGGTGAGGTGGCTCACCCCAGTGACAGGGAGGAGACCCAGACACCCTCCGCCTGTCCTGCAGGAGCCCCCTAAGTCTTCCTCCTCCATGAAGCCCTCCTGAACCACTCCAATCCAGTCCCCCAAGTCTGCTCGTTGGGGAGCCGTCGCACAGGGAGAGCCAGATCCCCACAGAGAACCCGACATGCCGTGGTCTGCCCACGGCCCAGCTCAGGCCTTCTGTCCCGTGGAAGACGTGCCCTCCTCGTGAGCCCTCTGGCAGAGATGATGTCCTGTCCCGTGGAGACACCCGAGGCCTGCGGGTTCTTCCTCCCTCGGTCCCAGCCCTGCTGCCTGCCACTTAGTGCTCTGCCACACACTCGCCTCCTGATGGCCTCTGCTCCCGCTCCTTCGCCCTTCTCACACACCCGCTGGAGGCCTCTCGGAAGCGTCGGCGCCACCCTCATCACGTCACTCCTGTGCACAAAGCTCACTGCCAATGGCTCCCCCTGCCAAGGGAGTAAGGCCAGAGGTTTCTGGCCTGGTGATCAGGCCCCCAAACCCTGCATCCTTATTATTTACCCCAGCCTGGACCCTTGGCTAGGCTGAACGGCCCCACCCCACCCAGCACCTGTGCATTTCAGTCTTTACTTGGGACACACAGGAACCTCTTCTCATCCTGTCTGTTCAACTCTACCTATTCTGTAAATCCCAGTTGAAGTCTTCCTCCTCCATGAAGCCCTCCTGGACCACTCCTATCCAATCCCGATTTCTGGTGTCGCTGACCTATCCCTGGGCACTTGGTATGGTGACCTTGTATTGCCTAGTTCATGCTCCACTAGGAAACCTTCTACTTGCCTCATGCTTCCTTGAATCCTGCACAGGTGTCCTTTCCTTTACCTCTCTGACTGCAGACCTACCTCACATGTCTAGATAGCTCCTATGCTTTGAAGCTGCTTCCCTTGTGACTCCTTGGCTCTTGGGAGCCAGATAAAGCCACGGAGGCAGGACCCAGGCTGTCCTCCTCACACCTGCCTTCTCTGCTCCCAGTGCAGAGTGGACAGAAGGTACTGGCTGAGTTGGATTGCTTTGAACGCCACTTTTACATCCTCCGTGTCCATGTTGCTTTCTGACTGGTGTTATAAATGATATTCTCACTCTCATTCTGCAGCCTGCTCAACATCTTGTTTCCCCAGCAACATCTACCAAGGCGCTTGCTGGAAATGCCAAACACTGGGGTGAACCCTGGATGAAATCTCCCGAGCCGGCCCTGGAGACTCTCTGGCCTGTTGTAACCTGTAGGTGGCACGTGAGGTGGGATGTGCCACCTGGGCTTGGTTAAACAACCCCTTAGGAGGGAGATATATGTAGATCTATCTATCCATCTATCTGTCTATATATAAATCTCTCTCTCTCTAGATAGGCAGGTAGGTAGATAGATAAATAGATAGAGATATCACATTTTCTGTTTCCATTCATCCATCGTTGGACATTTAGATTGTTTCCACATCTTAGCTACTATGAATAATGTTGTAATGGAACATTATTCTGCCTTAAAAAAGAAGAGAATCCTGAGGCTGGTGTTGTAGTTCAGTGGTAGAGTGCTCGCCTAGCACATGCAATGCCCTGGGTTTGATCCTCAGCACCACATAAAAATAAATAAATAAAATAAAGGTAGTGTGCCTATCTACAACTAAAAAATAAATATTAAAAAAAAAAGAAGAGCATCCTGTCACATGCTACAACCTGGATGAAATTTGAGGACACTATGCTAAGTGAAATAAAGCTGTCCCACAAGGACAAATGCTGCATGATCCTGACTATATGAGTTATCTAATGTTGTCAGACTCATAGAGTTGGTCCTGTTGGTACATGCCTATAATCTCAGCAACTCAGGGGGGCTGAGGTAGGAGGATCACAAGTTCAAAGACACCCTCAGCAAATTAGCGAGACCCTGTCTCAAAATAAAAAATTTAAAAAAAAAACAACAACAAAAAAAAAAAAAACAGGCTGGGGATGTGGCTTAGTTGTAAGTGTCCCTGGGTTCAATCTCTGGTACCAAAGGGGAAAAAATTTTTTGAAAAAAAACCCCATAAAAAACCCAAAACTAAACCAAAACAACAATACAACATTATAGAAGCAGAAAATGGAATGGTGGTTGCTGGGGCAGGGGGAGGAGGGTTTGGGCAGTTGCTCTTCATTGGATATGGTGTCTCTCATGCAAGATGAAAGTTGGAGAGAATTGTTGTGTGATATTGTGTTTATCATAAACAGTAATACATTGTACACTTTAAAAACCTGTGAAGAGAGTAGATTTCACATGATATGTGCTTGCTTTTTGTCATAATAAAAAAATAGAAAAATATTTAAAGGAATGAAAATACCTATTTTTAAAAACCCAGCCCCTCAACCCTATCCCATTATACCCTGTGTGCCCATGGCCCCCTCTTTTGGGGATGGGAGACTGGGGCTTCTTGACTCTGCTCCTTATGGACTGTGTGATATGTACAAAACCCTAAACTCCCCTCCCCAAGCATCCTCATCTTTGTAGGTGCAGAGGGTGGAGGTACCCATCTCTACTCCTCCGAGTTCCTGGGGGCGTCTACTGAGCTCATGTTAGAGGAAACACCTTCTAAACAATGAAGCGCTACACTGGTTGCTATTATTATTCCAGTGAAGTTTCTGGCCAGATGGAGGCTCGGGTCAGAAGCAGTAGACCCTCTTTCTGTTCACTCGTTTGAATTAGGAACAGTCAAGATTGTTACAGAAAGTGACCTCAGAGCCTGAGCTGCCTGGGGGGCTGAGCTTCCAGTAGAATTGGATTCAGCTACAAATAACCAAAATAACAGTGGCTTCTCTAGATGGGAGTTGATAGTTCTCTCGTGTGAACATCTGGAGGCTGCAGGAAATGGGAGGGAGGGAAACTTTGGCTCTGTACTCCTCTGGAATCCATGATCCTGCCAACTCGCTGTGCTGCCATCTTTAAGATGCAGCTGGGTCCTCACTGTTCAAGATAGCTGCCATCATAGCCGCAGTACGGGTGGCTTCCTACAGAAAGGGCAAAGATTGCGCAGGTCACCTGTACTTTAAAGGTTTTGGGAAGCCTCCACACAAACCGTCTGCTTTCACACCACTGGCTAGAACTTAGTTGCATAGGAGGTGGGGTAGGCGATCTTGACTCTGGGGGTCACATGCCCAGGACTGTTCTATTGTTTGGGAAAAAGAGGAAAATGAGAACTAGCTTCTACCATGGGATGGAGGGGGTCAGGGAAGGAGGAGAGGCTGCCCAAATCCCCATGTCTTCCTGCCGGATTTGAAGGCCCTTTGTTACTGTGGTTTTTTTTTTTTTTTTTTTTTTGACATTCCAGACACTTGGCGTTTACAAACTTCCGGTCATCCTTTCCATTCCCACAGGCCAAGCAGCCACCTGGATGCTCCAAATTTCAGGACAGAGAGTTTAGAAATAATTTCATTCTTTTCCTGCCTCAGAGGCCACCATGGCTAAACTGTTTCCTGAGAGTGTGGGGAAATAGGTGTAGGTGATCAAGGTCATTCGCCCTCCCATCTCTAACCGTCAGTCTGTCTGTCTGCGTTTCATGGCACAGACTATGGGCTCATGAGACTTTCTCAGCACTAAGTCGTGGAGCCACTGCCTGAAAAATCATAGCACCATGCATTCCCATATGTTATTATCTCCATTTTACAGACGAGGAAACGGAGGCACTGGAACATTAAATTACTTGCCTGAATCGCACGGCTGGTTGGTGGCGATGCCAGGTGTGACCTCCAGCCTTCGTAGCTCCAGTTCTGACTCCCGACCCGCACTCTCTCTCTGGGCACCTGCCTGGTGTCTCTTGTCAAGCCTGACTGGTGCCTCCCCCTCTGCTTTGCTCAAAGGCTCCAGATCGGCCCTTTTCCTGGACCAGAGGCTGCTTTCCCAAGCCCTGTACTCCAGCTTCCTTCTTTATTCTCACTTCCTCCAAGGAGACTCCCTTTACCAATACCAATCCTGCTCCACGCCCTTCAACGCTGCACCTGTCACTCTGCTGTCCCGGGTGTTTCCTGCAAATCCTGTGCTGCCTTCCAGCCTTGGCAGGGGCCACCGGCCTTGGTACAGTGTGTCCCCCTTTCCCTCTCTGCTCCCTGTGTGCTCCTGTCTGCTCCGAGCACCTGCCCTCCCGCTCCCAGCCCGTGACCACAGGCCTTCACCTTTGTGCCATCCGCGTTGGCTCCTACCCAGAGCTTGTGAGGACACTGAGGTCATCCCACAGGGCAGAGCAGCACTGTGAGCACCAGGATCCCCTCTGGCGGTCGTCTTGTCCCCCTCCTTCCCTTCCTCAGGCTGGTGTTCTGGAAGAGTAGTCCCCACTAGCCGCTTCTCTTGTCCTCTCTCGTAACTCCCCACCAACAGGGGACTGGCTTCTGCCCTTGTGTGCCTTTGCCTCTCCTCTGACCAAGGCCACCGACGACCTGCACGTGGCCCCTCTCAGTGCTGATCTTTCTGTTACTCTCCCTTTGGAAAACGATTCCATTTCCGGCATGTTCCAAGACCCAGACCTGCGTACCCAGCTGCCTTTTGGCCACCTCTCTATTCATGTCCACTGTCATCAGAATCTCAGTGTTTCTAAAGCCAACTCTCCACCTTCTGTCCAAACCTGCTCAGCCTGATTCTAGGTTTCTAGGCCAGAGTCACTGACAGCCACTTGGCCATGGAGTCAGGACCTGGAGCACCATCTCAGCCTTCTCCTTCCTCCTCCCCTCAGCCAGCTTCCACATCTTGCCATCTCTGCATCCGAACTTTTTTTTTAAGTGTGTGCCCCCTTCTCCTTCACCCCAACATTTGCATCCCTGGGGGCAACTATTTAAACCTACTAGGCTGTCCCCAAAGCCGTTCCTCTCCATTTCTTTTTCCATCTAAAGTGACCTCTTAAAAACACAAACTTAACCATGTATTCACTCAACAAATGTTTCTTGAGTGCTTATTTATTCCAGGCATAGTACTTACGTGCTGTTAGGGAGATACAATTGAAAGCTTGTGAGACTCTTCCTGAATTTGCCTTCTATTCAAGGGGGATCAGACAATAAACAATCATGCACATAATTATAGGTCAGGTGATGGTAAGTTCTTTTCTTTTTGGTACTGGGGGTTGAACTCAGGGGCACTTGACCACTGAGCCACATCCCTATCCCTTTTTTTGTATTTTATTAGAGACAGGGCCTCACTGAGTTGCTAAGAGCCTCGCCATTGCTGGCTTTGAACTCGTGATCCTCCTGCCTCAGCCTCCCAAGTGCTGGGATTATAGCCGGCCAACGCACTCGGCTAGGTGAGGTAAGTTCTATGAAGGAGAATAAAGAAGTAGAGGGGAGACGTGACCCCAGACCCACTGTACTTTTTAGGGGCTCAGAGAAGATGGCTCTCAAAGGTGACCTTGAGTACAGACAGAGGAAATGACTGGTGAGTACTGGGCTGGAGGGAGAACATTCCAGATGGGAGGAACCATGTGCTTTCTGTGTTTGAGTAGCAACAAAAGGGCCAGTGTGGCAGGAGAAGAGAACGGGTGGACTGAGGGCAGGGAAGCAACGTGGAGGGCAGATGACACAGGCTCTTGTGGGCCTCCGTAAGAACATTGGCTTTGGCTGTGCGTGAGTTGGAAGCCATCAGAGGGAGGCAGCAGAGGAAGGACAGGACCCAACCTTCACCATGGAAGAGTCACTCAGATGGCTGCAGAAGAAGAGAATGCGAGAACAGTTAGAAGTCAAGAGCAGTGATTCAGGTCCCGATGGCAGCGTGGTCCTGGGCCACGGGGTGGAGAGGGAGGAGGGGTCAGGTTTGGAGATATATTTTCAAGGAGAGGGGGTGAGAAATTTGTGACAAATTGGATGTGGAGGAGAGAGAGAGAGAGAGAGGCTGATTCCAAGAATCCCAGCTGATCAACTAGAAACGAGGAGTTGCCCCTTACGCCACTCCTCGTACGGAGCAGAGGAAGGAGCTGTGCCTTTGGGCTGGGAGGAGACTTTAAGAGTTGTCACGGCAGGTTAGGTGTGGGGGGGCTTGAACCCAGATGAAGATGCATGTGGACACCAGCTGTGGAGCAGGGGGACTCAGACCTGGAGATGTCACCTCCTGCTGAAAGTCCTCCAGTGCACCACTTTGTCAAGATCAGAGTCTATTTGGAGAAGTGGAGAGCAGGGTGGGGTAGGAAGAAGCGCCCTGTCCTCCCAGACTGGGGAAGTTGGAAACTCCTGGGGACCAAGCAAAGCTGGAGCCAAGTCCAAAAGCAAAGAAGGGAATTCAAATAGGTCATCAAAGGGGGCCAAAGCACACATGAGAGTCATTTCTATGTGTCTAAGAGTTCTCAGCTCTGTTTTTACTTCTCAAAGTCTTCCCTGCTTCTCCAAGTAGGTTAAGCCTCTCTGTTGTAAGCACCAGGTCTGTAGTTCACCTTCCTAGTTCTTATAATTTACATTTGATATTTGTAAGTTACATTAATGCATTTGATTATTAGATGAATGCTTTTCTCCTGTTAGACTGAAAACTACACAGGGCAGGAACTACTTCTGTCTTGTTTTTTGCTGTGAGGAGACAATGAAGGAATTCATGAGTATCTGGGTTCTGGAATACGACGGGGGCATGGGGGGGGGGGAGGGCTATCAGAGTGGTGGAGGTCGTGGGCAATTGCATGGAACCCATTCTGTCTAAGACTTGAGTTTTATGGTCAGCCAAGACGGGGTGTGTGGATGGGGACAGAAGGGACAGATTCAGGCTCCAGGCTTGGTATCCATGATTTTCATGGCCTGGCTCCTTCCTGCCCTCTGGCCTCATCTCTCACAATTCCCTTCTCCATCTCTCTCTGTCTTTCTATTCCCGGTGACATCGTGTAGCTCCCCTATTTGTTATTTCATACCCTAAGCATTTATTCATGCTCTTACCCTTCTGTCCTTATCCATGGCAAACAGTGCTTACCTTCCAAGACTAGACTCAGATGTGTCCTTCTCCGGGTGGCCTTTCATAACTGCCTCTGTCCCACTCCAGGGTCAGTGTATATAAACTAACTAGTTGTTCCATGTCCACTCTGCTCCGGCACCTACCACGGTGCTCAGCACACAGTAGGCGTTTTGTCCGACTTTTTACGGCTCTGACCAAAAGACCCGAGGGGGAAAAGTTTATTCTGTGGCTCGCAGTTTCACAGATCTCAGCCCATAGATGGCTGGCTCCATTCTTAGGGGCTCGAGGTGAAGCAGACATCATGGCAGAAGAATGTGGCAGAGAAAAGCGGCTCAGGACATCACACCAGGAAACAGAGAGAGAGGGAGAGACTCCCCTCTTCATGGACAAAATATAAACCCCAAAGGTATTGCCCCCAGTAATCCACCTCCTTCCGCCACGCCCTACCTGCCCATAGTTACCACCCAGTTAACCCCTATTGGGGAATGAATGCATTGATTAGGTTAAGACTCTCACAACCCAATTATTTCACCTCTAATCTTTCCTGCATTGTCTCACACATGAGCTTTTGGGAGACACCTCATAGCTAAACGATAACAGTAGGCACTTAATAAAAGGGTAAACGAATGAGTGAACAAATGGCCTTGTGTTAGTCATCTGTTCATTACTGTGACAAATACCTGAGATAAATATACTTAAAAAGTGAAAAGGTTCATCTGGCTCTATTTTGGAAGCTCCAGTCCATGACCTATAGCCCTGTTGCTTTGGGCCTATGGTGGCACAGTACACCAAGGCAGGGGTACATGGCAGTGAACCTCTGTTTACCTCATGGCTGGAAACTGGAAGAGAGAGAGAGAGAGGAGGAGCCCTGCACCCCACAATCCCCTTCAAGGGCATGCCCCCCATAACCTAAAACCTCCCACTAGTTCAGTCTCTTCAGGTTTCCACCACCTGCCAATGGCGCCACCTTGGGGACTGAGTCTTAACACCTGGGCTTTTGGGGTGCATTCCAGATCCAAACCACAGCAGCCATCTACCCCAGATTTTTAAAAATACTATAGATGTCACACGGCCTGTCTCATCATCCCCTACATGTACTCATAGTTGTCACACCATGGGTCCTGGTTTTTCTCCTGAAAATTGTGGTCACTGCAGAAATAGTGCAGTCGTTTTCAGGCTAAGGTCTTTGGACCCCCAGGGAAAGCAGTAATAAGGCTCTGAGAGCTCTGACAATGTCGCAAATAGCCCCACGGAAATCGCACTGTTATCTGGACTCAGACTGCACTGCCTAGCTGAAACACTGGGTTTCTCTGCTTTTAGCTGGGATTGTGTCAACTCGCGGTGGCATGCTAACTGTGGTTATCTCATGCTATTCAGGAGCTAAGATTGGCCGGGGATGAAATCATAGGAGTCCCTGGGGCCTGTGGAAGGAAAAACAATCAAAGGGGTCCTGGGAAGTTAAAAGGTTGGAAGCACTATGGTGGGGGATGGAGCTCTGGGCTCAGAATTAGGAGCCATGAGAGCCAGGGTAGGTGCAGCCCAGCAAGCCACCTGGTGCTCTGGGCTGCCTCCCCCTGTTTGAAAAGTGGGAGAACCATATCTGCCCTCAGGGTCAAATTGTCTCCATAAGGATGAAGTGCTAGTGAGGAGCAGTTTCCAACCTGCCTGGGAGGTCCCCAAGGGGAACAGAGGCAGAGGTGGAGGGAGGTGATGTTTTCGGATAAACAGGAAGCTATTCCCCTGGGGTTGTGGTCTTGGGTACAGAGAGGGGTGGGGTGGGAATCTGGGGGGAGCCAAGCAGGCAGTGGACATGAAGTCACTGCTAAGCAACGTGGCTTGGGCTGCCCTTTCCAGACAGCCCAAATGGCTATTGGTGCTGAATTATAATGGTGGGAGAGATTAGAAGATGTAGGTCCCAATGGCCCCTCCCCCTGGTTTTGACCTCAGAATCCACCCCCTACTCACCTCTTTCAATCTAACCTTCAGCTGGGGATCTACAGGCTCCATACACAGGTCCTGCTGCTTGAGAGTCCAAGTTCTTGCTAAGGAGGTGCTCACAGTGACAGGCTGGGTCTCTGGCACCAGATGTGGGCACTGTGGTAGTGAGGACCGGGGGGAGACTGAGCTGTACAGAAGCCTCCACGGGCAATGGGAGCCCTTGGTAGGGGTGTGGCTGGGCCCTGGTAGAGCTCCAGGACTGGACAGAGGTATGGATTAGCCAGCTTTTCATCACTGTGACCAAAACACCTGATAAGAACAACTTTGAAGAGGAAAAGTTCATTTAGGGCTCACAGTTTCAGAGGTTCAGTTTGTGGTAGGCCAACTCCATTGCTCTGGGCCCAAAGTGAGGCAGATCATCATGGTGGAAGGGTGTGGCAGAGGAGCACATTCATCTCAAGGCAGCTGAGAAGCAGAATTAGCCAGGAGCCAGGGACAAGATATAGTCCCCAAGGTCCTCCTGCCAGTGACTTACCTTCTCCAGCCCTGCCTCACCTGCCCACATTTACCACCCAGTAATCAATCCAAATGGTAATCCATCAAATGGATTAATCCACTGATGAGGTTACAGCTCTCATAATCTAGTCTTTTCACCTCTGAATTTTGCTGCATCAACTAACACATAAGCTTTTTGTGGACATTTCTAGATTCAAACCTTAACTAGGTACTACCTCAGTGCTGCTGTTTTGGCAACCCCCCTTCACCCAGACTGCTCTTGAACACTCTACATCTTCAAGGCCAAGTGAAAAGGCTGGCCCCTGGGAGAAATCCGTGCTCCCTGGCCCCATCTTGGAATCAATTCACTCTCTGTGCTCCCATAGCCCTTGTGGATGCCTCTCTGCTCACTACTTATTTTGTTGGGCCTCATGGGCTGGTGATTTCCTTTTTTTGCCTGTCTCCTCTGCCAGGCTGGGTAGGTCACCTCTCATCAGAACTGTGTCTGCAGCCCCTAAGCTCAAACTGGACTGCTACAGTGGGGGCCAAGGCCTGTCCTTGACCGAGGGAGGAAGTGCCTTCAATGGCCAAATCAGATGCCCAATTTCATCCTGGCCTGGTTTTAATTTGTATGAACCAACGTGCCCCCTTCTTGCCTTTGTGTCCTCTCAGTATGAACAGTGATAAAGATGACAAAGATTGGAATAGTGCCTGGAGGGCTCCTTTAGAGAGAGACTTTTTCATGAAATCATCAAAAGCTATCTTCAGTGAAGACACAACACGGAAGCGACCCCAGGGAAGTTAATGTCCTCTCACCAAAACTTCCAGAAAAAGCGATGATGTCAGAGCTGTCTTTAGGGCCTGTTTCCTGGAAACGGAGTCCTTGGCTGTCTCCCCTCCTATGGCCCATTTCTGAGGAAGACCTGCAAATTGCTCTCCCTCCCTACCTGGACTCAGAGGAAGCAGGCAGAAGCCTAGACTGTGCCTTGGGCAGCATGGGAGCTGTCTCCCGGGGAGCTCTGTTGGTGGACTGGCTGCAGAACCATCTGCGGTGACAGTGACCATACCCCGCTCATATTTAGAGAGCAAGGGAACATCTGACTGATGCTTTGTCAGGGCCCCTCTACATCGCCTACTGGAAGATACTTGCCTCCTCACGGGGTTGCAACTGTAAATAAAGCAGCAGATAAAAGAAGCCTCTCTGCTTTTCAAATGGTGACAGGCGCAGCCCGGTAAATTACCTTCACGCTTTTTAAATAGAAGTAAAAAGGGTTGGGTGGATTGCCTTCCCTGATACAGAACCACTTTTCTCTCATTTGAGCGGCCACAGATGGGATAATGAGTGCATTTTTATCTCTGTCTCTAAACAAAATGCAAAGAGCCTGGAGTTACACAAACTTTCCTTGGTATTTTCGAGGAAAAGGCAGGGCCCGGTGGAAGCCTTTCTCGGTGATAAACCCCACAAGTGTCGGGAATTAAAGGCTGGGATTTGTTCCCTCCAAATGGGCACGCATGCGGTCTTCTCTGGGACTGAAAATGGGTTTGCTTCCTGAGGGTGAAGACCCACTTCTGTATTTCAACCTCAGCTAGCTTCTTCATCGGAGAAAAAGGAAGTGAGATTTCCTATGTCTAGATTGGTTGGGAAAACACCAGACCTGGTCTAGCTATATAGAAGGTGCCCAAGGAACATCAGCTAATGCTCACTCCGGTCATGTATCAGAATGCCCCCAACACTGGGCACATGTTCCTACTAAGAAGCAGCCCCTTCCCCACTGAAGCCTGGATGAATGGTCCCCACAGCCTGCAGGAAGCATGCCTATGCTGTCTGGCCACTGGGCTTACCAGCATGCCTTGCACCCCCTCCCCAGGACACGGACTTCCTGGAACCATCTTCCATGATGTCACTTTGCATCTTGCACACTGCCATGCAGTTGCTTATCAACACATTGGTCTTTCTTCAAAAGTTGGGAGGGAAAAATCACCAAGGCCAAGTCTTAGACTTTGCGACTATTACAATCCTCAGTGCACAGGGCTGTGTCTGGTATATAGCAGGTGCTCAAAGGATGTCTGTGGGTGGATGAATGTGTGGCCCCAAGAAGCTCAGCCTTGCATGCTTGGGCTGAGCAGGAAAGCAGGCTTCCAGGAGGCAGGAGAGGCTGGGGCTCCCAAGTCCAGGGTACAGCTACAGCCCTCCGTCACTCGGGCTCACTGATGGTGTTTATCCAGCACCTTCCATGTGGAGGCTCTGGGCCAGGCATTTGTCCATGAGCTCTCAACAAGCCTGGAAGTAGGGACCTGATTCCTATGAAGTAGATTTTGAAAGCGTGTGAACCGGTTGTGTAGTCAAAGGCTCCTCATCCACCTCAAGGTTATCAATGCAGGACAAGGAGAGGTGGCAGAGGCCACAGGGAGAGTCCCTGGAGGGAGCTGCCTACAGACTGCAGGGGCTGCCTCCCAGCCCCTGAGGGGACTTCAGGAGAACGGCTCAGAGGCCAGAGCCGCTGTGAGTAAACTGGCCAGGGGGAGGGGGATAGCCTCAGATGGCTTCCCTGACGGGGTCCCGCAGGGCCAGGAGGGAGCTTATTTCCCTCACAGAGGGAGTCCAGGGACACGGAAGTCACCATGCCAGGCCAGAGGCTGGGGTGCACCCTCTGCTGCAGAACTGCAGGGGTAGAGGCCCAAAGCAGCCTCGAGCCCATCAAGGATGTTAGAGGTGAAATGATCCACCTAAAACCATGACAAGGGTCATGGTCACCTTCCCAGGCCACTGCACCCTCCATCTCCACCCTGTATGACCTTTGGGGGGGGGGGCTCCAAAGAAAAACCAATGCATCAAGGAGGAGGGGGCATGAGAAGGTGCTAGAAGTGACTGTGGTTCCTCCCTGTCCTCAAGGACCCAGCCAAGCAGGTCTGAGCTGGGGGAAGGGACTTCACATGGGACAAGAATCAGAGGCTTTGATAGGGGACTGAGTATCCCCCAAAGCTAGGAGACATTCCTAAGAGGTCCTCAAAAGGCTCAGAGGAAAGAATGGGCTAGAAGGGCTGTGGCCAAAAATAAATAAGTAAATAAAAATAAGCAAGGAATGAGCTTCCATCTGCTTGTCCCCATCAGGTCCCGCCCCTCCACAGGACTGATTATATTTGTATTCCACCTGTGTGCCCCGGAAATGAGGGAGAGTGTCACAGCAACTCCAGAGGATGTGGCCTTTACGCCACAGTCCCTCGTGTGGCCTAACTCAGAGTTCAGCAGGAGAGAGAAGGAGGCCTTCAGATTTCTTCCTAATCGAGGCACACACATTTTTAACCTCATTAGAAGATAAGTCACACACCAAGAGAGTTGAGAGGAGGGGGGCACATCCATTTAGGCTGTTTCTTTCTGTGATTCTTTGCCTAGGGTCCCCTCCCAGCATGAGGTGGGTCTGAATAAGGGGGAGCGGAGGACCCTGGGAAGAGTAGCCTTTGAGCAGTGACTTTTTTCTTTTATTATTTATTCCATTTTAAATGTTCATTTAAAATTGCATTTTAAATGTTCATAATTCCAGACACGTGATCACCGTTCCATTTGCATATGGAAAGACCCCCAACTCATTCAAAAGCCAAAAGAAATTATCTTTGAATTAATCACAGCTTCTACCCTTGAGTTTGCTCCAGAAATTGAGAATGTGCAGTATTTATTGAATGGGTTAGCTTAACTCCTTCCAGTTTACTCCTTCCTTCAATTCTTCTCCACAACGAGGAGCCTCTTGAATAGGGGAGAAAAATAAACCCAGAGAGCGCCCCCGCAGCAGGCCGTTGGACGAAATGGAAATGTGTGGATGGTGTGAGGGGAAAAAAAATGGATCCAGGCCGTGAAGTTGGCAAAAAGAGATAAAGGGGATTTGGTTAGAAGCGAGAGTTAAATGATAGTAAAGGTCTAGAGAAGCCCTGATCAATAAATATAAAGTTCAAGCTCATTGCTTTTTGCTGCTGAGAAGAACTGAGCCCCGCCTGCGTCAAGACCTCAGGCTGCAGACTCTGCCATGGATTCAGAGGACGAGGCCCCCAGACTCCAAGCACCAAATTCACTCCCAGAATTCTGAGGTGGACAGGGCGGAGGCAGCGTTCCTGCTATTCTCTCCAGGTGGGAACAGGAGGGTGCTACAGCAAGTCGTGTGAGCCCAGGGTCTCCTGTGGGTTCCTATCCAGAGAACACTTACGTTGGGCACCCTGTCTTCTAACCCAACAAAGGGACCCATTTCTTATCAATATCAATGTTGGCTGGCTTTGTGAGCAACGAGTATATGCTTTGGAGAGATTCTTGGGAATGACTTTTAGCTCATGAGAGACAGTCCAGAAAGGGTAGGTATCTACCCCTTCCCTACCATCTTAATGAGCCCAGGGCCGTGTACACAGGGGAAAGAGCATGGGTCTCTGTGTAGGCCATCATAGCAGGATTCTCACCCAGGGGATTCCACTGGTACACTTTAAGAGTATCTGAAAGCCTCTTATTAAGAAAATAATGGGGCTGCTTGGTGGTAGAGCACTTGCCTAGCCTGTACAAGGCTCTGGGTTTGATACTCAGCACTGCCAGAAAAGGAAATGTGCATTTGCATACTTTTCTGAGGTTCACTATTTTCTTTGTATTCTCTAAAAGATTTGGGCTTCTCTAAAAGGAGAAGAATCTCGGGTCCAAGAACAACAATGGGCTGGGCCTGTAATCTCAAAGGCTTGGTAGGCTGAGGCAGGAGGATTGTGAGTTCAAAGCCAGCCTCAGCAAAAGCGAGGTGCTAAGTAACTCAGTGAGACCCTGTCTCTAAATAAAATACAAAATAGGGCTGGGGATGTGGCTCAGTGGTGGAGTGCTCCTGAGTTCATTCCCTGGTATCACCCACCCCCCAAACAAACAAACAACAACAGCTCTCAAGTTACTCCATTGTAACTAACTCCTAGACCATGAAAGCTAGGATTGTTGAATGAATGAGCGGTGTCTGTGTCCTTAGAAACCGCAGAGGATGAGCAAGGAAGGTGTCTTCATCCTTTCAGGCTGCTGTTACAGAATACCATAGACTGGGTGGCCTATGAACAACTGAAATGTATTGCTGGAGGCTGGGAAGTTCAAGGTCACGTCGACAGCCGGGTCAGTGCCGGTGAGGCCACTTCCCCGCTTACACGCAGCCGTCTTCTCAGCATGCCCTCACATGGCAGAAGCGGCGAGGGAGCCCTCCAGTGCCTCTTTTATAAGGATGCGAATACCTCGATGAGGCCACTGCCCTCACGACCTGTCCACCGCCCCAGGCCCCTGCTCCACCAGCGTAACACTGGGGATTAAAATTTCCATATATGATTTTAGGAAAACGAGAGCATTCAATCCTTGGCAAGAGGCTTTCTGTCTGTCTGTCCATTCTTCCATCGATGTGTGTCTAATATGTGCCCAGACTGTGTTAAGTGCAGAGATTTTAGAAATAAATAGAGTGTGCAGCATTTTATGTCACTAGGTATGTGACATAAAATGCATGTGACATAAAATGCTATAGTGCAGTCAGTTTTACAATCAGGCACAGTCATGGTACAAGTAGAGACACAAGAGGAGAGGCACCATGGAGAGAAATGGGGGCTCCAGGGGGCTCCAGAGAGGCTCTGATGTGTGAGCCAGGTCTTAAAGGATTACAAAGGTGATAAATGATTTTTTAAAATTTTTATTTGTTCTTTCTGGATGTACATGACAATAGAGTATATTTTGGCATATCATACATACATGGAGTATAACTTCCCATTTTTGTGGTTGTACATTATGTGGAGTTACATTGGTGATGTATTCATATATGAACATAGGAAAGTTATGCCCAATTCATTCCACTGTCTTTTCTATTCCCTTTTCCCCTCCCTTCCCTTCATTCCCCTTTGTCTAACTCAATGAACTTCTATTCTTCCTTTCCCCACCCTCCCTTGTTGTGGGTTAGCCTCTGCATATCAGAGAGAACATTCGGCCCTTGATTTTTGGGGATTTGCTCATTTCACTTAGCATGATAGTCTCCAGTTCCATCTGTTTATCAGCAAATGCCATAATTTCATTCTTCTTTATGGCTGAGTAATATTCCATTGTGTGTGTGTGTGTGTGTGTGTGTGTGTGTGTGTGTGTGTATCACATTTTCTTTATTGATTGAATTTTTCTTCCCCCTCCTTGGATGGCTTTAAAAATGAAGGTGAAGCACTCATACATTGCTGGTGGGACTGCAAAATGGTACAACCATTATGGAAAGCAGTATAGAGATTTCTTGGAAAAAATGGGAATGGAACCACCCTATGACCCAGCCATCCCACTCCTGGGTCTATTCCCAAAGGACTTAAAAATAGCATATTACAGTGACACAGCCACTTCAATGTTTATAGCAGCACAATTCACAATAGCTAGGTTGTGGAACCAACCTAGATGTCCCTCAGTAGATGAGTGGATAAAGAAAATGTGGTATATATACACAATGGAATTTTACTCAGCAATAAAAGAGAATAAAATAATGGCATTCACAGGTAAATGGATGAAGTTGGAGAATATAATGCTAAGTGAAATCAGTCAATCTCAAAAATCCAAATACCGAATGTTTCCTCTGATATAAGGAGGCCGGTTCACAGTGTTGTTGGGTCGGGGTACATAGGAGGATTAGGGGAACACTATAATGGTCAAAGGGAAGGAAGGGGAGGGAGGGAGCAAGGGGGGATAGAGGGGGAAAAAAGAAAAAGTGGTTGAATAAGATGGATATCATTATTCTAAATGCAGGATTGAAGACTTGAATGCTACGAATATACTTTGTATACAAACTGTTTTGTGTAAAAAGATGCTCTATATGTGCAGTATGAAATGCAATACATACTACTACTATAAATTTTTAAAAAAATGAAGGTGAAGGAGAGTGGGATGCCCTCCTGGCTAGAAGTAAGGAGGGGCTGCAGAGCAGAGCTGCAGGCTGCAGGCCTGTGTGCACACTGCTGGTGTGCGTGTTTGATGCCTCCTAGGGATCAGGGAGGGGAGGAGAAATGGAGAAGACCCAGGGAACCCAGGCTCAGTGTTCTTGTGCTTCCTGTTTCCCTTGGTCCAAGCAGAGAAGGAGAGAGGCACGGGGCGTGTTCCTTGGAGGAGAGCCGAAGGCTAATGCACAGAACCGAGCAGCAGGAGAGCATTGGGCAGCGCAGAGCCTCCCCATCTCCTATCCACTACCACTTCTGGGAGCCTGGGGACAGGGACCTGGCTGCCTAGCAGACTAGGAGCGAATAGAAGAGGTTCTTCTCTCCCCCCCCCCCTGCCCTCCTGGGGGAGGAAAAAGGCAGACTGGCTTCCCCCAGAAGCAATTGTGAGTGGAGGCCCAACCAGGAGAAGAGGGGGAACCGTGGCTAAGCACCGGCTCCTTTTGGTTCTTGTTCAGAAGACATTTCACGGCTGGCTTCTAGGGAGCTGCCAAGCCCCTGTTAACAGAAGATGGAGAGGGGAAGGGCCAGCTCAGCCCTTAGCAGGCTAGGGTCCAGGGGACCTGCCGCTGCTCCAAGGTGGGGCAGCCTCTGCTGTTTGCTAACAGGTGAGCAGACGGGGACTAGGAGCAACAGGGACTTAATCAGAGATTAACCAGAGGTCACTCTTCTCCTTCTAGCATGGCTCAGGTGAGTGCGTACAGAGGAGGAGAAGGCAGAGAGGAGAGGAAGGGGAGGGGACTAACACTTGCCTGTCCCTCCTGCTCCTGATGGGGAACCCTAGGGGGCTTTGGAAAGAAGAGACAACCAACCCCTAAACCTGGTATTAGATTTGCACACTTAGGTATTTTTTTAAGTTCCAGTAGTTTTAATGTCCATTTAATTTCCCCAAGAGCCCTGCAAGGTAGGTGTTCTCGTTGGGTAGCCCTCTTTACAGAAGGGAACACTGAGGCCCAGACAGATTCATTTGACCCAAGTCTTCTCATCGCTCTGCAAAAGTGGGGGTACAATTCAGACTTCAGAGTCTTCTGTCTCCAGAGCCCATTTACAACCAAGCCATGTCCAGCCCTTAGGGGGTTCTGGGATGCAAAGTACCACCCCCCACCCCACCTTGCCCCGGAAGCCCCAGCAGAGGAACTAGAAACTTGCACTTCCTTCATTCCAAGTGGTGGAGTAAAGGTGGGTGAGCCAGGGTGTGCTCGTGGTGCGCCCCAGCAAATGCAAGAGGGAAATACTAAAGGTTTACATTTTCTCTCATCACACAAGAGACGTATAGTTACAGTGAAACTCCATGCAGCATAGATAAAGCCCAGGCTCCCCTTCTTAACACTTCTTCCGCCCTTTTCCTACTGGTGAGGAGGGAGGGGTGCAGGTCCCCAGACAGCTACCTATGCAGTAACTATGCATACAGATAGAACCGTGGGGCTTTATCATTTGGTTTTTATATATATGGTAAAATATGGTATGTGTGGCTTGAAATTTGCTCTTTTCACTTAAAAATATGAAGATGTTTCAATTTTGTTCCCCATAGAGCTGTCTCACTTTAACTGTTATGTAATAATTAAACACAAGCATGTATGTAAATGCACACATATTATTTTCCTCTCTTGGATCACTTACATGTTTTCAGTACTAGAAACAATATAACAAAAACATATTTCTCCAGGCTGTTTTGTAAACATGAAGGAGTATTTTTATTGGGTAGATACCTATGGTGAAATTCTTGGTGGAAGTATAAGGACATATTTAACTGAACAAATATTCTCTGGCAATGTATGCTCTTAACAGCGGAGCAGGCTTTTCATTTCCATGTATTCCCTTAAACACTGGATATTATCAATGTTATAATCTTTCACCAAAATAAAATATTTTATTCGACTCTCCCTGGTTTCTTGTGAGCATTTTTGATAGGTACACTGTTTATTTATATTTCCTCTTCTATGAATCACTTGTTCATATTTTTTGCCCATTCTTATCATTTTATACAATTCTTTATATATCCTGAATATTCTTTCATATCTGTTATTCATGGTTTATCCACTTTTCCCAGTCTATAAATTACCTTTTAACTTTGCTTATAGGTCTTTTTGTGTGCATGTCCGACAGAAACAATTAATTTTGACAGTCGATTTATCAATTGTTTTCTTCTATAGATTTTTATTTCTGTGAGTCTTCCCTAAGAAGGTCTGCCCTACCCCAAGGTTATATTTTTCTTCTAACATTTTTATAGTGATTCCCTTTCTCATGTAGCTCTTTAGTCCTCTTGAAATTTATTTGTGCATGGTAGAAGGTACGCTCCAGGTTTTCTTTTTCTTTCCAAACGGCTTCAGTGGCCACTTGTGATGACTCAGCTCTCATTTACTTCCCCTCCCGTGTACTTTCCCTTCAGCTTCCTCCTTGTCCCCATGTCCCCTCTGGGCTTCAGGGCTGGGCTCTCATGGTCCAGCCTGGCATCAGAGCACGGCATGACATTGGTCATGGTGATTAGTTCAGAATAAGCCGTGACCCCAGCGAGGGGGTCAGCTTACTGAGTGCAGCTGGGAAAACCACTTTGCTTGCTTCTAGAAGACTGTCCTGGGGTGTGGGGGACCCCTTTGTTTTGGGACATTATGGACTGTGGGTCTGGACCCAGGAGTTACAATGGTTCGTTATCGTGAGGGAAGGCAGCGTGGGGTTGGGGGGATGCCAACACACAGGGGAGGTCAGGAAGTGAAGGAAGCACCGGAGTGGACCAGCGCTGGGGTTAGGGCGACATTGAACCTCACCCTCCTTGGGACCACCTAATATTTTCTTATGATCAAAGCCTGCTGGAGTCAAGCTCTGTATCGAGCAGCGGTAGACAAACGAATACAAAAGCCACTGATCCAGGCTGTCTATGGACGGTCCCTCCCTTGATCATTTATTGGAAATGCTGTCACACACTCCTGGACCCACACAATCTGTTTCTTACCTGCTTGTCTGTCCTTAGGCTAACATCCTACTGTTCTAATGACTATGGCTTATGTAATTATAATACATTTTATGCCAGTTGGGTAAACCCCTCTTTATCATATTTCTGTTTCAATGATTGCCTGGCTATTCTTGTTCCTTTCTCTTCCAGATGAATTTAAATTATGTTTATCAAGTTCCATAAAATTCTGTCGAGATTTTGACAGGGGTTGCTTTGAATTTGGGGAGAATTGACATCTTTATAATGTGGAGATTCCCCACCCAGGAACATGAGACGTCTCGCTCTCTATTTAAATCCTCTTTTATGATACTCTGGTGTAGTTTTTCCATGAGAGTCTTGTTCACTGGGTTTATCCTCTGGGATCTTAGGGCCATTTGTTAGTGTTATTGTTTGGTGCCATGGTGGGGGCTGTGATTTTGGGGTGTCACTCTGGTGTTCCACCACTGTGCTGGGGTCTTATTATCTAACTGTCTGTCATTTCATTCTTCTGCACTTCCTAGGTAGATGGCCACATTGTTTAAAAGTAACATTTCTCTCTTCCATCCTTCTTTTTCTTCCTTCGAATCATGTAGGACAAGGAGGGGCATCTCTACATTGTTTCTGGACAGAACGGGAGCTGTTTCTAGAATTTTCTGAAAGTTGTACACAGCCATCCCTCCACATCCGTGGGTTCCATATCTGTGGGTTTTGCATCCATGGAT
The DNA here is from genome assembly GCA_025594165.1 of Tamias sibiricus. Classification (NCBI taxonomy): domain Eukaryota; kingdom Metazoa; phylum Chordata; class Mammalia; order Rodentia; family Sciuridae; genus Tamias; species Tamias sibiricus. The sequence continues at coordinate 113,520,256 of CM046657.1, forward strand.
TCAACTAACTGCAGATCAAAGATATTTGGGAAAATAATGACATCTGTACTGAGCATGTACAGACATTTTTCTTTTCATTGTTCCCTAAACAATACAGTGTAAGAACTACTTACATAGCATTTACATTTTATCAGGTGTTATAAGAAATCTAGAGATGATTTAAAACTATGTAGGAAGATGTGTGTAGGTTAGATGCAAATACTATGCCGTTTTATCTAAGGGACTTGAGCATCTGTAGATTTTGTATCTGTGGGAGATACCAAGGGGTGGCCTAAATTTTATTTTTTAAAATTTTATGTTTTGCAGTATTTGGGACTGAACCCAGGGGCAGTCTACCACAGAGCTATGTCCCCAGTCCTTTTTATTTTATTTTGAGGCAAGGTCTCTCCAGTTGCCCAAGCTGGCCTAAAATTTATAATCCTTTTGCCTCAGCCTCTTGAGTTGCTGGGGTTACAGATGTGTCACCACACTCAGCTTGCGATGGCTGTAATTAAGAAAGTTTAATTTTCCTTCCACTTTGTTCAAGCTTTACAAAAAGTGAGAATAATATATAGACTTTTGTCAAATGCTTTTTTTTGGTGTGTAGTGAGATAATCACATAGAATTTTCCTTTGTATCCACTCTATTAATCTACTTTATGATGTTGAATCAGCCTGTATGACTTGGATAAACTCAAGTTTGTCCTGAAATCCCATTCTTTTATTGCATTGCTCAATTTGATTTACTACTATTTTATTTTGGATTTGGGCAGTTGTATTCAAAAGTGACATGCATGTTTAGTTTTTGTTCGTTTGTTTTCTGTGCTCTCCTCCCTGGTTCTTCTACTTTCCTGGCGGTTGCTTTGCAACCTTCTGGCTCTTATCCTGGAACAATGTAGGGCTCAGGCCTCGCCATCCTGTCTTCTACCCCCGTGTCTGCTCCCAGGTGCTGTTCTCCAGGCCTGTGGACCTAATACCACCTACCTCTGACAGCAGCCAGATGCATCACAGCCGCCAGGTCCTTGCCATGTACAAAACAGGGTTCCCAGCTCTCCCTCTAAAAGCTGCCCCACCCAAATCTTTCCCAACTTTGCAAATGGCAACATCATTCTTTGGTTGCTCAGGTCTATAGCTTTGGAATCAGTTTCAACTTCTTTTTGTCTTCCCCTATCTCACATTCAATCCATTGACAAATCCTTGATTTCCTTTTTATTACACAGACAGTGTCTGAGCACTCCTCTCGACTTCCGGCTGGTCCAAGCTGTACCCCTTTATCTCACTTATTGCAATAGCTCCAACATCGCTGGAAGCTCTCCTTCTGTTTATTAACACAGCACAGTGGTTCCCACCTCCAACCTGTGGTCATGCTGACCTCAGTGCTTCCTCTCAAACACGTCCAGTGTTCAGCCCCGGGGTCTCTGCACCTGTTGTTTCCTCTCCTTAGATCTCCATACATCTTTCTTATTTCCCTCAGGCCTTCCTTCAAAAGACTTGTTATCCTGAGGTCTTTCTCCTCCACCCCACACAGAAGTGTAAGCTGCACTTCCAGCACTATCCACACGCTTTTCTTTGCACCTGTTTCCAAGGGGCACTTAGTTCCATTTGACATTCTGTGTATCCATTTGTTGGCAGCACATCTGTGTTCCCCAATCAGATGGGACCTCCACGAAGACAGAGATGTGCCTGTTTTGCTGCTGTTAATCCCCAGCCCCTAAACATAGTTGAATTAAAGAAGTTTTTTCTTGCATTTATGGGTTGACCTGGGTACTAAAGAATTGTGTGTGTGTGTGTGTGTGTGTGTGTGTGTGTGTGTGTGTGTAAGTTTTATCTTTTTAAAAATATTTGTAATGGAAATGGGGACAGAACTGTGTTTTTCCCCCCTCACCGACCCAAACACTGACACTCAGAGAGACTAAGGGGTTTCCCAAGGTCAGAGCTGGCTGATGGTGGAGCTGGGCTAGAATCAGTTCCCTATATGGATCTGAGGGACTGTCAGAGTATTGGGACCTGGGGAGCAGTCTGAAACTAGAAACCCATCAGTTGCCTGAAAAGACCTCACGACTGGTCCTTCCCTACCCCAGGTCACTTTGCTGGAGATGACATATTGGGCAGAACCTGGGTGGAGGACCTGGTTTTCCACCAATCGTTGACTTTGGGCACCTGTAAGGAGCCTCCTTCCTGGGGCGCGTGTGCTGGCCGCCTGCTGCTCCCTCTGCAGTTCTGCTCACCACCCTCGGCACCCGCTCTGCCTCCAGCCCCACACCCCAGGCTTCTGCAGCTGGGTAGCATCAGGGGGCTTCCTTGCTCTCTGGCCTCTGTTGGGCCGGGACCAGCAGAATGACCCTGGAATGGGGAGATTGGGATTTATTTCCCCAACTCTTTCCCTACAGGGTCCCTATAAACTGGCTGTGTCTCTTGATCAAGGGTGGCAGCCCCCCTCCGACAGCTCTTTGCAGACTGCTAATGTCTCCCAGTGCCAGGAAGTGCCCCTTATCTTGCCCCTTCAGGCCCAGGAGGAGGAAGGGGACCCCTGCTCTCACTGTCCAAAGACACCGGGCTATTCCTGACTAGTTTCCTTAAACCCAGCCCACACTGTTGTAAATGGTTCAAAACTCTCTTTGCCCCCCTAGGGTCCCTGACTGCCACTAGGATCCTAAGAACTAACTCAGTGATGTCTCCCAAGTGCTTGGCACAGCCCCTGGCACAAAGCAGGGGCTTTCCAGACCCCCTACTTCCCACCCTGGAGAGCTGAAGGGAGCTAAAAGGACATGGCATGGCAGGTGCCCTTGGTGGCACGTTGTGATCATCTGTGGCAGAGAGATGACGTTACTGAGGCACCTGAGAGGGGTCAGAGATCCCCTTCCCCTCCCCACCCATTTCCTGCAGGGCCACCATGGCGTGACCCAGTCAGAAAACCCCAAGGCCTTGGCTCCTGAGATCTGCAGCTGGTCTCAGGCATAAGGCAAGTGGTGAGGATGGGTGGAGGGGGAGGGACGAGCCTCCTCCAAACCTGCTCCTCTGCTTGTATGTCTTTTAGCACCTCAGGTCCCACCGGCCTCCCGGGGGCCATGGCCAGGCCTGGACACAGCTGGCCTTCCCCACCACACCCGCCATCCAGCAGCCTGGCAGCCTCCCTCCCTGCCCTGGGCTGGCAGCGGGAGACAGGCCTGTCAGATCACATCGTGTCAGCAGTCAAGCTGGAACTCCAGCCGGGCCAAGTGACCTTGTAGGTCCTGAGGAGCAGGGGCAGCCCAGCAAGAGATAAGCAGGCTGGCGGAATGCACACCACCTTCCCTGCCAGAGGGAGGTAGGAGCCAGACCCGTCCCGGGCACCGGGCCTCCACCTCACAGCTGCCACTTGGGTCTGTCGCCTCGGCAACCCCAAAGCAGCTGGGAGCCAAGCTGGACTTCAGGGTGACCCTCTGATTGCACAGGCTGTGGAGAATTCGTTGTGAAGGAAGACAGGGTTTCTTCCTCTCCTCTCGGGGCCCACAGCGAGGGCGGCTGAACAGCCACGGTGCACTTGTGCCAAGCACGTTGGTGGGCAAGCCAGACTTCTCCCCCTTCACAGGGCCCCCAAGCCGGGACTATGTAGCTGCTGTCTTAGTCAGCTTTTTCACACTGTCACTGGAAGACCTGACCAGGACAATTGTAGAGGAGGAAAAGTTTATTTGAGGGCTCACGGTTTCAGAGGTCTCAGTCCAGACAGCCGGCTCCATTTCTCGGGATCAAGGCGAGGCTGAACAACGTGGCAGAAGAGTGTGACAGAGGGAAGCAGCTCACAGGATGATCACAGAGAGAGAGAGAGAGAGAGAGAGAGAGAGAGAGGACTCACCAGATACAAAATATATACCCAAAGCCATGCCCTCAATGCCCACCTCCTCCAGCCACATCCCCCTGCCTTCAGTTACCACTCAATTCATCCCATCAGGAGATTAATTCACTGATTGGGTTAAGGCTCCCGTGACCCAATCATTTCTCCTCTGAACCTTCTTGCATTGTCTCACACGTGAGCTTCTGGGGGATGCCTCACACCCAAACCATAACAGCCGTGTTTCCTACAGTGCAGCAACCAGGAGCCCCAAGGAGCTCAAATGGACCGTCTGAGGCAATGCCACCAGGCACTGGCAAAGAAGGGACTCAAAGCCAACCTGACAGATGCAAAGTTTTGGCAGCACATTTTACCTTTCGGTCTTTGTTTCACTTTTGGTGCTGTGGAGTGGAGTCCAGAGCCTCCCTCTTGCTAAGCAAGTGCTCTACCACTGACCTACCCGCAGCCCCAAGGAGGGTTTTGCAAAGGGTGAGATCAACCCTCCCTCGAGCTCATTGACTGTGGGTAGCATGGAAAACAAAGTTAAGTCAAGATTTCTGTGCAATTGCATCTGGGTCAACTTCCTGGGAGAGAAGGAAGGAAGGCTTGCAGCCTACAGGAATCTCATGGGGGTACTGGCACTGGGAAGGCTGAGGCCCCTCACCAGCAAGGCCTGGCACCAGCCGGAAGGGGTCCTTGCTCAGCTCTTGGAGAGTCATCATTTACCTTTTCCCCGTGTCTTCGGTGCCCTGACAGCACAAGGGATTTTAGTTAGATTTTAGGAAGAACTTCCCTACTGCCCCAAGGAGACCCCAGTTGGGTCAGGTGGCTATTTCTTGCCATTGTATCTGGGTTGAGCCAGTTCTGCTCCTTCTGTCTTTGTTTTCTTCCCCCCCCCACCCCCCGTTCTCTGTAGGCATCCCTGATCAGAGCCATTGCCCCATGGAGCATGGCCCTGAAGCTAGGGGGTGGAGTGGAAGCCGTGTTCGGGGGTGATGGTGACATAATCTTGAAAAGGCTCCATCTGTCATCTCTGGCCTTTTACTGTTGTAACAGCACTTATGGTCCCAGCCAACTGCTGAGGAATCTGTCTGTGGTTTAATTAGCCTATAACTCCAGCCTCCCCCACCATGGAAGAAAGCAATAAACAGCTTCCATCCTCTTAGCAGGGCTGGGCAGTCACAATAGGGAGAACCATATGAGGCCGGAGGCCAGCGAGGTCTTTGAGGACAAATGAAGGACACAGGGACCTGCAGGAAGACTCTTGACTCATGCCTCTTTTCTCTGCTTGAGCCACCGTGGGAGACCAGCTAGTGGGCCTCAAAGGAAAAATAACAACAACGACAGATGGAGTAACATAACAATCCCTCGTATTTACAGTTTCCCCTATACCGGAAGCTTTCTAAGACCCTATTTCAGTAGGTGCCACTCTGGACCTCAGTTTCTTCTTCTATGAAATGAGGCAACTGGGCTTAATGATTTCTGAGGTCTCTTCTCCATCTGGACCTTCTGTGGGTTTCATTATCTTAACAAAACAACGGTGATGTGGTGAAACCTGGAGCCAGGGTCCTTAGCCTCATTTAATAGTTATGATTCGAGGAGCAGAGAAATGATCTGTCAAAGATCAATCAGAGTCTGGCCAGAGCCAGTCCTCGAACCAGGTGAACTGGAAGGAGAAAGGAGATGGACACAGATATCTTTTTAAAAAAAATTTTTTAGTTGTTGATAGATCTTTTTTTTATTTATTTATATGTGGTGCTGAGAATAGAACCCAGCGCCTCACACATGCCAGGAAAGTGCGCTACCACTGAGTCCCAGCCCCAGCCCCATATCTGCCTTCTTTTTCCAAGCAGGGGGGAGGCAGGATGTGGGTCCTGGGTGTTCTGTGGTTGTTCCTCTGGTTGAGACTGAGGAGAGCTCTGCCCTATTGCCCTGCAGGAGGGTATGGCTGAGAAGCTCCCCTAGGGACAGTACAGCCCCTGTCCCTACATGTACGACTGGGAGTCAGCACCCAAGGCTCTCTGTTGGCACGTCTGCTCCGCGAGGTTGTCTATTTTGTTTGCTGCTGGAGCCCTTGTCCCTGAAATAGTGGCACGTTGGAGCCGCTCCAATAACGCTTGTCACTGAATGCGTGGGTAAAAAAGGGTCTTGGCCCCTGGGACTTCAGGGTTCCTGCTCACCATGCCCTGACCTCCTCCTGCAGGGCCTCCCTGGAGCAATGCCACCAATACCCGACTCCGAGAGACAGAAAGTTCTCCGCGTGGCTCCCCCACTTTTCCGGTTGCATCTGTACCCCCCCCCCACGGCTGCCCCCTCCCCGCCCGCTTCCCCGTCCCTTCAGTGTGTGATGGATGTCCTGCAGGGAAGGAGGGAGGGCTCGATCTGGATTTCCAATCTCCTCTGGATGCACCGCTGCCAAAATACAATACACAATTACCGGGACACGATACATCAGTGATCACCAAGGGAAAGAAGCCCCGTCTGGACAGCGAAGCCACCAGGCCGGCACCTAAATCCATGACCACAGTTGGTTCAACCCCACCCAGACAGCAGCGAGTGACAACCCGTATCCTTCTCTGCCCCCCAGCCACACCCGGGCCACGCTCCTCCCAGCTTCTTCCAGCCCCCAAAGCTGCAGCGCCCTCTCCTCCTCTCTGCTGTAGCTGCCACCACAGTGTCCGTTGCAGTTCTCTGTCCCCATAGGCTGCCCATAGCCAGGGACCCGTCTCCCCAACTGCCCCTTGGTGTTACCTTCCAAGGCTTGCACAACAGCCCTTTTCCTTCCAAGGGATCCTGTAGTGGGCCATTCAGGGAACACACTGGGGGTGACAAAGATCTCACGAAACAAGAGACAGTGACGCACCTGGCTGAGTCTGCTTTGTGGCCCTCAGGCCTGCCTGCTCTCTCATGTGGCCACCCGGCCTGCCCTGCTGCCATTGGTTTCTCTTTCACCCAAGACACCCAGGACCCGAAGACACAATCAGTCAGCATGGAAACAAAACTGGAGCCCATCTGTCTCCAGGGCCTGGCCAGCTTCCAGATGGCCTTCTGCTTCAGTGACGTTGGTCTCCATGGGGTTCACCAAGGACCATGCTGACAAAGGTCATCTGCTCAATCCTCCTTCCTTTCTAGAATTTTGAAATTTGGAATTCATGCTGAGGATCTGCAACTCCCTGAAATTACATTACAGTTTGTGTGTGTGTGTGGGGGGGGTCTGTAATATTTTTCTCCTGGTATTGGGGATGGAACCCAGGGGTGCTTTGCCACTGAGTTATATCCCAACCCCCCCCCTCCACCTTTTGTGAGACAGGGTCTTGCTAGATTGCATAGGGGCTTACTAAATTGCAGAATCTGGCCTCTAACTTGAGATCCTCCTATCTCAGCCTCCCAAGTTACTGGGGTCACAGGTGTGCAGCACCTTGCCCAGCTGTTTGCATTTCTTTTGAAAAGAGTTTTCATAGCTTCTGTCAGTTTCTCAAAGCCCACTAGAACAAAAGAAGTTGCCCATATCTACAAGGCTAGGAATGAGGACAAGGTAGGCATACGAGGCTGAGTTTGTTTAAAGGGCAAATTGGAGTTTTGACATTTATCTTACCACATTACACCCTGACTCACATTTTCTCAGCCCGTGGGCTGGTTCTGTTTTCTGATTTGCTGAACAGGCTGACCATTGCACTCAGACAAATTTCTCATACAAACACAATGCAGATTTAGCCCACCCAGACCACAACACAAGCATGGGGTGCAGCCCAGTCAGCACACAACACACAGGGCAGAGGTCAGACACCGTCAAAGCAGAGCTTCCAAGACCTGAGGGCTGGGTGGAGAACTCTGAGCCTCTCTCGGTCCCCAACTCTCTGGTGAGGACCCGGGCCATGTCTGCTCCCTTGCCTGCAGTGAGACCTCCATCTCAAGATACTCAGATAGCTCTGAGCTTGCTTGTCTCACTGAGCAAACAAAAAGGCCTGGAGACCGAGAGCACTGGCGAGGTGGCCTGGTAAATGCCAGCTGGGCAGCCTGGGCGGCTGGGCGGTCTCTGTTGAATCACCTCATCTAATCGCCTAATGACGCCCGTTCTCCTTCTCTGTCTGCCTCTTCCTTTCCCTTCCTCGTCACAATGTGGTGCTTCAGAAACCCTCTCGAAGGAATTTCAAGGAGCCGCTGGGTCTCTGTGGAGTACATCACATTATCTCATTACGATCTCGCCTGGTGATCGGATTCCGTTAGCTGACTCTCTTTATTAGCAGGCGAAGGCAAACTTATGAAATACCTTTAAACCTGGATTTCCTTAACAATGTATCATTGGGGAGCTGACAGCTCTCGCTCGCTTCCCTCTGCCAGAAAGAATTAAGATTGTTCCTAATTTAATCTCTCTTCCGCGTCGGAGGCGGATATTTGTGTTTTAGCAGCAAACTTGTGGGGAAGGCTCTGGGGAAGGAGGCTTTGTGTCGTCACAGGGGCTCTGAGGTGTCCCGTTGGCCTGCGTGCAGGCGGCGCTGGCCCTGGCTGCGGGGAGTCTGGCCAGAAGCCCCCGATAGAGGCCTTCATGGAACTGCAGCCCTGCTGGGAAGAGATAAGAGGGCAGATGCAGGAAGCACAGGCGTTGAAGGGTCCATGTGAGGGTCTTACCGTGAAAGCGGAGGCTGTCACAGACACTGCCCCTTGTGGCATTGTCTGGCTTCTTGGCCTCTGGCTTTCCAGGAGTCAGATCACCAGGCTGGCTCTGGACGGGCTCCGGCTGAGCTGCGCCTGGTGGTATGCTCACAGTATAGAGTGTTAGACGCACATCAGGTCCCTGGCTGGCAGGGGACACCATCCCCCAATTGCTGTGAGTGTTGCCTGCTACCCCTCATACCTGCCCTCTCTGGAGAATCCGTCTCAGCCCAAGGGAGCCATCTGACCCCAGAGGCTAGCCACACTCTGCCCCAGTTCCCTTGCGCTAAGCCAAAGGCCTATTTAAATATAACTGATGGACAGTCCCCTTACCTCGAGGTGGAGCTGGCTTTGTGATGTTATTCCCCCCCACCTCCCCACTCCCAGGTGGACAGGCTAAAGTGGCACTCCAGCTCGACCACGTCCTTGTTTTGCTGGCTCACCCCAAGAGTGCGTCCCCTGTGCCTTTATGAGGCTCTGTTTCAGGCCTCTGCTCCATCTGGGCTGGCTGGGCCCCGGGCTCCCACCTGCCTCTCCTCTGCACTCAGATTGCTTGTGGACAGCCAAGGCTGGTGGCATCCTGTGGTCAGCCCTTGAGCAGCAGTCGGACCCTCAGGCACATCCTGAGCCCCCACCCCATTGACAGCCTCGGCTGGGGGTGCCTGCACGGCATGGCCCCTGTCCCCCTGGTCCTGGAGTGCACGCTCCACTCTCTGACGCTGCTCTTAACCATGGCCTCTTAGCTCTTAGTTCTGTCCCAGCCGTGGCTGCAGTTCCTGACCGGGTGAGCCCGGCCAAGCACGTCACATTCCCTCTAGGAGGCTGCAGATGGGAGGGGGAGGAACTGTGTTGGAAAATCCTATTATCTAGCTGGGCCCCCATTGATAGCCCATGCATGAAACCAATTTACAAAGTGTGAGTCAAACGCCTCGGAGGCCCGCCTGCTCTCCCAGGAGCCCCGCAATCACCCTGCCCCTGGGTCTCTGCAGACTGAACGCCACTCCGCCCTCCGTCCACCGGAGCAGCTCTGCTCAGAGCTGTCACTCAGCGCCCTGGGCTGACCAGCCCCTTGCTTTGGCGAATGTCGGGAGAATTTGTTATTGTGAGAGAAGAGAAACACTTGGAATTGAACATGATTATTTTCAGATTTCCATTTTGCTGATGACGTGATGAAACCCAAGTGAGGTTCTTTGGGCTGTGAGGGTTTTCTGAAGGTCATATTCTCTGTCCATCTTCTGTCACTGGGTGCATGCAACGGCACGGAAGCTCGAATGGCATTTGTAACTGGGGCAAGGCACTTGCCCTCTCTGAGCCTGGACTCCCTTCTCTGTAAGGAAAAGACCCTTCAGAGCAGATGTGGACTAATTTAGATGCTATACACCAAAGTGCCCAGCACCCAGAAGGTGCTCAAATCAATGTTTGTGATTTTTCACCTCAACCACAGTAATTATTAAGATCCAGGGAAGGAGATGCTATGGTTTTCTTTGTAGACTATTTAATATGTCTTACATATGTAGCAATCATAAACTTCTCCTATCTAGCCACAGTGTCTCTTGCTGAAAAGGAACTTATTAATTATTCTGCTCTCGAAGAGACCTAGTATTGGTAGCCAACATTGAGAGAGGGATGACCACGTGCCCAGCACTAACTATTTCACACTCAGTGAACAATTTACACCTCACTGTGACCCTATGTGCTGGGCACAGTTATTATTCCTTTTATAGATGAAGAAATTGAGGAACAGAATTTGCACAAAGTTGTACATCTGGTAAGTGGAAATGGGATAAGAAGATATAGAAAAAAAGTTAACAGGGAGATGCTGTAAGACATTCACCCCAAATTCAGTAAATGGATTCCTGAGCGGTTCCTTCTTTCTGGGGCCACAGTGGGGAGGGAGTTACCCTACTCCACCCCAAGAAGTTTCCCCTGAGGAGTGGACCCACCATCTCACACCTTCCTCTCCTGGGCCACATTCAAACAGAAATCAGCCCACTCCGTTTTGACATGAGCCCCCTTCTGAAACGTCCAGATGGGCTGGAGAAGGCCTCAGAGATGGGGGCCAGCCAGGGCCTACAAATCTCACGGCCCTACTCCAAACTGAGTTTCTGTCCACAGGGCCAGTTTCATTGAGAAGCCCACCACGAAGGCTCCTTGTTCCTAGTCTGCCCCAGAGGCCACTGTGCCAGTGAAGGGTGCTAACCCAGGCAACCCCAAAGGTATGCCTGCATCCTCTGGGGTCAGGGGCCGTGACGATGGCCACCAGGACTTGGTGCCAAGGATTCTGGAGAAGAACACAGGAGTGAAACGTGGGCTCTTGATTCAAGTCGATGTCTGCATGTGCCAAGACCTCAAATTCTTCACTCGTCATGGAGGTGAGTGGATTGAATGTGTAAAATGCAGTATCTGAAACAGGTTTAATAAACCTCTTAGAGCAGCCAGACTCCAGATGAAAACCACCTTTGCTTTGCTGTCTGGGTCACCTAATTTGCCCACTGGAAAGTCTACTTTGTGTTCAAAGCAGTCGTCGTCCTATTCAGCAAGTCAAAATCAATGTGAGGCCATTGTCACCCGGATTGGACCAACTCCACGCCAAACAAGAAGACAGCAGAAGACAGGAGGGGCCTGGGGCCAGTGAGAAGGCTGCCAGCCAAGGGCCAAGCTGTCCCTGGAGTCAAGATGCTCAGCTGCCCGCAGGTGAGCAGCCTGAGACGGACCTGCTGAGAAGCCCTTGCTCAGCTGGCAGGAAGCCCGGCCGGCCTGGTGAGCTAACTAGGCCATCTCTGATGGGCTTCCAGAGGGCTGCTCTACCCAGTCAGAGCAATGGCATCCTCTGTGCGTGGCTCCACTACTCTTGCCTAGATGGCACTTTTCAGTGTTGGCTCTGGCCCCTTCTAGCCCCAGCCTACCCACCCAGGTTGAGTGACTGCAGAGAGCCCTTGGGGGCCGGAGAAGGAACCCAGGCTGTCCACCAGTGCCTGGGCAACATGGACCTGACTCCAGAACCTGGCCTGGAAAAGCTGCCTCCCCCCAGAAGACAGCTGACCGGGTCCTCAGTGGGTAACAGATGCTCCCCAAAGGAAACCTGCATCCCTTCTGTGACCGTGTGGGGTCCCATTCACCCCTTTTCCTGCTGTTTAAGCGTCCTCAATGTGAGGCCCTCCCTCGGCAGCAGACCAGCAGGGTATTCTTTCTTGAAAGGATGCCCTGACCAGGGCAGGAACTGCGGACCTGTCCATAAATGAACGAGTCAGTCCTGGTGAGCGTCCAGAGGACACCGAGTGTCATCCAAAGCAGGTGAAATATAGTGGCTTTGAAAGGAGTGTTTTCAGCCACTGCAGATAAGAAGGTACCAGTGCCAACGGCTCTGCTCTAGACAAGACAAAGGCTCCATTAGAAGGCCCGGGAGCCCTCTTGCCTCCTGGTCTTAGCTCCGAGGCAGGAGAAATAGAGACGAGATCAACAGAGCCTGTATGGGACTGTGGGTCTTGCTGAGCTGAACTTAGACCCAGCAGCTCAGAAAGAGTGGCAGTTTCTTCCAGCTGAGCAGGTCCACAGGTGTGCCACGCTCTCCTGCTGAAGTCACCTCTGGGAGTCACCTGGGCCCTTTAAAGGATACAGATGCTTGGGTCCCTACCCAGAAATTCTCACTTTAGCTGGAGAGGGGCATGACCCAGATGCTGAGATTATTAAGATCTTCCCAATGACATTTGTGTACAGCCAAGTTTGAGGATCACTGGTTCTGGACGGCCTTGGTTCTGGATTCTGGCTTTGTCACCAACCAGATTGTCTCTATTGCCACAAAGTTGTTCTTAACTTCCCCAAACAGTTTTAACATGCTTTACTTCAAAAGTAAATACTGTAAGATTACTTTGGCAGACATTGATAAATTAAGTAAAGAATGGAAGATACAATAGAAAATTAATTGCACAGTAATTGAGTATATAGTTAATTGTATTCAACAGAAAAGATGACATCTATGAATTGATGATGTCTGTGAGGTTAAAGGTTAGTGGATCAATGGGTCTGAAGCAAATAAAACCACAGAATTTACTTTTCCTTTACTTTGAACAATTTCAGATTCATAGCAAGTTACCAAAATAGTACACAAAAGTCCCCTGTACCCAGGTCCCCCAACGGCAACATTTTATATAACTACATACAATATTAAAACTAGAAGGTTAACGTTGATACAATGTACAGATCTTAGGAAAATGACAGACTTTTTGTCAACCTTTAGTTCCTTGGTTTTCATTCATTCATTAAAAAAAAAAAAAAAAAAAAAAACCCAACTTGTGATGAGGCACCAGCTTAGTATTTATCACAGAGTGGTCTACAGATCACCTGCATTTAGAAGCAACTGAAAAAGTGAATGGTAATGATGAAGAATATAAGTAACAATAAATGTTGGTGAGGATATGGGGTAAAAGGCACATTCATAGATTGCTGGTAGGACTGCAAATTGGTGAAACCATTCTGGAAAGCAATATGGAGATTCCTCAGAAAACTTGGCATAGAACCACCATTTGACCCAGTTATCCCACTTCTTGGTTTTTACCCAAAGGAAACAGCCACATCAATGTTTATAGCAGCTCAATTCACAATAGCTAAGCTATGGAACCTACCTAGGTACCCTTCAATAGATGACTGGATAAAAAAATGTGGTATATATGCCCGGTGGAATATCACTCAACCATAAAGAAGAATGAAATTATGGCATTTGCCAGTAAATGGATGGAACTGGAGACTATCATGCTAAGTGAAATAAGATAGTCCCCAAACCCCAAAGGCTGAATGTTCTTTCTGATATGTGGATGCTAACACACAATAGGTGTGGGGGAGAATAGAAGTTCATTGGATTAGACAAAGGGAAATGAAGGGAAGGGAGACAGGATGGGAACAGAAAAGACAGTAGAATGAGGTTAGACATCACTTTCCTGTGTTCATACATGAATATACCAACAGTGTAACTCCACGTCATGTACAACCACAAGAATAGAAAGTTATACTCCATGTGTGTATAGTATGTCAAAATACATTCTACTGTCATGTATAACTAAAAAGAACAAATTTTAAAAATTTAAATCATTTTTAAAAATGCAAATTCCTGAGACCCATCCCAGACCTTCTGAATCAGACCACAGGATAGGGGACCTGAGGACTTTGTGTTTTCTAACAAGCTCTCCTGATGAATAGTCTATTCACAAAAGTTTGAAAGCCACTCAACTGCCATACTGCAGGTAACTAGCTCAGCACAGGAAGAACTAGTTGCTGCCCTCGGAGGTGGAGGAGGAGGAGACCAGTATTGAGGGCAAGGGCAGGGCCTAGAAGAGCACCATGACCCAATGCTGCAAGAGCACAGGGAAGATACCTAATATTCTGTCTCCCTTCTCTTCATTTCCCTTTTTCTAATCCAGTGAACTTCTATCCTTCCCCCCAACCTTATTGTGTGTTAGCATCCACATATCAGAAAGGACATTCAGCCTTTGGGTTTTTGGGACTGTCTTATTTCTCTTAGCATGATAGTCTCCAGTTCCATCCATTTACTGGCAAATGCCATAATTTCATTCTTTTTTATGGCTGAGTGATATATACATATATATGTATATATATACATACACATAAATATGTATATATAATATTGTATGTAGTTATATAAAATGTTGCCATTGGGGGACCCGGATATAGGGGACTTTTGTGTACTATTTTGGTAACTTGCTGTGAATCTGAAATTGTTCAAAGTAAAGAAAAAGTAAATTCTGTGGTTTTATTTGCTTCAGACCCATTGATCCACTAACCTGAGTCACACACACACACACACACACACACACACATATATGTGTGTGGATATATATCCACACACATAGCTTGGGGGCTTGAGGGCTGAGAATATTTAAGCTGGGTTTCGACTAATAAGCAAGAGTTTGGTAGTTGGACTAGAGAATAGAATCCCAGCCCTCTCTTCAGCACATGCCCTCCCTCTGCCTCAGAAATAGAATTTCTAAAGTAGGAGCTGCTGAGTGGTAGGATGATTCATTGCATGTCCACAATGCCTGTACACCAGAGGTGCTCAATAAATGTATGATGAACAAAAGCATGAGAAACATGGCTGGCTGGCTGCGTAAGTAAAGAATGAATGGAAGGACAGTTGGTGGATGGTAGGGTGGAGGCCTGAATGGGTCAACTCAGGCCTATGAGGAGAATAGGTAGGAGGAGCACGGCTGGGAGAGGCCAGGTTCCAGGCCACCAAGGGCGCCAGAGTTCTTTCCTGAGGCACCAAGGAAAGAAGCTGTGTGAGAAGCTGCAGCAGGACTGTGTCTAAAACCCTCTCATCCTGTAGAGTTAAGCCCCAGACACTTCAAGTCCCTATGGAACCAGCTGACTTTGAGTGTGAGCTAAGTGGCCTTCACCCAGGGGAAAAAATAAGAAGACATTTACCCTGAAAGAACTCTCTGCTCTCTTAATAAGTATATTAATTTTAAATGCCAGAGAAAGAATCATAAACTCTCCTTCTCGGAGGATCACAGCCAGGACTCCGCTCAAGGAAGAGAGCCATGCTGGCCCCTGTTAGCTGTGGTGAGGGTGGGAATCAGCTGTTCCACAGGATAGGCTCGGGAAGGTCACTCCTGAGGAGTGCTGGGTGTGGAAGGAGAGGAGCACTGCTTACTCTTCATTTTCTGCCTTCCCGTGAGGACTGCCCCTGAGTTCCAGCCCCGGAGCAAAAGATTCCAGGTGGAGCTTCCAAACCCTGGTTTTCTCTCTGAAGGTGGCCTGGAGTTCAGGGTGTATCTGTGCAGAGGCAGGGGAATGGCTGGAAGGAGGAGTTCAAAGGATGCCCCATAGCCCTGCAGCATAGACACCTTGTGCACTTCTACAAGATGCAGACCCGGCCCTCATCTGCAGGCCTGCCAAGTTGTAGAAACCCCACATCAGCTGATTTGCAGTATTTCTCAAGTAGGCACACTGAAGTTTGAGAACTGTGCGGTGAGGAAACTATGTCCCCAAAGCTGCATCGAAACAGGTGGTAGTAGGAGGTCACTGAGGTTAAAGGAAAGGATGCTGGTGTTGAAGTCTGAACCCCTCTTGACCTTTCTAAGACTCTATTTACTCATCAATAAAATGGGATTAATAATCCACATTTCAGAAGGCTGAGTATAAGCCGGGCGTGGTGGCGCACGCCTGTAATCCCAGCACTTTGGGAGGCTGACGCAGGAGGATCACGAGTTCAAAGCCAGCCTCAGCAATGGCTAGGCACTTAGCAACTCAGTGAGACCCTGTCTCTAATAAAATACAAAAAAGGGCTGGGGATGTGACCCAGTGGACGAGTGCCCCTGAGTTCAATCCCCAATACCAAAAAAAAAAAAAAAAGAAGGCTGAGTATAGATGGAAAGGACTTCTGGGCATAGTGACTGCTACTCAAGAGTCCCCTAATTTAGTTGAGTCTGGATCAGGCATGAAAAGAAGTGCTGGTCCCAGTGGCTGTTGTAGGGCCTGAAAGAAATCAAATGCACTCAAGGAAATTTATGTCATAGCCCCATGAAACTTGTAATATATGTTACATATGTTTTCAATTTCCCAGATGGGCTTATTTATGGATTCTTCTCTATAAGCCTATACAACAACACCGAGCCTTTAGGCCGAATCTGTCCCACTCGACTCCAAGCTGCCCACTTGACATTTTTAATTAAACGTTTTGTTTTACTTAATGATCGCGTGTGCTTAGTCTGGTGAGGCCTGATTCCCTACTGGTGGAGTGAGAGAAGCTTTGATGAAATGTGAAAAGCCAAGTTCTCTCCCTCATGGTGCATTTGTAGGGAAAGAGGGGGTGAGGAGGTCTCAATAGTTCACTCAAGTCAAAAAGCCTCCGCCATCTGACGCCCTGCAAAGTGTGAAGCAGGTGCACTGCATGGTGCGATGGGGGAGGGGCTTCCAAGCATGTGTGTTTCTTCATTCTTGCGTCTTCATTGCTGGGTGGTGGGCATTTGCCCAAAAGACTCATTCAAATGCTTTTGCACCACTGAGAAGCCCAATGTGTCGGATACCCTATGATTCATTACATTATTTTTTTTCCTGAAGAAATCTGAACACGGAGAACTAGAAGCTTCAGGGGGGAAGCAGTCCTGATTTGTTCTAGGACATGTAGACATTCAGAATCAACCGGGACAGGAGGATTGAGCAGATGACAACTGGAAACTGTGCTCATTTCCCATCGATGAAATGCCCTCAGCTCAGTAGTACCTCACATTTCAGAGAATTGCAGAGCTATTTGGTGGAAATAAAGGAACAGTTTCAGAAATGATTCACAGATTTGGGTGAATATGAAGCTTTAAATGTTGGGGTCATTGTCTGGGGTCCTGTGGCAGGGGACTTTCTGAAATGCCAAAGCTTATCACTGTGACTCCCACAGCATCCCCAGAATTTATGGACCCAAATATGTAGCTGTGGGGCCCACCTTCAGGCAATGCCAAGTTTCAGTAAAGTATCTTCTGATACCTAGGGGCAGAAATAATGTGTGTACCAGCTAAACACATTGCATAGTTCTCTTTAAGAATTTCAGGCATTAAAAAATAATATTCTCAGACACTTGATCAAAACTGATTAATGACAAGCACTAGGCCCATAACTGCACTTCAGCAGAAATAAAATTAATTAAATGGGGCACGGGGTGTGGGCTTTTGTCCCCCTTTCAATATTTGTATTGCTGCTAAAAATCTATACTTTTAAATATACTTTGCCACTGTTATTCATTAAAACTGTATGTGGTCTGTGCTTATCTGGCTTTGATCACATGGACCACAACTGAAGAAAGTGGGGTGTTCCTGGGATAATGTGCTTTGAATAAGAAGAGGTCTATGTCCCCCAAACCAAGGAGTGTGAGCTGGAAGAGGGAGAATGGGCCTAAGGCTAGGCAGAGATGGCTCCCTGGTAACATGCCCTGAAACGACCAATAGGCCTTGGAGGACTGGCTGTTAAACTGGGTCTACAATAAAGCAACAGGAATCAAACAGTGTCTGGGACACAGAGAAGTGTTTTATATTCAGGGACGGGCCATCATTTCCCTACCTCTTGCTCCTGCTCTTCACCTGGTCTGTAGCTGCCCTTGGTCTTGAGCCCCTTCTGTGTGATTCTCAGTACGTCGAGGGTCTGCATCTTTTTATTCCTTGGGGATCTCCCATCCTACATTTCCCCACTCCCCATTGTCCTCAGGGCTTCTGCCTCCTAGACTAGCAGTTGACCAGCTCCTCTTACCCATCTCGCCCAGCTGGGCTGGTTTCCTGAAGTCCTGCTCTCTGAGTTACTTTCAGAATATTCCTGGACTAGGACTTTTTCTATGGTTGTATATATGGGTGGACCAGATAGAGGTGGTTGTGCAAGTTGAAGTTCATGAGCAAAGTTTGCCCCAAAGATGTTGCTCCTGGAGTGATCCATTTGTAGGCTGTGGACAATAACACTCTCCTGGCCTTTGGTCAAGGAGGGATTCCTTGCACTGTGCCTCCGTGGTGGTCCTCTAGGCCCCCAATGATTGCAAAGCAAAAAGCAGGACCAGAGGTCTGGCTATAGCCTGAAGTTTCATATCAGTGATATTCCTATATTATCTTTGTAATTCATTGAAGTGTTTTATGTTTCTCCCAGAATATATACTTATCTGTTTTAATATAATCCTTTTCTCAAATAAAATATGCAGAAAATATGAACCTCTCACTGTATTACCATGTTGGCCCAGGGTCAAAGTTCCCTATTTGAGAGAAATTAATTCTTGCCAGAAATGCAGTCATCCCCATAATACAGGACAGAAAACTGAGGCTCAAAATTTAAATAACTTTTCTAAGTTAATCTGGGGTTTTGATTAAAAATTCAGTCCCAAATCTCTATGCATGCCCCTCCCATTCAACCGAGGTCCTTCACCTTTCAGGTTGGCCTGCAGCCTTGTCACTTGCAGAAGCCACCTACTGTCTCAGCTTTCAGAGAGTGTGGAGGGTGATCCCTCTGTCCTGCTTCCTACGTCCTATGTCCCTGCAGCGTCAGTGATCGCGATTGCACACAGCTAGCCCGTCGCTGAAGGACTGCAGAGGAGATCAGGGCGGGGCCTCTGTTTCTCTCCATAGGCAGAATTGGATTGTGGATTTGGCTGCTGCCTCTGAGGAGGACATTGTCAGAGTTGGGGTTGGGCAAGTTCGGTGTCCTTAGTGGAGATGGGCTGTCTGGAAGCCCTGGAGAATGTTCCAGATCCTGGCAGCCTGGACCAAAGCAGAGCCCTTCCTACCACCTACTTCTACAAGGGGCGGAAGTGAGTTGAGGGGCTAGGGTGCTCCTTCTTCAAAGCCATAGGCGCCAGCCTAGGTGACAGTCACCGTGAGGATGAAGTAGGCAATGATCTGGTCCCCTACGTTGATGTCCAGGCAGCAACACCCAAGTGATCAGGCTAACCTGACATTGGTCAGCAATGAGCGACAGGCTGGGCCTGGGGTCCTTCCTGGGCAGGCTTTAGTCACCATGGTCAAAGTCCTGTTGATGTTCAGGAGGGTGCTTTGATGACAGGCTCCTGGACATCCTGATGGACCACCGTGCTCCTCGGGGGCAGTTCAGATGTCTCTGTCTAGCATGTTGACTTCCTCTCTGGCTCATCTCCCATTCTTCCTCCTGTTACTCACCCTTGGCCACCCCAAAGCTTCCTAATTCTCTTGTTCCTTAATCTATGGCTTTTGCTTCTGCCTGGACCATCTTCCTGCTGTGACCACCAGGCTAAGCCCCACTTACCCAGCAAAAGTTCAGAGCCACCACCTCTCAGAAGCCCTCCTGATCATCCGCACTAGTCGGCACATCCCCAGCCTTCCACGTTCACCCCGACCTCACAGCTATTAGCACTCCTCCTCTGCCCTGTCACTGGACTTGGAGTCCTTGAGACCTCTTTATCTCCAGTGCTAAATGGGAGACACTAAGTAAGTCAGTTTTGGATAAATAAATGCCCAAGACTTGCTACCACATAGAACTTGGCCAAGCAAGAATAATGAGATCCTGCCAACAATAACAATAACCACTGCCTTGTATTGATTGCAAACGGTGTGCCAGGCACAGTGATGGGCAGTTGACATATATTAGCTGAATTAATCCTCAGCACAGTACTGTGTGGGCTGTCATTTCCATTTTACAGGTCAGGAAACTAAGCCTCAGTCTACCCAAGGCACCAAGACAAGGGGAGGGTGGCTGATCAGAGATGTGAATGGAGATCTATTGGAGAGGTCTGTGCTCTTAATCAGTGTCTTAGACTAGCTAAAGCCCAACCTTTGGCAGGTGCCTTGGCTATCCTGTATTATAGTCTGCAGTCTGAGCCTGACTCACCCACTCAACCAGCCATCTCAGGCAAAGTCTGGGCCCCACCAGGCTCTGAGCCAGCCCACAGCATCTTTCCTGGGGACCTCAGCCATGATTAATTTGCCCAGAGCCCCCTCTTCTCTTTTCCCCACAAACACCCACCCTCACCTCAGCTGACTGTGTGGGGGGGAAGATGAACAATAACATGTATGATCTGGGATAGCTTGTCTGTGCGACAAGGAGCTGATGTATCAGTGAGCCTCTTCCTCCCAGCCTAAGCATCGCTGGGCCTCGTCCTGTCTGCAGGAGCCCTGACATTGATGAATGAGGATTTCAAAGTCAGTCCACACTTTCAGGAGGAGCCAGCTCCCCAAAAAGTCTGGCTGCCAGTAGCGATCCACAGAGCTGCCCACACGCTGTACCACCTGGGCTGGACACTGCCTGAGGCAGTCCTGAGAGAAGCAAATGAGGGAGGAGACACCCTATGTAGACCCTGGGCCCCCAAGGTCACCTTGGACTGCTGCCTCCACTTTGGGCACCACTAACCCAATTGTTTCCCTTCTGCCCACAGCCTCTGGGAGGGATCTTCACAGCCAACAGGCCTGAGCCAGCTCTTAATTATGCATGCTAATAATGGGGGGGGGTGCTCTGGTCTGGAGAATCTAACTTGGCAGGTAATCACTCATTCAGTCTAACTTTCCCTCACACTGCGGTCCTGTGGCTTTCAGCTTCTTTCTGAACACAAGCCTCCTTGGTGTTGACCAAGCTCATAGGATGTCACCCTTTGCAGAAGGTGAGAGGCTGCCAGCCCTGCCCCAGACCTGTTCTGCTTTGCTATCCACCCTGGGGCTATAATCCTACGCCTTTAGGAGGAGAGGAGAGAAGAGGAAACTGTGAAAGACAAGGGTGCCATGGGTTATTAGTTGTCAAATGGACTTTCACTGGTGGTTTGCAGAGCTCTGGGTTAAGGACAATGTGACAAGTCTCTGCATATTGTAAAGAGAGGAGCATGTGGTGGTTGTTCACCAACACATCCCTCTAGCGCCATTCTCCACCTTGGTCCTGCCAAGCTGACTGCTACTGACAGCACCAATAGACATGGCTTTAGTGGCACAGTCCCTCTACTCAATGTCACAGCATCCATCCTACAGCCCTAGATCCCCCAAGGTTCTGCAGACATCTCTGTCATCTTGCCCCTTAGACTCAAGGTGCCTGCTCTTTGCTGGTGGCTCCCTGAACAATGCCTATACCTTTGTATGGCCTCTAAGCTCTCTCCAGTTACCTCTTTTTTCTGTGCCATCTCTTTTCTATCAGTAGGGTAGGATACTTAAGCAATGGAATCTGGAGACCTCCCTCTGATTCTACTGGAGAATAACTCAGAAAAGCTTCTGGAAGCTATGTGGGTAGAGTCTGGAGATGCCAGGATACATCCTGAAGGCCAAATGGGCCATGAGAGATTGGCTAACCTTGAGCTGTCTCAAAAGATGTTGCCATTTGGGCTGGGATTGTGGCTCAGCGGTAGAGCGCCCGCCTAGCACATGGGCGACCCGGGTTCAAGCCTCAGCACCACGTACAAATAAAACGAATTGAATAAAATGCATTGTGCACAACTAAAGCAAATAAATAAAAATATTAAAAAAAAAAAAAAAAAAAAAGATGTTGCCATGAGAACTCGCCAGAGAGGAGATTAAGGAGGCTATGGGTCAGCAACCTTGAGTTAGCAATATGGGGAGTCATGAGAGATGGTGGGGAGCCTGTCACTCTTTCAGGAAACTGCCTGGTATCAGGGATATCTGCAAGAACCTGCAAAATCCCCCACAAAGGAGGAAGTTGCATTTGGACATCTCCTGGGTCACTTAGCCACAGAGAACCACTGACAGCATGAGCCAAGTAAAAAGATCCTCTTTCTCCCTGTCTGGACCCTGGATAGCCAGGAACAGCTCCGAGTTGAGGCAGGAGGAAAAGGAAGACCAGGAAGACAGTGAAAAGCAAGTAGCTGCAGGGTTCAAGTCCAGGTCATGCTGGGTCTGGGGCTGGCAGAAGCTTTCCATTGGATGAGCAACTGAAGCTTTGCTTTAGGTTAAACTGGCCTTTAAAAAAAACTTGACACAGAATAACTACATATTTATGGGGTACAGTGTAATGTTTCAATACAGGTATACAATGTGTCATGATCCGATCCTGGTAACTGGCACTTCCATCACCTCAAACATTTATTGTTTCTTTGTTATGAAAACTTTCAAAATCCTCTCTACTTGCTATTTTTAAATATCTGATTGTCTGCCATAGTTATGGTGTGATGGAAGTCTTTCCTCCTATCCAACCACATGCGGTACCAGTTAGCCATTCTCTTCCTCCACCACCCCCTCCTAGCCTCTGGTACCCACTGTTCCACTCTCTACTTCTGTGAGATCAATTTTTGTATCTTCCATGTGTAAGTGAGACCATGTTGTAAATGTCTTGAACTGAGCTTTTTAATAACTTGAAGTGGGGGGCGGAGGGAGACTTAATACTAAAGAGTGATGGAAAGGTTAGAAGATCTGGTCCTGTGGGTGGGGGGAGGGTGGGGGTAAGGATGCATCTCAGAGAACAGGTGTGGATGGGAATATGAGGGGGAACATTTCTTGATTTCTCCCCCACCGAGTCCAGCTATTTATAAACTTGATATTAAAATTGGTATTTTTAAAGGCACGTAAGTCTTTGGGATTCTGCAAGAATATGGACTAGATACTAAATATAAAAGCAATCCCGTACCCCATACAGGATTGAAATGAATTGAGAAGGTGGTGATATTAATAAAAAATAAAATGTAGGGCTGGGGATATAGCTCAAATGGTAGAGTGCTTGCCTCGCATGCACAGGGCCCTGGGTTCAATCCCCAGCACCACAAAATAAATAATAAAATAAGATAAGATAAAATAAAATAAAATGAAATGTTGAAGGTAAACTATCAGGTCACAGCCTGTCCCCCAGGTCATATCTAAGGACAAACTGTAGATGAGCTCCACATTCATTTCCACAGATCTTCCAACCTTCCCGGAGCAGGGGCTGTACTAGGCACTGTTGGGGGATGCATGTGCCTCGGACAGAGCTGCAGACATGAAAAGGACAGTCACTTGCTTCTATGAGCTCACAGCCCAGTGGGATATTTGATTATATCCTGTTCTTTATGATTCCCCCAAGTGGTCAACTCCCAACATCAGCATAATCTCGTATGCATTTCCTGAACATCTACAAACCACACTGTATATTGGTCACTGGGGGAACCAAAATGTCCTAAGTCACATAGCTCCCAACTTGCATCACGTGCATGTCAGACATTCAATAAAAACTAAAGTGTAACAGTGTAGGTATGATGGACCCAAGAAAGGCCCTCAATGGTGGGAGCAGGGTCTATGTGAGTCCTTAGTGGGCTCTAGGCTAACTTCATTCCCCTTCTTGGATATTTATTTTCCAAACATTTATCAAACTCCTACTCTATGCTAAGTAGGTAGCAATATATGTAGCTAGGAATTTAACAATGAGCAAGATCCAATCCTTGCCTTCAATGAACTTGATATCTAGCAATAGAGATGGATCATTGGACCATTAAGGCGCCACACTGGAGAAAATCAGGTGCAGGGAGGTTAGTGAAAAGTGGCAGCTGACCCAAGGCTGGGGAGGCTAGGGAGTGAAGAAGGAGATGTACCTCCAGGTTAAGGAGCTGCTCAGGGAAACCACAGAGGCTTGCTTGAAAAATAGTGGGCAGGAGGGGCTGCACCAGGAGATCTGTCTGGAGCAATAGGTAATGGACAGTCTCGCCCACTGAACCTCACTCTTTCTAGAGCTGCCATTAGGCTGACGTTGGGGGAAGTGCGGCCGGCCATCAAATGTGCACTTTGGCAAGATAAACTCTAGCGGTAGGTGAAGCATGGATTGTCAGGAAGGATTGGAAATAGAAAAACCAGTCAGGAGGCTGTGGAAATGATCCCAGCAAGATGTGATGTGGACATCTGGAGGCAGAGGTGAGACCAGAGGCCAGAAGCCAGAGCCTTCGGAAGGAAGAACTGACCAGAACTAACAGACAGGCTGGGAAAATGGAGAGGAGGCATAAAGACAGCCCCCCGGACTCTGGCCCAGCTCCCCACCCACTCACTAACTGGTGAGTAGGTGGGGAGCCTCATTCCAGCTGGCTCAGATCTAGTCACACTCCTAGCTACTTCTGGCCAGCAATCGACCCCCAGCAGGCCTTGGTGGGTAAGGTCAGGATGCTGCCTCTGTGCTCAGAACACACCAGGTTGAGCCCCCCGTGCCCATCTACGTACACAGGGCGTCCTGCGAGTTCCCCCGCTCAGCTCAGATCAGTCTCCAGGTCCAGCGACTGCAGCAGAGTTCCACAGAAATCACATTTTCCTCTTTGAAAGCAGCCTTTGCAAACAGAGCGTTCTTAATCGAGTAGATATTTAGATCTGTGTACCTCCTGTGAAAGGTGCAAGGCTCCCCGTGGTGACATCTTAATGGCCAGGGGCACAGGGAGGAAGGTAAATACCCTTTACCTTTGCTGCAGCCCGGAATTCTCCTGGTCTGTCAGATATGATTAGCTGTTACCCTTCTGGTCTCCCCATTGTTATTCAGGTCCCCACTCGTCACAGTCACACCCCTTTGGATGCTCACGCCTTGCTTTCTCTCCAGCTCTCTCTCCCTCTGGTGGCACCCTGACTGGCTAGTAATTTATGTATGACAATATGAAACTAATTCGGTTATTATGTCAAAGGGAAATTGAATCTGGGGTTTTAGTGCCGCATCTGGGAGAAATCTTCCAATGAATCTGGAGTGGAGAAAAAAGCCTCAGAGTTCGATTCATCCGCTTGTCACCCTGTCGGCAAGATTAAGTCATTATAGAGGGCCAAACCCGGCCCAGAAATGGGACTGGGAAGAAGGAGATAAAGGGAATGGGAAGGCGGGGAGGGGGGGTAGCAGGAGGACAGGGACCGGGGTGGGGGCAAGATGGGCCAGGGCCCAGGGGCAGTGGGTGTGGCAGTGCCAAGGACTCTCTGTCACTCTGCTCTGGAGACTCCCCTGTTTACCCACACAGCGGTCTGAGCAATGTGAGAGCCAGGGGACAGATGGACAGGGAGGAAGTTCAGTGGGAGGACATTTATGCAAACAGTAGCATGTCTCTGCTCCCGGAGTCTTAAACATTGTGTGAGTTAAGATCTGGCTTCCCTGCCCAGTGCTGGATTGGAGGACTTTGCTCTGTGCCAAGGGAGATGGTGGCATTTCTGCTGGGTATCCAGACTCAGGCAAGGAGGCGGCTCCCTGGGCCTCAGCACACATCTGGGCCCAGGAATGCAGAGGTGTGGGTGCAGAGGTCCCGGGTTAGGAGAAGGAGCCCCACATTTTAGAGATGGCGAGCGTGTGTGTTTACCCTCAGTTGGGCCAGGGAGGACAAGATGGATGGGGTGCATTTCTTGGAGCCCCAAATGGAATGGTGGGGAATGAGGACCAGCCAATCCATGTATATAGGACCTAATGTAAAAGAATCGGGTTATCAGGAACTCTGAAAATACTTTATAAGGTTGTTCCACCTTCCAAGATGCCCCAACCCTGCTGATATCTGTGTGGTGGTTAGTTAGATTTAGTTCCTCTGTCACATGACGCTGTCACCCCATCTCTGTGGAAGTGCTTGCTGGGTTTGCTCTGACTGTGCTTCCTCTCCCCAATCCTTGTGGTTCTCCCATTCCTGGCAGCTCAGGTGGCTAAGTGGCTCTTCTACCTGTTGTTCCTTCCTTCTCCAGAGGAGAGCTAGGGAAGGTTTGGCAAAGGGAGCCGCCTTTCACCAAGAACGTGAGCTGCCATGTTGGCGTTCTGTTGGTAGTGTTTGGTGCCCGGCTTTGAGTGTCTCTCTGAACCTCAACTTTTGCTTCTCATTAACCGAGACCACCCACTCACATGGGGAAACTCTGAGTTGCCTGGTTACCGTGACAACAAGTTTCCCTGAAGACTTAGGGGTATCATCTTTGCCTCTTAGAATCCTTCAGCTCCAGGAATGAATACCAAGGGTCATCCAGGCCATGCCCCTGCCTCTAGGCAGGACAGGGAAAGAACCAGGTCAGGAACCAATTGAAGCCACCTCTCCCAACTCTCCTTTTCTACTTCCCCTTCCCTGGCTTATCCATGGAAAAACAAGTTTCCCCCCAAGAAAAAGGAGGACATTCAAATTAAAATGAAAGAGTTCAAAATAACCCTCAGTTCTTAAATCACGTCAATTTGACTGTTTCTTCCACCACCCACACATCAGCTTGGACCAGACACCCACCTACCAGTACTTATGCAAAAGATATTGGCAGCTGCTACTAACCCAAAAAGTGTCTGGGCTCTTAGAGTGGCTTTGTTCCCAACGTCTCTCAGTTCTTTGTGTCGCTGGAGCTTTTTCTACATCTAATGAGGGTCCTGATGCCCTCAGCAGGGCCCTCAGCTGTTGCAGCCCTGCGCCCTGCCTCCTCAGCTGGCAAGAGGATGTAAAGGTCTGTGCTCCTCCCCCACCCCACCACGCGGTTTAAGGCATATCTCTGTTAATTGGACTGTGTCATCTCAGGGTTGGTTATTTATTAATAGATATTCAGAGGCCTGGATAAGTTTATCATGATAACCAGAAGATTTAAGAGAGGCCAAGGAACAGATGGGCATTGCCGAGTGTGAGGGAGGGGTCTGTTTGAATTCCAGGCACTCCTTGCCTTGTTCATTGTAGAGAAGAACGTCTACCATTGTTCCTGGAGAGAGGCCTTCTCCATAGTAGAGCTATCAGTCAGTGTGGTGGGCCCGCCCAAGCCCCTTATGAGCAGGTGTCTCCCTCAGTTCTTGGTAACCTGGGAGTCTTGGAAGGTGAGATAAGGCTGCCTTGGGGATGCATTCTGATAAGTTGGGTGTGCCTGACTAGGTAAGGGAAGGAAGGTTCCAGGGAACAGAGAGCTGGTTACAAGCACAGCACTTGTTCCCAGACTCTGGTTGGATCCTGGCATGAGGTCACTATCGGGGTTCATTTGGTTCATTCTCCTGCCTCAGGGCCCAACCACAGAGAAAATAGTTGGAAGAGCTAGTTGCAGGGAGCGAGCTCTCCTCCTTCTAGAGTGTTCTGATGAAGAACATGACATAGCTCCCTACAGTCATGCACCACAAGGCTGGCAGCCCCTTCCTGACACTCCCCAGAGTCTCACACTGCAGTTAGCCAGAAGAACCAGATGGCCAGGGTGGTCTGAGCAGACTGGTAGGGGCCGGCGAGGGACCTCCCACTGGCTCCCCCTTCCTCTCTCCCACCTGTGCTGTTGCTGGCTCTGCTCCAGGACGTCCCTCATCAGAGACTCAAGCCAACACCCAGGCACTTGTCAGTTTAGGGCCCCTGAGTCCATTCATGTCTTTGAAAAGTTCCTTCAGACTTTGGTTCAAAGTAAGGAGGTCAGCCGGGCGCGGTGGCGCACGCCTGTAATCCTAGCACTTTGGGAGGCTGAGGCAGGAGGATCGCAAGTTCAAAGCCAGCCTCAGCAATGGCGAGGCACTTAGCAACTCAGTGAGACCCTGTCTCTAATAAAATACAAAAAAGGGCTGGGGCTGTGGCCCAGTGGTCAAGTGCCCCTGAGTTCAATCCCCAGTACCAAAAAAAAAAAAAAAAAAAAAAAAGTAAGGAGGTCAAAAATAGGTTTCGTAGACCCAGCCTAGGCCAGCTGGACAGCAGGGCCCATGCTCCCTTGTAATGGGGCCACCAGAGGGGCTCTTGTGCCAGTGGGGCCAAGGGAGGGGAGGCCAGGACAGGCACCTCATGTGCCTCCCCCTACTAGTGATTTCCCCAAGGTGGAATGTGACAGCCAAGCAAATCAGGCTGCCTGCGCTGTGCAGACTGCTCCGTCCTGGTGGAGAGGGCAAGAAAGGACGTCAGGAGAGGCACTTGGGGGACATCCAGGCAGAGACTAAGGTCTACACAGGGAGTGGGTGCCAGGGGACACTGGCCACATGGCTGAGGCTCCAGGACAGAACCTCAGGACCCTGTCCTTTTCCTGCTGGTTTCCGAAGGCTGGGACAAGGCTTAGACAGCAGGTGAAATAAGAACTTTCAGCTGAGGCGCGAGAAGGGGGAGCTGGGGAGAGGCAGGGTGCCAGGCAGGCTATTTCAGAGCAGGACTGATGCCCAGGAAGAAGAAAAACCCAAATAAACCAAGGCTGGATTTAGGAATGAACTGTGTTACACTTTGTTGGTGGCTTGTCCTCTCCAACTTTGCTTTGCTTGGGCATGCGGTACAGTTTTAATTATATAAGCAATGAGTTATTGTGAATGTTGAAATAATGCAAGTGAAGCGAAAATCCTCATGATTTCTATACTTTCCCCCGCCCAATGCCACTGTCCAGCTTAACGGAACTCACAATAATCAGTTTACCTTTAGATGGGTAGTTAGGCTGAGAGATAGACAATAGAGACAGATGGATAGATGATCGATCGATCGATTGATAGGTAATAAAGATGGATGATAAAGGTTAATAGACATAGAGGAAAAGATGTAGATAGATGACAGATGATAGATGGGTAGATATAGATGATAAATTGATGATGATGGATAGATAGATATAGATCAATGATATTTATGTGGTTACATTCAGTTCACAATATTCCTCCACACCCTTGTCATGCCATCAGAGAGGAATCTGCTTTATTCATTTATCATGGTGTTCCATTGATAAGAGGTGCCATAGTTTAACTATAACCCTACTGATGGATATTTATTTTGTTGTTTTCCTATTGTGTCGTGGTGAGCATCCTTTCAGATGGCTTTGGCAGATTTTAAAATAGGTTCATGAGTGACTGGTGGGGGCAGGAGTCCCTTGGGATCTTGGAGGGCCTGGAGTGTAAACAAAGGGGGCTGGGATTGAAGTCAGGCCACTGAAGAGTCACCAAATGACTAGGCTTCCTCCCACCTGGAGCCTCAGGGCCCCTGCATCCTGGTGTGGGTCCTTGCTGACCTCGTGGCCTGCTGCTGGTACAAGCAGCCTCGTCCCACCATGCAGGTCTTGCAGAAGAAGGCACAAACTGTGTCCTGGCCTGATCCAGAAAGGTTAAAATGAGAGCCCAGTGTTGGAGTGAGAGCCTGATAATAACGCTCTCCCTGAGCTGATTTCCAACAGACTCACTCCCTCCCGAAAACGATCACAAACAATATTTCTGCAGCAGCCCCAGCTGAGGGACAGGTGCTATTTTGAGCTGTTTTCAGTAATTGGTAAATGCAGGGATGAGTGGGAGGAAGCATGAGGGCCCTCTGGATGCGGTGCTGACGTCATGGGTGAGTTTTCAGAGACGTGGGTTTCCTGTGTGGCTTGGGGAACAGTCTCTCCCTTGATCATGTGTCTTTGGGACTGCTGGGCAGCAGGTGACTCCTTTGTTCTCAAGTCCTTTGCATAGCCCCAGGCCACCTTGGGTTTTGGTCTGGTGTGCACTCCCAACCAGAAGTCTCACAAAAGATCTAAGCAGCCTGCCAAGGGGCCAGGGAGATCAGCTTTGAAAGGCAGAGGGTGGTTTGTTTGTGTTTTATGGAGAGGAGTCCGCAGAGAGGCCTTCTCTCTCTCCTGCCTCCATCTGCTTGCATGTTGGCAGAGCTCCTTCTACAGAGCTTGGAGGACAGGGGCTTTAGGGCTGGGCATTGACTGAGTGCATATCCTGCCTCTCTGACTCTGGAAACCTAACACCATGCCTTGATTTTCTCATCTAAAAAACAGGCATAGTAGCGTACCTCGTCCCCCACCCCCACCCCAGAGCGTTCTACTGAAGGCGCACCGAGAGGAAGCAAATCCATCACCAAGCCCAGTGGCATGTGGCAAATGCTCAAGAGGTGGCAGCTGCTATAATACTGTCACACTGTGTCGCAGTGGTCTCTTTGCTCTTCCACCAGGTTGTGAGTTCTTCCTGGAGATCAGAACCTTGTTCTCCATTGCATTCTCAGTTCAGGTGCTCAGATGAGACTGAATGAGGGAAAGGAGGGTAGATGAAAACGGCCACACTTTTTGTGTTGCTCAGTTTTTCATTACTTGAGCAAAACGCCTGACGAGAACAACTTGGAGGGAACGATTGATTTTGGCTCATGGGTCAGAGGATTCAGTCCACGGTGGTTCCGTTTCCTTCTTCAGGGCTTGAGATGAGGTGGAACATCATGGCGGGAGGGCATAGCGGAGTTGAGCTGCTCAGCTCACAGCAGCATGCAACGGGGTTGGGGAGGGTGGGGGGGAGGCAGAGAGAGAGACAGAGAGCAGGGCCAGAAGATGAACCTTCCAGGGCATGACCCTAGTGTCCTACTTCCTCAGACTTGGTCTCACCTCCCATAGTCCATTCAGCTATCAGTGGACTAATACTTCAAAGGATGAATTCGCCCTTGAGGTCAGAGCCCTCACGATCCAATCATTGCCTAAAAGCCCCACCTCTGACCTTGCTGTATATGGGCACCGTGCTTTCAACATAAGACTTTGGGGGACATTTCAGATCCAGACCACAAGTCTTTGCAACTTCTCCCGTGAAGCTGTGAAGTCTGTTTCCTCTCTGTTGATTCCTGCGATGGCCATAGAAAGGTATTGACCAGTAGAAATCCATGGAAGAGATGCTCAGTGACCTTCGAGCCCAGGCCTTGAAACCTTTCAGTTTCTGCTCTCAGCTTATTTCTGCCCCATGGCCACCATGAGAGGAAGTCCAGGATGGCCTCCTGGAGGGGGAGAGTATATGCAAACTGACCAGCCTTGCCAGCCTGCCTCCCCTCCCCCTAAAACTCCCCATATGTAAGTGAGACACATGGGGAAGCTTGGCTTCCAGTAGACCCACCGATGGCAGCCACAAAGGTGACCCTGGTGACACCAGCAGAGGCTTCCTCTACCTTGTACTATCACGAGCAAATAGATGGTTGCTATTTTAAGCCAAGTCTTGGTGAGGTTTTTCAGCAGCAATAGATAAATGAGACAGGAAGTTTGGGAAAAAGTCATCTCGATGTTCCTAAGAGACAAAGGAGGGAAAGCTGTGCAAGGCCAGAGTGAACCATGAAGCGTCAGAAGATAGAATCGCCCAGGTGCAGAGGAAAGGCCATGGCAACCTGGGGGCAGGTGCTCTAAACCAGTCAACACTCAGGAGGGCCAAGAGGCTCTCAGACATGAAATGCTGGTGTTGTCATCACCACTGAAGCTGCCAAGGACCACGAAGGCAGCGTGGAAGGAACATACTGTGGTGTGCAAGGAGCTCTGTGTGGGATCAGATGATAAGGGGCGGGGGCAGGGAGGACCACATCCAGACAACACAGTCTGACACAGGCCAGCAGGAAGGGGCACCACAGTGACCAGGAGTACCAGGGACAATGGAGTGGACACACTCAAGACTTTCAAAGCAAGAGGAATGAGGGGACAAGGTGAGCCCCTCTCTCCATTGGACATTGTCATGTTGACAGTGCTCCCCTTTTGCTAAGTTCTATCAGGGAAACCACTTCCAAATCTGGAGGAAGGAGAAAAACAGCTGAGAAGACTCAAGTCCAAATAAGATGAGGCAGGAGCCAGATTGCACTTGGACTTTTGGGGATTTTGATGCCCTGGCCAAAGTGCTCATCATCCCAGAGCTCGTGAAGAGCTCTGTGCAGGAAAGTGGATACAGTGGGTGCACCATTAGTCACTGTTTGGTGGGTGTTCGGGGGCGTCAGCCCACCTAGAGTTGCTTGGCAAGAGCATAGATTCCTGCCCACAGACTTCCCAACTCCCCAGCCAATTTATAATGTCAGATTCTATGGGTAGGGAGCAGGAATCTTGTACGTACTTAGCAACTACATGCCCACCACTGCCAGGCACTGTTCTAAGCAACGCAGACATCTCCAGAACAACCCTATGTGGGAGACTGCACAGGTGGATTATCCCTTATCTGAAATGCCCAGTTTCTGATGTCTGCTTTTGGAGATTTGGGAATATTTGCACAAACTTGACCAATATATCATCACTAAGCCAAAAATCCAAAATCTGAAATGAACCACCATGGTCAAAAGTTTCAGATTTTAGATTAGGGATGCTCAATTGTCTCTATTTTAGAGATAATAAAGCTGAGGTCCAGAGTGGTTGATTGAGCCAATACACAGCAAAAGCAGCACAGCTGGGACTTGAACATGGGTGGGCACCCAATCTGGCTCTAGACCCCATGTTCTTAACCACTAGGCTCTCCTGCTACTTGTCAGTTCCTAGTGAGCTCCACAGGCTTCCTCCTCACACTGACATTTGCAAACCACTGCTCTAAAGAATCCTGGAAATTGGAGAGGTCAAGGTTGTGCCCAACTTCAAAACTGGGGAAAAATAACACCCCAGCATCCATCATCCTTCGTAAAGCCACCCCAGGGTTATCAAATAGATGCTGTGGTCACCGAGAGGAATGGTGAGCACCAGGAATCAGCATGGGTTTACTAAGCATGGGTCAAGTCCAAATGAGCTCATTTATTTTACTGAGAACAAAGCTGGACCAGAGAATCAGGAGTGCAGTGAACATTTCCCAACATACATTTTACTCTTGTCCCCCTGAAGATTGGTTCAGTTTGGGACAGGTCTGAGCGAATTGAATCAACACAAGAAGAAAACCTTGCTTAGGCTTTGGAGGAAGAGAAGCCAGTCTCCCCCTCCATGCATGGGAACAAAGAAGTGTGTTGTCCCAATTACTCTGGCAGTCACCTGATGAGCCTGAGGGAGCCAGCGTTAAGCTTAAGCTCATGCCGCGGATACTAGATGAGAGGACAGAACCTGAGACTCTGGAAACATTGTTCATCTACTGAATTGACCAGCCTCGAAGGTGCATCAGTTTCTGGGCTTCTCAATTTGTGAGACCATCAATTTTCCTTGTTGTTTAACCAAGTTTAATTTGGATTTTTATGACCTGCAGGAAAAAAAAAAAAAAAAAAAAAAAAAAAAAAAAAAAAAACCCTAACCAATTCAAAGGGAATGCCCTAGATATGATGTATTTCAATTTCAGAAAGTTAATTGACTACAATTTTCAAGATATCCTTGTGAACAAAATGAAGAAACCAGAGATAAATAATGTCATTTGATAGAATCATACCGGTAGACCTGAATTGATCAGAAGCCAGTTGGAATGAGCCCACGGTACCTTTAAGATAGCTGGGTACGTGCTCAGAAAGGGTGGGAGTCTGCACCTTGAAAAGGAGCCCCACACCAACAGGATTCAGCCTTCTGGAATTTGTTTGGACATTGCCTGAAATGCCTCATTTGAGCCTCCTGTTCCTAAGCTGGTGCTTGCCTCAAACTCCCTCGTGGTGCATCCCCGTTAAGCTGCTGGTGTTTGCAGACTGAATGCCAACACCTGGGTTTGTCTTCAGCCTCTCTTGCCTTCTGGTGAGGCGCAAGGTTCCAGCTTCAGTCTTTCTCCCTTGACCTTACCCTTTTTCCTGGCTTGGAATTGAACTTTGCCCTCTAATTCTTCAGAAGGGACCCCTGGCATGTCTCTAGTTTTAGCTAAGCCCAGTATTTGACATTGGAATCAGGGTCATGCTTCACAGATCAGTGTCACTGATAGGTGGTCTCTAGCAGACAGAACAGAATCAGCCTTGACCCTTGGCCTGGTTTTGATCTGCACAGAAAACCTGCTCAGCCAGTTTGTCTGGAAGCTGCAAGGCTAGCTCAAGTACTGGCTGACAAAGTAGAACTCAAAACAATCTTATAAGTAGCTGGCATAATAAGCTGAAAACATATTTTTAAATCTCAGCTACAGAAGTAGCTTACAGCAGTTTATGGTAAAAAAAAAAAAAATGGGCTAACTAAAATCAAATAAAAAAAATTTGTAGTTTTTTTTTTAAACAGGCAGTGATGGGATGTGGCTTCCCAGAAACCCAATGGCACACTTGAAGTACAGTGTCAACTGAGGAAGGAAATATCCCTGGGGAATTCCTTGGGGGCCCATGTTTGAAAAAGGGCCTCCAGGGGGGCATCAATGGACAGGGACAAGAGGACAGGAAGAGACCTCTGCCAGACTCCAGACTGAAGGCCGGGGATCAATTAGCAGAACTTACAGAAGAATAGAGAAGGAAGTGTGTCCTATACAAGCTAATAGGACTTAGCAAGAGCCAGGGTGGTGGAGTCAGAGTTCCAGGCTCAAATCTCCGTTCTGCCTCGTGCTAAATGCACCACCAGGAGCAGGTTAGTTTCTCTCAAACACAGGAGAAGCTCCTGTAAAATGGAGATAAGAGTGTCCCCCTCGCTGGATTATTTGAGATAGTCTACTACTAGAATAGTATGAGGCACAGAGCTGGCACTCAAAAATCTATAGCTATTATTGTCGTTAATAACAACGATCACATGGGGTTCCCAGTGACGCACTAAGTCCCCCATCTTTGGAGTGGCACAGAGGCTGTGTGTCAACACAGCAGGATGTTAGAAAACATTCTTATACTCTGGGTTGGAGGTTGAAATAACTGATTTCTGGTCAGGGCAGGGACAGTCATCTATTATTGGGACTGAAATTCCCAGCTGGCCTGGGGACCCAGAAGTCTCTCTGTGTGAAATACTGCTGCGTCTGCTGCATGTGTGCCCGCAGGCATCCTTATGTGTCTGTGTGTGTGCACATGGGAGTGTGTGTGTGTGTGTGTGTGCACGCGCGCGTGTTTGCATGCAACAGTGCCCCACTTGGCAAGACATCCAGTTATCGTGGGCGAAGCCACTCCATTTAGCAGCATAATAAAGGGCAGATTCCGATGTGGCCCAGGTCCACATTCATCTGGGCTTCCTCTGCCAGGAACACTTCCCTCAGTTGATCTCTGCGATGCTCGTACTTGGAGGGAAAGTTTATCAATAAGGCCTTTAGCACTGTTGATTTGTTTCATCAGATAAGGGTCAGGTTTGTGGGCTGGGATTTGAGAACTTGAAGTCAGCAATCCTGCTTAAAAAAAAAAAAAAAAAAAAAAAAAAAAAAAAAAAAATCTTTAAGCACCTGGAATTAGGCCTCAGCCCCACTGGATTCCTTTTTTAGGCTTTTCGTGCCCTTTAGAAAGTTTTTCTCATCCCACCTGAGGCACCTTGTACCCAACTATTTTAACAGTACCCTTCTCCTGGAAGAAAAGCGTTTGACCAACAGATCAGTACTGCGTGATGAGCCCCCGAGAGCACTAGACACGTTCCAGGGACTGGACCCGTCACCAGCAGACAGGGTGTAGAGCTCAGCAGGAAAACCCAGAGGCAAACCACCCCAAGGGGAAACCTGCTGTGGTCCCGTGGATCCGCGTGGGCGATGACAGGCGCGTGTTCAGTCCACCTATCCACAGGCCAGTCGCTAGCTCCAGCTCTTCCTCAGGGAGGATGAGTGTGGCAATGCTGGTCCTGTGGTAACTGGAGGGTGACAAAACTGTCTTAGAGAGGCATTCCCGGATCCTGCCATCCTCCCATGTGGGTAACTGTCTAATAAAAGCTCTGAACATTCTGTAGAATGCTCCTCTCATCTTCTCTCGGCCGGCATCCCGCAGCAACTGGTTGAAGAGCTGTCACTGTCGCCATTTTGTAGACAAGAAGCCCAAGGTCTGGGAGGTCAGGTGAGTTGTCTCCAGCTACAACATGCCAGAGCCAGAGCTTCAGACCAGGCCCTGGAATTCCAGATCCTGTGCCCTCGCTCGCTCTGCTCGCACAGCTGCTCTCTCTGGGAAGCTGTAGGGTGGGTCCCTGGCCTGGGCTGGTCCGTCCCCTGCTGCCCCCACCCCCACCCCACACCTCTGGAGTGCTGTCCTGGGTTAAGAGCTCGAGGGTGCCTGGATGGCATTTGGTTGGCTACATCACATGCTTGTTGGCACCATGTACAACCTCTGGGGAACTTCTTTCGCTCACCACATTTCCTCATTTCCCGTCCCACCTCCTGCATAGCCCGCTTCCCTTTGGAATGCCATCTGGAGCAGCAATGGCCCCCGTGCAGTCTGGCCAAGCAGCACAGGGCCCGCTCCCCAGAGCAAGCCTGGTGGCCGAGCCCATGTGGGCAGCGCAGAAAGGCTCTTCCTGCCTTTAAATGATCTGGTCCTGCTGCCACGGGGTCCTTTATAAACTCTCTCCTGAGTTATTCTCTACTTATTGTTGTTATTGCTATTGATCCATCCTCTAAACAGCAGAGGTCCCAAGGCTCAATTTAAACCATCAATCACATTGATAATTCCTTTATTTGTAATGTTGTTTCATCTGAGATTCTGGAATGCCTGTCAATGCCCAAGAGAGGGGGAGACATTCTTCTCTGAGGGAAACTGAGGCACGCAGAGATAGGGAGGTTTGGCCAGAGGCTCCAGAGCAGAGAAGGCTCTGGATCCTGATGCCTGCTCAGCTCCTGTGCCTCTGAGGGATGTTAAGCTTGGTTGGGATCCTCAGATCAGCAGAAGATTCTGGAAGATAGGCCTTCTACTCTCCCCTTTGCAGTCTAGCCTCAGAGGAGGCAATGAATAGCTTTTCCTCCATCCCAGCCCCCCAGATATGGAAATCTGCTTTGTGAATGCTGAAAGAATCTTTTTTATAAATGGAGGGTTGGGGGCTGGGTGGGGGTGGATGTAGCATCACAGATGCTTGCCTTTTCCATTCTGAGAATATTGGCAGGAGAAGAGGAATTAAGGTGCTACGTGGGTACCCGAGTTTCCTTATATGCATAGAACAACATGTCTTCCGGTGGGGCACCATAACCTCTTGCGGCAGCCAGTGGGGAGCTGGTTCTCTTTTCTCCAGGCCCACGGGCCAGCCGCAGCGTTGCCATCCGGGCCCTTCTGTTGTGGGGTGGAAGCGGATGGTGAATGTGGGCAGTGTTCGTGCCAGTTATTCAGCTCCCAAAGTGTTTATAGTAGCAAGATCCAGGAAGGCCTCCACAGGGGATGACAACCACTGAGTACATGCCTCTTCCCTAACAATACTACCTTGCTCTTCCTGGGCTGTGTTTGTTTGGGCTATAGGGGTACTAATGCCTCTTCTCAGTAGTCACACTCAACCCCGTGCCCTACCTTTCAACTTCACTGTAAGACATCTGACTTCACCTGTTGGCAGAAGCAAGCATAAATCAAGTTCCTGTTTCAAATCTTCCGGCCTCATAAAACTTGCCATCTTTTGCAAGATGGGGTGACCCATGCCCTATTTCATCTCTGGGGCAGAGCAGGCACAGATGCAGCTGATGGATGGGAAGTTTAGAAAACGAAGTCTTGGAAATCGATAGAAGAATATACAAGCAATGTATCATGCGAGGGCCTCTTGTCTGTGCTGCAGTAAATCAAAAGTAACGAATGGTAGACTTTGGCAGCCCGGACCCCGGCCTTTCCCCGAGGGCAGGGTTTGCCTTACGATCAAATTTTCACAGTCCAAGTACTTATTTTCTACTTCAGTAGACCTAAAAATAAACCCTGATACTGATTTCTTTTTAAATATCTCTGCCCCCACCCCCAACTCTTTTCCTCTTTAATTTCCATCCTGGAGGCACTTGGCGTCCAAGCGTCCCTTGTACAGGACCGATGTATTGCACAGATAAGCTGCCTCGGTGGCTCTGCGGATGAAAGGCTCATCCCCAGGGCTGTGTTACAGCGATATTAGCAAATGCTGATCTGCTGCAGGCTGAACACCTCAGTGCCTCGAGATGAGTATCTCTGAGGTTCCTCCAACACTGGCCAAAGAGAGGCTTTGAGGAGCTGCATGCGGGGTTGGAGGCAGCCGGGGCCCTGGCCTGGGCCTCAGCAGCCTCCCTCCCTCGGCCTCACCCTGCACCTCCCACTCGGAGACCCCCTCTGCCCTGTGCCCCCGCAGCCTCTCACGTGGGGCCTGGCTCCACCATTTCTGGGCCTGGAGGTGGTGTAGGCATCTCCTGGCTCCTCACTGCTCAGTTTCCTACAGTACCCATCCCTCCCCGTGATAGACACCCTGATTTGAATCTCAAGTCCAAGGGCCCCGGCCCCTGTAGCCTGGGCCCTCCCCGTCCTTCCCTGCACATTTAGGCTGTTGGTCTCAGTCCTCCCCAGCATGATTAGTGGATTCTCCCGAGGGCCTGGCCTCTCTGCATTTTTTCCTCTCCTCTGATGAGCTTGTCTTTACCCTCCCCCAGCCACTCATCCCGTGGCCTTGGCCCAGACCTTGATGTCATCAGCAGTTTCCATCACTCGGTAATCCCTGTCTCAAGACCCAACACCCAGTCCCTTTAATTTCATCCCTCAGGTGTCATCCCTGGCCCCACTGGATCTATGATTTGTTGATCCTATCACTTTATCACACACCTTTCCTCATATCCCAGCACATCTATCCCAGATGCCATACCCTGATCCGTGGTCATGATCAATCCATTGTAAATGTCCTCAGATTGATTCCTTGTGCCTCTCTCACTTCCTGGTCACTTAGCAAAATCTCCATCCCATCCCCCTCGATCATGGCTGCACCTTGGTGAGCAGAGTGAGGCTGGAGAAGAACACTCAAAGTTTGTGGACTGTCTCATTTTAAATGCATAAGCCCCGGACTCAGGTGGGTGCCGGCTGCTGGCTGGAAGCATCCATCATCTCTTGGTCCATTTATTCTCCTGCTCTCCCAGACCAGTGGTCATCCCTTTCCCTCTCCCCTGAAACTTCAATACCTCCCCTTCCACCCTGTCTCCACTGATAACCTTGCTTTGCAGTCACTGAAAAAATGGGAACAATCAAAGACAACTTCCACAAACTCCCATGTCCGCCCCCACCCCCATGTCTGTTTTCCACTCCTCCATCTTTCCCCTGTCTGTGGATGGACTATTGGTGCTCCAGGCCAAGGTCAGTCCTGAACCAGGGCTCCTGCACCAGGTCCTCCTCCCGGCCCACAGGAGGACATCACGGCCCCTCCCCCTGCTCCATCTGCATCCTCACTGCCCACTCCCCCACTCCCCTCAGCCTGCAGACTTGCTGTTATTGCGTCTATCTTTCCTTTGTTTGTTCTTGGTGCTGGGGATTGAACCCAGGGTGTGGTATGCCTTGGCCAGCGCTCTATCACTGAGATACCTCTCCAGCCTTTTAAGAAAAATTTGAGACAGGGTGTCACTAAATTGCTTAGGCTGGCCTTGAACATGGATCCTCCTGCCTCAACCATCCCAGTAGCTGGGATTAGAGGTGTGTGCCACTGCGTCCCATTTATTCCTTGTATTTGAAAGGAAAGAAAAGACTAGAGCCTTCTAGCTCACTTCCTTCTCCAGCTACTTACAGCAACCCTCCCTAAAAGAGCTGTCACCCTCACTCTCTGCTATTCTTTCCCTCCTATTCTCTTCTAGACCAGCGAGGGTCTCATCCCCACAGCTCTGGTCAAGGCCATGTCTGTCTTCCAGGCACAAACTCAATGGAGACTTCTCAGTTCTCGTCTTGCTGGACCAAGCAGCAGCACTGGGCAGTACTGATCACTGTCTGCCTTCACAAGGTACCAGGAACCTGCAGGCCCCTGGCTTCTTCACGGGCTTCTGCTGTCTCCTGTGCTGGGTTCTCTTCATCTCATCAACACCTTGACATCTGAAGTGCCCAGGACTGTGAGCATCTCCTATTCCCCCACCCCCACCCCACACAGCCCCTTGGTAATACTGTGGCCTTAAATTGGCTTTATATGCAATCTGTATGGTGACAAATCCAAATTTATATCTCCTCACAACTCCGTAAACTCTCGGCATGTAACTCCCCTGCCAAAGCTCTCCAGTGACTCTCCTCTGCCTGAAGGATAAAGTCCCAAATCCTGAATGGGACATAAAAGTTCCTTTATTTTCTGGCCAATCCCATTATTTTCCATAACAGTCTGGCACTGCCATGTGTCTCTTGTGACCTTCTGATTCTATAAACAGGCTCCTCACCTCAGGTCTCCACGCAGTATCGTCCCCTCCCAAGGACTCCGGGCAACCCTCCTTCTCCTCCCTTGCATGGTTCACTGCTTCTTCAGGTCTCCAGGACCTCTGGGACACTGTCCCTGCCACCTCCTCCAAAAATCAGAGTAGATGTTCCTCCTAAAGCTCAAAGAGTACCCTGTGCTCCGCTCTTTCTAGAAATGACCAGCTTGCTGTCCATTCATTGTACTATAGGAGTCTTGAAGGCAGATGTTTTAGTCAGATTTTTTGCTGCTGTGACAAAAAAAAAAAAAAAAAAAAAAAAGACAAGCATAATTAGAAGAGGAAAAGTTTATTTGAGGGGGCTCATGGTTTCAGAGGTCTTAGTACATAGATGGCCAACTGTATTGCTCAAGACCAGAGGTAAGGCAGGACATCAAGGCAGAAGAGTGTGGCAGAAGAGAGCAGCAGGGAATGGGGCACCAGGAAGCAGAGAGGGAGCTCCCCTCACCAAAAGCAAAATATAAACCCCTGAGGACATGCTCCCAGTGACCCACCTCCTCCAGCCACACCCTGCAGTTACCACCCTGTTCATTCCTATAGTGGATTAATACACCAGTTAGGGCAAGGCTCTCATAACCGATCGTTTTACCTCTAAACTTTCTTGCGTTGTTTCTCACATAAGCTTTTGGGGGACACCTCACATCTAAACCATAAAACAGATATTGTGCCAGGCTGAGAGTCCTATGGAAGACTCTGCCGATGCCTACAGTCATGCCCAGTCTGTTCCCACAACATAGCTCCAGTTTTGCTTGAAGTGGAAATGTGCCCAACTGCCTCTTAACTTCTTTAAGGGGCTGAGTGGCCACACAACCAGTCCTGGCCAGCGGGGTGCAAGTTGAGGGCTCCTGGGACAACCTTGCTCTCCTAAGGTGACCACCACCATTTCTGTTTCCTTTCCATGATACTGGGCTGAGGGGAAGCAGCCATTTGTGACCATGAAGAGTAAGTCTCTTGCTAAAGACAGGAGTGAAGGACAGAAGGACGCTGGGACATCACTGACATTGTAGACTCTGGTGACATGGAAACAAACAGAAGCGCCCGTCCCATTAGGGTAAGGCTTTCTGGCCATGTTTCTGTGACCCAACTCTGAACACTATCCTGGTGGAAACAAGTCCCCAGCACTGATGCACCTAGAAGACATGGCGGTGTGAGCAAAAATTGGATAGATCGCTCGCTGCTTTTCAAACCCACGCTGTGCTTCCAGTCTCTGCCTGGACTATGCACCTCTCCGGCTCCTCCTCGGCTCCATTTTCACCTGTCGGAAGGAAATTTCCCTCTCAGAGCCCAGTGTGAATGCCTCTCTCTGAGATGGCTGGACCCCTTCCTCCTGCGTGTACTTAGGTCCCTCAGTGTTTGTCCTGCTACCGCAACACTGATCAGTGCGGTAGTTGTTCGTGGTTGATTCCGAGCGCTGGCTGGCAGCCTGGAGAGCAGGTCAATCTGTTTATTTTCTCTCTTCTCCCCAGAGCCTAAAGCACTACCTCCTACATTGTAGATGATCAACAAATGTTTTTTGATTTTCACATTTTGGATGAAAGCCATGGCTGTCCAACAGCCCAGCCCACCTCCTCTGGCAAATGCTTCCTGACCACGTCACCCCACTTTAGGTACCACTCTTCTGATGACCACACGTGTTGCCTCGTTTGGGTTTTGTTGCCTATAAATACACTGAAAGTTCAAGCTTGGCATAAATCACATCTAGATCCGTGTTTCTAGTCTCTCCTCCCTATCCCCAAGGTCTTGGGGGACAGCATGTGCTCATCAAATGCTTGATTTGGGCTGCAGCCGACAGAGGCAGCTGGTGTTGGGGACACAGCCTCCCTTTGAAGGAGGTTGGTGGCCTGCCTCCCTTTCTCTCTGAAGGCTGTCCAAACATATAGGCTGGCTTTCAGAGCTGGATTCCCCACCCCATGCAGAGATTCCAGAAGTGCTCTAGAGGCCTGGCTTTTATTTCTTAGAGCAGATTTCCTAGAGCTCATCCAAGTTCTTGGTGGCACAGGCTCTTTGAAGTCAGCACACATCCCCCAGCTCCTCTCAAATCTCTGTCATCTGCTTCCTTTTGGCCCCTTCTTTTCTCAGATTATCTCTAGGTAGGAAGGAGCTTCCCATTTGGAGGTATATGAATTCTAAGAATCCCTAGAGGGGCCTCTCTAAGAATGCAATTCAGGACAAACTGAAATCCCAGGACTTCATCCTCCAGAGCTCAAGGCAGGAGACCCACGTCCAGAGAACAGAGCATTTGGCCGATGAATTTACAGAAGAATCTGTCCTCTTGATTCTTGGAAACATACGCCCTCAAAATTGACTGAGCAGAGGAGCTGAGATCAGCTCACGCAGGGGACCAGTCTCAGATGCCACAGGACCAGGAAGGTGATGCCAGTGAGCAATGTGGGATGGAGATGGTAGATGACAGCTGAGCCCACCTTGAACACTGGAAACTGTTCTCCAGAGAGCAAGCAGAGGCTTATGCATCATGATTTTATCAGGGGTGCCAGAGCAACAGGTGAGGGGAGAGAGGTGGGGAAGGATCAGAGCAATACAAGGATTTTTCTTTTTTTCTTTTTTTTTTTTTTTTTAAATCAAACTGGCCACCATTAAGGGCCACTTATGCTCCATCTTGTGGAACCAGACTCCCCAAAAGTTTCAAAAACTGTCCAGAAAGAGAAGGAGAAAAATGTGCTCCATGTGCCATTTGTCAAAGGTTGGCCCCACTCAAGAATAACTTGACTTTACATCCGGATCCTGAACTGTGAGAGTCAAAACATATTCCTCAGCACCCCTGTCACAGGGTCAACAGGCCAGAGGTAGGCTGCAGCAACCTGGACCCGAGGCCTAGCCCTCCATGCAGAGCTGCTCACCGCTGTGCCGAGTTGTTGCTGCCTGAAGCGATTGCCGCTTGGAGCAACGACACCGCGGGAATAAGTTCAGAGGCAGACTGGAAACGAACAAGCTCTTTATTCTGCTAGCTTCTCTCTCCAGCTCCAACCACAACTCCAACACGCACCACACACCACCAAAAACCCAACAAACATGGCGCCAACCCGATCAGCAATGTCCCGCTCAAGTTCCGTGAGATCCTGGGCCAAGTCCCGCGAGACCATGGAAGGCGGCCATGCCCGAACATCTCCATGGCCCTCAGCCAACCGCAGTCTCAGCCATCTCCCCAATCAGGGCTCCTGCACCGAGTAAGAGGTGGGGCAGGCCAAGGGGCCTGGAGCCGTGGCTGAGAGAAGACGGGACACCCCACCCCAGCACGACCACCCACCCTGACTCTGTCACACGTGGCATTCAAAATACAAAACAAGGCCTCCTTTCTGTGAACAGAGCACTTCTCTTTTCTGCAGGGACAGATAAAAATATGGTCAGACAGAGTCCCCTTCAAGAGAGTAGCCATATATAATTTCAGAGAGACTTAAGACAAGAGGAGCAGTGAAACAGGTTCCATTCTTGAGCAGTCAGAAGGCTGTGATTTGTCGTCATTGTCTTCTTTCTCCACTCTCCATCCTAGATTTCCCTCACCCAGGCTTCAGCAGGTGAGGGTTGCTTGCCTTATGGGACCTGGCCTTTCATCCCTGAGCCGTCCAGGTATGCAGTGGCCTTGCTTTTATGGAGTCGTGGTCACCATTATCACAGAAGTACCAAGAGATGCCCTGGAGCATCTTCTGATTCCACACGTGCTCCCCCCCCCCCCCACCGGGCAGTGCAGTAGCATAGCCTTAGTCCCCGTGGTAGTCGGGCGATGAAGTCTGCCATGAGGTAACACTTCTTTACCTGATGGTCCACCCCCAGGAAGACCCCCAGCGTCTAGGTAGTTGTTGTGACGTCAAGTTCAGGAGTCCCTTCACTTTGTCCTTTGACACAAGCATTCATCACCTGGGAATTAGGCCCGCTCACCTGGCAGAGCTTGGGTTTACTGGGAAAGAGGCACAGATTTCTCAAGTGGGTCAGTAGGAATAATGATGACATGGCAAATCCTACTTGTACCCCTTCATTCCTGGTTCTGTGTGTCCTAGTCATAGAGGACAGAGCATCACATAAGGTTCATTATTTCAGCTGCCCCTGAGTTAGCACCTCACCTTTATAGGACATGACACCATTGTCTTGGGCTGGCTAATTCTGGGTGTTGGGGTGTGTGATAAGACCCATGGATCCCGAGACCATGTGCCTACTGGTACACCTCCTTGGATGATTGTTGCCGCCTGCAGCAAAGATACCGCAGGAAAGAATTCGGAGGCAGACTGGGAATGAGTAGGTTCTTTATTCTTGC
Organism: Tamias sibiricus; assembly: GCA_025594165.1. Lineage (NCBI taxonomy): Eukaryota > Metazoa > Chordata > Mammalia > Rodentia > Sciuridae > Tamias > Tamias sibiricus. The sequence goes on from CM046657.1 coordinate 113,564,126, forward strand.
TTCTCTGCTGACTTCTCTCTCCAACTCCAACTCCAACAACCACCCCCAACTCCAACTCTACCTGGTTAAATACTCTTCACCTTAACAAGTATACACGTGTCACAAGCTCAAATTACAGGTGCATCACACAGTGTTCACAGGCACAGAAAGATTCTTAGTTGATTACAATAAGGTCAGGAGAAAACAATTAAACGCCTCCTCTTTTGCTCTCAGCCAGCCGCCATCGTAGCTACCTCCTCATTAAGGCTCTTACAGATGATTTATTTTATTTTTTTAGATAATGTTATATGGTGTATCATGCCAGGAAATCAGGTATTTTGTCCACCCTCAGATGCTGGTATGGTGGAGGCTCTGGGGACAGGGCAAGCAGACCTGTGTCCAGAGGAGAATCCATCCTAGTAAGGATGAATTGATGCTCTTCCAGGGCTAAGGGTCTGATGCAGTCAACATGCCACCAGTGACTAGTTTGTCTCCTTAGAGAATGGTGTCATGTTAAGGTTCCATGTCACCCTCTGCTGCTGACTCTGTGCATACAGCTGTGGCCATTGCAAGATGGGTCTTGGTGAGAGGGAGCTCATGCCATTGACCCATGCAGAGCCTCCAGCCCAGCCATCACAGTCACTCTGCCCCTGCACTGTGCTGGGTGGTGAGAAAGGCAGGTGAACCTTCCCAGGATGAACTCATTTCTACCACATGGGTGAGAACCCCTTCTGCCATGGATGCTTGTGGAAGACAAGAGCTGTGCATGCTTTGTGCCCACTTCCTTGTCCATCTACTTACCTCTGCTCAAGGCTCCCTTGTCCGTGATTTTTCGAAGACTCCTCACAGCATCTTTATCTACCACATGTACTTCCAGACTTGGATCTGCTGTGACATACAATCCCAGTGCCAAAGGCATCTTGCACCAGGGGCTACACTCCCTGCAGAGTCCCCTCTTTTGATTTGGGTCCCATTTTAAGCAAGTAGTATTTCCAGTCACTCAACAGATAGGTCAGAGCAGTATTCCCAAATGTGTCATATACTGCCTCAAAAACCCAGGGGCCCACCCAGCACCATGCCTCTCTCTTACTGGGAGAAAGTACACAATGCCACAATTTGTCTTTCACCTTGGAGGTGTGTCCTACAATGCTCCAGACCACTAGACCCTAAAAACATCACCAACATAGCAATCCCCGGGTCTCTGTGGGATTGCCTCCCACTGGCTCACCCAAGTCTTACTAGAACAGACAATGTTTTCCATCTTGTGCTCACAGGAGCAATTCGCATGTCAATATAATGATCTCTTGCTGCAGAACTCAGGGTGCTTGAGGTCCCTTTGGACTGCACTATGGTGGAGAACAAGAGAATAAAGCGCAGCCCTGGGGTGAGACAGCGAGTGTGCCCCACCATGTGGGAGCAGCCAAGATGACTGCTTTTGATCTTCCCTGTGGAGGAGGAAAAGAGCATTTGCTGGATCAGTCGCCTCATACAGACACTGGAGCTATTTGACCTGCTCTAGTCAAGTGACCACATCTGGCAGGGAAGCTGCAGCCAGGACTGCCACCTGGTTTAGTGGATGTTCGTCCCTGGTCATGTGCCATCACCATCCTGGAGTTAGCAGGCTGGAATGGTGAGCTGAGCGAGGACACGAAGGGGACACCGACTCCAGATCCTCTAAGTTTGTAATGGTGGCACTAATCTCTGCAATTTCTTTCAGAATGTGCCATTTTTTTTTCCCCCCCCCCCCCCCCCCCCCCCCCCCCATAATTCCTCCCATTTATTATCTTGTCTGAGCTAGAGGGTAGTTTTCAGGGCCTCCCACTTGGCCTATCCAACTATAATAACCCTTTATTCACAAGTTGTGGAGCCAAAAGGGAGGGTTCTTCTGGCTCCTCCATATTTCTCTCAATTTTTCACTCAGAGACTGGGGGGCTAACCACAGAGTGGGCCACAGACTCCTGGACCCACTGGACATGCTTGGTTCCTAAGTCCACTAGCCACCCAGTCCCTTGCCATCAGTGGTAGATCAGATCCTATATTCAAATGTCCTTAGAAATGTGGGTGTCTCTAGCTAGATGTGATGTTGCTTGCCTATCACCCCAGAAACTTTGGAGGTGGAGGCGGGAGGATCACAGGAGTTCAAGGCCAGCCTCAGCAACTTAGGAAGAACTTGTCTCAAAATAAAAAATAAAAAGGACTGGGGTCTTCCATTCAATCCCCAGGACCAAAAAGAAAAAAAGAGTTGTGAGAATCTCCTCGAGGTCCCTTTGAAAGGATGGGGGAATGTTTAGCATATACACTGGTGGTGGCATTGAATGGTCCTACCTCAAGGGAAGCCTCTTTGGAACTTCTAGCAATTGATGCTGGCTGTGTGATCTGACCTAGGTCTGGAAACCAGGTGAGGGTCCGATGTTATCCTTCTGCTTACTGTTTATTAGATGAGTTAAGCAACTCCCTTGCCAGCTGGCCAGCTTTCTCACAGCATGGCTCACTGGACACTGTCAAATATCCCTGCTGGTCAAGGCAGTAGTTTATTGTCCACTTTGCCTCTGATGTGCAAATGCCACCCCATGGCCTCTGTGCCACCCAAATCCTACCCTGCCCCGGGTCCTAGAGAGGCCCCGGGCCACCATTAGCCCTGGTTTACTGAGAACAACCACCATGAAATTTCTCAGACACTGGGGTCCCCCCACCTCCAACCAGGGCATCCCTATTGCTTTGGTGGGGGTGGGGCTCCTCTGGGGAAAATGCTTGTATTTGTTTTTTAGGCTCTAATATATGTATCTCTTGGGGATATACAGTGCAACCCATAATAATAGTCAACTGGTAAATCCAGGAACCATTCGGAAAATCCACTCTGGAATCCTACCTCCCTGAGCCTCCTGACCCCCCCTCCTCAGTACCGTGCTGAGGAAGCTCTGGCATTTGTATTCATTTGCTCTAACCCATTGCCATGGCCAAGCTCTGAGCAGCCATTCCACACACAATAAGGACCAGTTCACTGGGATGCCCAGGGCTTTGAGGCAAGGGGAACATAGTGCAGCCCTGACACTCGATCTGAGATCAAGGGTGAGTATCTTCATGTCAACAAATCCTCCCCCATGAGTCTTCTGTCTCCCATCAATGTCACGATCATGGTCTGTCCCAATGCCTTACCTTCTACCTGTACCTCTTCCCCAGATTCTACAGGTGAGAGCTTTAGTAACTCTGATGCCATTGCATGTCAGGGCTGTTACCACCCAACTAATCACCAGCAATGGGGTTCTTATTGCTGGAACCCCAATGCCCAAGCCTACTCCAGAATCTCATCTTGAGGATTGCTTTTCAGGGCTGCTCCCAACACCAACTGTCTTCTCCCAGGATTCCCCAGAAAGCAGAGCCCGAGGCAAAGTCTGATGTGCTATTCCTTTATTAGGGAGCACAGTCCCAGACAGCAGAGTGAGGCAGGGAGGGGGAGGGTCACTCTGAGGATGCATTACTGAGCTGGCTGCTGCCAAGTGCGACTGATTGCTCAATCTTGCAAGACCATTTCAAAAAGCTGTATGTCTCAGGAGCATCTGCTGGGAGGGAGGAAGAGGGAAGACTTTTCCACTAGCTCCCATTTTCCATTGATCAAAGTTTTGGCTCCCTGGGCATTAACTCCCCAGCACTTTCGGGTTGTGCACAGTGGGTACTGAGTGGAGCGCTGCAGCATCCACCTCTGGAAAGGGAAGCCCAGGCTTCAAGGCAAGGGGCACACAGTGCAGGCGGCAGGCGAGGCACTGTCTATTTTTACCTACATGAGGTCAGTCAGAGCCCACCAAGAGCTGGGAGCAGCAGATGAAACTGGAGACAGATGAAACTGAGAGGATCTGAAGCAGGGGACAAAAGAAGGGTTTGAGAGTTCTGTGGTTTAGATATGAGGTATCCCCCCCCTGCCCCCACCCCAAAGCTCATATGTGAGACAATGCAAGAGAGTTTAGAGGTGAAATGATTGGGTTATGGGAGTCTTAACCTAATCAGTGCATTAATCCACTTGAATGGATTCACTGGGTGGTAACTGTAGTACCGTAGGTAGGGTATGGCTGGAGGAGGTGGGGGATGTGCCTTTGGGGTGTGTATTTTGTCTGGGGTGAGGGGAGTGTCTGTCTCTCTCTCTCCCTCTCTCTCTCTCTCTCTCTCTCTCCTTCCTGGTGGCCATGTCCTGAGCTGCTTTTCTCTTCCGTGCCCTTCCACCATGATCTCCTGCATCATCTTTGACCCAGCACAATGGAGTCAGCCATCTCTGGACTGAGACTCTCTGAAACTGTGAGGCCCCAAATAAACTTTTCCTCCTTTAAAATTTTTCTTGTCAGGTCTTCTGGTCACAGCAGCGAAAAAGCTGACTAAAACAGAGAGATGAGGGGTCGGGGCGTGATCCGCAGTGGAGAGTGTGTGCCCCCTGAGGGCGCAGCTGCACTCAGTCCCCACTGGTCATGAGATCTTCTGGCGTTTTTCAAGGAAGCTAGTTATTTGTATTTTTATTTTAAAAATTAACACTGTGCAGGTCAAAGACAATAGGTCTAAACGTTTTCCACTGGTTTTCAACTTGTGATCCACCCATCTTATGAACCTGAGCCAGGAGAGGGGAGGGGCAGGGTTGCACCTGGTACTGGGACCAGGGCTCTTTCCCCTACTTTTAGAAGGCCAGCCTTAGTGTTGGTGTCTTCTAACAAGATCCCTCACCTGTCCAGAGGCAGGAACTGCCCCTCACCAAGATCTAACTGTCCCTGGAGTATGGGAGTGGTGGAGGAGACATTTTCTGGCAAAGTCACGCTGTCCCCTGCCCCACTCCTGCCCTACTGGCTCTTGGCCTCATGCTGGGGCCTGGTACACGGGTCCCAGTGATTCTCAGCCTCGTTGGTCTGGCTAATGAGATGGAGGCTGTGGATCCCCACCACACTGCCAACCTGAGACCAGGGCCCATCAATCCTGCTTCCCCATTGCCGAGGACACCCCGAGTGACAGATGAAGGGCCCTGGCCATGAATCATCTCCCTTACCTTTCCCCATCTCCCGGCCAGCTTCCTGGAGCTGGGAAGATGAATGTCCGCAGGCTCTCACCTGCTCTCTTGAATAATTTCCCTCTAAAAGAGGCCACTTATCAGTAATTCATTACTCGCTTTTGTTAGTATAGTAAGTAAACATCAGACCAGGGAAGTGGGCTGGGGGTGATGCTTCTGCTCCTCCCCCCAATAGCCCTGCCTCCATCATTCCTCTGTCCTGTGGGTCGGCCTCCAGCCTCAGCCCGCCTTCCTGCTGTGGAGCAAGGCAAAGCTGGTTCTTAAGGAGGGTTGCTCCAGCTGGTGTACCCCCCCCGTCTGACAGATGGCATACAGCTGTTTTCCGGTGTCATCTCAGGATGACAATACAGTCATTTCACCTCTGAATATTCCTACACGGACACAGGAGCTTTTGTGGGACACCTCATGTCCAAACCATAAAAGGGAGTGAGAACTGGCAGGAACCAGGGGAGAGCCTGAGACTCCTTGAATGTCAAGGACCAGGCCGGAGGCCAGCCAGGCAGGGAAGTCCCCTACCCTCCCATCCTTAGCAATGGAAAGATGAGGACTACAGATTCTAGCTTAGCCTGTTAGGGACCAAGGCTCAATTTTTTTATGCCACCACCAGGGGACCAGGAAAAAGAGATTTTTTTCTCCAGGCTTCCTTCTTCAGATCTAAGTTCTTCTCCTGTTTCTCACATAGAAGCACCTCATCCCCTAGAGACCGTAGCAGCATTGTGCGGGCCATTCAAGGGCAGTTTTTACAGCTCTCCCTGTCTTCATCCGTTCTGCGGCAGCTGTAGGGACATCTTCAATCATAAACCTGATCATGACCTCCTTGATTAAAACGGCTTGAATGGCTTCCCATTGTCTTCAGAATCAGGGCCCAAGTCCTGAACGAGGACTTGCTACAAGAGGTCTTCTTTGCTGCCACAGACTAGATGGGACACACTATGTCCTCCCCACCTTCTCCTGTTTAGTCTCTCAATGAACTTGAGACCATTTGCTTAGCACCGATGTTCCCCGCCAGCCTTTGCATGCATAAGGCACAGATCTGAGTCCTGCTTGCTGCTGCTTCCCCAGCACCGAGTGGAGAGGCTGCAGGAGGGGCCTGCAGGGCACGAAGGATGAGGAGAGAGCGTGCAGGGGGACCCAGGTCCTGCATCGTCCACACAGGGCATCTCGCTTCTCCACCTCCGACCTCTGCTTCTTCCTGCACCATCGGAGATCTCTGTCCTCTGCTGAGCCCCTGAGCTCCAGCCACCTCATCTGGTCTTTTCTGGTCCCTGGAAGGTTGCTTGCTCTGATCTGGAGCCCACCTCCCCTCTGCTCTAGGGTGAAAGGATCCACCTGAAGGCTGAGGAACCGCAGCACCTGGCCTTTTCCCGGCCGGCCGGGGAGGGTGCTTGATGGAGAGCCTGCCCGCCTCCACCTCCTGTCCCTGGGCAGCTCCATGACCTCCCTGCACCAGCTTCCACCCACATGCAGGGAAATGCCCAGAGCGTCACTGCCCGCCAGCCAGCTTTCCACACCCCATCTGGGGTCACAGTTTCATCAGGACAACGCTGACATGAATCAACACAATATAGCACATCTGCAATTCAAGTGCTTCTCATCCTTCGGTCTTCAGCCTACAAAAGAGATACGCAAACCTAGAATGATTTTAGGGAGATTTGGGGGTGTTTGACACAGGATGGTGGTGCAATGACCGGAATCCTTGCTGCCTGAGGCCAGCTGTCCATTAATAAGGTGCACATTAATATCTTTTTCTGGGAACCCTTAAAGCCGTTGTGCCATCATTTGCATACATCAGCATATTCTATGCTGCTGCCTCTCCCAGGGTCCGCAGCCTCTGCCCAGGGAGCCAAGCTGGACAGCAGGCTGGTTTTCCTTGGCAGGCAGCTGGCAGTGCCCACCCCTGGCTGCCCTTGCCATGGCGAACACCACAGCTGCAACCCACCTTCTGAAGGCCCCTTGAACGACAGCTCTATCCTTACTCATGAATAGCGGCCCCGTGACAGCAGCTACTTTTCACAGTCCTCTCCCCACCTGGGGCAGGGTGGACAGTCAGTCCTTTCCCAACCTCTGTCACACCCCAAGTAGAGAGGGCTTGGGAATCTGGCATGTGTTCATTCAGCCAATCAGTAGCTTTATTGAGCACTTACTAAGTGCCAGGTGGTGTGCCGGGCACTAGGGATATAAAGAAGGTAGAGGGGCTGTCCTAGCACTAGCAGCTCAGTTGCTGCTCACCAAACCTGGGATTCCAAAACGTGGACTGGCCCTTCCCACGTCCTCACTTTACCATCCCACACACTGTACCTGAACCTCTCAGCCCTTGGCCCCTCAATGGCTCCATCCTCAGTGCTATCACCCGCCCCTGTGTGCCAGGCAACCCCAGTCCACCCACTGTCAGTGGCGCCCTCGACCTCTCCCAGCTGGGAGAGAGCCCTTCCTGTTTGGGGCAGTCAAGGTACAGGTGTGAAACACACCTAAGGGGCCTCCTGGGCCTGGCCCCTGGACTGCCTTGGGGATGGAAAGGGTTTCCTCTGGTGGACAGTTTGGGGGTCCCAATAGTGGTTTTCCTTTCTTGGCTTCTTCACCAAAACCGCGATGGGCTACAGGGCAGGACGGAGGAAAGCCTGACAGCGGGGTGACGAGAGCTCCAGAGGTTAGCTGGGCCCTGTCCCGGGGTTGTTGGGGGACTCTGGCCTCGTGACTCAGCCTCTCTGAGAAGGAGGTCTTTTGGCCGATTCCCAAGAGGCCAGCAGGCTCCTGACAAGAGCTCAGAGGCTTTGAAGGGCAAGTGTGGGTTCTCCTTATTCCGGGTCTGCAGAAGCAGAGGCTTTGCAGACGGCTGTCCCTGGGGGTCTTTCCTCCTCTCGTCCCTGTTTTTTTGTTATTTTTTTTTTAGTACCGGGGATTGAACTCAGGGGCACTCGACCACTGGGCCACATCCCCAGCCCCTTTTTGTATTTTATTTAGAGACAGGGTCTCATTGAGCTGCTAAGTGCCTCACCATTGTTGAGGCTGGCTTTGAACTCGTGATCCTCCTGCCTCAGCCTCCCAGGTGCTGGGATTACAGGCGTGCGCCACCGCGCCCGGCTTCTTTCCTGTTTTTGTTGGCCCCTAAGTCCTCCCATTCTTTTAAGCTAGAAACCTCAGTCTTCTAGAACACTGCTTCCCCTGACGTGGCACCCCACCCCCGCCCCCTCCAGTGCGTTGCGGGCCCTGTCCAGCACCGTTACTTACAGCTGTCTACGAGGCCATAGGAGTCAAGGCTGGCACCACTCCTCACCAGTGCTATTGCTGCAGCCTCTTGACCAGTCTCCTGGTTTTGAGCCAACTCATTCTGGTGCCAGGTTAAAAATTCTAAAATAAACCTGGGCATAGTGGTGCACACTTGTCATCCTAGTGACTCCAGAGGCTGAGGCAGGAAGATGCCAATTTCAAGACCAGTCTTGAGTGAGACCTTGTCTCAAAATAAATAATAAAAATCCTGGGGGTGTAGCTCAGTGGTAGAGCACTTGCTTGGCATGTGTGTGTGAGGCCTGGGGTTCAATCCCCAGAATTGCAAAAACAAAAAAAAAATTTCCTTAACTTCATCAGTACTTTCAGTGCCTCCTCTGCCCATAGAATAAAGTCACTTCTCACTCGTGTGCCATCATTTTGATTGTGGAGGCACCAAGCCCAGTGCCGACTGCTGGAGATAATCACAATGGCTGACATTTCTGTTATAGACACTTTGTGCCAAATGCTGGATTAAGTGTTTTCTATGTATTATCTCACTTAATCCATTCTTCAACCTTAGGAGGCAGCTACTATTGCAACATTTACCAATGAGGAAACTAAGGTGTGAAATGATCAAGAAACTGGCCCAAAGTTCCACAGATGGGAAATGGAAAAGCTGGGATTTGAAATTTTGTGGTCCGACCTACAATGAATGCACTTGCTCAGCCACCATGCAGAAAGACATTCCTAGAAGTGTGGTTCATATATGTTCTATGAATCAGTATTGTACTCATGAACCAAGTATTAAATCATAAAAACCAAATGAGTGGATGAATGTGGTGACTCTACATGACACATGACAGGACAAAAGTACTGATGCCTTCTAGAAACGTTTTATTCTGCCTTTTAAGTAGAGCTAAGATAACACCTGTTTAGGTTGTGGGCTCTGGAGTCAGATAGACCTGGGTTCCAACCCTGATGCCACCGGTCATTGGTGGTGTGGGTCTGGGTAGGTTTCTGAAGCACTGCTCCCTCTTTCTGCTTCTGAACGTAGGAAAGACCACAGCACTTCTCATGGGCGGAGGAACCACAAGCCTCCAGCACAGCGCTTGGAACACAGCAAGGGCTCAATGTGCAGCCACCATCTTTCCTGTGGGGGCCGTCCTTGCTCTCACTGCTCCTGCCGATGGTCTAAGGAAGGGTGAAACATGAAAAGTGAGATTTTTTTTCTCTGTTGGCAAAGACCACGGGTGTGATGGGCAATAGGATTGAAGAGGAGGAGAGGGGTGAGCTCAGGTGCAGAGAGGGGTCCTGGGAAGCAGGGGACCCCTGCACAGTCCGGGACAGTGGATTAAGAATGTGAACTGAAGAAGATGAGACTTATTGGTATTGAAGCACAGACAGCACCACGCTGGCTGATTAGAACATCTTAACTGTGGAGAGACGGAATGTTGCGGGTCCAAAGTTAAAGCTATCTTGGGCTATCTTTAGTCCCTTTAACAGCCATTTTCTGTCAACCTCTGTATGTGACCTAGCACTTTCATGACTGCTGAGTAAAGTTCTTGGGCTGAGCAGGGAACGGTGGCGTGCCTGACTTTAATTCCAGTGACTCGGGAGGCTGAGGCAGGAGGATCACATGTTCAGTAACTTAGTGAGGCCCTAAGGAACTTAGCAAGACCCTGTCTCTAAATACAAAATAAAAAGGGCTGGAGATGTGGCTCAGTGGATAAGCATCCCTGGGTTCAATTCATGGTACAAAGAAAAAAAAAAAAAAAAAAAAAAAAAAAAACACCTCTTGGGCTGCACACCAAGCTTGGCTGACCTCTAGCTTCCACTGAACTCAAAGCCAAGAATGTGACAACATCTGAATCTTGGCAAAGATTTTCTTGCCTTGTTAGACAACCTCTGAATCCTACAGAAGAAACTCCCCTGCCTCTTTGTGGCTCCCCAATTTAAGGACACTACCCACCTTCTTCAGTGACGTCAAAGCTCACGTCTCCTCTTTCCATGGAAGAAGCCTGTCATTCTGGGTAACCTGAGCATGTGTTCCTGGGCCCTGGTCATCGTAGTTGGCTCAGACTAAACCATTTTCTTATTTCCTCACAGCAGAGTGGTTATTTTCCATCCACAAGAGACAGTAGAGAGGAAGCACCCCACCCCCTGCTCTCAGCACACAGAGGGGTTCTGCAGAGACGGCCGCGCTGCCTCCCCTGTTTAACATGAAACTCGGTGGGAATTGATGAAGTCATTTTTAAAATCATAAAGCACAGCAAACATATTTGTATCTCTTTTCTTCTGAGCTATTCTGTCTCCTCCCCCCACCCAGATTCTCAGATGTTTAGCGAACACAGACTATCTTCCAAAAAAAATGTAATTTTGCTGATGGATACATTTAAAAATGTTGTGTTCTGGTCAAACCTGTAATGACTATGTTTCTCTATTGATAACTTCTCATTTCAGGGGGCCACTGCCAAGAAAACTCACCTGGAGGCCAGAATTATCTCAACAGCAAGACATGCATTCCAGCCCCAATCCTCTCCTTTCCAGATAGGAAGCTGCTGCCTGGGAATGAGGTCTGAGGCCTCATCCTTTTCCTCCGGGGCCCTGAACAGTGTCTGCCACAGACAGGCTGGACACTCAGTGACTGCAGGATGCATCTGGTTTTCTGCCTGGGTTCAAACCTTAACACTACCACTGGCTGTGTGAACTTGGGAGAAGTTATTTCATGCCATTGGGGCTCAGTTTTCTCATCTGCAAAATGGGAGTAATCTTGGTAACCCTATCTTGCTCCTCCTTCCCTTTCCCCACCCCTCCATATTGGGTCCCAAACAGTCATTTATTTAAAATCACTTCTGTTGTTCATCTGACCATTCTGTAGTGCACAAGGCTCTCTATAATACATCATCTCATAGACAGAGGCAATTATTATTTGTCAATTAAAAGTCAAATTTTATGGGGCTAGGGCTATGGCTCAGTGGTAGAGCACTCGTCTCACATGTGTGAGGCCCTGGGTTCGATCCTCAGTACCACATAAACAAAATAAAGATATTGTGTCCACCTACAACTAAAAAAAAAAAAAAAAAAAAAAAAAAAAAAGCTTTTAAATCAAAAAATACATTATGTCATTGTATCAAAATAAGGAAGAATTAGCACCCCCATCTTTCAGATGAGGAATCTGAATTCAAGCCAGGGTCACACAGCTTATAATTAGGAGAGCTGGGTCTCAAACCAAAATCCACATCCTTTGAGTTTAAGGAGGCCCGGCAGTAGTTCCACGATGAACGCAATTGCTCAGGCTGGGTCTCACACAGCTCTCAGATAGCCTGTCAGTTCAGAGGGGAAGAAATCAGTCAAACTGCATGTTCAACATCAAGTGCAGCAAACACCCAATTGAGAGACAGTTCTTCCCTTTTCCCCGGCTGCTGTGTGTGGTGGGAAGGCAGGTGACAGGTAGAGGCAGACCCAGCTTGATGCTGATCAAGAGGAGCTGTGGGTGTGTCTGGGAGAGATCTCTATGAATTTGCTCTCTCCACAGAAGTAAGGGTGAAGAACCCTCGCTGGGGAGTTCTCTGTGCCAGGAGGGTCCCTGTGTGAGCATCACCTACCTTCTCAATGGCATCGCGAGGGGAGAAGAAGCTACTGCTATGATTATTCCCATTTTTAAGATGAATACACTGAAGCTTGGAGTGTTGAAGTTCACACAACTAGTAAGTGATGGCAGCAGGATTCAAATACATAGCTGTCTCACCTCGAAGTCCATTCTCTTTCCCTAAAGCCAAACGAGGTTACAGAGGGAAAATGAAAGAAGGAGATAAATGACTTTGGGAGAGGACAAGGGGGGCAAAGCATTCGTCTGGAGAGCTAAGGTTTATACAGAATACTGACATGGTGAGACACAAGGTCCACTGACTTCTGTGTGCTTCTCATAGTGGGAACCGGTCTCCATGCCCTTCCCATGCGCTGAGGAGCCCCATCCTTGGCTTGTGGCCAATGGAGTGTGGCAGAAGTGATGCTGTGAACCATCTGAAGCCAAGTTACAAACAGTCTTGCAGCTGCCTGCTGAGCTTCTTGGGGAGCTCACTCTGGCAGAAGCCAGTCACCATGTAAGCAGTCTGGCCAATGCAAGCCCGCCATGCTGTGAGGAAGGCCAAGCTACCTATGTGAAGAAGCTGCATGCAGCAAGAGAAGCCCAGACAGTCCCAGCTGTTCCAGCCATCCTCGCCGGGACACCCCATGTGTGAGTGAAGAAACATCTGGGATGCACAGCCCGGACAGCCTTCTGACGACTCCAGCCCAGCCTCCATCTGCCTGGAACTGTGAGAGATGCCAATAAAAAATATTAAGATGATGTTTTGGGATGGTGAGGTGGGGAGTATGGTATTTGCAGCAGTAGAAACCCCAAAAGGCTTGCCATAAATCTCCACAAATTGGGATATCTTTATAGACCTGGAGAACTCCAGGCTCCACATGACAGCTCTATTTTCCTCTGCTGGAAACGATCTGCAATGCCATGAGAAGGGCCCCTTAGTAAGATGCCCTTGTTTGTTTCCTGGTCCCTCTGCAACTAGCTGCACAGCCTTAGACACGTCAATGCTCTCTCTAAGCCTTATTGTTTTCCATCCACAAGTTAGTTGGAGGAGGATAGACTCTTCTACTTCCCTGACGGTGAAATATCATCATCATCACTGTGTGCTTGAGAAAAGAGACTGTTGCCGCCTGTAGCTGTTGCCGCCTGTAGCTGTTGCCGCCTGCAGCAACGATACCGTGGGAAAGAATTCGGAGGCAGATTGGGAATGAGTAGGTTCTTTATTCTGCTTTCTCTTCTGACTTCTCTCTCCAACAACAACCCCCACAACTCCAACCCTACCTGGTTAAATACTCTTCAACTTAACAAGTATACACGTGTCACAAGCTCAACTTACAGGTGCGTCACACAGTGTTCACGGGCATAGAAAGATTCTTAGTTGATTATATTAAGGTCAGGAGAAAACAATTAAATGCCTCCTCTTTGGCTTTCAGCCAGTCGCCATCTTAGCTACCTCCTCATTAAGGCTCTTACATTTCCCCCCTTTTGTTTTAAAAGAGGGATAAATAGATGGGTGACGACCCTCACCACATCAGGATCGACTGTGCCTGTCTTAGGCGTCCACATGTGCAACCAACATTCTTACCCGTCATCGGATAATCAAAGCTGTGCCCTTGACTCCTGTCTTAGGTTGATATGTCGGTCACATGAGACTGTCCCGTTATTGACTACCAGCCGTCCAATCATGAGGAGATGCTCCGGTTCTAAGGCGGCAAGCTTTTTGCTGACGAGCCAAGTTCCATTAAATAGCATAATAAGTTCTTTTAGACAAATCAGGTGCCCCAAGTTCCATTAAGTAACGCACTGAGTTCTCTAGACAAATCAGCTGCCCTACTAGGGTTAAGAAAAGGGATACACGCAAGGCATTGTCCCGTACAATGTCCCAAACATCCTACAGTAGAAAGATCTATCAAAATGTCCACTTGCTAACACGGTGATCTAGGAGGCCTCATGCATGCAGAGCAGAGGCCACACTGCTGGTGAGGTTGTTTAATGCTTGAGCAGGAGGGATGCTTGTAGCTATTGTGATCCCTGCAGCTGTAGCAGCAGCAGCCGTCTCTTTTATGTCTAGACAATGCCACCGGCAAATCTTCAGGGCCTGCTAAGACTGGCATAGGGATGTACCTAGAAACTCAAGCAACAATCATTAGAGGAAAGGCAGTGCCATTCCAGCACTGAGTCAAGAAGCGAGTTGTAGGAGTAAACTAAAAAATAAAATTATTAGATCTTCAGGTATCTGAAGTTGATCTCTACTCACACACATTGCTGCTTGAGCTCCCACGAACATTAGCTGGCAAAATATCACATTCAGAACGGATTAAAGAAAGAAGATAGATTAAAGAAAAGCTAAGAGTATTTTAGAAAAATAATTTGTTAGCTGGAACTTTTGAGCTCTGCATACACAGCAACCTTCCATGAATATACCTGTTGAAACAATTTAAATTAATCAGCTGTTTAACAAATAAAGTTAATTACAAATAATACCTGTTGAAACAATTTAAATTAATCAGCTGTTTAACAAATAAAGTTTATTACAAATGAACAATTCCAAGTCAAATACCAAAATATCAGGCTATACAGTATTAGTCATATTTCTTGCTGAAGTCCTAGAGATACTTATAAATTAAGTTTGAAGGTACCTTCATTTTTTAATTGTTTACCCAATTTGAATATATATAACTTAAATGAATTAAAGTTATTTGGATCCTCTTTTTTTTTTGAAATAATTTTCATGAGTGCTCAGTTTTTGTTATTTGTGATGTCACATTTACATGAAATCTGGACAGACGCACAGACATAAAGACATATATTTGTGACGTCACATTTACATGAAATCTAGACAAGTGCACAGACATAAAGACATATATAAAAAAGAAAAACACAATTGTGTGCACACTAGAGAGAGATCCTCTTGTCCCGGCCGGGAGGAATGAGACTTAAGTTGTGAACTTATTGAAGGAAAAAGTGCGCAGCTTAAAAGTTTCTTAGCTGAAAAGGCAAAGATGAGATTTCCCTTGTCGGAAAAGAGACAAACTCGGGCAGGTGCGTGGATTGATACCTCTTTTAAGGGAATCATTCCACAACTACTTCATCTTGGCCCTTTCGATTTGGCACTTGTTTTATTAATCTTGATTCTGCAACAACTTCATCTTGGCCCTTTTGATTTGGTACCTGTTTTATTAATCTTGATGGTATCCATACCGGCGAGGACTTGTGCTGTGGAAAAACACAAACAGATCCTCTCCCCCAAAATAATACTGGGTCTGGGCCCCTCCATGTGCTGGAAAGAACATCCTTCCAGTAAACCAAAGGTTTATGTTGTTGATGTGGATTCCAGTGTCTGTCTCCAGCCGAATATCCTTTGGAATCCAAAGTTTAAAAATTTAAAGTAAAAAGAGCAACGGCTAATCTATCTTTAGGATTTGTCCAATTTCCTTCTTTTTGTTTCAAAAGCATAAGTTTAAGTGTGTGATTAGCTTGTTCAATTATACTTTGGCCTTGAGGATTATACGGAATACCAGTCTTATGAAGTATACTGAATTTTGCGCAAAACTGTTTGAAAGATGAGGCCGTATATGCAGGGCCATTGTCTGTTTTAAGCATTTTGGGAATGCCCAGTGCAGCAAAAGCTTGTAAACAATGAGATGTAACATCTTTAACTTTTTCTCCAGCATGTAAGGAAGCAAAAATTATGCCTGAGCATGTATCTATGGTCACATGAATAAATTGCAATTTTCCAAAACTTGGCTCATGAGTGACATCCATCTGCCACAAATGATTGGGCATTAATCCTCTTGGGTTAACCCCATAATGTGGATTGGGCAAATGTGTCACACAAGATTGACAAGCCTTCATAATTGTTCGAGCTTGATCTTTAGTTATTTTGAAACTTTGTTGTAAAGTAGTACTATTAACATGAAATTGAGAATGGAATGAGGTAGCTTGTTGGACAGCTGAAAATATAAAGATTGTTTGAGTAAGGGCATCGGCCTTTTGATTACCTTCATGTAGAGGACCAGGCAAATTAGTATGTGCTCTGATATGTCCAATAAACAAAGGTTCTTTACATTCCCATAGAAGGTTTTGAATTTGAAAAAACAATTTAAAGGCTGGAGTATGAGGTGCTATTGGACCTGCTAGCTCCAATTTAGGGACAGCATGTACAATATAGTGGCTGTCTGAAAAAATATTTATGGGCTGTTCTCTAAAACTTTAAGAGCTATAATAACAGCTTCTAGCTCTACCAATTGAGCTGATTTATGGGCAGTAATATGAATCATATTTTCTTTTTGAGTGACTACTGCAGCAGTGCCATTAGAGGACCCATCTGTAAATACATTTAATGCCTTAGGAATAGGTTGATTTTTTATTACCTGTGGAAATATAATGGGATGATTGATACAAAAAGATAGTATAGGAGACTTAGGAAGATGGTTATCAAAATTTTCAGAAGTAGAGCATCTAGCTATAGCCCAATCATTATCATTGAAGCATAAATATTCAACCTGTGACGATGAATAGGGAGTAATAATAGTAGCGGGGTGAATGCCAAATATTTTAGTAGAAATCTTAAGTCCTTGAAGAATAAGTTTAGCCAGCATGGAGGTATAAGACTCAATTGTACTTTTAGGAGAGACAGGCAAATGTATCCATAATAAAGGCCCCTGTTGCCAAAATACTCCTGTGGGTGTATATTGTGAAGAAATAATGATCAATATCAGCGGTCAAGTAAAATCAATTCTATCACAATGGGATCCTTCAATGGCCTTTTCTACCAACTTTAAAGCTTCCCTAGCATCAGGAGTCAATGTTCACGGTGAAGATGGATCAGGGTTCCCGCAAAGGATATCAAATAAGGGTTTTAATTGGCCAGTAGTGAGGCTTAGTGTAGGGTGAAGCCAATTAATGTATCCCAGCAATTTTTGAAAATCATTAAGAGTAGCTAGATGTTCCTTATTTATTAAGATTTTTTGAGGCCTAATAAAAGTATCCATAATTTGGAATCCTAGATATAATATTGGAGATCTAGTTTGAACCTTTTCTTCAGCAATGTTTAGTCCATATCATTTCAAGTTTTCTGATATATCGCTAAATATGGTGAATAGGACTTCTTGATTAGGATGAGCAAGCAAAAGATCATCCATATAATGGAGGCATATAAGCTCTGGGTATTTGTTCTTGATAGGCTGAATAACTTTATCTACATAGATTTGACACATAGTAGGGCTATTAGCCATACCCTGGGGTAAAACTTTCCACTGAAATCTTTGATCAGGTCCATCATTATTAATAGAGGGAACTGAAAACACAAATCTGGGGGCATCCAGATGATGTAAAGGAATAGAAAAAAAAATCCTTTATATCAAGGGTTATAAGATGGAAATTTTTAGGAATAGCTATAGGATTAGGAAGTCCAGGTTGAGTAGGGCTCATAATTTGCATAGTTTTATTGATTTCTTTACGATCATGTAATAATCGCCATTTTCCTGATTTTTTCCTAATCACGAATATGGGGGAATTCCAGGGAGAGGTGGAAGGTTCTATATGTCCTGCTTTTAGTTGTTCTTGGACTAGTAGGTGGGCCGCTTGTAATTTCTCTCTAGATAGGGGCCACTGAGGGACCCAAACTGGCTTATCATAAAGCCATGGTATTTTCAAAATTGTTTTCTGAGTGGTCCCTAAAAAAAATATCCTGTACTTTTTTGATGACAATTTCCTTTAAGCTCAATAGGGTTAGGATCACCCTGTAGATTTTTTCCTAGTCATTTGCCTGGAACATATCCCTGTTTTTCCCTGGGACTCCATATTTTATTATTAACACCTGCAGGCTTGGTTGTGAGGTATACTCCCATTTGTTGCAAAACATCTCTTCCCCATAAGGTAACTGGAAAGCTGGACAAACCATAAGGCTGAAATGTTCCTTGATGCCCTTCATCATCCTCCCATTTTAAAACTGTTGCACTTTGTTCTGGGCTATTAGAATATCCCAAGCCTCTCAAACTAGTTGAAGCCTTTTGCAAAGGCCAGTGTTTGGGCCATTGTTGTATGTTGATAATGGAAGAGTCAGCCCCAGTGTCAATCAACCCCTCCATCTCTATTCCTTGAATTTTTATTTTGCACATAGGCCTCTGTGAACAATCCTGAACCAGCAAGCCATAGGTTCCGAGCCAGTGGAACCAAATCCCCTATTCTTCCTATTTTGAGGCATACTCTTAAATGAGTCATGTAAACTGGGAAGGAGAAGCAGCTGAGCAATTCTACCACCTTGGTTAACAGAGCTACTGCCTCGAGGTGAACTGAGCATAATCTTGATTTCTCCTCCAAAGTCAGAATCTATCACACCTGGAATCACTTGAAGCCCAGATAAGCTTTTAGAGCTTCGCCCAAGGATAAGTCCTACAGTCCCTAAGGGAAGAGGTCCCCTGACTCCTGTGGGAATCAGTTGAACCCCCATTTCAGGTGTTAGCACTATTCGGGCGGTGGAACAGAGATCTAGTCCTGCACTTCCTCTTGTTCCTCTGACAAGGGAGTCAATGGGTAAGAGGGATTGTGTCGAGGAATCATCTGGATGGGTGTTTGAGGATACTCCTCCTCTAATGCCTCGTACATTTGTGGGCCCTGGGGCATTGGGCCCCGTGCCCCGTTTTTTGAATTGCCAGACAAAATGTTACCATAAACATCAGTTTTGGATCTGCACTTACTAGCCCAATGGTTTCCTTTTTTACACCTGGGGCAGCGGCCTGGGGCACGAGACAAGCTTGGCCTTATTTCTATTGTCTCTTGCCTTCTTTGGGGATATTGTTTTCTAGAATAACCTGATTGACTATAATAATTTTTAGGTTGAGCCCTTCTTGTAAAATTTTGAGGAGAAGCACCTCTACTGGCTGCTGCGATTACATTACCTGTAACAAATGCATCATTTATGTCCTTGCATAGCCTTATATATACAGAAAGGCCCCTTTTAGATTTCCAAGGTCTGATAGCATCTTGACAATATTTGTTGGCATTTTCATATGCCAGCTGAACAACTAATGGCATGGCTTGATCAACGTCTCCAAACACTCTACCTGCAGTTCACAAAAGTCGATCAGCGAAGTCAGCATATGGCTCATTAGGTCCTTGAATCACTTTAGACAAGCTACCCTGTAAGTCACCAGTTCCTTGTAATGTTTTCCATGCCATAACAGCTGCGGTGTATATTTGAGTGTAAACTCCAGGATCGTACTGAATCTGAGCCTGTAAATCAGAATATTGCTCCTCTCCAGTTAACACGTCTACGTTACGGTGTGGAAATCCTGCAGTCGCATTTCTTCTAGCTGTTTCAACACAGAACTCTTGGAATTGAGATCTCCAAATTAAGTATTGTCTCCCATTCAATACTGCCTTACATAAGCCTTTCCAATCTGAAGGAGTTAAATTTAAAGTGTTAAGGGTTTCTATCATGCTTATGGTAAAAGGAGCTTGGGGTCCATATGTCATTGTTGCTTCTTTAAAATTTTTTATAGTTTTGAAATCTAAAGATTGGTGGTACCTTTGCTCATTTTGATTTTCAAATACTGGTAGATCCCAATGTCCCTGCGAGTTTTGACACTCAAGGGCACGTAAGCACCCAGAAAGACCGTTAATCTCTGCTTCAAGGGCATGCAAGCGCCTAGAAAGACCCTTCATAGTCTCTGTAGTTGATTCAACCCATGAGGGCACAAATGGTTCCTCCACTTGACGGTTCTTTATCTTGGTCCTCCTTAATTTCCTTTTGCTCATTTTCTCAGGATCACTTTTACTTAATTCCTCCTCACTAATACTATCCTCACTGGTCCTAACTGACTCAGTGGAGGTTGTGCTCTCTTGATCACTGTTACTTAATTCCTTCGCACTACTACTACTCTCACTGGTCCTAACTGGCTTAGTACCATCCTGAGTCCCAGGTTCAATTGAGAGCATGTATTCTTCAGCTATCTCTAATAAATCTTGAATAGCTTTAGCAGCTCGGATTTTTGTCATTTTTGAGCCCATCTTAATTGTTCTGACTAGAGACTCCTCAGTTCTTACCTGCCGATTCCAAAATCCCCTTACGGGCCACCACTTGTTGCCGCCTGTAGCTATTGCTGCCTGCAGCAACAATACCGCAGGAAAGAATTCGGAGGCAGATTGGGAATGAGTAGGTTCTTTATTCTGCTTTCTCTTCTGACTTCTCTCTCCAACAACAACCCCCACAACTCCAACCCTACCTGGTTAAATACTCTTCACCTTAACAAGCATACACGTGTCACAAGCTCAACTTACAGGTGCGTCACACAGTGTTCACGGGCATAGAAAGAGTCTTAGTTGATTACATTAAGGTCAGGAGAAAACAATTAAACGCCTCCTCTTTGGCTCTCAGCCAGCCGCCATCTTAGCTACCTCCTCATTAAGGCTCTTACAAGGGACACCACCCAGAACCTCCCAGATGGAGGTGACCTCTCTTGGCTTGCTCTTGGAGTGTGCATAAAGACTCCAGGAGAAAGGAACTCATCCAGACTATTTCTGGGTTTCAAGAGTACAATCGTGGCAGGGCTGGGGTCATAGCTCAGTGGCAGAGTGCTTGCCTAGCACATGTGAGGCGTTGGGTTGAATCCTCAGCACCACATAAAAATAAATAAATAAAATAAAGGTGGCCCCTGCTTCATTAGACCCCCAAACCCCATGCCCCCTCCTCAGCCTCTCACCCAGGTGGTCTGGGAATCCCAGCTCTACTTGAGGAGGGGGAGTTCCTGCCTGTCAAGGAAGAGGGGGGATCCTGAGAGGAGCAGGCTTCTGGGGCTGCTGTGAAATGTCTGGTGACAATATTTGTATCTAAAAATATGGCAGCTGAGAACCAGCTAATTACAGCCTTTAGAGTCATTCATGACTTGGTGCTTCCCATCACCCTTGCTTTCCTCCCCGCATTCCTCAGCAGCAGCTATGAAGGAGGCCACTGTAGATGCAAACCCATCGGAAGGGCCCAGAATTAGGCCTACGGTTCATGCATCCCAAGAGCCCAGCCTGGTTGGTAGCTCAGCTAGGAATGAAAGGCAAGAGCAAGTTCCCTGAGTCCAGGCGGCTGCCTGCCCGACCACATGTCCTTGACCACCAGCCTAGCAGCATCTGTCAGACCCCCTGGGACTCCCAAAGGCCAGAGTTCCTGGTGTAACCTTGTGGTATGTATTTAATCAGAAGAGATGCCCAGGGTCCAGGCACCATGTGCTGGGGAGGGTCTGCTCTTCAGGACCGTGGCAGGCAGTGTGCAGGTCACTGGCTGGGACCCCTCAACCCCTACTCTGGACCCTGGGGCCTTTCGGAATACCTGAGTCCCCTCCATCAGGAGGAATGTAGTGACTCAAGGTTGCAGGGAGGGCTGGACAATCTAGGACCCCAGCCAGTCCCTGCTGTGGCTAGTCCCTGCCTGGGCACTCACAGGGACAAAGGTCATGGCAAAAGGGGGAAAGGAGCCATGTGTGGGAAAGTGTCCTGACCCCAGGCACCAGGAGAAAGGATGATTTTAGGCCAGAGATGCCTCACTTAACATTTGCACAGTAGTTTTCACTTGGCTAAGTGCTGTCACAGACACAGTGCTGTGTGGTTACCATATTAACCAAACAAGGTAGTTATTAATTTTATGTCCACTTCATAGGTAATTAAACTGGGGTTCAGAGATGCTAAACCATTCCCCAAGGTAACACAAGTCACGACTAGCCTCCAACGCAGGGCTTCAGCTCAAGTCCAGGAAGCTGCTAAGCCAGCAGGTGCAGCCCCCACGTCCTGGGCCCACCTTTGAGGCTTGGAGAGTCAGCCTCGTGGGGGTCCCCACTGGTAG
Organism: Tamias sibiricus; assembly: GCA_025594165.1. Lineage (NCBI taxonomy): Eukaryota > Metazoa > Chordata > Mammalia > Rodentia > Sciuridae > Tamias > Tamias sibiricus. The sequence goes on from CM046657.1 coordinate 113,585,771, forward strand.
AAAATGCCAGGCTCACGAGTCCCTCCACCCAGCCCTTGAATCCAACCTAAACTCCCTTCCCTCGCCCCTTTCTGGCTTCTGAAACACATTTGAATCCCACTGGAATCTGGATGCATTCACCTTTGACCCATGAGAAATGAGACAGGGCCTAAGAGAAAGCAGGTATCCAGAGAGTAAGCGGAGAGTGGAAGACAGTGGTTTCCAAGGGCAGGGGCCCACTGCTTGTTGGTAAGCACCTCCTCAGGCAGCTGGGGCAGGTCAGCCTGGACTGTGAGAGATCAAGGAGGGCCATCCTGCCTGTGGCTTCGGGAGGCCAGGACCATGGACAAGAGCCAACCAGGCGTCATCCTCAGCCCTGCGCCAGGAGAGCAGCCACTCAGAGACCAGATGTTCACACCTCCTTCCTAATCACCGTGGGGCGTGATTGAGCACCTTGACATTCTGTAATGAAAGTTCAGCTCAACCACGACTCAGGGCACCGCATGAGGAATGAGGTTTACTTTGAATCCCAGAATCATAGAAATTAGAGATGAAAAAGGATGCTGAGGTCAGAGGCAGCCGTCCCCAGGGCCCGCATGTAGGCTCTTCCCGGTAATAGACTTCTCTCGTTCTTCCAGTCCAGGCGGCTGCCTCCCTGAAGACCCGCGCTCCGCAGTTTCTCAGAGAAGACATTGTTTATAGAAATGAGAGGTCCATGCCGATCCCTACATGATTTGCTTTGAAATTTATTAATCATCCAAAAGCCAGTGGAGAGGAGAGAGTGGAAGATGTAAAACCAGTCAGCATGCCTGAGCAGATGGGAGGAGGACAGCAGGAACACTCTGGGCTTGCAGCTTGCTTTGCCTTTGAGGCAGTGTGGCACAGTGTGGGCTGATTACTTCCTTGCTGTGTAAACATTAGCAACATTTCCACTTCTCTGAGCCTCGGTTTCCTCATCTGCAAAATGGGCTCATCCTCAGATGCAGGCATAGTCTCTCATGAAAGTTCTGGCCCATGTGAATTACGGCTTTATAAAAGATAACTACAAATGGTAACTATCATAATCATTGTTGATAAGTAATAATTCACTGCTCTCCAGATCTATCTCCCTGTCTGTGAAATAGGGCTAAGCAGGCTCTTTGGCACTGGGTATTCATTCACTGGATGTTCCAATGGTATCTGAGGGCCACTGCCACGTGCCAGACTTACAAGGGGGATGATAACCGAGACAGACAGATTCTCTGACCTCTCTGAGCTCACCCTCATTTATGAGTTTCCTGGAAGCAGGGTGCCGAGATGCTAATAAGGATGCAACATATGTAATCAATGTCGCTTCCACATAGGTTGTGGCCCTATGACTCAGTGGGTACCCGAGAGAGGGCATGGAAATAGGAACCATGTTTCAATGACACTGTGCATGTGTGGTTTTCCAGTTTCCCAGCATAACCCCCCACAGCACCATCTTCTCCCACCCCGGTTCTCCTTCCTCTGCCTCTGCTGGCGTCAGCCTGGAAGGTGCTTTTAAACACACAGAGACCCCTCTGAATAGCATGCAAATCAGCCACTCTCCGCCATGGCTGTGCATGCGTGGTTCTTACCCTCAGAGAGCTGGTGCCTGTCACACCTAAATCAATGAAAGCAGAATATCCGGGGGCAAGGGTGGGAGACCAGGCATCAAAATTACTTACATCTCCCCAGGTTGGGGACCAGTGCTCTAAGCAGATGTGGCTGGTGGAGGGAAAAGACACTGGACCCATAGTCTTTACTACCTTTTATTTAAACATTGTGTGTGTGTGTGTGTGTGTGTGTGTGTGTGTGTGTGTGTATGGTTGTAGATGGACAGCATGACTTTATTTTATTTGTTTATTTTTTCTGCCACACTGAGGATGCAACCCAGAGTCTCACATGTGCTAGGCAAGCCCTCTGCCACTGAGCTACAGCCCCAGCCCTTTACGACCTTTTCCACAGCACTAACCAGACTGTTTCTCTATCTGGGCAGCGAGGGTGCTGATGCCTGTCCTGCCAGGCTCTGATGAGGGAGAAGCAAGATTCTGTGAAGGAACTGGAGGAAAGTGAGAGGCGTGATCCTGTGACTGCTGGCCTGGGATTCACTGGAGAGAGGCAGGGGCACAAGCAGGTCTTTGTGGCTAGTTCTGAGAACACCTGTGCTTGCTCTGCTGAAGGGGAGCTCCTGGTAGCATCACCTTAGCAAAGGCTGCTCTCAGAGATGACTAAATGGTCAGTCCCAGCCTGGCCCTCTCCCACCCCCTCGCTTTGTCCTCTCTCTCCTTCTCCACCCTGGCCCAAGGTCCACTATCTCTAGTTATTGAATTTCCAATTCCTTCTGCCCAACAAATGTTTGGCACCCGCAGGCGTCTGGTTTCCGGGCTTGAAAGGAGCCTCTATTAATCACAGTGAGATACACACCTGTCAAGAGTAGAGCCAAGGTCCTTCAAAGAGCCCTGGAGGAGAGCAGGAAAGATGGGGCCGGCCTACAGCAAGGTAGCTGAAGAGTGAGGAGGGACCGGCAGGGATTGCAGGGGACAAGGGCCAGTGCATGGAGTCCAAGCTGTGGGCTGGCACCTGTATCAGGCATTGCAAGGGACTTCAGAAGCAGTGTTGAATAGTCCCGACCTCGCCTGGTTCATAAGCTATATCGGGAGTGACGTGGTGACAAAGATGCTTACAAAGCAGCACACAGGCAAGTGCAAAGGAGTGAATCCGTTTGAGGAAGTGGGTGAGGAGGAAAAAAATCAGGTGAGAAGCAGACCTGGGGAGTGTGAGGAAGGAGGAGGAAAAGCCCTAGAAATGGAATGAAGGAGAAAGCTACGCCCTGTCCATGGGGAAAAAAAAGGGAGAAAGGAGGGGAGGAAAGGGAAAGGAAGGGAGGGGAGGAGAGAGGGTTCATTGCATGCAGTAAAGGGGATTACTGTTTGATGAAACTTTTGCTGTAAACTTCCTTTCTTATGTGGTTCATGGTCTAAGTAGTGTGTGTGGCTCCCCAGAGTCCGCACTCTGGTTTGAGGTCAGCGCCGTCACTGATCTCGTGCAACTTGGGCCAAGGCACTGCACCTTTCAGAAACTCTTCGCCATCAGAAGATGAGACTGATACTTCCTGCCCCAGCTGGTCACCTTCCCAGATTTGTTGTGAGGCTGCAATAAGATAAGTTATGTGAAAGTGCTTTGTAAACTAAAAATTCCAAGTGAGAATCATTCATTATCACTAGATGAAATTCATCAGAAACCTATTCCAAAGACATAACAGAAGAAAAAGAAGGAGGAGAGGAAGAGGAGGAAAGCTAATGCTTAGATGGTGCTTGCTAGGTGTTGTAGGGTTACTGTCCTATGATGGGCAGAATACAGACCATGAGGAAGGAAGAGACCATTCTCTGTGGCCAGGGGTTTGGGACTGAGCTCTTCCCGGGACTATAATTAGAAAGCTGAGTTACTGGTCCAGCAGCAAATGGCAAGTCACACCCAACATAGATGGTAAGGGTGGGTGCTGGGTCCCCTTTGGCACAGGGACAGATAATCTGGAGTATGGACTGGTTACATTTGTGTGACACCAAAATTCCCAGCAGAAGAGCACTGAAATTTATCCAGTTCCCCTCCTGTAGGACAGAGCAGAAAGAAGCAGCCTTGCTTTGAAGCATGGTGCTGTCCCTCTGCCAGGAAGGAGCTGTGAGATTGGAAATGCTGTCTTTCTTTCCCGAGAGTCTGTGCTACACTGTATCAGCCTCCCTTGCCCTCAGAAAAATCAGTTATTGCTCTGGGTGAGGTGCCCAGGGGCACCTCTCCTCCTGGTCAGAGGACATGGCCACTTGGGATGGGTGTGTGAAGGAGAAATTCCAGGCCATAGTCGGAGGGCTGTGATCAGCCAGCAATTGACGACCAGCTGCAGGAAATTGGAGCTGCCAATCTCTTAACAATTGGAATGGTTTTTTACACTCTGCATTTCAGGAATGTATGGTAAGTGCTTGGGAATCACAAAGGTCCTATAAGTGCTCAGTATTACAAGTCAAATCCTGTTAACGAAAGTACCATTGCAATGAAACTTTCTGTATGACAAAAGCAATTTCCATGTCCTAGTCGATGGCCCACTTATTTCAAACAATATTCAATGTGCCGACAGTGATAGCTCCCTTCTCTGAGCACTCAGCGTGCTGATTGTCCATCCTGCTCTCTCTGTAACCATGTACCATCTTGTACCAGTCACCATTGTTCACTGCGTGTCATTCCTGCCTTCCCGTCTGAATGAGGCGGTTCTCAAGGACAGGCTGGTCTTAGCTGGGGAGCATGGAGGTGGACTGGCCAGCCCTTCGCTAGTTCCCATACTGGATGCTTCCTGCTCACCTGCAAGGGCCAGCTGTTCTATGCCAGGACATGCTGACCCTGCTCTCCAGGGGCTCATAGGCTGGCAGCGGAAGCAGACAAGTAAACCACCATCGTGATTCAGAGAGAGAGGCTCATCCTGTGACGGGACTCACTGCGGGGACCCATGGAAGTGACACCTAACCCAGACAGATGAGTCAGGAAGACTTCCTGGAGCAAGTGAGACCCACAACCACTTGAAAGATGAATGGTCATCCAGGAGCAGAAAGGGAAGGGCAGGGCAGTGGGGGAACCAGACTGGGATTCCAGGTGCTTGGAGAGCGCCACGGATCACACAGCAGCTCATTTGATGGAATACTTGCCATTTTCAGGCATGCCGTAAAGGTTTTTTTGTGTGTTTGTTTGTTTGTTTTGGCACTGGGGGTCGAACCCAGGGTGCTTTACCACTGAGCCACATCCCTAGCCCTTTTTATTTTCTATCTTGAGACAGGGTCTCACTAAGTTACTTAGGGCCTTGCTGAGTTGCTGAGGCTGACCTCAAATTTGCAATCCTCCTGCCTCAGCATCCTGAGTTGCTGGGATTACTGCACCAGCACATGATAGAGGTTTATACATATGCTTATCATTGAAGCCTCACATCAACCCCATTATCCCATTCTGCAGATAGGGAAACTGCTTTTTTGGTTAATTTGCACCATCTAAATAGTAGCTGTCATTATTATCATAATCATCACTATTAGCATTACCTTCAAACTCCAAGTCTAAATTCACCTCTTCTGGTGAATTGGGTTTCTGATTAACCTCACTGAATGACAAGGTCACAATGCTAGTAACGAACTGCACTGGGATTGGAAAGTGTTCTTGTACTGCAGAGATGAGAGAAACCACCAAGTTGTGGGGGTGGGAACTGGCTCCGTCTAGCCCAGTGAGGCAGGGAGGCTGAGAAGGCGGCCAGGTAAGTGGGGTGGTTATGAGCGGCAGGAAGACCATGGAAAGACATCCATCCAAGTGTCCCAGGTAGGGGAGGACATAGCAGCCTGTGGTTTTGGAGATTCCTCTGGCTTCATTATGAAGATTGGATTCAAGGAGGCACAGCTAGAAGCAGGGAGATGCATTTGGGGCTGGGTTCCAATCTAAGCAAGAGATGTTGGCGGCCTGGAGTCAGGCTTGGTGTGGATGGAGGGGCAGAGAGCACTTCAGGAGATGGACTTGATGGGGCCCCAGCTGCACAAGCTGGTGGGAAGGAGAAGGAAGCTGGGACAAGTGGGGTGGGATAGGGAAGAGGTACAATTACAGGGAAGGGAGAGGGCACCCTGAGGTCAGAAGAGAGGCAGGAGGGGCTCTGTAGGTGGCCAGGCTGCTGTGTGGTGGATGTTTGGGCAGCAAGTGATGCTTGGTCCCAGCAGGACCAAGAGACCCCCTCGCCACGTGTGACACAGCAGTCCCCTGGGGGTGGTCTAAAGGCCATCAGGTGCAGCCAGGCAGGCTACTTTCCAAATAGTAGGGAGCTGGGGAGTTAGGACCAGAAAGCAAACATAACCTAGATCCACATGGGCAGGTTGGCATAGGCATAAAGGGCTAGGGTTGCTGTTCCAGAGCTTTCTTAGTCCATTGTGTGTTGCTATAACAGAATACCACAGACTGGGTCATTTATAAACAATACAGGTTTATTTGGCTCACAGTTCTGGAGGCTGAAACTCCAATAACAAGGTGCTGGCATCTGGCAAGGGCCTTTGTGTAGTGTCATCCCATGATGGAAAGCAGAAGGGTAAGCATGTGCAAGAAGGAGAGAGGGGAGCCAGACCAAACTCACCCTTCTATCAGGAATCCACTCCTGTGATAATAGCATTCATCCATTAACCCATGAGTCTCTGTCCTCAGGACCTCATCACCTCCAGAAGGAAGTTCCCACCTCTCAATATTAGGGATTAAGTTTCCTGAACATGCCTTTTTATAATATTTATTTTTTAGTTGTAGTTGGACACAATACCTTTATTTTATTTATTTATTTTTATGTGGTGCTGAAGATCGAACCCAGGGCCTTGCACATGGTAGGCAAGTGCTCTACTGCTGAGCCACAACCCCAGCCCCTGAACAGGCTTTTTGAGGAACACATTCAAACCACAGTAAGGGTGTTAGCAGGCTCTGTGATTAACAGCAGAACTCATCTCATGGTGCACCTGATAACCTGGTGATCAGCTGAAGTCCTTCCTGAGAACCAGGGCATTAGAGACTTCACCTAGGATGGCCTTAGACAAGAGCAGGACAAGAAGCAGTGTCTTTGTCCTGGGTGGTTTTATTTCTTCCCCAGAGCTAGGTCCAAGGTGGGCATTTGGTAAACATTGTTAAAGTCAGAGTCCAGCATTGTATTCCCAAGCACATGCCCCCCCACTCCATGTTTTGAAGTTTGGGGTGTTGACAGTGTGTACTTTGGAAATCCTGGAAGGAGACAAAGTGCTCAAGGGGGTGGTTCTAAAATAGCTCGTGATGCTCCCCAGCCGGTATGTTGTGGGTTGCGGGAAAAAGAAATATTTCCAGAGATAGCGACATAGAGTGCTACAGGAAAGCTCTAGAGAATTTAGTGCCTCTATGCCTCTTCTCCCTCTCATTAGGAGAGAGCAGTGGTGTTTTAAATGCTTTAAAGTGGCTCTTCAGTCAAGGAGGAGTTTATAAAAATCATTTCTGTAGCAGGAGGACAGAGGGCAACAGGCAGCCTCTGGGTATGGGGTTGAGAGGGCCGGGAGGGGAGGCTGAGGAGGCTGGAAGCGGGAGATGCTGGGCAAACAGGGAGGACCCCTGAGCTCCAGAGTCGATTGAGGAGGTTCCATCATTCCGTCATCATACAGCTGTGGACAGCTTAGAAGCACAGAGCAGGGAGGGGCCCAGTGGGTTCATGGCTGGGCTGATGGAGGCTTCTCAAGCCTGATTGTGGCATGGTCACTTCTAGTCCATACAGAGCCTCTATGGGCATGAGGTTGGGAGCCTGCTCGAGGCAGATGCAGCTCTGCCCTGAGATGACATGACTTGGAGGGCAGAACCTGGCCACGTGCCTCCCTGGTCAGGCACCCTGGTGCAGAACCACCTGCCCTCCTGCCCACAGCTGTCCAAGGGCATAGACTGGGCTCCGTTTCTGTAAAGCACGAAAGCCAGAAAACAAAAGTGGAAATCATGGCAACCCAAGATAAATGAAGACATTTGAAATGAAACCAAAAAAGAAAAGTCTATTTTAAGATTCGGAAGCAGAGAAGGCTCCTGGTTAGCTGAGGCAACAAGGGTGGTAGGGTGGGACCCGAACAATCCTGCGCCCTCTAGAGGAGCTGTCGTGGGCAGAGGGCTTGGCCACACAGGGCAAATCCGGAGACTCCAATACACAGAGCAAGCAGCCACAACTCCAGGGTCTCACTATTTGCCCAAGGTCTCTCGGCAAGGCAGGGGAGAGTGGGACTCAAACCCAGGTCATCTGACGTCAGATGCAACCTTTCTCTTAGGCAGCGTCGTGTCACCAACATTTCTGCCAACTCTCTACATATCTACCCCTTTTCATCAAGAGGAGGAATTTATTGCCCCTCTCCTCAAATCTGGACTGACTTTGTGACTTGCTTTGCCCAACAAAATGTGAAGGTGGCCCCGTGGCAGATCCAGATCCTGGCCTGAGACACCCAGGGGCTTCCCCTGGAGATCTGGTGGCCTCCGCGTCACAGTTGGATGTGGCTTGTTCCCCCTGAAGCTCATGCCGGAGTTGGATCTTCATTGTGAGGGCTCAAGAGGGTGGAAACTTAACGCTGTCATGTGTTCAGAGGTGAGGACTTGGGGAGGTGGCTGGGATTAGACAAGGTCACCAGGGGGGAGCTCCCATGATTGAGTCCTGGTGGCTTTGTAAGAAGACAGAGGGAGCGGCCACCCTCTGATGACCCACACCACCTGGGAACTCTGCTAGCCAGAAAGCCATCACCAATTTCAGACCCTTGACCTTGGACCTCCAGAGCCATGAGCCCAAACAAGTCTCTTTAAAATCTGCCCAGTCTGTGGTATTGTGCTGCTAGTAGCCAAAAACGGACTAATACCCACGGTGAGAAGCACAGGGTCTACGTCTGGCTGAGGCAGAGCCCGTGAATCAGTGGATCATATCAATCTTTAGATCCCGTGGAGGAGGAGAGGCCTAGCCAGCCCTGTAGCCAGTCCAGCTACCCGACAGTCCAGGGAAGCTACATGGTGTTCCAGCCCCAGCTAAATGCAGCCTCACGAATGACCCAACCTGGCACCCCATGGAGGAGAAGCTGCCCGGTGGAGCCCAGCCACTCCACAGAACCGTGGAAAATAATAAATCACAGGCATTTCTTATACAGCGCTGGATACCAGGACACTCAATTAGTGCAGACTTCCCTCCTGGGGTCTGCCTGGCTTTGCTAACTGAATGAAACCGGCCAGGACTGATCTACAGAGACTTGACTGCCATTCATAATCTCCTTGCTTCTCCGGCCCTGCTGCATAGCTGGTGCCCCTGCTCCAACTGTCTGGTTGCTTTCCTTCGACTGGGAATCCCATGAGGACGGGACAGTTCTTTGCTTTGCTTTCTCTCCAGACTTAGGGACAATTCACTATATACAAAATGTGTTCGGTCATGATGTTGGTGGGTCAGTCGGTCCTGGCTGAGTTTTAGGTTAAGTGCCCAAATCAGACTCCACTGATAATTCACTGAAAGTGGTTGTCTAGTGACTTTTTTCAGTGGAATAATTCAATTTCCTCTTCTACTCCGTTGCTAACCAGGAGAGCTTGGTCCAGCTGGGGAGAGCAGGCTTTTCAGCTTTCAATGTGTCGGTCTTCGTGTCACAGTCCATCATGGGCAGCTCAGAGGTTTCCGAGCACGACCCCACCCCAGCCCGCCAGCCCCTAACTGGCTGTACCTTGTCGAGCATGCTGTGCCCTGGCTAATAATGTGCTGTCGTATAAATTAATTACACAATGACTAATGTCAATTTCCCTTTCCTCACAGATGACAGAAGGACCAGGGACCAGGGGAGGAGCGAGGAGGAGAGTGGAGGATGGTAAATGGAGCCCTATCTCTCCCACCAAGAGGAAACTCCACAGGATCCGGGCACTCCCTGCATTTCTCTACCTTCAGCCGCCCCCATGAGCCTCTGCAGGGAGATTTTTCTGAATAATGGAACATTTTCCTGTTTTAATCAGATGCAATTTTGCAAGCAGTTTTTATGATTTAGCAAGTCCATTAAAACTGGCATTTGTTCTGCTCTGACACTCGAAAGGGGCTCCACAGAGCATAAACATTGGAAATTACTTGTAGGGAAAGACAATATTAAAATTCCCCAGCCTGGGCCTGTTGTCTGAGAAATTCTGTTATCAAGCATCATGCCAGCTACGATCAGAGGCGCTGGAGATAGATGCTGCTTCCTCTTCGCGTGCTAGCTGGGGGCGCTGAAACTCAGGCAGCAATAAAGACGCAATGTTGTTATCTTTCAGCATTTGGGGGCATTAGGAGAGGAGTGGTCTTAAAGGGAACTCCATGGAAGAGCGGGTTACAAAGTGCAATACCTCAAGGAAGAGGGTGGGCGAGCACAGCTTTAAGGGCAAGGCTGGAAATTACTTTCCTGCCTACAGTGAGTGAAAGGGTGTACTGGCATATAATTAAGAAGGTCAGCTTTGTCAATTTCACTTGTAGTCAATTCTCAATTATCCATGTACTAACAGATGACCAAGTCAAATGGAAATTCTCCTATTGCCTGCTCTCTGCTTCCCTCAGAGCCTCTTTTTCCCATAGAACCAAAGAATAGAAGAGCCACAGAGGCTCTGGGGAGCATCTCCACCCTCCCAATCAACGTGGAAGCAATTGAAGAAAACATGTAAGGTAAAACCTGGCAGATCAAACTACAGAAAATTAAGAACGTGTGTGCATAACCAACTAACAAACTATTTTAGTAAGAAACAAAGACTGAAGAAGGCATTCACCTCCAATATTTCAAAATATTAATATCTTAAGAATAAATAATTGATATATAAACTGATAGGAGCCTTCTGGGAGTCGAAAAATACATTGGGACTGGGTGAGGAAAATGTATACGAAATAGGCAAAGAATGTAAATAAGAATTTATTCCACAAGAAGATTTGGAAAAGGAGAATTTATTGAGAAGGGCACCCTCCCAATGAAAGAGACGCAAAGCTAAAATACTGTTTGGACTTATGGCTAAACATGGGGGATTGAACATGTGTGTTTATTTCCTCTCTCTTCCAAATCTCCACTAAAATGAAAATAAAATACAAAAGAAGACCATAAGCTCACAAGAATCGAAAGAACAGAAAAGGAGACAGCAATAATCAAGAATCAACCACTTGCAGACAATTGAAGGCTGCTGGAGAGGGGTAGCTGGGGAGGACACCAAAGACAGGGAGTGTAGAAAGAGGACTGCCTGGAAGCCTGATGACTGACAGCAAAACTCCAAGGCTCTAGACCTGGAGGGTATTTGGCTCAGGGATGGGCAGGAAAACCCCAGAGGCAGATCAGCAGGCTTCCCGTTCTAAGAGAAGGATACAGGGGTTGGGTCATGTAGGATTCAAAGCAAAGGAAGAAAGTGCAAGATTTTTGGTTCCAGCAAGGTAGTGGTCCAGATAACCAGAATGCGTGTCCATGACAAAGACCTAGAAAGGCAGGCAAACATCCTTCAAATGCATAACTGACTCTTAAGAGACTAAGACAATTCACAACAAACCTGAGCAGGAAGCACTTGACTTTGCCAGCTTTGGGAACCCAAGTATCTGGGGCTGATGCTCAGGTGGGACCCAGTGGCTGGCACTGGGCTTTCTGAAGAGAAGTGTAAAACTAAGATCTTTGCACAGATCTTTGACCTTCAAATGATAACATTCCCATGAAAGAATGCAATAGAAAATGTCCACCACTGGTCCAGGAAGATGAGAGGAAGTTGGTCTGCTTCAGTTTGGTCAAATTCTCACCTGGTCATTTGTAGCTGTGGACCAATTCTTCATGCAGATTTGGTCTTTGACTTTACACTAGCTTCTCAATGCAAAAAAACATGTACACTGATAATAAAAAGCAGTCCTGGATTAGTGATACATTTGGGACTTCTAACATAAACAAGCATAAAATGTCCTTAAAATATCATGTTCTTATGTAAGTTTGCTCAGGATTCCAGAGATAAAGCCCTGTCAAAGATAAGTTTATAATCTAAAATTCAAAAACACATGAAGAGCTTAGGTATTAAAAGGAGGAAGAAAAGGAAAGAAGATTATCACAAGTCAAGACAGTGATTTTTTTTTTTTTTTTTTTAAGAGAAGGAGTTATGACTAGAAAGAGAAGAAAGAAGACTCTGGGTACTGGAAAAATTCTATTTCCTTTTTTTGGTACCAGGATTGAACCCAGGGGGCACTTAACCATTGAGCCATATCCCAGCACTTTTTTTGTATTTTATTTAGAGACAGGATTTCACTGAGTTGCTTAGGGCCTTGATAAGTTGCTGAGGCTGACTTTAAACCTGTGATTCTCCTGCCTCAGTCTCAGGAGAGAAATCTCCTCAATCTCTGCTGGGATTACAGGTGTGTGCCACCACACCCACCTTTATTTCTTAAAATAATTGAAGACATAAAAGAAGGAATTAAAAACATAAAAATAAATGAAGAAAACATGAGATAAATGTGACCCCCCAAAAGGTTTAGAAATATGTAGAGTTATTCAAGCCAAAATTCAGTGGGGAGCTTAGATAGTATATTAGGCATGGCTAAAGAGTTAATGAATTAAAAAATAAATCTTAAGAAAATTTCCACAATGCAGCACAGACTATAAAGTGATTAAAAACAATTAGAGATTGAGAGACATGAAGACTGGAATGAGAATATTCAGTGTATGTTTAGTAGTAGTTTAAAAGGCACAGGATAAAAAGACTAGGAAAGAAGCAATATTCCAAGAGATAATAAGTGAGAATTTTCCAGAACTGGAAATCCTCATATTCAGTAATAAGAAGAATCCAAAGTAGGATACATAAAATGAAATGCATACTTGGTGTGTTAGTCAGCTTTGCACTGCTGTGACACAATACCAGAGATAAACAACTTGAAAGGAGGAAATGTTTACTTAGGGTCAGTTTCAGAGATTCCTGTCCATGATCTGTTGTTTTGGGGCCTGTGATGAGGCAGAACATCATGGTGAAAACATGTGGCAGAGGAGAGCTGCTCAAGAGAGAGGAAGGATCAGAGTCCTAATATATCCATCAAGGGAATGCCCCCCAGAGACGTTCTTCCTCCAAATAGACCTCACCTCCTAAAGCTTCTCCCACCTCCCAACAGCGCCCTCAGCTAGTGACAAAGCATCTCACACATGGTCTTTCAGGGATATTTAAGATCCAAATCACAGCACACACCTAGCAATATTGCTATGGTGTTTGAGAGTAACAGGGACAAAAGAGGTCTTTGAAGCAAGCAGAGATACTGACTCCAGACTTGTCAAGAACAGTCGTAGACTCCAGAAGTTAGTGGAAGAACATGTCTAAAGTTCTGAGAGAAAAAAGACTGTCAGCTTTAATTTTATACATGGCAAAATCATTTTTACAAGAGTGAGGGTGAAATAAAGACATTCCCAGATAAACAGAAGTGTTTAACTTAGAACTTTGCTGTAAGTAGCACAATGGAGCAGAATCAAGAAAACAGGAAAACACAGTAAAAACAAAAACAAAAACATGGCTCATGGGGTGAGGTGGTGCACACCTCTAACCCTAACGACTGGAACTCAGGAGGCTGAGGCAGGAGGATAGCAGCTTCAAAGTCAGCCTCAGCAACTAAGCAAGGCCCTCAGCAACTTAGTGAGACCCTGTTTCAAAATTTAAAAACTTTAAAAAGGACTGAGGATGTGGCTCAGTGTGAGGTGCTCCTGGGTTCAATTCCTGGTACCAAAAAAAAAAAAAAAAAAGAAAAGAAAAAAGAAAGAAAAGAAAAAACAACAACCCAAAAAACATGGATCATGTCAGTACATTGAAACAAACCCATATTGTTAAAAAGCAAATCTAGTCGGGCATGGTGGCGCACGCCTGTAATCCCAGCACTTGGGAGGCTGAGGCAGGAGGATCGCAAATTCAAAGCCAGCCTCAGCAATGGCGAGGCACTTAGCAACTCAGTGAGACCCTGTCTCTAATAAAATACAAAAAAGGACTGGAGATGTGGTCCAGTGGTCGAGTGCCCCTGAGTTCAATCCCCTGTACCAAAAAAAAAAAAAAAAAAAAAGCAAATGTAATAATAATAATAGTAGTAGTAGCAGTAGTAAATTAGGGTATTATCAAAGTGGAATTAAAATACAAACAACCTAATATGTAAGTTGGGGCAAGAGTGATAGAAGTAGAATGAGTTTCAAGATCTTTGTTTTATTTGGGAAGAAAATAGAGATTGATTCACTTCTGATTTTTTTTTATGTTAAATATAGATACAAAAACTTTAGGGGTATATACTTAAAAAGTCAAAATATATAAATTCCAAACAGTAGGCAGAACATGAGAGAAAAATATGTTTTATAAGCTTCAATTATTCCAATAGAAATCAGGGACAAAGAAAAATGAAGCAAATATAAAGCGAGGTGTGGTAGATTACACTTTCTGAAAATTATCCCCAACAATATTTCTAATCTCAACAAGCTCTTCCAGAAATTTGACACTACCCATCAAGAGATGGAGTCCATTACTCCTCCCCCTAAACCTGGGAAGGACTTTGTTACTACCTTGACCAATGGAGTGTGGTAGAAGTAATACTGTGTGGTTTCTGAGGCTAGATCATAAAGGTGATATGATTTCCACTTGACATTCTCTCTCTCTCTCTCTCTCTCTCTCTCTCTCTCTCTCTCTCTCTCTCTCTCTCTCTCTCTCTCTCTCTCTCTCTCTCGAATTCTTGCCCTTGGAACTGAGCCGCCATATTGTGAGGACGCTCCAGCCTTGTGAGTAGGCTACCTATGGGTCGTTTGACCAATAGCTCCAGCTAAAGTTTTAGCAGAGAATCAGCATCAAACACCAGACATATGTCAAAGTACAAAATTTCAAAAATTGAAAGACCTTATTTGACTTTATTTTGTGATTCTAGAATTGGGCAAAACTTCATTCCATGAAATAGAATAGATTCCATGATGGACTAGGTAGAAGAGTTTGATTTTTATAAACAGAGAGGGCTGAGGAAAAAAAACAAAAACAGAAACAATGAACAGAGAGAGGATTAGTTGAAAGTTATTTTCTTTGTAAGACAGGAACAGTGACAGAATGAGAGAAAAATAACTGATAATAACTGATTCGTTAACATGAGGTTGTATTTTGTAAGGATTAAAGCATGCGAGAATTAAAGCAGAGGGAAATTCATTGTCATGCCAGTTGGCCTGTTTGGGAAACTTGGCTATCTCTCATTCTCCTGATTTCTCTGAAGGTCAGGAAATGACTTAATTTGGTTTGGTAACTTGAAACTTTGCTACAAGTAACTCTGTTTTGACTTTTTAAATATAATTTTATATTTAACTGATGAATAGTAAGTATATTTATTTAATGGATGCAGTGTGACATTTCAATGCATGTATATAATGTATAATAATCATACCAGGGTAACTGGCATGTCTGTCATGTCAGACAATTGTCATTTCTTTCATTTTTAGTCTGGCATGTCGGGGACCCAGCACAGGAGCCTCTCTCAAAACAATGGCCTCCAGTAATAATTTTTTTTTTAATACATCTAAGTGAGAGAGTCCTGTGATGATTCTAGTCTCTGAGGCTTTCAGATAAGGCCTCAAACACAATGGTGCTATGTGCCATGTCCAGTTCCTGACCCACAGCATCTGTGAGCATGATAAATGGCTGCCTTGTACCGTTAAGTTTGGAGGAATTTGTTATATAGACATGATAACTGATACAGAGTAAATAAAGGGCTCAAAATACAGTGAAAGCATTAAACCCAACCTGTAAACAATCACAAAAATGTAAATGGACCAAAATCACTTGCTAAGTGATTGTCAGACCTGACTTTTAAGAACTCTGTGTGCTGCTTATAAGAGACACTTCTTATAAGGAAGGGCAGAGAAAGATTGAACATAAGGAATTAGAGAAAGCCATCCCAGTCACATGCCAACCTAAAAATACTCACATAGAATTATTTTGTTATATATCAATATACTTTTATTATTAAGAAAAGAGATTGTTACCACATAATATTAAAAGGAACCATTTGCCACAAATATGTAGCAATTCTAAATTGGCATGGAAGCTAATAATGTAGACTTCAAATACATAAAGTCAAAACTGGCATAATTTCAAGGAGAACTTTACATATTTAAAATCATAATGATAATTGTAACACAGCTCTCAGCAATTATAATTTAAGCAGATTAAGAGAAAAGACAAAAGGGTAGAAAAATACAGGCAGCAAACCTGAGCTCCATCTAACAAGTGGAGAATACCTGTCCTTTCAAATACACACTGCACATCTATAAAACTTGACCATGGCAGGTTCCTAACACAAGTCTCAACAAATACTGGGGAAATAATCGCATACAGACTGTGCACTTGATCCACAGTGTAATTAAGTGAGAAATGAATTGTAAAGTATTTTTAGAACATCCTATATAAGCATAAATTTAAAGATACCTTTCTATAACTCATGGGTCAAAGAATAATTAAAAATGGAAATTAGAAAGCATTTAGACCTAAAAGATAATAAAAATGAGACATATCAAAACATGTAAGATGCTCCCTACAGTGGTAATTAGTGAGAAAAATGCAGCCTTAAATGCTTATTTCATAAAACAAGAAAGATTCAAAAGTTGGGGAGTTAGTGTTCAACTCAAAAAGATGGAAAAGGAAGTCAGGGTGAACCCGAAGAAAGTAAAAGGAGAAGACACAGGAAGGAATTAATGAAACAGTACATGTTGTGGGACAGGAGTTCAAAACAAGAACTGGGTCCTTTGAAGCAATGAATAAAACAGACAAATTCTGGCAGGGTCGACCAGAGGGTGGGGGAGGAGAGAGAGGGAGTATAAAGATAGAAAATGGAGATATAACTTTAGATACAACAGAGAACTTTTAAATCATGCAATTAATATGAATCTTTTCAAAAATGCACTAAGAACTATATATAAAGCATAGCTTTCTAGAAAAAAATGTGTATGTTTTACTCAGCAGATATTTAAAAATCAGAATGGGCCTATAACCATTAAATAAATTGAATAAGTAAGAATTTCCCTGTATCTGACAACAATAGCTACATCTAACAAACATTTGTAACCAGTGGTTGTGCAGGGAAATTATCCCAACTATTCAAAAAACAGAGAATCCCAGTTTTATACTCAATTTTCAAACCAGTGTTCCTCAAACTTAGATGTGCAGTCCAATCACCTGACTTGTTCCAGTGAAGATTCTGATCCAAGGTACTGTGTGAGGGCTTGGGAGTCCACATTTCTATCAGGATATACCAGATACAAGGACTTCTATAAATCAATAAAATAAACAACCCAATAGAAAATGGTAAAAGTTATACACATTCACTCAGTTTACATACACAGAAACTTGAATGCCAATAAAAAGTTGTCCAACTTGACTGTTATTAATAAATGCAAACTAAAAACTAGATCCTGTTTTGCACTGATCAAATCATCAAACCTGGTTTGATGATGATATGTGCTGCTGGCAAAGCCAGTGATCCTCTAGCAAGAGTGGGCAGCTCAGTGGTCATGCACAGGTTTAGCTTGCACAGAGCCATGGGCTTGATCCCCAGTGAAAGAAAAGAAGGGAGGAAGGGGTGGGGGAAAAAAGGTAGGGGAGAGAGAGAAAGAAAAAGGAGGGAAAAAAGAGGGAGGGAGGGAGGGAGGAAGGAAGGAAGGAAGGAAGGAAGGAAGGAAGGAAGGAAGGAAGGAAGGAAGGAAGAGAAAAGAAAGTCCTTTAATCCTCTAATGGCAGGTGGGAGGATAAATTGATGCACCTACTTTGGAGAGCAATTTGACAACATCCAGGGATACTGAAGCAGCACATATGCTATTACATAAACACACCATAAATGTGTAGAGAAAATTTTCACATGTGCTAATGGAGAAAAATGCAATCATGTTCAAACTAGCATGGTACAGGATGGCGAGAAGTTGAAAATAATCTAAATCTCCATTAATGGGAGAATGATTGAATAATTAAACATTATATAGCAGTAAAGTTATATGTACAACATTAATAGATCCAAAATTTTTGAAAGAAGCAATTTGAAGATTAATAGGTATGTTTTGATGCCTTTAAATGGAAATACAAAACATGTAATGCATAGCATTATTGTATTTCATATATATGTAACAAAAGAATAAAGTACACATGGAAGTGAAAAATATCAAAGTCTAAATATAGTGACTATGACTGGGGAGGGAGAGGAATAGGCTGGGATAGGGATATAAGTCAATTGAACCCACCATATTTTATTTCTCAAAGAAAAAAGCAGTAAAGACTGTATTTAGATCTTCAGGGAAATTAAGAAGATAATGTGTACATACAACAAGAACAGGATGCTATGAAAAAGAAACAATTAAAACACAAACACATTTTTTAAATTATCTGTCTATATGCTAATTTTTAAAAAATAGTAGAAAGTTAAGAAGATAAGTCAAGGAGATCTTTTCTGAAAGAGAATAAAAAGAAAGAAAAACATGAAAGACATAGAGGATCAAATCAGGTATCACATTATCAGATTAAAGGAATTTCAGAAAAAAGGGAAAATGGGGGAAGGAAACCTTCAGAAATTACTATAAAATAATTTCCCAAAATTGAAGAGAATATTGACTAATTCTAAGGACTGTTCATGAAAATTCAGAACACCAGAGCTGAGAAAGGTGGAATGGGGAGGATGGTGTAACAGGTGAGAGAGGAAGATCCTGGGTCATCTACAAAGAACTAGAATAGATTGTCATGCACTTCTCATCAGTAATGTAGATGTAAGAAGACACGGGAGGGCTCAGGGTACAGCTCAGTGGTGGAGGGCTTGTCCAGTATATGTGAAGCCCTGGGTTTAATCGCCAGCACCAAAAAAATAAAGAAAAGAAAAACGACATTGATTGAAGCAAGCATTTTACAATCTGAATGAAAATAATTTTCATCCCAGAAACCTAGCCTCCTATACCTAAGTACAACAGTAGAACAAATATACTTTCAGGCACACAGGACTGAGGTCATTCATCTTGCATGCAGTCTGTCTTAGGAATTTACTTGGAGAGTGCTCCCGATAAAGAGAACAAATCAAGAGATGAACTGAAGAAATCACTGACTCCATCTCAGGCAAGAAGTAAGGGGCAACCCCAGGATGGATGGCTGTCTAGACCATCCTGAGGACACGTCCAGATTGGAACAGGTGGACCAGGGTCTCTGGGAACAGGCTTCCAGGAAAGACAAAAGAGAGACTTTCGGAATACCTGATTGGTTGGAACACTGAGAGATAAAATAGCCATGAGGAGTTCTATAAAAGCAAATAATGCAAGACCCAGGAAAAGGAATTAGAAACTCCAGAATTAGAAACTCCTGGGAGAATCAGAAACCATACAAAAAGGATGCATAACTAATTTGATGAGACAGTAACCAATATTTCCATAAGCAAAGCAATAGATATCATTCATTGATTTTTACCCAAAATAATCACATTAGAAGGATGAGGAAGGGAGTTGAGGGTGGTATAAGAAAATTGCCAGAAAAAATTGACGGCCCCCAAAGTGTAAGACTAAAATTATTGGGAGGGATAGGACCAGGACTGCTGTATTTCATTATAAGCCCGTTGGTACTTTTGGCTTTTAAATCGTTCGTCTTATTTTTGATTTTTTAAAAGCAACCTCGTTCGGGTTCTGGCAGGCTTTGAATGCTTCCAGACTAAAGAGATTGCTCTCTATTCTGTATGCACAGGGAGCCTGGGAGATTTTGGAACCTAGGAGGGACATAATCAGATGTAGACCCTGGTACAGCAAAGCCCCTCTCCAAGTGGGACTTTCCAGGGCTGAATATGTTGCCCACAGTGCTGGTGGAGCCAATGTATAAACTCATCAAATGCCTAGGGCTACAGCAAAGGAAAGGCACTAACTTTTAAAAATCTGATCTTTTATACTTCAAATATAATCAAAACCACTTTGATGAGAAAAGGTAAAATGTTCTAGACTTTACTTACCCTTATTTTATGGTTTACTGTTGATTTATTTTGTATTATATAAGAGAGTTGGGGGTAGGCGTGTCATTCAATTTTTTTGATTTTATGATCTTTAAAGTTCACAGCTCGACCTTGACTCTAGACATGTCTGAGCCATCTTAATCTCTCGTATTCCAGCCCTGTAGTTCTATTGACAAAGCCTAAGGTGGTACTGACCTTGACAGTGGCCACACCTATGGCTCAAGCTGAGCTCCTTGGTCTAGTTCTCCCCACTCCTCTTCCTGAACCGCTGTCAAGCCCTGACCCTCACTAACCTGTTCTTATGCAATTTATTTGTCGACCCAAGTGTGGTAACTGTAAAATCAAGAGTAATTGTAAACTCACTCCTTCGTTTCAATCCCATATTATACTCAGATGTTCAGAAATATTGACCCTATTATCTTTCCTTCCCAACTTTAAGTCATCCAAAAATTGAATATAGTAGTGTTCTAGGTTTTTGTTTTATGGGCTCCTTTCCCCCCCAAATCATGGATAAACACATAGAGCAGGATTGGGTTGAAAAAGTGGGGGAAAAGAGTCCTCTTGTTCGCACCTGAAATTTCTCTAAAAGTCAAGAATCACTCATAGGTTGCAGCTAGAGAAAACTACTGGCTGACAGCTAATGGCTGCTTGGATCCCTGAGCAGAGAAGGATTCTGGAGGTGGGCGTAGGTTTGGAGGAAAGGAGAGATGCAATGACTAGCCTTGTCTGCCTAGGGTGCCCCCCCAAAAAACCCAAAAAAACAAAAAAAAACCCCCCCCCCCCCCCCCCCCCCCCCCCCCCCCCCCCCCCCCCCCCCCCCCCCACAAAAAAAAAAAAAAACAAAAACCAACAAAAAAAAAAATAGTGGGGGCAGGGTGCCCTTGGTGTCACAGATGCCTTACCAGCTCAGAACAGCCTCAAAGCCATTAAACTGTACCATTTGCATTTGTTTTCCAATCTCCTTTCAATCCGCTAAACAGTGCTGTCCTCCAGCTCACATTTCTCTACCTCATTCACAGGGATGGAGATTCTTTGTCAAATATACTATGGAATCAATACACATTAAGTCTGTAACATTCTCTTTATCTATCAAACTAGTAACCCTATCAAAGAGGAAAATGAGGTGTTTGGAATGTTTCATTCTTGGTGAACCTGAGGCGGAGTTCCTGATGACAACTACTTTATTTTCTAAAATTGGGTGCAGCGTCTTCAGATTCCCTGTCTTCTGGAAGTTTCCCAGTCCC
Source organism: Tamias sibiricus (assembly GCA_025594165.1). NCBI lineage: Eukaryota > Metazoa > Chordata > Mammalia > Rodentia > Sciuridae > Tamias > Tamias sibiricus. The sequence goes on from CM046657.1 coordinate 113,606,486, forward strand.
CGTGAGTTCTCCACATTTTCAGATCATGGCTGAGATCCTATCAGTACGTTTTCAGCACCAGGGAAATCAGTCACTTAGACCTGGAGATGTGAGCTGGAAAAGAAACGAAGACTTCCTTTAATATCTCCTTACCCATCAATTACCATGTTTGTGTGTCTCGTATTCATTACAAAAATAATGCATGCTTATTATAGAATGCCAGGAAAAGATGGAAAGATGGAAGAAAAATTATCCATTGTCTCAACCTCTTTTTACTTGCATGATTCTTGAGAGCCAGCATCTATGTCATTTTATATAGCTATGACTGCAATGTATGTGCAAATTGGTATTGGTTTCCTGGTTTTCACATAATAACATCCTATAAATTTTTCAAGTCAGTATTAATTTTTCATTAGCATAATTTTAATATCTGCATAATATTCTGTCTAGGGGATGTGTTGTGGTTTCCTTAACCATTCTGCTAGAGTGTTCCCATCATTTCACAATGCCTGTTCTTTTATGTGTTTGTTACCTGATAAATATGGATTATGTGTGACACCCTGTGCTGGGAGCTGGATATGCAAAGATGGACAAAGACTTCAGGAAATAAACAAATAATGGCATTTTCAGCATGAAGAAAACAGCATGTAGGTAAGTTAGGGAAGCCTCAGAGAAAAGGGAGATGGGTGCAGCTCTTCGGGAGTTTTGTATGCCACGTAAGGAGTTGAGATTGGAACCCAAGGACTTGGGGGCTGCAGAAGACCTGCAAGAAGCGGTCAGAAATCCTAGGTGTGAGTTCTAGCTCTGCTCTTACAAACTGGGTGACCTTAGGCAAGTCACTTCACCTCTTACCCTTTCGAAGTCATTTTCTTTACCTGACAATTAAGGATGCTAATTCATCTACTACCTGCTTTTCGGGGTTACCCTGAAATCAGAGTTTTGTCCACCAAAGAGCACCATACATAATACAGAGCACTGTGGTAGAGGCTGGGTAAATCCCTGTGAAAGTGAATTTGATTCTCTTTCTCAGAAACCTAGGTGGGAGTGGGGGAGCAGGGAGGAGAAGACAGGGCAGAGGTGGGGAGTGCCACCCCTCCTGGGCACCTAAAGAAGTATGAGTAGAAATTTAGGGAAGCAAGAATGAGATGGAGGAGTCCCCGATGACACTGATGAATCATATGTAATCCATACATTCATGTACACACACCTCTTCGAAATCATTTTTGGAAAGTGTCCATCACTGGTAGTCTCCCCACCATGATAAGAGAACAAATGAGATCCTATTATTGTTCCCATTTTGCACAGGAGAAAACAGAGGCTCTGAGCAGTGAAATACCCTGCCCAAGAACAGACCGCTACAAAGCAGAAGTCAGTCTCCCACAGGATGCCCTGGGCTTTTCTTTGCATTCCTTCAGGCTACACTTGCACAGACAGAGTTAAAACAAGCGGCCTCTAGCAGGGATGAAAGAACATTGGGAGATGAAGCCCAGTCCTGGTGAGCAACCTCCTCCTGTTTCCCAGCAATCTCCCCTACAGCATGAGGACTTGTGCATATGGAGCTCTGCCTGTGGACGCCTAGAAGACTTGCAGCAACCCCAGAAACCCAGAAAGGGCCGGCTCCCCTGTTTCTCCTAAATTGGACTAAAACAGCCCTGGAAGCCAGTAGATGAAAGGGAAACCTTAGGATATTTGATGTGTTGCAACAGTGTAACAGACTCCAAATTGTCTTGGCAAGATCAAACCCCAAGGCTAGGAAGGTAATTCCATCCTCAGGAATGTCTCTTGTTTCTTTGTTCTGGTTTTCACTTCTAATTTGAGGCAACAGGGTAAATAAGCAAACAAAAGTGTTCATGCAAATCTCAGAGTCTCAGGGAAGGGGAAGCCTTAGGCTCTGACATTCTCTGCATTTTTGTCCCCAAGCTTTTGGAAGTAACAATTGCCCATTGAGGGGACTTGGGCCACAGATGCCAGGAGAGCCAGGCTGTCTTCAGCTAGAACAAAGCCATCCCTGTGAGATCTAAATTCTGGGAGAGGATTTGCAGAGTTAGTGCTACACCGGACCTTGCTCCTGCTTGTGCTCCCAGCAGATTGCCTTAAGGATCAAGTGAGAGCTCTGGGGCCTGGGTGTTCTTTCTTCTTTCCAAGGGAGCCTCAGAAGGGCACCTGGACAGACCAAAAGCTTTGGTGTCCCCTCTGGGGCCCTACAACAAAATCCACTCTTTGCTCCCATAAAGCTGTGGAGTATTAGAAAAATTGCTACACCTTTCTGTGATTTGGCATCTGTAAAGAAAATGATCCCTTGTTCACAACTGGACCCACGTTTTGTGAGAACTACTTGTGCTATTGTCTTAGTTAACCTGTAGGGGCTGCCGGCAAGAAGATGGAATCACCAGAAGGGATCAGTAGTGTACTTAACAAAGAAAAAGAGGAAACCTGTAAATGGAACTTAGGTGAATGCAATGGGCATGGACACTGAGGATTGTAATTGTCTTATCTGAGCTGTGCTAGGTGATGGACACTAAAATGATAGCTTCCCCATGGAGACTAATCCAGAGATATGGAACTCTTGGGACCAGCAGGGCCTTCAAGCCCTGGCACCAGCAGGGATGGAACAGGGCCTTCAAGTCCTGGCAGGCCCATCACAGCTGGTAAACCAGATGGCCCAGCTGCACCACACTCTCTGTTTTTCCCTTTTGCTATCCCCAAGTTCCTTGTAAAATATCACTTGAAGCAAATTCCAACTTAGTCTTCCCTGTGCCACAGGGAAGAAAGGGGATTCTGTCCCTCCCCTGAGGCTGAGTGTTAGGGATAGCAGGCTAGTGTTAGCAGTAGTCATACAGAATGATCCCAAAGGGAAGATGACTCTTAGATACAGACAGGACATGTGGGTCACCACATCATACAAAGACAATCCCCTCCAATAGCCACTTTGGGCTTTTCTTGTCTTGATTTTATTTTTTTTAAATGACATTTTTATACTAAAATATATAAGAAGTTCATCCAGAATAATTTTCTGCTCCTTGAACAAAGGGACAATGGGAGGGAGTGGCTCCAGGGATGACAGATCAAGTAAATGCACTGGCTTTCAAACTTTTATGTTAGCAGCAAGTCCCCCACGTCCAAAATCTTCTTGTAGAGTTAGTGCTACATCCAATCTTGCTCTTGATATCAAGATATAAAACTTATCAAAATGAAAAGTTTTTCCCAGCTGAATCCTTCCTATTCTTGCTCCATCCCAAATTATCCCCTGTAGCACTTCCCCAGAATCCTAGGGATCCATGACAAGCACTCGACAAACATCAATTTTATTCAAATCTCCCATTTACAAATGGGGAAACTCAAGTTTAGAGAAGTGAGGCACACAGCTGCTCAGTGGTAGGCACCAGTGCAAGCGTTCAAAGTACAGCCCCCACAATGGTGTGCCATGGCTCACTGGTGTGTGGCCACTGGGCCTCCCAGTTCTGCAGACGGCCAGGTGAGGGCTGGGGCTGCTGCATTCCCTCGCTGAGGTTGCTTGGAGACTGCAGGAGCTGAGCAGGATGTGATGGGGTTTTCCAAGCCCCTGTCCAGTGAGAGTGACCCTGAGTAACTCCATCGTGATTTGCTGACTGTGACATACTAGATGTGGTCTAGGAGATGCTCCGCTACCAGATGTCCACTTGAATTGCCAGGTCAGAATAGGTCACTGCCTTTTAGGGCAAAAGGCCCATGGAGCTGCTGGGGGATTTGGGGTTTCAAGTGCCCGAGAAGCATGGCACAGACCCCAAGGTGCTGCTAGCTAGGGGTTGGGGCAGGGAGGCTGGGTGGCGTTTCTGGTAGATGCAGCTCTAGACAGTGCCCGACTCTCAGTCCTCACAAATATCAAATGCTTGTAAACACTGACGGCTTCTGTGCCCTTTCAGTGGCATCCAAGCTGCAGAACGACTGCTTGATCAGTGACCTCACCTGGTACAGGTTAACACATCAGCACTATTTTGAAATACTTGATATGAAAAAGTTCAATAGTATTCAAATCCATTAGCATTATCGCTAGATATTTTAACATTACATCTGTCAATGAAAGAAAGGGGAGAGCTCTATGAGAGACTTTAAACGTAATTTCAACTGCTGTAAATTTTTTGAATATGCGGCTGGCTTTGCAATGTAAAGCTTCTTGTCAATGGAGATTATCAAGAATCTGAAGAGAAAGGTATTGAAAATCTGGAACAAGAATTACATGGAGCCGTCAAACATAAAGCCAGATTTAAAACACTACGTTCATGAGGAAAATATGAAGTTATCATTTAAAAATTAAAAATGATTTCTAATGTCTAGTATCTAAATTCTATGCAAATTTAAATTTTAATATCATCCCTAGTACTTTGCATTTTTATTCACTCCTTCCTCAGCTCTAAGTTGAGAGCCAGGCAATATTCTAACTTCAGAGGATATATCATTGAACAAACAGACATTATGGAGTTGACATTCTAATGGAGAGAAGCAAAGAATAAATAATAATAAAATAAATAAAGCATGTCAGACCATGGGAACTAAGGGGGAAGTGAGCCGAGTAAAACAGACTGAGAAAATAAGGTGGCCAGGGCAGGCCTTATTAGAAGGTGACACCGAGCAAAGATTTGGAAGAGGAAAGTAAGGAAGCCATGCAGACATCTGGGCAAGAAGCTTGGGCAGAGGAAGGGACAGTGCAAAGGCCCAGAGGCAGAGTAAGCTGGCATGTTTGCATAACAGGAAGGAGGCCTTTGTGGCTGGAGAGGAGTCCGCCCGGGAGAGTGGTAAAAAATGATGTCACAGAGGTGATGGAGACCAGATTGAGGGCAGGCACATGGGGCATTGTGAGACCGCCTCTGGCTTGGCAGCCACAGGAGATCAAGAGCAGAAGAGTGATATTATCTGCTACATGCTTTGTAAGGATCACTCTGGCCATTGTACTGAGAAAAGCCTCAAAGAGCAGAGTTCAGAAGTAAGAGGACTAGTCAGGCACGGTGGCGCACACCAGTAATCCCAGGGGCTTGGGAGGCTGAGGCAGGAAGATTGTGAGTTCAAAGCCAGCCTCAGCAACTTAGCAAGGCCCTACCTCTAAATAAAATATTAAAAAGGCTGGGGATGTGGCACAGTGGTTAAGTGTCTCTGGTTCAATCCCTGGATCCCACCCCCCAATAAAAAGAAGTAAGGGGACTCTAAAGGTGGCCATTGTAAGAACCCGAGGAAGACTTGGAAAAAAATGGTCCCAGCGAAGGCAGCAAGTTAATTAACATGAGCTCAAGGTCAAGGCAGAGGGTTTTCTGATGCACAACATATAGGATATGCACATATTTTTTGCAACACAGATATACAGACTGTGTAGAGGATAGACTGTGAGAGTCAGAGATGATTCTGAAGGCTGGGGAGACCCACGTAGGGGTGGTTGGTTGCAGGTGTCAGTGCACTCTTCCTGAAAAATCTACTGCATGGTTAAAAGGAGACGTCAAGTAAGAAGTTGGATATAAAAGCCTGGAGTTCAAGGGGTTTTACTGTATTTTTATCATAAAAATATAACACAAATAACATCTTTTATACTAATTTTATCTTTATTTATTCATCTATCTATATTAATCCCCTCATTTGACCTGTTGACTCTTATCATTTTCTATGAAAAAGTTTGGGGAGCATGGTCCTAGTAGCAAGGAACTCTGATATGAGCAGCCAGGAGCCCTGAGTTCTAATTTTGCTGTATTAGTGTGTAGAACTGATAGTCAGTTGGCAGGCACTACTGTGTGGCTCAACTTGCTATTTCTTCTGGCTTCTATACTCCCTGCCCCCCTAATATGGATCAAGCCCAAGGGCCTTGCAGATGCTAGGCAGGCACACTACCACTAAGCTATACCCTGAGAGTTTTTTTATTTTTAATTTTGAGACAGGGTCTCACAAAATGGCAGAGCTGGCCTTGAACTTGGGATCCTCCTGTCTCAGCCTCTCAAGTCTTTGGGTTACAGGTGTAAGCCACACTCCTGGCCTCTATTCTGATTGGCCAGAACCAAAGCCCCACCAGTTTTTCAGTAGTTTGATCTTCTCCCCTGATTGTGGTAGAATGAGCACATGACTTGGAGCCAGGAGATGTAACTTGTCCTTGCTGGGCCTCTTTCCAGCAGTGCAGTAGCTGGGAACAGTGGGCTAGTTTGCTGGTTCATCGGGTGTTAGCTGCTGAGCTTGGTAGCTAACTCCCTTTCAGTATTGGAAACTCATCACATGACTTTTGGTCAGAGCCAAAGACCACCAAAGTGGCCCTGCCCCCTGGAAATAAGGTGTGACACAGGCCTGCCAACCCTCAGATGATCCCACTTGAGAACTTGGATGTTGAGGTGTAGGAAGGGTTTGAGATGCATCTTCCCTGGCATCCAGTGTCCAGGGTACTAGTCTCCCAACAGACTCTTTGTGGTGTGGTCTTGGCCCTGACCTGAACATCTTGGTTTGTGCCTGTTTTTTAATCTCCATATGCTCTATGATTTCTCTTTCTCCCATTCCCTTTCTGTTTTAGTCATCTAGAGTCAGTTTGGGCTGCTTGCTGTCATGAACACCAACTGAAACCCTAATCCAGGTCAGACTATTACCTCCTCGGAGTCTCTGTTTCTCTTCTCTAAAATGAAGATAATGTCTATTGTGCAAAATTAAATGACACAATTCAGTAGTGTTTTGAGCACCTAGCACAGTTCTAGGCAAACAGCTGATACTCAAGTGATGTTACTTCCCAACAATACAGCTTGCTTCCTCCAGCTGCCTAGAGATGACAGAGGATGCTAATGCATCTTACTGCAGACTGGTTCATAGGTTCATAAGACCCAGCCTGCTTAAAAGGCTAGAGAATCAGGAAGAGGGCACAATTAGGGCAGTTGCAGGCTTGCTGGTGTCAAGAGTCTCGTTAGCTAGTCTATAACTCAGCAGATCATCATGTCTGTGCCCCTGATTCCTGAGCATTCTGTAGCACAGGGCTCGCAGCCTCATCCATCAGCCGGCAGTGCAGGCAGCAGACAGGAGCGGCTGCGTTGGCCTGAGTCAGCCACGGAGCAGTTAGTTCTGGGAGGGAGGCCGAGGCAGCAAGGCGTTGGTTCCACCAGCACCTGGCATCTCCAAGGCTGCATTAGCAGGGGGCTGTCAATCTCCAAGCAGAAAAACAAGAGACCGAAAGGAAAGAAACAATCAAGAATCAGACAGCAACAAGAGACAAGGAGCGAGAAGCCGGGGGGACTATTTTAGGTAGTGTTTGATAAATCACCTGCCTGTCCTGGTCTCCTCATAAAGGAGATGCTGTGGAGTTGATGTTCACATTTGACAACTCACCAAAACAGTAGGCTGCAGGGACAGGATGGACGGAGGCTGGAGGTGATGGCTGTGTGCTTTCAGAGCAGGTGCCCCCGGGGGGTCCAAGGCTGTTGGTAAGAGGTTCACATGGGGCCACATGTGCAAAGCTGCACACAGGCATGGAAACGTCTACACGCACAGGGCATGAGATGGTCACGCTCATTCTTACACACAGCCACTCATACAGGCACGTCCAACCCATGTTTCCACGTTATGCATGAGACACGGCCCCTACCAGGTCAAGGGCAATGGCAGTACGCTGTCATTGGTTAAAACACTGTCCAGGTGGGAAAGAGAAGACGCCCAGCTGGCAGTAGGCACCTTAATTGTTGGCACTGTAATTTTCCAGAAGTTAGCTGCTCCCTTCTGCATCTTGCTGAGATCTCTGTGCTGCCCCAGGGAACTCCCCCAAGGCCTATTTAGTAAGGATAATTAATTTAAGTAATAGCCTTCTATGGAAGTGGTAAGATTGCTGTAGCAAGAATGTTTCTAGAGTATGAGGTCTGGCTGCCCTGTCTTGCATTTCCTAACATCTAACCTGCCTCCTGTCACCCCAAATAGAACCATCTGGGCACAGGTCAGCACCCCAGATCTCCATCTATAAAATGGGGATGAAACATTACCTCAGTATCTGCACATTCCACATCTGAGGATTCAGCCAACTGCAGGCCAAAAATACCTGAGAAAAAAACGCATCTGTACTGAACATGTACAGACTTTTTTCTTGTCATTGTTCCCTTGACAATACAGCATACACCCTATTTACATAGCATTTACATTACATTAGATATCATAAGTAATCTGGAGATGAGGTAAAGTATACAGAGAATGTGCATAGGTTAAATGCAAATACTACTATGACATTTTACATCAGGGACTTGAGTATCCATGGATTTTAGCAGCTGCAGGGGGGTCATAGAAGCCATCCCCCACCCCGTGGATACTGAAAAAGGCTACCGTACCTACTTTCATTTCCCTCTCAGGATCGTTGTGAGATCATTAGGGTGTTCTTCATTTTGTCAAATATTAGAGAAGGCTCTGGCTGCCACACACATCCAGAAAGCCTCAGTTGGGGTCCCTCAAGTGACCTTGGGCAGTGCTGAACTTTTGCTCCTTGGTTTTCTCATCTGTTAACTGGAGAGAGCTACTCCTTCCTCTGCTGTGGTCTTAATGCATGTAGCCCTCAAATGTTCATATATTGAAATCCCACCCTTCTAGATGATGGCATTAGGAATCATGAGCCTTTGGGAGCCTCATGAATGGGGTTTAGTGCCCTTATGAGAGACCTGAAAAAAACCCTCCAGCCCTTCCTCTATGTGAGGACACAGTGAGAAGGTGTCATCCATGAGCCAGTAAACAGGCCTTCTCTAGACCCTGAATCTGCCAGTGTCTTGATCTGGGACTTCCTGGCCTCCAGAACAGTGAGAAATCACTTCCTGTTGTTTGTGAGCCGCCCAGCCTGTGGCTTTTGTTACAGCAGCCTGACAGACCAAAACAGACATCTACCCTCTCTACCATGTTGTTTTTCAGGTCCAGTGAGACAGTGCATGGAAACGTGCTTTATAATTGTAACTTTATAAAAGTGCAAGTCACACTGGATCACTATGCTGATGGTGGGACCCGTAGGACCTGGCCTTCCCCACAGTGGTGCCAAAGCTAACTGGAGAATGGGCTGACCACTGGGATGCTGGCAATGTAAGATTTCAGGGGCCAGTGCCCTTCTAGTACAACATGCAAGAAGTCTAGCAGTGACTAGCACCTGATCTGCTGGAAGACGTCACTGGGGCTGTGATGTCTCTTTCCTGGACCTCATGATCAGAAAGGGGACGGACTAGATATTTCTCCTAGAATTTTGACCACTGTCATAGACTTTACAATAAATCCAATCCACACCATTCCTTCCTTTTCCACAGTCCTTGGGATTCCCTGTGAATAAGGTACAGGAGACCCTAGACGTCCTTGAGAAATGCTAGTCTCCACTCCTCCTTGCATCTCCACAGTTCCACCTGCATGATGCCACATGATGCTTGCGATCCTGCTCTATGAAACAGGGCAGTATTGGCTGTGCAAGGAAATGGTGAAAACTCATCTAGAAAGGCCCATCCAGCTGAGCGGCAGAGCCGGGCTCAGCTCAGCTCCTGACTAAGGAGACACTCTGCTCACCAGCCTCGCAGCACATGGGACTCACTTTCCTACCTCAGCAAAATGACAAAGAGCCACATGCGAAGGAATTATGAGGACCCTCGTGAGTGGCTGAAATGGAAATGTTAAATCCAGGAATGCCATCTGGAAGTCCCCTAAGACAAGTACCCCCCCAAAGTCTGTGTGGAATTCGGATGCCATGGCTCACCCAGGGCTCAACTGCAAAGAGGTCATAAAGTCCACCAGAACTCCACCATGCACTCTGCTGTCTTCTGGGCCTCCATGTTCTTTTCTGACCAGTGGGACTAACATTTGTGCCATTGGAATGCCCTGGGAGAGCAGATGGAGCAGTGTGTGAGAAATCAGGGGCCCCAGTCAGCCTTTCCCGGGCCTTGCCCAGCCAAGGGGAGCGGGTAGCTGGAGACGCTCTGGCTAATGTGGGGAGGAAGGGAAGAGTGTGCTGAACTGTTCCAACCTCCCCACGTCTGTGGCTGCCAGATGTGGGGCCTGGTCAGGGCTCACTCCTGCTCTCTTCTCTAAGCCCTGCCCATCCAGATGCCCCTGATGACCAGGGTCAGGGAGAAAAGATAGACCCCTGCGCCACAGAAGGGACAGCAACAGTGCCACCTTTCATCTCCAACCCAGTTACTATCTTCCCCATGGGGGAAGCTGGTCTGAGCATTTGTTCTTCCCTGAAATGTTTGTTGAGATCAACATGCAGGCGGGCTCAGGGGGGAACCATGTAATGGAACATTGTTTTCCAAGTTCTGAGCTGTCTCCCAGGATTCCAGAAGGCCAACCGTGGCTGCCTGCCCAGCAAGAGCCCCGTGCAGATCTCCACAGCATTGTCAGGATTCTCCCCATCAGTATCCACCCTCTCCTCAGCTGGTGGACACACATAACTCTCTTCTGACCAGGAAGAAATATGTCATGGCAGGAAGAACCCTGAACTTGGAAACAGGAATCCCAGGGTTTTGTCCGCCTCGGCCACCAATTCATGTGTTTAATAAATCCTCGTGTTTAAAATAGGGATGAAAAATATCTGTTGTGCTTGCCTCATGGACTCAAATGAACCAAAGAGGGCAAAGTCATTTTGAACAAGGGATTAAAAGTCACAAGCATGAAACACCTATGTTGTGCCAAGTGTCCTCTGCAGCATGGGCATACCAAAAGAGATAGCTGTTGTTGACTCCTTATTACAGAAGAGATTAAATAACATGCTCCGGGTCTCACAGCCGGATGGTGAGGCCAGATCATCTGGGTCTTGCTGCATCCACATCACTTGGGAGCTTCAAGAAATGCAAACTCCAAGACTCCATGTCCAACGTAGGAATCAGAGCCTGCATTTTAACAAGATCTCCAGCTACCTGCTGGACACAATGTTGTTTTTTTTCCCCTGAGTGTTCCCATGCAAGCCCCAGTATGAAGTGCTATGAGTAGCATAATAATATTGTCGTTATTCCAGGGGCAAATTCTCCCTCCAGGAGAAGTTTTTGAAATGCTCTGGCTCTTGTTTCTTGGGATCACATTCTTCCCTCTGTGGTAATTTCTCAGAAAGTTAGAAGCCCCGGGCCCCTTTGGGCTTCCCTGCAGGACACGTTTGGACAGCCAGATAGTCACCCTCTGCCCCGGCCTGCCTTGGCCTGCAGCCAGTTCTCCTTCCCCAGAGATGAGGCAGAAGTCCTGCCTCCTGCCTCCTTAGTTAGTTAGTTCCTTCATTTGTTAGTTCGGGGACTTTGAAGAGTTCTCTAGTTGGGAAGGCTGTTGAGAGTTCCTGGGGCCCAGGAAGGCTTTGAAGCCTTTGCCCTCTGTGGTTAACGCTGCCGGCCCCCCACAGGGTATGATTGGACGCTGCCCCTCCTTGCTGGGCACAGAAGCCACTCCTGCCGGGTGCCCCCCGTAAGTGACTTGATCTCTGGGCTGGCACGTGGTGAGCTGTCAGAGCTGCAGCTGCCTTGGCTGTGCACACCCGCCCCCCAGGAGCCCTCCCGACGTTTAGTTCTGTGACAGGCTTGGAGCCAAAATTAACGGAGCCTCCTGTGGGCCCTCAAAGCTCTCCACCCACTGCTCTGGCTCACTGTCACTCAGTAGAGAGGCGGCAAGGAGCAGGCCCTGGCCCGTTCCTGCCCAACACCCTCCTGCTCCAAGAGAACAGCATCTCCCCCAGAAAGAAGCCCAGAGCAGGGAGGGAAACCTTCCCCTGGGTGTTCATGCAGGGTGAGCCCAGTACAGAAAACAACAGCTGTGGAGCACTGCAGACACAAACACTGGGTAAGCGCTGGGTCACCTGAGCCACCTCCCACCCCAGGCTGGCTTCCCAGGGGGCTAGGCCAGGTAGGCCAGCTCAGAGAGTGTCCGGTGGTAGTGTAACCCACCAGCCCAAGTCCTGGAGTTGGACACACTGGGGTTCAAGTTCAGGCTTTAATAGTTAACTGTATGGCTTTGGGCAAGGTAGTCACCCTCTCTGAGCCTCAGTTTTCTTATCTGTAAAATGGAGGTAATAACGCACAATAGTATCCGCCTTATATAATGAGGACTTAACAAATATTAAGAGTTTAGCAGATGCTCATCTGCTAAATGTTAAGAGTTTAACAGATGCTCAAACAGTAGTAAGCACTTAATGAACTATAGCCAACATGATTGTTTTGTAGGCCTGTATTAGTTAGCTTTCTGTCACTATTAACAAGTACCTGAGACAGTCAACTTATAAAGAGAAAAGGGTTGTTGTGGTTCATAGTGTTAGAAGTTGCTGTCCATGGTTGTTGGCACATTGCTTTTGGGCCTATGGTGAGGTAGCACCTTCTGACAGGAGTGTGTGATAGAGCAAAGCCTCTTCCCTCGTGGCCAGGAAGTAAAACTAAAGAGAAACAAGAATGGGTTGGGGTCCCAATATCCCCTTCACTCCTTCAAAGGCATACCCCAATGACCAGAAGAACTCCCACTGGGCCCCACCTCTTAAAGTCTCTACCACCAAGCTGAGGCTTGAGTCTTGAACACATGGGCCACTGGGGAGCATTCCAGATCTAAACTAGAGCAAGGCCTGGCCCTGCTTCTGAGCACAGAAGTTAAAAAGGACTGTAAGAATAAAGAAAAAGGCTATAAGCAGGAGTCAATGAATTTGGTTGCTCATGCAACAGCCCCTGTTCTGAGAACCTACTGTGTGCAGAGCGTCTTAGTCCATTTAAGCTGCCGTGACAAAAATACCACAAACCACATGGTTTATACATAGCAGAAATTTGTTTCTCACAGTCTGGAGGCTGGGAAGTCCAAGATCAAAGCACCAGCAGATTCCATGTCTGGTGAGAGTTCACTTTCAGGTTCACTGATGGCACCTTCTCACTGTGTCCTTGCCTGGAGGAAGAGGCAAACCAAAGCCCTCATGACTTAATCACCACCCAAGGGCCTCACCTCCTCCTGCTGTCACCTTGGGGGTTAGGATTCATTGTATGAACCTGGGAGGGGCACATCCATAGTCCACAGCACAAGGTGTTGGGGAGTCGAGGTGTACGCTGAGGCCCCAGCTCACAGAGGGAGGGGAGCTGCTGCACCACATCTGTAGACTACAGAGGATAAGTGCAGTGGGGTGGGGGAGATGAGCGGGGGGTCACACTCACACAAGCCTGAGGGGCCCTCGGCATAGGTATCGGGGGGGGGGGGAATTGGCATCAGAACAGAGTCTAAGATGAGTTAATGAAGCCAAGAGGGGCTGGCGGGGCAAGGGGAGGAGCAGGGCGTCATAGGAAGGGCTGAGCATGCTCGGCATTCTTGGGGATCTGCAAGTGGTCCTCATGTCTGGCACTCAAGGAGGGGTTGGGGCTTGGGGCAGGGTCAGGAAACCCAGGACCTTGTGTGTATGCCCAGAGCACCGGGTGCACAGTGGGTCTCAGCAAATACTGAATGAAAGGATAACACTAAGCTCAAGGATTTTAAGCCAGGGAGTCGCGTGGTCAGGTTTTCCATTCAGAAAGCTCACTCTGGGTGGTAGAGAGAGGATGTCCAGAGGCACCAGCCCAGAGGCCGGCCGACATGACACAGTGGTCCAGGGGAAGGTGGACAGGGAGGGTGCAGGGACATGGTGAGCAGGGTGCTGACGTCCCCAGGCTGCCAGGCCCATGCAGGAGTAGCCATCATAGAGGAATGGAGAGGTGGGATCACCAGGGTAGAACAAGACTGGCTAAGACACAGTGCAGAGATGTGGAAGAACAGCCCAAGGGGGTGGCAGGTCTGCTGGATGAGGAAGCAAAGAGGAAGGTTCCAGGCCCTGTCCACAGGCACCCAGGCTGGGAAAGGAAAAGTAGCCTAGCTATTATCCATGCTGCAGAACAAAAGACCACGTCCAGAGCCATGCAGGCAGCTGGGGACAACGCTGATGCTAGGCTCAGTGTTTGCTGATTAAAAACGTCACAAGGTCTCACTACATGGTTCTAGCTCCCTGGAGGAGACCCCCCTGAGCAAATGTGTGCTGGCAAAACCCTCTCTGAGGTCACACATTGGTTGGCACTCAGTGAAGAGGCACCAAGGAGAAGATAAAGATGGTGGGGATGGAGATGGACCTCCTTGTCATCTGCAATTCCCCTGCAGGGTGAACGTCTTGTGTGAATTCAAAATCAAAACTCATCCAGTGGTGCAACGTCACATTTCAGCTTCCAGCCTTCCAGCGGAGGACTTTTGCCTCCTAACAGCTCCCTGGAGTCCCCCTGCCTTTCAAGAGGTCCCGGATTTCCTCCATAATGATCCCCAGGACATCCTCCTGTTCCCAGGAGACAGCGGGGACTGGGAGTCTCTGGGTACTGCCAGCCCCTCCTCCGTGCTTGCAACCGCGGAGGCATCCTGCAAGAAGGGATTCTGCGCCCTTTCCACACGACCAGGGACCAGCACAGGCACTGTTCACAGATAAGCACCTGTGGGCAGAAAGAAGGCCCAGGTACCCCAGCAGGTGGTCAGAAAAATAGTAACAAATAGGAGAGGATGAGACCCTGCATAGGACATGACAGGAGGGGAAGAACTTCCAGACAGAGGGTGATGAGCTTGCCCTCCCTGCTCCCTGGTCCCTCTTCCCACTCTCCCAGGTCCCTTCCAGGCCACTGACCCCTTATGCTTCTGGTCTAGGAACCCAGGTTCATCTAGGTACAAATTTAGGCCAGGGAGGATGAGGTCTGCCTTGAAGACATCCCAAGGTCTTAGGCCCTCTGTCAGAAACATCAGAGACTACCCACTTCCAGAGAGTGAGGTCAGAAGGGGATAGACTATTCCAACCCACCCAATACCCCTTGTCCATTCATTCATTCACTCATTTAACACATTCTAAGCACCTACTGTGTACCTGGCATCAGACCGGCCTCTGGGAATATAAGTAAAACAGGCAGGGTTCCTGCCCCGGGAAGCTTCCAGTGGGCATCACTGCACACCAGCCTTCAGGAGTTCACCCCAGGGGGACACGAGCTCGTGAGATGTGACTTTCCACCAGCACAATCCCAGTGGACCATGCTCACAAGACACGAAAGCCTCTACATCCTGAGAGGAAAGGGTTCCTTCAACCTCCCTCTCCACTCTTTTCTCCCAGTACCCTTTGTTCCTCTTCACTGCATTTTAAAACGTTGTCCTGCTCTTTTCAGTTGCAATGGCAGTCCTCTTTTTCCAGAAACTTCCACTGAGGACAGGGGACTAGGGGCTGGGGGGGGGGGGGCACTGCTCCACCACTTTGATTACGACCATGGGGCAGCACTCCACCTAACCCAGCCTTCTTTTCTCCATGGGGACAATGACCCCTAAACTACCATGTGCTGCACAGGGTTGTGAGGACCTCAAAAGATACCAAGCAAAGCAGTACCACAATGGCTGTCATTCACTGAGTGCTCGCTGCATTCCAAGCCCCGGGCGGGCAGAGGGCTTTACAGCCGATATCTCAGAGAATTCTCCCCTGGGCTTGGAAAGGCTGACCAAGTGCCCACATTCCCATGGGTCAAAAGTAGCAAGCTTCACATTTGAACCCAGGTTCATTCCAAAGTCCAAAGTCCAAATACCGTCCAGCACTGCTGTCACCAAAAACACTCCACAGAATTGGAAAGGGGCTCGCAGGGGCGCACAGTGAGGATTCTTCTCAGAATGCAGAGTCCTGTGTGGAAAGTGCTTCAGGCCATCAGTCCCAAAGCCGGATGCCCCTTCCCTCACCTGGCTCTGGGTGGGGGCTTCTCCTCCCGGCCCCGCCCCTTCACACCCCATTCCCTCTACTGGAGGCGGTGGGGCGCCCAGGACAGCCCACTGTTGTTGTGAGATTCGTTTACTCTAATAAAAGTTGAATCTCCTTGGCTCCATTTCCATCCACAAACCATCAATATTTCAGGACTATTGCTCAGCCCTGGGTGGCAGAAATGGCCCCCTCCGTGTCTGAGCAGCGGCTTCCAGTTAAAAGTTCACCACAGAAAATTTGATGCCTAATAAATTGGAGCCTTCCCTGCTTTAAATCATTTTTAAACCACGATTGCCTCACAAAATATAATTATTACAAACTGGTCATTTGTAACAGAGAAATCTCATTAAAACGATTCCATGCTGGAAAGGCAGGTGGGAGGGGTAGGCGAGGGGGCCGCAGCGGCGGGGGCTGAAGGAGCGGGAGGTCTGGGGAGGGCTTGGAGAGGGCTGGGGGATGCTCTTAATTACAGATTGATTATTTCTGGTGATTGAGCATGGAATATAATCAACTCAACATTTCCAGGCTGGAGCAGAAGGGGTAGGGACAGGCAGGGTGACAAGGATTGAGGAGTATTCTAGACGCTTCTATTCTGAGCTAAGCAACTGGTTCAGGGATGGGTCGGAGGGGCGTGAGCCAGGTGGCAGCAGACTCCCCCATCTGACTTCTGGCAGGTCCCTGGCCCTGGGAGGTGTCACTAAGGCGGTGGAGCTGCCTGTCATAGCCACAAAGGATAGAGGCTACACTACTGGTAGGAGGGCTGAGGCCAGCGAGCAGGGAGGCAGGAGGCTGGACTTGGGGTCAAAGGGCCTGGGGTTAATCCCAGTTCTGCTTCTCTGGAGCTGGTCCTGCAGGGAATTGATTCTCCTAAATCACCCAAGCCACAGTTCCCCAGTGACTGAAAGGGGCATCATCTCGCCCCATGGGCCTGCAGGGAACCTCTCCCCAGACAGCATATATGTACATTACTTTACTTGGCTCAGGGGAAACTCTGGGAATCTGACAAAGATTTCCTGGCAAAGATTGTGAGAGGTAGAAAGCAGCTGCAGGGCCAAACAGTGGACCCTATTTCTAAGAGGATGTTAAAACCAAGGCACACACGGCACACTGTGGTGCATGCCTGTCAGCCCAGGTCCTCAGGATGCTGAGGCAGGAGGATCTTAAGTTTGAGGCCAGCCTAGGCAACTTATCCAGACCCTGTCTCAAAGTAAAATAAAAAGGACTGGGGATGTAGATCAGTGGTAGAGCACCCTACGTTCAATTCCCAGTACCCAATCAATCAATCAATAAACAAACAAGACATGCTTCTCTTCCAGGGAAGGTGTCAGGGTCCTGGGGGTTCTTCTTCTACAGAGGAGGAAGGAGGGTCTGTCCACAGAGAGGCACCTGTGCTGGCTGTGTGGCCACTGCTGGGCTCTGGGTGTGACCATGTAGTCAGTCAGCATCTTGGGGTTGGTTGGTTGGTTTCTTTTCTTTTCTTTTCTTTTTTGGTGCTGGGGATTAAACCCAAGGTCTTGTGCCTGAGGCAAGTGCTCTACCAACTGAGCTATATCCCCAGCCTCTTTGTTGTTTTGTGGTGGGAATTGAACCCAGGGCCTCGCATAGGCTAAGCAAGTGCTCTACCACGGAGCTCTGCCTGCCATCCCATCTTGGGGTTTTCATCCTCTTCTGTCCCCTCTCCTAGGCACTCGGTAGGAGTCAGGAAAGTCACAGGCCCATCTCCTCTGTGCGTCTGGGAGGCTGCAGAGGAGGCCTGCTTGGGAAGATGGGGGAGGCTCCGAGCCTCCTAGTCCTGGTCCTCAGCTCCAAGCCTGTGGAGACCCATGCCTCGCGCTCTCCCCTTCCTGCCTCCAGCCTCTGCCTTCCAGCCTCATTCTGAGGTGACACCCAGCACAGTCCAGAGTGCCTCCCATCAGCCTCCAACACAGGCTCGGATTAGCACTCTGAGCTCATAACCAGGAAAGTCCTCACTCCACACAGCCCTCAGGAACCCCGGTGGAAGCAGTTCACTGGCTCCTGCATTGTGGTGGGAGCCTCAGCCCTCCTTGGAGGGTCCTTAGGAAAGGTGAAAGCCATTCCCAGGGGACAGCGGCCTCCCAGCTCCAGGACCAGGCCACAGACTATCAACCCAGCTTTCTGTGAGGCCAAAGAACAGGGACAGGGGCGTGTGGTTATTGATGTGAGCACAGGTGTACAGAGGGCTCCCGTGCATGCCCTCCATCTTCCAGAAGCAGCCTAAGGACAGGGACACAGTTGCTCCCTTTCCCTCTGTCCCTGACCTACACCTGGAAAGACCTACACAGCGGGGCACAGATCTCCCCAGACACCCTCACACCAGACATTCCACCATATACTGGGTTTGAGACCATCCTTTCTAACTGTGTGGCCTTGAGTAGGTCACTTAACCTCTCTGGGGCTCAGCTTCCTTCTGCCTACTTCAGGAGGACAAAAGTTTGGCATGATGGGCTTATCAGGAGTATGTCCATTGTGATCCTTAGTACTGACTGGCCCAGGTCATGGTGGGGGGACTACAGGGTGGTAGAGAGGGCACCTTCCTTGTTAGAGCTCTGCCCTCTGATTTCTTTGGTCTCCCCTGCCTGACCCCTGGAGAAGGAGGAGGCGTCCAGGCCACGCTTGCTCCAGGGTCTCCACATCCCACATGTTTCATATTCCTCTGGGATTGGCCGGCCAGCACAGCCCCCCGCAGTCTGGACAGGTTCGGGGTGGGAGCCATGGGTGGGTGGACACCAGGAGCCCACAGTAGTGACACCTGTGAGCCTGTTCAAGAGGCCGTGGGTGGCTGGGTAAGCAGAGGCCTCCCTGCTCTGAAATAGCTCTGCAGCTCTGTGGGGGGGTGGGGGTGGGGGACAGACCAGTCCACGCAGCCGGGAGTGGGAGCCGCCTGAGGGTTGCCAGGGAAACCATGGCTGCAGGAGCCCCCAGCCATTTGCCTCTTCACCATGGAGACAGTGAGCTGTGGGCAGCAAGGGTAGCGGAACAGGTGGCCCCCACCACAGGCTTCAGGAGACCACAGCGCAGCCTTGGCCCATCACTGGGGGCAGGAGCGGCCCTGGGATCAATTTTCCAATTACAAGACCATGTTCAAATGTCGATTCCTTCTCTCCTGCTTGTGAGCTCCCCCTGCCCATCTCGTCAGTCCATCCCCCTCCTCTCTCCTGTTCCTGGCTAGCATCTCATGTTAGCGCAACTCTGGTCTTTGAAGAATGAAATTTGGCAGCAGTCGAGTGCCTGATATGACCTCATCCTGTCTGGTGTTTTCGGGAAAAGTCGCCTCCTGAAAGGGAGGTAGGGGTGCGTAGGGTGAGAGGCCTGGTAACCCAAACCCGGGTGCCTGTGGGCGTCCTGCCCAGCGCAGGGATGTCCCGGATGTTGGGTGTGGGACTCTTCTTCTTGCACCAACCCCAGCCCAGCTCATTACCGTCTCTAAGGAAGACCTTCAGCTGGGCCAGCTGGCAGGTGCCCAAAAACTCTTCAAACTTTTCTCACGGCACCAACACTTCCCTTCTAGTGCTCTTGGGGTACAGGGAAGTGGCTGGTGAGAGGTGGGCCGGGGACCCACAGGAGTGGACCACTTATCCCCAGTGCCCAGGACGAATGGCTGCCTCTAGGAAGGAACGTGCCTCCCAGGTCCCCATTCCAAGGCCCACCAACCCTTTCTCACTGCAACCTAAGTCCCTGCTCTGGACATCTGGGCTCACAAGAGGGGAGAGGTTCTCAGCAGCTCTCCAAAAAGCACACCCCATGCCTGCCTCACTGGGAGAAAAAGCCCCTTTCCATCTTTTCATCCCTGCCCCTTACACTCATCTGCTCCCCAGGCTCTAAGACTTCCTCAGTTTAGAAGTGTTAAGTTTTACTTGTTAATATTGATCAGAGTCATTGGCAATCTCTCCAGATAAACAGAGGACTAAGAGATTTAGACCCATAAAACTCACCGATTTGTAGGGAATGGTCCATGCCCCACCTACCTCCTCCTACATCACTGCCCTACCCCTCCACTGCGCTCCTCACCACAGGGACATGACCGTGCCTCTTGACCCCTCCTGCTTGGGTACCAGGTGGTCAACTAAAATGACCTACCCACTTGCCTGTCCCACCCACCCTGGCCATCTGTCTATCTGCCCATCTGCCCGACTCTCAGATATATCTCTTGCCTGTTTGATGTTCAAGCCCTTGGTTGTGACAATCATATCTGATCATTAATAATGCAATAATGGAATAGTGACTGGAGAGACACTTGGATAATCAGCTAGCACAGGCTCATTAGTGGCACAGAACAATCACAGCGATGTAATAACAGATCCCAGGAAATTTCAATTAAACCTGGAACTTTGTTAGGGTTTCATTTTATTTTCAGCAAGGCAAAGGACAGTGTAATTGCAATCAACTAAAGCCAATGCAAATCTCTTCCAAAAGAGACCCCTTCCCCTGGGTATGTGAGGGAATTAAGCCTCGCTCTTCCTTAGCTCCTGCCCATCTTAATTCTGAGCTGCTTAATGAACTCCTTCTCTGCCCTGAAGAATGTTCCAACTGAGTCTCTGGCTTCACTTAACAACGGGATCATTCTGGCTTCGGGCTGTATGATAAAGAAGACGATGCTAAGAATTTGCATTTAGTGGGAGCTCAACATGTGCCTGGCACTGTGCTAACTGCTTTATGGGGGGTTTTATCATTTAAACCTTACTATAGCTTATTGAGGTTCTGATTAATATTATCATCATTTTACCAGTGAGTTCCCTGAGTCTCAAAGAAGGTAAGAAACATGCTCTGGGTAACGTATTTCTAAATATTAGTGGTGCCGCCAGAATGCAAAGCCAGACTCGCCTAAGTCCAAAGCCCATGGTGGCTTCTCCACTCTCTTTCTTATCTCTCTTTCTCCCTCCTCCTTTTCTGTTTTTCCTCCTTCTTCTTTTCTTTCTTTCTCCCCCCTCCCTCTGGATTAGGCATCAGGCCAGATTTGAAAATGCTCAAGGAGAGGGGGCAACCCAAATACTATAGAGCACAGGCCTCTCCTATCAGGTCCTTGGTCTCCAGCAGCCTAGAGTGAGCAGCTGGAAAAGTTTGTTTGTTTGTTTGTTTTTTCTTTTTTAAAATAGCTTCCCTGAATCCTGCCTCCAAATAAAACCACCTAATCAGAATCTCTGGGAATGGAGCCCAAGCACTGTATTTTTTCAAGGCTCTTTAGGTTAATTGAAAGCCCACCGTCTTGTCCATTTGGAGTAATGGGGTTGCCTGCAGGTTAAACTCACAGGCTTTGAGGCTGGCTCTGGCTTAAGATTTGTGCCATTCATGGCAAAGTATTAACCTATCTCAGCTCCAGTTTCTTCATCTGTCAACCAGGGACCCTCGAAGGACCATGTGAGATGGTTGTCTACAAAGTGCTCAGCTGAGTCACATGGAAAAATTGGCTCTCAGGAAAACTGCCTTAGTTGTTTTTTTAATTCTTAAGTAGAAATTCTAGTTTTGGATCGGGACAGACCCGGACTCCAATACTAGATCTGGACTTCACTGTGTATATAACCTTGAGTTTGACTTCTCTGAGCCTTGTGTTCTCATTGGTAAAGAGAGTGCTAATAGTGGCCTCTCACACAAGGATACGAAAACAAGGTCCCTGATGCTTCCAACTCCAACTACAGCCTGGATCTGAGCCTGGAGGCAACGTGCCCGGCCAGCACAGGGTGAGCCCAGACTGAAGGGTCAGGTCCAGAGTGCCCATGCTCCCGCAGACTCTGTCCCACACCCAGCCCGGAGGAGCCCTTCCCGGGGGCTCTAGCCTTTCAATAATCAATTTCCTCATCCCGAGCTCCACTGCACCAAAAGGACAGGACCCATCTTCCACTGCTAGATCCAAGCTGGTCACCCAGGGTGGACAACATTGCCACTGACCATGACAAGGGCCATGTGCCAATCAGAGAGAAGGAAGCAGCCTCCCCGGATGAGATCAGAGTAGAGGGCTGTGGAGGGAGGGAGGGAGGGAGGTGGCGAGAGGAGAGGAGAAGAGAGAACATGTCCCCTCCCTTCTCCCTTTCTCCACCCTCATCCCTCCCAGCTCATCTATGCCCTCACCAGGTCCCTGTAACTCTTCAAGGGACGGCTGTGGCACAGAGACCAGAAACTGTTGGAATTCTGTTCCTACCCTTGCCAGGTGAACTGCCCACCAAGCCAGGACACCTTCATCACCTCCCACTTGGGGACATGCAGAAGCCCATATCTTCAGGACATTGATGATGTAATTAATATCTGGGTTCAGGTCAGCATAGCCCGGAAGACCCTTTTTTGGTGATTAGAGAAGGGACAGATGATTCCTGACCCAAGAAGACTCATATTAGAGCAAATGAATAAGATTTGCCGCTGACCTCAGAAGGCACCCCACCCTGCCAGGCCCTGGAGCCTGGAAGATGCCCCCTCCCAACTCTGCGCCTCCCTCACCTGGTGTTCTGGGCAAGAAGTCGGCCAGTCCTCAGTCCACTCTGTAGCACCCCACGTACCATGCAAACGAGAGTCTGTTTGAAGCGAAAATCCCTCAGCAATTACCTGTAGAAACAGGATAGAGAGTGCTGGGAACAGAAAAAGGAATTTATTTATTTGTTCTCTGTGCTTTGAGTTAGTTTTTAAATTGTCCTCCTATAGATAAAGGCATCTCTCCAACCGCTTAGCCCCAGATCGTGGCAGCTAATCTGCATCCAGTGGATCAAAATAGCCTTCAAACCAGATGGAGACCCAGAGCACACTAGGAAACCAGAACCGGTACTCAGAGTGGGGATTTAAGAGTCACGTGAAGCCTTCTTGGGATTTTCTGGGGCAAGGGGGTGGGCAGGGATTTCCAGGACCAGGAAGATGCTGGAGGGAGGAGAGAAGCAGTGAAGGAAGGGAAACAAGAGCTCTCGGGCACTCCCCTGTCATTTTCTTCTAAACTCGAGTGGGAGCAATTTTTCAGGGGGTCAAGGTGTCGGTGTATCCGTGGCGCACAGGGTATAGCAGGAGAATGTGGGCTCCGTATGTTTCCCAGAGACGAACGAGATTGGGGAAGAGGCATAGGCTCTGCAGCCAGACCTGGTGACGTGCTACCAGCAGAATTGTGTATGACATCATTTGCTCCCTTGAGCATCCACTTCCTGGTCTGTAAACTGAGACTACACTATTTCTCTCTTAGGGTTTGGGTGAGGATTCAATTAAAGAATGTGAAACATCCAAGTCCATGTCTGGCACTTTAGGAGCTGATCAAATGTTAGTTCCCAGTCCCCCCACCCATTCTCTGGAGCCCATCTTTGGGAAGGGTTTTGGGGGGGGAGATGTAGAACTTTTTGCCTGGTGTAGGAGAAGGGGTTCCATGTGGGTCCCTGCAGTCTTGACACAAACTTCAGTCTCCTCTCTGGACCTGCCTGTCCATCCCTGGACTCCAGGGTGACTTTCAAGTCAACAGATGGGCTGCTGTTTCCAGAGGCAGGTCCTACTGAGGGCAGGGCCGTGTCTGTTTGCTTACCTCTGTATGCCCAGGGCCAAGCACAGTGCTGGGCACACAGCGGGCACTCAGCAAGCACGCCGATGGAGGGGCTGAGTGAATGAGCCATTGCATCAGCCCCTCCTTGTGACGGGAAGAGGATGACAGGGTGCAGGCCCGAGCGCTGGCAGCGGCCAACGAAGGAGCTTTGGAACAAGGGCAGTGACTATTATGCTGCCTACAGGAACTTTGCAAAGTGTTCCCATCTGGCAACTCCCCCAGCCCCAGACCTGAGTCCCTGGCTTAGGTGACACTCAGAAAGAAGCACCAGCCAGCCTGCCCTGTCTCAGGCTGTTTCCTCGGCGTTCCTCTGATCCCCAGTACTCCAGGACCCCCATGGTCAGAGGCACCCAACACACATGGGGCAGCACCCTGGGGGTGGGAGGACCCCGTTAGCACCTGCATCCTTAGCTTGTTTCCAGAGACCCTCTTGCCCCTGGCCCTTGGAGAGTTGACCCTTCAATCCTCCCAGTCCTCAAAACGAGGGAGGAGCCCCAGGCCTTGTGTCCCTTGGACATCCTCCCATTCAAGTGCTCACACTTCATGTGAGTTGGGGGCAAAGGGAGAATGAGTAGGAAGGGGAGGCAGGTGGAGTTCAGGAGAGAAAGTGTGGGGTGGGGCTGAGGGGCCTAGAGGACAGCCCCATCCTCCCCCTGCCTTGCCATGACTCACTGGCCTGTGGACACGGGGGCAACCCCATCCAGGTGCTCCCTGTCCAACCCCAAGTGCCGGAGCAGGCAAAGGCAAGGGAAGTCGGTAAAGCCAAGAGCCCTGACGGCAGGCCTTGCTTCAACTTTGTACTTCGGAGTCTAAATTGTCTAAAATTTCTCCAATGACTCACTTTGAAAAGCAAGAACCAAAAGTTAGGGGAAATGCATTAGTTGAAATACTCTGCCTCTAGCAAACTCGGTCTCTGAATTGGGCATATTGGGAATGATTCTGATGCTGCGGGGCCTGGTGTCCAGCCTGGAGGTGTCTGTTTGGGCCTGCTCTCCCCTTGAGCAGGAGCTCCTTGTGGGCTGGAATAGAGCCATCAGAAGTTCTGACCTCGTGTGCCCCGCACAAGGCCTGAGAGGTGTTTGGTGGAGGGCAGGCGGGACAATGGCAGGAAGTGCAGGTGGGGGCAGGCACTGGATCCCTGGACAGGGTTCCTGCTGGTCCCGGGGACCCTGGAGCCCAGTTCCCACCCTTGCAGCCAGAGCAGAGGAAGGGACTCCAAGACATCCCACCCGAGCCTTGCCCTTCTCACCCACCCTGCCCCATCCAGAGCCCCCTCTCCTACACAGCCCAACGCTCCTCACAGCAGCCTGCCCTCCAGGCCCTGGCCTGGCGTCCTGCTCACACGTTTACCCCTCCCGCTGTCCCCTGGGACAGTCAGGACTTAATGAACTGCTGAGTTGCCGAGGTAGCCTTTGATCCCAGCAGTTCAGTGGAAGAAATCAATACCATTAATGGAGAAAATCTCGGTTGTGATGTGGAGATTGGGTTGGGCCTTGTGGCCACGTGACTGCCTGCCCACCTGCTGGAAACGGAAGAGAGGGTACAGTAGGAATCGGGGCCTGTCTCCCAGGACCGAGCCCTGCCTCTAGAGCTGGGAAGGGCAGTCAGAACCTTAGGACAATTCTAGACCCGGGCTGGGCCAGGGTCGGAGGTCAGAGAAGAGTCTGAACAGGCAGGAAATGCTAGAAAGGAGGGCAGCTGGCACGATTGATGGTGAGCTGGGGAGAGGAGAGAGGACAGAGAGAAGAAGATGGGGAGAGGCTGGTGGGTAGCAAAGGAAGAATTAGTGAGCTGCAGCTTGGCAGTTGGCCGCAGTAGATTCCATGTGACCAGCAATGATCCCTGGAAGCCAGCTTAAAGCAGGGCAAGATGGGGTCAACTGGGATGGAAATAAGTAGGCACCAGAGCCCCAGGCCCTGAAAGAAGAGAACAATAACAGTGTACACCCAATGCGGTCCTGTCTCACCCGCCCCACCCAGCCCCAGGTTTGCCACGCCCTCTGCCCCTCGGCAGGCCCCAGGACAGGCCCTGCTGTCATCCGTGGGCATCCTCCATCATTGGTCACAGTCCCAGCCAGGAACACCGAGGTGGAGCCCCCCCTGGTGCACTTCACAGGCCCGGCCAGCTCTCACACCTGGAGAGGTGAGGGAGCGCTCCGTGAGGCACACCCTGTCGCAGCCACCTGAACAACAAGTCTGAGTACACAGGTGATCTGCTCCCTCCATTGTCTCCTCCCACCCCATCCCCAGCAGGGCCCCTGCTAACAGGCAGGCGCCACTGTCCCTGTGGGGGAGCGGCAGGGGCAGGTGTCCTGAGGCCTGGAGCCAGAGAACTGTTTTCTCTGAGAGGGGGCAGGACGGGGATCTGACGTCAGGACAGGGTGCCAGCCAAGGGGGTGCATGCCAGTGGGACTTAGTGGAGCAAGTCCCAGCAAGGCCATTTGCTCCAGCAGCCTCATCTCCTCCCCAGCTCTGAACCAGGCTGGAGCTCCCTTGGGATCTCCCGCCAAGTCACCCTGCCCCTGCTAGGGACCTTGGTATCCCAAGAGTTGATTCTCCTGGCAAACTCTCCACCTCTGATGGCCCTCAGCGTCTGTGGGCTCCCGTGACCTCAGCTGGAGCTATGGCCAGAGAATCTGTGTTTCCAATCTTGCAGTGAGAAGGCAGAGGGCTTTTGAAGGTTCTGGTTTCCCGTCTTTCGGGATGAGTGACGCTAACCCTGGAATAAGAGCCACTTCTTGCACACCCTCATTTCGTAAGCGGAGGGGGTCACACACCCAACGGCACACAGCTGGTGGGGACAGAGCCAGACCCAGGAAGGAGTACATGTCTCCAGTTTCCCTCCCACTGAAGACCCCTCTTCCGCACTATCACTCAGGGTCCTGGGATGGGCTCTGCAAGGGCTGCGGGGCTAAGGTGGGCTCTGTGATGCTTCCCAGGAACTGAGACTCTCAGAAGAGTAGGACAGCCCCTGGGGACTGGGGACTGCAGTAAGTCTAGAAGAGGTGGCCGCTGGAGCTCCCATGGCTTTGGCCAAGGCTGCCTAAGTCACACTTTCAACAGTTGTGATTCACCGAGGCCAGAGTGAGAACTGGCCTCAAACCAGGAGACTCAATCAGCTATTTGAGCCTAAACATGGGGCAAGTTATGAACCTCTCCAAGCCTCAGTTTCCTCATCTGAAAAATGGGCATGCTAGATCCACCTCCCAAATTAATTGTGTCTGAACGAAACCCAAGGTTTGTGGCTCTACCCGGGCACCCTCCTCTGTTCTCTTTTCCTCTTTCCTCCTTCCCTCTCCCTTTCTGGATTTCATTTTCCTGAACCGAAAAAAAGAAAGATAAACTGAAGCAGTGTTGATTGTATCTACCACCACCATTTCCGAACTTTAAGTCACTTTGATAATCTCTAGTGACCCAATGGAGCGATCAAACACATTCTGCATAACACCCCTTCACCACACACACACACACACACACACACACACACACAAAGACGCACCAGACATACCAACTCTGCATCAAAAAATAGAATTTCAGCCCTAGGTGACACATGCCCTTTGAATTCAGCATTCATAGGTTTTTCAGAAACAGTTCTGACTTACACCTGTTTGTCATCAAAACGGTGACATTTTTAGAATGAAAGCGTTGCCAGGACAACAGGTATAAACCAGGAATGTCCTGGGAACCCTATGAATACTCATCAGGACCCAGGACCTTCCTAAGTGAAGAAACTTCTGCCCTGGACTCCAGCCTGGGATGGGCACCATCCTTCCTGGAAGAGCCCTGAACAGACCAGGCTCTCCGCCCCCACTCTGGCCTGTCAGCACACAACGCTAGCTTCTTTCTTCACCATCAACTGCTGCCCCAGAATCACCTATTTGCTGCTCTGTGTCTCATACTCACCATGAGCAACTTGGGCATGCCAAACACTGCCTGGCACATAGTAGATGTTCAATAAATGCATGTGGAAAGAAACGCCCACCTAGAAGAGAAAGCTAGGCAGAGAGTAGGGGTTAACACAGCTCCTGGAGGGAGCTGGAGGAAATCAGCTTAGCAGTAAAGAAGAGAGCTGTTCTTTCCACCAGGCAAGTCAGAGCATCTCCAGCCCCTCCCCTCCACCCTCCATGCACACTTCTCTGCAAATGGCACCTGGTGGTTGGCCAGGGAGCTGACATCTTCATGCCTGCAGGTGACAAGTCAAGAGGACAGTGAGTGCTTTGTTGAAAGGCTCTCAGGGTTGGAGACGGTACCCAAAAGAGTGAAGGCAATTCAGAACACCCCCCCAGGAGTGTTCCCCATTTCCCCTCCATGGCTGCCCCGCTCCACCCCAGGTCTGGCATCCAGAGTGGGTCCCCTGTACACTCTAGTCAGCTGCCTGGGTGCTGTCACTTGTCACTTGACAATGGAGAAGGATGTTTCTCTATTTTCTAGCTCAGATGAGCTTTCGAAGACGCGATCTGGCTGCGATATAAATCCATTGAGAAAGCCCTGGAGGGAGCCCCTGCAAAGCCCTAAATTGGACACTAAAAACAGATAAAAGCCGATGGTTTAAAGGCTTTATGTGAGCTCCATTTGGGGGAAGGAATGAAAACAGGGATTTAGTTTGTCCTCTCCCACCAACATACTTTGGGCAGCTGTGGCCTGAGATCTTAAATATTTTGTGTCCCAGTTGCATCCATCTGAGGGGCCCATGAGCCAGTGAGAGAGGGAGGGACCCCAGCTCCAACAGGCCCTACTCCCCAGGCCCCCTCAGCCCCCCCCCCCCACAGCCCTGCTCTGATGGCCACTCGCAGGTCAGGACTAAATAACCAAAGGGAGGGATCCCAGCCCTGCCCAGCCCAGCAGCTGGCCCAGGGAGTACCAGGCCCGGGTGAGTGAGGCGCCAAGCCCTCACCCTGTGTCTCTGCAGCCCCAGGACCTGGTCTCCTCAGGCCCAGCTGGGGGGTGACAGGCCAAGCAGCGAGACATTGCTTCCCGCCTGGCTTTCACCCCTCATGCCTCTGCCTTTCTTGGCCATACCCTGAAGCCAAAGAAAAATGGGAATTTGGGAGAACAGAAAGGTCAGAATGAAAATTCCAGAAGGTTTTAGCCCAAGATGCAGCACACCTGGATGTCTGGAGTGACCAGGGACACAGGGCAATCCTGTAGCCTCTCTTTGGGGTAAATAATGAAAGTGAGACTATTCCAATCAAGAGGATAGGCCGTCACTTTCTCCAAATAGAGCTTCAGTGGTTGGAGGGCTAATGCCACTCCTGTTCAACTCAGTGGTTCTCAATCTACACATTAGAATTTCCCAGGCAGATTTTTAAAATCCCTATGTTCAGACCATGCCCCAGGCTCAGAATTTTAAGGGTGAGACTCAAGCATCCACATTCAAATTGTTTCCACCATTTTCCAGGTGATTCCACTGTGCATTTAATGTTAAACCATTCTTCCAATCCACTAGACCTGCTAATGAACACACGGAGGGTGGGGTCAGGGGCTCTTATCTTTCTCAAATCTCTTACTACCCCTGCCTTAACTCCCACCCTTTGATTTAGACCTGTAGTGAAGAGATGACCATTGATGAAGGTCAAGTTAAGAATCTACCCTTTCCTTCTTACTAGGCAGGGTGAGCCTGACTCAGGTCCGATCTGCATCAAGATCTGCGTGGTATGGAAGCAGCCCACTGGGGCTTGAGTTCATGTCAGATCTGGGAGGGAGGCTGGGAGTCATATAAGCCAACATCTCTCCCATCTTACAGGTGGGGACACAAAGGAGACTGAGGGTAAGATGTCACCCTCACTGAGATGTCAGTGAGCACTTATCTGAGTCCTGGCTTCTGTCCTTTATGCTATAGTGTCTAACTTGGGGATTCCAGATCCTTGAGAATTCTAGCTCTCCCATCAAATGCTGAAGGCCTAGAATAGCAAAACCTTTTGACTTCTGAAAACCCCTCTATGAATGCATTTCCCAGAGAGAAGAGGAGGAATCATAGCACTGTGTTGACCAATACTGTCTGGAAACTTTGTCTTGCCATTTTGAAGCTCCGTGACCTTGAGCCATCTTAACCTTTCTGAATTTCTGTTCTATTTATTTATAAGACAGGAAAATATTAATCATCACACAAGGTTTATAAGTAATACTTTGATGAGGTTGAGCCTGTCAAGTACTATAGCCACACCAACAGCTTAGCAAAAGCTATTCATCCCTCCCTTCCTGCCTCCTAGAATCAAGGAGAGGCTTCCTACCAGCAAGACCATGGCCCTCAGCCTGGAGGCTGCATTGACCTGGATGCAGTGTAGGAATTGGATCCCCAAAACAGCATGGGAGCTTAGGGACCCCACTCTTGCCCCAAGATAATCTCCTGGGTTACAAGAGGAAGCGTGGGTTGAGATCCTTCAAGTTTCATAGCAAGGCTCTCAGGAAGTCACAGCTCTAAGCAGATGGTCCCGAGTTCCTGACTGGCCCTGACCACTCAAGATATGGCATGTTCTTGTCCTAACTGGCCTGGAATTATGGGAAATAATAAGTGTACCACCTGATCACCTACTCTGTGCTGGGGATAAAGGAGGGACCAGACACACACAGTCCCTGCTCTCCTGGAAATTCCAGGTAAAGACAGACATTAGACAAAGGACTTCAGTTCATTGGTGCTCTCATCTGATTTTGTGTCCCCACAACATTCACATATTGAAATCCTGACCCCCAAGTGATAATATCAGGAGGTGGGACCTTTAGGAGCCTCATGAATGGAATTAGTCCCTATAAGAGGCCCTGTTATGGTTTGGATGTGAGGTGTCCCGCAAAAGCTCACATGTGAGACAATGCAAGAAGGTTTGGAAGAGAAATGATTGGGTTATAGCCTTAACCTAATCAGTGGATAGGTCCCTGATGGGATTAACTGAGTGGTAACTGGAGGCAGGTGAGCTGTGGCTGGAGGAAGTGGTTCGTGGAGGTTGTGGCTGTGGGGGATATATTTTGTATCTGGATAGTGGAGACTCTCTCTGCTTTCTGATCATCATGTGAGCTGCTTCCCTCTGCCACACTCTGCCATGATGTTCAGCCCCACCTCGAGCCCCAAGGAATGGGGGGAACCATGCTGTTGAACCATGGACTGAGACCTCTGAAATCACGAACCCCTAAATAACCTTTTCCTCCTCTACAGTTGTCTTTTAGTCACGGCAGTGGAAAAGCTGACTAAGACAGGCCCCGAGATTTGCCTTCCCCTTTCCATCACGTGAGGACACTGTCGGAAGATGCCTCTGTGAACCAGGAAGCAGGCCCCAGCAGACACGGAATTTGCCCACCCTTTGCTCTTGGATTTCCAGTCTCTAGAACAGTGAGAAGTACATTTCTATTGTTCACAAACTCCCCAGTCTGTGGTATTTTGGCATAGCAGCCCCAATGGATAAAATAAAAATTAGTACCTAGAAGTGCAGGTACTACTGTAATGAATACCTGAAAAATGTGGAAGTGGCTTTGGAAGTGGGTAATGGGTAGAGGCTGGAAAGGTTTTGAGGTGCATGCTAGCAAAAGCCTACACTGCTATGGACCTGTTCTAAAAAGGGCAGGAGCGAGGAAGGCTCTGAGGAAGAGGAGAGCCACAGAGAAAATTTCAATTTTCTTAAAGAATATTTAAGTATTCATGAACACAATGTTCAAAGAAATATGGATGGTAAAGGCCATTCTCATAAGGTCTTAGAAATAAGGAATATATTATCAGAAACTGGAAGAAGGGCAATTTTTATTACAGAGTGGCCAAAAACCTTGGCTGAATTGTGTTCATGTTCTAGTGTTTTCTGGAAATGCTTTTTGGCTGAAGAAATTTCTAAGCAAAATATCGAAGGCATGACTTGGCTTCTCTTGAATGCTTGCAGTAAAATGTTTGAAGAGAGAAATGATTTAAAGATAGAATTTTTAATCAAAAGGGAAGTAGGATTTAAAGATTTGGAAAATCCTCAGCCTGTTCATGTTGTAAAAATTGAGAAAGTGTGTCATAGAAAAAACACCAAGTTTTGGTCAAATGGCCAAGTGACCATTTGATAAGGAGATTAGTGTGGATTATCCAGGTGTTATTCATCAAGATAATAGAGGAATGACCTTGAAGGCATGTTGGAGATTATTGGAAGTGCCCCTTCTATCACAGGTCCAGAGTGCCAGGCCTGGGTACAAAATGACTTCAAAGAAGAAGCCACAGACACCTGTGGGGTCTTGGGGTTTGCTGCCTAGAACCACCTCAAGGCTCTGCTCCCACATTCTGGCACAGCCCACCTTGGCCACCCCAGGTTTGGCTTCAACAGGTCCAGGAGTGGTGTGGCCTTGATGGCTGCCCCCCAGGAGGGCACAAACAGTAAACTCTGGTGGCATCCATGCAGTGCCACCTCTGCCAGTGCACAGAGTACATAAGCCATGTGGCTACCAGCACCTAGAGAGTTCCCACAAGCAAACCTAGCGGAGCTGTGGGCGGAGCCCCAGCAGGCCATGCCAGGTGCAGAGAGCTGTGGGCACCAGACTCCACCCCAGAAGAGCTATGCGGCAAAGCTCTGCCCCAGTAAAGTCATGAGGTTAGGACCACCCAGAGCCTTGGGGGCCCAGTCCCTGGCCTGGTATGTCTGGAAGATGAATACTAAGTCAAAGTAAGTCATTCTCAGGACTTAAGATTTACTGCTTGTTCTGCTAGGCTTCAACTCACTTGGAGCCTGTAACTCCTTTCTTCTTCCCTATTTCTCCCTTTTGGAATAGGAATATCCCTTCTACGCCTGTTCCACTATTGAATTTTGGAAGCACATCATGTTTGATTTCACAGGTTCACAGCTGGAGAGCTGCTTACTTCAGGATGAATCCTACCATATCATATTTAGATGATATTTACATGAGACCCTGGATTTCAGACTTTAGAGTTAAAAGGAGAATAAAGTAAGACTTTGAGGGTTAATGAGATGGAATGAATGTATTTGCACATGGGAAGGACATGAATTTGGGGCAGGGGGATCCAGGAATAGAATGCTATGGTCAGAATGTTTGTCTCCAATTCCAAATTTGCATGGATAAAATCCTAACCCGCAAGGCTTAGAAGGCGGGGCATTTGAGCAGGTGATTAGATCCTCAGGATAAAGACAGTGGGGTGAGTGCTACCATTGGGGAGAGAGAAGGCGCTTAAGCACTGACTAAGGGAGACTTGCCCGGACTTGGAGGAGGTCAGAGGAACTCCCTGGAGAAGATGACTACTACTAACTGGAGAACTGAAGAATAGGTAGGACTCATCTATGAGAATTCCAGGGGACAGAATGGTGTTCTTGGCAAAGGGAAGAGCACAGGTGGTAGAGACCACAGTGAAAGAGAACATTGTGTTTTGAAAGATCTGGCAAATTGAGAAGATCTGTTGAGAATTGTTGAGAGAGAGACTGGAGTCGCAAGAGTCAGATCATGACCCTTTTGTTCCTGTGGTTCTCAAATTGGAGTGTGAATCGGAATCACCAAGAAGGCATGTTAAATATGGATGGCTGGAGCCCACTCCAGAATTCTCTAGCTGTGAGAAATAGAAAGTTTGGTGGTCCACTTCCTTAGCCTTAAATGGGATGTAAGATCCAATTGTAGCCATTTTAACTATAGCCCTTTCCTTTGCCCGCCCCAGTTTTTAAATTAGCCAATCGTGTAGATGGTAACCCTGGGCTCCTCTGTCAGGTCAAGGGACAGCCTTAGGGATAAAACTAGGAGAATTGCCTGCTTAGGTGCACTTGCTAGCCAGAAGGGTAGCATGCCCTCCAGCTGAAGTGAAGCTTGCCTTGCCTACACAATTCCAAGCATGCATTTGATTTCTCACTGTAGATTTCTAATATAGCTCTGGTGTGCAGTCTAAGAATTTGCATTTCCAAACAGCTTCCAGGTGATACTGATCAATAGTCCCCAGTACCACTTTGTTCTAGGCTGTGTTAAGTAGTGAAGACCTTAGTCTAAGAGAAAGAAGAGTGAAGCATTTTCAGCACAGGGGGAGACATATGCTTTTCAGAGACCTTGCCTGGCTGCAGTATAAAGAAAAAAAAATGTTGTGGAATGAGTGGGCGCCTGCTGGGAGCTGCTGGGACCCCAATGTGTCTGTGGCTCCCCACTGAAATCACAAGTAGATCTCAGTTTAGAAAACTTTCTGCTCCACTTCAAGAGAGAGTCCTCTCTTGGGAGAAATTTTTCCATAGTCCTCTTGTGTGTTTCTGCATATTGTGCTATTAATTGACTGTTTGGAACGATCTTTTCAAGGATATTTGTATAGCAATCAGCCTTGGGAAATAGAGATAGTGTCTCTTCAAAGCAAAGAGAAAATTAGTTTAGTGTCCAATATAAAGACAATGTTTCCTTCTAGGGCAAAATTTAAGCCAGCTTTCTTCCCTATATAAAAGATTCAGGTTTCCTGAGCTCAGAATTCATCTTTAGTAGCATACCCCGCTGTATCTGTAGGTGTCACCTGACCATCTCCCAGTCATCCTGTAGGAACTGGGGTTTGGGAAACCATGCCTGTGCTGACCCTCTGGCTACTGGTATTGCTGAATATAATGAAGTACTTTGTCTCTGACCCAAGAGTCTCATGTCTTCCACCAGCATCCATGAAACTATGACAGGCTAACCTGTCAGCTTGCGAGTTGGATAAAATATAAGACTCTCCATGATTCTCCACATTCTCCCCATCCTATTGTACCACTCTGCCTCCTTCCGGGGCCTCTCTGGCAGTCCTTCCCCTACACACAAACCACATCAGCCCCACCGATACACTGAAATATTCAGTTGTCACAGGCTCCTCTGTGGAGCTTTGCAGCAGTATTATCTGCATCCAGGCTCCACGTTTCCCTGCAGGTGGACTTTCTCTTAGCCTCCCATCCGCAGGAATCCAGCGCCAGAGGGCAACAGCACAATTTTCATGACCTGCCTTGACCTTGGGTTTTCAAAAATCACTGGGTACTCTGGCATCCATTTTTGAATTTTATCTTCCAAACCACACTTCAGGGGACTAGCAAAGCCCCATCCTACAGACAGGGAGACTGAGGTAGGCAGACATTGAGACTCATTAGCAGGGCAGGACCAACTTCAAATTCTGTGCTCTTTTCACAATGCCATGGTTGTTGCGCGTTTTCATGTTTTAATACCAACCTGAGCTGAGCATGATTAGGTAGATAAGGCTTGACAGAAGAAAGGAAAAACCTATAAAGCAAAAAGAGAAATGGTTGGAAATTACATTAGCATTTATGATTGAGAGCTGCCTGTGTGTCCGTTTCAACATTTCCAGGCACAGCTTGCACCCAAAGCAGGGAACACAGCCACACTTCATATGCGCCTTTAAGTAGGGGTGAGGCCTGGGACCGGGAGGATGTTCCCTTTTAATAGTCCAGGAGAAAGGAGCATGCCTCCCAGGTGGTGGTGGTGGTGGTGGTGGGGAGGCTGCAGGCTCACTCCAGGCAGCCCCGTTGTTTTTGAATTGTAGATTGCCAGGTTTGATTGGAAAGTCAGAAGTCTAGCCAGGCCCCCTGCAGACCTATTTATGTGGAACTGGCCTCCTCTCTGAGAGGAAATAAACATCAGAGACTGACTACCCAACCTGCCTGAAACAGTCCTTCCTGTAGTCAAAGCAGGTGCCACAGTGGAGCTGAAGCTGAATATCTGGGGGACGCCCCCTGCTCCCCACCCCACCAACCCTGTGTGCTGTCTGAATTTCCTTTCCCACTTCCTGCCACATGAAACTTTTAGCATCTGCCTCCGCCCCAGCAGCTCCTGTTAAGTCCCGTCCCTTCTTTCTCCTCTACCACTTCCGTTTCATCTCTAAATGATCTAATATTAATGTTCTCGTCATTACAGTGTTCAGAGGAAAAGAACGAGTTTCGTCCGCAGAGAGAGGGAGTTGAGAAATTAATATAATATTTGTTCAGGATTGATTTCAAGCCGTAATCCTTGCTGCCAGAGAGACCCATCTGTTTAAAACTATCAGACACTAATTACCTAGCTCGTGAACACAATAGCAGGATTGAGGAGTGATGTCCTGATACTCCCCCACACACTTGCAATTTAGCATTGTTATTTATTACAGGGAAAAAAAATCTCTCAGGGAAGACGGATCTCCCATCCTCTTGACTGGCAGAGGCTCCCAGAGGGCTGAGCACAGCAGGGAACAGGCCCCGAATTTCTTGATCAAAGAACCCCAGGAACTGCATTCATCTGGCTATAAAGGTCAAGTCCATTCCAAATTCTTCCCCTCTCCCCTCTCTGACTCAGTGCAGTCTCTCCACCAAAGCTCCTTTTTGGTAAGGCTTAATAAAAAGACCATCAGCCTCTGGGTAAACCAGGGTTCAAAGTGCTGATTCATCCTGGCCTGTTCCCTCGTCTTCATCCTCCTAAGTAACCAGATGCGGCTGCCCAGGCCTGCGAAGTCTATTCCCACCACCGCCCTCACATCCGACTCCCCTCCTTTCCTTTCAAGGCTAGCACGTTATCGATGTCCACCTCTGGTGTCCCTCCCCTTTTAATCAGTATCTGCTCACAGCTATCATGATCCTTGTCACCAAAAGAGATGGAGGAGGAGGGAGAGGAGGAGGAAGGGGAAGAGGAAGGTGGAGGGATGAGAGTGAGGAGGAGGCAGAGGGGAGGAGAAAGGGGAGGAGGAGGCAACTTTAGCAGAGCTGATTTAGTCGTTCACTTGTTCAAAACTCTTCAGTAGCTCCCCTTGGCCACCAACTAATTGGATATTTAACACCCTCCAAGTCCTAGCCTCGAGGCCTTTCCAGCTGTCCTTCTGACTAGTCTTTTCATTCTATAAGTGAATCATCTGGATAAAAATGAACGGCTCTAGTCTCTACATCCCAAATTTGTGGCGGACTGTCTGGCTGCCCGTCTTAGCATTAAGTTCATTCCTACTACATGAAGGGCTGAAACCCCTCCCCGCCCCCACAGGACCTCCCCCTCTCCTCCCAGGTACTACAGTATTTTACTTGGGCCATGCTTTAGGGCAGCTGTCATTTGCCTAATATGTTCACATTGGTCCGAGGAGACTTGAAAGCTCCTTGCAGGTGGTGAGACCCCCGAACAAGGGTATGCTCATTAACAAAAAGTCATGGTTCCTTCTTTGACGAAGAGCATGGCCTGCTGGGAAGACAGACCGTAAGTGAGGGATTAATTCAGCATTTATGACAATACAGACTACTACTGCCAAGGGGCTCAGGATGCTCCTAGGAGGCATACCTAGCCTGAGGTTGGGGACTCTCTCTATGAAGAAGCAACATTTAAGGTAAAGATTATCTAGACAAGGAGAGCAGAACAACATTTTCATTTTTATATTTTATCTGGAAGAAACAGCATTATTAAGAAAACTCAGAAATCATACACAGGGTCTGGAAATCTTCCCTTGGTAGAGTTAGAGTTTCAAGAAGAAAAAAAAGAAAGAAAAAAAAAAAAAAAAAAAAAGCAAAGTGTAGGAATGGGGACAGAGCACAAGACTGGAAACCAGTAAATGAGTTAGGCAGCTGCTATGGTTTGGAGGTCCCAAAGATGAGGGCATTAGAGGGCTAGTCCTCCACACAGTGTAGATGGATCTTTAAGGGGTGGGACTAGTGATAGGTCCTTAGGTCAATTGGAGTTGTGCCCTCAAAAGGGATTGTGGGACTCCAGACTCTCTGGCTTCCTGTATCAAAATGTAATCTCCTGCTCCCACTATTGCAATCTCTCATGATGTCACATGGCCAAGAGAGCCCTCTAAGCAGATGCCAGCATCATAAACTCCAAAACTGTGAGCTAAATAACCCTCTTTTCTTTACAAGTAGCCTGCTTTGGGTATTTCATTCTAGTAACAAAAAGCTGACGAACACAGAAACTATTATAAGAGTTTAGATTTGAGGTAATGATAATCTGAATTAGGCTGGAGAGAAGAGATTGGATAAGAGATGTTGAGGAAAGAGAATCACTAGAACTTAATTTCCAATAGGCTGTTGGTTGAAGAAAAAGTTCAATGACTCTCAGTTTTCTGGGTTCTGGATAAATGATAGGGTCATAACCAGCAGAGGATGTTTTAGGAGCAAGAATAAATGGAAGGTAGGTCAGAAAAGGAGTTCCATCTTGATTATACTGAGTCTGACCTACTGGCAAGATATTAGAGGGAATATACCAGCGCTTTCATGGGACCTATCATGGTGTTATTCATAACTGCTCCATCGAGGTACAATTGACATAAGAGCAACTGCATATTTAAGAGGTAGTTTGATAAGTTCATGTGTGTGTGTGTGTGTGTGTGTGTATTTCTGTGTGTGCATGTGACACCATCACCACAATCAAAATAGTACTCCCCCAAAGTTTCCCTGCACCATTGTAATCCCATCCACTCCCCAAGCAACCACTGATCTGTTCTGATTATGTTGTGTTTTCTAAAGTTTTACATAAATGAAAGTGTACAGAATATACGTGTCTTCTACAGTCTTTTGTGTGTAGCTTCTTTCATTCAGCATAATTGAGAGTCATCCATGTTTTTGTATGGTTCATTAATTCATTCATTTTTATTAATGAATAGTATTGATTGACTACACCACAATTTATCTATTCCCCAACTGATGGGCACTTGGGTTGTTTCCAGTTTGGGATTATTTCCTTTTTTTTTTTTTTTTTTTTTTTTTTTTTGTGGTACCAGGGATTGAACTCAGGGGCACTCGACCACTGGGCCACATCCCCAGCCCTTTTTTGTATTTTATTTAGAGACAGGGTCTCACTGAGTTGCTAAGTGCCTCGCCATTGCTGAGGCTGGCTTTGAACTCGCGATCCTCCTGCCTCAGCCTCCCAAAGTGCTGAGATTACAGGCGTGCGCCACCACACCTGGCTTCCAGTTTGGGATTATTAAAAGTAAAGCTGCTATGAGCATCCTTATACAAGTCTTTCACCTGGTGGAAAACATACATTTTCTTCTCTCTTGGGTCAATACCTACAGTGGAATGGCTAGATTGTGTATACCATGTTTCAATAGCCCAGTGAAATTCTGGCACTGATTACTTGACACAGACGCCACAGATTAAGGGCACAGTCCCCAGAAGACTGTCCTCACTTCATGTGCCAGCTGCAAGTTTGGGGAGTCCCCAGTTCACCTGTACTTCTTACCAACTGGCTGCCAATTCAGGGGTTCCCAAAACCTCCTCCAGCTTGATAATTACCTACACTGATATACAAAACTCTGGACAGCACTCCATTCATAGATTTATTATAAAGGATACAAATCAGGACCAACCAAGTGAGGAGACACACTGGGTGGATGCAGAGCTTCCAGGTCCTCTCCTCCCAGAGTCAGGACACGTCACTTCCCCTGCACACCCCTGTGTTCGCCAACCAGGAAGCTCCACTGAGCCTCAGAATCCAGAGTTCTAATGGGGTCTCGCTATGTAGCTGTGATTGATTGAATCACTAGCCATGCGACTGAGCTCTGCCTCCAGCTCCCTCTCCTCCCTGGACGAGGTCCTCTAAACACACAGTCTCTCTACCATGAGCTACCCCTTCCTCAGTCATCCCCTTGGTGATAAACTCAGGGTTGTCCAAGGACCCCCATGAGTAACAAAGACACCTCTATTTGTTTGGGAAATTCCACGGATTTTTAAGTTCCCTTCCAAGAACCAGGGTCTAAAATCAGCTACATTATCATTATTTATTTTATAACCACAGTGTTTATGTTCAATTAATCTTGGTTAAGTATGTTATTGACTAAATTAATAAATGAATACATGATAAATGAATGGCCAGGGATAACTTTTCAGTTGTATATGACCCAAAACAAGCTCAGACTAAGTAAAATGTTGGTTGACATATAGGAAAAATAATTGACAGTGTCAAAGAATGAAGGAAGAGGTTTTAAGTGTCCAACAACCAGGAGTTAGAACCAGGACATGGGACCATCAGAATCTGTCTCTTCATCTATGTCTCATTTCTGTTTGTCTCTATTTCATCTGAAGAAATCCCCTGACACCCTGCCAGCTTTTATTCTGCCCCATGAGAGCGAACTACTATAAATCAACTACTCTTGATTCATAGCTTTATTTCTCTTAGCACAAATATGCATAAGTTTCCAGGAAGAACTCGAATTGGCCCTATTTGGATCATGTGCTAAATACTTAGACCAATCATTGTCCCAAGTGAGAGGGTGACTGTCCAGGCCTGGGTCACATGCCTATCTTTGTGACCTGCTACTGTGATTGGCATGCCAAAGGAAACCAGGGAGATGGGTGGGTCCTCAAAAGGAGA
This sequence comes from Tamias sibiricus, assembly GCA_025594165.1. Classification (NCBI taxonomy): domain Eukaryota; kingdom Metazoa; phylum Chordata; class Mammalia; order Rodentia; family Sciuridae; genus Tamias; species Tamias sibiricus. Next base: position 113,645,877 of record CM046657.1, read on the forward strand.
GATGAAGAATAGATAAACAGAATAGATAAACTACAACATTTCGTGTCTACATAGTGAATTAACATTTAGAAAGGGGTTTCCACATACATTGTCTTGTAACCCTGTGAAGTAAATTCCACAGATGAGGATAGGAGTCTTGATAAGATTAAAGGTTCTACACTAAAAAATGTTAGCTAAATATTACAGTGACACAGCTATCTCAATGTTTGTAGCTGCGCAATTCACAATTGCTAGGTTGTGGAACCAACCTAGATGTCCCTCAGTAAATGAGTGGATTAAGAAAATGTGGTATATACGCACAATGGAATTTTACTCAGCAATAAAAGAAAATAAATTAATGGCATTTGCAGGTAAATGGATGAAGTTGGAAGACATAATGCTAAGTGAAGTTAGTCAATCTCAAAAATCCAAGTACCAAATGTTTTCTCTGATATAAGGAGGCTATTCCAAAGTATTGTTGGATGGGGATATATAGGAGGATTAGAGGAACACTAGAATGGTCAAAGAAAGGGAGGGTAAGGGAGGGAGCAAGAGGGGAGGGAGGGGGAGAAAAGAAAAAAAAAGGTGGTTGAATGAGACGGATATCATTTTCCTTAATGCATGATTGAAGACCTGAATTGTACGAATATACTTTGTATACAAATAGTTTATGTCAAAAGATACTAAATATATGCACTATGAGTTGTACATATTAAAAATTATAAAAATAAAATTTAAAAAAAATGTTAGCTAAGAAAAGGTAACTAAAATTTGTTAGCAATGACGAGGACTTGGTCTTTTAATCATGGATCTAGAAAAATGTGTGTTTGATTTGTTTTTCATTATCCACACAGCATTTTTTCTATATTCTTCCACCAATTATTCATTTACCTATTAATTGAACACTTACAATATGTTAGGGGACCCAACAACAAACGAGACAGTGTCACTGCCCTTGTGAGCTTCCAGTGGGGAAAATGGACAAGGAAGGCCAACAGAGCCATGAAGGAAATAAAACAGGTTAGTAGGATTGGGGACACTTGGGGAAGTGATCAGAGAAGGTCACTGGTCCTAAGAGTGGAATGGACAGCACCTGGCTTTGGCTGAGACTTGGGAAAACAAACTCTGCTGCTCAGCATTGATGCTAATAGCTGACCACAGCCCACCCAGAACACCCACCACAGCCTCAAGGGCTATTTCTAATTCCTCGGTGATGAGTTTGCCAGGCTTGAAATGTGGAGGAAACAAGGAGAACAAATGAGGAGCCACCAAAACTGCAGTTTGAATTCCTAAAATGCAACTAAGGATGATGTTTCAGACTCTTCTGACAAGAAATTCATGCATTCTCCTTGGCAATGGCAATGATTTTCACCTGGCTAGGGTGGTCCGCTGAGGACCTTGTGTGGTCTTTCCAGGGGCAGGAACATGAACTAACTAGGGTCTGTTCCAGCCCTAACCTTTGAAGTTGTGATGAAAACCAAGCCCATTCCTGGCTCTTGATTCAAAGAGAACATAAAGAAAGCAACATTCCCATTCCTTTGGGAAGCTGGCCCAGTCTCCCTGGTAGCCAGGAAGTCATGTAATATATCCATGTCAAAACCAGTGACTCCTCTGGGAGATTATCGAATTAAGATCTTTCAATCGAAATGCCTAATGCTATTGATTAAAGAGCAGACACCAAAAGCAGACCTTCCCTGGCCCTGTGGTTGGATAGATTTACGTTCTCCCCGTGTCTGAACCTTGAGCTAGAGCACATTTGGTGGCCCTGGGAACTCAGGACTCAGATAGCAAGCAGAGCCGTCTGTTCTTCTGGAACATCTCTACATCAGCCTCTGAGAGATGGAGGGCTTGCCTGACTCCAGATCTGCACTTCCTGAGCGTTCCGGGTGCCCTGATGTCCCCACCCTTTATGAATAGCAGTTAATGCCACGTGCAAAGCACCCCAGAGCACAGAGCCATGCATACTGAAGAGACCCATCCATCACCTGACTGAAGGAATTAATGATATATTTCATAATTTTGTATTTGGTGCTCTTTGTATGGAAGCAAAAAAACCACAGAAAGTGATTGAAATTGACCAGCTGGTCGAAACTATTATAGAAGAGGAAAAATAAATATATTTTTCCTTCTAACCCTCCAAAAATTCATGGCTGGGGCCCTATGACAGAAGACAGAGCAGCAAGAGAAAAAACATACAAATGTATTTAATCTGTGTTTTATCTAACATGGGATCTTCACAAGGAAATAAAGATCCAAAGAAATAGTTAAACCAGGTGTTTATCACAGTGGTTTTGAGGAAGAGTGGACAGTGTGGACAGTCGTGCAGAAACATGATAAGGCAGACAAGGAGGCCAGTGTAGGGAAAGGGGGGTGGGGACTTAGCAAGGTCTGTCTGTCCAGATTCTTGTCTGTGTCCCCTCATGTCTGGAGAAAGGGACGCTCCTTCCTTCCACACGTAGGGAGGGCATCTCACATCAGAGTCTCTGTTCTGTTTCAGGGGAGGACAGGGAATCCTTCCTAGGGTTTTGGACCTGCTTCAGGGGATGTGAGAGGAGATGGCCAGAGTGATCCTCCTATTTCTGTCAATTTCTCAGATCCCTTCAGCTTAGGATATTTAATCTGCCAAGACACCATGTTTTGGGTGGCAAGTACTGCTCAGAGTTCCCACCTTTCCTCCAAAGGCCCAGTTCCATGTCATCTCTGTGAGCTGCCCTAGTTGAGTCCCCAGGCCCAGTCACATTCCGAGCAGCTTTGCCCCTAGGTGGCATTGTCACGTGATGCTGCAGTGTGCCCGTGTGTGCATTTGTCTTCTCCAAGGACTTCAAGTGTCCAGGGAAGAAGCACCACGTGTCCTTGAGCTCAGTCTCCCTGTGCTCTGCACAGAGACTGGTGGAGGCTAGAAAGTCAGAAATGAGTCATTCTGAATGGATGAATGGGCAGACCCGGGCCGCCCCTCACTTTGAAATCTCTATGGCACTGGGTTACAGGTTTGAGAATATGGTTAAGTGGTATGACGGTCTCACCATCCGATAGGCAGTTCCCCCACGCCTGCCCCATGGTGTGCTTTCTTTGAGATAACGTCTCCATTCCATTCCCACTGGGAATTGTGTAGGAAGAGCAAAAGATGCCAGCAGAACAGCTGCCTGTGGGAACCAAAGACCTGAGTGAGAGGGTTAAGTCATGAAAGAGACAGAGTCCCTTCAGCTGACCTGCCAGACCAGCCTTAGAGATCAGCGGGAGAGCTAGAACACAGCCAGATCCCTCCCTTCTATGGGCGAGCCCCTCTGAAATGACAGCGAGCAGGGTTTGGGCTACAGCTATTCATTCCAATAGGAAAATTCCAAGACAGGGAACATGGAAGACAGAATATAGAATATCCTTTTCTACACTTTTCAAAGAGGCTATGACTTCTCTCACACCAGCACCCCAACTCAATCTGTGTAGATGAGCCGTGGGACAGTCCTGCCTGGAGGCTGGGGTCTCCACCAGCCAGGGGGCTGTGGGAGTATCCTAGCATTCTGTTGCCAGGATACTGGTCAACCAGGAATGATGTAGAGGCTTCTCCAAGACCTGATTCCAGGCACAGAGATGTCAGTAATTAAAGCTCGTTTCTTACTGACACCAGCAGAGGTCAGTGTAACAGGAGAGGCTGGTCTCCAGTGGAGGGAGGCTGCTGGTTGCAAGCCTTTTCTCCCTGAGGATGTGAGGCAAAGCCAGGTGCAGGAAGCAACTGAATTAAACAATGTCGTGGGGTGAGAGGGATGGTTGTGATACGAAGGAAATGCTCAATCTGACAAAAGGAAAATCAAAGCCCCAAATGATCCCATAGGGAGGAAAGGTGAGCAAGGGGGAAATGAAATGGAAAACACCGACAAATTGGAAATTGGGCCCAGAGATGGAGGAAAGGAATTGAAATGCTCTGGAGCAGGGAGACAGATCCCCAAAGAACTGGTGTTTCCAGAGAGGACCTGAGATCCCACAGGTCTGAACTTCATCTCCATGGAAGCAGGGTAAGCCAACTGCTGCAGCTTCCTCAGCCCAGAGACAACCCAAGCCAAGGCCTCCCTGACTTGGAATATTTCTGTCATTCTGCATGAAGGTCAATCTGGCAGACCCAGTCACCTCAAAAGACTGATGGGCTGTCTTGCAAATGATGATATCCTGGTAAAGCAAAGGGCTGCCTGCCCACCCTGGAAAACATTTCCACACTCGACTTCAGTGCTGGAGGCCAAACACATGCTGGACAAAGATATCAGAATGTAGGAGTGGACTCCAAAAAGTTCTGTGTCTAGAAGGCTCTCTGTCTTTTGAGAGTCCACTGGGGAATCAGCAATGTCTCCATGTGAAAGACAAAGAATCATGTTTGCTAAATGGATGCTCAGCTGGGATGCTATGCAATTTCTCTCCCCTGATCATCCTAGTTCCCTGGGACCCCTAGCACAGCCTTTGGCTCCTTCCAGCTTTCCAGCCACCTCATTTGACTCACCGCTGGCTTCTGCCCTTGGCAAGGGTCTTCTTCATCCTCTGGCTCTCAGCTTCCTCCTACACAAAATGAACCCAACTTCCTCCCAGGTCACCTGGGCATGCTTCCATCATTTGCACTGTCTGCACATGACTCTTCTGGGCTCCTTTGTGAATGTCATTAAGGCTCTTTCTCATGCTTCCTTGAGCCTGCCTTATTCTGAGGGCCCCAAAGGAGCTAGTTTAGGCCTCCTCTTCTTCTGAGACTTTCTGTAAGTCCAGTGTTCTAGAAAAGGCCAGTGTTCCACTAGCTGAGCGACTCCTAGAAGTCTGAACTCCACCAGTGGGACAGATTTTTCAAGGCTAAATTATTTTGGAGCAGTATCCATGATGTCACCTTTATAAACCAAAATACTAGGCCCTGAGCATGGTAACCTACTAAGTCTCCCAGGAGGGAGTCTGAATTGAGGTGGATCTCAGATGTTCACAGGGTACTAAAACCTCTGCATGTGAGGAGCAGCTGAAGGAAGCAGGACTTGCTCTGCTTGGAGAGGGAAGCCTCAAACTTGCCTGCTAGCCTCCTTCCTGCTTGAGCCAGGCTGCAGTGGGGACGCACGAGAGCCTTGCACCCCATGGAGGCAGAATGAGAGCCAGTGTGAGTCAACCCAGTGTGGACATGATCCAGCTCAATGGAAGGAAAGCTGTGGAACTGTCCAGGGGACCCTGAGTCTTGATACATGCCAAGCATCCTTTTGTGAGAAGGGCACAAATGGAATGGGGACTGACTTGTAGAGAGTTTGGCATGGAATGGGACAAGAAAACAGCATTGATGGGAAGGAGATAACAGTGTATCAGATGACCTTCAAAGTCTCTCCAGCCTTGGAGAATCTGACCATTACTATGGAAGGTCATTAGCCTCAAGAGCAAGAGACTTACTTCAAAGACCTCCAACAACATTTACCCTATCATGACCTCAGAAAATCTGGAAAGAAGTCTAGAGGTCATTTTCTACAACATCCCCCCCACACACACACCCAGCCCTGCCCAGTGGCATGAAGTTTCTACAGAGCTTCAGCCAGAGGTGGTGGCAGGTTCTATAGTGGTAGGTAGAGAGGAAGGGAGTTTTCTGAGTTGGGCATCAAACTGCAGAAATGCTGCTGAGAGCCGCACCATCAGCCCAGGATCTCTACAGATGCGCTCCTCCATGCTGGGGGAGAGAGTTTGGCGAGGGAGCCCTGCTCAGTTGGAAGCAGGGAAGCAAGCCCATTGCATCGTGGAGCTGCCTTGCCAGCTGCTGACAGGGGAGGGGCTCGCTGACAGACTGCACCTCTGGAGGGGTGCAAGTCGCTCACAGACAAACACAGGCACTCACAGAGTTTCCTACGCTTGTGAGCTGTTTGGAAGCTCCTGTCATACGCACTTTGAGCAAAGAGAAAGGAGGCGAGTGGGAATGACGGCTGCGATGGAGGTTGGGCATGTTTCCCCAACGCTGCCGCTGCTCTATAATTCTCCTCCTTCATTGCGGAAGCTTCCTTTCAAAATAATTGGGGAGCGGTGTGACTCATGATCACAGTGCTTCTGCTCCCCAAGGAGTGAGGAATCAGTGGGCTCACCGCAGGGCAGCTGGGGGGATTCGCGCCTAGTTGGGGATGTTCCCAGGTCCCTCTGGGGCTGCCACACACTGGCTAACACTGGCCTCTGAACCTCAGAAGCATCTGGTGAGCTTTTCACTCTCTGCACAGGTGGTTGGCATCCTGTGGGTGCAACTGTAGGATCTCAGAGTGGGCACGGGCCAAATTGTCCTCCTGATGATGGAACAAGAAGATTAACTGGGCTGGGATCCCACTACAGCAAAGTCTGTGATGCTGATTAACTCCTGCTGGGACTCTTTCCATCGCAGCCCCCTCCCTCCAAGGTCTGGCTCACATGTCAGTCCCTGGTCCTCATCACTGCAGGCTTATCTCCACCTCTGACTGTCACACCGTCCAGGTGTCTTGTTCACTCACCCCGTAGATTCTATGATCCTGCCGCGTATTCTCTGAGCCTTATTAAACCTCCAAGTCTGTGCCCAAGGTCAAGGTCAGGGAAGGGCTGGAACCAGGTGAGCAAGGGAGACCCCAGGGTGTGAAATTCAAGGAGGTCCACACTCTCGGGCTCCCACGCACCTAAATCAGCCCCTGAGAATGAACGCTTTCTAACATGACTTAAACCGCCTAGCAGGCTCACACTGGTCCTCACCCTGGGGAACAGGAACAGGAAGGAAAGAACATTAATTGCTGAGAACCAACCAGGTAGAGGCACTACATTATTTCACTTATCCTCAAAGTAATCCTATAAAATAGGTACTGACACCCTCATCGATTAAACATGAAGGAACTGAGGCTTGGTACAGGTTAGTGCCTTATTGATGGTCCCAGAACTAATACCATGGAGCCTGAACTTGAACCCCAGGTCTTCCTACTGCCGAAGCCCTGCTCACTGTACTACATCACACCACCTCCAGCACGTGTATGGCTGCGTCCCTGGCCAGGTAACCGTGCATCTGAAAGGAAGCTCTTGGAGGGCACAGAGACCCCACCATTCTAGACAGGAAGAGGGCATGTGGTGTTCTGCCCAGTGCCCCCAAATCTGGTTCAGTTGGTGTGGCTGAAGCCTAGGAATAAGTTTACCCAGATCTGCAGCTAGTCTCTGTGCACAGTTGGAAGGGACGTTGCACTTTGCCAGCCTCCCTTTGCAGCACCTTGTGTCATCTCACTATTTAGAACCAGGAAGTCCTCCTTTAGGTCAGCCCTAATCCGCAGGCCTTTTACTGAAAACCCCTTACCTCGTACCTCGGCCTCCTTGGAGATGCTCTGCATGGGTTTCCAGCCCTGGGTGGGTGAACGGGCTGCCAAGTCATGCTGCTACTGTCAGTGCTCAGCAGGGCGGGGAGGGGGGGAGACCCCTGGGAGCAGCAGCCACCACTAGAGCAGCCTGTTTGGCCAGTGCCCCAGGCTGCAGGAACTCCCCCAGGAGGGCCTGGTGCTGCCTCCGTTGCTCTGCACAGAGTTAGAGAACACTGAGCTGCAGGCAGATAAGGACGGGGGTCTTTTCTGTATCTCCAGGGCACCGCCCCTGTGGCTCCCTTTCCACCATGTCACCACCAGGGAGTGCAGTCCAGCTGGCCTGGCACCAGGCAGGGAAGGACAGGATGCACCGAGAATGCCAACTAGGGAGAGCTGGGGCCGGGCCAGCCTGAGGTGCCTTTGGTGCTCCCAGCAAGCCTCACCCCTACAGCAGCAGAGCTGGTGGCAGCCAGAGCCCCAGCCACACACCAGATTTCCAGAATGGGGAAGAAAGGATCCAGCCCCAGGATGGGTTCCACGGCGCTGAGATCAGCAGGTGGCCAGCATGGAGCCGACCTGTCTACCCAGAGAAGAGACCAAAGGCCCTCCCAGGAAATGGGACTCGGGGAGGATTTGCCAGCCCTTCCCCGCTACCACCACCCCCTCATTACCTCACGCCTGACCTGAGTCTCAGGTCACCGTCCTCAGCTGCCCTTCCTGCTCCCCCAGGCTCCCTCCAGGCCTTCACTTCCCAGCAGAGCTCCACCTCTGAGCTGGGTCCAACCTGCCCTGCCTCCCTGGCCTGCCCCAGCCCTTTTCCCAGGCATCAGGAGGATTCTCTGCTGTTCTTAGCGCACCATATTCTCCCATCTCCAGCTCACCTCCCCTGCCCACCCCAGCCCCCATGCCCACCTCCCCACAGTTCTGCTCTTCAACTGCCGACCGACCGTTGATTTATCTGCAAGATCCATTTCAAATGTGCCCCCTCCTTCTCATTCTGTGTCTCCTAACCTTTGACCTTCTGGAGCCCTCGGCCTAATGCTCAGCCATTTGTATCGCTCCCCTCACGCAACCCAAGTCAGTCTGGGAGTTCCATGAGGGTGCAGAGCCTGGGTGCGGAGGATCTACCTGAATCTTCACACTTCCCTGACGCCCACGGAGCCCCACCGTGCCCATAGCTCCTCCCACACACAGGTGTTGTTAGTAGACCATAGTTGAGTCCAGATATGAGACCGTCTGTGGGTTTTGATGCTGCAGAAGGTTCTCTCTTAAGAAGATCATGAAAGAAAGGAAGTTCTGCCTCACAGCTAGCTTCATTCCACCCTACTCGGGGCCCATTTTTATTCCTCAGTGGAGATGGAAAGCAGTGGATTATCTTCCCTAAATTAACACCCTTCTCAGGCTTGAACACTATCATCAAGCCACCTTTGAGCCACCTTTCTTCTTCAGGCTAAATAATCCCTCTTCTTTTCATGTGCCTTCAAATCGTCGCTCGCCGCCCTGTAATTAGCTTGGCAACACTTCTGAATTCTCCCCAAACTCTCACATCAGGAACAAAGAAGGGACTTGATGGTGAAATGGAAGGAACTGGACTGAGGGCCTACTGTGTGCCCCCGACTCCCCCTGACTACACTTAATCTACCTAGCAACCAACAGGTTCTCTTCTCTTCACCCCATTTTACAGACAAGGAAACAGAAACTCAATAGGGTAGGCAGAGCTTCTCAACCTCCCACCGTGGACACTTGGGCCCAGATGATCCTTTGTTGTGGGGGTGCTGGGAGCTGTCCTGCACACTGTAGGAGGTTTGGCAGCACCTCTGGCGTCTGCCCACTGCATGCCAGGAGCTACATCTCCCCACCACAACTCTGACAACAAAATAAATGTATCCAGATTTTACCAAATGTCCTGGGGGGGGGGCAAAATCACCCCCAGTTGAAAACTACTTTGTTAAAGGAATTTTCCAGAAATCAATCAACTCATAAGTAACAAAGACTAAATTCAAATCTGTCAGTTTCAAAGAATTTTCTTGCTACTACCCCCATACAATCTCCTATGATAAAGTCTTACCTGGGAAAACAATAGGAGAAAGCCATTATGTTTTTCTACTTTTATCACTCCTGACCCCAACATTTAATCTCTGTATGTGTGTCACTGGGATCAGCTAATAGATTACTTTGCTCCAAATCTAACCCATACTCTATTTACCCACACTCAATTTGAAAGCATTACCCCGGGTCCACTGTGACCCCAGGAACTCCCCTGCTCCCGATCAATTCATTAACTTCAGTGGTAGCAGAGAAAATGGGAAACAGATCCCCCTCCTCCTAGAGCAAAAGGTCTAACCCGGGGGCTGGGTATCCACAGGAGCATTCTCACACTTACTGAGAAATGCACAGACCATTCTGCACTGTCCCTAAGCAGGCTGTTGGAAAGCAGGAACACGGCGTCCACCGAGCAGTTGCTGAGACTGAAGATGCCAAACAGTCGGTCTAAGGAGTCAGCCGAGACCAGCCTTTGGCACAGTGAAGATGCTGCCATAAACCAAAGCAGATGAATATTGTGGATGGCAAGTTGTGAGGGGGATGTGTGTACTGATGGGACTCAGGGTAATGGAACCAGGTGTCTGTGTGCTGCATTTGCTACTTCGAAGCACCAGACCAGCCTGGAGCTGTAGTGTGCCCTGAAGCAGCCTCCCTGGCCCCACCTCCCCTCCTCTGCTCCAGGTGTCAAGGGTGGGAAAACACAGGGTGAGCTTTTCCACTTGTTCCCCTGGCATCCACGCAGAGCCACACCAGGCCTTGTGACAGCTCCTGCATTCCCTTCCACCCATCAAAATCTGACCTACTCTCAACTGCCATCTAAGGCTGCCTCTACCTGCTCTCCTTTCATCCCACCACCCACTCTCCACCCTGGCCAAACAGTCGGCTGATCTTACCCAAACATTCCCAGTTTCCCATCAGCCATTCCATTTTCTTCTTCATTCTTTCCAACATGCGTCTTTGGAGAGGTTACTCTGTACCACGCACCATCAAGGCACTGAAGAGCAGCAGGGGACAAAGCAGAGAGAAATCCCTGCCCTTGTCCTCGGCGGGAGGCACTGACATTCTGGACAGCATTGCCACCTGAATGCTTTGGCCTTGCACGTTCCATCGTGAACTTTATAAATTCAGCCCTTCCTTCTTGCCTCCTCTGTGAAGCCCTCCTCTTTCAGCCCAAGCAGGTGTCGCATAGCAACATCACCTTTTCTTATCTTGGTGTGTCTGTCCTCTCTCCTAATTCAGTGTAAGATCTCAGGAGGGCAGAGACTCTGCTTCATCTCCAGTCTTGCAGCACCTAGCAGAGTGTCTGTTACTGAGAAACAATAACAGCATATGAGAAAAAATAAGAATAACAACTCATCTGGATAGCACGCTTTAAAGAGCCAACCATGGCTTGTAAGTACTTAATACCTCTCCACTCGTTTGATCCTGACTACAAGCCGATGGGGCCACTGGGGGCGCGCACAGGAAGTGGAAACACAGGTGGAGGTGGCGTAGCAGCGGCGGCGGCAGGACTGCTAATTCGTAGTGCCAGGGGAGCAGAGCAGGTGTATACAGAGTGAGGCTTTGGAGCAGGACCTGGACTGGAGTCCTGGCTCTGTCACTTACCAGCTGGGTGACCCTGGGCAAGTGGCTTTTCTTTCCTTGGCTTCGTTTCTTTTACTGTGAAATGGAGACAATTATAGAGCCCACGTCCCAGAGGTACCCGCCAACCACATGAATGGACGCAGGCAGCTCACCCCAGCACACAGCCCGACACTGGGAGCACCCCACGCACGGTGCCAGCTGTTATTATTGCTACTATTATGATGATATCCCCCTTCCAAGCATCACCCATACCCGCTTCCGGTCCTCCCCCACCCCAACGCCTCTTCCGCATCCTCGATTGAGTGGAGAAGGATCTGAGTGCAGTGCACCAAGAGACACTCTTCAGTTTCTACCTCATTCCTCCTCTCCCAACAAATGAGCTCTGAAACAAATAGATCCCAGACGTCACGACTCATTGACGATAGCCCAGACCCTTGGGACCAGAGAGGGGGTGGGAGCTCTGCTTGATGTTGACAGAGCACTGAGGACTCGGAATCCAACAGGACTGCCCAGGGAGCCAGGCTGCACGTGAGAAGGCTATCATCTCTTCTCTGCCACTGTGGAGATCAGCTGGGCTCTTTCCTGAGAAATCTGATGCTGCTGTAAAAAATAATAATAATAAAAATGCACAGCAGCCTCAAATGTGGGCATAAAGCTGCCTCCCCGGGGAAGCGGCTCTATTTATGTCCGCTACTAATACTCAGGGTTCGTTCAACCACCGTTTCTTTGTGTTGTTCGGCTCCCCGGAACACGACCCATGTTCGATCCGTGTTTTGCAGGGACCGGGAGTGCTCACCTCCCTGCGTTTCTCCTCCTTTCACAGCAGTTGGGATCCATGGCAGCCTTCTTCTCCCGGGCTTTCATCTCTGCATCCCTCCATTTCTGCCTGCAGCAGTGAAGCATCAATTATACACTCCAATTATGTGATTATACATATTTTCACTAATTAATAATAATTCTTGCTACGCATCCCGCCAACTCCCGTTGGAGGACTTCAGAGGGCATTTCAAAGGATAACCATGGCTTTACCACCTGGGGGGAGTGAACCAGACTATAGAACTACTGGGATAAAAGGGAAACTGAGGCATCAGGAAGTCTGTGATAGACACAACCACTGGCTTTGTGTTGGCAGAGGATTTGTTCAAGCAGATGGGCCCACTGGATAGGGAGATGGCAGGAAGAAGAAAGTAGTTTATTAGCCCAGGGGTAGTACTTTGTAAGTGTTCGTTTGGCTGTCATTTAGGTTCAAAGTTCCTCTTATTTACAGAAATCTGGATGTTTTGGTTACATATAATACTATGGCTTCCCCTCTTGAGACTATATGCAGGGAAGAAAAGTGACTTTATGATCTAATAAAAGCATAGCTCTATTTCCCAGAGTCCTATGCCAGAGCAGAAGGGGACTGGTCTAGTATACTCAGGCAGAAGCTTGAAACCCAGAACTAATGAAAACCTTGTGTATACCTCAACATCATATCCATTGTCAAATTTAATCCTCAAAACAAGATCGTAAGGCAAAGTTTACTGTCCCCATATTACAGAGGAATTCAGGGTCTTAAGAGTGACTTATCCAAAGTCACGCTGACTATAAGTGACACAACTGTGACTAAACCCAGGTTCCAGTGCATTCCAGAACCTGTGCCTTTTCCACTGTGTCATGTCAATAGCACAGCCAATTAGTGGCAGAAGACTCCAGCACTTTGATGCATATGACAAATCCTGAGCTCTTGGAATCAGAGATAAGCCAAACTGACAAAGAGAACAAGACATTCCATACTTAAGCCGAGTCTTCCTGAAGCCAGATTTCATTTTGATTGGGGCACTTAGACAGCAGTCCTAGTCATCGAAAAAAAAAATCAATCAAAGCAGTTTTCAGACTGAACAGACTGGTCAGTTGATGGACCCCACCAGCTCAAATCAATCCGTTCGTCCAGACTGATGAACCTTAAAACCTTGGTGCCAGCAACTTAAGTGATGTCGAGATTCTGCTGCACACCCAGCTGCAGAGATTGTGCAGAACTTGGTCCATGTTGTATGTGGACCAGCCCCTCCCTGTGGCCAGGCTGGAAGGGGCGGGGCCAGCAGAGATTGCTGGGAGCCCTGGGCCCTCAACCTCTCCCCATCCACAATGGGGAGACAGAGAGGGTCAGGGCCATTCTATACTGACTCTGCGGCCAAGGGCAGAACTAGCTTCATAGACTTGGAGAGTCCAGGCAGGCTCAGACCTAATGCCCAGGAACAAGCACCTAATAAAAGGAGGTGCAGCTCTGTCTATCAATGTTCCACCCCAGAGGGGCCTGCTCAGCAAGCGAGCCCAACAAGACAGTAGCCAAGCCCAGAATCCTCCTCAAGTCTGAGAACCCTGCCTGTCCCTTGCCCTAGCTCTTTAGCCCTGGAAAAATGACAGAATCTCAGCATTCTAGTTCCAATTCAGAAATGTAAGCTCGTCTACAGCTTGTCAGTCCTTTTCATAGAACTGATTTGCTGTACTGTGCACTAATTATCTGCATAATCTTCTATTGCCTCTATTAGAGGTTGAAAGAGTTGGCATTAAGATGCTGTAATACACGAAAAGACATACAAATGGTTCATAAGTACATGAAAAGATGTTCAACATCATTAGTCATCAGGGAAATGTAAATTGAAACCACAACGAGATGCCACTACACACTCATTAGAATGGCTACAATTTAAAAGAAAGAAATTGCAAGTGTTGGCAAGGACCCTGAGCTCTGCATAGCCCTGCATGGCTCCGTGAAGTGGACTCTCAGACATTCCCAGGGGAAAGCAAAACGGTACAACAACCACTTTGGAAAAATAGGCAGTTCATTAGAAGTCAAACATGCACTTTACCCTAAGACCCACCAATTCCACTTATAGGTATCTACCCATGAGAAACAAAGATCTGTGTCCACACAAAGACCTGTACGTGAATGTTCATAGCAGATTTCTTTGTAATACCCCAAACTAAAAGCAACCCAAATGTCCATCATCAATAGGTAAATGGATAGCAACCATGGTGCAGCTGTTCAATCAATGGAATATTGCTAGGGGGTGGGATGAGTTACTCATAAATGCAACAAAATGGATGAATCTCCAAAAAATATATGCCGAGTGAAAGAAGACAGACACAAAAGGGTATGTGTTATATGATTCCATTTATCTGAAACTCTAGGAAAGAGAAATCTAATCTCTCGTGGCAAGAAAGCAGATCAGTGATTGCCTGGGACCGGGAGCGACCAGGAGATTGAGCAGGAAGGCGCAGCGGGGATGCTTGGGGGTAATGGAAATGTTTATATCTTGATTGTGGCGGTGGTTTCGTGAGAGTTTCATTCATCAAAACTCACTGAGCTCTAAACGCTTAAAATAGGTCTATAAATTATACCTCAATAAAGTTGGGGGGAAGGCCATGGATAAGATTATTACGATCAACCTTAACTTTGGATTTAAATAGACAACTTGGAGTTAACAGCACTTAAATCTAACCCAAAGTTAAAATAGAATGAATGTAAGATAAATGTTCGAAGAGGAACACACACACACACACTTATACCATACTCAACACACACATGAACCTTACATGCACTCACAGATACACACACACATGCACTTACACATTCACACACACACACACACACACACACACACAGGCCACACATATACACACTTATATACTATTATGAGACTGTCCCGGGGACTCAGGAATTCCTGAAAACTGCCCCTAACATGTTTTCTTAAAAGGATGGACTGTATACAACAAAGGAAACAAAGAAAGACAAAGAAATGTGGTTTTGTGAGCCCTAGCTGTGTTCTCAAACCCACTACAGAGCTCATGTGAAAGGTTCCATTTCCTAGACCAGTCTGCCTTGAATGGCATAAAATCCAATAAGCCCCCATCCCTCCTCCTGCTCCCAACTCCTCAACCCAGGTCTCCCAGAGTGCCCTTCCCACCTTCATGGCACCACCAGCACCAACAAGGAGCCAGAGAGGGGCAGTCACCTCTAGGGCATCAGCCATTGGTCCCAGAGCCTCATCCATGTCAGCTGTGTCCTTATTCTAAAACAGGGCTCACAGAGTCAAATTCCTCAGGGCCTGCCAGGGAAGGCCGATAAATGGATGTTGTGGGCCACTATGAGGCAGGAGGGAGAGGTGGGGATTGTGCTTGGCCCAGAGACCCACAAGTCCTGTGTAAAAAAAAGCACCAAGCTTCAGAGCTGCCCATTGACCAACAGTGGGAATATGGAACCAGTATGGTCAGGGTTGCTGGCTTTTTCAAAAGAAGCCAAAAATTCAGACTTGCATATCAACCTTCTTAATTTTAGATATTGGTAACAATAAAAATATTTGAAATATGGTATGAGCCAAGCAAAACACGCCCAGTCAATGT
Source organism: Tamias sibiricus (assembly GCA_025594165.1). Lineage (NCBI taxonomy): Eukaryota > Metazoa > Chordata > Mammalia > Rodentia > Sciuridae > Tamias > Tamias sibiricus. The sequence continues at coordinate 113,661,155 of CM046657.1, forward strand.
CCCCTTTGGGCAGGGACCATGGCACTGTGTAAGAGCTGTATTCCCTGAAGAAAGGAATTGACTGAATCTCCCAGCCAGTGCACAAACCAATTCAACATCCCCAGTGAGTAATTTTCCAGCCCGTTCTTAAAATCTCCAGTGACTGGGATATTGACCACTGCATCATGGGACTGTGTGCTCTCCCTTCTGTCCCCTTCAGCTGGCTCTGATCATTCCTTCAGGACTCAGCCAAGATGTTACCTACCAGGAAGCTGTTCCCCATCCCTCATGCTACCTTGGATACTCCTGACATGTGTTTCCTTGTCCTGTCCCCAGATTTCTCTTATCTCAATTCGGTCCACACTTCCATACATATCTGTATTTCCCCAGGCTGAGAGTTCCTGAAAACAGAGGTTAAAAAAACAGTGGTTAGCACACACAGTAGGCACATCAGCTAGCATTTTCTGATTGCAAGTGATAAAAATTTCATCAGACTCCATTCAAAGCTCAGGAAATGTATTCTCCATACAAGTGACCAGGAAGGCATAAGTCGGGCTGGGGAATGGCTGAGTCAGGGGTTCACACAAGGTCAACCACATCAGTCTCTCCTCTGCACTCAACTTCCCTGTCAGCACTCAGGCAGTAGCAAGATGGCAGCCAAACAGAGCTGATCCCAAGTGTATTTGGATACCTTATGAATAACCCCTTTTATAGATGAGTAAACAGAGACTTGAAGTTGTAAAGTAACATGCTCAGGATCACATAGCTGTGAGGTACAGGAGACAGGAAGTGAGGGGAGCAGTTGGCCCCCAGGACCCGTGCATTGAATACTAGGCAACTGTGCCTTTTTCCCGGTCAGCTCCAGAAGTGGCCTCTTACAGCCAGGCAACTTTTGTTTAAATGGCACATACAGGTGGCTGGGAGAGATACCACCCTCCTTTCTACCACCTGCGATGTCAACAGAACACACAGGTGGAGGGAGCAGAATAATGTCAATGAAGAGAAGTGCAACAGGGGCACCTGTCCATGGCACACCTGGCTCCCAACCACTGGCAGAGTGGGAGTCCCTGTGGTTTGGTAGGATTTCTGGGCTATTCCCTGGCCACTGTCCTCCAAGGCCACATTTGAGATGAGCAATGGGGAAGAATAGTCTTTGGAAGCAGCCTTCTACCTGACGGGGTAGTGGGGGCCCGCCAGTTGCCTTACTTGGATGACGAGCATCTTAGATAGGTTATTGGACAGATGGGGGTTTCTCTTACTGAAGAATCCTCAGATCTTTGGGAAGTTGTTGGTGTCCACCTTCTGTCTGCTCCACAGTCTTGCACCTGAAGCCCTACTTTTCATGAGCCATAGTCTTTGAATGCACAACTTGCCAGTGCTCTGACCAGACCCCCAGCCAACAGCTTGTTGGTCTCCATCCTCACCCCACATCCCTCAGGAATTTAAAATGGCCTGGAGGCTGGGAGTGGAGTCTTGGTTTCCTTGATCCCTGAGCAGGGGGCTCATCACAAGGGGTGCCTAGGAAAGGTCTAGAGGACCCGTATGTTCCTGGGTTGCCACTCTCCCGCCTTCTCTGACGCTACTTTTAGTTGGGAATGATCATTTAGCTTTCTAATTGTGCAGGTCTTCACATTTCTGATTCTCAGCTGTTACGGATTTCAGATCACAAGTAGGAAATGGAGATCTGAGGAGATCTCACCAGGAGCCTAATGTAAATGTGGCCTGCTTGCCAGAAAGCCAGATTCAACCTAAGCTTGTCCCTGTCTACAGGGCCTTACTAAAGGTCACTTCTGTTTAGCAAACACTTCAACCTTTTGGCCCCGGATCCGTGAGTCCTCACCAGTGCTGCCACTCAGCCAACTCCACATGTGGGCTCTGTCACCTGTACACCCCCACTCCTCGAACTAATATCTGCATCCATTTTGTCCAAAATAACCATGGAAACAAAACCAACATTAGTGAATGTAAGTGTATGGCCTCACAGATGAGAGCGCCCAAGTGTGGCTCCAGGCACAGCGGGATCCAGGGGCTCATGTGAGGACGGGTGTGGTTCCTTGGTTCCTTGGGTCTGCTGTCTTCCACAGTTTGTCTTCTCTCAGGTGCCCTGTGGCTGGGCATGGATCCAGACCCCCCACACCCTCACCAATTATCATCCAGCAGGTTAAAGCTAGTACTTTCTTCTTTAACAGTCAAACAAAAACTCCAAGTCCTCTCTCACGGGTCTAAATTTGTCCTGTGTCCATCCTTGAATGAATTACAGACGATCTCTGACTTACAGTGGTTTGACTTACAGTTTTTTTTTTTTTTTTTTCCATCTTAACCATGGTACAAAAGCGATACACGTTCAGTAGAAATCATACTTGGAATTTTGCGTTTTGATCTTTTCCTGGGATAACATTGCCATTTGATCCTCTCTTGTGATGCTGGGCAGGGCCAGAGAGCCACAGCTCCTGGGCAGCCCTGTGATCACGAGGGGAAGCGACCAATGCTCCTCACTGTGTTCTACTGACAAGATGGGACATTTCAAAGGTTAAGTGTATTCAATGCATTTTCAACCTAATGGTTTTTTCAACTTACAGCAGGTTCATCAGCACATAACTCCATCCAAAGTCAAGCCAGAGAAATCTAGTGCTCTGATTGGCCAGGACTGGTCACATGCCCACCTAGAGGCAGAGTCAACATTACCTAAAAGACATGGGGTAAGGAAAGGGGACCTCTTCAGAAAGAGACTGGAGTATCGCAACCTCCTACAAGATGACCCTCCTACACAGACACAGGGAAGAGATGCCTCAAGGTGAGGTGCCGGGGAAGGGGTACAGCTTCCGTGTCCTCTCTGGATTTGTGGTCTTCCAGGAACCTCCTACAAGATGAGGCAGACAAGAAGTCTACATGATGGGTGCTCAGCAGATAGTCATCTTGTGAGTGAACAAATGAGTAGCCCACCCTCTCACCTGAGTGGGAGAGCATTCTGGAAAGAAGGAAGACACAGCAATTTTCTTCTCTACTCAAAGAAGAGCTGGAGATGAGAACATTCACCTGGGTGGACCTCCATCCGTGGCTTGGGGTTACCCACCTCACTGAGGCAGTAGGCAAATGCTGAGTCCTGAGGACCTGCTTGCAGGTAGCCAGTTCTCAATGGTCTGTGTGTGGATGACTCTCCCTGGATTGTCCAGGCCAGTCTTTAACCCTAGACTGGAGTCTCCTGGTACTATGGGATTCCAAACAAAACCCAGGAGGCCAGGCTGCATGACTTTAAAGGTCCCTTCCTTCAACAAGCTTTGCCTCATCTACCACCATCCACAGCACGTGCACAGGGAACGCTGGTTCGCTTCCATGACTGTCTGAGCAAGGCAAACTAGAAAGCAAAGCCGCTCCTGGCAGGAGTCGGCAGGGAGTGGGGCTGGAGTGGGAGGCCATAAAGTCCTCCCAGAGAAGGGCAGGGGAGGGGATGGAGAGAGGGTGATTAATGGGTACAGGGGTGCAAGCAGGATAAGAGGGACAACTCAATGTTCCCCAGCACAGTAGGGTGACTGTGATTGACAACAATTAATTGGATATTTTCAAATAGCTAGTAGAGAGGATTTGGAATGTTCCCATCACAAAGAAACAGTAAATGTCTGGGGTGATGGATGTGCCAATTACCTCAATCTGATTGTTACACATTGTATACATGTATTGAAATGTCCCATTGTACTCCATAAATACGCACAATTACTATGTGTCAATTAAAAATAAGAATATATTCAAAAACCATCCCAGACCCAGACCTGGAGATGAGAACATGCACCTGGGTGTATTCCTCATCCGTGGCTGGGGGCTATCCATCCACCTGCCACCTCCAGCCTCTGCCCTGGGTACTAGGATGTGACATTCTGGGCCAGTGGTCGCACTGTATGACCACAGTGTTTGTACTAACTGTCACTATCCATGAGCCTCTTCCAGACTTGCTTAGGGGCCATCCTGAGTTGGGTTCCCAGAAGCAAATCCTGAGAAAGGGACACATGTTCAAGGCATTCATGGGGGCGGGGGGTGCGGCTGTCCCTGAAGAGACCAGCCAGGTAGTACCGCAGTTGGAATAGGAAAGAAGACAAAAGGGCTGGTTCCAGAAGTCTAGCCTCAGCCGGAACTCCTGAGATGCTCTGGAGTGTCAGTTAAACTGCAGTGCTGTTTGCTTTCCCATCTTGGGGCAAAGGTACTGGCTGGATTTCCCATACTACCCTGCAAACTCCCAGGCAGGCTGGGTGGGGAAAAGAAAAGGGTCTATTTTGTTTTTCCTCAGCTCTCACACCTCAGTCCACACAGAAGGTTTCTGGCACTGGATGTGTAGGGGCAGTCCCCACACACCAATCAATCATTTCTAGAGCAGAGACCAGCTGGTCATCCTCTAATTTTTTATTTTTGGTACCAGGGATTGAACCCAGGGGCACTTAACCACTGAGCCACATTCCCAGCCCTATTTTGTATTTTATTTAGAGACAGGGTCTTGCTGAATCACGTAGGGCCTCGCTAAGTTGCTAAGGCTGGCTTTGAACGCATGATCTCCTGCTTCAGCCTCCTGAGCCGCTGGGATTATAGGTGTGTGCCACCGCGCCCAGCAGCATCCTCTAATTCAAACCTTTTCCAACACTATCAACTGGGAGGCAGCTCTGATCCCACAGGCAGGGGCTCAGTCCCCAAGACTTCCTTCTGCCCCACACCAGATGCCAGTCTCCAGCGCCAGGTTGTTTTGCCTTTGCTCTGGCCAGCCACTATAAATGGGGATTCCTGCAATCCCCCACTTGGGTACAATTATTTTGCTTAAGCAGCTCAAGGAACTCAGGGAAACATGGTCCTGGCTTATTATTATGGAGTCAGAAAGTCCACAGGTGAAGAGATGCTCCAGGCGAGGTGCAGGGGAAGGGCAGGGAGCTCCCATACCCTCTCCAGATGTGTCATCTTCCAGGAGCCTCATTTTGTTTTTCCTCGGCTCTCGTACCTCAGTCAACACGGATGTAATCAGCAGATGTTGCTACTTTCCTCAGCTGTCTAGAAGCTCCCCAAATGGTGTCCTTTTGGGGTCTTGTGGGGACTTCATCGCACAGGTATGCGTGCTAACGGATCAGGTGGGGAACCCAGCAGAGCCTGTCCAGATTCTTCTTGGCCTCCCTGTGCAGCATCCTCCTTCCAGGACGTAGGCCAGGGCCCTCTGGAATGAGGAAGGTCAGAAAGAATTTCTTTATGGTAAGCTCTGAGACAGGAAGGCAGGGGAAGGTCAGAGTTTCTATGATCAGCCTTGGGAAGAGACACTCTAGTTTTTATGGCCTGCTTTAGGGAGGGAGTTATGAGTCAGGAATCACGGCCAGAAACAAAACAAAACAAATACATATCATAATAACACACACACGCCCAGACGTGGCACTTCTGAGGCCCGGGAGTGATCCTTGAAGTTCTGCAGGTGTGAACTGCAAGCAGCAGAGTGCGGGAACAGGGACGCCAGTGCACAGAAGCAGTAAGAGGGACATGGGGGGACCGAGGCCAGCGCCACCTGTATCTACTATAGAGGAAAAGCACAGGATGTCATCATCTTCCCCAAGCCCCACAGGAGCAGGCAGAGGCAGGGCCCTGGGCTCCTAACCTCTAGAAGGTTCCCCCCGCCTCCCCCACTCCTGCCCTTGCTAATGTGTCGTCTCTCCTTGGTTCACCAGGCAGGACACCGGGTGTGAATCTTGCTGGAATCTGCCCCCAACACTCCCCTGCCTCCACCTCAGGGCTTCAGCCACAGACTCTGCTCCGCATCCCGATTCTCCCTGGAAACTGCAGTTCTGCCGCCATTTCCTCCTCACCAGATGGATTATAGCAAGTCTGCTTTCTATCCATCACATCACAAATCATTAAGCATATTGACACAGAGTGGAGTGGCCTGGGTGATTGCAAAGGGGCTGGGTGTTTTTCCATTGCTGAGCAGAAAGGTGCTATCATCTTGTTCAAAATTATCTGGGGTCGCACACACTCCAGGGGCCCAAAGCCAGTGGCCCCCTTCCTGATCCTTAGGCTCACAGGGTGGAACAGAGGTCATGGCCATTGGTCCTCTGCAGAAATCTTCCCCAGGTCACCGCTCTGACATTTGATCTTCAGAAACTAGAGACAGCAGGGCCTGCCAAAGGGCAGCCCTGCTCTGAATCCATCCGACAGCAAAAGCTGGTTGAACATACAGACATGGCTTCCTCATGTAAGGTGCAGCCCCCTCCTTCAAGGAGCCCAAGAGGCTGTCTCCCCAGCCCCTCCCTTGGAGTATCATGAAATCTCCACATTTTCTAACACTGTCTCACTAAGCTCACAATAGCTGCTTGTGGATCCTATTTTTATCAGTGTTGTATGAGAGAGGCCCAGAGAAGTGCAGTGATTTGTCCCAGGTCACACAGCTAGAAAGTACCAGGGGTTGGGTTCCAAACCCAAGACTGTCTGGCTTTGTGTTCAGTACCATGCCCACAAAGCTGTCTTTTTTGTCTTTCAGCTGAGGTTCTCTCTCTGAAGTTCCTTCCACTCAACAGTCCCCAGTATAAGTGCTTTGGATATCTAAATCAAATCCAACTGATTTGTAACCTAACCCCACCTAAATGACAGAGGTCTCTTCATTTGCTCGTGGACAGATGTTTGCTAGACCCCACAGGCTTCCTTTTCCCAGACATCCCTTCATGTTTGTTTCTGACACATGTGGCGGGGAAAAGAAAGCAGGGAGAGGGGATAAACACGAGATGTGGTGGACGCAAGGACGCGGCCCCTAGCAGCACCCTGCAGATGCGGAGCCTCTCACACACCTGAGGGCAAGCCCTCTCCAGGGTTGTGTGGGAGGTGTCTCCCCAGCTCATCTGGTAGGTGCCGGTTCCCCCAGCTCCACCTTTCCCCAGTCCCTCCCCACAGGCACTCCCGTCCCTCCTCCTCACTCATGGGATTCACCTCGCTTCTGTGTGAGCCCCCCATGAGCTCTCCCTGTTGGCCTCCCCCGGCTGGCGGTGCCCTGCGTCCAAGAGCAGACTCTCCCTGCTCCTGCGGAAGCCTCCATGGAAGAATAACTGTGTTGTGATTTTCAAAGGAAATTGAAACCTCCTCTCTACTGCTTTCTAAATGAACCTTATAATTTTTCCCCCTGTCTACAACATCTCTGTGCACTGCCTCCTCTCTGTGTGTGCATGTGTGAAGGAGCACATGGAGATAGATGGCAGGCCACCAGGCTGGGCACGTGCCCCTGGCAGGTCCCCAGCAGGACACGGGGTGAGCTCCGAGGCCACAGAGCAGCCTCTCCCTCCTACTCCTTTCCCACAGGTTGGAGCCTCTGAAATGGAACCAGCCTCATCAAGCCTGAGGATCACGCCTGAGTTGCCAGGGGGGTTCCTGGGTCAGGCCCACCCAGCCTGTCAGCAGGAGCCTGGCTGGGACAGGAGGAAGGCACCCCAAGACAGGAATAGCAGGGTTTTCCCGGGCGGGAGCTCTGGAGGGCAGGGGGTGTGGTTTAAAGGGTGGGAGGAAGATCATGGGAGGCTGAGGACAGAAGGGAGCACTGATAGAAAAGTCACAGAAGACTCTAGAAGGGACGCAGGGGGCTGGGGCAGGGAAGAGAGGAAACCCAGTCGAGGGCAGCATGGGCGGTGACAGGCACCTTGACTGTACCTCACAGGTCTGGGACACACACAAGCCCTGGACTTCTCCAGGCCCACTCTCTGAGGACTGGGGGCAGAGGGTGGGGGCCAGTAAACGAGGGACTCAGTAGGAGCAGGGAGAAGTAGGCACAGTCAACGGGTGAGCCAAGCCACTCCTGTGCCATCATGAGAGCCTGTCCCAGTGTCCGGCTCCCTTGAGGCAGCAGTCTTGGCTAATCTGGGCTGCAAATCTAAGCAATCCTCAGTGAGGTGCAGCCCTCTTGGCTTACTAGGAGGCTGACCCCACCCGCTGCTGGCTGTGTGCCAAGGGAGCCTGGGATGGGGGAGGACGGAGCCTGGGCCCTTCTCTCCTCTTGGAAAAGCTGTGTGGAGGTGGGGACTGGTGCTTAACCACGGGTTGGCACACATGTGTTGTGGGGTTGCAGGTCTAAGGTCCTTTAGAGAGGAGGGCTGTAAGAAGAGGACTTGGGGACCTCGCCTCCTGGTAGGAGGTCATTTGCTTAGGCAGCAGACTTGCTGAACTGCCTGGTGCCCACCTTAACAGGAGATAGGAGGTTGGGGATGGCAGAGTGGAGCAAGGACACTGGGGGTTGGCTTGCCACACCATGGATATGATGAGAGTGGAGGAACTTTTTGTGGTTCAAGGGACACTGCAGAAGGTAGTGGCTTTAGCCACTGGTAGCCTCCCATGAGGACAGCCTGTGAAGCAAGGAGACAGTTCCCCCAACTCAGAGGAGCCAGGAGCTTACAGAGTTGGAAGGAGTTGACTGACCTAGATCTGCGATTTGGAGAGTTTGGTGGCAGAAAATCGGCATTAGCCTGGGGACTAGTAATACCCAGACACCCAGACACCCAGTCAGTAAGGTGGTCAGTACAGGACGAGGCACTTGTCCCTCCCTTCCCTCTTCTCACCTGCACACCTGGTGTGGGGAGTCACAGGGAAGTTGTCTCCCCACCCCCATCACTCCCAGTGCAGGTGGAGGAGGCGGCCCCCAGCCCCACTCCAGCCCCACTCCAGCCCCCAGGGCGCAGCTTCCAGTGGGGAAGAAAGGTGGATTTCAATCCTCTGCGAGACTGGAGTCTGAGGCTTGATTTATTTAGCAACCAAAAGGAAGTTATAGAATCTGCCCAAGATGTTGTCAAGGGACAGAAAAGCACACAGTTTCACCAGCCTGCAGTTGAAAACAGCAACATGAGAAGAACATTTTAAATAAATATTTCATGTTAATGCCACCAGCCAAATCTAACCTGAATGATAAATCAATTACACATGGGACAAGGACTCCCTTAGACAAGCTCAGGTACACACATGTGGGAGGGGCTATATTAGAAAGAGACATACGGAATAATAAACAAGGGATGCAGGACCCCAAGCACATCTAAGGTGAGGCCAAGCACCCAGGTAGGAGAACCAAGACCTGCTGAGGAGCTAAGGCTGTCCAGTCTCCAGCCAGCCCAGGCCACAATAGAGCTCCGTTTGGGGTTCAGATCCTGGCTCTGCCCCTACCTGTCTAAGTGAGCTTGGGATAGCCAGTAAACACCTCTGTGCCTCAGTTTCCTCATCTATAAAATGGGAGAATAGCTCCTACCCAGGAGATAGGTATGAGGATTAAAGAGTTGATACACGGACAGATCAGCACTGGCTGGGCCTCATTCCTGCCTCTGGCGGCCCACAGTGTGGCTCTCCAAGCCCCTGCATCTCTCTCTTTGCTTCTCTTCTCCCATTGCCACCTGCTGACACCCTCCCTCTTTGCTGATCCTGTTGAGGGCTCACTGAGAGCCTGGACAGAGCTGGTCCGTGGCGATCTTCCCAGGGGGCTGTAATGGCAGACCAAGGTTGGGACTGACTGACTGTCCTTATCAAGATCCTGCATGGACACTGCCTCCCACCTTGTCCATCAAGCACTGGGGAAGCTGGAAGTCCTGTTCTGCTCTAGGAGGCTCCTGCTCCTCCAGCGACCTCCAGTTTCATTCTGGAATCTTCTCTGATGCCTCTCCCACCTTGTCAGTAATAGCCCACTGCATCTCAGGCCCCTTTACTCCAGACTGGCAAGGGAATTGTGTCACTAGCCTGGAAGGAACAACAATTAGAGACCACAAAAAGATTTTGCAAACTCCCACCTCTCCCTCCCACTTCCTCCTTGGAAGATACTGGATAGTGTTTTTCCATATTTCTTAGACTAGCCTCCTCCCACCCAGCCACTCAACTGGGGGATGCACCAGAGTAAGGAAGATCCACATTTACTGAGCTCCCACTAAATGCTCTGCTTGTAGAATTATCTCAATTAATCCATCCGTAGGAGGTCCTGAATGCCCTCAGGGGATTCCTTGGAATTATGGATAGTTTCACAAACAAACCCCAGGATTCCAAGGGTTTGACGACAGCTTTCACCTCCCCTAGCATTCACCCCACAGTCCTATTTCTGCCTCTTTCGTGAATGCAGATCATCAACCCTAAACCCTAGAATCAACTGGGCAGATGTTTTGACAATGGAGGCAAATGCCCTGCCCCTCTGAAGAGAGACTGGGTAAGAATGGGTTGTCCAGGCAACCCCTGGTGATTCTGATGCAGCTCAGAGACCCAGCACCTGTTACGATGGTGCCAAGGAAGCCTCCAGAGTGGCCTCTTTGTCCTACCTTCTTATTGAACTGATGCAGACCCAAGGAGCAGAGAGGAGAAGTGACTGGCCATGGGTCCACCGGGGCTGGCCTCTGGCTTCCTGAACTTCTCCACCATGCTCAGCAAAAGTCCCTTCTCTCCCCACACCAGCTTGCTCCAGAAGAGCCTGAAGGAGGGAGGTCAGATGGCTGAGCTGGTGCTGGGCCCCGCTTCCTCCCCCATCCAGAAGCCTCTCCCCACCTGGCCTTAGCCTGGGGCTGTTGCAGAACAGAGCAGAGCAGAGGGCTGGTTCCCTTTTCTTCGGCAGCCTTGCCATGCTGAATTGTAATTGCTTGTTTTCCTGCTGCATTCACTCCGGAGAAAAGAGCTCTATCGTACTCCCGGTGTCCCCAGAGCCCAGCACAGGGCCTGGCTGAGCCAAGGAGCTCAGTGTTTACTGGTGTATTCTATAGAGGGACTGAGTTAATGACTTCATTTCTCACTCTTTTTAGGGTATTAGCCAATTTTTAAGGGCAATGCTTAGCCCAAAGGCAAAACATGTTAATGGTGGAATTTTAGCATTGTGGCCTGAGGAAATTTTCTGAGGTTTCTTAAGCCACCTGTGGTTGTGTCCTGCAAGCTCCAAAAGAGGCCTTTTCTAACCCTACCCCCTTGACCAACCAGATGGGCCCGAGACCCTTTCACAACCCTATGAGGGATCACTAGGACTCTCCCCCTCTTTCTCAGGGTTCCAGGTGGCTCTAGCTGACTGAGGAGTCGGCTCACCTCAGTTCAGCTTCCCATCCCTCCTCCTGTCAGCTGAACACAACGCCCCAGGCTCCATTCATTTTCGACTCTGTGCCTTATGGATTTCTAGATTACCCACAAAGAGAAGAATCTGACAGCCTCATTTAGCAGCCTCTTCAGGGCCTTAGCAGGCTGGGGCTGCTCCTACTGGGGCTGCGAAGGAGAGGGGCTTTCTTTGGGGGACAGTGGCAGGCCAGTGACTGGCATCAGAAGCCTTTTGGGTGGCCTAGAACCTAGCCAAGCAAGCCACTCCTCTCAGCAGCTGGACTTGTAAGAGGCGGGTGGATAGACAGGAGAGGGAGTCTGCTGGGTCCCAGGCCCAGCTGCGTAGAAAGGCCTAGGAGCATTTCCTGAGTGATTGATTCACTGAGCAGGGTGCTGGCGGGGAAGGGAGAAGCCGAGCTATTTCCTGGGCTCCTGCTCTGCCTTGTGAGACAGGCTTACTGCTATACAGGGCCCAGAGTCCCTGTGGCACTTATTTACCCACTGTCTCTCCTTCCCAGCACTCTGGGTGTTTCTGAGAGGAGCTATTCAATCCCCTCCCTCCTTTGCTTCTTCAGGGAACCGTCAGAGCCTGTCTGCCCTTCCTTTTGCCCCACTGCAAGCATTTGAGAGTCAAGGACCTGAAAACCTCAGGCTCCTGGGTCCTCATGCACCTAGGAGAGCCCCAGCTGTAGAGAGCACCTCGCGCACACCACACACCCTGGCTGCCAGTCCTCCCTCAGCCCAGAGGTGGTTTATTCTCTTCTTGGACATCTGAGCATAGGAAGTTCAGAGCAGTTCAGAGACTATCCAGAGTCAAGGTAAGCAGCAGAAACAGGAATCAAATCTGAGCTTCAGAGTTCGTCTGTCATCTGTCTTCTACAACCAGAAATCTTCACACAGGCCAGCCCTGGGAGAGAAGTGGGGGGCAGCTCCCCCCCAGCCCTGTTCTCCTCCAGCTCCGGAGGCCCCAGCAGCGAGGCAGTGGGGCAGGGCAGGCGTGTCACCTTAAGTCTTTTCTAGAACAAGATGGGGCTTGAAGAAAGACACAGGCGAACACAGTCTAGATGAGAAAAATTGGGAACATTTTTCATGAGCCCGAGAAATGTACTGGAGTTTAACTCTTAAGGTTAAAATTTTTCCTGAAATTTTTTTTTCCTCTCAAGTTTTTGCCACAGAAGAATATTTCATACATATAAAAAAAAAAAGAACTTCAAAAAATAATACAATAATATCCCACTTGCTCACAATTAACATTTTGTCAAGTTTGCTTTCTGTGTTTTTCAAGACTATTTGAGTATAAGCTGCAGACATGAAAACAGTATAAATATTTCAGCCTGTTTTTTTTTAAAAAAAAAAAAAAAAACAAGTACATTCTCCTACAAGCTCAAAATGTCATTGCTACACCTAAGAAAAATGAATAATTTGCTAATATTATGTAATATCTAGTCCAGTTTTAAATTTTGATAATTGAGCCAGAAATGTCTTTTATAGCTAACTTTTAATACCAAACTCCAATCAGAAGTATTTCATCTGGTTGTGATTTTAACTTCTGTTTAGTCTCTTCTGTCTAAAATGGTCCCTCCAACTTTTTTTTTTCTTTGTCATGATATTGATTTTGTTGAAAAGATCAAACTGGTGGTCTTGAGAATGTCCCGCTTTCTGGGCCTGTCTGATTATTTCCCTGTGGTGCTATTTAACCTGTTATTCTACATCCTGAATTTCGTGTAGACTGAATATTAGATCTTGAGTTTGATCAACAATCAAGTCCAAGATTGTTGGCAAGCCAGGCGGGGTGGGCGCATGCCTGTAATCCCAGTAGCTCAGGAGACAGGGAGGATTGCAAATTTGAAGCCAACCTCAGCAATTTAGCAAAGCCCTCAGCAATCTAGTGAGACCCTGTCTCAAAATTAAAAATAAAAAGGGCTGGGGAGCTAGCTCAGTGTAGTAAAACATCCCAAGTTCAATCCCCAGTAGCAAAAAAAAAAAAAAAAGTTTGTAAGAATACTTCTATAGTAGTAGACAGCCTCTAAGATGGACCCTAACCTGGTATTCACAGCCCTCTCCTTGAGTGTGAGCTGAATTTTGTGACTGGCTTCTAGTGAAGAGAATACAGCAGATATCAGTTCAGAAACTAGATTGTTTTAAAACTGTGGGTTCTGTCTTGAGTTTATCTCTGTCTCTTTACCCTGCATGAAACCATCTCCCCTGTGGAGATCCTGGCTAGCAAGGGGACAAGCCCTATCCACAACCAGATCTCCCCCCAACCCCAGTTAAGCCTTCAGATGAGACCCCAGCCCTGGCCAACCACTCAACTGCAACCTATGAGAGACCTTGAGGCAAAGGCACCCAGATGACCTGTGCCTGGATCCCTGAGTCATAGAAGCTCTGTGGTAATACATATTGCTTGTTTTAAGTTCCTGGGTTTTGGGGTATTTGTTTTGTATAGCTTTGGACTGAATTGTGTCCTCCCTCTAAACCCCCAAGTTCATATGTTGAAGTGGTAGCCTGTCGGGGCATTTGGAACACGGCGGCCGAAAGGGTAAAAAGCTCTGGCTGCTTTCCAGGCCCTGTTACGGACCTGCTCTGAGCAGGGGGCGTTGCTCTGACGTATCGTGAGAACCAAAACCACCCTGTAGGAGACTCTGCCAATAGGACTTGCCCGTGTTCGTTGCCTGTTTCTGTAATCTGCTTGCTGACTGGTCCTTGTTCACTATAAGAATGGCCATTTTCCTAAATAAACCTGAGTTCCAGCGCCAAAGTTCCACCTGACTGGACTCCCTCGCGTGGCTCTGAGTCTTTTGAAGGTGGGGGGGGGGGCGCCAGCGGCTCCTGCCTTTTCCAGTCTCGTCTCACTGTTGGGGTACGCTCCCTGGCCTCCTTTTCTGGACAAAGGAGGTCCATCCCGGGTACGGGGGGGGGGGGGGGCTAGAAACTTCAGCCCATTACTGTAATTTCGCGACAGTAGCCCCCAGTGTAAATGTATTTGGAGACAGGGTCTTTAGGAGGCAATCAGGCTAAATGAGGTCATAAAGGTAGGGCCCAGATCTTATAGGACTATGGCCTTATAAGAAAAAGAAAAGCGTGAGGACCCAGAGAGAACATGGCTTGTCCGCAAGCTAGGAAGAGAGCCCACCAGAAACAGAATTGGCAGGCACCTTGATCTGACTTCCCAGACTACAGAACTGTGAGAAAACAGATGTCTGTCATTTGAGCCAACCAGTCTTGTATTTTGCTGTAACGGCCCAAGTAAGTAACATGACTTCATAGGTGATGCTATCAACTTCCTGTTTTTTTCACAACAGCAGGGATGTAATGTCAGGCTGTCCCACTAATTTTCCTCACTTGGTTAAGGTGGACCCTGCCAGATCTGGCCATTGAAAAGTTTCTCTTGACCTTTGACAATTGACAGTGCACCTATGGGTCAATACCTTTTTTTTTTTTTTTTTTTAAATATTTATTTATTTGCTTTAGTTGTACACAATGCAATGCATTTATGTTTACGTGGTGCTGAGGATCGAACCTGGGCCGCGCATGTGCCAGGCGAGCGCTCTACCGCTGAGCCACCACCCCAGCCCGGGTCAATACCTTGATCCCCTAAAATGTCTTGTTCTCTAGCAAATTTGACCCAATACATTGAACATTTATTGATATTGCTTGCTGGAATCAACTATTTCTTTGAATATTGAAAAATGATGATTTTTCTAATTCTATTATTCTTTTCATAATTTATAACCAGTGGTTTTCACAAAGAGGAGGTTTCCCTCATCAATGGGAATTAATTACAAGTCCTCCTAAAAATGATGGGTAAATGCTTACTTCTTTCTTTTTAACCACCAATTTTCTGAATAAGAAGTTGGTTTAATGGTCACCTCCAATGGTGGTAAATGAGTTCCTCTCCCCACTCTCAACTCATTCAGTTATTATCTATCTATCTACCTATCACTGTGGTCTGGTGGATATTTATTTGCAGTCCTCATTCTTTTCAATGCTAAAATTGTCCCATATTTTGCCTTTTGGAGTCCCTCCAAGCTATTTTGAATTTTAGGCTCCTAAGAAAAAGTTTGCAAAGTGGACTCTCTCCAGCCATCTTTCCACCTTTCTTAGAAATCCTTGCTAGACACTTTTAATGGTCAGGGGAAGTAAAGGGAAAGAGTAATGAGAGGAAAATGGGCAGGGGGCACTTGAGTAGTTATTGTGTGTCAGGAATGAGCTATACTGGAAAAAGAAACTGAGCCTCCAGACCCCTGAGATCTGGTCCTCGCAGCACTACCAACATGCTAAGACCAGTGAGCTGGCCCTCTGTGTTCACATGCAGGTCTGCTATGGGCCTGGAGAAGATACTGCATGTAGTAGAATGTGGAAAGTTCTGCAGACACATATGATAGCATCCCGAGGGATTGTGTGCCCAGAATCATGTACCAGAGAAGGACAAGGAGGTGCAGGTGAAGGATCCAAGCATCTGAAGTGTCCTCCCCACAGCTAAGGGAGACAGTTGTGAATAACTCAGCACTGTAGTAAGGGAGGGAGGAAGAAATTGGTCTAAGAGAGCTCCCAACTTCCAGTAGGATGCAGGAGGTGGTCAAGGCAGGCTCCTCTGGGACACCAGCCTGCATAGCCCAGAGCATATGACATTAACAGCACAATGAATTGGGCAGAAGAAACTGACTTTGATGTCCACACAACCCCCAGTCTCCAGGTCTTGCTCTCTCTCCACCTGGGATGGGCTGAATGGAGCTGAGTTTCCAGTTCACTTCTCCAGCCTTCCCTGCTGCCTGACTCTATTCCCACCCCTGACTTAAACTTCCTAAAGACAGTTAATCCTGATCAATGGAAACTATTATGATTGCTTACTCCTGAGCCCTCTGATATTGATGCATGGCAAGAATGCTTCCTGGGCCTCCACCTGGAATAATCACACAAACTTGGCCGAGTTCGAGAGGCATTAGAGGCTCCTTACTTCAAGTCTTTCCTTCTGCTCAGGTTCAACTCATCCTCGCCAATACCCACCCCCAGAAATTTCCCATCCCCAGTCCTATGAGACTAGATGCTGAGGGTCCCTAAAAGCCCGTGGTTTAGTGAGCTGGAGGCAGGCATTTCACATCTGTACAATAAAGATGGTGAACTGCACCTCGGTGAGTTACTTACACAGGGTGCCATGGACCCAGGCCCCAAGCAGAGCACAGAATGGGTCATTGACAGCCTAAAAGCATGCCAAAGTGCGACAGAGACGCTGGGTGTCTTCTGTCTCAGCAAAGGAGCCTTACCTGGGTGGGGAGCTGCAGGTGTTGTTCCAGTCTCTGCCAGGCTGGACCTGTCATGCCAGCCCCATGCAGGTTCACTGCTATTGTTCAAAAACAACAGGCAGAAATCACTACAAGGAAAGCACAGGCAGCAGGCCCTCAGCCTGCTCAGGAGCCAGGGAGCACATTTCCCTGCACAGCCTCTCCATTTGAGCACACAGAACACTCCTACTCAGGTCTCTCCACCCTCACAGAAGGCCTTCCCATCAGCTTCTCCCTCCCAACCACCTCCACTCACAGCACTCAACAGGCCTCATGGCCCTGCCAGGCGCTCGCTTGGTCTGAGGGAGTCAGGCTAAGTTCTCAGACTGGCCCACCCTTTCCAGAGACACCCTGCTGCATGGTGAGCATCTGAAGATCATCTCTGCCTGCCATCCCTTGCCAGTGCCACACAGTAAGTATTCCTGTCTTCTGTTCAGCTCAACAGACATGACCTAGTGTTATGAGCAGAATGGTGTCCCCCAAATGTATATGTTGGAAACTAAACTCCAATGTGACTATGTTTGGAGACAGGGCCTTTAATGAATGTTAAGTGGGGGTGAGGCCCTGACCCAAAAAGACTAGTGTCCTAATAGGAAGAAGAAGAGGCACTGGGGATAGGGACACACAGAAAAAAGGTCATGTGAGGACACAGCAAGAAGGCCGCCCCTGCAGGTGAGGGAAGAGGCCTCAGGAGAAACCAAACCTACTGAACCTTGATCTGGA
Source organism: Tamias sibiricus (assembly GCA_025594165.1). Lineage (NCBI taxonomy): Eukaryota > Metazoa > Chordata > Mammalia > Rodentia > Sciuridae > Tamias > Tamias sibiricus. The sequence goes on from CM046657.1 coordinate 113,678,167, forward strand.
CTTCAACCTCCAGAACTGAGAAAATAAGTTTCTGCTACTTAAGCCACCCAGGGTGTTGTGTTTTGTTGTGTCAGCCCTAGCAGACTAATATACCTGTATTTACCCATATTTATCCAGACCCAAAAAGAAACCATGGGTAAGAAGTGAATAAGGCCTGGCTTCTGTCTGAAGGAGCTTCATAAGAATACATCAATCTCTGGGCATGGTGGCACACACTGTGATCCCAGTCACTCAAGGTGCTGAGACAGGAGGATGGCAAATTCAAGGCCAGCCTTGGCAACATAGCCAGGCCCTGTCTCAAAATAAAAACTAAAAAGATCTGGAGATGTGGCTCAGTGGGAAAGTGCCTCTAGGTTCCTTCTCCAGTACAAAATAAAAGGAGGAGGTGGAGAAGACATAAATTAATGAAATAGAATTGAGAATCTGGAAGTCCTCACATTTAATAAGCACTCACATTAGGTGATTTTCAACAAGGATGCCAAGACAATGGTGCTGGAGCTAATGAGCATCTACACACAAAAGAATGAACTCATATCATACATCACAACATATACAAAAATTAACTCAAAATAAAGACCTAAATGTAAGAGCTAAAAACCATAAAATTCCTAGAAGAAAACATTGGCACTAATCTTTATGGTCTTGGATTAGAGAGTACTTTTTAGCACAAGCAACCAATGAAAAGATAGATACATTGGATATCATCAATTAAAATATTTGTGCTTCAAAAACACCAATAAGAAAGTACTAAGATGATCCACAAAATGAAGAAAATTCTTGCAAATCATATTCCGATAAGGGACTTGCATCTAGAACATATAAAGAGTTATTAAAACTCAATAATAATGAGACAAATAAAAATTTCTAATTTAAAAATGGGCAAAGGCTCAAAACAGACAGTTTTCAAAGGAAGATACACAAATGGAAAATAATCACAAGGAAAGTTGCTCAGTATCATTAGTCATCAATAAAATGCAGACCAAAACCACAAATGAAATAACACAAGGATGACTGTAATCAAAGAGAGATAATAACAAGTATTGGCAAGGATATGAAGAATTTGCAGCCCTCATACATTGCTGGTGGGAATGAAAATGATGCAGCCACTTTAGAAAGCAGTCTGGCAGTCTGGCATGGGGAGACATGGTTACCATATGATCTGGCAATTCCATTCGTAGGTATTTATACAAGAGAAATAAAAGCATATGTTCAACAACAACTTGGACAGAAATGCTCATAGCAGCATTATTCATAGCAGCAAAAAGGCATAAACAGCCCAAATGTTTCCATCCGTCAGCTGGTTATGAAAAGATAAAATGTGGTATATCCTTACCACGGAATAATATTCAGCAACAAAAAGAAATGAAGTACTGATACATGCTGTGACATGGATAGACTTTGAAAACATTATGCCAAGTGAAAGAAACCAATCATAAAGGACAACATATTGCATGATTCCACTTGAATGCAATGTCCAGGATAGGCAAATCTACAGAGACAGGAAGTAGATTTACAGTTACCTAGAACTGGGGGGTGGGTTTAAGTTTTCTTCTGGGAGTAACAAAAATGTTCTAAAATTTATTGAAGTGATCATCGTACAACTCTACAAATGCACTAATCCACTGAGTTGTACACTTTAAATATGTGAATTGTTTTGCATATGAATTATATCTCAATTAAGCTGTTAAAATATAGTAGGGAGGCTTTCGCTTCTGGAAAAGAGTAGATGCACTTTTCTCTATTTTCTCACTAAGTACAACTGAAAACCCTGGAAATTATATGTAAAGCAAATCTAGGAATACTCTGAAACATGAAGAGAAGACAGACTTTCTAGGGACCTTGGGACCTAAGGAATGGAATGAGACAGTGGTGAGTTCTCTGGGTTTCATTTTTACTTCATATATCACAGACTTGAAGCTGAAAAAGACAGCAACCTTAAAACACCAACAAGTAAAGAAAAACATCTCAACAAAAGCCTCCTGTCTCCAGCAAGTCAACAACTTTTAGACAATAACATTTCTACTGCAAATGCCACAGAAAAAACATGGACCCACTCTCACTTGTGCCAAAAACAGTTTGAGTGAGGAACCTTGACTTCCACCCTTGCAAAGTTGTAACCAAGTACTCCAACTCTGCTGCTGAGGTGAAAGACAGATAGGAAGCTGAGTCTTATACCCTGCCTACAAGTGATAAGCCCACCACCAACCATCACACAGTATCATATGAGAGATAACATAGGGACCACCACCATCACGCAATCCCATGGGAGAGGACATGGGAACCATGGACTTCCAACGCCTCCAACAGTAATAAAGTACCTTTCCCCTTCTCCTCCGGGGTGGTAGAGAGGAGGTCTAGTGGAGAGTCAGAACTTTTCCCACTGTCCATTAGTAACATGGACACACCCACTGCAGTGTCAATGCAAGCCACATGGGAATCTGAAATTCTCATCACTGCCCAGCAAAACAGGGAACCACCATCTCAAATGAAGTATCAACAAAGGCTGAGTAGGGAATAGAGACTTCTACCTCCACCTGACAGTAACAATAAATAAACAAGATGTAAATAAGGCCCAGAATCCCATAATGTGAAAGTGTCCAGTTTTTGATTGAAATCGTTTGTTGTACCAAGAACCAGGAAAATCTCAAACTGAGTGATAAATTGATAATCAATTAATGACAACACCAAAAGGATGGAGCTATTTGGTTTACCAGACAAAGATTTTAAAAGTAGCCATGACATTTTAAGAAAACATTTCAGTGAACAATTACAAACATGCTTTAAATAAATGAAAATATAGTATCCGCAAAGAAACAACACATTTAAGGAAGAGCCCAGTGGAAATGTTTGAAAAGAAAAATGTAATAATAAAAATTGAAAACGCAGGGGATGGGCTCAATAGAAGAATGAAGGGGCAAAAGAGGAAAAAAAATGGTGAGCTGGAAGATAGGAAATAAGAATTACACAACATGAACAATGGAGAAAACAGATTTTTAAAAAAACATGAACACAGCCCCAGGGACCTGTGGGACTATCATAAAAGACAATTTATGTTATCAGAATCCTAGAAGAAGATAAATAAGGTTGAGAGTTTTCAAGGAAATAATGGTTGGACACTTCTGAAACTTAGCAAGAGACATCACCTTAAGGATTCAATGATTGTGAACCCCAAACAGGATAAACTCAAAGAAATCCAAATAAAGACACATCATAATTAAACTTACAAAAACTAAAGACAAAGAAAACACATCTTAAAATCAATCAGGGGGAAAAAAAAAAAAAAAGGAACAATTTACCCATAGGAAGACAATTCACCTGTAGGCAGAAACTACTAAATTACAGCAGATTTCTTATATGAAACCATGGAGGCCAAAAGGAAATAGAACAATATTTTTCAAGTGCTGAAAAAGAAGCACTGTAACCCAGAATCCTATAGGCAGCAAATTAGCCTTTGGGAATAAAAGAAAAATTAGGAAATTCTATAATAAGGGAAAACTAAGAGAATTGTCACAAGTAGACTTACCCTTAAGAATGGCTATAAGAAGTTCTCTGAACAGAAAGGGAAAGATAATAGAAGGAAACTTGGAATGTCAGAAAGAAGAAGAAACAGCAAAAATATGGGTTGATATGGTAGAGCCTTCCTTTTTCTCGAGTTACCTAAATTATGTTTAGTAGTAGAAGTAAAAAAATTATAATACTATCTAATGTAATTCTAAATGTATAAGGAGAAAATATTTAAAACATTCATAAACAGGGGAGGGTAAATAATGTAAATCTACATTAATAGATCATTCTACCCAGTAACAGCAGAAAACACATTTTTTTCAAGTCCCTATAGGTTATATATCAAGATAGCCCATATCTTAGGCCATATCCTAGGCCATACAACAAAACTAACAGAATAAAACAGAATGTAGTTTGAAAGACTTGAAATCATACAGTGCATATTTTTCAATTACAATGGAATTAAATGGAAATTAATAATAGAAAAATAGCAGGAAAATCTCCAAACATTTGAAAACTAAATGACACACTTCTAAATAATGGGTCAAAGAGGAAGTGTCAAAGCAAATTTTTAAAAAATGCATTAAATTGAATGAAAATGAAAATACAATGATACTTCCCTTAATGATAGTGATACATTCTGAGAAAAATGTTGTTATTTTGTTATTGTGGAAACACCTTAGGATGCACTTTTAAAAATAAGACAACTATGCTATAATCTTTGAGACCACTGTCAAATACACAGTGTGTCATCGATTAAAGTATCATTATAGGACACGTGACTGCACAGCATATAAAAATGTGCTAAAACAATACTGAGGAAAATATTTTGTAGCACTAAATATTTGGATTAACTGACAAAGATTTTAAAGTAGCCATGATATTTTAAGTAAATATTTCAGTGAACAATATGAACATGCTTAAAACAAAGGAAAATATAGTATCAGCAAAGAAAGAACACATGTAAGGAACAACCCAATGGAATTATTCAAATAAAAAAATGTATATGTTAGAAAAGCATGTTAGAAAAAAGAAAAAGTCTCAATTCATTAATCTAAGCTCCTCCCTCAAAAATATTGAAAAGAAGAGCAAAGTAAACCCAAAGAAAGAAATGATGCAGAATGGAGGAAAAGTAATAACACCTAAAAGAGATAAATAATAGAGAAAAATCAATGAAACAAAGAGCAGCACCTTGAAAAGATCAATAAAATTGACTGACAAAAGGTTGGGGGGAGAGAAAGAGGGGGCGAAAAAGGAAGGTCACAAACTGCAGTATCAGGAATAAAAGAGACAATGCATCAATTTCTTGGAAAACACAAGTTATCACAACTCACCCAGTATGAAGTAAGAATTGCATTTAAATAATTGCTATACCTGTTGAATTCATGATTTTATTTTTTTTTTCACTTTTATTTGTTTATTTTATTTATTTATTTATTTTGGCACCAGGGATTGAACCCAAAAGGACTTAACCACTGAGCCACATTCCCAGCGCTTTACTTTGAGACAAGTTCTTATTAAGTTGTTTAGGGACTTGCTAAGTTGCTGAGGCTGGCTTTGAACTTATGATCCTCCTACCTCAGCCTCCCAAACCATTGGGATTACAAGTGTGTGCCACCACACCTGGCTGAATTCAAATTTTAAAACTCAACCAAAGAGAAATCTCTAGGCCCAGATGACTTCACTGGATAATTCTATTAATGATTTAAGTAAAAGCACCAGTGGTATACAATCTCTTCCACAAAATAAGTGAGGAAGGAATTCCAATCTATATTTGAAAGGCAGTGTTATCTTAATACCAAAATCAGACAGATAGGACCAAAAACAATACCAATACCCCTCATGAATACAGATGTAAAAATCCTTAACAAAATACTAACAAATAGAATCAGCTATATGTAAAAGAAATGATACACTATACCATGATGGAATATATTCTAAAAGCACAAAGTAATTCACCTTACTAATAGGCTGAAAAAGAAAAGTCACAGGATCTTTCCAATTGATGCAGTTGCAGCAAAAGCATTTGATAAAATTCAGTATCCATTAAAGATCAAAGGGGAAAAAACTTTCAGAAAAATAGGAATAGAGGAAAATGTCCTCAACTTGATAAAGAACATCTACCAAAGACTCCTCAGCGTACATTATGCTTAACTATGGAAGAATGAATGCACATGTAGACACCAAAATTAAAAATACAATACCATTTACCATAACTAAAAAAATTGTTTAGTTATAAATACAACAAAACACACACAGGACATGCCTACTGATAACTACTATGAAAGAAATCAAAGATCTAAATAAATGGAAAGATAAAGTATCTGTGGATTGGGAGATTTGAGTTAGTTAGGAAAGACATTAACTCTCTCCAAAAAATTTTTTTTAAAAAAAGAATTAAAATGAGAAGAAGCTATCTATCCAATTTCAAGATTTGCTATACAGCTACAATAATTAAGACTGTGGTATTGAGAGAGGGACAGATATTTAAATTAATGGACCAGAATTAAACCCACACATTTATCCTTCTGATGAAAATTAGACCCACACATTTATTCATCTGACTTTGACAAAAACATGAAAGCAATTCAATGGAGCAAAATAAACTTTTCAACTTGGTATAGTTTTGCAAGATGTTACCATCAAAGACATGGGGTAAAGGGTGCTTGGGTTTCCTCCATATTATCTCTTACAACTGTACGTGAATCTACAATGATCTCAAAATAAAAGGTCCAATTCTATAAAAAAAAAAAAAAAACACTCATTGTTATGTTTTGGATATGAAGCATCCCCAAAGGCTCATGTGTTGAGGGCCTGGTCCCCAGTGCAGCAATGTCCCATGGTGGGGCTTTGGAAAGTATGAGATCTCTGATCTCAGAAGTGGATTAATCCATTGACAGTTGACTGGACTACTGGGAGGTATAGGAAACTGTAGGTGGTGGGGCTTGGTTGGAGGCAGTAGGTCACTGGAGACATGCCCTTGGGGATTATATCTTGAGCCTATCCCCTTTCTTTTATTCCTCTCTCTACTTCCAAGTTGTCATGAGCTGAGAAGCTTTCCTTTTATTACCCCGCATCCTCCATGATGTTTCTGCCTTGGAGCCAACCATGGACTAAAATCTTTGAAACCATAAGCCAAAACAAATATTTCCTCCTCTAAGTTGTTTTTCACAGGTGTGTGTGTGTGTGTGTGTGTGTGTGTGTGTGTGAGAGAGAGAGAGAGAGAGAGAGAGAGAGAGAGAGAGAGAGGTCAATCCTGAGGGGTCCTGGCCTTCCAAGCATGTGGGAGTTATCAGGGAACCGTGCCTACTAAAAATGGTGCAATGAGTGCAATGAGCCCCTGCAGGGATGAGGGAGGAGAAGATTGTGGTAGGAGGGAGGACAAAATAGGTTCTGCCTCAGACATCTTGTACTTATGATGCCATGGGTAGAGACTTCTAGATGCCAGGAGCATGTATGGGTTGTAAGCTCAGAAGAGAAATCCAGACCAACCTACTCCATATATCTTGTATTTGATAGGACACAGATTCAGTTGCTGTTCCAAAACCCTGAAGTAATAGTGGCTTAACAAGATAAGGTTTTGTTCTCATACATGTAGAGCCTGTGTGGTTTCCTAAGGGGCCAAGGGGCCAGGTTCCTGTCTTGTTGCAAGTGCATAGTCCAAGATGGCTTCCTACTGCCTGCATTCCAGCTAGAAGAAAGGGCAAGAAGAGGACCAGCTCTTTCCCTCCAGGAAAATAACCCCAAGAAATGCAGACACCACTTCTGCATCCTAGAAATTGGTCGGGAAGGTCCATCTAGCTCAGAGGGAAGCAGGGCAATGTAGTCATTATTCCAGGCAGCCATGAGCACAATTTATTTCTATACTATGAAAGAAGGGAGAACGAATATTCCAAGACAGCTAGGAGTCCCCACCACACATCACTGTCAGTAAAGTATTTTTTAAAAACATACCCTTGACTATAAATGTATTTGTTTGTAATAGGCATGTCAATATGATATTAAGTAGTTATAAAACTTATCTTTTACTTTTTATTTTTTTAAATTTATTTATTTAATTTTAATTTATTATACATGCTTTTAGAGTACAATTCCTTTTATATTACACATAAAGAGCACAGTTTTCCAAATAATTGGTTTTACACAAAGTATTTTCATACCATTTGAGTTTTTATTCATGGACTTAGTATCTATTGATGTTAAACTCCTTCTGCCATTGTTTCTATCCCCTTGCCCCTTTCCCTCCCCTCCCCACCTTTTTTCTATTTAACATTCCTTCATTCCTCTCATCCCCCCTCCCTTGCCATTATAATTTAGTATCATCATAGCAAAGGAATTAATTGACCTTTGGTTTTCTGGGATTGGCTGACTTCACTTAGCATTATTTTCTCCAACTCCATCCATTTACCTGCAAATGCCATGATTTTATTCTCTTTTAGTGCTGAGTAATGTTCCATTGTGTATATATACCAAAGTTTCCCTATCCATTCATCTATTGATGGGCATCGGAGTTGTTTCTACAATCTAGCTATTGTGAATTGTGCTGCTATGAACATTGATGTGGCTGTGTCCTGTAGTATGCTATTTTTAAGTCCTTTGGGTATAGACCAAGGAGTGGGATAGCTGGGTCAAATGGCGGTTCCATTCCAAGTTTTCCTAGGAATCTCCATACTGCTTTCCAAATTGGCTGCACCAATTTGCAGCCCCACCAGCAATGTAAGAGTGTGCCCTTTTCCCCACATCCTCACCAGCATTTATTGTTGTTTGTGTTTTTGATAGCTGCCATTCTGACTGGAGTAAGATGAAATCTTAGAGTTGTTTTGATTTGCATTTCTCTAATCACTAGAGATGTTGAACATTTTTTCATATATTTGTTGATTGATTGTATACCTTCTTCTGAGAAGTGTCTGTTCAGTTCCTTAGCCCATTTATTGATTGGGTTGTTTGTTTTTCTGGTGTAAAGGTTTTTGAGAGCTTTATATATCCTTGAAGTTAATGTTCTGTCTGATGTGCATGTGGTAAAGATTTGTTCCCATTCTGTTGGTTCTCTGTTCACCTCACTGATTGTTTGTTTCTTTTGCTGAGAAGAAGCTTTTTAGTTTGAATCCACCCCATTTATTAATGTTTGGTTTTAGTTCTTGCACTATAGGAGTCTTATTGAGGAAGTTAGGGCCTAATCCAACATGTTGGAGATTTGGGCCTACTTTTTCCTCTATTAGGTGCAAGGTCTCTGGTTTAATTCCTAGGTCCTTGATCCATTTTGAGTTGAGTTTTGTGCATGGAGAGAGATAGAGGTTTAATTTCATTTTATTACATAAGGATTTCCAGTTTTCCCAACACCATTTGTTGAAGAGGCTGTCTTTTCTCCAATGTATGTTTTTGGCACCTTTGTCTAATATAAGATAACTGTAGATGTGTAGGTTAGTCTCTGTGTCTTCTATTCTGTACCATTATTCTACTGGTCTATTTTGGTGCCAATACCATGCTGTTTTAGTTACTATTGCTTTGTAATACAATTTAAGGTCTGGAAAAGTAATGCCACCAGCTTCATTCTTCTTGCTAAGAATTGCTTTGGCTATTCTGGGTCTCTTATTTTTCCAGATGAATTTCATGATTTCTTTTTCTATTTCTATGAGAAATGACTTTGGGATTTTGATTGGGATTGCATTGAAATTGTATAGTGCTTTTGGTAGAATAGTCATTTTGACAATATTAGTTCTACCTATCCATAAACAAGGTAAATCTTTCCATCTTCTAAGATCTTCTTTAATTTCTTTTTTATAAGATCTTCTTTAATTTCTTTCTTTAGTGTGTTGTAGTTTTCATTGTACAGGTCTTTCACTTCTTTTGTTAGGTTGATTCCCAAGTATTTTATTTTATTTTATTTTTTGACGTTATAGTAAATGGGATGGATTTCCTAGTTTATCTTTCTGAGGATTTGTTGCTGATGTACAGAAATGCCTTAGATTTTATGGGTATTGATTTTATATCCAGCCACTTTGCTGAATTCATTTATTAGATCTAGAAGATTTCTGGTGGAGTTTTTTGGATCTTCTATGTATAGAATCATATCGTCTGCAAATAGTGATAGTTTGAGTTCTTCTTTTCCTATCCATATCCCTTTTATTTCTTTCATCTGTCTAATTGCATTGGTTAGGGTTTCAAGAACTATGTTAAATAATAGTGGCGGAAGAGGACATCCCTATCTTGTTCCAGTTTTTAGAGGAAATGCTTTCAGCTTTTCTCCATTTAGGATGATGTTGGCCTGGGGCTTAGCATAGATGGCCTTTACAATGTTGATGTATGTTCCTGTTATCCCTATTTTTTCTAGCGTTTTGAACATGAAGGGGTGTTTTATCTTGTCAAATGCTTTCTCTGAGTCAATTGAGATGATCATATGATTTTTATCTTTGAGTCTATTGATGTGGTGAATAACATTTATTGATTTCCTTATGTTGAACCAACCTTGCATTCCTGGAATAAACCCCACTTGATCGTGATGTACTATTTTTTATATGTGTTTTTGTATTTGATTTGCCAGAATTTTATTGAGGATTTTTGCATCTATATTCATTAGTGATATTGATCTGAAGTTTTCATTCTTTGATTTGTCTCTGCCTGGTTTTGGAAGCAGGGTGATATTGGCCTCATAGAATGAGTCTGGAAGGGTTCCCTCTTTTTCTATTTCATAGAATAGTTTGAGAAGTATTGGTGTTAGTTCTTCTTTAAAGGTCTTATAGAACTCAGTTGTGTATCCATCTGGACCTGGGCTTTTCTTGGTAGGTAGGTTTTTTATGGCATCCTCTATTTCTTTGCTTGAAATTGATCTATTTAAGTTGTGTATGTCATCCTGATTTAGTTTGGGCATATCGTATATCTCTAGAAATTTGTCGATGTCTTCATTATGTTCTATTTTGTTGGAGTATAGATTTTCAAAATAATTTCTAATTATCTTCTGTATTTCTGTAGTGTCTGTCGTGATGTTTCCTTTTTCATCACATATATTGGTAATTTGAGTTTTTTCTCTCCTTTTCTTAGTTATCATAGCTAGTGGTTTATCAATTTTATTTATTTTTTCAAAGAACCAACTTTTGGTTCTGTCGATTTTTTCAATTGTGTTTTTTATTTCAATTTCATTGATTTCGGCTCTGATTTTAATTATTTCCTGTCTTCTACTGCTTTGGGGGTTAATTTTTTCTTCTTTTTCTAGAGCTTTGAGGTGTAATGTTAATTCATTTATTTGTTGACCTTTTCTTCTTTGAAGGAATGAACTCCATGCAATGAATTTTCCTCTTAGTACTGCTTTCATAGTGTCTCAGAGATGTTGATATATTGTATTGGTGTTCTCATTTACCTCTAAGAAATTTTTAATCTCCTTTTTGATGTCTTCTGCAACCCATTGTTCATTCAATAGCATGTTATTTAGTCTCCAGGTGTTGGAGTAGGTTTTGTTTCTTATTTTATCATTGATTTCTAGTTTCATTCCATTATGATCTGATAGTATGCAGGGTAGTATCTCTACTTTTTTATATTTGCTTAGAGTTGCTTTATGGCATAATATATTATCCATTTTAGAGAACGATCCATGTGCTGCTGAGAAGAAAGTGTACTGACTCATTGATGGATAATATACTCTCTATGTATCAGTTAAATCTAAGCTATTGATTGTATTATTGAGTTCTACAGTTTCTCTGTTTAGCTTTTGTTTGGAAGATCTATCCAGTGGTGAAAGCAGTGTGTTAAAGTCACCTAGAATTATCGTGTTGTGGTCTATTTGGTTCTTGAACTTGAGAAGGGTTTGTTTGATGAACGTGGATGCTCCATTATTTGGGGCATATATATTTATGCCAGTTATTTCTTGTTGATGTATGATTCCCTTAGGTAGTATGAAATGTCCTTCCTTATCTCTTTTGATTACTTTTGGCTTGAAGTCTACTTTGTTTGATATGAGGATGGAAACCACTGCTTGCTTACGTAGTCCATGTGAGTGGTATATTTTATTCCATCCTTTCACCTTCAGTCTGTGGGCATCTTTTCCTATGAGATGTGTCTCTTGAAGGCAGCATATTGTTGGGTCCCTTTTTTTAATCCAATCTATCAGCCTATGTCTGTTAATTGGTGAGTTTAGGCCGTTAACATTCAGGGTTATTATTGAGATATGATTTGTATTACCAGTCATTTTAAATTTTATTTAATTCTATTTTAATTTTGGTATTTAGCTAGACTTGATTTCTCCTATGGTTAGTTTTCCTTTATTGTTGTTCTTCCCTTTGAAGGTTTTCATTGTTGTTTTTCAATTCCTCCTCATGGAATATTTTGCCAAGGATGTTCTGTAATGCTGGCTTTCTTGTTGTAAATTCTTTTAGGTTTTGTTTATCATGGAAGGTTTTTATTTCATCATCAAATCTAAAGCTTAATTTTGCTGGATATAAGATTGGTTGGCATCCCTTATCTTTTAGAGCCTGGTATATGTTGTCCCAGGCTTTCCTTGCTTTGAGGGTCTGGGTTGAAAAATCTGCTGTGATGTGAATTGGTTTTCCTCTATAGGTTATCTGATTTTTCTCTCTTATGGCCTTTAAAATTCTATCCTTATTTTGTATGCTAGGCATTTTCATTATAATGTGCCTTGGTGTAGATCTGTTATAATTTTGTACATTTGGCGTCCTATATGCTTCTTGTATTTGGTTTTCAAATTTATTCTTCTTGTTTGGGAAATTTTCTGATATCAATTTCATTAAAGAGATTTTGCATTTCTTTGGATTGATTCTCTGCACCTTCCTCAATTCCAATAAATCTTATATTTGGTCTTTTGATGGTATCCCATATATTTTGGATATTTTGTTCATGGTTTCTTACCATCTTCACTGTATGGTCAACTTTATTTTCAATATTATATATTTTGTCCTCATTGTCTGAGGTCCTGTCTTCCAAGTGATCCAGTCTATTGGTGATACTATCTATTGAGTTTTTTTAAATGGCCTATTGTTTCTTTCATTTCAAGTATTTCTATTTGGTTTTTTTCTCAGACTATCTCTTTCTTGAAGTAATCTTTTGATGCCTGTATTTGTTCTCTTATCTCTTTTTTTAATATTTATTTATTTGCTTTAGCTGTACACAATGGGTTTATTTGTACATGGTGCTGAGGATCAAACCTGGGCCGTGCATGTGCCAGGCAAGCGCTCTACTGCTGAGCCACAACCCCAGCCCCATGTTCTCTTATCTCTTTGTTGGTGTAATTGATGGTTGCCTGTATTTGATCTCTTATCTCTTTGTTGGAGAGATCAATTTTTGCCTATATCTGCTCACTTAGGTCATTTTAAAAATCCTGAATCATTTTAATTATGTATATTTGGACCTCCTTTTCCAATATTTCATCTACTGTGCTTTCTATGGATTCTATTGCTGTAGTATCTTGGTTTGTTTGGGGGCATTTTCCTCCCTTGTTTTTTCATGATATCTATGTGTTTTCTCCTCTTGCAGTGTAAGTCTGAGGTATTACTCTTTCTGTCCCATTGTCTTATATCTTCCCTACAGGTTACCTGATGCCTCACTTTTAATGGAAAGATCAATATTACAGCATTCAAAGTACCCAAGTATTGCTATATATCAGTTTCTATTTTTTTTTTAAATATTTACATTTACTTTTTGACACTGCAATTTTAACCTGGGGATCGAACCCCCGGGCCGCGCACATGAGAGGCGAGTGCTCTGCCGCTGAGCCACAACCCCAGCCCATCAGTTTCTATTTTTATATTTACAATTTTGACACTTTAACCATAAATGCTGATATCAATTATTTTCTACCATTTAGTCAGTATTTTTGTGGGGTGGTTCACGGTATCTAATGGTAGAAGGGGGGTACTTATAGGTTGGCTAAAACATTTGTGAGGTAGGATGTGAGAAGATAGAAGGTATTAGATTATTTGACTAGTGAGAGGGTAATCATGGGAATTAGGGTGTTAGTAGGAGAAACAAAAGATAGGTATCCCCATGTAATATTCCCTGTTCCTGGGCCTGGGGCCTGTTCCCTGACCTGTAGGCAGAGGTGGCAACTACCTCTGGCTCCTGAGTGGGTGGGCAGAGCAGGGAATGGAAGCAAGTGGGCTGAGCTAGAACGCTTGCAGGCGGGCCTAGTGGGAATGCTCCCAGGCCAGGGCTTATTCCCCGCCTATCTGCAGCAGGGTTGGCGTCTCCAAGGTGGGTGGGCCGAGCTGGGAAAGCATGCTGGAGGGCCTCGCTGGAACTCTTGCAGGCCGGGGCTTGTTCCCCTGCCTTCTTGAACAGGGATGGCGTCTCATCTTTTACTTTTTAGATTAAAACAAACATAATTCTGTCTTCTTATACCTCAAAATATCATTGGGCACATGCCCCCTTGGAGACCACTATTTAGATTAAAGATATTGATTTATCAAACAGGTAGTGGCTGAGGCTCTGGAGTTGAATAAGACCACCCAAGGAAAAGACACACAAAGGGAGAAGAAAGCTCCAAGGATGGGAAATTGGGGAATATTGACATTGGTGTTAATTAGGTTTTTGTCACTGTGATCAAAATACTTGACAACAACTTAGAGGAAGAAAAGTTTATTTTGTCTCAGTTTCAAGAGAGGCTCAGTCCATGATCTGCCAACTCCATTGCTCTGGGCCCAAGGTGAGGCAGAACAACATGGTGAAAGGGTGTGGCAGAAGAAAACTGCTCTGCTCAGGGCAACCAGGAAGCAGAGAGAGAGAGAGAGAGAGAGAAGAGACAGAGTGGGAAAGGGGTCACAGGGAAGATATACCTACCAGGACACGACCCCAGTGACTCACCTCTAGCCGTGCCTATCTGCCTATCAGTCCATTCAATCTAGGATGCACTGATGAGGTTACAGCTCTCATAATCCCATCAGTCCACCTCTGAATATTTCTGCATTAACACTGGAACTCTTGGGAGACATCTCCTATGCAAACATAACAATATTTAAGAATTGGACAGCAAGAAAAGAAGCAGGGAGCCACACACAGTGGTGCACACCTATAATCCCAGCTACTCAGAAGGCTGAGGCATAAGAATCACAAGTTTAAGGCCAGCCTAGACAACTCAAAAAGACTCTGCCTTGAAATAAAATAAAAAGGTCTGGGGATGTAGCTCAGTGATAGAGCACTTACCTAGCAAGTATGAGGCCTTGGGTTTGATCCCCAATACTGGAAAAGAAAAGGAAAGAAAAAGAGTGGTTGAGAAACTGAGTAGGCACTATCCAAGAAATGCAATATTTCGAAATCTGGGGCAGAGTTTCAAGAAAAGTCACGTGGGATGAGGACTAAAAGGGAGTTATTGATTTACCAGTGTGAAGGTAATTGGTACCCAGGGTGACAAGAGAAGAAAATTAGGGTGAAGAGGTATGAAAAAAAATTGATAGTACATTCAATTCTATGACCAGGAAGGAGGCACCCATTGAAGGTTTTTGAGAGCTTCGGACCAGTGAGAGCAGAATGTTCGAAGACTCCTATGGGCATTTGTATGGAGGGTGGATTCCAGGAGACAGAGTCTGAAACCCAGAGGCCAGCAAGGATGCCCAGAGTTCAAATGGCTTCAATCGAAAGGTTTTGCTTAGGAGAAATGAAAATGACCTAGTGACCAACTTGATATGGAGACTTGTGGAGAAGGAAGAGAAAACTGACTCCAAGGCTGTGAACCCTGGGAGCTGAGAGAGCAGGGGCGCCAGGAAGAGCACTATTGGATGAGGTCCTGAGGGGTGACCCGCATCGGCTGTGCATCCCAGGAATGCTTCCTGGAGAGGCTGCTCAGTGCCCATCACCAGGGCCTGCTTGTCCACCTGCTGCAACGCCCACGCCGCCGCCACACAAACTCAAGTTCAGAGCTCCCGCCCCTTCCCCGGCAGTGCCAACCACGCCGTTAGGACTCCATGCTGTTCCAGAGCCATGACCAGCCAAACTGACTTTACCGCGGTACCGGGGACAATGGGGTTGTCACTGAGGACAAATGGAACAACCCCTTTCTGCACGGTGACAAGCTCCCTGGAGTGCCAGCAGCAAGTGCTGTCAGCTGGCCAGGGAAATAGGGCATATCAGGGCCACTGTATGGCTCATCTCCGAGGCAACCCCACACACAACTCCAGGAGTGAGGACAGAGGTCACACTTGCCAGAATCATGCTCAGCCATGGACACAGCCTTCATCTCTGGCCTACCTCTCATTGATTAAGATGATCAGGAATTGAGCCAAAGGAAAGGGTTGGTAGTGTGATCTCTGTGACATGTGAGGAAGGAGGATGCTGTTTTCAACCACAGCAGTATCTGTCTCTAGGGAAGGACCCGCTACTGTTTGTTCCTCCTGGGGCCTCTCCCCTGGATGCTGGTGCACTTGGCTTATTGACTGCACTGAAGCTGGAGCCCAGAACCCTCCCTGCGGATGCTCCCTGGCTGCTTCTTCAGGCCTCTCATAGGTTGGGTGGATGTTGGGCTGCAGGACAGAATGACAGAAAGAATTTGGGAAAGTGCTCATTAGTCCTACTTCTTGGACATTCACTCTTGGGGTGCGCCTGGGCACCAGGAGGCAGGACTGCTATTCTAACAGCTCTCTCTGAGTTAGGTCTGGGGCTAGGTCCAATACTGTCGGGGGTCAGGAACCTCAGTGTGGTCCTAGGAGATGGGGAGGCCTTCCCTAACACACTGGGCTGCGGCAGTGGTTGTCATTGGAGACACTAATGGGGAGAACCCCCCACCTCCTCACTGGGAACAAAGACTTCTTACTGCCCTGGCTGCCTCTAAATTGACACTTCCACCATCAAATTATTTTAAAGATGAAATAGGAAACTATGAATCTCATAAAAATTGATGAGCAAGTTCTGTTGTGCAGGCAAAATAATACTAAAAACCTCAAGGATAATGCAGTTATATGGTGCCCTGGACACATCTGTAGGGCCAATCCTAGATTGCTTGGGCAGCTCAGAGAGTGGAATTTGCTTAACACTTAGGGAGCACCCATTATGCTCCAAATCTACCCTCTAAATCTTGATGGAGGAAGAAGAGTTAAAGCAATGGGTAGAAAGTGTTTCCGGCTAAAGAAATAGCTTGTCCAATCAACCAAGTGACAGGAAGCATTCTATGCCATGGGGTTCACACCTCACACCCCAAATTAAATTCAGTTGGCCACAACACAGGGAGGGAGGGAGGGAGGAAAAGGATCAGCACTTCCAAGGCCCCTGGGTGAATCCCAGGTAGATCCAGTCTTGCAGGGTTTTATCCACAGGGCAACAGGGAGCCATTGAAAGATTTTAAGTGGGGAAGAGACATGATCAGATTTGTTTTAGAATTGTAGCAGGGTGGTTTAAGAGCGTCATGTGGCAGAATAGCTATGGAGAGAGACTAGCTGTGTCTTGCTTTCTCCATTGTAGCTTCCTGGTAAAGAATGAAAGGTATTCCCACCCCTCCTCCACCTCCTTCTCCTCACCCTCACCCCAGGAGAGGAGCTGAGCCCTTCTATCTCTGAAGGCTGAGCTTTCCCTGAGCAGAGGGGGAGCTGGCAGTGTTCTCATGAGTTCTGAGGGAAAAAAAAAAAAAAAAAAATTGCCAGGCTTTTCTCCCTCTTCGCTTTAGAAGGCCTGGGTCCAGCTAGGGCTAGGAATTAAGGAGGGGAATAACAGCACTCAGAGAATTTATAGGCTGTATAAACACAAGGCTTCAGTAGAGGCCATCTCAGGACTCCTTACCTCATAAGGTAAGGAGAGGAGGAAGTAGAGAATCTGGGTTTTCAGCTGGACTCATGGAATGATGGCTGGTGGGTGGAACCAGTCACCAGAGGAGAGGACACATTTAGCTCTTAAGTGTCCATTTTCAAAATATAATATTAAGCCTTAATTGGGAAATAAGATCCAATAGTAGTCATTTTATCTTTGCCCTCCCCAATTTTAAAAGTAGCCAATCATGCAGATTGTAATCCTGAGCTCCTCCTATCAGGGCAAGGGGGCAGTGCTGCGTTAGGGAGAGAAGCAGGTGGTCCGCCTTCCCAGGTGCCCTTGCTAGCCAGGTTCGGTAGCAAGCCCTTCTTGCAGAATTGAAGTTATCCTTGCCAACCCGCTTCCAAGCATGTTTGGTTCCTTGCAGCATCTCAGTATTTCTAACATAGGGAAAGCCAATCCCCATAGATACAAGCAGCAAAGAGCTGTGCTGTGACTCCTACTCATCCAGGAACTGGCAGGTGGATTGTTCTTGGTGGTGGGAGGAAATCTCGTGGCCGTCCTACTGCTGAGTGCCCTGTGGGTCTCTCCTGCCTGGACATTGACCAGTAGCAGCAGTTCCCAGGCAGGTGCAGTGCGCTCCTTGCACTGATGGCACAGTGCAATTTGAGCTCCCCTATGGGCACAGGGGCCTGGCTCAGCCCCAGTGTGCCACGTGAGGTGGAGCTCATTCCAGCTGTCAGGTCTCATGGTCCTCATTTGTAAAACCAGCATTTTGGACCTCATGTTCCTTCCAGCCTGCTCCTTCTGAACCTGTAAAGACTCACTCAAGGGCTAGACAAAGCAGAATGAACTGTCATAGCACATTGGCAGCCAGACCCCCAGAGTCACCAGGGAAGGATTCCTAGAGAGAGTGTGTAGGAACCTGGCTGTAAGTCAGTTGAGGGCAGCATCACCTTTGTCTGCCCAGCAAGGTCAAAGGCAGAGCAGGCACTGGTTCCCACCTGTTGACCAGGGCCCTTCAAACCACCAGACTCCTTGCTCACAGCTCTTTCTCTTCAATGTCATGACTGTTTCCTGATGCCTCTTGGGCATGCCCTGACAATAACAAAGATGCTTTCAGAAGCCTCAGCCCCTTTTCTCCTTTCTTTAAGTCGTTCTCTGCTCCTTCCCTACTTTCTATTATGCCCAGCCCCCTCCTTCTGAGATAGGAATTTGGGAATAAAGGGAGAGATACTGAGTCTCAAAGGAAGCACCCAGGAAACAATGAAATGCAGGAACATCCCATGAACCACTAAGATGCGGAAAGCACCCCATGAACAGTTGAGCAAAGCAGCCCTGGCCCTTGACCTAGCTCTTGTCTGCAGAAGTAACTTAAAGGCCATGTGAATTTGGCGGGAAATTGTGTAACTGCCTTGGCTCCTCCCTAGTTCAGCTCCTGTTCCCTCTATAAATAATAACAGCTCACACCAACCAGTTGCTCTGTACCTCCGGAGATGGCTCACATTCTCTCTTGAAATATGTGTACTTTGCCCCAAAGGAGTGTCTTTCTTGAGACTGCCCCGATTCTCCCTTGAATATGTATCTACTTTCCTAAATAAGCCTGTCTATGTCTTTGACTGGCGCATGCTAAAATTGTTTTCTGTCATATGCCAAGAGCCCCGCTGGTCCTGAGTCAAGTTCCGCCCTGTCTCTGTGAACTCCTTGGATTCTTCTTCAGAGACAGCTCTCTTCCCTTGACACTTCCTCATTGCAGAGTTCCTCCTTCCTCATCACCTTACACAGGGGTAGACTCCTCTGAGGGACAAGAGCATATCTGACCCGTAGCCTGATGTCCTAGAAGGGTCAGAAGGGAAGCGGTTCCTGGTTATACTCAACAAGGACTCACAGTCTGACTCACATAGAAGTCAGTGCTACACCAGTTTTTGAGGAAATAAAGAGCTTTATTGCAAGGTCGACCAGGAAAGAGGACAGAAGCAAAGCTCAAATCTGCTGCCATGACCAGTTGGTAGTGGGGGAATTTTTAGAAAGGGAAAGAAAAGAGGCTGCCTGTTGGTTAGATGGAGAAAAGGGGAAGTTTAAGTGTCTTTTTTTTCAGGTATAGATGGCCATGCCTCATCATGTCCTGCATTGTTCTGCAAGAGGAATTTTGAGCTTGTGACATCAAAAGGTTATTGACCAGACTAGTTGGCATCTTGTGTGCATGTCCATTCTTGAAAAGTCAGTTTCAAGCTGAACTTGAGTGGATTCTGGAGATATTTCCTGAACAAACAACCTGAAGATACTTTGTTACTTAAGCAATTTATGTCCTGGTGTGCCCAGGCCTTAGCTGCTTTCAATGGCAGGAGAATGTAACTAATTTAATAGAGCACTCTGCTAGGGGCCAGGCTTTACAATTGCAGTATGTGGGATAGTCAGATGAGGGAGTGTTATCACCATCTACAGATGAGGAAACTGAGTCCCAAGGCATGAAATAACTTGCCCAAGATAACAAATGCAGTCAAGTCAGGACTTGAACCTGAATATCTTTGAGCTTTTTTTGTGTCCCCCTTCCATTCTCTCAAAAAGCATTTATTGGTTTTCTATTTTTCACCAAACACTGTACATGTATAAGGGAGTCAAAGAAAAATGTAGCACTTGCAGGCTAGACAGGAGACAGACACCAGTAGTGGGCATACTGGAGGGTCCTACAAAGTCCTGTGGGATCTCAGAAAGGGGACAGGCCCAGCAAGGCTTTCCAGGGGAGGTACCAGGCAGAGAAGCAGGCAGAAGGCCAGGCTGGCCAAAAGGACAGCACCCCTGGGCCAGGCTAAGTCCATATATCAGGAAGTCATGTTTTTGGCTGATGTGTGTGAAGACACCTGGGCATGAAAGCAGACAGCTCCATTCCCCAGTTGAGCAGAATTCCTGTACACCTCCAAGATGCCCCCCCCAGTATCTAAAGGGTCAGAGCAATGTCTTCCCTCCCCTGGCGTTTTTTACAAAATTTTTATTTATTTAATTTTTAATGTTGGAGGTGAAACTCAGGGCCTCATGCATGCTGGGCAAGCCCCTACCACTGAACTATACTTCCAGGACCCCCACTTTAGTGCATTTCCAAGGGGGTGGGCTGGAGACGGCCCGGAGCTTGACTTCCTAGGGGCGGGCTCTGCCAGTGCCCCAGGTCCTCCTTACAGTTGTGGGGGGCCCCCCTTCTCAGCCCGATCTTCAGTTTAGCTAAGCCGCTGGATCCCTTTGGGTTTGATACCATCTAATTGGTTGTGGCTAATCCCATATTAACTTCTCCCGCAGAAGCTAGAGGGCCTCTCCCACCCTCCATCACGTCCCAGCCCCTACAGAAGCTGCTGTTATCATGTTTATGAGCCTCCACAGCCACCGACAGGCAAATTTGCATATAAATAACCTGCCAGTACAGGAGGCTGCAAGAGGCACCTGGTAACGACTCTGTTTATTACTCAGGGGAGAGAAGAGGAGCATGAAGGCCTCCTGCGCTGGTGGCCCAGTCAGGATGGCTACATTTCCACCTACTGATTAGCTGAGAAAGGGTCAGTGACCCCCAAACAGCAGAGGAGGAAGAGCAGCAAGCCTCCAGCTCCTCTTCTTTGGGAACCCCTGGCTGAACAGCGCAAGACCTGAGACAGTCAGACCCCCCTTGATACTAAGGATGGACCTGTCTGAAAATTAATTTAAGTGGCCAGGTTTGGCCCTGGGCTTGGTGCAGGTGGGCATACAAGGTAAGCAGAGATGAGTCATGTCCTCAAAGAATTTGTCAATTGCAAAGGACATGCCACAGACCTGGCCGGAAGGCACTACCCAAAGAAACAGCAAAAGAAGGGGGCTTGGATTGGAGGCCCTAGGTGAATCCTTGCATTGGAAAGCTACCTGGAGAAGGAGGCTTTGGGACCAGCCCTTGAAAAATAGATCCTGCCTCCCTAGGGGGGAGAGGAAGACAAAGTATTCCAGATGGGCGAGCAAAAGAGTGTCACAGGAATGCATTGAGTGGACTGCCAGGTGGCTGGCAGGATAGCCAGGAGTCAGCTGTAGGTCCCCACATTACAAAAGTGTGTCTTTATTTTCTAAACCGTGACGAGAAACCTAGCATTCGTGGGGAACTCTGTGGGCTCATGCTATTCTGGTGAAATCTACACTAAAAGTTGATGTCCCCATGGGTTGGGAGTGTAGTTCAGTGATGCAGAACTCACCTAGCATGCATGAGGCCCTGGGTTCAATCCCTGGCACTACAAAAAAAAAAAAAAAAAAAAGACAACCCAAAGGTTAATTCAGAACAGAGGCCACATCCCAAAGAGAATGGGGAATGAACATTAGTGGCAATTGGGGCCTTGGAGGGAGGAGGTGGGGTGAGAATAAGTTGGGAAGACTGGAAACCTGTGGATAGAAGTCAACCCACTACACGTTTTCAAGATAAAACAATACCTAGTCCTCGATAAGAGGACTCGACAGCATCATTGGCAACACATGGTCCATCCTAACTTCACCCGTAATTGGGGTGATGACTTTACCTGTAATCTGTGTCAGCTTTTTTACTTAATCCAGAGGAAAAACAAACTTCTCATCTTCCTGACAGGTGGTAGTTTTTGCACATTGCAGCAGGCCGCCCACCAGTTAGGCTCTCAGCCTCCCTCAAGCACTGGGACATGGGAGCACTGCCCCTCTTTGTGTTCCCAGGACCCCGAAACATTCCTGAGTTACAAGATGGACAAGAGGCTTTTTTGGCCAATATGAAGATTGACAAGCATTTAGAAAGGGCAGATAAAGAAATCATGAAACAGAAAAAGAGAAGAGTAGCAGTCTCTTCCCATATTTCCAACAGGTTGAATTCAGTCTCTTATTTTTGATTTGTATTGGCCTTTCCATAGGCTGGGGAGTAACTGGATTATCCTGGAGGAAGCCCTGAGGACATCTTGAGACCTCGGTCCCGACGCTGGCTTTGCCCTTTTGCCCTGGACGGACAAGTCAACTTCTCTGCATTGGCTTCCTCATCTCTGAAGTGAGAGTTATAATTGCTGCCTCACAGTGACATGAGGAACAAATGAGACTTTCCCCCTCAGTACTGGGGATTGAACCCAGAGATGCTCTACCACTGAGCTACCTTGTATTTTAAAATAGTGTCTCACTAAGTGGCCCAGGCTGGACTTGAACTTGAGATCCTCCTGCCTCAGCCTCCCACCAGCTGGGATTACAGGTATGCGCCACTGCACCCAACTATAGATCAGATTTTAAAGTTACCTGAAATGCAGTAAGCTCTTTGATATATTCATCTATGAAATAAATTGTGTAATGTAATGAGGGTTGGAACAGTAGAATGGAGAATAGTTCACCAAATCCCAAAACACTAATACCAGGGATTCCTTGAGAGTTGCATCAGAAGCTTCCAGGGACAATCAGTGCAGCTGGTCATAAATTCAGAAAGCTTGTTTCCCTAAGAGGTGTCACTGTCAGAAAATATAAATGGGTTAGGAAGGGTTTTAGGACACTCATGAACAAATAGCTGTACTCAGGCTGCTGAAGAATAGCAGATGTTGGACCCTGATCCTAACTCTGAGATTGACAGCTTCTAGGGTAAAGCCTTGCCCATAGAATGGCTTGGAAACACTGCCACAGTTAAGAGTTGGCCACACAGATGCTGTGCAGGTTAGTGTCAAGGGGATAATTCCTCTATTTCTGTGCTCCACATCCTGACAGTGCCCCAGATTCCCAAGATGATAGGCTGGACTACAGGGACCACCTCTGTAGTCCCCTTGCCATTTCTGCAAAAAAGCAGCATTGCATAGCCAGCTCTCCCCGCCACAGGACCTGCCCACCTGTGCTCCAGGAAAGCTGCCTCTCTTGAGATAGAGCAAGGAGGTCACCACGGCCATCAGGCCCCAGGCAGACCCAGCTTGGAGGGCAACAGTGACAAACATCTTGGCCCTCTGCACTCTCCAGGCCTCTGCCCTCTGCACCTATGGGATGCCTTCCTATTGCTGCGGCAACTGGATTCCCAGGGAATCAGGCCCATGGGCCCCAGCAGCCATCTTGAAGAACTGCTGATGGCTGGTGTCCTTCAGATTGCAATGTGTTTCCCGAGGCCCCATAACATAGCCCTAAGCTGGAGAGAGAGGTGCCTTTTGGTAAAACTGTATTTTGGGGGGGGGTTGACTATTTGGGGCTGAAGAAGGGTAGAGAAGAGCCATAGGCTATGGTGGTCAGAGATTTCTGGGTTTTCCCATCTGGCTTGGTGAGGTCATCCCACCTCGGCCAGCACCTGTGCAGTGTGGAGGCTGAGAGGAGGAGGCTTCCCCTCCCACTCCTCCCACCTCCCCACTACTCCTACCTCCTGTCCTCTTCCAGAGTCTGCAAGTGGCCAAGCACAGCAGGTGGTAAAAATGTGCTGTGATGGTGGGTGGGTGGGGACAGAAAGAAAGTATAGTGACAGCGGGAAGTAGTAGGTTTCCATCTGAGGTGACTGGGGGCATGGAGGGGGCTATGGGAGCAGATGGCAGGATCAGGACAGTGAGATCAGGGTGACAGAGCCAACAGGGAGGGCTAGAGCAGAGCTAAGCCGGGTGCCAGGGGATGATTGAACAGCAGCTCTGGAGGGATTGAAGCGGGAGACAAAGGATTTGCTGCAGAGCCCAGAGCCCTGACGACCAGGGGACGCTTTCATGCCGGAGATAGCTGCAGCTGCGGTGGGCCTGGGGGCGGGGACCAGGGGTGATTTAGCACCTTGGAAGACAGGACAGGCAGGACCCGTGTGCTTCTGGGACAGAGCTGCGGGCTGTTGCCATCCATCCCCCACTAAAAGCAGCAGTGACTGAGGAGGGAGGATGGCTGAGGGAGGGGGTGGTGGCCACGGGGATAAGCACAAAAGCTGGTTCCAACTGCAGCCCAGGAGCACACTTGGCCTGCAACAGGCAGAGAAATTCCAGGGCAGTTTTTCTCAGGGAAAGGGAAGCATGGTTCAAAGAGAATGTAATGAATTGGCTGAAATAAATAGCTAATTAGCTCCAGATCACTTCAGAAGTTCACAGAAGAATTCACGGAGCACAGTCACCAGTTAGCAGCCGCCCCTGCCCCACTGGACACAAGGACGCCCAGCCGAGTCTGAGAGCACATCCCAAAGCCAGTAACAGCAGCCCAACTGGACTGTTTTCCTTGGCTTCCTGGCCACCTTCATAGGTCATCACTGAGAGGCCACCTGGCACTAGGAGAGACAGGCAGGTGGAGACAGGACCTCGGCATGCAGTCCAAGCTCTGTATCTGCCATCTTAGACACCTTGAATGTCTTCTCCGAGTCCATTTTCTCAACTGAGAAAGGAGCCAAAACCAAACTAACGTCATTCCTGACTGCTCCCAGGGTTTTTGTGAGAATCAAATGAGAAAAGGTTATGGCACAAATACAGTTAATTATTGTCCATGAGACACCAAGCTTCCTGAGAGAAGGGGTCTGTTTTGCTCTCTTTGCACCCCCTGCATTTAGCATAATGCCTGGCAAAAATGTTTGTTGAATGTTGATGAGTAAATGGGAACTATTTACTTCTCCAGAGGTACCTCCAAGTGATCCACAGATAGACTAAGCCCAGGAAAGTAGGGGGTCCAAGTTAGAGGTATTCAGGTGTGAACCTGCCCAAAAATCAACCTCCAAAGACATTCAGATTGGTTATCATTTTAACTTAGCCATAGCTTTGTTGTCCTGGGGTAAATTTTAATGGAGGGGTGATCCAGGAGCCCCATGTTAGGAGTAGAGCTGGGCCCCCTCCCTGGGAGCTCCCCGTCTTTCCTGTCCCCTTACACTTTCTGATTCAGAGACAGAGATGAGGAGAGACAGGGTCACTTTATAACCTCCACTCACAGTTCAGCCTGAAATTTGGAGGCCCCACAATGTATCAATCTTCTTAAGCCTGCATACACACTCCACATTAATTCTAATTTAGATACAACCAGGAGTTAAGTGGCAGTTGACTAGTTGACATGTTTTGTAGACATGTAATCAAACACTTATTAATTTTGATTTGCAGTTCGCTTTTTGCCTCCTGGGGCCAATCCATTCTTTTTTCAGGTATTAAACATTTCTGGAGGCGCTTGCAAAGGTCAAAGGAGCCAGGCACCAGGTCCTTTGGATGACGAAGCATCTTGGGGGGGGAGCTAGGGGCCAGGACAGCTCATGGTCGTCTAGAGAGGGGAAAAGCAGCCTGGCCTGTGGCTTCCACACTTCTCCAGGAAAAAGTGATACCGCCGGTTACTGGTGACGAGTTCTGCTCCCCCAAATGTTGATGTCTGAACATAGAGAAGCACGCCGAGGCAAGCATATAAAGCAGGGTTTATTTACAAAGGGGTAACATAGACTTCTCCCAGAGGGACTAGGGGGCCATAGCTGGTATCCTGGTATCCCAAGAAGTGAGGTGTTCTGCCCTTTTTATATGTCCTAGCCTTCCTCTGTCCTCCTGCTCTCTTCCCCTTATCTCTCTCCTTCCTGTGTAAGAGAGGTTCCCTTGGTGGGATGGCCAAAAGGTGAGAAGCAGATGGACGGGGGATGGGCTGGCTGGAGCAGCCCAGGACACATTAATTAACAACTTTATAACTGCCTGTAGGGAGGGGCAGTTCCTGGGACAGGTTACTTTAGCAACAGGTTGGATCAGGGGCCGGTTATCTTGATAGGGCGGAAGAAGGGCTCTGAAGGAAGTGACATTTCGATCCCTCCATTCTCTGGATCTGACTCTTGCCTATCTGCCTGTCTAATTCTGCCTTCGAAAGGAGATATGAATTCTGTCTCCAGAAACAGCCACCATATGCTATATGTGCCTGGGCAAGCTGTCTGTCTAGGCTTCAGGGTTCCCCTTAGAATAGGACATGAGAAGTAGGGATGGGGCCTCTGGGGACAGGGAGGTCAGCAAGCCTCTTCTGCCCTGAGTCAGAGATGGGACTGTGAGCATGTGCAGGGGGCCCAGGGGCAGTGGAGCCTGGACACCTGGAAGCTGAGCTGGGGCCCTATCTGTCTTCCCCTGGAAGACAGAGACTCTTTGTCACATGGAGTGAACCAGCCCACCCTCCACTGTCCCTGTAGAACAGGACGGGCCCAATCAGATTCTAGTTCCATTACATCAGCTCCCTGCCTGCTATGGGCCAAATTTTAGTATCCCCCACCTGTCTCGAGTGGTTTCTACAGACTCAGTCTGAGGCACAATTTTATTAATGCTCATTACACTTCAGACACACATCCTAATTCTAAGTCCTAACTGAGTCTACACCCAAGGGTCCCAGATGCTCACCTGTGACATGTCTTAAGTCTGGGTTGCTGGAACTCAATCCAAGCCAGAGGAGTCTGGTGTAGGGGAGACAACGGTGGCAGAGGTCTTGGTCTTTCTGTCCGGGTCCTATTAGCCCTGCTGGCCCCACATTTAATTCTCACATTTAATTCTGGGTTTTTAAGCCCCAGTTCAGTTGAGCTTTCAGATGATAACTGGGTGAACCCTGGGGTGTACTCCCAGGTACTCACTAAGTCTACCTAAGTCTACCTAAGTTCTGTAGTTTGTCTAAGTGTTGCAGTTTACTTTACATCATGGGCATATTGCTTATAGTCTTTTATCCCCTCCCCCCCCCCGCACGCACATGAATTAATATAATCAACAGCCAATAATCCTATAATATTTCTGGTATTCATGTCAGTACCGCAATTCATATATTGAAGCCCAACCCCCACTGTGACTCTCTTAGGAGAGAGAAGCTTTAAGGAAGCAATTAAAGTTAACTGAGGACATAAGGGTGAGGCCCTGATATGATTGAATTAGTATCCCTATAAGAAGAGATAAAAGAGCTCCAGCTCCTTCCTCTGCCCCTCCCCTGTCTCTCTATCCCTCTCTCTCTACCCTCTGAGAACATAGTGAGAAGGTGGCCATCTACAAGTCACGGAAGGGGCCCTCACCAGAACCCAGACCTTGGCCTTGGCCTTCTAGCCTCCAGAACTGTAAGAATAAATGTCTGTTGTTTAAGCCCCAGTTGGGTACTTTGTCAGGGCAGTCCCTAAACAAGAAGACTCTGTCCTTCCCCCTAGAGGTTGGGAAAATCACCAGGAGGGAGCCCATTTTTTTAAAATATTTATTTGTTTTAGTTGTACACATGCCTTTATTTTACGTGGTGCTGAGGATCGAACCCCGGCTGCGCACGTGCTAGGCGAGCGCTCTACCACTGAGCCACAACCCCAGCCCCTGGGAGCCCAGTTTTTAAATTGCTGTCCTGAGCCCTTAGGGCAAAAAAGAGGAGAAGATCACCACCGTGCACACTGATTCAGAGTTTATTTCAAACCAGGTACTGCTCAAGGCATTTTATGTATGTTAACTAACACATTTAATTCTCACAGCTCTAAAATATTGATACTATTAATACCCCCACTTTACAGATGAGGAAACTGGGGCACAAATTGAGAAGTAATTTGCTCAGGGTCACACAGCTATAAAACAGCACTGTCTCTGCAGGAGCTCCCAGTTCAATCAACCCATGAGAGGGAACTGAGCCTTGGCTGTGCTCAGCCATGTATCAGGTGTGTGGGAAATAAGGAGGAAGATAAGATTGATCCTGCTTTTCAAGGAGTCTAACCAGGAAAATAAGACAAGCCCCTAAATTCTACAAGGCAAAGACCCATCGCCTGATCACCACCCATTCCCAGTATCAGCATGGTTCTCTCAATAAATATTTCTTGAATGATGTGTTTAAACAATCTATTGGAATATATTATAAGTTTGCTATGGCTGCTTCAATAAATTGCTACAAATTAAATGACTTAAGACAACACAAACTCTCTGCCTTGAAGTCCTGTTTAGATCAGAGTCTAAAATGGCCCTTGCTGGGTTAAAGCCACCATGTGGGCAGGGCTGTGTTTCTCCTGGAGGATCTAGGGGAGGGTTTCCTGGCTTTTCCAGCTTCTAGAGGATGCCTGTGTTCCTTGGGTCATGGCTTCATCCTCCATCTTCAAACCAGAAGTACAGCATCTTTGACTCTCCCCCCTGACTCTGTCCTTCACTCCCCCAATTCACCCATTCATTTCTAAGGACCCTTCTAAGACCATTAGATGTGCCTGGATTACCCAGAATAATCTCCCATCTCACCGCTGATTAATAATCTTAATTTCATCTGCAATGTCCATTCCTTTTCCATGTAAGAGAACATGCCTATAAGTTCTCGTACTTAGAACTTGGGCATCTGGGTAGGGGGACCATTAGTTGACTTGCCACACAGGGTTTTGACTGTACCAAGTTAACTTCTCTGAGCCTCTAGTTTCTTCCCTTAGATTAGGGATAATTTCATTTTTCCAAATGTTCCAACAGACCTGAAATATCAGTGCCCTCCACGACATGTCCATCTTCCTTGGCCTTCAACTCCAGTCCTTCAGCAAGTTCTGTCAACTGAACCACCCAAGTGACTCCCAAATCCTTCCCTCCATTTTTACTAACAAATTCCAGGTCACCCTTCAATAGCTGCATTCCTGGCCAACTGCAGTGACCTTACCCCACCTTCCAGCACCTACTCCAGCCCTTCCTTCCCCTCCTCATGTGGCCTTCTGGGCTGCCCCTGCCCTTCGCCAACACAGTCTTGCACCATCTCCACTCACTCACAGAATCCCAGCACACCGGCTCTGTGTATCTGAGGTGGACCCACCTTGATTCCTCCACAGAGTCCTTGCTCCTGGGGTTCTGTTGCCCTGCACCCCCTCATCCTGTACACATGGTTGGTTTCTTCTCTTCAGTCAGCCTTTAGCTTAAAAGTCACCACATCAAAGGGAGATTTCCCTGACCATCCTTTCCAGTGACCCTGGCCAGTCCTCTCCTTCTGTAAGTATCACCCTGTTTTATGTCAGTCTGGGCACATAGAGCCTGAGAGAACTGAGCTTTGGCTAGGTAGTGTCACTTTTCTAACACTAAAGCAATTCTGTCATTCTCCAACACCAACTGAGCGTCCTGCCGTTCAATCCCACCCTGACACTCCCACCACTTCAAGGGCTCAGTCCCACTAAACTGCCCTCACTTCAGATGCCGGTCACAAGTCCTGGGAACCCACCTGTCCTTTCTACTAATGGGTTATAAATCAGGGATTCTCACAAACCGCCCTCAGGTTCAGTAATTTCCTCAAACACTATGAAGACTATCCAGGAACAGTGAAATGAAAGTATGCATGGGTTGAGGTACGAAGGGAGGACTTGGGTACAGAGCTCCAGCTTCTTGGCACATCAGTGTGCTCCCCAAACTGGAAGTTCCAACCCTGGTTTGGAGTTTTCAGAGAAGTTCCATCACATAGGCAAGGTTGATTCAATCCTCAGTCACCTGGTGACTGAACTCAACTTCCATCCCTTCTCTCCTCCCCAGAGGGAGGCTGGTGGAGTGGGGTGGACATTTCTAGCCCTCTAACCCTGGCTCAGTTTTTCTGGCCACCAGGCAACATCACGGAGGTATCCACAACTCCAGACACACCCACCTGCCTGGCCGAGACTCACCTCATGAGCATACAAGGATAATCTTATCACTTAGGAGACTCCACGGATTTTAGGACCTCTGCCAGGAACATGGACAAAGACCAAATGTGTTCCTCCAAGGTCTCCCCCAATGCACACGAGGAGTGTGAGTCACCCAGAGAGACCTTGGCTTCCTTTAGGATTTTTTTTCAGACCAACATCATTCTCTGCTTTACAGGGGTCACCAGCCGTAAAGGAAGCCTGGAAAGATGGAAAGGAAGACAAATGCTTTCCTGTCTCCCCCTTCCCCACCCCAGAAACCTTCATGGAGGATCAAGCATCCGTCTCCCCTCCACTTCCCAGGCTGAATCTTCGTGTCTGGGGAGAGGACACAGCCTCTCTATCACAAATAAGGTGCCTAGCCGCAGGAGCTCCCATGGCTTGGGCTAGGTCCTGATGGGGACTTCTCTTTCTACTCCTCTGCCTGAGCATACAGACCTTCCAAGTCCCCAGAGGATGGAGACGTTAGAACAAGCTTCTGGGAATGTGTGGACACAGAGATAGACAAAAAAAAAAAAAAAAAAAGAAAAGAAAAGAAAAAAAAAAAAAAAAACAGCCTTGGTGATTTTTCTCTTTGGATTTTATAAGCCAGCACAGTTTCCGAGTGAAATCCGATCCATGTGGTCCTGATTCCTTTCCACACTGGGAAAAGGTTCATGCATGAAAGAGATGGAGATCCCAAAGGGCTCTTCTATTTGATTTAACAAATCCCTTTCAAATTTTTATTTTTTCATTAGGAACAGAAGCTGTGCACTCCCAACCCCCCGCCCCCCCCCCACAGGCACATGTACATTCTATATCTCTGTAAGCCCCAAGACTGGAATATCTCCATGAATCAAGAGTTAGGGGACACTTTCCATCTTCTCCATTTAGTGCCTACTGGGAAATGAAAGGGATCTGGGAAGAAATTTCAGGAACTGCGAGGAAGAAGGCAAAGTGTCCCTCCTGCTCCAGGAAGCCAGAATTCCTTCAAGGCCGTCTGTCATCTACATGCCCCCCCTCAGCCCCCAACTCCCCCCACCACATGGCCCTGCACAAAGGAGAATTTCAGAAGGACTTGGTGGCTCCAGACCCACATCCACAGCCTAGGTTTAATTTTGGTTTTGGTGGGAGGATACTGCCACCAAAGACCTGAAGGGTATGGAGAAGCCCCAAGACAGATCATTGGCTTTCCATCCTCTGAGGTGGGCAGAACTTTCTAAGGCATCTAGGGCAGCCCTCCATCCCCAAAGCCAGATGCAGTATCAGATGAATGAACAACCAGAATTGGAGTCCAGAGACCTCAGTTGTGCCCCAGCTCCCCAGTGACTACTACTGAGCCTATTTCCCCCATCTGTGGAAGTCAGTGAAATCCAAATGCTTTATAGGAACAAACGAGAATGGATGCTTTATAAAGCATTTATAATACTTTGTAAATCACCAAGTCCTAGGGAAGGGTGAGATAGTAGAGGCACCTGTCTTGGATGGTATCACTAGAAATCTTGTTTGTAAAATCTTGTTAGAGCAAAAGATACTGTAGCTCCTCCTCCCAGGAAAAGCTGCCTCTGTCCCATATCAGTTTGGGAAGTCCTTCCTTGCATCTAACTGAATTGCTTTTGAAATAACTTTGTCTTTTATGTCACAAGTGGAACTGGGTATACATGTTGATTGATTTGTTCTGATTGTTGCATGTCATACACGAGCTGTCCACACCCCACCATGGGAGGATGGTGAGGGAGAGGAAGGCAGGATTCTGGGAGGTTTGCTCTCTCAGGCTTGGACCACATAGAACCTTGAGCCCTGCTCCCTTGCCCAAAGAGTCACTGAGGGAGGTTAGACTGCTGCGAGGGAGTCCACTTTCCTCATCAGAAAGAGAAGTCTGAGCAGCTTTGGCTGTTTTTCAAATCAATGGGTGTGAAAGTCCACCCATAACTGGCTTATGGAATGTGTCATTTTCATCTGTGAAATTTGCACCCACTGACCTCATATCTTGCCTGAAGATGTGGGGCTTTCTCACCTCCTACCTCCAGTGCAATCTGCATCTGATGTGCTAGCAGACCTCAGCCCTCGGCCCCATCTGCATCTCTCAGAGCCATTTCCTTCCACTTAGGAGTGAAGGATGCTTCCCGGGAGCCAGGCTGATGGGAACCACGCCCACACCATGTGTTGCTTCCCCTTCTCTCCTGCCCTTCCAGCCCCCAGCCAGCAAAACAGAGGCTCTGCTCGCTGATACGTTCAGCCTGCCTCTCTCCGTACCCACAATCCAATCATGCAACCCCATCTGGGGGCATGGGAACTGATTTTCTCTTCTAATGGCTTCCTTATCTGAGCTGATGGCTGCCCTCCCTCGGGATCCTACGGGTAAGAGTGCTGAGTGGAAGACCCCTTGCCTCTCTGCCTCTCTGCCCCTCTGCCCCGGCTCACCTCCATCTCTCTAGGCAGAGGTGCCCAGAGCTGGAAAAGAGCAGGATGAGGGACAGGCGGTGAACTGCGTGGTCCCCTCAGGGCTCTCCCTCTCCTGCCAGCTCCATCTCGATTCCATTAACCTCACTCTGTGCACTGTGTTAATGGGCTAGGAAGCACCAGTCACCCCCTCTCGCCTGCAGAGAAGAGGGGGCTGCCACTTGTTGCCAACCTCGGAGTGGGTACCGGGTGCTGGGAAGGCAGGACTCAGGGCCCAGGCGGGCCCTGGCATGCGACCTGGCTTCCCTGTTCCCTGCCTGCAGAAGAAGGAGCAGCTCTCCCGGGGTGCTGTGATGGACAGCTGCAGTGCTAATGGGGCTGGCAGGAAAATTCCTCATGTTCACTTTCCCCTCCATTGATCCTCAGACCTCCTCCTCAACAGCTAGGGAGACTCCATAATGTGCACTTCCTAAGTGCAGTGAAAGGACCTGTGAATGATAATCCCTTTCATTTGATTAACTCTTCCAAGTCCGCCATGTGCATCTCATAACTCAAGTGATGTGCTTGTGAGACAGGGAAGGCCACAGGCTGAGGACCTCCTGAAGCAGCGGGAAACGCCCCTCGGTGAGGTCACACATCATTAGGCATGGGGTGCTGAGACCAAACCCCACTGGTGCCTCTGTGGCTCCACCTTGTTTGAAGTCTCCATGCAAATGCTATGTTCCACCCCGCCATCTCCTGGGGTGGGAGTATATGTGGTAGTGACTGAGGCAGCAGTGCAGACTGAGGGGCTGGAGCCTGGTGGACCCCAACGTAGCTCCAGCTTAGAGCCTGGTTGGATGTGAGGAACACCATCCCAAGGGCATCTAGTTCATAGCGTGACCACAGGCCTGGGAAATGAACAGGTCCAGGAAGCAATGAGTTCACCAGCAGTTAGCTGAGTGCATCAGACTTTCAATGGAACAGGAAAGAAAGAAGCCATTGGCGGGAGGGGAGAAGCGAGGAGGTCCTGCTGCTCTGGTTATTCAGGGCCCTTGGAGAACTCTGTCCAAAGAGCAGCACCTCTTAGAACCCCCACCTCACCCAGTCTTTTAGCCCAAGCCCCAGGAGTGCCCCATGCCACAGTGCCAGACCTGGAGAATTATCAAGAATGTTCTTGCCGGGCACAGTGGTGCACACCTGTAATCCCAGTGGCTCTAGAGGCTGAGACAGGAGGATCACAAGTTCAAAGCCAGCCTCAGCAAAAAGCTA
The DNA here is from genome assembly GCA_025594165.1 of Tamias sibiricus. Taxonomy (NCBI): domain Eukaryota; kingdom Metazoa; phylum Chordata; class Mammalia; order Rodentia; family Sciuridae; genus Tamias; species Tamias sibiricus. Next base: position 113,711,480 of record CM046657.1, read on the forward strand.
GGCACTAAACAACTCAGTGAGATCCTGTCTCTAAATAAAATACAAAAAATTGGGCTGGGGATGCTGCTCAGTTGTTGAGGGCCCCCAAGTTCAATCCCTGGTACCAAAAAAAAAAAAAAAAGAATATCCTTGCAATGAATGTCCATGCTCTGGCAGCCTGGATAGACTAGGGAAACAACAGAGGGTTTTGCTAATTTGCCTGATTAAAACTCACATGGACAGGTGGTCAAGCCTACATACTCGAGTCCCCTCCCAGAGCACCAAATCAGAATCTCCAGGATGGATTAAGAGATGCACCCAGAGTGTTTGAGGCCCAGGAAGCAGGTCTCTTGGCAAACTTGGGAAGCACCCCTTTGTTCCCAACCTCCTTAATTCACCCACTTGAGTCAACAAAATTGAATGTGCAACACTGAGTTGCTTAAAAAGAAGATACGTGACCACTCTGAGAGTTGGTGAGGCAAAAGAAGAAGTTATACAAATTTATTTTACTCTCTATCCTTCCTCTGGCCCTCAGGAAGAATATTCTAGTACCTGGAGTACTAGTACCCTCAGGATGGGTATACCAGATGGCTCTATGCCTCACTGGTCCCCTGTCTTCTGTTGAAGAAAGGAAGGAAGTCCTGGTTCTGTGGAAGAGACCCTTGGCTGTCCTCAAATATTCCTTTTCCTTTCTTTGCATGGGAATAGAATTTTTAGGTGGACATATAGAAGCCTCTCTGGCCACTAGCTATGGCCATATGACTAACTCATGCTTATGAGATGTGAACAGAAGTGATGTACAAATTACAGATCCAGGCTATGGGAAGGCGAATGCCGTCCCCTCCCCTTGGACCCTTGCCACTAGCTGGAACACAGACTATTCTGATGGCACCACTTGAATAGGGCAACACAGGGATGCCAGAGCAACAAGACAGACAGGGTCTGGGTTCCTGTACCATGGAGCTACAGCCTTGGGGCAGGAGAGAATACATTTTAATTTTGTAAAGCCACATTTGTGTCAGAGTCTATCATAACATTATTGCAGTTAAACTTATATCTTAACTTTGGGTCTTAGGCAATTTCCACCCAGGTGCGTTCATCATAACCACCCTACTTCATGGCAAGCTTCAACCCCTAGAAAGTTCTCCAACCCATCTTGTCCATCAGAACAGAGCCTGCGCTTCATAGGTCCTTGTCCCCAGGGCTAGGACACCAGAAGCAGGGGTTGCCTTCTATTGGTACATTCCACTGATATATTCAATGACCTCCTGGTATATTCCACACTCTAAATGGAGTATTTTAAAAAATTCTTTCCTTTATTCAACAAAAGTATTTTCTTTATAATCATGAAATGAAACAAATAATAATAATAGTCAGAAGAAAACACAAACAGGGAAAAAGTTCTTGTTATTAAACTTCATCTATATGAGATCATTCTAATGGAAGAATTTTTAAAAATAATATTTGGGGTAAATAATTGCCTAGTAATTACTAAGTAAATTTTAATAAAACCTAAGCATTTGCAAATGGTACACCTTAGGTGCCAATGACATTACATTTTCTCTTTGGGGGAGGATTCATTCTTTAACTTTTAGTAAACAATTAACAGTTAATACTTTAAAAAGAATAATAAATTTTAATTTTAAAGATATTAGAGACATGAAGATAATATCAAGAAATAATAATTATTATTTTAAAGATATTTAAATTAAGCAAAAGATTTTACATATGAACTAAAATTTGCACTTGGCAAACAAAACCACCTTACTTTACAGTTTTCACTTTGTTTGATCATTTAAAATGTTAAACACAGATTAAAAATTCCAAGTAGTCCCATAAAAGGACAAAATTGAAATAACTCAATATCTGATTTTTTTTTTCAGTGTTGGGGATTGAACCGGGGGCTGCCAGCATCCTAGGTATGCACTCTACTGCTGAGCTACAACTCCAGCCCAGCTGGTTGTTCTTTAACATGCTCTACTGGCCCTGTGGATGGAGAGTCTGGTCCTTCAGTGCTGGAATTGTAGCATCCCAGAGGTAGAGGCAAATTATATCTGAAAGAGCCCCATTCCCAACAATCAGCGCTCGATTCAGAACAATCTCATGGGCCAGAGTCCGTGTGTGTGTGTGTGTGTGTGTGTGTGTGTGTGTGTGTGTGTGTGGCGGGGGTTGGGGGGGTGGGAGGGGGCAACTGATCAACCAGAAATTCTCTGAATTAACATCTATGTGTATACAATGTGTATTAAAGAATAACTAATAAGGGCTGGGGTGCAGCTCAGTGGTAGAGGGCTTGCCTAGCATGTGTGAGGTCCTGGTTCAACTCCTAGGACCACAAAAGGAGAAAACAAAGTCATAATGTGCCAAACTGAAGCTGCCATAGCTATCACTACACTCAACGGTAACTGTGGCAATCCCTAGGATTTAGGCCAACCAAAAACTTCTGGGGAGGAATATTTTATCACTGACAATGTTTGGAATTTCCAATACTTTGGAATCACAAATAGCAGACTGACCCTCGGGCCGTGTGGATTCTGAATTCTCCACCCTGGGCCCCTCTGCCTGTGCCTGGGGGAGCCCCCTGAAGACCCCCACAGCCATGGCCTCTTGCTCTGGCGTCCCCTCATCAGCCACTTTCTCTGCCACAGAAGGCAAAGTTTGGGCACGCCAGAACCCAAAACACTAGTTTTCAAGTCTTCCCAACCCAAACTTGTTTGTTATTTTTGCTTTATTTCACATATTAGCACTTGAGTTTTATGAATGGGTTGGTGGTTAATTGCCCCTCTTTCCTGACCAAAGTAAATAACCACAGTGACATCCCTCAGGAATTTCTGTGCACACTCTGTCTCTTGGAGAAGCCTGAGGGAGTTTTGTTCACAAAGCCAAAAGGGTCACTCTAGAGGGCAAGGGCCTTGATCCTGGAATGAGAAGGTACAGGATAGGGTGGAGGCGGGAAGGACTAGAAGCCAAGAGGAGGGGGACATGGAGCCAAGAGATGACGGGAACAAGCAAGCTGTCCAATATCAAAGAAGGCAGTTAGTTGTTATAAGAGCTGGCTGGGCACTGTGGCGCATACCTGTAATCCCAGTGACTAGGGAGGCCAAGGCAGGAGGATTGTAAATTTGAGGCCAGCCTGGCAACTTAGCCAGCCTCTGTCACAAAATCAAAATAAATAAATAAATAAATAAGGAGTGGGGATGTGGCTCAGTGGTAAAGTGCCCCTGGGTTCAATCCCCAGTACAAAATAAATAAATAAATAAATAAATAGCTATTCTTGAGCCTTTTATTTAAAAAAAAAAAAAATGTTTATTTATTCATCTCTTTTCATCTACCCCAACATTTGGCAAGATAGGCTCAGGGAGGTTAATTAATATCTGCCCCATGGTCTGTCAGCTAGGAAGAGAGGACTTGAACTCATGGCTTGCCCCTTCCCCCATACTGTCCTGTGCTAGCAAGGACCCAACCTGGGGGCTGGGATTCACAAGCAGGGTCACCTGGGGACAGTGTTGTGGTAAGTCCAGACAGGCAGGGCAGGCTCTCTCTGTGCCACGCCAGGCACAGGTTTGGAGCACAGGTGCCAAGGCAAGTGCCCTTTCTCAGAATTGCTGGCAAGGTCAAGGCCTCATCACTAGCAAGCATAACTCGAAGCTATCTCTGAGCCCAGGGTGGAAATAAAGCCTCGTGCCACGTCACAGTGCTTCGGTCAGTGATGGACTGAGAGTGCATCCTATCAGACTGTAATGGAGCTGAAACATTGCTGGCTCTTGGCAGCTCACAACCATCACAGCAGTGTAGAAGAAGGCACTACCCCTGTTTGTGATAGTGTTGGCATAACCGAACCTACTGCACCACTGTCATGTCAAAGTGTAGCTCATGTAATTACCTACACTGTGTGCGGTAGGTACCATCTACATTGGTGTAAGTATGCTTGGGGTAATGTGCTACTCCCTCGTCTTGGGGCCAGAAGCAGAGCACTCTTGAGCACTGAGACCAGGCCAATCTCATAAGGCACTGAGTTTGTCTTTTTAAGAATACCAGGGAAAATGGGAAATTATACCCCTGTATGTATGATATATCAAAGTGCATAAATGCTTTCTACTGTCATGTGTAACTAACTAAAACAAATTAAAAAACTAAAAAAAAAAAAAAAAAAAAAAAAAAACACCAGGGCTAGCTCTGGAACCTGCAAAGCTGGGGTGAGCCTCAGGCCTGGCAGCCATGTGGCCCCTACAAATCCAGCTCCTCCAGAGGTTATGACTGAGCAAGAATAGGAGCAAGGATACTTCTAGGTAAACTCCAAATCATAGACCACTTTTGCACAGGTTTTCTAAGACTGAGGCCAAATGCCTAAATGCCTTTTTCTGTCTGAGGTGGTCAATGGGGCTCAGGAAGCTTCCACCATAGCAAAGGAACAGCTGAACAGGGAGGTGGGGCGTGGTGTGGTGAGCTCTAAGTCAGTGTAGGGGAGGATGGCGGAGGAGGACCGTTTCCATAAGGGGAGACCAGGGTGTCCCGTTGCCCACTCGATCACTCGAAGATCCAGGTCCCCTGGAATCCAAGACCTCAGGCTCCGGTCTGAGCCCCAGTTACCAGGCGTGTTGATCAAAATGCTGTGTCAGTCTCCAGAGCCCAGAGGCAAATCTGTGGGGACAGAGGGAAGGGAAGAGACAGCCACTTTCTGCAGAGGAGTGGGGCCAGCACAGGAGAAAAGGGCACAAGGCGTGTACACAGAGCGGAGGAACAAATGCCAATTAATGTGATGCAAACTGGCCATCTGTCAGGCAGGCTGCAAGGGACAGCTGCACTTGGGGGAGGGGCGGCACCAGTGGTCTCTACAGTGATTCTCTATATGAGTACAACCTGAATGTCACAGGCGTCCACAGCCAGGAACTGAATCCGTGGTTCTGTTTACCTTAATGCCTGAGTCTCAATGTCCCGAGCCCCCAGCTGTGTGGTGGCAGAGAGAGAAACAGGCACTGTTCAGGAGCCACTGGTTCCCACATGGGCACAGAGGCCCCCTGGCCTAGCTCTCTACTCCAACCTGAGTCCCGGGACCAAAAGTACCCCTGAGGTCCCCCTTCTTGGACTCCATTCTCTCTGTGGTTTGTGGCCACCATTCTCCAGTGACCACTGTGGTAAAGCCAAATTAGTGAATAGAAATGCCACCTAAGATTCTGCCACCACTGGGAAAGCTGACCCTCAGAACAGCAGCCCTCTGTATCTGTGGGTTCTGCTCCCACAGATCCGGCCAACCGTGGATCAAAAACAAAACAAAACAAAAAAAATTTTAATTGCATCTATACTAAACATGTATAAACTTTGTTTTCTTATTAGTCCCTAAACAACATAGCAATTCGTTACATAGCATTTAAATTGTATTAGGTATTACAAGTAGTCTAGGGATGATTTAAAGTATCCAGGAGGATGTGTTTAGGTTATATGCAAATACTATGACATTTTATATAAGGGATTTAGGCATCCACAAGGTGTTCAGGAGGGGTCCTAAAGCCAAATCCCTGGGATACCAAGAGATGACTGCATTGTCACTTTTGTAAAGTCAGAGAGAAAACACTCAGCACAGACAGCAACATGAGGTTAGTACCAAAATGTCACCGAGTAACCAAGCAGCTCTTCCATAGCCACGGTGGGCCCGCCTGCTCCCCTGGGCTGGTTGTGAGGGAGGCCTCCACCCTTGGTGGTTTTGCCAAAGTGTTCACAGTCCAGAACAGGTGCTGTTCCAATGGCCCCCAAGTCCAACTGCTACCCCAAGTGCATCATGGAGATCTACAGAGATCTCTGCCAGGTCAGCCAGCAACTCTGACTCTGCAAACAGTGAGGATGCTGCTTCTCACTAAGTCAAGGGCGCTCACACAGCACAGGTTTCTGAGTGGTCACATGGTTTAGAGATTTCAGTTCATGAGCATCCTTGGGACCCTTTATCACATGCCACATGCCTGTCACCAAGAGGCTGCGTTAGGAAGATGAAGTGTCAACAGTCCCCTGTGAAGTTTGGGACCTGTGAGGGGTCTGAACTACTGTTCTAGACACCCTTCTCCCTTAGCGAGTACCCTATCCCTCCCCCACCCCCATCCATCAGACAAGTTTGTGTCCAGTTCCCAACAGTAGACAGGTGTGTACTTCTATCCAGGAGCCCCTGGTCCCTGTGCATACACACCAAGAGACTGCTTAACAATTCCCAGAAACACCCGAACCCCAACACAGGTCAGGGGGGTTAAGGACTGACTCACAGTTTATTATGTATGTTCCATCTCTTATGTTGCACATAATGTGCATTTAGCATTTAACATTTCTACAGTGAATGTTATAGTGAAATAAAAGCTCTTCATAGGAGACTGGCTGAACACACCCTAATGTATACACACAGTGGAGTACTATGCAGCTGTCCAAAAGTGAAGGAATCACTATGAACTGATAGGGGGTGGGCTCCAGATGTTAGTGGGTAAAAAACAAAGCAAAGCACACAGAGCATATATGGTCTGCTATCTTCTGTGTAAGAAATAAGGGGAAATGAGGAAATGAACATATATCTGCTTAAAAAAAAACAGCAAGAAAAACTGGAAGGATAAACTAGAAAATAATGAAATTGAATACTTCCAAGGAGCAGGAAGGAATTAGGGTGAATGGGGCCTGGGAGGATGCGACACTTCTGAGCACACTGTTTTAAAAAAATAATTTTGACTTTTGAAAGCATGCCAATAATCCACCAACTCAAAAATTAATTTTATAAAAATAGGAAGAAGGAAAAGACTGAAAGTACATGAACCTAATTTGATTTTAAGTGTGGATTATAACCACACGTAAGTGGGGGAGAAGAGAAAGAACTAATCCCAGTAACTGATGAAAATAGTATCTGACCACACACACGCAGTCTGGGGCAGGATAAGCTGTGTGTGTGCTGGGGCGCAGAGAGAAGGGGGTGGGGAAGAACTGCAAATAAATCCTGAAATCTTTAGAATAGACTTGTTTGTTGAAGTAGAATGAACTGCGGGGTTCTCACATGGAAGGAGGGGCCCCTGCAAATAGGGAATGGTAGAGGAGAATCCTGTGAGAACGTACTTAAATTGGAAGTATTGGTGAGAACTCAGGATTTCTAAAATATGTGTGTGAATGTTTTCATACACATGCATAAACATGTATGGATGTGTGTATATGCATGTGTGTATGTGTATTATGTACTTTTGTGCATACATGCACATTCCTAGTTCTGACCATTGAAAGGGCCAAGAATCCAAGACACCTCATTAGCTCACTACTCACTAATGCCCATATGCTGGCCTCTTGTACCATTTCCCACTAAAAGGAACCGGGGTTCCAGGACTGGGCAGAGTAAGCAAAGATAACCCTGAAAGATCTTATTATGCCATAAAGTAAGGAAATGCTCCCCACAAATGATGGGGCATGTCACAGAATAGAAGAGTCATATTGAAAGGGTTCCCACTGGTCCAATCTGGGGCAATTTGAGCAACAAAATAATTAACCAAAAAAATGAATGTTTAACCATTGCAGTAAAGAAGGAATTCATGAGTCCATATCAATAATAGATATGGAGAGACTGGGGTTGTAACTTGGTGGTAGAGTGCTTGCCTAGCATGTTTGTGGCACTGGGTTTGATTCTCAGCACCGCATATAAATAAATGAATAAAATAAAGGTCTATTAACATCTAAACAAATAGAAAAAAGTAGATACAGATAGATGGATGGATAGAGGTAGAGATAGACAGATAGACAGACAGGAATGGATGGCTCTTGCTTACTGGCATACCGAAGGCCAACAGGTCAATGTAGAGCGAGTGCTGCAGTTGGGAGATTAGTGTTTTGCAACCACCATGACTGGGGTCATGAATCATTAATGGATATTAAATGTAGGGGAAATTTTGAGCAGAATCTTTCTTAAGGTGTCTCCTATGGACTGATTACTAGTCACAAAGAAGGGGAAAATAAGAAACAATGAGGAAATCACACCTTGACCACACAATCTCACCCAGGAGGGACAGGGGGCATTCCTGCCTCCAGGTGTGACACCCCAAGAAGTACACAGCATCCCCTCTGTTGTGCTGTTACTGGAAAAGCATAACCCCAGTCTAATCACAAAGAAACACCAGACACATACAAAAGGAGAAATATCGTATTTAAAAAGGGGGTATGTATTCTTCCAAAGTATCAAAGTCACACATGACAAAGAAAAGCTGAAGGATATTTTAGATTAAAGGAGGCAAAAAGAGACATGAGAAACAAATGCAATGCCTGACCCTAGACCAGATCTATACTGCAGGGGGAAATGCCACAAAGGGAATTATTAGATCAAGCAAACACACACACACACACAAACATATATGTGTATATATATACATATGCATATATATTTTATATTTATATAAAACATGGTGATAAATTAGCTAAAAGTAACATATCAATGCAAATCTATAAAATTGATTACTATGGTATATAAAAGAAAATCCTATTTTTAGGAAAACACATTGAAAAATTTAGAATAAAAAGCCATGATGCATGTAATTTACCCAAAAGGATTTGGAAAATTGTGTGTAAACATATACTATATAACTACATATGCATATATGTATATACATACATAAGAGAGAATAAATGATAAATGGGATAAACTGCAAATAATAGTCAAATCCAGGTCAAGTATATATGAATGTGCTTTGCACTCATTTAGTATTGCAATTCTTTGTAAGTTTGAAATTATTTTCCAAATAAAATGCCTAACAATGCTTTCGCATTAGCCTTGTACTTAACTATTGTCTGGCATGTTCGTATGCAATGATGATGTGACCCTCAGAGCAGCTCCATGAGAGAAGCAGGGCAGGCTTTGTCACTGAGGACGCTGAAGGCACAGAGATGGGGATGCCTTGCCCAGGAGCAAATCCTGGCAGACAGAGCTGGGACCTGCCCCTCCCACTGCGAGTCCCGGGGTCTTCTGGGAATATCCACACACTGTCTCCCCATCCTGCCAGAATCCGCTTGCAGTTGCTGCTAGTAATCTCTCAGGAGGTAAATAACTCCATGACTTTACTTCCATGAGTTTACCCAGCTCCAAAGTCCGTTCTTCCCCATCCCCCCCTCTGGGTGCCCTCCCCAGAGCCACAGCTGACCCTCCAGTGCGGTGCTGTCCCATCCCTCATACATACTTTCACTTCTGAACTGATTGCATGATTCCCTCTTTGTTTCTGTTTCCTTCAGGCAGGAACCATTGTTCCTCGGCCTTGTGGCTTGGCTGAGTGAATGGCTGATGAATAAATGACTATGTGGCTGGATGAAGCCTGCTCTTATTTGACCTAAACTCACCTCAATCAAATCTCAAAGTGAGCCTTTCATCATGGAGTCGGAATTAAGTAGGATTATCATTAACACTGTCCTGGCTGACGTGCCTTTCTGGCTGCTTCTCCTCCTTCTCAGGGCACGTGCAGGTCCTAGGAGCAGCATGGGATTATTTGTACTGCAGGAAAAAGAGCTTCCTGTTGAACGTGGCCTAGAGGGGTGGGAGGCAATCAGGCCAACACCTAGGAAGCAAAAAGATGGGACAGACAGAGAGGATGGAGGTGGGCTAGCAGGAAACTACCACGGAGTCACAGGCCCCCTCTGAGTTCAAGGGTCAGCCCTTATGGAAAATGATGATTTTTATAAAGTGACACCTGAATTGCATAATACAGGTGAGGCGACCAACTCTTCCAGGTGAGTACACCAGAAAATACCCAAGGGAGGGGCCTTGTGCACTGGTTTCAGGTAACCTGATTCATGTCTACTTTTCTGGTTCATCGTGCTCAGGAGACAGAGCTGTGATCTCTCTCACACAGCTCTCTGCGGAGTGGAAGAAGATGGAACTTCCAAATAAACCCCTGGATTTGAGGCGAGGCTGAAATCTTATTTGAAGGGATTTGCTTTCGATTTCATTTTTTTAAATGCATTTTTAATAACAAGCCTATTCAATCAAAAGGGGGTATTTGACTGCTTGGAACAGCAGTGGGATCTCCCTCAATGTAATTTGGATCCTTTCCTAAACCCGCTTCCTTTGATTCTGCCAGCTCAGATCTCTCCTCAGTCAGTAACTCACAAAGCCTTGTTGTCAATGGTGTGGAAGAATTTCAGTTAGCAGCATCCCTAAAGACACCTCCAGATTCAGCCCTGCAAAGCAAGAGAGGAAGTAGGTCCCTCCTACCAACTTAGGGCTATGACACCAAGGGCTATGACACAAACGTGGTAAAGGTCAGAGGAGGAAGGACTCTGGGGGCCATTGAGGACAGGCCCCTCTCACCACCTGGAGGCCCATGGCCAATCTGATGGACCCCCAATGGAGATTGAAACATTCTGCCTCACCTGGCTCCACTGTCCTTTGTCCTTTCAGAGCAAAAATCTGAACAAGCCGGGCGCGGTGGTGCACGCCTGTAATCCCAGCACTTTGGGAGGCTGAGGCAGGAAGATCGTGAGTTCAAAGCCAGCCTCAGCAATGGCGAGGCACTTAGTAACTCAGTGAGACCCTGTCTCTAATAAAATACAAAAAAGGGCTGGGGATGTGGCCCAGTGGTCGAGTGCCCCTGAGTTCAATCCCTGGTACCAAAAAAAAAAAAAAAAAAAAAAAAAAAAATCTGAACAAGGCGATGTGCCTCTAGGGCATCTCACTTCTGGATTGGGGATCACAGAGAGCAATGGAGTGCATTCTTGCTCTCTGATGAGTAGGCCTAGGAGTCTTTGATTAAAACTCCCAAGAAAGCCAGAGACTATAATCCCCGAGGTTGGGATGCTTCCAGGGGGCACCGAAGTCATTCCAAAGCCAGAGAGCTGAAGTCCTAGAGCTTGAACACATTCAAGCTAGACACAGGGAGATTTTGCACAGATTCCTCAGTTCAGGAGAGCAAGCTGTCATGTTGTCCTGAGAATGCTCCCTCAGCTTGGAGAGCCACAGGAGTGCAGGGGAGAAGGACAAGGCTACGCTGGGGTATCCTGAGGACCATGGGGAGAACAGCAGCCCTGAATGAGGTCCCGTATGGCAGATTGGAGACCAGTACCCTGCAAAAAGGAAAGGCACAGAGGGGACCAGGGCAGGAGCCTGGGGTCAGAGCTGGCTTCGGTTAGTGTCCCTAATGCCAGGTGGGCAGATGAGGCAAGGCTTATGAGATTGAGCCTAGATTGAGCCTAGATTGAGCCCAGTCTGCCTCCCTGCAACTTTGTTCATTGGTACAGATTTGTGGCACGTTCAGTCTGATGTTTTCCTAGAAATGTTCTAATCTGAGTAGAGTGTAGATAATCTGGTCATCATGTACACCACCTGCAGTTTAGTGATGAGGAACTAATCTAAGCAGCTGATAGCTAAAATTCTGCGCATTCTCTACGCCTCAGCCAGAGGGCTCCTACGAGAGCCCAGAGGTTGCACCCTCCCGCCGTGCCTTCCCACTGCTCCTGAGGAGCTTTCACAAAGGAGGCAAAGCCCAGAGCAACCTGCCCCCTTGCCCCGCCATGATGTCTTGCACCTCATCCTTGCTGCCCTGCCCTTTGTCACCCACTGCAGCCTTACAGGGCCCCTCCTTGTCCTCCAGCACACTGGCCCACAGGCTATGCACCTGCCGTGCCTCTGCCTGGGTCTTCCCCCAGAGGTCCCCAAGACTCGAGCTCTCAACTCCTTTTGTTCTTGGCTGGAGCAGCATCTTCTCAGAAATTCCTCCTCTGATCACCCCAGTTTAATTTATGTCACCACCCACATCGCCTTTGCCCCTCTCCAGACATAGACCATATTGCCATCTGTCATGCTAAATGTCCAAATGATCTCCTAGGATCCTGCTCTCCCGGGGACAGTAAAGCTGTTAGGGCTGGGAGCTTGGTCTCCTTCACTCACCTCCCACTTGTGAGGACCAAGAACAGTCCCTGGCATGCAGCGAATGCTCCAGACACACATGTTGAGTGCAGGGGGATAAAGAAGAGGAAGACTGCTGGGTGTGGTGGTGCATGCCTATAATTCTAGAGGCTTGGGAGGCTGAGGCAGGAGGATCATGGGTTCAAAGCCAGCCTCAGTAAAAGTGAGGAACTAAGCAACTTGGTGAGACCCTGTCTCTAAATAAAATACAAAATCAGGCTGGGGATGTGGCTCAGTGGTCGGGTACCCCTGGGTTCAATCCCCAGTACTCCCACCAAAAAAAAAAAAAGAAGAAGAAGAAGAAGAAGAAGAAGGTGAAGACCACTGCTCTCAGCTGGGCTGCTAGCCTGAGCCCCAAATCAGACCACCTTTCAAGCGGGCTTCTCCTCCAGGCTTTGCTCAGCTCCTGCTTCCTGACTTCTCTACCTGCTTTCTGCTCTGCCCTCCTCCCTTGCCTGCCTCAACTTTTTCCTCATCCATGACAACAGGGGCCCAAGCACTCAGGTCTAACCCCAGCCTGTTCCTCAGCAGTGGATCTACTGTCTCCAGAACAAACCTCCTCAATTTGGCAACTTGATTGGCTTCCCAGTGCCCCACCACCTCCTTCTTTTGGACAAAGCATTCTCAATAGCTTGAAAAAGAAAAAAAGCCAGCATTTGACCACAAGTGATCCTGTAACCACAAAGAAGCCTCCTCCAATGGAAGGCTGGTTGGGACAGCAGGGTGTCTTTCTGGGGTTGGCCTGCCTATAAACCTCAGCAGTGGACAAACCTGATGCCAGGCTTCCTCCCAAGAGACTCCTCGTTGAGCCAGAATCAAGGGGAGGCTGACATCAATGTTTATAGCTGCTCAATTTACAACAGCTAAGCTATGAAGCCAACCTAAATGCGCTTCGACAGATAAATGGATAAAGAAAATGTGGCATATATACACACTGGAATATTACTCAGCAATAAAGAAGAACAACTTTGTGACATTTTCCAGTAAATGGGTGGATCTGGAGACTATCATACTAAGTGAAATAAGCCGATCCCCCCCAAACCAAAAGTCGAATGTTTTCTCTGATATGTGGATACTAACCCACAATAAGGGGTGGGAGGAAGAATAGAAGTTCATTGGAGTGGACAAAGGGGAATGAAGGGAAGGGCGGGGGAAGGGAACAGAAACGACAGCAGAATGAATCTAACACAACTTTCCTACATTCATATATGAATACACCACAATGAGTCTCGCCATTGTGTATATCCGCAAGACTGGGGTCCTAATTAGATAAGATATATTCCATGCTTACATAATTATATCAAAATGGATTCTACAGTCATGTATAACTACAAAGAACCAATAAAATTAAAAAATAAGTAAAAAGGGGAGGCTGTCCCTAAACCAAAGGAACAAGTGTCTTCAGAATCATAAAGCACACAAGGACCAGAAGAGAAATTCAGGGAACACGTGCTCCATTCTTCCAAGGTAAAGCTGACATTAACACCCTGAGCTGGTATCTAAACAGGATTTCTCAGGGCAGCAGAGCAAAACAGAAACACCAGTTATCTATGGAACCGTTCAAGGAGACACAGTACCCCTGAGCTTGAAGACGCATTCAGACTATATTATGGCTTGGATACACAGTGTCCCCTGAAGACTCACATGTTAAAGGCTTGTTCCCCACTGCAGCAATGTCCTGAGGTGGGACTTTTGGGAAGCGATTGACTCATGAGGGGTCTGACATCATCAAAGGACTCATCCATTGATAGCCGAACTGTAGGTGGCGGGGCATGGTTGGAGGAAGTAGTTCTCTCGGGCATGCCCTGGAAGGAGGGTATTTCTTGTCCCCAGCATCCCCCCACTCCCTGGCTGCTATAAGCCCAACTGTGTTCCTCCACCATGCCCTTCTGCCCTGATGTTCTTCTTCATCTCAGACCCAGAGCAATGGCGCCAACTGACCATTGACTGAAGCCTGTGAAACCTGAGCCAAAGTAAATCTCTCCTCCTTTAAATTGTTTATGCCGTGAATGTTGGTGCTTCACGTCTACACCAAGTTGTGGGAGCAGAACGTTTGCAGACCTCCTTGGAGGCTGTGAGCCTGAAGCAGGCAGACACCCCCCCCCAACCCCCAGCAGGATCCACACAGTTCAGGAGACTCTCTGGGGAGCTAGGGCGGCCTGCTAGAAAGCCGAGGAGGGAGAACAACCCCCTCGAGCAATATTCCCAATCACTCTGGGCCAAATTCAGCTGAAATGAGATGCTTTTCAAAAACAATTTCTGGGTAAGTGGTGGAGAAAATAAGAACACCCCGGACACGTGGAGCAGAGAAAGGAGCAGCCACCCGAGTGGCGAGATGGGTCCTCTTCCGCCAGGCGTCAGGCGGAGCGAGCCCGGACAAAGCGCGTTCCACACACCTTCACAGGAGGCATCGCTGGGACAATGACTTGTGTGGGTTGTCATGACGATGAAATTGAAACTGGGATAAACAATAGCCTCTCAGCCAGCAGCCTCACCTCTGGGCTGACCTGTCATTTGATGGCAGCTGCCTGGGCACAGACGTCAGGAGAGGAGCATCTCTGGGGAGCGGGGGGGGGGGGGGGGGGGGGGGGGGGGGGGGGGGGGGGGGGGGGGGGGGGACTAACTAGCGGAAGCTGGGACTCCACGGGGTCTTTTTGCCCCTTCTTTAGCCAGACTAGAGAATGGAGCAGCCTACCTTCAAAGGTCCCCAGAATCTGTAAAGGGACAACAAAGCCCAGAAAATTAACACACTGGGACCCAAGGACACATAGCATGTCAACAGAAATGGCGAAGAGCAATGATCTCATCCTAAGTTTAAAAACCCTTGGAAATCATCCCTCACTCGCTGGGGGTAGCACCCCCAAAACTCAAAAGGGCTCCCAAGCATTCCTCACCAAATGGACAAGGCAACATTTAATTATTAAACTAATAATTGAAAATCCCAGCCAGGCACCCGGTGCCCCGTGTAATCTCAGCAACTTGGGAGGTTGAGGCAGGAGGATGGCAATTTCTAGGCAATCCTGGCAGCGCAGCTAGACCTGTCTAGAAATAAAAAATAAAAAGGGCTGAGGATGTAGCTCAGTGGTAGAGCACTTGCCCAGCATGCCTAGGGCCCTGGGTTCAATCCCCAGGACTGCTGAAGAAGAAAACAAAAAAATCCCTTGAGCTCAAAGGTAAATGCAAGTGCCCAGCTCTGCCGACAGCACTAGGCTCCACCTGCCCTTCCATCTCTGGTTGCCTCAGACCCATCTGTGGACTCTGAGCACCAGGAAAGAGAATAGAATATGCCCCAAAGGGCTCAACTTGGCTTTTAAAAATGGTATTGTTATTTATATTTAATATCAGCTTCCAAAAAAGCTGCAGATCCTAGGGCACAGTAGAAATGTAAATGCTAACTGATTGTTATTCTTACAGAAACTTAGAATTCAAAAGTTTAATCATCCTTATTAGCATAATTTGGGCGACTTCAGTCCATAACCTTACCCTGGAGTTGATTATTTATGGCGCCTTGAACAGAAGTCGAAAATTAATTTTGATTTAATGTAACAATTCCATCCCCAATATAATTCATAATGCAGATATATTCGTCAAAAAAAAAAAAATTTTTTTTTTTTTTTATTTTTTTAATTTTTTTTTTTTTTATCCAGCCGCTCCTCCATTTCAGAATAGGAAACCTATCTTTTGTTTCTGTAGTTGTTGCCGCTGTCCCTTCCTCTCCTTGAGTCTCTGCTTGCTGAAAGACTAGCTCTGGAGAAGGCTGGGAACATCCGGATGTTCCAAGAAACATCTAGAGATGAGGCAGATGGGCTGGAAGGAGGGGCTTCCCAAGGATGGACATCCCGACTCTCCTGAGGCTTTGATCCAAGTCCACAGCTTTCTAACAAGATTGAGGGAGGAGAATGCCACAGGGGGCTAGTCTGGTGGAGAGCACATCATGGCTTGTATGCCGCAGCTCACGGCTGCCTTCCACCCAGTCCTTGCCACAGCAGACAGGGCAGCCAGAAACTGAGGCCCCAGGGAAGCTAAACAACTTGTCCATATCCCATGGCTTGTAAAAGGAAGTGTGGACCCTGGGCTCCAGGGCTCCTGGCTCCGTGGACAGTGCTTTCTATCTGTCAGCAGATGGAAAGAAAGTGCCCTGCTGAGCAGCCTGTCTCATGCCCCAGGAAAGCTGAGTCCCATGGATACCTTCAAGGCCAGGGCTTAGGGTGACAATGAGAAACAATGCTCCCGGAGCAGGCAGGAACAATTCTAAAGATGTCATCAGCTTGCCAATTTTTAAGAGCTCAGAAGAGGCATTTATTATCCCTGCAAGAAAAACCTAGGAAATGCAAGTTCCAGATATATGGGGCAAAAAGCCCCCTAAGGCACCACTCCTACAAGATGGCATCACAGTCATCCTGGGATTATAGTTAGATCTACCCCACTACGTGTAGATTTGCCTGTGCTATGTACCAAGCTCTCTGCTAAGAAAGAACTGTGTTTCTATGGGCAGTACCAAGGAGCCAGACTGGCACTGCTGTGGGGCTCATTCTCCCTGCTAATTCCGTCTGGGCTGCTGAAGCCGCCCAGACGTGCCAAGTTTTAGTGGCAACAGGTTTGCCTGCCAGTAACCAGCCTCCTCTCCCTCCCCACCATGAGCACCTCCAGGCCGGCAATGCCAACTTGCCCCTCTCCATGCCAGGCAGAACTGATGCTGTCTCACCACGGGCAGCAGAGCAGTGTGCCAATAGCCAGAGCCTGGCCCAGTGGCTGGCAGGAAGTGACCACATCAGATTCTGCCATTTGGCTCCTTGGCTTCTGCACTGGGAAAAAAAAAAAAGGCTGGGAAGAGGTAAAAACTGTTGGCAGAAAGATCAACTTGGGGTTCTCTTGGTCTCAACTCAGTGGGGATAATCACAAGTTCGCACATCTACTGCATGTGTGTGCACACACGTGTGTGCGTGCACACACGTGTGTCCGTGTGCTCAATCACAGATTTTTAACAGCTGTAAAATTAAGACAGAACCAGGCCAAGAGGCTCACTGTGAAAGAGAAAGCACCTGGGCCTTGGATAAATCATGGCCAATCTTAGACTGGGTCACCACGACACCAGAACGAAGAATCGATTCATTCAATTAAAACAATCAATTGGTTCATCCAATTCAAACCACCACCTGATCCCACCAGTGGGGGAAAAAAATGTCAGTCGTTAGAGTCTTTGTTGACCAAACACTCAAGGAGCTGGCCGAATTGATGTTTTACCAACTGAAGGTTGCAATGCTGTGTGGACTCGGTTTTGCCTCCCTTCTTCCCAGGTACCACTTTGCTGAAAGAAAGGACAACAATTTGGTCTCTCCTGCTTTCATCTCTGAGTCTGTGTTATTAATAATAGCAGTAGCAATAATAATCGGTGCACATAAGGACAGGTATGTCTGCTGTGAGCCAAGTGCTCTATGGCACATTTTATATACTTTCCTTCAAATAATCTTCACAACGTGCTATGAAATCAGCGTTATTGCCATCATCCTGACTTTAAAGATGAGAGATTGAGGCTCAGAGCAATTGAATAACTTGCCCAAGACCACACAGCTGGGATGTGACATATCGTAAAGGCAGACTCAAATCCAGCCCCTTGTCCTCTTCTTTAAATATACTCACATGTGTGCTGTCGTCTCCCCAACTAGAATGTTCCCTCCATGACAGAAGGGACCTTGTCTCTTTTGTTTGTTCCTGGATCTCCATATCCAAAACAGAGCCAGCTCAGGAGCAGAGAATAGACTCCCAATAAATAACTATTGGATGAATTAATCAGCCCCACCTTATCTTCGTCCTGAAACCAAACAGCTCATACCCACCATCTGAGCTGTAGCCCCAGCACAGAGCCAAGGCTGGGTATCGGGGCGTGGCACTCCCAGAGGTCAGGGCTGGGGTGTGCCCACACTCTCTGCCGCTGCCAGGTCCAGGAGAGGAGGGACTTCTGCCCCAGTCAGTGCAGGCTCCCGACTAGTCATCTGTCTCCCTGAGAGGCCCTGTGCTGGGAGCACCCAGTGCCTCTGGCTCCCAGTGTCCCTACACAGGTGTTCCCACTCCCCTTGCCAAGCAGCTGTTGGAGCGGGCAGCAGATGGCCCTGGCCTCTTGGCAATCCAGCCAGACAAGTTTCTACCTGAACTTTGGTTCCACTAGTGACTAGAGGAGAAGAGTGGCAGCGATGTGGGCGAAGGAGGGTTTCTTCTAGTCTCTCATTCCCAACCACAGGGCCAGGGGATAGGAATGTGCTCAGGATGGTGGAAAATGCCATTGGGAATGTGCATCCTTTGGGCACTGGGGAGCTCAGGTCTCCTGTTCATCCCTTTGCTTTCAGACGTGCCCGCTCACAACTCTTCCAGGACAGATCTGTCTTTCCCCGGTGCCCAGGCATGGAGCTCCTGCCATATTACAATTGCTCCACCACGTTCAGAACAGATCCCTCCGGAGGGGCAGAGCCAGAAGAGGAGCAATCCAACAGTCCGATGATGCCACGAGCACCCATTCTCAGTCACCGCCCCGAAAATGCATGATGTGGCTGCAGTAGATTTCAAAGGCCCCAGCCTGGCTTCTCCTCCTAGGGACATGAGAAGCTGAATAAACAAGAAGGTGGGCTCCGTCCTTTCCTTGGCATGGACAGGAACTCACTGGAGATGAGAAGCTTGCAAAATCAACACCTTGGATTCAGCAATGTGCTTCCTATTGGAGAATTAAGCTGCGAGATGAGGACTACTATTTTAAGTCTATTTTATAGGTGAGAAATGGAGACTGCATCGGGGCCACTAAGGTCTTTACCCAGGCTCTGGGTCCTGGGGCACAGGGGGAAGAGGAACCGTGGTGTGACCGGCCACATAGACAGCAGTGTTGCCCACCTGTTGGAAGGCACGGTCACCCAGCCTGCCACTCCCCGCTGGCCTTCTGCTCCACAGGGGCGAGGACAGGCAGAGAGGGATGTGCTAATGATGTGCTGATTCCTTTTCATTGTTTCACGTGCTTTTTTTTCCCAATAACATGAAAGGAAACATCAACAAATGTTCAATGGCAGTCTTAGGACTTATCAGCCTCCATAATTCCTCATAATGAATCTCTTTCTATTTACATATATAAATGTAAACAACACTTTGTAAACAATATTCCTTGGCATTGTAAACAACACAACCAACAGTCCCTGCTGGTGCAGAGCAGGAGATGGGGTGAGGTGGCCTGAGGCCAGGGTACGTTTGGCCTATGGTGAAGATACTAAAGGGGGGTAATTGAGGTCCGGCAGGGGAGCGACAGGACCTAATTTGGGTTTTGAAAGGATCCCACTGGCTACAAGTAGAGGGGACAAGGATAGAAGAGGAGAAGCCATTTAGAAGGTTCTTGTCAAAAAAACAGGTCACAGGTAACACCTCCCCCTAGGTGCTGTCACAGGTGGGATTCTGGTAGGGGCCAGGAAAAGGGTGGAGGTGCTCCCAAAGCTGAGCAGACAAGTGCCAGGGCCTTGGGCGTTCTGTCCTTTGCCCAGAGAAGCACCCTAAGGACATTGTCTCTTCCAGGACTCAAGGGCGAAATGCCAAGCCGCAGCTAGGAACATCTTGCTCTGGTAGGGGTTGGAAAAGGTAATGAGAAGGTCAAGGATTATCCCCTTCCCCAACATCCAGAGGAGTTCCTAAGGGCTGATGACACCATATAAGTCCTAGAGCTGAGACAGAGACAGAAAAGAAGAGGATAATGTCCTCTTATGTGGATATAGTCAGTGGTGTGCTGTCAAATTTAACAACCGGCTCTTCAGGAAAAATGTGTGTTGGTGCACATGTGCATGGGTGATTTTACTGATACAAAGGATGCACGGCACATATTTTACAAACAATAATAAAATATGCAATACCCTTTATTGCAAAGTCCATATAAACAATTGATTCGCATAGAATGCTCGAGATGATTTTTTGCAGGACTCCTGTACTTGTAGCCCATGATGACTGCAGTTGACAAATGAGTGTAGTTCCCACATGAATGTTGGCTGATTTTTTCATTTACATTATTGGGGAAAAAGACAGTGAGACAATGAAAATATTTGTTGGAACTTCCTCTATTCATCAGCTACACGAGCAACTTCTTTGCTGCATCAGATAATAGTTTTCACTTAAAGAATATTTCCTCGATTTGGGGGGCTATTTGCAACATAATAGCTGTAGACGTGGCACACTTTGAGGTTTAAGATGCATTATTAAGATTTTCTCCATCACTTTTTAAAGTCTAGACAAATACAAAACAATAAAGTTCTGATTTACAGCATTTGCCTATTTTCGTGTTGTGAATATTTTTACCCTGGCCAATTTCAAGCCAGCCATATAACGTTCCTGAATGTGGCATTGGGAAGAGATGTTTGGTAGGCTGCCCTTATATAGAATTTTTCCCAGACAGATAAAGTCGATGTAAATAACCTCAAGAGCATAGATAATAGTAAAATGCAGTAAAATAATTAGGAAGTAATGAGTTTTGAGTATTTATTACCTTTGTGTTTAATGTAACTTGTTTAATTGTAGTTTGTATAATTTAATTTTAGTAATAGCTATGTTTATCAACCAGCTCACAAAATTTCTACAAGTTGAATACTCAACTCCGGTGAGCCCAGGGAAGCCAGCTCCTCCACCAGCACAGCACTGACCACAGGTATCTTCACAGAGATCAGGAAGCGACTGCAGCTAGAAAACGGGGAAACTGAGGCTTCCAGGGTGGGGCAAGCTGCCCAAGGCACCTGTAGCTGGCAAACATGGTCTCCAGGGATGTGTCTGGTTTGGGGACAGAGGGAGCAGAGCCAGAGGAAGTGGTGTCACACAAGGGCAGCGAGGGCTGATGGAGGTTCCTGAGGGTGAGGGTCACGCCAGCCCACACCCACGTCGCCGTCACTGCGCCCCCAGCCTGGAGGATCTTCAAGGAGGGGCAGCGCACCCAAGTCACACAAGCTGTGGCTGATTAACAAATTAGCTGCAAATCACATGCCAGCAACATAATAACAAGTTTGTCCACAGGGTGGAAAATCTGCCAGTGCCAGACTCCTCAGCTGGGCAGTTGCAGGAAGTCAGGGGGAGTCTCTGGGCCCCACTGGACCAATGCACTATTGTTTCATTGTCCCAGAAGGCAAGGAAGACCAGGAGAGGGGAGTGAGAGTCAGGTGCTGGCACCTCAAAGTTCACAATTACCCCTTCCATGTGGTTAGTACCTGCTTTTCCCTGGAACACCCTCTTTTTTTTCCTCTTTGAGTCGTAGAGTCCTGATCTGGCTCCCCAAGTTCCTCCTCTACCATCAGTGCTTCCAAAATGCTCACTTGATCCTACAGTCCTCAAAAAGAGAGCAATAGTAATTCCAAGCCCTCCCCAGGCTCCCAGGCCCACCCAGGTCCTGGATATGGAGGAAGCAGCTGCAGTCAGGGAAACTGAGCCGTGGCCTTGAATGGTCACTCTGAATTTGGCCCAACAGAGCAGGCCTCCAAAGTTCCAGATGCTGAAAGGGGTGAGGGCAGCAAGGACAGTGTAGCCAGGAACAGGCCAGAGTGACCCATAGTTTCACTTTCATGTATAGGAGGGAGAGCTGGCCAGCCCACTGTTTTTTGTTTTTCCTGGATTCATTAGCTGTACAACCTTGGACAAGTTCAAGAGTCTCTCTGAATTTCCATTTGATCCATGTTAAAAATGAGTTAATACAATAAATCCTTGGCCTTCATAAATTTAATATGGGCTGTTTGTGTTTAACTGTTTCATGACCTTGCCGGGGCAGCACCCACTGGTGGCCCTGTTTACCTCTGCAGAAGCCCTTTGGTCTGTTGTTTTACTGTCCCTGATGAATGCTTGGGAAGGAGAATCCAGTGTCTGCTTCTGCCCTCCTGATTCCAGGTCTCAGCATAGAAGCTGAACCCCAGAATCCCTTCCCACGAGGACTTGGAATCTGGGTTGCTGCTGTTCATGCCCCAGAATCAATGCAAGGCACTAGGACCTCCACCCAGGGTC
The DNA here is from genome assembly GCA_025594165.1 of Tamias sibiricus. Classification (NCBI taxonomy): domain Eukaryota; kingdom Metazoa; phylum Chordata; class Mammalia; order Rodentia; family Sciuridae; genus Tamias; species Tamias sibiricus. Next base: position 113,733,342 of record CM046657.1, read on the forward strand.
CACTGGCCATGGAGAGCAGTTCTGCTCACAGCCCTGGTGCCCAGGCATTGAGGACCCTGCTCAGTGATGGTGACACTCATCACTCGTGGGCCTGGAGTCACAGACCTCTGCCCAGGCACCTGCCACCTGCCCGCCCCACCTTCCAGTTCCCCGGAGCTGCTGGCCTCCAACAGCTCAGCACAAGTGCCTCAGCTGCAGAAAGGAAGGAGATGAAATGAGGGCCAGCTCAGCCTTGGGCAACCGGGGGAAGAGGGAGCAGTAGGAGGTGAGTGGCAGCCCTGGGAAAAGCAGGGCGAGAATGGCAGATAAAAGGAGGCAGAGACCAGCGTGGGAAGGTAGGCGCGGGAGCGAAATGCTGACACAGCGCTCAGTCTGCCGGTTCCTGCCATAAATCACTCAGGGCAGCGGGAGCCCTCGCAGTGGGAGGGCTAGGACTCAGAAATCCCAGAGTCTAAGCCCAGAACCTTCCACTGGAGGGCCGGGGACCACTGTGGGTCTTTGTTCTTGCTAGAGCTTCAGTTTACCTCACTGCACAAAGGGACGCGGGGTCCCTCCCCGTGGGCCCTGTGCAGAGGCCATGCTTGTCTCAGCGCAGGGCGTCGAGGTCCATGTGCAGAGGTGCGTGCATCCGCCATGGGCGCATTGTTAAGTCATTCTTAATCTGACTTGTAGTATGATATTATGATCATTCCAAATAGTGTTAATAAAAATAAAAATATTTGAAATTAATAAAAATGATTTAAAAATTAAAAAAGCCTGGAGCTCAGGCATGCGCCTGCTCTGGGGGTGCAGTGTCCCAACTGATGTTCACGCAGGAGCCTCGCAGCACCAACGCCACAATCATAGAAATCTTTCTCATTGATTCCCACAATGAAGTCATGCAGGTAAGACAAAGATTTTTTCCCCCTTGTTTATTTTACAAAACAGAAATTTCAGGTTCGAAGGGACAAAGGGGGTCTCCCCAGGCCATGAAACCAGGTACTGGGGAGCAGGAACCTGAACCCAAGTGTCAAGACCTCTCTTTCCGCTTCCCCGTCCTGGAGGAACTGGGAATGGCACTGGATCCTGGAAAGGCAGCAATCTCCGGACTTCAGGGCTGGGTTTGGCTCCCAGCTATGTGACCTCACCATCCTGGGCAATGGAGGTCAGACTGCAGCAGCACCCACCTCCTAGGGAGGCTGAGGTGCACTGGAGGAGATAATGGATACAAAGCTCCTGGCACTAAGTGCTCTGTAAACATTAGCAATTGTTTTTATCTTTCCTGAGGTGCAGGAAAAGGGAGCTTCCCACACCTGGCTTACCTGCCCTCCAGAGGCCAAGAGATGGACCTGGTGACCTCCCAGTTCTCACCCACCCTGAGGGGCCTAGGAAGAATTCTCCTTTCCCCCTAGAGGTCCCTCCTCATACAGCCTTTGGGGCTTCTGGCCACAGCCACTGACCTCTCAGACAGTGCTGGGGACACCCCCAGGTGATGGCTATCCTGAGCTGAAACTGGAGGGAAGCAGGGCCTGGGCCCTGGGGGATTATAGGCTGTGTTCTGACCTTGGGCTTGGAGCTGGCCGGGAGCAGGAGATTGACTTCTCACCAAAGCCAGGATTTAGGAGGAGGTTCAGGGCCATGCAGAGAACATGATCTAACACCCAATCCTGCCTCAGTTTCCTCAGTCATAAAGTGGGGTTCATGGTAGTTCCTCTGAGCAGGGCCCAAATGTGATCATCTGGGAAGGTGTCCCCCTGCCTTCAGTCCAGAGCAAGCCCAGGACGCCAGGCTCTCCTCCTTCACGTGACTCTCACTGGGGACGGAACTTATCAGGCAGATCTGATGGGGCAGAGTGGGGGGTCACGGGGGCGTATGGGATCCTATCCACTTCTCCAGAGCAGATGTCCACCCCACCTGCTGCTGCGATCCTTCAGGCACTGCCCGTGTCCCTCTTTGGCTGTCTGAAGGCCCGCCTCCCTGAGGAGCCATCACCTGTCCACCTGCCCTCCTCCAGAGCCACCTCACTGGCCCTGCTGCACGGGGTGTCCTGTGACCCTCAGAAGCTAGCAGCAGCTCCCAGGGCTCCTCCTGGCCCCGCCCCTTGGCAGCGAGCAGGTCAGGTGACGCATGGCAGGCTTGGAGGGCTCCACGGCTAAGTGGTGTAATTTAGCCCGGGTTCTGTGTTTTGATTTTGCCCAGCTGCGTCTGTGTGCATTTAGATTAATCCTGTTAGCCGGCGGGAGCGGGGCCGCCTGCTGTTTATCAAGAGTGCTTGTACGATTCCCGTTTGATATGCAGCCACCTTCCCTGGGCAGAGCAGACTCTGGTCTCTTCATCTCTCCACAGCCACGGGAGAGGCAGAAAGGTCCCCTGAGGGGAATCACTTGGCTCCCCACATCGGCCTTGCAAATGGTGGCACAGGGTCTACCAGCCCACGGAGCCAGGCACCTGCGTGCACCTCCTGGCCCTCCTCAGTTCCTGCAGAGAGCCTTGCTTTCATCGCCAGGACCGTGGACAGGGCTGCTCTAAGGTCAGCAGCAGGCGGGGTGCTCTGACCCCTTCCCTCACGTGGTCCAGTTGGCTACCAGGTTGAGGAAGGAAAGTGACAGTGTCTCAGTCCGTGGCTGTCGGTTGTGGGACCTCAGGTGCTTCCTGTTTTCCCACCTGGGAGATGGGGCTAATGATACCTGTCCTGCTTAGGCAGAGTGTGTCTTCGTGGCTGAACGAATCTTGGAGTATCTTGACAGCGCTCTTGGAAGTGCCCAGCCTGCCGGTTCAGGAGCCAGGCAGGGAGGATGTGATGGTGGACCTGCGTTCACAGTGAGGCAGTGGGGTCCTGCCCCTCTTGGCAATGCGTGCTTTAGAAAGCCACCAATGTTTCTTCATCTGTAAAATGGGGATAATCACAGCTGCTCACAGGGTTGACTCCAAGTCCATTTATGTCCACCAGCTGTACTTTACCCTGTGTTTTTTTTTTTTTTTTTTTTTTTTTTGGTACCAAGGATTAAACCCAAGGGCACTTAACCACTGAGCCAGCCCTTTTTATTTTTTTTATTTTTATTTTTTTATGAGAAAGGTTCTCACTAGTTTCCTTACAGCCTTGCTAAGTTGCTAAGGCTGTCTTCGAACCTGAGATCCTCCTACCTCAGCCTCTTGAGCGGCTGGGATTATGGGCATGTGCCACCACGCCCAGCTTCCTGTGCTTTTAATACAACTCTACTGCCATGCTGGCAACCCAGTGAGGGGGGAACTGCACCCTCAGGCCACTGATAAGAAGCCAGAAGCCAGAGATTACCAACCTCCTTGTCTGTGCACCTGTCACCCATGTTCTACCCTAGGGGACACTGAGTGGGTCATTTCTGTCCATCTGCACAGAGTCATGTTGGTGGTGGGATGGACTCTGCAAGGAGGGATAGGGCACAGCCAGGTGGGACAGGGTACAGCCCCTAGGAACTGCACAGCATTAGAGAAACTGCCAGTGGATGGGGACCTTCATCAGAACTCCCCACCCACCACTGAGGAACCTTCCCCTACTGAAGGCCATGGCACTGCCAGCCTCCACTGGTTCAGCCCCCTGTCACCCCAAAACCTCCTGGGGTGCACCCAACAGCACCTCTTCCACAGAAGGCATTCCTCTAGGGGCTGTCCATCCTCCCACCCAGGAAAGTCCTCCAAGCAAGGCCCGTCACCTCAAGGTGTCCACTTGCTGCTGCCCTGTCTCCAGCCTCCACCTCCACCATGCCTCACACTCAACCTCAAATTTTCTTTATGAGTTTGTCTCTCTTTCTTTTTAAACAGCTTTATTGAGATATAATTCACATAGGACACAATTCACCCATTTAAACTGTGCAATGCCATGGTTTTTAATATATTCACAAATCTGTGAATATATCTGTGATCAGTGCAAACACTGCCACAATTTTAGAACATTTTCATCACCTCAAAAGGAAAAGCCTATGCCACTTAGCCATCTCCTCTCTGTCCCTTCCCTCCAGCCCAAGGCAGACACCGCTCTACTGTCCGTCTCCACAGATTTGCTTATTCTGGGCTCTCAGATGAGTAGGAATTATACACTACATGGACTTCTGACTGGCTTATTTCACTTGGCACAATGCTTCAAGGCTCCGCCATGTGGTAGCATGTGCAAGAACGTTCTAGGGCTGAATCGTGTTGCAGGGATCAAATACATTTTATCGGTTCATCAGTTGATGGACGTTTTCCTTGTTTCCACTTGGGGCTATTATTAATTATGCTTTCATGAACACTTCTATAGGAGTTGCTTGTGTGGAAGTATGTCTTCAACTCTCTTGAGTCCATACCTAGGAATGGAATTGCTGGGTCACCTGGTAATTCTACATTTCCACCAACTGTGTTATGAAGGTTCGATTTCTTTTTTCATTCTCACCAATGTTTGTTATCATCTATCTTTGTTTTGTTGTTGTTGTTGTTGTTGCTGTTTTTTTGTTTTGTTTTGTTTTTTTTTGGTACCAGGAATTGAGCCCAAGGGCGCTCTTACCACTAAGCTACATCTCCAGCCCTTTTGGTTTTTTATTTTAAGACAGGGTCTTGCTAAATTGCCCAGGCCAGCCTTGAACTTGAATCCTCCTGCCTCAGCCTCCTGAGTAGCTGGGATTACAGGTGTGCGGCGGCCCCAGGTTTCATGGTGGCTTTGATGTGTATTTCTCTGATGACTTATCATGTAAAGAATCTTTTTGCTTTTGGATTTTTTGTTTGTTTGTTTTTAGTTTGTTTATTTTGGGCTATTTGTGTATCTTCCACAGAGAAATTGTATATTCAGATCCTTTGCCTATTTTATAATTGAGTTGTCTTATTATTGAGTCCTAAGTGTTTTTTATATATCCTAGATACAAGTCTCTCAGCTCAGATTTTAACAAAATTCTTTCTGTCATGGAGCAAAGATGGTCCATCCCCCTTCACAACCCCCTCCCACTGGTCCCTGTTCTGCTTTCTAGAGGACACTTGAGGCCCAGAGGCTTGTGTCACCTCAGCTGACTCCAACTGACTCGGGAACACGGGAGCTCCCTTCCCCTCCTGCATCGCTCAGTCATGCTGAAGTCCCCAGGCCCTCTGACCTGGGGACTGAGACTGGGGAGTGCAGCCCACATGTCCAGCCAGCCTCTCCCGCTGGAGACAGCCAGGTCCCTTCCCAGGGATCAGGGACTGTGACCACCACAGGGAGATGAGGCCCTCTTCAATGGTGAACCAATCCGTGGATACCGGCTTCAGGACCCTGCTCAGCTGACCCATCAGGATCCAGGTGAGAACAGCAGTGGCCTGTGGTTGGATGAGAGGACAAGGGCACCCCAGGGGACCACTCATTCCAGCAAGCTGAGCTATCCCACACTCGGTCAGCTCTGCAATGACACTGTTTCAAAAGTTACCTGTTGTGGCCTGGAGGCTCACCTGACCAGAGGTCTGAGCCCCCAGCCCCAGGCTATGAGGGCTAGGCAGATGAGGGGCAGCTGGGATGGGGAGCACTTCAATGCCTGAGCTCCCAGCCCCCCTGGAGGTAGGAGGGACCCCAAGTCCACAACCTCCAGGTACTTGGAGCTTCGTGTCTGACTCCAACAGGCATCCCCATTAGACCCCTTCCCCATAGCAGAGGTCCTGAGGCGGGGCCCCTTCTGTCCACCCTGGAGAAGTCGGGCTGGAGCGACAGGCTGGCACTGCCCTTCCAGCCTCTAGGACAGGACCTACAGCAATGTTCTGGAGCCCACCCACTGACTCCCCGGCATGAGGAGAACTTCAGTTCAAGTGGCATTTCCAGTCAGCGTCACATCTGGCTGGGGGTAGAGTGACCTGAGCTTGATCCCGCCTCTGCAAGTTACTTCCCCACCAGAAACTTGCATTTCTGTAAGGTGGGATGGTGGTGTGTGTCTCGCCTGCCAAGTTGTTTAATTCAGAGGGCTTTTCAAGCCAATCCCCCAAGGTTGCACACTGTTCTAGTTATGGAAATGACAAAGTTACATAAATGAATGGATTGGTGATCATCGGGGTCAGGGAGGAAGGGAGGAGGGAAAAAGGAGGAGTGATGTGGTTTGGACCTCTCTTTGGGTGGTGAACCACTGAGCCACATCCCCAGCGCTTTTTTGTATTTTATTTAGAGACAGGGTCTCACTGAGTTGCTCATCCTCTCACTAAGTTGCTGAGGCTGGCTTTGAACTTGCATCCTCCTGCCTCAGCCTCCCGAGCCACTGTGATTACAGACATGTACCACTGAGCCTGGCTGGTTTGGATTTCAGATGTCCCCCAAAGCTCCTGTATTGAATGTGTGGTCCCCAGTGTATTTAGTGTTCAGAGTTGGGGCCTTTGAGAGGTGACTGGATCATGAGGACTCTGACCTCATCGGTGGATCATTATTGATGAATTAATAATTTAATCAGATATTGAGAGGTGGTAGAGACTTCAGGAGGTGGGGTCTAGTTAAAGAAAGTACACCACAGGGGTTGTGCCCTTGAGTGACTATTTTGCCCCCACTCCTTCTTCCATCTCCCTGTCTCTCTCTCTCTCTCTCTCTCTCTCTCTCTCTGCTACTTGGCTGCTATGAGATGGGCAGCTTTCCTCTACCAAGCAGTTCCACCATAGTGTTCTGCCTCAAAACAGGCCTAAAAGCAACTGGGCCAAGTGACCATGGATTAAAACCCGAACCAAAATAAGCCTTTCCTCCTTTAAGTTGATTTCTCTCAGGCATTCAGTCACAGCAATGGAAAACTAACACAAGGAGCCCACGAAAGGGCAACAGCAGAGGTTCTGTGAAGAAACTGCTCTGAATCTTGACCACCAGCAACATCCTGGATGTGATACTGAGCTACAGTTTTGCAATATGGAGGGTGGGTGCTGGGTAAAGAGTGCACAGGTTCTATTATTTCTTAAAACAGCATATAAATCTATAATTATCTCAAAACAAAATGTTTTAGTTTTAAAAAAAAAAAAAAAAAAGAAAATGACTTAAATAATGTCAGGTGGAGAGGAAGCATCTCTAACATTAGCTATTCTTTCTCCTTCTCCTGTGGCTCCTCTGTGGACCTGGGAATTGGCATCATATGAGACCTTCAAGGCAAATGGGAAGAGAGCTCAGGTAGGAAGAGCCTGACTGTGGGTTTAGCACCTTTTATTTCTGTGCCTGCCTTGAGTGCTAAATAAATGTGGGAGAGAGGGATGGAGGAGCAATGAACAGAGGATGAATGAATGCATGGATAAATGTTAGCAAGGACCTAGTGACCTCTCAGGAAATGATACGGATTTAAAGCAAAAGGCACTTGTCACAGACCCAGCAACAATCTCAGCTCTATGTTGGCCGGCCCAGGCCCCTGCCTTGCTCATCCTCGGGTGCTGGGGCAGGCTATGTGCCTGCGAGGACAGCAGAGTGACGCACTTTAATTAGTGTAAGAGTAAATTACATCGGACCAAGAGAGTCCCGACTTCTCCCGACGGCGTGGGGAAAATGGAAGCCTAGCATTTTCAATTTAAGGTTTAGTTAGATAATGCCTATTGGTGCCAGTAGATTACAGAGTGGATATTAAATCCTGCAGGATTTGGAATCGGAGCATACAAGTGGAATCCGTAAGTAGGGGGAGGCAGCCGGAAGGAGCTGGCCTGTGGTGCTTACCTCTCTGTGAAGAAGCAGCTGATGCAGCACCGGGTCATAAAGTGCCCACTTACTGCTCCAGCGGGGTCGGAGATCACTGGGATTCTAGGGGCCGGGATGGCTTTCCTTAGCAGCTCCTGAGCAGTGTACCAAGGCTCTGGTCACAACAGGACCCGCACTTCTGTCCCATTCAACACTTCTCCCTTTCTCTATCCAGTCAGCTCGTGTGCTACCTGCAAAACTCTTCAAGCATCCCCTCCTCCAGGAAGTCCTCCCGAGCTACCCACTTTGATTCCTCTGTGGGACCAGAGGACCTGGGCTTCCCTGGGGGGATCCATTCACAATCAGTCATCAAAAACAAGGATTTCCCTCTCTTCTTCATCCCTCGCTCTCTGAAAGGTGTGACCGTCCCTCTCCCACTCCTTGGTTCCCACGCCCAAGAGTCACCCAACATCCACGCACTGCACAGATGGATTTTGCATTATATTTGTATTGATCTCTCAACATTTTTGAATATGTGATGTAGTCACAGTACTTGAGACTCAAGAAGCACAAACAGACCTCCAGGGAAAGTCTCCTGCTGTGCCTGGCAGCTTCCAGCTCTTCCCCGGGGACCGCCCATCTCTCACGCTCCCATCCAGGAGCGTCATCCTCATCCAGGCAAAAGTGGGCCTGCGTCTCCCCGTTTCTTGACAAAATAGCGGAACGTGACACATATTATTTCCACTCCGCTATCTTTGCTTTGCAACCTTTAGTAGAGACAGACCCTCGTCACCTCACACAGGACATCTTCATGTTCCCAGACCTTGTGCCCAGCCCTGCCCAGAGGCAGGGTGAGCTGGCAGGGCAGGGGCGGGCAGGATGGAATCCCAGGGCGGGCTTTTCCTCCACATGGGTGTACAGTGGTCCTCTGAGGGGGCCTGGTTCCAGGACCCACATGGTACCCAAATCCAGGGATGCTCAAATCCTTACATAAAATGGTGCAGTGATTCTATATAACCTACCCACACCCTCCCAGATACTTTAAATCATCTCTAGATTACTTATAACAGCTAATACAATGTAAACGCTCTGTAACTAGGTTTCATGCTGCATTGTTTAGGGAATGATGACAGAAAAATTCTGTCCATATCCAGTACAGACACAAATACTCTATCTGCAGTTTGTCAAATGTACAGATGCAAAACCTGTGGGTAGGGAGGGCCGACTGCACTTGTTGATGGGCACCTCGGGATGGCTCTGGGGCATTCCTGGACCACAGGTCAGGCACTGGACACAGGGCCTTGGAGCCTGGGGCCAGGGCATGCACAATGTGGGGAACATCGGTCTCCCCAGGGGCCCGCGTGACGTCTCTGGCAGGCCCAGCATGAAGGCTCGGGCTTGGCAAAGGCAGAGAGGGAAAGCTTATTAGTTTAAGCAGGATGAAATGTGTAAATTAATTACCCCGGCCACCCGTGCATGTAGCGGCCGGCCCTCTGCGCTGAGCGGAGAAGCTCTGGCCTCCTGCAGTCTGGCTCCCCTGCCAAATGTGTCCCCGAGGACCTGTGGCTGCGTGCCCACCAGGGAAGGAAGGGCCCAGGAGCCACAGCCAGGTGGCCTGGGGGAGATAAGCAGGCTTTTCCCCAGGCCACCACCAGTGAAACCAGGAACCAGAAACAACAGGGCAGGAGGAGAAGGCCAGCCCTCTGCCTTGCTCTGTTATTAAGCTCCTATTTACCAAGTGATTACAATGTGCTGGCACTGTGGTGACCCCTTCACTTGCTCCCTTTCATTTAATCCTCACAAAAAACCAGTTGGTCACGAATATTGGTCCCATTTTGCAGATGAGAAAACTGAGTATCAGGAAGAAAAATATCTCGTGCCACGGACCTGACCTGGATGCTCCCTGGCAGGGTCAGGATTCCAGCAGCCTCCCACATGGTCACAGGTGAGCGGTGGATTCTGGGGTCAGGTCTCTGCGTCTCCACTCAGCCTACAGCAGAAGTCGCCCTTCCCTGGTATTGGTGTCCTGCAGCTGGGACCTGCTCCCTCCCTCTGCCTGCCAGCCCTCCACCCCCAGGAATTTCCCAAACCATGAGATTCTGCTCTGTGTCCTGTTTCTGCGGCTGTCTATCCCTCCACCAGTCACAATCAGTCCCATGAACTATGCCCCAAGCCGCCATCCTAGACCTCCACCTGCAGTGCATCCTGAGCCCTTTCCTGAGAGCACTGATCTGATCCTTCCTGTGCCTAGGAAGCAGTCAGGGCACTGCAGGTCCCAGCTCTTTATACAGCCAAGTTATGGGGCCCTGAACCTTGCTGCTCCTGAGCTGGCCTCTGCTTTCCTCCCACCTGGAACATCTCCAAGTCGGGTCTCCCCAGATCTCCCCAGCCATCCCCTCCTCAGAGAGCACAGCTCTTGCCACCCTGTGTCCCCCTCCTACTTCCCACACCTAGAGGAGCCCGCAGCCCATCCACCCTCACTTCCCCGGGGGGGATGGGAGGGGGCTCCCTGCTGACACAAGTACAGTCGCCCTTGGTGTCTACAAGGGATTGGGCCCAGGTTTCTTCTCTCCCGTGAATACCAAAATCCATGGATGCACAAGTTCTTTATGTAAAAGGATGTCAAATTTGCATATAGCCTACCGCACATCCTCCTGTATGCTTTAAATCATCTCTAGATTACTTATAGCTAATACAATGTAAATGCTATGTAATTAGTTGTTACACTGTATTGTTTAGGGGATAATGACAAGAAAAAAGTCTACACACACAATTCTAGTATTTTCATCCATGGTTGTTTGAATCTGGATGCAGAACCTCAGATGCAGAGGGACCACCATATCTGGGAAGGAATGTCGTCCTTTCCCTCACACTGCTCCTGTCCTGCTCCTCCACAGGACACTATGCTCCTCTGTCTCACCTGGGTGTGGGTCACCTAGTCAGTCCACGTCTCTAGGCCAACAGGGGAGCCTAGGCATAGGCTCCAGGGCAGTACCTTGCACAGTCAGATCAACCTCCTGGAAACTGCCAATCAAGAGTGCAGTTTGCAGTCCATCATTTCAGCCCCACGGAGGGTCTTAACATGATAATGAGACTTAACCTAGAGAGATTTAGAGTTTGGTACCAAGGGCCTACCACAGGCCAGTGAGAAACCAAATTATCTGTCCATATGAGGTTATTTCCTGATAACCATAAACCCAGCCAAAGACCTCCCGTCCCTCCCTCACCCAGCTCTCTGTCCTTCCCTAGGGAGCCTGGAGACCCTGGGCAATCACTCTCATCCTATGGGGAGGGGGGGTCCTGGCTCACGCACTCGCTGCCACATCCTCTTGAAGGAGGGTCTGTTGGCCCCAAAGGTCCCAGTTGCCAGCCATCTCTTCTCTCCCTTTGCCTGTTCTTAGCCTCGGCTTTGGCAAGGTGATGAATTAGGAACCAGAAGTTGGCACATCCACCAAGCAATTAGCGTTTATCTCCCTCGTTTACGTGGCTGAACAACAGCTCATTTTCAAACTTAATAGTCAATACTCAGAAAGATAAAATTGACCGGGTCACTCTTGGGAGATGATTTGAGGGCTTGGTGGAGAAACAGGGATGGGTCACAGGGCTGCAGAAATGAACAGGGCATGCCCATCCAGCCACTCCTCAGGCCAGCCCCCTGCGGACAGAGGCCAAGCTGGTGCCCACAGAGAAGGCACCCTTCCCCTGTCCAACCTGTGGCCACCTGGGCAGGGACTGATGGGGTCTGTAGCCCACCCTTCACTCCTGCTCAGACTGGAGGTCTGCCATCCTGTGGTCACACACTCCAGTCTAGGATGGAAAGCTCTAGAAGCAGGAAAAAGGGGCTTAGCGCTAGGGCTGTAGAACCCAGTGCTGCTGACCACCTGGGCTAGGGAGAGGGAGGCAAAGTGCCCATTAACCACAGTGAAACGCTGCCACCTGCTGGTCATAACTCAGAACTGCAGGAGCCCTGGCTTGGGTTCTGTGGCTGGGTAACAGGGAAAGGGAAACTAGTCAGACTGCAGCCACCCTGTCCCTCCCCAGGTGCAGAAGGTTAAAAAAGATGGGAAATTCAAACTTCTTCCAAGTTTGAGCTGTTTCATTGTTGCTTTGTTATTAATTTGACAATAATACTAATGATAGTAATAATAATATAACCTCTATATTACTGAGCACTTGCTATGCAGGTTATTTGCACACATTGGTTTTGTTGCTCAAAACACCAAGCTGTTATCCTGACTGAGACCCAAACAGGCTGGACAGCCTGCCCAAGGTCACACAGCTGGTGGGTGGCACAGCCAGGATCCCAACAAGGGCAGTCTGGCTCCAGACTACCAGCTGCCCTTGGAAATCTGTCTCAGCCCCCAACAAGAGGGCCCTACGCACCCTCACTGGACACCTTCACAACTCCCCTTTGTTACTCTCACCCTCCTCTCCTGCCACCTCCTCCCAGATAACTGCATCTCAGCTTCTGGGACCCATCCAGGTGCTGGGAACCATTCTAGGACAAAATGGAGATTCTCAGGGTCCTAGAGGACCAGGGCAGAGACTAGAAGATTCTGAGCCCCCAACCTCCCTCCATTCTGGACCAAAAGCCTTGGGACCAGTCTTTGACAGGCAGGTCTAAAGGAGAGGCAGAGAATTGGGCTGGGCAAGGGAAATCCAGGGGATCTGGGAGTACAAACTGCTTGACCCAATCCTAATCCAGTGCCCTAGTCTGTGACCTATCCCAAGTTTCCAGTCTCTTCCAATTCCCTCATTGTTGTTTTTATTTCATAGACTAGGAGAGCTAGGAAAGAGCCCTAAAAATGACCTGGTAAATATACTTCATCTTATAGATGAAGTAGATCAGACCAGAGAGGGCAAGTGACTTGCTCAGATCACACAGCCAGAGGTGACAGAGCCAAGATGCAAACTCAGGTCTCCCAGCCATCCATCCAGGGCTCCCTGGTGAGCACAGGGCCACCTCCTACCTCCCTTGTCTGCCAGAAGGCTGCCAATGTCATGCCAGGACTGCTTACAGCCTTGAGCTGGGTGAGGAGAGGGAATGGGAGCACAAGCCAGCCCTTTGATGGAGTCTTGCTGTGCTCCTTCCTCCTGGGCAGAGCTGCCTCCCCTCCCAGAGCCCTGGGACCTGCAATAGGCCTCCTGTCTTCACTTACGCTGCCAGGGGTAGATTCTCAAGAACAGGGAGGAGAGGGTTCTGACTGCTGTGTAATCTCAGCTCTGAGGGCTGTGGAACCACAGGGATTGAGGGGGAATGGGACGCCCGGGACATCCCCCCAGTTCCCAGCAGAGCGCCAGGGCCTCCAATCACAGGGCCTTCCTGACTTCCCATCTGGATGCCTCCACACTCCACACCGTGGTGGCTCCCGGGGAGCCCGGGTCCAGGTCAGGCAGCAGCCCGGCGGCCCCCCACAGCTTTCAGCCTGGGGAACGAGTGCGACCTGGGTTCCCTTCCAGGGCCGGGGGCCTTAGGCAGGGCCCACAGGAGGCCCTGTGCCTCAGAGTGTGGGCAACATGGAGCCCAAGAGCATGACCCCCCATCAGAGCCCCCGGGGACTGTGGGTCCCAAGTCCAGGAGGCCCCGTGACACCTGTGAGTGGGCCCTGCTGGGCCCTGAAGGGGCGCTCCTTGGAGGGCACTGCTGGGGCGCCAGCACCGGGCGGGGGCTGCAGGGAGCAGGGGCCAGCCCAGCAGCACTCTGTCCTCCCTGCTCCCGGGAGGAGCCCCAGGTGGCCACAGCATGGGGCCGCTGCGTGGGAGCGTCCCCAGGCGCCAGGCCTCCCCTGTGCCTTTTGAACCCTCCTCTCTTCTTTCTCTTCCTATTCATTTCCCCCTTCCCTTTTCTGGCTTCAAGGAGCCTCCTCCTGGGAAGCCTGGCCCCTGGCTGGGACCCAGAGCCTCCATGGCCCAGCAGGACTGGGAGAGGAGCAGGGAAAGAAAGGCCCCTCAGGAAGCAGCAGCAGTGGACTCGGTCACCAGGGTTGGGGGTACGAGGGAGAGGGGGCTGCTGCTCCCACAAATCTTTTGGTACAGCATGAGGACCAGAGAACAGAGGGCCTCGGGTGCCCTGGTCACATCAGAGAAAAGGACATGGTGTCTGCCTCCTCTTACCTCTACCAGAGCAGCTCCCCTCTGGCTCACGCACCTCCTCCAGGAGGCCTGCCCTGACTGTCCCTCCAGGCCTCTCTGGGCCTCCCAGGGACTGAAAGGCCTCATTTCCTTCCTTCCTCTGCCAAGCCCAGGATGGAGCTATCCTCGGGTGTCAGGCTCAGTTGCAGGCTCCCCTGCCTCAGAGGCCCTCCCTACTCTGAGGAGGCCCCCTGGTCTAGAGCCTCCAGTCGGCCTCCACCTCTGGCATCTGACTGAGCACCAGAGGGCACTGGGTTCCAGGCTCCTGAAGACTCTCTGGAGCCCCTGGTGCAGGCTGGCCAGAATCCCCAGACTCCCACCATTTGTGCTTAATGTCAATCAAGACCTGTGTCAGAAAGTTCCAGTCTCCTGCACCCCAGAGAATCAGCCTGGGGCAGGGAGGGTGGAGGGAAACCCAAAGGTACCCCATCTTCAAGATGAAGGAGGGAAGATACCTGAACACTCAGCCCTCCAGGGGCCCTGGAGAACCAGTCATTAATACAAGAGAAACGAGTGACAATGGTTTATTCAGGAGGGGAAAGCCCAAGCTGAAAGTCTGCCACCCCCTGCAAGCTGGCCACCTCGAGCCCCCATCAGAACTGGTGAAAGACGACCCCACCGTGCTGCTCCTGGCTTGGTCAGTCTCCCAGCGCTGAGCCCCATGGCATGTGACACAGAGGACAGTCGGGGAAGAGGCAGGCTCCCCTCGGGGGCAGCGCAAGGCACCCTGGTACATAGCACTGGCTGCTACCAGCCAGCTGGCTCTCCATCGCCAGGGAGAACCATTAATTAGGAATTAATGAGATTCTACAGGTAAAGGCATTTCCGTGGGGCGGCCAGGCCGTAGCTATTTTCATGGGTAGATTACATCATGTCGAGGGAACCGCTCATCCTGACAGGTGGAGGAGGGGAGTCTCTTGGCTAAAGTCAACCTGCTCACCCTCCGGGGACCAAGACTCAAAGTGGATACGGCAGAGACCCACGGCCCAGATGGGGGAGGCCCAGACAGTGGCCTCTCTGTGGCCAGGCCTGCAGTTTCTTCCAGGATGGGTGTCGCTGGTAGGACCCAAGAGGGCACAGGGGCCTATCAACACCAAAGTCCTCTCCTCTCGGGGCCACGAAGGCAGGTCTACGGGGATGGGAAGGAGGCAGCTGCTTCACCAGGGGCCACCTTGGAAGAAGACTTGGGGAGAAGTAGTCACGGGGCCTGGAGACCATGGAGCATGGGCAGGCTGATACCACGTGGACCTCGGTGACCCCACCCCAGAGGAGGAGGGTGGTGGACTGGAGAGAGAAAGCCACCCTGTCCTCGCCCCTGTGGTGGGTTGGCCTCGGCATAGGAACAAGGTGCCCACCCAAAGTCACCAAGCAGGACAGGGGCCTGGGTGAAGTCCTGAGAGGGCGGGCAGAGGGCTGGGGGCAGCAGGGTAGGGCCGGGCCCTCCCACCGGGAAGAGCACAGTGGCTTAGAAGGCAGGAGCGGCAGGAGCGGCAGAGAGGGCAGGGGGCGCGGTGCCTCATTCCCCCATGCCCAGAGCTCAGGGGGCCTCGTTAGAGCCCATCCCGCTGCCTTTGTTGACGTAGAATGGCCGGTAGTGAGACTGTGGGAGACAAGAGAGGTTAGGAAGCTGACGGCCCAGAGCCCACGGGCCAGCCCTCCCCACGCCCGGCCTCCCCGGCAGCAGCAGCGGCCCCACCCCCGACAATTCTAGGGGCCCGTGGCCAGACCCACGAGATCTATCTACCCAGGGGTGGTCCCTGATGTTACCAGAATCCCTGAGCTCAGATCCTAACTAGCGTTCATTCCTGCCAGATGGTTGCCCACACCAAGGCCATGGCGCCTTCCACTCCATAAAGCTGTACAACACTGTGCCGAGGGTTTCATATGAACAAACTCGTTTAATTTTCACAACCACCCAATTAAATAGGTTACTGCTATCATATCCATCTTATAGTTGAGCAAACCAAGGCACAGAGAGGCTAGGCAACTTGCCCAAGGTCACTCAGCAGGTGAGTAGGGGAGCCAGGATGGAAGCCCCAGCAGTGTGGCTCCAGAGTCTGCCCCAACTGCACCCCCAGGCCTTGGATTCACTTCTGGGGTCTCAAGGACTTCAAGCATCTGCTTCTCTCCAACAGAGAAGGTACAGACAGGCAAACAATTGCACCCACTCCCCACGGCCCTGGGCCCCCAGCCCTGTTGCCTCCCTCATAGGTATGCAGGAGGCGTCTCAGGACAGAGCCAGCGACATCTCTGCCAGCCCTCTCTGTGTATCGCGACTTTTAATTCCACCAAAGCAGTGCCCCCCACCTCCTCCTAGCCCGTTCATCAGGTCCTGAGGAGTTAGTTGGCTTTCCAGGATGAAATGGAAAAGCAATATTTAGCTGCCACTCGGCCATGTGAACTGTCAGCCCCTAGACGGTCTCAGGAAGTGGACTTGCCCCTGAGCTGGGTCAGAGACTGAGCTTGCCCCACGCCCACTGACCCCCATACAGAAGACACCCTCTCCCACACACACAGCCCAGGGTGTTCTCAGCCCCCGCCCTGGCCCTGTCTGCCTGGGCCTTGCATCTCCCAGCCAGCACCCTGCCTGCACCTGGTCCACGGCTGCACTAGGCCCAGAGGGTGCAGGCCTGAGCGTCTGAGCTCAGACCTCGGCTAAACCCCTGGTTACCAGTGGAAGACTGAGACCCAGGGAGAAAAAGGACACAAAGTCCTTCTTTTTTTTGGCTACCCTGTAGCAGAGCAGAGCCTGGAACTGGTCCCCACACTGACTTGGACCCCAAATGGTTCACAAGGTGAAGTGGGGGGCACTGGGCACGGCAGAAGCCTTTCCTTCAGGGAGGCAGATCAGTAACGTGGATTGCAAGTCAGTGAAGAGCACTGTCATAGAGCCTGGAGTGGTGGGCAAGGAGGAATGTGGCCTTGTGACACCCACTGGGTGCCCTCTCTCCATTCCTTCCTGGCTTGGGGGGCCTAGCTCCTGAGAGTTAGAAGGGCTGTGAAATCATCCAGGCCGTCTGATTCCTGTTTCAGATAGAGAAACTGAGGCCCGGGGGGAAGAATGACTCATACGAGGTCGCACAGCAAGTTGGCAAGAGGACTGGGGCCGGAGCCCAGGCAGCCCAATGCCCAGGCCAGCCTCTGCCCGCTAGCACCTGGCCCCGTTCTCCCAGCCCTGAGAGCTCGCTGGACACCGGGACCCTGTCCTGCCAGAGTCTCAGGTGGTGATACCCTTTCTCTGCAGGGACCAGGCTTTGGGAAGGTGAGGGAGAACGTGGCAGGGAGGGGAGGGCCGGGTCCCGGAGGAGGAGCCTTCTTTTTCTCCCCTATCTCTTTTTGCAGCGCTGTGACTGAGATGCCCCGAGGCCCAGCTCCAAATTACACAGGCGATCACTTGGCTCCCATCACCAGCAAATTAAAGTTTCTTTCCAATTAAACCAGCCCCAGATACTCTTTGTGGTCCGGAGCGAGTCACCTCCCATGCTCTGACCTCCAAATGCAAAGACAACAGGAGCCCAGGGCTCAGGCCTGTCCCCTGCAAACCCCTGATGTCACCCACACGGCAGAGCCATCAGCGACTCCTCAGCAGGGCCTGGCGTGGGCCTCAAGAAAAGCCTTAGGAATCTGGAGAGCAGCAAGGGAGCCACTGTCCCTGACACCTGAGGCCCTGGGCAGGGGTCAGGCATGTGAGGTCTAAAGGGCCGTGGGGATCACCAACCCCAAAGAGGTCATCCCAGGCATCCAGGGTGACAGGGCCGGCAGGTGGCTGGGCCCCATGTGGTGCTGCTCTTCTGAAGCCCTGGCTCAGAGTCGTTTTCTACTGAACTCTCAACACACCTCTTCCTAGCATTCCAGCCTCTCCCACACCATCACCCCCACATTATCATCCCAGTGGCCAGGGAGACAGGACCCATCTCCAGGCCCATCCCTTGGACTGAGCATTTTACAATCTCAGAGCTGGTGAGGACAAGCCACCAAGCTCAGACACTCAGCAGTCACCGAATAAAGAACCAGGTTGCCCACTTCACAGATTAGAAAACTGAGGCCCAGACAGAGTGTGCGTGCCCAGGCCCCCTCCCTGTAAGCCCTGGATCTCTACGGGTATTATGGCCACTGCTGCCTCCTCCCCCATGCATGGCCCAGAGAAGCCCTCCTCCTCCCACAGACCCTGGAACATGAAGACCAGTGTCCCTGGGAAACCCTTTCCATGCCTAGGCCTCTGGTCACACCTGTGCCCAGTTGGCCCTCCTGGCAGCATTTACTCACCAGCAGAGTCTGCTTGCCGGATTTCCAAGTCTGGGGCTGGGCCTTAGGGGTCTGGCTGCGGATGAGGGAGGGGTAGCCTGGGAAGACAAGGAGGCTCTGGTCAGAGGCAGGGCCGGCTGGTGGTGGAGCAGCACAGCTGCTATCTCTAGGGACCACCAAGCGCCACCCAGCCCCTTACCCAAGAAGTGTGCAGCAGTCTGGTCCTGCGACTGACCACTGAAAACCCTGGGGAGGCTAGCCAAAGGAGGAAGCAGGGAGGCAGACAGAGGAGGAGCCAGCCAGGCAGCAGGGGGGTGTCACCCCATCCAGGTCAGCACATGAGGCCCTGCAGGGATCTCCACCCACCCCAGGGCTCACACCATGGCCCCTCCCTGCCCCTCACCCCATAAGCATTGCCTGCAGAACCTTCCTGCAGGAGGCGCTCCCGACTTCCCAGTGCTGGGAGGCTGAGGCTTCCTCTTCACTTGTGCCAAGCACTGTGCCAGGCACTTTGTTTGCAGCGGCTCCTCCTCCAGCCCTCCTGTTCCCAGGAGCTCAGCAGTGTGCCTGACTCACTCAGCTGGTAAGCAGCGGTCAGGATTTGACTCAGATTTTGCCAGACTCCAAAACCCTTATCCCTGCTCCTTCCACCAGGCTCCACGGCTCCTCTGACTCTAGCAGGAGACCAGGACCCACAAATGGCAGTGAGTTTCCAGGGTGGCTGTCCCCTAGGGTTCAGACAGCAGGCCAAGAGGCCTGAGCAGGTGGCACCTCCTGGGCTTGATCAGAAGGTGCCAGCCCCAGGCACGCCAGGCCACTTTCCTTGCCCTCCCCCCTGCCCAGGGGGATGTGTAAGGCACTGTGGTCCACAGGACAGGGGAAAGCACTCTCAGTGCTGGCCATCAGCCCGCAGGGACAGGCAGCAGTCTGGGAAGAAATAGGCTGTGACCTGGATGCTGAGATGCTCAGGAAATAAACAGGGTTTGTCCTTGGACAGTGCCCTGTCCAGTGAGACTGTGCCTCCCTGCCTGGGTGCGTCCCTGTCCTGCCCTGCTCTGCACCAGGATGAGCAGGCCAGGCCCAGATCACCTGTGGCACTTCCTCATGGCACTGAGCAAGGAGGCAGGGCAAAGAGACAGAGCCAGGACCCCAGGGCTGTCTGCATCTGGGGTGGGGACAGGCTGGGGAGAAGGAGCTTCCATGAGTCCTGAGTGGAGATTGAGAAAGGGAGGATTCACACCTCACCTCCCAATTACCAGAAAGAAAATCCCATGGCAGCCACAGAGGATGGGGCTGGGCAGGAGAGGGGTGGCCCAGGGGGCAACCTTGAGCAGTGGCAGCAATCCAGATAGAGAGTGAGCGAGGACAGTAGCTGGGGACATGCATCCCTCTCCAGGGAGCTCTGGGGAGGTGGGGCCAGGGCACCCTAGAAGTGGCAGAGAACCCCCACAAGATGTCCCACCTGTCCTGCTGTGGGAGAGGGAAAAGGGAAGGGATGGAAAGCAGGCAGGTACCAGGATTATTTTTAAACAGCCCACTGCGGTCCAGTGGCTTGGAAAACTCGGCAGTGGCCTGTCCCAAGGTGGTGAACTGATAGGGGGTTTTCCCAGCGCCTGCTGGGAGAGAGAGAGGCGTTAGCAGGAAGCGCTGCCAGGAGGCCCGAGGCCTCACTGCCCGTGGGGTTCTGCTCTGCGCTCTGTGGGCAGCCCTTTCTCAGCCCCTGGAGCCTGCCCGCAGCCCAGGCACCGTCCTGGCCTGTGGGCTGCTGAAAGGGAGCGGATGGGCTGGGTCCTGGCAGGTTGGGGCTCTCCTTGCGTGTAGGGCAGCACCTGTCCAGAACCCCCCTGGGGGTCATTCCTGGGGGGCCCCACAAACTGATCTGAATGGGTGTTCTGGGCTCGTCCTCTGAGGCATGGTGTCTTGGAGAAGAGTCCCTCCCAGGTCCAGGCCTGAGGCAGGAGGGTCTGCGCAGGCCCATGGGGGGATGTCAGGAGGCATCCAAATCATGCCCAAGGGTGGCTGTCTTCCATGCCAAGTGACCTTCAGGCCAGGCCTGACCAGAAAGCAGGGAAGGTGTCTGCTGGTCAAGACAAGCCCCAGAGCCTCCCAGGCCAGGCTCGGGGACAGGACATCCCTGGGAGCCTTGCCTTCCTGTTCCTTTCTCCTCCACCTTGCTAGTTCTGCTAAGAACCCTGCTCCAGGTGTAGGCTGGACCCTAGCCTGGAAGAGACTGATGGGTGATAAAGCCACCCTAGAGTCCACACTGTCAGGTGTCTGCCTCACACAGCCCCTCCTTCCCCCTCCCTGCCTGTCCCCAGACCGCTGAGCCTTTCTTCCAGGCCAGTAATTAGGGTGCCAGAGGGAATCGGGGTTACTCTCACCAGAGCCCACCACAGCTGACCCCAGGACCTATCAAGAGAGACACGAGGGCCCCAGGCCTACTGTAAACTGGGGTCTGGTTCAAGTCTGCCCCCTCAGGATGACCCCAACCCTAGGGGACAGGAGGCATTGATCCCTCAGGCTGGCCCAGTAATTCTGGGGACCACAGTAGGCAGGTGGGGTCAGAATTCAGGGGAAAAGATCACACCTGGGAGGCCTCACAGTCATCTGGCCCACCTTCCCCAAAGCGGCCTCCTCAGGACTGGCTCTGTGGGATGCCGAGGGTGCACCATAGCTCAGGGGCCTGGGAGTCACTGGGCCCACAAACTTAGACAATCTCTGCAGCAGGAAGACCCTGCCACAAGCCCTAGTATCCTGGGCCCATGGCCCATGGGGGCACAAGAGGACTAAGGAGCCATCCTTTCCCACCTGAGTCCTCTTGTCACAGCACACCTTGAGGGACAACTGCATGATGCAAGGAACCCTGAGATCGCTGGTGTGGCCCAGCCCCATCCTCTGCCCTCTTTACAGCAAAGATTCTGTCAGGTTTGTTTTGTTTTGTTTCTGGCCAGGGCTCCCATCTCCAGAAGACAAGGGAGGAACTGCAGGAGAGGGGACAGAGACAAGCAGGGCAGCTGCAGAGGAACAGCAGGTGACCGGGTGGAGGGCTCACCTTTCAGGGAGAAGGAGGAGCTGCCCTGGACTGCGGGCAGGTCGTCGGAGCTCTGAATGCTGGAGGAGTACTCCCAGACCCGGGAGGTGTAGTTACCTGGCAGGGCAAAGAAGGGGCATCAGACCTCAGCAGGGGGCACTGAGGAAGGAGGGCAGGACCAGGACACTCTGATTCTGAGTATTTCTCTCCAGCTTCTTGCCGCCTCTCAAGACAGGATGCTGATGTCGCCTGAGTGTCATGCCTTCCCCCATTCTTCCTGCCATCAGTTATCTTTTCAAAACTTAAAGTATCCCTGCCCTACCTAAAGGCCACTGTCCTCAGAATAAGGAGCCAAGTCCTTTAAACAGGCTACAGGTCTTTCATGAGCTGCTGTCCCCACCGCCCCACCCTCTTCCCAGCTGCACCTCCTCCTCTCTGTCCCTCAGCATCCCTCGCCTTCTCTCCTGCCTCCTCCCCAAGGTGGAATCACGGAGTGAGTCTTCATGCGTGAGCTTCCACGCCACCTCCACCAAGTCCGGGTGCGCCTCAGCCCTACACCCCACAGCACTTGCATTCCCTGTCCCCTGGGGTGCAATTATTTAATTAAATCCCAACGGGGCTCCATGGGGCCTGGGGAAATGCCTGTCTGGCCCTGAGGGCCAGACACAGACTCCTGGGGCCTGGCACAGAGCCTGGTTTCTGAAAGGTGCTCATTGTCTGGTTGATGGTGGCTGCATGAGCAAATGAATAAACACATACCCACATATCCTAAAACTTGGGTACAGAGGCAGCTGATAGAACACCTGGATTCCCATGTGCCAGTTTGAACAGGCTAACAGATGTTCCTGTGCAAATATATCCCTGCAGTCTTAGAGGAGGAGGTAGTGGGGAGGCGGTGGGAGGAACAGCAGGGCACCATGAGGACGGTGCACCCTGGACTTGGGGCCCCATGCATGACATTCACTCTCCAGCCCCTTCTCAGCAGGCCCAGATCCTCCCCAGTCAGCTCTGCTCTGCAGCAGGGGCCACCAGTCCCTGTGTCCTCTGACATAGCTGCCTGGGGGAGGGTACCATTTGGGCTCAGGGGTCAGAGGTGGCTGGAGCTGGGCCCTCCCTGGTGCACATTCTTCCCACAAGGATCTTGGGAGGCCCCTGTGCCAGGCCCTCATGGCCCAAGGCTCTGGGAGGCAGAGGACCTGCCCTTTCCTTCTTCCCTCCCTCTCTCTGGCTTTCAGTGACTGTTTTCTAGGCTCTTCCACTCTGGGCCCTGAGCTTGCAGCTGTGAGCAGGGCAGACACCACTGCTGCCTATTGCAGATGTGGAGAAGAGGGCTGTGGTGGGTCACAGCTGGGAACCTAACGCTGAACAGAGAGGCCTGGGCATGCCCCGTCCACTCCAATCTCCATGGGCCTGGTCACCACTGAAGAGTCTTTCTGGTGTTGGTATTGCGTCTGGGGTGGAACACTGGTGGAGCTGGCCCAGTCCCACACATGGTAGACAGCACCCAGGAGCCAGGGTCTCCCAAAGCTGGTGTCTACTGAGCACATGGCCCTGTCCTGGCACATGGTGGACCCCTCACCATGCAAAATAGAGGGAGACCCTGTGCTTGGCAGCTCCCCCTGGGGAAGGCACACCCCTGCCCCCACTTCACCTCTTTTGGGTCTTAAGGGGTCTGCTGCTCAGCCCATGTGACAATGGTAGCTCCTGGATTTCCGGGGTGGCCCCATTTCCTACCATGCCTTCCTTTCCATTCACAGCGAAGCTTGTTTGTTTTAACTACTATACAACTTTTCAATGCAGGAATACACAAATCAGTAGAGGCCTTCTGTGGACACACTTTCTGGGAGAGGCTCCCAGACCTAACCCCAGGGTGGCCGCTCACCCTGTGTCCTCCAACTCATCCTTCAGGAACAGGAGGAGCACATGGACCCAGGGATCCACAGTGATGCTGAGGGCCCAGCAGTTTCTCTCCAGCCTAACTAATGATGCTCTGTACACCTGTGCACGCCCACGTGTAGACACACACACACGCACTTCAAGCTCAGTAGAAGCCCATCCTGTCTCAGCTCCCCACATTCATCTCGTGCTCAGAGCCCCAGCCCCCAGCCCACCTCCGCCTGTTCCTCACATGGGTTCTGCCCACTTGAGCTGAGCCACCCCCCTACCTTTGGTGCCATAGAGGTTGTTGAAATTCTTCTGATTGGTCTCCTTGGAGAGGCGGCTGGGGGATCCCGGCTGGTAGGATGTCCGGGCACCCCCTATGAAGCATGCAAGGAAGGCTCGTCATTGCAGAAAGGTGGGTCTGGCTCAACTTGGGGTGCCACAGACTCTGAATAGGGGGTCTTGGGCAGCATCCCAAATAGGTCTCCAACTGCCCACCATGGGACCTGGACTCCACCATTATGAGAGGTCACTGCGTCCAGCATTAGGCTGTCACTTAATTACCATCCAAATGGAGCTCCCTTGGGGAGTGAAGAGGCTCATCATTCCCTAAGAACTGGGGTTCACCTGGATGGTCCTGGACATACTAATACATGTGATCACTCTATTTAGGGGACCTGGGGGCCACGAGGAGGCTGACAAGCCAACAGTTCCCTCCTGAGCCAGTCCCCATGTGCTTGGGAAGAAGGAGAGGCCGTGGAGATGACAGGAGCAGCTGGGCCCTTGGCTGAGTGAGGGCCGAGTCACTGCAGGTGGCCAGACAATCTGGTACTAGCACAGCAGAGTGGCTTACCCCAGGCTATGGGAGCCTTATAAACAGCCTGTGAGCAAGGCAGAGTGGATTATCGTCCCCACTTCCCAGATGCAGAAAATGAGCTCCGTGCGTGCCAGGATCCTCCTATTGGGTCCACCCATTCCACCCCCAAGCCTGGTCCACCGGGCTGGTGCCAGTCCTTCTAAACACCTGTGCCTGTGGTTGTGATTCCTTGCGCCCTCCTCACTGGGCACACGGCTCCTTATCCAGGGAACCTCCAAACTCACTTCTGTGAGAAGTCCCAGACTGCCCAGACCTCCTGGCTGAGGGCCTGGTGACCTTGAGTGGCCTTGCTTCCCTGATGTTGACAAATTTCCTTGACTTCTCCCTTGCCTCTCCCCTACCCAGCCCTCCAGAAGGCAGATGTCCTGCCCCTCCTGTCCCCAATGCGGGGCTCTGCCGACTGTGCTGGGGCAGGCACACCAGGAGAACCGGTTTCTTACACCTATAGATGTCACCGACTGACTCATGGGGCAGAGCTGGGAGGGCTTCTAGCCCTGAGGGCAAACTGCGTCTCTGCAACAGGAATGCTGCTCTGTGACAGGAATGCTGAAGCCAGACGGAACACTGACCACCCCCAGGTCACCCAGACCCTGGGATTCTCCAGGTGACATCTTGGCTGGTTGATTCTTCCCTCCTTGCGGCCTGAAGGGAGGTCACACCGTCCTTCAGTCTCTCACTGAGCAAAACAGTCAAGGAGGAGCCAGTTGGGGGACTCACTGGGTCAATAGGGCTGGTCTAGGGACAAGAGGGAGATCCAGAGGTGCCAGGCTGGGGACAAGCAAGTTGGGTCCTTCTGAGGAAAGTGACGCTGGGGCTGCCTGGTTAGTGCAGTTCACACTCACACAACTGGCCCAAAGAGGCAGTGCCCTGGGCAGGGGAGTGGGCACACTAGCTATGAGGCCTGGCCCACACCAGGAATGTCAAGGAGGGGACCGGGCACCTAGCTGCTGGAAGAAGCTCAAGTATTGTTTTCAAATTGGGCTGGGCACAAAGGTTCCTCTCCAGTGAGCTCATTCCTCCAAATCCCCAGCCCCTCCTGTGGTAGGTGTGTGAGTGTCAGCTCAGAGCCTCAGGCTCACCTTCCCCAGGTCTCCTTCCCCCCTTTCCCAGAGGTCCCCACTCTTCTCCTGTTCCCCCTGTCCCACACATGAAGCACACAACCCTCTCCATCCTGGGCTGATGGCCTGGCACACCCTCCCTTATGTAACGGGCATTGCTGTGGTTTGTTGTTGGTGCCCAACAATGTGCCAGTGCTCTCCCAGGGCAAGGACAGGCAGCCCCGCTCTAGACCCCACTAGACTGTCACCCTGCAGGCTGGGCTTCTGCAGGGCCTAGGGAGAGAGGGTTCAGGGGCCGTGTGGCCAGGTGAGGAAATGAGGAGGAGGAGCAGCTGAGCCCAGAGGGGGCCCCCAGAGAAGGCAGCACTCCCAAGGCCCGAGACCCAAAGAAACCTAAGTAGAAGCTCCACACAGCTCCCGCCCAGCAGAGGGGAGCCCAGGGGACCCTCTGGAAAGACCAAGGAGCTAGAGGAAGGGGAGGGACAAGCTGCCTGGGTCAGGGATGGAAACCTCTGAGGAGTAGGGTGCTGGGTAATTTGTCATCTAGTTGAGTTTACACTTGTCACTTGTGAGAGTGAGAGCAGGCGCTGTTCCTAATCACACCAAGACAACAGGCAGATGCCAGGACTTTCCCAGGCATGTTGGAGGTAGGAGGAAGCAGGCTGAGAGTCGCTCTAAGGACTCAGTGGGGACCTTGGGCAGCAGAGAGGAGGCCAGACCCGGGCCGAGGAGGCTCGCCCTTACCCTTGGGTGTGAGGTACATGGAGTATCTCTTCATGGTGTCGGGCGCACTCCACTCGCTCCCGTAGCTGGTTGTGTAGTTGTTCATGTAGCGATGGTCACCACCTGGGCAGGGTGAAAGGTGGAGAGGAGGAACTGACCCACTGGGACATGCCTGGCTGGCTGAGAACCCATAGCCCACCCACTCCGTCCTGGGGAGAGTCAAGGTCCACAGCCTCAGAGCTCTGCTCCTCAGTCTCTGGAGTGGGGCCTGGAAAGTCCTGCAATGAGTCACCCACTCTGTTAGACTGGCCCCTTATGAGCAAGGTCAAGTGCACAGCACTTTCCAGTTTATAAGGGGCTATGATATCCATTTCTTAATTGGTCTGTACATTGATCCTTGGACAGGTATAAACTCTCTGTGACAGGTCAGAAAAACAAGGCTCAGGAGATGAGAGAAGCAAATTGACCCATGTCACATGGGTCAAGAAGAGCAGCATTAGCATTTGAGCCCTGGTTCCCCACTTTGCAGTTCAGCCCCAGTCACTCCTGGGAGCCTCAGGTGGTGGAACAAGGTCCCAGCAAGGGCTTTCATGGTCCAGGATTCCAGGCAGCTGAGAAGTCAGCTGCACCCACCTGAAGACCCTGACCCAAAAGAAATCTGCTGCTCCATGCGCCACCTCTCCCAGCTATCCTCCACCCCATTCCTGGTTCCTACTACTTCCCTTTCTTCTACTTTCTCTGTCCCTCCCCTTCTCTCTCTCCTGGGCAAGAGGAGAGAAGTGTGGCTCAGACATATCCTTCATTTCTAGCACCTGCATCTAGCAGGGTCCTGGCACTCAGCAGTAGTTCAAAGAATAAATGCAGCCAGATGTGGTGGTGCATGCCTGTGATCCCAGCAACTTGGGAGGCTGAGGCAGGAGGATCACAAGTTCAAATCCAGCTTCATTAACTAAAGAGGCCCTAAGCAACTCTGCAAGACCCTGTCTCAAAATAAAAAAGGGCTAGGGATGTGGCTCTGTGGTTAAACATTCCTCAGTTTGATCCACAGAACCAAAAAATTAAAAAAAAAAAAAAAGAATAAATGCTTACACAATGAGGTATTAGCCCCACTGTCTGCCTCCTGAGCCAGGATGAAGGTGGCCTGCTGCCTCTTCCCCCTGGGTCTGTGAGGGTGGGAATGAGCCCACCATCAGGGAGCAGTAGATAGTCACTCCAAGGCTCACCTCACCAGCCTCCCATCCCCTACCTCTTACAGAAGAGACACAAAAAAAATAACAACACAGAGGCAAAGGAGGCTCCCCTGGTGACTCCAGGCACAGGCGCAGGGCTGCTGATTCAGCAGCTCCCCTCCTTGCTCTTGGCTGCCACCTCACCACAGACCTCGTAGGGGATGCAGGGTCACACCTGCATGGGACCAGGGCCAGCACCTTCATGACCTAGAAATGGGATGTGAGCAACTTGGATGGCTGGATGGCTCCTGCAAGGCTCACAGGTCCAGTCAGGGCTTGGCCATCTTCCCAGATCTTGTCAAGGTTTGAACCTTGTGACAATGATCACCACACCCCTCAACCCATGGCAGCTTCCAGATGGGAAGGCCCAGGGGACTGAATAGCACCCCTGCCCAGCAATCTGCTCTTTGAGAACACGCTTCTCTGAGTCTCAGCCTTCTCATCTGTAAAATGCAATGCACACAAAGGGACCATAAAGTAACATAGGTGAAGAACTCAGCCCTACGCCCAGCGTCCAGGGAGCTCTCTCAGTCACCTTCCGCCATCTCTGTCACCACCAGGAGCACTGCTATTGTCATTAGGAAGAAGCTGTCAAAACCTGAGTGCCATTTAAAGCCAAATGATTGTCTTGCTAAAATGTCTTATCTGTCCTCAGGTATGATTGAATGTCCCCTTATATTTCACAGAGACACTGTGTGAAATCACCAAGATATACAGGTGGCTCCCTTCCTGACCCTGGTCAGTGGCCTACTCAGTCCCTCTCCTCCTGCAAGAATCCTGTGCTCCATCTAGAGCAGACAGGGGTCATTTCCTTTGGTGTTCACAGCTAGAAGATCTTAATCAGGCTGCACTCTGAAGACCTCATTCTAAGGGCTGGGCTGGGCTTGGGCCACTGGGTGGGGCCTTGGGGAAAGTGTCCAGGCTTCAGGCCCTAAAGGGACTGGGTAGAAAAAGACTTAATAGGGGTAGTTTCTCAGGTTTGGAGAGTCTGTGAGATGATTCAGTTGACCTCTGCAAGGACAGCATGATTCAGAAGAGGGGCTGATTTCAGGGACATATTGAGTCACAGAGACATGCTATATCCTGTTGTCCCCAGCCCAGCCCACCGGGCCAAGTGCAGCCTCTGGGCTCAACACTACTCAACACAGCCATGGTGACAGGTAAGTTCTCCCTCCAAGAACAGGTGCAGTTCTAGGTCACTTTTGCTGGAGTTTGCAAAGCCACCAGCTTGGCTTCTAGCCCACAGGACAACAGTATCCGCGCAGCTGCTGGGTTGGGCTGGACAATCAGTTGTAGATTAGACTGAAACCAACCCCCAAGGTTGAGGATGATCCACAGAGAGGAGGCACTGCAAACTCAATGGGGACTAGAATCCCTGGGCCCTCGTTCAAATCCCCATAAAGGGATGGGTGGATGGAAACCACGAGGGGCCAGCTAGCTGTCAACCTGCACCAGGAGGCAGGAGCTGACCTGGGAGAGAAAAGCCCATGACCTTGGGCCCGCACACAAGAGGGGACCTACCGTTCTCCATGTGGTTCCTCTCGATGAAGTTGCGGCTCAGATCGGCCTTGCACATCTTCTCAACATGGCGCATGCACACGTTGAGCAGGTCGTCCTTGAAGTTGCCGAGGGACTGTCCCAGGCCCTCCCCCTCCAGCAGGACATGGTAGGTGGGTAGGGGTGGGGGGAGAGAGTAATTGCTCATCAAGGCACCAAATTCCTACCAAGAAAGGAAAGAAGCCATTAACTTCCTGGGTTTTTCTGGGTCTTTTGTCAGCAAGGGGGCTCTCACAGTCTAGTTGAAGACTCAGTGCTGGGAGCCAGAGGAGCTGGGTTCTAGAATCAGCTAATTAACTAGCCTCACTTTTCTCTTAAAAGGTTCTGTTAAATCTATAGATGCAGCTGGGAGCAGTGGTGTGCATACCTGTAATCCCAGTGGCTCAGGAGGCTGAGGCAGGAGGATCATGAGTTCAAAGCCAGCCTCAACAACTTAGGAAGGCCCTAAGCAACTCAGCAAGACCCTGTCTCTAAATAAAATATTTAAAAGGGCTTGGGATGTGGCTCAGTGGTTAAGCACCCCCTAGGTTCAATCCTCAGTACA
Source organism: Tamias sibiricus (assembly GCA_025594165.1). Classification (NCBI taxonomy): domain Eukaryota; kingdom Metazoa; phylum Chordata; class Mammalia; order Rodentia; family Sciuridae; genus Tamias; species Tamias sibiricus. Next base: position 113,762,189 of record CM046657.1, read on the forward strand.
CACACACACACACACACACACACACACACAAATCCACAAATGCTAACATCCCTGATGGCTTTAGCATTCAGATATATGACTCCATGGTTCATCTAGGTATAGCATTCCTACCTCACAGGGGTTTGCAAGAGGGACACAGGCTATAATGAGATCCCAGGAGAAAGTAGAAAGAAGTGCAAGGAATTACCAGAGAGTTCTGGGTCAGTTGTGATGGTTTTTCCACCTTTACACTCCTCACTCCATTCTGCCTCTGCACATTTGAGCTTCTCACCTCCCTTCCCCTCACTGGAGAATACCTCCTCCTTCACAAATTCTAAGTGGCCTGCAAGACCTCATTCAGACTCCTCCTCCTGTACAAAGCTGTCCTTAGCCTGCTCCAGCTTGCTCACCCTTCTCTGAGTTTCCATGGGCACTTATCTCCTGAGCCACATGCTTTATCATTTAATTACACGCTTTCCTATATTGTTCCCTAATTGTACATGTCTTATCTTCCCAGCTGGATTGCAGCTGCTTGGGGGCAGAAAACATGTCTTATACTTCTCTATTCGCCACAACACCTAATAGAGTACTAGGCATCAAGGAGTGCACAAAACATTCTGACAGACAGAAAGATGGATGCATGAATAGGCAAACTGACTAGATCAAAGATAACAAGTATGCAGCACTCATGCCATTCCTCCCTTACCCACTGCAGACATTACTAATCAACCATAGAACTCCTTCCTACTGTGCCTAGAGCACTGCTAGGATGTATCAATTGAAGTTGATACAAGATGATATTTGTGCACCATCTTTAGAAGAGGTTAGGGAAGTAGATTGCGTGGAAAAAATTAAAAGGGCAGATGGAACAAAGCATGGATGGATGGGTGGGTGGAAGGATGATTAATGAGGATGTGGGAAAGTGGACTGGAATGAGAAGGGATAGGATGGGGGGACTTAGGGACTGAATGGTGGAAGACTTCGTTTTCACCTGCAGAAACAGCACCGAGTCGCTGATGCTGTGAAGTTGCTCCCGGATCTGCTTGTCCTCATGAAGCACCTTGGCCCTCTCGTCCAGGGCATCCACGATCACCTTCACTTGGTCCACAGCATCCTGCTCTCGCTGCTCCAGTGCAGCCCTCACTTCCTCCTTTTGCTTCTCCAGGTCGCGCACCAGGTCCCTGAAGTTCTGCTCCAGGATAGCCTTCTCATTGGTGGTGAAGCTCTAGGTCCAGAATCAGAGGGGGGACAGGAGTTTCATTAAGGAAAACTAACCTCCCTAGAGGAGCACACCCTTAGGTTCTCAACACAGGATCAGGGCATTCCAGAGCCCTAACTTGGCAAGCCTGTCTGGCTATGAATCTCATTTAAAGGCATCAATGAGGGATAGAGATGGCCAGTGTTTTTACAGCCCACCCTTCCTCATCCACCTGTGGCTCCCTCCCCTGGGGGTGAGAGGTTCACCCAAGCAACCATTCCATGCTTGAGTGATTCCCTGTGGGCCCAGACATTCTCCCAAGAGTCAAGGTGTGCTCACTCAAACCCCAACCAGAACAAAACACCATTCAAAAAGTGTATTGTCTGGCTGTTCATGTGGCCAGGATCAAGAGACAATGATTTCATACATGATTTGCAAATATCCAAACCATGGCAGACATACTTCCAGTCACACTGGCACAAGTAGAAGAGAAATGGTGTGTATTTGGTGGCTGGGAGTCTGAGGGGCAGAGCACGCATTAGCAGACATTGGACAACACACTGGAGGATGGTTCTGGGATGTGATTTGCTAAGATGATATAAAATGAGCGTTAGGCGACAGGCAGGATCCTATCTGGATGCAAGGTGGGAATGCAAAAGGGGCAGGGAAAGGATCCACAACAAACAAGTGTGGGATGTCACTGAGGGCTGAAACCTCGAATAGGGACCAAGGCCTGCCTCCTCCCAGGCAGGACAGGCAGGTCAAGTCAGCAAGGGGAGTCTGGGGGCTGCTCACCTTGATGCGGTCCTTCTCTCCTTCTGCCACTTTTCAGCTTCATCTTCAATCTCAATGATTTTTAGCTGCAGCTGTTCCTTTTGCAGTGACAGCTCTGTCTGTAGGGAAAGAGTCATGGATGGAGAAATCGAGGGGAAAGAGAGACAGATCCAAAGAACCAGGGCCTGGGCCCACCCCATCCAACTCTCAGGCAGGGCTCACTCGCATCCATTTCTTTGTCCAACAAACATCCCTCAGGACCTCAGACATGCTGGGGTCCACGCCAGTCACCAAGGATCCAGCAACAAGTCAAATACCATCTCCCTGAATTAGGTCACCAGGGCTGGATGCCCTCACCATGTCTTTGTAGGGTCTAACCCTCCCCTACTCCCCCACCCAACATAAGTGGGAGGATGCTCACTTGTGGGGTTCTTGCTCCTTTCAACGGACCTGGGACTGTTGAGAGAGCAAAGAAGAGGACCCAGCCCAACCCAGCCAGGGAGTGTCTTGTGGCTGTAACTGTGTGCAACATTTCTATGGCATGATGTGGGGTGTGTGTTGCAAGCAGGAACCGGGGTTGCCGCCGGCATGGGCTCTGTCTGGGCAGGCACAGCTATAAACCTGTTTATGGGAAGGAACACACTCTGCAGTTTGGGTGAGACAGGGACTTTTACCTGGGGAAGGAGAAGGATAGAGAATGAGGCCAGAAGGGTGGAAAAGGCTGGGATGGAGAGGTCCTAGGACCCCTGCCCTCGGGCACATGGATGGTAGGGGTGTGGAGTGGGTCGGGAAGAGTCTCTGTTAGGATGCACTCATATCCATACTTGCCTTCCATGTGGGGAAAGGACCTTCTCCGAAAAGTAGCTCCAACTGAGGTAGGAAGTCAAGGCCAATGCCACCCAGCCTAGTCAAGAGGCACATCTTTTGTTGTGCTGAGCTCTCCTCTAGAGCTTCTGACGTGCCTTCCAGCATGGAAGACAAGTGGGTGATTTCTACCTGATAAGCAGGAAGCCCCAGGCAGCCAAGAAGCCTCAGATTGCTCAGGGTCCCCCCAGGACCACTGTGTTTTGAACACAGAATCCCACCTTTTTCTCTAGCCATCTCTCAGAGGAGTTCATGAGAACAGTCAAGGTAAAAAAGCAACAAACCACGAGGAATGGGGGCTCTATCAGCAGGAGTCATGATCAGCTGGGGCCTAGAGCATCACCACACAGCACACCTCTGAATACCCCATCAGGCTGAGCAGGGGCCTGTGGAGTATCTGCTGAAGACACCCAGGGAAGTAGATCTGATGGAGCGCAGGGCTTCCTGGGCCTTTTGGCACCAGAGGGTGGGGAAGGCATGGGGCAGGAGGTACAGAATTACCCAGACAGGGAGCCCTGCCTCCCCACAGCCTGCCCTTCCCCGACCACCACACTGCCAGGCTCCTCATGATCGAGACTAAGACATTCTCAGTCAGCATCTGCCCTTCCTGAGATGGGCTGTAAATCCCACAGCATAGAATATGTCACTATCAGAGATGAAGATGGGTTGTTGAGAGGAGAGGAACACAAGAAGATGAAGGTAGGGACTTGGCCCAGTCCCTGGAACAAAGCTGGGAGAAGACACTGTAGTAAAAGAAACTTGACCCTCAGACACTCTGAGGATACAGAGCTGGAGAGCCCAGAAAAACAGGCTGGCAGATCCAGTGGCCCAAAACCCCTGAGAAGGCCAGGCCTGGGGCGGCAAATCTGGGCCCTAGGGAAGAGACCAAGAGGCTGGACAAGAGGTCTGTCCAGGCGACTTTCCCATCCATGAAGAACTCTGGAGTGAGGCCTGAGGTGAGGGAGAGCTGCAGACCTCCCACCCACCCAGCTGAGGCATCCTAACCTGAAGGACGGAGGCGTTGGCATGTGGAGGAGGGGCACTTCACAAGGTCTGGTGGCAGAGAGCAAAAGTGACCCTTTCCCACCCTCAGGCCCAGGCCCAACCTCAGTAAAAGCCCTATTGCCAGTAAGCAGATGGGTCACCCTTTCATGAAATGAGCTATTGGTGGGGGTCCCAGAAGGGAGCCCACCCAGGGCACGTGATGGGGAATCCAACAGTTAGAATCTGGTAACCGCCACCTACAGGCGGGGGCCTTTGTGAGTTGCTTAAACTTCTCTGAGCCTCAGTAGCTCCATCTGTTCCTTGGAGGTAGTAAGAGGACCTGACTCCATGGAGGATGTGGGATGATCAGGGACTGAAGATCCCAGAAAACACTTGGAACACAGCAAGCCTTGACTGAACAATGCCCCCATCATCATTATTGTCACCCCCATTGCAGGAATGAAGGCGAGGGGTAGGCAGGTCAGTGGGGCATGAGCAAGTGAGGGGAGAGGGCAGATGTGGTCAGGTGAGGTCTCAGGGTGTTGGGTGGTGAGGACAGTGTATGTCATTGGATCAGGGTTTAGAAGTGGTATGGACACAGTCCAGGCACAGAGGGCAGCGTGAGGGGTACAGAGACTGGGAAGTCAAGACTTTAGACTGAAAATGCAAAACAAAGGGTTAGAACGTGAATACCTGGGAGCTGGGGTTGTGGCTCAGTGGTAGAGCACTCACCCAGCACGTGCGAGGCCCTGGGTTCGATCCTTAGCACCACGTAAAAATAAATAAATAAGCCGGGCGTGGTGGCGCACGCCTGTAATCCCAGCACTTTGGGAGGCTGAGGCAGGAGGATCACGAGTTCAAAGCCAGCCTCAGCAATGGCGAGGCACTTAGCAACTCAGTGAGACCCTGTCTCTAATAAGATACAAAAAAGGGCTGGGGATGTGGCCCAGTGGTCGCGTGCCCCTGAGTTAATCCCCAGTACCACAAAAAATAAATAAATAAATAAATAAAAAATAAATAAAATAAAGGTATTGTGTCCAACTACAACTAAAAATTTAAAAAAAAAAACATGAATAATTGAAGGTGGGAGGATTCTAGGGGAACAGAGGTAGGAAGAGGGGAAGAGGGTAGACCAAGCACCTGCCAGCGGGAGGAGGCTTGACTACAGAAGGTGAAGGTTAAGGAGTTGAGTGTCAGGAGTGAACAGCTGTGCCCAAGGAACACCTAATAGAAGCCTTATGGTCAGCCCACAGGTGAGGAAAATGTCTCACTTAGGTGAGGAAGGTATGGGGAGGTAAAGGGTGTAATAGGAGAAGAGGTTGAATTGATGAAGTCTGTGAAGGTCTGGTGGCAGAGAGCAAAAGTGCACCACTTCCCACCCTCCGCCCCAGGCCCAACCTCAGTAAAAGCCCTATGCCGGTAAGTGAATGGGTCACGCTTCCATGAATGAGCTATTGGTGGGAGGAAGGAGGGTTGGAGTATAGGGGACCAGGGCACAGAGAGTCCAGTGCAGCTTAGAACATCTAGTCAAAAGGCAGAGACAGGCCAGCCCCCTGGAGCCCATACTGTGTAAGAGAGGGAGGGGACAGGGCAGGCTGCTAGCTGAGGTCTGAGGGCTGGAGTGACTGCCAGCAGCCTGGGAGGGGAGGAGGAGAGGTGGCAAGTCTGGACATGTGTAAGGGCAGGGTCAGAAGTGGAGACGAGCTGTCTGCAGCAGTGGGTGGAAGAATCGGCCAGGGTGGAGAGGAGACTGGTCCTCCTTTTCTTTGGGGCACTAAGGAAGTCAGACTTGGCTGGGAGGGCCTGGCTCCCACAGCACAGCCAGCAAGACCAGACTTGCAGGGCACAGAGGGTTCCTGAAAGGGTCCTGGGACCAGGATCTGTGTGCTGCTAGAGTGATCCTTTCTCTGGGATGAGTCCTACCCTGTCAAGGAGGAGGGCTCAGGGTGAGAGCTCTACGGATGTCTAGGAATGAACTTCATATATGTTCAGCTCTTTTGAGATTTTTCCTGTTCAGGAAGTAATAGAACATGGGACGTTTCCAAAGATACTGGGTTCTCCTGCAACTCTAGGAGAGGAAGGGAAAAGAACTTTTATTACTAAGTACATATTATGTGCCAGGAATTTTCTTCTTTTTCGGGGTATTAGGGATTGAACTCAGAGCCTCATGCATGCTGGGCAAGCACTCTACACTGGGCTACATTCCCAGCCCAGGAATTTTCTTTAATTCTGCAAAAGGCCCCTTTTGCAAAAGTGGTGAGGTCTGAGTCCTCACAGTCAGAAAGAAAGCAGCAGTAAGGCCAAAAGGCAATGACAGGGCTCAGATCCTATTTTGCAGCCTTCAGAGGCACTTCCAAGGGTGGTGGCACCAGCTTCTCCTCTAGAACACTGACCTCCCCACTTCATTCCTGCTGAACTAAGTCCACTTCGCAGACTTCATCAGTTCAACCTCTTCTCCTATTACCTCCTTTTCCCTCCCCATACCTTTGCCTGAGGCCCCAGTTTTCTCTCTCCTGATCCTCCACAGTGGAAGCCCCTGATGTCTGACAGGGCCTCAGCTCTCCACAGTCCCACCTCTACCCACACCTCCCTCCTGCCTGCTTCCTACTCCTCCCTACATTTTCCCCTTCACCCTGCCTAGGCCTGTCCCTAAATGCTTTCTTTGTTCCCTTCTCCCACACTGGGTTGCATCTCCCACCCTCCCTCTCCCTCTCTCTCCTCTCTGATACCTGGGACAGCCCCTGTGTGGGCCACCAAACCTTGAAATATTTCTGGCCTTGAGTGAGCAGAGGTTTTCCTGAGAGTAGAAGGATGGTACAGCGTGGCAGTGTCTCAGCCTGGACCAGGCCTTTGGGTAGGTGTTGGCACACCAGAATACTCACCCGGACAGTTGTACCCGCATTACCCCCAGGGAAAGGGAGATAGACCATGATCTTCCCCTGGCCTGAATTAACTTCATGGGCCATGGGCTGTGACATTTGCCAAATGAGTTAGTTAATTGCCAAATTTGTACTCCCAGACAAATGGCAATTATCCAGATAGGAATCTGAAATGCTGGGTAGACTTCCCTGTTTCCATTCAGACATTGAATGCCCGATATCAGTGCATCTGCTGGATTGGATACCCACAGTCCCTTCTGCTTCCTTAGAGCCTCTGGACAGAGGAGGTACAAACTGGGCCAAGAAAGGCCTCACCTGGCATCTGCAGACCAGCAGGGGGCCTTGCAGAAGTCACCTCAGCTCCCTGGATCTTGGTTTCCTTGTGGTGACACTGGACTAGATTTCTGATCCCCACTCTGGCTGCACATCAGAATCCCTGATGTGTAAACATCGTGGATTAACATACAGACCCAGGCCCCAATTCCCTGAATCAGAACGTCCTGGGATAAAGCCTGGCAATCTGTGTTTTAATAAGTCATCAAGTGATACCAACCCAAGGACAGCCATCTGGCAGGCACTGGACTCAGTGATCCCAAGGAGACCCTTCCAATTCTATGGGGAGAAAAGGTTTAAAATGGTGGCGAGGAATCCCAGCTTCCCCCTCTCCCACACTGTACCTTGGACAAGTCTCTCGGCATCTTTAAACCTGTTTCTTCTACAAAATAGGTGCAATTCCCTCACCCACAAGACCAGGCATTTGTAACCATGCACATGCCAGGCTCAGCAGTAGCACACAGATGTGCTTCACACAGACTGAATTACCACCTCCCTATCTGCTGGTCACTTTGCTCCTGATTCCTCTCTCTAAACCTTTTATTGTTGTTTCCTCTCAGCACCTGGACAAGTCATCCCACCTCCTGTTTTCATACCCTGTCCCAGAGCAGACATTCTCCCTGAAAATCTCCTGGGAGTGGGTCCAGGGCACCGTTAGCCATTAGCTGGCTCATCATCCAAAATCTCAGCCCCACTGTCTGCCCAAAGAGCTTGCCTGCCCAGACCAGCACAGCTAGAAACTCAAGGACGAGGGGCATGCAACCAGCAGCCTGTCAGCTCAGCCTTCCTGGGAGAGTTGGGCAACAAGAAATAAAGTCAAGGGCACAGTGAAAGAAATGAACTGAATGAAGCGACGGAGTGGAGAGAGTGAATGAAGCTCCCAGGCTGCGCCCCTCCAGAGTGATGCTGGCGGCTGGGTGTGGTGGGGCGTGGGCGTTACTATGCTGATGATACTGTTACCCCAGAACCCAGGCTGGGTGGGATGATGCCTCCAGAACACCCTGTCATCCCTCCAAGAGAGGTCCTAACACCCTGACTTGCTGCACAGGAGGAAAATGGAGTAGAAGATATCCCGAGGTGGAGGTGCACCAGCTGACATCTGTGGGACCCCTTGTGATATTTGGGATGAGAGGGGAAACATGGGTCCACCAGGGGAAAGATCATCTTATTGCCACAAATAGATCCAAGTGATCTTTTCAGAGCATGGAGTTTTTTGGGTAGAACCGAGGCCCAGAAAGAGGAGCACTTGCAGCCATGGGTGTCATCTTCAGCTTGAAGCAACTAACCCACGCCCGGCTGGGTTTACCCCACCTGGCCTTCACCACCAGGCCTGCAGAACAGGTTCTTCCCAGGCTTCTTGCACAAAACTGTGTGTGGGCTGATGTTTGGGTCTGCAGGAGACGCCTCCCAAGGATGCCAGGATTGACATACTCAGGCCCTCTGGTCCATCAACCCATGACCCCTGCTCCGTGCTATGCCCCCCACCAACATTCCAGCAGAGCCACATCTAGACAAATGCCTTTAGCTTGGTCCCCTGGTTTCTCGTCCCTGCTCTGCCTGCGTATGCCTGTGCTGCAGGTGCACACATGTGTATACACACAGGCTGCCCAAAGCTCCCCATCACAGCCTTGGTCAGTGGATCATTTTTCTCCTAGAGCCCACGCGTCCTGAATTCCATGCCCCCCATGCCCTTCCCCCAAGATGCTCTCAGACATTGGAAGAAGACTTAGGGGGCTTCTTCCTCCCACCAGGATCTTGGACAGGTCCTTTGTTTCTCTGGGCCTGTGTCCTTATCTACAATGTGCAGGAGGAGGCCATTGGGATTTCAAGAATTCCATGAGGCCTGGCGTTCTGTCCCTCTGTTTATTGTTTTATTTTGTCCTTCCATGTTTACTCCCAGCTGCTCCTATGTAACTGGGAGGGTGCTCCCCAGTCCTGCTGGGTGTCTGAGCTCTGCCTCCTGACCTACATCATGAGCCCTCCAGTGACCCCTGGGACCAGAACTTGAATTAAGACCCAAAACCCTCCTGGCCACCTCTTCCACAGGCACTCAGGATGTTCTTAAGTGGTGACATCCTTGTTTCAGATGATATTTGGGTCCAACCCTGCACAGAAAACAGGTTAGTAAGTGTAATTGGCTTGCAATAGAAGTGGTACCTGGACTCTGTGTCTTCTGGGAACCTCCTTGTTCTGGGCACCTCTTGTCACCCTGAGAATTCAAACACTTTTCCGAAAATCCTAGAGCTCCACAGAGGAATTTGAAAACCAAAAATCTAACCCAACCACTAGGCTCCACATAGAGAGAAGCCAAGGCTGAGAATAGAAAGGACTTATTTGTTGTCCTACCACTAGTTAGAGATAAAAATCAGGACTAGAATTTGGTCATTTCTCCTAAAACTCAATCTGAGTCTCTGCAATGTCATGGCTGCTGTGGCCAAAAACTGTGGCTGAGGGTGACCACCTTTTGTTCTTTTTTGACCTTCCAAGTAAGGTCCCTGAGAATGGATTCCATGGCCATGTCCCATCTCTAGCTCCCAGTACAAAGCTTGAAGCCAGGCTGAGATCAGGGACCAGAGGGGGCTAGAGATATTTTCTTTTGAGGCCAAATGAAGTTTCTGGAAAGGATCTTTGATGCTGTTCCCATCTTGGTCTCATCCCTCACTACCCAGGGGTATGAGAGGTAGAGAGAGAGAATAATCAGCAAGTTACTGGTCAGGAAAGCTGGGCAGAGAGGGACCCTGTGCTGCCTCATTCTGTGGGGTGCAAAAATTCTTGAGAATGCAGGATTGCCAGCATTGGTCCCCCCACACAGTCCTCCTGCAGTAAGGAGGAGGAGATGGTGGGCCCAACATATATGGGGCAAGAAACAATGACCACAGCTGGGCTCTCAGCACAGAATGCCTTCTCCAGGTGTGCACATACACAAGCCTCCACTTGCCTCTGCTCTGCCCCATGGAAGTACTGCATAATCACATACACGGAATTCATGCAAAAACAATTACGTATCCCATACACAAATATGTGCAAACATCCACATGTGCATAGAAAACACTTACGCATTTACCTACGCCCCACCCCCACACAAACTCCAGAAATGTCCACCCACAGGCACAGGCACGTCCACCTGCAACCACACACAAAGCACACTCAGCCCTGCTGAGCAAAGGATAAAGAAGGCTGGGAGCGAAACGAAGAGCCTGGAGGGAATCACACAGAACAAGGAGCCACTGTCCTGCAAATGCACACCAGAAGCCAGCCAAAAGGGACATTTTAGTAGCCCCCAAACTCAGTCCTTCCAATATCTTCCCTCACTTGTGACCTATTCCCCAGGGGCTAGTCCTGCTCAGGTGGGAAGGAGTGCGGGAGAGAAAGGGAAAGAACAGGAGGAAAAGGAGAGACACCCTAGCCAGGCAGAGCCCAGGAGAGAGTTCTGTACCATTGGGTCTGATTCTTTGCCTAGATTTGAATGTAACCTATGACCTTGGTCAAGCAATCTTTTCTGAGCCTCTCTTGGCTCATCTAAAAAATGCCCCTGTCTCCCAAGTCCTTAGGGAGTTGGGAGCCACCTCTGATTTCCAAGCTGCAGGTGCAGAGGGGAAAGAAATGTTTTCTAAAAGGGCCAAGCATGGAGCAATCTTAAGCGCCCCCCCCCCCCAATTTTGGAGGCCCCATGGGGATCAAGGTCAGAGGGCAGTGAAGGAGGAAGGAGGCCGGGTCTGGAGGGACAGCAAACAGCAGCACGCTACCTCCTTCTCGCCTTGGCCTCTTCCACCGTCACGGTGCTGTGGTTCTTGTGCTCCTGGAACATACAGAGGTAGCAGATGCACGTCTGGTCCGTCTGGCAGAAGAGCTCCATGGTCTTGCCGTGCAGGGGGCACTTGCGGGCCTCGAAGTCCCGGATGGGCTCGAGCAGCTGGTGGTCGCGGAAGGCCGCGCCCTCCAGGTGGGGCTTGAGGTGCAGCTCGCAGAAGGAGGCCTGGCACACCAGGCAGGACTTGACGGCCTTCTGCTTGTTGCCAATGCAGGAGTCGCACAGCACCTCCTCGGCGCCCGACTTGGACCGCAGGAGGCTCCCGTCGGCCCGCGGGTAGCTGTTCCTGCGGACCTCCCCGGGCTCCACGATGGACACCGAGGGCTTCCGGGGCTCCGAGAAGATGGACTTCTTCTCCGCAAAGGTGACGGGCGGCTTCTTGGCGGCCCCCAGCTGGAGCCCCCGCGTACGGGGACCTCCTGCCTTCCGCGGAGTCCATGCTGAAGTAGTTGGAGCCCTTGTCGTCCGCCCGACTCCACGAACTGGATGATGGGCCGCCGCCACTCGCTGCCCGAGAACAGGGCGCTCTTCCCCTCCCCTGCCTTCAGGGCGCTGCCCAGGCTCTTGCCCTCGGCCACCTCCCCGCCGTGCCCGTGCCCGTTGGCCGTCTTGGAGTCCTTGCCGTCGGCCTTGGTGCCGTTCTCCAGGTGGGGGCCCGACGGGCTGCGGGCGTCCCTGGCTTCGGGGCTGGACCCGTTGCTTCTGGAGGCATCTGCGGCTTCCATGGCAGATCACCAAGCTGGTCTGTTTCGGGCTCGCGGGGCTGCGGTGGGTGACCTCTCCGCGGGCGTCTCGGCAGGGAGTGGGCCAGGCAGCCACAGGGCCCGTTGACACACACCTGCCGGAGGAGGAGCTGCAGCCGGAGGGGAGGAGCGGCCCAGCCCGACACAACGGGCCAGCAAGGGGCGGTGGCTCCGCCAGTTGTTCAGGCCCACGCCCTGCACATTCATCCCTAACCTGGTTTTTTAAAGAAGTGTTTTGTTTTTTTTCCTCTCTCCTCCAGTTTAATTATTTTCCACAACTCAGCAACCAGTTAGGCTGCTTCCATGTGACGCATTTGTTTCTCATCAGGGAAGCCAGGAGCCTCTATCCTCAGGTGGACAGGCTTTTCTGAGCCCAGTGGCCCCTGGGGCAGAAGCCGAGGTGTCTGCAGAGGGCCACAGGACAGAGGGCTGTTAATTGGGTCACACAAGCCAAATAGCTTGTAATTTGCGGGGCTGGATTTCAGAGGAGACAGACTCCACCTGGGGAGAGTGGAGATGCTTTTCACCCTAAGGGAAGATAGGACTTCAATTTGATTTGGATTTTAGGATTTGGAGTGATGTGGCTGCCTATTATTACCAACTTCCAGGCACTGTCCTAGGTCTTTTACATATGAGTTTAGTTAAGCTTCACTACAATCTATGCCTTCTTTTTTTTTTGTACCAGGGATTGAACTTAAGAGCACTAACCACTGAGCAAGATTCCCAGCCCTTTTTATTTTTCATTTCGAGACAGGGTCTTGGTAAGTTGCATAGGGCCTTGCTAAGTTTTTGAGACAAGTCTCCAACTTGTGATCTTCCTGCCTCAGCCTCCCAAGTTTCTGAAATTACAGGCGCTGGAAATACAGACCTGTGTCACTGTACCCAGCTCCATCATGCCATTTGAATAGTTGAGAAAATTGAAGCTAAGCCAACATATTGGCATCAGTCAAATGGCAGAGCTGGGATTTGAACCATAGACCTTTAAGGTTCTCAAGTCCCTTCTCAAGCCTGGATGTCATGAAGCCACCTAAATATCTCTCCATAAGATGGCTTCTGAAGTCTTTCTTATCCCAGTGGCCCTAACAAAATGCATATGAACCTTAAGAATTTCACCAGAGCATGTCAGAACTTGCTTGCATCCAAAGGCCAGAGACACACTAATGGAGGGAATACAAGCAACCCAAGCCAGGTGGCTAGGTCCTTGGGGCTAAAACACTTTTGAGTCTCACCTTTCTCCATAGTAAATTTGCTGTTTAACTCAGAAAAATCTTCCCACATTCTCCAGGCCAAGCCACAGGTGATATACTGCAAAATGAGGTCAGGGCAGTGTAGGCTTCAGAGAATTCTGGACTCTCCAGAAGAAAAAATGAGAGCTATTCCACTTCTTCCTCTCCCTAAACCCTACAGAAATCCTGGGACCCTCTGCTTTCTTGGTCACTTCGTGGGAAGCCAGCACCCCCGACCCAGTACAGGGCTATGCCTCTCCAGGGCTGGGCTGGTCAGGGTGGAGCAGACAGTGGGTGCGGCTGGAGTGGCAGGTTCAGGGCTGTGCAGAGGGGAGTGGGTTTCCCTGCTTTCCTCTCGAATCCAGGTCAGGCTCCAGAGCCCCCGCCCCTTGGCTCACCAGGCTTTGACAGCTAATCCTTTGCAATAACAGCCCTGGGAACAAGGGCAGAGACAAGGTTGGCTCACAAAGCAGCCAAGTTTTAAGAGGAGGTATGTGCTGGGGGTGGGGAGTGCTGGCTTCATGACAGGGATTCCCCTCTTACCTGAGGTTTCTGTCCTCAGGTTCCACAGGAGCCCCCTCTTGTTCAGTGACTGTAAGAGCTCATGGGAACTTTGAGGATGTGGAATCCCCTTCTCAAAGAGCTTGAGCTCTTAGCCAGGCTTGGTGGTGCACACCTGTAACCCCAGCAGTTTGGGAGGCTGAAGCAGGAGGATCACAAGTTCAAGGTCGGCTTCAGCAACTCAGCAAGCACCTCTGGTTTTAATCCCTGGTACCAAAAGGGGGGGAAAAAGAAAGAAGAAGAAAAAAGAAAAAGAAAAAAAAAGCTTGGGCTCTTTCCTGAAGCTGAAGGGAGAGAGAGAAGCACTCTTCTGGTCTGTGGTATGGACATGCACCTCCCTCTTCCCCTGAGAAGGCCCTTTACCCTGGGAGAATAGATTATAGGAAGAAAAGAAAAAAGAGGACAAGAAGGCACTGAAGGAAGACCAGAGGGGTCCAGACACATTTTCAATTTCAGTGCTGGCTGGGCCTGGCAGGCTCTGCTAGACCTTAGAGTTCATGCACCTGCCGCACAGAAATCTGGAGGAATGTTCTGAACCTTAGGAATAGGTTGACAGAGAGATGATGTCCAGAAAACACTTGTGGGTAAACGGATGGACAGAAGGAAGAAATAAAAATTAGATGGATATGAATGAATGGAAATTGGTGAATGAATGGATAGGAGTTGGTAGTGATGGATGAGTGGGTAGAGAGAAAACAGATGGAAGGAAGGAAGGAAACATACAGATGGAGAATTGGATAAATAATTGAAAAGAGAAGAGAGAAAAGGAAAGAGGGAAGGGAAGGGGGAGGAAGGAAGATAAGTAGTAAGGAGAGAGTAAAGAAAAAAGGTAATAGACAGTAGGTGATGGAGTGGATTGCAGAGGTGTGCTAGTAGAAGCTTAGCACCTAGCTCTTTCAGGGTGAAAAAAACACTGGTTTCTAGTGTTTTCCAGTTTCTGCACCCTGGCAAGTCTCAAGTTACCATTGAGAAGCATGCTGGGAAAAGAAGCACAGCCACCATCCTGAGCCAATGTGAGCTCACTCCAACACATCCTGGGGGACCAGTGGATGATGATGGAGGCAGGTGAATGGAGCACAGGGGAAGGACAGAAGGATGCTGGAGGGGGCCCATTTCAGTTGTCCTAAGGGAAGGAAGCAGGTTCAAGTGCTTCAAGGCAGATGGGAAGAAGGTATGATTTTCTCTTCTAGGAGGCTGTCCCACTGAGCCCACAACCTCAATCACTGTGACCTCCCTGTCTGTCCTACTCAGAAAGCATTTAGCTCAGACCACCAGTGGTGTTCACTGTTCTTTCATTCACAGCTTTACTGCACACTCCACCATGACCAGGTGGTAAGCAAGGACTAGTCAGACAGCCAGGAATGAGTCGCCCATCTTGCCACTGGGGTTGACAGTCCAGTGGGAAAAGAGATCAGTAAGCAAATAGCTTGAATTTGGAGTTAACAATGAATAAGAGAAATATGTGCAAGGGGCTTGAGCTGCCCAGAAGAGTGAGAGCCCAGGACATCCTGAGAGACACCTGTCTCTCCAACCAGGCTGAGCAGGGCTGGCTGTCCACGCTCAGGAGTGTCCTCCCCACCAGACAGAGGTGGGCGGCTTTGATTTGACTCAGCAGATGTTTATTCAGTCGAACTCTCAGTTGGTGCAGACTGACTGGTCTTTGGTCTCCATGTGCCAGAAGATAGCATTCCCCTCCTATGTAGGGTTGTTCACCTCAAATACCTGGTGGAAAGTAGAGTCTCCTGTGATTCCCCCCCGCCAAAATTCCAGTGCCAAAAAGAACTTCTCAGAGGAAGAAATCAAAGAAACATTGTCCTTCTAGTGTTGGTCCAAGTCCTTATACCACCACCTCTGTTCCCACCAGCTCCCCAAAGAGGCAGGGCTTCCACACCTCCAGTACTGAGGTCTGAGGTGGACATCAAGGATCCTCCAGGTAAGGGGATGGTTCCCCAAGCTCCCCCAGGCCCCTTACTCCAGCCTTACCCACTGAAGAACCTGACTATGCACAAACTCATCTGTGGGGCTCCCGCCCTTCTCCAGCTCAACTCCAGTTGCACTGCTTCCCCAAAAGGACATTTCCTGGTGGCCCCCAGATACTATTTGTCACATGCCAACTGGCAAAAAATCTCCAAAGGCTGTCAGATCTACCACTGTGGCTGACAGAGGACCTCGAGGCAGAGGGACCTTTTCATCTGAAAAAGTCTTAAAAGAAAGAGAGGGACCCGTGGCCCCCCTCAGTCGATCCTCTCCCATCCTGTTCTGTTCTCCCTCTGCAATGTGGGGGACTGGGGCTGCCAGCCCTGACCTCATCCCTAAAAGGACCCGGAGGAAGGAAGAGCTGGCAGGTGTGGCTTCCAGAGAGAATCCTTATGAAGCAGAGGCGACTTCTACCTGTTCCCTTGGGCTCTCTCAGACCAGGTGTGGCCTGCCAGCCAGCCCCCACAGAGTCTTCTCCCACGCCCTCCCCCAGCCAGCCCCAGGCTGCCTCCCAAGCTTCCTTCATTAGACATCTTAAAGCGATTCTCCTCCCCTCCTGGCAGCCTCCTTGGTTCAGCGGGTGGAGCAGCCTCACCCACCCACCCAGTGGCCTGGTAACACCTGACTCTGTCACCAATCATCTTCTCATGAAAGAGGAAACCCCTTAAAAGGGGGGAAAAAAACTCTTCTACCTTCCCTGGAACCCCAGGATTAGAGGAGAGCAGTCACCATGTTCATCCCCCTGCCTCTAGAAAAGTTATATATTTTTTAACTATATAGCCTTTAAAAGACCTAGGAGGAAAATGATTTCACGGCCTCTCTCATCTGTTTATTTCAAGCATTAGAACTATTTGCTGCAGGCAGTTCTTCTTTGAGTCTAACACTCTAGAAATGACAGTTCACTATGCAGTTGACATTGAGGAGCTGAGCCTCTAGCTCTGCCAAGGATGAGCTGAGAGTCAATGAGGAGGGCTCCAGTCCGGTCCTAATGCCTCTGTGGGTCTTTTAAGGTCGTGGTACCTTTGTTCTCTTAGAGTGCCTCTAGCTACAGACAGCAGCAGGAAGGCTGCAGTGGTTAGAAATTTTATAGTAATAATAAAGTGTCTGAAGTCTAATTCTCATTTCTGCTAGCCTAATACAACAAAGTTTATCCTGAAATCGGGATGGGGGTTTCAATTACGGATTAAGAAGAACTCTTTGGATTGAGAAGTACCATTCCTGCTATCATAATTCCCTTCTCGAAGCACTTTAAAAGCAGGGCTGATTTCTACCTGCCTAGAATATTTCAGGGAGGGAAAAGAACTAACCTGCATGGCACATCCAGTGGGCCAGGCATGCAGAGAGAAAGGAGACTCTAGCTCCAGCTCAAGGGGTCCCTCGGGATTCAGGCAATAACCCTCTCTCCAACCCAGAGAACTGCCCTGTGATCTTCCCAGGCCTTTGTCCCCTGAGAATACACTGGATCCTAAAGTGGCTCTCAGGTAAGCAGAAGCCAGGTGGGGCCTCCCTGGGGTAGGTGGTCAGGCCTGGGGCTGGTGGTGCAACCTGACTGACCCAGGATGGTTCCCAAGACCCCTTCCTCAGCACCTTGTCAACACTGGCCGAGCACCCGGTAAAATGCCGCCTGCTCACGCCGACATCTGTCCATGGCTCCCTACCGACACCATCAAGGATGCCATGAGTTAAGTGCTGTCACTTGGCTAAACCATGAGAGTCAGTTATCTAACACTAATCTAGGTGTTGCCTCAAAAGTATTTCATCCATGTGGTTAACACCTACAGCCCTCTGACTTTAAATGAAGATTACCCTTAGTGACATGGGTGTGCCCCATCTGATCAGTCGAAAGGCCTTAAGAGTTAAAGACTGAGGTTTCTCAAAAGAAAAAAATTCTGCCTCCCATAGCAGCATCAGCTCCAGCCCCAATTTCCCCCTTGCAGCATACCCTCTGTATTTCAGTCGCCAGCCCCTATAATCATCTGAGCCAGTTTGTGGAAATAATTTCTTCATAGGAATATATATCCTACTGGTTTCATTTCACTGTGGAATTTGACTTTTGCCCCCAAGACCCAGATCTGGCTCTCTGGGGCCTGAACAGCTTCTCAATGAGAGAGGAGCTTCCCTGAGGACCCATAGGTCTGGCTCTCTGCAGGGACAGTGGGAATTGAGGTGGCAGCAGCAGGCCAGGGAGCATGGGTGCAGGAGCCCAGGGACTTTCCTGTGTGAATTTGGGCAAGTTACTTAAACTCTCTCAGCCGGTTTCCTTGCTTGCAAATGAAGTTGATCCGCACTCCCTGGTGGGAGTACTGAGGGATTAAGAAGGTCATAATTGTGCAGAGCATAAAAACTACTCCATAAGTTTTTGTTTAACTTATGGCTTTGAGGGGAAATGAGCAGGGTTTTCCTCTGCTGGAGGAGGAATGGGAAAGGGCTCCACAAGGGAGAACTGACCAGTTTACTTCCTGTTCTTGCAGCTGGGGAGGGTGAGGCTTGCAACCCTCTGCTCTGCTCGTGGCTCTCCTCTACGGCATGTCCCAGGTCACTTTCAGCTGTAAAATTCTGTGATTATAAGGTTGCATCCTAAAATACACAGAGAGAAGAGCAGGGGAGATAGTTAAAGACTTAAAAAATAGGACCTGAGAGGAAAGGGTTAAAAGGTGGTAAAATTACTTAGCCTGGAGAAGGGGAAGTTTCCTAACACCCTTCCTAGCCTAGGGAGGGTTGTTTGGATGCAGACCTAATCAGCTCCCTTCTATCCCTCTAGAGGGAAAAAATGAGAGGAAACTGCTAACAGGCAGCAAGAAGGATTGAAGTTAGACAACAGTGTGTCTGTCTTGCTGAGATAGCACCCATCCTTTCTATCTGTGTTGGAAACAGATTGGATGACCTCTGGGTTCTCTTCCTGCTATTTGAATTCTAGAAGCTAATTTTTGCAGAATTGCAAGAGAGAGGAGGAAAAAGAGGAGTGGATAGAACAAACTGAACGAGGGTGTGGGAGGGGGATGCTGGTCCAGGGACATTCCACTGACTCTGGGCACAACGGAGTCACCAGGGAAGCCCCGAGGTCATGAAGGCCACCCTCCTCTCCATTCCTTTCACATACAACCTGCCCAGGTGCAGGTAGAGCTGATCTCCCAGGAAGAATAAGATGTGTTTCTCATCATTAGCCTGGGACTCTGCCAGGCCTCTCCTGCCTGAGCTTCTTCCCTACCTCCACCGTCATCAGCATTACTTTCATCAGGACAGCAATGCTAGCTACTGTTTTTGGTTAGGGCCTGCCCTCTACCAGGAACTCTCCCAAGGCCACCCAGCAGAGCAGGGAGTCAGCCCTGAGCTATTCATCTCCACCATCTGAACTTCACTTCTGATCACAAGATAACATTATCCCCATCTTAATCAAGAGAAAATAAGACTGAGTTGAGCTACTTGGCCTCAGTCACTCAGTGTCAACCAAAGAAGCCAGATGTCCCAGCTCCAAAACTTTAACATTTCCCTCCACTTGCTGCAGCATTTTCATTCCCAGAGATAGAGAGTGAAATCCCTGGGAGGCCCCCCAGTGAGTGGCAGACAAGGGTCACTCACCTGTCCATCAGAGGGACTGGACAGAATAAAATATATAGCATTTTCGTCATTATTTGCTAAGCAGGTACCAAGTAAGGTACCAGGCACAGACATGGTTCTCTGTCAATCCTCCCATAATTTGAGGTGATGCTCTCCCCATTTTTAAAGAAACTGAGACAGAAAAGTTACGTAAACTGTGCAGGTCACAAGAATTAATAACTAGCAGAACTGGGTTTTGAACTCCACATAATCTCACGCTAGAACTTTCTCTCTAATCCTTTAAACTATGCTGGCATTTTTTTTTTTTTTTCCCTCCTGGCTGAGCAGGCTAACTGACTTAGAGTCAAACAGCTACCTTTGTGATGTCTCTAGCAACTCTTTCCAAGTCCTCCATGTTCTTCCAGTCTCCGTGTCCGGGAAGGTCACTTGTAGCCAGTCACCACCACATGACTGCCCCTGCACACACCCTGCCCTCCGGAGCTCAGGAATCCAGAAAGGCCCTTCTCCAGGAGGGGCTGTGTAGTCCGAATCCTGGCCTGCCCCCGGCAAGGCCTGGCTTCTTGTGTATGGCCTCACCTCGGGGCCCAGCTAAGCCCAAGGCCAGAACCAGACTCAGAGCCCAACCAAAACTTGACCCAGAGCCAGAGTACTCCCTGAGTGCAGGAGGCAACCTGAGCCCACGGCAGCAGAAGGAAGGTGTGAGTCCCATGGAAGGCAATGAGGCCAGCTCTGCCTGAGTCGCTGTCCAGCCTGAGGCCCCTGGTGAAGAAGGCGACCTAGTGAGAGGGCACTGAGTCCCAGCATAGCACCGTCCTCCTGGGGTGCAGTCTTTGCTGCTCCTACTCCAGGAGAGGCCAGTGTCCCCTCACCCCCCCCGGAGTCCTCCTGATCCATACAGGGCTGGAGAGCCCTGGGAGGCTGGGCTGGGAGGCTGGATGAGGCTGATTCTGGCAAGGGGGTTACTAGCTCTCCAGGCTCCTCTCTTGCTGGACCCTCCCCTCTCACTGCAGTTCCCAGGAAGCTCCTCCAAGGAGTGTGCACCCTAAGGCTATCCCCCACGCTGTTCCTGTGCCTCTCCACCCATTTTGGCTTTTAGCTTAGCAGGCAATTCCTCCAGAATCTCTACTGGACCTCCTCACTCCAATCCAGGCTGAGTGACCCCTTTGTGGGCCCCCACAGCTTTCCCAAGTACTCCAGGAACAGCCCCTGACCATAATGTATTGCGACCATCTATTTATGCCACTCCCACCAGCAGACCATAATCCAGGTTCATCTCTATGGCCACAGCATCAACACGGCACCCAGCAGACAATGGGTGCGCAAAAAATATCTGCTGAGTTCATGGATGGTTAAAAGAGAACAAAGGCGAGCACAGAGTGCAGGCGTCTCATAGGTACTGCCCCAAAGCCAGCGTTTCCAGAGCAGTGCCAGCTGCTCAGCTGGTTCCTGGCAAAAGCGAGTCAGGGTGCAAGGGCTGGGTGCTGACGGTGCAATGAGGCTGTCACCTGTCAACTGGGAGCCAGGGATGAGGTGGAGGGCTGGGTGGGGCAGGGCGCAGAACTGGGAAGCAGAGTCAGACTTCCCTTTACTCTGAGAGTTTTCAGGGAAGCTAGGTGGAGGTGACAAGTCAGGGCCACACCGCCTGTCTGCCCTGTTACAGGTGCTGGCTCTCAGACAATACTGCAGCAAAGCATCTTCCGTCACCTGCCTCTTGCCTGGGGAGACATAGGGGTGGTGGAGGGGAGCAGAGCAAGGGACAAGGAGAAAGGGCAGGAAGCACCCTGGGGGTCCCAAGCCCCCTCTATATCATCTCCTTCAAAGTCAGGGACAGCTGCCATGGAGCCCCAGGAGAAATCTAGAGCCTCCCGTGGACAAAGGGTAATGGAGGCAAGGAAGGGAGCTAGGCAGATGGGAGAGAGGAGAACGGGAGCTCAGAGTGAGCAGAGAGAACAAGAACCCAAGGAGAGGGAGAGGGAGGCAGAGCCCACGGAGAGAGCTTATGTCAAACGCACTTCACAGCCTACAAAACCTCTCCCCAGCCTCCCCTCGCGCCAACACACACACCAGCCCCGGGAGGTATAATTATCCTTTTCTTCCCCTTTATTTTATTTCACTTTTTATTATGGAAAACTTCAAAAATACACCAAGTAAACATAATAGTATAATTGAAATCCCTGTGTACCCGTCACCTGCTCAACAGCCCCCCACCTTGCTATTCTCATTTCCTTCTACTTTCACCCACTCGGTTTTTATTATGTTTGACATCACTATGTTTTAGGGAAATTTACATATATTAAAATGTACAAATATCAGCTGTACAGTGTTGATAAATGTTTATATCCAAGTACCCCACGTGCCTATCCTAATAGGGCACATTACCATCTCACGGGAAAATTCTCTCACATTCTTTCAAGAGTCAATCTCACCACCCACCTCCACTCCCGACTAACCTAGTTTCCAAATATAGTTGACTCTGCCTAATCTAGACCTTGACATGAGTGGAGTCATGTGACATGTGCTCCTTACTTAGTGCCTTGCTTTTTCTCTCAGTCATACACTTCTGAGATTCGTCCGTCTCGATGCGAGTGATCATTTGTTTGTTTGGACCCCTCTGTATGACTATGCTAGAATTTGTCTAGCGATTCTGATCTTGGGCATTTGGGCTGTTTATGTGTTTCTATCGTAAATAAAGCTTCTATGCATATTTGGTTTTGTGAGCATGTTTTCATTTCTCTTGGATAAATACCTAGGAGTGGAATTACCACGGCAAACAGTAGGTGTCTGTTTAACTTTATAGGAAACAAATCTGGTTCCAAAGCAGCTGCCCTATTTTGCGTGCTTACCAGCAGCGCGGAGGCATCCCACTTGCTCCAGGGACTCATCAGAGCTGAGTTGTTATTAGGCTTTTTAAATTTAGTCATTCTGGCGCGTGTGTAGTAGTGTCTCATTATAGTTACCTAATGGCTAATGATGGCAAGCAATATTTCGCGTACATATTCACATTCGTATATTTTCTTTGTGGAGTATCCCTTAAGTCTTTTGCCCATTTTTAACAGGGTTGCTTATTTATTTATTTGTGCATAGGCTTAAACCCAGAGTCTTCCATATGCTAAACCTCCTACTGAGCTTCACCCCTAACCCCCAACCCCTATTTTATTGGATCATAGGACTTCTTTGTAGATTTTGGTGGCTCTAAGTCTTTATCAGATATGTGTTTTCTGGGTATTTTCTTCAAATCTGTGACTAGCCCATTAATTTTCTTAATAGTGTCCTTTTATCAGAGTTACTGAAGTATAGTTTATAGAAATCATAATTAATACAACATAAAATTACATAAGGTATGGTATTCATAATCAATTTTAAGTGTACCAATCAATGAGTTTTAGACAAATGTTTTCAGTCATGAAACCACCATAAGAAGCAAGATACAGAATGTTCCCGTTGCTCCAGAAAGTTGCCTTGTGGTCCCTTGTGGTAAATCATCTACCTCTAGCCCCTGGAAATCACTGATTGGCTGCCTGACACCAGAATTTTGCCTTTTCTAGAATTTCACATTAATGGAAACTTACAATATGTGATCTTTTCTGCCTGCCTTCTTTCACTTAGCAAAACGTAGTTGAGATTCATCAGGGTTGTTGCCTGGGTAAGTGCTTCCTTTTTAATATCAGATAGTATTCCATTGTAAGGATAGTCCATAACTTATTTATTCATTCACTTTTACAGACATTTGTCTTTATTTCAGCTTGAGGTGTTATAGATAGAGCTGCTGTGAATAATTACATAAGTGTCTTTGAGTGATTACTTTTATTACTCTAGATAAGTACCTAGAAGTGGGTTTGCTGAGTTATAGAAAGATGTTTAACTTATACGGTAACTGTCAAAACTGTTTCCTAAAGTGGCTATGCTATTTTGCATTCCCTCCAACAAATCATCTGGCTTTCTGTTGTTTCTCATCTTACCAACACAGGGTGTAATCAGTCTTTTAAATTTTTTAGCCATTCAAGTAGTTGTGTAGTTTCTCAGGGTGATTGTAAAGCTTCTTTATCTCGTGATTAATGATGTTGAGCATCTTTTCATGTGCCTATTTGTCATTTGCTTACCTTTAGTGGAGAAATGTCTCTCCTTATCTTTTGCCCAGTTCTTAATCAGACTGATTGTCTTCTTACTGAATGGGAAGAAATTTTTTAAAATATTCTGTAGCAAAGTCCTTGTTAGATACATGTTTTGCAAATATTTTCAACCCCAATATGGCTTGCCTTTTTACTTTCCTAACCAGGTCTTTTAAAAAACAAGAGTTTTTTCATTTTGATGGAGTCCAACTTATTGATTTGTTGTTGTTGTTGTTGTTGCTGTAGGTTGTGTTTTCTACGTTTCACTTAGGATTTTTTTTATTTATTTATTTGTTTATTTATTTATTTATTTATTTATTGGTACTGGGGATTGAACCCAGGGGCACTTTTACCCCAGCCCTTTTATTTTTATTCTTCTATCACTATGTGTTAAAAAGACTATTATTTCCACCATTGAATCACCTTGGCATCTTTGTGAAAAAAATCTATTAACCATATATGCATAAATCTATTTCAAGACTCTTATTCTATTCCATGATCTAAATGTGTATTCTGTACCACAATACACTATGCTAATCACTGTCACTTTATTGTAGGTCTTGAAATAAGGTAATAAGTTCCCTAGATTTTTCTTTGTTCTTCATATTTTTTGTAGTTATTGTAGATCTTGGTGTTTCTATATAAATTTTAGAATCAGCTGGTCAATTTGTCAAAAATCCTGCTGTGATTTTGACTAAGGGTACATTAAAACTGAAAATCAATTCAGGGAGAATTGACAGATTGAAAATATCAAGTCTTCTTGTCTATGAACATGGTATATCTCTATGTTTACTTAAATCTACTTTAATTTCTCCCAGCCATGTTTTGTGGTTTTCAGTGTATTGTATAAATTTTGCTAATTTTCCCCCAAGTGTTTCATGCTTTTATGCTACATAAGTGTCATTTTCAATTAAAATTCCCAATTGTTAGTTTCTAGTACGTAGAAATACAATTAATTTTTGCATATTTAACCTGTATCCCATAACTAGTTTCTTAGCTTATTTGTAGATTTCTAAAGATTTTCTAAGTGAAAAATTGTGTTGTCTGTTAAGACAATTTTTAATCTTTTTATCCAAACAATGTGCCTTGTGTTTCTTTATCTTTAATTATTGCACTGGCTAGGACCTCCAGTACACTCTTCCTTTCCTTGTTCCTGAGAAGGAAAATGTTCAGTCTTTCACAACTAAGTATGAGGTTAGCTTTAGGGCTTTCTTTATAGATGCCCTTTTCCAGATTGGGTAAGTTCCCATCTGTTCCCAATTTGCTAAGACTTTATAATTTATGAATCTATGTTGAATTTTGTCAAAAACTTTGTCTACACCTATTGATATGATCACATTCAAATGAATGTGAAGAATGTGAAGAAATCTTTTAGGTCTTTTTCTTATGGGATATTAATTTCCTCTTCCTGATATAACTAACTTAGTAACTAAACAACACAAATTCATTATTTTGAGATTCTGGAGGTCAAAAGTCCAAATGGATCTTATGAAGCTAAAACCAAGGTTTTGGCAGGGCTGCATTCCTTCTGGAAGCTCTAGGAGAGAATCTATTTCCTCGTCCTTTCCATTTTCTAAAGCATGCCCACATTCTTTGGTTCATTAGTCCTTTCCATCTTCAAAGCTAGCAATGGCATCAGTTACATCAGTTCAATCCCTACTTTTTTTTTTTTTTAAACAAGGAATTGAACCCAAGGGCATTTAGCCACTGATCTATATCCCTAGCCCTCCAATCCCTATTTCTGTCTTCAGATCTCTTCATCTGACTTTGACCCCCACACTCCCCTTTCCTCCTTTCTTCATGTATAAGGACCCTGGAGATACATTGGGCCCACCCAGGTAATCCACTATCTCCACCTCAATTTAATCACATCTGCAAAACCAATTTGCTATGTAAAGTAGCTTATTTAAAGGTTCTGGAGATTAGGAGGTAAATATTCCGCTTAGTGCCTATGGTAAATTGTGAATGGACTTTTCTTTAAATTTTGATAAAAAATGTTAAATTTATCATCTTTGCCATTGATTGTTCAATAATGTTATCTGTATTCACATAGTCACATGATAGATCTCTAGAACTTTTTCATCTTTCAAAATTAAAACATACCTATTGAACAATTCCTGTTCATTTTCCCCTCCACCTAGCTCCTGGAAACCACCATTCTACTTTTTTTTTCCCCATTATTTTGACCACTCTAGATGTGTTATATAAGTAGAATCATATAGCATTTGTCCTTTGGTTACTGCATATTTCACTCAGCACAATGTCTTCAAGACTCATCCAAGTTATATATTTGACTTTTGAATGTTAAGTCAATATTGAATTTCTAGGACAAATGCTAGTTCTTCATGATTTATTATAGCTTTTATATATATATATATATATATATATATATATATTTTTTTTTTTTTTTTTTTTTTTGGTACTGGGGAATGAACTCAGGGGCACTCGACCACTGGGCCACATCCCCAGCCATTTTTTTGTATTTTATTAGAGACAGGGTCTCACTGAGTTGCTAAGTGCCTCGCCATTGCTGAGGCTGGCTTTGAACTCATGATCCTTCTGCCTCAGCCTCCCAAAGTGTAATCCTGGGATTACAGGCGTGCACCACCGTGCCCGGCTTATTATAGCTTATATATATTGCTGAATTTGATTTGCTAAAAATTTTGTTAAGAATTTTGGTATTTGGCTGGGTGTGGTGGTGCACACCTATAATCCCAGCAGCTCGGGAGGCTGAGACAGGAGGATCATGAGTTCAAAACCAGCCTCAGGAAAAGCAAGGCACTAAGCAACTCAGTGAGACCCTGTCTCTAATAAAATACAAAAAAGGCTTTTTGATTTGGTTTATTTAGAAGAATATTGTCTAATTTCCAAATACCTTGTGGATTTTCTAGATATATTTTGGTTATTGATTTCTATCTTCATTTCACTGTGTCAGAGAACATACTTTATATCATTTCAAACTTCTTAAATCATATACCTGTTTTATAGCCCAGAACAATGTACATCTTAGTAAATCTTCCCTGTACACTTGAAAAGAATGTGTATTCTGCTTTTGTTGGGTACAGTGCTCTATAAATGTCAATTCAATCAAGGCAATTAGTGTTGTTCAAATCTTCAATACCCCAATTGATATCTTTTCCAGTCATTCTATTAGTTGAGTGTTGAAATCTACAACTATAATTATAAATTTGCTTATTTCTCTTTCAGATCTATCAATTTTCACTACATACAGTTTGAAACTCTGTCATTAGATTTAATATCTGTGCTAGTCAGCTTTTCATCACTGTGACCAAAATACCTGACATAAACAACTTAAAGGAGATAAAGTGTATTTTGACTTCTAGTTTCAGAGGTTTCAGTCCATGGTTGGCCAACTCCATTGCTTTGGGCTGCAGTGGGGCAGAACATCATGGCAGAAGGGCATGGTAGACGGAAGCTGCTCAGCTCCTGGTAGCCAGGAAACAGAGAGAGAGTGAGCAAGGACAGGACCAGGGACAAGCTATAGTCCCCAGAGCCATGCCCTTAGTGACCTACTTCCTCCAACC
This sequence comes from Tamias sibiricus, assembly GCA_025594165.1. NCBI lineage: Eukaryota > Metazoa > Chordata > Mammalia > Rodentia > Sciuridae > Tamias > Tamias sibiricus. Next base: position 113,788,730 of record CM046657.1, read on the forward strand.
ATGTCCCCACCTGCAGGTAGTTCCCACCTCCTCTTAGTAGTCCCTTAAAACTATTAATCCATCCAGTAGATTAATCCACTGATGAAGCTGCAGTTTCCATGATCCAATCACTAACCCAAAGCCCCTCCTGGACATTGCTGCACTGGGGACCAAGTCTTCAACACTTGAGCTTTAGGGGGACATTCCAGATCCAAACCAAAACAGGATCTTATTTTACCCATTTTTCAGTGTGAATATTTCTCCTTGTACATTATAATATTCTTTGCTATGAAGTCTACTTTAATCAGTATTAATGTAGTCTCCCTAATATCTTATCAATGTTGGCATGGCAAGTATTTTCTCATGATTTTACTTTTAAGTAATTTATATATTTATCTTTAGGATATATGTTCTGTAAACAACATATATCTTGAATCTTGCCTTTTTATTCAATCTAACCATCTCTAAAATTTAATTGGGTTATTTAAACCATTTATATTAACTATAATTATCACTTTTGCTAGATATAATCCTACCTTCTTGATATTTGTTTATTATTAGTCCAATTTGTTCTATTGTCTTTCTTTTATGCCTCGTTTGGGAATAATTGAGCATTTTTATTATTGCCTTTTATCTCCACAAGTGATATATTAGTTGTTTCTCTTTATTTTAATTTTAGTGGTTGTACTAAACTTTATAATATGCATTTTAACTTATAACATTCCTTTAAAAATCTTTATCATTTCACATATTGTTTAAAACAGGGTCAGTAAACTTTTTTTTTTCTTTTTTTTTCTTTTTTTGGTACCAGGGATTGAACCCAGGGACACTCAACCACTGAACTGGTCTTTTTTATTTTTTATTTTGAGACAGGTTCTCCCTGAGTTGCTTAGGTCCTAAGTTGCTGAGGCTGGCTTTGATCTTTCAATCCTCATACCTCAGCCTCCCAAGCCACTGGGATCACAGGCAGGAACTAGCATGCCTGGCTCAGTAAACATTTTTTTGTGCAAAGGGTCAGATAGTAAATATTTCTGAGTATTTCTGTTGCAATACTCAGTTTGTGATTGTAGAAATAGTAGCCACAGCCTATACATAAATGAATTAGCATGGCTGTGTTGCAATATATTATTTTTATAAACACTGAAATTTGAATTTTATATAATTTTCATGTCACAAAATGTTATTCATTGTCTAATTTTATTCAACTATTTAAAAGTATAAAAACTACTCAACTTGTGGGCCATAAAACATATAGATGGCTAAATTTATCTAATAGGAAAACTCCTATTATAAAAGCTTTATAACAATATGCATCCCTTCCTTCTGTTACATTGTTGTCACATAATTTCACTTCTACATGTTATAAACCCAAAATATATTGCCATTATTTTTGCTTCAAAAAATCCTATTAAACTTTTTAATGAAGGGATTATAGCTCAGTGATAGAGCACCTGCCTATCATGCATACAGCCCTGGGTTCTATTCTCAGCACTGGAAAAAAAAAAAAAAAAAAAAAAACAACTCTTTCTCAGCACTAAAAAAAAAAAATTGAAAAAAATTATTTTAAATGAGAGAAAAATATACCCACACCTCTATTATTTTCAGTGCTTTTTATTCCTTAGGTAGATTCAGAATTCTATCTGGCATTATTTGTCTTCTGCCTGAGACCTTCCTTTACATTTCTTTTTTTTTTTTTTTTGTAGTATAGTTCTATTGGCAATGGATTTTCTGTTTCTGTTTGTCTGAAAATCCTGTATTTCATCTTAGTTGTTAAAAGATATTTAACTTTCTGTAGATGTCTAGCTTGCAAATGTTGGTTTTGTATTTGTTTTCCTTGCAGTATTTTAAAGATGTCACACCCTTATTTTCTGGTTTATTCTTTTGACAAGAACTCTGATCTTTGTTCTGTGTGCAAAGTATCTTTTTCTTTGCCTACTTTTTTTTAACTTTAATTATTTATTTACTTATTCATAATGCACAAGTATAGCATCTTTTTGCATACAACTGCTTGTATCAAAGTATATAAGTACCATTCAGATCTTCAATCATGCATTTAGGATAATGATATCCATCTCATTCAACCACCAATTTTTTTTTTCCTTTCCCCCACTCCCTCCCCCCTTGCTCCCTCCCTTCCCCTCCCTTTCCTTTGACCATTCTAGTGTTTCTTTGCCTACTTTTAAGATAGTCTCTTTATCACTGACTTTATCACATCAGAATGTGCCTCTGTAAATTTTCTTCATTTTTGTTTTACTAGGTCTATTGATCTTTTTGGATCTGTGGGTTTATACGTTTTTATCAAATTTGAAGACAGTGTAGTCATGAATATTTCAAATTTTTTAGTCCTCCCCTCAATCCTTTCCTTGTGATCCTTCAATTATACCCATAATTAGATTGTTTCACATTGTTCCATAAGTCATTGGAGTTCATTTTTTAACCCAGGATCTTTCTCTCTGTGATTCATTTTTTATATTTCTGGATCTTCAAATTCATTGATCCTTTCTTCTGCAGTTTCTAATCTGTTAATCCCATTCACTGTATTTTTTATTCCAGATGTTATATTTTTCCTCTCTAAAAGGTTCATTGGATTTTTTTTATATTGTTCATTTCTCTCTCCTTATGAGCATGGTATCCACTATAGTCTTCAACCTATGAAACATATTTATAACTCTTAGTATTCTTGTCTGCTAATTTCATTGTATCTGCTTTTCTTTTGCTTGATTTATCTCCTGATTGTGGGTTATGTTTCTCCATTTTTATTCATGTAATTTTTATAATGCTAGCCATTATAAATTTTGTTTCTTTGGGTGCTGGGTTTTGTCATATTCCTTTTAGTAGTGTTGAACTTTCCTCTGGTACACAGTTAAGTAGGATCCATTCAAGCTTTGTGTTCTAGCTTTGTAAAAGTAGGCCCAGTGCAGTCTTTAAACTAGAATTATTCAATAGCTATTGATTCAATACTATTAATGCAATAGCCTTCTGAGCATTCTATCCAATGTCTTTTGGATTATAAGGCTTTCAGCTCTGACTGGTAGAACACAAGTTCTTAGAAGTTCTCCGTAAGCTCTAGAAACTGTTCTGCCCATTCCCTTTTGGTGACTCTTCTTAGCTTTGGGTCATTTTCTCTCAAACATTGCAAATCAATAGCTAAAAACTCAAGGCATGCCTGTGCTGGCCTCAGAGCTCTGTGTTTCTGTGGATAGCTCTCTTCTCTTTGGTACTCTGCCCTGAAAGTTCTAGTACCTTGGCTTCCCTGAAATCCAACCACTTCCTCCTCAATTCAGCGAGACCACCACTTCTGTTTAGCTTCTCTGTTCTTGCTCTGTGACCTAGAAACTTCCTCCATGGAATACATTGAAGCAATTGTAGGACATTCTTCATTCACTCCCTTCTCTCAAGGATTAGAGCCTTGCACTGACTATTGTCTAGAATATAATGCTAAGTGAAGTTAGCCAATCCCAAAAAGCCAAATGCCAAATGTTTTCTCTGATATAAGGAGGCCGATTCACAGTGGGGTTGGGACAGGGAGCATAGGAGGATTAGAGAAATACTAGAATGGCCAATGGGGAGGGAGGGGAAGGGAGGAGGCAAAAGGGTGAAGAAAAAAAAAGATGGTAGAATGAGATGAATATCATTACCCTAAGTGCATGTATGAAGTCACGAATGGTATGAATATACTTTGCATACAACCAGAGATATGTAAAAATGTGCTCTACAAGTGTAATATGAAATGTAATACATTCTGCTGTCATTCCTAACAACTTAGAATAAAAACTAAATTTGGAAAAAAAAGTTATTTATTTTGTCCAATTTTTTAGTTGTTTAAAATGGAAAGGTAAATCTGGTCCCTTATTATTCCATCATGCTGAAAGTAGAAATGTTTATTGTTGAGCAAAGGGGTTTTTTATTTTAATGAAGGATAATTCGTTGTTTTTATTTTCTTTTATGGTTATTGATGTCTGGATTCTGTTCAAGACATCTTTGAGTAACTTTGAGTCTCAAAAATATTCTCCTGTCCTTTCAAAAGCCTCATAGCTTTAGCTGCTGTTTTAGATTCAACTCTAATTAATTTTTGATATATGATGTTGGATTTAGGGGTCAAAGTTAATTTTTTTCTGTATAAAGATGTCCAATTATTTCTGCACCACTTGTTGAAAGATTTTCTTTTCTCCATAGAATTGCTTTGGTACCTCTGTCCAAAATCAATTACCTGTGCTAATGCAAGTCTGTTTCTAGACTGTCTATTGGGTTTTATTGATCTACTCGTCTATATGCCAATACAACACTGTCTTAATTGCTATGGCTTTATAGTAAAGTCTTAAAGCAATATGGTACAAATTCTCCTGCTTTGTTTTTCTTTTACAAGATTATGTTGGTCCTTTGTACTTTCATATGTTTTCAAAATAAGCCTGTAAAATACTACCAGCAAAGCCTTTTAGGATCATGACTAGAATTACATTAAATTTATAGACTAATTTGGCAAAAGTTATATCTTAATATTGAGTCTTCCTATTCATAAATAGTGGCATATCTTTCCATTTACTTAGGTATCCTTTAATTTTGCTCAGCATTGTGGTTGTTTATTTTTAATTTTCAGTGCATAGTTCTTTTGCTAAGGCTTTTTTTTTTTTTTTTTTTTTTTTTTTTTTTTTTTTGGTACCAGGGATTGAACTCACGGGCACTCGACCACTGGGCCACATCCCCAGCCCTTTTTTGTATTTTATTAGAGACAGGGTCTCACTGAGTTGTTAAGTACTTTGTTGTTGCTGAGGCTGGCTTTGAACTTGCGATCCTCCTGTCTCAGCCTCCCAAGTGCTGGGATTACAGGTGTGCGCCACGGCGCCCAGCTCTTTTGCTAAGGCTTTTGCTAAGTCCTCCTTAAGTATTTTGTTTTTTATAATTCTATTAATTGATTTTTTCTTTTTCCAGCTACTTCTCCAATTGTTCATATGTAGAAACATGATTTATTTGTAATATTGACTTTGTATCCTGCAATCTTTCTAAATTCACTTACTAATTCTATCAAGATTTTTATCAACATAAACTATCATGTCACCTGTGATTACATACTGTTCATTTCTTCCTTTCCCATATCTATTTCTTTTTCTTGCCTTGTTGCAGAGGCCATGACCTTCAGCACAATCTTCACCAGCAATGAACTTTAGTTGATCTGTGGAGAAAGTGTTCAATATTTCATCAGAAAGGACTATTTTAACTAGTTTTTTCATAGATGCCTTTTGTGTTACTCATCTTTTTGTGACTGTGATCGAAATACCTGGCAAGAACAAGTTAGAGTTGGAAAAGTTTATTTTGGTTCATAGTTTAAGAGGTCTCAGTCCATGGTCAGCCAACTGCATTGTTCTGGGCCCAAGTGAGGCAGAATAACATGGCACAAGGGCAGAGTAGAGGAAAGCTGTTTAGCCTATGACAGAAAGGAAGCAGTAGCCAGGGACAGAATATATAATCCCCAAAGCATGCCTGCAGTGTCCTACTTCCTCCAAGTACTCCCCACCTGCCCACGTATTAATCTATTCAACTTATTGACCCAGCAAAAGGATTGATCCACTGATTAGGTTACAGCTATTATAATCTAATCATGGTATCTCTGAACATTCCTGCATTAATACAGGAACTTTTGGGGTACATCTCACATCTAAACCATAATACATTTTATCAGATTGAGAGACTTTCATTTTCCTAGTTTTCTAAAAGTTTTTACCATGAATGGGTAGAATTTTTTCAAATGTTTTTTGTGTATTTATTGACATATTAACATAGAGATCCAGTTTGACCTGACTATAACCATCGTGGTTATAACTACCATTTTACCCCACCAGGTGACCCTGCACCCATTCTAAACCCTATAAACAGTCATTAAGATAGCCAGCCAGGGGCTGGGGTTGTAACTCAGCAGTAGAGCACTTGCCTAGCATGTGTGAGGCCCTGGGTTTGATCCTCAGTACCACATAAACAAACAAACAAATATATAAAGTTATTAAAAAAATAACCAGCCAAAGTTAGGTGTGTTGGCACATGTCTATAATCCCAGTGATTCAGGAGGCTGAGGCAAGAGGATCGCAAGTTCAAGGCCAGCCTGGCAAACTGAGGGAAACCCTGTCTTAAAACAAAAAATAAACAGGGGTGGGGATGTACCTCAGTGGTATAGTGCTCCTGGGTTCAATCTCCAGTATGGAAGAAAGTAAGGAAGTGGGGGCTGGGGTTATGGCTCAGCAGTAGAGCGCTGGCCTAGCACGTGCGCGGCCCGGGATTCGATCCTCAGCACCACGTAAACATAAATGCATTGCATTGTGTACAACTAAAGCAAATAAATAAATATTTTTTTAAAAAAAGTAAGGAAGTTAGGAAGGAAGGAAGGAAAGAGAAAGTTATCAACCAAGAATTTTGTGTCATGTTTCTTAACTGACATCTGAAGTGGTAAAATTTCTTGAGAAAGCTCAGGTACATTCTGATTGACTGAAGCACAACTTTGTCTAGCTTAGCACATAAACCCCTTCCTCCTGCCTTGGGATATGGGTATCCTCCTGTCTTCCTGCCCAAGACACATTTCCATAAGTGTGTCCATAAGTTCCTGATAAATTGCCTTTTGTGCCATCCTGGACATGGCCTCCTCTTTCTTCAGTCTCCGTACCTTCCACTTTGGGCAGTTGGTTCTCATACATCAGGTTTTTCTGATGTATATATCTTCTCCTTAATTCTGTAAGGAGAATTACAACAATTGATTTATAAATATAAAATGGATAGGTCCGATTAGTTGGATATATATAGTCTTTTTTTATGCCCATAATCCATAACTTGCAAAAATTTCACTTGTGATTTTTTTACTTTATTTTGGTAGGAAAGTGACACACATCAGTAGAAACCACACTTCAAATTTTGAGTTCTGATCTTTTCCTGGGCTAATGATATGCAGTTCGATACTCTCATGATGATGGGCAGCAGTAATGGACCACAGATCTAGTCAGCCACTGACTGGAATAGGTCACTGACACTCTAAAGCATTTGGCATTGTTCAGCTATGACATCACTAGGTTAGACATAGTAAACCCATTTTTTAATTTATAATATTTTCAATTTATGATAAGTTTTTTGGGACAAAATGAGAATTTATTGGACATAAATTGAGAAACACATTGTTGGATTCAGTTTGAAATTATATAGCTTTAAATAACTCATGGGTCAAAGAAAAAGCTAAAACACAAATTAAAAAGTATTGCCCTCCCTCTTTGCTTCCTGGCCAGGATGAGATAAGCTACTTTCCTCTGTCTTTCCCTTCAGCCATGATATCCTGCTTCACCTTGGGCCCAGAGCAATGGACACAGCTGTCTATGGAATCCAAAACCATGAGCTTCTAGAAAGAAAGAAAGGAAAGAAGGAAGGAAGGAAAGAAAGAAGGAAGGAAGGAGGGAGGGTGGGTTGGAGGGAGTATTTTAAAGTCAGGTGCAGTGGTGGTGCATGCCTATAAATTCTGGCAACTTGGGAGGCTGACATAGCAGGTTGGTAAATTTGAAGCCAATCAAGGCAATATAGCAAGACTCTGTCTTAAAATAAAATATAAATGCAAAGGACTAGGGACTGTGGTAGAGTGCCCTAAGTTCAATCCACAATACCAAAAGCAAAAAGGCATTTTGAACTAAATGATAGTGAAAATATGACATATCACAATTTTACTTAATTTCTGCAGGGCACAGTGGCTCATTCCTGTAATCTCAGCGACTCAGGAGGCTGAGGCAGGAGGATCACAAGTTCAAAGCCAGCCTCAGCAATGGCAAGGCACTAAGCAACTCAGCGAAACCCTGTCTCTAAATGAAATACAAAAAAGGGTTGGGGATGTGGCTCAGTGGTTGAGTGCCCATGAGTTCAATCCCTGGTACAAAAATAAATAAATAAAAAAGCCAGCCTCAGGATCTTAGCGAGGCCCTAAGCAACTCAGAGAGACCCTAGCTTTAAATAAAATACAAAAAAAGGGCTGAAGGTGTGGCTCTGTGGTTAAGTGCCCCTGAGTTCAATCCCCAGTACTACTACTACTAACAAGAAGAAGAAGAAGAAGACAAAGACAGGGGATGTAGCTCAGTGGTATAGCACCCCTGGCTTAAATTCCCAGTTAAAAGAAAAAAAGGGGGGGGGGCGTGGATTTCTACTTAATTTGTAAGTATCTGAAAAATTTCCAAATATCTTACTGATTTCTAATTTAATTCCATTTTGGTCAGAAAACATTCTCCACACTCTTGAAGTATATTGAACTCCATATTTTTACCCACCATCTGGTTCACCATGGTGAATGTTCCCGTATACTCGGGTGGAATGAGGGTTCAGCAGTGGTCCTGTGTGGTATTCCATCACAGTCAGTTCAGTCAAGGGGTCAGTAGTAGGATTCAGATCTTCTCTATTCTAGCTGAATTTTTGTCTAACTATGCTATCATTGAGAAGGAAGTGATAAAAATCTGCAACTGAGATTGTGAATTTGTTTGTTTTTCTCTTTTGTTCTGTCAGTTTTTGCTTCGTGCATTTTGAAGCTCTGTTGTTAGTTTCGGTACAGACGATCATAATTGTTATGACTAGCTTTTAGAACACATTTATAATTATTATGCTTCCTTAATTTCTGACCCTTTTGTCATCATGAAATACCACTTTCGTTTCTGGTAATAATCCTGTCTTGAAGTCTATTTTGTTTGGTATTAATATAATTACTACTTTTTTTAATGATTTCTGTTTGAATGGTGTCAGACTTCATCCAGAGAAACAGAACATACTGGAGATCTTTATGTAGATATATAGAGCATGTGCCTGTGGAAAGGTGGGGGGGAATGAAGGTTAGGGAATTGGCTTATGTGACTGTGGGTTGGCAAGTCTGAAATTTGTGAGGGTAGGAGGCCATCTGGCAACTCTCCAGCAGGAACTGAGTCTCTATTCCACAGGCAGAATTTCTTCTTTCTCAGTTTTGCCTTTTAGCTAATCAGATGAAACCCACCCATATGCTGGAAAATAATTTCCTTTAAGTCAACTGGGTGTTGATGTTAACCACATCTACAATATACCTTCACAGTAACACCTGGATTAGTGTTCAATTGAGCAAATGAGTATTATATCTAAGCCAAGCTGGCACATAAAACTACCCATCACAGCTGGGCACCACGGTGCATACCTGTAATCCCAGTGGCTAGGGAGGCTGAGGCAGGAGGATTGACATTTCAAAGCCAGGCACATCAACTTAGTGAGGCCCTAGGAAACTTAGCAATACCCTATCTCAAAATAAAAAATAAAAAGGGCTGGGGATGTGGTTCAGTGGTTAAGCCCCACCCTAGGTTCAATCCCAGTACCTAACTAACCATCATAAATACTTAACTTTTATCTATCCTTCTACTTGCAAATTGTTTGATTTTGCATTTAAGGTACACCTCTTACAATCAGTACACACTTGGTCCTACCTCTTAGTCTAGTCAGATAATCTACACCTTTTAATTAAAGTGTTTAATTTACTCATTACATTCAAATGTAATTTGATGTGATTATTGATAAATTTGCATTTGGGTTTGTTATTTTCTTTTTTTGGTACCAGGGATTAAACTCGACCACTGGACCACATCCCCAGCCCTTTTTTGTATTTTTATTAGAGACAGGGTCTCACTGAGTTGCTAAGTGCCTCACCATTGCTGAGGCTGGCTTTGAACTTGTGATCCTCCTGCCTCAGCCTCCTAAGCACTGGGATTACAGGTGTGCGCCACCGCATCCGGCTTAGGTTTGATATTTTCTATTTGTTTTCTGTTTCTTTCATTTCTTCTATTCATTTGCTCCTCCTTTTCTGATTTATTTGTAACTAATCAAATATTTTTAAATATTATATTTTAATTTCTGTATTAGCTTTTTGGCTATTTTTCTTTGCACTTTCAGAGGTTGTTCCGGGTATTATAATATGTATCTTTTGTATTGCCACATTGTAACTACATGTATAGTGAGATTCATTCTGTCATATTCGTACATATAACATAATTTGCTCAGTCCTATTCCCAGTATCCTCCTCTCCCCCTATAATATGCATCTTAAATTAACTGGAATGTTAATACTATAGTGATACACATAAAATATAGGAATCTTGAAAGATATAGTTTTATTTACGTTTACCCCTATACTTCTCATGGACTTTTAGTAATTTATATTAACTTACACAGATAATAAGCCCTTCACTACTACTGTTTAAAATTTTTATTTTAAACAGTCATATGTCTTTTAAAGAATGTAAGAGAGGGGCTGGGGTTGTGGCTCAGCGGTAGAGCGCTCGCCTAGCTCGTGCGTGACCCGGGTTCGATTCTCAGCACCATGTAAAAACAAATGCATTGTGTACAACTAAAAGCAAATAAATAAATATTTTTTAAAAAAAAAGAATGTAAGAGAGGATAAGCCTATATATATATACACACACACACACACACACACACACACATATATATATACACACATACATACACACTCACATATATATACATATACATACATATATATATATCTTTTATATTTACCCATCTATTCATCATGTCTGATGGCTCTTGGTTTTCCTGTAAATCTGAGTTACCATCTGTTGCCATTTCCCTTCAACCTGAAAAATTCCTTTTAACATTTCTCGTAGGGTAGTTGTGCTGCTAATGAATTTTCTTTATTTTATCTTGAAATTTATTTTGTCTTCGTTTTAAAATCAGTTTTGCTGAATTGAGTTGGCAGGATTTTGTTGTTTTGTTTGAGCATCTTAAAGATGTTGCTTGGAACTGGGCACAGTGGCGCATGCCTGTAATCCCAATAACTGGGGAGGCTGAGGCAGGAGGATCACAAATTCAAGGCCAGCCTCAGCAACTTACAGAGAGCCTGCCTCAAAATAAAATAATTAAAAGGTCTAAGGATATAGCTCAGTGGTAGAGCACCCATGAGTTCAATCCCTAGTACTGCAAAATATAAACAAAAAAATAAAATAAAATAAAGATGCTGCTCAGTTGTGCTGTGGCCTCTGTAATTTCCTATGGGAAGTCAGCCATCATCTGTATCATTGCTCCTCCAGGGATGCTTTCAGTATTTCCTCTTATCTGTGGATGTAAGCTGTTTGGTCCTCCGGTGCCTCGGTGGGGTTTTCTGTGTTTGTCTTGCTTGGGGTTCACTGAGATTTTCAGATCTCTTGAGTTGATGTCTTTCACCAAATTCATAAATTCTTTGGTCATTTTTTCTTTAAATATTTGCTGATTCATTCTCTCATCCTTTCCTTCTTTAACTCCATTTAGATTCATTTTGGAATGCTTGGTGTTTAATACAGACCTCCAAACAGCTCTTCAATTTTCTTCACTATTTTTATCTTTGTCCTTCAAATAGAATAATTTCTATTAGTCTACTTACAAGTCCACTAACTCTGTTTCCTAACATCTCCAATTTGCTGTTAAGCCCTTCCAGTGACTGTTTATTTCATTTGTTGGTAATTTCCTTTTGGTTCTTTCATTATAGTATTTTTTGCCATTTTTTCCATCTGTTCATTCATAATTAAAACATTTTCTTTTAAGTTCTCAAATACATTGTAACAACTGCTTTAAAATCTTTAATAATTGTAATAATTGAATCATCTCAGGGCTGTGATCAACTTATTTTTAAATTGAGTATGGATAGTGTTTTCCTATTTCTTTGCATGTGTAGTGAGTACTGATTAAATATTTATGAATGATGTTTTATAGAGACTCTGGATTCTGTTGTATTTCTGTGAATGGTCATTCTATTATTATTATTCTATATTCTACTATTATTCTAGCTCTCTGTTAACTTGGATGGACTCAAACTCCAAACTCTTTCTCCTATGGTGAACAACATCTGAAATCTTGGCTCAGTTCTTTTAGCTTCTAGTTGTCACTTTTTTGCAAGACTTTCAAGGGTATCCTTTGTGTTTGATAGTTTTAACTTAATAACTTATCAGTCAGCCAAGGATTTGAGCCAATTTATATAGATAGGTTTTATAGAGATTTGGGATTTCAACTGCTCTTCAATACCTTCCCTTTCAGCTCCCTTCCCCAATTTTCTGGTTGTCCCACCTGAACACTTCACACTAGTAAGCCTGGATTCACTCACCATGGTATGCTTTCAGAAAAAGGCCACATGCTCACAAACATCATTCCTTGAAAATTTTTTTTTTTTCTTTTTTTTTTTTTTTTTTTTTTTTTTTTTTTTTTTTGGTACTGGGATTGAACTCAGGGACACATCTCCAGCCCTTTTTTGGTGTTTCATTAGTGACAGGGTCTCACTGAGTTGCTAAGTGCCTCGCCATTGCTGAGGCTGGCTTTGAACTCGTGATCCTTCTGCCTCAGCCTCCCAAGTTCTGGGGTTACAGGTGTATGCTACCGCACCTGGCTTGCAAATCATCTTTTATTACTTTTTTCACCTGTTCTTTTTAGTTATACATGACAGTTGAATGCATTTTGACATATTATACATGCATGGAGTATAACTTCCCATTCTTGCAGTTGTACATGATATGGAATTACACTGGCCATGTGTTCACATATGAACACAGGAAAGTTACATCTGATTCATTCTACTGTCTTTCCCACTCCCATACCCGCTTTCAGGTCAATTTTTTTTCCAGACACTTTGTTGGTTTCTGTTTGCTTTTAGTTATTCTCCAAAGTCTTCAAATAATTGTTTTTTCTTTTTTAATATTGATCAAAGGGCTAGTGGTATAACTCAGTGGTAGGTAGAGTGCTTGCCTAACATGCACAAGGCCCTGGGTTCCAGCCCCAGCACTGAACAAAGTAATAATAATTAAATTAAATTTAAAAATTTTTAAATTTGTGTAGATTTTATAATTACTGTCTGCTGCTGGTGGCTGCTTGGGGTTGGAAAGTTAGTGGAACAAAGCTATTTTTCCACTACTGGAAAACAGAACTTTAGTATCCCTTTTTACACAGTAGGAAACTGAGGCCCAGAGAGAAGTGATATACCTGGCCCAAAGTCTTGCAGCTAATAATCAACTCCAATATACACGTCTTGCCACAGTTGGCTGGTGGGAGGGCCCATCTTTTTCTGTTCTGAAAGGCCTCTTCTCACTTATAACAGTTTTACTCTGTGTGGGGGGTGTGAACACTCCACTGCCTATTCATGAACTGAGTGAGCTTGCTTTTTTATTCCACTCTTCAGTACAACCGATGGGGTGTGATGGGGCTTTTGGCCACACCAATGCTGAATAGTGATGCTGGTAGTAAGGAGGTCACCAGCAGCAGCAGCCTGGCCATGGCAGGTGCTTGTTGTTTACCAGTTGTACAGGGAAGGCAGAGAACTGCAAACGGGATCTCGGAGCAGGAGTGCTGAGGGTAGCTCTCAATCTGACACATAACAAATGATAAGAGAACTGAGACAACTCGAACCGTTACTCTGAACTTCCATTTCCTATGTGTATAGATAAATGCTAATTCACAGTATTATGGTATGTTCTGAAGATCGAAGAGAAGCGTGTTTGTTTGTGTGAGTGTGCACTATAAATTTGTGAACTTCACAAATATGAGTCCTTCTCATTGTCATCAATGCCTGGTGAAGATGACAGGTGGTGAACCTGACCACATGGATAGAGTGGGTTTTGCCAGCAATGGGGGCAGAGGGAAGCTTCCAGGGGTAATGCTCTGGGAGTTAACCTGGGTAGTAACTACACAGAAAGGGTATAGAGGTGACCCAAGAAATGGCCCATAAGTATGAAGCTGAAAAGACTTAGAAACCTAAAAGTTCAGTCACAGGAACCAGGGTGTGTGCAGAGAAGCAGGATTGACTATACTCAGAACTAGAAATAAGAAATACAAGTGTTTGATGCACACCTTGTTTGGAGAAAGACTGTGGGAATCAAAAAACAATGGGTTAGTCAGGTGCAGAGGTACACACCTATAATCCCAGCAACCCCAGAGGCTGAGGCAGGAGTTTTACAAGTTCAAAGCCAGTCTCAGCAACTTAGTAAGACCCTATTTCAAAACAAAACAAAATAGAAAGGGGTGGGGATGTGGCCCAGTGGTAAAGCACTCTTGATATGAAAAAAAAAGAAAAAGTGGTGAGTGGCAGAGAGCCAGAAAAAAGAAGAAAGAGGATGTTTCTGTGCCATCCCGCAGTTCCTTGGGAGGCCAGAGGAAACCTGCCATGTACTTGGAGAACAGAGACATTCCAGAGAGGCATGTTCCAACTGTTGGGAGACAGGGGGAGTTCATCAGGCCTCACTAAGGACTTCCTGGTGACAGTTCTCAAGAGTGGATGAACAGTCCCGCTGACCTCCGCCCCAGAGCAGGAGCCAGCAAGGACAGACCCGCCAACTCTGCTTGAGTCCAGGCATGCCCAGGGCAGGCCCAGGATCCTGCATTGGAGTGACGCCAGGCCCAGCAGACCACCGCAGGAGCTCAGACTCAACCATGCACACCAACCTGCGTGGACCCAGCCTCAGGTAGCATACTTTGAGGGACAACAGCAGGTTCTGATAGCCCAACACTAAGGGGAGGCACAAACAACCAGCAAGGATATTATAAGACTATAGGGAAGAAACTGTAATATCTCAGATCAAAACTGCAAGAAAGTAAGGCAAATAGACAACATGAGAAAACAGGGAGGAAAGTACCCCAAACAAACCAGGAATCTACAATAACAGTACCCATGCTCAGCGAAGTTGATGAAATGTCAGAGAAGGAGTTCAGAAGGTTCATAATTAAAATGATCTGTGAATCAAAGAATGACCTAAATGAACAAATACAGGCAAAAAATGACCACTACAACAAAGATATAAGAGAGCAAATACAGGTAGCAAAAGATTACTTCAAAAAAGAGATAGAAACTCTTAAAAAGAAAAAAAAAGTCAGAAATCCTTGAAATGAAGGAAACAATTAACCAAATAAAAAACACAATTGAAGCCGGGCATGGTGGCGCATGCCTGTAATCCCAGCACTTGGGAGGCTGAGGCAGGAGGATTGTGAGTTCAAAGCCAGCCTCAGCAATGGCGAGGCACTTAGCAACTCAGTGAGACCCTGTCTCTAATAAAAATACAAAAAGGGCTGGGGATGTGGCCCAGTGGTCGAGTGCCTCTGAGTTCAATCCCTGGTACCAAAAAAAAAAAAAAAACAAAAAACCACAATTGAAGGCATCACCAACAGACTAGATCAACTGGAAGAAAGAACTTCAGACAATGAAGACAAAGTATATCATCTTGAAAATAAAGTTGACCACACAGTGAAGATAGTAAGAAACCATGAATAGAACATCCAAGAAGTATGGGACAGCATCAAAAGACCAAATCTAAGAGTAATTGGGATAGAGGAAGGCACAGAGTTTCAAACCAAAAGGATGCACAACCTCTTCAATGAGATAATATCAGAAAATTTCCCAAGCATGAAGAATGAATTGGAAAACCAAATACAAGAGGCATATAGGACACCAAATGTACAAAGTTACAACAGATCTACACCAAGACACATTATAATGAAAATGCCTAGCATACAGAACAAGGATAGAATTTTAAAGGTCGCAAAAGAGAGGAATCAGATCACATATAGGGGGAGACCAATTCGTATCACAGCAGATTTTTCAACTCAGACACTTAAAGCTAGGAGATCATGGAACAACATATTCCAAGCTCTGAAAGAAAAGGGATGCCAACCAAGAATCTTATACCCAGCCAAATTAAGCTTTAGATTTGAGGACAAAATAAAAACCTTCCATGATAAACAAAAGTTAAAAGAATTTACAAGTAGAAAGCCAACACTGCAGAACTCCTCGGCAAAATATTCCATGAAGAGGAAAAGAATAACAATGATGAAAATCAACAGAGAGAGGTATTACACTAAAGGAAAAAACAATCAGAAGAGAAACCATGTCAAGTTAATTACCAAAAATAAACAAAAATAGCTGGGAATACAAAACACATCTCAATAATAATCTGAATGTCAATGGCCTAAACTCACCAATCAAAAGACATAGACTAGCATATTAGATCAGAAAAACAGACCCAACAATATGCTGCCTCCAAGAGACTCATCTCATAGGAAAAGACATCCATAGGCTGAGGGTGAAAGGTTGGCAGAAATCCTACCACTCATATGGACAGAGGAAACAAGCAGGGGTTTCCATCCTCATATCAAATAAAGTAGACTTCAAGCTAAAGTCAATCAAAAGGGATAAAGAAGGACACTATATACTGCTCAAGGGAACCATACACCAACAAGACTTAACAATTATAAATATATATGCCCCAAACAATGGAGCATCCATGTTCATCAAACAAACTCTCCTCAAGCTTAAGAGTCAAATTGACCACAACACAATAATTCTGGGTGACTTTAACACACCCCATTCACCACTTGATAGATCTTCCAAACAAAAGCTGAACAAAGAAACTATAGAACTCAAAAATACAATAAACAAGCCAGGTGCGGTGGCACACACCTGTAATCCCAGCACTTTGGGAGGCTGAGGCAGGAGGATTGTGAGTTCAAAGCCAGCCTCAGCAATGGCGAGGCACTTAGCAACTTTGTGAGACCCTGTCTCTAAATAAAATACAAAAAAAGGGCTGGGGATGTGACCCAGTGGTCAAGTGCCCCTAAGTTCAATCCCCGGTACCAAAAATAAAAATAAAAAATAAAAAATAAACAACTTAGACTTAACTGACTTATATAGAATATTTTATCCTTCAACAAGCGAATACACTTTCTTCTCAGCAGCACATGGCTCCTTCTCTAAAATAGACCATATACTATGCCACAAAACAACTCTTAGCAAATATAAAAAAAAAAAAAAGTAGGGATACTACCCTGCATTCTGTCAGACCACAATGGAATGAAATTAGAAATCAACAATAAAATAAGAAATAAAAGCTACTCCAACACCTGGAAACTAAATAATATGCTACTGAATGAACAATGGGTTGCAGATGACATCAAAGAGGAGATTAAAAAATTCTTAGAAGTGAATGAGAACACAGACACAACATATCGAAATCTCTGGGACACTATGAAGGCAGTTCTAAGAGGAAAATTCATTGCATTGAGTTCATTCCTCAAAAGAAGAAAAAGTCAACAAATAAATGACTTAAAATTACATCTCAAAGCTCTAGAAAAAGAAGAACAATCCAACACCAAAAGTGGTAGAAGACAGGAAATAATTAAAATCAGAGCTGAAATTAATGAAATTGAAACAACAGAAACAATTGAAAAAATTGACAAAACAAAAAGTTGGTTCTTTGAAAAAATAAATAAAATTGACAGACCCTTAGCCAGGCTAACAAAGAGAAGGAGAGAGAAAACTCAAATTACTAACATATGTGATGAAAAAGGAAATATCACAACAAATACTATGTAAATACAGGAAATAATTCAAAATTATTTTAAAAACTTGTACTCCAACAAAATACAAAACACCGAAGGCATCAACAAATTCCTAGAGTCATATGATCTCCCCAAATTAAAGCAGGATGATATACACAGTTTGAATAGACCAATTTCAAGCAACGAAATAGAAGATGCCATCAGAAGCCTACCAACCAAGAAAAGCCCAGGACCAGATGGATAGACAGCCGAGTTCTACAAGACCTTTAAAGAAGAACTGATACCAATACTCTTCAATTTATTTCAGGAAATAGAAAAAGAGGGAGCACTTCCAAATTCATTCTATGAGGCCAATATCACCCTGATCCCAAAACCAGGCAAAGACACATCAAAAAAAGAAAACTTCAGACCCATATCTTTAATGAACATAGTTGCAAAAATTCTCAATAAAATTCTGGCAAAACGGATACAAAAACATATCAAAAATATAATACACCACGATCAAGTGGGGTTCATTCCAGGGATGCAAGGATGGTTCAACATACAGAAATCAATAAATGTAATTCATCACATCAATAGACTCAAAGATAAGAACCATATGATTATCTCAATAGGTGCAGAAAAAGCACTTGGCAAAATACAGCACCCCTTCATGTTCAAAAAACTATAAAAACTAGGGATAACAGGAATATATCTCAACATCGTAAAAGCTATATATGTTAATCCCCAGGTCAACATTATTCTAAATGGAGAAAAATTGAAAGCATTCCCTCTAAAAACTGGAAAAAGACAGGGATGCCCTCTTTCACCACTTCTATTTAACACAGTAATTGAAATGCTGGCCAGAGCAATAAGACAGATGAAAGAAATTAAAGGGATACAGATAGGTAAAGTGGAACTCAAATTATCATTATTTGCTGACAATATCATTTTACACCTAGAAGATCCAAAAAATTCCACCAGACAACTTCTAGAACTCATAAATGAATTCAGCAAAGTAGCAGGATACAAAATCAACACCCATATGCCGGGCGTGGTGGCGCACGCCTGTAATCCCAGCACTTGGGAGGCTGAGGCAGGAGGATTGAGAGTTCAAAGCCAGCCTCAGCAATGGCGAGGCACTTAGCAACTCAGTGAGACCCTGTCTCTAATAAAATACAAAAAAGGGCTGCGGATGTGGCTCAGTGGTCAAGTGCCCCTGAGTTCAATCCCCAGTACCAAAAAAAAAAAAAAAAAAAAAAAAAAAAAAAAAAAAAACACCCATAAATCTAAGGCATTTCTATATATCAGTGACAAATCCTCTGAAAGAGAAATGAGGAAAACTACCCCCGTTTACAATAGCATCAAAAAAATAAAATAAAATACTTGGGAATCAACTTAACCAAAGACATGAAAGTCCTCTATAATGAAAACTACAGGACATTAAAGAAAGAAATTATGGAAGATCTTAGAAGATGGAAAGATCTACCCTGTTCTTGGATAGGCAGAACTAATATTGTCAAAATGACCATACTACCAAAGCACTATACAGATTTAATGCAATCCCAATCAAAATCCCAATGACATTCCTCATAGAAACAGAAAAAGCAGTCATGAAATTCATCTGGAAAAATAAGAGACCCAGAATAGCTAAAGCAATCCTTAGCAAGAGGAGTGAAGCAGGTGGCATCACTATACCAGACCTTAAATTATACTACAGAGCAATAGTAACAAAAACAGCATGATAGTATTGGCACCAAAATAGGCTGGTAGACCAGTGGTGCAGAATAGAGGACACAGAGACTAACACATATAATTTCAGTTATCTTATATTAGACAAAGGCGCCAAAAATGTACATTGGAGAAAAGATAGCCTCTTCAACAAATGGTGCTGAGAAAACTGGAAATCCATATGCAACAAAATGAAATTAAACCTCTATCTCTCACCATGCACAAAATTCAACTCAAAGTGGATCAAGGATCTAGGAATTAGACCAGAGACACTACACCTAATAGAAGAAAAAGTAAGCTCTAATCTCCAACATGTTGGATTAGGCCTCAAGTTCCTTAATAAGACTCCTGTAGCACAAGAATTAATATCAAGAATCAATAAATTGGATAGATTCAAATTACAAAACTTCTTCTCAGCAAAAGAAACAATCAGTGAGGTGAACAGAGAGCCTACTAATTGGGAACAAATCTTTACTACACGCACGTCAGATAGAGCACTAATCTCTAGAATATATAAAGAACTTAAAAATCTTAACACCAAAAAACAAATTACCCAATCAATAAATGGGCCAAGGAATTGAACAGACACTTCTCAGAAGAAGATATACAATCAATCAACAAACACTTGAAAAAATGTTCACCATCTCTGGAAATTAGAGAAATGCAAATCAAAACCACTCTAAGATTTCATCTCACACCAATCAGAATGGCAGCTATTAAGAACACAAACAACAATAAATGTTGGCAAGGATGTGGAGAAAAAGGCACGATCATACATTGTTGGTGGGACTGCAAAATGGTGCAGCCAATATGGAAAGCAGTATGGAGATTCCTTGGAAAACTTGGAATGGAACCACCTTATGACCCAGCTATCTCACTTCTCGGTCTATACCCAAAGGACTTAAAAGCAGCATACTACAGGGACACAGCCACATCAATGTTTATAGCAGCACAATTCACAATAGCTAAACTGTGGAACCAACCTAGATGCCCTTCAGTAGATGGATGGATAAGGAAAATGTGGTATATATACACAATAGAGTATTACTCAGCATTAAGAGAGAATAAAATCATGACATTCGCAGGTAAATGGATGAAATTGGAGAATATAATGCTAAGTGAAGCTAGCCAATCCCAAAAAGCCAAATGCCAAATGTTTTTTCTGATATCAGGAGGTCAATTCACAGTGGGGTTGGGATGGGGAGCATAGGAGGATTAGAGAAACACTAGAATGGCCAATGGGGAGGGAGGGGAGGGAGGGGATGGGAGGGGGCCAAAGGGTGAAGGGGAAAAAAATGGTAGAATGAAATGGATATCATTACCCTAAGTGCATGTATGAAGTCATGAATGGTGTGAATATACTTTGCATACAACCAGAGATATGTAAAAATGTGCTCTACGAGTATAATGTGAAATGTAATACATTCTGCTGTCATTTCTAACAACTTAAAATAAAAAATAAATTTGAAAAGAAAAAAAAAAAGAGTGGATGAACCATAATTTGATCTGATTACAAGCCCAATGAGAAGACATAATCTGACTCCCAGAGAAGAACCATATTTGGCAGACCCAAATACTGCCCACTCACTATTCATTATGTTGTACCTAACATGCTTGGCACAGGCACTGTTCTGACCCATGTGTGTGTGTGCCAAATATCACAATTGTAAGGATGTCTCACAACAACTCTGTGAGGGCTTCATACACGACATTGCCATTACGCTTTCTCTTTCAGGCTTCCAGAGGTCTGTTCATCATGAATCAGTTCCTTGGAGGTGGACTGCCTCGGGTTATGCTGACAGAATCAAGTGCAGAGTCTGAAAACAGGAAACAGACCCCAAATTGTGGTGATCCCATCCCTCCACACATATAATAGGTGTTACAGCCTATTGAGGGCTTGACATGGGGTCCTACAAGCACCTGGCTGTGAGCATGGTGACAGTGATTATGGTCATAGCTTAGTGGTGGTGTGGCAAATTGGGACCTAGCTTTAGGACAGGCACATCGTGAGGTGGGGAAAGAGGGTCTGCCATCCAACAAGTGATGACTTGAGGTGGCTGCAAGGTGGCTGCACAAGACCTGAATCCCACAAACCTATAATTCACTGGGTCTGCATGTGTGTGACCCTGTTGCCACCGCCACCCTGGATGTTCTCCCTACAGGGACTCTGGCTCACTCGGATCCGTTGTCCATATAGCAGCCAGAGGAATCTTTCTGAAACATCAATTTGATCTTCACACAAATCACACACACACACACACACACACACACACACACACACACACATTATTCAACCTAAATCCTGTTATGGGCTCCCGGTGCTCTCAAGATAGAGACCAAGTCTTTCGGAGGGTCCAAAGCCCAACAGTCTGGCCACACCTTGCATGCTCAGAATTTAGCAGTAAGAGCTTAGTGGATGAATGTCCTGGGCCCGGTCCTGAGCTCCCAGTCGCGTCCTAATGCCTCCTTAGCTGGTGAAGCAGATCAAAGGAGCCAACTCAGGTTCAAGTGCTTCCTACAGTTACAAAGCACTGCACAAGTGGTGGGCGTCGTTCACACCCAAGTGGAAGGCCAGAAGGATGCCAGGCAAGGGCCCCGGCAACGGGGCGAGGTCCGGGCGCGGCGGGACGCGGAAGGTCGCGCGCCCCCGTGCGGCGAGGGGTGACGCGGCGGTGGCGGCCGGACTGTGGGAGCGGTGGGAAGCCAGCGGCGCCCAGGCTCTCAGCGCTGCCAGGCCTGTCCCAGCTCGCTGGGCTTTGATGGCAGCTCCCGCCCCCCACAAAGCCTGTCTCCTGGCCAGCGCGGGAATGGGCTTTATGACCGCCCTCAGGTTCCCTGCAGCCGGCAGAAGGCGGCTCTGAAATCCTCCGTCCAGAGGATCCCTCTAGTGTGCTGCTGCTAAGCTTTGTTCTGGGCTCTGCTGTGAGCCTATTCTAGTGTCACGGTTCCTGTCCCTGAGTCTGTGTCTCTGCCCCTAGGACCCCTCCTCTCTTTGTGAGTAGGCACTACCGTGTTGGAATAATTCATTTCCCGTCCCTAGCACCAATGCAGTCTGGTACAGAGCAGGAAGTCAGCAAAGGCTCCCTTAATGGACGTATGAGCTCATTTAACGCTCCCAAGTACCCTCTGTGGGGGCCATTTATTATCTTTATTGCCTTAATGAGGAACCTGGGGCCCAGGGAGGTCACCTGCCCAGAATCATGCAAGCAGGCATGAGCAGCAGGTGCAGGGATGCTGAATGGATAAAGTGAACTTCTGAAGGGAGATTCCCTGCGCTTGGTGAGTTTTAAATAGCCAGCTCCAGGGCAGAAAGCCCACCCTGAGACAGACTGAGCCCGCCCACAGAGCAGCAGAGCAGTCAGAGCTGGAGTGGGCTGCTTGTGCCTGGCACCCAGGAGCACAGTGGCAGCTGCTGAAATGGAGTCTGCTGTACTGAGCACCTGGCACCTGGCAGGATTCGGACACCAAGTGAGTCCCTGTGGGGGCTGCTCTGAGGACAAGCTTCCTATCTCTTTTTCAACATAAAAATGATGATATCAGGGCTGGGATTGTGGCTCAGCGGTAGAGCTCTCTCCTAGCACGTGGGCGACCCGGGTTCGATCCTCAGCACCACGTACAAATAAAATGCATTGAATAAAAAATGCATTGTGTACAACTAAAGCAAATAAATAAAAATATTAAAAAAATTTTTTTAAATGATGATATCATATGGCACATTGAAGCTGCTGTCAGCTGGAGGCTGGACCACTGAGAGGACCAGGTGTGGGAAAATTATCTTGACCACACACCTGTAACCGTGTCTTGGCACACTGATGTATCCTGCCTCAAGTCAGACTCTGTTCTTGGAGACAGGACTATGCAACCTCCAACCCCCTCTCCAAGAGTGCTCATCTTCACAAGGGATCTGACAACACTTGTTCCCTCCTCACAAATTTCCCCCATCTTCTTAAGTCCCCAACTGCCCAGTAGGTCCTGAAGCTTTCTGCCCCCAACTCTCCCTCCACTGACTGCACAGTGCCACTTTCTGTGGAGTCAAACTTCACTATTCCTTTTGCAGACTGTTGTGCACCATGATGGTAGGTTTGGCTGTGGAGTTGGGTGGCCTGGGTTCACTCGCAGCTCCACTGTCTTCTTGCTGTGTGACCTTGGGCCAGTTCCTCTGTTTCTCTGTGTCTCCATTTCTCATTGGTAAAATGGAAGCAGTGCTGTATCTGTGTCATGGGGATGTTGGGAAGGCCAGTGGGCCCATCACAGCTAGCTAGCACAGGAAGAGGCACAGGGGGTGTTAGCTAACCTCCCCCATGTCACACACGGCTCAGTAACTTCACCATCACCCAACCTGTAATGCGCATCCTGTCCCAACACTCAGCTCTCAGCCTGAATCAGCACCGTGGCAAGCCCATGGCAGGCCTTACTGGCTACCCAGCATTGCACTGAGTACAGCTGGGATTCGATCTGGGCATTTGAGGGCCAGGGAGCTAACAATGCATTTATCACCTGCTGTGTCCACAGTGTATTAGGACAGCAGTTCAAGCCACTCACTGGCCAATGGGGACCAGCTCTGAGGTGGTCATTTGAGTCCCCGAGTCAGTCTCCTTCCTTTACCTTCTATCACTGAACTTGGCCCAGCAGAGGGACTTCTGTGCCACTCAGTAAGCCTTTTCTAGAAGCCAGCTACAGTCCCTCTTGCTAGTTCACTCAGGGCACTCTGGCCTGAGGGGCGATGAAGGACGGGTGTTCACCCTCCTTGCCCTCTCCCAGAGTAGCTGGTCATGGAACTGAGGAGGAAGGTGTTCGTGAACCTCAGGGTGAGCACATAAGAAGAGAACTAAGGAACTCAGGGCACTTCAGTCTTCATCCGGGATCAGGAGTTTGCACCCAGACAGACGCCCGCAGCTCAGACAGACCAACTCCAGGTGTGACCCCTGAGGGTGGGCAGCCCAGGATCCTGTGCCTACCTCCTGAGTTTCCTCATCCATCACAGAGGTGCACAAACACATCCACGTACAGACAAGCCCTGCCAGCACCAGCCTGTGAAAGTTCTCAGGACCAGAGGAAAGCCAGGCCAGCAGTTGCCTTAGCCAGAGCTCTGAGACCCTGGCCTGGCGGCCTGGCCTCCCAGGGCTCTAGCATATTCCCAGTGTGGCCCCACACTGCCTCTGGACAGGCTCCCAGCACAGGAGGCCACCCCATCCCCCAGAGGCCTGAATCAAACTAGGACCCAACCAGTGACTGCTTACTCTGTTCACTTTATTTTTCACCCCTGCTGTTCCTCTGAGAGGTGAAGGGAGAAAACAGAGGTTTGCTGGCAGGGGCAGCTCTCCTGGACACAATTGGGGCAGCAGAGCAGGGTCACAGATGCACAGGCCTGCACTTGCCCTCTTTTCCCTCACAATTCCCTAGGACTGTCCTCAGAGAATGAAGAATAGCAGGGAAGGAAATCTGTCCAGTGCATAGCCCCGTGACAGGCGTCCTGCAGCAGCACAGGTGGGTTGGCTGGTTTGGGCAGTGCCTGAACTTCAGTCCCACAGCCCCATATCCTTTGGCCGGTTCAGTGGTTCAGTCTTGCCCAGGCCACGAGGACCACTGGAACCTATGATCTCCTCTTTGAAATGGAAGGGATACAGCTCCCCTCCAGACCAGGGGCCTAGTCCTGCAGGAATGTAGGAGAAGCAGCCAAGAAAGAACGGGAGAACCCAGAGCTGCACCCACCCGCCAGAGGTCCTGCTCTCTCATTGGCTGGAGTGGCATGCCAGAGTCCAGGTGTGACCGATCAACTACCTCTCACCCCACTGCTGGGAGGTCTACCTCCCCTGTAAGAGTTCACGTGGGCTTGGGGTCCAGGCTCTCCTGCAGGGTAGGTCCCTGGCTAGCTAGGAGACATTGGGCAAGACATCTCTACCAACGGCCAACCTTTACTTGGCTCTTATTCCATGCCAGACCTTGGGATAAGCACTTGCCGCCACCTCTGTGGCACCCCTGTGGCTTCCAGAGGTCACGTAAGTTGCTGGTGAGTGGGGCTGGAAGGTGGGCAGTGGCCAAGACTGGGCCCCTGTTCCACACTGAAGGTGGCATTGGCATGTCGACTTCCCAGAGCTTCCGTGAGAAGCCAAGGAGATCCAGCTGGAAAGCCCCGGCCAGCACGGGGCTACCTGGAATTAGGCTCCTTCCTGGTTCTTCTGCTCCATCACCTTCCACAGGGGACCAAACTGTGGTTCCTCGTTCCCACCACAGGGTGTCTCCACGCCACTGCTCAACGGGCCGCCCAGGGCCCGCCACTGCTTAGCCCTTCATGGCTCTGGCTAATCCTGGCTGCTACTCTAGTGGCTCTCCTCCTGGGAGCCTGAGGGCTGCCACGACCCATACCCCTGCTCCACTGGGTGCGGCTGAGTGGCCTAGGACAGCAGTTGCTTTCACATAGGACCCCATTCTGCAGATCCCTGGGTAGCCTCCTCTCTGACCTCCAAGTTCCAAGTTCCCCACCACCTTGGTGTCTTGTTGGGAGTCTGAGGCAGCAGCAGCACCTCAGTCCCCAGACAGTCATGGTGAATGAGTTTTTATGCAATTCTGGCCCTCCAGGATGGCCATGATACAGGCTATGCCACCTGCTCAGGGTGGCACAATAACTGCTGACCTCTGTGTTGCTTCCTATTCTATACATCCTGCATTTTCCTGAACTTTCCCCTGTGATGATAATCTAAAGAGCCATAATTTTCTCTTTTCTGAAGATTCAATGAGACTATGTAGGGGAAAAACATTTTGTAAACGCTTTATTCCAATATAAATGTTGGTTGCCACAGACAGGGAAACTGAGGTCCCACAAGGCTAAATGACTTTCCCAAAAGCAACTCACTGTGCAAATTGGTGTAACCACTCTTTAAAGCAGTATGGAGATTCCTCAGAAAACTTGGACCATTTGACCTAGTTATCCCTCTGCCCAGTATATACTCAAAGGACGTCAAATCAGCATACTACAGTGACACAGCCACATAAATGTTTATAGCAGATCAATTCACAATAGCTGAGCTATGTAACCAACCTAGGTACCCTTCAACAGATGAATAGATAAAGAAAATGTGGTATCTATACACAATGGAATATTATTCAGCCATAAAGAAGAACAAAATTTTGGCATTGGCCAGTAAATGGATGGAAGTAGAGAATAACATGCTAAGTGAAATAAGCCAGTCCCAAAGAACCAAAGGCTGAATGTTTTTTGTTTTGTTTTGTTGTTGTTGTTGTTTTTATGTATACTAACACACAATGGGGGCAGGGGCTAGGGAAGAACAGAAGTACTTTGGATTAGGCAGAGGGTAGTAAAGGGAGGGGAGGGGAGAAGAAGAGGGGTAGAAATGATAATAGAATAAATCAGATATTATTACCCTATGTGCATATATGATTATATGACTGGTAGAATTCTACATTATGTACAACCAGAAGAATGAGAAGTTATGCTCCACTTATGTATGATGTGTCAAAATGCATCCTACTGTCATGTATAACTAATTAGAACAAATTAAAAAGAAAAAACAAAAAAGAAAATCATTGGTGGCCCCAGGAGAGGAGCTCAGGCCTCCTGATCCCAACCTAGTGATTCTCCCAAGAAATTGCCCTTAACTCTGAGATGGCCTCCTCTGTGTGCCCCTGGTCCAGGGTGTTAGAGGGGAGCAGATCAGAGATCTCAGGGAGGAAGAGGAAGCCAGGGGTGCAGGGTCGAGGGAGCCTGGAGCCAGCATGGCCGACAGCGGACAGAGCAGTCACACAGGAGGCCAGGGAGGTGTCTGGCTTTGGTTAGGTCCCCAAGGCCATCTGGAGAATCAGACTCTGGAGATTGGTTGACTTCATAGGGGACAGATGGCCTCAATTATAGGGACTTTCATGGGCAGAGGGGTGCTTCCCACAGTGCCTCTGAAAGGGGTTGCATGGGGGACCTCCTTCCTAGCAGCCAGGAGGCAGGAGGATGGCGAGTTCAAAGCCAGCCTCAGCAACTTAGCAAGGCACTAAGCAACTCAGTGAGACCCTGTCTCTAAATAAAAGACAAAAAAAAGGCTGGGGATGGTGCTCAGTGTCTCTGGGTTCAATCCCCAGTACTAGGGGAAAAAAAAAAAAAAAAAAAAAAGAAAACCCTCTCTTCATGCCCTCCAAAGCCCACCAGAAATGATTTTCAATCATCCCCGGGGAAAATTACCCACCCACATCATTGCATCACATTCCTACACAGGGAGGGGACAGGGATGTAGGTTGATAAGCCACTCACCCACCACTTTGGAGACAATCTTGGCTCGCCATAAAACAACCTAAGCAGTGCTTATTAAACCGAAGGTACTTACCTCTGTGGCAGTAATCCCTCTTCTAGAAATTGCCCTGATGTGTGTGTACAAGGCTGACCATGGCAGCTTTATCTCTAATAACAAAAGACTGAAAACAACTTAAAAGCCCTTCATTAGAGGATGAGAAAGATAAACTATGGTCCCCATACTGTACAGTACTAGGCAAAAAGTGGAATAGATTTATATGTGTATATAAGTAATTATGCATATATAAGTGAAGTAGATTTATATGAAAATCTCTGAGATATATTGCTAAGAGCAAGTCACATATAGAAAAGTGTATATAGTATGTTCCCCTAATGGAAAAAAAAAAAAGACAAGAGGCACATACAACACATAGATTTTTTGTTTTATTTTTTGCAGTGCTGGGGATTGAACAAAGGGCCTCACATGTGGTAGCAAGCTCTCAATCACTGAACTACACCCTGGCCAGAATATTTTTAAATGATAAGCAAATAGCCAGGCGCAGTGGCACACGCCTGTAATCCCAGCACTTAGGAGGCTGCGACAGGAGGATTGTGAGTTCAAAGTCAACATCAGCAATGGCGAGGCACTTAGCAACTCAGTGAGACCCTGTCTCTAATAAAATACAAAAAAGTGCTGGGGATGTGGCCCAGTGGTCAAGTGCCCCTGAGTTCAATACCCCGTACCCCCCCCCAAAAAAAATGATACGCAAATGCTGATAATACTAAGTTGCCTGCAGTTTGGGAGATAGGTGGCCTGCGGTAAAGGGGACCTTAGTTTTTATTATACTCCTACTTTAGCATATATGCGTGCGCTACTTTTTCAGTCAAATGTTGGAGGAAGAGGTGGAGGAGGAAGAGGAGGAAGGAAGTGGAGATGGGCAACTGTCTGCCTGGGCCTAACCATACTTCTCAATTCCCTCCACCTTCCAACTTCCAGATCTCATCCCCGCTCCCTTCCCCCAACTCTGACCCGCTGCTTCTCTATGCCTCAGTTTCCACCTAGCTACAGCCCCTGGGGGCAGCTCCCCTTCATTCTGTAGGGACCAAGGGCTGCCTTTCATGCCAAGCCACAAGAAGCTTCAAGGGTCCCCACACAAGGACCTCAAATGCTTGGAGGAGGGGAGTTGCCCCAGGTGGAGTCCGGTGAGCAAGCCAAGGGGCTTGGTTTCCTATTAAGTTCATGGAAGGAGTGGCTTTTAAACACCAAGCTTCAAAGAGCTTAGGATTTTCAAAAATCGCTTTTGGGGAATATGCAGCTTTTATTGGAGGTGTCAGACATTAATGAGGTTCTGGATCTTTCCCAGCCTGCCGAACACTCTCTCTCTCTCTTCTCCGTCCCCACTCATTCCAGCAACCAGGTAGCCCCTCTTCCATCAATCCAGAGAGGCTGGAGGTTCAAGGGGGTATTCCTGTCCCAATCCACAACCCACCTCCTCCCCTTCTCCCTTCTACCTTCAGAAGCTGAAAGGACCAAAGGGAGGGCAGTGGGAACCCAAGGAAGGGCTCGGGAGCAGGTTCAGACAGAGGCAAAGAGGCCAACCTTGCTCCTGCTCCTCCGGAAAAGGTTTCATGGCAAAGAATTAGGAGATCTGGCCTGCCCTCTGCCAGCCCAGAAAACCCTCAGCACACATGTGCGGTCTCTGGAAATGATCAGACTTTTACATATTTGAGATCCTTAAACAGGAGGACCTGTAGAAGTTCCATTTTATCCCAATATATCATTACAAATGAGCTTTCTTGAAGACATTTTTAATGCTGGTTCATTTCCCAGTCTTAGAATGTACCTAGTGAGCTTGAAATGTAAGTAGCGCATCCAAAATAGAAGGGCATCACCCATTTCACCTGGAATAGACGACACACTCAAGAATATGTGTGGTAGCCAGGTGCGGTGGCGCACGCCTGTAATCCCAGCACTTTGGGAGGCTGAGGCAGGAGGATCGCGAGTTCAAAGCCAGCCTCAGCAATGGCGAGGCACTTAGCAACTCAGTGAGACCCTGTCTCTAACAAAATACAAAAAAAGGGCTGGGGATGTGGCCCAGTGGTCGAGTGCCCCTGAGTTCAATCCCCGGTACCACAAAAAAAAAAAAAAGAATATGTGTGGAATGAATGCATGCATTCATGTTTGCCTGCAGGAATGAATGAATGACCCTTTTTACTTTCATCTTTGTTTTTAAGATGAAGGCATTAAATATTAGATACTAGATGAGATTAGACCTCTACATATTAGAAATCATTCCTTATTCCTATTGGCTAGGCCTTGGAATACCTGGGGAAAGTATATTATGAGCTGTTAGTTTTTGGTTTTCTGTGGTGTTGGGATGGAACCCAGGGCCTTACACATGCTTGGCAAGTGCCCTACCACTCAGCCACATCCCCAGCCCTATACTCAGTGTTCTTAAAGAAAAGGAACCTGGCCTTGTTCATCCTTCAATAAACTATGGATGGCTGGATGCACAGGTGAATGGGTGGGTGAGGAGAGGAAAACATAGTATGGTGATTCCTGGGGATATAGGAGAACAAGAAGACAACCATATATTAAAATTCAGAACCTTACAGAACATGTTTTGGAAAAAAAAAATCAGTCAGTCCTGCCTGAGGCAGGAAGATAGACAAAATGACCTCTTATGTTTCCAGTCCAAATATCTGTAGCCAGAATGGGCATTCAGGAATATGTGAATCCAGACCCTGAGCATACCTTAGTTGTTAGGTCTCCCACAAGTCATTCCTTGCTGACCTGAACAGCCTTCAGGGAATTCAGTCTCTCACACGTGCCTGGGTGGTCATCTCTACCACTACTGGCTCCTGGATCCTTCTTCTGCTCCCAGTAACCATGGGGACTTTCAGGTCACCCACCAGGATTCAGTGCTCCTTCATCCCATCTCAGCAAAATCCCCTGCAAGAAAATAGAGGATGAAAGCCGGGCGTGGTGGCGCACGCCTGTAATCCCAGCACTTGGGAGGCTGAGGCAGGAGGATCGCGAGTTCAAAGCCAGCCTCAGCCATGGCGAGGCACTTAGCAACTCAGTGAGACCCTGTCTCTAATAAAATACAAAAAAAAAAAAAGGCTGGGGATGTGGCCCAGTGGTTGAGTGCCCCTGAGTTCAATCCCTGGTACAAAAAAAAAAAAAAAAAAAGAAAATAGAGGATGAGTTCTAGCATTTTCTGGATACCTTCCTGGAGAGTGTGTCCCAGACCAACTATGGAGAGCTAAAATGGAGATATGCAAGGCCTACTGGCTCATTTCACTGGAGGGTCAGGTAGATCTCAACAGCAACATACAACACAACATCTAAAGAAAGTGCATTTCTTTTTTTGTTTTGTTTTGTTTTGTTTTGTTTTTTCCTTTTTCCAGTACTGGGGATTAAACCCAGCGGCACTGTTCTACAGAGCTACATCCCCAGTCCCTTTTATTTTTTATTTTGAGATAAGGTCTTGCTGAAGCAATCCTCCTGCCTCAGCCTCCTGAATAGCTGGGCTTACAGGCGTGTGCCACCCTGCCCAGCAAAAAGGCTGATTTCTTCACTTAGAAATTCCAACAAAGAAGACCTTGAGACAGAGTTCTGTCCATTCCCCTGCAGACCTCTTGGTCTTGCTCTTTGATTTCCTGTCCTTTAGGAAAACAAAGTCTCTTTTTTCCAGTCACCTGGACCAACATCACTCCCATATTTCCCATGGAGAGCATCTTTTTATAAGCCAGAGTTTGGCCAGTGGTTCATGCACACCCTCCCCTTGGCAGCAGCTGCTGGCTCAGGAGAGCAGCAGTGGCCCTCTGGAGCCCTCAGGCTCCCACAGGGAGCCGCAGCCAGCATCCTGTCAGGCCGGGAGCAGGTGTGTCTCCATCCACCATGAGCACCAGTGGTTCTTTCCTCAGCACCGGGTTCTCACAAGGGGACGGCCACTGCTCCCAGCTTGTCTTTGACTCTGCCCCTTATAAAACAGCAACCCAGCATTAGTTCACCTCTGGAGTATCACCCCTTCCCAAGCTTAGCTCACAGGGCAGGGTCACCATGTTCACCACTGGGGGTTCTCAGCATCTGGAATGACTAATTTGATTTTTAATAATTCCTAATGTGCCCTGATGAGAGGTCGGGATGCTGCCAGGTTGTCCATTCTGCCATTATGAGAGGTCTCACTGAGAATGTCCGTCCAATTAGGCCCTCTCTGGGAGGGGGACGGAGGGTTACACTGTCCTCAAGACGTCCCATCAGAGCAGAGCTGGATGCCATGGTGTGCACGCCTGTAATCCCAGCTACTGGGGAGGCCAGGCAGGAGGATCACAAGTTCAAGGCTAGCCTGGACAATTTAGCAAGACCCTGGCTCAAATTTTTAAAAAAAAATTAATAATAATTTAAAAGACTGGAAAAAATAAAATACCTGGAAATCAACTTAACGAAAGAGGTGAAGGACCTCTATAACGAAAACTATAGAACACTAAAGAAAGAAATCATATAAGACCTCAGAAGATGAAAAGATTTACCTTGGGCTGGGGTTGTGGCTCAGCGGCAGAGCGCTCGCCTCGCACATGCGCAGCCCAGGTTCGATCCTCAGCACCACATAAACATAAATGCATTGCATTGTGTACAACCAAAGTAAATAAATAAATATAATAAAATAAAATAAATTAAAAAAAAAAAGATTTACCTTGTTCTTGGATAGGTAGAATTAATATTGTCAAAATGTCCATACCACCAAAAGCATTATACAGATTTAATGCAATTCCAATCAAAATCCCAATGACATTTCTCAAAGAAATAGAAAAAGCAGTCATGAAATTCATCTGGAAAAATAAGAGACCCAGAATAGCTAAAGCAATCCTGAGCAAGAAAAGTGAAGCAGGTGGCATCACCATACCAGACTTTAAATTACTATAGAGCAATAGTAACAAAAACAGCATGGTATTGGCACCAAAACAGTCTAGTAGACCAATGGTACAGAATTGAGGACACAAAGACTAATACATATAATTTCAGCTATCTTATATTAGACAAAGGTGCCAAAAATGTTCAGTGGAGAAAGGATAGTCTCTTCAACAAATGGTGCTAGGAAAACTGGAAATCCATATGCAACAAAATGAAATTAAACCCTTATCTCTCACCATGCACAAAATTCAATTCAAAGTGGATCAAGGACCTAGGAATTAGACCAGAGACAATACGCCTAATAGAAGAAAAACTAAGCTACAATTTCCAACATGTCGGATTAGGCCCCAAGTTCCTTAATAAGAATCCTGTAGCGCAAGAATTAATATCAAGAATTAATGAATGGGATAGATTTAAGCTAAAAAGCTTCTTCTCAGCAAAAGAAACAATCAGTGAGGTGACTAGAGAGCCAACTAATTGGGAACAAATATTTAATACATGCACATCAGATAGGGCACTAATTTCTAGAATATATAAAGAACTCAAAAAACTTGACACCAAAAAAACAAATAACCCAATCAATAAATGGGCTAAGGAATTGAAGACACTTCTCAGAAGAAGATACACGATTAATCAACAAATACATGAAAAAATGCTCAACATCGCTGGCAATTAGAGAAATGCAAATCAAAACTACTCTAAGATTTC
This sequence comes from Tamias sibiricus, assembly GCA_025594165.1. Classification (NCBI taxonomy): domain Eukaryota; kingdom Metazoa; phylum Chordata; class Mammalia; order Rodentia; family Sciuridae; genus Tamias; species Tamias sibiricus. The sequence goes on from CM046657.1 coordinate 113,821,602, forward strand.
ATTTCACTCCAGTCAGAATGGCAGCTATCAAAAACACAAACAACAATAAATGTTGGAGAGGATGTGGGGAAAAAGGCACACTCATACATTGCTGGTGGGACTGCAAAATGGCACAACCGTTATGGAAAGCAGTGTGGAGATTTCTTGGAAAACTGGGAATGGAACCACCCTATGACCCAGCCATCCCACTCCTGGGTCTATTCCCAAAGGACTTAAAAACAGCATATTACAGTGACACAGCCACTTCAATGTTTATAGCAGCACATTCACAATAGCTAGGTTGTGGAACCAACATAGATGTCCCTCAGTAGATGAGTGGATAAAGAAAATGTATGTAAAAAGATGCTATATATGGGCACTATGAATTGTAATTATTATAAATTTAAAAAATAAATTTAAAAAAAGTACAACAAAAAATTTTTTAAAAATTTTAAAAAAAGAAAATGTGGTATATATACACAATGGAATTTTACTCAGCAATAAAAGAGAATGAAATAATGGCATTTGCTGGTAAATGGATGAAGTTGGAGAATATAATGCTAAGTGAAATCAGTCAATCTCAAAAATCCAAATACTGAATGTTTCCTCTGATATAAGGAGGCTGGTTCACAGTATTGTTGGGTTGGGGTACATAGGAGGATTAGAGGAACACTAGAATGGTCAAAGGGAAGGGAGGGGAAGGAAGGGAGCAAGGGGGGATGGAGGGAAAAAAAGAAAAAGTGGTTGAATAAGATGGATATCATTATTCTAAATGCATGAATGAAGACTTGAATGCTACGAATATACTTTGTATACAAACTGTTTTGTGTAAAAAGATGCTCTATATGTGCAGTATGAAATGTAATACATACTACAACTATAAATAAAAAATATTTAAAAAGAAAAAAAAAGACTGGGAATACATTCAGTTGTAGAGTTTTGGCTAATGGGTGTAAGACTCTGGGCTCAGTCCTCAGTATTAGAAAAGAAAAAAGAATAAGGAAGAAGAGACAGGGAGGGAAGGGAAAAGAAAAAGAAAATGAAAGCAAGCTGAGGGAAATGTGTCCCAACACTCCAACCTCTCCAGTTGATATTTATGAATGACTGATACTTTCTCTTTTACCCAGGCTGGTCTTCACACTGTGTCTTCTAATCCAACCCCTGGAGGTTGATAGCATTATTATCCCCATTGTACAGTTCAGGAGACTGAAGTCCAGAGACTTGCCCAGGGTCTTATACTTGGTAAAAGGCTGGTTAAGGCTAGAATGTAGGTTCCCTGACCCCCTCTTTCTCCACTTTACCATTACAAACACTTTTACATTTTCACCTAGAAGCCACGTCATTGCTGTGACTGCTACTGTGCCAGGTGACAGCGATGAAACCACTTTCCTCTTCCCTGGGGCAGGGCAAAAGCTGGGTGTCTGAAGCTGCAGAGCCAAACACTGGCATTTCATTTGTGGGGAGTACCAAGGATTGAACTCAGGGGCACTCAACCACTGAGCCACATCTCCAGCCCTATTTTGTATTTTATTTAGAGACAGGGTCTCACTAAATTGCTTAGCACCTCCCTTTTACTGAGGCTGGTTTTGAACTCACCATCCTCCTGCCTCAGCCTCCCAAGCCGCTGGAATTACAGGCATGCACCACCACACCCAGCTAACACTGTCATTTCTGATCCCATGAAGCTTGGGGAAAAAACATGTTGTGAGCAAAAACAGCCCAATGCCACATGTGGATGGGGAGAGGGAAGGGGAAGAGGAGATGGAAGAGAGGCCAGAAACCAATCCTGTAAGGACTTCTGAGCCAGTCACACACAGTTGAAAATACAAACCACACACATGAACACACACACATAGGCCACACACACACCTGTATGAGAGTGTAAAGGGATGAGCACAGGCTCTGGATTCAGGTGGACTGATTCATTTCCCAGGGCTAATATTACTGGCTGTGAGGCTGTAAGTAAATCACCAGATCCTTCTAAGCCTTCATATGCAAAATGGGGAAATTAACACACATCAGAAGATGTCAAAAAGATCAACAAAAATGAGGCCAGGTGCAGTTGAGTGCATGCCTGTAATCCCAGCTATTTGGGAGGCTAAAGCAAGAGGATCACAAGTTCAAGGTTAGTCTGGGCAATTTAGCAAGACTGCTCCAAATTAAAACTTTTAGAGGGCTTGGGATGTAGTCCACTGATAAAGCACCTCTGGGTTCAAGCCCCTGTACTGAGGGGCAGGGGCAGTTGAGCCAGAGGCTGGAGAAGGAATGGAGGAATAGGAGGGGTGATAGACAGAGGGCGTCCTAGTGGGAAGATGTTTGGAAACCTCAGATAATGATCTAAGAAGTCATACTGAAGAAATTATTCGCTAGAATGCACGAAGCCCAGAAGAAAGTTCAAATTCTTTTCTCCTTATGATCTGGATACCCAGCCCAGTCCCCCCACCCCCCGCCCCCTCCCAAAGAATCCTTCCCATTCGTCACCACCCTGTTGTGTCCTCCAGACTTGGCCAGAGGACTCTCCCAGCTGTCTCCCTTCCACCAGGCTTTCTCATCTCCCCACACAGGGGCCTGTGCCAGACCAAGCAGCCACCCACAGACAGGCAGGCCTGAAGCAGACTGGGGCTTTCTGGCCTGAGCTGGGCCTCACCAGGGCCCACTGCAGAAAGCAAAGCTCGGAAAGAGAAGGCTGCACCTGGGGAGGCTAATAGAGGAGACTGGAGGGATTAATCTGCAACTGAGATTTTTTTAAAGTACAGGGTGGGAAGAGGGCCAAGCCCGCAGCATGCCCTGTGTTCATCTATGCAAAGGCCAAAGGCAAAATCGAGTCAGATGCTAAGGTCACTGAACAGATAGACTAGGGTGAGTCCAGAGCCACGGTCCAGGACAAAGGGAGATGGAGGTGGGGGCTGAGGTGCCGAAGCCACTGAAAGCCAGAGAGAGAAGCTGGGCATTGATGAGGTGGACAGCCACAGGCCCCCTGGACATCAAGCCAGGGGGCTGAGTCAGCAACCCAAGCTGGAGGTGGGGGAGGACAACAGGGCTAGAACAGGCCTCTTCAGAAACAAGCGGGGGCGTAAGCTGGGCAGAGGGAAACGGAGGCAGCTACATCAAGCAGGCCCCCATGAGAAGCTCAGGCGTTAGTAGTCCCAGCGCTCTTCCCTGTTCCCAGGGAATGGAGCCCAGGGCAGCTTTGATCCCTGCAGTATGAAGCATCATCCTGGGGGCGGGCAGCCCTCGGTCCAGGGAGCCCAGCCCTGTCCTCTCGGCTGCCTTGTAAAAGTGGACCTTCCCCCACCCCCGCTCTTCCTTGTGCAACATCCTGAGTTTTCCTCGTCCCCCGGCTTCCCCACGACACCCCACCCGCACACTCCCTTTCTTATCCCAGCATGCTGAGACCAAGAGCTCAGCCTCTCTCTGCCCTGACTCAGCACAGCCAAGCCGCCTCATCCCACCTAGAAAGGCAGAAACACGCTCCCTTTGAAGGTTTCTCATGACAACACAGGTTCTATCCCTGGTTGTGTGACCTGAGGCATGCCATGTCATCTCTCTGCCCTGTTCCTTGAGGGACATGAAGGAGGTTCCTGCCAGCCCCTATACTCTGTGTTCCCCATGCAGTATTAGTAGGGTTGGGGTCTCCTGCAGTTAGATACTGAGCCAAAGAGTCTTTGGGGCAATTGAAGTTCAGAGAGGTTAAAAAAATTACCCAAGTGTGCACAGCCAGGCAGCACCTGAGCAGGATTTAGAACTGCGCAGTTTGCCTCAGACTGGGTACACAGCAGCCCAGCAACCACTGGTTGAATCGTTGGATAAATATCCTAACAGTGAAGATGGGAGAAACTCAATAGAATCAGCTGGCTAATACGGCTCAGGGTCTCCACAGCTTGGGTATTAATAATCTTCCCCCAGGACGGATGATCTCCCCAAACCAAACTGGGTCTACTCCTAGAGTCTATTCACTCACCTGAGCCCCTCTCTGTGGCTTGGAAAAACACATTCTATGTAAGTTCCTCCCTAGCAACAACTGTGAGGATGGGGGCAGGGGGACACTGAGCTATTTTGTTTTAGTTTTTGTTGTTGTTTTGATGGGTATTTTGCTTTGTTTTGGTACTAGGGATTGAACTCAGAGGTACTTTACCACTGAGCTACATCTCCACTTCTTTTTACTTTTTTATTTTAAGGCAGAGTCTCACTAAGTTGGTTAGGGCCTTGTTACTAAATTCCTAAGGCCGGCCTCAAACTCTGGATCCTCTTTTCTCAGCCTCCTTAGCCACTGGGATTACAGGCATGCGCCACCACACCGCACCTGGCATCACCAAACTGTTCTCTAGGAAATTCCAGCACTGCCAACGTACCCTCCAGGTCCTCAAGCAAGACCTTGATCCTCGCTTGGAGTGACAGGCAAGGGCAAATCAGCCCCCTCCTGCTTGCTCCACAGCAGGCCCCTGCAGCCAACCCGAGCTGGGGTCAGAAGCCTGGGGCTGGGAAGTTCTGGCTTCCCTGGGCACCTGCCTCCAGGCCTAATTCAGAGGAAAGTGGCCCCCACCAGCTTGGGCCTCAGCTTTCTCCTGTTAATTGAGATAATGACCCAGCTCCCAGGGCTGCTTCCAGCTTGAAAGGGGCTTTGAGATGCTGGGATGAAAGGAACAGGGCTGAGCACAAAGCTCCCGCAAGCTGTCCCAGAGTGGGAGGCTGACCCGGGCCTTGCCAGCCCCTGCTGAGTCACTTCCTCCCTCCTGCAGGACTTCCCTCTGTAATCCAGACACACCACACTCTCCCTCAGGACAGTTGTTGGGGTGGACATGGGGGTGGGGTCCCGCAGAGTCCACAGGACACAGGTCGGGCTTGAACCTCAAGTCACCGCCTCCTGGGTTGGGGAGGGAGACGCAGTTGGCCTTGGTGCAGGCGGGGTGCTGTCCCACATTTACAGCTTCATGCCTCTCCTGATGTGGTGGGGAGTGCTAGGTGGCTGAGCAATGAGCATCCTTTGCTACCCTTGGAGAAGCTGAGGAACAAAGAGCAGAGGAGCCTTCCCAAAGTGGAGGAGCACATCTGAGGAGAGCACATCTGAAGCCTTGGGCTCCTTCCCACAGGGCAGCCAGGCCTCAGGTCACTCGCTCATTTAAATGTGGCACCCTTGCCAGGCGCGGTGGCACACACCTGTAATCCCAGCACTTTGGGAGGCTGAGGCAAGAGGATCTCGATTTCAAAGCCAGCCTCAGCAATGGAGAGGTACTTAGCAACTCAATGAGACCCTGTCTCTAATAAAATACAAAAAAGGGCTGGGGATGTGGCCCAGTGGACAAGTGCCCCTGAATTCAATCCCCGGTACCACAAAAAAAAAATAAATAAATAAACATGGCACCCTCCACTGAGCTCACAGCACTTTTGTGTGCTTTGGTTACCAGAGGGTGATAGTTGCACAGATGTGGTCTTGGCCTTCAAGGAATTTCTTCCTCTGCTAGACTAGTACCTTAGTTCCTAGGAGGATCACTAGATATCTTGGGATTAAAAAAATAAAATTGAATTGAAAAGCCAGGCACGGTGAACACATTCCTGTAATTCCAGCACCTCAGGATGCTGAGGCAGGAGGATTGCAAATTCCAGGCCAGCTTCAGCAACTTAGCAAGACCCTCAGCAACCTAGTGAGACCTTGTCTCAGAGTAAAAAAAAATAAAAAGGACTGGGGATGTCACTTGGTGGCAAAGTACCCTGAGTTCAATCCCAGATTTAACACACACACACACACACACACACACACACACACACACACAACTGGGTGTTGAGCAAAGGAATTAGGTCTTCTGGAAGGTCAAAGGCAGAGAGGTGAGAGCTGCTAAGGAGAAGGGTGCCTAGGCTGACCACCTACAGACTAGAGCTACAAGGTCCACCAGGAAATTCTCCAGCTGGTCTGCTGTTGGTATCATGGGACTGAGCTCCCCAAACCCACCTCTTTCAGAGTCCCTTGATCTGAGGGACCTAAAGTTATTGTACCTACCAAGGATCTAGGATTCCTCTTCGGCATTCAGATATGCAATTAATATTGAGCCAGGGCCTGCTTTGGAACAGATTTTGTTCTGGGCACAAAGAAGTCATGGACCCTGCCCTCAGAGTAGAGAAGAACCACATGCAGGCAACCAGACTGTGAGTGACGTGTGCTGAGATGGAAGGCACCGCAGCAGCATGCCAAGGGGCCAGGAAGGAAGGACTGGAGGGTGCGAAGCCCTGAAGGCTATCACTGGTACTTAGAAACCAAGACCCTCCTCTTTCCAGTTTTGAGGCTTCTCTCCACAGTTTAAGGCCTGCCATGTCATTCTTCAAACTAGCCAGACCTTGCTGGAGTCACAGCAGGCTCCAACCAGGTTGTTCTATTAGGATCTTACCCGCAAAATTGAGCAAACACTCATGAAGTCTTAGGAAAGCACTGAACTCAGAGCAAGAGTCTCTTCAGGCTTGTTCCTTTGCTCCTGGTACTTCCAAGTCCATCCTTACTAGAAAGCAATGCAAAGTGTTGGTGTGGACCATAAAGAATTCTCCAAAGCAAGGGTGGTGAAACCCCAGAACCGCAGCGTGAGGGAGAGTGTGCGAAGTCTTTAAAACAGGGCTGATGCTGGCTGTCCAGCTGTTTGAGGTGGCTTGGGTGGAGTCTGGCCTGGAGGCAGGGGGCTTGCTACAAAGACCTTACAGATTCGCTTTGGGCTGGGGCAGACCTGAAGGCTGCAAGGGAGGGCGCCGTGGGGAGTGGGCGTGTGAGCAGCCCTCGGGTTGTTTTTCCTATTTTTCCGGGCACCAGGGCTCGCTCCTCCTGGCACTGGTCCTTTCTGGGCGCCGGCTCCAGCTTGTTAGTTTTAACTGGAGCAATTTCCTTTGAACTCAGCTTGAATTAGCATCACCATGGCGATGGATCAGGGTTTTCACAAGTCGACCTGGTCTTCACCTCTTGAGCAATTAGTTCGAAGGAGAAAAGAAGGGGGGAGAAGGGAGAAGATAAAAGATAGGGAGGGAAAATGGGGAGGAAGGAAACGGGAAAGGAAGATGAGGGGGAAAGGAGGAAGAAACTTAATGGAGTAGGAGAAGGTGAAAGATTAAGAGGGGCATATGGAATGTGAGAAGGCTGGGGAGCAGCAGGAGGATGTGGAAGAAAGAGGGGGGGAAGATGCAGAAGCGAAGGAACATTCTTAGCACCCCACCAGGCTTAGCCCAGGGACCTGAGCACCTCCCTCCCGGCCTCTGCCTTCCCAGCCCTTCCCAGGGCCCCACCTACTGGGAGAAGAGAGAGAAGCAGGAGAAAACTGAATACTAGACCGGCGTTGCCAAGAAAGTAACTGCTTTTCTGTTTCTAAGGAAAATGACATTGGAATTTTGATAGGGGTTGCATTGAATCTGCAGATTGCTTTGGGAAGTATGGAGATGTTAACTGAGATGTTAACTGTATTAATTTTTTCCAATCCATGAACATTTATTTCTGTCTTCTTCAATCCACATTTCATTGTTTTCATTACACAAGTCTTCCTCCTTCTTGGTTAAACTTATTCCTAAGTTTTGTTTTGTTTTTTTTTTTTTTTTTTTTGTTTTGTTTTTGTACCAGGGATTGAACTCAGGGGCACTCGACCACTGGGCCACATCCCCAGCCCTTTTTTGTATTTTATTAGAGACAGGGTCTCACTGAGTTGCTAAGTGCCTCGCCATTGCTGAGGCTGGCTTTGAACTGCCTCAGCCTCCCAAGTGCTGGGATTATAGGTGTGTGCCACCGCGCCTGGCATTCCTAAGTTTTTTTTTTTTTTTTTTTTTTTTTTGTAGCCATTGTAAATGGAGTTGTTCTCTTAATTTCTCTACATCTATTTTTCACAAAATTCCTTTTTCGCAAATAGAAACGTTCCTGGTTTTTGTGTGTTGGTTGTGTGTACTGCAATGAGTTCTAATAGTTTTGTAATGGATTCCTTATGGTTTCCTATTTATATGATCATGTCACCAGCAGTGACAATTTTACTTCTTCCTTTCCTATTCAAATGCCTTCAATTTCTTCTCTTGCCTAATTGCCTGCCCCACACCCAGTCACCCATAGGTAGCAAGCCTACCTTCAGCCCCTTTCTTCTGCAAGGAACAGGCAAGTATGAAACAAGAACAGGAGCTCAGGGCCTCAGATCCCCTGTGTACTTGCCCTAGGACCTTGGACAAGCCACAGACTCTGTAAAATGGCTATCGTGGCTTCTCCTCTTTGACTTGAGGCCGTTCTCTGAGAGAGCCGTGGAACAGACTCCACGTGGGCTCTGTGGGGTCCTTGCTTGCCTGCTCGAGGTTCTCACTGGTCTGGCAGCTTCAGGAAGGCAGGAGTAGGTCTTCACCATTGGTGAATTCCAAACACTAGCACAGTGCCTGGCACACATTCTGCAGTACATCAGCAAATGAAGGAATGACTGTTGTTTTCCAAAAGTGCGTTGTAAGAGCAGAGAAGGGGGAATAGCAAACCAGAATTTGAAAAAGGGAGGGTCTCTCTTTCTTCAAGACTTGTCTGTCCCCACCTCCTCCAGGAAGCCCTCCTCAACTTGCCACTCCTCCCCACCACCCTGGCCTCTCACCCAGGGCCCCTGCAGTCATCCCTGTCACCATGCAGTGTGCTCATTGGTTGGCTCCTTCATCGCCCCAGCTGTCAGGCCTGTGAGAGCAGAGACTATGTTATTGCCCAGTTCCTTGCATGTTCCAAAATGAGTCTCTTCTGTAGAAATGTTTCTGAACGTGTGAACCTGAGGACTCCAGCACAGAGCCAGGTGTCCCCCTCTTCCAGGCCAGTAAAGGCAGTCCCTGGGGAAACCTGCATACACAGAGGGGAGCCAGATGGAAACCAGGAATAAGAGAGGGGAGGGGCATGGAGAACAAGGGCTCCTGAGAGCCATGGTTCTATCTGCTCTGCCAAGAACTGAGGAAGAAATGTGTCTCCTGGGCCACCAACCAGACCTCTGGTTACTGAGGATGCAGGACATTGAAGGGAATAACCCTCTGTCTACTCTCTATGGGAGTATCAGACTGTGGCAGAGAGGATCCCAGGTGGAAGAGAGATGGCATCCCCACCCTTAGCAAGGACCCCAAAGAAAGATCCCAGGCAGGCTTGCTGAGACAGCTAGAAAATATTCTGTCTTAGTCTCTTCTTGGCATGCTCCCCTGTTCGATGATTTGGGGATCTCCCTTCATCTCTCCTGAGGTGCACCCCGCCCTACCCAGCCTAGCAGCATGATGAGCAAAGGCCGGAAGGCTAGGGGTTGAACTCCAGGCCCTGCTGCTTAGCTGACTGCTATCATGGCAAGAATGAGCAAGTGCACACCCTCTCAAGGGCGCTGGCTCCCCACCTGTGAAGTGAGACTGATGATAAACCCTGTCTCATTTGCTTGTTGTGAGGACTGAATGATGTAATGTTCACAGAGCACTGAGCACCTCTCAGCATGATAAGAGCTAGTCTCCTTCTTCCCACAGGTAAAATCGAAGGAAAACCCTCTCCTGGCACCTCCATTTCATCTACCCGCCCAGCCCCAAATAAGTAAGAAACCTTGCTTTTCTGAAGAACTCCACACAGTCACAGTCTCCATGGGTCTTAAGAATTGGCGAGGCGCAGTGGCGCAAGCCTGTAATCCCAGAGACTCTGGAGGCTGAAGCAGGAGGATATCAAGTTTGAGACCAGCTGCAGCAACTTAGCAAGGCCCCAAGGAACTTAGTGAGACCCTGTCTCTAAATAAAACATAAAAGGGCTGGGATGCGGCTCAGGCTCAGTGGTTAAGCGCCCCTGGGTTCAATTGCCAGTACCAAAAAAAAAAAAAAAAAAAATTAATTTCGCTCTCCCTGCTCCTCACTCTTTGGCCCCTTTACATCCCTGCCTTTGCTTTTCTAACTGCTCTTGCAGCCCTCACCCCAGCTCTTGCTTCTTTTCCCAAGTCTTGCCTTTGGCCTCTTTGTCTCACCCTCCCTCCCCTTTCCTCCTCTCTGCTCATTATAAAAAAGAAATCTTTCTAAATACGCCAAACATGCACTCATCCCCCAAGGACCCCAGCCTAGCACAAAGGGCTGGTTCTTTCGGGCAGTTCTATGTGGCCTCCTTCTTGCCCACTGCCTTTGAATCGTGGCCTCATTCACATGACTGGAAGGGCTAACAGGGCATTTTCCCATGTGGCTGGGTGGAGAGGAGGGTAGGGGTGGTGAGTTGGATGATGGAGGCTAGAGACCAGCAGCTTAGTCTCTTCCCCAAATTTGGCTCATTCACACAAGGGAAAACAAACTGCCTCCTTGATATCATGAATAACTCCTGGAACCTAAAGGTGTCTATCCGATTTGCAGAAAAGATTCAGGTTAGAGCCCAGAACAGTGGCACATGCCTGTAATCCCAGCAGCTCGGGAGGCTGAAGCAGGAGGATCACGAGTTCAAAGCCAGCCTCAGCAAAAGTGAGGTGCTAAGCAACTCATTGAGACTCTACCTCTAAATAAAATACAGAATAGGGCTGGGGATGTGTCTCAGTGGTTGAGTGCCCCTGAGTTCAATCTCCAGTACCCCACCCCCCCACACACAAAAAAAAGATTCAGGTTAGAAATGGGGAAGATTGTGTAGACCAAAGGAACGGCCTCCATGTGGAAGGGTGGATCTTTAGAACATGTGGCTTTCTTCCTGGGATGGGCTGGGATCTCTCTGGCATGGAGACAGAAAAGGGGCTCTGTGGTCCCTGGGAGACCCTCTGGCTGGGAGCGGCCCTGGGATTCTTGAGGGCTCCCAGGGCTTCCTGTGCTCCACCCCCACAGGCCCTGCCCTGTGCTCTCTGGCCAAGTCCCTGGTGCCTGGGAGAACTGACCTAGAGCACATGCAGCTCTTCCCCTCCAAAGCCCAGATGACCTTGTTCCAGCTGAGTCTAGGAAAACACTCTATGACGCACCCCAGGCTGGGGGAAGGGAGACGGGCAGAGGAGGGGCTTGTCCATGGCCTTGCAGTCCAGACAGCATCCAGCCCTCTCACAGAGGTGCAGGACAGAGCTCTGAATTTCCCAGTCTCTCCCCTGCATTTTCCCTCAACAGCCTCCCTCCCTTTCCCTCCTCACCCCCACCCCACAGCAGCTGGGCTGCTGGAAGAGCTTGGTGTTTCTGAGTTAATCAAAAAACTCCTGTACTTTGCTCTTGAATTGAGGCCATCATTCCTTTGTCCCCAGGGCAATGGGGTCAGCTTGCTCTTCCCTGTTTAGAAGAGTAAAGGCGAAAGTGGAGGAAGGAGAGGGGATTAACATCCAAATGCATGATTGAAGATCTGAATGGTACTTATATACTTTGTATACAAGCAGTTGTATGTAAAAAGATACTATACTTGTGCATGATGAATAAGTAAATAAATAATAAAAAAATTTAAAAAAATTTTAAAAAAAACATCCCTCAGAGGCCCCTACTAAATGTCAGGCCCTGAACTGGGCACTGGGCAAACACTGGCCTCCAGTCATTCATCCATCCGTGTCTTCACTTTGCATTTAGGAAACTGAGGTGCACAGCTGGGGGAAGTCAGCCTCCACCCTCACAAAGAGGAAATGAAGGACTGAGAGTGCTTGGAGGCTTCCAGTGGAGTTTCAAGGGTGTTTTTAACCCATGAATTAGATTAGAAAATTCCACAATTGTTCAGGACAGAAAGTTGAAAATAGCTGATGGTCCAACTTGGAAGGAAAGGGTGGGAAGGGCTGCAGGGAGGCAGGGTCTCCAGACAGCCCGGGCTCCCAGCCAGAGGGAGAGCCCCAGGAGGACTGGCAAGGCCTGAGAGATTACAGATTCCTTGGGCCTATGGCCACCACCAAGACAGTACTGTGGCAGGATGGAGAGGGCTAAAAGGGGAGGCCCAGAACTGGTCTGGAGAATCCTGGTCTAGACTGAGAAGATTAAAAGCCAAGGACAACACACTCATCCCCATGTGGGCCAGGCAGGGCCTTAAAACTGGTGCCTTCCAAAGCAAGGCGGGCTTAGGTGGCACAGACCTGTCCCTGCCCACTCCAACACCGCTCCCCTTGGTCTCCCAACCCCGGGAATCCTACAGGGGGACATCTGGCATTGACTATCCATTCCTTCTGCTTCCCTCCACTTTCCACCTCCCCTGTCCTCTCTCCCTTATCTTCCCCTGCCTCTCCCCCATCAGCCCTAAAGAGCAAATTCCTATCCTGACCATGAGATTTGCTGGAATCTGGGAGGTGGGGGGGGGGGGGGGGGGGGGGCTAAGGGAGAATATGGAGCCAGAGGAAAGAGGGAGACAGAAGGAGGGGCCAGGAGAGGGGGCAGAAGGAGAGTGCTGCTTTGGGGACTGCGGAAGGATGACTTCCTGGCAGGGAAGGAGGGAAGAGGGAAGGCTGGTAAGATGAGTGGCCCCAGAACCTTCCTCCTAGGCTTCTGGAAAGATCTGGGGTGCAGGAACAGAAGGAGGGTAAGAGGCAGGTCGGAATCGGGCATCCTCAACTCCCCTGTCCTCCCCTGCCCCACAGAGGGACATGTAATGGAGTCGAGGGCCCAGCCCCTGTCAGGGAAAGGGCAAGATGGGGAAGAACAGGGACCTTGCCAGGCTGCGGGAGTACCCAAGTCTCCCAGGGGAGGGCAGGCCTTGCCTAAAGTTGAGTGCTGGGGCTCTGACTGGCTCCAGGTGGGTTTCTGTAGGAGGCTGGAGGTGAGTCACGCCTTCTCCCACCGGCACGCGGCATGTTTGTGCGTGGGCGTGCTGAGTCAGCGTGTGCTGTCCTGCGTGTCTGGGGCTGTAGATGTGGCTTGTGGGTGACAGGTTCAAGGATGCTGCTTCTGTGCACTGCAAGGGGCCTCCAGGGCTGGAGCAGCCAAGCTTGAGCGTGCTCTTCAAATACGCCAGCATACCTGTGTGCAGTGAGGCCTTCTCTGCCACCTCATCCACATCTGTGCCTCTGTGAGTCCTCCTGAAATCAAGTGTGTGCCAGAGTGTGTCTGCATGTGTGGGTGTGGGCATACAGGGACAGTGAGGGGTTATCTATCTATAGCAACAGGACCTGACCCTGCAAAAAATGGGGAAGGATGGTGGGGGGGCACCGTGTGCGCCCTTGTGCTCCAAATGCAAGCAAACTCCAGTTCCTGAGTTTCCAGCTGTCCCAGCTAAACTGTGTACAGATGTGTGCTGCCCTGCTACAGCCATAAACAGACCTCCCAGGATTTTTCCAGAGGAAATGCAGAAATATTTTGGTGTCTGCTCTGGGCAGTAGAAAAAAGAATGGGGATAGGGCTTGAGGAGAGGGCTTCAAACCTGAGGGAAGTGCAATCCCCAAAGGCCATGGGGGAATGGGGAGGAGGGTGCATTGAGGGCTTTCAGCTGCGGGGTCTCCAGGGGGGGGGGGGGCCCAGCTGCAGGGGATGCTGGCCCCACAGAGCCCTGGCCACAGCTGCTCCACCTTCCCTGTCCCCCTCTGCATCTCGGATCCCTCACCAGGGGGTTCACCACAGGCACACATGCCACAGCACTGCCACATCATCACCCACCCAACACCAGCCCGCACACCCCCACAGCCCCCACCCCACATGCACATCACCGCTGCATTCACACACACACATACACACACACACACACACACACACACACACACACACACACGTTCACTCAGCCTCTCACACACCCTACACCCACTGTTCAGAACCACAACCAGACACCACACAAACATTCCCACTGCACACATGCTCCAAACCACAGGCTATCCCACAGACAGCCATTCCATACCCACCCCTACACCTCATCAAAGTACATGTGCCAGGACAACCCTCCCCCATCACACACACACACAGAGCTACACAATTCAGAATTTTCTAAGCCAAGAAATAGGCATTATATTGTTTTTAGTCCCTCTTCAAAGCAAACTATTTAAAGATTTAAAAGAAGTTGCCGGGCACACCTGTAATCCCAGTGGTTCAGGAGGCTGAGGCAGGAGGATCACAAGTTTGAGGCCAGCCTCAGCAACTTAGCAAGGCTCTAAGCAACTTAGCAAGATCCTGTCTTAAAAAATGAAAAGGGGGGCTGGGGTTGTGGCTCAGCAGTAGAGCACTTGCCTAGCATGTGCACGGCCCAGGTTTGACCCTCAGCACCACGTAAAAATGAATAAAAGTAAAAGCATTGTGTACAACTATAAATAAATAAATATATACATATTTAAAAGAAAATGAAAAGGGCTGAAGATGTGGCTCAGGAGTTAAGCATCCCGGGGTTCAATCCCCAGTATCAAAAAAATAAAAAAGAATGGGGCACATTCCTATTCCTGGGTTTACTTTAAACCACCCATCACCACCCCCCGCCCCCTGGGGAAATGAATTCTCCCATTCAACTGAACCCCATCCTCAGGCCTGGTCCTTGCCAGGGTGATAAGTAGCTCTCTTTTCAGCTAATGACCCTGGGGCTCAGCCCTGGTGGCTCTTCTCCTTTGAAGGAAGAGAGATCCTTGCGTGGTTTCCCTGGTTAACCCTATTGAGCAGCGGCTCGATGCGTTAGCATGGGCCAGGCAAGAGGGAGGCACAGGCGGAAAGAGAGGCTTGCTCTGCCCTGCTTTCAGCTCAGCAGCAGGGGTGGGATGCTGCCTGCAGAACAGGACGCTGTATACCCTTCCCTTGGAGGAAAGGGAGCAACGTGGTCTGCAGTCCCGTGATGGGAGGGAAACTGCCAGGCCGGGAGTTATGGTGGGCGGGCTTCCTGGAGGAGGTGGCCTCTGGGAGGCCTTAAGCAGCATGTGCCTGTGCAGATCAGGGAGCACAGAGAAGAATTAGAGCTCACTCCTACCCCAGAGAACCCCCTAGCACATCCCCCTGTTCTATTGTATTTGCAGCACAGCTGAATTCATCTTATTTGCAGATCTGTTTTTATCTGTCTCCATCCCTACAATGAAAGTTTAGTGAAAGCAAAGGTTTCCTGTGCCTTGTCCACTGCACTTAATGCCTGTGTCTCCAGCTCCTTAGAAGAATGTCTTGGGGCGGGGCACAGTGGCTGATGCCTATAATCCCAGCGGCTCAGGAGGCTGAGACAGGAGGATCAGGAGTTCAAAGCCAGCCTCAGCAAAAGCAAGGGGCTAAGGAACTCACTGAGACCCTGTCTCTAAATAAAATACAAAATAGAGCTGGGGATGTGTCTCAGTGGTCAAGTGCCCCTGAGTTCAATGCCCCATACCACGCCCCCCCCCAAAAAAAAAAATAGTGTCTGGGATTCTTTAAGGGGAGGGAGGGAGGCAGGAAGGATGAGAGGCAGGAGGGAGAAAACCCCATGTGCCAAAGCTTGGGGACCTGGAGGTCAGTGTGGCAGAAGTAAGATGGTGGCAGACCTTGAAGGTCAGGCTGCGGAAGGTGGACTCAACATCCTGCAGTGGAAGCCACCGGGAGTTGGAGCAGGGTAGTCATGTGTACAGGCTCATGCATCCCAGGCCTAGCCAATAGTGCAAACTTTCCTTGACCATGAGACATCTGGTCTCAGATGTCCCCAGCTGATAGGTAAACACTATATAGTAACAGGATATATGACTTTTAGCATTGAAGTTCCTTCATGAACCTATTATAGCATTATAGCTTACATTATAAGGGTGGGAACAGATAAAAACAGATGTTCAGATAAACAGGAAAAGTTCAGATACACCTTCTCTCCTTAGCTTCACCCTCAGGTCAGCCAAAGGGAACCCGTCCTAGATGGAAACAGGTTATGATGTAAAGATCTAGTTTTGGGGGACTGTTGCATTTATTGAAGGTACATGCAAAGAGTGAGGGTCTAAGTCACATAAGAGGGAGGTGGCTTGATCACGCCTCTCTTCCCAGGAGCCTCTTAGACCCTTTTGGGGTGTGGACCAAGCCAGAGACCAGGCCTCACCCTTGGTAGAGAATAGCACACTTGGTTTTAGGGTCAAAGACTAGCAGACTTTAGCAGGTGACTGGGACAGGCAGGGACTAAATGAAAAGGGTTTTGTGAGCCACCTGCTGCCCACTTTCCAAAGCTGGGCAGGATGAATGCTATGAGAGGTTTCATCCTGAACTGTCTCCAGTTGGGGGAGGACTTTCATCTCCTATCCCGCCACCCTGGGAGGGAGGTCTGGCAGTGCCAATCAGGAGCTCCAGGGTTTTGTTGGGGTTTTTAGCAGGGCTGCTCTGGGTATGCTGAGCTCATGGCCGTCTCAGCTGGCCCAGAGGGAACCATCTGAAGACTCCAGCCCTCCAGCCCCCGGGCCTAGAGCCCACAGTTTGAAGCCTCAGTGGAGCAGCTGCCCTGTCTAGACAGCGGCTCAGTTCCACCTTCTGCACCACAGTAACCTCATCTGCAAAATGAAGAAGAAGAAGTCATGGCCACAATGCCTGCTTCAGAAGGATGCCAGGAAACAGAAGGGGTGTGGGCTGCACGCATGGGAACCACCAGGACTTTCCCTCCTTTCTGTGACACATAGTGTGGCAACAGAGGGATTTTAAAGGCCATGTATTCAGAATTAATTAGGAGGTTCTTGCTCTTGACAGCTGCCCAGGGCCTGAGTCCCAACTCCTCCATTTACCATGTAGGTGACTGTGGACCTGACACCTGACACCTCAGCTCTCTGAGACAGTCCTCATGTCTCCCCCCCCAACACACACCACCACTGGGATTGAACCCAGGGATGCTTACCACTAAGCTACAACCCAGACCTTTTTATTATTATTATTTTATTTTATTTTTTTTTTTTTATTTATTTATTTATTTATTTATTTATTTTTTGGTACTGGGGATTGAACTCAGGGGCACTGGACCACTGGGCCACATCCCCAGCCCTTTTTTGTATTTTATTAGAGACAGGGTCTCACTGAGTTGCTAAGTGCCTCGCCATTGGTGAGGCTGGCTTTGAACTTGCGATCCTCCTGCCTCAGCCTCCCAAGTGCTGGGATTATAGGCGCGCGCCACCGCGCCCGGCTATTATTTTTTATTTTGAGATAGGGTCTCTCTAAGTTGCTAAGGGCCTCACTAAGTTGTTGAGACTGGCTTTGAACTTGTGGTCCTCCTGCCTCAGCCTCCTGTGTCGCTGGGATTACAGGGGTGTGCCACTATGCCCGGCTAGTCCCCTGATCTCTGAAGTGGGAGAAGCAGGGGTTGGTGCCCAGGGATTGCTAAGGTGCTTTCATGCTCTGCCTTTATTCCCTGGGGCCTCCTGGGACTGACTCTGGGGTTCCAAATCCTCCTTCTGTCCCATTTCACTCTGGGGAGGAGAAGACTGGGCTCCCAGGGGTGAATGCACTGACAGGCTGACAGCTGAGGATGGCTTCAGGTGGGGATAGAGACTAGGACTCACCAAGTGGCAGGGACAGCAAATGTGCAAAGTGCACCTTCAACTGCTGCTTGCGTGAATGGGCAAGAGATAGAGGCTGAGGGGCCAATGGGCGGCTGATCTGGGTCCTAGAGCTGCGCATCCTCTATTCAGTCCTTCAGTTTCGTTCCTTCATCTGCTTATGTGACACGCTCAGAGGGCCACTGCTGTGTGCTGAGCACAGTGGGAATACAGACAGGAGCGCGTTCACAGCCTCTTGGAGATGTAAACAGATGGTTCCCACACAGCGTGAGAAGTGCTGGAACAGCAGCCTGGCAGGGTGCTCTGCAAGTACTGGGTGCCACTGTGGGGTGGGAAGTCGGGCCTGCGCCCTGTCAAGTGGGATCGCTCTCCCCCCAGCCATTGTAGTCAGCTTGCTGAGATGATGAGAAAATACAGAAATCGCTTGGTGTCCAACAGCTTAGGGGGTGGTAAGAACAAAATACCCGAGAGAAAGGTTACTGGATGGGATAATTAATGTTTTGCTACAGAGGAAAATATTAGTGTGTGTTGCTCAGCATGCAAACACCTCCTCAACTAACAAAACGGCTCAGAGAAAACAAGTGGAACCACAGGATTTTTCTCACAAAGATTAAAAATATATATAAGGAAAAGAAGAGACAGCCGTCACAAACATACCTCCTCCCATGACAGAAAGAACATTCCCCACCAGGTGAGGAAACCAAGCCAGCTCAAGAATGGGTCTTGCTGCTGCTGCTTCCTGCATGTCAGTGGCCCGGGGCACACAGACCTGCCCTTGCTCCTGTCATCCTGGTTACTGGAGCAAGGGGGTTTCTGCACAGGTTGGTTGAACATCCTAAGGGCCAAGAGTCTATTTTTCTTTTTCTTTCTTTCTTTCTTTCTGGGGCTCTGTGGGTGGAACTCAGGACCTTGCACATGCTAGGTAAGCACTCTGCCACTGAGAGACATCCCTAGCCACCTGAGCCCTGGGCATAAGAGATTTCCAATTGATGGGAGTACACTCAGCAGGTCTTACTTCTAGACACCGGCCTTCTCCTCCAGGGAGTCTCATCTTCTCAGGGAAGGCTGCATATCTCCCAGCTCATTCCCCAGGGGAAGGGCTAACTTAATAAGAGGAAGTAAAAGAGTTATTTTTGTTTCTGTGTTTGTGAATTGTAAGCATGTGTTTAGAATCTCCAAGTGATGGGATGAACCCCAAAAAGTCACATTTTGAATTGATGCCAAAGCTTACTAAGAGCTGCCAACGAATGCTAATCAAACCCACCAGAACCAAGATGGCACCCACCAGAACCAAGATGGCACCTGCTAGGTTTGTCTCCAGACCTGCAGCTCTTCCCCAGGTGCAGTTCCAAGGCCATCATTCCTCAGGAAGACCCCAGCATTCCACTCCACTCTAGAATTAAATGTATGAAAGTAGAATTTGGTTGGGGCCTCCAGAGACAAAACTTTAGGAAGAGTCTTCTTTCCACTCCCATCTCCAGAGAGCTCTGGGGTTGGCCCAAGAGAGAAGCTACAGGCAGGCTTGTGGCTGTGGCAGCAAGATGCTGACCTTGAACTCACCCTGACTACTACCAAATCAATCCCAGAATCCAGGCAGTACTTAACTGTGTGGGGACCAGATAGAGCATCAGATAGCCAGAAAGGTCCAGGGGTCCCTCACTTTTTACTGGGCCAGGATTGGGGCTGGGTCTTGTCAACCTTTTGTGCTCAAGGGAGACTCAGAGCCAGCAGTCTCTACTGCACAGGGCTTGTGGAAAGAGGTTCAGATTGGCCACTGTGGCTGCTGCTGGCAGGGACTGATCGTGTCTGTGGCTCTGGCTCTGAGACCTGTGGTCACCCTGAGGTGTTCCTCTATCAGAGCTGCCTGCTGCCTCTTTGGCCATCAGAGTGCCACATATGGTCACCATTCTCCCCTCCTTGCTTCCCCCTGTTTACATGCCAGGTGTGAATACCCTTCCCATGGTGTTTGTGTCACTATGGGAACACAAAGGGCAGGTCCTTAGCTTCCTGACTTTTCCGCTGTGGACCCCTCAGGTCAGGGTCAGGGGCTCTGCCACATTCCATAGACAGGACAGTGACTAGAGCATGTGCCCTCAAAAATCAGAGTGAACCTGGATTAGGGTCCCAGCTTTGCCAGACACTATGTGATCTTTTTTTGCCCCCTGGTACTGGGGATGGAACCCAGGGCCTCTCACATGCTAAACAAGTGCTCTACTCTTGAGCTAGCCCCTAATCCCTTTTTATTTTATTTTGAGACAGGATCTTGCTTTTGCCCTGGCTGGCCTTGAACTTGTGGTCCTCCTGCCTCTGCCTCCCAAGTAGCTGGAATTATAGGCATGCACCACTGTACCCAGCCTACTATGTGATCTTGACAATTGCTTTAAACTTTCTCCAACAACAAAATAGCAAAAAAAAAAAAAAAAAAAAAAAAAAAAAAAAAAAACTGTTTATTTCATGATTTGTTTTATTAAGTGAGACCATCTTAAAAACAAATAAACAAGCAAACACATCCTGTTAATGTTGGCTCCCTTATTCTCTTAACTCAGTCTCCCAGAAATCAGACTTTAAGAAGTATATATGCATTTATTGGGGTGCTTTTGAGATGAACCCCTGTAGGGGGAATGAAGGGAACAGGCCCGGGTTGGAGAGAAGTTGGGCTACTGCAGTTGTGGCCAAGGACTCGGCCAACCCTTTGCAGAGCTCTGGGGCTGGGGAGGGCCTGCACACATGTCCCACATTAAGGTAAGGGGACTGAACCTTTGTTCCCCAAAGCAGCTGTCATTGCATGCAAGGTCCCCTACCTCAGGGGGGGACACAACCTTGGGTAATGAAGTTCTGTTTAGCTAAGGGCCATTTCAAGAGGACAGAGCTGTGGGCCTTCCAAGTCATCACTGTACAGCTGGGGCCATGAGTACCTCCATCCCAAAGGACTCTCATGGCCAGGCACCCAGATACTCACCACAACTTCTGGTCTCTCTCCCTCTACTCCAAACCTAATACCAGTTTCTGAGAAGTGAGCTCGACTTCCTTTAACTGGGATCAAGAAGCTGACATTCCTGTTAGGGTCCTAACCCTTACATTGAAGTGTAGATTTAGACAGATCTATTCCTTTCTTCTGCTCTCAGCTTTCTCGTTTTTTAAATAGGATCTCATAACCCCTCTGCCTTCCTTGGAGGGAGGTAAAATGCCCTAATGCAAACTGTGAAGTGCTTGGACACCTGTGGCACCATCACAACATGGAAACCTCACATACCGCGATGTCTAAATCAGGCCTAACCCCTGTTATTCTTTTTATGTGTCTCCTCAGTCCATTCCTTCCTGTCAGGCTGTGTCCTTTTGAAAGGTGAAGGAAATAGGTCTCCCCCACCAGGCCCACCCTGAGGGCCCTTCCTGGAAGGCCCTGGAAGCCACTGTTCCAGGTTTGGTGAGAACACTGATGAGTGTGTGGTCAGCAGGGGCCCGAGCCCTGGATGCTGCCCTTGGCGAGAAGCTTGGACTCAGAACTGGCTTTCACAAGAGATGAGGGGCACTGGGTGCCAGGATAGGAGACTGCAGATCTCGGGTGTAAGAGTGTTCCCTCGGAGTCCTGGTTGATTGGTTGGCCATGTCCTTGTGGGGAAGCAGGTGGCCACCCCTCCTCACTTCACCCCTGCTCCTGCCCCTCAGGAAGTCTTAGCTCCCTCAATAGGAATGAGCTGAGCCCCAGAAGCATCCTTATGAATCGCAGGACTGCCTCTACCTGCATGTGTGTCCGTCTCCCTGGCCAACCACAGTGGAAGGTCATGCTCTTCTCCCCAAGCCCAGCCTTCTGGGCATCATTTCTGGGTGTTTCAAAGCCTGGTTTTATTGCTTTTCCTTTCAATTGATTGTGCTAGACTCTTGTCACAAGCACTAGAGAACAAAGCCTGTTGTTCCTTAGTTGAATCATAGACCATTTCACCTAATTTAATTTATGCATTCCCATGCCCAATTTCTTTTTCTCTAAGCCCTTTTGGTTGGGAGGAAGGAGGAAAGAGAGAGACCCTGGAAGGAAATTCAGTCTCTAACACCAGCAACTTCTATGGCAGCAGCTCCCAAACATGGCTGTGCACGAGAATCGCTGAGAGCTTGTTAAGCACCCAGATGACTATGCCTACCCCATCGAGCCCGTATTTCACCAAGCACACCCTTCCGTTGCCAGCTCTTTGCACAGCTGTGACTGATGGCCCCTGAGGGTCCCAATTGATTTGGAAGTCTACACACCGGCATCCTGGTGTGTAGACTTTGGTACAGCTGCAAGCCAGTTCTTTGCTACAGCTGCAAGCCAGCAATGACAGAGAAAAAGAAGCCTGAATTCTCCAGGCGTGGTGGCGCATGCCTGTAATCCCATTGGCTCAGGAGGCTGAGGGAAGAGGATCATGAGTTCAAAGCCAGCCTCAACAAAAGCGAGGGGCTAAGTAACTTGGTGAGATCCTGTCTCTAAATGAAATACAAATGGGTTTGGTTCAGTGGTCGAGTGCCCCTGAGTTCAACTCCCTGTACCCCCCTGAACAAAAAGGCCTGAATTCCAACAAGACCACTCTAGAGAAGTAGTTCTCAAAGATTCTCGGGACTCCTCTCAGATCTGCTGAAACAGGAGTCTTGCTGATGCGGGGCTCCCGGGGCGAGCCCACCATGCATGATTTAACAAGTGCTCAGGTGACCCTGGTGCACACTAACAGTCGGAGCCTGAGAGGGAGGCTGAAGGAATTCTCCAGCCTGCTCAGTCTCCTTCCTTCACACTTTCAGGAGAACATGGTTGCCTTCACCCTTCCTCGGAATGGGGTGGCCACTAGCACCAGGGCCAGAGAGCAAAGGTGGGGTGGCCTCCCAGCCTATGTCTGAGATTCCTGGTGTAGGTGAGGAGGAGGGAGTCTAGAATGGCCCCAGGAGAACATTCTAGAATGCAGCCTGCCTGGTTTCGCAGGGACTGAGAGACCTGGGCCATACCTTAGACCCTAAAGCAAAGGGGTGGTGCTTCTCCTATAGGCAGCACACTCAGCCATCTCCAATGCAAATTGGGCCTCCCACCAGTGTTTCATTTCCTAGGAGAAAAAAAAGCAACAACCATTGCTGGGGGCAGCATATTGTTGGCGGACCACCATAAGCTGTACCGATTTTGCCCTGTCCTTAAGGAAGATGCCACTAAGATGCTATAGAAGATGCCACAATAGTTCCCCCTTTTTTAATTTTTTTAATTTGAGGGACATGATCTTTGCAAATGTAGCTCTGATTCTTTTCCAAACAAGTCTGAAGAAGGTAGGTGACTTGCCTAAGGTCTCTCAGGGACAAAGGAATTCAGGGGTAGTGGCACATGCCCTCGCTGAAGCCAGAGGATCACAATTTCAAGGTCAGCTTCAGCAACCTGGTGAGGCCCTAAGGAACTTTACTAAAAATAAAAATCCTGTCTAAAAATACAAAGAAGGGATATAGCTCAGTGGTAAAGCACCCCTGGGTTCAATCACCAGTACAAGAAAGAAAGGAAGGAGGGAGGGAAGAAGACCAAAAATAAATTGTTTCTGGGGCAGTGGTGGGGGACCTGGGATTCATTTAGTCACTCAACAAATAGCACCTACACACTGCCAGACATGATCTGTGTTTTCTACTTGGGTTTTCACATCAAGCTTGGGTAGGGGCGACCTTTCCAGTTCCCCATTGAAGAAAAATTGAGGCTTCCTTTTTCCTTTTTTTTTTTTTTTTTTTTTTTTGGTTACTGGGGATTGAACCTAGGACACTCTACCACTGAGCTACACACCCAGCCTTTAAAAAAAAATTTTTTTTTTAAACTTTGAGACAGGGTCTCACTAAGTTGCTGAGGCTGGCCTCAAACTATCCTCCTACCTCAGCCTCCTGAGTCTCTGGGATTATAGATGTGTCCACCATGCCAGGCTAAAACAGATGCTATTTAAAGTGAAGCAACTCTTCCAAGGCCCACAGCTTAGAAGCAAGTAGCAGAGTCAGAATTTGAATTTGGGTGATGGGTTATAAACCCAGAGACTGACCCCCAGCTGGTTGCTCACAAGAGAGCTGATAAAACCTTAATGGCCAAAGCCAACAGCTCCTCTTGTCCCTGGGAAAGCTCAGGAACAGTGACATGTCCCTAGTCATCTCCCCAGGGACAAAAGCCAACTCTGATTCCAAGTGCCAGCCTAGCCCAAGAGAATGTGCAGAAAGGGCAGAGGACAATCAACTATAGGCAGGGCTTTCGCTGTGCCCTTTCTATTCACCAGGCCCTAGAGCCTGGCCCAGAACCCCCATCCCCCTCCTCTGGCCTTAGCTCCCTCCCCACTCCCAGTTCAGCACAGCCATGGGCAGGGAGGGCCCCACCATTAGTTCCAGACACCACGTCTCCTCTATTTATGGTTTTTTTTCTTTGCTTCTGCGGTTCTCCCTGGATGAATGCCCCCTTTCCCTGGATTTACAGCATCGTCCCGAGGTGGGGTTGATGTCACTTTAATGAGAGTTACAGCTGCCTTGGACTGTGACTTCTGCATTCCAATTTACTGCCTGGCCTCGGGAGCCCAGCAGGGCTTCTCCCAGGCAGGGGCGGGTGGGGGGGGTGGCTGCAACTCAGGCCCTGGGATGGGGCGGGGGCTGAGGAACTGCAGCCACCCGGCCCCGGAGACGCCCCAGCCCCAGCTCTGACCTGGGGCTCCAGGCTCTTTGGTGGATCTTCAGCGACAGGAAACGTCGGGAATCAGGACGAGAGGGAGTGTTGTGCAGACTTAACCCTATAAATTTGGGAAGAGAGAGCTCAAAGTTTTTTCCAACCCCACCCCCACCCCGCCCCGCCCCACCCTCCACCCCATGAGAATCAAAGTTCTGAAGCTGAGGACTGAGGGCTGAAGAAGGTGGGGGCATTCACAGAAAGCCTGTTGTTCCCTAGTTGAATCCAGATGTGGTGGAGGGAGGGGGAGTCGGGAGAGGGAGAACGCACTGGAGGTAGCCTGAGGGAGGACGGGAGAGGAGGAGGGAAATGGGAAAACATAACTTCTTGCCAGAGCCAGAGCCCTGGCACCCCCTACCCTCCACAACCCAATCCTTTCTGCATTTCAGGGCCCTCTTCTTGGCATCTCCAAGTATTACCCCAAATTGCCCTCCATTGTCTCTAATTAATAAATATGAGGGGATATTGTCAATGGATCATGTACACAAGTATGAAAAACTGCTGCCATTTGTAGGGAACTTATTCACCTCCAGCTGTGCAACCGAGGCCAGGCTCTGCTATAGACCCTTGGGGAAGCCACTGCCTGGCCCTGGCCAAGGGACAGAGTGGAGAGGGTGGGGAGCCAGGGGTGTGCAGCACAGTATTTTACTTTAATTCTCATGATAATCCAACAGAATAGGAATCCTTACATCCATTATATTAAGAATCAAAGCTTTGAAGGGTTAGTTAAATCACTGTCCAAAGCCACACAGCTAGAAAGTGGCAGGCCCCATTCAGAGCTGGCCTGCGGGGGTTAATAGCCCTCCCCAGGCCACCCATTCTGGAGTGGTGGCACTTACCCATCTCTCAGCAAGTCAGAAGTCTGAGGGAGGCCGACTGATCCCATCAATGACCAGAGGCCTATCAGTTCCAAGAAACCTGCAGTTTGCTCAGAGTGGCCCCACACTCATGCTGGAGACAGGCTCCTGGGACAAGACGTTGGCCCGTGTGTTACTAATGGCCCAGCTGGCAAAGCCCCTGTCCCCCTTGGAGGTGGGAGGAGTCCAGGGCAAAGGAGACCAGCACTACTCGGAGGGCACAAGGTGATAGTAGAGAGGAGAAAGGCCTGTGCCCACCCTGCCCCACATCCCCATTGCCTTATCTCCCCAGGAACAGGAAGTTCATGATCTGGTCCAAAGTCACAGCTGGGAGAGAGAGCAGAGGACTGTTGCAGGGTGGACGTCTGTACTGCCAGAGCCTCTGCTGGACCCAACCTGGAGGCAAATACCTGGGCAAGAGGCCCAGGGGGCCATGCAGGGCTGCATGGGCATAGCAGGCTCTGGAGAGAAGGAGCTCAGATTCTGGAGTCAGATGGTGTAGACGAGGCCCTAGTTCTGCCACTCTCGTGTATAACCTGGGCCTACAGCCTGTGTTGTGCTTCACTTTCCTCCTCTGGGAAAGGTGGGAAATAATGGTCCCCTCTGCTGGAGTCAGGCTGCTGTGGAAGGTGCTGGGAACTGTGGGCTGTTGTTCTCCATTCCACCCCCTCCCTCCAACTCCAGGCCTCAGTCTCCTGTGTACATTCTGGGTAGAAAGATCCTTTTGAATAAAACCACTTGGTTCCCCCAGACCTCTCATTCTAGGGACCCAAGGGATCATAGAGGTATTAATTAGCAAAGCCTCAAGACAGGCCCAGGCGGAGAGGGAGGCTCGTTAACGTTAATTGGTACCATCAGATCTTTGCCCAGTCAGGACGGAACAGTGCATGCTGGGATAGCCTCTCTGCCCTCCGGGTTCACAATCTGCCCAGGACTGTGCACCCAGAGCAGCTGTGGCATAGTAGGCAGCTCCTGCCTCCCTTGCCCCTTATAGAGCTCACCCTGTGAGGATAGCGACAGCCAGAGGATGGCAAAGGACGGGGCTACCATCACCTATGAAAAGGTCAGGACCGTGTTCTTGGGTCAAACAATATTCTTCGAATATAACCATAAAGTGGGCCCTTTACTGTGTACCACTACCAAGGGCTGCACCTGGGAGGACATGCCAGTGTGCAGTGGTTCTCAAAACTGATTTAATGAGCCTAGGGAGCCTGTTTAAAATGCATAGTCATAAGCAATGCCCTGGGTGACTGAGTCCAGGAACCAGTTTTTTTTTGTTGTTTTGTTTTGTGCTAGGGATTGAACCCAGGGCCTCTGCCACTGGGCTACACCCCCAGCTCCCAGGAACCTGTGTTTTTAACAGGTCTGCAGGACACACTTTAAATCACACAAAAATGAAGTTTGTATGTCCAATATTACTCAGTGCCAAACCATGCACACCTTAGCTATGCAAGAGATGCAGGCTGATGGAATGAATGAGGGAGAGGGGAAGTGAAATACAAAGAGACTATGAATGGTTCTGTAGAATTTCAGTGCAAGATCTGTCTTCTTCCAGGATTCCATCTCAGGGAAGAGGTGGGATCTTCATCTCTGGTCCATTCCCTTTTGTGGTTGGGACTAGACTTTCCTACTGAAGTTGCAAGTTGCTGTCTAAATTCTAAGAAAAGTTCAAATCTGAGCAGAAGAAACCCCACAGAGTCACTCTCCCACCTCACACCCATCCAGAGAGGTCAGGGATCCCTGAGAATTCTACTTGCACAAAAATGCAAATATACACAAAGGGTTACTATAATTCCAGAGTTCTGGGCCCTGCAGCTCTCCTGGGCTAAGGATCTTTGCAGGGTTGTCCTTTGATCTGTGAGTCACTTTTAATAGTAGGGAGCTGGACAAAGGTGAGGGAAGTGCAAAGGAGGGTCAGGTGCACAAGGGAGAGGCTGCCTGGGCTCTGCCCCCAGGGGCAGGAAGTGAAGGTTTATCCCACCCAAGGTCTTGGGTTTGAAAACTACTCTGGTGCCCTTGGACCAGTTCAAGGGCCTCTTGAAGTTGGTGTACCCAACTTCATGAGGAAGCTAAAATTAAAAAAAAAAAAAAAATGGAAATCATGACTGCACTTGCTCAAAGGGTTGTCTGGGATTTGCTAAGAATTCATGAAAAACTTATGATAGTCTCCGACAGAATCTTAACCATATAAAGGATTCCTATTACAGGCCACACTCTTCTGATTTGCACACACTGAGAGAAGCTGTCCACACTGAGGACAAGGTGGAAATTTTAACATTTAAGTCAAGGAGAATTGTGTTGTACATGAGAAAAGAACTTTCTAGTTCAAAGTTGGCTAAGATCCGATATTTGTAATTGAGTCCCCTCTGGACAGTATGGGGTCTTTTTTTCTTCACAAACATTAAAAACAAGAGATGGGGGCTTTTAGGTATGAGCCTAGCTGGAGGTATGAATTATGCCCTAGGGTTCAATCTCTGCAAAAAGCATCAGAATCACAATTCATAGTCTCCTTTTAAATATTTTCTACAAGATCGTAGAGGAGAAAAATAATAACAATGATTAGAGTAAGCTGTCAACTGTTTATACCGTGGTGTGCTCTATAATATGCAGTATCTAATAAATGATGTATCTATTAAAAATGATATGTAGACTACACTAACACATGGAAATACATGTATGAAATCACATTGAGAAAAAGCAGAACAGGAAATACAAGACACACAGAGATACTTCATAAGAGCCACAAAGCTCAGAAGATCATTTGAAATAAAAATTGGCTGGTTTAGTCTCTCAAACCCATTACTTGCATTTTTAAAAAGTGGTATGAATAGGCAGAGCACAAAGGATTTTTTTTTTTTTTTTTTTTTTTGTGGTGCCGGGGATTGAACTCAGGGGCACTCGGCCACTGGGTCACATCCCCAGCCATTTTTGTATTTTATTAGAGACAGGGTCTCACTGAGTTGCTAAGTGCCTCGACATTGCTGAGGCTGGCTTTGAACTCTCGATCCTTCTGCCTCAGCCTCCCAAAGTGCTGGGAATACAGGCGTGCGCCACCGCGCCCGGCTCACAAAGGATTTTTTACAACAGTGAAACCATCCTATATGACACATTTGTCACAACCTATAGAATGCACAAAGCTGAGAGTGGACCCAAATGTGAACTGTGAACTTGGGGTGATAATGGTGTGTCAACACACGTTCATCCACAAATATGCTATTCTTGCTGGGGATGTTGGGGGTAGCTGAGGACTCTGCATATGTGGGCTCAGAAGGTACGTGGAAACACTGTACTTTTCATTCCAATTTTGCTTTGAACCTAAAACTGTTCTAAAAAATAAAGTCCATTTTTTAAAAAATTTTAAGTCCTCTTGAGATATTAATTAGAAATGCACTCAATGTATAAATATCTTTTAGCATAATAATCAACAAACATGGTATTCTATTTCCATTTGAACAGAAAAATAAAACAATTTTTTAAAATATTTATTTATTTGCCTTAGTTGTACACAATGCCTTTATCTTTATGTGGTGCTGAGGATCAAACCCGGGCCGTGCACGTGCTAGGCAAGTGCTCTACCGCTGAGCCACAATCCCAGCCCCAAAACCAATTTTTAAAAAATAGTAAAGATAGGGCTGGACATATAGCTCAGTTGGTAGAGTGCTTGCCATACATGCACAAGGTCCTGGGTTCAATCCCCAGCACCACACACACACACACACACACACACACAAAAAAAAAAAAAAAAAAAAAAAAAAACCAGCAATTAATAATAGTAATAATAAATAAAAAGTAAAGATAGTAACAGTGCTTGTGAGAGCCTGATTTGGGAGGAAGGTGTTCCCTTTTCTATTAGATATGGAAGCAGCCCTGACCCTCCCTCTGTGGTAATGCTAAGCCCTTCTTAGACTTGGCTGATACCCTGATGATACCATCAGCCAGATAGAAGCCAGAGATCCAGAGAAGTAAAAGGGACCCACAGCAACTGTGACAGGAAAAAGGAAACAAGATCATGGCTCTGGCCAGATATGGCCCCTATCCAGGATCGAGGCCCAACCTGCCCATACTCGGATTGTCTCATCCCAAGCCACAACATGCACATCCATTTTGCAAGAGCAGTAAAAAACAGAACTGAAAATCCAATTGCTTTTTTTTTTTAATTTTTTATTTTAAGCAATAAATTTCCTCAGGGCTTTGCATAAAATATATTTAACCATTAAAATGTCATCAACACAAGGCACACAGACCCTGTCAGTTCTGTCCCCTTGCTACATGTGGCCTAAGGTCTATGCTAAACCTTAGGGAATCAACTCTGCAGAGTGATGGGTGAAGCTCTTCTTCTGTAAGGTCTCTGAGCATGAGTCCTGGTGATGGGACTGTGGGGACATGAAAGATAAGATGCTCTCATGACACACACTTGTGCCTCCCTGTTCTGCACACACTCTGTGTTTTCCAGGAGGCGGGAGGAACCCTGGAATCTGAAAACAGCAGCGAGGTCTTCCATTCTGATGAAGTAGCCTAGCCTGCTTCTGGGAGGGCCCTCTTCTCCACGGACCATATGACCAAGAAGATTCTCCAGGACAGACACTGCGCCTTTGGTTCTCTCCCCCATAGCACAGTGCCAGGTACAAAGGGCTGTGGAAGGCATGATTATGGAGCACGCTAGTGCTCAGGGCTAGTGTACAGGGCACCACGCTGGGCATGACATGGGTACAAAGAGGAGCCAGGTCCAGCACATAGAGACTCCCAAGAGAAGGGGAGGAAATGGAAGCTCTGTGTGGCCTCCAGGAAGGAAACTGGGCCTAGCTTGAGAATGCCAGGCTTCTGATCTGAGTGGCGCCACTAGCAGCTGGCCTCAGTTCTTTCATACCCTCTAGTTTCAAACACAAGTGCTATGAAACCATTAGAACAAAAGGCAGAGTGAAAAGTACCTGAAGAGCTACCAGAAAAGCAATCTCAAGAGTTCTCCTGCAGGCTTCTCAATCTCAATTCATGGTGCCCCCAACTGCCCTGCCAGAACCAGGAGTTGTCCTTGGCCCCTCCCTCTAATTCGCCCCCCTCCAAGTCCAAAGAAACATCAAATCCTACTTCTAGATTCTACATCCCGAGCTGGAGCCCAGCACCTCTCTACACACCCTGACTGCCATCCCCAACGTCCAGCCTACCGTTACCTCCCATCTGGATGACTATAATCCATTTCCACCATCATCTTAAAACACGAGTTTGATCATGTCACCTGCTTACATTCACCTTTCAATGAATGCCCACTGCTTTTAGGAAAACAAAACCAAACATCAATGCTAGCATTACCTACAAGGTCCTGCACTTCTTGCCAAACTCTCTTGCTTAATTTCAAGCAACTGTACTTTCTCAGCTACTTGGTCAAGTTTCTGGCAAGCCCAACAGACTCAGGTCCTGTACACCAGTTGTTCCCTTTACCTGGAACATTCTCTTTGCTGATCAATCCTGATTCATTCCCCACCCCCCCCCACCCCTTACTGAAGATTGAACCCACAACTTTGTGCATTCTAGGCAAGCACTCTACTACCAAGCTATACCGGCAGCCTTTTTCATTTTTTATTTTGAGTCACAGTCTCCAAGTTGCTAAGGGTTGCCTTGGACTTGTAATCTTCCTGCCTCAGCCTCCAAAGTAGTCTGATTTATCTTTAAAGTTTAGACTACACCCAATAAAGCTTTTCAAAGAAGGCCTCCTGGTCAAGTTAAAATCTCCTATTATTCTCCATGGTACCAGTTATTACAACTATAATTTTACTTTTGCCCTAACTTTTTTTTAACCCAGGGGTGCTCTATCACTGATCTATACCTCCAGCCCTCTACAAAAATATTTTAAAATTTGAGACAGGAACTTGCTAAGTTGCCCAGGCTGGCCTCAAACTTGCAAACCTCCTGCCTCAGCCTCCCGAGTAGCTGGGATTATAGGATTGCACCACTGCACCTGGCTGATTTTGCCATAATTTTTTTTTAAATGCCTGCTTCCCTTGCAGTTGTCGGTCCCGTTGCAGGATAAGGAATCGCTGTACCTGCTTTGATGCATTGTTGTGTTTGCTGCATCTAGCACAGTGACTCACTCTGTGCTACAAGACTGACTGACTGAATAAATGAATGAATGAGCATCCAGGAGGCGGAGCGTGGAGGAACCAGCTTGGGACCTGCCAGAGTCGTGGGCCTGGGATCAATGAGCTGAGACCTGCCTTCCCTTGCAGTTCAGATCATTCAGGTCTCCTCTTCCCTCCTGAAGGTTATTGATTCAGCCCCCCTCCATCTAAATGTCTGTCACCTGGATGGATTTCTGCCTGGGAAGAAGGGCTGGCCCTGGCCATCCTGCCTGCTTTTCCCATTCCACTCTTTACTCCTCCGCTATTTCTCCAGCCGGTTTCCCACCACACCCTCAACTGATGTAACTGTGTAGTCATGTGATTCCATAAACTTAATGTGCACTTCTGCTCAGGCAGTGAAGTGTTTGGAGCTTTGTAGTGGGCCTTGAGAGATAGAGGAGGGACCTCCCCCCACCCTATCCTCCCTTCTCCCTCAGACTCAAAGCACAAATTGCCTGCCCTGTCTGCAGCGACCCAGTAAGGGAGGGCATAAGCAACCCAAAGCAAATAGCCATCCTGGGAAAGCATGGAGAAAAGTCTTTCCATGTTGCAAAGACAAGCTCCCTCTCCTGCTGCCCCCTTCTTCCCATAGAGATCATTTATTTGGTTTCCCTTTCGCCCTTTTATATGTCCTGTCATCACCTGTTTTCCCTGTCGCAGGCTGTGGGATGGCATGGTGTTTCTCTTTCTACCAAATGGAGACACACCCAAAGAAAATGGGAGGTGCCTCCCCAGGTTTTGCTGCCCACTTCCCAGTTTCAGAGATCTCAAGCAGCATAAAACTGAAAGACCTGAAAAGTATAAAGAGAGAAACTGTTTCTGAACAAGTGTGTTTTCTATGCATAGATGGGGGACCAGCATGTGTAGTCAAACAAGGATTTCGTATTTGATGCAATGAAAAAGAATAAACAGTTGTCAAAAAACAATACTACTATTAAGCAGGACCACGCTTGAGGAACACTTTGTCAAGTGTTTGATACACAACATTGCATTTAATTTTCAAAACAACCCAGCGAGAGAAGCATTTACTTGCCCATTTTACAGATGAAGAAAGAGGCTCCTGGAATCACACAGCTCCTGTGTGGCCAAACTCCAAGCCTGAGATCCTGATGCCCTTGCTCTGCACCACTACTAGAAACTGCTCTCCCAGGGCTAGCAGTGAAAAAGGAAAGGAAATTGGTTTACAGCATGGCAGAGGGCTTAAGATTAGACATAAAGAACTTTCTGACAATGAGGGCTGTTTGGTTGTAGTCAGGGTAATTAGGCTTGTTAGAGCTTTCCCTCAGAGGGCCTTTACATTGAAGATGAATGGATGCTTCTATGCCTGGGTGGTTTAAGGGACGCGCTCTCTGTTCCCAGCACGGGGCTGGCCTGTTTGAACTAACAGCCTCACTGGGGATACAAGATTGCCACACATAAAACCGTTAGATAACAGGAAAAGATAGCACAGGATGTGTGTCCAAAATGGACTGGAAGAAAGTGAGGGTTACAGACAGGCAGAAGCTACTGTGTTTAAAAGCAAGGGCTTTGTGGTCAGGCGGACTTCTTTGAATCCCTGGCAAACACAGCTGGTTCTGCTACCTGTGTGACCTTGGGTATGTTACTCAACCTCTCTAAGCTTTGGTTTCCTACTCATTAAAAAGGGGCTAAGAATAGAACCTATGGGGGGGGGGGGAGTTGCTGTGAAAATTAAATAAGATGACCCATGTAAAAGACCAGGCACAGAACCTGGACATAAGAGAATTAGTGGTAGCTGTTATAATAATTACTATTATTGTTGGAGTCCAGAGGCAGGAGAGAGCAGAGTGGTTTAGAGTTATAGATCAGTAAGTAGTTGAGAAAGTCTTACTGGGAAACATGAGTTCTGACCCGAATTTTGAGGACTTCAATTAAGTCAAAAGGAAGGAATAGTGACAGAAGTAGATGGGATGGAGATTTCATTGTTCGTTATCATTTTAAAAGAAAAATCTGGCTGGACACGATTGTACACACCTATAAATCCCAGCAATTCAGGTGGCTAAGGGAGGAGGATGGCAATTTGAGGCCAGCCTCAGTTACTTAGCAAGGCTCTCAGCAACTTAATGAGACCCTGTCTTAAAATAAAAAAAATAAAAAGGACTGGGGACGTAGCTCAGTGGTAAAGTGTTTATGGGTTCAGTCCCCAATACAAAAAAAAAAAAGAAAAGAAAAGAAAAAAAAAAACTGTTTTGATCTGTGGTTGAAATAAAGAAGGAAGTTGATTATGGGCAAGAGGTTGAGGAAGAGATGAGGTCTTCCACACTTTTTCCAAACTACAGTTTGAATAGAGACAAAGCCTCAGAGATCTAAAAATAAAAGTGGACATCCAGAGTTCTTTGGGCTACTTCTTCTGGGTTCTTGGGGTATGTGTTGGGGCAGGGGAGGTCAGGGTCCTGGAAACAGGCTGAGAGCAGAATTGGTGATGATGGATGGGATAGGACCTGAAATGGGAAGTTAGAAAATGAGGGCAAGGCCCTTAATGACTATGTGGCTGACTCAGGAGGGAAGACCTAGCTTTAAGGCAGTGTTGACATCCAGCATCCGGTCAGACAGGAGACCAGTTTTGAGACTCTGAGCATCTCTCATCTTCAGTACTACCA
Source organism: Tamias sibiricus (assembly GCA_025594165.1). Classification (NCBI taxonomy): domain Eukaryota; kingdom Metazoa; phylum Chordata; class Mammalia; order Rodentia; family Sciuridae; genus Tamias; species Tamias sibiricus. The sequence continues at coordinate 113,855,133 of CM046657.1, forward strand.
GATCAAGGGGCAAATCCCTAGAGGAGCAATCCAGTTATTCTCTAGCAGTCTGCCTCATCTCCCCAAGGTGAAGATCAAGTGCTAAAGGGCCAGGTGGCTTCCCAGGAAAGATGCTATGCATTTTAGATCCTCTATGTTTAAACCTTCTGTCAAGTACCAACTGATCCTGATATAATCAAGTATCATAGGGGCCCTTGTCAACAATCTGATTTTCTGTCCTTTTCCCTAGGGTTTCAGTCCATAAGTTTAAATACCCAAGAATGTGTTTTTTAATAAGCATCCAAGTGATTCTCCAGGTAAGGCAAATTTGGAAAACCCTGAAATAGGTATAATCTCTTAAATCCCCTTCAGTCCTAAATTTAGGCAACAGAATATAAGAGGAAGGGCTCTGCTGTGGTAGTAAGAGGTGGATTCTGGCCACCCACAGGGCACTGTGTGGGGACACCCTAGGAGGGAAGAAGGGTGCCATCAATATCTCAGAGAGAACAGGGTACCTAACACAAACAAGTGAAAATGAATGTACTGAAACAATAGGCTCTGAACATTCCCCTGGGGCTTTTGCAGGGTGCTGGCAGTACAGTGGAGCTCTGCAGTGTCCCTCACTATTCTCAGGGGGATACTGAGGTGCAAAGTATATTTAAAACATGCCCAAATTACACAGTTAGGCAGAGGCAGTGGGTTCCAGATCTCCCTGTCTTCACCCAGCTCACTGTTGGGGAGATGGCAGGGTAGGCATATCTTCTCACGACTTGTAGGTGAGTTCCTAATGTGAAGTGCCAGTGTCCCGTGTCTCCAGTGACCTGAAATCTAACATTTCCTTGGATGAGCTCCATCTGTTACCTGGAAAGAGCAAGTACTCCAAGGAAGTGGGCTGGACCAAGGAAAGGCCATGAACTGGGGAGATGAGGGAGACTGGACTGAAAAAGAAAGCTGAACGGGGGACTCAGAAAATATGGGCGCTTTGGGGGTCTCCTTATCTCCCACTTGACCGAAGTCAGGGCTGGGCAAGAACCCCAACTTCACTCTCTGGACCTATGGCAGGAAAAGGGGGGAGTGAGAGGTGAGGAATGATTTTGCAGACGCTTTTAGAAATTCGCTGTGTCAGAAAAACTAAAAGACCAGACAAAACCCCTAAAAATCCAAGCCCGATTATTTCATCCACGTGGCATACGAACAAGCCAAAAAAAAAAAAAAAAAAAAAAAAAGGGGGCGGGGGAAGTTTCTCCCGTCCCGCCCCTGCTGGGAGGAAGGGATTTGCTGCGAGAGCAAACTCCTGACACAGCCGGGGCGCGGCGGGGAGGGACACTGAGAAAGCCCTTTCCCACAAAGCCGCTGGCGGCGGTCCCCTCTCCCCGCCCCCTCCCCCGGGCCGCCGCGGGCCCTTTAAGGGCCGGGAGGTGCGCGCGGTCTCTTTAAGGCAGGTCCTGGTGGTTTCTGTTTTCTGAAGGAAGTGACGGGGGGTGGGATTGAATGAAAAGTGCAAAACAGAGTCTCCAGCGCCGGAGTCGGGGGCGCGGGAGCCGCGGCGCGGGGCTGGGGGCGGGCCGGGGCGCAGTCTCGGACTCGAGCCACCGGGGCGCGGCTGAGGGCAGTCCACGTGCGTCCTCGCCACGTCGCGGGCGACCTGGCCGCAGGGTCCCTTAGAAGAGCGGTCCCAGGCGCCCCGAACTAGCCCCTAACTCGGGGCCAAGTTTGCCAGCGCCTCTCCCCGCCCCCAAGCGGCGCGCCAGGGCCGCGGCGGCCCCCGGGGATGCGCGCCCCCGGTCGCCGCGATGTCCCCACGACGCTGCCCGCGCAGCTGCTGCTGCTGCCGCTACTGCTGCTGCTGGGGTTGCCGCGCGGCGTGGGCGCGGGGGCGGGCGCTCCGGCCGAGCTGCGGGTCCGCGTGCGGCTGCCCGACGGCCAGGTGACCGAGGAAAGCCTACAGGCGGACAGCGACGCCGACAGCATCAGCCTGGAGCTGCGCAAGCCCGACGGCACCCTCGTCTCCTTCACCGCCGACTTCAAGAAGGTGAGGTCCCCTCGCTCGCTGGGTGGGACCTGCGAGCCCAGAGCCTCCCCGCCGGGGTCTCAGGCACACTTGCGTCTGCACATGGGAAGACCAGGGCCGGGAGCTGAACGAGACTTGCCAAGGTCACGCCGGTTCTTCCCTACACCCCATTGCCTCACTCCCCAACGCCCAGACCCGCTGGGTCATTCTCAGTGAATTTTTTTGCTGTTCCCTCCACCAACTTCCAGCCTTTCACCACTTGTCTCTGGGTACCGGCCCCCCTTCTCCTGTCCTGACCAGCTCTGTCCCTCTGGCCTCCTCCAGCTCTCCAGCTGATCCTCCTTCAAGAGTTCATGTGAACAGCTGCTTCCTTCTAGAAGTAATTTCTCTGTGCTCTAGAGGAGAAAATCCCAGGAGAGGTATCAAGCATCCTGGGTTCTCCCCCATGTTGCTGTGTGGTCTAGAGCAAGTCCCTTTGCTTCTCTGGTCTTGTTTCTCACCTCTGTACAAGGCAATGAGGTGACTTTAAGGGCTCCCAGCTCCGACACTTTGAGATCCCTGAACCACTTCTCCCTGTTTCACTTTCCTGGGAAGAGCCGACTGCCCCTGCCCCTCCCAAGCCAAGGAGAAGTTCTTCCTCTTTGACCTGGAAGGCCAGGAAGCTTGCAGCTGGAGGACCTGGGGAGAGACCCCCCACGTGAGGCCCTTCATTCTGGAAGAGGTGCCTCCTTTTGCCCTGCCTGGCTGGGGCTGGCCAACCTCACTTTTGGTTCAGATGTTGTCAGGGGGTCAGAGATGAGCTTCTACTCGATGTGTGTGGAGAGGACCAGAAGGGGCAGAGTGGAGGTGCTTAGAAAGGCACTGGGTGACTAACAGTGACCCAGCAGTAGGAAACGGTGTTCAAAGGGAGTCTCCCGCTCTCCTACCTCCACCCCCTCCCCTAGTAACAAAAAGGCCCTGTGTAGCTCTGTCTCTGGGGAAGCACAAAAGTGGGGTGGATTACTGTGCTGCGGCCAGGGCCGACCACCTCTCCCTCCTCCCTCTTAGAGACTGGGTGCTGGCCCGGGACTTTGGGAGCATAGGGGCAGAATTTGGGGAGTCGGCTAAGAACCCAGTGAGATTGCCATGGACAGTAGGGGTCAGGAAGATCCAGTGGAAGGTGGGATAGGGGGTAAGGCTCCACAGCTGATCTGTCCCAGGACCACCAAGTTGTCACTGTCATAGGCCTTAGCTGGTGGGGGGAGCTGTCACAGATGGGAAAATTTGGTAGTGTATCCTTACTCCTCAGGCCCAAGCTAGATTGGTAGATCAGATGCAGGTAGGAAGAGGTGAGTTTGTGTGAGGAGAAAGGGGACTTGATAGGGCCTGAACATCGTCTGTGTCTACCTGAATTTCAGGGGAATTTTATCAAGGATGTTCTCTGCTTGGAAAACCCAAAGTGGCTGAGTCCATCAGCAGTCAGGAATCTTTCTCCTTCTAAGCCCTTTGACCTTAAAGGTGAGCCTCGGGCCAGGCTGTATGTCTGGAAGGCCACCCTATTCGCTGGCCAGATGCTGTGGCTACCCTGGAACCCTGGAGAGATACTCGCCCACTTGTGGGACCTCTCCAGTATCCAAGGCTGAGGTTGTAGCCTGCCGTGAAAGACAACGGGCTGGGCTGGCTGCGGTGGGTGGGGTTGTACCTTTACAGCCTCTAGCTACAGCTGGAAGGTTTTTTATTGCTCTGCCCTGAAGGGAAAGGAGAGGGAGAGCCCAGGTGGCTGTAATAGGGGTGGTGGTGGCTGGCTGTGGGGGGGTGAGGGTCTGGGGCCTGAAGCTGAGCGTGTGGGGGGCACCCGACTGCCCAGATAGAGAATGCATTCAAGCTGAGGCAAGCGTCTCGTTTTAATCCTCAGAGTGGTTCAAACCTCCAGCCAGGTTTCTGACAGTCTGTTTTTCAGGTTAGCCTCTGACCCAGAAGCTGGCACTTCACAACCACCCTTGGCATCTCCGATTTCATCAGCAAGGGAGGGCATTGGGAGTGGAAGGCACAAAAGAGAACCAGCTCCAAGGCCCCTCCAACTCCAGGCTTTCTGGTTGGCCTGGGGCAGGGTGGCATTGGGGTATACAGGGATTAGGAAGGAACAGTCTACCCACCTCCGTCCATGTCTCCATCAGCCAAAACCCGCCCCAGCCCTTCCAGTCCCTTTTGCTGCCGGCTCACTTCTCAAGGCCTCAGAGTCTTTGGCAGATTTCCACCACAAAGTTCTTTCTAGAAGTAATGATTTTTCTTGTAAAAAAAAAAAAAAAAAAAGGCCTGGAACCTGCGATTTTGTGTTTCATATACCAAACCCATTTTGGGGTCATTAGGGAAAAGTCCTGAATTCACTGGGGACAGTAACATTTGCCACCTAATCACCTTTGGGAGAGACAGTCCTGACCTAATGAGACAGGCCTGGTTACCACTCTAGCTGGGTAACCCTGGGCCTGCTCTTCATCTCTCTGAGCCTTTATTTCTTCATCTGTATGAAGGGGTCACTCACAGTCCCCTCCTGGCTTTTGGCAACTGAGGAGGGTAGTGCCCGCTGCACTCATTCTGCATCAGAATACTGTGTTAAGTGCTCAGGAAGTATAGAGGCTTCACTTTGATAATTGTGGCTCAAAGCATTTAGCAGTCATCCTCCCTGCTAAGCTTGAGCTCAAATGGGGTTGAATGACTGACCTGAGGTCACAAAGAAAAGTCAGTGCCAAGGCCGGGAGGGACTTGAGTCCCTCATCATCACCTTAGAGCTCTTTGGAGCTTGAAAATTGCTGGCCAGTCCTGGGCAGGACGCAGGGCCACAGTAAATGCCCCTGTGCTGGACAGAACACAGCCCTGTCCTGCTGATCCCAGCCCCCAACCTGCCCCCTCTCTCCAGCTCTTCCCAACTCCCAGGTATGGTTCCATCACCATCTGACCGACCCCCACTCTGCCATTGTGGACCTGCCACTGGAGCCCAGGCTGGGTTCTCAGACTCCATGTTAAGTGTGGAGTGTCAAATGGTTGTCATGTGTCACTACTTAGGCTGACTGAGTCAAAGCTCTGAACAAATGTCATGCTTTACTCAGAAGCTCCCAAGCTTTACTGCACCTTACAGTCACCTGGGGACTTCTGAAAACTTCCCATGCGTAGGTGGCACTGCTTCCTCATGGAATCTGAGGGTGCGCGCAGGCAGCAGAATTTTTAAAGAAATCCAGGTGATTGCACTGGACAGCAAAGTCCGGGAACCTCTGGCCTAGCTGCTGCAGGGAAGCAGAGGGCACCTGGAGGGAAAACCAGGTTAGACTGTTAGGTAAAGGTGAGCCTAGATTCAGCCACATATCTAACACCCAGTACTCTACCCCTAATAACCCTAGGGTTTGGCTTTGGTGCTGGGGATGGAACCCAGGACCTCAAGCCTGTTTGAGCATGTGTTCTACGGCTTACCCATGTGTTGTAGGCAGCACGTACACTTTAGGCTTAATTCTCTGCCCTGGGTACCCAAACTTTAATTCCTAATATACACTCAACAGGCAATAATAGTCTTCTATATAATCCAGGTCCTATATATGTAATTAGACCTGTGCATTCATAACCATTGGGCATGTCTAATAACAGGCATGTCACCATCCCCAGTCTCTCACCTGGCTGCTTGTCTCCTAGCTCTCTTGGTCCCCTCCTCCAAACTCCTGTCCCTGTCCAAGCTCTCACTTGCCTCTGTCTCCTAGTCTGAGTGTCCAAAAGCTGGGGAAAGGATGAGTCATGTTCCAGGCAGCCTGGTTTAGTGCTGGCCGGATGGGGAGGGTGGGGCTGAAAGATATGAAGAAAGTCATGTGTGGCTATATCAGGCAGGTGGGTATATGGGACGGGAAGGAGACACTCCAAAAGGGAGGGAGGGGGGATCATGGGGGCCCTTGGGCTGGAGTCTTGGAGGGAAGACCCAAGGTCAGGGAGCCACATAGCACTGCGGATCGGTTCAGCATCACAATGAAGGGACAGGGACCAGGGATGATTGAAAACTTGTACCCTGCCCTGGTGGGAGCCAGAGGAAAGAACTGTCCAGGGAATGTTTGGTTCCTGTCCTGGGTCTCCTGGTCTGGAGTGCAACCCAGGAAGCCATGAGACACAGCCATGGGACACAGCCAGTGAGGATGTGCAGGTGCACCCGGCCACAGTGCTGCTTGAGCATGTTTATTCCAAGGGATGTCACATCATAGCAGAGGCTTTTGGAGCCCAGCATACCCCTACCCTGTGTTAGATCCCCTGTGATTTGGCATGGAGGCATGTAGTAGAGGGGAAGTCTCCCTAGGGATCAGAGGGCAGTAGAAGTGTTTTCAAGGGAGACCCAGAACTTTCTGGAGCACAGGGCCTTTTCTCAGGAATTTATGAGAAGTCACCAGACAGGCTTGTGTATATGGGTCCCTTGGGTCTAACCTGTCCCTCCTCTTCACCTGAGGAACTCCTTGGATCAGGATCAGCAGTGCTGCCTGCACCTTGACCAGCATCTCCCACCCCCGAGTCCCATCAGGGTACTAGTGAAAGACCCCAGGCCAGCCATGAACACCACCACCTGGAGACAACGGTGTGGCCTGCTGGAGAGACAGCGGGGAGAGGTGGAGTTCTTCCTCTCTGTCCCCAACCTGCAGAGGTAGCGCTGAATAAGCTGGGATAGATGCCTGTTCTTCAGACAGGCAGGCAGAGGGCCCGGCTGGGAGATGTCTGCCGTCATCCACTGAGCAGTCCCTCAGATCACACTCGTCGCCTGTGTTGGTCCTCACCACTGCATGTGAGGCACAGATCGCCTCCAGGGTACAGATGTGCATACAGAGCTCAGTAGTCTCTTTGACAAGATCAAAAAGGTGGTGATCTGGGATTATGACCCACTTCTGTGGCACTCTGAGTGTATCGTTCCAGAAGGCTGAAGGACCCTGGGGGGTTGGGTGGGGGGAGAAGGATGCTGAGAAAATCTAGATGCACAGGAACAAATCTGTGAATTCTCTTCTGTATGGACTTGGGCTAGGCCCCTGCTCCCCAAATTCATTTTGTCCAGTGGATGGAGTCTGGAGTCTTTGGCAGTGCGTAGGACCCTTTCTTCCCTGGATGACCTCTAGGGAGGGAGGGAGGGATGGGGAGATGATTTTGCAAAATATGTCACAGATACTATTGATCACTCACTATGTACATCTTACTGCCATTTACCAACTGTGTGACTTCACAATCTCTCTGAGCCCCAGACTCCTTGCCCATAGCCAGGGACAACAGTGTGATACTCAAGGCTGCCAGAAGTGACAGAGAGGACCTTTGCAGAGCAGAGGCCGGCATAGGTGTCTGAGGAGTGCAGTACAGTGCCAGGCCACTGAGCAGGCCCCTCCTCCCGACTCTCTTTCCTCAGGCATTAAGCATAAGCCGCCTATTTTTCTGTTCCAGGGACCAAAGCATCATGAGGAGCTTCTGTCCTTTAGGTTGGCAAATGTTTAAGCACCTGCCGTTGGGGATTCAGATAAAGGGTAGGGAACAAGGGAGGCTTCGGGGCTGGAGTCTGAGTGAGAGGAAAGTGTGGAGCCCCATCTCAGGAGCCCTGAGTCAGCAGGACAGGGGCGCACTTGATCCATATAAAGCCTCACATTGTTCCCTGGGGCACTCAGGATAGTGGTGACCTTTGGGATTTGGCTGACAGAGCTTGAGGGGCTTAGGGGGAGGGCTGCTGGCTGGTGGTTGCAGTAATACCCAGTAACAAGAAACCCCTGTCTGGGGCCTGGCCCTGAGGTGCAGCTTCTCACACCCGTAGTTCCTGGGCGCTGGTCTGGCTTGGGGTTGAACACATCTGCCCCAATACCTGGGAGAGAGCCTGGCCAGGGCAACCAGGGTGCTCCTGTGTCTGCCATGAGGCAGCCAGCTGGGGCTGGAAGGACCCTGGCTGTCTCCAAGCCAGTCTCTTCCTCCCTCTACCCCCTCCCCAGCCCAGCGAAACTGGCTCCTCTCTAGCCATGAAGCAGCCCCAGCCAGGAGCAGAGGAATAAATATTTAGATTGGCTCAGCCTGGGCCTCAGAATCACGCGCTCTGGTGATGATGGGAAGGAGACCAGGATGGCAGAGGACCCTCCCAGGAGACGGCAAGCACCAGCTGTCCAGGAGTAAGGGGGTTGAGAGGTGACAAGCTGCTTCCCGTGGGCCCCAGAGCAATGGCCCCTGCCCATGTGCAGTGGTGGGCTGGGAGGGGGATGGGAAAGGCAGTTCTGACGCCCCATCCCCTTAGTTTCTCTCTGCCCTGGTGGTAGGACTGGCAGCAGAGTCTGAGACCAGGAGCCTTGCCACCCACTGCCCAGAAGCTAGGAGCTGGTGACGGGGAGGCAGCTGGGAGTGTCGGCACAAAGGGCTGGAGAGGGCAAGGGGAGGCTGATGGGCTGGAGCTGAGGTCACGCGTGGGGTGAGCGTGTGTGGCAGGGTGTGGGGGAGTTGTCGGGCTGCCGGTGAGACTGTGCGTGTGGGAGCCGGAGCTGGAAATGCTGGCATGAGATCTAGGAGGTTCCGACAGGGAGGAGGGTGTTGGAGACTGAGGAAACGTGTGACCTGAGCTGAGAAGGGGTGGGAGAGTCTGTCTCTGAGGAAAGGGGTGAGGTAGCATCTCCTTAGGAGAGGCTGGGGAAGGCATCTCCTTAGGAGAGGCCAGGGGAGCACTGTATATGAGGGAGAGCAGGAGCCACCCGGTGGGGTGGAAGTGGCTGTGAGGGACAGAGAGATACAGGACTAGCAAGTCTATGTGAAAGACAAGGATGTATGTGGCCCATGGGTGGGGGCAGCAGGTGTGAGTCTGGTGTGGGTTGGGGTTAGGCTTGCCCGTGCATAACATAAAATTCCAAACAACAGTGGTTGAAGCAAAAAAGTGTGTTCCCCTCTTTCCAGTCTTATCTCAGTCTGGAAGACAGCCATGGGGGCACATGTGCCCGGGCCTCCCTCTGCAGTCCTGCTTCCCAGGCCTCCCACCAGGGAGGTGGCGTCAAGGACCTAGCACTGGGCATCTGTGTCCGGGTGCTTTCCCAGGGCAGCTCTGTGCATTTCTTACATGTTCACCTGGAACCCCAGCACAGCTGAGCCAAAGCAGCCTTCTCTTTGGGACACAGTGAGCCTCAAAGAGATGGCATGACACGAGAGGGCAGAGAGCAATGGAGTGTCCAGAGCACTTAGCCAAGCAGGGAGCTTGGGAGTGTGAAGGTCACTGGACTGAGAGTCAGGAGGCCTAGACTTCTGGTCCTGGCACTGTGGCTATGTGACTTGTGAAGGTCACTTTCCCTGCTGGAACCTCACTGGGCCATGAAGTAGATGATCCCCTAAACCTTCTGGAAACCAAAATAGCAGCTGTAGGACTACCAGTCTGTAGGAGCCCAGCCATAGGCAAGGCCAATAAGAGACAGCCTGAGGGGGTTGACAGCTCTAGGGAATCCATTTGCCACCCAGCCACCAAGTGTGGAGCCCAGCTCTGTGCCAAACCCTGGGGCTACTGCATAAATAAGCTGGAGCCAGTACACTCGAGCCAGGGTCAGATCCCAGAGAGACTGGATCACTTCTTGTCTGGGCAGAAGATGTAGAATGAGGACAGGGGCCCCCTGCAAATAAAATACAGCAGCCTCAAGAAGCCGAGTCTGGAAGGGAAGACAAGTAAGGAGGACGGTCCACACACTGGGATTGGTGCAGCGTGGCTCTGCTGGAGACTGGTGTGGGCAGCAACAGGAACAAGCCCGAGCAGGTGATGCATGTGACTGGGGCTAAAGGAGGGTGGACAGATGGGCACAGGGCGTGTCAGCAGAGGAATCACCCATGGAAAGGCCCAAGGGGTCACATGATGCAGCTCCTGGGAACTGCATTCTCTTCACTTCGGTGTGGGGCTATGTAAGAGTTGCTGTGGGCAGGAACCATGGGTGCCAGCCTCTGGGGGTGCGCTTATGGCAAGAATGAAGGGAGCCTTGAGGGGCATTGGGCAGCTCAGGTGACAGCAGGGAGGAATGATGGGGGGTGGTGCTAGGAGACCCTCACACCTCCCTCTCTTCTGTAAATATTTGCTGAAAGGCCCTCCCTCCACCCCATCCTCATCCTTTGCCTCCATAGCACTTAGCATAAACTTCAACCCTAGGCTTATTGTGCTCTCTGGGAGTCCCCTAAAGACAGGGGCCTTCTTGGCCTTGGCTATTGCTCTGCCCAGCCTTGTGCTTGTGAAAGTCCTGCCCCAAGTCATGTTAATAGTGACTTTCCATTAATGTGTTGGTTACTTGCAAGCCACAGAGGACTCCTCTGACTTGTCTGGGCCTCTAGTGCATCTATAGGAAAGAACTCTTCATTACTTTATAGGCTGGGAGTAGCTTACAGTGGGAGCAAGGTAAGCAAAGGTGTGGGCTTGCAGCCACAAGGAAAACCGAGTCCAGCCCACTGTGGCCTGAGAACTTCCACTCATCTATCCCTTATAGCAATCCCTCAAGGTAGGTACTGCTGTTCTGATCACTTTGCAGATGTGGAAACTACGGTACAGAGAGCTTAAGCAAGGTCCCCTAAGGATATGTGGCTAGTGGTGGCAAGGCCAGGCAGGATCTGGAATCTTTGCGCTACTGTGATGGCCTGGAGCCTTCCAACTCCTTATTACAACTATAGAGGAGGACTTCAGCAAACACTGTCTCTGGGGCACACCTGCCACACCCTCCACACGCCCAGGTTCTGGCCCTGGTTGCTGTATGCTCCCATTTTTCCTGATGGGCTGGAGGTCCCTGGTCACTCATGGGAGAAGGAGCCTTGTGCAGCCCTCCTGTCCTGGGAGTCCAGCCTGCGTTCTGAGCTTGAGGTACCTACCCCCAGCCCCTGCCACGGGCTGTCACCCAGTTATGCCATCTGTCATGGGCTTTAGGCTACATCTGGGTGAATCATTCCAGGGGACTCCTGAGTGACAAGGAAGGCTGGGAGCCAGGTTTCCATCTGGCCAGATGTTCTTAAAGCTGGGGGACTTCTTTACCCCATCCTTCCATTTGTTCTGGAGAAAAGGGAGCCCTAGAACTTTGCTAGTGAGTCAGATGTAGGGAGTAGGTAGAAGGGACACAGGTCATGATAATGGAGTCCTGTAACCTAAGAGTCAGATCCAGAGACTAGGGCTGCCCACTCCCTCCCTGAGGCCAGCAAGGGAATGTGGTTTTCAGGAGAAAGAACTAAAGAGACCAGAGATTTCAGAGTGTAAAGGTCTTGAATAGGGCAGGCAGGTTGGTTAGAAGGATACTCCTGGGGGCCGGGCGCGGGTGGCGCACGCCTGTAATCCCAGCACTTTGGGAGGCTGAGGCAGGAGGATCGTGAGTTCAAAGCCAGCCTCAGCAATGGCGAGGCACTTAGCAACTCAGTGAGACCCTGTCTCTAAATAAAATACAAAAAAGGGCTGGGGATGTGGCCCAGTGGTCGAGTGCCCCTGAGTTCAATCCCTGGTACCACAAAAAAAAAAAAAAAAAAAAAGAATACTCCTGCCTCATTCCCTCTAATTTGCATGATTGTTTGTCACTTAGTGTGAGCAGGAGCTGCCACAGTACAGAGAGCTTACGCAGGTATGTGAAGACTTATGCACTCCTGCCAGATGGCATGATGGGAAGAAGGAACCGAGTTCTCATCCGGCCTCTGCCACTCTAGCTGAGTGCCCACCAACCTCCTCTGTGGGTCTGAGCCTGCTTTTTTAGCTGAATATCAGAGTGATTAGCCTCATTGATGTAGGAGGCAAGGGTGCATTGTGGTTAAGAGAGCTCAGGTTTAGAGTCAGACTAGACTGCCTAGGTGAAAGTCCTCGTAGCCCATGACCTTGATCAAGTTACCCAGTCCAAACTTGGTAATAGTCAGAGTTCTGCCTTCTGTTGTGCAAGGATTTGATCCTGTTTGGTCCATAATAATTATCTCTTCCTTCCAGTTATAGACTTCAGTAACTCTTGTCCTACACAAACAGAGAGAGAGAGGAAATCTTTCTCAATGAGAAATTCTTGTTCCCTCTCTTCCCCCCATCAGGTTCTCATTTTTGTATCATTTTTGTTGTTGTCATTGCTATGTTTGTTTAATATAGACACAGGGAGAAAGTTCAAGCAAATTTCTTTCCCCCTTTGACCTAAATTTCAAACACATTCTCCTGCTAGTGATGGACAAGTGATGTCACCAAGCAGTGAGACCCCTTGGCAGTCCTCAGACCACAGGGTGGTACACGTGCAATGGAGAAGGCATGAACATCCACATAGGGTTTGTTTTAAAGGTTCAGAGGTGGATTTTTGGATCCCGCCTGGGGGATCCAGTCAGGGACATCCGCCTGACTTATTTCTGGCAGGGGAAGTCCGGTGTCAAGTCTCACCTGGCAGGAATTGAGCCCAGGGCAGAATATGCCACCAGTGTCCTTCACCTCCAGTGTCCCCTCAGCCGACCTGAGTGAATGAAAGATCAGATGACCCAGGCTGGCAGGAAAAGGAGATGCCAGCATTGTGACCCAAGAAGGGATTTCCTGTCAAGGGGAAGTAGAGCTCTGATTCACCATCTCCACGAGTCTCTGGGATCATAAGGAACCTAATGGGACCTTCCTCAGTTTCCCTTTCCGGAAAATCAGCCCTATATACTGACATGCCCCATTGTTCCAGAAATCATTTACAGCTAAAGGAAGTAAAAGCGATCCCCTGTAGAGTTATAAGGCTGCAGAAGCACACAGGGACTTCGGAGACCATAGGCAGCTGTTTGTTGCAGAGCATCTGCAGCCTCTACCAGTCACTGCAGTGGTGACGGTCCCTGCTTCCAGGTGACAACCTATCAGGCAAATGTGTTCTTCCTGTTTCACAAGTGAAGCTTAGAGAAGTTGTGGGTAACCTAGGGCACCAGCTAATAATACAGCTTTGGGGTGAAATGTGGGCCCCTTCCGTCTGCATCCAGGAGAACGCTTGGAGCCTGTTCTCCAAATGCTTATACTCTAGCAGGGGTATAGTAAGCACTGAATGAATGGGGGCTTTCTCAGCAGTGATGCCCCAGGCACAAGCTTTGAAAGATGAATGACTGCCCAAGGCTGTATATAAGTGCGGGGGCGGGGCGGGGGGGGGGGTTGTTCCCAGCCAACAGTCATGGAAGCCAGGGTGTCTCCATGGCAGGAGGGGTCTTGATAGCTACAAACCGCTTCTGACTGGGAGTTGCTAACTTCTCACAGAGATGGTTGAGAACTATGGGTGAGAGGGGAGTAAGGGTGGGTGGAGCAGAGGGTTCCAGCAGCAGCCAGGTTAGAAAGGGGGCCTTTTCCCCTCTGCCCACTGCTAGTCTCCCCCATTCACTCAGTGAGTCAGTAACAGGAAGGAGCTCTTGGCCTGCTCATCATGCCATTAGTACCCCCTAGGGAAAGGGGAAGTGGAGAGGGAAAGGTGAGCCATCCCAGCTCCCCCTGACCGGAAGGGAAGGCAGCAACAGCTGCAGCTGTCTCTGCCCTTGACACAGCCCTGCCCCCACTAGCCCTAAAATGGGAGGTGGGTGGCCAGGAGCCTGGCTAACCAGAAGCACCAGGGCCATTTGGAGATCTGTCCCCAAGCCTGCTGAATAAGGTCAGAGAGACGCTGTGGAGTCTGACTTGTGAAAGTGCAGCCCCTCCCTGATGATGCGCTGGTCAGGTGGTGGCAGCTCCTTCACCCAGTGGAAGCCTCAGCTCTGAACAAACCAGGTGTCAAAAAGAGGTGCTATTGGGCTGGGGATGTAGCTCAGTGGTAGATTACTTCCCTTGCATGCACAAGGCCCTGGGTTTGATCCTCAGCACTGCAAAAAAGAAAACAAAAAAAGAGGTACTGTCTTCTTCAAGGTGAAGCTCCATACTGTCAAAGGATTCTTTGTTTTTTGGGTTTTTTTTTTTTTTTTTTTTTTTTTTTTTTAATACCAGGGATCAAACCCAGAGGTGCTTAACCACTGAGCCACATCCCTAGCCCCTTTTTGTATTTTATTTAGAGACAGGGTCTCGCTAAGTTGCTTAGGGCCTTGCTAAGTTGCTGAGGTTGCCTTTGAACTTGTGATCCTCCTGCCTCAGCCTCTTGAGCCTCTGGAATTATAGGTGTGCACCACCATGCCTGGCTAAAGGGTTCTTTCTGGTTGGTTCACTTTGTCAATTTCCCAGAAAGCTTTGGAATGTTTGGATGGGGTCTTTCTTTTAAGTCACAGGATTAAATGGAAAAGATAAAGTCCTAAAGATACCTACTTGTGGGTATCCAGGTGCCCTCCTCTCCAGGGCTTAAGCTGAGCACAGGGTAGGCTGCGATGGAGACCCCTCTCTCCATCTGGTGTCTCATCCTCCTGCTCTTTCCCTTCAGGATGTGAAGATCTTCCGGGCCCTGATACTGGGGGAGCTGGAAAAGGGGCAGAGTCAATTCCAGGCCCTCTGCTTTGTCACCCGACTGCACCACAATGAGATCATCCCCAGTGAGGCCATGGCCAAGCTACGGCAGGTGAGTATCTACCCTGGATTGCCCTGGCCAGTTACTGACCCAGAACCCCGATGTTTTTTAGAGACAGGGTCTTACTAAGTTGCTGAGGCTGGCTTTGAACTTGGGATCCGCCTGCCTCAGCCTCCAGACCTGCTGGGATTACAGGTGTATATCACTACACCCAGCGGGTAGCACATCTTCTGCATCCCTCATAAGCTGGTGACATTGGGCACATTACCTCACCCTCAGAGCCTCAATGTTCTTACTAAGAGAATGAGTTATAAGAGAGGATGTAGTGAGCAAATGCATGCCATGTGCTCAGCATGACATTCACAGCCCTTCAACCTGCTGACCTGCTGCTGGCCCCACCCTAGACCCCACTCCCCTGGTGGCTTCATCCGAACTCCCTGGCCTGCCAACAAGCCTGCCCCATGACCTCCTCCCTCTCTTTCCCCTCCTTTTCACCTGCCCTTCCCAGAGAGACTCAGATCCCTGGGTGTGGACAGCACATGACAAGGGCTGGGGTGTAGCTTGGTGGCAGAGCACTGGCCTAATGGGTGCAAGGCCCTGGGTTCCATCCCAGCACTGCAAAAATAAATAAATAAATAAAAGGCCCCATCTGAGAGGTCATTTACCCTGGGACAACTAGTAGCCTGGCCTGCCCACCTCCATTTCCCAGCAGCACCTCAGAATAGGCCATCAGGCTCCAGCGGTTAGCTGGAGAGCAGTTCATTCTGGATCGAAGCTGCAAGACCTGACTGCCCTCTGCAGTTGCAGGGGTGGGGCTGGGTGCCCCTTGACTGCCAGCCGGGGCTCACCTGGCTCTCGGGGATTAGGGGACATGTGGGCAGGTGGCACTCCAAGGCCAGGTAGGAGTGGCTCCTGTCCTCTACACACAGAAAAACCCACGGGCAGTGAGGCAGGCTGAGGAGATGCGGGGCCTGGAGCAGCTGCACATGGACATGGCAGTGAACTTCAGCCAGGGTGGCCTGCTGAGTCCCCACCTTCACAACGTATGCGCTGAGGCCGCAGAGGCCATTTACACCCGCCAGGAAGATGTCCGGTTCTGGCTGGAACAAGGTCAGCTGGGTGCTGGGCCCTGTCTGCTGCACAGCAGAGGGAAGGGGGTGGAGGGACGTCACAGGTGGTGGAGGGGACACTACGCTGAGGGGCTCCTTCATTTGTTCAGGAGATGTTTATTGAGCACCTGCAGAGACGAGTCAACCTGGGGTCAGAGATGCAGACGCCTAATTCCTGTTCCTAGGAGCTTCCTGGGCAGGGCAGGTGGAGGGGGCTAGATTCATAAAGCCCTAAGTGTGGCAGAGTGCTGTAATAATGAGCTTGGGCATTCGGGGTGGCAGCTCTAAGCCATGCTGCAATTGGTCAGGGCAGGCTTCCTTGAGGAGTGGTGCCTGTGTAGCTGTCAGTGTCATCCAGATGACAGGGGCTCATTCCAGGAGGGGCACAGGACTGCCAGGCCCTTCAGAGGGAGATTCTCCAACTCTCCCCCTACCCCTGCCCTTAGGACACAGACCTTCTGTCATGAGAGGGGCCACAGGCACCCCTTCTTCCCCACCCACCTCTGCTGCTACCTCCCAGAATCAGCTTTGCACCATCCCTGGGGCCAGCGTCTCCCCCCATGATCCTTGGTACCTCCTGCCATGATCCCTGGGACCTCCCCCAGCTCTGTGCTGTCCCTGTATGACTTCAACACTGGCCCAGCTCCCTGTGCCTTTCCCAGGACTGCCCTCAGGTCCTCTGTGTGGGAGGGACAGGAAAACATCCCCATTCTAGCTCCAGGCCCCTGATCCTTTCACCCAGCCTGCCCAGCCTAGAGAAATGCCTGCTGTTCCCTGGGCGGGGCTGGATTTAGCGATGCTCATAGAGCTAGCTGTGCCTGGCTCACCAGTTCCCCGTGTGCCATGCCCCAAACTAAGATGCAAACCTGACATTAATACCCCTCCGAAGCTGGTCCCTCCCACAGTCACTGAGCAGAGCCTGGACCAGCCCCTGCTGTCTCCTAGACTGTGGGCATGTTTGGGCTGTCCCCTCCCTGCTGGCCCTACTCAGACAACATCTCCCTTCAGAAGCTGTCCCGATTTCCTCCCCAGTCTCCCCAACACCTCTGTTTTGGCACACTCCAGTACAGTGGTGTTTTAAAGCCAAGTGCAAACTTGAGGTCAGACAGACCTGGTTCCAGTCCTGACTTCTCTTTTACTGTGTGTCCTCAGCCACATCATTGAATTTCTCTGGGCCAGTTTTCTTTTTTTCCTTTTTCTTTCTTTCTTTCTTTTTTCTTTTTCTTTTTTTTTTTTTTTTTTTGTACCAGGGATTGGAGCCACACCCTCAGCCCTTTTAAATATTTTATTCAGAGATAGGGTCTCGCTAAGTTGCTGAGGCTGGCTTTAAACTTGCAATCCTCCTGCCTCAGCCTCTTGAGCCACTGGAATTACAGACATGTGCCACCGTGCCTGGCTCTGGGCCAGTCTTCTAATCTCTGAGACAGGAGTAACAATGCTTAGCTCATGGGTGAAGGAAAGAGGTACTGATTGTAGAATCCCAGACACATAGTTGGGACTCAATAGAGGAGGGTGATGGTGATTCAGTGCCTCCCACTTACCTCCGTATCCCCGAAGCAGCCTTGGGAAGGGGGTGACTAAAGAAGCTGAGGGGGGAGGGGCTCCAGCCCGCAGCTAGGATGCCCCCACCTCTCTCATGCCTGCCTTTCTCCCCAGGTGTGGACAGCTCTGTCTTCGAAGCTCTACCCAAGGCATCTGAGCAGATGGAGCTGCCTCGCTGCAGGCTAGTGGGGGACCGTGGGAAGCCCTGCACCTGCCGCTATGGCCTGAGCCTGGCCTGGTACCCCTGCATGCTCAAGTACTGCCACAGCCGTGAGCGGCCCACGCCCTACAAGTGTGGCATCCGAAGCTGCCAGAAGAACTATAGCTTTGACTTCTATGTGCCCCAGAGGCAACTGTGTCTCTGGGATGAGGACCCCTAGCAGGGCTGCTCTGGGCCCTGCCACCAGAGGAGGTGGCAACCCCATCTAAGGCCTTAACTTCCCTTCCCACACTCTGGCCCTGAAGCCTCCGCCTGCCTGCCTCTGCCTGCCTCTGTATGACTGTGAAAGGGGTGCGCACAGCAGGGTGACTCATGAAGGCAGCCCCCTCCCACCCCGTGCCTTCCTTGGGGGCAGGGAGGGACAAAGGTAGTTCTCCAGACTTGCCTGCTCCCCTCCTCATCTCTCCTGAAGTGTTCACTTTCAAGCAACCAAAATGTGACAGCCCAGAATTCAGCTCTTCAAAGGTGTAGATCCTAAAAGGAGTCTCTGCCTATTAACCCATCTCCCCACTCATGACTAGAAGGAGCTGGCCTCGCCACACCTTCCCACTCCCCACCAACAAAAGGATCTTCACCCCCAGAGAGGGGCTGTTGAGGACCCACGTCACAGCCCCTGTGCCAGATCCCACGCATTCCTCTTTCCAACGCGGCCAGGCCGGGTGTGGGGCTGAGCAGACGCCTGCCACCCTGCCACTGCCCACACACGTGCCTTTCCCCAGACCTGGACTTGGCCCTGGAGAGGGCACCTGCTCTTCCTCCCTCTAAACAGAAATATTTTTATGAGGTTCTGGGGCAGGGAGGGAGTATGAAGTACAAGGAAAACTTGAATTCCAGATTTTTAATACAAAGTATTTATCATTTGTACCAGAAATAAAAGTTTTAAATTTCTACTTGACACACTAAACCCGGAGATCAAAGAGAAATTTTATCCAGTACTGCCACCTGGTGTCAGAAGCATCCTCCTATATGATCAGTGACCCATCTGGGGACAACACCTTCTTAAGCACCTACTATGTGCTCTTTCATTTGGGAAAGGGTTGTGGGAGAAGGTGGTACCAGGGAAGAATAGAATGACACTTGTGTACTCAAGAAGTTGAGAGACTAGCTGGGTGCGGTGGCGCACGCCTGTAATCCCAGCACTTTAGGAGGCTGAGGCAGGAGGATCGCGAGTTCAAAGCCAGCCTCAGCAATGGCGAGGCACTTAGTAACTCAGTGAGACCCTGTCTCTAATAAAATACAAAAAAAGGGGCTGGGGATGTGGCCCAGTGGTCGAGTGTCCCTGAGTTCAATCCCCGGTGCCAAAAAAAAAAGAAGTTGAGAGACAAGGGGTATAGGTGTGGCTTAGTAGTAATATATTTGCCTAGTATGTGCCAGGCCCTAAGTTCCATCCCCAGCACTGGGGGGGGGGGGGGAAGGAAATGAGACTTTGGAACCAGTCATCCAGTATTCAAATCAAGGCCCTGCTACACACTTGCTGTGCAATCTTGGGTCAAGTTACTTTACTCTCTGCCTCAGTTATAACATGAGCCTAATCTAAGATTTAAAGTGAATTCATACATGTCAAGTGCCTATCAGTGTCCTTAGCCTTTATGGCTACTATTTATGGCTATTTATGGCTACTACTACTTATGGCTATTACATAAATGCTTATTATTTATGGCTATTACTACTATTAGTGGAAAGATCAGACGTTGCTCCATCCATGAACCTGAGACCACCAAAGCAGACGCGGAAGGCTTTTTACTTCCCCAGCATCTTCCAGTATAAAAAAGGATGCACCAGGAAGTGTTGGGCAGGTGCTGGCAGCTTCCAGAAGGGAGAGTGGCACAGGCTGTTTAGTGGAGGAGGCTTCTTGGAAGAGATGGGTATAGGTTGATGCTGAAAGATGACAACAGTTTGGCCCGGTCGAGGCAGGAGCATTTTGTTGGTCCTGCAGGGGGAGCATGTAGGGTACCCATCCTTCCTACAAGTCTTGGGGTGGAAGCAGGGTTTGTGGAGCTTTCCTCTCTACCTGTCCCTGCATCTCTAGGACAGACTATGTTCAGAGGACAGAGTGTTGGTATGGAGGCCAGGCTTTCTTGGTTGTGGTCAGGCAGAGTGTCCATGGAGGTAGCCCTGGGTGGGCATGCTTTCTTAGCATTCAAGGACCTGCTGCAATCTCCCCAGGGGTTAAAGGAGGGAGGTGCACTCTGCTTTTTTTTTTTTTCCTTCCTCCTCTGCCCAACCTGAGACCTCAGTCCTGAGCCCCAACTATGCTCAAGGTAGAAGAGGAGATACTTGGAGAAGGCCCATTCCACCCTATGTGTAGAGCCTGCAGGATAAATACCTTCACTACAGACTATCAAAAAACCTTTTTTCCCCCCCAGAAAAAATAAAATATTGTTTTCAAGACTTGGGGGATTTGGGGGATGGGCTGGGGATGTAGCGCAGTGGTAGAGAGCTTGCCTAGCATGTGTGAGGCACTGGGTTTAATCCTCAGTACCACATAAAAATAAATTAAAAATGTCCATTGACAACTACAACTCAAAGAAGAGGCTGGGGGTGTAGCTCAGTGGTGGAGCATCCCTAATACTGAGGATTTCCCAAGAGTTTGAGGCTGACCTTTATTCTCAACAAAGTAGACACCTCCCAAGGGGGTCACATTCCAGGGGTGAGTGATAGCCCACCATTGCAAACCTCCCTCCACAGCCTTGTCCCTACTCACAGTGCCTAGAATTCCACCCGAAATGTGTGCTGCTGAGGTGCTCCCATTTTTCAGTCAGTGTTCATCACAATCATACAGGAACTTGTTAAAGCAGGTGCAGAAGACAGAAGGTCAGCCATCTCCCAAGGAGATGTAAAAGTAGGCTTAACTCTGTCCTCATTACAATCCTCAGGCAGGCCTTGGTGGCCGTCCTCATTATCCTCAGGTGGTGGCCATGTGGAAACTCCCAGGACAGGTAATATAGTTGGTGGTCATTTCTCTGTGGCACTTTAGGGCTCACAAAATATCTTCATATGCATTAGTCCATTGGCTCCTGGCAGGGATTCTGGAACATTTTACAGGTGTGGCTCACCTATAAAAATTGTGTGACTTGCCCAAGGTCAGACAGCTAGAGAGAACAGCTGGGATCTGACCCCAGGCCACCTTTCTCTATGCCACCTCCTAACTCAAATAGGTCATCGAGGGTCTCCAAGAGCACAGCTCACCTAAGGGAGGGAGACTCGGGTTTGAAGGGGGATGAGAAGTCCCCCTCTCTGGAGGCACCAGCTTCCAGTAGTAGCAATCACTGGATACATGGGGGTGAAGAGGGACCCAGGCTTCCCTGGTACCAGAGTTGGCAGGAACAGACTCCTGACTGCTTCCCTTTTAAAGTGAGCAAGGAGCCGGGCGCGGTGGCGCACGCCTGTAATCCCAGCACTTTGGGAGGCTGAGACAGGAGAATCGCGAGTTCAAAGCCAGCCTCAGCAATGGCGAGGCACTTAGCAACTTAGTGAGACCCTGTCTCTAAAATAAAATACAAAAAAAGGGCTGGGGATGTGGCCCAGTGGTCAAGTGCCCCTGAGTTCAATCCCTAGTACCACAAAAAAAAAAAAAAAAAAAAAAAAAAAAAAAGTGAGCAAGGTGCCCCCCCTGGGAGACTAGAGGCACACACCTCCCTGGTGCCTCTTGGAACCAGAGAGGGTGAGAATAGTGCCCGGCAGTCCTAGCAGCATCGCCAGTCTGGGCTGGGCCCTACCCTGGGTTTTCTCCAGGCTTCTCTCCCTGCAGTCTCATTAGCCAAGGGAGGTCTTAGGTAGGGGAACTATAAGGGCCACAGTTAGGGGACCTCTGCCCAGTCTTCATAGACTAGTAGAGGCTGGCATAAAAGGGGACAGAAGCCACTCTGAAGAACCAAAGCTTGAGACTAACAATGCCTGTGCGGAATGTGGGTGCAGGCCTAGTCCTGACTCTAATAAGGAGCCTTGGTGTGCCACCCCCTAGTAAGCCCCCATCCAATGAAGGGCCTCATGCCTTCCCAGCTCTGCACTCAGTCTTGAATCACCTAACATTCCACCACTGGTTATTAGCCATTCAGCTAAAGATGGACAGTTGAATTGCTTGCTGAAATTTTCTCCTACAAGCCAGGCTGTGGGTAGAAATGGCAAAGAAATATCCTGGTCATAGGCAAGCAAGTCGAGGTAGATACTGTCAAATCGTCCTCCAAATGGAGCTGTTCCATTTTACACTTTGACTAGCTGTGTATGACTGTTCCCACTTCCCTAACATTACTGCACTCTCAGCCAGGGTTCTCCAAGAAACAAACCAATAGGCTACATATGCACAGGGAAAGATTTAAGGAATCAGCTCACTATGGATGGGCAAGTCCAAATCCTGGTAGGCTGGCAACTCAGGCAAAAGTTGATGTTGACATCTGGAGTCTGAAATGTGTAGGGCAGGCCAGCAGGCTGGCAACTCCGATCCCTATATTATAGTCTTAAGAATTCCTTCCTCGGGAAACTCAATTTGGCTTGTAGACCTTCAATTGATTGGACAAGGCCCACCCCAATTACAAGGGTAATCTCCCTAAAGTCAACTGGTTATCAAGATAAATCATCTATAGAATACCTCTCCGGTAACATCTAGGCTAGTGTTTGACCAGATAGCTGGGCACCAGAAACTGGTCCAATGCCATCACACCTGTCATCACTTGGTGTTATAAAATTGTTGTCCTTTGACCAGTGAGAAACATTGTAGCATTCTAGAGTTTATTCACAATATCATCTGTAGTCATGTGAGAGCAGAGCTGGTGGTTCCCTCTACCCTACTTGCCCTGATGTGGGACCCAGGAGGCTGGCCTCCAGATGGGCTCAACCAATGCTGAGAAGCACAATGAGGGCATAATGTGAGGTTGGCACATGGTCCCTGCTCCAGGACCCACATGTGGCAGTGACTCCATTTCTCCCAGGTTCTGGGTCTCTTTGGGCTCCCAATCTGCTCTTTCCTCCTCTTTGTCTCCCCTCCCCCCAGCCCCAGTAGTGGGGATTAAACTCAGGGGTGCTTTACCACTGAGCTCCATCCCTAGTCCTTTTTAGATTTTTTATTTTGAGACAGGGTCTAAATTGCTGAGACTGGCCTTGAACTTGTGATCCTCCTGCCTCAGCCTCCTAAGTAGCTGGGATTGTAGGTGTGTGCTACTGTGCCAGCTCTCCTCTTGCTTCTACAGCCCTAGCTCCTCAGCTTCACTCCCTCTGGGAGTGCTGGTTCCCTTAAGCTTGCTTGTGCCCCTGTAAATAAGCCACATCATCATTGAAAGGTGAGTTGAGTTGATTCTGTTTCCTGCAGAGACCCTGGCTGATAACAACAGTGGTCCCAGATGGACACCTTGAAGGAAGGACGAGGAAGGGCAATGGCGGAAGTGAGGATAGGAGCAGAGGCTCACCTGACAGGGCCTCGGTGCACACCTTCTCCGTGGAGCAGGTCTGGACCTCCAGGGCTTTGTCCATCAAAGGACAGATGGTGGGTCTCAAGCTGCCTCAGCACCCAGGCACCAAGGCCCAGCAGAACAAGCCTGTGGCCTCTGCCCTTCAGGGTGATGCCCACATCCTCCTGGCTGATGGTGACTGTCTGGCTGCTTTGTCTCTGGCTCTTGCTGCATGTCGTGCTGTGGAAAGGTCCTGATTCCTAAGCAGGAGGAGGCAGGATGGAGTGAGGATCCATTCTTTTTTAAAAAAAAAAAAAAAAAATTATTATTTTTAGATATATGTGACAGTAGAGTGTATTTTGACATTATACATACACAAGAGTATTGAGGGGGGTGGTCCTGGGGATTGAACTCAGAGGCACTTGACCACTGAGCCACATCCCCAGCCCTATTTTGTATTTTATTTAGAAACGGTCTCACTGAGTTGCTTAGCACCTCACTTTTGCTGAGGCTGGCTTTGAACTCACCATCCTCCTGCCTCAGCCTCCCAAGCTGCTGGGATTACAGGTGCACACCACTGCACCCTGCAACTGATTCTAATTAGGATCCCACTCTTGTGGTTGTACATGATGTGGAATTTTACTGGTTGTGTATTCAGATATGAGCATAGGAAAGTTATGTCCAATTCATTCCACTGTCTTTCCTATTCCCACCCCTCCCTTCCCTTCATTCCCCTTCGTCTAATCCAATGAACTTCTGTTCTTCCCTGCCACCACTAATTGTGTGTCGGCATCTGTGTATCAGAGAGAAATTCAGCCTTTAGTTTTGGGGGGTTAGCTTTTTTCACTTAGCATGTGTTTTAGTCAACTATTTTCCTGCTGTGACTAAAAGATTTGACCAGAGCAATTGTAGAGGAGGAAAAGTTTACTTGAGGGCTCATGGTTTCAGAGGTCTTAGTCCATAGAAGGAGGGCTCCATTCCTCAGGGCTCAAGGTGAGGCTGATCATGGCGGGAGAGGGTGGCGGAGGGAAGCAGCTCACATCATGGTGATCAGAAAGCAGAGAGAGTCTCCACTGTCCAGATACAAAATATATACCTCATAGCCACACCCCCAATTCAGCACTTCCTCCAGCCACATCCCACTTGCTTCCAGTTACCACTCAGTTAATCCCATTTGGGATTAATTCACTGATTTGGTTGACTTTCAAAACCCAATCATTTCTCCTCTGAACCTTCTTGCATTGTCTCACACATGAGCTTTTGGGGGATACCTCATATCCAAACTATAACAGCATAATAGTCTCCAGTTTCATCCATTTACTGGCAAAAGTCATAAAAGTCATTATTTTTTTATGGCTGAGTTAAAATAGTTCACTGTGTGTGTGTGTGTGTATGTGTGTATATATATGCCACATTTTCTTTATCCCTTCATCTGTTGAAGAGCAACTAGGTTGGTTCCATAGTTTAGCTATCGTGAATTGAACTGCTATAAACATTAATGTGGCCACATCACTGTAGTATGCTGCTTTTAAGTCTTTTGGGTATATGCTGAGGGATAACTGGATCAAATGGAGGTTCCATTCCAAGTTTTCTGAGGTATCTCCATACTGCTTTCCAGAATGGTTGCACCAGTTTGCAGTTCCACCAAAAATGTATAAGTGTACTTTTCTCCTCACATCCTCACCAACATTTATTGTTACTACTATTCTTGATAATTGCCATTCTGACTGGAGTGAGATGAAATCTCAGTGTGGTTTTAATTTGCATTTCTCTAATTGCTAGAGATGTTGAACATTTTTATCATATATTTGTTGACCATTCATATTTCTTCTGTGAAGTGCCTGTTCAGGCCTTCTGCCCATTTATTGATTGGGTTATTTTAGTGTGTGTGTGTGTGTGTGTGTGTGTTAAATTTTTGGAGTTCTTTATATATCCCATAGATTAATGCTCTGAGCTGCAGGTGGCAAAGATTTTCTCCCATCTGTAGGTGCTGTAGGTGCTCTCTCTTCACATTAATGATCCATTATTAGCTCCCTCCTTTCTTTTCCTTTCTTTTTTTTTTTTTTTTTTTTTTTTTTTTTTTTTTTTTTGGTACCAGGGATTGAACCAAGGGGCAATTAACCACTGAGCCACATCCCTAGCCCTTTTTATTTTTAATTTTAAAGACACGTTCTCACTAAATTGCCTCACTAAGTTGTTGAGACTGGCTTTGAACTCACAATCCTCTTGCCTTAGCCTCCTGAGTTGCTGGGATTACAGGTTGTGTGCCACCATGCCTGGCTAGCTTCCTTCTTTCCTTCATCTCAGAAGGCTGGGACACCACACCTCTCTCTGACCTTTATCCACTCTGGCCCATCCAGGAGTCCCTCCTGTAATGGCAGAAGTCCCTTCTCCCCCACCCTCAGGATCTGAATCCCATCCCCTTCCTCAGGGACCTACTTCTCTGGGGATACCGTCCCTTCTTCCTCTTCCACCTCTCTCTTTCCTACCTCCTTTCCATCAGCCCTTGCAGTATCCAACTCTTTCCTATCTTAAGAACAACATTAAATATGCCTCAAACCCAAGTCCCTCTCCACCTCCGTCCTGCTTCTCCCAACTCCATCACAAACAGCATCCTCTCAACAATTCCCAAGTGGAACTCAAGGCTGTGCTGCAATCAGCTGTGATGTGTGTCACAAGACAGCTGGTAGCGGCATTGGTGAACTATTTCCACCTGTTCAAGTCACAGCAGATCCGCGGTCCTCCCTGCAGAACTATCACCACCCCACCATTCATGCTTTTCCACCTCCTATATGCAGTCCCTCTCTGCAGTGCCTGAACTTCCATGTACCCTCCTGGTATGTCATCTGCTCTCTTTGTGTGTATCACTCCTTCCCCTCCTAGCTGGGGATCTCAGTTTAGATATCTCTTCCTCCAGAAAGCCCTCCTGATGCCCACTGATAGATTTGGGCAAGGTTTGCCCCACAGCAGGTCCCCCTAGCACCCTCCACTTCCCGGGTAGGGGAGGTGTCATAGAATGAGGGACTTCCTGCTCACTGGCCCACAAGCACCAACAGATGGATCTTCCTGGGGGCAGGGGCAATTTTCATTACATTCCCTGCTCCTAGCTCTAGTGGGTACTTAGTACAACTCTGAAGGATGGATGAACGGCTGCTGATCCCCTTCGTGCATGGGTGCAGGGCAGGCATGCAACCTAGCGGCTCAAGGGCAGCAGAGAGGCATGACATGTTAGTGGCAGAGCTGTCCAGTCACAGGACAGACAGCCTGACAAGGCTGGGGGCTCCTGTCACTGTGTCGAAGAAGCCGAACCAAGCCAACTGATTCCCGCGGGGTTCTGTGGTAAGGCCCAGCCTCTGATGGGACTGAAGACCATACAGTGATCTGACTAGAGAAGTCAATATCTCCTGCTTGCCTGAACCTGGGGCCCTCACCTAGGGTTCCCCCAGCCACAGGTGGGCATTCCTGGGTGCAGACCTCTTCAACTTTATAGTAGGGGTGCAAAAATCAGGATCACACAAATGGATTGCCACAAGAGGGCGCGCTGGGCCTAGACTTGCGCTGAACGTGCAGGTGGACAGAAACCTGAAACAGGTTACCTGGCCTGAAGTGGGCTGAGAGAGCTAGGAAAGGGCTTTGCTGAACGTGCAATTAGGAAGGTCTAGCTTAGGCTCAATGCTGACCTCAAGGTAAAAAAAAAAAAAAAAATTGAATGGAAACAGAGCCATATTATTTTCACCCATTATTCCAAACCTTCAAGGGCAGAATGGGCCATGAATTTGTGTGCACTCCCCCACGTACAACATGGGTGAAGGCCAGGTACTGGCAGGGGGAAGCAGACAGGGCGGGGTATCAGCATCAGGGACATCAGGACAGGGAATAGCTCTGTGTCCTGACTCCCGCGTTCTTTTCCGTCCACTCCCCAGACGCAGTCACTTTATCCTGGTTCCCAGAACACCTCTCACTTTGTCACCCTGGCACTAACCCCTCCGCCAACCTTCTGCAATAGGCCTCCTGGCGATGATGCCATCAGATTTCCAGATGTGATTCAAAACACACCTGGAAGTTCTTCCTGGCCTCTACCTTCTTTCTATCTGCTTTTTTGGGGAAGTCTGAGCCCTGATTTGCTTGCTCTGATTGCCCCATGGTAGGGAGCGACCCCCACCCTGCATCCCCACACTCTGGTCCCCATGGCCTATCTGGCAGACAGAAGGAGCTAGAAGGGACTTGTTGCTTGGTGGCCTTCCAGGACGCCTCTTTCTCCGCCCTCTCCCAGCCCTGACAACTCAATCCAGTCAACATGATAGGAAATAGGACTGTGAGCAGGCCTGCAGACCAGATGGCCTCTTCTGCCCACTGAGGGGGAAACAGGGCCAGGGCCATCTCCCTCCCACCATCATGCTCTCCAGGTTAAGGTCATTTCCAGCCCATGTGCTGGGAGGGGGAACCCCAGCTCTTACATTCTTTCGGCTTTGAAACAAAAGAAGCTGATCCTATGCTCAAGGGGAAATAAAGCCTGGGAGAGTTTGTGACTCCCCCACAGTAGGATCAGATGTCACACTAGAAGGCCCTGGAGGACCTGGAGAGGGGTCAGAGTGGATCACCATTTCAGAACCAATGTGTCCCTGTGTAAAGCTCTGGCTACTCTGAAAAAGTCCTCCAGCTGTTGAGAGAGGGTGGGGTTAGGGAGGGAGAGGTAATTTGCATTGTATTTGCATTCATTTGCATATCACTCTTTTGATGTCCAAAGGCACTGAAATTTCCTGTCCTTGCTTCTTTTCCCTTTCTTTCCTCTGTTCCTTTTTAACTTCCAGGCAGCTTCCTATCTCTCTCTTCCCCACAGCTTTTCCTCTCTAGAGCTAACAGTTATGTGGAGTTATTAGGCCTGGGGGGCAGCTTCCCCACCAGCCCAGAACTCAAAAAGCTGGTTTCATGGAGACTACTGTGCTGAGAAAGAGGAGTGTGGGGTAAGGGGTCTTTCACACTCCCAATTCAGTTCATCTAATTAAAATAATTATTAAGCAAATCAGAGGGGGAAGGAATAGAAATTGTCTCTCCCCCTTATCCCATGCACCATACATCTCTCTCTCACACACACACACACACACACAGACAGAGAGAGAGAGAGAGAGAGAGAGAGAGAGAGAGAGAGACTTTCAAGATCCAGGAAATGCACAAGCAGGCAAGAGGAGGTGGTTCTCTGTTCAACCTTCCACTAGGTCTGTGTCCTGGGGCAAGTCCCTCTTGCTCTGGGCCTCAGGTTCTGCATATGAGATGGGGGCAGATGATATCTAGGTACTTCAAGTTATATGACAACAGAAGGGAGGGAAGAGAAGGGAAGGCTCAGAAGCTGCAGGGCAAGATTAAAGCACTGTCTGCTTCTAAATCCCAACCCTGCCATCATTGTTAACCTCCCTGAACCTCAGTTTCTCATCTATAAAAGGGGTCTAATGATTATACTTTCCTTGTAAAATTGTGCTGACTAAAAAAGACAGCACGTGTTCAATTGTGGCACAGTTCTTGGCATGTAGGAAGCACTTAACCAATATTTATTGAAATGAATGAGTGAATGGCTGAACAGGAGGTAATACCTGCCACTCTCACCACCCCCAACCATCCCTCCCATCTTCCTAGCTCCCTGCACCATGTTTGGAACCCAAAAGTTTGCTTCCAACTGTGAACTTGCAAGTGCCTATCTCTTTCTCAGTGTCCCCCTCCCCAAGAACTCCATCTCTCCATATTCTCACCCCCCAGAATTCTAGGCTTTGGAGCCCCAGAGACCTCTGGACATCATCAGACACCAGCTTCTCTGGCTTCTGAAAAACTAAAGCCAAGAGGAAAAATATGTAACTTTGCACATGGAAAAGTGCAACAGGTCCCAGATAGGGTGCCAGAGAACCAGACCCTAGGTGCACATGGCCATGCAAATGATATGCAAATAGAGATATGGAAATCACAAGTACACTGGAGTATATTAACTTCAGGCAGGCATTTTTCTAGGACGATGGCAGGTGAGTACAGTTGTAGATAAGAAATGGACCTCAGGGAAAGGGCCAAACCTGAAGTGGGGGAGGGAAGGGAAAGGAGGGTAGTGGGGAGGGAAGGAAGGGACAAAGGCTAAGAGTGTCCTGACAGGGACCCCTGGGGTTACTTGGGCCTCCAAGAAGTCATTGCTGATCTCTTCCCCTACCAAGAACCAAAAGGAACAAAAAGAAGACCCCTCTCTTCTTTCCAGGACAGGAGAGGTGGACATGACTGGTGCTATGCAGAAGCGCTTAAGCATTTCCTGTTCCCCCAGGACCATGGCAGCACCCACTGAACATCTTTTCATTTTTTTCTTTTCTTTATATTTTAAAATTTTTATTTTTCTCACAGTGTTGGCTATTGAAACCAAGGGTGCTCTACCACGGAGCTACATCCCCAGCCCTTTTTATTTTATTTTGAGACAGAGTCTCACTAACTTGCCCAGGCTGGCCTCAAACTTGCTGTCATTCTGCCTCAGCTGCTGGGCACTAAACACCTTCTAATGCCTGGTGTGTGCCCAACACTGTTTTAGGCACTTGGGAGGGGGGGCAATAAAATGAACAGCCAGGAGATAGGATAAAGAGAGACTCAAATCACCCTCCATAAAGGCTATTAAGAACATTGAAGTATCCTAGTAATTCAGAAAAAGATCGGATCACCTCCTACTTTAAAAGGAGGGGGCATATGAATGGTGGACAGAGGGAGTAGACAGCAGTGCTTTAGGTCAGGAGCTCCCATACTGACTGTGTAACATGGGAAGTCAAACTTCCTACACCTCATTTTTTCCATCTGTAATGGAAATAATAATGGTACGATTTGCAGGTTGTTATGTGCACTAAATGAGATCTAAAGGTATTAAAGATGCCTTTAAACTGTTGGTCAACACCATGCAGGGCACATAGTGAAAGCGCAATAAATGCTAGGTATTGTATTAGGAGTTATCAGGGTGGACATTCCAGGAGAAAAGAACGTTGTAAACAGGCCTAGAGGCAGAAAAGCTCAGGACCTGCTCTGTGAGCAGGAAATAAACCTTGGCACTAGTAGGTGATGGGAGGTTGATAGGGTGTCCTCTGGAAAAGAAGGTGGAGCCTTATCCTCCTGTTTGCACGTGGCTTACTGAACTTTCATGCAGGTGGTCCCTTTTTCTTGGAATCACTTACTGGCCCCTGAAGAGAGGAGGAAAAGAGGATGGGTGGGGTCTTGTGCAATGAGTTTATGATGGGTGTTGCAAAGAGACCGGAATGGGAGTCCAGAGACCTGATTCCAGCCAGACTCTGTTACTGGGGTATCCTGTACCATTGGACAAGTCACAAGCTTTGGAAGGTGGCTGTCACCACAACCCCCACCCCGACCCCCCAGCACTGGCAAATAATCTCCACATCCATCTCTCATAGAGTCTCACAGCAACCTGCAACCTGGGGTTAGGGAATGGCTGGCAAGGGACAATCATCCTCAACTGGAAAATTTGATAGTACGCTGGGGGCCATCCAAGTCCCACAATATTGAGAGAGAGCAGTGGGGACTAGGTGAGCTTGGACACCTGCTTAACCCAGATAGACGCCCGTTTTGCTCCGTCCCTGCTCCGTTTTACAGATGAGTAACATGAGTTCAGGGAGGTGAAGAGCCTGTCCCATGCCACACAGCTGGGAAGCACTTGAGAGGAAGGATTCCAACACCAGATTCTTTCCAGCACACCCCCAAGGCTTCTCCAAACACTCCAGGTTCCTCGTAGGCTTACTCTTTGGGAGCCTGTCCAGACAGAAGCTCAGGCCAGGCTGGATACCCCGCCAGAGTTCCTAAAAAGGGCGAGCTGGACCGCTGCGGGTGTGGTGGGGAGGGACCGCCAGGCCAGGTCCTGGCAGACAGGTGTTCTGCAGGGTCGGACCCGCCCCGGCAGCACCCGGACCCCTTCGCCAGGCCCCCAGCTCCCCGTATGCAAATGCTGCTTTGCATGGGCCCACGGCCAGGCGCGGGGGCCCTGCCAGGGGGCGTGGCCAGCGGCCCCCGCCCCGCGCCGCGTGCTCACCTGCGGAGTGTGGCAATCCTGGCCGCGCCGAGTGCTGCCCGGGCCGGAGCAGCGGAGCGCGCGACGGCTGTGGCGACGGCTCCGGCAGCGGCTCCCGCGGCAGCGGCGGCCGGAGGCGGGAGGAAGGAGACCCTGGCTTCCCAGGGAGCCCGGCTGGGGCAGACGCGAGGGGCCTGGGGAAGCACTGGCTTTGGCCCCGCCTGGGGCAGGATGGTGAATCTGGAGTCCACGCACCCAGGTGAGGGGCGGAGGGAGTTCTGACAGGTGTCACTGCGCGCGGAAAGGGGTGAGGGAGAGGGACACCAGGGGGCGACGGGGGCTGGGGGGCCTTATTCCCCAGTGGCCAGGAGAGGGCGGTGTGGATAGCGGGTCGTCTTGGGGCGGGAGTGGGTTGCTGTCTGGGGAACTAAAGGGAGTGATTCTGGGATGAGGAACCTTGGAAAAGGACGAGGGTGAGGGCGTGGGGCACTCCTGAAGCCCCAGACCTGGGGAGCCGGCATTGCAAGGGACTAGGGTGTGCTGAATTGCTGTAGTCCCATGAGGTGGCAGGAGATGGGTGGTTCGCTCCCTCAGCCAGGGGTGTGGACCTGGGAGTGTATAAATGAGGAAAATACGTGTATCCACATGCTACACGTTTGGTGTCCGGGCACTTATGTGAAATGGAGGCAAAGTGGGCATTGGTGGGGGGAGGCTTAGGAGTAGTGGATGGGGTGGGGCGATTGCAGAGGAACACCTGGGGCAGGTGCCATGCGGCACGTGTATTGATTAGGGCTTGTGCAAGCATGTATCTGTGTGTGTGTCAGAGTAATATTTACCTGTCCCCATGTGTCTTGGAAGATGTGGTGGAGCAGACCCCAGAAGTGGAATGTTGTGGGGACTGAAGATACTTGCACATGCATTCCAGGTGTGTCTGTATATGTGGGAGGTGTGCCCACTATGCTCTGTAGGTCTTTGCTGTGCTCTAGGCTAGGAGCATGATGGGCCTGTGTCCCAGAGGCGGTGGTGACATTAACATCCTCTGGGTCCTATATCCCATGACCTCCTTTCCTGAGGCTGGGCATGCAAGACATGGAAAGCCATTGCCAGGAGTCAGTTTTCCCTGTGTAAATGAATGCGGACATAGAGTGAACCATGATCCCTCCTTCCACAGCTGTGCTGGGGCAGGAGCTACTAAGCTGGTGGGTTGGGCTTGGGGGTGAGGGTGAAGGTGAGGGGTGAAGCCTGAGCAAATGACAAAGTGAAGAATACTACCTGACTTGCCATGTACAGTGGTGCATACCTGTAATCCCAGTGACTAAGGAGACTGTGGCAGGAGGATCACCAGTTCGAGGCCTACCTTGGCAACTTAGTGAGGCCCTATCTCAAAATAAAATAAAATAAAAAGGACTGTGGATGTAGCTCCATGGTAAAGCACCCATGGGTTCTGTCCCCAGTACTGGAGGTAGGGGGGTGGGATGTGGGGGGAAAGCTGTACCTGGCTTGGTCACTTCAAACCCAGCACCTTGCCTCAAAGTGGCCAGGACCAAGTGATCTTTATTTAGAATTTCAGGGTTGCGAAGGGTTTCCGTTGTTGCTTGCACTCCTTTCTAGAAGAAAGGCAATTCCTGACCCACCCTAAAGGAGAAGAGCAGGCTGACGGCCCTTCCTGGGTCCAACCAATCCTGAAAACAAGTAGCAGTGGGCTCTCACTTCCTCAAGCACTGTTTCCCAGCAGGCCTGAGTGAAAGGCTGGCTGACAGAGAGGTGTTGATATTCAGTGGCTCCCCAGGACATGCCAGGAAGGCCTAGGTGAGGCTGAAGGAACCATCCAGCTGGGTGTCATCCAGTGTCTGCGGGAAGTCTGTTTCCAGACCCTGTGGCACCAGCATGGGGGGTGGTTTCCTAGGGCAGATCCCCTAGACAGGTGTTTTTCCTTCCTCTACTTCCTGCCGAGAAGGCCAGGGTTCAAATGGAAACAAGATTCCTACAAAGGTGGGTCCCTGGAGGGGGTGGAGAGTTCTTTAGGACCAAGATCAGAGACTTCCTGGGGGTTTTCCACCTCCTCATCTACTGGAAGCTCCTGCTCTGGGGAAATGGGAGGAGGTGGGACAGCTGGGACCTGGCGGGGTAGCAGCCTAGGGGCTAAGAGTATCTAGTGGAGAGCAGGAGAGGGAATGAGGTTGAAGAGAGGCCCAAGACCCTATGGCCTCCCCTGGAGCCAGCTCTGGGCTGATGCTTCTAGACAGCAGCTTCACCCGCTCCAGCTGGTGGGCCAGGATGCCAGGCACAAAGACGCCCTCCACCTTGGGGCAGGTTCATCTCTCTACGTTTACTTGCTGCTCATTTTTTAGTTCGTCTCCCCCTCGGGGCTGTTGGGCCTCCCTGTAACAGTTCTCAGTCTTGGCTCTTCTCTTAGTCTTTGCTTTTCTCAGTCTTCTGAGCTGTCTGGCTTCCCTTCGGGGCACCTGCAGTGGGTTCCTCAATTTGAAACTTTCTGTGCAGGTTCTGATTGGGTTCTCTTGGTGGGCTTTTCAGTTCAAAGTCATCTTTGCAGGGCTTTTCTGAATGGGCCCTGCTGTGCATGTGGGGGTCCCTCTTCCCTCCAAGGAACCCCTCTCTAGGGTTCCTTAGTTGAGGATTCTCTTTGTATGAAGTTGTTCTCTGAGGAATACCATTTTTTTCCCAACATAATGATCCAGTATCCTGTTGGTCCTTGATAAAAAGGACTTCCCCTGTGAATTGCTAGTCTTGGACCCTTGGGAACTCCTCCTTGATTGATTTACTGAGACATTTAAGATGGGGGAAGGAGGCAGAATAAAAGCACACAAACTAGGGCATAGCCTACCCCCTGGTCCCCGTTCACACGGCTCCACTAGCTCTGTAGCCCCTGAGTCAGTGCCGTCTTCTTGCTCTGATAACCTGTGCGCAAGCCATGACTCAGGTCTGCCTGGAGCTTCAGCACTTTGTACTTTACAGAGTATCTCTCATATAGGAACACTAAGACCTGAGTAGGCAAGAGGCCACCAGACACAGGGGCTCCTAGCCAAGGAGGGGCAACCCACTCTTAGGCCAAAAAACAGGCAGAGAGGCCATCCAGTCAGCTAGGGAGGGACAGGGAGAAATGGTGTGAAGCCAGCAGAGGGGTCACCTGGTTGGCCCCAGGGTGTCTCTGTTTCTGCGCTTCTCACTGTGAGCTATTAGCCATCAGGGTTGGGAAAGAGGGGTTGAGCATCTCAAAGTCAGTTAGAACTCAGGAATGACATGTGGGTCGAACAGTCTGATTATGGGAGGGAAAAGAAGAGAGAGAAGAAATCTCCTCCAGGGGAGAGTTGGCTAGCTCAGGAGTGGGACTGGCAGGTCCCTTGAAGTTTCCCTGGTCAAAGTACTCTCAACAGTTTATGAGGGAGGACCTAGGTGGGAGGTTCAGTCCCTTCCAGTGACATGAAAATGGGCACCAAGAGAGAGGTGTGGGGCTTCTGCTTTCCCAGAGTAGCCTTGTCCCGGAGGTTTTCTGGGCACTGTGGTCATTCAGCCTGTAACAGCCAGCAAGCAACCTGGGGAAAGAGGGCCTCTGGGGCTTTCCTTCTCAGTTCACAGATTTTAAGGAAGGGCTTCTCCTGGGAGGCCACAGCTCAGGGAGGCCAAGGCCAGCTTTAGGGCGCGATGGTGCTGGCTAAGGCAGGTGAGGGTCTGGGCTCTTACACAGCACAGCTGAGTCTCCCCAGGGAAGGGAGTGATGGCAAGGAGCCTACTCAGTAGGGCTGAGATAAGAACACAGAGAATCCTGGCCCCACCCCACACCTCTCTCACTCCCTCCTGGCAAGTGCTGTTCAACAGGTGAAGGGTTAAGCGTCCCAGCAAGTTTCGGTGTTGGCCCATTTTTAGGCTGAGACCCAAGCGCTTGTCCCACCCATCAGCCGCAGCCTCCTACCCAACAGGAACAGGTTCTGGGTATCTTAGCATCCTATGGGACTGAAGGAGAGGTTTTACAGGTCATCTTGCCATGTCCCTCCAAGCAGACTCAAATCCCTGAACAAGCCTAAAGTGTTATGATGTTGCAAAGCCATGCAGAGTGGAGGATCCTCTGATGCCTTCAAAGGTGACCTTCAGATATAATGAAGACTAAAGTTTAAGCTAACTTAAAAGATGAATGAGGGGCTGGGGTTGTGGCTCAGTGGCAGGGTGCTTGCCTTGCACGTGTGAGGCACTGGGTTTGATCCTTAGTACCACATAAAAATAAACAAAATAAAGATATTGTGTCCATATATAACTAAAAAAATATTCTAAAAAAGATGAATGAGAAAGGCTCTGGGTATACATAAAAGTGATGTAGGGAATGGGTGTCGAAAGAGTTTGGGTTACAAGTATAATATTCTGGCTTAGCTCAAAGAGTTACCTTTTAAAGGCAGGAGTTTGAAATAAGTTGATTCAGAGACTCTGTTCATCACCCCAGCTTCCCTGCCTCTCAACCTTTCCCTGTCCCCGTGAACACTTCTCCTATGAAGGCAGAATTTGGAGAATGTTAATGATCCTTAGGTAAAGAACAAGTTACAAAGGTGCCAAGACAGAAAACCAAAGCTGTTCCTGGTAATGGGGAGGGGGCTGAGGAAAGGGTATGACAAGGAGGCAAGAGGGGAAGGGCTGATGTTTAAGTCTGTGTCTGTTGGATTAGTTCATTTATTAGGTGCTTACTTTGTTTTTATTCATTATTTTGTTTAATCCTCACAATAACCCTGGGAGGTATTTTTCATTATCCCCCCTTTTTTAATTTAGATGAGAAAATTCTCATTCACAAATGTGTCTAGAGTCCCCCTGTGATGTTACAGGGATTGAACCCAGATTTGTCTGATGCCGACTCATGCTGAAACCCAGCTCTACTGAAGCAGGTTAAAACCAGCAGAGGGAGAGAACTTCCATCCTGTGCCTTCCAGGCAGTCTCTGATTGTGGGGTTTTCTCAACACTGTTGAATCCCTGCGGTGCAGTGTGAGCTGCAGGTCTGTGTTGGGCAATGCCCAGGTTCCACAGATCTCTAGCACTTCAGAGGTGGGGGGGAAAGTGAAACCCACTTCTCCATTGGAGCAGAAGTGAGCAGCCACAGAGGCCCTTTGCAAATATGTTAAGGTGGCACACACTGGTCATTCTGCATGCTCATGCATGACAGACGGTACAGCTTGAAATTGAAGCAGGAAGGACTGAAGTCAGGCTCAAGAAATGTCCAAATGCAATGCCCAGGAGGTCCATATGGTAGTAGGGTCTCCACTAGAGATCTGTGACCCTGAAGTGCAGCCCCGATGTCTGGGGAGGGCTCCATGGAGCTCCAAGTATTTACCAAGGAGTCCTCATTCAATTGACAGCTCTCATAAAACTCCTAGGGTCACCTTAGTCCCTCCACTGACTCCTGGGGTGCTCTGGACTCCCCTTCTTCTCATCGTGCTTGGTACCACAGTCACAACACCAGTGCAGGTGTCAATCTCTGCCAGAGCCACACACAATCACTGCCCTTTAAAAGCAGAGGCTTTCTCCCGTCTTTTCCTGAGGCAGAGGTCCAGCCTCTCCCCTCATCCTGATCATCTCCAGACCTCAGGCATCCAGACTGCCAACTGTCTGATTACCTGATGCAAATTAAGGCTGCCTTCTTGACTGGGATTGGCTAGGGAGCCGAGTATGCAAATTGGCTCACCAAGACTATCAGGTTTGAAAGAGTTAAAGTGCTGCCCTAGAGAAGAGGGTGAGGGTGAAGGGGGGGGGTCACCATGATTTGAATAAAATATTCTTCTGTCTCTAACAGCTTCAGTATTTGGGTGGTTTAGTAAGGAGAGGAGCCCAGAGAGTTAGTTCAAAGTTGCCTCTTTCCTTGCCACTGCTGACCCAGGAGGAGACTTAGGGGCCTCATAGGTGGTGGCAGCTGACTGTTATGGGTAAATGTTTAATTTATTAAAATGAAGCAGGGCAGAGAGGCCAGCCCAGCCATGCTTGGGGGGCTGATAATGGGGCCCTACGTAGGTATGTTTTCTCAGCAGGGCAGTGACACCCTGCCAGCCCTTTCTCACTGAGCAAGTCGAAGGAGTAGAAGAGAAGGTAAGGATCTCCAAAGGATAGGATCTTCAACAGGAATGACACAGGAGCTAGGGTTTGATCCCTAGAAGGTGCACTGACCTCTGAGAACCAGGCAGAGAATGGGCACCTAAGATGAGAAGGGTAAACTTTGGTTCACAGGTACCTTCCAGGGTAGAGCAGGGAGGGGAGGAGAGGGATTTCTGATGCCATTTTAAAGAAATAAAACAAATCTCCCAAATCCCAAAGGAAATGAGGGTTGGGAATGGGAAGGGCTCCCCACCCAACCTCAATGCCCCTCCCCTTGTTACATTTTTGCCAACTGAGTCTTGGTGATAGAAGAAAGTAGCAATGAATGATGCAAAAGGTGAGACCCTGCAGTAGCAATGGAGAGGGGGAGGAAGGCAAGGAGAGGAGGCAGGCACAGGAGGAGGGGATTTGTGCCCCTAAGCTTATGAATATTCTAATGATTGTATGTTCGGGAATCAGGAATTTGAAAGTCTGATGGTTGTTGTAATTACACATTCATCTTTGCTGTTTAGTTAAAGCCACATATGTCATAGCAAGAAAAATTGTGACCTGTTGTTAAAATCAGTTGTGTTTTCTCTGCAGATATCAAGATGAGTGGGGATGTAGCAGATTCCACAGACGCCCGAGGCGTTCTCAGCCAGGTGGAACCAGGTAAGGGGCTTCTCTTCTGGGGATGGAATAGGCAAGCAGGGAATGGGAGGGAGTTGTTGGAAAATGTCCAGCAGGGTAATGTCTGCTCTTGCTTGGTCTTTCAGCCAGTCAGACCCAAAGCTAGGTCTTAGGAAGCGAGGGGATTCTGTGTGATATGAAATGGGACCCTGGAGCTTTGGAACAGCAGATACTGGTCTTACTGGAACACACCTCTGCAGTGAAGTCAGGAAAGAGCCAGATTCTTAAGAAAACAAAACCAAATCAAAAAAGTTAGTGTGGCAATTCCCTTTTGTAGTGCTGGGGATCAGTCTCAGCGGTCTTGCACATGCTAGGCAAGTGCTGTACCACTAAGCTAGACCCTCAGACCTGTGATTCACTTCTTGAGATGCCAATCCAACACCTCTAGAAGCAGCAGGCTGTGTTTCTAGCTGCCACTTACTGAAGGTAGAACCTTCTTTTGGTAGATGGAACTAGGGTCTGTTAGCCCCAGATTTCTCAATAGTCCTTATTTATTTATGCATCATGTATGTATGTATTGGTACTGGGGATTGAACCCAGGAGTGCTTTTCCACTGAGCTACATCCTCAGTCCTTTATTACTTATTTATTTATTTAGAGACAGGGTCTTTCTAAGTTACCCAGCCTGATCCTGAACTTGTGATCCTCCTGCCTCAGCTTCCTGAGTGGCTGGGATTATAGGCATGCGCTACCACACCCAGCTCAACAGTCCTTAAGAAACTAACCAAAGAGGCCCATGCACAGATGTTGCCCTTCCAAATATTGTGCGTGTGGGTGGCAAATAGGTTTAGAAAGGGGGGCTTGATACCTAGAGATGATTTTACTTTATGAAGAAAAGAAAGGAGACAGAAAAGATTGAGAAGAAAGTCTCATAGCTTTCTTCCTTTTCCCTCCATAACCCAAGCTTTGGTTTGAAAACTCCATGTAATTAAAGAGAACTTACAGAAAGATAAATAGAAATTGTAACACCACCAAATAATTTTAATAGCATCCCAACA
Source organism: Tamias sibiricus (assembly GCA_025594165.1). NCBI lineage: Eukaryota > Metazoa > Chordata > Mammalia > Rodentia > Sciuridae > Tamias > Tamias sibiricus. Next base: position 113,893,559 of record CM046657.1, read on the forward strand.
AGACCTCAATTAGCCTTTCATCTGGATCATTAGAGACATAGAAATTAGAAGAGAATCAATGTCCCCTAAAGCTAAAATCTTTTTCAAGTCTTCTGGAATACTCTAGTTCCATTCCTGAAGCTGAAAGACCTGGATCAGAGACAAGATAGTTGGGAGGTCTTGGAGGGTTCATCTGAAAGATCCATTTTCCATAAACTTTTCTGTTCCCCAAATTATTATTGAAATAGTGTCTACTTGCATGCAGTACATATATAACTAACCACAGGTAGCTACAATCTGTTTTTTTGTATTGTTTTGTTTTTTGAGAGGGGACGTCTACTGGGGATTGAGGGTTAAACCCAGGGGGAGTTTACCACAGCTCTTTTTACTTATTATTCGGAGACAGGGTCTCTCTAAGTTGCCCAGGCTGGCCTCGAACTTGCAATCCTCCTGCCTCAGCCTCTCAAGTGGTTGGGAATGCAGGCATGAACTAGCACACCTGGCTACAGTCTTTCTATTTGCTTTGTATGGAAGAACAGCTGGACTCGGGATAGTGGCACCCATTTTTCAATGGGCTTATTAGCTGGGTGTGGTTTACTAAGATCTGTGGTGGAGGGCACCTGTTCTTCCCAGTTGAGAAGAATTTTTCCTTTAATCTCAAGAATCTGAGATTAGTTCAGCTGGAGAATGAGGGGTATGGTGCCCACTCTGACGCTCTTCCCTTAGAGAAAAATCAGTCCAGAAGCCACGATCCTGAGGAATTTGGGTTGCCCTTTCCTGGAAGCAGGCTGGCCAAAACCAGCTCTGTTCACCTGGGCCTTATTACCTGGGACACATCTAAGCAAGTGTCCACGTGGGTGAAGACCACACTTAACACTGGCACGGGGGCTTTGTCATCAATTACCCTGAGCAAGTCAGGAGACTAGTACTAGGAGTGAGAATGAGCGGCACAGAACCCTGAGAGGTGAGCCAGAAAAGGGGCGGGGATCCAATCTTGGGAGGAGCTTAGGAAGGTTGATGTGTTATAGACCTTCTGAACAAATTCTGACTTCCTGAGACAGCGGGAGATATGCACAGAGTAGGTTAAGGAAAGAAGAATCCAGACATGGGTTAGGACCCACAGAATCTGAATATCATCAAGGGATACCAGCCATTCTGCCTCCTTAGGAGTCAGGAACAGATGACCTTTGAAAAGTATGGATTTAGAATCAAACAGACCTTGGAGAAATGTGCAGCTCTGCTGCTTACTGGCTATGTGACCTAATCATTTATTCTTTTCTATTCTGTAAAGAGGGAAGATTAATGCCAGTCTTAGAGAGTGGGTTGAGAGTTACTTGAGATGATGTCTAAAGCCCTTAGCATAGGCTTGGTGCAGGGCAGCTGTGATCATTATTGCTTCTAATAGCCTCATTAAGATGCTGTGATTTTGTAATATATAGAATGGGCATCACTTCCAAGTGCTCTTGGACCACAAGTGGCTGGGGTATCCTGTTCCCTTTCACTCACAGTAAGTGGATCATCCCCACGGATTGGTTTTGTTCTGTTCACCCTTTCTGTGTGGGTCCTTCTCAACTCCAAAGAAACAGTGATGTCTGCAACTTTTGTGCAAGCTACAGCTTTACTATACCCCTCCACATTTTCCCTCAGGGCTCAGCTCCTGGCTAGTAGCATCAATGACTAGGTGATCCTCAAATTACTATATGTTTTTAAGGGCAAGAAAAAAGAAGTAGCTAATTAAAGTAACCAAACTTCCTGGAAAGTCACTCTGACTCATTTTTTTTTTTTTTTTTTTTTTTACAGAGGAAAGCTTATTATGAGTTACAATGGTTACCAACTTGGTTTAATGGCTTCCTTTGAATTTTTAAAAGACACATTCGCCTTCCCAGCAGTGCATGAATTAATGGGTGGTTAGTCTCTGCGTTTTAAAGGAACTATAAACAAAGATGACCTAGAAAGCCCATGTTCCATGAGAGCACCCCAGTATTGTGTGAAATCCCCAAGGGGCACTAGGGGTGGGAGCTTGGAAAATGAAATGAATTTCCCCATCCACATTGGCCAGGAATGCCAAGGAGAGAGTTCTCAGGCCCAACACAGACCTCCCAGTTGGTGGGGACCTGGCAGGGCATTTCATCCTCCCCTCTCCTCCAACACAGAAGAGAATAAATTGCCCGAGAACTCAGGATGTCCTTTAGGCAACACTAGGGACCAGACAGAGGCTCTAGAACCTCTGTCCTCACCACACTCCCCGACACACATACAGAAGACTGAAGTCAAGTTCTTTCTACATTGCTCAACTGTTAACTTTTCTGTCCTTCCTAATATCGACCCCCCCTGTTACTACTTCTCCTTCACTCTTGGGGCTGACCCTGTGACTTTTTATCCCACTTCTCACATCTGGCCTCAAACTCAAGAGAAGAAAACACGGAGAACTTGGGAAGAAGGGAGGAAAGACCGGTAACATTTGCAGAGCCTACTTCCCAGACGGGGCACATGTGGGCAATCTCATGGGCATCATCTCATTTAATTCTCACAATAAGCCTAGGAGACAGAGCCACTATTGTCTCTATTTTCAATCATGAGGAAATGGTGGCCAAGAGTGAGAAACTAACTTGCCCAGGGTTGCACAGCTTATAACCAAGAACCTAATTCAGGCCTTTGTGATTCTGCCAGGTTCTTCTCTTGGCTGTGCTGTGAACTCCCTGGGTACAATTTGGGAAGTGTTTCCCATGTGGACCTTTATTTTCTTCTCCACAAAGGAGGGGCTTGGACTCGATCGTCTCTAATGGCTTAATTGTAAAAGCTGCGTGCACGGCTCTGCTTCTCAGAACTCTCTCCCAGCCATAGTGTGCATATCTCATGGTGGTGTGTCTTTTCCCTGGTACTGAGCTCTCCTGTGGTTTCCCTCAGCCCCTCCCTGTTGGTTCCCTTTTTTCCTTTTTTTTTTTTTTTTTTTTTTTTAATGATCTCCTCCAATGCCTCCAGCTGTTTTGCTGTGTGTGGGCTCTGATCCTCTTCTCTGACCTAACTGGCAGTCCCATAACCATCTATGGAGCACCACTTTGGGTCAGACCCCAGGCTCAGAAAGATGAGGAGGAGTCCCTGTCCTCAAGGAGCAATTGGCCAAGTGCAGGAATTCATGATTGCATGGACAATAGTTGACAACTTGTGTCTGTGAGCACTTTCCCAAATGCATCATGCATTTGGCCTATACAACAGCTTTGTGAGAGTGGGTGTTATTATCCCACTTTGCAGGTGAGAAAATTGAGGCTGGCAGTGAGAAATAGGATTAGCTGATATTTCCGAGGTCTCTGAACTGGAAGATAATAGAATGAAGCCTGGATCTTTCTAGTCACTTTTTTCCTAAAGATGGTGGTGGGAAGACTGGGGACCAGTACTGGGAACCAAAGACAGAGGATGTAAAAGAATGGCAGCATCAGGGCAGATGCCAAAATGGTGGAGGTTGTCAGGGCTGGAGGGGAGCCAGGTCACCTGTAGGTAGACTGATCTAGTCCAAGTAGCAGAAGCTGTTTGATCTAAAGCACCCTGCTTGCTGGGGAGGAGAGGAAAAAGACTGGGGTCAGCTGCCTCCCCCTCTGAACTATGGAGGTTGAAGATCTAGCCTGGGAGACAACATTTTCCTTCTCTTCTCGCTCCTGATTCTCCTCCATCAGGGTCTTAGCCCCTACCCCTCTGCAGGCTCAGTTGTCATTAGACAGAGGGAGTGGAGTGGGCTTCCAAATCCAGGTGGCCAAGGAGCCAGTGCTTTGGTACCCTTGTCCCGCTCAGTGATCTGGAAAAGAAGAGCTCCAAGAGGGGAGCCCAGGAGAAGAAAGGGGACACTAGGGGTGAGGGAGGGCCTGTTGCCCTTCCTTCCTGGCCTCAATTCTCCTGAGGTAGAATGACTACCATCAGTCCCTAGTGCAGAAGGACCACCAAGGAGAGTCAGCAGTGTGGGGACCCTTTTGCAGAAAGTCTTATCACCTAACCCTTGGGACTTCCAATGTGGTTTTAAGCAGGGATAGATGGAGTTTTCCAGGGAAGCACCATGGAGGCACAGAGAATTAGCAAGTCTCCTAAGGTCCCGGAGAAAGAGTGGGTGACTGACCAAAGACTGAGCACCACTCACGGTTAAGGGTCAGTTCATTCCTGGGTCTCACAATCTCTATTCTCCTGAGTTCCAAGAAAATAAACTGAGGATTACAACCAAGAGGTGAGGTTCTGGGGAGGACCAGGCAGATGACTCCAAGATGAGTGTGGTTTTCATCCAGATGTTAATAAAACTCATCTTTTTAATTTTTTTTCCCTTGCTGTGCTGGGGGAGGAACCCAGGGTCTCACATGGGCTGGGCAAGTGCTTTACCTTTAGACACATCTCCAGCCCTAAAACTAGTCTTTAAATGACAGAGAGGACAGGAGATGTCGAGGAAGTACTTGAGGGTCTGGAGAGACTCAGGAGAAGGCCTAGTGAAATCTCCTATTGACAACATTTCTAAATGAGGCTCGTGTATGAGTGCCTGCAGGCACGCACATACACATCCTCCGTTTTTATGATGAAATGACAGACTAGGTATGAGAGCACTTTGAAAAGAGTACACCACCATTTAAAGACAATCCATCATTACATCAATAATTATTGGAAGCCAGGTGTGGTGGCACACACCTATAATCCCAGCAACTTGGGAGGTTTAGACAAGAGGATGGCAAGTTCAAGGCCAGCCTCAGCTAATTAGTGAGGCCCTAAGCAACTTAGCAAGACCCTGTCTCAGGAAAAAAAAAAAAAAAAAAAAGGCTGAGGGATGTAGCCCAGTGGTTAAGCACCCCTGGGTTCAGTCCCCAGCAACCCCACCCCCTAATAAATAATTATCAGAAAAATTCAGGAGACACAGTGAAGCTCTGTCACTGAGTGCCCAAGACTTGAGTTTCTTCATAGTAATTGGGGGATAAAGTAAATAGACAGGAATAAAATGAAAAGACAGGTGAGGTGGTCTCTAGGTTCTGCACTTCAGACCATGCCTGCTCCATCCCTCTCCTCTCTGGAGGAGCAGAATGAAGCCTCAGCCCTCCAGACCTTGAGGGGAATTGAGATGAATTCCTGAGGATATAAAGATTCTGGAAGGACATCTTGTCCATCCTTGGAAAATGGGAAAATGAGAGAATCTTCTCTTCTTAGAGATTTATTTTTTCCTCACCTGTCTTTCATCCCTTAAAAGAAGCCAAGCCTCCACAATTTCTCTTGGCTACTTTTTTTTCTCCCAGTACTAGGGATTTTCCTAGGGTCTCATATATGCTAGGCAAGTGCTTTCTCACTGACCTGTGTCCCCCGACCCTTTTTTAAAGTTTTGAGACAAGGTCTCACTAAGTTGCCCCAACTGATCTTGAACTTGAAATCCTCCTGCCTCAGCCCCCCAAATAGCTGGGAATACAGACATGCACCATCATGCCCAGCTAAGGCTACCTATTCTTATATGATACAATCCTTCGTGCCTGGAAGTTCTTTCTTATCTCTCACCTATGCCACAACATACACCCATTGCCTCTTGTTTTGGCCTTCTAAAATCAGAGTGGCTTCTATCCTGCCTTGCTTCCAGTTTCTATGACAGGGAAATTAAAAGGTAGTGATTCACCTACTTCAGACTGTGGCTCCATGTGTTGGAGATCTCAAGACAGTGGCCCATGGTGCCAAGAATTGCTCATCTCCAAGACACAGAGAACCTTAGCAAGTAAAATGGTCACAATGGCAGCTCACATCTGTGTCATGACTTCTAACCACAGGCACTTTCTCATCCACGGATTCCCACCCCAACCCACAGGGTATACAGGACAGGATCACACTGCTCAGACAAAACCATGTCTTCCCCTTGGAGGTCTTTTAAATGAAATGCTCCCTTGCAACCCCATTGCTACCACTGCAGCCCCCAGAAGAACATGGACTCCCTTTCTCTCCAGCCTAAGTGGGGATACAGGTGAGGGAGATGATGGGCCTTCATCCACAGGCCTTCTTTTACCACTGGAGTTCCCCTCGGGCCCTCAGTGGTCATCCCCTCCTCAGTCTCAGTGGAGGACAGTTGTTCTCACTTCTGGTCTGTCGGAGACCCGCACCCAGCCCCATGGTGCGTGATTAGTGTGAAGCTCATTACCCACCACGCACTTTGAACAGCACCCAAACTGGTGTATACCCAGTTCAACAGGGAGACCCATAATCGCCTGCCTGCATGTGACTAGCATCTCTACATTCTTGCTGTTTACAGGTATCCAGCCTGGGACCTTAACAGACACTCCACAGACCAGCCTGGGTGGTCAGGCCACACTTGGAGGTGTGCCACCGTGGAGGAGTTTGCGTTCGCATAGGCTGTCCCTTCCTTGTGAGCAGTGGCTACATCTGGCTACACCTAGCTGCCTCTGCTTATGACCTCCTTGGCCTTCCTCCTGCTTCTGCTCTAGAGATGACTGGAGATGAGGATGGGGCCTAGCAGGAGAGGGAGGTTCCAGTGGGTCCTTTGCTGACACGGAGGAGTGACATCCTGCGCCCACAACACAGCACACCCGGAGACTGGGCATAGAGCAGGGTCCAGAGACTTGGGCCACTGCAGCTCCTAGGGCTTTCTACCCCTTCACTAAGGCCCCCCAAATTGCAGCCCCCACCCCGCCCTGAGCTGTGAGTAAATGGGTTCACCCTCCTCCTCAAGAAACAATTAGGGCAGCGAACACCTGGTGTGGAAAAGTGCTGAGTAAGTGCACAAGGAATTTAAAGAGAGGTGAGCACCTGAATTAGGATAAGTCTTAGGGGCATCAGGATCAGCCCAAACCCAGGCAGCTAAAATTCAGTTACAGTTTGTCCCGCCTCACACCCAAGTGTGCATGCACACACACAGGAATGCACAAACTCACACTCCTCAAAACTCCACCTCAAGCCCAGAGGCACACCTACGGGCTGTCTTCTTTTCTGGTCGAGGTGGTTCTGTCAAAGGCAAGCTTGGGCCCTCCAAGGGGTGTGAGAGGTGGCAGATGGCGTTTCACGGCAGCATTTGCTAGTGGGTCTCTGTGTTCAGACCCCATCCCCATGGAAAGGCTTGTCTAGGTTGGCCCCCATCCATCCAGGTGGTACAAGGGGGAGAAGAAGCAGAAAGGGACAAGGACACACAGTTTTCCTCTCGTGTGCACTCCCCACAGCCTTTGGTTTGGGGGGGACAGTGGCCAATGTAGAGATCAGTATACTTGAAAGGGAACCTGCATGAGATCCTCCCAGTCCCCCTTTTATGAGTGTCAGGGCACAGCAGGGCAGGCCAGGGCAGGGCAGGCCAGGGTGTGGCCAGAGCATGACCCTCTGGAGCCCTCAACAGTGGCTGGATTTCATGTCCAGAGGCTTCAGCCACCAGCAGTTCAAGTGCCTGCCTGGGTTTTCCACGGACTGGCGAGCTCACTGGTGAGTGCTCCTAGGGTGACAGCAGGGTCCTAGGAGACTCAGGAAGGGCAGGCCTTTGTGCCAGGCCAGGAGCTTGGGAAACCAAGCTGCAGACATCTCCCAAAAAGCACCCATGCTGTTGTTGACTCAAACAGTAATAGGTGCTCATTTGCATGGCATTTACATACAGGTTCCATGGAGCTCCTTTCATCTCCTACCATGGGCACCAGCAAAGTCCCAGTCTCCTGCCACCTTACCTGGGGGCTTCCTTGTCTGGGGGCTTTGTTGTGTTCCCCAGACTCTAGAACCTGCACACACACCAGCAGTCTGTCTTTTGGTTAGCCCAGCCCCCCAAAACCAGCAGTTGGTCTTGTCTGGGTGCTCCTGGTCCAGGTTTGCTGGAGAGGTGGCCCAAACAGGTGGCCCAAGGGGCACCTCAGTTAAGGTTGCCCCACTTACCTGTGGTCAGTTCCAGCAAAGCCCCCAAGAGGGGGCTTGTCCATCCCCCAACCCCTGCTCAAACTGGGAAGAGGAACAAAAAATCTAAGCCAGGGAGCCCAGAGAGGTGCAGAAAGGAAAGGAAACCGGGTGGTTGCTATGGCGATGGGGTCTTGGCGCCCCATTTGCATAGGGCGATGATTTCCATACTGCAGGGTGAATTTCCATATCCCTGCCTCAGAGCCTGTTGGGGTGGGGAGGGGGAGAAGGGAGAGGTCATTTGAAATTCAAATGAGGATGATTAAGGTTTTCTTGAGGAGGAAAGTGTGGACAAAAGGGGTTAAGCCAGCTGACAAACGTCATAGGCTCCAGGGCTCAAAGTTATCAAAGGGAGGTGTGCCCTTGGCTGGCTCCCCTGCCAGCCCATGCCACTTGTCCCTGGAGACCTGCTGGCTGTGGGAGGAATCCACTCCAAGACGGGTGCTGTGACTTCTGCCTTGCTGGAGAATCGCTGGGGTCTCCTCTCTTGCACCATTTAGCACAGTTTAGCCTCTCCGTGTCCTGAGGATATTTGAGCTCCAGGGTAAGGACCACTGAGTGAGTTCTAGTTCTGGAGTCAGGCCAGCCTTCCTCTGGTGACTCTGACTAGTCATCTCAGGTTTTTAAAATCCGTGTCCTTGGAGAAAGGTTCTCAGTACTTTCTTGCTGGACTGAGGAGGTGGGAGGACCTCTAGACTCATTTTTACCACCCACCTGCAACCTTCCCTAGGTCACTTCCCCTCTTCAGGCCTGAGTCTGGGCATCAGATGGAGAATCTGAAGTTGAGGGTCTCTGAGACCCTTGTAGGCATCCTTTCTACACAGCAGTTACCATTTGCTAGACACTTGGAAGGATGTGAATTGCTGCACCCTTAGGCTTCTCTAATGTGTCAGGAAGGGCTCCCCTGCTCCCCCAGCCCACTCTGACCTTGGGGTCATTATTTAAAGGCTCGCTGCTCAGTTTTTTCACCTCTAAAATGGGGGTTTTACTAGCACCTACCTCACAGCTGTGAATGAGCTGGACTTTGTAAAGTACCTGGCGCCGTGCCTGCTATCTTAGTAATGCTGTTTATTATTATTTGTCTCTGGAGGACAAAGTGTTCACAGAGTAGATGCAGTGCCCCAACAGCAAATTCAGGCACCTCAGTTAGGAGTATGGACTGTCTCCTGAGCAGCTAGCCTGTGAGTTCACTCCTGTTCAGCCACACTGTCATGTCCATCTATGTCTAGAACTCAAGTTGGAAGCTTGCTTTGGTGACAGACTCTACCAAAGCTAAGTGGTCACCCCAACGAATCCATTCCAGGGAGATGTGTTTGTCAAATCAAGCCCTGTGGGCTATTTGTGTTGATTCTAGCTCAAATTTGTCTTCATTGCTTGCTTTCTTGTGCAAAACCCCACAAGCCCAAACCTAGATAAGCACTCTACCACTAAGCTACATCCCAGCGCCACCCCCCCGCCCCGTTTTTTTTTTTTTTTTTTCTTTTTCTTTTTTAATTGCTGGGGTGTGGGTACTAGGGATTGAATCCAGGGGTGCTCAACCAGTAAGCCATATCCCCAGCCCTTTTTTATTTTTTATTTTGAGACAGGGTCTCTCTAAGATGTTAAGGCTAGCCTGGAACTTGCTGTCCTCCTGCCTCAGCCTCCCTAGTCACTGGGATTACAGGCATTTGCCACCACACCTCATTCTCTAGACTCTTTCTGAGACCTGGTGTCATCTACCTAGAATGCTCCTCCTACTTAGCCCCCAATCATGTCCATTTTGGGCCTCTGTGATGATGATTACAGCGTCACTATATGGCCAACAGGCAATCGAAGGGCAGAGGATGGGAGCCCTAGAGAGCCCCATCCACAGCTCAGATGGAGAAGAAATATAGATTCTATTTCCTAACAAATTAGAAGACATTGGTGAGGAGTCTTTCCTTTATCATAGAATAATGTGAAAAATTACAGGGGGACTCTGGAGGATACCCGGCTTCTCTTTAGCAAAGGGGTGCAGCAGAGCTCCCCTGTTTCCTGTGGCATGGCCCCAGGCAATCACTGGAAAGAGAATGGAGAACTCACTTTGGGTTCGATCTTATGAATGTGCATGAAGAGGACAATCATGGGGACACTCAGTAGGCCATGTCACAAAAGGAAGTCCTGAGGATGATCATGTGAACCCTGCTGTTCTGACCCTCAGGCTAGAGAAGTGGAAGCTTTAAATCATGAAAACCCCCAAATCTACAGACTGTCACAGCCTGGAGGAAAGTGGAAAGATCATCCAGTCCTAGGGTAGTAAGTCGGTGTCTTCAGCACAGCCGAGGCTGATGGTTGGTGGTGATTGCATCGAACTGAGTTTAGGGAAAGGAAAGGGATGCCAAGTTCCATTAGTGATGTCTGTCCTGGGCACAGCTCGTGTGCCCACAGACACATATAGGATTTTGCATCTCCTAAACCAATGATCTTCCCATAGTCCATATTTAATTTTTTTCTTTTTCTATAGCACTAGGGGGTTGAACCCAGGGCTGCTTTACCTGTGAGCTACATCCCCTGATCTTTTTATTTTTTGAGATAAGGTCTCGCTAAATTGCTCAGGCTGGCCTCAAACTTGCCATCCTCCTGCCTCAGCCTCCCAAGTAGCTGGGATTATAGGTGTGTACCCCTGAGCCTAGCTCCCTCAGTCCATCTTGAGTCCTCCTGTGCCCTGTCCTTCAGGATCGACATCAAGGACTGACCTCAGGTTCCTCCTGGATATTTTCTCACTCCTAAGAAGGAAGCGGCAGGAATGGGGACAGAAACTTTTTAACACTTAAGGGAAATTGAAGCCTATGAAACCTAAGCCACTTTTTGTAAGTACAGCATAAAATAGCCTTTGAAGTGATCCTAGAGCCCAATTTCCTATGTGTTCTCTGAACAGAACTCTGATCTTAGACCATACTTCCCAGTTCCCTGGAGGCATCTTAAGTACCAAAAATGTAGACATAATGTGTGGGGAGGTGCCCTGGAAAAAAAATCTGGTTTTAACTGGATTAAATGACCACACTGGAAGTCTCTGGGCCTGCCCTGGTGGCTGGCTGCTCAGGAGTGTTTCCAAGGTCCTGGCACTATAATAATCTCGATCCCAGGAAGTGCCAGCAAGTTTCCAAGTGGTCATAAAGTGTCACTGGAAACCTTATTGTGTTATACCAGGGAGCAGGGCTGGTGAGAGGAGAACAGTCCAGACATGGGAGAGGCCGAACTTCATTGCTGAATGCTGTCTGCATTGTTTACCAGGCAGAAGTGAAAAATCCTGCTTGAACAGTTCTTGGTTCTTGCCTCCACCTCCCTCGCCCAGAGAATTACTCCCCAGGCAAACTCACATCCCAGGGCTGCCAAAGCTATGCAAATCACTCACTGCAAGGCCAGGCTGTTGGCTCAGACTGAGGTGGGGAAGTGGGCGGCTTCCCTGGGAGCCCACGCCTAGCTCCTGGTGTTGGGGGGCCTGGATATGGCTGCTGATCCCGTGTCCACAAGGTGCTAGGGGGACGAGAAGTGGAGGGGACAGCTGCTCTTCACGCTGAGCCTTGGACTTCTCATTCCATTGGGCATTATGACCATCCTGGCTTAAAGGGATTTTACTCGGAATCCTGGGGCTCCCCAAGAATTCATTGTACCTTTTATCCTCTTTTGATCACATTAGCCCAAACTCTGTATGCCAGGCTTCTCTTCATATTTAACCCAAATCCTTCTAACTGTAGAACTGTGGCCTCTTCCTTTTTTGGGAGCTGGTAGGTGGAGATGAACAGTCTTGGGTACTGTGAGGGACCGGAAGTGGCTGAGTCTCGGGAGCTAAATTGGAACTTGGATGAGTCCTCAGCAGTGATTGTCCCAGGCTGAAATCTGGGAACCGTGGAGTCTTGCTGGAGTGGGAAGTCAAAGTACACTGGGGTTTTTTGTCTTTCCCGAGGATCCTTCCCAACTCACACCCACGCTTTAAAAGCTCTGTCACTTTAAAATTGTTGAGGCTCTGTTTCCTCATCTGTGAAATGGGGTGAATAATAAAACTTTGTCTTCCCATGTGCTGGGAACCTGCCTGGATGATCTCCTGAGGTCCCTCCCAGCCCACGAACACACCCGGGATCCCAGGTATTTGCCTTCTGCCTATTTTCTTGCTATGAAAGCTTTTTAACCTGAAGGTTCACAGGGGGTTCATAAAAGCCAAAAGAGGCACAGAGAGACCCCAGCAGGTGGCTCTTCCAGCTTGGCACAGACTTCACCCATGTGCCCACCAACTAGGGGGTTTTGAGTTTCCTTTGTGAGCCCTGTCCCCCACCCCATGCACTTAATCTTTCATTTGTGTGCAGAACGAACATAAGGGGGAGGGAGATGAAGAGTTGTCTGGTCCTCTCTGCGCCTGTCTGCAGGCACAGCACACAGAGGCCAGCTTCTGGGAGGAGCAGAAAGAGCCCTGGTGAATTTCAGTCGACGGCATCGAATCCCAAGGTGTTCGCGATGCAGAGGATTTTACAGGTCACTAGAGAGCCCTCCCTTTAATGCTATCAAATTGTCCCATCAAAAAGACAGTAGAATGAATAGGACATCACTTTCCTATGTTCACGTATGAGTTCACGACCAGTACAGCCCCACATCGTGAGCAACCACAAGAATGGGAAGTTACACTCCGTGTATGTATGATATGTCAAGATACACTTTATTGTCATGTATAACTAAAAAGAACAAATAAAAAAATGTTCCATCAATTCAAACACTGCTATTGTCTCAGCCCCCAAATAAGCAGCCTCTGCTTGAATATTCCTAGGGATGGGGAGCTCAGTCCATGAGAAGCTGCGGCTTCACTGTTGGACAGTTCCACCTTTTACAAAATGCATCCTGACACTGAGTTGCTTCTCTGTAGCTTCCACATCAGGGCTTGTTCTGCTTTTTGAAGCCACAGGCTAAGCCTGCTTCTGTTCCCTGTGAATATTTGGGGAGGAAGGAAAAGTTCTCCGACATTTATTTCTTACTAAGTACCAGGCACTGTGCCAGATGCTTTCAAATGTTCCCTCATTGAAATTCTTTTTAACTTTTATTTTGAAAAATTTTAGTCATATGGAAAAGAAAAAAAAAAAACAGTTTAATGAACCAACATCTACTACTATCACATGGATTTAATAATTAACATTTTTATATATCTGCTTAATCCATTTTTTCTGCAGTACTTTATTTGTAACTTTATTTTCCTTTTTAATTTCTTTTTTGGTACTGGGGATTGAAACCAGGGATGCTTTTCCACTGAGCCACATCCCCAGCCCTTTTTATTTTTTATTTTGAGACATGGTCTTGCTAAGTTACCCAGGGCCTTGCTAATTTGCTGAGGCTGGCCTCGAACTTGTGATCCTTCTTCCTTAGCCTCCCAGTCACTGGGATTACAAGCGTGCACTGCCATGCCCCGCTTAATTTTTTTATTGTGAACATTTTCAAACACAAAAAAAAATAGAGACAAATACAGAGAGGCCCCATGTACTCATCACCCACTGTGAACCACCATCACATTTCTGCCATTCTTCTTGCTGGAATGTTCTCTTGTAAATTATATGGCCATTATAGCACTTAGTCCTAAATTAGAAGTATGCATCTCTACAACATAAACATTTTCTTTCTGAAGCACAATGTCATTATTTATAAAACTAATACCTTGTTTAATTCTCATGACAGGGCTGGGGTTGTAGTTCAGTGGTAGAGCGCTTGCCTAGCATGTGTGAGATCCTGGGTTTGATCCCCAGTGCCAAATAAAATTAAATAAGCAAAATAAAGGTAATTCTCATGACAATTTTAACGGTCAAATATCTTAAAATATGCCCATTTGAATTTTCAATTGTCCTATATATTAGCTATGGTTATCTGTATTTTAGGTTTCAGTTTAAGGGTAGGTTTTGGTATTGCTGAAGAAAGTCTTTATCTGACTTCACATTGTAGCAGATGGTCTTAAAAGTGAGGCATATTTTTGTGCAATTTTGACTACTTTAGCCTACTCTCCATTACGAATTAGAAAAGCAGATTTCCAGGTGACACTATTTGTTAAAATAGAATTCCCTAACAAAAAACAAATCTCTAGTTTGCTTTTAAAACTTTTTGTTGTTGTGTGGTAAAAACTGTACAACATAAAATTTACCATCTGAACCATTTCTAAGTATACTGTTCGGCCTCCCCTATCTTTGATTTAAATCTTTAATTTTTTAACTGTATAGTTTTAAAATACATGCAGGGCTTTCTATCAGAATCCTGATCTTGCCACCCACTTTTATGTATTGCTTTCTGCTTTGAGTCACTTCCAAATTGATCAGTATCTCTCCTGTTTATTTGCCTAAGCTATTGATTAAAGACTAATGCTCAGGTTTTTTAGGTCAGATACGGGATGTAGTAGATTTATTGGGAATATCATGTAAGTCAAATAGTCGAGAAATATGAACTCTTGTCCTGGATCAGGTTCTCTGAGACTGCATGACTACAAGTTATTTTCACTCTGGGGTTGGATCTAGCCTGGACTCTTAAAAGAATGCTCCTGGCCACATGTGTCCTCCTCTGTCTTTTCTGCAAGTTGCAGAAGAGGCTCCCAAAGGGGGACCCAGGACTTGGAAATCAAATGAGGATTTTGTAGATGTGATAAGGGCTGTTTTCTTAGGTCTGAGTAGAAGGTTAGTTTTTGTAGTAGTTTCTCAGTAATTTGGATCCATTAAACAAAGCCATTCAGCACCTACTATGTTCAGGCATGGTGTTAGGCCTTCAGGGTACAAAGATGAATAAGATGATAGCAACCTTGGCCTCTGGGAGGGAGCTCACAGTCTCAGGAGGGAAACTGACATGCAGACCACTGATGCTGAAAAATGTGGCATGTGCAGTGACAGAAATGAGAGGCAGGAAATAAGAGGAAGTTATCTTTTCATTTGCTCTGGAAAAGTGTCATGGCATATGTGATGTTTGAGTTTGGTCTTGAAAGAAAAGTAGGTGTTTTCTAGATAGAGAAGGACATTCCAGTCTGAGAGAATAGCACCTGGAAAATCCCTAACAAAACCATAAATCCCTGGGCCAGGCTCCACCTGTTTGGAGACTGGCCCAGGATGTCTGGAGCCCAGCTCCATAGTCATGCAGTGCTTCCCAATTGAGAAAGCGCAGTCACCTGGAGCCTCAGGGGGGTGGCATGAAATGGAAATATGACCTTATTCTACCCTGGAGAAGCCTGAGTCTTCAGGAGGTCCCTGCTTTGACCAAGATCACATAGCTTGGGGGTGATGGTGTTTGGACTTGAACCCTGTTTTTTTCACATCAAGTCCAAGACTCCTTTCCTGTATGTCTTGCTACTCCTCCATACCTTAAAGGGGTGGAAAGCATTTTAAGGGGTAGAAGGAATTTTCTGGTTAGTATATTCTGATCACGGTCTCCCTTCCTTTATCTGGGAAACTGAAGCATCCTCCTGACTATTTTGGGAATGGCTTGCTAGACACCTTAATCTGGAGCATTGGGGCAGCAGCCGAGTCCCAGGTCACAGCCTGCAGTTCCAGGGTGCCACCTCCCAGGCTTTCCTGTAGGCTGGGTGGGGACAGGTCCAGGCAGATCTAGTCCAGTGGACTGTAGGAGAGCAGCAGGAGCCAGTGCATGGTAAAATGAGGGCTCCCTCCAGCCAGATCTGGGCATCAACAGTGTCATCAGATTACAACAATGCCTCCTTGTGTCTTGACCTAGACCCCTGCATGGTCTGAGCACCTGCCATGAGGGAAGCCATGTCTCCCAAGAAAATACTTACCTGCTTTCTAGGGAATCCCAATAGGATTAGGAGTAACTTTGGGCAACTGACCCCTTATTAAGTGTCAAAGGGTTGAACTATATCTACTCCCTGCTCTCTTGGAGTGTCTAGGGGCCAGTCTCCTGGGAGGCCCTGGCTGGCCCTATATCTCTCTTCCAGTGAGTCAGTTAATCCTAGGAATAAGGAAAATCAGGTAGAGATCACAATGCATGTGAAAGTGAATTTGATGAGGAGGGAAACTCCATCACCAGGCTCTGATCACAGCAGGTGCATCTTCATGGTGAACGGCCCCTTGAGAAATACCATGGACAACTTCTAAGTGAGAGAAAGTATTGATTTTGTTGGCTGGCGAGTTTTAAAAGTGAAGGTGCTCGGGCTGGGGATGTGGCTCAGCGGCAGAGTGCTCGCCTAGCACGTGCACGGCCCTGGTTCGATCCTCAGCACCACGTAAAAACGCATTGTGTACAACTAAAGCAAATAAATAAATATTTAAAGAAAAAAAAGTGAAGGTGCTCACTCACCTGTTCTCATTTTCTTGTGTAGACTTCACAAACAACATTCCAGTGGCTCTCACAGAGATCAAAAGCTAAGACATTTTTAATGGTCCACAAACAGGATGACCCTCTCCAAGCCAAACTGGGTTCTTGCCCCAGTGTTTTTCTTTCTAGGTCTTATTCATGAGTATAGGTGTATCCCCCATGGAAACATCTTCTCTTACCTTCCAGAATGCCATACTTCCCTGCTCTTCCTTCCCCTTGAATGTTCACTCTTTCTCAGTCCCATTTGCTGGCTCCTCCTCATTCCAACCTGCACCCTTTTCATTCACCTGGACTCAGTACCTTTGTGACCTCAGCTAAGTTCTGTGACTTTAAATACCACCAAAAAACTCAGGCATGGTTGCACACACCTGTAATCCCAGCAACTTGGGAGACTGAGGCAGGAGAATTACAAGTTTGAGGTCAGCCTGCACAACTTAGTGAGACCCTGGCTTAAAATAAAATGTAATGAATGGCTTGGGAGGCTGAAGCAGGAGGATCACAAGTTCAAAGCCAGCCTCAGCAATTTAGTGAGGCCCTAAGCAATTCAGCGAGGCCCTGTCTCTAAATAAAATATAAAAAAGGGTTGGGATGTGGCTCAGTGGTTAAGTGCCCCTGGGTTCAATTATGGGTACCACAAAATAGATAGATAGACAGACAGACAGACAAACTAAATAAAGTGCAATAAAATGGAGGCTGGAGATGTAACTCCATGGTAGAGTGCCCAGGGTTCAAACCACACACCACAATACATAAATAGATAAATAAATACTACCTAAAGCTGATAGCTACCCAATTATACTTCCTGACCTCATTCTTCCCCTAAGTCCAAACACATTTTCCTACCTCTACTGGAATATCTAGCTGTCATGTCAAACTTAACATATCCAAAGCGTGCCTTGTGGTCTTCTCCCACCATCCTGCTCCTCCCTAGGTCCCCATCTCAGTGACAGTGCCCCCTCGCTTCATCACTCTGATCCTCTTCCCTGTGCACTCCACAGTCCCTCTGGCCATCCCGTCAGCCATACACTCACAGCGCATCCCGCATCCAGGCCCTCCCACTGCCTCGCTGCTACTGCCCTGTCCAGCCCATAGCCCTCCCTCACCTGGGCCTCCGCAGCGCCCTCCCAGCTGGTCTCCTTCAGGCTCCTTTGCCTCCCTCCTGCCCATCCATGCAGGTTTGAAGACTTACCTCAGACTGTGTTACTCCTCTGCCTTCCCTGGACTACAAGCTGCAGTCTGATCCACCAGGACCTGACCCATGTCACCTCACCCGGTGCTACCTCTCTCCAGTCACATGCATCCCATTATAGTCCCACGGCAGGCAAGCCTGCTCCTGCTTCAGGACCCTCCTTCTGTCTGGGATGATCTTCCCTTAGACCTCCATAAGGTTGGGACCTCACCTCATTCAGTGAAAATGTCACCTCCCTTGAGTGGCCCTTCCCAAACCATCCTGCTTTTTTTTTTTTTTTTTTGTTGTTGTTGTTGCTGGGAATTGAACCCAGGACCTCACACATGCTAGGCAAATGCTCTACCGCTGAGCTCCACCCCAGTCCCCCATCCTGCTTCTGAACATCCCCCTACTCTGTCCTATTGTTCTGTATGGTAATCATCTCTGAATGAAATTGTGTGTGTGTTTGTTTATTCCTTATAAGTCTCCTTACCAAGAAAAGAAACTCCATGACACCATCTTCTTCCGCCTTCTCCAACATTGTATTCTGGTATCTGGCACCTGCCCTGAGCTCAGCAAAAAAAAAAAAAAAAAAAAAAAAAAAATTATTTTTTTGGAGGAGGGATGGTTGGAAACCACTTTTTAAATTTTTTTCCTTGGTTCTAATAAGTTATATATGACAGTAGAATGCATTTTGACACATCATACTGCTCAGCAAATATTTATTGAATTAACGAATTTGCTTCTTGTCAAATCTTCAAAAAGTGTACTTTGTTAGGCCAACTATACAATGTCACATTAGGATTTTTTTAATAAGATAAATGTAATTTTCCCTTTCTACCCATGTAAGCACAACTATTTCAGTATGGGTATATGACTATAGCTCCCCTCACACATTTTTTAAAAATATTTATTTATTTTCTTTAGTTGTACACAATGCGTTTATTTTTACATGGTGCTGAGGATTGAACCCGGGCCGCGCACATGCTAGGCCAGTGCTCTACCGCTGAGCCACAACCCCAGCCCCCCTCACACATTTTAATATTATCTCTGCTAATCTCAACATCAGGCTTCTGTTAGAGGTGGCTTTGTGGTCACCATGGTCCTCCTTCTTGGGTATGGGGGCGGGGGTTCTGGCCCTTCATCCTTTGCCTTCATCTTGCAGGACCAGTTGTTCTCAGAGATGCTGTGCAGGACTGGGATGCGCTTCCTTGTCATCACCTGGAACACAGCTGAGGGAAAGAGGCTTAGGTTAAAGCTCCAGAGGATTCTCTTAGATCCCATTCATTAAACTCTCAGGCACTTCTTTTTTTTTTTTTTTTTTTTTTTGGTACTGGGGATTGAACTCAGGGGCACTCGACCCCTGGGCCACATCCCCAGCCCTTTTATGTATTTTATTAGAGGCAGGGTCTCACTGAGTTGCTAAATGCCTCACCATTGCTGAGGCTGGCTTTGAACTCACAATCCTCCTGCCTCAGCCTCCCAAGTGTTGGGATTACAGGCCTGCGCCACCGTGCCCGGCTTTCTTAGGCAGTTTTTTAGCCTCTGATCTGTGTTAGAAACTGTGGTCATTCTGTGGACATGAAAGACACAAAATAGGTGTCACTGTCCTGTTCCAAGGAATTCACAGCCTAGTGGAAGAGAAAAACCTGCAAATGAACAAGGAGTCACACAGCGAGTACCAGGTGGCTGGTTGAGAGGTCTCCTGGATCCCGGAAGGGAGAGGGACTGACCCAGTACAAGGGAACAGTACGTGGGAACATGGGAGTGTGTGGATACAAATGAGCATTCCATGGAGTCGGAGCTTGGGGTGTCTAGGAGGGAGCAAGGCAGGGCTTTGAGCAGCAGGAGACAATGTAGAAAGGTAGGTGGAAAACAGGACCAATGGGGGATTTACGCTGAGCTAAGGAATTTGAACTTTATGCCAAAACTTTTATTAGAACTCTGATTTGTTCACTCATTTGTTTATTCATTCATTCAACCAATATATTTTGAGCCTATTATATGCTAAGCATAGTGCTAGCTCTGGGTGTACTATGTTTAATAAATAGTTATTTTCCTTACTGTTATGAAGTCAATAATCCATGTGACACAAAGAAAGGAGGTTGTATGGCAGCTCCTTCCCTGGAGAGTGATATGAATAAAAACTTTATGACTGCAAAAGAAATAATTCCTCAAGCAATAGGTATATGTTAAGCAAATCACGGTACATTCATATGATGGAACATTGTATAGACATTACATTTTTATTTTATTTATTTTTTTGGGGGCACTGGGGGTTGGACTCAGAGGCCCTCAACTACTGAGCCACATCCCTAGCCCTATTTTATATTTTATTTAGAGACAGGGTCTCACTGAGTGCTTAGCACCTCACTTTTTGCTGAGGATAGCTTGAACTTGCAATCCCCCTGCCTCAGCCTCCCGAGCTGCTAGGATTACAGGTGTGCACCACAGTACCTGGCTTTATATAGACATTAAAAATGAGGTTTATGGGTTTATGAGCATAAAAAATATTCGTGTTCCCTTTTTTTTTTTTTTTTTTTGTACTGGAGATTGAATCCAAGGCTGTTCTACCACTGATATGCCTACTCCTTTTTATTTTTTATTTTGAGACAGGTCTCACTGAGTTTCTTAGGCCTTCACTAAATTGCTGAGGCTAGCCTCAAACTTTCAATCCTCCTTCTTCAGCCTCCCAAGTCACTGGGATACAAGTGTGTGCCACCACACCCAGGTCCTTTAATTTTTTCTTGGCAAGCTGCCCAAGCTGGCTTTGAACTTGTGATTTTCCTGCCTCAGTCTCCTGAGTCACATCATGCATACACCACCATGCCTGGCTTTCATGTTCCTTGATAGCTTAAAATAACTCTTCTTGATGTGCTCTCTGGAAAAAGCAGGGTAAAATCTATATACAGTGGATTATATCCATGAAAAAAAAACAGCATAAACAAGACCATAAATGTACAATACTGTTAGTTATGGCTGCCTCTCGGCAGAGCAGTTCTCTATTTAGATTTTTTCTGTCCCCAAGAGTTTCTCTATTAAGCACATATTTACTTTATCAGTGTAACATTTATTGTAAAAGGAAAGAGATGACAAAACAAGAAATGAAAGTGTGGGGAATGGGACAGATACCTGTCCTCCGACCTGGTTCGGGCATCAGTGCCCCTGGTGGGTTCACCTAATGGGAGGACTTTTTGCTTTAGGGAAGCTCCTTGAGGAACCGTGGCTGGCTTCTTGGTGCTCCTCCAGGGAGGGATGTACCGGCTGCCCCGGGCAGGTACCGAGCAGGACGGCTGTGCTGCATGGCTGTGTACAGCTGAACGAGGCTTGGTGTGGTTAGCTGGTCTCCCCAAGGACCCTGACTTGCACTATGACCTTGTACAAGTCAGCCTGCCCTCCAAGGCGATTCTTTCCCTGGCTATCCACCTCCCTGGAGGAGACTTGCCCAAGACGCTTTCAGAAAACAGGATGAGCAGGAGGATCCTGGCTCTAGGGGCAGCCGGTACTCCTTTGCGAAATAAAGACACGCTCATCTCAACAGCCTATTCTTCCTCTAACAGTCACCTCTTCCAATCCTGCTAGCAACAAATATATATGTATATAAATACTTTTGTCTCTTTCAGGAAATGATCGAAATGGCCTAGATTTCAACAGACAGGTAAGAACTCGATTTATCCTATATAAATTTGGGGGTTTCCAGGTGTGGGGAATACAAAGACTAAGTACAGTTTAGAGGTGAATACTCATAGACACTTAGCTTTCAGGATTAAGGGATCCTGAATCCAGTCCCCTGCATCAACCATAATCAAATACTAGGATCTCCTCTTAGAATTCCCTCCAAAGAGTTCTGAACAGTGGAGCAGCCATTTAGGGTGAACTGCATGCCATATGTAGTCCAGAAACCTCTTCCTGTCGAGGCTCGGCCTGATGGCCTCTTGGTGAGTCTGTTGGTGAGGGCTGACTAAATGGAGAGGAATGTGTGGACAGCGCCTGGCTGTCCTCAGGGCACTCCTGATTGGGAGCAAGTTGATAGGGACCATGATAGGGAAACAGAGAGAGCCTAGAAGGGAGCACGTAACCAGGCTGGGGACAAAGCAGACTCAAGTGTGGTGCTTTGGAAGGCAACCAAGGTGGGTGAGCCTACACCTGGTTAAAGAGAGTACCGGGCAGGGGAGGTGGTGTTGGAAACGTCGTGGGGTGGATGGACGTGGATGGATAAGGAGAAGGGAGAAGCCAAAGGAGAGGATTTTGCCCTTGAGGTTTCAGACTGCCGAGAAGCCTGTAGGAGGGATGTAGGACCAGGTGTGATGTCCCAGCAGAGGGTGGGAATGGGAGAGTTTGCTGAGAGGAGAGAAGCTAAGCTGTTGCCAAGTAGAAAGCAGTAATGAGGGATCCTAGAGGGAGGAAGAGGGGTGAGGATCAGGTACAGAGTCAGAAACCCTGGGCTTGGGTCCCATATCTGCCACTAACTAGCTATATAACCTTGGCTTAATATTTTTTAGCCTGAGTTTTCTCGGCTGAAAAATTAATTTATCCCATCAATTAGAGGAGAGGCACCTATGTTACACCAGGTATGGGAATACAGAGAAAAACTAAAACATGGGCTCTGTGCTGAAGGACCCCAAAGGCTAGTACCAGAAGAGGGTGGGCAAGTATATAGGGAGAGGAGACTAAGAGACTCCATTTCTTAAATTACAGATTTATTAAATTTTATTGGTAATTTTAAAAAGTACAATTATTAACCTCTTTATGGTAAAATTGATGGGATTCACTGTGATGTTCTCATGCATGCATATATCCTATATTCCATGTGTCCCGCCCCCCCCCCCCCCCATAGCCTGTGCTGCTCCCCACTCTCCCTGTCCTCTTTCCCCTTCCCTCATAGCCCCTCCTCTGCTTTCTGGTCAATATTTTTTAAGTTTCCACGTCTGGGAGATAATATGCACTGTTTGCATTTCTGTGTTTGGCTGGTTTAGCTTAACATGATGTCTCCCATTTCCATCCATTTTCCTACAAATGACAGGATTTTGTTCCTCTGGATAGCTTAGTAATATTGCATTGTGAGAGACTTTTAGTGGATAATTATGATACCATCTTTTGTGTTACTCCACAGGTAAAAAGTCAAACATAAATGGGGACATTTAGTTCTTCCTGGGAGCTCAGGGTGGGCTTCATGGAGGAGGTGGTATCTGAAGGTAGCTCTGAAGGATGAATAGGGATCGGTCAGGCATAGAAGAGCCGCATGGATAATCACTTGGGCTCCTTCCCGTCATGCTGATATTCTTTTTTTTTTTTTGGTACCAGGGATTGAACTCAGAGACACTTAACCACTTAACCACTAAGCCAAATCTCTAGCCCTTTTTTGTATTTTATTTAGAGACAGGGTCTCACTAAGTTGCTGTGGGCCTTGCTAAATTGCTGAGGCTGGCTTTGAACTCAAGATCCTCCTATCTGAGCCTCCCAAGCAGCTGGGATTACAGGTGTGCGCCACCAAGCCCAGCCATGCCAATATTCTGAGTCCAGGTTTGGATAAAAGTGTAAGTTGGAGCTGCAGATCAAACACAGATATTAATTAGATATATTCTCTTTCCTTCTTTATCTGTAGAGTGATCTGAAGTCACTAATAATGTTTCCTAAAAAGCCACTGATTCTGGGTACATCCTTCACACTCAGAGAAGGGAATAATCTTGAGTTCTAAGCCCAAACTTAGGCAGGCAATGTTTGCCATTTTGTTCATCAGGAAGGCTAGGAAATTTGCCAACAAATAAAAAACAATTATTCTCCCTCTCCACTTGAGACCTATAACAGAGATAGGCTTCACTAAAGAGAAATCTAGGCTAGTTACAAGGAAGGACTTCTAGCCAATGCAATTTATTAAAACCCAGAACAACTACCAAGGTAGAAAAACTGTAGAATCAGCTTCTCACTTAAGGTCCTTAAATGGGAGACAGATTCTTATCTAAGAGATGTTTTGGCCAGGTTTGCCTTGGGGGTAGAAGGATGCTGGAGATTTCCAGGTAATCTGTGATCCTGAAGGAGAGTGCCAAGTGGGTTGGGACCTGGGCTACGCCCTATGCACTGTGTCCTGAGGACTCAGGACCCCCAGCCCAGGGCCCACCTCTCATTCCCCTAGGCCTTGGCGGGAAGCATAGGGAGGAGACTACCTATTCCCCACCAACATGTGGCCAGACTTGCCAGTCCAGAGGTGACCAGCTGCACAGGCCCAGTGGCTTGGCTGCTGGTGTGATCCTTCTGGGGCTTGAGAAACCCTGTGCTGGGGACAAGGCTGGGAGCAGCCCCGCTGGCCCTGGGCAGGCTACAGGGAGGCCCTGACTCTTTGGACTGGCTCTGGAGCAGACTCACCTGAGTTGTGTCCCTTGGATGAGCCTAGGGGGCTGTTCCCCCAACTGGGCAGGGCGTGGAGTTCTCATTACTGATAGGAACAGACCCAGCAGATCTGTCCTTTGGAAGGAGTTTGGGGGAGAGACACGCAGCCTAGTCACACTCACTCACCCTTCCTGGAGCTCTCTCTGCTCCCAGTCACACCCGTGGCTCTCTCAGGCTCCGCCTCCTCCCCTGACTGCCTCTTGGAGGTCCTCAGATACCAACACCCACATGCTCACCTTCACATCAGCTCACCTGCAGGCTTACGGGTGGGCACCCGGGCCTATGCTGGGTACTCTTGCCCTCATGCTTCACAGTGAAGGAAGTCAACCTTCTGTTGCTGAGCACCAGGCTCTGGGCAAGGTGCTTTGAGCACTGTAATCGCACTTATTTTTTCACTGTAAACCAGTGAGGTAACTATGTGTTACTGTCCCTGTTTTACAGGTGAGGAAACTGCCTCCCAGGCAGCTCTGTGTTTTTCAGCAAGTTGTAAAGATGAAGTAACTTGATGAAGGCCACACAGTTGGTCAACTGGCTGGGCCGGGATTTGAACCCACATCTCTGAACTGCAGAGCCCATTTTCCCATGATGCCTTGCTGCATCCTCCTCTGCAGTTTCTCAGCTTCCCTCTCCCTTTACATACACACAATTCTTGGGGAGAGGCCTGGGAGCCAGACACTGAGTGTGACTTCACTGTGACTAAGTAGGAAGAATCGAGAAGGAGAGGGAGTAGGGAGGGGAAGAAAGTACAGTTGTGGAGGAACAGCCTCTGTGTCAGACACAGACAAGGGGTTGGCAGACACTGGAGCAAAGGAAGAGCCACTGCCCTGGTGAGGCTCCCACCAGAAGGTGGTGCAGTTGGGAGTGCAGCGAGGGGCAGGGTCAGCTACAGTCCCCAGGTTGTGTGACTGTCGGCTCACCCAGCATTCCATGCTGAGCCTGTTAACTTCCTGGTTCCAGGAAGAGCCTGAGCTTGTTCTGGGGATAATTGTGGGGAGGCAAAAGGATCCAGAAGCAGGGCCACCTCTCAGCCTCCAGGGCAGGGAAGATGGAGTAGAGAGGCAACAGGGAAATCTCCTGGATGGAGACTCAGAACTCCTGGCTTCCAGTGCTAGACATTTGCCCCTCACTAGTCGCTGCCCTTCTTTCTGGGTCTCAAATTCCTCATGAATAAAATGAGGACGTTTGGACGAGATGATCCCTAAGGCCCTTATAGTGTATGTGCCACAGTGCCGTCTTATCCCTCCTGCCACGTTCTGACTGATTACTTGGACGCTGACTTCCACTCACCTTTTATTGATTTTTTTCTTGAAAGAGAAATGTGGAAAATGATCACCCTGATCTGTAGAAAGGGAGGGGAGAAAGCTAGGTGCTGGGGCACATGCTTGTAATCTCAGGGACTCAGGAGGCTGAGGCAGGAGGATCACGGGGTTGAGGCCAGCCTGGACAACCTCATGAGATTCTGTGCCAAATTAAAAAATAAAAAGGAATGTAGCTCAGCAGTAGAGTATTCCTGGTTCAGTCTCCACTACCCCCCCATACACACACACACACACAAGAGAGAGAGACAAATGAGGGGAAATAATTTCAAGGCCACATTTCCAGCATTTATAATCATGTGTGATCCAGTGAAAAGAATCATCTGAAATGTTGGAGTAAAGACAGGTGGACACAGCAGGCCACATCTGGGGCCATCCATTTATCCCTTGACTATTATGCTAGCCATTCTAATGTGCTAACTAGACAGTGTTATTTGTAAGATAAATTGCAATATCTACACAGCGAATTCTATAAGAGACATAAGAATGTGGAGCTCTGGGATGCTGCCTAAGGACATCGTAAAAGCTAGTGGTATTGCCCAGAGCTTGGTCCTTGTCCCAGATGCCATCCAGTAACAATGACATGGTTTTGAGAAAAAGGAAAAAGAATATTTATTGCTTTGCTAGCAAAGGAGGAACACAGGGGACTTCTGTCCCAGAGACTGTGATTCTGCCCATCAGCAGGAACAGGGGGCTTTTATAGAGATGGTTCAAAGACTACATTCCACATGCTCTCTGTTGGAGTTATAATTCACTTGTTGATTTGGAAGATAGTCACTTCTGAGATCTTCTGGTACCATCCCCAAAGTCTGGATTACTTAGTTCCTATGGTGGGAGTGGACTCAAGCACAGATGAATCCGCCTAGGATGGGGAAGAAAGGTAATCCAGTTTCCCCTAAGATTAGGGAGGAGGAGAGATTAGGGAGGAGCAGGGAGAGAGGAAGAGAAAGAAACGTGTCCATTTTAAAAATAAGTTGCAGTGGCAGAGCAGCAAGTGTTATATTCAAAGTATAAAGTGGACCACTGTTACAGTGGCAAAGGGAAAGTAGAGCTTTGACTGACAGGAAGGGGCAAGAAGAATGTTCCCAGAGAATGTGAAACCTCACGAGTGACAAGGGGCCCAGCCTTGGGGAACCACAGGAGGATCAGCAGGTTATGAGTTGGTGGAAGATGAAGCTGGATCTGTGGACCGGGGCCAGATTAGGAGGAGCTCTGAATGCCCAGGAAAGAAGTTTGGAGTTTACCCTGTGTGTAGTAGGGAGCCATGAGGCATTTTTAAGCATGACTAGTTGATTACTAGAAGAGCGCTGGAGGGGCTGTGGGTGAGGAGGGAAGGGAGAATGGTGAAGGGCTCCTTGAGAGAGGCTGGATGGAACTGAAGGAGAGCGAAGTGGGCAGTGCTAAGGGCAGGGGCCTTAGCAAAGAAGCGAAGTGCACAACCAGAGCCAGGTTCAAATCCAGGCTTTGTATTACCTGACTGTGTGACGTTGGGCCAGTTCTTCCACCTCTGTTGGCCTAAATCTCCTCATCTGTAAAATGGAAATAACGTTATCTAGCTCACAGGGTAGTTGTGAGGGTCAAACAAATGTGAACGTGTGTGTGTGCCTCTTAACACAAGCGTCCAGAACATCACTGTGTACAGTATTTTCCTTTGTTACTGTATCAGTAGGCATGGAGAGAACCAGATCTGAGAGCTGTGGAGAAGATCAGGACAATTTTGGCAACAGGTGGGATGTAGACAGCAAAGCATAGGGGACTGATCCAAAGTGATCTTGAAATTTCTTTCTTGGATGCTGAGCATTAGTGAGACGGAAATCAGAGATCAAGAGGACTGGAGATGGAGCAAACTTATCCAAATGGTGAGAAGAGAAAGAGGGATAGGTAATGAGCTGTAGGGGTCCCATGCGTGGTAAGAAATTTGAATCTGGAGCCCAGGAGACAGGTCAGGACTGAAGGTGTGTGCTCAAGGGCCCTGTGGAACCCTGATACATGAAATGTGGGAAGGAGGAGGGAAGGTCACCCAGGTGTGCAGAGCGGGGGAAGGACCAAGACCAGAAGGAAAGAGAATACTTAGGGGGCAGCCTGAGGAGGGTGCCTGTAGATGACACTAGAAGGAATGGCGAGAAGGACAGGAGGAGAGCATGCCCACAGGGAGAAGGCAGGAGAGCCACTAGCACCAGAGCACGTAGAGACGTTGTGGGGTGCAGAGTCCGAAAGTGGGCCCCAGATTGAATGGCGAGGCAACAGCGATGGCTTTATTGTAGCGTCTGTAGTGTCCACGGGGACAGCAGATTGGGCAGCTGCTGTTGGGGGGAGAGTGGAGTTGATGAAATGATGGAGACAAGAATTGTGGGATTCCCTTTCAAGGAAGGGGATAATGAAGAGATGGAGGTGTTGGCTTCCAAGGAGACAGCGTGGAGAGAAGGCTTTGGGGACTAAGGGAGACTTGGGAGGGGCAGAGAGGAGATGCGGTAGGACAGAGAGGACACAGTGGTGGCAGAATCCAGGGGAGGGTTTAGCCTAGAACAGGAGGAGGGCTCTTCTGAGAGGGAAGGAGGTGGGGTGTCCTGTCTGTGACTTCAGAAACCCAGGGCAATGGCTAGGTTCTCAAGGAGTTCCTCCACTCCATTTCCTGCTTTTTGGACCAACAGCTAAATGCAGAAGAACATTGGGAGGTAGAATTGCCTCAAAGGGACTTGGGGATCCCAATGACAGGTGCACAGCTGATAGCCTCACGCCTGCTCTGTTCTGGTGATTTCTGGATCTCTCATCATCCTGAGCCATGGTTTCCGCCGGACGAGGGCAGGATTTCATGTATGTTGTTGAATATTGTCTTGCTCAAAGCCCTTCTGAAAGTTCTGTGAGCCCTGACAAGTCTGAAGCAAGTTGGCAGGTGTCCTTGTCTCTGTTTCTTACTCCCAGAATTGAGAATCAGTGGTCTGATCTTCTCAGTCCCAGGTCTGATGACATTCTAAACTCACCTGCATGTCACAGCTCTCCTGTGCTCTTCCCTGGACCCCCAGGCCAGCTCTTCCAAAGCAGTTTCCCTGGTGTGCCCCCATGTAGCATTTAGTTTAAAACCAACTGGGATTTTTCTTTCTTGTTTTCTTGAATACAACAGAGTAATAACCATGATTCTCTGGTTGCTCCTGATGCTCATTGATTCGTGATGTGTAATTGGCTCAATGGAGTGCCTTCTCTAAATCAACAAAGTTCAGCCCACCAGATGTAGTGGTGCACACCTATAATCCCAGCAGATTGGAGGATGAGGAAGGAGGATCACAAGTTCGAAGCCAGCCTCAGCAACTTAGTGAGACCCTAAGCAACTTAGCGAGATCCTGTATCAAAATAAAAAATAAAACGGGCTGAGGATGTGGCTCAGTGGTTAAGTACCCCTGGGTTTAATCCCCAGTGCCAAAACAAAACAAAAACAAAACAAAAAAAAAAAAACAAGATTCAGCCCAAGGAATGGTCTCTAAGGAACCAGAATGATGGAGAGGCTGCTCTTGGGAGGCCCATGATGGAGACATGGGGCAGCAGAACCAGGCTCTCAAGTGCACAGCAAGGTGATGGCAGAGTAAGCCCCGACCCCCGCCCCCACCCCAGGGATGCCCAAGAGCAGCCAGGCAGTGGGTGGTTGAGCTCAAAGAGCACAGAAGGGAATTAACTGATGGGTTTGGTTATTTAGTTTCATAAACCTGTACATGAACTGGATACTGGGGAGTACAACATGGCCCCTGCCTATAGGAGCTCCTAGTCCTGTGAGGAAGAAAATGCAAGGGAGGTTGCAGAGGTGAGAGAGGGCCCTGCACACAATGATGACCACAGGGCTGGCTCAGAAAGTCTAAGAGAGCCACACAGGTGGACCCAGCCTCTAGGTAGTGGGTCTAACATGCCAGAGGGAGACCCAGACTTCCTGTGAAAAACTTGGGAAGCTAAGAATTATGGATGTCAAAATTCTCATTCCTCTGAGGACTGTTTCCTTCTGCTGCCAGACCCAGCTTCCGGTCCTGTACATCCAGGTGGAAGCAGGATTACTGGGGGGAGGAAATGGACTAAAAGAAAGGCAGAGAGCGGTGGTGCACACCTGTAATCCCAGCGGCTCTGGAGGCTGAGGCAGGAGGATCATAAGTTCAAAGCCAGCCTCATCAACTTAGTGAGGCCCTAGGATTTAGTGAGATCCTGTCTCTAAATTAAAAAAAAAAAATAGGGCTGAGGATGTGGATCCCCAATTAAGCACACCTGGGTTTAATCCCTAATACAAAAAATAAGAAGAAGAAGAAGAAGAAGAAGAAGAAGAAAAGAAAGAAAGAAAGAGGTGAGGAGCCAGCCAGCCACATTTTGTAAGTAGAGATGGTTTTAGGATACCAGCGTATTACAGTCTCTCCCACCCCAAATATAGCAAAGCAATTGAAAAATAGATACAGGAGCCTGATAGATGAAGTGTGTTGGAGAGGAGGTGTTTCTGCATGGCCACAATAGGATTTCTAAGACCTCACTGCAAAATTAAACACATGCACTAGGCCTGAATTGTACGAATATACTTTGTATACAAACAGTTGTATGTAAAAAGATGCTAAATTCATGCACTATGAGTTGTACACATTAAAAATTATTAAAAAAAAAAAAAAAAAACACATGCACTAGGCACAGAGAGAACCAGAAGAGAGGAGACCCGAAAGTCCCTCCTAGTGCATAGGAAGATCTAAAAAGAGGACCCAGAAGGGGCCAAGCTAGCCCTCATCCCACCACCTACACATACTTCCTTTTAAACCTGTTCTCCTTATCAGACCTACTATCCTTTGTAACAAGGATTTTGGAAAGCCTCTCTAAAATGAAATTTATAGAAAATATAAATAAAAATCAGCAAAAGGTTCTAATTTGAATGAAAAGGAGAAAGCAAAAAAATTAAAAAAATTTTTTTGTGTGTGGTGCTAGGGATTGAACCCAGAGCCTTGTGCATGCGAGGCAAGCACTCTACCAACTGAGCTATATCCCCATCCCCAAAGTCATTTATAATGACAAAATATGTATTTCAGTAAATAAATTCTTAGACACACTTCCCCAGAAGGATCAATGGAATAATGGGATGCTTATGCTTCTATAAATGTGACAGCCTACAAACAGACTGGCATCAGTATGCTCTATTGGCAACTCAAAAGCCATGATTTAGGGCTGGGGATGTATGTGGAAGAGCATGTGCTTAGCATGTACAAGGACTTGAGTTTCATCCCCAGCACCACCAAAAAAAAAAAAAAAAAAAAAAGGAAAAGAAAAAAGCCATGATTTTCCGAATTGCTAAACAGCCCTTGGTAAAGCTCTAGACAAAATAACACAATTTTTTTTCTCTTGATGCAGAAAACGACATCCCTGCACCCTGGGGAAAGTGTATACTGAGTATATAAAAGATATTTTGTTTTTGCATTAAAAAATGGAACTGAGTTGTAGACTATTATGACTAAAGGCAGGCTATTCAGCACAAATGGCCTGGTGGGGCATTTGAAAATTATATGAAAGTTAATCAAGACACAAGTGTTTCTCGTTTGGTGCTGTCTTCTGCAATGCAAGATGTCTAGGCTACCCACCCTCTGCCTAATGAATGCAAACTAAGCCTCCTAATGATTAAGACAGTCAGAAAACACCCCCCCATAGATTTCAGAAAACATGTCCCAAGGTAGCTATCAACTCCAATGAGAATAACTGATCTTGACCCACCAAGGACATGTCACCTCTCCTGTCAGGAGTTCTGAGAATTAGATATAACTCTGGCTGCAGACCTTTCACATAGAGATACAGGCAGTGGGACACCATGGCACAGGGGAACAACCCCGGAAATAACACACACAGTCCTGCCCTCCAAGAGCCCAACCTGCTATCCAGTGAGGGAGATGGCCCTGAAAAGTTCCTAAAAATGTCATGAGTGAGGCATGTGAACTAGGGCCACCTCTGCAGGAAGAAAGCTGGCCTGACTGGGTGGCTAAATAGGTGTGGAGCAGAATTTTCAGGCAGGAGATCATTGTGAGATTAAATGACTCCCTCCTTCAAAGTGATTTCCCCATTGCAGTCATAATCTATGTGATAACATAATCTTTATTGAGCTCTGGCTGTGTGGCATGCATGGAGGACAAACTGCTGTATGTACATTCTTTCTTTCTTATTTTGGTACCGGGGATTGAACTCAGGGGCATCAGGGGCACTGGACCACTGAGCCACATCCCCAGCCCTATTTTGTATTCTATTTAGAGACAGGGTCTCACTGAGTTGTTTAGCGCCTTGTCATTGCTGAGGCTGGCTTTGAATTCACGCTCCTCCTGCCTCAGCCTCCGGAGCCACTGGGATTACAGGTGTGTGCCACTGCACCTGGCCATTATTTCTTTTAATAATGACAGCAATCCTGTGAAGTAGTTAGTGTTATCCCCATTCTATAGAGGAGGAAACTGAGGCACTGAGAGGTCAAGGGATTTTCTCACAATCACATTGTCCATAAACAGAGAAGTCTGAATGTAGAGCCCAGCCTGCCAGCCTCCCGGCCTCGTAGTTCTGCCTACCACATGACCTGCACGTCTTGGAGGTGGAACCAGACGGTCACTACTGGTTGACTCCTCTGTCTCAGCTTCCTCATCCTGATGAGAACAGTAATAGTAACTACTTCCTAGGATGTTGTAACAATTAATATGGTTAAAGTACTTAGAATAGGGCTGGGGTTGCGGCTCAGTGGTATACAGAGCTCACCTAGCACATGCGAGGCCCTGGGTTCGATCCTCAGCACCACATTTTTTTGTGTGTGTGTGATGCCAGGGGTTAGAACCCAGGGCTTTGTGCATGTAAGGCAAGCACTCTACCAACTGAGCTATATCCCAAGCCCTATTTTGTTCGATCCTCAGTACCACATAAAAATAAATAAATAAAGTAAAGGTATTGTGTCCAACTACAACTAAAAAATAAATATTAAAAAGAAGTACTTAGAGCCAGGTGCAGTGGTGCATGCCTATAATCCCCGCACTTGGGAGGCTGAGGCAGGAGGATCAGGATTGCAAATTCAAAGCCAGCCTTGGCAATGGCGAGG
Organism: Tamias sibiricus; assembly: GCA_025594165.1. Classification (NCBI taxonomy): domain Eukaryota; kingdom Metazoa; phylum Chordata; class Mammalia; order Rodentia; family Sciuridae; genus Tamias; species Tamias sibiricus. The sequence goes on from CM046657.1 coordinate 113,925,651, forward strand.
CACTTAGCAACTCAATGAGACTCTCTCTCTAATAAAATACAAAAAAGGGCTGGGGATGTGGCCCATTGGTCAAGTGCCTCTGAGTTCAATCCCCGGTACCAAAAAAAAAAAAAAAAAAAAAAAAAAAAAAAAGTACTTAGAATAGTCTCTGGCATACAGTACAATAAACATCAACTCAATCTTTTCTGATGAATGGGAATCCAACACTTTCCTCTCTTCTCTCACTGTGTGGCTACTTTGCTGGGTGTGTACCAGGTTGGATGGGCTGTAGATTTTATTTTTGTAGATGTTTCTTGAAAGGTCACTTTTTTCTTTTCTTCTTTTTTTTTTTTTTTTTTTGTAATTTTTATTTATAGTAGTATGTATTACAGTTCATACTATACATATATAGCATCTTTTTACACAAAACAGTTTGTATACAAAGTATATTCGCAGCATTCAAGTCTTCAATCGTGCATTTAGAATAATGATATCCATCTTATTCAACCACTTTTTTTCCCCCTTCCCCCCTTGCTAAGTGAAATCAGTCAATCTCAAAAATCCAAATACCGAATGTTTCCTCTGATATAAGGAAGCCGGTTCACAGTATTGTTGGGTCGGGGTACATAGGAGGATTAGAGGAACACTAGAAAGGTCACTTTTTTCTTGGATCCATCATCTTCTGACTTAAGCCCCACCATCCTTCCCAAGCTTGGGCGGGGAAGCAGTGATAAATGCATTTGCTTTTGGAGAGGTGGAAACTGTCTCTCTTTGCCAGCCGTACTTGGTGCTTTGGCCTGAGGCTCAGGTGTCAGCTACTTCCTGTTTGTAGCCTGGGCAGCAGCCCCAGTACCAGGTGGACCAAGCCCTGTGGAGAACAGGGTAGTGAGCAGCAGGGAGGGGGCGGGAGCAGCTGTCTGGGTTCTCTGAAGGCTTGTCCTTAGTACTTGCTGATTTATCAGATACCACAAGCCATCAGAAAGCCCCTCTGCAGTGTGGGATCTGAGACCTAGCTGGTTCAGGCTCCAGTACTGCAATGAGTCTGTGGATATGTTCTGGAATGTTCCTCTCAGCTTGGGTGTAGGGTGATGAGCAGTGAGGATAAAGGAGGGAAAAGGAGGCAGCCAAGTTCTTTCCCTTATTCTTCCATCATAAAGAAGTAGGTTCTTGGGATTGGGGGTTTAGCTCAGAGGTAGAGTGCTTGGCTAGCATGCATGAAAACCTGGGTTTAATCCCCAGTACCATGGAAGAGAGAGAGGGACAGAGAGAGGGAAGGGGGAGAGAGAAGTACAAAATGTGGGTTCTCTTTGGAGATGTCAGCGAGTTACCTTTAGTGGATACAGAGGCTGATAAAACTAAAGACTAAAATCAGGGCCATCCCAACCCCTTCTGTTACAGGAGTCTCTTTGGAAAAGGAGGTTTTGAAAGGGAAGCTGGATTTGATCCCAAACCCTAATGGGAGAAATAATACCATTTATTGGTATTAACAGTTTATAACAAGCAGTGGACTGACCACTTTACAAGTTGTTGCTTGTTAAAACCTTATAGCAACCCAGAGAAGTAGATATTATAATTCTCATTTTACAGATGAGAAAACCGAGGCTAGGAGCAGTCAAGTGACATGCTTAGAGCCATGATTCAACATGAAGTCGATGTGGTGTGCCTGGCTCTTTACATAGGTCATATCTTATTTGATATTACTTCATCCTTACAACAGCCCGGTGAGGTAAGCATTGTTATTTCCATTATATAGCTGAGGAAACTATAGCTCAAAGAGGTTAAGTAACTTGCCCAAGGTGGAGCTCAGATATATGACAGGCCCGTCTGACTTTCCACCATACCAGCTGCTTTTGAGAAAGAGAAGAGGGGGAGAAAGAGGGAGGGAGACTCCCGCAAATGAGATACGACCTAATGTGACCAGAGCCCCTCGTTTGCTGTATCTGGTACTTTTCCATGTTTCCAGAGCCCTCTCACTGACTCCTGCAGACCTCTCCTGAGTGGGGCTTGCCAGCTAGGAAGGCAGAGATAATATCTGCAGGCCCAGGGAGGGTTGGCAGGAGAAGGGTGGGTGGAGAAGTGTTCCCACCCAGAGAGGGTTCCCCTGGCCCTGCGAGAGAGCCACCTCCCTATGCCTGTGCGTGAGAAGGGAGCAGGGAGGAGAGCGTGTTTGCATGTGTGTGTGCCTGCGGGGCAGGGCGGGACCTGCTTTCTCTCTGCCCCCCGAGTCACAGAGGGCTGTCAGGGCAGCTCTAGTAACTGGCAGAATATACTTCTCCAAGAATCACAGCTTCCTCTGAAAATAACGTTTCTACCTCAAGCATCCCCCGGGGCCTGCCTGTGAGTGGCCTCTGAGGCTGTCCTTGGGCTCTGGTGCTGTTTCTCTGAACCTGCGCCATTCCCACCTAGTCTCAGGTCACCTCTCATTTTTAAGTCTTTCCTCTTGACAATTTGTATGGACTGCTTTAAGCCAATGCTTTTTTTCCCCTCACAAGAACTGTGTGGCATGGGCATTTCTGTTCTCATTTAACAAATAAGGGAACTGAAGCTCGGAATGGTGATGTGACAGGCGTTTAAGTTGAAGAGCTGGGACTTAATCCATTCACCTTTATTTAGTGCTTGCTGATCTCAGTACTGGTCCACTGTCCCCAAATCCAGCTTGTTCCACTGATGGCTGCTGCCCTGCCTCTCCTGTGCATGCCTTCCTCGTCCCCCAATCCCTGAGGGTTCTTAGTTCACATCCCATTTTGTTTTTTGCTGTTAGCAGCCCCTCCCCTGCACTGGCATTGTCTGATATCACCTCCCATAGACTGGGTTAGTGGGGACTGTGGCAGGGTACCCCTGGTTCCAGCCCTGTGGGGACCATAGGTCCAGCTGGATTAAGTTTTCAGCTCTACCAATAAGAGCTATGTGATCTCTCTCCAAGTCTCAGTTCCCCCTCTGCAAAACTACATCAAATGTGTAATGTTGCTAGGAAAAGAACTGAGATCTTGAGTGTTAAGTGTGCAACACACATGAAGTGCTCAATAAATGTGTAATTGTCCTTGTTTCAAGAATTTTGCAGCAATATAAGTTCTAATTGCTCCATTTCACATCAGCCTGCTGCCTGTTTGCCCCTTCTTCTCAGTCTTGCCCTGAGGGGACTCCAGAGACCAGTTGGCAGCACTGCTCAGATCCCCCACCTGGCCTTCCTCTAAATGTTCTTACCTGTGCCCCTGCACCAGACTCAGCCCATTGCTAGAGCAATGATGAGACATGTACCAGGCTCTGTCTACGCCAGGTAAATACAGGCATGCTTCACTGGACCTAAGAGGATAGCTTTTGAAATTTTGAACACAGATCAGCTTTGTAAATGAATTCTTATTTTTCCTCACCAAGAGAGCCTGCATTAAAAATTAAAAATTAGACTAGCTGGGCACAATGGCATGCACCTGTAATTCTAGCTAGTGGGGAGGCTGAGGCACAAGCATCAAGAGTTCAAGGCCAACCTTGGCAACATAGCAAGACCCTGTCTCAAAATAAAAAGGATAGCTTAGTGGTAGAGTACCCCTGGATTCAATCTCCAGTATAATCAATCAATCAATATTAGACTGAATCTTTTCAGAGAACAAAGAATGCTTCTTTATGGTTAATTAGAGCCAAACTTTACTATTGTGTTTGCTTTAAGAGAATTACATGTTGCAGGACGTGGTGGTGCATACCCATAATCCTAGCTATAGGGGAGGCTGAGACAGGAGGATCACAAGTTCAAGGCCAGCCCTCAGCATTTAGCAAGACCTGGTCTCAAAACAAATAGGGTAGGGGATGTGGCTCAGTGGTAGGGGTCAATCTCCAGTACTGCAAAATAAAATTTAAAAAGAAAAGAAAGGAAAAAAAGTTATATGTTAATCTTACTTTTTCCCCCTTGATGTCATCTTCAAGATAGTGTGTGACCCTAACAAAGGTTTGTGTGTGTGTGTGTGTGTGTGTGTGTGTGTGTGTGTGTGTGGTATTGCAGATTGAACCCAGGGGTGCTCTATTCCTGAAGTCCATCTCTGGCACCCCACCCTCTGATTTTTTTTTTTGAGATGGGTCTCACAAATTTGCCTAAGCCTAGGCTGGCCTCGAACTTGCTTGCCACCCTCCTGTCTCAGCCTTCCAAGTCACTTTGGGATTAAAGGAGTGCACCATAGTGCCAGACCCTAACAAGGATACTTTCAAAACTTAATCTAGGTCATTGCTATGAATGGGCTCCTCTGAAGACTTGGAGGTGGGTTTTATAGGCTATTCATGTAGGTAGTAAACTGAGGCCTAAACACATTTGGATCCCACTCTGGGCATGTAAACATCGAGTCCTACAGAAGCCAGTGGTAGAGGGCTTTTGTGCTCCCAGCTCTGGGCTGGCACCATGGCACTGAGAGGAGTGATCAAATTGATCTTGTACTCTAAGGCCAGAGGTGCCAGGCCAGAAAGGGTTGACACTCTCTGTCCAGGAGGGGAAGCCTGAAGCTGCAAGGTGAGGCATCCCTTCCTCAGTCTCTGACAAGGAGCAGAACACGCTTCCCTTCTGAGCATGTGGTGCCTCCCCTGTGTTGGCCGGGCAGCATCCTGGCGAGCAGGGTGCTCTCTAGAGCCTGGCCTTGCCCACATGGCCTGGGCGGGATGGGCAGCTTCCTGGCATAAAACAAGATGAGGGGCAGCAGGGCTTGGGGTTTGCCTAGGATGTGGCAACCCAGCAGGGGCCTCGTTTCCCTAGGGTGGGCTGCCCTGTTCCGCATCTTCCACAGGCAGGTAGCTCTCTGAGGGAACAGGAACTGGGAGTCCAACTTCACCAGAGGCCTCTAGGCCCCCTCTTTCCCGAGCCTAAGAACTCCCTAGTACTGCCCAGGTCCTTGTTAGAGGCAAGGAGAATGAATTTTGGAATAAGGAGGGCCTGAAGGCAGAGGGGAACAGAGAAGTTGGCATCTCGACTCTGCTCTGCCTGAGTCCTGGCCCAGCCCCCACCCACCCCTTCACTCCCAGTGTCTGTCAGGCTCCATGAATCTTCCCAAACTCAGCCCACAGGTCTCATTCTGTATGTGGCCCTCCAGGACCATCCCCTCCACCTTTTGTACATTGATGGGCCTCTGCTGTGTGCACATGTGTCTTCCAAAACCAGGCAGAGGAATATTCGAGGAAAGGTTCTAGACCATATTTATTATAATAGAACAGGGCCTGGCACACAGTAGACATTCTGTCTGTGTTTCCTAAATAAGTTCATGAACAGATAATTGGAATGACCCTGCCCATGTACCCACCCACCCTTCATCCTGGGAGGCCATGGATGCCCCTCTCCTCTGCCTTTCATTTTGCTCTGCTCCCTGTTGTCTTTTCCCCCAGCCAGTGATCCACAGAAACTCACTCCTTTTCCCGGGAAGGTGGGATTTTGGGGTTTATGCAAATAGGAATGAGTGGGCTCCATCTAGTCTGCTCTGGTAAATACTTCCCACCTCTGCCACTTGCTGGCTGTTGGCCTGGGTTGCTGGGTGTTAGGCCCTAGTCTCTTGGGACCCAGGGTCTGTGCATAGGAGTCTGGCCAATCTAGTGTGAGGTTGGAGCTAACTATGCCGAGCCAGAGCAGGGCGCTTTAGAAAGGCCCTTTAAGGAGTAATAAGCCTCTGCTTGGTCCACCTGCTTCTGGCCATTGTAATAGCAACTCTGTGGTTGAGGGCATCCCTAATACCTGTTGTCATAATGACTTTATTTTTCACAAACCATGAAGACAATTTTGGGTTAACCTCTAACCCCGGGGTGCAGAGACACACACACTCTTGGGGCTAAAGTATCCTCAGGTCCCTGCCCTGTTCTCAGCAGTGCTTCCCAGAGCTCCCTCTTTGGCACCAGGACTTGCTTCTTCCTCCCTTTATCCTGCAATTGATATGTTTATTCATAGTATAATGTCTCGTGACTCAGTTTTCAGTGTCTACAGTGAAATTCAAATAGGAGAAAATGTAGTGAATTTTTATAAAGCTGAATGTATGCTATTTTTACAAATCAAGATTTTGCATTTTTTGGTGTTAATATATTTATGTTGCATAATGAAACAATGGTGAGTGTTGATGGTGTTAGTTAATTTAATATTCTTATTTGGCAAAAAATAAAGACCCCCTCAAAAAAAAAAAAAAAAAAAAAAGAGGATTTGCTAGTCATGAATCTCAGAGGCCCAGGAACCAGTGGCTTTAGGCCACCTAGCACCACAGTTCTGCTGCTGATACCCTTGTCTCTGCCAGATCTTCTAGGAATTTCACATTCACTACCTAGAAGTCTGCCTACTCCAGCTCCCAGGGTAAAAGGTCAGGAGCTCTCTCTCTCCTGTTAGTGCCTGTCTCTCCCTGGGGGTGTCCCTATCTGCTTCTGCTCCAGGCCTGGGCCCATCCCTTTCCCACTACAGTCCCTCAATATTTGAGAAGAGTCCTCATCTCCAAATCTTCCCTTTTCAGTGTAAATATTCTGAATTCCATAGATAATTCCACACATCATGTTTCTGATTGCCTTCCTTAAAGCAATTAGATGCATAAAACATGAGTACTTTCTTGTTGTAAAAAATTTTATAATAGAGATAAAAAGAAAGACTTCATCCCAGTTCAGTCTCAGTCCTCTTCTTAAAGGTCATTCCTGTTACCAGTGTAGTGTAGATAAGTCTAGAAGATTTTTTCTCTGCATATAGTGCAAATGGAAATGCATAAACGCTTGTGAAATTTTAAAAAATACATATACACATGTATAAATTACATGGCAGGTATTCTTTACAACTTTCTAAATTTAAAAATAAGCAAACAAGATTTATAGATTGTTTTATGGTGTAATACATGAGTTATGATTTTTGTTAATGACCACATAATATTCTATTGTTTTCCATTCCCCTATTGATGGTTATTAGGTTGCTGGGAAAAAATTATTTTTTTCTACAATACTCATTTGAACTCCTTGACCTCATTTGTGCCTTGTTGCCTTTAACTCACATGCTTTGGTTTGCCAGTCACCCTCTTTAAAAATGGCATCCCCAAGTGTATAACTCTCAGGGCTTAGATGAGATATGGCTAGGCCAGAGCATATGCCACCATTTGTTTATCCATCCATCCACTTACTCATTCAACGCCATTTTATTGAACAGGTACTATTTCCTGATTTCCATTCATGCCCTGATTTTCATTCATGCCAGCTGCAAATAAGGAGGCCTCCATGAAACGAACATGATGGATTAAGGGAACCTCCCTCAATTCGGACACTCTTCTTCTGTTAGTACAGCCTATGCTACAGATTCTTTAAAGATAATTGTGTCACATCATCAACTTACATGCTCTTTGAGTCCGTTAATGCGTCTCAAGTTTCTTTTACTACAAACTGTTGTGTTGGATTTGTGCAGTTAATTTTCATATTCTAAGGATTTTTACTTTTATTCCTGTTTTTTTTTTTATCATGTTCTTCTCTTTTTATTTTTTTTGAAGGAATCAGTAAACCAAATTAAAAGACATTTTATTCACATTTGAATAGATTCACATATGAAGGGACTAAACCAGCCACTCATTAGGGCTGTGGCATCTATCTGATGGATATAAGTAATTCAGTGAAGAATAAGGATTTGTACTTTAGAAATGCTTTAGGATTTTTTTTTTTTTTTTTTGGTCAATTACTAACATAACATGCTTAGGGGTTAATAAATACTCTCTCTTTTTTAAATTCATGTTTGGCCAGAGTAGTTTCTACAGTTTTGTATTCTAGTAGAGTTTTATCTTGTTTTAATATTTGTTGAGGGGAGAACCTATTTTATCTTGAGAGACATCATTTAGTGCTACCTTTCAAAATTAGCACTTGTGTAAATGCAGATGCTTGGTGAAGCTCTGTGGTATAAGGAATGCCTTCCCTTTAGGTCATGTGCCAGAAAGGAAAAATTCAGCACGTGTATAAACTGTGGTCCATTGGAAGCAACAGGAAAGAGTCCAGGAGCCACAGTGCATTTAGGTCATTTGAAAGTTGAATTCTTGTCAGTTCTTAACTTTGCTTAACTAATCTTCTCCTATCTTATTTTATTTTTTCAGGATTGAAATTAGAGGGATAAACATTTTTGCTTTTCCAACTCTTTGTTTTGTTTTGTTTGAATCTTGATGTCTGGGCAAAATACTAGTAGGGCCTTCTCCTCATAGAGATTTAATAATTATGCAAGCTACATGTTCACAGCAAGGCTGGACCACAGGCAGAGAGCACTGTGGCCTGCCACTGGAGACAGTTCTCCTGGTGTCCTATTATCAATCAGCCCTATTGCAGCCCATAGGACCCCCGCTGATCTCCAGGAACAATATGTACATAGAAGTATACATATGGACATGTTCTAATCCTAACATCTGCCTAATCCCCCTTTCTAGGAACTTTACATGAAAGGCCATGAACTTAGTTTGGGGTGACTTCTCTTAAGACTTATCATGTGATACAATGGAAAAGGGGTTGATTTTGAATCCAGTCAGACCATGGTTCAGATTCCAGCTCTGCCATTTCCTAGCTACGTGGACTTTGAGAAATCATTTGTCTTTCCTGAGACCCCTTTTCCTGTATTTTAGAATTGTTAATGATATTTAATATCATCAGCATTTAACATTATTAGATATGTTAACATAATCTTCACATAGGTTTAGTGACAAAAATAAGGAAAGCCCTCCCTGGAACAGGCTTTATGGACACTTAGCCCTCACCCTTGAGACATGGGTAAATACCAGAGATTGTTTCCCTTTGTAAGTAGGGAAACTGAGATACAGGGGGAATATCCCTAATACAAAATCCAAAACGCTCCAAAATCCAAACTGTTTCAAGAGCCAACATGATACTACAAGTGAAAAACTCCATCGTTGTTCTTGAGTGAAGGGTTGTTGTCAAAACGCAGGTACAGGGCTGGGGTTGTGGCTCAGTGGCAGGGCGCTTGACTCGCACGTGCGCGGCCCTGGTTCGATCCTCAGCACCACGTAAACATAAATGCATTGCATTGTGTACAACTAAAGTAAATAAATAAATATTTAAAAAAAACAAAAACGCAGGTACACGCAAATGTCTTACCGAATTACCTTCAGGCTGTGTGTATAAAGTATATATGAAATGTAAATGAATCTTGGTTTAAGAGTTGAGTCCCACCCCCAAGATATCTCATTGCGTATGTGTAAACAATCTAAAACTGGAAAAAAATCTGAAATTCTAACCACTTCTGATTCCAAGCATTTTGAATAAAGGATACTCAAACTGTATGCCATGAAGAGTGTTCCCTGGTTCAAGTTCCCTCAACTCAGCCTGTTGGTAACAAATTTGGCATTCTTGGGGAACTTAGTTTAAAATGCCAGTCGCCTGGGTTCAACCAACCATTGTGTCTCTAGGCCTGTCCCAGGTTAATAGGGTGAACTGGAGAGGCTGCACTCAATAAAAATGACACCCCAGGGCAAGTCCAGGGTTAGTGGGGATAGGGATGCTGTGTTACCTCGCCTATCCAGAGAGCCTAATTTATTTAGAACCTGGCAGAGAGTAAGAGCAAGACAAAACCAAACCTCGAGCCAGGTCCTTTCTCAGAGCCTCAAACTTTTGTTTTAGGAACAATTATAATGATTATGCTTTTTAATCAACATTCTGTTTTTTTTCCAGCCCTTAGCAGATAAAAGCTGCAAATTTAAGCTGGAATAGGGGGCTGGCAAGCACACCACCAACAGCAGAGAAAAACCTAACTTTGAGATGGGAGTCAAACATTTGGGGAAAAAACACAGAACTGAGAGTAAGAAAGAAAGCGGGGTGAGGGAGGGAGAAAGAAAAGAAGGAAGAAGGGAAGGAAGGAGGGAGGGAGGGGGAAGGAAAAGGAAAGGAGAGAGGGAAGGAAAGAAGAAAGAAAGAAAATACGAGAGAGGAAGGAAGAGTCAATCAGTCTGGGGACATGGAGTGCATTGCCAACAGAGGCCAAACACTTCAGTGTCCCTGAGGGTGTGATTGCTTTCCAAAGTAGTTTGAAATTATGACTCTGAGTCATTGACTAAATTAGCTTTCAGGTGCTCTTTAAGAGAAAATAGGGATGTATATAATACCTTCTAGCAAGACCTCTATTCAAAAAGAAGCCAATATATAGTTATCCAAAACTGAAATAAAAGGTTTTGGAGCTTTAAAGGAGAGATTTCAGTGACTTTGAAAATCTATTTATTTACGAAGGCTTCCTCAGAAGGAAGGCTTTGCAAGGAAACGTTGACTGTTCAACTAGATGACGTGGGTTCCAATCAGAGCTCTCCGGCCAGCCTGCTGTGAGCCTGGGACAAATCTCTTACCTTTCATGAATCTTGTTTTCCTAACATTTTTCCTTAACATTATCCACCTTTCTAGCCTTCTGGGAGTAGCCTGAAAATCCACAGAAGTGGTGCATTGAAAGTGCTTTGTAAACTGCAGAACGTGATGGAAATGTACAAGACAGTCCCTGGGCCACATCCCAGGTGTGGTCTTCTGGGACGCAGGGACTCAGGAGGTGGTGAGATGAGGAGCTGGATTCCCAGTTGTCAGTTTAAACACATATGTATTTAAAAATATGTGTGCATTGTATATACACATATGTGCAAATGTGTGTCGTTTGTATGTGTGTTTGTTTATTTTAGATAATGTGTCTCTGAACCTCTCAAGGAACCCTTCACCAGGAGGAAAGAGGACACCCCAATTAACTTTAGCACCTTGGAAATGATAAAGTCCCCTATAGCTATATGATAACTGTTCTTCATCTTCGTTTTAATGATATGTACAAGAGTTAACAAATTATAATTAAAATAGAATCAGTTATGTTAATTCCACGTAACTTAGAATCATGCAATTCTGCATGGTAAAAGCAACAGTTTTTTTTTTTTTTTTTTTTTTTTTTGGTACCAGGGATTGAACTCAGAGGCACTCACCCACTGGGCCACATCCCCAGCCCTTTTTTTGGTTTTTATTAGAGACAGGGTCTCACTGAGTTGCTAAGTGCCTCACCATGGCTGAGGCTGGCTTTGAACTCGCGATCCTCCTGCCTCAGCCTCCCAAAGTGCTGGGATTACAGGCGTGCGCCACCGCGCCCGGCTAACAGTTTTATTTATACACAAGAAAGTATTATTTCGAGGCTCATGATGGTACCTTAAAATTTTTGACATTTGCTTTTTGCAAAAAGCATCTTATAAAAATTTAAAGACCTGGGGCTGGGATTGTGGCTCAGCGGTAGAGCACTCGCCTAGCATGTGCGCGGCCCGGGTTCGATCCTCAGCACCACATAAAAGTAAATACATTGTGTACAACTAAAGCAAATAAATAAATATTAAAAAAACAAAAAACAAAAAACTAAACTTTAAAAAAAAAATTTAAAGACCTGATTAATCAGTTAGTACATTATTAGGAAAGATAATAAGCGTTATTAGTAAAATGAGGTTACAAGTAATTAATTTTAAAATTACACCAGGTACATGGTTGAACATAGTCTTATGAAATAAATATTTGGTTTAAGAAAATAGTTTTGAAAAAGATCTCATATTGAAGCCATGTATTAGTTGGCCATGTATTAATTGAATTAGATTATATAAATCAATAATTATAATACTTATATAAATGAATAGCTTATTCAACTAATGAAAATATGCCTATCATTTGTTATGCTCATAAATAGTACTCACATATAGTCTTTATACGTAAGTGAAGAAAAGCTTCAACGTAAAATCATATATTGCCAATCCACTTATTATGGTTGAAATAGTTTTTTATCTGCACAATAAATTGCACTGATGAAAATGTCTAGTTTAAATCACAATCAGCCAGCATAAATATTTAAGCTGAGTATTGTTGTGAACAATAGTGAAAAAGGCAGATTCGTTTATTTTAAAATGACATTTTGAATGCTTACTGCTGTAATTTAAAAGGAATACTTAGCTTTTAAAATTCAAGCTGGCAATATAGCTTAGTAGTAGAGTGCTTACCTGGCATGCATGAAGCCATGGGTTCGATCCCCAGCACTACAAAAAAAAAAAAAAAAAAAAAAAAAAAAAAAAAATCAGACATTGCAGAAATATATGCTGTAGACATTAAGTACCTGCTAGAACCCCACATGCTTTCCACTCCAGCTACTGCTAGCAGTTTGGCTGAGGGTCCTTCAGACTTTCTTTTGTACTTGTGCTTTCTGTCCTTCAGGCATTGAACAGAGAATTCCTGGAATCCTTTGTTATAAAGATAAATCTGTAGGGGTGGAAATGTGTTTTCTATCCTAAAAGCACTCGATTCTGCCTCTTCTTCTGCATGCCTTCTGTTTTGGCCCTAGGTACGTGCTCATCAGTTCTCACCTAGACTGTTGCTATAGACAGCTTTTTACTTAGTTGTCCTGCTTGACGGAACATATCTGTACTCTTCAAATCCCTATTCCACGTGGCTGTGAGGAGAACCAAATTAAAACTACAAACTTACCATGCCCTTCCCTTTCCTCCAGTCACACTTGGCCCCCAGAGTCCAGCCTGAACTCCTCCACGATATGCACCAATCTTCAGTCCTGTCCTTGGCCCTCCCGCTCTCCCCTGCCCTCCCACCTGCCGCAGCAGCAGCCCCCAGTTGCTTGGAAGTCCTGAGTGGGAAGTGGCTGTTCCATCCTCTGTGGCGCCCTGGGCCTGGGATGCCCTTCTTTACCTTCTCTGCCTGGCAAGCCCCTCTTCATCCTTCAGGGCTGCTCAGAAAAGACTTTTCTTCTTTTCTTTGCCTCCTTCCATTTTCTCTAGCTGTCCTCCTCCCTGACAAGGTGAATTGTACCCTTTTCTATGCTGCTCTGTACTGACTTATGATCCTTTAGGAAGTATCATACTGCTGGAGGTGACTTTTTTTTTTTTTTTTTTTTTTTTTTTTGGTACCAGGGATTGAACGCAGGGCACTTAACCACTGAACCATATCTCCAACCCTTTTCCCTTTTTAAATTTTTTATTTTGAGACAGGATCTTGCTAAATTATTTAGGACCTCACTAAGTTGCTGAGGCTGGCTTTGAACTTGTGATCCTCCTGCCTCAGCCCCCCAAGTCTCTGGGATTCCAAGTGTACACCATCATGACCTACTAGAGGTGACGTATTGACTTGAGAGTTCTCCTAGTTAAGCTCGAAGTTCTCTGTCTTTGTGTCCCTAGTGCCTTTTAATATACAGTAGGTGCTTCCTAAATGTTTGTTGAATGTTTGCAGTGATAAAAGGCAGAAAACCTCTGTTTAGCATGTCACCTGGAAGACCATGGCCATCAGAGTATCAGATGGTGATGTTTCCCTTTATTTGGGTGCCAAAAGATTGCAAGGAACAAGGACCTCATCTTTACTTCTAAAAGATGAAAATTAACAAGGAAAAGCATCTTTCATTTATCCAGTGCTCTGACTTTCAGCATTTTGGCATTTTGGAAATGCCAAAGAGAATCCCATTCAAACTTGTCAAAACTTTCAATAACTACCTAGGCCACATATGTGTGTAAAATTCCCAGGCTACACTTGTGGAAGTATTTAACCAACTGTGCACCGTGCACAAAAACTGTGCACAAAAAATATGTGTAGTAGACGAAAGAAGCAGGAGTCCACAAGCACATCTTAGTAGCTTCTAGGGGTTCCAAAATTAAGGGTGGCAGCTGCCTCACAGCATGGTACAGGTAGGAGGACAGAGGTGGGGCAGGTGTGGAGGCCAGAGAGCCAAGTAGAAAGTCAGGCTCTGCCCTTTCCAGCACTGTGACACTGGGCATGTTGCTTAAGTTCTCTGAGCCTTGGTTCCCATATCTGTCAAAATGTTTTGATAGCTTGCCTAGCATGCGTTGAGGCTCTGGGTTCGATCCCCAGTACTGCAAAAACAAGCAAACAAAAAATAATTTGACAAGATTACTTCTCCCATTGAATTGTCTTGAAGAATAAATGGTGATGATGTTAGAAAATGGTTTTAATCTTTAAATTACTTTGAAAGTATCATTTTCTGTCTTTCTTGAGCTGATACTCATGGAGCTAATATGTGTAGTGCTTCACAACTGTAGGTTGGTGTTATACACACACACACACGTGTGTGTGTGTGTGTGTGTGTGTGTGTGTGTGTGTGCGTGTGTGTGTCCTGGACAGTCAGGACGCCTGCACTTCTTTCCAGTGTGTCCTTTGAAACCCCATAGTAAAGCACACTCTAGGGTGGAAAATCCATGGCCAGCCTGGTCCTTCTCTTTGTCCTCGTCACCTCTCTTCCCCATGGGGGAGAGAGAGAGCAATTATCAAAGCCCTGGAGTTCATTTCTATGTGAGAGTCAAGGAAATACAGAATGCTAGTTCCAAAGCCAAGTGCATTACGTAACCATATCAGGTGGATGTGTGCTTCATCTGAATCTGAACCTGACCCTATATAGTAATTGAGAACTCTGAGGGGAAACCTTTCTTTGGACTGAGTCTAAATTTTGAAGAGCAACAGGGTTAGGGCTACTACTCAGTTGTTAAAGAAGCCAGAGAAGGCAACAGCATGAGCAATAGAAATAGAATACAAAAACATGCCACAGTACAGTGGAACGAACTTAATACTGGATGAGGAGTTGGAAGACCTGTCCTAACTGGCCCTAGCTTGGTTGTAACTCTGTGTGTTTCTGAGCAAGTTGCTTTACCTCTCTGGGCTTCAGGCATCACATATAAAATGAACAGGTAACTTTTATATTTCCTTCCAGTTCTAAAGGGCAAAGAAGGAAATTGACACTTTTTGGATTTATTTTTTTCCCCAGTGCTAGAGAGGGAACCTAGGGTCTCACATGCTAAGCAAGTGCTCTGCCACTGAACTACATCCCCAGCCTTAATCAATACAGTTAAAATATCTGCCATGTACCTCACACAACCTGCAAGCTACCCTAAAAGTTTATAATTCAATGATCCTGTCACACATAATAAACAAGAGACAGGATTATGGAAAAGAGTTATGGAATCAGACAGATGTGAATTGAGATCTCAGCTTTGCTATTTACCAGCAATGTGACTTTAAATATTTTTCTTAATATAAAACTGCAAGCCTCAATCTTCCTCTATAAAATGGGTCTAGTAATATAATAAGCATTTTTACAGGCTTACAAGTCTATTTCCTCTCTCTCTCTCTCTCTCTCTCTCTCTCTCTCTCCCATACATTATAAATTTCTTAACTAGATTATAGTGGGAAATGATGTTCAAGACACCAAGATCTGGAAGCAACACTTTATTAGTGGCGCCATGGCTCAGAGGGATAGTTCCTAAAGTCTGAGCCCTGGGCACAGGAGGGCTTTTGATTTTATATATAAGTAAGTTTGGGGTACATCAAGGCAAAGGAGTTGGTACAATTCTATTGGAGAGTGCACTCTAAATTTCTTGTATGAGTACAAGCTTGTCAACAAAATCACATCTAGTCTATTTCTCTCCTTTTGTGGAAAAATGATCTTGGCCTAGAAGAATGAATGAAATAATGTTAGATCATGCAATTAGATAGAGGCAGGGATGACACTAAAGCCAGATCCCTTGGTTCAGGATGAGCCTTGCGCTTGTTTTCTGGGTTTTTTTCCTCATCCCCAGCTCTGGAAGGAACCACAAAGACCTTCCATGAGAAGCAGCCCACACATATGTAACAGAACCCAGAGTGACGACGCGCTGCCTCCGCGCACCAGACCTTCCCAAGAAGAGCCACTGGACACGGAGACAGTGCTCAGCACTTCTCCCTCGGCCTCACCCCCACCTCCTGTCATTTCCACTCATTTAGGGGTGGAGGAGCCCTCTGTGTGGGCCAGTTGAAAGTTCTGTGTGGTATTCCTCCCCAGCCAAAGAACTGGACTGGACAGCTCTGTCCTCTCATTTACCAGGTGATCGACCAGGATCACCAGGGGACTCCGGTTCGACGGAGTGGGGGGGCACAAAAGGGAACGCCCATTGATGCAGCTCCCTGTTGGAGAGGACACTGAATGTATCCAGGGAGGGCTGTACAGCAGTGTGCTGGTTAAAATCAGTCAAATCCTGACTCCAGGAAACCTTTGAGAGGGTGGGTCCTCCGTGAGGCAAAGTCCCTTCCTAGAGTATCAAGCCTGAATTCACATCTAGATGGAGGAGAGAACTTTTATGGGCTTAAAAGGATGGGGAGTTTTCAAGCATGTGTCAGCACAGCATTGCTATGTCCCAAGCATTAGAGCCAAAGCATTGAACAGCATGACTGGTAATCCTGTTGCGTTTCTAGAGGAGGCAGGAGCAGGAAACACAGGATATCCCTTTAGAAAGCTGTTTTTCAGGGGTGGCAACACCGTGTGTCTCCAGCTCCTGAAGGAGCACTTTTTAATTTATTATTTATTTAATTTTGGTACCAGGGATTGAACTCAGGGACACTTGACCACTGAGCCACATCCCCAGCCCTATTTTGTATTTTATTTAGAGCAGGGTCTCACTGAGTTGCTTAGTGTCTCGCTTTTGGAGCATTCGCCTAACCTGAGTGAGGCCCTGGGCTCCATCCCCAGTACCGCAAAAGAAAGAAAAAAAAGAAGAAGAAAAAAAAAAGCATGCAGCCAACATTCACCTGAATGGGGTACTTGCAGTCCTGCTCACCTGAGATGAGTTACCTACCTGCCCCATTCCACCACTTGGAATATATTTTTAGAATGTTTGCAAGAGGAACGCACTTGCCAGCTCTTTATGGATCAGTTACAAAACAGAAACTCTTCCTCACTACTAGGGAGAAATGTAGAAGGGGGGAGAAAGAAAGAAAGAAAGAAAAAAAAAAAAAAGCCTTGCCTGTAATTGAAGGCAGGTCGGGAGATGTTCACGCTTTGAAATACTCCTTCTTGTGAAATGTTTATGAAACACTTTCCACAACGAGTTATGCAACTAGGACAACAGCTTTGATCATTTTCATCACCAGTGATATATTCATTAGTGTTGGACTCTTCCCCCCCCCACACCCCAGGAGGGCATGTGAAAATGTCCTGGGGAGGGGGCTAAAGAAAAGTACCCCCAAACCATCTTATGGCCCCCCAAAAGGCAGGCAATAGGGAAGTCTAGGCATACGCCTGGACCGGAACACCACCTTCCCCCTCGCTTGTGGTCTTCTCTCTTTTCCTAATCTGGGCCATTTATGGTTCTGTCTGGTGGAGGGAGCACCAGGAGCTTTGCCAGCATCTGGCTGCATAACTTTCTGAAGCTTCCTGGGCTTCTGTGAGAGGAGAGGCAGAGCCCTGGCCTCACCCTCTGGGCTGGGAGGCAGAGCCCAGGAGAGAATGTGTGAAGGGCTTCCACCTCCTCAGAAGGGGCTCCCGCCTTCCAGAAGGAGCTACTGCTTTCTAAAGTGAGTGAAGTCAGAGAGTTCACTGGGATTAGAAAAGATAATCATTCATGATACCTTTTTACCTCCCTGGTCACTGCCCAAGACTCAGTGTAACACCTTTGCACAGCACAGTGGGCGGAGAAGATCCTAGACTAATAAACCTTGTCTGGTTGGTGGACGGGGCGCTCCTTGTCTGGGACAGAGCAGAGTGTGCCATGGTGGCCCCTGTCCCCAGGGATTAGCCATTCCAGGTGGAGCCTGGAGAAATAGTCCACTTGCATGAGAAAAACTGCCAAAGAGACCCTGGAGGGGATCTTCGTGGTTCCAGGCAGGCTGTGGGTTTGGTTGGGTTTTCACAAGTACGGGGTAAATTGGGTTTTCGTCCAATTCGCCTGCGGTTCTCACCTTAGAAGTCAATGGGATCCAACAGAAGTCTCTCTATCTCATCTTCCAGATCCACAGCCAACACCCAGTTGCCTGGAAAGGTTCCAAACTTTTCCACTCGACAGCTGTGAAAAGGGATTTTTTGGATTAGAGAAGACTTTATTTTTTGATTTCTTAGTTTCTTAGCCCCTGAGAGTGTTCACGGGTATGCAGAAGGCGTACCTTCTCCTCCCCCTTCCTATTCCAGTTCTGAACATCCCCCGCCCCGTCATCAGGGATTGAACCCAGGGGCCCTTAGCTACTGAGCCACATCCCCAGCCCTTTTTAATATTTTATTTAGAGTCTTGCTGAGTTACTTGAGCCTCACTGAATTGCTAAGGATGGCTTCGAACTCATGATCTTCCTACCTCAGCCTCTGGAGTTGCTGGGATTACAAGTATGCACCGCTGCGCTCTGAGCCCACTGAGCAAAGCTAAGATTTTATTTCTTTGGTGGCGCTGGGGTTGAACCCAGCGAGTGCTATGCCCCCCAGTCCAGCAAAGCTGAGATTTTAAAATTTATCATCCAGAAAGAGGTCTCCTTGTTGTCTTTCAATTTGGTTAGTTTAGGATTGTCTTCTTTGGGGGTTACCATCAGCACCTCACACCCAGAGGGTGAGGAATTATACAAAATAATAGAGTAGAAAGTCAGTGAAGCCAGAAAAAATCCGAAGTGGAATACAGAGTTGTTAGAAAGCCCCAGGTCACACCCAAGGGACTTCTACTACAAGAGCACTTTATTTTCAGAAGTGGGAGGTCAGGAGTGTCCCCCAAAGGAGTTTGGAGGGTAATCGATCCAGAAAGCAGATGAAAGGGTGAGTCTTCTTTTATGGTGGCTCTACGTTTCTGAAATTAAGTGTTGCAGGAGACCTGGCAGGGATTCTAACAGATAGCGCAGGGTTGGAAGCAAAGCACATGTTTTCAAGCTCTGTCACGGCTGCACTCCTTATCTCTCCATTGCGCATAATGAGTCTGTAAAGGAACCTCTGCCACTTGCCTCCAAGCTGGAGCTGAGCCAAATTGCTGGAGGCGCTTCCACCAGCAAGATTTCACCCCCAGCTTTTCACGTTTTCCCTGGTCCCTGTCTTCCATCCAGCCTCCCCCAGCACCCCCTGGGGTAGAGATCCCCTGGGGTGGGAGAGGGACAGAGCAGGGAGAGGTGGGGATGGGAAGCTAGACGGCAAGCCTCTTCTCAGAGCAAACCTTAAAGCTCTTGTGGTGGTTGTTTTGAGATAAGTAGTTTATCATCTATTTCTAGTTTTAAAAAACCTGCTCACAAGTGTTTCCAGGAGTCTAGGATATGGAAACTCTAATTTCTGGGTGCAGAACTCTGACACCAGCACTTCTTCAAGGTGCCTAGAGTGAGTGATATGGAGAGCTCAAGGAGCGTGGGGGCGGGGCAAAGCGGGGCTCACTGGAGACCACCCACGTGCCAAAACTTTGGAGCTTTCAGAAATTACTTTCTGTCCTCATAGTATGACTTCCCATCTCTCTTCCTCCTCCTTGCTTCCAAGGTTCCAGGGTGGTCTCGAGGGTGCAGAATGGTTTGTGAAGACTGTGCCTGGAAAGGCCAAGTTCTTACCATTTTCCAGGACTTCTCGGTGTCCTCTTGGATCTGCTTCAGCCAAGAACACTGCAGGCACCTGGACTAGCCAAGCTGCCACATGCACAGGGAGAAAGGCAGAGAAACCATGTAGTCTTTGCAACACCGATGGGGAGGCTGAGTCCCATAAAGGCAGAGTGATTGCTCAAGATTCCGTAAGTTAGAGTCTGGAAACAGGGCAGCCTCACTCCCTGCCCAGTGTCTTCCTCGCCTTAAATCATTGGAGTCTCTGCAGAGGTGAATTTTTGTTTTTTATTCAATTAACATTCCTTGTGTTCCCACAGGGGCAAGCAAGACACCACATGTAGGATATTAATTCTGTCCTTGGTCTACAGTGTCACTCAGGAGAACTTTTCTAACTGTCCTAACTGCCCTACTTAGGGAACTTTTCCCTAAGTGTCCCAAAGTGTCATTCTCTATGGGGATGAAGCACAAATACAGCTGTTAGTCTCAACTTTTAACTTGGGTTGAAATAATTCCAACAGGAGAGATGTGGATGTCAGTGATATTCCCATTGTAGATCAAGAAAGTGGCGCTGGGCGCGGTGGCACACGCCTGTAATCCCAGCACTTGGGAGGCTGAGGCAGGAGGATGACGAGTTCATAGCCAGCCGCAGCAATGGCGAGGCACTTCTATTAATTCAGTGAGACCCTGTCTCTAATAAAATACAAAAAGGGCTGGGGATGTGGCCAGTGGTCGAGTGCCCCTGAGTTCAATCCCCGGTACAAAAACAAAACAAAACAAAACAAAAAAACAAAAAACACACAGAAAGTGGTTTCTGCCCTAATCTATGGCCATTTCCATCTGGGTAGGGGACAACCAGCTGTGCTATTCAAAGGGTCTCTCCAATGTCTTTTATAAGGTGTTGTCTAGATTCTGTGCTCTTTGCTACATTATATGAATTCAAAGTCACTTGGCTCCCCTCCCAGTGCACTTCCTGAAAGGCTACAGGAGAGTCAGGAGAGTCGTTTTCCTGAGGTGGGGGTGGGGCACCTTCTGCCCTGCCCCAGGACACCTGGGAAGCCCACAGGTGGGTGGTTGGTGTGTCATTGAAAGGTGGTGGAGGCTGGAGAGAGCTGGAAAGCACCACAGGCCCTGCAGGCTGCAACTGCGGCAGGCAGTCGCTGTGAAGAAGACATGTCCACACCTGTAGGGAGACAGGCCAATTGTCACCAGAGCCACACAGTCTAGGAGGGCCCCTACAGAGGCAGCTTAGCACAGAGAGGGGAGAACAAGAGGAGATAGAGGGAAGCAATGTTCTCCAGATCAGTAGTTCCCAGAGTAGGTGTTTCACGGATAGGCATCCACGGGAAAATAAAGACTTGGGGAAACCAAATAGGGTTGCCATTTCTTCACTGTGTGTGTGTGTGTGTGGTTCTGAGGTTTTGAACTACATTTCCAACATTTTCACTTTGAGAAAGAATCTTTCTAAATTGGGCTGGTCTCAAACTTGCAAACCTCCTGCCCTCCTGAGTTCCTTGGATTACAGGCATGCACCACTGTGCCCGGCCACTGCTTTATTCTTTGGGGTGGAGAATTTTTAAAATATCATTTAAGATTACCATTGTTTCATATAAGAAACCCCAATAGCTCCTCCTCTAAGGAAAAAAAATATACCATCTCAGAAATTACCAGAATTTAATTATTGAGCTTTATTTTGAAGTCACTACAATATCCTGATTTTTCTCATTTGAATGAGGAAGAGCATTAATCACCCTCAGCACAGTGTTGGGGAACCGCCAACCTAAGCAGGCTCCCTGTCTTGCAGATCAGTGCTCCAGAGTCCAGTGGCTACACACATGTCCCTGACCAGCTGCCCTGCCCAAGGGCATCCACTGGCAGGAGGGTCGAGCTGCAGCCGGTGGACACGGGCAAGCTTTTTCCTCTCCAGGCTCGTCCCTCCTCTCCTAGCTTTGCTTCTCCACTCTTCCACTCCTGCCTGCCTGTAGAGACCCAGAACTGACACTCTTCTTCTGCCTCTACCTGCAGATTAAAACGGAGGACCTCAGTGACTCCCTGCAGCAGACCCTCTCCCACCGGCCATGCCACCTGAGCCAAGGACCTGCCATGATGTCTGGGAACCAAATGTCTGGGGTGAGTACCAGCCCATGCCGGGGAATCCTGATTTTTTTCAGTGGGCCAGTGAATTTAATCCCATCCCTCTACAAAATGCTAGACCTCTACACTTGGCACTTTGTGAATCTATATGGGTCTGAAGAATCCCCTGTAAGCAATGGGAGGGAGTCTAGGAGGCCTAGGGGAAGGGGCGGGGCACCCCAAATAATCCATGTAAAGGTAAATCCTGGCTAAGGATGTGGAAAGGCAGGTCTCTACTTCTGTGGGACAAAAGGACTCAGTCTTGCCAACACAAAGGACCTAGCAGCTATGCTGCTGGTGCCTGCTAGGCCACGCTCAGGGCAGCCTGTGGTTACAGATATACCACAGAAGTTTTCTGTGCCTAGTGGGCCCACTCTGCCTCCTGCAAGGTTATATGTCAAAGCCAAACTAGAATGGTGTGCTGGTGTGGGGAGAGAGGCTTCCTGAGACAGTAACAGCCAGGTCTCAGCTGGTGTTCCTGGGGTCAGCTCTTTTCTCAGTTTGGGTCACCTGGGGAAGAAAGAGCCTCCCTTGTTCCAGAAATTGTGGCCATTCCTTCACCCCTTCCTTCAGCAAGGGTTACCAATCTCTCTACACAGAGACCTAAGCTCAACCTTGTGGGGGCACAGAGCCATGGGGTATGGGTCACAGAAGACTCCCAGATTCCCCCAAAGGTTGGGATTGCTATTTCTGTCCTGAGCTGATGAGAGAAATTTAGGGCAAGTGGACTTTCTGTTGAACCAAATTGGTTTTATTAAGAACCGATAGCTAGCCGGGTGCGGTGGCACACACTTGTAATCCCAGCATTTGGGAGGCTGAGGCAGGAGGATCACAAGTTCAAAGCCAGCCTTAGCAGTGGCGAGGCACTTCTTATCAACTCAGTGAGACCCTGTCTCTAATAAAATACAAAAAAGGGCTGGGGATGTGGCCCAGTGGTCAAGTGCCCCTGAGATCAATCCCCGGTACCAAAAAAAAAAAAAAAAAAAAAAAAAAAAAAAAAACAACCAATAGCTTGCCCCATTTCCCAACTTCCTCCTTAATAACATCTTGAAAGACTCAGATGCAGAAATGGCCAGAGCATGGCTTTGGGCATAATCAAGTGACATGAGGTTTAAAAATAAACAAAAGACACTTGAGATTGCATGCCATTTCGAGGATAACTCTTTAAGACATGGGTAATACCCAGTGTTGGCCCTTGGGGCATTTACAGTTGGGAGACACAGTTGACACACAGAAAAATTAAATAATGAGTCCAGAATTAAATGCATTGCAAGCACTGCTGGGCTGAGCAGGGAAGCCATACCACCACCTGCATCAATGCAGTAGCTACTGTGTGCCATGTGCTGGGGACACAATGGTAGCATGAGGCAAGGTCACTGCCTGCAAACTTCAAGTCTGAACACGCAGAGCCTGGGTGGGCTGCAGGCTGAGGGAGCTAGGGTCCCCAAGCTTGTAAATTCTGCTCTGTGGATCTTCCCTCCTATAGGACATGGCTTCTCTCCATCCACTCCAGCAGCTTGTGCTGGTTCCCGGCCACTTGCAGTCTGTTTCACAGTTCCTGCTCTCTCAGACCCAGCCTGGGCAGCAAGGTAAGAAAAACCTGGGAGTTCTGCAGAGCCCAAGTCCGGTCGGGTGCTGTTGCTGCTTGCTGCGTGCTGGACACAGGGAGATGCTTACCCCTCTGGTGTTAAGTTCAACTTGTCACCTGGAGGCTTGAGGCTGGGCTCCTGGCAGTGCCTCTGCAGGTTTAGTGCTCTCCCTGCCCCACACCCCAGCCCGACCTCTTGCCCCACCACCTCAGTTTCATGGAGAGTTGAGAGTGAAAGTGCAGGAGTGGTGGGTGGGCAGGGGTACAGGGAAGGAGGAGCCCCCTGGGAAGTGCAGTGCAGATGTGTCTTGATTCCTGGGCAATCTTGCCTGACTGAGGCAGACTCTTACCTCCTGAAGCCTGGCTGGGATTTTGTTTGGATGGAGCAGCAGTGCCTCCCACAGGCTGTAAGAGGCTTTTCAGGTTGTCTTTTGCAGATATGTCACTCCCGGGGAGCTTCTCTTTGGCCAAGAGCAAACAGACTATTCTCTTAATAGCAATAGTTAACATTTCTTGAGCACGATGTGCTGGGGGTTCTGCTAAGTGATATTCTTGACTTATTCCTCAAAATAACCTGTAGGGTAGACAGTTGTATTATGCCACTGAGGACCTACTCAGAAGTTCCAGAACAGTCTGACTGACACCTATGCTCTTGGGCCATCACACTACACTGCTTCTCCCACTCCCATCTCCACCAACTAGGGCTGAAAATGGTGGAAAAAGTATAAATGTTTGTCAGTTGTACAAACCCCAGGTAGAGGATTTGGAAATCCAGACTCCAAACAAAATGCAAATCTGCCTTCCATCATTAGCACCTGTCCCTATACTTAGTGTCTGAGGCATCTTGGAAAATCATTAGGAAAAACAGGAACATATTTGAACCTTCAAGCATTTATTTCAGCTAAATAATACACATCATATTCCTGGAATAGGAAAAGGAAGATAACATAATTCAATGTTTGCGGAAGACTACAGAGTGACATGAAATGTCCCAGACACATAACCAGTGAGCTCGGTATATGATCAAGAAGGGTGAGGGGTGGTATTTAAAATTTTGAGTCAGAATAGCTCATTGCTTAAAAAAAAAAATCACTCACTATCTGTGTGTCCTTGGGGAAATTCACCTAACTGCTCTAAACGTCCATTTCCTTCTCCTTAAAAAGAGGGAATACTAAAACACTACTTCCCAAGGTTATTGAGAGTTACTTGAAATAATGCAGGTGAGAAGGCTTTGTACACTTCACAATGCAATACCAAGTTAGAGTTGCTATTGGTACTCAAGTCTCTGGACTCCCAGTCCAGGGTTCCTTCTAAGAGCTTTATTGCCTATTTATTCATTTATTTGCTAGGTGTAGATGGACACAGTACCTTTATTTATTTTTACGTGGTACTGAGGATCGAACCCAGTGCCTCACACATACTAGGCAAGCACTCTACCACTGAGCCACAACCCCAGCCCAGCCTATTTATTTTAATAAGGAATGATTATGCCCTGACTTTTCATGACTGAAGAGCGTAAAGGTCAACATCAGCAGATGTAGAACATCAGTGACCCAAAACCTAGGGACAACAGACACCTAGGTTGCTGCTTTGGGGTGATTGGGGTGACCTGTCCCCCATTGTCTGCTTTGGTGGTTTGATAGTCCCACCCCTGCTGTGAGAGTTTGGAGTTCCAGCTGCAGCTCTCCCAAGGGGTGGGGGTCACTGATCATGGCCACTGACAGGCAGAGCCTTTATGGCATGGAGAAAGAAGGAGAAAGAGGTCCCCAGGCAGTGAAGCAGGTGTGGTCCATACCACCCAAGGGAGTGGCCTTCCCCTTTCTGCCCTTCCTCCCAACTAAACAGCGTCCTGGTTGTCCAGAAGCCTCTGACCAATGGCCCACTGCCCTTCAGAGCTGTATGGCGCCATCTGCTTGGTCTGACATTCTTGCAGATTCAGCATGGCCTTTTGTAGCCATCCCAGTTGCTTCCCCGAAGGAAAAACTGAAATTCTCATCTCCCGCTGGGAGGGATTCTCAGCCATCACCCGCACCCTCCCCTCCGGGTTCCTGGGCCCTGCTAGTCAGATCCCAGCCTAGATAGTCTTGACCCTCCTTAGCCTTTGTGCCTCTGCAGGCAGGCAGGCAAGCAAGCAAGCAGAAGGACTGGTTTGGGGACTGCTGTTTACATCTCTGTTTATCGCTGCCTCTGGTTTGCCTCCACCTGTGTGTGGCAATGCCTGGCAGTGCCTATGGGGGCCTTTCCACAGGGCTCGAGGTGGGTTGAGAGATTGGTAGCAGGTGGAGGGGACAGTACTCCTTGGCTCCAGGGTTCAGCGTGTCCTTCAGATGACCTGGTATTTATTTGTTTCTTCCTTTGTCTGTCCCCCTTTTACTAGGTCTGCAGCCAAATCTTCTCCCCTTTCCACAACAGAACAGCCTCATCCTCCCACAGTCGGGGCCTGGCCTCGCATCCCAGGTAAACACCACATTCCTCCTGTTTCCTCTAGGAATGTCTTAGCGCTAGGCAAAGTTCAGCTCATTGGGGTTTCCCTACTCCGTTGGCAGGGTATTTACTTCTCTGGGAAAAGGAAACAGCCAGGCACTGGAGCATAGAGAAGTCCCAGGTGCAGTCAGGAAGATGGTTTACTCACTGTCACCATAGTGAGGCTAGAATGAAAACCCAGGGGTTCCAACTCCCACTCTAACCTGCTGCATGTTGCAGGCCCTAGCAGCTCTCCTCTGAAGACCAGAAGTCATCTAGCTCCCCAGGTATGCCAAGGTGACCACCATTTCTCCCTGGGTGCTCTCATGCCCCAAAAAGTAGACTTGAGTACCATAGGCCTGATGTCTTAGACTACAGAGCCCGTGTCTCTTACCTCAGGGCCACTATTCCAGACTGTGTCCTGCAGTGGGCACGTGTCTGGGTTTAGGAGACAGGCCAATTGCAGAGCTACTGTGGTTCCACACAGTGCCTGTTTACCACTTAGGGGGAAAAAAAGACACCTCTTCCCTGGCCAGCTGCAGCTTCGTGCCAGGTGTGTGGCTTGGCAACAGCAGCAATGGCTCTATCTACTCCCTCATCTGGGTGCTCCTGCAAAGTTGATAACCTGCACAGTGGCAGGTCTTGTCTCTCTGCAGATGGATGGGGTAGTTGGAAGTGACTGCGGAGACCTATAGTGCCCTTTCTCTGTGCTAAGATTCCCATGGCATGTTAAGGGCCCCAGCTTTGCATAGTGCTCCTCTCAAGAGGAGTGGAAGCCGGAGGCGCCACCTAGTGGTTAAAAGAAATGGGGATCGCAGAATGGTGAGCTGCACCTTACCTCCTCCTGGCTGCTTCCCCAGAGTCTCATGGTCATGAACCTGGATCTGGAAGAGGCCCTAGTGAGAATTCAAGATCAATTCTCTCATCTTTTAACATTTGAGCATGAAGAAACTGGTGGCAGAGAGACCACTTAGAAGATCATTGAGATCATGGTAGTCAGTGTGGTATTGTGCACCTGTAGTCCCAGCTACTTGGGATGCTGGGGCAGGAGGTTCACTTGAACCCAGAAGTTCAAAGACAGCCTTGGCAACATAGTGAGACCTCATCTAAAAAAAAGATTATTCTGGGGGTTAATAAGGAGTTAGCTGAGAGTTGTGGCAATACAAATAGAAAGGAGGGAATGGGTAAGAAGATGTTTGGGAAGTTGAATGGATGCAATTTGATAACTAATATTTTTTTTCTTTTTGTACTGGGGGTTAAAACCCAGGGGCACTTAAACACTGAGCCACATCCTCAGCCCTTTTTGTATTTTATTTAAAGACAAGCTCTCACT
Organism: Tamias sibiricus; assembly: GCA_025594165.1. NCBI lineage: Eukaryota > Metazoa > Chordata > Mammalia > Rodentia > Sciuridae > Tamias > Tamias sibiricus. Next base: position 113,952,404 of record CM046657.1, read on the forward strand.
GAGTTGCTTAGGGCCTCGCTAAGTTGCTCAGGCTGCCTTTGAACTTGTGATCCTCCTGCCTCAGCCTCCTGAGCTGCTGGGATTACAGGCATGCAATGACTAGCTTGGTAACTGATTTGATGTGAAGGGAGTGGGGGAGGAAGGCAGTCTAGGAGAGAACTCAATAAGTATTTGTCAAGTGAAAGAACAAATAATGAAAAGAAAGATTCAAAGAAGACTGAGACTTTGCCTTGAGGGTCCAGTATATGCCACCTCCCTGCCCACCCTCTCCCTGAAAAACAGGACCCACTCCATGATGGTTTTCAACCCATTCTGTTCTAAAAGACTTTTCATGGGAAAAAGAGTCCCTAAGTTGCCTCTAGTCCTTTTCTCTTCTTCACCATAAGGATGCCTATCTGACTGGTAAACCTGAATACCTTTGGGAGAGAGGAGTGAGCTCAGTTTTGGAAAAGAGCATACTGGGAAGCAGAGAGAAGGTGGATTCAGCCCAGGTTGTCCACATGGGCAGTAGCCTCCAAGCTGACACAGTGCCTGGCCCCCTAGATGTGGATTGTACTCCATTTTTGTGAAATCAGAGGTGTTTCGAGATTGGATTTATTTCCGACCCCAAACAGGCAGAAGATGATTCTTGATTTAAGAGTACATTTTCCTCCAAAAACAGACTAAATAAAGTATTTCCTGGGGGCTGGGGTTGTGGCTCAGTGGTAGAGCGCTTGCCTAGCATGTGTGAGGCACAGGGTTCGATCCTCAGCACCACATAATTAAAGTAGAGGTATTGTGTCCAAGTACAACTAAAAAATAAATATTTTTTAAAAAAGAAAGTATTTCCTGACAACCACAAATAAGATCAAGGCACATTAGGATTGCACTGGTAAATATACCTTTGATTAAAACCAAAACACTCTTGCAAGAGAAAATGGTGGTGTAGAAAGTAAAGTAGTGCTTAGGGAGTTTGAAAGTGTGTGGAAGTTCTGATAAAGCCATGAGTTCCTGATGTCCTCTGTTATCTTCAGTTGGTGCCTGTTGGACACCTCAAGTTACATTGCTTATGGAAAAACACAGGCAATGTAAACACCTTTTTTTCTTGTCCCATTCTGAGATTTGTTTTTGGAATCTCTGTAAACAACCTTGAGAGCTCCTTTTATGGTGGAAAAATGAAAGGAGGAAATAACCTGCTCAAACAGTGAGTCATGGACCAAAACCCAGAAAGCCACCTCCCTATCCCGAACTCCTGTGGTTTCTGCCCCAGATATCTCAGTTATTTGCTATATAATTATAGAAACTCCATGTCCCACTTCCACACCATTACAAATACAGGACTAAATGTATGTACCCAAGCCATCCTCTAATGGGGCCTATTAGTAACAAACACCAGAGAATGTTCTTCAGCCTATTGAATCTTTGTGGACCTGCTCGGCATATGTTCCCCTACCAGGCTGTTGGGCGCCCTGGGCTGCCAGGATCCTCTTTAGAACCCCATCTGGAAGCATCACAGCATCTCCCAGTGCCTAAGCATCTACCCAACTCTGGAGGGGCTGATGAGCCTAGTGACCTGGAGGAGCTGGAAAAGTTTGCCAAGACCTTCAAGCAGAGGCGCATTAAGCTGGGCTTCACACAGGTTTGGTTTGTGGGGAGGAGATGGAAGGAACGAAGTTGAGGGAGTGGGAATTGGGCTTCCCGAGTGCAGGATTCAAGAGCCACCTGAAGCTCCATGTGTTTGGAGCAAGCCCTTCATGTCCCCGAGTTCCCTGAGAAGAAAGCACAGTTGCCAGTAGCAGGGCAACTGAGGACATTGCTGGTGGGGGAGGAGAGGAAGGAAGGCCAGGAAAGGGCACAGTCTATTCCGAGTCTAAGGAGGGAAATAAACCAAGTCTCCATTTGAGTGGGAAAATACTTAGGAAGGAGCTGAGGTGATGGGGGGTACATAAGGGTCTTGTTGGATGTGTGATAGAGCCAGTGTGGTGGGAGGTAGGCAACAGGATCCTGTCCGTCACTCTCCTCCCTCCCGGTCCCCTGTGCAGGGCGATGTAGGGTTGGCGATGGGAAAGCTGTATGGCAACGACTTCAGCCAGACCACCATCTCACGGTTCGAGGCCCTCAACCTGAGCTTCAAGAACATGTGCAAGCTCAAGCCATTACTAGAGAAGTGGCTGAATGATGCAGGTAGGGCTGGAAGAAGGGGATGTGGAGGAAGACCTGGTCGGGGCCTTAGGAATCATTCCAGTGATGTGTGTATGTGTCGGGGTTTTTAGAGGTTGCAGAAATAGCACCCCTTTCTTCTCCTCCTGAGTCTAGAATGAATTGAGAAATAAGACACGGAAGACAGGTGTGGAGAGATGACAGAGTCAGCTTTATTACTGAGAAAGCCCTTTGTGGGATATGACTTTAGGTCTGTGGCCGTGAAGATGTGCTCCCAGGTCATTCCATTCCCTGCCCCAGAGCCACCCAGCCTAGACCTTAGGACAGCTCCCTGGAGGCAAATTTGGGTCTGTAGAGCAAATGCACTTACCCAGATTGCTCTCTGGAATAGGTCTAGGGAGGTAGGACAGTCAGCCCCCAAGGCACTCACTGTGATGGGGAGACCACAGGCACAGCACAAGGTCTTTCCCTAGCCACTTCTAGAGTAGGGTTTGGGGGACAGGCAGCAATTGCCATCTAGACTGGCCAGGTATGCAGGAAGATCTGGGAGGATCAGTCCTTCTGGGAGGTCAAGGGTGTAAGCCGAGAAGCCGGGTGTTTGGGATGATGCCAGAAGAGTTTGGTGTCAGGGTGAGTATAGGACAGGGTTTCTCAGTCCAGTGATATGGACATTTGGGGCCAGACAATTCTTTGTTGTGGGGACTGGCCTATACACTGCAGAATAGCTAACAGCCACCTGCTCCAGGTTGAGACACCTCAAAACGTCTCCAGACACTACCCAGTGTCTCCAGGGGAGTGGTGGTATAGTGGCCCCTAGTTGAGAACCTTTGGCCTAGGTGAAGAGGGTGGGCAGGGCAGGGTGGGCAGCCAGGGTGGGTATGTGACCCTCATGGAAGTCCCTCCATGCAGAAGCTTGGGAGGGAGCAAGGAAGCCCTCCCACATCAGGCCGCCCCGAGACAACTTCTACTGAAGCACTGAAGTAGAAGTGATCAGAGGTGCTGGGTGTAGGGGCACACACCTGTAATCCCAGCTACTTAGGAGGCTGAGGCAGGAGTATCACAAGTTCAAGGCCAGTCTTGACAACTTAGCAAGATCCTGGCTCAAAATAAAAAGGGCTAGGGATGTAGCTCAGTGGTAGAGTATATCTGAGTTCAATCCCCAGTTCCAAAAAATAAAAAAGAGAGAGAAGAAGAAAAGAAATGATTCGAGGGTCCTGGAATCTTTGGGAAAGGGCCTTGTGGATCATCTCTAGAGTGACCCCCACTGATGCCTCAGTCCTTCCTAAGGTGTAACCCTCCCGTCAGCCCTCTTACTGACCAACAAATGGCTTCAATACAAACATTCTGCCACCAAGTAACAGTGTCTTTGGCTCAGAATGCCATTTTACATGGTGTTCACACCAGGCCTATCTGTAAGAAACAGAGTCGCCAATGTTACTTGTAGGAGCTCTGCCCGTGCCCACTCACACCCACACATGCCGCTCATGTCTGGACTTCCCTGAACCATGACCGCAAACACTGGAGACTGTGGTGAGAGGCAGGAGGACCTTTGCCCAGAGCAACGAGGAGAAGCAGGATCTTGGTCTGTTCTGGGTTCCCTGCTGGGGGAGGGGGCTGGTCCTGAAAGAGCTACTACTGCAGGACCCACTGGGAAGGGCTGTTGGACCTCGAGTCCATTGTGGCAGGGCCTGACCCCCCCTGCACATCTCCTCCTCTGAGCTTCTTTTGCTCCTTTGCCTCCCTCCAGAGTCCTCTCCATCAGACCCCTCAGTGAGCACACCTAGCTCCTACCCCTCCCTCAGCGAAGTGTTTGGCAGGAAGAGGAAGAAAAGGACCAGCATCGAGACCAACATCCGCCTGACTCTGGAGAAAAGATTTCAGGATGTGAGCAGCCCCCTTTGTGGGAGTGGGTGGTCCGGCCTGCTCAGGTGGATGAGGAGGCACCACAGGGCTGGGAGGCTGGACTCTGGGCACCAGCCCTTCCCCTAGCACATCTGTCACATCACCCTCTGTCTCCAGGTGCCCAAGGAATTGAGTGGAAGGCTGCCCTTCACCTAGGGTTCCAGAAACATCTCCTCACCACTGAACCTTTCTGTTCTGATATTTATTTGGAATCCATTGTCCCTCTCACTAGGAGAGTTAAAGAATGTAATATAGAGTCCCAGGAGAATGTATTTCTGTATCCAATCAGGGTAAAGGAAACAAAGCCAGGGTGTCATATATAAACTCCATGTTTTTTTTTTTTTTTTTGAGATAAATTTTGCATTTTTCAAATTAGAAAGATGATAAAGTTTCATCCTAAACAATTTGGGAAAGACAGGGAACGAAATAGAAAGAAAAAAAAATGTACCCCCCAGTGCCATCTGAATATCTATATTTGTAAAATATTTATTTTTTAGCTATAGTTGGACACAATACCTTCACTTTATTTATTCATCCTTATTTGGTGCTGAGGATCAAACCCAGGGCCTCACACGTGCTAGGCGAGTGTTCTACTGCTGAGCCACAACTCCAGCCCCTGAATGAATTTTCTTCTATTCCGTTTTCCTGCGCACATTTAAGTGCTTGTGACCATACTATACATTTGTGATCATATTGTACATGTTTATGAACTTTATGACAAAAGCATGTGGAAGCTGTGGACCCCACCAGGACCCAGGGGACAGAAGCTCAAGAGCTTCCAGCCAGGATCTCTCAGATTCCAGCCTCCAGAGCTGTGCTTGGTACCACCCACCTCTGAGGCCCAGGCCCTCACCCAACCTTGTAGGCCTGAGCCTGGGATTGCCACCCCGCTAGCAGATCCCCCAATGCATCAGCTCAGGGACTTGATGGCTGCATTCTGCTGACAGAATTCTAAAGCTGGCATTCCCTTCTTTATAGGCCTCTCAGAACAGCATTGCATAAGGTGGTTGCAGAAGTATGGACAGAGGGGCTCAAACTACAGACTGGAGCCGGGTGCAGTGCCTGTAATCCCAGTTGCTTGGGAGGCTGAGGCAGGAGGATTGCAAGTTTAAAACCAGCATCAGCAACTTAATGAGGCCCTAAACAACTTATTTAGGGCCTGTCTCCAAATAAAATATAAAAAGAGCTGGGGATGTGGCTCAGTGGTTGAGTGCCTCTGGGTTCAATTCCCAGAACAACAACAACAACAACAAAAACCCAGACTGGGTGGCAGGGACTAAATGAGGGCATGATGACCTCATATTCTGCACAGCTACCCTAAAGATTTGACAAGGGCACGGGTTTTAGCTTCCTCCTCTCCTTGTTAGAGATGACAAGGGGAAGAATATCAGGTTCTGAGAGAGCATGGGTTCTGGGGATTCTGCTCCCCACCCCACACAGCTCACCCCTGGACCTCTGTCCTCAGAGCTGTTCCTGAAGGAAGGAGTGTGAGAGGAGACCTGCCGTTATGGAGCCCCTACTCTGTGTCAGTCCTTTGCTTGGCAATTTATAAACATTTTCTCGTTTAATCCTCACTGTAACCCTACATGGTGGGCACTATTATTCTTAGAGTGGGCACTGTTGTTCTTCTTTCATAGCTAAGACTGAGGCTCAGAGAGGTTAAGAAAGTTTCCCAAAGACAGACGGTATGTAAGTGATTAAGAGGATTCCATCCTAGAACTGACTCTAAAGCTTCTGATCCATATATTGTTCGATCCTGCTTCTTTGGAACATCCATCCCTCATCCCTGATTCTTGATACTATTCCCATCTGCTGCTGATTGCATTCTGTCCCTTCATCCCTGTAGAACCCTAAACCCAGCTCAGAAGAGATCTCCATGATTGCAGAGCAGCTGTCCATGGAGAAGGAGGTGGTGAGGGTCTGGTTCTGCAACCGACGCCAGAAGGAGAAGCGAATCAACTGCCCTGTGCCCACACCCATCAAGCCACCTGTCTACAGCTCCCGAATGGTAAGTGGCCAGGAACCAAGCTGCCTGCCAGGCATTGGTGAGCACCATGCCGGGGGTGGGGAGGGACACAGAGTCTCCTGCATCCTTGGAAGGTGGTGGTTGGTGGGGCACAGGGTATGCAGTAAATAAAAAGCAGGTAGATGCTGTTATGGAAGGGCAAGGGGGTGTAAAGTGGTGGGTGGGAGGATTTTAAAGAGCGGGATTAGAGAGGACCTCTTTGTTAAGGTGGCATTTGAGCAGAGCTCTAAGTGTTGCAAGGAAAAGAAATATGTGGATATTTGGGGGAAAGAGGGACCCAGACAGAGGGGCCAACAAGTGAAAGACCCAGCATGTTCGAGGAACAGGAAGGAAGCCATTGTGTCTGGGGCAGAGTGAGGATAAAGCCAGAGAAGTAGTGGGGAGCAGACTCCCCAGGGTCTTGGGGTCCACCAAAAGGACCTGAGATTCTAGTTTGGATAAAGCGAGAAATGGTTGGAAGTATGAGCAGGTTGACATGGGCTTCTGGGTGGAGAATGACCTGGGTGGAGGCAGGAGACCAGCAAGGAGAATTACGATCATCAGCCTGAGAGAGGTGGAGGCTTGGCTGGGGTGGTAGCCATGGTGATGAGGGTGAGCCGTGGTGGGACTTTGCATAAACTTCAGCTGTGGAGCCAACAGGATGTGCCGATGACTCAGTAGGGACTATGAGGCGAGGAGCAGAGGTGACTTTAAAGGTTTTGGAAACTGCTCAGCTGGTGGGAAGGTACCATCAGCTTTAGAGATGAAGACCGCAGGAAAAGCAGGCTTGAGGGACAAAAGAACTTGAGAATTTGGGGCTGGTTTTATTAAGTTGGACATGCCTACTAGGCATCTAAGAGGAACTAGGGAGTTAAACCTGTGACTCTGGTGTTCAAGGGAGAAGTCAGGGTGGGAATAATTTGGAGTTCCAGGAGTACATGGAAATTTGGGGAGTAGGGAGTATCTTCTCCATCCAAGGAGACATGGGACCTGGAAGGCAGGGGAGAAGGTTTTTTCCCCCATCTCTGGGGATGGTGATAGTTGAAGATCAATAAAGTTGACGATGATGATATCCTTGGGCCTTCCAGCACCTACTATGGTTGAAATTCAGCGTTGTTGGACCACCGCATGACCCAGCTGTACCACTCCTCAGTATTTGTCCTAAAGAATTAAAATGAGCACTCTATAGTGATAAATGCATACCCATGTTTATAGCAGCACGATTCATAGTAGCCAAACTATGGAACCAGTCTAGTGTCCATCAATGGATGAATGGATCAAGAAAATGTGGTACACATACATAATGGAGTTTTATTCAGCCATAAAGAAGAATGAAGTTATGTCGTTTGAGGAAAATGGATAGAGCTTGAGAACAGTATGTTAAGTGAAGTAAGGCAAACTCAGAAAGTCAAGAGTTATATGTATTTTTTCCCTCATGTGGAAGCTAGAGAGGAAAAAGAAAAAGAAAGGTGGGGAAGGATCTCATGAAAATCGAAGGGCCATCAGTCGAGGAAAGGGACCAAAGAGAGGGAGGAGGGGAGGAAAAGGAGAATGATATTGGCCAAATTATGTTTTTATATATGTATGACTATGTAACAACAAATTCCACCATCATATATAATTATAATGCACCAATAATAAAAATTGGAAAAAAATTGGCCTTTTTAGGGTGAGACACAGCAGTTTCATAAAAATCACACCACTATTGAGTTTTCACTAAACATCTGTTGACCATCTACTGTATGTTAGTCTTTGTGCTGAGTGCTGGTTATCTTTTTATAACCATGAAAAGATAAATAGCATTTGTTCCCTGTCCCAGAGGACCTCCCTGCCTAGCAGAGGAAACAGACAGATAAACAAAGGATAAACAACATGATCACTTCTCTAACACTTAGGAGCAGCAGCTAACAAACCTTGGGAGGTGACAGTTAGGGACGCTTCTCCAAGGAGATCATTAATACCTAAGCTCAGTCTAAAAGGGCAGGAAGGAGTGAGAGGCGGGGAAGTGTGAAGCTGAGCTCTCCTGGGGAGAGCAGTGATGTGGAGCAGATCATATGGCTCATTCCCCCAACTGCAAATGGAGGAACGTTGCGGGGGCCAGATAACGAAGGGATAGTGTGTAGTGTTAAGCGAAGGTTTGCTGGGTGCAGTGGTGCGGGCCTATAATCCCAGCAGCTCGGGAGGCTGAGGCAGGAGGATTGCAAGTTCAAAGCCAGCCTCAGCAACTCATTGAGACCCTGTCTATAAATAAAATACAAAATAGGGCTTAGGATGTGGCTCAGTGGTTGAGTGCCCTTGAGTTCAATCCCTCATACCAAAAAAAAAAAAAAAAAAAAAAAAAAAAGAAGAAGAAGAAGAAGAAGAAGAAGTAGTGAAGGTTTGGGAGAATCATTGAAGAATTTCAAGCAGGGCATTGGTATAATCAGAACGGTGGCTCTAACTGCAGAATAAAGGGTGGCTTGAGGGATACAAGATCCAGTGTAGAGAGAACAGACAGGAAGTGACCGCAGTTATCCAACAGAGGAGAAATGAGGCTGACGCAAACCGTGGTACAAAAGAGATTTGAGTGAGAAGTAGAAGTTTGTGGTTAATAAATCAAAAGCTGGCTGGGAGTGGGGAGGTGAGGAAGGAAAGAGGAACTTTTGAGGTGGCTCTGAGCATTCAGGCTGGGCTGGGGTGGTGGTAGATGGCAGTGCCCTATGTGAAACTGGAATGTGGGGAGGAGCTGGTTTGGGAGTGGGAAAAAGTGGTGGTTTTATTCTGTACACTATGATGATCTAAGCGAGAATGTTCCTGGGCACTGGAGTGATGGGTCTGGAGGTCAGAAGAGAAGCTGGGATGGAGACCTAGATGGGGGAGTCACAGGCACACAGGCCAAGCTTGAAATCCTGGGAGAAAAGATGTTTCCCTGCAGGAGCTTGTATGGAGGAAGTAAAGAGGAAGGTTCACACCCCAACCCCCGCAAAGGAGGAGGACCAAGGGCAGAAACTGAGAAGGAAGAGCCAGAAAAGTCCAAGAAACTGCAAGCAGGTGGATGTGAGAGGTGTGGACAGGGGCGAGCCTACAGGCGAGTCACAGGAAGACACATGAAAGACACTTAAATCAGAATGGGGTCCAGGAGAATGTATCCCATCATATGCTTGAAGAAGAGGTCAGGAATTAGCAAAAACTGTATACAAGAGGAAGGACCAGCCTGTAAGAAGCCCTGCAGTTATAAAACAGCATGACGCCTTTGGGGAATCACACACATTTCAGTCTGGCTGTAGCAAAGGGTTTGCAATTAAAAATTAGATGAGTTGGTGAAGGCTGGAAAATGATAAGCCATGGATTCTGCATTACCCTGAAAGCCACAAGGAACCACTGAATATTTTAAGTTGGAAACAACATGGTAGCCATTCATCATTGCTTCCTTAAGTATTCACTGCATGCTTGGTACTGGGGATACCACGGTGTACCACATTCATGTGATTCCTGCTTACGGAAAACACACTGAACAAATGCTGTTGTGATGGGGTTCACAGAGGATTTGCAGGTGTTTAAGTACTAACTTCATCCAGGGTGTCAAAGGCTTCTCTGAGAAATGATGTTTAAACTGACCCCATAAAAGTGAATGGCATTGTTGATATGAATGGGGAATAGTGTCTGAGTTGGGGGATTTAGGCAGGAGCAAGCATAGGAAAGAACATTTTAGGCAGAGGAGAGAGTGTGTGCCTTGGCCCTACCAGCAGGCAGGGATGGGGAGAAGAGGAAGCATAAAGATTGGAGTGGAGGAAGCCTGGGAGCAAAACAGAGTGAATGAGGAGGCTGGAGTGGGAGGCAGGGGTAGGCGTATATAGGGCATTGGAGGCCATGCTAAGGAACCTAGAGCTTTGGAACCTCTAAAGATGGGGACTTTGGTTAGAACAGGTAGGAAGCAGGTTCTCACAGTGGCTCACTTCCACCCAGGACACCAACTTGGGAGGAAGGGTAAATGAGCTTCATTTGTTATTGGCATTCACTGAACACATTTTTTGAAGATCTGTAACTCCCAGGCCTGGTCAAAGGCACTAGCGATACAGCAGAGAACTGCACAGGCATTGGCCTGCCCTCAGGAAGCCTGCAGCCACCGGGGACACATACATAATGACACCAGGACATGTGCTGTCGGGAAGGAAGAAGATAAATTTTCTCATCCTCTTTTTCCCCTGTCTCAACAAGACGAGGACATGATTTCTTCTGCTTCTGTTATGAAATGATCTCCAAAATATATAGTTAATTTAGAAAAAGGAAAAAGACAAAATGGTGCATACCAGTGTGGGCATGATTTTTGTTACTATATTTGTAAACAATAAAAAAGGGGCCAGGTCCAGTGGAACACACCTAAATCCCCACTACTCGGGAGACCGGGAGACCGAGGTAGGGGAACCACAAGTTCAAGGTCAGCCTAGGCAACTTAGTGAGACCCTGTTTCAAAATAAAAGGACCAGGATATATCTCAGGGGTAGGGTGCATGTGTTCGTGAGACCCTAGGTTCAATCCCCAGTTCAGAAAAAGGGGGCCAGTGCCATATATATGTCTGTATGTTTGCAGACACACAGCCTGTCTTCAGAAGGAGACAGGAGCTGGGAGCCGATCACAGTGACTAAAAACATTATTATTTATTTGAAAACAACAACAGATTTCTCAGGTGTGGCAGCAAGGAGGGAGATTACTGATTATATCTCTCAGCACTCTGCCACCCCTCCCAAACTGTGCCCCAGCCTGTCTACACCCTCCTCAGATCCCCAGCCTACTGAGGCTCATTGTAAAAGGAAAGGTAAACGCAAGAGGCGGGAACCATTGCTGATTAATTAGGAAATGAGAACATGCTGCATCCTGTTAGGACGGGGTGTTCCAAACCGAGGAGGGGAGGAGTATCCCATCACAGGCTCCTGGCAGAACTGTCTGTCAATATCCATTGAAAACCCTGGTTAGAGCTCCCCTGTTAGCATGAGAAGGAGCGGGGTGGTGAAAGCATGCAGATTTCAGCTCAAAAGAAGAGTTGAAAACCATCTATAGATGTGCATCACTAGAGAGCTTTTTCCTCTAGGAAGGAAGGAAACTAACATTTAACAAGCTGGCCCTCTTTGCCAGCCATTGGGTTGGAAGCTTGATGGACATTATCTCACTAAATCTTAATTAAAAGAAAATATCAGGGAGGTGTTCCTGCTACTTTATAGATGAGAAAACTGAATCTCAGTGGGACTGAATAACTTGCCCAGATTCATGCAGATGGTGAATGAGGGGCCAGGTCTTACGCCCAGATCCATCCATTCTATTATATCTTGTTCTAGGATAGTGACAGTGCGGGGGAGGGTCCTGATCCACGGGGGAGCTCGAACTCAGTTATCTTAAGTCCCTTTCTAATCTCAGACTTGATGCTACAAGGGTCTCCAGGGGAAAATGTCAAGCTCCAGAGATCAACGTTCAACTCCTCCAGTTGTCTCTGGAGAATCTGGGGTGCATCCTTCCATCAGGGTGGGATGGCCAGAAGCAGGGTTGCTAGACTGCCACTCCACTGCCCTGAACTCAGGCAGGGTTTTCTCAGGAAGGGAGAAATGGGGACTGGAAATGAGGCAGCATCTGGCAGCATCTGCCAAAGCATAGCCCTGAGGCTTGCTCCGTTCACCGCCAGGACACTCAGGCAAGGCACTTTCAGCCTGGCAGTGCCAAAGAATCCTACCTGGGGGCACAGCAGTGTGAAGAAGGCAGGGTGTCAGGACCAGGAAGCTTCCAGAACAGACCAGGGCTGGAGCTGGATGGGGCAGTATGTAGTCCATAGGCCTTCTTATAAAAAGAATGGGGTGTAGGTTTGGGGAGTAGGAAATCAATGATGTCAAGCCTTGGTCTCTGCGGTCTGGGACCCAGCATCTTGGGAATAGGACCCAAGGTTGGAAAAGGGAGTGGGAACAGACACTTACAGCCTCTCTTGCCTTTCAGGTCTCTCCCTCAGGGACTCTGGGCCCCCTCTCTGTCCCTCCTGTCCACAGCACCATGACTGGAACAGGTGAGCTTAAAAATAATATTTCTAGATAGCTCCATAATTCCTTTAGATAATAGGATATTAGAACCAGAAGGGATTCCTTTTAGTTCTAATATCCTGTTATGTAAAGGAGAACTAGCATTCCATAAATGCACTTCAAAGGACATTAAAATCCATGCTGAGAAGAACAGAATTCCATGATCAAATAAGTTTGGAAAGTTCTGGGTAAGAAAAGTTTGGACAAATGTGTTTGTTTTAATCACAGCACTTCTCAGCAATTAAATGCATACTACATTGCAAAATGAGCTATAGAGAAGGCCAAAGGAAGGCAGGGTTTTTCATTACTAATTTTATTTTTTATTTTAAGACAGGGCCTTGCTAAGTTGCTGAGGCTCACCTCAAACTTGCAATCCTCCTGCCTCAGTCTCCCAAGTCACTAGGATTTTAGTATATATATTAGCTCAAACTAATTTTTCAAAAAGCACCTGTAGCATTTCAGAGAACCAGAGAGGTTGATGGTATGTCCAAATATGCCCAGGAAAACCACAGGGGCTGCTTCATATCCCAACATAATTATCAATATGATCTCTTCCTTTTTATTTATTTATTTATTTATTTATTTATTTATTTATTTATTTTGGTGCCAGGGATTGAACCCAGTGGCACTTAACCACTGAGCCACATCCCCAACCTATTTTATTTTTTCTTATTTTTTGAGATAGAGTTTTGCTAAGCTGTTTAGGGCTTCACTAAGTTGCTGAGGCTGGCTTTGAATTTGTGATCCTCATGCCTCAATCTCCCAAGCTGCTGGGATTATAGGTGTCTGCCACCACACCCAGCTCTCTTCTGTTTTTTAGTAGTGTCTTAGTTTGATGGTAAAATATAGGTCACCCTATGTATGGAACACAGTTTGGGAAACCCAAACACAAGAATTCCATTTAGTCCAAATCTGCTATTTTACAGAGGGTGGAAATGAGTTTATGGAAGGGAAGCAAGTCGGCACAGGCCACAAAACTGCTTAGTGAATGACCCAGGACCAGGATGAGACTCAGATCCCTTCTCTCCTGGTTCAGTGCTCTTCCAAGGAGATCACGTGCCTTTTCTTGGGTGGAGAGGGGAGAACTTGAGAGGGGCAGTCGTTGGTTCTCTGCTTGGGTTCTCTTTCTCCCTGTGTGCTTCTCTTTCTTTCCTCCTCTCTCTTTTCCTAAGTTTCTTATTCTTTTTCCCCTCCCACCTGTTGGTGTAGGGCTACAGATGCCCAGCCCAGGGTGTGTCCTGAAGTAGGATGATTTTGGCATCTATCCTCCTTGCATTTGGCAAGTCTTGAACTTGCAGAACCAGCCACACTGCTCTTGAGGGCCTGGGCTGCAGAGAGCATCTGCCATCAGAGACTCTCTGGGGACAGGTCAGGCCTGCGGGTGGACATTGATGCTAATGCGATAGGAGGTGGGCAGATGGGTAGGGGAAGGGTGAGGTCCCTTTGGGGATATACCAGGAAGTCAGGTGTTAAAAAGGCCATGTCACAAGGTCCTTGGATCCAACAGCATTCATTTCCCTGTATTTTTTGCCTCTCCTTGTCCTTAGTAACGTCATCCTGTTCCCCTGGGAACAACAGCAGGCCTTCGTCTCCTGGCTCAGGACTCCACGCCAGCAGTCCCACTGCATCTCAAAATAACTCCAAAGCAGCAATGAACTCCTCCTCCAGCTTTAACTCCTCAGGGTAAGACCCAGGGGGAGAGTGCAGAGGCAGCCGACAAGGCCCAGGGGCATGTGAGGAGTTGGACCAGTGCCTTGGGACAGAGAGCTTGTCACAAGACTGGAACAGAGGAATGGGCTGGCAGGGAGAGGACAGAGTGGACAACCAGACTGGCCCATATCCCTAGGGAGCAGGGATTTAAAAAATAAGCTGCAGCCAGGGAGCAGTCCTAGCAAGGAGCTGATGTCAACAAAACCAAAATTTCCATCCTCACTTTGACAGTGGAAATTTCCAAACCATCCTGTCAGAAAGGGCCAGGTCTTCTGCTGGGCTTAGGGGCACGCTGGTCCATGTCAGGAACCTGGTTCTCAGGATGTTCCAGTGTGAGCCGAGAGCTTTAGCACAAAGAACACCCTGGGCTTTAGGTGTGGATGACACAAGGAAGGAGAGAGGTGGTGCCAGCTCCTATTCCCCACTGCCGCCTGGGAAGCGGTGGGGAGGGCAGCCTCCGGGGCTTTGGTTCATGAGCCAAAGAATCTACTCTAGAAAAGATTCTCAGAGTACATGCCTTGGGAATGTGTCCTGGCTAAGAACAAAACAGAGATTTGAAAGTTGGACAGGAGGTTCCAGACCTGAGATTGTAGGAAGAGCTGCATCTGCTTGTCCAAATCCAGGTGGTTCAACAAGACAGTCAGCTTTTACTGGCCAGTTGTGGCATAGCCCCCAAAGCTGGAATTCCTCTTTTACCAGAGAGAGAGAGAGAGAGAGAGAGAGAGAGAGAAAGAGAGAGAGAGAGGAAGAGAGACATGAACACACACACACACACACACAGAGAGAGAGAGAGAGAGAAAAAAAAGAGAGAACACCAAATAATATATTATTAGGAGCTTTGCAAAATTACTTTGAGGTATGATACACATTAGAAAGTGAACAATTCAGTGGGGTTTTTTGTGTACTGCCAATTTCATTCAACCATCACCATTACCTAGTTCCAGAACATTTTCATCACCTCAGAAAAATCCCTATATGTGTTAGCAGTCACTCCCATTCCCATCTTTCCCCAGCACATTAGTCACTTGATGATAGACCTATTTCCTTCTTCCTTTCAGATCTTGGTACCGATGGAATCATCCCACCTACCTCCACTGAGACCAGAATATTCCTCCTGCTGCACCTGGCCCTGTATTCCCCCAGAAGGAAGGGAGCCATGCCCTCTCTGTGTGGACAGATTACTTTCAGAAGAGTGGAAGAAAAGCCCCACTATGAGTGAACCCAGACTCTTGCCTTCTTCAGGAGCAAGGGCCTCTGGAGAGCCAAACTGTGATAGAGCCATGTGCTGACTCTAATGCTCTTGAAATACATCCCCCTTCCAGGAGGTTTCTGTTTGCACCGTCTTTGCCTGTGCCCTGAGCTTCTAGCATGACTTCAGCAAGGCAATAGTCCTTCAGAGAAAAGGACTTCTTGTCATTATTCTCCAACTCATCCATGGGATTCCGGGGACAGCCATTTGCCTGGTGTGCCAGACTGCCAGAGACAATGGTTTTGATTTTGAACTTAGCCACAATCCCAAAATGATCCCAAAATCTGTGGAAAGATTCAAATCCTGTCTCTACCAAAGCCTTGATGGTTTCTCTGTTCAGTAGTTTCCCAGTGATTCACCATTTCACCCTATTTTCTTTTTAAACTCACTCTTCTTTCTTCCTACAAACCGATCCATTCATTCATTTTCTCTCTCTCTCTCTCTCTCTCTCTCTCTCTCTCTCTCTCTCTCTCTCTCGATACTGGGGATTGAACCCAGAGGAACTCTACCACTGAGCTATATATCTAGTTCTTTTTATTTTTAATTTTGAGACAGGATCTCAAAAAGTTGCCCAGGCTGGTCTTGAGCTTGTGATCCTCCTGCCTCAGCCTCCCAAGTTGCTGGGATTACAGGCATGTGCCACGCCCAGCCAGATCCATCCATTCTTGCATTCTCCAAGTTCCTTCCTCTCTACAGATGGTTGAGCCACTGTCTGTCCCCTGGGCATGCTGCTCTGCCCCCTGGTGCTCTTCTGTTGGCTCACCTCTACCCCAGAGTTCAAGAGCACTTGCTCTCCTTCTCCTTCCCTGTGTTTCCCCTTAGCCCACCCTCCCTCTTTCTCCTGGCTGCATAAAAGGAAGACCCCAAGAGCAAACACACAATGTTGTTGGCAACCTGTATATAGTGCTTTACTGGTTTTACATTATGTTCTTCTCTCCTTAACGTGGAATTTTCCAGAAAAATGTTTAACTCAGGTGTGAATTTTGAAGATGTCTCTGTAATATTTTATCTTCTTTAAAAAAAAGAAAAGAAAGAAAAGGAAAAAATACCAAAGTGTGAAATACTTCCAGAGTTCCCACTCAGGCTGGGAGTCTGCTGACTTTTTCCAGAACATTATCTCTAGAGTCTCCTTTGTGGGCCAGTGTGTAGAACTATAACATGAAGCCATTCCAGAAATGGTCACTTTTTTTTTTCCCTTTTTTTAAAGACTGCATATCCAGGAAACTGTTGAGACCCAAAGGAATCTCTCAGTTTCTAAATAAATATGTACAGTGATGATATAAACTATGTCATCATTGGTAGAAGAGGTTTGGATTACTGCGTTGTGCCTTTTCATTGTGGGGAGTGGGAAGGGAGAGAGGATATGAGTGCATATAAAGAAATGGGGTGAGAAGAATGATTCAAATTGGTACATGAAGTGTATCGCCCCCAAAGGGGAGGCTAAAGATGGCATACGTTAACACAGGGCCCTGAAGGGTTCAGAGTTCTTGTTGGGATACAACTATTTTGGGGACACAGTAGGCAAGAATTGTTTTCCTCATTTTGTAAGTGGGACAATGATGAATATTTAAGACCAAGTCACTCAGAGACTCCAGAGGTGGAGCTGAGGCAAATCTCTCCTATCTCAGATGTCTTGAAGATTAATTATTCATTATTCACAACATGAAGCCATAGAAATTTAAGGCCAAGTATAATTTCATAATCATATATATAATCATATATATGAAGGAGGTTGAGATGCAAAAAAGAAGGCATCCTTGTGTTTTCTCTTAGGTGAATAAAATCTTTAGTTACACATCTGGGCATAGTGACACAAACCTGTAATCCCAGTGACTCTGGAGACTGATAGGAGGATTAAAGTTTGAGACTAGCCTCAGCAATTTAGCAAGACCCTGTTTCAAAATAAAAGGACTGGGGATGTCACTCAGTGGTAAAGTACCCCTGGGTAATGGTGAATGGGGAAAAAAACTAAAATTTGTATTAAACATTTGTTGCAGAGTTAAGATCCACATGGGAAACCTACATATAAATCGTTAGGAGTTGACTCCTCCTGATATTTGAATAGGGCTTATTCTAAGACCTGTAGCTCATGCCATGAGGTAGGAGAAAGCCTATTTGGTAGTAGTTACTTTCTCAAGAAAAAGATCCACAACCACAAGAATGGGATCCTAATTAGAATGAATTATACTCCACCAAAAAAGTAGAAGAAGAAGAGGAGGAGGAAGAAGAAGAAGAAGAAGGGGAAGAAGAAAAAGAAAAGGAAAGTAAAAAAGAAAAAGATTTAGTTAAAATCGGTGGGCTGAAAGTTGGTCTCTTGCACTGTCCCCAAACTCTGGTTTTCATTCATGGGCTCATGGTTTTTTTGTTTGTTTGTTTTGTTTTTTGGTACCAGGGATTGAATCCAGGGGCACTTAACCACTGAGCCACATTCCCAGCATGCCCACTCCCACCCCCGTTTATTTTTTTAATTTTGAGACAGGGTCTTGCTAAATTGCTGAGGCTGGCTTTGAATTCACGATCCTCTTGCCTCAGCCTCCTGAGCCACTGGGAGTGTAGGCATACGCAGCCATACCCAGCGGCCCATGATTTTTATGAAAAACAGAATCATATCCTAACTGTTCTGCCTCTACTAGCTTCCATCGACTGAATTGGGATATTTGCTGCACAGAGTCTAACCTGAAGTGGGTACAGATTTAACTCTCACATCCGCATGATTCTGTAAAATCCATAATTCCAGGGAAGTTGACTGGAAGTTTGGTTAGTTTCTTGAGCATCTATTTATAGATAAGAATCTAAGGGCAAAAACCAATCATTGTTAATGGGGAAAGAAAAGAGGAAAATATTGTTACTGCTGCTTTTCAAATTTTATTTCATTTTTGTTTGATTTTTAGTTCACTCAAAGCTGGTGAGTACAACTGTGGGCTCCTAAGGCAAAGCATTTTTGGTCTAATTCATGGAAGGCGCTTATTAACCCCAGGACTCAAATCAGGAAGCCTGCCCTGAGGCCCCAAATTTCTGGGTGCAGTGATCCCCTCTATGGGTACTCTGCATGCTCCTGGTGTATCTTTGGGGGTTCCTCTGCTCCCCTAGATTCTGTGTGTGTGTGTCTGGCAAGCGGCACTGTTAATAATTACTTGGAGGTGGATTATCTTTAAATGCAAATGTATATTCTGTCACACCAATCATCAAATATAAACAATTAATGCAAAAAGTGTTGGGTGTGCGGGAGCACCCCAACTAGCATTCAATGCATACTAATTAAACACTATAAGCAAATCACACAATCCTAGAGCAACCACGAGCCCCCAAATACATCCAATGCCACGCAACTTCTCTTCTTAGCCAAAGAGCAGACATTGTCCTTGTCTGGTGCTTCTCTCCAGCTGATGGCTTGGACATCAGGAAATGGCAGAGTCAGTCCAGGGACAGACAGCAAGGCGGCCAGTCTCACAGATGTCCTTGGAGCAAAAACTCTTCAATGTGGCAGGACCAGCAATTTAAATACAGTTCCCAGTTGATGGTGTACGTTGGTGATTGGTTACACCCAGTGAAAGTCAATGTCCATTTGTTATGTCCAGTGAGGTGACATAATTGGAACTGGGTATGTTCTTTGTGCATGTCTATGGAGCTGTACTCCCTAACCAGTCATTACTGAGCTTGCCTATGGATAGTGCCCCTTACAGCTCCTTATCAAATTGCAAGCAGACATGACTAAGCATGTCAATGGCTGCCATTCCTTATGGCCAGCAACCTAGTGAGCCCCAGAATGTCCCAGCATGTCTATGGCAGATGCTCCTTACAGGGTGGAAGGGGACCCTTGTAGTAGAGGCTTTTTTTTTTTTTTTCTCAGTGTCCCCATAGTTAACATTGTGCCTAGCACATAATAGGCAATTAAGATTTTTTAAGTGGAATTCCTTTTTTCTCTAAACAACTTCTAATATCCTCTAGTGAGGTAGGGGCTATGAATGCAAAACATAGTATACACATTAGGAAATCTAGTCCAGTTAGTACCGTATCTTGGTGGTTAGGAGCATGAACCCCTAGGTTGTCTTCCCTGAGATCATGCCCACCTATGCTTCCTATTTAAATTTTTTTTTTATCTTTTAGTTGTTAAAGGACCTTTATTTTATTTATGTGTGGTGCTGAGACTCAAACCCAGTTCCTTGCACACGGTAGGCAAGCACTCTGCTTCTGAGCCACAACCGCAGCCCTCTTTGCTTCCTATTAATCATGTCACCTTGGGAAAATTCTCTCCTGTTCTGTGCCTTAATTTCTCACCTGTAAAATGAATATAAAAACAGATTCCATCCCTTAATGTTATGATGAGGATCAAATGAATTAGTATTTGAACAACACTTGAACACTGCCTAGTGAGTTCATAAAGCAATGCTGTATAAGTGTTGTCAGTGATTGTTGTGATTATTGGGTTATTGTTATTAAATCAGTGAAAAGTTTCCTATCCCCTGCTCTCTCTAATAGCCCAAATCTTTCCTGGGGGATGTCAGTGTTAACAAGAATCTGTTTTGATGGAACAGAGATTGTGGCCAAAGATATACAAATTAATAAAGTTTAATCCCAGGTTATGGTGCTTGAACCTGGAATCCTACTCTCCCTAGCCTAAAGGCCCATTAGCCAGGAAAGATGGTTGCCTTCCCTAATCACCTCAGCCTTTGGACTCCTGAAGGCTTTAATGCTCCATTCTTTTATGGAAAATGGTGGCAACCAAAAGAAAGTCCCAAATGCGGATACTACAAGGATGGAAAAAAAATATATACTGCAACCAAAACAAACAGGGGAAAGGTTGAGATTTGCATACTATCCATTTAGTGAAATGAATCTTGGGATGTTTTCTTTCTTCAGTGTCTCATGACTTCTTATCGGGTCTATTCCAACACATTTGTAACAGGTCTTCTCCAATTCATTTTATAATGATTTTAGGTAGGTGTCCCTAGAGCAGGGTTCTCAATTCTGCACATCCAAATTACTGAGGGAGGGGCTTAAAAATAACTGATTCATAGAAATTCTGATTTACTTTGTTTGGTATATGGACAAGGCATCAGGATTTTAAAATTTCCTCAAATCCCAGGCACGGTGGTACACACCTGTAATTCCAGTATGGGAGGTTGAGGTAGGAGGATCACAAGTTCAAAGCCAGCCTCAGCAATTTAATGAGGGCCTCAGCAACTTAGCCAGACCCAGTCTCAAAATTAAAAAGAAAATTAATACTATAATATGTCAATATAAATTGTATTGGGGGGCTGGGGTTGTAGCTCAGCGGTAGAGCGCTTGCCTAGCATGTGCGCAGCCCGGATTTGATCCTCAGCACCATGTAAACTCATTGTGTACAACTAAAGCAAATAAATAAATATTAAATAAATAAATAAATAAATTGTATTGGCCAGGTGCAGTGGAGCATTCCTGAAATCCTAGCGGCTTGGCAGGTTGAGGGAAGAGGATAGCAAGTTCAAAGCCAGCCTCAGTAATTTAGCGATGCCCTAATCAACTTAGTGAGACCCTATCTCAAAATAAAATATATTTTAGAGAAAGGGCTGGGCATGTGGCTCAGTGGTTAAGTGCCCCTGGGTTCAATCCCCAGTACTCTACCCCCACCCCGCAAAAACAAAACAAAACAAAATGTATTGTCATATATAAATGAAAAAAGAACCAATAAAAAAACTATGACCAAATGAAAAAATACAATAAAAATAAAAAATAAAAGGGGTGGGGATACTGGAGATGTGGCTCAGGGGGTTAAGTGCTCCTGGGTTTGATAGCTGGTAACAATAAACAAACAAATTAATGCAAGTTCCTCAAACATTTCTTCTGTGTGATCAAGATTGAGAACACCCCGCCTAAATGTGTGTCCAAATCACTGGGAACCTTGTTAAAATGCAGATTCTGGTTTAGTAGTTACAGAATGACGGTCTGGCTGTGTGTTTCTAATGAACTGCCAGGTGATGCAGATTCTGCTTGCCCACAGACCACACTTTGAGTAGCACTAGCTTGGAGAGCTTGGTAATATGATTCCCTTGCTCAATAAAATTGGTGGGTGTGGTGATGCATGCTAGTATTCCCAGCTACTGGGGGGGTGGGGCTGAGGCAGGAGGATAGCAAGTTCAAGTACAGCCTGGGCACCATAGCCCCTGTCTCAAAATAAAATGGCTGGGGATGTAGCTCAGTGGTAGAGCACCTTTGTGTCCAATCTCCAGTACATATATACATACATAAAATCACAGGCTTCTGCAGGGCACAGTGGCACACACCTGTAATACTAGACGTTGGGAAGCTGAGGCAGGAGGGTTGTGAGTTCAAAGCAGCCTCAGCAACAGCCTCAGCAATTTAGTGAGGCCCTAAGCAACACAGTGAAACCCTGTCTCTAAATAAAATATAAAAAAAGGGCTGGGGATGTGACTCAGTGGTTAAGTGCCCATCCATCCCCGATTTAAAAAAATAAAATCACAGGCTTCCTCTTATCCATGTAAGAATGTGCCCCACAGCCTGGCATCATAGATTGTCATCAGAAGCAGTAAATGCCCTCTAACAACAATGGTTCTCAAATGCAATTGATCATCTGAATGACCCAGGGCAGGTAGAAAAATCTGCAGGATCCTGGATCCCACACCACACCTATTAAGTCACAATATTCAAGGTGACATCTGCATAAGGGCATTTTGAAAACACCTTACAAGTAGTATGCATGGTCAACAAGCTTTAGGTACTTCAACATGCTTTCAATATAGTTTTCCATTGTTCAATCAACAAGCATTAAATGCACCTGCACTAGGGGAAAAAATGAAAACAGTGCCATCCTTATCTTTGAGAGGTTGGCAAGATAAATGACCAAAATGAGAAGATTTAATATTCCCAACACATAACTTAAACACATCTGCTAAAGGTGTTCTCTTTTGAAGAACATGTGGGTCCTCAGTACCCCATCATTGTTCATCATGATCAAAAGGGCAGACAACCTCCTTGCCCCATTGAGCTTCCATAGTTCTCTCTTTGAACTTGTTCTCCTTCTCCTTGGTATTAAAATAGACTCAAAGAGGAGCAAGGATTTACCCAAAGTGAAATAAAAACAATATTTCATATTTATATGGTGACTTCCACGTCTCTATTGTTTTAAGCACATTACAGATATAATTTTAAAAAATTCTCTTAATAGGCAGATATGGTGGTAAACACCTGTAATCCTAATTAGCCACTAGGGAGGCTGAGGCAGGAGGATCCCAATTCAAAGCTAGCCTCTACTGGGTGAGCACCCCTGGGTTCTATCCCTGGTTAAAAAAAAAAAAAAAAAAAAAAAAAAAAACCTCCCAATTATGACATAGGTAACATAGGTATACTGTCCCTACACAATAAACAAGAAGAGGGAGAGACAGAAGAACCAAAACCAGAATGTTTTCTCTGATATGCTGATGCTAACTCACAATGAGGGGGGTGATGTCCAGGGAAGAATAGAGTTACTTTGGATGAGACAGAGGGGAGTGAAGGGAGGGGAGGCGGGTATGGGGCAGGAAGGATAGTAGAATGAATTATTACCCTATGTGTATATAGGATTACACGACCAGTGTAACTCTACATCATGTACAACCAGAAGAATGAGAAGTTATATTCATTTATGTATGATGGGTCAAAATGCATTCTACTGTCATTCTACTTAGAACAAAAAATAAATAAATAAAATATATTTTTTAAAAAAGAAAAGGGAGAGGGGCTGGGCTTGTGGCTTAGTGGTAGAGCGCTTGCCTCACATGTGTGAGGCATTAAGTTCGATTCTCAGCACTGCATATAAATAAATGAATAAAATAAAGGTCCATCAACAACCAGAAAACAAACAAATAAATAAATAAATAGAAAAGAAAATAAAAGAACCCATCCAAAAGAACATCCAACAGGGTTTACTCTTAAGCCTATGCTCTACTGCCAAGCTTGTGACAGCACTGAAATTAGTAGAACTTCTAATTCCTGGGTCTGAGCTTCTTCCCGGTAACCAACCATTCGTGTGCTGCTTCACACCTCAGATTCAAGCATTAGGACAAGAACTGTGTTGCATGGCTCACAGTGCCTGGTGGAGGTGCAAGCACTTAGTGGGTGCTCAAAAAATGGTTAGTGGATGGGGTGTGCCATCGTGGAAAGGGAGGAACGGATGATGATTTCACCCAACCAACCAGAGCAACAGCCTGCGGTATCGCTACCGGTAGATCGCCCTCTCCTCCCTTGCCCCAAATAGGAGGACCCTCCATCCAGTTCTCTTTCTGAAAGTCCCTCGCCCAGCTGCGGCTCTGCGCTCTGTCCTCCCAGCCAGCAGGTGCCCCCAGGCCCCGGCTCCTCCTCCTCCTCCGTCACAGTCTCGTCCTCTCCCCCTCCTTCTGCTGCTTCCTGTCGCCGCGGTCCGGGCCCTGGGCTGTGGGCGCCGGAGGCCTCCCGGTGCGCTCCGCAGGTAACCGCGCGGGCGAGCCGCCCGGCGGGATGGGTACCGGCTGGCCTCGGGCGCGGCGGAAGGGACAGAGGCGGGCGCGCGGCAGGGCCGGCCTGGCCTCGGAACGGGAGGGCTCCTCCTGCCCGTGGGCGCCGGGGCCTCTGCGCCAGGCTCCGGGCGCCCTGTGGCCGGATGCCGGGATAACGGTCCGGGGCTCCGGGGCTGGGCGCCGGGCGTGGCCGCCGGCTGCAGGCACAGCGGAGCGGGGATGCCGCGGCGCTTCTGCTCGGCGCCCGAGGCTCAGCTCGCAGCCAGCCATGCCTGCTCCGAGAACGGGAGCCAAGCGGCCGGCCCCGCGCCCTCCTCGCCTGCCAGGCCTGGAGCGCCAGCCACCGCAGAGGAGCCTCGGCGTCCGAGCTGCCAGGGCCACCTAAAGACCCCCAGTTCATCCACGACGCCGGCTCCCAGACACGCAGCTCCCAAGGTCACAGAGTTGCATCTGCCATTTACAAATGTCTCTTCTTTTATTGGAGTGTTTGTAAATGGGCTACTGTTTGCTCTGGTGTGCCAGGGAATTAGGATTCAGAGAAGAGGACTCTAAAAATACTAATCGCCATGTCCAAACTGATCCGCATTACTGGCCAGTGACCCTGGCCTTCAAAAGGAAATAAGGGAAACCCTTCTTTCCACTCTGGATACTTTGTCTTCTGTTCCTTGCTCTGAAAATTGGCCTTGAAGTTTTACAAAATTTGTCTTAGAACTCCGTGTTACAACTGGACTGGACTATAGAGTTCTCCAGTCCCTTTTTTTTTTCTTTTTCCTTTCCTCCCGTTTTTTTTTTTTTTTTTTTTTTTTTTTTTTTTTTTTTTCTGTTTTGTTTTTGTTTTAGGAAAAACAGCCTCTACAGGTTGGTGTGATTTGCCCACACTCATGCTGCTAGGTCAGGGCAGAGACCCAAGGGAACTTTTGTCTTTGATGGACACCTGCTGCTTTCTTGAATGGAAATCTGATTTCAGATGAAAGCTGTACAGAACTTGACCTTCATAAAGTCCTCTCTGGATAACATTCTTGGGAGTGGCTTGTGTATTGAAGTGTGTTGGTCCACAGATACTATTTCACTTGTCAGAATAGGGTTAAGCACTAAGAGTAGCCATGCAGAAAATTCCTGCTGAGAT
Source organism: Tamias sibiricus (assembly GCA_025594165.1). Taxonomy (NCBI): domain Eukaryota; kingdom Metazoa; phylum Chordata; class Mammalia; order Rodentia; family Sciuridae; genus Tamias; species Tamias sibiricus. Next base: position 113,977,044 of record CM046657.1, read on the forward strand.
GAGACAGATACCTGAAATATTTTGGACTTTTTTATTTGTATTTTCAACAGAGGAGCTAGTGAATATTAATAATGGCATCTTGGTGATTTGGGGATTTTATTTCTGCATGGCCAAATTCACTCAATAGTTGTTCTTGTCCAAATTTATTTCAGTAAAAATTCCAAAGAGTAACTTTATGGTTTTGTTTCATTTTTTAACTGAATAATTGCCTTACAGGTATTTTAATATCTCAGTAAAAACTCCTCTTGTACCTTAAAATTCTTGTTTCCCTGGTGGTTGAGTTGGATTTCAGAACAGACTAGAACTTGGATATTTTTTTTTTTCCCTTTCAGGAGGTCTGGACTCTTTGTTCAGTTCTGTATTTGGGTTTACCTCAAATTTTGATTTTCACTGATAAACCTGTGACCCAAATCCAAACCTCAGCTGAATTTAGTTTCAGCTTAAAACCACATGAAACTGCCATGTGTCACGTGAGTTCTATCAGAGACGAACGTGTTGTGCTTTTTCATGAGAGTTATGCACTGAGATTTTTGAGATATGAAGACATCAGATACATGTGCTGTATTTTCTGGGTATTACTGTCCAAGGTTGGTCATCGCTAGAGGTTATTGTTGATATTTGCTTATTATAATATGTTGTTTTAGTCAGCATTTGTGTCACTGTGACCAAAATACTTGACCAGAACAACTTAGAGGGGAAAAAATGTATTTTGGCTCATGGTATCAGAGGTCTCAGTTCATAGGTGGTTGACTCCATTGTTTTGGATCTAAGATGAGAAAGAACATCAAGGGGAAGGGTAAGACAGAGGGCAACCGGGAAGCAGAGAAAAAGAGAAAGGGATCACTGTGAAGATGCACCCTTCCAGGGCATGCCCCCAGTGACCCATCTCTTCCAGTCATGTCTCACCTGCCTACAGTTACCACCCATTTAGTCCATTCCAACTAGGATGGACTGATTAGGTCACAACTCTTACAATTCAATCATTTCACCTCTGATCATTTCTGTGTTAACACAGGAGCTTTTGGGGGACATCTCTCATACAAACCATAAGGTATGATGTTAGACTCAGAATGTAGTTCCTAGTTTCATAAATGAAACTGTAAACAGTTTTCACCAGTGGCCAACATGTTATCTCTAAGGACCCCTGGAGTGGTACATATAGCCATACTGCAATAGAAGATTCTTGGATATGTAGATAAGGAAGAAGTGTTTCAGTAAAGGCACTGCTTTTTTTCCATAGTAGTAATGAGGACCTATATACAAAACACCCCCATTCTGTTTTCTTAGGGTGTATCCGTTGCTCTCTGGTTTTGGTCTTTTTGTCGTAGGATGGCAGTAGCTCTGTGTCTGCAGGTGCTGTGCAGCCTGTGTGGCTGGCTCTCGCTCTATACATCTTTCTGTCACCTGAATAAGCACCGAAGCTATGAGTGGAGCTGCCGGCTGGTGACGTTCACCCATGGAGTCCTCTCTATAGTCCTTTCAGCTTATATTGGCTTCATCGATGGTCCTTGGCCTTTTACACACCCAGGTAGGTAGAGGACGTTAGGGACCTTTCCATAGGGATTCATGATTTCGGGGGTAGTTTTAGAGGATTGGGATCAAGGTGTTGGAAGGTGTGTTGGTTTCTTCTGAGGCCTCTCTCCTTGGCGTGTAGATGGCTGCCCTCTCACGTGTTCTCACATGGTCACCACTCTGTGTTTGTGTGTGTGTCCTAATCTCTTATAAAGACATCAATCATAATGGATTAGGGACCACCCAGATGACCCTATTTGAACTGAGTTATCTTCTTAAAGGCCCTATCTCCAAATATTGTCACATTTTGAGGTACAGGGGGCTAGAGCTTCAACATAAGAATTTGGGGGAACACAACTCAACCCATAACTCCCCTGGAATATGATTTTTTTAAAATTCCATAGATTTTTTTATTTCCTTAGATTCCCAAATTGAGTGTCCAGAGTTTTCCCAAAATCTGTCAAATTGAGGTGAAAGGTTGTTTTTTGTTTTTTTTGGTACCGGGGGATCAAACTCAGTGGCACTCGACCACTGGGCCACATCCCTAGCCTTTTTTTGTGTATTTTATTAGAGATAGGGTCTCACTGAGTTGCTAAGTGCCTCGCCATTGCTGAAGCTGGCTCTGAACTCGCAATCCTCCTGCCTCAGCCTCCCAAGTGTTGGGTGTGCGCTACCACACCCAGCTGTGAAAGGGTTTTTAAGCTTTGTTCTATATAATGGTTCTTTTTTTTTTTTTTTTTTTTTTTTTTTTGAGGTACCAGGGATTGAACTCAGGGGCACTCGTCCTCTGGGTCACATCCCCAGCCTTTTTTTGTATTTTATTTAGAGACAGGGTCTCACTGAGTTGCTAAGTGCCTCGCCATTGCTGAGGCTGGCTTTGAACTCGTGATCCTCCTGCCTCAGCCTCCCAAAGTGCTGGGATTACAGGCGTGCGCCACCGCGCCCGGCTATATAATGGTTCTTAATGGTTTCAAGCATATCAGATTCTTGCACCCTATGTGCTTGGACATGGGAACATCCTAACTTTGGGGGTTCTTTCCAGAGTCTACTTCCAAGATGGGTTAGTGCTGCTAGTGTCCAATAAGTTAATCCATTAAGTTAAGAAATTTATCTGACATTTAGGACTGAATGACCCAAGTATGGAAACAGATCTTTAGCTGGTTAAAGAAAAAGAGGGGGCTGGGGTTGTGGCTCAGTGGTAGAGTGCTTGCCTGGCACGTGTGCGACCCGGGTTCGATCCTCAGCACCACGTAAAGACAAATGCATTGTACAACTAAAGCAAATAAATAAATATTTTAAAAAAATAAAAAGAAAGAGAGGAAATCCAGGCATAGTAGGCTCTTGCCTGTAATCCCAGCAACTCAGGAGGCCAAGGCAGGAGGATCACAACTTTGAGGCCAGCCTCAGCAATTTAGTGAGGCCCTAAGCAACTAAGTGTCTCAAAATAAAAAATAAAAGGGGAATCTAGCTCAGTGGTAAAGATCCCCTGGGTTCAATCCCCAGTACCATTTTTTTTAAATTTAAAAAATAAAAGAGGAAAAAAATCCTTATTTATTTTAATTGAAGGAACATACTGACTTGATTTTATGCTGTGCCATAGAGAGGACACTGAGATTACTGCTGTGCATAAATCACTTCTTGTTCTGATTCATTAGAATGGCATTTTCTGGGGCAAACATCATTCATTTTGAAAAAGATCAAGGTTTTAGATTTTAGTGTTTTTTTTTTTTGTTGTTGTTGTTGTTGTTGTTATCCTTCAAAAGCTTGTGCCTGCCATAATTTTTGTGTCCTTCAGTGATTCTGTAAGGTTTGAAAGAACAATGTAGGATCACTGTGCAAGATGACACAATCCCCAATTGCTTAATTTGCTTCTGTCTTGGTTTGTTTCAGGCTCACCCAACACACCTCTCCAAGTTCACGTTCTCTGCCTGACCTTGGGCTACTTTATTTTTGACTTGGGCTGGTGCATCTACTTCCAGTCTGAGGGTGCCCTGATGTTGGCTCACCACACACTAAGTATCTTGGGCATCATCATGGCCCTGGTGCTTGGGGAGTCAGGCACAGAAGTCAATGCAGTCCTCTTTGGAAGTGAGATCACCAACCCCTTGCTCCAGATACGCTGGTTTCTCCCGTGAAACAGGACACTATCACAGTTTCACTGGAGATGTGGTGGACTTCCTCTTTGTGGCTCTGTTCACTGGAGTGAGGATTGGTGTAGGAGCTCGCCTGCTTTTCTGTGAAATGGTCTCACCCACACCCAAGTGGTTTGTGAAAGTCGGGGGAGTAGCGATGTATGCTGTGTCTTGGTGTTTTATGTTTAGCATCTGGCGTTTTGCATGGAAGAAAAGCATCAAGAAGTACCATGCCTGGAGAAGCAGGCGGAGTGAGGAACGGCAGCTAAAACATAATGGACATCTCAAAACACACTAGCCAAGGCTTGCTTCTGATATTGGATCGGACTGAGTCAGCCATGGGAACTAGGTCGGAAATCTGACTGTGGTGGAATCACGCTTATAACAAATTTAGGTTTCAAAAAAGGGCTAAATTTATTGATCACTTTGGTCAGTTTTCAAGCCGAGCATATACAGTATTAAAACAGTAACTTCTACAATGGCACAGTTGTGGAAAGTGAGAATCCTCAGTGATTGCTGGGAAGATGTCAGGACCTCAAGGTGAGAACTACTGGCATTTTCAAAATATAGTGACCTTGGGTCCCCTAGTGCCTGGGAAGCATGACATTCAGATGGCTTTGAAAGAAACTGGAAAAAGTTTAGTGATCTCTCTTGTTCCTTTGGGAATTTCTTCAGCATATATTTATTCCTGCTTTTCATGTGGTCCGTTTATTTAAGTTTATTCCATGTACTATAAAGTGAGGGACTTTCAGGAAGAGATGTACATTTGGCATTCTGAGCACTGGATCAAAGAATTGGATCTGCTTTAACAAAGAGTGATGGGAGATGAGTGAAACTGGCAGTGGTAGGTGGTCACTTCCTGAACCTCCCTGGGCCCACTGTGTTGGAGGTCTCCAAGACCACCCCCTGGGTTCCATAGTTCACTAGGAGGACTCAGAGGGCTCAACGTATAGTCTCACTCACAACTTTGATTTATGATAGTGAAAGGATACAAAGAAAAATTATCAAAGGGAAAAGGCACCTGGGTCCAAGTCTAAGGGAAACCAGACACAAACTTCTAGAGTCTTCTTCCATTTGGATCACGCAGGATGTGCTTAATTCTTCTGGCAATGTTTTGTGATAACATGTAAGAAATATTGCCTATCAGGGAAAGTTATTAAAGACTTGGTGCCTAAGATTTCTACTGGGGACTGGACATATAGGCAGCCTCTTGGCATATAACAAGAGTCAAGATTCCCAAAAGGAAAGCAGCATTCAGCACAAGCCCTGTTGTTTACACACAAAAATAATTAGGGACAATGAGCCAGTCTTTTAAAATTTTATTATTGTGATGATTATTATTTTTTGGTACTAAGGATGGAACCTAGAAGCTATTTTCCATTGAACTACATCTGTAGCCCTTCTAATTTTGAGATATATTCTCCTTAAATTGCTGAGGGTCTTGCTAAGTTGCTGAGGCTGGCCTCAAATTTGTGATCCTCTTGACTCAGTCTCTTGAATCACTGGGATAATAGGCATGTGTCACCATGCCCAGCGGAGCCAGGCTTATCAGTGAATGGTGAGAGCCCTTCCATAATGTTAAGTTCCCAGATGCCCACCAAGGGCCAACCTTGTAGGCCTTTCCAAGGAGAGCAGGTCAGGTCTGTTACATTAATTTTTTTTGCACAAAAATCATAGCCAGAACTTTGGATATGAGATGAATGAGGTGTGGGTAGATTTACTGAGTCCTGTTGTACAGGTTTTGCCCAACCAGGAAAACTATGCCAGTTCTCAGGGCTTTTGTGCATTAATCTCCTAGGCATGAGAGGCCATGACTAAATTCCATAGGGATTTACCATGTGGATTCCACTGTGCTTGAGATGGGAGTTCAGGTTTCAGCTCTGCTGTACATGTTGCAAACTAGAACCAAAGACTTTTTAATGTGTGGCCTCAGGGTGATGAGGCTAATTTCTTTTCTTTTTTGCATTTCAGGCACATTCCCTTTTAGTACTCTTACTACTTGTTCTGCTTTCTCTAAAACAGGTGCCAGTCTCTAAGGACAAACTAAAATGACAAGGCCAGTCTTGGAAGGGAAAATAATTTTTTTTTAGTGTGATAATCTTTAATCTCACATAGGAGGAACATGAATATGAATTCAAAACAAGGGGTTAGGAATCAAGAATTCCTGAGTTTATTTTAACTGATTTTGCTATTCCCTTGCCAGATCATTTAAGCATGTCACTTGTCTACTCTTGTCCTCAGTTTAAACCCTGTGTGAATGAATGAAATATCCTGTTCTGTATTTCATAGAGATATTATGTGGCATTTTGTTAATGGAGGCCTTTAATGTAGGGCTTTTATGAAAAAGATGAAGTATTATTTATTTACATATTTATTGCTTATTTATTTTTACCATGTTATTTAGGCCAATGGTGATTGGTTAGATCAGTTGGTGAATAAGCAAATGGTGCTATTGAAGTCAAGGTCAACAGGAAGTATCTGTTCATGGCCACTGGAAATACTAACCTAATAAGTGGTCTTGAAATGAAAATCATTGGCTACAGAGACCAGGCACAGGGAAGGGCTAGAACTGCATAAAGTTATTACTGCAAAGGAAAAAGTAACTTTGAAGGCACATTAAAACGACTGTCATATTGCTGGGGGCCGGCCTCCAGCAAAAGAGTTTTGCGGGCATTGAAATAATCTGACAGATAGCATCTTCACATCTTTATGATTAGTAGCCCTAAAACGCTGGTGAGCTTCTTTCCAGCAAAACTGTGGGCAAAGTAGGATGTGGGGGAATGCTGATTTCAGCAAAAGCCTAGCAGAAAAGAGTGGCTTGGCGCATGAACTTAAAAAAAAGAAAAAGCTGGCTCTTGAATTTGGCACTCTGCAACCTGTTCCATACCAGACAAATGAATAGGCTTAATCTGGTACCAGTTCTTTTCTCCCTTACCCATCAGAAGTAAAGGGATTGCAGATCTTGTTGTTGGTGTACTCTCATGGGAATGTGTATGTTTTGTTTTTGTTTTATAATGAGAAATCTGAATAAATGCTGGGGGGAAGCAGATCCCTTATTTCAGCTTTTCTTGTTGTGCTAATAACTGAAGAAATTTCTCTGGGAGAAAAACGTGAAGTGAAGATGACTCAGCAGTTAAGATGTTGAGTTTTTGTACCACAGGTAGATAAAGGGCTAATTAACCTGTGGTCTGGCCTGACAAAATGAAGTACTCATTTGCATTTGGATTACTATGTAATGATAACTAACACTGCTCAAGAAGGGTTTATATTTCAATAAATTTATACTAAATTTTATAAAAAATAAAATAACATTTTATAAATTCAGAGTCTGCCCTTATATCTTTGTTGGGTTTTGCCAAGAAGTTACAAAAATAAAAATTCAAAAGAGGAAAGAAGCCCCAGTAGTTGCCTTGTAGAAATGTTGATTCCTCTTTACACTTACTGCTGAAATACCTCTAATATGCTGTTTAACATTAATCATTCCTGCAATATTTTTATTTTGGAGGGAGGTAACAATCAATATACAGAAAATGGTTTGCCAAAAGAGGAAGAACTTAATTCTTTCTCATTCTGCCACCTGTTTGGACAGTTCCCTTGAATATGATGATGTTGAATGGGTCCTTGAAGACAGGGCTTCTGCCTGTCTCAAGGACTGAACTTCCAGGACCTTCAACAGTCCTTGACACATAGTAGGTACTTAATAAACATGCTGAAAAACTGGATGACAGAATGAGGATGTGGTTTAGAATAACTCCCATTGGAAGAACCTCTCCAAGAGTGTGACTAGTGGTCTGGGTCACCATTGTCACTTTTCTGGGCATAGGACTAACCTAAGGGAAGGTGTTCTATGTGGGCCCAGCTTGACTCTTCTGAATACCTTTCATACACAGAGTCTTTAGAACAGTGGCTCTACCAAAACTGTAAGTTGTTGCTTTTATCACTAGTGTTTTGTGGGTGACTATAAAAATTTTCATTATTAAAAATGTGTAAGGGGCTGGGGCTGTATAGCTCAGTGGTGGAGTGCTTGCTTCACATGTGTGAGGCACCACATAAAAATAAAGATACTGTGTGTTCATTTACAACTAAAAAAATTTAAAAAGTGTAGTTCTGGAATGAACAACCATTAATTATTCAATTCTTACCATCTTCTGAAGTTTTCCCACAGCCTTCTTTGCTCACAGCTAGAACCTTAGGTCTGTTAAGTTTGGAAGGATCTTGAGAGCCCCTTGCCAAGAGGTTTTGTATGCAAGGAAGGGAAGGTGAATTAGGAAACTTTCCCAGTTTGTTTTATTCCTGAAGCTTAAGTACGGAGGCACACTTGAATGGAAGATGGGAACTCATTTTTAAAATGCATTTGATGAGTCATAGGGTCCAAATCATTTGATACTTACATTGTAACATTGTTAGAATAAGGGAAAATAAGACACTTAGTACATTTATGGAAACTTTATTATGGTTGGAGATGTGTATTTTGCTCACTACATATGGACCAATGGTGGATGAACTCATTCCAGTTATGTATAGAAAAAATTTAACTGGGAGTCTCCAGAATAGAATTGTCATGTTGGGATGCACCAGCAGGTGGCAATGTGTCCAGGTCTAATCATAGGAAAGTGGCTTGGAACCCTAATCTGCCTCTATTCTTTCCAAAAATAAACATTACAAAATTAGCTGGCTGTGCCCTGAACTTAAAAAAAAAAAAAAAAAAAAAGCAAAAAAGGAGTCATCATTGGCTTCTGTTTATCTTTTCTACTTTTTTTTTTTTTTTTTTTTTTTTTTTTTTACCCCTTTCGAACGTCAGCTTGAGCTCATGCATCTATTCAGGGATAATTATCCTTTCATGAACTGTTGTGGAATGACTTTTAGAAACAGCATTGTTAAGAGGTAATTGTTTCCTCTCTCCACATCCACTGTTTATTAGACTGGATTTCCACAAAATGGCTGAAAATCTCTTTACCACCGACGCAGGTTTAAGCTCAGAAGTCAGAAAAGAGTTGGATAAAAGGGATAGCCACTATTACACATTTTGGAGAACTATATTGTATGTGGTACTCCAATTGTCACAACACTGAATAATTCCATCATAAAACTAGGCAGCTATCTAAAGTGTCTACCCTGTACGAAAAGAAAGAAAATTAATTGAAAAGTCTTCAGAGAGAACCGGATGCTATTTACTGGATACTTATACTTTATTTTCTTCTCCTCTTTCCACAACAAGCTTGTTAAGTCGCTATGGAAAGCACCATGCTTCCTCAATTTGGCAAATAATACACTTCGTTTTGCCAAGGCAAAACAGCCTAAAAGCAATATTTATACCAAGAAACGCTGGCCCCGGTCCCCAAATCTTTTCTCGCCAGCCCTTCGGGCCTCCCTCCTCCAGCCCAGCCCTGGCAGCCAAGGCTTGTGTGTGACGGCCTCCCATGGAGGACGAGGCCAGCAGGTGCCCCAGGTGAGCGGTCATCGCCAAAACTTGTCTATGCTGCGGTTTGTACCAGCGTAGAGAGGAGGCTGTCCAGGCACCTGGACCCGAGCTCGCGTCCAGCAGTCCAAAAGTGTTTGATACATGTTGTCAGGAAATATGAACAAGTACATTCCCCTTAGGAATAAAAGTTTCCAGGACAAGTAGGGCGGATAATACCAAAGACCCTACATCGTGAACTCCTTGGGACTGGAGGGAGTGCTCCTTGAGGTCCCGGGTTAAAGCCGACTCGGTACAAGCCACATTAGAAGATGCACACCCCGAGCACTCAGAGGGCCGGGAGAAAGGGGGCGCCCCGGGTGGGATTCGCCGGGCCGGTGGGCAGCCACTTCCCTCGGGCCCGCAGAACTACTTTTTCGCTCCCTCGAACATGGCTCGGCGGAGGCGTCCGCGCGGGGGCTGCACGAAACCGAGACGGCGCGCGGACGGCGGGTGCGGGGCGCGGGCGGCGCGGCGGAGGGATCCCGGTGAGGCGGCTTCCCGAAGTCAGAGGGGAGGAGGCCCAAAAAGTCGGCGGGGGAGGGGACGAGCTCGCTCGCGCTGGACGCGCCGGGGCCAGGGAAGACAGAACCGGAACCGGAACCCCCGCGCGCGCTCGTAATTGTCGCGCGCCCCCCACCGCCGGCGGCCTTCTCCGCCCTCCACGCGCGTTCCCGCGAGGGCCCCCAGGACCCGGCGAGCCGGCCTTGCGCTGGGAGTGCTGTCGTCGCCGTCGCCGCCGCCGCCGCCGCTCCCGCTCCTGGGCCGGGGCTTCCTGGCCGGGCCGGACGGGGACCTCAGCTCCTCGCGGGAGCCGCCGCCTACCGGAGTGTAGGGGAGGAGCCGCCGCCTCCGGTGCCGACTGCGGAAGAGTCCGGGCCTTAAAGGGATGGGGAGCAGCCTGCGGCGCTGAGAGACCGGGTCCCTGTCACCTCGGGCTGCGGGACCCCCTCCCCCCGCAGCACCCGCGGCAGGTCCCAGCGCCCGGAGCCTGGTGGGGGCGGCGAGGAAGACCACAGGGGCCCCGGGCCCGGGGGCATGGGGCGGCGCGAGACCGGCGCGGGACGGCCCGAGACTCGGCCGAGAGTGCGGCCGGGAGCCGCCGGCAGCTCCAGATAGAGAGCCGGGACCAGAGGGCCCTGCCCTGCCGCGGCTGGCAGTTCGAGGCCCGGCGACTCCGGAGCAGGAGGCGACGCCCGTCCCTGAGCCGATTCCACCCCAGCCCCGGAGGGATTCTCGGGTCCCCTCCCCACGGCTCGCGGACTTCCCTCTGTGACGAAGTTTTCCCCTTGTGCCTTCTGGAGGATTTTATCGCTGGCTCTATAACTGCCTTCTGCTGACTCTCTTGGTTTGTTTTGGGAGACAACTTGTTTTGCTCCAGTCCGCATTCCCTTTCCTTGACCCCCATCAATCGGATGTCCTAGATGACTGAATGGAGTTTTGAGTTGGACTTTTGTGTCCCTGCCGGAATTGGGCCTGATCCTAGAGCACTGGGGGTGGGGTGGAGGTGTTACTGTAAAATGCAAGTTGGATAAAAGGAGGACCTCTCGCCAAGGGCCCCAATGAGTGGCACACAGTCGACTATCACGGACAGGTGGGTATGAATTCCTCCTTTGCTTAAGCCTTCCTGGATTTGGCCCGATCCAACTGGAAAGTCAGTGATTGCAGATTGCCTTTGGCCGGTGAAGTTGACAGGCATAGGAAAAAGGGTTGTTTCGGAGCTGTGCAATTAGTCTAGGGTTTCTGCCAAGTTATCCGGTTGATTGAATTTGGAAATGTAGTGCTTTTTGGAGAGAAACTTTCCCCAGAGAAGAGGTAGGGAAAACCATAATTGTATTTTTCTGTCTGTAGTGTGCATTAGAATTCTGTACCCATCTTGAAGCAAGAGGAAGGTCATTTTGGGTGAAGGTCAGTTCCTGAAGTCCATGGATATTGGTGCATCATTGGATTTACTTCTTAGACATGGTTACATTTTTGAAATTTCTATCCTTGAACTTCATTTTCAGCCTGCTGCATGGTGATTTGTGAACTTGATCTCTTTTGAGTGTTGACCTGAAGTGTTTAATTATTAATTGTCTAATAATTTTCCAGAATGTTGACATTGCCAGTAAATCAAAGGCTCTTGCTGGAGGCAGTATCCAGGAGCTGAAAGAAATGAGGGAAAACTGTGGGACTTGCGTTTAATTATGTATTTTCATATTTCATTTCCTAGAAACACTTGGGTTTAAGGGATGGAAACCCTAAGCAAGGCAGGCGCAAGCATGGCAAGTGGATTTTGTTTACTTATCAGTGTTGCAGGATGGTGTGTTAGACTATGCGTGGTTGAACTGGAGTTCCCTTAGTCTTTAAGAGTTAATCATAAGTTAAGGGATAAAAGCATATTACTTCCTTTACCACATTTTATTTCTGAATTTAATTAGGACTGTATTACTCTCAAATTTCAGTCAACTCACTTTACATTAAAGCCTTCAAACTATTACATCATAAAAATAGATCAAATAACTTGAATTTAAAGGCAAATCTCAGATGAAGAGTGCAACAATAGTGCTCCTTCAGAAAGTAGTTTTAATTTCCTAATAAGAGAGTTTCACCCAATTGTAAGACTCATTTGTTGATTTTAAAAGAGCCAAATTCCATTATCATACCATAACAGCTACTCCAGAAACAGAACTTCCTCTTCCTGTTGATGCTTTGCAGTGTCACATGAATATTCACCTAAAAGATTCCATTAAATATTTAAAACTATTTATGTTTATCCATTACATATTTTGGTAAGTGGGCTTTCATTTTCAGTGAGTAAATTTTTAATTTTTCTGAGAATACACTTCACATGAGTAGTATCTTATTGTTTTCTTCTAGTTATCCCTTTCTTTTCCTTGCTTCTGAGAAATCACTTTCATGGGTGTGTGGATAATTGTTTTCCTTGTCCATTCAATCCTTGCCATTTTTGTTGGACCTGTAGACAAGAAGAAGTCTTACTAGGAACTGATGTGGTGTTGATTTTTATTGAGGTGTGCTGGGTGTTTAATTTGTAGAAACAGAACTTAACGTCGCCAACTCATTCCATACAAAAGTCATTTAAAAGCCCCCAAGAAATTATTTTTCTTCAGCTTTGCTTCTCAGGTTTCTCATTTTTTGGAAAGAAAATCTTGTGTCCTTTTTTTTTGTAATGTAGATAGCATAATAATATTTAATAATCATGCAATTACTGAAAGCCTGTTCTTTGCCAGACATTGGGCTAGGCACAAATGATGATTATTTTATTATTACATCTTTAAATTGTTTAAAGTGGCTCAGGTGTTTCTCAACGACATAATTTTTATTTTTAATTTTTAAAAATTTTTAAACATTTATTTTTTTTGTAGTGGGGATTGAACCCAGGGGTGCTTAACTACTGAGCCACGTTCCCAGCCCTTTCTGTTTTGAGACAGGGTCATGCTACGTTGCTCAGATCTCACTAAGTTACTGAGGCTGGCCTCGAACTTGCAATCTTCCTGCCTCAACCAACTGAGTCACTGGGATTACAGGTGTGTACCTGCTTATTTTTTAAAACTTATTATTTTTTTTTTTAGTACTGGGGATTGAATCCAGGAGCACTTTACCCCTAAGCTATATCCTCAGTTCTTTTTGTTCTATTTTGACACAGGTTCTCGGTTAAGTTGCTGAGGGGCTTGCAAAATTGCTGAGGCTGGCCTCCAATTTCCAATCCTCCTACCTCAGCCTTCTGAATCACTGGGATTACAAGCTTATGACACTTTGACATATATATTTTTTTTAAAGATAAAGGAACAAAACAGAAGCTGTTTAATTTTGCTGAGACCTGTTTCTTAGGGATTTATTCTAAATTTTTAAAAAGTAGAATTATTATATGACTTTTCCTTTAAACACACCGTATCACCTTTATTCTATAAATGTAAAGCAGCCATTTCTCTTTAAGAGAGTGGTTCCTGATTTGAATATATATTGAGGTGAAATCTGGAAGTAATGGTTTTAGTTTTATTTCTATGCCATGTTGCCTTAACAAAGTTATAAATGTAGAATAATTTCTAGCTTCCTCTCAACCCTATCTTTTTCTTTCTTTCTTTTTTTTTTTTTTTTTTTAACAGTCTTTGGCTCTAATTTGTGCTGGGTATATTTTACTGATTCTGGGACTATTGGCAAATTAATAGTGCCAGTGTAGCTTTTTAGAGATCCTTTCAAGTTTGAAGTACTCTATGTGGTATGGCTTTGTTCTGTAGAGTGTACAGAACCACCAGGCCAGCTGTGTGAGTTGGAGTTCTTTCATTGTGGTGCTTCTGACTACAGAGTCTGTCTGTCCTCAGTTGAAATCAGACTGGTTTTGGGCGTTGTTCTGTTTTGCAGTTTGTGGCAGGCGACACATGGCTGAACAAGATAAGAAGGGTTTTATTCTTGTGTTAGGGACGTGCTGGGGCTGGGATGGAATTCAGCTATGTTTAGTCTCTGATTGGTCACTTTAGATACTTAGAACTCTCTTACATCCTGTTATTATTTTGCAGTTAAATTAACACATTCATTTGCTCCTTTCTTTCCCCCTTTTTCTTTTACTCTTCAGTTCCCACTTTTTTTTTTTAAACTTAAAAAACTTACAACTACATTCATGGTAACTATTGTTTCTATGTGATATATCTGAGCAGCGTTTTTTTTTTTTTTTTTTGTGTACCGGGGATTGAACTCGGGCACTCGACCACTGGGCCACATCCCCAGCCCTTTTTTGTATTTTATTTAGAGACAGGGTTTCACTGAGTTGCTAAGTGCCTCGCCACTGCTGAGGCTGGCTTTGAACTCATGATCCTCCCGCCTCAGCCTCCCAAAGTGCTGGGATTACAGGCGTGCGCCACCGCGCCCGGCTTATCTGAGCAGTTTTTTAAAAAAATCTGGGACCGAGGATGTAGCTCAGTGGATGAGTGCTTTGCCTATGATGTACAAGGTCCTGGGTTCAGTCCCCAGTACCACCAACAAAACAAAAACAAAAAACAAAAAAATTAAGTCATTGATGTATGTATACCTTCTGGTCACTTGCTTTGTAACTTCTATGAAACCAGCAGACTATAGTTTCCAGTGTTTAGAATGAGCATTTGAAAAGTGGTAGAAATGTCTGATTGCTGGTTTTTAGTCTGCATTAATTGCTGCATTCAGATCTAAAATATATCCTAATTGTTTCTAATCTTCCTTTCTTGCCTTTCTTCTATCCCTGAGAGCTTTTCTATGCTATGATAATTAGAGTTTCTTTTGAGGGATAAAGAGGAGAGAATTCTCTTTCAGTGGACTCAGTAAATGATTTTACGACAGATCCCATAACTGAATTTTCAAGTACAGTACAGGTAGGAAAGTTATGAGGGTCTTCCTTGAAATAAGTGGATCTTTGTTTTGTCTGTGACTTATGGATTTTCTTGTTTTTGATTCGTAGATAAAGGTTTTTTATTGTAATGGAATTTCTTTAGCACTGAATTCAGCTTTAAGTTTTTTTTAACTCAAGCAAACTTTTAAAATGAATGTGGAAACTTGTAACTTTATATGCATCTACTGAGTAATTAGCATTTTTATTCAGTATACTTTTTCTGCCAAAGTTGCCATATAACAATGTTTTTTTTTTTTTTTTTTTTTTTTTTTTTTTTGGTACGGGGGATTGAACTCAGCGGCACTAGACCACTGGCCACATCCCCAGCCCTTTTTTGTATTTTTTTATATTAGAGACAGGGTCTCACTGAGTTGCTAAGTGCCTTGCCATTGCTGAGGCTGGCTTTGAACTCACGATCCTCCTGCCTCAGCCTCCCAAAGTGCTGGGATTACAGGCGTGCGCCACCGCGCCTGGCAACAATGGTTTTGTTTAAAAATAGAATTCATACTTGTCTGCTGTTTTTAAGGTTGTATGAGTCATCATCTGCAAGGTGATATTACTTGTAACATTTTCTTGTAAAGCCAGTCAATTGATGAACACAAAATTGAAATAGGGGAAAAGGATCACAGTGCTAGCATTGCAGTATTTTGTTTTTTATTATTTATTTATTTGGTACTGGGGATTGAAACCAGCAGTGCATTATCAGTGAACTACATCCCCAGCTTTTTTTTTTCTTTAATTTTTTTTTAAATTTTATTTTGAGACATGATCTGGCAAAGTTGCTTAGGGTCTAAGTTGCTGAGGCTGCCCTCAAACTTGCCAGCCTCAAGCTTGAGATCCTCTTGCTTCAGTCTCCCTAGTTGCTAGGATTACAGCATGTATTACCATGTTGAGCCTGCATTATTTTATTTTTGTATTTTAGTTCAGTGTAAAATCTTGATTCATATAGGTATGCAGTAGTGCATCCACTTATACATTTTTATGTGAGTCAACATGTAAAGTACAAAGAAAATTTTTAAAAAAGTAATAAGCCATGTAGTTTTACTAATGGTACACTTTTAAGATATTTATATTTATTCATTGAGTTGATGAGAAATTTTATTTGAAATCATTACAAAAGTATGTTAACCTAGTGATACCACTTAATCACTTTGGTGGTTCCTAGTTGTCAACATATAGTCTATAATATTGAGTTGACATGTAGGTTTATTTTTATTTTTTTCTAAAAACTACGTTTGAGTTTTCAATTTAAAAAACAAAGTTTAAGGCAGATGTTCATGGAACCTATACATTTTACATTTTAGATATTCTGTGAGCAAACAATTGGAAAAAAAAATCTTTGAGTATACATATATGATTGCCATGGGTCACAGAAATAGCAGGATATTTGAATGGTTCTTCAGAGGTAATTTGAGGCATTCTTCTGCAGCTAATAATTTTATCTTATTATAGACACTTATTACTGGACAAGGGGTCTTGCTCAGTGGTAGAGTGCTTGGCTAGATGCAAGAGGCCCTGGGTTCTATCCTCAGGACCATCAAAAAAAAAAAAAAATTATCATATAATTGCTCATCTCCTAAAAAATGGCCTGCCACATTTTCAGAATTATGAAACAGAAAGCTTAACTTCATTTGGTCTTGGGGCTGGGGCTATGGCTCAGTGGCAGAGTGCTCGCCTAGCACATGCGTGGATCCTCAGCACCACGTTAAAACGAAGGCATTGTATACAACTAAAAACAAATAAATATTTTTAAAAAAAACTTCATTTGGTCTCATCTGTTAACTTGGTCTTTATGATGTTTTAAAGCTTAATTTGAAGACATGCTCTTTTCCCTTTTAGTAATCAGGAGTTTTCAAAATAGGGTAATTTGAATAGAAATCTTAAAACCAATAAAACTATAATTTTTTTTGTTTTGAATAAAATACACTCATGTATATAATGGTATCCTATGGTATTGTAATTTTTTTTGTTTGGTTTTTTTAGCATTTGCAATGTTTTCAGTTCAACATGTAGGGCAGATCCCAAGTTTGTCATTTACACAGTAAGACAACATGGAGTTTAAGACAAGATTACAAAACAGGAAAGTACAGGCCCAAGATTTAACCTAGATTATCTGACTTTCAAGTTCCCCATTTTTTCACTTTAAATTGTTGTCTTTTTATGTGTATTATTTTTATGTTTTATTTTAGTTATTTTCCAACTTCACCAACCTCACTTGGATTTTTCTCTTGCAGGATGCTCTCTTTCTGGTACCTTATCTATATTAACTTTAAATATCTCTAGAGGATAAAGTGTCCATCACTTCCTCGGGAGACTGAACAGCAAACTGATAGGTCTTAGGAAGATTTTTCCTGATCTTTTTGTGTTTGTTTGTTTTGGTACTGGGGATTGAACCCAGGGCCACTTAACCACTGAGCCACATCCTGGCCCTTTTCATTTTTTATTTTGACACAGGAAGTTAACCAGGGCCTTGCTAAATTGCTGGGGTTAGCTTTGAACTTGCGATCCTCCTGCCTCAGCCTACCAGGCTGCTGGGATTACAGGTGTGTGCCACTGCATTTGGCTGGTTTTCCTGATCTTTAACCCAGACTTTTCTATTTTTCTTTCTTCCTCCTCCATCATCATCATCATCACCATCATCATCATCATACTGGGGATTGAATCCAGGGGTGCTTTTGCACTGAGTGGTAAACTAACTTTTTTCTTTTTCAATTTAAATTTTTAAATTTTGAAACAGGACCTCACTTAGTTGCTGAGGCTGTCTTTGAATTTGTAATCCTCCTGTCTCAGCCTCCTGAGTCCCTGAGATTATGGGTGTGTTTTACTGTGCCAGCTCAAACTTAACTTTTGGGTTGTCCTGTTACTTACATGTTCTTGCTATTCTAAGTTACATAATGCTCTCTTCCTCTTTAATGTTTATATGACTAAATGGTTCAGACAGTTATTCACCACTATTTCCATTCCCCTACCTTCCTTATTTTTTGCTTAGCTATGTCATATGTTTTCTGTAGATCCGTTGTCTAAAAATCAACCTGTCTCTCAATATTTTATTAGCTTTTTCCAATTGCTCTTCTAGCACAATTTTTTCTTTAGTTTCTCTCCTAGTACAAAATGATATTCTGTATTTTATCTTGACCCATATTTAATTTATTTTTTTTATTTTTTGAGTACTGGGGATTGAACTCAGGGGCATTCAACCACTAAGCCACACCCCTAGCCCTATTTTGTATTTTATTTAAGACAGCATCTCACTGAGTTGCTTTGTGCGTTGCTGTTGTTGAAGCTGGCTTGACCTCACCATCCTCCTGTCTCAGGCCTCCCAAGATGCTGGGATTATAGGTGTGCACTACTGTGCCTGGATTGACCCATATTTTAGAGAAACAAGTTCCAACTTTAGTTTTACAGTTATTCAGAAATCTTTATTCAGGCATAGCCCAAAATTATAGGTAGAAAGATTTTTCTATTTTAATTAACTTATTTCATTTCATTTGCAATGTTAAATATTGAACCCAGGGCCTCACCCAGCTGGGCAAGGACTCTACCACTGAGCTACATCCTCAGCCCTACTTTTATTTTAGGTAGTTTTCAGAATGAATTTAAGAGGTGTAACAATCAAATGAAGCAAGCAACAAATTTATATAAATAGCATAATTACCCAATCAACTAAACAATTACTGACATCATAGAAGTCTTCTTTCCAAACTTACACTTTCAAATAAGTGCCCTTAATGTAACAGATGTTTTAATTATGACAAAAAAGTAGACTATGGTGTTAGGAGCCAGTCAGGCGGGCTGGGGTTGTGGCTCAGTGGTAGAGTGCTTGCATAGCATGTGTGAGGCACTGGGTTCGACACTTAGCACTGCATATAAATAAATAAATAAATAAAATAAAGGTCCATCAACAACTAATAAAAACATTTTTAAAAAACCAGTCAGATGTGAGATAAAATATCTTTGAAGCAAAGAGATGATTGTACCTTTAAGATAAAATATCTGGGGGCTGGGGTTGTGGCTCAGCAGCAGAGCGCTTGCCTCGCACATGCGCGGCCCGGGTTTGATCCTCAGCACCACATAAGCATAAATGCATTGCACTGTGTACAACTAAAGTAAATAAATACTTAAAAAAAAAAGATAAAATATCTGTTTTATATTGTGAGATACATCCGGAAATTGTTACTTTTCCAGTGTTTTTGTTTTTTGTTTTTTTTCAGTCTCTGTTACCTTAGATTGTATGTCTTTTTTTCATTAAGTTTTACCTTTTTGTCTTCTGTTATTTATTTCTGTAGGTGAAATTGCCTGCAATGCTTAGTAGTATTTTTTTCCAGCAAAATATACTATTAAAATTGAAACATTTTACTTTGTTGCCATTGTATTTGTAAGAATTGTTACTAATGACAAGACTGTAACAGAAAAAGTACATAAATTTTTGTAAAATACTTAAAATTATAGAGCTCTTGACTATTTTATCTGTAGAACATTTTCTTTGATACTAATTGAGTATAAGATTATTTACATGGATGTCTTTATATTCTGTTAGTTATTTTAGAATTTTGGAAACATGCCAAATTTGGAGTATTTTACTTCTTCAACTTACAGTGTCTGGGATATCAAGATAGCCATATATGAAAGATATTTCTAAGACTTCAAGAGAATTTTATGAAGCCAAGGCTGAAATAATTTTTCAGTTTTTTTTTTTTAAATCTGTAGAGGTGATACATAAATTGTTGCTGAAGGTCGGATGCTGTGCTCAAGTTACATAAGCATGTGTTTGTTGACTTTTAGTAAAGAAGAGACTAAGTTTACCTTATTGAGTTAACATGCACCAGCACAGCTGACAGATTCATACCAAAACAGGATCTTTTACTAATTCGAATGCTGAGTCCTGGTTTTTTAAATCATAATCACATGACAATCCTGGGTGGTTTCCCAGTGTTTAGAAACAAGCAAATCTAATGGCCAGTGAAAAATTGTTTCCTATCTTGGGACTGTGAGTAACAATTCATGCAGAAATTAGAAGTATATAAGAAAACTTAGTTAATGCTTATGCTCTGAAAAATGAAACAAAAAATAAAGATAATGCTCTCAGACCACTGTTTTGGTCAAATATTACATATAAATGCTGATTTTCATTTCGTACACTTAAAAGAGCAAAGAGGATTTTGTAGATTTTCCATGAATTCTGAAAATGTAGATTATATTGTTGTACAGAAACTGTTGGAGACTTTATCAGTGTGTGAAGGAACTACCTGAAATTGATCACATAATGAAGAAAATGGCTATATGTTGTCTGTAAGAAGAGCATCTCTCTCCAGTACTTTAACACACATAGGAAATTCTATAAAGTTGTTTAGCCATAACCTTCTATAGATTTTAGATGGGTTATCTGACTGTGTTCCAGACACAAGTTGATATATTGTGGTTTGCCCAGTATAGTTTCTGTGGTTTACTCAGAGGAAGTGGTTCTTGTGGGTGAAGGTCTGATCCTTTTGGAGATTGTTGGTGGCACATGCACTGTCAGCTAATTTCCTGTTTTATTGGCTGTTTGGGCAAGACCTTCTTAGGGCAAGTAAGTACTACTGAAGGGGTATTTAAATATTTTGTAGTGGCAAGTAGATTATGTTGTATAATATCTCTCTCTCCAGTGATAGGAGGATTAAAATAATGTTTGTAAAGTGCTTTGAGATCCTAGCATGAAAAGTGCAGACATGTTCCTAGTCATTTGCAGGTTACTGCTATGTATACTGCTCAATTATAATAAGAACATGTAATAAAACGTTGCTCTACTGAACTGGATTTCTGTAACAATTGAAGTTTTGTTTAATCCCCAGAAGAGTCAGAGGCCAGCTTCAGTGGTGCACTCTGTAATCCCAGCTGCTCATGAGGCTGAGGCAGGAGTATTGCAAGTATGAGGCCTGTCTCAAATAAAAAATAAAAAGGGGTCTGGGATTGTGGCTCAGTGGTAGAGCAGTTGCCTAGCATGTGTGAGGCACTGGGTTTGATCCTCAGCACCATGTATAAATAAATAAATAAAATAAAGGTATTGTGTCCATCTACAACTAAAAATTATTTTAAAAAGGGGGGGGGGCACTGGAGGTATAGTCAGTACCTCTAGGTTCAGTCTTCATTACTGAAAAAAAGGGAAAGTCAGAATTTTTTCTTCTTCCAACTCTCCTTTTGAATTTTACCCTACATGAGTTAACTTAGTAGATACTGGTTAAGGCCTATCCACCAAACTACATAGCAAGTTTATTCATCAGTTTTATTGGAATACTAAAATAATGAAATTTAGAGAATTTCCTTTTGAGATCAGTTGCTATACCATCCATATGCAAAACCCTATATTTGCTTTGCTGCAATCTGAGAATAAGCAAACTGATAGAATCGAGTCTGTTATATGAAAGCTGAGCGCGATCTGAAAATGCCGCAGGCAACCAACGACCATTGGAGATTTTATTCAGCAAGGTAACGGATCTGGTTACAGCGGAGGGGTGGCTGTAGCAATCAGGGAAAGAAATGTCGGGGTTTTTAACGGGTACCGGACGGGGAGTGGGTGGAGAGGTATTCGGTGGGGAGAGCTGGGGTGTTCTTCTCTCATTGGGGCTAAGTTACGTTTCCAGGTAGGAAGGATAGTGAGGCTCTCAGGGATTGGTCATGCCACCTCCTGCCACCCCGAACGTCACTAGCGGGGAGCCTGCTGGTTTTCGAGCCCGCCAATTTTCTCCCGGAAGAGAAGGCCCTAGGTGCCATCTTTTACCAACATCATATACCTTATTTTTGGGGATGTAGAGAGGAGGCTTTATCTAAATTGTCATTTTTTTAGTTCCTCAAGGGTAGGAGGATAATTCTTATTTATTTTTAAGTAACTATTTGCTCTATTTTATTTTACTCTTTTTTTTAATATGGAAAAGCATAAGGAAGAAAAAGATGGCGTAAATGATCCAGCTATTAAATGTTTCTGCTCAGGTTAAATATACAACACACAGAAAATTCAAATAATATATAATGGTATTAAACAAAAAGTTTTCTTTTGATCTTGCCCCTATTTTAATGCATCCGTTAGTTCTTAGATACTCTCCTCAATAGTAACTATACTTATCTATCTTCCAAAACATTTTAAAAAATATACCACCCTCTCATTTTAATATTCTTTGCATCTGTATCCCACAGTAGGTGGGCCTATCAGCTTTTGCTAGATTTTGTTGCCATATCAGCAACTTCAAACTGTAGTGTCAGGATTGGCTGCAGCATTGCTCCACATGTCTTATTTTGGAACCCTGACTGAAGAAACATTACCTGTCTAGGATATGCCATTATTGTGGTAGAATAAAATAGCAAAGAAAACTGATGCAAATTTTAGTTTACACCACCCAGTCATGGTGTACATCACATCAGCTCAAATGGCATTGACTGAAACAGGTAATATGGTCAAGCTGATTGTCTCCGAGGTAGGAATATATACTCCTCACACAGGTGGCATTGTAAGTCACATGATAATGGGTAAAGGTATACAATCCTATTAAGGAAAGAAAGAGGAACTTGAACAATTAAGGACAGTAATATAGTGTACCACAGGAGGTGCTCTATAAATGCTTGTTACATGGGTTGTTTTGAGTTTGTCAACAATTTTTTGGCTTTTTTTTTTTTAGTGGAAAAATTTTAAGCATATACAATAGTACAGAGAATGGTATGTTGAACCTTCACTTTCCCATTATTAATTTTAACAATTATTAATGCAGGGACAGTCTAGGTTCATCTGTTTCCTTTGTTCTAAGTCCCTAAGGAATTATTTTGAAACAGTTTCTGGATATCATAATTTCACCCATAAATATTTTACTAAGTATCTCCAAAAGATGATGTCTGAAAATGTGACTTCTTATAGTAAATTCTCACTGTATTATGGTTTGAGGTCATGTTGCTGTGGACTGATAGGTGTCAAGGGGGAGAGGATGTTCATGGAGTATATCTGAAATTTGATAGTGAGGGCTTGTTTTGATTTCATTTTGAAATTTCTGGAGGAGGCTTACAATAGAATATCATCTATTTTCCAACCTTTACTCCACTTTAGAGTGTGTGTGTGTGTGTGTGTGTGTGTGTGTAGCAGAAGCAGGTAATTAAGCTCTGGAAAAAATAACATTGCAACAGATTTGATTTGCAGGAGGTTTCATTTCTTACTGAGCCTCTGTTGGTATGATGCCAGTTGAAAGGAATCCCAGCTCTTAATGGCTTCAGCTCTTCTGGGAGCTCTCAGTCAGTGATGTTATTTATTCTGGAGAAGAACATCAGAATCATTTATAAAAATTCTGTGCTCACCTATGCTATTTTTTTTGTACTGAGAAGGGTCTATCATATCTTCAGGGCAATCCCTAAGATGATATAAAAGTAAGAAAGTGAATTTATCTCATTTTAGTTTAGAAATCATTAAAGCCACTTTCAGCAGCTCAAGTTAATTCATCAGAGCACCTTAAAGCATCCATTTCTGATTCTAGATGTCAGTGTCATCAGTAAGTTTATTTGTCATTTCCATGGTTGTAGGGGGCAAGAGGCAATATGTTATAGATGTAAGATCATCAGTTTTACAGGATGTTTTCTTTTGGGGGAAATAGTGGGAAGCAAATTAAAGAGATAATCCTCTTTTCAGTTTATTGATTGGTAGGTGACAATGATTTAGTCAAAGAGAGTTTACACAGCTTAGTGTATATATATAAATTACTGTGTATAACACAATGAAAATATCTTAGTATAGTATTTACTGTCAAATTTATTTTCTTAATTGGCTTATCACTGTGCATAGAGACATTTAGATTAGTCTTTGTAGGTATTTAATTAGCCTTAGCTAAAAGTTATATTGTTAAATTTGTTTCAGAATCTTTTTAGGAAGTACAGGGAAAAATTGGTCATAACTGGTTTATAAATGAAATTATTTAAATTTGGGTTTTTCTTACCATTGAATCAATTCTAGCTTTGGTTGTGTGGGAAAATATAGTCTATTTAAAATATAAAAAACTACATTTCCCCCATGGAGAATAACTCTTTGATTTGCTGTTTTTCTTAATATTTTTCTATTTTATCACAATTGAAAACATTATTTTTTAGAGATAATAGTTTGTCAGTATCCTTGTTGGAAAAATGTACTTTAGTTACATTTCAGTTTTATTTGCTAGTAGGCAATTTGGGGAAAGGTTTGTGGTTTCTAGTTAACTGTATTTACCCAGAAATCCTACATGATTAGAATTCTTGTGACAGTGTTTAAAGTAAATTGAGTGTGTTGCCTGGATGTGAACAGTAAAAAAAAAAAAAAAAAAAAAAAAAAAGGAGAGAAGCTTCCCACCATGCAATTATATTTTAATAAGATACAGTGTACAAGTCTGTTTACAAAAATGGGTTAAGTCATATTATATGTACAGATATTAATAATTACTTCTGACTCCCCTGTCAGGAGTTTTCTTGAATATTCTTTTTTTTTAAAATATATATGTGTGTGTGTGTGTGTACATACATATATATATATTTAAATTGTAGGTGGACATAATACCTTTGTTTTATTTATTTATCTTTTTATGTGGTGCTGAGGATCAAACCCAGGGCCTCATACATGCTAGGCAAGCTCTCTACCATTGAGCCACAACCCCAATCCCATGATTA
This sequence comes from Tamias sibiricus, assembly GCA_025594165.1. Taxonomy (NCBI): domain Eukaryota; kingdom Metazoa; phylum Chordata; class Mammalia; order Rodentia; family Sciuridae; genus Tamias; species Tamias sibiricus. The sequence continues at coordinate 114,001,147 of CM046657.1, forward strand.
TTCTTTTTGTCAGAGATAAAGAGTAACCTTTAACATGAAATCTGTTTCAGCCCTGAATTTAATATATGAGTGTGTGTGTGTGTGTGTGTGTATGTGTGTGTGTGTGTTTATGTGTGTTTATTTTTCGCTCTTGTAAGAGAAGAGAAGATGTTAGTGTCTGGATTTTGATGCATCAGATTCGTTCTGTTATTTACTAGCTGGGAGACCTTAGGCAAATTTTCTTTTCTGAACAGCAGTTTAGTTTTCTCATCTATAAAATATGGCAATATAGTTATTTTGAGGAGTTGTTGTGAAGATTAAATGAAAAAGTGTTTAAGTACCTGGCACATAGTTAGAGGTAAGCCATAGTAGCTATTACTGTTTAAAACCTCAGAAATTAGTTATGTTTTCCTAAGCCTTAAATCTATGCTTGTGAATTGACTTTGAATTCACATGTACTTTCAGCTGCTGCTGCTGGAAAGATAGTTATTCTTTTCCCCACTTGCTGTGATAATATACCTTATCTTTCATATTTACAATTATAGGCTATTTAAAAAAAAAAAAATTTACTTTTATGCAGTGCTAAGGATTGAAACCAGAGCCTCACACATGCTAGGCAAGTGCTCTGCCACTAAGCTACAGCCCCAGCCCCAAATTATAGGCTATTGTTTAGAATTCAGGTATATTTGGAAGTGAGGAATAAATTTTTAAAAGTTCAGATTATAGAGCAGTTATAACTCTAATAATAATTTAAAAAATGGATAAGATGTTTAGAATTGACAGTTCACTTTTATACTCCATCCTAGCCAAAAGGCCATAAAGTGATTGACAGTCCACTTTTATATCTGTCTTTGGTCACTCAGAATTTAGTTTTGTATTTAATCAACATTACTTCATTTGTTTATTCATTTATTCAGTAAATATTGAATGCCTGCTCTGTGTAGGTCATTATTGTGGCAGTTATTTTTGAGCTTTTGCAAATTATAGCTATACATTCAGAAATTTACCTCTAAGATTGATATTTATCCATTAGTGCTGAAGATCAATAAAACAAAAAGTTTCATTTGGGGGATATAGTGGTCTGAAAACATGATTAATGGTTAAATTGATGTTATTTTCCAAATTAAAAAAAATAATTTCTTATCACATACTGTCCTTTTATTTCTCTTTTTAACTTATTTTTCAGTTGGATTACATTTTAGTGAGTTAACTGAAATGGAAAGGGCATTGATGTTAATTGAAATTCAAAGAGGGTTAGGTGCCCATTTCTTTTGGATAGAGAAAATCACCTTTTATGGATTAGGCATTGTCATTTCTTGAAGGAGAACACAGATTTCTTTAAGAGACAGTCCTGTACGCCTGTGCTTTGTACATCTAGTGAAAGGTGTTAAACATGGGGATAGTTTGGTTCATGAAGGATTCTGGAAACTATACTAGTTTGATTGTAAGATAATGTTTAAATCACGATGACTTTTTGCTCTATTTTAGACTTTGAAAGGTGGTAGGGGTGATATAGGTGAAAATGGGCTTTTAAAAATAAAATTTAATCTTATAGTGAAACTTGAAGTAGAAAAGAATATTTGAGTACTCAAGTAGTGGGCAGTGTTAGAGGTATTTTCTGTATTTTTAAATATAGCCAACTATGTAAGTTAAATATTGTCCCCTTTTAAAACTGAGAAAAATAAGGCTCTAAGAAGTTTACTAACATACTGAATGTCACATAGTTTCTAAAAAGAAGAGTTGAAATTATGACTCCATTGCTTCCCTTTTGAAATTTGAAAAATTTTAGGGGGAGTAATGGTCTCAGTTCTGCTTATTATTTTTTAAAATATTTTGTTTTAGTTGTAGATGGACACTGCCTTTATTTTATTTTTATGTGGTGCTGAGGATCGAACCCGAGCACCCTGCATGTGCGAGGCCGGGGCTCTCTCACTGAGTCACAACTCCAGCCCCTCAGTTCTGCTTATTTTGATTGGCTTATTCAAATTGGTCATTTGATCTTTTGATCTGATTGAATGGAACTGAGAAAATGCATTTTGTCTTCCACAACACTTAAAAAGTCTTCCCATTATAATAACTGTATATGACTGTATCTTCTTTCTGCTCATAATCTATTTATCTATTCCCTCTTCCAGATTTCTGATGCAAGGGTTTTTGTCTCATTTCTTCTAAAGGAGGCTACATTTAGATTAGATGTTATTCATTGTTATTCATTGGTTTTTATATATTGGATTGTTTTGGAACTTAATCTGTGTTGCTTATAAGTAATTTTCCATCATAATTATTCTAAAGTTCTTTTAAGAAGTTTAAGGTCTAGCTAATAACAAGTTTTACATTTTTTAGTATTATAGGATCACAAAGCAAACAGAAAGTAACCCCCAAATTTATTATACTGAATATGTAAGTGAGGAGGTGAAGGCAGCAACTGCCTATTAGTAGTAGATGATCAGGCCTTTGTGAAGCCTAAGTGATGTAAGTAAATTAGGTTGCATTTTTTTCTTAGTCAGAATCTACGTTTAGCTCAGTGGCAATGGAGATTAAAAACAAAAAACAGTCTTGTTAGCATAGTGATCTTCTCTTTTTATTATTTAGTTTATATTTTCTACCATTTAAAGTTTATATAGGTATAGATTCATTTTTTGAGCCACACACTCTTGTTACTTTTAATCTTCATGTCTTCTGTGATTTTTTTTTCCTATTTCTGAAATTCTGTGGCATGAATTATTTTACTCTAGCCATGTATGCCATAACATGGAAAGAAAAAGTGTGTGTGTGTGTGTGTGTGTGTGTGTGTGTGTGTGTGTGTGTGTATTTTTAAATTTTAGCCCAACACTTTTTAACTATAAGTTGTTTTTTATACATTTTTCTTAGCGAGTCCAGAAAATCTAGAACAGACCTGGCAGATAGTAGTTTTAAAAAGAAAGCCCATAAATGAAATCTTCTACCTAGTAAGTATTGTTGCTAGGAGGTAAAAGACTAAAGCATTGTAATTTGAGAATTTTACTATGTTTAAAATTTACTAGGAGGCTACATGCAAAAAGGCAATGCTCTTGGAAGCATTCTTATGGATGTGGAGAGTTTATAGCCCTTAGGGAGATCTACAGACATCCGCTATTCTGAGTTCTGGGAAGCTGCTTTTTCCCATGCTTACAGCCTCCCTGTGGGGTAAAGGTCTGTTAATTTTGCATAAATATTTACCATATCTCATTTTAGCTAGCATTGCTTCCTCACACTGTTAGCAGTGAGGAGACCTTTGCTTTTCCAGCTTGAAAAATTTACTGTTATCAATATGACTCATCTGGAGAATGTTCTGTTTTCTTTGAGGGTTGATAAAGTTAAAAAGTCAAATTGGAAAAATTATGAGGGGGTAAATAATATATAGTCAATATATAATTTGGTTATCATAGATATATTTAAATGCTCATTGTCCCATATTTGTTTTATTTTTTGAGTCGAGGTTATCACCACACAAACAGCATAATTCACTTCTGTCTTGTCACATCTAACAAATTATTTCTTTCAGGTTTAGTTGTATGACTACTAGTAGTTTACATTTGCATTTACTATACTTTTACGACCATTTCCTCACTTACAATAACTAACTTCTACATATAAAGCATTATCCAAGGTACTTTACAAATATTATAGTTTATACATATAGTAACCCAACAAGCCATATGTTATTCACATTTTACAGAGTGGAAAATTCTTATATTAAAAGATTTGAATTTATTGGTCTAGTATTTTCCAGTGAGAACATTTTTGGAACCAGGTTTAAAATCCAGGTCTTTCAACTCTTGGTTCACTGTATTTGCTACTGCATGCAATTTTATATAGCTATCTTTTTTGTGAAGATAAATATCAACACAAATACAAATTTCAAGTTTTAAAGGAGAAGAGTAAACCAAAGATTATTTTAGTCTCTTTTGATATAAATTATAGTAGAAGTTTCTAAATTGTGTTCCATAGAATATCCAGGATACTTTAATAAGAGTGTAAATTTTTTGTCTTAGGAGTTGGAACCCTCCATTCAGGCACTCAAGGCAAAAGTAGAATGTAAAATAGAGTTACTGAGTAAATCCCAAGGCTTTGATATTTATTAGTTATTTTATTATTCATTATTTTTATTATAATTTTAAAATGGCCTAATCCATTTTATTAATCTATTTTATTAGTCAAAACAGCCTAAAATTTGCAATTTCATGATTTATCCTACGAGCCATCTATCTATATGAGTACATATTCCATCTTGTTATTACTTGGAAAGTTTCTATTTTCCAATTTTTGTGTTTTCTTCCCCATGTTTTGCCTTCTGTTTCCCTTTTCCATATCCTTGTGCACATACTCTTTGCCTTCATTGTCATCACCAGGCTTCTAGTCTCTACTGTCTTTGTGTAGGTCCTCTAGTCTTCATCCTTTTATATATTTCTGATCAAATCCTTTTGCAATGCCCAATAATTTTCTGAATAGGTAGTAGATCCTAGTAGACTTTCTGGATTAGTTATTTTTCTTTATAGAGTGGCCTAACAAAAGTTATTTTACCTTCTATTTTGATTTCACTTATCATTTATTTATCTACAGAGGAGGTAATAACTCAACCATTAATCTCTCCACTCAAAATCACGTTTATGAAGTAAAAATTATATGCTAGATATGGTACCATTTTATACATATTATTTTAATCCTCACAATGACCCCATGAAGTAATAAATTTTATAATCTCCATTTTATAGGGAAAGAAATAGAAAACTTACAAAGTTTAAGTGGCATGTGTATTAAGTGGTAAAACTTGGATTTCTTTTTCTTTTTCTTGGTACCAGGGATTGAACTCAGGAGGCACTTGGCCACTGAGCCACATTTCCAGCCCTATTTTGTATTTTATTTAGAGATAGGGTCTCACTGACTTGCTTAGCAACTTGCCATTGCTGAGGCTGGATTTGAACTCAGGATCCTCCTATCTCAGCCTCCCAAGCTGCTGGGATTACAGGCATGTGCCACTGCATTTTTCATTTTTTTATTGGTCATAATACTTATATATAACATTAGGATTTATTTTGACATAAATTCATGGAATATAATTTGCTCTAATTCAGTCTCCAGTACTTACCCTTACTTACCTTATTCCTACCTTTCCCATTCTGTTTACTGATCTATTTGTTTACATTTTTAAAAACTAGTGTCTTGTGGATATATAAAATGGTGAGTTTCACTGTAACATATTCATATATATACATTGGAAAGTGAGCTCAGTGTCATTCCACTTTTCTCTTTATCCTGTCCCTCCTACCTGCCCCCCCCCCAATCCTTTTTTTCTCCTCCCCGATTTTTCTTTTATTTTGATGGAATCTTCCCCCTCTACCCTGCCCTATTTCTTTTATCTGTCTCTCTCCACCTGCCTTATTTTAGACTAGCTTCTACATATCTGAGGACACTTTCAACCTTTGACTTTCTGGCTCTGATTTATTTTACTTAGCATTATAGCCTCAAGTTCCATCCATTTACCAGCAAATGACATAATTTCATTCTTTGTTTATGGCTGAGTAATATTCCATCGTGTATATATTTACCACATTTTTATTGATTCATCCTTTGAAGAGCATCTATCTAGGTTGGTTCCATAGTTTGTCTGTTGTGAATTGTGCTGCTGTAAACATTGATGTGGCTAAGTCCCTATAATATGCTGATTTTAGAGCTTTTGAAAATATACTAAGGAGTGGGATAGCTGGGTCATATGGTGGTTCCATTCCTAGTTTTTTGAGGAATCTCCATTCATTCTGCCTTCAGAGTGGTTGCACTAATCTGCAGTCCCGCCAATGATGTATGAATTTTTTTTTCTATATCCTTGCCAATGCTTATTTGTATTCTTGATAATTACCATTCTGACTGGAATGAGATGAAATCTCAATGGAGTTTTGATTTGCATTTCCCGCTAGAGACGTTGAACATTTTTTCATATATTTATTGGCCATTTGTTTGTCTTCTTTTGAGAAGTTTCTGTTTAGTTCTTTTGCCCATTTATTAGTTGGGTTATTTGTTTTTTGTTGTTGTTGTTGTTGTTTTTTTGTACTGGGGATTTAATCCAGGGGTGCTTTACTACCAAGTCAATCCCCATCCCCCACTTTTTTTTTTTTTAATTTTTGAGATAGGATCTCACTAAGTTGCTTAGGGCCTAGCTAAGTTGCTGATGCTGTTCTCGAACTTGCAATCCTCCTGCCTCAGCCTTCTTATCGCTGGGATTAGAGGTGTGCACCACTGTGCCTAGCAGTTTATTTGCTTTTTTGGTGTTAAGTTTTTTGAGTTCTTTATGTATTCTGAATATTAATGCTGTGTCTGAGGAGCAGATGGCAAAGATCTCCTATTCTGGAGGCTCTCTCTTCATGCTCTCAGTTGTTGCCTTTGCTGTGCAGAAGCTTTTTAGTTTGGTGGCATCCCATTTATTGATTTTTAGTTTTATTTCTTGTACTTTAGGGGTCTAGTTAAAGAAGTTGGTTCCTGTGTCAATATGTTGGAGTGTTGTGCCTACATTTTCTTTTAGCAGTTGCAGTTTCTAATTCCTAGGTCTTTAATCCACTTTGATAAAACCTGGATTTTAGTCTGTCTTTCTAACTCTCCAACCTGCATTCTTAAACACTACATCTAGCAATAATGCTAGATGTAATTGAGTTGAATCAGGTACTCTGTCTTCTAGGAGCCTATTACCTGATAGAGGAAGACAGACTGCTAAGTGCACTGTGTTCAGTAGGCACCTGAAAAGAAATTATCAGTACTTTCTGAACAGATCAGAAACAGCTTTATAGAGGAGATAAATACTTCTGCTGAATCCTGGAGTGTGGAATGTTGTTACTAGACAAATGAAGAATAGAAGAGCATTACAAAGGAACAATGTAAATAAGGATATAGAGGTAAGATAGCTCACATTTTCTAGGATTGCATGCAGTTCAGTGTGTCTAGAGCATGGAGGTTGGTGATCGGCACAGAAGTTGATAGATTTGGAGGGATAGGTGGCATCATGTTATGGAGTACCTTTTATGTCATTCTAAGGAGTTTGGGTTTTAACCTTTGGATTGTGGGGAGCCACTGATTATTTTAATCTGGGACATGAAAGGTCAGTGTTACGTTACAGAAATCATTCAAGTGGCATTGTAAAGAATGAAGTTGTTTTGAGAAGCAGTTTCAGGATGAGAGAGATTAATAAGGAGATGTTTTTCAGTAATTCATCTGAAGAATGAAATTCTAGATAGAAGTTTGTAACAATGCATTTAAAAGGGAAGAAGAAAATAGAGCTATCAAGAAAATACTGAGGATACAAGTAAGGGCTGGGGAGCTAGAGATGTAGCTTAGTGATAGAGTGTTTGCCTGTCATGTGTGAGACCCTCTGTTCAATCCAGTAAACCTCCCCCTGCATACACAAATAAATAAAGAAAAGAAAAAGAAAGAGATGAAAGGGTGAGTGGTGAATACATGGGTCTTCCTGGCTTGTGTGCTTGGGAGTAGGTGTTGGTACCATTCACCAAGATAGGGGAGATGAGGAGGAGGAGGTAGGGGTTGGTTTGGTTTTGTTGTTGTTGTTTTGTTTGTTTGATTAAATGGAGGAAGGCAAACAGAACAAATGTAGGAAGGGGAAGATTTAGCTGAAGGCACTGTATTAATTATCTATCTATTGGTATGTAATAGATATTCCAAAACAGTAAACTTGCACTCTCTGTATAGGAGACACAAGACAGATGTGGCTATTTAAATTCAAATTAGTTAAAATTAAATAAGACAGAAAATTCAGTTCCTTGGTCACACTAGCTACATTTCTAGTACTGTTTGTAGCCAGTGGCTACTGTATTGTTAGTTGATCGTAAAACATTTGATCCTTACAAAAAGTTCTTTTGAACAGTGCTGGCAGACATTTATTATCTGATACAGTTGGTTATAATCAGGAACCAGTGAGCAACTTAGCTAGATGGTTCTGGTTCAGTCCTTCTCATGAGGTTTAGTTAGGATGTCTGCTGCTGGAACAAGGGCTTCAGTTATCTGAAGGCTTGACTGGAGTTGATGAGTCAGTCCCCTTCCAAGGTGACTCAGTTATGCTGGGCAAGTGAATTTTGGTAGGAGGCTTTGGCTCCTCTGTTGGTAGGTAGACCTTCATAGTAATATTTGAGGGAGCGGGCTTTGTCCAGAGTGATTTTTAGACAGCAAGGTAAATAGAAGCTATAATAAAGATACATAAGACAAAGTACCTAAAAACACATAGGAGACATTTGGGAGTGTTTCTTAAATGGAAGCTAACCTCAGAATGTAGATCCTTTTTAAAGGTAAGAAGTTGATTTAGCTATTTAGAAGTGTGGGATGATGGTGGTAATAACATGGACATTTTAGGTAGAAAGAATGGTATCTTATGTGTGGGATATTGCTAGGACATGAAATTTGTGATGAAGTGAAGTGGTGAAAAATGAGACTGGAAAGCCATTTAGAATGGTCTTGAATGCATGTTCAAGAACTTGCCTTTATCCTTTAGACTATTTCCCATACTTAGATTATTTGGTTACCACCTTAATGATCTGCCATAGTCTTATAACCCCTGAACTATTAGTTTATCAATGTTTTTCTCTAAGTGACATTACATTTTAAGATCCATTTCCAAAGGAAACTTCATTTCATTGTTATAAATAGAAAACCAGTATTGTTTACCACATATAAATGACAACAGTAGAAAAAGTACAATTATTAAATTTAAAAAATTGAAAAATGAAATAGATACAGTAGTGCATTCTTTGATTTACACTTTGCCTACATGAATTTAAGTTTATCTGTGAGAAGACCATTTTTGGTCAGTTAGCAATAAAGTGACCTTTGTTTGGATTGTAACTAAGATGAGATTTAAGATCATTAGGACATGTCCATTTTAAAATTTTGATTGTAACACCAAGAATTCAAACTCAAGTTTTTGTAGTTGGATAGATTGTAATTCAGTTAATGTTCTACTTTGGTATATCATTAAACACTAATAAAAATTGACCTTTTATTCTGAGAATCCTTCTAAGGTCATCTTTAGATTCTGTTTATCTACATATCTCATAGTTCTAGTTTTATGGTTATCTTGTTCACTTTGTTTTGTATGTAGAATATTCAGATTTGTCAGGATAAATTTAAGTTGGTCACATGAGCAAATCTATTTGCCAAGATATGCCTATTTGGAAAGCTTGTCTCCGTCATACAGATGATATTACAGTTGAAGACTTCTTCCAGAAATATTTGAAATTCTTCCTGAATGTGTTGATAGATGTGTAAAGAGGTTTTTTTTTCACTCTTTCTGCCAAACACTGTATGTAGTTCCATTTTTGAAGTTAGGTGAGGAATACTTTTATGAGATTTTTAACAAATGGTTTTGAGCTGTAATGGCTGACAAAAAGCATCCCAATTATAGTGTTAGAGATGCTGCAAAAGTGCTAAGAAAGAGTCTCATGCTTAATGTTAAAATAAAAATTTTGGAATGTCTCTGAGGACATTTAAGGAGCTGTTGGAGACAACATGTGGTAAAGATGTGTAGCCATTTAGGAATTCATGAATTCCTGCAACATTAATGGAAGTTAAGCTTTATTAGGTTTTGGAAGAAGTGACTGATATATTTAAGTAGTAGTAGGAGAAACAGTGGCTGAAATCACGTACATAATCTTAATTTAATGGACTTACTTAATTTGTTCTGTAGATCTTGGCTTTTGTCCACAGTGGGCTAAATGCTTGTATAACTATTGTATAGTATGTCTGAATACTTCTATTCCTTGTGGTTGAATTGTGTAATCCCGGCTTGTTGTATTGGAATTAGATAGTTTAATTAAATATTATGAAAACGGATGAAATAAGAACACAAAAAAGGAGGTTATATCTATGAAAACTGATTTTTGTATGATTTGAATATATGAATAGAGATTTGTCATTGAAGAAGTTGCTGTCAAATTAGCTGGGGATAAAAAAACAATTACTAGCTCTTTGGGGAAAAGATATACTCTAGATTTTTGTAAGTGTCTTGTTTCTTGATCCATTGTAAGAAAACTAAGAGGGAAATTATAGCTATTGTATTTTAGTATAGTTTATCCAAGAGAGATAAGGGGGCCCTCATCATTATCTCACTTAAAGGAAAAGCTTTGATCCTATATTCAAAAATTGGAAAATGCTTATACATTTATATATTTTAAGTTGAAATAAAGTTTAAAACCTATATAGTTTTTAATAATTTTCTGCTTTAAATGCCACCCCTTCTCCTTCTCCCACACCCCCAGTCCTGGGTTTGAATCCATGGATGCTCTACTATGAAGCTATATGTACATGTAACCCTTTTTATTTTTTATTTTGAGACAGAGTTTTGTTAAGTGCTCAGGCTGGCCTTGAACTTGTGCTCTTCCTGCCTCAGCCTCCTGAGACGCTGGGATTATAGGTGTGCTCCACTGTGCCTCGCTGTTAACTCTTCTTTTTTATTAAATGACCAGCCACTGGAACCAGTGGATTGGATAGAATAATTTCTGCTGTGTGACTAAAGGCATGTCATGACTTTAGGAGATTTTTAGAAAAATATGAAATGTCTCCTATTTGAGACTGCTATAATGGGCAGAGTATAAGTGTGATTTACTGTTTGTATTCTCAGGAATGTTTTACTTTCATTTTATTTTTTAATATTTTGAAACTGAATAATAATGTACACTTTTTTTTTCCTACTATGATCTTCTGTTTTGTCACATAGTACTGATTTTCTATTTAAATAAAGTTTCCTTTGGAAATGAAAATGTTAAAGAAGAACATTAACTTCCTAATGGTTCAGGGCTTATGTGACTGTGGCAAATCATTAAAATAGCATTTAAGTAGGAGAAACAACAGGTTACAGTTTAAAGACAAGTTTCTTAACTCGCATTTATGACCATTCATTACTTAGCCTTTAACTTCTCCAGTCTCACCACTTCCCCTTGTCACAGACTGCTGGTCAAGTAGGAACTGCCTCCCCTCCAGGACAGGTCCTAGACAGATTCAGAAGGTCAGAGTGCCATAGCATAAGGCCAAATCTTGGGTACCAACCATAAAATTTCAGAAAAATTCCCAAGACCATGCCAACCTTTGCTGGGAACTTCATTTTTATTTTTTAATATTAATTACAGTTTAAATGAATACTTAACACCAAAAGGGGAGAATCACAGTACTCTTTCCTATCCTTTGCTTTTGGGCATATAAATTTGTTTAAACCTTATAGAAAATAATTTGACAATATAGCGCAAAATCCTAAGGAATATTTGGATATTTTGATCTAGTAAGGTCGGTTGGGTAAATATCTCAAGATATTAAAGAAATCAAGACTTAGTGGTAGTTTTTATACAAAAATATCAAACACAGCATTATTTGTAGTAGAAGCAGAGGAACCAATCTAAGTCTAGTGCCTCAGAAGAGGCAGACCTAGGAACTGTGATGGCAGGGAACTCCCAAATAACTCTTATGTTATTTGATAGAGTATGTGTAAGCATTAAAGACACTTTAAAGTGAGGCTTACTGCAGAAGCGTCCATGGTATGTGAAAAGGAGGAGATAAAACTTGAAATATAATGCTGTTTAATTTATTTTCTTTCTTTTTGTACTGGGGATGGAACCCAGGAGTGTTTTCCTAATGAGCTATATCCCCAGTCCACTCCCCTCACCTTTTAAAAATTTTGTGATAGGGTCTCACTAAGTTGCTTAGGGCCTCACTAAGTGGCTGAGGCTGGCCTCGAACTTGGGATCCTCCTGCCTCAGTCTTCTGAGTCACTGAGATTGCAGGTATGTGCCACTGTGCCCAGCTATAATGCTGCCTCCTCCTCCTTCTTCTTCTTCTTTTTTTTAATGTGCTGGGGATAGAACCCAGGGCCTTGTGCATGACAGGCCAGCACTCTATCACTGAGCTGTATTCCTAGCTCCATTGTGTTTTTTAAAAAATGTACATATAATGCTTTAAAGAAAAAGACTTCTAAGACATGTACTACATTTAATCACTGTTACTAGATTGTGAAATTATGGATGATTTTTCTTTTATTCTTATACATGTAGCACATATACATATACATATATATGTAATATTTTGTTATGAGAGGCTTTTTAGCTGAAAACTTTGTTTTTATTTGATCCTTATTTTAATAATAAAGTAATGCTGTGTAGTCTGATAGATGATTAGAGGGAAATAATTATTGAGACTAGGAATGCAGATGGAAAACTCCAATGGTACATATAAGAAGTTCCTGAACTAGGGCAGTGGTGATAGGATTAGAGATGACTGTAGTGAGCAGTATGAAAGAAAAAAGAATGGTATCTAGGGTGACTCCTTAAGTTTCTGGATGTTTGATATAAATGTAATGAATTTGAGATGAAAAATTTGGCTCTTAAAAAGTATTACTTGAGGAGTGTTTAAATTTAGTGAGGTCATTAACAACTTCAGATTTCTTTTTTCTTATATTTCAGTTTTTTAAATCCTATGTTGTCAAAGATCCTATTTCTAATTTGTTAAGGGAAGAAAGGACAAATATGTTTGAAGGTGTATTAATGTCATCTTATAGACAGTGAGTTGGTTGATCTGGTAATCTTTTTTTTTTTTTTTTTTTGTACCAGGGATTGAACTCAGAGGCACTCAACCACTGGGCCACATCCCCAGCCCTTTTTTTGGTTTTTATTAGAGACAGGGTCTCACTGAGTTGCTAAGTGCCTCGCCATTGCTGAGGCTGGCTTTGAACTCGCGATCCTCCTGCCTCAGCCTCCCAAAGTGCTGGGATTACAGGCGTGCGCCACCACGCCCAGCTTGATCTGGTAATCTTGATAAAGATTTGCTCATCAATTTATGTGTACCACTTCTGTAACTATATGCTTAGTTGAAAAGCCACTTCCCAACTAGAGAAGAATAATTTTTAGTTAAATTTATGGAAATTATTTATATCCTTGGTGGTACTTCTAAAAGCAACAACAAAAAGGCAGAAAAATGATCCCGTGAATATTCCTCTATTGCAAGGCAAAGGCTCAATTAAAAATACAAAACAATACCACAGAGCTCTTTCTTGAGGACCCCAAATTTAATTTAAATTTAGATGTATCTGCTTTGGGAGAGTTATACTTTTGATCTTTTCATGCCATGCTGTGGGCAGTGAAATAATGAGTGAGAGCCGTGTTGGACTATTTAGTTCTCTTGTTTTTGTTCTAAAGTATTGGCTGATGTCTTCCTTTTTCTGGCTGTGAGCAACAGGTAAATTAACATGACCACAGTCTGATCCCAATATCATGACTCAGATTATTTAATTCTGAACTTGCCCATCTTTCCCGCCCTAAGGTCATGTGTCAGTATATTTCTATCCAACACAGGAGGGTAGAATAATAAATAGAAAAAAAAAAGTTTTAGCCAGTCATTTTACAATGGCAAAGTAGAGTTAGGTAATTTTAACTTAATTGCTTAATTTTAAACTTAATTGCTGTCCAGCAGACATCTTGAATTTGCTTTGATGTTTACACAAGTAGGGATCATAATGTGGGAAAGAAAGAGTAGATGATCCAAAATTCTGCTGATCACATCTTAAATTGTTATGATTTGTGAATAGCTTTGAAATTTTCTATGGTTTTGAGGAACATGTGTCAGTAGGAATTTTTCTGAGTATTGTAAAACAGCATAAAAATAATTTCTATTGCTTAGATGCTTTTAATAATTTAAAAAAAAAAGCCTGTTAGATACTTTTTTTTTCCTTTTTTTCTTTTTTTTGGTACCAGGGATTGAACTCAGGGGCACTCGATCACTGGGCCATATCCCCAGCCCTTTTTTGTATTTTATTAGCGACAAGGTCTCACTGAGTTGCTAAGTGCCTCACCATTGCTGAGGGTGGCTTTGAACTCATGATCCTCCTGCCTCAGCCTCCCAAGTACTGGGATTACAGGCGTGCGCCACCATACTCAGCTGTTAGAATACTTTTTTATGATAAAACTAATACCCAAAGATTCCATTGTGAAATAAGAGAAGAAAACTGCTGCGGAATTTAAGATAGTACAGCATTCTTTAAGTACCCATTTTATTAAAGGGTATCAGCATTTATTTATTACCTGAGACATCCTGAGTACTGGACTATCTATATACATGTCTTATTTAATCTATAGGACAACATTCCTATAAAGCAGGAATTTAGTTTAATCACCTGTGAGGACATTGAATTTCAGTAACTTGCTCAAGGTCCTATGGTTGTGCAGGTTTTGACCTCAGTATAACCAGTACCAAAACCCATTCTGTTTTCTATTTATGTTTCCCTTTTAGAGGCTTTTTATAAGTAAATGTCATCTAGCCCTTAAATAGTTTTTATTTGTCAGCGTTTTTAATACAGGTGGTTATTCTTTAGTGGCTAAAAAAGTAGAGTTGGATATAGTGTTTAGCTATCTCCATGTTTCAATATCATTTTATATAGTGACTAATGAGTAAATTTCTGTGAACTCAAATCTTTTGGTTTTAATTGAAAACTTATAAATTTCAGAGATAAGGGAGATCAAACAGGTATTAGTTTTAGAGAATTAAGTCAATCAGTGGCCTAAGCCACTTAAGCATCACATTTATCATTTTATAGACATTAATTGGAGTTGCATAGTTTAAACAAAAGCAGTTTATTTGGGGGGCGGTATATAAGAGTGTTTGTTAAGCTAATTCTTAAATTTTAAAAAAGGGGAAAGTTAGGCTTTCTCAGTATTATTAAACAAGTTTCAATTTAGCTGCGACATCTAAATTTTAAAATTTCTTTTCCCCTTTATTTTACTTCATTGTGAAATACAGCAAAGCATAAGACCCCTTCCCCCCCAAGAAAAGGAAATAATAGCAATAATAGAATGAACATCTGTGTACTTATCTGGCATCATCTTTTGATGGGGAGAGGTGAAATTACAGATAAAGTTGAGGCTCTATTGGGTATGTCTCTCTAGTTCTCTTCTACAAGTAAACACTACTGTAAATTTGGTGTTTATTGCTCCCATATATGTTTTAATACTTTTAATACATAGTTATGCATTTTCAAACGTTATAGAATTTTTTCTTTTTTTTTTTGGGTGGTGCTGGGGATTGAACCCAGGGCCTTGTGCTTGTGAGGCAAGCACTCTACCAACTGGGCTATATCCCCAGCCCTTTAGAATTTTTTACAAATTTCATACTTTGTAAAAATTGAATCTGTGTTATATTCTGACTTGTTTTATTTTTAAAAAATGTTTTAGTGCATTATATACATAATGAACTTGTTTTACTAATACACTTAATAAATGAACTACCAATCATTATAATAAACATTGTTAATAAATGTTAACAAACTGTTGTGAATATGGTATGAGGAGGGATTGAGTTTTGTTTTTCCATGTGGATAACCAGTCCTGCCCCATTACACTATACAGTTTCTTTTCCCCATTGATTTGCAGTGCCATCTTTGTCATACATAATGTTAACAAAAGTTGTGGGTTTGGTTCTGTGCTTTCTCTTTCACTGATATGACTGTTTCTATGCCAACACCAAACTGTCTGAATTACTTTAGCTCTATAAGCATAGCCAGTCCCTTTACTAGTTTTTCTTCTTCAGAATTTTCATTGATATTCTTGGCTTTTTCCTTTTTCCTTAAGAATTTTGGGATCAGCTTGTCAGTTTCATTAACAGCTTAATGAATCTTTTAAATTGAAATTGTATTGCATATTTAATTTAGTGTGGAGAAAATGGACATCTTTATGATATTGTCTTTTTGTACATGAACATGTTTTTTTTTAGTAATTTCAGGTGTTATTTTATAGTAATTATAGTAATTCTTCAATAGTAATTTGTGGTTTTAATCCATAGAAGTCTTAAAATAGACTCTTTGCTAGGATTATTCCTAGGTACTTTATGATTTTCAGTACCATTATGAGTGGTTGGTCAATCTCTTTCCTTCATTTTCTCCCTTCCTTATTTTCTTCATTCCTTCCTTACCCTCCTCCATTCCCATCCTTTCTTTTTTTCCCCACTCTGTCCTTTCCTCCCTTATCATCTAATATTTTAATTTAATGTTGTCTTGGCTGAAAGTTCCACTTAAGGTAGTGTGATACAGATGAAAGTATATGGGGCTTAAAATCAGAATGTCTAGAAATGAGTCCTACCTTTGTTCCTCAAAAATTATATGATAATTAAGTCATTTCTTCTGAGCCTAGTTCCCTAATCTGTATAGGAAGAATAATGTTTACACTTATACTATTTCATCACAGAATCAGATGAGGTATGTGTGAAGTTTTTACCTAACTAAAAATTCAGATGCACAAAGGAGTTATTTATGGAGGAGAAAAGCCCATTTCCTCCAACTCAGACTATAGGTAGTTTTAAAAATTTACATTATAAAAGGAAAATATCTTGAATGCATAACTTAAAATTAAATTAAAAATTACAATGCTTAGGGTGGAAGTTAGAGCACTTCACCTGCTCCCCATGTGTAAGGCCTTGGGTTCAATCACCAGCACCAAAAAAAAAAATAAATAAATAAATAAATAAATTAAAAAATTTACAATACTTATACCCAAGCTCCCCCCAAAAGATGTGCAGTGGTTTCTAATAATGCACATGTATGAACAAACACAATTGAAAGATGTTAAAATAAAGGACTGAGGTTATAGCTCAGTGGTAAAACTCTTAAGTTTGATTCTCATCACCACACAAAAAATAATTAAATACAAATTATTACAGTGAGATGAATGCAAATATGATAATTATGAAGGATGCTACAGCCATTTGTTTAAGCCTATCTGCTTTTGGAATGCTGTGGGAAAATGGTAAATAAGATTTGGTTCTCTTGTAACAAATATTATTTTACTGATGTTAAGTTCTTTAAATGTTGTTCCATGCTCAGTGGAGCATGCCTGTAATCCCAGCTATTCTGAAGGCTGAGGCAAGAGGATCACAAGTTTGAGGTTAGACTGGCAACTTAGCCAGATCCTGCCTCAAAATTAAAATGGTGGTAGAGCACCCCTGGGTTCAATCCCCAGTACTGTGTGTGTGCCCACATGCACAGAAAGAAAAGGAGAAAGAATTTTTAAAAAGTTCATGTGAGTTTCAAGATAACATCGGGGACAATATCTGTTATAACAGTTTCATAAGTGAAAGATCAATGTTTTATTAGCTTTTCTAATGACCATTAACAGAAAAACTGAGGGATAACATAAAGCACAATTCACCAAAAACGGGTTCTTTTTTGGAAAACTAAGCTAATGTTACAGTCTAAGTTTTGAGGCACTAATTTGGATTATCATGTAGTGCAAGTGATAGCTTCCACTATTTTTATATTAAATATGAACTTTTGAATATTAAATTTTTTGGTGAAATCCCTAAGGCCACTATGACTTTTTAAGGGAACATTATATAAGTAGTAATAACAAGGTAACCACTAAGATATAAAAATGCCTTGTGATTAAAAACGAAGCCACTGCTTTCTCTTTTTAATTTGTTGATAAAAGCTGGGGGCTCGCTGATCTGCTCTAATAATGTTTTCTTTTTTATTTAGGAATCAAAATACTTATATTTTCTAATAGATGTTCTATTTTTGGCATCAAGATTATTTAATGCCCCTGATAGTAGTTATTTTGTGCTTTAGCACACATTGTGTCATACATTGGTCCAGTACAAAGTTCTTTGGGACAGACCTTTCTACAGTTGTTGTTAAGCAATTTGCTTTGTGGGGTTCAAGTCTGTTCTCAAATACATTTTGGTCTTCACTAGGCAAATGACCAATGCAATGTAGGAATCCTTATTTTGTTAACTCCCTGCATTCGAAAGATTACTTACCGAAAACTGAAATGCTTTTTTAGATGGTAAGACAAGTGCTCATTTTCTGTGGAGGTTTCCCCACAAAATTTTAACTCTTTGTAGAAAGCAGATAGGATTTACTGTCAGATAGTCCTGGGTTCAGATCCTGCCCCTACCATTTGTTGGTTGAGTGACCTTGAAAAAAGATTTTTAGTCTGTACTTATTTTTAGTTTAGGGGTAGGTCTCTCTGGTAGATTCTCTTAAAAAATCATCAAAAAGCTACAAGTGCTGGGATTACAGGCATGTGCCACTGCACCGGGCTTAAAAAAAAAAAAAAAAAAAAAACAACTATTCAGGATTAATCTAATCTCAACAGGAATTTTTTCTTAGCAGTTTTTAAAAGTGTAATAAGTATATGAAAATATTATGTGAAATTTCAGACATGCACAAAAATTAGAATAACTTGATAGACCTTCACTAACCTGTTATCAATTTGAGTAATAAAAATGCCATTTAATATTTTTCATCCATATAAGATATAAAGTAACAAAATACCTCCCTTCTCCCACTTGTCTGATTTAATTTGTCTGATTTGATTTACTATTGGTAACCACCATTAAATTTCTTTATACAAATTAAGCTACTCCAGATGTGCTATTTTCTAACTTGAAAATTTTATTTAGCAATGTACTTTAGAAATATTTTATTTCTATGTGAGTGCCTATGCTCTGTGGTTATACAATATTTTGTATGGCTGTATAATTTTTTATTTAACCAGTAGAATGATGTGTGGAAGGACTCTGGATTTTTTTCTCCTATCTTCTCCCCTGTATTCTCTACAATGAATAACTTTGCTCCCTCATATTCTCTAGTTTTCCCCCATTTTCTCTGCAGTGAGCAACTCATATTGATAAATGGTGGCAACTTAAAAACTTATTTTAAGAAATAATTAAAATATGAAAAAAATATTATGGATGCCCATAACTGAATGTCTTTCCTTTATTGTGCTTTCTTTAAATACAATTCAGTAAACTGGGCTCAGTGGTGCACACCTGTAATCCTAGTGACTTGGGAGCCTGATGCAAGAAAATTGCAAGTTCATAGTCAGCCTGAGCAACTTAGTGAGACCCTGTCTCAAAATAAAAATTACAAAAAGGGCTGGGGATATAGCTCAGTGACACAGTGCCCCTGGGTTTAATCCCCAGTACCAGAAACAATCAAATAAATAGTTTATTTATTCCAGTGGTTCACATTAACTGCTGCACAGTTCTTCCTATTTCTCATGTTTTCAGAATGTAGCTGTTGTTCAGTGCAGGAGAGATGCTAGGACTTTTAGATATGCTTTTTCTCATAAAAAGGAAGTACTTGCCTAGTCAAAACTTTAAAAAAGTCTAACAATTATGGCATTGCTATGGTATTTTATTTTTAGGGAAGAAATAGTCATTCTTTTTTATTTAATCACCTATAAAGTATAGGGTGATACTTCTGGGGATCCAGCTGTTACTCTGTAGGGCCAACTATATATATATTAGCATTATCTTGATAAAAACAGCTTTATTGATCTACTGAACATCTAAGCTGGTCTTTGTGACCGACTGTGAAGGTTTACTCTTTAATCAATAGCTTTATTTATCTAAATATGGAATTTAAATATGTCTGGTGATAAAGGTGATTTTTCTCTGCTACAAACATAGCACAAATTAACTTCCAGTAAGCAAAATTGACCATGTAAGTTTTTGTTTAACGGTCTCAGTCCTTATGTAGTTATAAACTCAGAAGAAAAAAAAAAGAGAAATATTCAAAAATATATTTCTCTTTAAATTATGAACTATATGTGGGTAACAGCAAAGAACTTTTTTTATAAATAACTGATTACATGAAGTCATATATATTGGTGATTCAAATTACTATCATAGCTCTATTAAGTTAAAATTCACCACACAATACATTGTATTTTGAAATTTCAAAAATTTTTATATCACCTCTGTATTTAAAAGGGTACACTAGTGATTTACCCATCAACCCTTTTCAGACTTGTAAAAGAAACAGGAGAGATTGGCATTTTACTTTAATTTCCCAGTTGAGGTTGAGAAAGAGAAGATAAATGACTTAAAGAGCTAAGAGTAGATAATTTTTTTTTTTTTTTTTTTTTTTTTTTTTTGTGGTACTGGGGATTGAACTCAGGGGCACTTGACCACTGGGTCACATCCCCAGCCCTTTTTTGTATTTTATTTAGAGACAGGGTCTCACTGAGTTGCTAAGTGCCTCACCATTGCTGAGGCTGGCTTTGAACTCGCAATCCTCCTGCCTCAGCCTCCCAAAGTGCTGGGATTACAGGCTTGCGCCACCGCGCCCGGCTAAGAGTAGATAATTTAAAAAATTTTTATTTATTTGCTTTTAGTTGTACATAATGCATTTATTTTTACGTGGTGCTGAGGATCGAACCAGGGCCGCGCACGTGCTAGACAAGTGCTCTCCCGCTGAGCCACAACCCCAGCCCAAGTGTAGATAATTTAAGCTCAAATAAGCATGCTTAGAATGACCCTGTCTGTTTCTATCCTTCCTCCTCCCATAATTAGCCACTGTGTGTGTCTCAGGTGTTAAGCAAAGTTAATATTTTCACCATGGAAACTGTGAACATTAACAACTGATTTTACTTTGAAACTTACACAGCAAACACCAAAGAGTAAGTTGTTGCTATAATCCATGGGAGTCTTGAAATTGACGTCAAACCATGAGTACAGCTGTATAAGCAGTAGGAAAGAATATTTTTAACATCTCTGTTACATCATCTTTTTGGCCTTTCCTCTTATGCTTTTTCCTCTTCCATTATACTAAAAATAAAGGGGGAAGGCTGTATAATATATTTTTTTAACCAACATTATTGTTATATTCTTTAAAATAGCATCTGTACAATCCTTTTTGTGGTTCCCTTCCCCTTTGCAATTTTCCCTGTAGTATTTTAATTTCTTATGATGAGACGTGCGTGTGCGCGCGCGCGCTTGTGTGTGTGTGTGTGTGTGTGTGTGTGTGTGTGTGTTACTAGAGATTGAATACACATGCTAGGCAAGTGCTCTACCACTGAGCTACATCCCCAGTCCATGTTAAAGACATTTTAAGAGAATAGGATCCCACTAAGTTGCCTAGGCTGACCTTGAACTTGTGATCCTCCTGCATAGCTGGAGTTACAGGTCTGTAGCACCACACTGGACAGACTTCTTTGATTTTTGATGGCCTTGACAGTTCTGAGGAGTACTAGTCAGGTATATTGTAAAATGAGAATTCCTCTAATGAATTTTTCATATGTGTAGTAGACTGGAGTTATGGGTAATAGTAGGAATATAGCTCAATGATAGGGCAGTTGCTTAGCACATGGGAGGCCCTGGGGTACACCCACAGCACTGTATAAAACAAAACAAAACTAGAATAAGGGTTGTTGGAAGATCACAGAGCTGAGTGCCATCTTTGTTATCTCACATTGAGGGTACTGTTAGCAGGATTTGTGACTGTTGATGATGACTTTGATTACCTGGCTGTTTTAGCCAGCTTTTCATCACTGTGACCAGTCAGCAGTGACCGACTCCATTACTCTCAGCCCAAAGTGAGGCAAAATATCATGGTGGAAGGAGCAACTTAGAATTTGGCTAGCAACCAGGAAGGAGAGAGAGAGAGAGAGAGAGAGAGAGAGAGAGAGAGACAGAGACAGAGAGAGCGCGAGCGCTAGCGCACACAGCTCCACTCACCAGGGACAAAATATAAACTTCAAAGCAACCCCTCCCCCCAGTGACCTACTTCCTCCAGCTGTAACCTGGCTACAATTACCACCCAGTTAATCCACATCAGTGGATTAAACCACAGATTACATTGCAATTCATCATTAGTTCATCTCTGAACATTCTTGCTTTGTCTCAAACATAAATTTTGAGGTACACCTCATATCCAAACTATAACTCTGGCCAAAGCAGTATTTGTCAGTTTTCTCTACTATAAAGTACTAGAATGTTCTGATAGGAATATCCTAGTTAGGTGAATTGTTATGGTACTTGCTTAGGTTTTATGTATTGTAAGTTATCACATTGATATATTCTACTCATTGAAATGTTAAATATTTTTCCAGATAACATATTCAGAGACAAGAATTGAATTTTTAAAGTGTTCAGCCCTTTCAAAGTCTATTTTTGAAATAAAGGTTTGCTTTCTTGTGAAATTCTAAAGGTTTTATGTTTATTTAAAAGAATAATTTAGGAAGTTAAAGAAGCTGGTCAATTTGACATCTGTTTAAATTCTAGACACCTTCATTTTTATCTTTGTTTAAAAAAGAAACTATTTGAGGTATATTTTTAAAAATATTTATTTATTTGCTTTAGTTGTACACAATTCCTTTATTTTTACGTGGTGCTGAGGATTGAACCTGGGCTGCGAACGTGCGAGGCAAGCGCTCTACCACTGAGCCACAACCCCAGCCCGAGATATAATTTTCATACAGTGAAGTTCACTCATTCTAAGTGTATACTTTGATGAGCTTTGATAAGTGTGTAGTTTTTAAGCATCAATACTATAATTAAGACCTATAACAATTCTGTCACCCCAAAAGGTTCTCTCTCGCACTTTTTCATTCAATACCTTGCAACCAGTAATCTGCCTTCTGTTACAATGGCTGTGTCTTTTCCACTTAATGTAAATAAAGTCATTTCCAGTGTGTAATCAGTGATGAATATTAGAGTAAGCATACCCATTTCTACTTAAAGATTTCAATTAAGGTAGTGTTGAATCCAGATGAGCTTGGGGAGAATTGACATCTTAAATTGAGTCTTGCAGTGGTGCATGGTCATAATCTGTCTCTCCACTTAAGTAATCATCTTTAATTTTTCAAAAGATTTTATAGTTTTTTTAAAAAAATATTTATTTATTTACTTTAGTTGTACACAATGCAGTGCATTTATGTTTACGTGGTGCTGAGGATCAAACCCGGGCCGCGCACGTGTGAGGCGAGTGCTCTGCCACTGAGCCACAACCCCCGTCCAAAGATTTTATAGTTTTAAGTGTATAGGTATTGCACATAGTTCATCCCTATATACTTAATGTGTTTTGCGTTTATCATAATGGTATGCACATGTTCATTTTTAGTTGTTTATTGTGTACATATAGAAATACATTGATTTTTGTATGTCAAGTTTGTCTGCTATTATCTTACTAAACTTAATTACTAGTTCAATTAGTTTTTCTTATAGATCTCTGAATGTAGATAATCATGTCATTTGTGATCAAAGGCAATTTTGCTTCTTTGTTTCCAGTCTGTTATAGGGGGCA
Source organism: Tamias sibiricus (assembly GCA_025594165.1). Classification (NCBI taxonomy): domain Eukaryota; kingdom Metazoa; phylum Chordata; class Mammalia; order Rodentia; family Sciuridae; genus Tamias; species Tamias sibiricus. The sequence goes on from CM046657.1 coordinate 114,024,191, forward strand.
AGGACTAGCAAGCATCTCATTGGGGGGTTCTTCTTCTTGCTCAGAAGGGTGTAAGTCACCTGAAATAATTAGTGAAGAACAAAAGACAAAGAGTCAGAAATATATTCACAAAAGCAGAGCCCCTGATACATCCAATCCACACAAGAGCTGGAATTAGACAAAGGAAAGATGGCTCTGGTGGTTTATTTAAGGGAATACATCAAAGGCAGGGATAAGGTTTCAAGGGCAGAGTCTTGCTTTGTGATGTTTTGTAGTCAGCAGGTTGATTGGCATTTTGGCAGCACATCCATCTCAGGTGCTGTGTGGGACATGGCAGAATGGGATAGAAATTCACAATGTGTCAGGGCAGTTAACCAGAGGAAGTGTCCGCTGGTCATTCCCAGACACCAGATGTTCTTATCCACTGGGCTTAATGTGCGGTGGCTCACATGCAGCCAGCCCATGGATGGCTCCCAACAGTCTATAATCTTTTCAAAAAAATTTTTTGAGGTTAAATTGATTTTAAAAAGAGCATGCATGGAATTAATGTCTCTTCCTTTAAGGGTTTATTGTTGTTTTTGTTTTTTAAGTCCTGGGAATTGAATGCAGAGCTTGGTACATGCTAAGCAAGCATTCTCCAACTGAATCACATCTTCATCCTGTTTCTTCCTTTGAATACTTAATAGAATTCACCAGTGAAGTGATCTGAGGGTGGAGTTTTCTTTGTAGAAATAATTTTAACTCACAATTGAAATCATCACCCCATGAGTATATCCACTATTCTTGCTCCTAGGACCATAGCCTTAATTGTTCAGTAAACTTTTTACTTCTTAGAATCATTTTAGAATAGTATAAAGAGCTTGTGTACCCCACACTTAATTTTCCTCATTGTTCCATCATGTACTATAATATATCTGTCAAAACTAAGATACTGACATTGATACATTACTGTTAACTAAACTCTTGACTTTATTTGGATATTATCAGCTTTTCCATTAATCGCCTCTTATTATTCCAGGATCAAATCCAGGATATCACATTGCATTTAGTTTTCACATTTTCCTGTCTTCTTGTTTGTGATAGTTTCTCAGTCTTTCCTTGACCTTAAGGTCTTGAGAAGTACTGGGCAGGTATTTTGAAGAATATTTTCCAGTCTAGATTTGCTGCTGTTTCTTACTATTAAACTGGGGTTATATAATTTTGGAAAGAATTCCACAGAAATGAAGTCCTTTTTCATCTCATCACATCAGCGATACATGATGCACATGTGACTTCACTACTGCTGTTAATCACTATTTGGTTAAAGTATTATTATTTGTTGGCCAGATTTCTTCACTTTAAAATTACTCTTTTTCTCTTCCTACTTTCTGTTCTTTAGAAAAAAGTCACTAAGTCTAACCCACACACTGGGAAGTGGGAAGTATCTACATGAGATTTGAGATCTTTCTGAAAGGAGATTCATGTCTTGCCTCCCATTTGTTTATTCAACCATTTATTTAAGTATGGACTCAGGTGTATTTATTTTATACTTTTGAGTTCTAATCTACTGCTATGTTTCTATTTTGTTGCTTAGATTGTTCCTTATTTTACTATTGGGAAAGTTTTCAGCTTGGTGTATATGTCCCTTTCAAATGTCTCTTTGTTTTTTGAGCACTCTCTTACTTTATGGTACTATAAGATACTCCAGGCTTATCTTATATTTCCTTTGGCATATCTGTAGACTCGGCCATATCTCCAAGGAGCTATAATTACTTTTATTGAGAATTGTATTTAGAAATTAAAATGTTGGTGCTGGGTATGTTCATTGCTGTTGGGGTGACATTGCTTTTAGGCCTATCTCAGGGAACAGAGCTATGTAATATGTGTTTATATACTAACCCATGTATGTGCACACATCTGTAATTGTTTCCATACCTACCTATTTTTGTGTGTGTGTATTAAATTAAACATGGGCTTATACTGATGCCTTCAATTTTAATCCAGCACCACAGGATTCAGTCTGGTTGTCTTTCCTTGCTTATCTGTGACTTCCATATCTGACAGTGAAAAACATTATTCACCCATTTTCTGTTCACTTATTTGTTCAATCCAACTGCCCATGAAAAGCAATTTCAGAATTATTAATCTGTACCCTGTGAGAAATAAAATTTCCAATTAGAGTACAGTGTTTATGTACAGTATCTTTTGTCATTAGCCTTACAATTTCAAGTCAAAACACCATTAAAGTTAGGGCAGTTCCTTTTTTTTTTTTTTTAAATTACCCCTTCAGTGTGCAATTATGGCATAGATTTATAATGTAGTTAGTCATTTAAAGCAATCCATATTTCATCTTTGTATCGTCTGACATTTTGGTTGATTTTTGTTGTTCAGTTAGCATTTATGGACACTTTTCATAATGTGCAGTTCTGTGGGTTTGGACAGATGCATAGTGTCATGTATCCACTACTGTAATGTATAAAACAGATTTCTGCATCCCCAAATGTTCCCTTGTGTATTCCCTGTATAGTCAACCACTCTTCCCTTCTCTAATTCCTAGTAATTACTTGTCATCATGCAACATAACCAGTCAGGGTCTTCCAAGTGAATTTAAGCTAAGTAAAGACACAGACACAGAAAGTACCTTTTCTTTGGATTCAGTGGCCTCTTCTCAGCCTCAGCTACCCATAAGTGGGCAAGAAGGGAAAAAGAGAGTGAGGAGCATGTGCTGGACTCTTTTACTGGGGAGAAGCCATTCAAATGAGGCAAGGGATCAGGTTTCAGGGGGTTGTCTAGCTTCCTGATGTCTTGCTGTTAGCAGGTTGACTGACATCTCAGAGGCCACGCCCATCTCATGTGCTGAGTGGGGATCAGGAGCAGAACAAGAGAACCGGATACAAAAAGGGAGTTTCCATGGAACATTCTATCCCAAACAGGGCAAAGGGGTAGGATTACAAAGGAATAAGTGAGAGTAACTCAATCCCAGTGGGTGCCACCTACTCCTAGGGCCATGCCAGACTCCTGTGTTCTTTCAGATTCCTGTGCATCAGGAAAGGTGCGTTCCTTTGGAGTGGCTCCCCACAATTACTAATCTGTTTCCTGTCCCTGTACTATACATTTTCCAGAGTATAATGTGAATGGGGCAATATAATCATTGAATTTGTGTCTGCTTCTTTCAATTAGTAAAATGCATTTAAGTTTCCCTCAGGATGTGTGAATTAACAGTTCAGTACTTTTGGGGAGGTATACCAGGGATTGAACTCAGGGATACTCGACCACTGAGCCACATCCCCAGCCCTATTTTGTGTTTTATTTAGAGACAGAGTCTCACTGAGTTGCTTAGAGCCTTGCTTTTGCTGAGAGACTGGCTTTGAACTTGTGATCCTCCTGCCTCAGCCTCTGTTGAAGGGTCTTCTCTTGTATGAATGAACCGTAGCTTATCTTTCCATTTCCCCATTATAGAATATCTTTGTTGCTTCCTGTTTTTAGTAATTATAAGTAAAACTGCTATAAATGTCCATGAGCAGGTTTTTGTGTAGACACGTAAATTTTCAGATCCACTTGAGTCAATACCTAAGAGTATGACTGCAGGTCATATAATGAGTCTGTACTTAACTGTTGACTACTTTTGTTCTTAAGTGGAAAAATGCAGGATGTCCTCTTTTTCATCTAGTTTCTTTCTCTTAAATTGTTTGTGACCTCTGTCTATTGTTGAGTGGTCATAATTCATTCATTGTTGATTAACATTATTATTAATATTTTTGTACCGGGGATTGAACTCAGTGGCATTTGACAACTGGGCCACATCCCCAGCCCTTTTTTGAATTTTATTAGAGACAGGGTCTCACTGAGTTGCTGAGTGCCTCGCCATTGCTGAGGCTGGCTTTGAACTCACAATCCTCCTGCCTCAGCCTCTCAAGTGCCAAGATTACAGGTGTGTGCCACTGCACCCAGCTTATTGTTGATTAATACTCTAATGTATGAAAATACCTCAATTTTTAAATCCATTCTACAAATGGACATTTAGATGGTCTCTAGTGTTAAGAACATTCATGGGAGGCTGGGGTTGTGATTCAGTGATAGAGTGCTTGCCTAGCATGTGTGAGGCATTGGGTCTGAGTCTCAGCACTGCATATAAATAAATGGATAAAATAAAGGTCCATCAACATACATACATACATATATATGTGTGTATGTATATATATATGCATATATATATATATATATATTTTTTTTTTTTTAGAACAAAAAATTCATGGATGTATGTTTGCATTAGCAAAAGTAGACATTTCTTCCTAAGTGTGGAATTGCTGGTTAGCTTTAGTTAATACTGCCAGACAATTTTCTATGGTGACTATACCAATTTATATTCTTACCAGCAATGTGTTAGGGCTTCCAGGTGCTCCATATCTTAATGAATACATTTTAATTTACATCTTCCTAAAATTTTTAATAAGTGTATTAGTTATTTGGATTTTCAGGGAAATTGAGAAAGTTATAAAGTTCCTTTGGGACTCTGAAAACATTGGGTTTAGAAATAGGGGTGGGTTCCATTTAAAAAGATAGTAAGAGAAATAGTGTCCTTGAGGATAGTCAAGTTTTAATCAAGGCAAGGAAGTTCAAGTGCATACTATAAAGAAATTGAGAACGTATTTGGTTTGTTATGGAAAGAGTTCTAGGGTACACAGGGAAACAGTTTAGTGGAGAGAGGAGCAGTGGGAGATTTTGTTAGACGATGGGTATTACATGTTTAACAGGTGACTCAAGTTTTGTTTGGTGACCTATAATGATAAAGATGGTGAGATATGAAATTAGTTGACTTAAAATTCGAAACTGACATGTGGTGTGAAATTGCTTCATCTATGTAGGCCAACAGATTTTTCAACCTTGGGGAGCTTCATGACTTTTAGGATAGATGGGCTCCTCAGAAAGTGCTAAGCATCAGAGGAACATGAGACTGCAGGATAGGTGGTGGAAGTCTGTTGATACCAGTAGTCAGTAATCTAGTCTGACTTGTCTTTTAGCAGGTCAAGGCTGTTTTCTTTAATCACTAACTACTAATTTGTTAAGTACTTAAAAATCATGTTTAGTAAATCAATTTTTTAATATTGCCCAAAGAGAACATTATTTTGAAGATCTTAAAGATATATAAATAAGTACATATGTATGTATAAATGCACAGATATATATTTTCCTAAAACAGACTACATTTGTCAAGATGTGGATTCCTTAGAAGCTGATTCTTAATAGATCACTAACTATGGTTCTGAGGTCCTGTGAATTCCTTTATAAAGTCACAGAATCTTGCGTTATTATTTATGTATGTTAAGTAATTATTGGAATTAACTTAAGTAATTATTGGAATTTAATTTATTAGGTTTAGTCACATGTTCTAAGGAATACGTTTCATAAAACAAAGCCTATTTTTCCATTCGTTACTAATATATTTATCCCAGAAATTATATGCTGTGCATGTCAAATTGCCAAGTTGGATTGATGCTTCAGAAAAGGAAAGTAGGGGCTAATGAGTTTTCCTAGTATGGCAGTATATTTGCTAGAGAACAGTGTTTGAGGCAGATTTCTGTTTTAACAAAATTGCAGGGTTTGTAGGGATTAGATTGAATGAGTATGTCTCTTACCTCCCTCATTCTATTGTAAGTGGCAAGTATTCTAGTTAACAAAGTGCTAGACATCATAATGCCTGGGGCAGAGTTAGAGACCTGGGAAGATTTACAACAATCAAACACAAACAGACAGAGTAGCATGAAGAAATTTCAATCCTCCCAGCCTAGCTTACAAACTTAATTAGACTTATTGGGGCAGAAAATACACCTCCCCCCATTTTTATCTGTTTCTCTTCCACTCCCACCTTCTATCCCAGATTCTTTTGAAGAGGTCATACTATCAACAAAAGGAGACTCCCCCCCCCCCCCCCGTAAATGCTAACATTTGGTTTATTTGGTTTTAGGGAAGGGAACATTAATGATAACAAAATTTTAAGATATTTGAGAGACTCCATTTGTGGTATATTCAGGAAATTTCAAATTTAAAAATCATACTGTATTCAGAATGAAAATTGTTTTTGTGGCTCTATAATTAGATGTTCTGCAAGTATTTTTAATTGGGAGTTGTTTGACCTGCTCTCTTAAAAAATTGTCAGCTGAATTTTTGCTTTCTCTGTCATTCATGTGTGTTTTACGGTATAATCTAGGGAAATGTATGTGGATGCTGTTCTCTGCCTTTCCATTAGCTGTGCTGTGTTGGGCTTCAGATGATGATGGTAGATGATTGGGGGTGGGAGAAGAGGTGGGGTTTCTTCTTATCATTCCTCTGTGGTCAGTAAAATTATCCGACAAATGCCTTTCAAAGGATGTGGAATGTATGTATAAAGGAAAAGCCTAGGATTGCTAAGGGAGTGGTGTGTTTGGTGAGGATTTCATTCTCTACTCCATGGAAACAAGCCTTTTGAGCTTCTGTTCGTCTGCTGATTTGTCTGGTGATCCAGGTAATCTATAGCAGTCTTTGTTTTCTTGGTCACATATGAAGTATGGCAAAATGGTAGAAAAAGAGCTTCAGTGAAAGAGATGTACCTATAACAGAAATGAAATTAAACAAGGAAAAGGATATTTTTACATAATTCATCATTATTTCTTACAATAGCTTTTTAAATACCCCCTTCCCCCTTGTTTTGAAAAGCCTGTTTGACCTAAAGGAAGAAAATTCCTAGTTTTAAAAACCCATGCCTTAATTGCTTAGCTTGAGAACAAAGGTTTTAACATACAGCATTGCAGGAATATCTTTATTCAGAAGGATAGGAAGCAGCATCCTTCTGTTACCTTTTTAGAACTGAACTGGCATAATGGCTCTTGAGTCTTAGCTGGGGACTTTGACTTATTATTCTGTGAATTGTGATTTAATTATTTCAAGCTTCAGGATGGTTGTTTCCCTTCGATGCCCAAGGGACCATGAATGGGACATGGGGGGCAGGGATTCATCTTTGAGTGGGGGAAGGGGGTGTTTTTACGAAGTAATCTTCCTGATTGTTTTTCCATTTGAAACTAAATTGAAATATATAATCATTTGGAAAAGGTTATATCCATAGCACCAAGTGTTCTTTTATCAATTTGAATTATTTTGTCCTTTGTTCAGTTTGTGGTATTTTTGTTTGTCAGTTAAAATGCTGATTGTAAATATGAAGAAGCTGCTGAATTGCTCTGATGACATCGGAATTGCATTCTGCTCCCCCCCCCCCCAATATCTGTAAATAGAAGAGCAGAGGCATGAATATGAAAAATAGAAGTGATATGAAATGCTTTTCTTCTAAAGGTGTTTTTAGTGGAGGAAGTGATTTTTCTGGTGGACAAAAGGACCAAGGGCTATAATTTATAACATTAAAATGTTTAGTGCTACAGACTTTCTTGCAGACAGGCTGAAAACATTTGAACCATATTATAAAGCTTTCAGTTAATTAAATTATCTCTTTCACATTGATATGAGTTATCATACTGTTTGAAAACTGGATGACCTTAAGAAGTATTAGCAAATTTACATGCTTATTGATAATTGAGCATTTACATTATGCCAGGTACTTTAGATACATACAAGGTTTATAGTCTAGTAGAGGTATCAAGAAACTCATGCAGGGCTGGGATTGTGGCTCAGCGGTAGAGCGCTTGCCTAGCACGTGCGCGGCCCGGGTTGGATCCTCAGCACCACGTAAAGAATAAATACATTGTGTACAACTAAAACAAATAAATATTAAAAAAAAAAAAAAAAGAAACTCATGCAGATGATATACCATTTTTGGTGCTAAAGTATTGGTTATATGTTTATGTACTGGTACGTAGGTGTTTTACATAATCCTCATAACAACCAAATACAAAATTATCCTCATCTTATTTAATAGAGGAGAAAAATTACATTTCAACAGGCTTAAGTAATTTACCATTAGTAACAAAGCCATGAAGTGGAATAGTCAAGGCCAGCCAGACTCAGAGCTCTTTTCATTGTATATATGCACAGATTAAAGCATTTTATCACCTTTATTTGACCTCACAGTAATGCCAATGGAGTGACCAGAGGTAGGGATCCTAGTCTCTACCAAAAACTGAGTGACTGACAGTGTAAATTATTTAGGATTATCTGTAAAGTGTGAGGGTTGAACAATTTAATATAAAATTCAGTTATAACATTACATAATATGTGGCTATGGAAACAAGTATTGCTGCTTTAGAGTTTTTATTATAAATATACTTAGTTTTCATTATTGATCCTTTATAACTTGCTCTGATATCTTTGGGTAGAGAGAGGAGATAACTGGGATGCAATCATCTTCTAACACACTGCATACAAATATATGTTTAATCATCAAGATCATTATTGTCTATGGTTTTCCTCCTTCCTTTTCCCCAAATATATCACAAGGACCTAGAGTGGTGCATGACTATATAGTGTGCAGTTATAAATTGGTAGAACATATAAGTAACTCAATACTATTTTAACAATAGGATATTCTCTTGGGCCTAAAATTATTCATCTTACTATTACAACAATCCTTTATGGCATTAATATGTGTAAAAATCTTGAAAAGAAGAAAGCCTATAACAAGTTTAGTCAAGTAATCTTAAGTTTGCTATACAAAATTATTGCTGCTATAGAACTTGATAACCATACATTTGCCCATTATTGTGTTTAATAAATTACTAATGCATTATTAGATGCTTTCACCATGCCAAGAAAAGCACACTAGCAAGTTCCCTTTTGGGGAACTCACCTGTTGATTTATGTATACTCTCAAGGCCTTTCAAATTTATAATGGATTGAAAATATTCAGACCATTGAGTGTTTTACTTCCAAGATGTTTCATGAAGAATAACATAAAGTTTCTCCAACTGTTGATGAACATTTGGGTTGTTTCAAGTTTTAAACTATTAGTTTATCAGTTACTACAGCTGGACGCGGTGGTGCACACCAGTAATCCCTGGGACTCAGGAGATTGAGGGAGGAGGATTGCAAATTTGAGGCCCAGCTATAGTAAGCCTTAAAATTAAGTAGTTTTAGTTATCCAACTTTGTTCTTATTTTTCAAAATTGTTGGTTCTTCCAAGCTGTTTGCATGTCCCTATGAACTTTAGAATCAGCTTGTCAATTTCTTGAAATTTCTTGAAAAAAGAAAGCCTTTTTGGAATTTTGATTGGAAAGGTATTGAATCTGTAGATCAATTTGGGGATAATGATATCTTACAGTAATGAGTTTTCCAGTTTACAAATATGGCATCTCTATTTAGGTCTTAATTTTTCTCAGCCATGTTTTAAAGTTTTTAATATACAAGTCTTGCACATATTTTGTCAGATTTCTCTCTAAATATTTAAGGTCTTTTATGCTATTATAAATGAATTTTTCTTTAAATTTCAAACTCATTGTTTATTGCTAGTATGGAAATAACAATTGATTAAAAAAATTTTTTATAGTTGTAGATGGACAGCATGCCTTTATTTGTTTATTTTTTTATGTGGTGCTAAGGATCAAACCCAGTGCCTCACACATGCTAAGCTAGCGCCCTGCCACTGAGCTGCAACCCTAGCCCCTACAACTGATTATTGATCTCATGTCTTGCAACCTTGCTAAATGCGTTCATTCTAATTTTTTGTTTACATAAGGTTTTCTGTATAAACCATTGTTTAGTCTGTGAACAGAGACAGTTTAATTTCTTCATTTCCAATCTGTATGCCTTTATTTTTAATGGCTTTATTGCACTGGCTAGAATGGTACAGTATTGAGTAAAAGTGAGAGGAGACAACACTGATCTTAGAGAGAAAGCATTCAGTTTTTCACCATGAAGTGTGATGTTAACTATAGTTTTTTGTTGTTGATGCTGTTTTTTTTTTTCCAGGTTGAGCTTCTTATCAGTGTTTACTGGAAGGACTAGAAATATAATAGGTAATACTATTGTAATTAAGTAAAAATCTTATAAAAGAGAAGATCACATTTACATTTGTTTAGGAGAGGCCTTCAGAGTAATTTACAATATAATACTCTTTTAAGCAGGTAAATTCTCCCACTCCCAATTTTTTGCATTGCAAAAGCAGTTATAACTAAACATTTTCAATATTTTTTGTGCTATATGACAGTTGTGAGATAAATTTGAATTCAAAATACATTATAAGAACACAAGGAAGTAGAAACTATAGGTATATGATAAGAACTTTAAACTTGTTTCCCTAAGTTTATGAATTTTTATGATTCCCTAAAAATAATGAGTAAAATCATATGACTTTAGAAGGATTTCAGATTTAGTCTAACCTTTATATTTTTACAGATGATGTTAAGTATATTTTCTAGGGAAATCTCTTTTATGATTTCTCTTGCCATGTTGATGTCAACCAAATCTGAATTTCTAGATCAGATCTCTCCCCTAAATTCAGGTCCTTAAAAGATACCTCCATCAGTGTCCTACAGGGACCTTGACAGACATAAAACTTCTCTCCCAGTCCTGCTCTTGCATTTCTTTTCTTGGTGAATAGCATAGTAAAATGTTTTGTCATCGAAGCCTAAGTCCTGGTCGTTCCTTTTTCTTCTTCATTTTCTAAGTCTATTGGAGGTTCAGTGCTTATTTCCATAATATTCTTTATGAAATTTATCCCCTTTTTTTTTCTTGAAAACCCTTGATGTTGCTCTCATTTAGTTCATCATTAAAAAAAACCCTGTACTATTATAATTTTCTAATTGGTTTCCCTTCCACCATTTTCATATGTTACCCACCCATTCTCCATGCTGTTTGCATTTGTAAAATCCAGATGGGATCATATTACTGCCTGGCTTAAAACCTGTCAGTATTCCTATATTGTCTGTAGTAGTGATTATTTGGAGGAGGTATGTTATGGACCTATGTTGAGTCTCTCCAGAAACTCCTTAATCCCCAGCCCTAACCTCAAATTCAGTACGCCTAAGGTTCAGGGGTTCTTCTTACATACTAAAGTTTAAATTCTCTGTATGGTCTATTGATCTGCATTGATTGTATTACTGCTTATCTTTCTACACATCTCTATGCTCCACCTGCCCAATCCTGGTGCTCCAGTCATACTGAGCTACTTGCATTTTCTCCAATGGCATGAAATTCTCCTTTTGCTTAGAATGTTTGCTTTTTCCTTGGTTGAATTATTAATTTTGTCAACAAACTTTTAAAGTTCTTTCAAGAGCTGTGCCATGTGCCTGGTTTTTACTATGTACTTATAGAACTGTCTGATGATACAGACTAACATGAAGCACAAATTAAGTATAGGATGTGTGGTAAGTAGTATTAAAAAAGAGAATAGGGTAATTATGGGAGATGATAACAGGACAGCCCTAACTCAGATTGGGGAGCATAGAAAAAAGGCTTTTCTGAGGTAGCAAGCTTTAAGGGTGGGGAGAGTGTCCTAGATAGACAGGCATGAGCGAGATCTTGTTGGGAGATGGAGTGTATGTGAGGCAGTGAAGGAAGGCCACTATGGCTAAAGCATAGTGAGTGAAACAGGAGAGTGATAGTTGGGACTTGAAAGGTAATGAGAGCTATATTTGGCCCTTATATATCTTGTTTGTTATTTGAACTTTTCCCCTAAGTGCAGTAGAAAGCTGTTGAAGGAAAATTTAAGCTAGAGAGGGACACAAGGTTTGTGTTTTGAAATTATATGATCACTATGTGGGAAAATGAATTGGAGGATGTGTGCCAAGAGTAGAAGGGGCAAGACCTACTAAACTATTGCACTAGGCTAGGCCTGACAAAGTGGATAGCTCTGAGCTAGCAATGGAAACTATCAGGAAAAGATACATTTGAGATATGTATTAAGGATAAAATAATTTCATTGTGATGGCAAATCCCCAGGGATATACAGATTTGTTTTATTTATTATTGTGTCTTCAGGCTTTAGAGAGTACCTGATATGGTGTTCTGTAATTATTATTGTATAGATGGAGAGGATATTAGATATGGGTACCAAGGGAGAGAAAGATGTCATTAATGGTTTCTAGATTCTTATCTAGATCAGCTGAGTGGATGGTGGTCTTATTGAGATAGAAAAACAATTTGGGGGGACAAAGTAAGGTTTAGTTTTGAATTTATTGAATTTGAGAGGCCATGCTATATATCTAAATGAATATACACGAAGCCAGGCGCGGTGGCGCACGCCTGTAATCCCAGCACTTGGGAGTCTGAGGCAGGAGGATCGTGAGTTCAAAGCCAGCCTTAGCAATGGGAGGCACTTTAGCAACTCAGTGAGACCCTGTCTCTAATAAAATACAAAAAAGGGCTGGGGATTTGGCCCAGTGGTTGAGTGCCCCTGAGTTCAATCCCTGGTACCAAAAAAAAAAAAAAAAAAAAGGAATATACCCAGAATGCTGCTGGCTACAGCCTAGAATGCTACTGATTTGAACCCAGAAAACAGAGTAAGTTTATCTGCCCATATTGCTATCCATTCTTTCATTACACATTTATTTATTGAGCACCTACTCTGTCCCTGGCACCATCCTGGAATATAGTGGTGAGCCAGAGGACCCTGCTGCTATATTCTAGTGCAGTGGATGAGAGTAGAGGGAGATCATACTTGTTTTTTTAAAAAAAACCATTTGCCAAGTACCTACTCTGTACAGATGTACCAAATGGGGTATAGTGAGGGTACAAAGTTAAGACTATTCTCTGTTGAGAAAGCACAGTGTTCTGCTAAATGAGGTAGAGGTAGCTTTTGTTAAAGTTATTTTGTTTATTAATATCTGTATGTTACTCAATCCAGTGCTTACCCTCAATCCTTTTACCTTAACTTCTGTATTCTTAAGTTATTTTGATTGAGTTTTATTATACCTTTATTTTATTTATTTATTTTTATGTAGTGCTGAGGATCAAACCCAGGGCCTTGCACGTGCTAGGCGAGCACTCTACTGCTGAGCTATAACCCCAGCACTTGATTGAGTTTTACTGTATGGATTTTTATCTTTGAGTCCCCTTCAATCTCTGAGAAGGGCTGTGGCTACTCCATTTCCTCATTTCCTTCTCTTAAGATTTCTTAAATTGTTGTTTCCAGTATGCAAATAAAAGGTTGAGGGTGAAGGTAAAAAGAAGAAGGAAAAAAGGAAAGAAATTTTAGACATTGTTATCATCATTTTCTCACATTTGAGTCTTCTGGCATGTGAAGTCTTTATGGAGAAATATTGAGACCAGGTTAATATTTCCCTCTTGCACATGACTCCTTCTCCTCTCCCCTCTTGTTCCTCTCCCCTCTTTCCCCCCTCCTCCCCTTCCTCCTTCTTCATACTCATATAGCTCTTTATTTTAAAATCTTAAATTTTCATAATTTAAGCATATTCATAACTTTAGCATTGATTATTTTGTATCTGTTTTTCTAGGACACAGTGTACCCTTTCAGTTTTCAGAGTCAAATCATTTTGTAGTTTTTGGAATTTTTCTCTAGCATTTTTGCAAATATTATTTTTATTTCCTATAAAGCACAATTCTGGGTTTACATCTTACCTTCTCTGCTTACTCTCTGACTTTGGACAATTTCCTTAATTTTTGTGTGTGTGTGTGTGTGTGTGTGTGTGTTTTTTTTTTTTAGTTTATCCAACTACAAGATTGGGGTAATAATAGTACTTAACATCAAATGAGGAAATATATGTAATGCAGGTATAGTTACTGGCATATGTTAAGTACTCACTGTTAGCTGTTATTACTGTCATTTTTTCTGTTGTTCTTTTTTTTTTTTTTTTTTTAAAGACTGGGAATGGAACCACCACATGACCTAGCTATCCCATTCCTCAGTACTTATCTTTTTTTTTAATATTTATTTATTTACTTTAGTTGTACACAATGCAATGCATTTATGTTTACGTGGTGCTGAGGATCGAACCCCGGCCGCGCACGTGCGAGGCGAGCGCTCTGCAGCTGAGCCACAACCCCAGCCCTGTTGTTCTTTTTTGTCAGTGTACAAATAGCAAAGTGCTTGAGGACACGTTGTTTTCTGTGTTATGATCTGGTGACAGTTTCCCTTTCCACATCATATCTACTTTACCTCCAGGAGCATACTAAATCTTGAACAAGTGTGCCAGTTCTGGATATTTACAGTTCCCTTCTCCAATCTACACACCTCCTTATGCCTTTCGAATACAAGGATATATGGCATCTGCACTTTAGGTCTGTGATCCTTATGTTTAGGGAGATGTGTTTTCTGTCAAAATCTACCAGGACTTCCTTGGTCTTGATCCAAAACTTAATAGATTTGGCAAGTATGTTTTGTAGTTAGTGGCTTGAGGTTTTAATAATGTCCTTCTTTCTTTGAAGATGAGTTTTTTCCCTTTTAATTTTGCTTTTAGTCTTAATGAAAAGCTAAAGCTTGTGGGGTAGAATTGCTTTTGCTCTCTTCCATCTTTACCTGGAATTTAATCTGTATTTAGGAACCAGTAGTTTTCTGTTCAGGTAGAAATATGTTTGTCTTTAGATGTATAGCTGGCAAGTTGCCCATATAGCAAATCAGATATTAACTGAATTTTCTACTGAGTTTTGGGATGTGGAAATGCAGATTCTGTAGCATCGGGAGATGAAATGCCTTGTAGTTATACTAAGTCTAATTTTCTGACTTCCACTTATGTGAAAACTTTGGGTTAACTATAAAAAATTATACAAAGGGAAGTCAGTAATATTTGTTGTAAGGTAGTTGCCCAGAGGTGAAGAGTAGGGGTTCTAGTTAAGCAGTGAGGTTTTAAATCCAAGCTCCTTCATCTAATAGTAATTTGTAGTTACTTAATCTCTCTGAACTTCACATTTCTCTTTTATAAAATCAGGCTAAAAATAACACCTATTTCATAGCATTATTATTACAGTTAAATGAACTAATATGTAGAAAGTATTTAAAGTAGAGGCTCTGACGCACTCAAGTAAACTACTCAATTTTTAACTATTATTGTCATGGCTTTATTTTTTAATCATTCTTATCATGGATACTGAATGGTATGTGTTTGGGGCAATCTGCCTTTTATAATTTTGGACTCATATGTAACTTGAAGCTTTGGAGTGTTCTTCAATTAACCATTCTTAAACCATTAAGTAATTTTCAGGAACATGAAACCCAGAAAAAAAAATGGCACAGCTTGCTGTATGTTTCTTTACCCCTATAATTTATGCTTATTATAGTTTGTTTTTCTCATCTTTGTATGTAAGTTAAATAGAATAAGAATTAAGAAACCTTTGTTTTTATGATGAGCCCACTTTAATTAGGGTTTAAGCACTGATAGAAAATTGAGTTCCCTTAATGGGGAATTTGGTCACTTACCATCCTCCACCCTCCTAGGAAGATGTTTTTTCAGGAACTGAATAGCTCTATCTAGCAGGGTCTTCCTGCCGTTGGCAGTGGAACCATACAAAGGCCACATTGAGCATAGCTGCTGGGGAAACCCTTTTTCCTTTTCTGGCCTGTAAATGCGGTTCTGTTTCTGTGAAAAGCCCTGACATCAGCTCTTGGAAAAATCCAAATACTTGTGTTAGAACAGGGCGAAACACTTGCCTGGGCAGAGATTAATAGCTGAACTATACTCCTAAGTTTATCAAATACCTCCCGGTCGTGTCACACTTTTTAAAAAAATATTAAGTCTACGAGTTTAGGCATTATCTAGAGAAATTGGTGTAGAAAGGACAACTTAACAGCTACCCCTCATTCTTTGCTAATTTCTCCTTAATTTAGTCTTTCTTTTTTCATGAATACAATCTACCTTGAAGATAATGTAGAATTCTTGCTTGAGAGGCCAGAGGAGAGAAAGAATCTATCAATATTACATACTTTATGCTGTGTTCTTTACATATTAGGTGCATTATAAGTATTTGATGATGTTTGGGATAGAATACATTGTTACTGTAAACACAGACTGAACCTGACTTTCTTAGTGTTCAAAGCTGTGTGATATGTAGGTTTATCCATCCATTAGTGTTCCTTTAAGACAAAATCAGATCATGATTAAAATTCTCAAGTGGTTTTCTGCTATATTAAGAATAAAATCTGAACTTGTTTCCATGACACACACATTCTTACTTTTTTCTGGCCCCCGTCTATTGTTGACTTTATTTCACTATTACTCTTTTTGATCGTTCTCTACACTAAAGCCACCATGGACTTTGTATTTCTCAAATACCCTAAGCTTGTAACCATGGACAAGCTGTTTCTATTGCCTATAGCTCTCTGGTCCCTGATCTTCTCAGGGTTTGGTCCTTCACCTCATTTGGGTCTCAGAGGTCTTCTTTGAGTAAACTGAATTATCCCATTTAGTCACAGTCCCATCTTTTTTATTTTTCTCATATCACTTATCACTATTTGAAATTCTTTGATACAATTATTTGCTTGCTTACAGTCTATTTTCTTCTATAGACTATAAGTGTCTTGAGAGCAAGGGCCTTATCTCTGCACTGATAAAGAGCCTCCAGTGTCTAGAACAGTGCCTGGCACAGAGTGGCATTTGTGTCACTTAGTATGCACTTAGCTGCCTGTAATAGAAAACCAAGTCAAACTGATTTAAGCAGAACACATTTGCTGGCTCACATAAAAAGGATGTCTAGAGGTAGGCTTCAGGAGTTTTTGATTGAGTGGTTTAACTGTGTCTAGGGTCCAGTCATTTTCCATCTTTTCATCAGTATCAGCTTTGTACTAGGATAGTCTTTTAGGATGAATATTCAAGAGTACAGAAGTTATTTTCATAGATGCTTCCAGTGAACATACTTTCTAATCTCATTGCTTCTTTCTGAACCAGTCACTTACTGAAGAATAGAATTACCATTAGACCAAAAAATTGTCGCTGCAGATGGGGTCAGTTCCCCTTGAGTCGTCTGGGCTTTGAGGGGGGTGGTAGATAACTAAATAAAATTGGAGTTTGCTTAGGAAGGCTGTGGTTTCTGGATCAGAAATTATTTATATTCCATGTAATTCTTAATGAAAATTTGTTGAATAAATGAATTCACATGGTAAGTGTATTGAATTAAGTATATTCTGAACATTACACTATACTAGTTAATTAAACACAAAATCAAATAGAACATGGTTCATGTCATCAGATAATTTACCGAGTCAGACAAATTAATAGACTATTAAAATTGTTTTAAAAATCAATTATTGATTTACATAATTTTAAAAAAAGGAAATAAAAAAGAGAAAAAGTGAAACAAAGAACAGGTAAGACAAAAAACTAATAGCAAGATTATAGACTTAAACCTACCGATATCAATAATCTCATTTAAGGTAAGTGGTCTAAACACCCCAATTAAAAGGCATGGAGTATAAGATTGAAGCAATGAAGCCCAACATATGCTGCCTTCAAGAAGCATACCTTAAAAATAAAGACATACATGGTTTAAAAGTAAAATCGTGGAGAAATATATGTTATGTTTACATTAATCAAAGGAAAACTAGAGAACTAAAGTGACTACATTAATATCAGATAAAGTAGGTTTAAGAGGGCTGGGGTTGTGGCTCAGCAGTAGAGCGCTCGCCTAGCACATGCTTAGCCCGGGTTCAATCCTCAGCACCACATAAGAATAAAGGCATTGTGTACAACTAAAACAAACAAATGAATAAATATTTTTAAAAATTTTTTAGAGTAGGTTTAAGAGCATAGACTGTTACTTGAGATAAAAACATAACTTCATAATGATAAAAGGGTCAATTTAAAAAGAAAATGTAGCATTTCTAACCTTTTATATACCTTGTAACAGAGCTTCAAAACTAACATAGACACAATTAGATAAATCTGCCATCATTGTCATATTGCCAGAGATTTCGCTATCAATAATTGATAGAAATAACTCAGCAAGGACATAGAATAGTAAAAAACTGTTGACCAGTTTGATCTAATTACATCGTTGGAACATTCCAGCCAACAACATAATACATTTTTTTCTTATTGAGAGGGTGAGTGGAATATTCGCTGAGATGGCATATTTGAGACTATAAGGTTCAGTAAATTTAAAGGATTCAGGTCATACAAAACATGTTTTCTGATTTTTGTGGAATTAAATGTAGAGATCAATAAAAGAAAGATCTCTGGAAAATCTACAAATATTTAGAATTTAAATAACACAATTCCAAATTATCTGAGGGTCAAAGAAGAAATCAAAAGGGAAATAGGAAAGTATTTTGTGTTGAATGAAAATGAAAATACAAAAAATCAGAATTTGAAAACACAATATATCAGAATTTGTGGGGTGCCACTAAAGCACTACATAGAAATTTATAGACATTAAACACCTACTGAAAGAGGGAAGGTCTAAAATCAGTGATATCAACTTCCATTTTAAGAAACTACAAAAAGAAGAGCAAATTTAAACCAAAGTAAACACAAGAAAATAATTAATAAAGACTAGAACAGGAGTCAAAGAAAAAGAACACAGAAAAACAATACAGAAAATTAACCTAAAATCTAGTTCTTTAAAGAAGATTAATAAAATTATTGAACCTTTAGCCATGCTGATCAAGGATAAAAGTGAGGGGGCTGGGGCTGGGGCTCAGTGGCAGTGCACTTGCCTGGCATGTGTGAGGCACTGGGTTTGATTGTCAGCACCGCATATAAATAAATAAATAATTAAGGTCTATCAACAACTAAAAAAAAAAAAAGTTTGGAAAAAAAGAATAAAAGTAATAAGACAAACATTACCAATATCAGGAATGAAAGAAAAGATACACAGTACAGATTCCATAGATATTAAAAGGATAATAGTGAACATTATGAATGACTTTATGTCAGTAAATTGTTTAGATGGAATATGGTTGGGAATTTTATAAATCCCAACTATATATTATAATATAAATACATAAATATATCTGTGTGTATTATATATATACATATACATGAAAAATAAAAATAAACCTATATACTGTACTGTGTGTGTGTGTGTGTGTGTATATAAAACTACCACGTAAGGTTCAACCTAAGTGTACAAGATTTGTTTAATACTGGAAAAATGAGTCAATCTTAGTAAATGAGTGGTAGATGATAGGAACTAGTTTGCTCACTCAGGGAAGTGAACAAGGGAAGACAAACCCTGTGGGTACTGGATTAGAATCAGATATCAGCATGAACTCATATTTAGCTAGCTAGCACTAGATACTGAAATAATTATAGATTTCTCTCTCTCTCTCTCTCTCTCTCTCTCTCTCTCTATATATATATATATATATATATATATATGAGTAATAAAAACAAATTTCCTACCTCTGTCTGTTGAGAGAGCCTAGGAGTGGTGCCATCTCATTAATATTGAACACATTTGGCCACTGGATCTTGCTTTCTAAATACCATTCTCCAGTAAAATGACTTCTAGGAAAAAATGGCGATTATAGGGTTGGAATAGGAAAAATATTCTTATATTTTCTGGCACGATAGAGAGCCTAGAGCACCTTTAGTGCCAGAAATAAGGAAATGCTAAAAATACAGAAGAATGAGGGCGTGTCAAAGGGATGTAGGTACCAACCTAAAAGAACTCTCATTGGCTGAAGTTGGAACAATTTGAACAGAAAAATAAATAATGTAGTATTGGATTAGAACTCAGAAGTATAAAATAAGTACATATGTGTTTATACTAATATAAACGATTGCATAAATATATGGATGAGAAGACACAAATCTTTCTTGCTGAAAAATTCCAATAGCTTAATCCTCCCAAATCCTAAGGTGGGTTGGACTTAGTGACTTGCTTCTAAAAAATGAAGAATGGCAAGGGAAAAATGGTAACTTCACAGGGAGAAGCCTGGCAAGCAGTAACTTAACAAGATGACCAAGGTAAATATCATAGTTATATAACATGTTGATAACCTGTACCTCCTGATAGGTGACAAAAAAGGCACTTAGCCTTTGTGGTATTCCAAAAATAGGCCTACATAAATATGGACAACCACTTTTTGTCCATATGTGCTGAAATTGTTGGATATCCACATGCCAAATAAAAAAAAGTAAACTTTTATCAATACTTTATGCCCTATGCAAAAATTATTGCAAAATATATTGTATACTGAAAAACTAATTGGAAGATTAGTAAGCTTTAGAAGAAAATGTAGGGGACAATTTTTATGACCTTGGGTTAGGCAAAGATTTTTTTTATGTGACATTAAAAGCACCTGTAAACATACATTTTCCAAATGAAGTCACACTGATAGGTACCAGGGCTTAGGGCTTCAACATATCTTTGAAGAATACAATTCAACCAATAGCAAATGTAATTGTTTCCAATTTAGGATTATTTTCCTGTTTACGGTGGGCAAATTGAGAATCTCTGTACACCTAGTGCTTTTCATGTACTGTATCTTCTACATCCATGCTTACTCTTTTATAATATATCAGTGCTATGATTAATAAAACACAAATTCCTATGAAGATATTATGAATCTATTCTATCTAGCCTTTGGCATTTGTTCAGTTTGTGGATTGTTTATCTGTATGTGGATTCCTGTTTTTATTTTTAGCAGAAATAAGGAATCTTACCCTTTGTGCCATACCTTGTTAGTTGGGCACCAAAGTAATGTTACCCTGGTCCTTTGTTTTATAAGATCTGATGCCAAAACAGCTCCTTCAGGTTCTGTTTGCTATCTCTTTGCATGAAAGTTAGGCATGACTACATGAAATTGAGTGAGGGGATCAGTGTATGCTCTTTTCTATTTACTTAGTACCTACACAGACTCCTGCTATTTCTAATCCATCTCTCATGTGGATTCCTTGATATAAATGAAATAATTCATCATAAGGAAAAAAAAAAAAAACAAGGGTGAAGTGTAGGATATGAGTTACAGGGATATGTTTTACAACATTCTTATGTTGAAAAACTGGACCCAGCCTAAATATGTACAAAAGGGAATTCGTTGAATTAAATAGCCATATCCTAAGAATTTGAAATAAAAAATTATTTGGAGCTCTGTTTTTCAAATCTTTGTCTTATTTGTAAGTTCTGAATATAAAAATAAAAGTCAATCAGCTCTGATACATGCTCCAGAAGGGCCTTCTTATGAACCCCTAGGATTCCATGGAGCATATTTAAAACTGATACTATAGTGAAATATTTAGTGATGGAAAATATGTTGTTTATTAAGTTAAAGTTACAATATGTTCATTATGCTTTAATTTTCATAAAAGAACTTTTGTACACTGTATACAGAAATCTATGTATAGAGAAAAGATGTGCTTTACATACAAAAAATGCTGAATATGAGACTATGGGTGATTCTTGTTTTCTGTTTTGTCTTTTTAATTTTTAGAATATTACTCATGTATTTCTTGGGTATAAAGAAAAAGAGACATTTTTCATATTACAAAGTAGAGAAGCATTGCTTGCTTGCCAGCCTGCCTGCCTTCCTTCCTTCTTCCTTTCTTCCTTTCTTCCATCCTTCCTTCCTAGTACTGGGGATAGAACCCAGGGCTTCATGCATGCTGAGCAAGGGTTCAAACACTGCACAACATTCCCAGCCCTGTTTATTTTTTTATTTTGAGTCAGGATCTTGCTAATTGCTCAGGCTGGCCTTGAACTTGTACTCCTGATTCAGTCTTCAGAATTGTTGGAATTTTAGGTGTATGCCACCACACCCAGCTGGGAACTTCACATATTAGAAAGATAAATCCCATTCCTCAATCCCTTGGGAATGAAGATTATCTTGAAAATGTAATAATATTAGTAATTTACTTAGAAACTATTAACATCAGTAGTTCTATGTGTTAAGTATATTAGGATAAGCCACATCTTTAGCAGCATTTTTAGCAGAGTGGAACTTGAATGTCAAAATGAACTGAACTTTTTAGAACAGTGGTTCCCAATTCTGGAATGCTATAGGAAGAATGTCAAAATCTTAATTAAGAGTGGGGTGTGGTGGTGGACACCTGTAGTCCCAGCTAGTTGGGAGCCTGAGGTAGGAGGATGGCAGCCTGGACAACTGACATCCTGTCTCAAAGTTTGAGAAAGTGGCGAGGGGCACTGGGGATATATCTCTGTGGTAGAGCACTTGCCTACCATGTATGAGACTCTGAGCTTAATTTCCAGTATCAAAATGAAAAAAAAGAAAATGAAAAAGAAATCAAGACACCTTGTCCCCCATCCTCTCAAATTCAGTGCTGTGGTGAGCCATTGTACTGTTGAACATACACCCCTGTTTTAATTCCTTTGTTTGGGGTCAAGAAGAAATTTTTGTAGCAAAAAGTTTGAAATGGGATGCATATAACTAATTCTTTCACTTTTCCCCCATAAAAACCAGGTTATTTTTCCCCTGTGTAGTGGTATGAAGGCAGGAAGTGTGGTTCTGTGATAGAATAGTGGATAGGTAGCTAATTCTGATTGAGGAGTCATTTATTATTTGACACGAGAACAAAAGCATTTTGAAGAAAAATCTCTTTAGTACAAAATCAAGAATTGCTTTTAGTGTATTCTATATATTAACATTATCTAACATGTTATGTATATATTATATACAAGTTTATAGTATATATAACAAATGCACAACTATTTTACACACACACACACACACACAAAAAAAAAACATACATTCTGAATATATCCAGTAAAAATATTTTAATGAAAAAAATATCCTTAAGATAATAACAAAGCACTTTCTTTGGATGTGTCCAGTGGGTTTTTTTCTTTTCTTTTTTTGTACCAGGGATTGAACTCAGGTGCACTTGACCACTGAGCCACATCCCCAGTCCTATTTGTATTTTATTTAGAGATAGGATCTCACTGAGTTGCTTAGTGCCTTGCTTTTGCTGAGGCTCGTTTTGAACTTGAGATTCTCCTGTCTCAGCCTCCTGAGCCACTGTTTATTACAGGTGTGCACCACAGCGCCTGGCTCAAGTATGTTTTATAGAAGATTTAATTGTAATGATACTGGTTGTGGTCAGTTTTTTTAGTTTTATTTTGTCTTTACCTATATTTTATATTCATACAGCTTCTTAAGCTTCATGTATTTATGGAGATACGCTTGCCAGTTAAGGGACATGAGATACATAACCAAAAGACTTATCCATAATGACCTAAATTGAGATACATAACCAAAAGACTTATCCATAATGCATTTCTTATGTAATTAAAAAAATTAAAGTAGAAGATATGAAATATGCTCAATTTTTATTCCATTAGAGTAGTTCTACATGAAAAATATATGAGCCTTTTCTTTCTGCACAACAGATGTATATTGGTTTAGTTCTAGGAGAAGTTTTGAACATTTTTAGAGCACACAGGAAAAAACTAAGTTTATATTTTTCTGATTCCCTGTGCTTCCTTCTCTTGTGAATTCTGGGCAAGTCCTCATCTATTTAGCTTTCTAATATAGGCATGGCTGGGATCATGCTTCTTTGTACTCATGGATTAAGTGCATACCATGTACAACACCTGAAGATAAGCAGGGATCTTGAATACTTTGTGGTAAATATAGTTGTTTTTCTTTTTTCTCCTCAAATTTTAGAAATAAAAGATTCCTATTCCTCTAATTATATTGCCACTTTGTAAGAAATGTTTATGAACTTGTAAGATAAACTCATGTTTTTTGTTTTTTTTTTTTTTTTTTTCACCAAGGATTAAACTCATGGACACTCAATCATGAGCCACATCCCCAGCCTTTTTTTTATTTTATTAGAGACAGGGTCTCACCGAGTTAGTTTGTACCTCACCATTGCTGAGGCTGCCTTTGAACTCAAGATCCTCCTGTCTCAGCCTCCTGAGCCACTAGGATTCCGGGCATTAAAAAAAATTCCTTTCCCTTGCTACAGATTGCTATTCTTGTGGATTTTTTTAGATTTCCTTTTTAATAATTAATGCAACCAAACTACAAATATACTTGCAATTTCAAGTGAACTATAAAAATCTAGAGTAGAACTCTTTTAAAGTAAAATATTTGACATAATTTTATATTTTAATTTTACATTTTAATAAAATTCTCAAGCCCGGATTGAAAAGAATTACTGTGTGTTGGAGCTTGTCTCTGTTGCATTTCATTGGTGTGGGTAAAAGCTAAGACCATATAATTTTTCAGAGGCACAGTTGTATCTTTTAGCAAATTTGCACAAAGCATTGTCTTAACAGATTTTGCTCAACAATTCTCACATCATTTTACAAAATTTTAACAATGTATTTTTTATAAAATTTGTATGGGAAGAATGCCCAACTCTGATTAATTGAACATTTTTCTATTATTTTTACTACCATAACTTGAAATAAGGAAATGTGAAATGATATTAAGATATAAACCCATATTAAATAAAAATTCCTTTTTTTTTTTTTTTTTTTTGTAAATCAAGAGGTCATTTTGTAGAGTTCAGTTTATTTTATTTGTTTAATGATGCTAATACTTCTTCCATAAGCATGAATTTGGTGATTTGAGTGATGAGGATACCTGTTTAAGTATTTTGAACTACTTTTTTTTTTCTTGGCAGTTCTTTTTACCCAGTTTTTTGAAATAAAAGAAGTTAAGTAAGGTAATATTGATAGTCCATATGGCAAAAGAAACTTTCTAGGAAATGTTCACAAAGGTAATAATTTTCCAGATTATCTGTAACAGAATGAAAGCCTTTAATGGCCATTATAGTCATTGTTAATTGTTTTCCCCACTTTAGAGACAACAACCAATATTCAATTTATAATAGCTCTGGCAGAGAGAATGAAAGTTATTTAAAAAAAATTAGGGCTGGGGTTGTAACTCAGTGGTTAGAGTGTTTGCCTAGTGTGTATGAGACACTGGGTTCAATCCTCAACACCACATATAAATAAATAAAAATAAAGATCAATCAACAACTAAAAAATTTTTAAAAATTTATTATTTGATTTGTCAAAATATGTCTAGGAAATAAGAGAGCCTTACTAAGAATCTGTTGGATCTTTAAATACTTAGGTAACAATGGTGGTATACTAAACTATATAGAAGAAGTTAATTTGAGATCTTACATTACGTTCTAGTGAATCATTTTTGGATTTTACACCAGAAGTGAGCTCGTTGATTCTTGTCATTCTGTGGTTTGTATTGCAAGGTCTGGAGCTTTAAAACTAAAAACACCATGAAAAATTCTCCATGAATCATTCTGTCAGCTGTAGCTTCTGCCTTACAGTCCATTTGATATAGCTAATGTTTTATTGGCAGCTCTCCTAACCAGATTTCATGCTCTGGATCTATATGCTAATTATAAAGTATGTCGGTATTATGGACAGTTCTTCCCTTTCTCCTACTTCTCCTTCTGTCTCCAACCTCCTTTCCCCTCTTCTCTCCTCCTTCCTTTCTTTCTTTTTGTCAGTTCTATAACCTTGGCTCTGTTGATGACTCTAGGCTAGACAGACAAGTTATAGAAGTATACGTGATGAAAGTATGAACGACATTTTTTGTTGTTGTTGGGCATGGGTGGTGGTCATCTATTACTTTTCGTTCTGTGATCTTACTGTCCGTAGATCTAAAGATTGAATTAACAGTTCAGCTGGAGTTGGTACTCTGTGCTAACTACCTGTACTTTTTATGTTTTGCAGACAAATGCTCTTTTAGCTGTTTTGTTGTTTTGTAAAAAATGACATACTACTAGATCAAGCTGATTCAGATTCTAATTTAGTTCCAAATTTAAAGTATTATGCTTTTGGCTGTTGAAATTATTTTATAGATAAAGATCCAACCTGTGCAATGTCTTAATCATTCAGTCTTGCTATTTTAAAGGCAATGAGGATATAATGGACTTCTTTGCTAATAAATGGTGGGTATAGTTAGCACCGTTTCACTAGTTTTGGGGGAAAAAAAACCACTGATGTTACCTGCCAGAAAAATAAAGGTTTAGATTTTAGCCTTTTTTTTTTTTTTTTTCTCCTTAACTCTTTGCAGGTGAGATGTTTGTTAGCTTGAGTATTGATATAAATTTTATGTACTGTAACTTGGTGAGTTAAATCTATGGTTTTCATCACTGGCTTGGATTTCTGCATTTCTGTACATTTTATAAATTCACTGAAAACCATAGTATTTCTGAGTATTGTTAGTATTTGAGTTTTCTATTTCATTTGAATTTATGCCACTAATGTTCAGATTTTATTTCTGTTCTCCCTAATAGCTAATAATTAAGTGGCATGTTATTTGCTAGGCAGTGTTTTTTGTTTTCTAATTTAATCCTCAAATCAAATTTGTGAGGTAAGTACTAGTATTATCTTTGCTTTATAGATAATGCCAAGGAAGGTTAAGCAACTTGTAATTTTAAGCTTCTATTAAACTGTGAAACTAGAATATGAACTCAATTATGTTATTTTCTGAGGAGTTCCCTGCTCCCAAGTTCTTGAAATTACATGGAATTTTGATTGACTAAAATAATCAATAATACTTATTCCAATCCCATTCTGCCCATTTCTGACTTCTGCACTGATATGTATCAACATTTTTATGAGGGCTGAACGTTAGAATTAGCTTGATTATCTAATTTGCAGTTTTTTGTTCGCTTAATTGTGAAGTTTTTCTGTCTAGTAATTCTCCTCACTGGGATGGATTCCAATAAAATGGTGGTGTATTTCATGGATCTGAAGGTACAGTTCCCTGCTTTCCTACCACCAAACACACAAACAGACACACACACACACACACACACACACACACACACACACACACACACAATAAGCGCTTGAATTGGGATGTATATTACAGTGGAATTCTTAATAATGTAAATTATTCTAACATTGTTTGGTTGCTAATAACCTTGACCACCATTCAGTATAGATAAAATTTCCTTAATCATGTTTTCCTCATTTCAGTCATCCCTTATTAAGAAGAACCGTCTATATCCCCAAATTTCCTATTAAAACTAAAAATATGGGGAAAAATTTCTAATCCCATGGAGGAGAAAGAGAAGGGTAAAAATCTGAGTGTGACATCCTCCTTCTTCTCGTGTGGTTTCATAGCGCTTTTCACTGGAGTATTGTCAAAAGGCAATACTTTGTTCTTTGTTCATTAAAAAACGTGATTTCTTTTTTTTTAATGTTTATTTATTTCCTTTAGTTGTACACAATGCGTTTATTTTACTTGGTGCTGAGGATCGAACCCAGGTCGCGCACGAGCTAGGCAAGCACTCTACCGCTGAGCCACAACCCCAGCCCCATGATTTCTTATAAATGATTTATTACAAGCAAATATGTGACAACACAGAAACTTGTGGCCCTTTGAGATTTCTCTTTAATCCAGAATGAAAATTCTGTTTAATAATCTTTAATCTTAAAGGAATATACCAATTATAAAATTACCCACTCCCCATCCCATACACGTACAAATAGTTAAAACCTAGCTAAAAGGGAAGCTTTTCTTTCCTATTCATTTTTTTTACTGGCTATTTAATTACCAATCATATTTTCTTCTACACTGCAATAACGTATTAGGAGGGGGGTGAAAATACAAAAATTTGGGAAGGCCTCTAATATATTGCTGCTTTGAACTTTAATATTAAAGCTCAGAGTTAACAAAGAAAGGGCATTCTGATTCTAGTGAAGGAATGTATTCTGAACATTTAAGGACCTTGTTTGGGATTTCTGGGATACAACTATGCTTTAAATAGGAAAATAAAAGTAAGGGCATCTAGTCCCCTTGATCTCAGTGACTCAAATTCCTGATAATCCTTTCCATTATTTCATTATGATTCTTAATACTGGTATTTTGACTTTGATATATAGAAAAAATGCATACACATATATGAGAATATTCATTATTTGCTATGTACTTAATCTGATATTTTCCTTATTTTTATTTTATTGGTTCCTTTTAGTTATACACGACAGTAGAATTCGTTTTGATATAATTATACAAACGTGGAATATATCTTATTCTAATTATGACCCCATTCTTATGGATGTACACTATGGTGGGATTGACTATTGTGTGTTCATATATGAACATTAGAAAATTATTTCCTTGCCGGGTGCGGTGGTGCACGCCTGTAATCCTAGCACTTGGGAAGCGGAGGCAGGAGGATCATGAGTTCAAAGCCAGCCTCAGCAATGGCAAGGCACTTAGCAACTCAGTGAGACCCTAATAAATACAAAAAAGGGCTGGGGATATGTTCCAGTGGTTGAGTGCCCCTGGGTTCAATCCCTGGTGCCAAAACAAAAAGAAAGAAAGAAAATTATTTCCGATTCAATCCACTGTCTTTCCTTTTCCTCTCCCCTCCCTTCTGTTTATTCCCCTTTGTCTAATCTACTGAATATCTATTCGAAAGCCAGACACAGTTTCACTAGGCACCTCTAATGTTATGTCACCGTTTAAATACAGCTGTTCCATGCAAATATATAAACAAAGGAGATTTTATGATTAGACTGCATGGTGGACAGAGACTTGAGAACATAGGATTTTGTTCTCCAAAATTTGTATTATATAAGACTAATGTTGAACAGGGCCACTTTTTAGCTTTCTGATCTCTCTCTCTTCTCTCCCTTGGCTTCTTGCCTTTTCTGATTTATTATCTTAAACCCTGTCATTGGCTTCCACCTGCATTCTCAATCCTTCAGCTGTTAGTTGTATTGTTCCCTCCCACTCCCACCACCAACTTCCTGATTTGCACCTTGGCAATTTTCTTTATGACTTTCTGTTGTAAATTTCTGTGACCATCAATAGGTTGATGAATCAAATCTGCAACTCTGGCCCCGGGCTTTTTTTGGGGATTATGGCTTCCTACTTCTGGCTCTCTGATTATATCTCTATCTTAGTATTCAGAAGCTGGTAGAAATTTTACAAAACCATAGGATTGTCTCAATTTTATTATCACAAGTAGAGAGACGATGAAATAGGCTGTTGACAGTGTTATGTATATGTGCATATATGTTTGTATATATGTTTGTGTGTATATATATGCATAATGTGTGTACATATTTGGTTTTGCATATACTTTGAAGTGGAATTTAATGATTAGAGAAACGTATTCTGATTTAAAATTTTTTATTTGAAAAATTCTTTTTATCTGTTTTTTTTATAAATGTAGTAAGTATATTATGATAAGCAAGTTGTATTGTAATGGTCCTTGTGCTTTATCTTTTTGTTTTGTTGTCTCTTTTTTTAAAAAAATATTTATTTATTTGCTTTAGTTGTACACAATGGAATGCATTTATGTTTATGTGGTGCTGAGGATCAAACCCGGGCCGCGCACATGCTTAGGCGAGCTCTCTACCTCTGAGCCACAACCCCAGCCCTGTTTTGTTGTCTCTTTACACTCCTTTTCTATTCCCCTGTAAGAGAAAATAGTTCAGGAAACTGGGTTACTGTCAGTAATCTGGGAACTTCCAGGATTCTTTGCCAATCCCTCTGGATGTTGCAGATCCTGAGGCAAGTAGCATTGTTCTAGGGAAGGAGTTTTTATAATGCTATGAGGCAGAGTATTTAGCCAAGGTTGATAACTGCAAGTGTGTTATCCTTTGCAGATCAGTTGGGAATCCTTTTCTACCAATTTGTGTACACCTCTATAAATTAAAAAACATGTTTCCATTCCTTCCCACACCCTCAAGCATATTTGGACTACATAGGAATTCCTGTTTCTGAAGATTTGGTTGTCTTTTATAATTGTTATGTTCTGTTCCCTAGAGTGGCATCCTCTTGTCCCAGAAACCCCCTTCCTTGTTACTGCTAAATTTGTTGTGTATTAATAACATGCCATCACTTATTAGGGAAGTTTTTAGATTTCATTGTCTTTCTTTGTGGACACTGTGTGTGTGTGTGTGGTGGGGGGTGGTGGTGCTGGGGATTGAACCCAGGGCTTTGTGCATTCCAGGCGAGGCAAGCACTCTACCAACTGAGCTATATCCCCAGCCCCCTGTGGACACTTTTAAATTAAATAGTAGTGAAAGGGAATTGTAATTAAATTTGTCATTTGAGTTTTTTGTTTGTTTGTTTGTTTGTTTTAAACAAAACTACCTCCATCCAAATAAAATATAGTCGTCTAAGTATCATTGCTTTATGTTTGTTACTATCTTAATAGCCTTTACAAAAACCCCACTTTTATTGATGTTCTTAGTAAAGTACTGTTCTTACTACCTAAATAATCTTTATACAAAATATCATAGGTTGAAGTACTCTGAAAAGGACAGAAATCAACAGAATAACAGGAAGATATTTGACTTAGTGCTTATGTGTAGCATCAAATGCTTATCAAGTAGTTTCTGTAATATTTTTTTAAAAGAAAGACAACCAGGAAGAAATGCTTTGGTTCTTGCAGTTTACAGAATCTTCAGAAAAACAAACAAAAGAAAACAAAAAAATGTATCCTTTGCAATCTACTTTTTGAAACTTAAAAAATAAATTATGTATGTACGTATACATGCAGTATTGGGAATCAAACCTAGGGCCTTACACATGCTAGGCAAACACTGTACCACCAAGCTACATTCCTAGCTCTTCTTATTTTATTTGGAGACAGGGTCTTTCAAAGTTGCCCAGGCTGGCCTTGAACTTGTGATTTTCCTGTAAGAAAGCTTCCTGAGTAGCGGGGATTATAGGCATGTGCTACCATGCCTGTCTAGAATGTATTGTTAATAGCTGACCCTACTCCAAGGATAATTTTACAAAAAAGAATTCTGTTAGTAAAGCTAAATATAAATGACTGAGGGTTATGATTTTTTTTTTTTTGGGTGGGGGGCTATACCAGTGATTGAACCTAGGGCCTTGCACATGCTAGGCAAGCCCTCTACCACTGAGCTACATCCCCAGCTTTTAAAAAAATTTATTTTGATACAGGATCTTTGAGTTGCCAGACTGGCCTTGAACTTAAAACCTTCCTGCCTCAGCCTCCCAAATGGCTGGATTATAGGTGTGTGCCACCATGCCTGGATGCTATGGTTTAATCTTAATCAAGGGGTAGATACAGATCCATAGTGCAGTAATCAGCACCCAGATTTTTTGGGAAGTGGGAAGTTTCGGCTGTTTTGTTGAGGATTAAGCAAGGTAATATATAGGAAGAATTTAAAATGGTGCTTAGCATCTGTCAAGCCCTTGATAAATTTAGCAGTTACTCTTAACTGCTAAACTGAGTTCTTTAAATTTTATTTTTTGTATTTTTCAGTTGTCAATGGACCTTTATTTTATTTATTTCGGTGCTGAGAATTTAAACCAGGGCCTCACAAACGCTCTACAACTGAGCCACAACCCCAGCCCCTGGATTTTCTTTTAATATCTTTTTTTTTTTTTTTTTTTTTTTTTTTTTTTGCATTGCTGGGACAGAACCCAGGGCCTTGCACATGCTAGGCAGGTGCCCTACCACTGAGCTACATGCCAGCCCGTAAATAGGACTTTTTTTTTTTTTTTTTGTATGAGGGATTGAACTCAGGGACACTTGACCACTGAGGCACATCCCCAGCCCTATTTTGTGTTTTATTTAGAGACAGGGTCTCACTGAGTTGCTTAGTGCCTTGCTTTTGCTGAGACTGGCTTTACACTCATAATCCTTGTGCCTCAGACTCCCGAGCTGCTGGGATTATAGGCATGTACCACTGTGCTTGGCTTACCTGGACTTTTTAAAAAAGCTATTGTCAGGGACAACTGGTGGTTAATGCACTTACAATTTAAGGTTTAACAAATTAAAAATATTTTCAAATGGTGTCAGACCTTTTACTCTACCTGTTTGTTGAATCTTACTTTAGGAAAGTTAACATAAGATTTAAAATCTTTATTCTGGTTGAGTATAATTAATAAATTTAACAACAGAATCCTACCAGCGAAGTAATTACAGACATCCTTTTTTTTCTCTCTCTCTTTTAGGTTTCCCCTCAAAAAACCTATAAGGTAAGTTGTTCACTTGCCCTCCATACTAAAGTTTAGGTTAAATTTTAATTGAAAGCATTCCTTTGGAATTATAGGGATTTTTATGGGTTTTGAGAATGTGTATTTAAGTAATAAAGAATTTCATAATGCTTCACAAATTTAAAATGTAACAGGTGTTGTATATTTTTTCTGGAACAGCATTGTTTTGATAATATTTTCAGTGTTTTTAGTACAAGCATTTAAAAAGTTTATTCAAATTGATATTTAAGGTCACTCCCTATGAGGAAATTTAATTTTAAAATCTACTTGTGACTATTCTGAATTGTGAATTGCTTGTAAGGTGAAAATGGATTGCTAGTTTTGGTACGTTTTATCACTTTAGTAGTTTAGCTACCTTTAATGAACTTTTGGTACTGGTTTAGTCTTAATTAGTTTAAGACAATAAATAAAAACATCCAAAATGTTCAGGTTTGTTTCTACATCTATATATTTACTCATTTCCTGGGAAAGAGACATCTCTTCACTCTCTCATCTTAATTATTATTATAAATATTATTTTAAATGTAATATGTCATTCCCAATTATTATAGTATGTTTATCATTTTTGCTGACTGAATTATCCAGGATGCCAATGCGAACCCCTTGGCATTGTAATTAATTAGTAGTGTATGTGTCATTGTTAGGTTCTTATTTCTTATCTAGCTATTATCTGATCATTATGATTGACTAGGCTTAGAAAGAATAATAATTTTGGTGTCATCTTAGGCCTGAAGATGGTTGGCTAAGACTTTTGTGGCTAGGACTATGTAGGCAAGCTTAAAGTGAGGCTTGCCTAAGGTTTTTTTTTTTTTTTTTTTTTAATGAACTGTTCTCATGCATGCTGTATTTATACCATGATTTTGAACTTGACTGTAACGTGTGTGTGCATGTGCTTGCACATATGTATACATATAGATGTATATATACGGTTAGGGAATGTGTTTATTCCTTTTAGGCACTGTTTTCTTATCTGTTAAATGGAAATGATAGCATTTAACCTGTGAAAACCACTAAAAAACTGTAAGCAGTTATTTCTAAGAATAAAAAAGAATAAAATAAGACTTAAATAGTGAATACTATTTTTATTATTTGAAGCACTTTTATAACAAGTAAATAGACTATGTATTAAACATAGTATAGACTGGATTTTAAAACCTTTTGAAAAATATAAATTAGGCTTATAATGCTGTATAAGGTAAACTGATTTTCTGAGTTTCCTTTGTAAGATATGCTTTTGGGATTTTTAAGTTTTTATTCTAATGCTTTTCTTCTGTAAATATTTGGTTGCTTTGATTTAATGTAGGCATGGAAGTATTTTGAACCGAGAGTCACCAACAGATAAGAAGCAGAAAGTTGAACGCAGTGCATCACATGATTTTGACCCCACAGGTAAAAACACTAGTTGGGAATATTGAGAATAGTGAATATGAGAATAATACTGTTTAAGTTACCTGAAAACCTCAGGAGTATTTGTTTGGTCTGCTGTACTCTCTGTACTCTCCAGTTATACAATATCAAATCTTTGCATTCACTAGGAATCCTTGTACTTTTAACACTATAGATTCCACTGTGGAAACATCATTATAGAGTATATTTAAAGAATGATGAAAAGAAATGGGTATATCATAATTGAATATTTTAGTCACACCAAGGACTTTTGTTAAGATGAATCATGGGGGTGGGGATGTAACTCAGGGTTTGTTTGCCTAGCATGCCCAAGGCCCTGGGTTTGATCCCTAATACCATCACAAAAAAAAAAAAAAAAAAAAAAAAGGATGAATTATGGTATGAATGGTAGTATGTCAGAAAGTCAAGGTTATAACAACTACAGACTTTTGGAATCATTTAAAAATTCATTTATGATCATAGGGAATTTGAATATTAGAGAAAATGCAATTATACAAATTTAATGATTATCTCTTTTAGGGTAAACGAATGATCAGATATCCCCTTTTCTTCAGTCAAAAATTATTATTACTTCAGGGTCTATAATAATAAAATTATTATTACAGTGTCTTTCAACCTCTGTAGTGTTAATCTTTCCTAGAATTTTCATGTTAGCAGACTTTATTTATATTCTTAATGCTATTCATACAGATTGAATTTCTTTAATAAAATACAGGCTTTTCTTTTTGGTTCCTCCTTGTAAACTGAGTATTAAATTTATAAAAATTGCTTAATAGTTTTGCTTTTGTCATTTGAAATTGATATATCTTCTTTGATCACATACTGTTTTATTTAGTTTTTACAAAAGATAAACAAGTAAATGCTATAACCTCAGATAAATAAATATATTGTGTCTTAAGATATTCTTACTTAGAAATCTAATTTTAAATATTTAACAGACTGATGTTTTGTATATGATTAAAATGTTTCATACTTTTAATATATATTGCTCTTTTATTTTGAAAACATAAATATTATCTAGGAAAACTAGGAAGTGGATAGCTAATAATTTACCTTCATCTTGGATAGTAGGTAAAAAGTAATCTCAGTCATTGATTTAGGAGTTTTATGAAGTGGGAATATTAATGTCAGCTATGGATCTCCATAAAGAGAGAATTCTGACACCTAGTTTTGAAGTCATGGGGTTCAGAACCTTTCACTGATTAGTTACAGTTGTCTTGCTAATAAGTCATAAGTTTCTGCCCTATATTCATTAAAATTTTATAGTCTTGTTAAATTTGTTCTGTATTCCTCTGTGATATCCTCATCTCCAAAGACAGATTTAGCAAAGAGGTATGGTACTTCATAATGAGATTATTATAGTTTTTAGTGCTTTTGTCATCTCTCCAATTACAGATGATATATTTTGTGGACTATTCATGTGTTGTTTTGTTTGACTGTATTTTTATTACACTATCATTTCTTTGATAAATCTTTAAATATGTCATTACCTGTGCTATTCATGACTGTTCTAAGTGCTATCATCTGTGATGTTCATACTTTGTTTGCACGATTTAACTTGATCATGATTCATTCTTTTTTCCCCATGAATTTTTCCCCTTACGTTGGTCTCCATATTTTCTATATCTCTCCTTTTCTCCCGCTCTTGTGCAGATAGTTCCTCCAAGAAGACAAAGTCTAGTTCAGAGGAGAGTAGATCGGAGATATATGGTAAGCTAATGTAGCAAATACAGCCCTGTACCTTTGGAGCTTGCTTCATGCTGTTTCATTTTGTTTTTTGTAACTGCATCCTTTCTTGTGTTTGCTCTGCATGGCATGATCTACTGCAGGGAAAGGGAGCCTGGGGTTCTAATGTGGCTGTGATGTGGAAGCCTAAGATTGCTAGAAACTAACATTGAAGATGAAGAATAGGCCACATTACCCATCTTGTCTTTCATCTTGTGTATGTTAGGAAAATGATTGTCTCTAATATGTTTGGGTCTGGTTCCTCCAAATAACGTGGATGGGCTTTGAATTCTTGGCATCTTCTTCCCATGTCTTGTTTGCTATTTGGATTATGTAGAATTTTAAGCAGTTAATGTTAAATATTTTCCTCTTAGGTATATAACTGTATTAGCAGATCTGTGGAATGTTTATTTTAAATTGCTTCATCACCTGGAAAGATTATTCTTACATATGTATCCATAATAGCAAAAATATAGAACTATTTTATTTTCGTCCTTGAAGAATTTGTGCCTTTTCAAAATTTCCCTGAAGCTTATTCTGATTGGGAAAATTTCAAAATGATAACTTAAAAATAATATGCACAAAGAGCAAGTTTAACCTTAATGATCAGCTTTTGTAACAGATGCTGAAAACATTAATATTTTCAATTTGTGTCCTATCTTCCAAAGATACAATAAACCATGTTGTAGATATTTCCTTTTCCTTTGCAGTTTTACCTGCCTACCTTACTTCTTTTGGCACCTAATAAGATTTTTGAGAAAAGCGAATAGGAGAGGCATTACTAAGACTTTTAAAGTAATCTCTGAAATAATAACATAACTTCTTTTTAGGAAAATTTTAAATTCAGCCTCAGAAAAATAAAAACCCAAATCTTTTCTAATAGAGCCAAAAGTCAATTAAGTGAAAGGTTACCTAGTGTTTCCTAGTTTGAAATATATGAGAGGAAAACATATATGCAACTGCCCCTCCTCCCCCTTTTGAAACATCTACCCGCAATTGAGCCCATAATATCTGATACTGTTTAATGTTATGAAGGCTCATTGTTTGGTTCTAAATCAGTTAATGCTTCTACATTAGATATATAAGCCATAGTTTTTTACTTGGCTCTTTCTGTGTAGTTCAACACAAAATGTGTAGAAGGCCTTGTGGCATGTAAATTTATGGGCTTTCTTTCCCTCCAAAGTATGGCTTCTAACTAATAAGAAATATAACTTCCCAATTCCTGTACCTTCTCTTTCTGTTGTATATAAAGAGCTTCCTATGGTGTAGTCTCTGCTTGGGAACATAACATTATCCTGATAGTTCCAGTCTTTCACAGTAGCCTTTGTAGTGTGTTTCATCTTCCTCACCATTTTCCTAGATCTGTGGTTTGTAAGCAGACACTTTTTGTTTGCTTTGGATGAGGGCAAAAATTTAGGAATCTATGGCAAGCAATATTATACTAATATTTTCCTTACCAGTGATAGGAATATTACACTAGTTCAGACATGCTGTTAGCTTGGTAATAATAGAAACATTTTAAGTGGTAGTCGGGAAGTAAGGTGTGGCTCCTTAAGAACCCTTGAAATACCTTTTTTGGAAGGAACTGAGCCACTGGTCCTCAAAAAACATTCCTCAGAGCAATAGATTGATCAGAGTTAGCGAGTTAGCATGCTAATGTAACTCTTTGACATTACAAATGTTTTCTCAACTATATATATAGACTTATGTAGACTGTTTGCAGTTAGTATGGGTAGAAAAGATACTCCAGGGTGTCAGGGAAAGACTGGAAATGCGAGAATATGACTGAGAAGAGTTATAGCAACTGGGGACCTTCTGCTTTAGTGTATGGTCTTATTTCAAGCCTACTTCAAACTTTTGAGGAATAAACAGTATAGTCTGAGTGTCCTTTATCTGAAATACTGGAGACCAGGAGTGTTTCAGAATTCTAAATTTTTTGGAGTTTGGAATATGAGGATATACATAATGAATTATCTTGGGCTTGGGACCTAAGTCTAAACATGAAATTCACTTATGTTTCATATATGCCTTATATACATAACCTGAAGATAATTTTTATACAATATTATAAATCATTTTGAATGCTTTGACTTGAGACTCATCACATGAGGTCAAGTGTACAGCTTCCCACTTCTGGTATCAAGATCAAGAGGTTTCAGATTTAGAAACATTTTGGATTTCAGATTTTTGGATTAGGGATGATCAGCCTGAACTTTAAATATCTTGGTTTGGGTACTTTATAGTATATGTATTTTTATAAAAATTCATGTATTTTTCTTATTCAGACTTCTCATATCTTTCAAAAGAAAAGTTCTTGATTTGATTTTTGCTTCCATCAAGCAGTTACTCTTTTCTTCAGTCTTTTTTTTAATATTTTTTTTAGTTGTAGATGGACACAATGCCTTTATTTTATTTATTTATTTTTATGTGGTGCTGAGGATTGAACATAGTGCCTCACACGTGTGAGGCAAACCCTGTGCCACTGAACCACAATCCCAGCCCTTCTTCAGCCTTTTGAAGAGCATTCTACAGGAACCTTCTGTGTCCCTATATCTCATTCACTTCTTAACCTCTTATAAACTGACTTCTGAAATCATGCTATCTGAAAGATGAATCAAGACATCCCGCTTGGAAAATCCATTACCTTTTTCTCAGTACTTACCTCCTTTCTGAGCCATTTGGCAATGCAGTTGCTTTTCCTTGGTTTCTATATTTCATCAATTTTTTTTTTTCTGTTTGTAATTGTCTTGTCTTTGTGTACTTGATTGCTTTTTTCCTTGTCTTATACCGTTTGTGTTCCTAATCTTTCTTCCAGCTGCCAGTCACGTTTTAACTGTTTGAGAGACACTTAGAGTGAAAATTTACCACAAATTCAGAATGACCAGAGATCAATCTTCCTCTTGATTTACCTAATTCTTTCAATGGCACTATAGTTCTTCTATTTACTTCCTCTTATTTCCTTGTAGTCATCTTTTACTTCTCACTTCCCTTGTCTCCTGTTTTTCAACTATTTACCAGGCCACCTTGTTTATATCATCTCAGTGTTTTTTTATCCCTCACTCTAATTCCATCCCCACTGCCTTGTTCACTTTTCCCTGCCATTAGATTTTTTTAATAGGTTTATAACTTTGTTTCATTTCAGTTTCATGTTAATTCACTTCCTTGTCTTTATTCTTCTATATTCTGCCTTGACTCATGAGATTAATATTATTAAAATAAAGATTTGGTCATTCACTTGTTAGTAAAGTACAAATAGTTATTAAGATATATAATAATTTGTTTCTAAGTTGTCATTCCATCTTAATCTACTAGTATTCAGCTAAAGGTACCAGGAGCTCTTCCAAATTTTGCATACCCCAAATATGTCTTGATATTCTTCCTTTGCTCAGTTCATATACTGTTGTCCTGAATGGTTGGTTTACGTCCTATAATTTAGAATCCATCCATCCTTTAAGTCTCAATTCAAATACTAATACATAATTATAGTTAAGTAGGAGGAATAAGCTTAAGAGGTCTATTGTTCCTTATGATTAGTGACAATATGTTATGTTCTTGAAAAATGCAGAGAGTGGATGTGGAGTCTTCTTACCAGAAAATGATAACTATATGAGGTAATACATTTGTTAATTAGCTTCATTTAACCACTCCACAGTTTGTAAATATTTTAAAAATTTTGTTATACACTATAAATACATACAATTTTATCTGTCAATTAAAAAATACTGCCTCTTTCAGAGGGCTTTTCTGAGGTTGCTCAAACTACTTTTGTTGTTTCCGAATTTGACATCCTGTTTTGTGTCTGGTTATTTGCATCTGTATTTATCTTTGTACCTCCTATAGTGCCTGGCTCTTTGGAGAGGTACCTTTTTTTTTTTTTTAATTTAAGACCTTTATTAACAGGTGCTTGCAGTTTGTTGAATTTTTTGTAAAACTCAAGTTGTAAACTTTTATTACAAATTAAAATGAAGTTCTTAAAAATCTCAACTTGACCAGATATGAAACAATTTAAAAACCTTTAAATGTGGATTGAGAAAAACCAGGCTTTTTTTAAAAAACACGTTTGTCATTACCAAAAAGAGATGTCTTTAGATAAAAATAATGAAAACCCCATGCTGCATAGATAATGCAGATAGTTCTAGTTATCTGGTCAGCGGGCAAAAAGCAAGCACTTAAGGTCTTCAGCTCCAATCTTTTGTTAATTTCTTATTGCTGGAATTTCATATTCATTTCTTCTTGTTGGATGTCTAAACAGGACGATGGTAGAGATGGTAAGCAGGCATTTACTCAGCCCCGCCCTGCTCAGCCTAGGCAGCCAGCGAATTCTCAGCTGGTGGATTGGCTGCTTTAGTCTCTTTGCCATCTGTGGTTAGGGTTTTCTGAGCGTCTGCATCGGTAATTGAAGTTTTTGTTGTTACTTTTGTTGTTTTCGAATTTGACATCCTGCTTTGTGTCTGGTTATTTGCATCTGTATTTATCTTTGCACCACCTATAGTGAGTGCCTGGCTCTTTGGAGAGGTACTTTTTTCAAAAAAAATTTATTCTTAATTTCATTGTTTCAAACCCATTACCCTATTACCTTCTTTTTTTTAATTATATATTCTAATTTGTTATATATGACAGCAGAATGCATTTCAATTCATATTACACATATACAGCACAATTTTTCATATCTCTGTTTGTACACAAAGTAGAGTCACACCATTTGTGTCTTCATACGTGTACTTAGGTTAATGATGTCCGTCTCATTCCACTGTCTTTCCTACACCCATGCACCCTCCCTTCCCTTTGCCCTATCTAAAGTTCCTCTGCAGGAGCCCTCGGCAACATTCCTCCATTCCTCCCATGCTCCCTCCCTTTATGGATCAGCATCCACATATCAGAGAAAACATTTGGCCTTTGGTTTTGGGAGGATTGGCTTACTTTGCTTAGCATGATATTTTTTCAACTCCATTTATTTACCTGCAAATGCCATGAATTTATTCTCTTTTAATGCTGAGTAATATTCCATTCTTTATCCATTCATCTATTGAAGGGCATCTAGGTTGGTTCCACAATTTAGCTATTGTGAATTGTACTGCAGAGAAGGTATTTCTTAAGTGTGTTTCAAATGAATGATTGCTGAATTTGAAATATGGTATTTTAGTAGACAGAAATGGTAGAATAACATCTTGGCCCATCTCAATTGGCTCTTTCTTCCCTTCTGAAAAACTATAAAGTAGAAATACATGTAACTTAGAAAAGAGACTTATAGCTGGGTGTGGTGGTATATGCCTGTAATCCCAGTGACTCCAAAAGCTGAGACATGAGGATCACAAGTTTGAGACCAGCCTCACAGTTTAGTGAGACTCTTATCTCAGATTTAAAAAGGGCTGTGGTTGTAGCTCAGTGGTAGAGTGCACCGAGGTTCAATTCCCAGTAGTGCCCCCCCCCCAAAAAAAAAAAAAAAGAAAAGAAAAGCAACTTGTTTTTGATGGTAGTCTAAAAGAATGAAATCAGTATACTTGGAACTTGAGGCTCCTCTTTCTGGCATCATTGTGCATTCAGAATGCAGAAGCTTCTTAATCAAAGGATTATCTGAGGTCTTACTCATAAAACATGTATGTCTGGCAGCAGTTTAAAAATGAGCTGTTTTTATTAGGTTGCACATGGTTTTTCTCCACACCCTTCCCTGAAGCTAATTCTTAAGAAGTGAGACTTAGAGAAGTTTGGTCATGTAATAAAAGAAAAGGTGAAGAAAGACTAATGTGTGCTCTCTAAAGTGAAAGTAGTATGGGAGATTTAGCATGTTGCCTTACATATTTTTTTTTTTTTTTGTGGTACCGGGGATTGAACTCAGGGGCACTCAACCACTGGGCCACATCCCCAACCCTTTTTTGTATTTTATTAGAGACAGGGTCTCACTGAGTTGCTAAGTGCCTCCCCATTGCTGAGGCTGGCTTTGAACCCGCGATCCTCCTGCCTCAGCCTCCCAAAGTGCTGGGATTACAGGCGTGAGACACCACGCCCAGCTTGCCTTACATATTTAACACTCCCTTTTTCATTAATTTACTATCTGGCACTATAGCTGTGACCTTTTTAAGGAATATATGATAGTGAAATATGACAATACCTTTTCAAAATTTTCAGAATACATATTTATCACTTTTTCTTCCTCCAAAGCATTACAAAGACTTAATTTTTTCTACCTTCAAAATATTATCATTGAAAATTACCTATTGAGTAACAGTCTTTTTGTGTTGATTTCATATGCCACATTATTTATAACAAAAAGTCCTTTGTTAAGAAAGGGGAATAAAATTTATGAAGGGATAATTTACGTAAATTTGGCAGAATATCTTTATTTCACTGAGAATAAGCATGATATCAGTTTATTGGCTTCCAGGGGAAATATCAAGACAGGAAATTTTTTTAAAAAAAACTTTAAATAGAAGGGTTAGTTTGGGGTAGATTGCGGATCAAATTGTTTTTGTTGGAATTTTGCCAGTCCAGAGATTAATTAGTGTTCTTACAGAATTATTTATTTACTGTGCATGGTCTTTAGAACTCTGATTTTCTTATTTAAAAATGATTGGGTATGATTTATTTCAAGATTATTTCATGTAAAATAAATTCAGATTTATTTAGTAATCCTATATTGAACACCTATTGTATGCCAGGCACTATGCTAAAGAATAGGAATACAAATAATAGGAGGCTATACTTGCTTTCTCCACATTCATAGTCTAGTACAAAAGAAAGCTTTGTAGTACCTTTTGATAAATGCATTAAGAGATAGACTTACTCACCAATACCTCATATGTACTTCAAAAATAGATATCTATAAACCAATCTTCATGTGACACCAAGAACCATGGGGGTGAAAAAATATTAATCTGATAAGAGTTTCAAGGAAGTTGAAGCCTTATTACTGTCTTCTTAAACACACTCTGTCGCTATATAAAGTGCTGGGATACAGCTTATATCCAAGTGTTTGTGTGACTTTGTAAAACTCAGAGATATACATATTTGTATGATAGAGTGATAAACGTTATCATAGTGAGGGATTTAGCACCAAAACTAAACCATGGCCTTAAACCAGAAAAAGTAAACATGATAAATGTTAGTTTTGGGGTTTTTTAATTAATGAAATTCGAAATGTCTATTTTGTTGTTAGATTTCACTTTTCTCTTACTCTTCTTTTATGACATATAGGGCCTCTTGTATGTACCATATTCAGATTCTTAGTTAGATATTGTCATTGTTTATTTGTTTCCCTGCTAAAATTTTAAGTTCTTTGAGAACAAAGACTTCTAATAGTTTTCCATTTGTTTGTTTTTGTCTTTACAACACCTACAGATTGCAGTGTTAACTAACTAGTAGATGAATGCTCAATACAAATTTGCTAAAACAAAAGAAGTAGGTTTTTGGTCAAGGACCTTT
This sequence comes from Tamias sibiricus, assembly GCA_025594165.1. Taxonomy (NCBI): domain Eukaryota; kingdom Metazoa; phylum Chordata; class Mammalia; order Rodentia; family Sciuridae; genus Tamias; species Tamias sibiricus. The sequence continues at coordinate 114,066,450 of CM046657.1, forward strand.
CTATGATGTAATAATTTAGTCAGTGTTGATGATTTCATTCTTACAGAGGGTAAAATTTCTCCTGAAGTGAGTCGAAACAGCTTCTGTTCTATGAGTAGATTATGTATCTCTAGAACAAAGAAAAACATTTGATTTAATTCTGAGAATCGAGCATTTGAGAGGTTGGATTTCTGAATTATGAATAAATGATGACTTAGTTTTCCCTTTATTATGACCACAAGTCTAAATTTATGCAGATGGCACAGATTAACAGGACAAAATGATATTATTGTAATTAATAATAATAATAATTATAATAATATGATATTAATTAATTAATTTGAATCCATAGATTCTGAATTGGTTGTGTGTTTAAAGTGTAAAGTGCTTTCTTTTTGTGGCGGTCTAGTAATTCTTACCTGTTAAAGTACACTAGAGTCTCAGATTAGCAGGTAGACTTAGAATAACAAAAGTGAATCATATGTTGGGGATGGGGAAAAGAGAAAGATGAATAAATGTGTGCTTAGCTTTTTTTCCATTTTCCTCTTTACCCCTTGTATACGTCATCATCTCCTTGATATAGAATTAAGGGAAAAGTTTATCAGGCTGAAACCATTATGAATTGGAGAAAGCAAGTTTACAGTATTCTGTAATACTGTATGCAGTAATCCTAACATATTAATCCTTAGCAGCCTCTTAGAACCCTAGACATATTTGTAAAAATAACTGATTTTTTTTCTCTTTAATCACTTCCTTCTCTGAGCTTCCATTCATCTCTAGACTCCTCTACTTTTCTGAATTTCATTAATTCATTAGCAATTTTTTAAAAAATTTCTTCTGTGCCAGAATACATGCCAATTTCCGAGATAAAATAGTGAACAAGATATATAGTGAGCTTTGCACTCTTGGAGCATATAATAATGAGGGAATAACACCAAATACAGTCAATGTTGATTGATGGTGATGTGATGTGATAGGAGTAAGTAGAGGTGCAGGGGGAGGATATTTAGGTAAAGTTTTTTGGTTTTGTTTTTTTTCCTGGCAGTACTAGGGATTGAACCCAGGGCCCCATGCATGCTAGATAAACGCCCTGCCAGTGAGCTACATCCTCAGCCATAGGAGAAGCTTTTAAGAGGATGCAATTTGTTTCTTGACTTGCTATGTTTTATCTTCTAGAGCTATAAAAGAAGCCTTGCTCTTTAAAATTTCCCTTCTCTCTTTCTTCCCCATCCAAAGCTAATTTCTTTGTCAAAGCAAAACTTAGACAAAGACATGAATGGGGATTGATGGTGCTAAGAATCATTTGCATTAATGATTAGAGTATATTAGTATAAAAGTATTCATATTTGGTTTTTAATGGTGACATGGATAGATGGGTAATACATTTTTTTGTTGTTGTTGTTTATTTGTTTTTGAACTGGTAGCTTTCTCACTGAGCTAAATATCCAGCCCTTTTGATTTTGAGACAGGATCTCTCTCAGTTGACTAGGGCCTTACTAAGTTGCTGAGGCTGACCTTGAACTTGCAATCCTCCTGTCTTAGCCTCCTGAGTCTTTGGGATTATAGGAGTACGCACTTCCCCCAGCTAGATGGATAATATATTTCTGAGCAGTAAACTCCAAGGGCAATGTCCCTAATCATAACAATATAAGAGCTAACATTTCTGAACCCTTTCTGATTGTCAGGCATTGAGCTAAGTACTTTATATATGCTATATTCAGGCAAAATATGCAAACACAGCAAACTCCTGAACTCTGACTACCCTATTCCTCAATATTTTACAAAGGTGCCTCTTCTCTACAGGCACCTGAAAAAAATATTCTTAAGAAACCTAGTGGTTTAGTACAGTAAACACCAGTATTAAAAACCTTTATTTATTTTCAGTTTTTGTAAGGTTGGGTAGGGGAACTGGAAAACATGGGTATAATATGAAGATCTATATATTCAGTGTTATAATTGCCTTGATTTTTATTTGAAGTCACAATACCTATTTTGAAATTTCATGTAACTGTTAAGGAGGTCATGAGGTTTTTATTGAGGTCCTCTGATGCTGTTTAGTTTATTTACTAGAAATTGTAAAGAATGCTTTTCTTTTTTTTTTTTTTTACTTAATTTACATAGGTTATACCCATCTGATTTATGGTTTTTCTGATTACATGAAGGAGGCACCACTGAACAGATGAAAAAATTTAAATTCTGATAGTTTATTTCTCTTCACCCCCATAACAACTTACTGTTTCGTGGGAGTGGTGAATTTGTGAAAACAAATACTGCTTAGTATTTAGTAATCTCCAGAGTGATAGCTAACAAGTTGTTTAATGCTGAAAACAGTTTTATTGAGGTGAAATAAGGATCACTCATTTTAAGTGTGTGGTTTGAAGAGTTTTAACAAATGAATGTACTCATGCCATACCTTAATTAAGATATAGAACATTTCCATTACCCCAGAAAGTTTCTTTGTTTCTCTTTGTAGTCATTCTCACTCCTCCCCTAGGCAATCACTATACTGCTTTTTTGCTTTCTGTACTTTAGTTTTTCCTCTTTTGCATTGAAATCATATAGCATGTACCCTCTTTTGTATTTGGCTTGTTTTGATTAGTATATAATGTTTTGTGATTCATCCATGTTTGTTGTATATGTGAGTAGTTTTTCTTTTCCTCCTTGCTAGGTAATTTTTCATTATGGATAGACCCACAGTATGTTTATCTATTTATCTGTTGATGGACGTTTGAGTCTTTTTGTGGATATGAATTTTCATCACTTGGGGAATGAAATTGCTGGGTCATATGTAAATTATGTATACCTTTGTGCAAAATTTTCAAACTGTTTGGAACAAGGGTTTGTATACTCCCATCAACAGTGTTGTGAGAGTTCCAGAGGCTCCATACCCTTACCAACACTTGGTATCATCAATCTTTATTTTTAGCCATTCTGTTTGGTAGATAATAGTTTCATTGTGGTTTTAATTTACATTTTCCTGATGCTGGCAGAAGTTAAGCACCTTTGCATGTGCTTTTTGGCTATTGGTATATTTTTCTTTGTGATATGTTTATTTAAGTCTTTTGCTCCTTTTAAAATTTGTATTCCATTATTGAACTGTAGAGTTGTTTTTAAAGATATAATCTGGATTCAGGTCCTTTGTCAGATATTTATACTATATTGTGAGTATTTTCCCCTAGTCTGTGACTTGGCTTTTCATTTTTCTATAGGTGTGCTTTTTTAGAAGAGCAAATGTTTTCAGTTTTGAGACCAGTTTACCGGTTTTTTTTCTTTGACAGTTGGTTCCCTTTTTTTCCTAAGAGATCTGTGCCTATCCTTGGATCTTGAAGATTTTCTCCTATGTTTTCTTCTGGAAAGTTTTAGATTTTATGTTTAGGTTCATGGTCTGATTTTGTTTTTATTTTTCATGGTGCTGGGGATCAAACCTAGGGATTTGTGCATGCTAGGTAAGGCTCTACCACTGAGCTATGTGCCCAGCCCTCATGATCTGTTTTAAATTAGTCTTTGTGTGGGATATGAGTTTGAGGTTCATGTTTTCTATATGGGGATCCTGTTATTCTAGTCTTTTGTATTTCATAGGCTCACGTACTCATAGTGTGTCATTATCAGCAAGCATATATTATTAATATACAATATTAAACCTACCCTTTATACATCAGATTTATTTAAAAGATTGTGGTTCTTGGTATAAAAAATCTTTATTAAAAGAAGTGTTTGTTTTCTCATCACCTTTATCTTTGCATTATTTTACATGTTTTATATATATGTGTGTGTGTGTGTGTGTGTGTATTTTTTCTGTAAAATTGAAAATATACAGTCTGTCTAGTATAGAGTTTAGGAACTTCAGATTTGATTCATTAGAAAAGCAACTAATCAGGATTCTAGTCTGAAATGTTCCTCTTTCTTTGGTTGGGTCCTTCTTTTTCTCACCTTGCCTGGATAGTTTTCATTTGCCATTTAAATAGAAGGAAGACAAATTGTCCTGTAGGAATCAGGTGAGTATATGAAAAACATGAAAGAATAGGGTAAGTCCATAGGTTCATTCTCTTTTCTGTTTTATTTTTTTGTGCGAGTGTGGTGCTGGGGATTGAAACCAAGGCCTTGTGCATGGTAGGAAAGTACTTTTTTACTGGGCTGCACCCTTAGCCCTCTTTTCTATTTTTTTCCTCCTCTTTTATTTATTTATAATAGTATGGGGAATTGAACCCAGGGACACTTTGCTACTGAGTTATATCCCCAGTCCTTTTAAAATATTTTAATTTGAGACAGGGTCTTGCTAAGTTGCTGGAGCTGGCCTTGAGGTTGTGATCCTCTGGCCTCAGCTTCCCAAATAGCTGGGATCACAGGTGTGTGCTATTGTGCCCAGCTTTGTGTTTATTTTTTCTATGAGCCGGAGTTTTCCTTCCTTTTGAACTCTTCCTTTTCTCTTTTCTTCTTCAGGTACTCTGCAAGCACCTCCTTTGTTTGTATAGTCTGTTTTCCTGAGTATATTTTCTTGAGGTTAAGATTGAATTGTTCTGTAATGTTCCATAAGACGCTCCTGGCCTCATGTCCCATAGTGTTCAATTTCCTTGGGTGAAACACCGATTAGAGTACAGGATAGTGGCATAGGATTTTTATATTATAAGTAACTAGCATAGATGTGGGTGGACTTTCCTTTTAACTGTCCCATTTCTAATACTTTCTTCTCCAGTTTATCATCAATGTTTTTAATCTTGGAACAATTCTACTTTACTTCTCCAATGAGAAACCAATATTTGTGACTCTCATGATATCTGTTTTATTTATGGGTTAGTGTGTTTTTAATATGTGGGTTTCATGAGCTATGTATTTTTCTTTAGATAGAAAACAGTTCATTACTAATATATAATCATTGCCCTTTTCTCCCTGTTTTCTCTTTCTCTCTTTTTACCCTGTGGATCTTGTACAGGTCTTGTTCAGCGTTGTGTAATCATCCAGAAAGATGACAATGGATTTGGGCTGACTGTCAGTGGAGACAATCCAGTCTTCGTACAGTCTGTGAAAGAAGGCAAGGCATTTTTAAAAACAGTTCTGTTATTTGAGAGCAAACAGTAAGAATAGAAAAGTTTAAATAGTGTCTATTGCCCAGAATAGAATTGCAGGGATTGCAGGTCATGTGGACTATTGTACTAGATATATCCATAGTGTTAAGGAATGAATTAACCATAGTTGAATTTCTTTATAATTTATAGAAAGAAAACAGTTTTTAGTTTTATAAATCATTGTGACTCTTTGATCATGATACTTTATGTATCATCACTTTCAGAAGTTTCTAGAATTCATCATAACACCAGTGATATTTTTGTAAGCATAGAGATGTAATGGGCTCAAAACTATCAATTCGTTTCCCAAAATGATAATGATAACACTTTTTGCTATTACCATATATTAAATACTTCCTTTATGTGGAATGCTATAATTCAAGGTGGGTATTTTTTGTCCTCTTTATTTAGGTAATACTGAGGCTTAGATTAAAAAACAAAATAAGTCTGAGTCACACAAGTAGTGAGTGGTAGTGGCAGGATTCAAACAAGTTCTTCTGACTTTAAGCCTGTGTTTTTAACTGCTTTGTTACACTACCTCTTTTATCAATGAATATAAATGAATCACATATTATTAAGTCATTACTTTTTTATACAGATGGAGCAGCCATGCGGGCTGGAGTACAGACAGGTGATCGAATCATCAAGGTAAGGAAAAGACTATTACAGCACTCATGGTAGGATTAAAAAACAACATGTATTAGCTATATATTTTTTTTCCACTAGGATTTTTATAAAAAGCAGCACATTATATGTAGATTCGTTAACTGTAAAAACGTATTTCGTTTCTTTTTTAAATTAATGTTACCCTTTACTGAAGGGCATAATGAAAGACTTAAATAAGTAGGCATGTATGTTCTTTTTTTTATATACATATTTATTTTTTTTGTTGTAGCTGTACTCAATACCTTTATTTATTTTTATGTGGTGCTGAGGATCAAACACAGGGCCTCACATGTGCTTGGTGAGCACTCTACCACTGAGCCACAACTCCAGCCCCAGCATGTATGTTCTTGAGTAGGAGAATAACTCACTGTGTTGTATAGATCATTTCTGTCCAGATTAATTGTTAGCAAGAAAGTCTCATCAAATATATAGAGTACTGGGGATTTAACTCAGTAGTGGAGTACTTGCCTACCATGCACAAGACCCTGGGTTCAATCCTCAGCACTACACACACAAAAATAATAATAAATAAATTATACACGCACACAAATGAATGTGTGTGTGTGTGTGTGTGTGTGTGTATAAAACTTATGTGTGTCATATAATGTACATGTAGCTTATATACATAAAATTGTGGCGGTTCATTACTTGTCAAACTGATTGTTTTTTTACAGATGAACTTTACAAAGGTTTAAGATTAGCTAAAGAGAAATGGAGCTTATAGTTCATGGTAGAGTGCTTGCCTAGTGTGCACAAGGCTCCGGGTTTCATCCCCAGCACCATTATTTAAAAAGAACAAAAAAGTGCTAAAGAAAAAAGTGTGTTATGTAAAGGAGAAAGAAAGTATAGATTAATTTTGAATATGTCATTCTATTCTAGAAGTAGACCTGGTATAGATGTAGACCAGTAGAACACAATGGAGAATCCGAAAACAAGTCTTGAATTCTGACCAGTAGAAATAGAATAGATTTGTGAGTAATTACTCTTGAAACAATTGACTCATTTACCTAAAATCAAATTATTTTACAAGAAAAGACTCCATGAATATATTTTGCAAAAATAATTTGGAAAAAAAATTGAATGTATTACACAACATAATATTCTTAATTTAAAGAGCATGTTTAAATTACTAAGAAAATAATAATTCTAATAGAAAAATGGGCAAAGAATTTCATCAGACAATTCCATAAAGTAATTGAAATAAACAACATATTAATTAGGATATTTTCAACCTAAGTGATAATAAAGAAGTTAAAATTAAAGTGATAAGTGAAAAATATATTTGGTTGTCAGGAAATTTAAAAGATTGCTAGTCCACGGTTGGCATAGTTTGGGCATGATAACATATATGGGGGCTCTCCTAAGCTTGAGTATAAATTAGGTAAAATCTTTTTGGATAGAAATTTATTGAGTACTTTTTAAAAAAAAAACTTTAAGAAAGTATATAAGTGCTAACAATTTTGCTTTTAAGAGCTTACCTAAAGAAGTAAGTATGCAAACATGAAGTGATATGCGCACAGGAAAATTGGTTTTGCCTTTATCACATCAAAAACTTGTAAACAATCTCAATCGTGCATAAACTGAGGATAAGAAATTACATTTTTAATTGCAGCCTTTAGAAAGAATCGATTAGGTCTACCTGTACCTTTATTGAAAGATATATGTAATGCAATGGAAAAAGGCAGTTATAGTGTGTATGTATGTGTGCTATGTGTACTGTCCATATAGTGTTTGTATGCTAGCAGAGTGTCTCAGAGATTAAACATCATAGTTAAATGTGACTTATCGGGTGCATGATGAGTACACTTTTATTTCTATTTTATACAGTGATGTATTCAAACTTTACATCAGAGAAAAAAATTAATGTTAAATCCAGTTTGATAAATATCTAAATATCTAAAAATTTACCTTTATTTGTTTAGCTTAGTGGAGGCCTTGTATGACTTTCTTTTAAAATATATAACCTGTCTGAAAATTAATATTTCATGGTAAAGATTAGGTCATATTTGGAAAACTTAAAAAAGTAAATTGTGTATCATTATGGAGATATTACTTTTTTTTTTTTTTGGTACTAGGGATTGAACTCAGGGGCCCTTGACCACTGGGCCACATCCCCAGACCTTTTTTGTATTTTATTAGAGACAGGGTCTCACTGAGTTGCTAAGTGCCTCGCCATTGCTGAGGCTGGCTTTGAACTTGTGATCCTCCTGCCTCAGCCTCCCAAGTGCTGGGATTACAGGTGTGTGCCACCGCGCCTGGCTGAGATATTACTTTTTAATCATGTTTTGATTTATTATAACTTTGAAAAATAAGTGAACTGGTAATTAAAAGCAGAGATTTTTTTCCCCCTAATTACAGCAGTTCTTCATTGTGAAGGATTTGTAAATCTGTTTCATGGCATATTTTGTCATTTGTCATGGTGAGTAAGTTGTAATTTCCTTTAAACCAAGGACTGACTTTTGTGTTCAAGTTCATTTTGTTGCTGAATATACTTTATAGACTAGTGATAAAAGCACATTTGAATCATATATATATATATCTACATATATATATATATATATATATATATATTTTGATGTAACTTTGCTATAATTAGATAGAGTACCTACCCATTGTCTCAGTAGTATGTATCTGGGGGTTGGGGTTGTGGCTCAGCGGTAGAGTGCTTGCCTAGCACATCCACAGCCTGGGTTCGATCCTCAGCACCATGTAAAAATAAATGCATTGTGTACAACTAAAGCAAATAAATAAATATATATATATTTTTTAAAAAGGATGTATCTGACATATGCTATTTTCATTTTCTTATAGGTAAATGGAACTCTGGTGACTCATTCAAACCATTTGGAGGTGGTGAAGCTAATCAAATGTAAGTGAATATTATTTTCAATTTTAATTGTTTTTCAAACCCTTAAGATGAAGATCAGTAAACATTTTCTGTAATAGACCAAATAGCAAATATTTTAGGCCTTTCGAGCCACATAGTTTATTGCTAGACTCTGTCATTGTAGCACAAAAGCAGCCATAGATCATATGTAAATGAATGGGTGTGGCTGTTTCAGTTAAATTTTATTTATCAAAACAGTTTGTGGGCCAGATTTTGCCCCTTGGCTGGAATTTGCCAACCCCTGCATTGAAGGAAGGTCTAAGGTAAAAATTTATAACTTACTAATGATTATCTTCTGTCAACTCCATGTGGTTGATTTTATCCTTGTAGTTCTTGATAATATTGATACATATATTTGAAAGACATATTGTTATGCATGCATCCCCTCATATAGAGGAGGTTGAAAAATCAGACACAATAGCCTGATGAACTAAATGGAACTTTAGAAATAACGTAGCACATTCACTTGCCCTCAGAGAAGTAAATGATTATATAATAATCACGGATAGTGACTTCAGAAACTTTCAGGTTAAGAATTGGTGATCTTCGGGTTCAGGTGTGTAGCCCCCCAGCATTTATTTCTCCATAGTGAAATTGGGGTTCAAGTCAATGAGAGTTTGCAACTAACTAGCTCTAGTTACTTCAGGGTCAAAGTAATGGTGCTTCTCCACCTGGTAGTGAGACATGGTAGGCCAGACCCCAGTGCTTGCAAAGCCCATTTTCCTATCTCAAAGGGAGAAGAGAGAGTTCAGTTACCCCTCTGAGCTTTGCTTGCAAGTGGTGGCAGTGCATATTTGGGAATCTCAGAAGTGAGTGAAGTCTGGGCTCCATTTACATTTCCCCAGCCTCAGTTTCATTTTGTTGTAACCATTTAACTTCACCTGCTTTCTAAGTAAGGTGATAGATTACTTTTTTGACAGAGCAATAAGACCAAAAAACCTTAACAAGTATTTATATTATCCTCACCTGCAACATAGCACTTGTGACTAGTTAACAAAATAGTTTTTAGAACCTTATACATTGTGAAATAATTGATGAGTTCATTGGGAGGGTTAAATTGGGAAGCAAATGTGAAATACATTTAAAAGTTCTATTGAAGAGTTTGACTACAAGGTTTTATCATTTAAAAACCAGTTTATCTAGAAAGTCATTTATTTGGAACATTTCATTTCTTTTTGATGCTAGATAAATAATGTTGAGTCTTTATGTTATGATTTTCCTATCTATATTTTTTCCCTTTCATATGTCTAGTGAATTTTTCTGTCCACATTTCCAACTTTTTTCAATTAAAACTCTCTGCTTATTGTGTTTTTTTCCTGTTTTTGTGGGATATTATTTGGTCATATTCATTTGTAAAGTTATTTTGAAATTGTGCTATTACATTCTAAAATGTCAATTAAACCCTGCCTAATTAGTATCATCTTCAAATATGATGATTTTAAACATTTACATTTAGGAAATTAGTTCAACTTATCTATTATTAGATGGTTGATGTTAATCTTCTCTAAATTAGGAAAGTATATTCTTGGGGTCATAAATTTTATTTTCTTTTAATTAATATCTGATCTTATGAGTAATTTGCTATATAAAAGTATAATTTTTTTTGTTTTTTTTTCAATTTTTAGGGTAGTCATAAAAGAGATTGTATTATTTTTCTGTGGAGAATGATTAGTGGATGATGGGACTTTCTCACATAACTGGAATTTTAGAACTGTCAAAGATTAAGTAATTAAATGCTATATAAAGTTTCTTGACATTGTTTATTTTCCTTCCCCTTCCCTTTCTCCCATCTTCACACCCCAAGCTGGTTCCTATGTAGCTCTCACTGTTCAGGGACGCCCTCCTGGGTCGCCCCAGATTCCACTTGCTGATTCTGAAGTAGAACCATCAGTCATTGGACATATGTCTCCCATCATGACATCCCCTCACTCACCTGGAGCAACTGGGAATATGGAGCGAATCACTAGCCCTGTGCTCATGGGGGTAAGACTAGGAAAATTTCTTAGTAAATGCTCAATTATATAAGGATTTCTTTTTTGATATTAAGAGTTTTGAAGTATTGAACTGATTGACAGATTTAAGTTCAAGATTCTAACAAATAATTTTCTAATATGAAATTGTGTAATAATGTGGAAGATTGCAGAGTATTGTCATGGCAATTTAATTCAGATAATACACACCTGCTGTACACAAAACAATGTATCACCTCAAAAAATATAATTAAGATATTCTATGTTCCAGGTCTTCTAATGTATACTTTAAGAAGACAGAAGTTTTTTGTTTATTTTGTTAATTGTTGTCTCCCTGTAGCTGAAATATTATTTGACATATAATAGGTGTCTAATAATAAACCTTCATTGATTGAGATTGAAGCAAGAATATATAAGCAATTATAATACAAAAGCAGAATGCAGATAGTGTGAGGGTAAAAATATTACATTCTATGAGAATTCAAAGGAGGAAGAAAGTACATCCAGTTGTGATAAGGAGAGCTTTTATAGAAGGATTCTATTTGAATTGAACTTTATAAAACAGGTAACATTTAAATGGTGGTAATAAGAAAGTACCCATGTAAAGAAAGTATGATAAAGAGATATAAAGAACCAAGAAAGCACTAAATATTTCAGGAAGCACTTAAGACTTTTGTTTGGTTGATACCTATTCAAGAGAGGTAAAAGGTAGAAGATGAGCTTGAAAAAAGTAAATTGCCTATGTATGTTTCACAATTACCAGACTGACTAACACGTGTAATTGGATAAGCAGTAAGATTCCATTCAACATTCTTTCGAGCAAGAGAGTGACATGATTGTAACAGGATTATAGGAAGATTAAATTGGTAAAATATTAAAAGAGTTGTGAAACAAGGAGGAATTGGGGAATTGTCTTCATATTTCAGGCAGGAGGGACTGGGAGGAGGGACTGGGAGTTTGAGCCATGCAATGATAGTAACGATCCAAAGGAAGGAAGTATAAGATATTGTTTATGTACTGAAGGCAATTTCAATTTTTCAGCTAACATCAGTAATGTTTTTCTAAGTCCTCTTTAGTAAAAGTGAAATGGAAGGGCAGAAAATTCCCTGTAATTTTATAGCCATAAGTATTGATCTAAATGCCTATCTTCATAACTGCAGGCATGAAGAAAATCCTAAAAGTACTGATAGTTAGTACTAAGGCAGAACATCGTCTGTCTTGTATTCTCTGTTTTTAGCTTCATTCTCCACATGTTGGTTTTTTGTTCGTTTTCTCTCTTTTTTCCAGGAAGAAAATAATGTGGTTCATAACCAGAAAGTAGAAATTCTGAGAAAAATGTTACAGAAAGAACAGGAACGGCTACAGGTAACTAAAGTAGAATTGGGGGCTGTTTATAGGCCAGTAAAAATGTGAGTGGGCATAGTTGAGTTGATGTTTATCATAATCACAGTCACATAGAATTGTAAGCAGTTCCATCAACTAGTTTATTGATTAATAATGAACTTTTTCTATATTTTCATGACATAATTAATCCTCAAAATATTTTTATAACTTTTCAGTTATTGCAGGAAGATTACAACCGAACACCTGCCCAAAGATTGCTAAAAGAGATCCAAGAAGCCAAGAAACACATTCCTCAGCTGCAAGAGCAGTTATCCAAAGCCACAGGCTCTGCTCAGGTAGCATCACTATGAAAAATGCTACCCAACTTTTTGTAGGAAAATTTTCTTCTGGGAATGTGTCAGAATATGTTGCAGTTGCCTTTTTAAAGTGGTTTTTCGAACATAGGACAAGATGTCCTATGTAGAATATTACAAAAGTAATGATTAGCAAAAATAAATAAGGGCTTCTGATCGTTTGCTTGCTCATATCATGTTTCTTTGTTCCATAATTTTAAAAGAACCCAGTGCTTTTGCTTTGATGTAATAAACTACAAAATATGTGTTTATTTAGATAAGTATATTTACATTTTTGTGGTTCATTTTGCCATCTGAAAACAGAATGGCAGTAGATATGTTTTTAAACAGGGACATAAGATTTTGCAAAATGACAGGCATTGTACTAAATATACAGGCAAGCATTCTCTAATTCGTACAATATCCCTTTGAGGTGAGATACTATTGTTTTCTTCCATTTTAGTTGTGTAGTTAAAAAAATTTAGATTAAGCAACTTTCTGAAGTAGTATAGTTCAGAAGTGATAGAACTGGAATTCAAACCCAGTCTGAGGATTTCAAAGCACATTTATACTCTTAGTGACTATATTTTTATTTTAATTTAAAAATAGATTTACATAGAATTTGCTATATTAGGTATGTTATCCAGATAATGGTCTCATTAGAAAAAATAGCTCAGCATTTGTATGTCAGCCACATGTATTTTGTAATGTTCATATGTAGGATATATAAAGCTTCTTATACTTTATCTGAAAGAAAAAATTGACAAATTTTGCTTTGTACATTTAAAATGGGTAAAAGCTGATAATCTATAATTTCTTATATTAGGTCTGAAGTCAAAGTCACATAGTAATAGAATTAAAAGAATTCTTTGAGATCATCTAGGCTAATCTCATTTTCAAGTGAAAAATCATGTTGAGAAAACTAGGGCTGAAACTGCTTAAATGACATATTCAAGGTCACAAAGTGTGTACAGTCTCTTTCCTGTATCAATGTACTTTACATTACACAATTTTTTCATTACTTTTAATCCTGCTATGTCAAATTTTGAGTATTATGCTGGAGTAATGTTGACAGTTTCATATTATTCTTATTGAGCAATAGCCTCATTCTTACCCTGTTTGAACAGTGAAATGTATCCTTATTTAAAAGCTTTACATTAACTTATGTTATAGCATTGTGTCCCAGAATTTGCAATTCATTGAACTTGGAAACATTGAAAGGCAGTTAACCAGAAGTTATAGTGTAAATAATTATTTACTTACAAATGTATAATATAAATTATATAAATTTACATTTATATGTGTGTGTGTGTGTGTGTGTGTGTGTATTTCTTGGCTACATTTGGAAGTTGAAACTTTTATTTTCTCTCACTAAAATGTCCCTTTTCCTGTCTTTTTGGTCATTCCATTTTAAGATCATAGAGTTAGTACTTACTAATGTTTTTTTATTGTAGAACAGTAAGTATTCTTGATCACATTGGTATTCAACCTTTAGCAGTCTGCATGTAGACCACAGTGCCATTTGGTTTCTTTGTTTAGCCAGTAATGAACGTTCTCTTTTACGTGTTTGTGTGTGTGTGTCCTCCTTTCTTCTCTTTTAGGATGGAGCTATAGTTACACCCTCCAGGCCTTTAGGTGATGCCTTAACAGGCAGTGAGGCAGAAATGGAACCAGGAGATGGACTTGGCAGGACTGACTGGAGCAGTGGAGATGCATCTCGGCCTAGTAGTGACAATGCAGATGTAAGCATTAAGTTTTTTTTTTTTTTTTTAATTATTTATTTGTTTTAGTTGTACACAATGCCTTTATTCTTACGTGGTGCTGAGGATCGAACCCAGGCCACGCAGTGCGAGGCGAGCGCTCTACCGCTGAGCCACAATCCCAGCCCAGCATTAAGTTTTCTAAATCTTTATCCTCTTGCACTCTTTCTACAGCTCCTTTTTTTTTTTTTTAAATTTTTATTTTATAGTAGTAGTATGTATTACAGTTCATACTACACATATAGAGCATCTTTTTACACAAAACAGTTTGTATACAAAGTATATTCGTAGCATTCAAGTCTTTAATCGTGCATTTAGAATAATGATATTTATCTTATTTAACCACTTTTTCTTTTTTTTTCTCCTTCCCCCCTTGCTCCCTCCCTTCCCCTCCCTTCCCTTTGACCATTCTAGTGTTCCTCTAATCCTGTAATCCTCCTATGTACCCCGACCCAACAATACTGTGAACCGGCCTCCTTATATCAGAGGAAACATTTGGTATTTGGATTTTTGAGATTGACTGATTTCACTTAGCATTATATTCTCCAACTTCATCCATTTACCAGCGAATGCCATTATTTTATTCTCTTTTATTGCTGAGTAAAATTCCATTGTGTATATATACCACATTTTCTTTATCCACTCATCTACAGAGGGACATCTAGGTTGGTTCCACAATCTAGCTATTGTGAATCGTGCTCCTATAAACATTGAAGTGGCTGTGTCACTGTAATATGCTGTTTTTAAGTCCTTTGGGAATAGACCCAGGAGTGGGATGGCTGGGTCATAGGGTGGTTCTATTCCCATTTTCCCAAGAAATCTCCATACTGCTTTCCATAACGGTTGTACCATTTTGCAGTCCCACCAGCAATGTATGAGTGTGCCTTTTTCCCCATGTCCTCTCCAACATTTATTGTTGTTTGTGTCCTTGATAGCTGCCATTCTGACTGGAGTGCAATGAAATCTTAGAGTAGTTTTGATTTGCATTTCTCTAATTGCCAGCGATGTTGAGCATTTTTTCATGTATTTGTTGATTAATCGTCTACAGCTCCTTTCTTGATTTAATTTTAAGTTATGTGAATTAGAAGTGTTATCTTTGTACTTAGTTACTACCATCCCAGTCTTTAATATAGCAATTTGATGAAGAGAAATTCTGGGTAATATTGGATATGAGCTTTTAATTTTAGAGTTCATTTTGTCTCTCAGACACCAATTGCCAAGTTTTTCATTTGCAGGAATGGAATTTCCCAGTAGGCATCTTGTTTGTGGGTAGAAAAGTTAATAATGCCAGTGTTATTAACTGAACCAGGAGGCCAACTGTTGATATCTTTAAGAGCATGTTAATATTCCATTTGCGGTCAGAGTGACTCAGGCTTGAATCACAGGGCATTTTGCCATTACAAAGAGGAAAAACCTTAGTTCTGTTGGATAGACTTCAGTTAATAGTACAGGTTTAATAACAGCACTTTCTTGAATAACTCAGAGACTATCAGATGAACATGAGTATTTGTTTAGAAGATGGTAATAAAATATATTAAGTTGAATATGCTGTAGCACGATGGCCACATTGATGTTAAAACCCAATTTCAGCATTATTTACTCATCAATACTCTCTAAGTAATATGAAGCAACAGGAAAAAAAAATACTTAAAAATAGGCTACTTTCTTTAAAAGTGAAGAGAGAGGTTGTTTGAGCCATGTCTTTTTAACTATGGATCATAAAAATCAAGTTAGTAAATTGTGACAAATAGATACATATTTTTTAAAGACTAGAAATGGAAATAAAGGTGCTTTGTATGTAGAAGGCGTTATTTCTTGTGACTTTGTTGTATACAAACATACACATGTAAATGATGGTAAACTATGTAAGGTTTTTATCTTAATAAAAGTTGTGATTTAAAAAAAAATTGAAAGCCACTGTATAAACCATTATTCATGTTACCTTTTTTTTTGGTGCTAGGGATTGAATCCAGGGGTATTTAACCACTGAACCACATCTTCAGTCCTTTTTGTATTTTGTATTTTTTACTTTTATTTTTATTTTTTTTATTTTTTATTTTTTTGTGTGTGGTACCGGGAATTGAACTCAGGGGCACTCGACCACTGGGCCCAGCACTTTTTTGTATTTTATTTAGAGACAGGGTCTCACTGAGTTGCTAAGTACCTCGCCATTGCTGAGGCTGGCTTTGAACTCGCGATCCTCCTGCCTCAGCCTCCCAAAGTGCTGGGGTTACAGGCATGCGCCACCGCGCCTGGCTTATTTTTATTTTTTTTAAAGTGAGTTATTCCATGCGGCATATTCTCCATCAGTTCTTTTTTTTTTTTTAATATTTATTTATTTGCTTTAGTTGTATACAATGAGTTTATTTGTACATGGTGCTGAGGATCGAACCTGGGCCGCGTGTGTGCTAGGTGAACGCTCTACTGCTGAGCCACAATCCCAGCCCCTGTATTTTTAATTTTGAGACAGGGTTTCACTAAGTTGCTGAGGCAGTCCTGGAACTTGGATCCTCCTTCCTCGGGGATATTAGGGCCAAACAATCTCTCTTGAGTTTCTGGAATTGCAGACAGGCATGGTGGGCTCAGGTTACCTTTTGAGGGTTAGGTCCAATGACTCAGTTCTTCATGCAAGGTAAATTTGAGAACTTTTTGTTTTGTGATAGGGTCTTATGAATGGGTTAAAGGTTTTAATGGAAAGTTTTAGTTTTTTTTTGGAGGTGGGGGGTAAGGGGGATTGAACTCAGGGGCACTTGACCACTGACTGAGCCACATCCCCAGCCCTATTTCCTATTTTATTTGGAAACAGGGTCTCATTGAGTTGCTTAGCATCTCACTTTTGCTGAGGCTGGCTTTGAACTCATGATCCTTGTGCCTTAGCCTCCTGAGCTGCTGGGATTATAGGCATGCACCACCATGCCTGGCAGTGGAAACTTTCAATTTTGACTCAAGAAAAAAATTATAATAGCTAACATTTATTAGCTGTACATACCATACATTAGTGTTTTATATTCCTTATCTTAGTTAATTCTCAGAATAGCCTTATGAAGTAGTACTGTTGTTATTGTAACTTTATGAAAGAAAAACTAAGACCAAAGGGAATTAATTGATTTTCCCAACTTATCCAGTTAATAAATGATCTACCTCTGTCTAGTTCCAAAGTACCAGCACTCTTAATGTAAACAACAGTACTGAAGTATGAAAACACATACCATTTTGGGAGAGCAGTGAAAATTTTAGGGCAACCTAGAGTGTTAGGGTTATGGATGAAGTGGCTAGAGATTATCTTGACTTGAGGTTCTAAAGGGCTTCATCTTATATAGCTGTACTACTTGGAATATTTCTTGTACTTTTTTTAATTTAGTGCTTCCTATCCTCTGTTTTTATGGTTTTGCCTACCATTAAAAAGTTCCTTGAAATTAGACCAGAGACAATACACCTAATAGAAGAAAAAGTAAGCTACAATTTCCAACATGTCGCATTAGGCTCCAAATTCCTTAATAAGAATCCAGTAGCACAAGAATTAATACCAAGAATTAATGAATGGGATAGATTTAAGCTAAAAAGCTTCTTCTCAGTAAAAGAAACAATCAGTGAGGTGAATAGAGAGCCAACTAAGTGGGAACAAATATTTAATACATGCACATCGGATAGAGCACTAATTTTTAGAATATGTAAAAAACTGAAAAAACTTGACACCAAAAAAACAAATAACCCAATCAATAAATGGGCTAAGGAATTGAAAAGACACTTCTCAGAAGAAGATACACAATTAATCAACAAATACATGAAAAAATGCTCAGCATCGCTGGCAATTAGAGAAATGCAAATCAAAACTACTCTAAGATTTCATTGCACTCCAGTCAGAATGGCAGCTATCAAGGACACAAACAACAATAAATGTTGGAGAGGACATGGGGAAAAAGGCACACTCATACATTGCTGGTGGGACTGCAAAATGGTACAACCGTTATGGAAAGCAGTATGGAGATTTCTTGGGAAAATGGGAATAGAACCACCCTATGACCCAGCCATCCCACTCCTGGGTCTATTCCCAAAGGACTTAAAAACAGCATATTACAGTGACACAGCCACTTCAATGTTTATAGGAACACGATTCACAATAGCTAGATTGTGGAACCAACCTAGATGTCCCTCTGTAGATGAGTGGATAAAGAAAATGTGGTATATATACACAATGGAATTTTACTCAGCAATAAAAGAGAATAAAATAATGGCATTCGCTGGTAAATGGATGAAGTTGGAGAATATAATGCTAAGTGAAATCAGTCAATCTCAAAAATCCAAATACCAAATGTTTCCTCTGATATAAGGAGGCCGGTTCACAGTATTGTTGGGTCGGGGTACATAGGAGGATTACAGGATTAGAGGAACACTAGAATGGTCAAAGGGAAGGGAGGGGAAGGGAGAGAGCAAGGGGGGAAGGAGAAAAAAAAAGAAAAAGTGGTTAAATAAGATAAATATCATTATTCTAAATGCACGATTAAAGACTTGAATGCTACGAATATACTTTGTATACAAACTGTTTTGTGTAAAAAGATGCTCTATATGTGCTGTATGAATTGTAATACATACTACTACTATAAATAAAAATTTAAAAAAAAGAAGTTCCTTGAGAGCACAGACACTCTTATCTGACTTCATATTTCCAAAGAATAGGCATTCAGAGCAAGTGATACCTATGAAAAATTTGCATTTTATATTTTATTTAGAGAAATGTTACAATAAAATATGTGGCTTAGAAGTACCACTTTATGAAACAGTGGGTTAGTTGGTAAGTATAGATACAGGCATTCCAATGAATTAAGACTGGCATGTAATTGATATTTTGTAAGTATTTGAATGAACAACAAAACGAATGAGTCAAGCGTTTAGGCTTTATTTTGCATGCAGACAGGAGGCACCATTAGAAACATGTCAGTGTAAAAAATAAATTACAGTAAAGAAACAGGGAGATCTGTAAGAAAAGAAGACTGCTTGACTTCATAAGAACTTAGCAAATGTGTGTAGAATGGCTGACAATTAACATTTATTGAATACCTACTTTGTGCCAGAAGTTGTACCTAATGGTATACAGATATTTTTAATTCTCACTAAAGATGAGGATATTAGGGCAAAACAAATATATCAATATTGTGGAAATTCAGATGAGAAATGATGAATTCCAAACTAAGATATCTATGGAACACGTAACAAACACATTTAATTTTTTTTTTAATATTTATTTATTTGCTTTTAGTTGTACACAATGCATTTATTTTTTACGTGGTGCTGAGGATCGAACCCGGGCCGCGCACGTGCTAGGCGAGTGCTCTACCGCTGAGCCACAACCCCAGCCCCCACATTTAATTCTTACAAGTGTCAGTTTGAGGCTAAAGATGTTCTGCTTTTAGCTTATGGATTTCCATGTTTATTTCCATTGTAGTGTAATAAGTTTGGAGGAACTGGTTTATTGTCTTAACTTTTCAATCACTGACTTTAATTTTTTAAGATTTCTTTTCCTTTCTTTAAAATAGTATACTCTGATATCTGTGATACTATCTTTTTTTTTTTTTTTTTTTTTTTTTTTTTAATTTCTGCTTTTGCTCACTTTACTGGAGGTTTTAAAGAATGCTCACATACCACTGCTCCCAAGATAAGGAACTGGGTCCCACATCATTATCCAAAATTCTGAGCATCTGCTTCTGGGTTTTAATTTCTGAAAATTTTTTTTGAAAAATTACTTATTTGGGGGGGCTGGGGATATAGCTCAGTTGGGAGAGTGCTTACCTCACATGCATAAGGCCCTGGGTTCAATCCCCAGCACCACCAAAAAAAAAAAAAAAAAAAAAAAAAAAAAAAAAAAAAAATTTACTTATTTTGGAAAATTACCATACATATTTAAAAATAGATAAGGATAATGGTTCTTGCCATGTCCCTGATAACCCAACCTCAGCAGTCATCAACATGTGCTCAAACTTGTTTTGTATATAACTTTCATTCTTCACACCTTTCAAACACTGGGTTATTTTAAAGTAAATCAAGAG
Source organism: Tamias sibiricus (assembly GCA_025594165.1). Classification (NCBI taxonomy): domain Eukaryota; kingdom Metazoa; phylum Chordata; class Mammalia; order Rodentia; family Sciuridae; genus Tamias; species Tamias sibiricus. Next base: position 114,086,495 of record CM046657.1, read on the forward strand.
GTTTAAAAAATATAACTATGATATCATCATCAAACCTTAAGAATTAATATTTTCTTAATATATGACTTGATTACTTGTCTTTTAACAATCTTTTTATAGTTTATTTGAATTAGGATCCAGGCAAGGTTTTCATTTGTGTTTGGTTGATAAGTTATTGTAGGTCTCTGTCATTTATAGTGGTTTTCCTGTCTTCTTTTCTTTTCTTTTTAGAAATATTTTTGTAAAAGGAATTGGATCATATATCTAGTAAAACAACTCACTTTCCAATTGTATTTTCACAGTGTTGTGTAACCTGTCCCCCTATCTTTATTTCCTGAAAACTGATAGTTTGATCTAAAGTCTTGATCAGATTAAGGTGTGATAGTTATTGTTTGGCAGGAACAATTTGTTGGCGATTCTGTGTACATCTCTTTATGTCACACTAGGAAGTGAATGTCTGGTTGTCTTATTGTGGTTCTAAATTTGTTTAAGGTGTTCATTGGGAAGAGGTCAGAATAAGTCCTTCATTGCAGAGTTCCCCATCAAGCTTTTACATAATGTTTTTATGTGCTATTTGTGACCTAATGTCGAGATTCATGATGTAATTAGGGGTTTCAAAAGAATGATTTTGTAATTTATTTTTTCCTTCCTTCCTTCCTTCTTTCCTTCCTTCCTTCCTTCCTTCCTTCCTTCCTTCCTTCCTTCCACTAGGAATTGAACTCAGGGGCACTTAACCACTGAGCCACATCCCCAGTCCTTTGTTGTATTTTATTTAGAGACAGGGTCTCACTGAGTTGCTTAGGGCCTCCATAAGTTGCTGAAGCTGGCTTTGAACTCTTGATCCTCCTGCCTCAGCTTGCTGAGCTGCTGGGATTACAGGCATGTGCCACCACCCCTGGCTCTTTCTATATTATTTATTATATGGAAATGTTATAATAGGGAACGATTTTCCCTTACAGGTGTTTAGGTTATCCTAAAATATAGCTTATATGGAAAATGCAGGATAAATATCTTTTCCCAGATTGTTTTCAAAAGAGTTGATTCCCTAACATGTTACAAAAGTCCAAAGGTGACCAGTGAGGGCTGGTGTGTGTGTGGGGGGGGGGGGCAAGCGAGTGCGCCAATATAATGTTTTGAACTCATAGATCCTAAGAAGAGTTACCCTATTTCTGGAATGTGAGAGTCCTTCAGGTTGTTTTCTTATGTTACTTTGACTTGATTCTCCAGTATCTTTGATAGTTTTCTAGCTTTTTATGTTGGATTATTTTAATCTTATCTTTATTATCTTAAGCTTCAGAGTTATCTGTTTCTCCAAGGTGGGCCATACATTTGACACTACTGTGATACACACACACACACACACACACACACACACACACAGATAGATAACATCTGTCTTCCCAGTGGCATTCACACGCAAGTTCTTGTTCCTCCTTTTCGGTTGCTCTGAGGAATGGCTCTATTGCTTTGGGGTTCCACATACCCCCAGAAGTGAATTTTTTGCATGTCATATAGTTTGTATTTTATATTGTCATCCAAAACATACCTTTGTAAATTTTATGGAAACTGATACAGCAACTTCACATGAGGCAATGCTAGAAAAATAGAATAGGGCAAAAGGGTTTTTTGTTTGTTGGTTTGTTTTTGAGCCAGTGGAGCTTAAACGCAGGCTCATGCTAGGCAAGTACTCTACCACAAAGTTGTAGCCCCAGCCCCAGGCAAAATGTTTTTAATTTGGAAAGAAAGGATAGTTGGGAAAGGCAGAGGTCAGAGAAGATAAATAGAATTTGATTTTGACATAATGCATTTGAGGTATGTAATATATTAGTTTTTTTTTAGAAGTTACGTAAAACTGTTTTGATTCTGTATTTTTTATCAACGTGAAACTGAAAAGCTGAGAGAATAAGTGACTTTCAAAATAAGGTCAGGAAAAACAGCAGAGTCAGGTATTGTATGAAAATTATTTAATAGTTTTAAATATAGACATGAAATTCAGAATGCTATATATATATATTTTTTAAACATACTGTTTTTCCTTATCTTTGGTGAGCCTGTTGAAATGAACTGAGTATTTCTTTTCCCCTCCCATTAGAGTCCCAAGAGTGGCACGAAAGAGAGGATTTATCTAGAGGAAAGCCCAGAGAAAAGTGAAGCAATTCAGGACACTGTGAGTATGAAATCCATACAGTGAATGTTGTTTTTTTACCTTTTCTTCTCCGTTTTTTCCCCTTCTCTTCCCTACTCTTCTCTTTCCTCCCTCTCTCCTTTTCCTTCCCTCTCCCACTCGCTTTCTTTTTGCCTTCTTCTGTGGTGCTGGAAATCAGTCACAGGGCCTTGTGCATGATAGGCAAGCCCTCTACCAATGAACCACATCCCCAGCCCCTTTACTTTTTCTTATATTTAAGATATGTTGGAGAGATCTTTTGTGTTTTTAGGGGTCTTAAATCTATTAAAGAAATGTAACATAAGATTTGAATAAATGGAAAGATAGTCTCTAGTTAGTGGACTTTTTGGTTATTGTGGTAAAATATACATAACACAAAATTTACTATTTTAACCACTTTTAAGTGCATAGTAGCATTAAATATATTCATATTGTTGTCATTGCTACCATTGATCTCCAGAGCTTTTTGATCTTCCTTAAGTGAAATTTGGTACCAATTAAACCATAAAGAGCTTTTTCATCTTCCTTGAATGAAATTTGGTACCCATTAAACACTTAAGTTCTCATTTCCCCTTTTCCCAACCCCTGGCAACCACTATTCTATGTTCTATGTTTATGAATTTGACTATTTTAGCTATTCATATACATAGAATTGTACAATATTTATCTTTCTGTGACTGGCTTACTTCAATTAGCATCATATCTTCATGTTGTAGCATGAAGATATTTCCTTCCTTTTTAAGAATGATAATATTCTCCAAAATGTATGTGCCATTTTTGTTTATTCATTCACCCAGCAATTAATACTTGGGTTTCTTCTACCTTTTGGCTGTTGTGAATAATGTTGCTCTGCTTTCAGTTCTTTGGGTTGTATACCTATAAGTGTGATTGTTGGATCTTACATATTTTAATTGAATGCTTTTAGTATTCTGATTTTATTTTTAAATTAGATTTGTTTGAAGTTTTTTGTTTGTTTGGTTTTGGTGCTTAGAGATAGAACCCAGAGGGGCTTAACCACTGAATCACATCTCTAGCCCTTTTTATTTTTTATTTTGAGACAGGAGCACACTAAGTTGCTGAGGGCCTCACTAAGTTTCTGAGTGTGGCTTTGAACTTGCAATCCTCCTGCCTCACTTTCCTGAGTCTCTGGGATTACAGGCGTGTGCTATCATGGTCAGCTTGTTTGAAGTTTTATAGTAAAATATTTAACAGAATTTTGTGACACATTGATTTTTTAGCAATATATGAGGACTATTGAAAAGCAGAAATCAAATCACTTATAAAATTAAAATTTGTCTGATTACTGTTCTAAACAAATTTCTATTGTTTTACCTGAATTTTTAAAAATAAAAATCTTGAAGCTAGAGAAACAAAGAAGTAATTTTTTAAAAAAAGGCGGAGTAAGAGCATTTAGGAGATGCAGTGTCATAACATACTTAAGAAAAACTACAGATACATATTATCCACTCAATTTATAATTTGTGGATTAATTTACATAGAAACCACTTTAATTCCTTGTGTAGACAACTCCTAAACCAGTATGGCTCCACCCTTCTTTGCCAAGGTCCAGATCTTGCATGTTCAGGTGCTGTCAGTTTTCCAATATTTACTTCTCTTAATCCTATATGGTCTTTGATTTTACTGTTTATGGTCTTTAAACATCGCATTTTGCATTAATGCCTCTGTACCGCCTTTTTAATGCTAAATCCAATTTTGTGAGTAGACAAACAGATGAATTATTGCAAGGTAATATCTGCCAGCCTACAGTTTCTTTTTATAATTTTGTTATTTTTGTTTCTGTAGCAGTGCTTGTGATATTACTCTTAAATGTTATTTTATTATGCCAGTGATTTTTAACTAGGAGTGATTTTTCCCTGTAGGGAACATTTGACAGTCAGTGTCTGGAAGTACTTTTTTTTGTTTATCACACCTGGAAAGCTGCTCCTGTCATCTAGTTGCTGGGTAGAGGTTAGGGATGCTACTAACCATCATACAATGCACAGGACAACCCCATAGCAAAGAATTATTTGGCCCAGAATGTCAATAATGGCAAAGTTGAGAAACCCTGCATTATACACTTATAAAAATTAATTCACATTGAAAAAGAAGGGCTCAGTGAGAGATTTCAATTATGTTTTTAATGAAAATTTTTGATTAGTACTTCTCAGGTCTATTAACTTCTGCTAAATTTGTTTTTCTACTCTCATTTTTTCCTTTGCCCTGTTATCTTTGTCTTCATTTTTTTTTTTTTCTTTTTGGTACTAGGAATGGAACCCAGGGTTCTCTACCACTGAGCCATATCCCTAGCCCACCCCCCACCCTTTTTTGAGACAAGTTCTCCCTAAGTTGCTGAGGCTGGCCTCTTTGTAATCCTTCTGCCTCATTCTCCTGAGTTTCTGGGATTACAGGTGTGCACCACCATGCTGGGCTGTCCTCATTCACTTTTTCTTTTTTTTACTTTTTTAAAATTTTATTCTAAGTTGCTATATATAGCAGCAGAATGCTTTACAATTCATATTACACATATAGAGGACAATTATACATATTTCTGGTTGTATACAAAGTATATTCACACCATTCGTGTTTTAATACGTGTACTTAAGGTAATGATGTCCATCTCATTTCACCATCTTTTTTACCCCCATGTCCCCTTTCTACCCCTCCCTGCCCATTGTCCTTTATAGAGTTCATCTAATCCTCCTATGCTCCCCATCCCAACCCCACTATGAGTCAGCCTCCTTATATCAGAGAAGACATTCATTTGGCACTTAGTTTTTTGGGATTGGCTAACTTCATTTAGCATTATATTCTCCAACTTCATCCATTTACTTGCAAATGCCATTATTTTATTCTCTTTTATTGCTGAATAATATTCCATTATGTATATATACCACATTTTCTGTATCCATTCATCTACTGAAGGGCATCTGTGTGGGTTCCACAATTTAGCTATTGTGAATTGTGCTGCAATAAACATTTTTGTAACCTGATAAGCCAATTTTCTGTCTTTCTTAAAAGGTATAGGAATGTATAATTTAATAAGTGAAGTATACAGAAATTGGTTAGAACCAGTTAACCAAATGTACAGTGAACAAAGAGTATTATTTTCAGGGTCAATGTCAATTTCCCCTCTTTCCCTAAGAAATTATCAGTACTATTGTGGTCATTTTCTTTACTGGAGTAGGGGTCATGGTCTTAAAAATTTGAGATGCACTGATTTGAAAATAAAATACCTTAAAGAAAATAAACAAAAAAACCCCACTCATAAATGGGCTATATCTTTTTGATGATTTGGCTTTGTTCTTTTTCTGAATTTGACCACCAGATAATTTTTCTGTTTCTCTTTTCTGTTAGCAGGACACTCAATCACTTGTTGGGAGTCCCTCAACCCGTGTAGCACCTCATATAATTGGAGCAGAGGATGATGATTTTGGTACAGAACATGAACAGGTAATGACCTTTTTTCTGAAAATAAAATTTTGACATTCTGAGATGTTTCATTTGTTGCAAAAATAAACATTTTCTGGAGAATAAAATACCATTTGTAAGGATTTGAAACTAAATCTTAGAACCAATAACTTTGCTTATTTTAGCTTTTTTAAAAAATATTTATTTATTTACTTTAGTTGTACACAATGCAATGCATTTATGTTTACGTGGTGCTGAGGATCGAACCCGGGCCGCGCACGTGCGAGGCGAGCGCTTTGCCGCTGAGCCACAAGCCCAGCCCTATTTTAGCTTTGACCAGTGGAAACAGTGGAATTTTTTTTTCAAGGCACTAAGAGTTAGGTCATTGATTTATATGTAAGTTTTTCATTTTGTTTTGGGGGTGGGATGTTATTGAATATTTAATATTTTAAAAAACTTTTAAAATTCCAGTTATTCATTGATGGTATATAGAAATATCTGGCTTAATTCTTGTCCTTATATTCTAGGAGCTTCTTAAAATAGTTTTTGGGATTTTTCTACATAAAAAAACCCCACACTCTTTTTTCCTCATTTCCAGTCTTTGCATTTTTAAAATGTTTTTATTGGTACTGGTAATTGAACCCCAGAGTACTTTACCGCTGAGCTACATCTCCAGTCCTTTGTTATTTTATTTTTTGGGGGTACTGGGGATTGAACTCCGGGGCACTCGACCACTGGGCCACATCCCCAGCCCTTTTTTATATTTTATTAGAGACAGGGTCTCACTGAGTTGCTAAGTGCCTTGCCATTGCTGAGGCTGGCTTTGAACTCTCAATCCTCCTGCCTCAGCCTCCCAAGTGCTGGGATTACAGATGTGCGCCACCATGCCCAGCTTCTTTGTTAATTTTTTATTTTGAGATAGGGCCTTGCTAAATTGCTTAGGTCCTTGCTAAGTTACTGAGATGGGCCTTGAACTTGCAATCCTCCTGCCTTGGCCTCTGGGATTACAGGTATGTGCCACCATGCCCAGCTATATCTTTTTGCTTTTTTTTTTTTCCGTGGTAGTAGAAATTGAACCCAGGGCTTTGCACGTACTAGACCCATGTTGTACCACTGAGCTACACCCCCAACCCTTTTTATTTTGAGACAGAGTCTCACCAGGTTGCCCAGGCTGGCTCTCATCTTGCAATTCTCCTGCCTCGGCTTCATGAGTAGCTGGGATTACAGGTGTGCACCACCATGCCGGTCAATCTGTGTATCTTTCCCTCAACCCCCTTGTTCTTGCCTTTATTGCACTGGTGAGGACTTACAGTATGAGTTTGAATTGAAATGGTGAGACATCCTTGCCTTATTCCTGGTCTTAGGAAGAAGCATTCAAACTTTAAGTATGTTAGCTATAGGTGTTTATTTTTTTTATTAGAAGTTGTTGTATATGACAGCAGAATGCATTACAATTTGTAATACACATATAGAGTACATTTTTACATATCACTTTGCATACAAAGTATATTCATACTATTCATGTCTTCATACATGCACTTAGGGTAATGATATCTATCAGCTATAGGTATTTTTGTAGATGTTCTTTGTTAGGTTAAGGACTATTAAATTAAAGACTATTCCAAGTTTGCTGTGAGTTTTCATCATGACTAGATGTTGAATTTTGTTGAAAGCCTGAGATGATCATATGGTTTTTATCATTTAGTCTCTTAGTGTAGCAGATTACATTGATTAAACCAGCCTTGTGTTTCTAAAAAGAACTCCAGTCAATCATGTGCTATTCCTTTTTAATATTATTGTATGTAATTCGCTTTTATTTTTGCCAAGAATTTTTGCCTGTGCATTCATGAGGGATATTGATCTGGAGTTTTAGTTTTGTAATATCTTGCCTGGTTTTGATAGTTAGATAGTGCTGGCCTTGAATGATTTGGGAAGTGATCTCCTATTTTTTGGTAGATACTATGCAGAATTGTATTTTTTTTTACATTGTAATTTTTATTTGTTATTATTTGTTTATATTAATTTTCTTCTCTATATAAATGTGAAAAGTCATGTGGAAATTGTAATGCTAGTTTGTCTTAAGTTTAACTAGTACCATTTTCTATGTTCAGAGTATTTAGGGATTATACAAATAAAGATATGTTAATTTAAAATCATACAGCTCCATTTTCCACTCTCTTTCTGTGATTAACTCAAAAGCAAAGGAAAAACAGCTCTTCATTGTTGAGCAAAAACCTTTTCTACATTTTCAGGAATGTTATTATATTGGTTTTCACATACTGATTTGAAGACAGTATGTACTCCTTGATGATCATTTCCTGAACTTCCATTCTCCTAAAATGGTCTGTCTTCTGATCCCAGGAAATGATTAATTTTCAGAGGAAGAAATTCAGATTCCATGGCTTATATTTCTAACAAATATTTAAAATATTGAGTTTTTTTAAAATAGGGGGATTAAAGTGAAATTTGGATAGCTATGATTAGTTGAACTTATGTTGCATTTCATACTTGTATGTCACAGTTATTAATGTATGATTTTTTCTTCCTCTAGATCAATGGGCAGTGCAGCTGTTTCCAGAGCATTGAGTTGCTAAAATCTCGCCCTGCTCACTTGGCTGTTTTCCTACACCATGTAGTTTCACAGTTTGACCCTGCAACATTGGTAATTTATTTTGCAATTTAACTAATTCAGTATTTTTATTGAACTTTTTTCTATAGAACTTTTTGTATCTACAAGATTTCATATATATATAGACTTCTTCTGGTTTTCCAAAAACATGAAGGCAGATATGAAAGATACTTAAAATGTTATTAATTCACTTTTTAAAGATTTGATTACATGGTAAAAACTACATTATTGGTGGTGACATACCTGTTCCAAATATTTCTGTTCAGTAAGGATCTAGCAAGTTACCTTTTTGGTAATTTTTCACTTTGTCTTTTCTTTTTCTTTCTCCATGACAGCTCTGTTATCTTTATTCAGATCTGTACAAACAGACCAATTCCAAAGAAACTCGTCGCATCTTTCTTGAGTTTCATCAGTTCTTCCTGGATCGATCTGCAGTAAGTTTAAATGTTAATATTATCCTTGCTTTAGTACATCGATTTATTGTCCTGCTGTTTCGAGTATTCCCTCCCATGTTTTTGGACGTTTTTGTGCTTTCAAATATCTGTATTATATCTCAAATATTGATTACTCTACTTTAAGGAATAATTTTTAAATTAGTTTTGGGCATATGAATTCTCACAGTAGATTTTAGGGGATTATATATGTATACTTGTGCTTTTATAGGTGCATAATTAGAATGAGGAAATGAAAAAAACATGATATATATTATATAGTACAAAATATGCTTATCCTAGTATATATATTGTATATATAGCCTAGTGTGTATATATATAATATAGTACAAAATATGCTTATCCTAGTATATATATTTATATGTATATATCATATATAGCATCCACACACACATATACATACATGTATACACATTCACACACATTTATTTGTTAGCATTCCAAGGGATAATAATTGTGTGTGTGTGTATTTTTTTTTTTTTTTTTTGTACCAGGGATTGAACTCAGGGCACTCGACCACTGGGTCACATCCCCAGCCCTTTTTTTTTGTATTTTATTTAGAGACAGGATTTCACTGAGTTGCTAAGTGCCTTGCCATTGCTGAGGTTGGCTTTGAACTTCATGATCCTCCTGCCTCAGCCTCCCAAGTGCTGGGATTACAGGCGTGTGCCACCGTGCCCAGCTTAATAATTGTATAATTGAACTCTGGGTAGCCTCTTGGAAGCTTAGAGGCACAAATTTAAACTAAAAAGTGGTGGGCAAAAATTTCACATCCTGAGATTAATGATAATAGGGCTTTATTTTTACTAATAGAAATGTTAGTAGGGGTTTTAAACTAGTAAGTTTTATTGTTAGCCTTGCTACAAGCAAAAAGCACTTAGCCCCTGATGCTTCCATGGGTGATCATGCTGCCTGGATCACACCCTTTCACATTTTAGTTCTCTTAGTTCTGTTTTGTACCTTTTCTCTCCGCTGATGACCTTGCTGTTTCTCTGCAAAAGTTAAAGTATAGACAAAAAGAATTTCTACCAGTTATATCACATACTTTCATCATACCATGTACTCTGCCCTTTCTCTGGATACTGTTGAGGAATTGTCCAAACTATCCGTGACCAACTCTCCCCTTTTTGCCCAGTATATTTCCTTATAACTTCTCAATGACGTTGCTCTACCTATTATTCCCCTGTTCTCTTGCATTGTAGATTTTTTTTCCTATTGAGTCATTACATTAACACGTAAAACACTGTTATTTCTTTTGTCTTAGAATAAGCATGCACATTTTGACCCTACTTCTCCCTCTAGCTCCTGCCTCATTTTCTCTGTATTCCTTATAAAGTTGCCTGCATACTTTAAGGCCTTCCCTGACCAACTCCCTCTTCAATGTAACTTCTTCTGTGTTGTTTTTGTCCATAGGACTTACATTTTATTTATTAATTTTATTTGTTTATATACATGTTCTCCTGACTTAAATATAAGCTTCAGTAAGACTATTTGTATGATGCAGTGTCTCCAACACTGAAGTTTCTGATACATATCTATTCAGTGAATTACACTGCCATTATTATTATTATTATTATTATTATTATTATTATTATTATTTTTGTGGTACCGGGGATTGAACTCAGGGGCACTTGACCACTGGGCCACATCCCCAGCCCTTTTTTGTATTTTATTTGGAGACAGGGTCTCACTGAGTTGCTAAGTGCCTCGCCATTGCTGAGGCTGGCTTTGAACTCGCGACCCTCCTGCCTCAGCCTCCCAAAGCGCTGGGATTACAGGCGTGCACCACCGCGCCCCGGCACTGCCATTATTTTTATACATAATTTTTGTTAGAATAGCTTATTATTATGAAGAAATGACAGTATATTTAAGTATGTTTGAATTTCTTATTTTGTAAGAGAGCTCCAAGCTAAGTCAAAACTATGTTTTGCTGCTCATGATCTATGAGTATATCAACATTAAAGTATAAGAAGGATTGGTTAAAATACTAATTATTCTTTAATGCTATAGGTCATATTTATTTCACATAAATATCCACATACACAAATTTTTATTTTTTTGTACTTGTACTAGAAAGACTTTCAAGAAAAATGATTTGAGCTACTGCTTGGCAACTTAAAGAGAAAGTTTTGCAGTCCATTTCATTATTCTTCCAGTGAATATGAGAGATCTCATAATTTTTTAGCAGTGACTTATTTTCAAAATTTAAAACTTCATAACTTTATGGGAGTTGTTTAATTTCTGGAAGTATATCACTGAAATAGGTATTTGGTACTTTATGAGTATGAAGAGGATAAAATATTTCTTCTAAATACAGAGTAATAAAGTTTTCTCTCAAACTGTTGGAGGGGAAACACAACAATCTGCTTATGAGGCCAACAGCTGTAGTTATTATTTCCTAGCTATAAAAAGTAAATTCTAAGATCTTCAATTTAGTTAGTTCAATAGCAAGAACTATAGATGATTACTGATTAAAAACTCAACATTGACATCCAGTACCTTCTCACTGGAAGTGTGACTAAATAAAAACCCTACAGGTTTTTAACTTTATATTGCAAAACGATTGGGAATATTGTGGTCTGTGGGGTGAGCATCTCAAATCCAGGAAGTAAACCTCATAGTTGGATGAGTCAGTTTTTCCTGTGACAGCATACACATAGTTTAGGTCTTACTATATTAATTCAAATGATATATAACTTGTTGTATTAACTAATGATTTTAGGAAACCAAAGCCAAGCGTGGTATAGCAGTGTGTGCCTGTAATCCCAGAGTTTGGGAGGCCATGGCAGGATTGAAAGTTCAAGGCCAACCCCTATGATTTAGCAAGACCATGTCTTGAATTAAAGAATAGAGTGGCTGGGGATGTGAGAGTGGTAGAGTACCCCTGAGTTCAATCACCAGTACCAAAAAGAAAGAAAGAAAAAAGGAAATCAGAACCTGTTGATCAAAATGGCTCCCAGGGTCAGGCACCTCAAGGTGGCTCCCTTGGATTTCGTTTCTTGAAGGCCCTATAAGTTTCCATTTCCCCACAACTCTTAAATTTCGCTTTCTGGTTGCAGACACACCCCCCCCCCCCCCCACCACCACCACCACCAGACATTATAGCCAATCAGTGTATGTTAGTCCCCCCTCCCCCCATAGGCCCTGGCCAGTCTGCTAATGCCAAGTCTCCAGTTGAACATACAAAGCTAGAAATTTTCTGGTGCAGGCCCCCTCCCCTCCCTCGCTTTTGACCCCAAGCAGTCACCTGTATGTTAAATAAATCTCTCAGCGGGACCCTGCTTCTCAGTGTGGTTCTTCTTCGGTTCGAACCCTTTCAGAATTTATCTATTCATTAGGAACAAGTATGACACTGAAACATACAGTCATCTAGTGAAAGAAGTGTAGATACTTCCTTCATACCATAATACTGGGAAAAGGGCTTGTTTTTAAGTTTAAACAATAGAACATTCTGGGACTATGAGATCCAAATGAGTAAATGAGCTCATTTGTGAATATGCCTGTCAGGGTAGATATCCTTGTTTTGTCCGTTTATACAAGTACTTATAAACATTATGAAAAGAAAGTCTTTAGTGCTGTTTCACCTTTGTTTGATTTTGTTTTAGCACCTGAAGGTTTCTGTTCCTGATGAAATATCCGTAGATCTAGGTAAGTTTGCAGCACCGACATCCTGCAGAACTTACTATGCCTCTTTGTGTAGCTCAACTCAGTTCTAGAGGTTTTATCTAATGTTTGGTAACTGGTTAATTACCTGAATTACAACAGAAGGAGAGTCTATAATAAATTTTAGGGGAAATGAAATCTGAATTCTGAGATAAAATGCAGGAACTTCATTAAGAACTTCTCTTTGGTGTTCTCCATGATAATTTGGTACAATGTGTAACACTGCTATGTTGCCAGTGATCATATGTTGCAGAGTGCATACCTTTAGACCAAAGAATTCCTTTCCTTCTTTATGCAGAAAAGAGGAGACCCGAACTTATTCCTGAGGATCTGCATCGCCACTATATCCAAACAATGCAAGAAAGAGTCCACCCAGAAGTTCAGAGGCACTTGGAAGATTTTCGGTAAGCTTGGTGTAGATAAAACCTTAAGTGGTCATTCTGAATTACTTTTTCTTAAATAGGAAAAGTTACATATTAAAAACTTCACTTATCAACTAAGTAAACCAGGTGGTTTTATCCCTCTTGTTAAATAGGAAAAAAGTATGGAGATGTCTCAAAAGATTAGGAATGGAACCACCATATGACCCAGCCATCCCACTCCTTGGTAAATTTCCAGAAGGTCTAAGATCAGTATACTGTAGTGATACATGCATATCAGTATCTTTAGCAGCACATTTCATAACAGTCAAGTTATGGAATAATCCTAGATGCCCATCACTAGTCGAATGGATAAAGAAAACATGTTGCATGTATATACACAGTGGAGTTCTCAGACATAAAGAAGAATGAAATTATGTAATTTGCTGGTAAATGGATTAGACTGGAAAACATCATACTAAGTGAAATAAGACAGAATCAAAAAGTTGAAGGTTGAATGTTTTCTCATGTGAAAGCTAGAGAGAAATAAGGAATAAAAAATGGAGAATCTCATGAAAATAAAAAGGAGAGCAATAGTTAGAAGCAGGAGGACCAAGGGTGAGGGAGAAGGAGGGGTGAAGGAGAAAAACTGGGGAGTAACATTGACCAAATTATGCCATGTGCTTATATGAATATATCACAGTGCGTTCCAATTTTATATATAACTATAACACAAATTAGAAGGAAGATCAATAAAGTAGAGGAATGGGATCAGGGTAGGGAGGAAGGTACAGAAGGGTATAATACTAGGGATTGAAATGGAGAAAACAATGTTCTATGTCAGTGAACCCCACTATTATGTGTAACTACAATGCAATTTTAAGTAAAAATTAAAGTAATAATAAAAACAATCATAATGAACATCTGGAGTCAAAGGGTTAGAATGGAACTGAGAGTCCACAGTCTATATTCCACGTGCGTACAAGATTGGCTCAGCGGTAGAGTGCTAATCTCGCATGTGTGAGGCCCTAGGTTCGATGCTCAGCACCACGTAAAATAAAATAAAGGTATTGTGTTCACCTACAACTAAAAAATAAAAAAAAATAAATAAAAGATTTGAGTTCAGTATTGTGTCTCTGTTAAGTGTGTTCTTTCAGGATATGTATCTCTGAGTGATTGCCTCTAGAATTTTGGCATTCTGGGTGATATGACATTTTGCCTGTTCCTAGAAATTCATAGCTATGGAGACTTTGATGAAACATCTGCAGAGGGAGATGGTTTTCCCCTAGGCTACCTCAGGAGATTTCTCCTATTCCTTTAGGCAGAAACGTAGTATGGGACTGACCTTGGCTGAAAGTGAGCTGACTAAACTTGATGCAGAGCGAGACAAGGACCGGGTAATTTTGGAGAAGGAGCGGGCATGTGCAGAACAGATCGTTGCCAAAATTGAAGAAGTGTTGTAAGTAATAGGAGTGTATGTGGAAATGTTAACATTGCTTGAAGTACTCCAAATAGATTTAAAAGGGCAGTCAGAGTATATGTGGAGGTGTTTATTTTATTATGATACTTAAGAAACTGCAGTTTTTTTTCCCTGATTTTTCATTTTAGTCAAAGTTCTTAGACTGTGAATGTAGCTCATTGGTAGAGGATTTGCCTGGGATATGCAGGGTCTTGATTTGATCCCCAGCACCACCCCACCCCCACCGCCCCCACACACACATCTTGCATTTCTTTTTTCTGGGTGTTGGTAAATGAATAACACTGAAATCTCTCATCAGTGATCCAAACCAGGTGAATACTTTCATTGATTTTAATTCATAGTCTTTGGAACTATTTCTTACAGTAAAACATGTACAGTTGATGACACGTGCAAAAATGGTAGAATTCCTTTGGGGACTAGGGTTCTCTTGATATTTTACTTTAGATGACATCTGTTCTGTTAGATGTCCATGATATGATTTACTTATCTCTTCTGATTTTGTTTGCATTCAAGTTGTGTTTGTTAAATTTAAAAAACAATATGTGGATGGGTCTCTGTGCCATACTTTGTTTAATCTCATTTACTGTTCTCTCTGTAGTTCTGTTTCTTTTTCTTTACTGGTAGGGTACAAAGCGTTTGTTTTTGTTCTGTTGTTTCAGGTATCTTGAGTTCAATAGCAAAATTTTTAATTAAACTTATATGTTTCATTTTTAAACATTTGTATTTTTAGGATGACTGCTCAGGCTGTAGAAGAAGAAAAGAGGTAACATAATTGTCCTGACCCCCCACCCCCAGAATTTTAAGAAAAAAGGAAGCTTTCTTTTCTCCTGTGAGCCCTAAATTACAATTGATTTCTTTTAACTTACAAATGTACTGTGGTCTCCCCCTGGTGGCCTTGTGTTATATTTGATTAATAGTTAGTGATACATGAGTAGACTCTGTGCAGTGAATAGATCCTAATTTTTTTTTTTTTCTGCTTAATTTTTAAGAAGTCCATTGTTGGGTTGGAGTTTTGGAAATCATTTGATGTCTTTATTCTTACTGACCCTCTGTTCTCAGAAGTCTTATTTTTATTTATTTCTCTAGTTCTACAATGCAGTATGTTATTCTCATGTATATGAAGCATTTGGGAGTAAAAGTGAAAGAACCTCGAAATTTGGAGCACAAGCGGGGTCGGATTGGATTCCTTCCAAAAATCAAGGTGAGACCTGGGAGGCTGAGGCAGGAGGAACTCAAGTTTAAGGCCAGGCTCAGCAACATAGCAAGAATCTAACTAAGCAACTTAGTGGGACCTTGTCTCAAAATAAAAAATAAAAAGGGCTCAGTGGTTAAGCACCCCTGGGTTTAATCCCTAGTACAAAAAAAAAAAGGTGAAAACTGGAATGATAAAAAAGTGATTAGGGCTCAGTGCTTCTTTACATTTGGTGCACTGTTTTCCTACTTCTTTTTTTTTTAATATTTATTTATTTACTTTAGTTGTACACAATGCAATGCATTTATGTATACGAGGTGCTGAGGATCAAACCCAGGCCGCGCACGTGCGAGGCGAGCACTCTGCTGCTGAGCCACAACCCCCGCCCTTCCTACTTCTTAATGTTTGCTAAATCATCTCATAGAACTAGGCATAACAATAGGTAGATATGATCTCTGTTCTCAAGAAACTAGTGATAAAGATATGTAAGCTTATTATTAGCTAGTGTGAAACATGAAAATAGCTCTTTATGCAGAGCGCCTTCTCCAAATGTTATTGCCTTATACTTTTAGGGTACCTAAAATAGTTTATAATCATTTGTGTTTTGTTTCATGTTGCCAAATTTTAAAACTGTATGAGGTCAAAGACTTTCCTTGTTATTATATCCCCAACTTTTATCATAGTGTTTTCACATTATGAAATTGTTGGATGGATGAATTAATTGTTTAGAACAAGCTCCTGGTAAATATGTAAATTCACCCAGTTAATTAGCTCCTGGTAAAACTACCCTTTTATTTCCTAAAATCATCATCTCTAAAGGGCTTGAGAAAACATCTTGAAGTTGAGGTATCCATAATACTATGTGCCAGCCTCTGACAAGTGTTCTGAGTGTGTATGTGTGTTTGTACTATTAGAATTACATTTATGTGTTTGAAAGCAGCAAAAGAAATCTATAAGGTTTCTTTTATCTCTTTGATTATATCTCAACTCTAGCAAAGTATGAAGAAAGATAAAGAAGGCGAAGAAAAAGGGAAGCGAAGAGGATTCCCTAGCATTCTAGGACCCCCAAGGAGACCAAGTCGTCATGACAATAGTGCAAGTACGTTGAAGTTTGAAATGCTGCATTCCCTCCATTCCATGCAGTGTTTACAACAGAGACTCATTGGCCAGAATGGGTTGCTGGAGGAAAGTGTTCTTGAGATGATGTTACTGAACTTCCAACATACTTCATTTCCCTTCCATGCTATTTCTGATCTTAGTACCCCTATGTTGTTGTGTAATTGTCATAAGCATCTTTAATGGCAGTATTCTGTTAGATGTCCATGATATGATTTTACTTATCTCTTCTGATTTTGTTTGCATTCAAGTTGTGTTTGTTAAATTTAAACAACAATATATGTGTGGGTCTCTATGCCATATTTTTAAAAATCTCATTTACTACTCTCTCCACAGTTCTGTTTCTTTACCTTTTCATTGTGCTTTATTTTGTGATCTCCCTCTATCTCAGTCCCTGGCCTAGTGGAGAGAGATCAGATCACTAAAGAGGGCTGTGGGAGAATTAGAGATAATGGTATTCTGGAAAGAGCAACCGGATCATGTAGTGCTTCTTGTCTTGGACAGTACCACATTTGAAATTACTGGCATGCTGGAGGTAGAAGTGGAGTTGTGGAACAGTGATACTGAGTATCCTCATGATGTGGAATTCTTACTCAAATGCCAGTAGTGCCCTGATTGAGAAACACTGAGAGCAGGTTGAGGAGCTGGAGGATTCCACAGATGCTGTCATGATCTCCAAGGGACACAGAGGAACTTTTTGGAATTTGGAAATATGTCAGATGCTGTGGATGATAACCTGAGTTTCTGCAACTTCTTGTGGTGATGCATATGAATAAGGATAATGAATAGAATAGGGATAATTTTGTATGGTCTGAGGCATATTACGACAATGAAGTTGTGAGTGTTAGGAAAAAAGTGGAGTGGGGCTTGCTAAGCATCTACAGAGATTAAGGGTTTCTTTTTCATTCTTACAAATGATACAGCTCCATGTCTACCTATCTCTGTCTCTCCGCATCCCCTCCCCTGCATTGCTCTCCTCATCTCCTTTATTCATAGTCCTTCTTCTGCCACATCCTCTTACCCTCAGCTTTTATCTTCTCACTTCTTTTTCTGTTCATCTTCCATCTCCTTATTTCCTTCCTCCATCTTCCTCTCCCTTTCTCTTTGCCCACCTCTCTTCCCCCCTAATTTCTTTCTTTTTCTCTGTATAAATTTGTATAAATTTCTGTATAAATTCAAATTCTTTGTATAAATTTCTCTGTATAATAATTTATTTTATATTTTTCTAGGGCCCATATTTCAGGTTTTTTTTTTTCTTTTCAGATATTTTTATGTTTCCTCTTTTTTAGAACTGTTTAGCAACACAGATTATTAACCATCATTTTCTGTTCAGTTGGCAGGGCCATGGAACTACAGAAGCCACGCCACCCTAAGCATTTATCCACACCTTCGTCTGTGAGTCCAGAACCCCAGGACTCTGCTAAGGTGCGGCCGTGTGGCTTAGCAAATGAAGGAACAGACATTGGATACCTTCCTGCCAATTCCATGTCCTCTGTGGCTTCGGGGTCCACTCTTTCCCAGGAAGGAGGGAAAGAGAATGATATGGGTGAGCCAGTGCTGTAATTCAGCTTAACTTGGTGTCAAGATTTTTAAACAAATATACTAATTGTACAGTGGAGAGGCAGACTGTTTTAATCAGGACTGAGTCCCAGTTTAATTTGATTTTAACATTTTAATATTCTCCAACCCATGACAAATTTATGCAGAATGATAATTTGTAGTTCCCATCCATCTGAAAAAATTGAGCTGTCAGACATTAGCTTGTACCAGAAGTCAGCGTACAATAATTATACACAAATGCTTGTCTAATGCAGCTTAGTTATATGGGGGAGATAGTCATGCAAGTGAAAAATTCAGATTGTGCTAAGTCTAAGAAAGAAATGTAAGAGAGGAATAGAGGGAACTGTGCAGTAGTTAGAGGCAGATATGGGGGATATTCTAAAGAAGACTTTAAAAATCTGAGACCCTGAATATTTTTTTAAATGTTTAATGAGAAGCCAGCAGAGAAAAGAGATTGACTATGTAGCAGAGAGTATAAGCAATAGAACAAAGTTTCAAGACGGCAAGAAGAGATGAGGTGTAGAATTTATATAAAGGACAAGGTTACTAGCTGAAAGCTAGTTTAGTTAGATGGGCAAGAGAATTTGTAGAGTAAAAGGGGAAAAGAAGTAACTGCAGTAGAGAATTAGAAAAGGAACTTATTACCATATTTCTTCATACTTGTTATAATGAAGGATTTCTTAAGCAGGTGAGCTGGGAGAACAGCTGGTTTTATTTGGAGAAGGGAATGCCCATCTATACTAGTGTTTCTTAAGGCTGTTCAATTTCTGGTAAAGACATGATCAAGGATGAGGCCATGAGAGTGGCCAGTAAGATAGCATAGAGGAAGTAACTAAGGATGAAGAAGGCAAAGAACCAAGGAGCCAGGAGTTTGAATAGCTTAATATACATAGATTTGGAGGTCCCCTAGTATGATTTGACCATGGAAAGGAGAAGTATGAGCCAGCAACCAAATATTTAGGGCTGCTAGATGATTGTTGTGAGGAGGGAGAACATCTGATAATAATATCCAGAGAGTGAGTACTTCAGTGGAGCAAATAATTTTACAAGAAGACAACAAGATAATAATCTAAACGTCATATAGGGAAAACGAAGGCTATTCATCATTATCTCCACCTTGAAGTACACAGTGTAAGACAGAAACATTAGTTTCTATTTGAGAAGATTGTGGCAGTAAGCAGTTTTCTATTTAAGGCAAGGAAGTGGGGTTAACATTTGGAGAACTGTTGGGATTTTGTCAGGTATGGAATTCTGAAGGTGTCAGATTGAGTGTATGCATTCATATTTCATGGCTCCCATGACTCATTGAAATCAAACATAGTATGGAAGGTATTAAAAATCATAAAGAGGAAGATAGTAGAGGAAGGGATCATGTTTTTAACAAATATTTGAGAGACTGAAAGTAGACAAGACTGATCTAATGGATAAAACGACGTAAAGGAAGTCAGAACCTATAATTTGTTTTAGGAGCCCAATGTAGACCATTGAAACCATGGGGAGACTTTGGGCTCAGAGTTAGTGTATGTAATGGAGTACATAAGTAAGAAATAGAACTGCAGTGATGAATGAACTGAACGTCTGTAATCAAAACAACTATCTCAGTACCTTCTGACCCCTGCTTTTAGTAGTCTGTCATTTATGTTCAAGAAGAGGCCCAGTGTGCTCTTTTTTAAAGAAATTGGATGAATTGTATAGGGAGAGTTACATTTTTCATCCAGTTGATGCCCTGGAATTCCAACATTTGAGCACACTGTAGAGCCAGATAATAAGCTTGCCAGGGACACACCCTGCTTAGGGCTGTCAACTAGAATAGAACTATTCCCATACAGCATCAAAAGAAAGCCAGATCAGCTGCCCAGTCTTTCATTCTTAAATATGAACATCACTATTCACTCTTGGAAAAATTTGCACATTAGAGTCAAGACACCTAGTATAATACATAATAACAGATACATTAAACAGTGTCACAAAAAGAGAATACAAACCAAATAGGAAAACTGCTCCTATAAGGAAAAGATACTTTTGGGAATAGACAAGAACTTTTAAAAATACCTCTAAATTAGATAGTATATTTTGAGACATTAAAGAAGTTATCAAATCTATAATGCAAGAATTGGATTCTATGAAAAAGGAGAGACAAGCTGAGCCTTGTGATTCAAGGTGATTCAAGAAACTGAGGCAAGAGGATCATAAGTTCATGGCCAGCTATAACAACTTAGTGAGACTTTGTCTCAGAATAAAAAGTTAAAAGGGTTGGGGATATAGCTTAGTGGTAAAGTTTCCCTTGGGTTCAATCCCCAGTACCCCTCCTCCAGAAAAAATTAATATAACTATTAAATACTGTACAATGAGTATTGTATAGCCATGAATTGCTATGTGATAAATTACTCCAAAGCTTAATGGCTTAACACAAAATTCTTTATTGTCTCACCATTTTGGTGAGTGAAAAATGTGACAGCAGCTTAGCTGGCTGGTTCTGGCATCAGGACTCTTTAAATGTCTAAGCTCCTCACCACATGGATTTCTCCATAGAACTGCTTTAGTGTTCCATGACATAGTAGCTGATTTTCACCAGAATGATCTGATAGCGAGGACAAGAAGAAAGCCCAGTCTTACAACTTAGTCTGTTGGTACACACTGCTACTCCTGCAAGTTAGAACCAAGTCCTTGAATCTGGCCCACACTTCAGGAGAGAGGATGCAGGATCTACTCCTGAAGGGAGGAGTATCAAAGCATTTGAGGATATATTCTCAAACCACCACAGTTTCCAATATTTAAGTAGAAAACAAGTTCCTAAGAAATAAAGGAAATATTTCAGAATGTTTACAAGAAATTTCAAAAGATAGAAATTTGAGAGAAAAGAAGTACCACTACCGAGGTCCAACTTCTGTCTTTTTTCATTGAAAGTCAGCAGAGGACATGGAGAAGTAGTAGAGAAACAGTGGGGACTAATTTCCCAGAATTGAATTTAAAAAAGTACCTTTTCACATAGAAATGGATCAATGAGAACCAACCACAGTCCTGTGTCCCTTAATGATGGGAACACATTTTGAGAAGTGAATTGTTAGGCAATTTCATTGTTGTGCAACTATCTTATAGTATACATAAACAAGTTAAGATGGCTAGGTCATCACTAGACAATGTAATCTTTTGGGACTATCTTATTTATGCTCCATTGTTGACTGAAATGTTACGTGGCACTTGATTATATATAATGAATGATTTTTAAAAAATTTAACCTAAAATGTCCTCAGAAACATCAGTGCATCACCTAAAGCTTTTAAGAGAAAGGAAATGGTGATTATGCTGCTTCACATTTCTCATAACACTGCTAGGACACAAAAGAGCAATTCCTTCAACTTACCGAAAGAAAATAGTTTAGACTTAATTTTGCCCCCACCTAAACTTTCCATCAAATATGAGGAAAGAATGAAGACATTTCCAGATGTGTAAGGATCCAAAGTTTAAATAAAATGCATCTTTAACATTATTTGAGACTATGTAACTCCAGCAAAGTGAGAGAAAAAGTAAGAAAGTGTCATGAGGTCCAGGAATAGTCACAGGAAAGTGTCAGAGGGCAATTTTAGGATGATAATGATGATGTCACAGTCCAAGGGAGCTACTATACTAGACTGAAAAACAAACAGGCCAAAGCTAAGAAACACGGGGATTTTAAGTAGCTGATAGTATGAGGTTATGAGGTAGCAGATGAAAAAATTTGAGACAATAAAATTATTTTACTTTGACAAAAAAAATAAGTATTTAGAAATGGTAATAAAAGCAGTTGTTAAGAAACTAAGTCATGCTTTAAACATGAAGCAAAATAAAATGTCCCGATCTTAAAGCAATTGGTAGATTATGAGACTTTAGTATAATAAACATTCTATTTCAAGTGGTCCAGGGATTGTATCATTGTACCAGTAAGAAAGAAAGTATAATCCTAAGTAGTGTTATCTTTTAACCTGACAGGGATAGTATGTATATGTGTGGTATAGATTGTAAATGACAATATGTATATTCTAATAATAATGTAAGCACACTGTTGGTTTTTCAAACTTTTAGAATCTTCTAAGCAAAGCATAGAAAATTTCATTGTGAATTCTCTTAATGTAATGCAAATGAAAATGCAGTTGAAAAAAAATACACAATAGAAGTAAAGAAATATATTAGAGGGAAGGATGTGGACACTAACTATAATCTGACATAAAAAAGTTGAAATATTAGCTGCTTGATGGAACAAAAATATAGACACATGACATTTAGGTATTAAACAATAACCCAGCTAGTAATAATAGTATAACTATTAAACTTTGGGAAGAAATGTAGGAAAATGAAAGTGGGAAGTATAGATGAATAAAATCCTCAGAGGGTAAAGAAAGAAATAGATACTACTGAAAGATAATAAATTAAGAAAAATAAGTAAGAAGTATTATTTGGAGTTGGGCCACCTTAATAACTACTAAAATCTGCATCATTATAGCTAACATCAAAAGCATGAGTACTGGTGCTGTAGCTTAGCAGTAGAACATTTGTCTAGCACATCCAAGGTCCTGGGTTCACTCCCCGGCACTGCAAAAAATAAGCTTCCATCTGAAAGCATGAAAAAAGGTGGAAAAGTGGGAGATTGTTGCTCCAGTTCATATACTTTTAAGAACTAAGTTGCTGTCAACTCAGTTGTTGTCATATTATATGTTGATTTTTAAGAAATTACTTAGAATTCTTTCCTATTTATGTTTTTATGCTTTTTAAAGTTTTATGTATTAAAATTTTTGTTCTAGCTAACTTACATATGTTTAGATAAAAATATGGCCATGGATGAGGTTGAAGCTCTTCTGAGGACTTGATTTTTTTGTGTTTTCAGTCAGTGACATTATTGAGTATTAACACACTTTTAATGTCTGACTTCTGTTTTTTCAGGATCAAAACAAGTTGGAGAAACACCAGCATCTGGAGACTCATTGGATGGCACACCTCGTACTCCCAATACCATCTTTGATTTTCCACCTCCTGCATTAGACCAAGTGCAGGAGGAGGAGTGTGAAGTAGAAAGGTAATTCAGTGAGATTTGAAAGAAGTTTAGGGCATTGCTTAAAGTTTTTTGAATTATATTCTATTTGTGTACTATCTAGCATTTTCCCCTGTATAGTATTCTGAAAGAACTAGCACTTGTTGGTAGCAAATATTAGATAGGTACTAAAATTTTCTTCTGTTCATTTTACATTTAATATATCCTGTATATGGGAGAATTATTTATCTAGCCACTGGAGTTTGACCTAGTTTTTTAGTATCTTTGATATGAACTCCTTGATATCCATTTTTTTTCATGTTGACTTTTTGTTTTCATAGCAGTACTATTTATTCAGAAAACTAGAAATTACCCAAATGGACATTTTCATTCTGACATGTGGTCACAAAATAGAATGATATAGAGCAAGGAAAATGAAGGATTGACAGCTATAAGCAGCAATGTGAATGAGTCTCACACACAGTATTGAATGAAAGAAGCTAGATATCATTATCCTAAATGCATGATTGAAGACTTGAATAGTACGAATATACTTTGTATACAAACAATATTATGTAAAAAGATGCTCTATATGAGTATTGTGAATTGTAATACATAAAAAAAGAAGCTAGACATGAAAAAATTATACTGTATCATTATAATATATAGAGCTCACAAATAGGCAAAATGAATCTGTGGTGTTAGAACCACATGCTTTACTCTTGGGGCACAGGGAGTTCCAACAAGTGGAAGGAGGTGAAAAGGGGACTTCCGGTTGCTCATAGTATTTAAAGTAGAAAACAAGTTCCTAAAAATAAAGGAAATATTTCAGAATGTTTATAAGAAATTTCAAAAGATAGAAATTTGAGAGAAAAGAAGTACCACTACTGAGGTCCAACTTCTGTCTTTTTCATTGAAAGTCAGCAGAGGACATGGAGAAGTGGTAGAGAAACAGTGGGGACTAGTTTCCCAGAATTGAATTTTAAAAAAGCACCTTTTCACATAGAAAGGGCTCGCTGAGAACCAACCACAGTCCTGTGTCCCTTCATGATGGGAACACATTCTGAGAATTTATGCATTTTTCTATACAAAAAGTTGGGAAAATATTAGAAGGATCTATTCCAAAATGTTAACAGTAAATACATCTGGTTGGTAGGAACATGGATTTTTCTAAAAAGTTTTTTGACATGTTCATTTATATTCCAACTTAATCATAATCAGTTCTTGTTATTACAGTCTGAATAAAGCATTATTAAAATGCTTAAAGATGAATTAAGTCTAATTAATTATTATAATTTTGGATATAAAGAAATAAATATTATAAAAAATTGGAACTCTAACTACCACAAGAATTTTCTGTATAATTATAGTATTCCTTTGAGTATCAATCCCTTGTAAAAATGTTATGCATTTTCTGGTTTCAAAATTATATATCATGTTGACTCTATTCTCCACTGTTTTAGGGTGATGGAACATGGGACACCAAAGCCCTTTAGAAAGTAAGTAAATCTTAAGTAGCTTTGAATAAAGGCCCACTTTAGGAAATAGAGCTTTTCCTTCTGAAGTTCCAATGTTAAAGGAAAAGAAGCCCTGTACACAAATCTGTTAAATTGTATAAAGTTTTTAATATGCACAAATAATTAAAAAGATATGTTAAAGTACATATAACATATATAAGCTGTTTTGTAGGACAGGAGGATATTTTAGGCTTTTTGATCAAATGCAAGAAATCTGACTGATTACAGTAATCTTAAGACTTGTGTACATTCACATTGTCCATCTGACGTCCTCAAACAGAATTTGCCATTTTTCTTCATTAGGTTTGACAGCATAGCCTTTGGAGAAAGTCAAAGTGAGGATGAACAATTTGAAAATGACCTAGAGACAGATCCACCCAACTGGCAGCAGCTTGTTAGTAGAGAAGTGTTATTGGGACTCAAACCTTCTGAGATCAAAAGACAGGAAGTGATTAATGGTGAGTTTTATTGTTTTTGTCATTCACGTATATTGAGTTTTATCAGAATAAAGCAAATCCCTCAACCCTGGAGTGTGCTTCAGTTTCTCTTACCCTTTTGTTTTAAACAAAGGTAGAATTAAATTAGATAAATGATCCTTGAATGCTTCAACTCAAAAAATGCAAATGATATTATAATTCTTATTGATAACTTAATAGGAAAGAATGTTTAGCCTTCAAGGTATTCAGGATCCATAGCATTAGAGTTCAGAGTTAAAGAATCATTGAGATACTTATCCCAGCACTTTACTTTCAGATTAAGTTATTTTTTATGCATAGATTATAAATAGGAAGCTAAAAAGCCCAATGGGATTAGTTGAGTTAATTAAGATTATATAGTCAATAAGTGAAAAAGGGAAAACTAGGATCCATGTCCTTTTGAACCCTGGTACAGCATTCTTTAGTTTCTCTAATATGTATGTGACAGATACGTGGCATGAATGCTGTACCCTTATCCCTAGAATGTGTTTGAATAAATACCCTCCCTATCTCCGAGAGCATTACAATATAGTGAAGTTACAGTCTAGCTCCAGAAATGAGAGTTTATAGGAAAATTAAATAGCTAAAAGTACTGTTAATCTTAAGAAGGCTCAAGTTAAAGGCTGTATGGTATTGAGGCTTTCAGTTTTCTAATATTGTCTTTTTGATATGTAGGTATTATAAATGGAAGAGTAGGGCATACTTTTAAGTACAGAATTGTTTTGAAGGATGTTTTTCATTTGTTAACATTTAACTCAGAACCACGATGTTGGAGAATTTCATGAAATTGATTTCAGAGACATCCTTTCTAAATGCTAAATATTATTTAACTCATTTGCTACCTAATTCCAGCTAAAAGGCTGTATTTAGTCTCATGGAATTATTCTAAGTGAGGAAATGTCTCATATCTCCCCTTCTCCCTTTCTTTTTTTTTTTTTTTTTTGCTTAGAATTGTTCTACACTGAGAGAGCTCATGTCCGGACATTGAAGGTTCTTGATCAAGTATTCTATCAGCGAGTATCCAGAGAAGGAATTCTTTCACCTTCAGAACTACGGAAGATTTTTTCAAACTTGGAAGATATTCTTCAACTTCATGGTAAGAGAAACTGGCTCTGATCTTTTTTTTTTTTATTTTTTTTTATTTTTTTATTTTTTTTATTATTTATTTACTTATTATCATGCACAAGTATAGTATCTTTTTACATACAACTGCTTGTATACCTGGCTCTGATCTTTGCCCCTACATTTCCAATAGAGAAAAGATTGGGAGTCTATATCGCAGCTTTTTGGCGCTTTTATATAATTTCATGTAATTTTGTAAATGTATCCATGTTAGCATTCCCGAAGTTATATATGAGCACATAATGTAAATGAAGAAATGATGGAATCTTTGACTAGATCCTTTTGCCCCACAATCAGCAACCTTTTGTGTACAAAGTGTTATCATAGGGCTTCAGGTCTAAAGTCAGTAGTTAAGCTAAAAAAAACATGAATAGTCAAAATTGCCCTTAAACATTTGTTATCAATTTCAATATGAAAAGTTTTGACAATTTGTGTTCCATGTACTTCTACACGTAGAAGTAGATTTTGTAAATACCAATACACTATGGAATCCCATAGTATGAGAAATTTTAGGCATTGTTTTATTGTATTGTTGCTTGAAACACATTTTGTAAATATACAGAAATTCAACCTTGTGGCTTTCCCTGTTTGAATCATCTACTTTTATAGAGAATAATAGGATATTCCTAGTAGGTTATTCTGCTCTTTGTAGATCACTATTTCTCTATGACCCTAAATTTTTAGTCTCTCTTTGTCAAGAGTATTATCACTTCCTTCCAACACCTACCAAACAAATTGATGTTTTTTACAACTTTGTGGGTAATCTTAGGTTTCATCAGAATGCAGTGATAAGTTTAGGCCTGGTTACATCTATTGCCTGTAAACATGACACCTTTTTTTTTTTTTAATTGTTTTTTAGTTGTCTGCAGTTGTTTATTTTTATGTGGTGCTGAGGATTGAACCCAGCGCCCCACACATGCCAGGCAAGCGCTTTACCACTGAGCTACCACCCCAGCCCCAACATGACACATTTTGAGAGGAACAGTGAACATAATCACCTGCACTGTTTATACTTAAGTTCTTTTTGAGCATGATTATGAAGATGAAGTCTTGAGGTTAAATGATGTTTGATGCCACTGCACTATATGTAATGTACTAGTTTCTAAAAGTGTTGTTTGATGCTTTAGCAGATAAAAACACTGTTCAGACACTGCTTTACATTGTCTAGATGCATAAGCATATGTTCAGATATTTGTGTAAGGAGATTGGAAGGAGCTGTGCTGTTCTGAAAATTTTATTTTTAAAAACTTAGCCGTCGGGGCTGGGATTGTGGCTCAGCAGTAGAGTGCTCACCTAGCACGTTCGTGGCCCGGGTTCGATCCTCAGCACCACGTAATAATAACAGCATCACGTAAAAACAAACGCATTGTGTACAACTAAAGCAAATAAATAAATATTAAAAAAAAACTTAGGGGGCTGGGATATGGCTCAGCTGTAGGGCACTCGCCTAGCACGTGTGCGGCCTGGGTTTGATCCTCAGCACCACGGAAAAATAAAATGCATTGTGTACAACTAAAGCAAATAAATAAATATTTAAAAAAAACTTAGCTATCAACCTAAATTTTTTAGGTTGTGTACTAAATTTTTTCTTTTTTAAAATTGTTATTTAAAAATTTTTCTCTTTTCTTTAGTTGGGCTGAATGAACAAATGAAGGCTGTTCGAAAGAGGAATGAGACCTCTGTTATTGATAACATTGGGGAAGATCTGTTGACCTGGGTAAGGAAAATTTCTAATGTCTTTATAGCTGTTTGATGATAAGATTCAAGGTCAAGCATTTCCAAATATGCAAACCCATCCATTTTGCAAAGTTAATGCAAAGCTGAAAAGGGTTTAGAGTATGGATACTTTTGATTAATATGTTCTAATCAGTGCTCAAACTAAGTGCTATATCTTATTGAAATAAATATACTGGTCCTTTGTGTTTTAAAAACTGGTAAAACGGATCTTAATGAAAATAATTTAAGTGGTACAGAATTTTAGCCATCTTCTGTTGTTCAGATCTTGAAATTATACTCTGAGACAATATAACTGCTATCACAATAGTAGAAACATGAAAATCACTTAATTTTATGGGCAGTATGAGGAAGGAGTCCAAAGGCTATTGAAGTTTTTTTGTCAAGTTCCATCTTTCTCTCTAACTCTGTGAATATATACTGTACAGTGCTGTGAAAAGAGCTAGGGACATAGTGGTAATCAAAACATACATGTCTCCTGCCCTCACAAAGCAAGATGAGTACAAAAAAAGGGGGGTGGGGTGGGGGAGAACACAAGTTGTTATGGGAATACATAGCAAAGGGACCTAAACTAGAATGGCTTGAAAACCTTCTTGAGGAAGGCATTTGGTTTAAACTTTTTAAGGAAGTACTATGTAGTTAAGGCTGTGAATAACAATAAAGTCTGTGACTTAGTTCTCAAAATTTAACATAGACTGAATAGGAATATTTTAAAAAGACCCACAGACATTTACTTCATTATATATACTGCTTGAGGAAATGCCACAAGATTTTAGTAATTCTAAAATTATAACTTTTGAAAAGATTAGAGAATAGAAAGTTAACTAATAAAACAATCTTTATCTTACTGCTTCATTGGTGGTGAGAAATGGGCCAGAATCTTATAATCTATTAAAAGACCTCTATTTTAACCACTTGACTCAGAACAACAGCAACAGTTGTACCTTGCACTTTTCATCTTATACCCATGTTAGCATTATTGTTATTAAGGATATTTAATTTCTTTGAAAAATCCAACTTATTCTATGGCTACTCTGTGATAGTGTGACTTATCTTTCCTTTCTTTTTCTTTTCTTTCTTTCTTTTTTGTTGGCGTGTAATTGGGGACTGAACCCAGGGGCACTCTACCACTGAGTTACATCCCCAGCCCTTTTTATATTTTGATACAGGGTAAATTGCCTAGGATGGTCTCAAAATTGGATTCCTCCTGTTGTAACCTCCTTAGTAACTGGGATGTGCCACTATGCCCAGCTTCATCTTGTTTCTTGATCTCAGTATAGGCAACAAAAATTATAACTGAGTGATTTCACTGTATACTACTCACTTGAAACAGAAAATTTTATAAGACCATCGTTTCCTTTTTATAATATCACAGAGTATAGTATTCATTTCTATGTCAAACTTGGATTAAAAGGTTGTAAGGTGTATGGATTTAAGATATTGCACCTTGATTTCCCAAGCAGATTCATTTGCATCTCCTATAAATAAGGTTTAACACCAAGTGTCAAGTGATGTTAATCATTAATAAGATACACATGTGCAGTTGATCCTTTTATCACAACCCATTAGACTGCATAAATCTTTATGGCAAAAGAAAGTAGAGAAACATATGAACAAAGTGGGACAAAAATGTTATTTTAGAACACATTAAAAAGAAGTGTATTTTTGGCCAATATAATATGTCTATTAAAAGATGAGTTAAAACAGAATGAAACAACCATTTTGATTTGTTAACTGTTATATACCAAAGGTTCATTTAGGGCAAAAGCAGTGGTTAGAAATTCTAAAAGCAAAAATCATAAAAAGGCCTTTAGATTTAGATTTTTTTTTCAGTGCTGTGGATTAAACCCATATCCTTAGACATGCTGAGCATGTGCTCTGTTACTGAGCTTTGCTCCTAGTCTCTTCCTACTACTGTTTTTAAAAATTTTTATTTTTAAATTTTGAGTCAGGGTCTTGCTAAGTTTATTAGAACCTTGCTAAATTGCTGATGCTGGCCTCCAACTTGAACTTCTCCTACCTCAGCTTCCCACGTTGCTGGTATTACAGGTATGCACCACCACACCCGGCTGTCCTGCTATTTTTTGAAAATGATTTTGGAGAGTCTGTCTAGTATTGGTCCCTTAGGATCACTTAAACTACTTGAAAAATTACTATAAAAACTGCTTGAGATTGGTGGCATTATTTTCTCTTGAAAACCCAGGGTTGTTTTTGTGTGTGTGTGTGTGTACTTTGGTCAATTAACATACCAAAGAAGCTGCCAGTCTGATCTTGATACATGTTAATGGTCATATTTATTTATTTATTTTTACAATGCTGAATATCAAACCTAGGGCTTTGCACACACTCTCAACCCCTGAGCTAAATGTCATATTTAAAATAGAATAAGAATATAAAGTATGACCTATTAAAATATCAATCTGTATGTGACCTACTTGAAGAAAAGAAAGTATATACAGACATACTATAAAGGAACTTTTTACAAAATATCTTTATTTACAGACTTTTCGGAGTATGATGACTTTAAATGGAAGATTGTATGGAGAACCTCTTTATAAACCGTAAAGCAGGACTGGTGATGTAGCTCAATAGTAGAGCACTTGCCTGTCAACTCATGAGACCACCTTGGGTTCAATCACCAGTAATACCCCCCAAAAAAAATTAATAAAAAAAGCAATTTTTTGCAAATATAAGTGTTATTTAAAGAATTATTTATTTGACTTGTAAGGACACCTTATTAATGAAGTACTTATTAGGTGTTTCATCAAAAATTTTAAAATTCCAAACTGGACTTGGGCTAGTCTCAGCAACTTAGAGAGGCCCTAAGTAACTCAGTGAGACCCTGTCTCTAAGTAAAATACAACAAAGGGCTGGTTATATGACTCAGTGGTTAAGCGGCCCTGGATTCAATCCCCAGTACCAAAAATAATAATAATTTAAAATTCTGGCATATACAAACAAATTTACAAATTAAAAAAATATTGATTAAAAAGCATAAATTTTCACAAGAGTTCATAAGCTCATGAGTCTGCTCCCCCCCAACAAAGCCAGCTCTAGCCTCTGCACAGAAATAGCAGCAATTAATTCTATCTCTACCCTGCCCTCAGTCACAGTGCATTTCATAGTGAGTAGGAAAACAAGCTAGTGTCCTAAGGATTTGCTTCCTAGAGCAGTAAAAAAGTAATTCTTGTAAAAGTGTCAGGGTCTGTGAAAATGAAATTTTAATCTCCATCTCCAGGCATTTTGTGTCTCGTATCCTCCAAATGTTACCCTTTCCGTCTGATTTAGAAGTGGTGTGATCTGAAAGTAATAAGTTATGATAAGTTACCAGCAAGAAAACATTGGTGTCTGATCAGAAAAGGTCTGGATGTGTCAGGGTCAGACCTTTCCTAATGGAGAACTATTGATACTCCACATAAATATCTAGTTCTATGTTTCTTGTCAATTGAGAATATATTCTACTAGAGTGTTGAAAAGATCGTGGTTGTCTCATATTTTGCCTGGCCTTATATAAGCTCAATATATCATTCTCTATTGTTTTCTTTGCATTCTTCTTACAGTTCAGTGGACCAGGAGAGGAGAAGTTGAAACATGCTGCTGCTACATTTTGCAGTAATCAACCTTTTGCTCTGGAAATGATCAAGTCTCGTCAGAAAAAGGATTCTCGATTCCAGACATTTGTGCAAGTGAGTTGAATGCATGATGTAAAAATGAAAATAATGCAAGGTTTTAACAATTACCAAATAAACTCTGGGAATTCTGACTTTAGACTGTCTTTTTTTTTTTTTTTTTTTTTTTTGTGGTGCTGGGGATTGAACCCAGGGCCTTGTGCATGCAAAGCAAGCACTCTACCAACTGAGCTATATCCCCAGCCCTAGACTGTCTTCTACAGGATTACATTTTTGTTAACATTAAATATATATATATATTTATCTCTTAAATTATTGGAAGGCATAAAAATGATTTTTGTAATGATGAACAAAAAATATGTATGTCAGGATTAAAATACTTGATGTAGAACTCCACATCACCATAGAGGTTTTATCAGGAATTCAACCATATATACTATTAAAAGAATATTGTT
Source organism: Tamias sibiricus (assembly GCA_025594165.1). Taxonomy (NCBI): domain Eukaryota; kingdom Metazoa; phylum Chordata; class Mammalia; order Rodentia; family Sciuridae; genus Tamias; species Tamias sibiricus. The sequence continues at coordinate 114,118,435 of CM046657.1, forward strand.
AAAGCATTAGAATGGGCTTATATCAGGCTCAAGAAAGACAATAAGGATAGTCATGCTCATTGGGGTAGGGGTATACATTGGTATTGATACAGAGTTAATAACTACAGCCCATAGGTGAATTATCCTGCCTTGTGCCTATTTTTAAAAGTAAAGTTTAATTAGAACACAGTTGTATTTATTTTATATTGTATAAGTTACTACATTAAGTGACCACTTAATGCAAATTTATTGTCTCACAACTTTTGTTCTTTAGGAATATGACCACAGTTTAGCTAGATCCTGTTTTCAGGGTTTTACCAGGATTTTTACCAAAATGTCAGCTAGAGCTGCAATTCTAAACTAAGGCTTGGGGACCTCTTCTAAGCCCACTGGTTGTTAGAATTCATTTCCTTAAAAATGAATAACTGAGGTTCTTGCCTTCCTGCTAGTTGATGGCTAGGGATCAGTCAGTCTCCTATAGAAAGTTTCTCTTTGTCATATGATTCCCGGTTTACTGCTACAGATAGATGTTTGCTTTCTTCCAGACTATTAGGAATGGAGATCTCTGACCCAGATTTCTTTTCAAGTCTTTTCTGATTAAGTCAGACCCACCCAGGGTAATCTCCTTTGTGATTAATTCATAAGCAATTGATAGTAAGTAAGCTAATCATAGGAATGATATACCCCTTTATTAATGGATTTCATCCACTCAATGGGATGGGATTATGCAGGGTGTTTCCACCATAAAATGTGGAAATCTTGGAGTCCATCTTAGAGTTTTTTTTTGTTGTTGTTGTACTACACGAAGCAATGTTCATTTATAGATTGTCTGTGGCTGCTTTTTTGCTAAAACAGCAGAGTCAAGTAATTTTAAGAGAGACTGACCCTCAAAACCTAAATATTCACTAACTGGCACCTTACTGAAATGTTTGTAGACTTCTGATACAGATAAGCTGGCATGTCCAGACTGGTGATCCATTGTGCCTACTTGGAATGGCAGATAACAAATTAATTAACTGACTTTTCATAGGAATGCCAGTCAGGAAAGTGTACTTACATTTTTTGAATAGGTGAACATAAAACTGTTTTAACACAGAAGGTAATTGTTAGTCGACTGTGGATGTTCTCAGTTAGTGCTTAAACAGATAGCAGAAATCATTGATAAACAGGCTCCCTTCCCCCTGTGTGTGATTAGAGCAGAATTGTGCTGTGACAATGATATGCCTTGGTATTTTCTGTCTTGATTTAATAACCAGAATGCTACAGGTACTTATGTGGTACAATGTAAGGTAATTATTGTCCTAATAAGAATACATATTCATTTATTTCATTTAATTTTAGGATGCTGAGAGTAACCCACTTTGTCGTCGTCTTCAGCTGAAAGATATCATCCCCACCCAAATGCAGAGGCTTACTAAGTACCCACTTCTTTTGGATAACATTGCCAAATACACAGGTACAGCATTCTCCCTGAAATAAAAAAAAAAACCAAGAACCATTAAAAAAAAAAAAAAAAAAAGAGTATGTCCTGCTAAGTAATCTCTCACAGCATCCTGGTGCTTGGAGTTGGATTCTCTAACAAAATATAATCCAGTCTTCTTTATCCTGTTGGATTTAATGTAATCCATTAGTAGCTATACCAGAGAGTTTGGCAACCAGTGGATTGTGGTCCAAATCAGGCTCACTTGCCTATTTTTGCAAATAAAGTTTTATTAAACACAGGCTTACATAGCCTTTCTTATCTGTTTACATATCGTCTCTGCCTGCTTTTATGCTGCAATAGCAGTGTTGAGTAGTTGCAAGAGAGGCCATTTGGTCTGCAAAGTAGAAAACAATTATCTGATTTTTTATAGAAAAAGTTTGTCCATCCTCATTCTAGCATATATATTTGTTTGAAGAATATCTGTACTGGGTTGAAGAGATGTTTTGTATCTATATATGTACTTCTACTAAGTTAAACCAATGTGCTATCATTCCAGCTTCTGTTTTGAAACGTGAAGTAAATCTTTCTCAGTTGAGCTTTAGGCTGTTATGCTTAGTTTTCATTAATATTTGTGCAGTCAAACCCCTATTTCTATGTCTAAGAATTTGCATAATTGGGAAATTTAAAATTGGGTATTTGGAGAAAAAATGGATTTACGTTCATACACATTAATTTTTATACCTTATTATATCTGTTCAGTATAGCTGGACTGTTGTTTAAAGGATTATAATTTTGGATATTCTGATTTTGGTATTCCTTAGATTGTAGGCAAACTGTAGCCTCAGCACATTTTGGTGAACTTTATCTTCTATTTTAATGATATAAACATTATAATTGATTTTCTTTCTTTAAATATAATCTCAAATTCAAAGAAACTTGTTTTGGAATTTTTTGAATTGTGTTAACTCAAAATATGTTGCTTTAAACAGGGCCACTGGACATAATTATATAGGCTCTGCACTTTGAAATTCCAGGGGAGAAAAGAGGGCCCTGTTTATATAGCTAACAAAGTGAGCGAGACCTGCCCCACTATAGTGTGTAATATTGTGGTCCTTACATTTTATGTAATGCATCATTCCTGAATTTAGGGTTCTATACATTTTTTTAAAGATGAGAACTTACGTTTTAAAGTACTGTCATCAAATATTTTCCCAAAAGATCTAAAATTGGCATACTACATACAGCAACATAGCCACATCAATGTTTATAGCAGCACAATTCACAGTATCTAAATTATAGAATCAACCCAGATACCCATCAATAGATGAATGGATTAAGAAATTGTGGTGTGTGTGTACACACACACACACACACACACAAAATGAAGTTCTATCGGCCATTAAAAAGAGTCATATCAGTGGCGCACGCCTGTAATCCCAGTACTTTGGGAGGCTGAGGTAGGAGGATCGTGAGTTCAAAGTCAGCCTCAGCAATGGCGAGGCACTTAGCAACTCAGTGAGACCCTGTCTCTAAATAAAATACAAAAAAGGGCTGGGGATGTGGCCCAGTGGTCGAGTGCCCCTGAGTTCAATCCCTGGTACCACACACACACACACACACACACACACACACACACAGAGTCATATTATGGCCTTCACCAGTAAATAGATGGAAATGGAGAATATCGAGCCAAGTGAAATAAACCAAACTCAGAAACTCAAAGGTGGAATGTTTTCTCTCATATGCAGAAGCTAGAGTTAAATAAAGGAAAGGGGGAGGGAAGGATAAGATTATATAAGGAACAGTCAAATACAAATTAATAGAAAATTGAAAGGAAGTCTAGTAGAGTAGAGGAAGGTGGGGGGAGGAACAGAAGGGAAAAGGGTGGGGGAAAGGGATCATGAACTGAAATCGATTTTATGCGTGTATGAGTTTGTTGGGATGAACCCAGTTACTACTACAACCATAAAGCTCTAATTAAAAAAAAACAAGCATATATCAGATATACCACTTATAAGCCTATATTTGCAAAGTTGAAAGAGTACAGTAAAGAAAACTATTTAAGAAATAGATTCTGATTTCTGATTTTAAAAAGGGTTTTAAATAATGAGTTAAATATACAATTTGTTCTTAAGGCTATATTTTTCATACTATGTATGTTGATATGTTGTAATTCTTGAACCAGGTTAAAATAATAAATTATTTCAATACTGTCAAATTTTTCATCTGAATATATCTAGTTTTTTGTTTTCTTAGAAAACTTAAAATAAAAAAATTCTTGGTCACAATGAAAATAAATAAATAAAAGTACTGTTATCAGAAGTCTCACCTATTCAAAGACTGCTCAAATCGAGACCCTGCCATATGTTTTAACCTGGCATAAAAATATTTAGGGTATGTTAACTGTTGAAATAAGATGAAATCTCATGTATATATTTATATATTTATTCTTTTTAATTTTTTCCTATTTTACAATCTGAATTTCTTCCCCATATTTAGAATGGCCAATGGAAAGGGAAAAGGTGAAGAAAGCTGCTGATCACTGTCGTCAGATCTTAAATTATGTAAATCAGGCTGTCAAGGAGGCAGAAAACAAGCAGGTAAAAAGGAAAAGCAAGAAGACAAGGATGGCATTGAAAGAATATTAAATTCATATTACCTAGAATCTGTGAAATAATTGAAACTATCATTACATGATTGATGGGCAAGGACATTTGTTAGCTGTACATCTATGCATGTAGTATGTGAGTTCAGATCTTCTTTTTTTTTTTAAGTACTAGAGATTGAACCCAGGAGTATTTGATCACTGAGCTACATCCCAAGCATTTTTATTTTCTATTTTGAGACATAATCTTGCTAATTTGCTGAGGATCCTCCAGTGTTGCTGAGACTGGCCTCAAACTTGTGATCCTTCTGTCTCAGCCTCCTGAGTCACAGGATTACAGGCATGTGCGGTCACCACTGCCAGCAGTCCATATCAACTTGTTATATCAGAGTTGTATTTGACTCTTTTGAGCATCTCTAGCTGTTCATTGAATCATTTATTCTGTGGAACATACGTTGTATGCTGGGAATAAGTATAGAGTGATTAAGAAATTGAGCACAGTAACTGTCCACATTGAGCTTTTATCTAGTAGAATAGAAAGGCATTTAATAGATTATAGTGCAAGCATTTTTTGTGTCAGTTCTGGTAACTGTATGAAGGAGAATTTAAGGAATACTATCAGTAAGTATCTCACTAGGAGGCCTGACCTTGTTTGGAGATGTTAGAATGGCTTTCAGAAAAGCTCCCTTGAGAAATTGACATTTGAATCAAGTTTGGAAGGATGAGTAGGAATGAATCAAAACAGTGTGGAAAGGGACAAACTAGAGGTATGGAGAGTAGTATGGGTGAAAGTTTTGACATACAAAGGAACTACGGTCTGTTTGGGTAAACAACTGTTAGATTAGTGTGGATGGTGCCTATAAAGCAGTGAGAGGGCTATAAAATGAGGTAGGGTAGGCCAGAGGCAAATTACAGAGGGCTCTTTCAACCATGTTAAAGACTTTGATTTTTATTCCAAGAGCAATAGGAATTTATTATAGACATGAAGGCCTTGAAGGTGTTTAGATTTTTACTGGGAGGTTTCATTCATACTCCTATGTGGAGAGTAGGTTGAAGGAGGAAGGTGTTGAATGAAAGAGACCAGTTAGGGGTCTGTCCACAGTCCAGAATAGATGATGGTGGCTTAGAGAGTGACAAGAGAATTGGAGGAATATTTAGGAGGTAAAATTGGCAGGATTTGGTGATTGATTCAGAGAAAGACTTCAAGAGAGGTGATGTCAAGAATAAATACAGGTTTCTGCCTTTCATATGTGGATGGTCAGGAGGAGTGGAGATAGTTAGATCTGAGGAGGTGGAGAGGTGCAGTAATCAGTTAACTATGTGGGTCTACCTTTAAGAGGACTATACTGAAGATGAAATTTCAGATTGTGAACATAACAGAGGCTAATTGAACCCATGGACATGAGTGTCATATCTTAGGAGCTAAGTATGGTGACAGCTTTGTTGGTGAGGCTGTAGAAAAACAATGTAGGTACTTTCAAACGTATTGTTTGGAGAGTAAAAAGATAAAACCCCAAAGGGAAATTTGGCAATATTTATCTAAATTAAAGGTATATGCCCTTTGATCCATTTCAAGAGAAATGAAGGTGAATGCCCACAAACAGACTTACACACAATGTTTATGGCAGCTTTATTCATAACAACCAAAATTGGAAACAGCCCAAGAATTCATCATGGAGAGTGGATAAACCAACTGTGGTATAGTCATAAAATAGAATACTGCCAGTGATAAAAAAGAATGAATCTCACTAACATTATGTGGACTGAAAGAAACCATACACAAAGGAATACTTATATATAAATAACTATTTATATAAACTTCTAAGAAGCCAAATTAATCAATGGTAGGAAAAGTATCAGAAAAAATGAGAATGTGGAGGAGGTAAAGGTTGACTGGAAAGAAGTACAAGGAAACTTTCTGGGGTGATGGTAATATTTCATATCAATAATTTGAATCACATGGGTATATGCATTTATCAAATATTATGTAAAGATACATTTACAATATGTGCACTTCACCTTATATAAATTTTACTTAACTCTACACAGATATTGGACTTCTGTTTATGATATGCATGCTGCAGTATTTAGGGGGAATAGTATACTTAGGTCTATAATTGATTTTTAAATGCATCAAAAAGACAAAATGGATTGATTGGCTAGATAGAGGAAGAATATATGGATAAATATGTAATAAAACAAAGCAAATGTTAATAGTGGAATGTAGGTGGTGGGTATGTAGGTATTCACTACACAATTTCAAACTTTTCTGTGTATTTGGAAATTTTATAATGTTGAAGAAAAATGCACATAACCTTTGATTCAATGTTCTTTTTCTAGAAATTTATCCTACAGATATATATGCACAAGTGTACAAAGACATATGTTTAAGATATGTTTAAGGCCATTTTATTACAGTATTATTTGTTATTAGAGAAGATTGGTAGTCACCAAAATGCCTGTTAGTAAGAGGTGGTTAAATTATAGTTCATGCAGAGTTAAATACTATACAGTCATTGGAAAAAAAAAAAGAGAGAGACTTCTCTCTATTATATGTGCTAATATGGAACAATCTCCAAAATTGGCTCCCTATTCCCCTACCCCTTCTAATACACACACACACACACACACACACACACACACACACACACACACAAAATACATATATCAATCTGCCATTTGAGGAATACCAGTGAAATTGATGTATGAATATATTAATACTACCACATCTTGTCTTAAAAGGGTGTGTATACACATATAACATACACAGAAACAGGCATGGTTTTATATATATATGTATTCTCTTTGTATAGGATTTTTCTCAAAGGCCATCCAAGAAATAGATATTAGTGCTTGTTTTAGAGACAGTTGGGGATGGAGAGAGGGCAAAATGACAGGGTTGTTTGCCATACTTGCCTTCAGAACTTTGTGCTATCTGTATGATTTACATATTCAGAAGTATAAGCTAGTTAAAGGCCAATGAGTTTGAAAAGAATATTGAGAAGGGACAACCAAGAGGATGAAGGAAAACTACTCCTGAATGTTTTTCTGCAAGATGTCTTTCCTATTTAAGACATTTTATGCAGGTTACTTGAATGTAAACTTTATTCCACTTTCAAGACAAGAGTGTTAATAATAGTTGCATGTAAATGGTATCTGTTAACAGAGTATAAAAATGCCAAAGCCAAGAGGTGTTTTAAGAAAGAATGAGTTGTTATGTCTAGTGTTACAATGAGCTCAGTTCAATGCAGATTAATAATGTCCACTTGATGTAGAAACAGAGAGGTCATTGATGACCAAAGCAGTAACCTTGGTTTCATCCTGATTTTCAGCGCTTAGAAGATTATCAGCGTCGCCTTGATACCTCCAACCTGAAGTTATCAGAGTATCCAAATGTTGAAGAGCTCAGGGTGAGAGATGGTCTAATCATAATTTAAAAAATAAAATAAAATGTACTAAAGACCTGGCAGGTAATTAACATCTCAGTAGGAATATTCATCACCTGAAGGAGTTCTATATCGTAGATTAACTTTATTTATGATTTTATTCTGCCTTTTAAATGTCTTATCTGTGTAAGAATTATTTTCATCTTTCATTAGAGGACTGTTTTGTGAGAAACTATAATTTTACATGACAGGAATTGTCAGGAGACTAAAGAACACTAATTATTAGTAATATTGCTGTGTTCTTTCTCTTTTTTTAAAAAAAACTATATATATGTATATATATGGTGCTGGAGATCAAACTCAGGGCCTTGCACATGCTAGGCAATCACTCTACCACTGAGCTACATCCCTGGCGCATTTTATTATGTTCTATAGCTTGTTTACTACAAGACTTTCCAGATCATTAAGTAAAATAAACTTAATTATTTTCCTGTGAAGCTCTTGAAAAATATAAAAACTTGAAAGCATTACAGGAATGATAGTATTTTCTAATTGCCCCCACTTGTATGTGGACTTCAGTACTAATAACCTTTTTAGGAGCTTGAGTCTTTTTTATACTATTTCAGTAAGTGGTTGTTTTGGCAGATTTATTTGGTGACTATTTAAAATAGAATTCTTTGTCACATGTAACAGTTTGTCAAACAGCATGCTAATGTACTTATCCCATTGACTTCCAAAGAGAATTTCCTAGAGCTGCTAATGCTAAAAAACGATTCTCTTACTACAAAGTTACTGATATTTAGAGTAAGCATGAATAATAAATAGTACTTGGATTTCTTATGGTGAATGATATGCCTTAAAACTTTATTTGGAATTAGAACTTTTGAACTCAGAAGCCTCTTATAGATAAGCATGTACATCACCCTCATCCAGTTATTGCTGTTAATAGTGGGCTGGGAATGTGGTGGCTTAGTGCTTGTAATTTCATCATCATAAGCTATTATCTGTTTGGAGTAAGAATACTCCTGAATACTCCTGAATGTTTTTCTCCAAGATGCCTTTCCTATTTAAGAGATTTTATGCAGGTTAATATTTTTAAAGTTTTTTAAAATTATATTTTAAATTATTTTGCACAGAGGGGACACACACACACACACACACACACACACACACACACACACACAGAGAGAGAGAGAGAGAGAGAGAAATATGCAGGTTACTTTATTCTATTTTCAAGACAGAGAGCATAATAATAGTTGAATGTAAATGGTATCTATTATTAAGAATGTTTTTAAAAGAAACTAAATTATACAGAATATCTTCTCATTGAGTGCTTAGAAATAATTTGTGTGTAACTCTCTTTACTTTGGCAGAATTTGGATTTAACAAAAAGGAAGATGATTCATGAAGGACCATTGGTTTGGAAGGTGAATAGAGACAAAAGTATTGGTGAGTCTGATATTATCTCTCAGTTTTGAGCAGAGTGGAAAAAGGAAAAGAATAAGAATTTCATTTTACCAAAGGGACGAAGAAAGAACCATTTACAATTTTTACTTAAAAGAGTTAGCAGTGCTATTTAGAGGACTTCTACTTGTGTTATTTGTTATATGTATATACATATGTTATATGTATATACATATATACATATGTTATATGTATATATGCAAAATATTCATTTAGGAATGCAGCAGAAAACTTTTTTGATTCAGTCCCATTTCTATCATTACTGTATTCTAACAAATCTTTATAATCAGCTATTTTTAGACCATTACCTCTCAAATTATCTGAGTGAGAGAATATTGTTCTTTAGTGCTTATTGGTTACAGACTCACTTTGGTGAAATACAATAAAAATGAATTTTTTAAAAAATGAAATCACAGGGCTGGGGATATTGCTCAGTGACAGAATGCTTACCTAGCATGGGTGAGGTCCTGGATTCAATCCCCAGCACAGAGAGAAAGAAAGGGAGAAAGGGAGGGAGACAGGGAGGAAGGAATTACCAATGTTGATTTTCAAATTTATTAGCTTTATCAGAAATAAAATTTCTCAGCTGGGCACAGTGATGCACACTTGTAATCCCAGTGGCTCAGGAGGCTGAGGCAGGAGGATTGTGAGTTCAAGGACAGTCTCAGCAACTTAGTGAGGCACTTAGCAACTCAGCAAGACCCTACCTCTAATAAAATATTGAAAAAGGGCTGGGGATGTTGCTCAGTGGTTAAGCACTCCTGGATTCAATCCCCAGTATGGAGAAAAAAACATTTCTCTGTGACATTCTTTTAAAGTTTATTAAACACGTCTCAGTTCCTGTACTTATTACCTTTTCTACATCTTTATTTCTAGATCTATACACATTGCTGCTGGAGGACATTCTTGTTTTGTTACAAAAACAGGATGATAGGCTGGTGTTAAGGTGTCATAGTAAGATTCTGGCATCTACAGCTGATAGCAAACACACATTTAGTCCTGTCATTAAGTTGAACACTGTGTTGGTTCGACAAGTGGCAACAGGTGAGTATGTCTACCGAAGGATGCTAACCTCCAGATTGAAAGTGAATTTAAAGTTTATACCCCCCAAATTACTTAGGATGCCTAGATTCTCTGAGTGATTTCTACATTTAGAAATGTTTTGCAGTTATTTTGATCTTTATTCTACTTTCAAATCATTTGATAGAGGCCAATGAATATAGTGCATTGAGAGGTAATCCAAATGAGAAAACTTTCAGTAGAGTAGTATGTTTTTGATTTGATGGGGGGAAAAGTGATAACTGAAGAGGTTGGTGTAGTTTGGGTTTATTAAAACCAGTTTATGTTGGCAAGTTGTGTTTTAACTGCATTACAATGATCCTTTTCAAAATTTGTTAATTGTATGATGGCAAAGTAAATTTGTGATATCTTTTCCTCAATACTCTCTGAATGTTATTAATAACTTAGCAAAGGGGCAGTTCAAAATAAATGCAAAAGAATAATAGTGTTCAGTTCAGTAATTTAGATTTTGACATCTTTTTCTAGTTACTTTGGAATTAGTGTTATTTTTATAATCTTTGTTTTATTGAAGTATAACATTGTAGAACATACAGTAAGTTGCTCATAATTGAAATATACAGCTTAATTAATTTTTGCAAAGTGAGCATATTCAACCTTTATCTAAATTAAGATGCAGAATATTATCAAGACCCTAGAAATATCCCTTATGACCTCTCTAGATCATATTGGTAAATAAATTTTGTCTTGTTCTTTTCCAGATAACAAAGCTTTGTTCGTCATCTCCATGTCAGACAATGGGGCCCAAATTTATGAATTGGTGGCACAGACAGTCTCTGAAAAGACTGTGTATGTATTAGATTTAACTACTTTTTTCTAATTAACATTTTTTATTATCCCAAGGATAATATTCCATGAACTTTGTTTTTATAATAGACTTTGTAAACCAAAACCTATATTGAAACAAGTGCTTCCTCTATATTCTTCTTTTCTAATGTGGTGCTGGGGATTGAACCCAGGCCCTTGTGCGTGCAAGGCAAACACTCTACCAACTGAGCTATATCCCCAGCCCTCCTCTATATTCTTTTAGAAACATTCCTCTAAGAATTTGCTCCTTATAACATTGATGTCGTTTGATTCTTTTCTATTACAAGTAGATTTTCTAAAGAAAAATTTCTCAGAAGTATTAAGTGAATTTTTTTAACGAGTAATATGCCCATGTTGTTAGAATTTTCTTTCAAGTGTGATTTTGGAATCTTGACTTAATAGTATGTTGCCAGAATAACAATAGTCTCTGGCAGATTGGGGAGTTTTTGGTTTGGTCAGTTTGATTTTTGTTTCACTTTTATTTTTGCTTTCTGAGTGTATTTCTTTTTTCCTTTGTTTCTTGTATTTTGGATTTCTTTCATACTTCCTGAAGCTGGCAGGACCTAATCTGTCGAATGGCTGCATCAGTGAAGGAGCAATCCACAAAGCCAATTCCATTGCAGTCACCAGCTTGCGAGTGAGTGTTCCTTGGTGTTGTAATAGGACTTATTTTGTAGTTTTGGTTAGAAAAGAAATTGGTATATTTGGTTACAGTGATGTTTAGGCACCTCATGAAGCTTGAAAGATTATTATTGTTGTTGTTTTCTTTCTACAGAGGAGACAATGATGAAGAAGAATCACCAAAATTAAAAGTGGAACAGCATGGCCTTTCAGTCACTGGTCTACAGAGTCCAGGTAAACTTATCTCTTAGGATAAGAATGGGGGCTGGGGATGTAGCTAGCTCAGTGGTAGAAGGCTTGTCGAGCATGCATGAGGCTCTGGGTTCAGTCCCCAGCACCATCAAACAAACATATAAAAACCAATAAGAATGAACAAATGTAAAGAAAGTTTGAAACTCTTGGTTTATGCACGTGCTGGCATCAGCTATACAATTTAACAAACTCTATTTGTAAGCTTTCTGTGTGCCAATTTAACATTGCTCTAAGTGCTGTGTATTTTACTTGATGCTTTGTAACTTATGTGCTGTTTTTTCCTAAGTATTTTCTGAATGCTTCATGTCAAAAGTTATTAAACTTTTTGTTGAAATATACTCTACTTTTTCTGTTCCACTAAACAGACAGAGATTTGGGATTAGAATCTCCCTTAATATCATCAAAACCTCAGTCTCATGCACTGAATATCTCTGGGAAGTCAGAGGCAGATGATCTTTTTGTGACTGAGAGACAGTTTGCAAAGGAACAGCATACAGATGGGACACTAAAGGAAAGTGGAGAAAATTATCAAATAACAATCCCAGATCCACACTTGCCCGTCTCAGAAGAACGGTGGGCATTGGATGCACTAAGGAATTGTAAGTTCTCTTCATAAATTACTGCAGATACTTATTAAGTACCAGCATTCTATAATGTACTGAATGGCCATTTAGGAAGAATCCAAAGGTGTATAAAGTTTTCCCTTCAAGATATTTACAGTCTAATTGGAAAGATGGTAGAAACCCCTGCCCACCCTACCTGCACCATCCTTCAAGACAATAGTCACATTTTTCTTGTTCTCTAATGCCTTTCTCTGATCATTCTAACCCAGATCAATTCTGACTACCTGCATTGTTACTGTTTGAATGTTTCCTTAAAATGGTACAGGCTGAGCCGGGCACGGTGGTGCACGCCTGTAATCCCAGCACTTTGGGAGGCTGAGGCAGGAGGATTGCGAGTTCAAAGCCAGCCTCAGCAATGGCAAGGCACTTAGCAACTCAGTGAGACCCTGTCTCTAATAAAATACAAAAAAAAAAAGGGCTGGGGATGTGGCCCAGTGGTCGAGTGCCCCTGAGTTCAATCCCCAGTACCAAAAAAAAAAAAAAAAAAAAGGTACAGGCTGGAGTATAGCATATCACAGTGTTTTAAGAGCCTTTTCAAACTACATATTCTTCTACCTTTCTCATGGAAATTATATTCACCACCACAGCCCATTGCCACACACAAACCCCACTCTACTAGCTGCCCCCTTCCTTCTCTGGACTGGTTGAGAATCACTGTTACAAATAGGAAGATACATCTCTCAGGTATAATAAGATGGGGAAAAGTCCAAGAACAGTTGATATAGCTGTAGAGAATCATTTGAGATTTTTAAGCTAGGGTATAAATGAAAAAAGATTAATCTGGTTAAGAGTTGTACAAGAATTTGAAGGGAAAGGGGGTTGGAGTGATATGCTTACTAAGTTATTATAGTAGTCTGGGTTTGAGACTGAAAGGGTTTGGACTAGAATGGTTTCAGAAGAAGTGAAAATGCAGTTAAGGAATCATTAAATACTTAGAGCAATTGACTTATTTGGATGTGAGGGCAAAGGAAAGCAAAAATGTAAAGATAATTTCAATATTCTAGTCAGAAGGAAACATTACCACCTCTCCTACCTCCTTTTGCCCCATTTGATGATTTGGCACAGATTATGGGCTTCATTTTAAGGCGTGTCAATATTTAGATAATGAGTGGGGCAAACCATTCAAGAGAAAGTGAATAGCACAAAGTTAGCACTTCAGAGAGAGATTTGAGTGTCAGCACTGTAAGAATTCATGACACCTCTCAGGAAGTGAATGTTGAGCTGAAAGACAGAAGAGAGGGTTAGACACTCAGACCCATGTGGAAACTACTCTCCTAAAGAAACATAAGATAGAAATTAAGCCCAGGATGAAAGTAGGGAATTAGTTAAAGTTATTTAAAAGCTAAGGATTGAGCCCAAGGGCACTTAACCACTGAGCCATATCCTCAGCCTGTTTTATTTTTTGTTTCGAGACAGGGTTTCACTAAGTTGCTTAGGGCCTCACTGAGTTGCTGAGGCTGGTTTTGAGCTTGCATCCTCTTGCCTCAGCCTCGCCCAGCTAGTCTTTGTGTTCTCTGATAGTTTGACTAACATTGTTCTAGAACTCTGTCATTGTTATGAGTGACTTCAACATAAACTTAGTCCATTCATAGTTTAATTGGTTCTTATTTTCTACAACATACAGAAGCTATACCACTAGTAAGGTAATTTTTAAAACCAGATGAATATCTTCCTATCTTTGGAAATTATATATACTACTACCAAAAAATAGGAATTAAATTATTACAGGGCAATTTTATTTAATTCTTCACCATGTAGGGAGATTATTTGTGTTATTCATAATGAGAAATGTTCCGTGTGGCTAATAAAACCAGAAAAAATAGTGTCCTCCTGCAAAAATCAGAAAGTTTAGTTTTTTTTTTTTTTTTTTTTTTTGGGGGGGGGTGGTCTAGTTTAGACAGCCTTCCAACATCCGTAAGTACCTTTTAGTCCACTTATGTAGAAAACAAAATAGAGACATGATGTTGGTATTTGGGTTTTTTTCTAGAGAGGAGTACTTCCCTATTCACAATGCTTAACTCTTGTTGAGTCTAGTTAAATGTTAAGTCATTTGTAGAAGATGATGCTTTGTTTTTCAAAACAAAACAAAAAGGTTATTGTATGAAATGAGTATTTTGGCAACATATTGTTAAAAGGTGCTTAGTTTTGAAGATGATTAGAAACTCAGCTAACTGATTCTGGCTGTCTCAGGCTATGGTTATGAATGTGCTTTTCTTTTTTTCTTTCCCCTATTCTAAATCTTTAGTGGGTCTGTTGAAGCAGTTGCTGGTACAGCAGCTAGGTTTGACTGAGAAGAACACTCAGGAAGACTGGCGTTTCCCAAGTTACAGGATAACCTCTCAGGGGGTGCAGGCAGATAGTGGAATCCAGAACTCTGAAAATATAAAAGCTTATCCTGGTGAAGGACAGATACCCTTTAGAACTGGAACTGGTGACATTGCAGCTTGTTACAGCCCACGGACTTCAACTGAATCTTCTGCTCCACGGGATTCAGTGGTACTGGCATCCCAAGATAGCCAGGCAAGTAACATTTTAGTAATGGACCACATGATTATGACCCCAGAGATGCCTGCCACAGAGCCAGAAGGGGGTCTTGATGAGAGTGGAGAGCACTTTTTTGATGCCCGTGAAGCACATAGTGATGATAATCCATCAGAAGGTGATGGAGCAGTTAAAAAGGAGGAGAAGGATGTTAATTTACGCATCTCAGGCAAGTTTCTTTCACATTTAAACTTTGATTTTGATCATTGTTAATGTTTTGTATGCTGGAATGAATGTTATTTGTGTTTGCATATATGTCTACATGTGTGTAGTATATATTCCTCATTCAGTAAATAATTACTGAATCTACTAATACCAGACCTCATCCTGGGGACTAAGAGATACAACAGTGAATAAAATGCAGAAAAGTCTCCTGATGAAGCTTGAGTACTAGTGGGGGAAAGAGTAATGGTAAATAAGAATACAAATAAGTAGACGTCAGTTAGTGAGAAGCATTAGAAAGAAAAGTGTTGGGATGCAGCGGTATAGAGTAATGAGGCAGACAGGGATGGGGAAGAGGGCTTCTGTCAAATAGTATCTGAGTGAAGTGAGGAAAAAGCCACATGGGTGCCTGGGAGCAGTGTTTCAGTAGATAGCAGAGGGGCCAAAGCTGCATGTCAGGAACAGGCTTTTTGTATTCGGATTACATGGATGGGAGAAAAACGGTAAGAAACCAGGTAAAAGAGGTATATGGCAGGGGAGGTGGTGACAAGATCATATATGAACTTTGTAGTTTCTAGCCCTAAACTTTTAAAATGCCAACTAATATGAAATTATTCACAGGTTACTTTCGAAGCTTGCCAGGTTTTGCCTTAATCTGAAGTGAGAAAATTCTGATTGATTTAAAATTAAGCTGGGGTGTTAATGGCTTTTCCCTTTGTTAATAGCATCTCAAGTTGTCAGCATATAACCCCATCTCTATTTTCTAATGTCCTGATAGCAGTACTAATCTCATCAAACTATTCTGTCTCCATCAATAGGAAACTGTTTGATCCTTGATGGCTATGAAACAGTGCAGGAGAGCTCCACAGATGAGGAGGTTGCTTCCTCATTTACCCTGCAGCCTGTGACAGGCATCTCTTCTATGGACTCCAGTCACCATCAGCAGCATTCTCCCCAGAATGCTCATTCCGATGGGGCAGGTTCACCATTCACCCCAGAATTCCTGGTCCATCGGCGCTGGGGAACTATGGAGGATTCCTGTTTTGAGATCCAGAGCCCCTCCTCTTATACAGACTCACAAAGCCAGATCATGGAGTACATTCATAAGATAGAGGCTGACCTTGAACACTTAAAGGTACCTCCCACTTGAGCATCCACAAGACTTGATCATAAGAAACACATTTAGCAGAGGGGATGTGTGGAATGACTGAAATGCTGATGTCGATAAACTTGTTCAGGTTCTAAAATCATGTTTTCTTTAACCATTTTCATGAATCTGCCTGGATAAAAAGCCAAGATCAATACTGTTTATCTTGTGACAAATCAAAAGAATAGAAGAAGTTGTAGTTCTATAACTATGTGTTTTATGGGTTTCTCAAGAAGCTTAAAGTGCTTGGGGCAGCTGGCTGGCCTCCATCAGATGACAGGAACAGTAAGCTGAGCTGGGTGGTGCTTGCACAGTTGTGAATCTCAGCAAGAAAATGCTCTGACTTGCTGTAACCTGTTAATTATCTATGACTCACTAGGTAATGTTGGTAGTTTCCCAGATACCAGGATGGGTACAGTTGGCTTCAGTAATCCAGAAACTTGAACATGAATGGAATTCTTTAAAACTAGTAATTGAAGATGTCGCTGTTTCAAAACTGATTGTGTGGCAATTTTCTTGAAAAGGATCTTATTCAAGTTGACCCCCAGTAGACACTTACTACAGCCCATGTGCTTTTTCTTTTCTTTTATTTATTTATTTTTTGGTACCAGGGATTGAACTCAGGGGCACTCGACCACTGGGCCACATCCCCAGCCCTTTTTTGTATTTTATTAGAGACAGGGTCTCACTGAGTTGCTAAGTGCCTCGCCATTGCTGAGGCTGGCTTTAAACTCGCGATCCTCCTGCCTTAGCCTCCCAAGTGCTGGGATTACGGGTGTGGTGGGCATGCGCCACCACGCCGGGCTCCATGTGCTTTTTCATGACATCATTTAGTTGGAAGGCTTTAGGGACAGATTTAAAGTGTTCTTAGCCTTTTAGCTCAAGACAGGTCTCCCTTAGCTTGTCTTTTAATTTCATATGATATGCTAAGTTTTCCCCTCTTCATATGATTATATGTGATATCGTCCTATGGTTGATGAGATGAGATAGCCAGAAAACCATTGTGGGAAGGTTGGCCATCGTGTAGTTTATGCCATGTGGGGTGGGGCCATTTTCAGGGTGACTCCTGAGATAGGAGAATCACCTTTACTGGGTACCACCCTTTGCTTTCATTTTGCATGGGAAAGTTTTAAGCTATTAATTCAAGGAAGAAATGGGAAAAGGGAAAAGGAAATTTACTTTTCGCCCCTGCTAACAAAATTTGTATTTCTTATAATGTCCGAATGAAAAACCTGTGGGTTTTATTTTACAGAAGGTGGAGGAAAGTTACACCATTCTTTGCCAAAGGCTGGCTGGATCAGCCATCACAGACAAGCACTCAGGTATGTGAAATTGTGGGTTCCCAACTTTAGCATCATCCTGCCTGAACAGTACACCAAATGAAGTGATTTATTATTCTTTAAAATGAAAACCTTCTGAGATTCCATTTCTTTTCTGTCTTTAAAAACCATTTGTTTCTAAACATCATAAATCAAGCAAAAGCTCTTGTCTGCTGACTCTGCTCTTCCTTCTTGCAGAAGAACTGCAGTTGTCAGTTCCCATGCTATCCCCTCTTCCTTTTCTCTCTCCACCTTTTCGAAAGCAGAAGGTGGAGCTGTGGGAGGTCTGTAAATCACAGATTCAGGGTGAGATGTACTGGTGTGACTCCTTTGTATGGAGGGTTGGTCCTCAGGTCCTGCTGTGCTTTCTTGCCTCTTCTGACGGGGCCAGTGTCTCCCCTTGACTGCAGTTTGGGTCTGTTCAGTGCAGCAGTTTATACTCATTTGCTTGTATGCTTTTGGATATGCTTTTATGCTTTTTTGATTCAGAAACAAATGTATAACCATGCCTACAGATTTCATGACATTCTTTGCAGTGTTCATTTGTTCTTAAGCAGGTTTCCACATTTCTTTATGTTTTTTCAGATAAAAGTTAAAGCCGAGTGTCCTGGAGGTGACTGCAGGTTGTTGGATTTTGAGCATTGGCCTTGTATCAACCACATCCTGGTTCCAGTGTGGACACATGGAAAGTGTGACAGAGGATCTGCCTGTGAACCACTTGGGGTTAACCATGTCCCAAGGTGCCCAGAGCAGGACTAGTTCTTCACAGTCTGGCAGCTGCACTGGTCTGTCAGTGAGGGAATGTCTATTCTCTCACTCTCCTCTCCTCACTGTCAGAAAGTCATTTTGATTCAGAACAAAAACCAAATGTATAGAGCTTTGGGTGTAGGATATGAAATTGTACTTAGACATAAGAAAAAGAGAAAATCAGATGTATTTATTTGACTTCATTCCGTATTTGAAAGCACATTTTAATTTTTATTTTGCCTTGTTTTATTTTAATTGAGTAGTGAGAATTTTGGCCCTTTGTATTTAGTACACCCAAAGATCAATTGCTCCTGAAGCAAAAAGGTCAGGATGGGGTATTAGGAGGTTGGGTAGAGAGGAGATGAAGAAGAGGGAGGAAAAGCATCTCATCTTCACTAATTGTGTTCCATACCCTCTGCTGTCCAGCAAGCTGCTTTTCTGAGGGTCACCTCAAAGGCATGGTGGTCCCTATGTGCAGAGTATGTGAGCTATGTGCTGCCCAGATGGTCAGAGAGTAGGTGGGCTTCCTCCCACCCTAATACAAGCACTGCTTCTCTGTAGCTGGGATATACCCCCAATTAATAGGAATCCTCAACATACTAAATAGCAGGCCCTTGAAAATGGGTGTATTTTCTTTTGTTATCATTTTTTTTCTATTGAGGGTTGGGATTTGGGAGGGAGAGGAAAACAAATTTTTTATTTTCTTGACTACAAATTTGTTATTCTTGGTATTGTTTCATTTTTATAATTCTATATTAGACTTTGGCACTTGTGTAAAATCATTCCTGCAGATTAAGCAGGAAGTAAGAACAAATAAATGGAAATGCTTCAGTGGTGGTGGGGGTTGCTAAGGAAGGGTGGGGTGGGGGTGGGTAGAGAGTTTGGGAAGGTTATCTAAAATGAATCACTACTGAGTTGAACCATGGCTATCATAGGCCACGGGTACTGCTGATTATAAGGCCAGTAAAATATTAGTACCTGGAGGTTTGACTCTAATTTTTTGCACTGATGGTGCCAAAGGGCTCTTTGAGTCACAAGGAGAGCCAGGGGTGGAGTGAGAAAGATGTGGTGGAGGAGGCAGAACTGCTCAAACCGACTCCAGAATCACTTCCTCTGACCTCACTGCCACAGCTCTGTCCATACTGGGCCGTGACTGACCTTAGGAATTGCAGACCAGAGCATACACTGGATACTGCAGGCAAAGTGTTGGTAACTGCCTGCTCTAGGATGAATAGCAGTATTGGCAGCACCTACAGAGGATATATATGTCAGAATTATAACTTGAGAACTCCTTCATTTATATTGGCTTTCTGTGGTTTTCTTTGTACATTAGGTAAATGTATTTCTGGAGTATTTTGCCAACTAAAATGAATTCATTTGTCAAAGTTGTAAATTCTGTTAATAAAGAAGGAGTTCATTCATTGTTCACATCTTTCAGTAGTGCCCTCTGAACTCTGTGAGTAATCAGGATGTAATTTTATTCGCTGCAGCCCCCGTCCTCAAAAACAGAAGCTTTCTCACCACAAATGGTGAGGATTACCAACTACTTCTATAAACACCACTACAACTTAACAAACTTGTTTATCTGTGTCCAGATTCCTGTTTCTGTCCTTTCAAAACTGATCTATGTTTTTAGGTAGATCAACTTGGATCTTTGTACCTCATCTATAAATTGAAATTATATTTCAAGTCATAGGTCAAGTATAATTTAACTCAGAGTGGGATTTAAAATTTTTAGAGGCAGAAGCTAATAAATAAGTGAAGCTTGGAATTTAGAACTTTCTGTATCTCTTAGGAGAAGAAAGTAGAAACCAAATGGTTACATTGTGCTGCTGGAAATAGTGTAGTCACTTTCACTAAAAGGGTTAAACCCGTAGCCACTTGACACTAAAACATTCAGGAGAAAGGTAAATGTTACAGAACTTTCCTCTTAGACACTACAGGGTCATTGCATAATTCTTTAGCACTCAAGAAGGTTGCAAGTTAGCAAAGTTTGGGTTACTCTTCTAGTTCAGCCTGTATTTTGTTCTTAGTTATTATTTACTTTTCTTTTCTTGCAATTTAGCCTTTCCTTGGCTAAACAGGGC
The DNA here is from genome assembly GCA_025594165.1 of Tamias sibiricus. Classification (NCBI taxonomy): domain Eukaryota; kingdom Metazoa; phylum Chordata; class Mammalia; order Rodentia; family Sciuridae; genus Tamias; species Tamias sibiricus. The sequence goes on from CM046657.1 coordinate 114,138,675, forward strand.
TAACTGGAAAAATATTTTTTGACTGTAGCTCTAGTACTTTGAAATACATTCATATGCCCCAAGACAAAGTTAGTTCTGAAATCAATCCTACCACTTTTAGTGTTCTTTTGATCTTACCATCCTAATTTCTTCCCTTCACCTTCCCAAACTGGCCTCCCACACTTTGATTTCATTTTGGCCATTATAATCACATCCATTTGACTTTCATATTATATCTATCTCCCTTTGGGGATGATAGAATTAGATATTCCTCTTGTCTTTGAGTGAAACTGGTTACCATTAAAGGAGTTTTCTCAAAATTACATAACTAGAAGTTGGAATCTGCTGCTGTACTGAGGAGTGTGAGGGAGGCAGACAGATAACCTTCCCTGAGCCAGAAAGTTATGTGCTGGCTATGAAAGTGACTTGCACTGATACTCTGTTCTCTCCTGTGGGCTTACTGGCTCCTCTACTGTTAAGTGGCAAATTACATTTGGAGTGTCCCCTTCCTTTTCAGAGAATAGACTTAATCAAGGCAAATCGGCAATCCCCCAAAGTGCTATAATTTAAAATCATGATTATTGCCCTGGCCATATGTTTTTGTGTAACTTAAAATCAGCTAACTTGAACTTCCTGAGTTATGTTGACTTTTAGGACCTAAATTGTAACTCTTATATTCCATGGGAGGTAGATTTCCTAAGCTTTTTGGCTTTCTTTCCCCCAAAAGAACTTCTAATGACTATTAGAACGAATCCCCCTTAAAAATTTTTGTTTGTTTATTTGTTTCGGGGTGGGTTGGGGTGGAGGAAGGAAGTGACTGATAGTACAGGAGAAAAGACACCCCCCCCCCGCTTTTTTTCCCTAATTATTTAAAAGCTAAAAGAAAATAATTACGCATCCTGTGAGTTGTCTTTTACTCATATCTTTTTTTTTCTTTGATGTTAGTAAACTTGGTGCATTTCCTGGGGTGTTCGTATTTCACACTGGAAGTCCTCTTCTCTGAAGTTGGTATGTTATTTGGAGCTACTAGAGCTTTGGTCATGGTTTCCTTCCCTGCATGTCACAGAGGGCACCGTTGAGAACTATGTGCATAGGACCTCAAAATACACAATTAGCAGGAATTTATAGCAGCTAACTATAGGCTAGTCTACCACCCTCCCCCGCCAATAGTACAATTTATGTTTTGTAAATTGTGTTTTTCTGACATTTCTGCACCCTTTTCAGAGTGATCTGCAAAATTATTCTTCCTTCAAGAAGAGTTCCTTCCGTCTTGTACCTTATGCCTTCCCCACTGGAACTGAGGGTTTTGATAATAAATTAGTAGGAAAAAAATGTCCCTCCTAGAAGGAAGCCTCCCTGCCATTCCCAGGTGCCAACTGCTAAGCAGGTGTACTGCAAAAATGGTAACTGTAATATGCACACTGTTGGTTATTTTTAATAAGCCTCTTCCTACTAGAACATTTTATTTTCCTTGTTCACCATACAATCATGTACTCTTTAACAGAAATTGCTTTTAAAAAAAAATCTGGAAATATCTTTTAAAAAACTTTATTAATAATCTTGTATTTTTTACTGATCACATTTTGAAATGCCTAAAAGACTTTATTGTTCTAATTATCCAGATGTACCTTTGTAAAATAGCTCTTTTATGAACTAGCTGTTAAGGCTGTATGTTTCTGGAACAAAATATTGGTCGTCTAAAATCTTTCTGTTTTCTGGGGTCTGGGAAAATAGAAAATAAGAGTTCAAATATTAAATAAGCTTAAAGGAACCAGTATGTGACTTTTTATTTGCACACATTCTTGATCTACCTTATACAATTTATTTAGAAAAGTCAAGGAGCCATTAACTAACTAATCTTACTGATAGTGACTCTCATACATCTTCCAACTTGTTGGAGCATCTTTACTTTGGTTGGTTGGTCTCTGTAACATGTGAACCTCCATGACAATGCTAGCAACTGGGATTACCCCAGCAGTGGGGCGGCTTTGTTGCTGTTTTAAAAATATCTTTATTAAGACATAATTCACACATCATACAGTTCATCCCTTTAAAGTATACACTCCCATGGGTTTTGGCATATTACATTATTAACTTTTTAAAATATTGGTTAAAATGGGAGTTCGTGCCTTGACCGTTCTCCCTGACCTGTCTGTTTGTCCTCTGAAAGGAGGGCTGGGTGTGGGCGGTCAGTCGGCCTTTACCTTTCCCGAGTTCGCTTCCACTGGGATCCAGTTACGTCCACCAAACCAGCCCTGATTTTCTCTCTGGTGCTCTGGCACTTTAGAGAGATGTCAGGTTAAGCACTGTTGACATAGCTTAGCAACCATAGAAGTCAGTCAGGAAGAAAAAAAAAATGCATCTGAAGATTGCTACATCCATGCCAACATGTTTAGAAGCCCAGTTTGAAGGATATTCAGGCTTTGACTGCAGGACGTTTAATATACTATGGATACTTCTGGGATTTTTATTGATGTAGGGAAACAAAACAGATAAGGATCCAGAGCCCCGCAGTTCAACCATACAGAAATATTTTCATATAGATTACTGCTCAATGTTTCTGTAAATCTGAAACTATATCAAACACTAAAAAATGTGTTTGTGTGTGTTTGTACATATATATTTACAAATTTGACTCATACAAAGGTAGAAAAATCTGACTGGCTATTAACTATAGAAAAAATATTTTAGAAATTATTAATGTCCTGAAGTAAAGTGTACAAATTAGACTATTTTACAGGCAACTGCTTTTGGGGCTTTGTTTCTAAATTGAATGTTGGTGTCCCCTTGAAATTCATATGAATTGGGGCCTTTGGGATATGATCACATCATGAAGTCACAGCCTTCATGAATGGGATTAGCGCTCTTATAAAAGAGACCCCAGAGTGCTCCCATGTCTCTTTAACCACATGAGACTACAGTGAGAAGACAACATCTATGAAGCAGGAAGTTGTCCCTCGCCAGACACAATTTCCACTGCCTTGGTCTTGGACTCCCCAGCCTCAAATGAGAAATAAATTTTTGTTGTTTATAAAAAAAAAAAAAAATCGGTAAAATGTATGTAATGTAAAATTTGCCATTTCCACCATTTTGAAGTGTACAATTCAGTAGGATTAATGGGCCAGCTTTTATGGTTCACTTGAAGATGACTTTAGTTCAATGCTATATAAATGAAAAATATGATGTCTTTATTATCATTCCTATCCCCAGTGTTAAGCTTCCTAACACACCAGTTTTTCTATGCTTTTAAGAATGCTACTTCAACTCAGAAAACTCACTGACTTTTGGTATTTTCTGTATTTTGGTTTGGAAATAAAGTTGTAATTTGACTTATTTTGAGATACTATTTTAGTTTTCAGTCATTTAGGGGCACATTTGACTGGTAGACCTAAGCAGCACAACAAAAAATGCCATTTTAATATTTCATAGGATCTTTTAAACCTTTAAAAAATTAAGATGAGTTAAAAGTTAAGTACTTATACTCTTAGCTCTATAAGAAATGAACTTGTTTTACTTAACTTAGTTCTGTTTATAAGCGTGTATGTGTGTTTAGTAAAACAAACTATATAGCATTCCTACTTGCTCTTAGGTAGCCATCTTCTCATGGGAATGGAGAAAATAAAACTGTTGGCATTTGAGCAGTCACTTCTACTTTTTATTGTCCTCTATCAAGCCAAATGACAGTTTTACCAAAGGTTTAATACCAGCTTCAAAGATAAGAGATAAGAGGCTCTACTCTTATTTATAAACTGTAATTAAAAGTTGCTTTTTAATGTAATTTGATGTCATCTTGATATTTCATGATGAAATATTACAAATAGCTAGATTTAGGTGTTTCTCTCCCCCTACCCCTGGAATGTCAGCAATAAATCTTTTTACTAGTTGAAAACACTCCTTCAATTTTAGCTGTTGGGGAATATGTTTGTTTCCACCTGTTACTGTTAGTGAGAAATCATCATTCCCTAAGCACCAGTGGAGGTCCTTGTTTGAAATCATTTAGGTAGGGAGAGCTGTCTTCCTAGCCTTTTCTCTCATTGATTAGGGTGCTTTTTGATCTACCTGTAGCATAAAGATGGATTTACAAGCATTTTGAAATAAATCTCTTTGTGCATGTGATCCACAGGATTGGATCTGTCTGCACATGTGCTGATCAAAATACTAATTAGAATATATGTTGGTAATCCTATTAAATTTTTGGAGAAGTTTCTGTACAGAGAGGAAAATTTTTACTATTTTTTTGTTTTTATTGAGATGGGTTCTTGTGTTGCCCATACAGTCCTCAAACTTGTGATCCTCCAGCCTTAGCCTCTGAGTAGCTGGGATTACAAACCTGCACCACTATGACAAGCCTGTTTTTTTTAAATATCAAAGGTAGATAGCATGATAATATAATGCAGTGATATTCAGTCTTTTTGATCTCAGGGCTGATTTACACATTTAAGAATTATTCAAGATTAATGGAGAAGCTTATGAATATGTGGATTATATCTCAGTATTTACGGTGTTCAAAATTAAAATGAAAATATTTACAAGGTATAAGAAAATTATTATGAAAATAGCAGTAAATCCATTGCACATCAACACAAATCACATTTTTATAAAAAAAAAAAAAAAAAAAAACAAAAAAAACTTTTCCACAATTCAAAATAATTGTTTTTGGACCATCTTGAATGTCAGGTGTAAAGGATAGCTAGGTTCTTATATGTGCTTCTTCATGCAGTCTGTTGAGGTATGGACTACAGAGAAAATCTAGTCTCAAATACATATTTTTAAAAAGGAGAAGTATTTTAATAGCCTTTTCGGTAATTATAGATTATTAACGTGGTCAATTTTTAAGAGAGTTGCAATGTAGAATCTAATGAAGTTTTTATATTCCATTACACTGAAAATCCATTGGCCCTTTTTACACTTTAAATGTGTGAGGAAAGGTATCTTTTACCCATGCATGGTTTTGTAATATCCTTTATTGGTCATTTGGAAGCATTACTTCACTGAGTTAAACGTGCCTTCCAAATATTGACATATTTCTTTATATAATGTCAAAAAATCACATTTTTAAATTAGAGCTTTATAATTATACATATTAGTTGGATTCATCCAAAAAAACTCATACATGCATGGAAGTCTATTTCAGTTCTTGATCCTCCCTCACCCCCACCCCCTTTATCTTTCCTCTATTTGACTTCCTTTTGCTCAACTATTAGTTAAATTTGATTGGTTCCCTCCCCCTTTCCTTTATTTTACTCTATCTTCCGCATATGAGAGAAAACATTCAACCTTTGAGTTTCTGAGTTAGATTTATTTCACGTAGCATGATATTGTCTATTTCCATCAAGTTACTGGCAAATGCCATGATTTCATTCTTTTTTTTTTTTTTTTTTAATCACTGAGTAGAACTCTATTACATATATACCACAATTTCTTAATCCATTCATCTACTGATGGACATCTGGACTGATTCCATAATATAGGCATTGTGAATTATCCTGCTTTAAACATTGAGGTGCCTGGCTGTATTGCTGTAGTATGCCACATTCACATTTATTAATTTCCCTACTGATCATATCAGAAAAGTGGATGCAAATTTCCAAAATAATAATTTTTCCTTGAAATCTTGAATTTTATGATTGACAGTGAATGTAGTTGTTTGTCTCAAAATGATAGGCTCACTTTTTTCATTTTTGAGAAAATACCTGCCAGATTTTTAAGTCTGTTCATCCATTGCTCATAGTCATTCTTTTTTTTTTTAATATTTATATTTATTTGCTTTAGTTGTACACAATGTGTTTTTTTTTTTATTCAATACATTTTATTTGTACATGGTGCTGAGGATCGAACCCGGGTCGCCCACGCACTAGGCGAGCGCTCCACCACTGAGCCACAATCCCAGCCCCCTCATAGTCATTCTTTGAGGTTAAAATGGTCTTCTGTTTAGAAAGTGAAGTAAGAGTGAAAACTGGCTTGTTTTGCTTTCAACCCAAACATTTGCACAAGTACTTTTCCTTCAGCTGCAGTCATGGTGCTTTGGTATGCAGCAGACACACTTTATGCTAGCTTTCCATATCATTGCAGAATAAAAAGAAAGTGTGGGGCTGGGGTATAGTTCAGTGGTAAGCACACAAGCCCCAGATCCAATCTCCAGCAACAGCATAAAAGAAAAATAATGTGTGTTCATGGATAGTGACTTTATAAAATTATTAGTTTTTTAAAATTTTGTTTTATTTTTTGGTACTGGAGATTAAACTCAGGAGTGCCTTGACCACTAAGCCACATCCCTGGCCCTTTTTTATTTTTTTATTTTGAGACAAGTTCTCACTAGGTTCCTTAGGGCTTAGCTAAGTTGCTGAAGCTGGCTTTGAACTTGGGATCCTCCTCTCTCAGCCTCATGAGCCACTGAGATTACAGGTGTGCCCCATTGTGCCAGGCAAAATTATTAGTTTTCACTGCTTCATCCAGGGTATTCTTAAGTGAAACAGGCAGATCTGTATTGCAAGTGAGCAGTGAGGAATGGAGTGACTGTTAGTGACATTTGGTGTCACAACCTGGTCTGTGCTAGCCTCCAGCAGCTTCATCCTCCATTGTTTCTGTGTCATCAGTGCAAATGACAACATGGTAAAAAAGGCAAATGGCGTGTTAGTTGTTTTAAGGGAATGATTTTGATTCTCCAGACCCCTGAAAGCATCTTGGACATCCCCAGAGGTTTCCAGCCACACTTTGAGAACTGTTGGTATAGTGAAAAGAACCTGAATGTAGAAGATTGGGGTTCAGTCCCACCTCTTCTACTTACTTGCCCTGTGACTCTGAGCAGGTTACATTCTTGGTTTCCATTTTCTTATCTGTAAATCAGGGAAAAGGATAGTCAACAGTTGTTGTGAGGTTTGAGTGAGAAATTACCAAGCAGGGGTTGAATCTCAGAGTTGTTTTTCATTTTAGGATCTTAATCACGAGGCCAATTAGTTTAATATATAAATATCTCTCTTGCTAACACAGCTACATTTTATGTCTTAGCTTTGTATGTCTAAACCTTAGGCTCTTAGCAGAAGCCATTATGTATTTGTGTTCATTTAAAAAAAGAATCCTCTAGTTTAACCCAGTTGTTCTTTTTAAATGTAAAGAAAGAAAAACGGTCCTTTATATTTGATCTAGCAAGAACTTTGGCTTTAGAGAAACCTGTGTATTAGGCTTCCTCTGTTTTGGTGCTGCTATTGTAAAGGGACTGAGCACTGGGGTGTGACTTTACCAAGCTTGCCTAGGATTCACTCATGCACAGTCCTGGGTACCATCTCCAGCATGACAAAAAAATAAAAGATAGTGCAGTGTGGGGGTAGTAGATGTTCCAGAAACTTTCCAGTAATTCTGTAGTGGGTTGCATCTAGCTGCAGGCCCTCTTCTACATGCAGGGTGTTAATACTAATTGGGTTTGCCTTCTAGTCAAAACTAGATCTTGGTAGTTTTTAAACATCTTTATTCTCTTCAAGTATGTAAACTGTTTACATACTTGAGTCTGAGTTATAGGATGGTTATTTGATGAGTTTGTATTTTGTCTTCCTAAAAATGCATTGATTGCCTTATCTACTGCACTAAAGAGAGTATGTCATGATAATACTTTGAAACCTTTTCTGAACAAGCATCCTAGCCTAAAATCTAGTGTATTGTAGGATGTCTGGTTTTCCTCTCCATCCATACCAGGGAAGCAAGAGCAAACCAAACTTGAGTTCTCTCTAGTCTTTGCTCTGATTTTATCTGGTTGTCTCACCTGGAACAAGTCATTTACCTTATCTGGGCCTCCGTAGTTTCATCTCACGCTGAAGAAGTTGGATAAGGATTCTTTTCCTTAAGGTCCTTCCAAATTAGATGGCCTGTGAGCTTGATGACATAAGAAAACAGAGTTACCCACTGGCTTGTTGGGTCATCTTAGGTGACCTGGTGTTTTGCTCCAGAAAAGAGTGTGATTTTAACCTCACTCCCTGAAGTCTGTCCCTGACAATCCTTTCTCTCTGCTGCTTTGGGCATGTGTCTGTCTTTTGGTAGCTTCCTCCTGTTCGTTGTTACCTGCAGGTGATGAAGCATTATTTTTCTCTCTTCTGTTGTTCTGGTCTCACTGCCAATTTACAAGAAACTTGGATCCTTTTGTGGAAGAAGATCTGACATTCCAGGTTCCCCAGGAGACTTGTTGAACATTGGCTGAAACTGTGAGGTCCTATCTATTCCAACTTATATCCTGAGTAATGGCTTCTTCAGAAAGGTTTATGAAATGTGGAGATGTCACAAAAGTTGAGTCCCTGGAATATGAGCTACCTGGATTAATGATTGTACTTGGCAAGCAAATGCACCATCGGAAAAACTGTTTTACCTGCAAAAATAAGTCTCAGACAACTTGGAAGTTTTCATGCAAAAAAAAATATTTACAAATCAATAGCTCAAGTGAAAGCAAAGGAGGAGGGACAAAGTCATTGCTATGCCCTCAATGGATGAAGTTGGAGAATATAATGCTAAGTGAAATTAGTCAATCTCAAAAATCCAAATACCGAATGTTTTCTCTGATATAAGGAGGCTAGTTCACAGTGTTGTTGGATGGGGGTACATAGGAGGATTAGAGGAACACTAGAATGGTCAAAGAAAAGGGAGGGGAAGGGAGGGAGCAAGGGAGGAGGGAGGGGGGGAAAAAGGAAAAAAAATTGGTGGTTGAATGAGGTGGATATCATTATCCTAAATGCATGATTGAAGATCTGAATGGTACTTATATACTTTGTATGCAAACAATTATATGTAAAAAGATGCTATATATGTGCATTATGAATTGTAATACATACTACTATTATAAATAAAAAAAAAAGAAAAAAAATTTAAGTAAAAGACAAAGAAAAAAGAAAAGCCCTTAAATACTCTCAAACTGACTTTCCTCTTAGATATTGTGCTCTTCGGGATAAATTCTAACCAGGGCCATCAGTGACAGCTGTAATACACATAGAGCCTAATGTTTTCTCCCTGTGGGGATCTTTGCACTCTAATGGAGGTATTATTTTAGTCAGCTTTCTCTCTGCTGAAGGACTTGACCAGAACAGTTTTAGGGGAGGAGGAAGAGTTTATTTGAGGGCTCACAGCCCCAGAGGTCTTAGTCCATAGAAGGCCGGCTCCATTCCTCTGGTGAGGCAGAACATCATGGCAGAAGAGTGCCAGGGAGGGAAGCAGCCCACAGGGTGATCAGGAAGCTGAGCGAGTCTCCACTCCCAGACAAACGCATACCCAAAGCCACACCCCAATTCCCATCTCCAGCCACACCCTAGCACTTCAGTTACCACTCAGCTAATCCCTATCAGGGGATCACTGACTGGGTTAAGACTCCCACAACCCAGTCATTTTTCCTCCAAACCTTGCAGCTTCTCACACGGGAGCCCTTGGGGACACCTCACATCCAAACCACAAGTGTGTAGGGAAGGTTCTGGGTGTTTAAACATGAGTTTTGATTAACTTAGATCCTCAACTTTTTTCTTCTTCTTCAGAAATGTTCTAAGCTGAATTGCAGTTAAGACTACGTGGGAGATCAAATAAGCAGAGTCTTGCTATCTTGAGCCAGAATAGCCTGACAGCGGTGACTCTAGAGCCCACTGATTACTTGGTGAACTTATTTCCAGCTTTGTTTCAGAAAACAAAGATTTACAGCAGGAGCACAGTGTTTGAATATGGTTTGAGAAAAAAAATGAAACATGGACCTTAGGGAAAGGAGACCAAAGATTAAGATCATGAAAAGTATTGGTTCCTGGGTACTGCGTGATTTCCTTCCTTCTTTCCCCCCATTTCCCCCCTCCCTCAGTCCTTCTGTCCCCTCCTTCCTTCCCTCTGATTTACCCCTTGTTCTGTTCTCCCTGTAGCCAGGTCTTCTTGCAGCTTATCTCCACAGCAACACCCTTGCATAAATCACCTCCTGCTCTCTAGTCTGTCACAGGCAGGACTGACCCTGCGATTTTCCCACACACACTACTTGCATCCTGCCACTTGTCTGCCCAAGAACCTGCCTTGGCTCTGTAGTTACTGCTCTATGGAGACCAAATCTGCTTAGTTTCTGGGATGTTCATAACATCCCACCAGCTTTATTTCCCTCCTTGTACTCCCCATCATGAATCCTTTTCCCCAGTAAGTCCTGGCTTCCTTCCTACCTCCCCACCTGGCATTCCACGTCCTGCCTCCACCTTTGCTTTTCCAGCAGTCTGAAATGCACCACTTCTTCCTCTCTAGCTATCCACATCCTGCTCATCTTTTCAAGCCCAGCCTTTTTATTTCTTGCAACCACTCCTTACTGTTCTCTGCATCCAGTTCTTGTAGCTGCTATTCTCCCTCATCCCCCACCTGACCCTCACACCTCCACTTAGCAATGCAAGTATTTTCAAGCACCCACTCTGTGCCAGGTAGGGCACCACATTTTGCAGAGGATTCGAAGTTTAGTGCTAAAAATAATAGGTACAACTTTCTAAGTGTAAACTGTCAGGTGCTGACCACCTATATCCATTACCTCTAATCTTCACAAGGACCCCAAGAGGTAAGTGGCTTTTTTTTTTTTTTTTAAACAGATGAGATCACTGAAGCTAGTGTTGATTTTGATGTTCCTGATGGTTCAGCCAGGATTCAAGAAGGGTCTATCTGCCACCAAAACTTTGTTTATATTATCCAGCTGCAGAAATTGTTTCTGTCCTTAAAAATGTTTATAATCAAATAGTAAAGAGAAGTCCATGAATATCATGATCCTGCCTTTCTCCCTCACTAAATTGCAGTTAGGCACACTGCACTCCAGTAGAAATCCTGAGACATTTTTGTTTCATTTAAGGCATTTGATCTTAAGAATGGCTTGAACATAGCTGGACATTAAGAAGATGAACTCAGCAACTGAATCATACCGAGCGGGATAGAATAGGAAGGGTCTGGGGTTAGACGTGGGAAGACCAGTAGAAGGCTATTGTAATATCCAAGTGAGAGGCTTAAGTTTGGTAACATGACAAAGGGAAGAAATGGAACAGTTGAGGTAGAACTCCCATGTTGGCACAGAAGTTAACATGCAGCATAAGGGAGGAGTGAGACTTAAGGAAACTGATCTTGCCATTAATAGCAGTGGGGGAGCGTGGAGGAGAGAGAGGTCACAAAAGGCCACTTTTGTCTGACTTGTTTATATGGAATGTCTGGAATAGGAAAATCCATGGAGACAGAAAGTAGATAGGTGGTTGCCAGAGGCTGGGGAGAGGGAGATTCTTAATGGGAATGGAGTGATGACAATGTTCTGGAATTAAATGGTGATGATGGCTACACAAACTGATGAACATACTAAAACCAAGTGTACAGTTTTGAACAGAGAACTTTATGGCACGTGGATCATATCTTTCTGAAAAATTGAAAGAATAAAAGTAGCGTGGGAATCACCTACTCTGTCCCTACACCAAGTGGCTCAATGCCTCCATCATCCTCTGCTCACACCTCCAATCACCTGGAGCTTACTCTGCACAGTCAGCTGTTCCAATGTTACCGGTCTCCAGTTGTAGACGAACCATGGTCTCTGGACGTCAGATGGTCCTGGCTGTGCCACTGACGAACTTGTGTGATATCGGGCAAGATCGTTCATTTCACTAAGCTCCAATTTCATCATTTGCAGAGTGGGGTAACCTGCCTCCCAGGGTTGAGCTGCGAAACTGTAAATAATACACGGGATGCGTACAGTGTCTAGCATGCTGTAAATGTTTGATAAATGGTAGCAATTAGTTTTTTATCTCTTGCCTGCTCTTCACAATACAAAATACCTAGTGAGAGCTCAATTACTATACTGTTTTTGGATTGCCTGAGAGCCCAAAAAGTCTATCGTACCAAGTTGAGGTACATAGGGCAATGGCATAATTGGAATGAGCTATGAAAATGTATAGCTTGTTTTTGTTTTTTAAGAATCTCATTAGAATCTGTTGAAGCATTTATATTAGGCCAATTTGCCCAGTTTTGTTGATACTAAGAGTTGAGAGCAGTTTTACTTAGCATAAGGCACTGAACTTTCCTACCATCCCCAATCTCTTTGGAAATTAACAGTTAACAAACATAAAAGTAGTTTGTAAAGTATATGAAAGTAACAAGGAGTCGTTTGCTAGATTCTTGACCTAACCTCGGACTTGTTTTCCTTGTTTTGGTTAAGATTGGACAAGTATTGTGAAATGATGTGGCACCAAAAACTTAAGACAGGAGACAATTTATTTAGGTTCAGCCATCTAGAAGATTCGGCAACCTTTTATAAGCCATTTGTTATATTATGTGTCTAGTGCAATCCTGGTGTTAGCTGAAGATGTCTCTTGTATTGCTTCATAAAACACTGTAATAAACCCAATAGAAGCAACCTTCAATAGCTCTGCACCAAGAGAGCGTCCCCTCCCACCTCACCTTTCCTTTGCTCCTACTCCCCGCCCCCTAACTCATTCCCCTGCTGGGCAGCTGGAACCACAAATCACCAGTGTTACTTTCAGGAGAATAAAACACCTACAATCTCCCTGCCTGCTTTTCTTTCTTTCTTTCTTTCTTTTTTAATCCCCTTACTGGGTCTGTTTGTTTTCAGATGTCAGTAATGTGAAGTATTTCCCCTAATCAATGTTTTAACCTTCTTGTTGATATTTATTCAGCTCTGTTGAATATATGGTATTAAACCAAGCTCCATGGATGGGAGAGTAAATCTAAATTTCTCTCTGTTCTCTGGAGACATCATACTATTTCCTATTATCCGAGGTTATTGCTTTGCTAGGATATTAACGAGCACTTTCTCTACTGGAAACTACATTGCTTCCCTTTACTTCAGTCCCCAAACAAACAGTTTTGAATTAGCATGGAAACCAAGTTTAATTTCTTGACTCATCTCCTCTGGTTTTGAATCTCTTTCTCTATTTCATGCCATTGTGGATAATTTGGTGCTCGTGCCTGTCCATTTCCTCTGTCCCTGCTACTGATAATATGATTAAACACCACTGCCCCCCCCCAACACACACACACTGTGGTTTTTCATTTGCTTGTAATTATTTCTGATCTTGTGTTTTCTTTATTTAGATCCAAAATATCATTAGGGAAGAGAGCTGAACAAAAGAGCCTTTTCCCCCTTCCTCTCACCATGGTGTTGGTGACGCTGGTGGCACAGCACATCTGGGTGGACACCATGTCTACTGTACTAGCCGAGGGGAAGGTGTGTCGTGTGTAATCCAGATGTGTGATGGATTTACATTGCCTTTGCTCAGCGAGACTCTTCATCTATTGTTACTTTGAAGTATTTTTATTATCTACCATTTATTAAATGTTATCCTTGTGCTCTGTTAAAGAATATACCATGGTTCTGTCTGGTTTTAGGGTCTGCAATGCTTAGTTTTAGCATTCATAACTAGAAATTTTAAAAATGGATAGTGGACCACATATGGCATCTTGGATATTTTCCAAATATTTTCTGTTAAATTAATAAACATTGGACCCTGCCCCTCAGGGAAGAGAGATCCAAAACAAGGCACATACGTAAAATAAGACACAAAATAAGAAAGACATAAACAAAATACACTTAAACATCTTTTAAAAGTAAGATTGATTTTTACCTTAAATTTTTCTCTTATTTGAAGTGATAGATTGAATTTTCTAGCTATTTTCATCTCACCTCTGTTTTTCATTCTACAAAGAATGTTTTGATCTTTTCATGTGGCCCAAAGCAAAAGCCAGTGACTTTGCTCAATGACCAGAAAAAACTCTGGAGCCTTAAGAGGCAAGAGTTTAGATTGTAGCTCACTTAAGTGGTGCAGCTTGGTTCTGTGGAGCAAGTGTCACCTGGGGTCCTCTATAGAGGTACCGGGAGGGCAGTGGGTTGGAAGGTAACTGCAGTGGGGGGAGGGCATGCTCATTTAAATTTAGGAATTGCTACTTCAAGGCTCATAATCTAAATAAGGTACTTTTCTGTCTTGAAATGAGAAAAACACAAGAGGGTTGAGATAAGGAACAATTATGACGGTGGCTGTGAATACACTTTGTAAACTGTGAAGTGCTTTGCAGATGTTAGTTGTTATGAAGTGAGTGGTGAGATGGACTGTGTACCTGCATACTGACAACAGGAAAGTATCCTGAGAACATTGACTCTGTGTGTGTGTGTGTGTGTGTGTGTGTGTGTCCAAATGCACTCAGGGTTTTGTTTTTTGTTTGTTTGTTTTTTGGTCCTGGAGCTAGAACCCAGGGCCTGGCAGATGCTGAGCCACACTCTGCCACTGAGTCACACCCCAGGCAGGCAGCAGTGTAGACCTGAGGACTGAAATCAGCAGTCAGCCACCCTGGAGGTGGACAGGGCAGCACTGTTGGTCTATGCACTGGGGATATGCCAGCTCCTGGGCCCAAGCAGGGACCATGCCTACTCACAAGGGTATGCCCAGTACCATGAACAGTGCCTGACACCTAGAATGCACTGAATAATTCACCAAATTCAACTGAAGTTGAAAAATGCAGCCCCTGGAGTAACCTCTGTTATTTATTACCTCCCCACCCCCCAAATTTCTTTAGCCAACAACACTATAAAAACTGATCCTTTTATTGCTACTGGAAAATCTTGTCTTGGGGGTTAGGGAAGAGAATTGCACTTTCCATTTTGGTTATTAAATGGATAAGTATTTGTGTACAAGTTTTTTTTGCCTGGGTCTACCTCTTTTGCTTATATTTTTCAAATTTTGTTCCCCTTTCCCCACCAAATGTTTAAGACAACCAGATTACCTCAATCATGTCCTAATTAATTAGCATCTGAAAAACAGTGGACTCAGGTTTGGGGGAAGGGTGGCTTAGAGTCCATTTGTATTCAGAGGAACAGAGTGTGACTGTGTACTGAACTCTACTCAAGCGCTTAATGCTTGAAAGAAACCATCCTTCCTGCAGGATGAGATGCCCACTGACTCAAGGTATAAAGGCAGTAGAGACATTGAGATACTTTTTTGCATATTTATTCCACCTACTATTTTCATTCCTGAGTGTGTGTGTGTGTGTGTGTGTGTGTGTGTGTCTGTGTCTGTGTTGTAAGTCATTTTAAAAACAAACATGATGTTCCCCTATTCAAGACTGGTCTTATTTTGGAACTATCTTTCTCACATGGAAATATCTGGCCTTTTCAACTCGGCCATTAGTGCCATTTACCTAGTAACACTTGTGTATGTCAGTAACATTGCTTTTGTCAATAGAGCACTTAAGTAATTACTGCATTTTCTAGTGTTAAGCATCTTCACTGCATTTAAAGAAAAGTGCCCATGTACCTAAAATATAAGGCCCAAAGACATAGGCAAGTCCATTATTGTTTTTTTGTTTTGTTTTGTGTTTGTGTTGCTGGGAATTGAATCCAGAGCTGTGGGCGAGATTTTCCCTACAACAAGAAGTGTCCTATTTCTCCAAGTATTCAAATTTCCTTTTAGCCTTGGGCCAAAGACAGTGGCTGAGTATCCAAGAATTGAGAGATGGAAAGTACCTTGTGCAGCCTCCTAATCCACTGCAAGAAATACCCTATGGGGCAGTCATGGCAGATAGCCATCCATCTGCTTGTATCCTGCCAGTGCTGGGGAGCTCATTATCTCCCAAGGCAACTCATAAATTCTTTCTTATTGGAGCTATAATCAGCCTCTCTCTGACTTCCATCCATTGGTCTTTGTTGTGGAGAAACATAGGGAAAATCTTAAATATTTGAACACAGCTACCATGTCTTCCTTTAGTCTTTTCCACATTAAGATAACTGAATTCTTCTAAAACTGATTTACACCTGGTATCTAGGAGAACAAGAGTGGAAATGGTGGCATGTTAAACTTGCTTTAATGGCACCTGTTTGGCCGAACATCCTCCTGGGATTTCATACTTGGGCACATCCCACTGCCTTTTTTTATTGCTTTCAGTCCTGGAGATGTCACCAAGTGGCATCCCTAGCCCTTTTTCGTTTTTGAGACAGGGTCTCGCTGAGTTGCCCAGGCTGGCCCAGAACTTGGATCCTCCTGCCTCAGACTCCTGAGTAGCTGGGATTACAGGGGTGTACCAAGGCTAGTTTGGTTCTCCAATGTAACCTACCTCTCATTTAGCTGGGACAATTAGGATATCTGTCCTGGGGAAACAGAAATCCTGCTTATTCCTTTTGCTATTCTGAATTCCTGGAGGGAGCTCATGCTCTTGAAAATTGCTATGAGATAAAATGTAAAGGTTTTCCTTTAGGAGGGAAAATTAAATGCACCAGACTATGTTTTTTGAAAGTAGAAACCATGTCCAATTTTTCTTTCTGTCCCCTTTAGTGCCCAATACCTTACCTGACAGAAGCTACTCAATGAATGATTGCTCTATTGAGCTGAAAAGACAACTGGCCAGCATTATGTTGAAATAAGGTGTATGTTGAAATGTGGATAATATTTGTGTAAGTAGGCATACACGTACCCATATATACATATATGTGCACACACCTATTTTTGCCTTCAAATATTTCCATGTCCTTGCATAATAATTCTTAGGAAGACAATGCCACTGTTTAGACAAAACTATACCCTGGATAAATTCCAAATGCCAAACACCTGGGGTAATAGGAAACTGCTGCCTTATTTCTGATATCCTGGGGTTGTTGCATTGAGATGACAGATCCTTTGCTCTGTACCTGTCATTGCTAAATTGATTAAGCTTTGCTCCCAGGTAGAAAATGCTGCACTATTGCTCATCCTGCTACTTCTTGCTCCTGTTCATTTGTATGATCTCTTCAGTCACCCTTGGAGATGGAGAAGGATGGGGGAAAATGCAGCTTCCTTGCTCACCTCCCCCCCCCCATCTGACTTAAGGGAGCTTCATCCCTTCCCAAGGTTGTCTTGGACCAGCATTCTTCCGGCAGAGTGCTTCCCTCCCTGAAGCAAGTATCTTTAACAGGTGTAATTGGACCAACCTAGACTGACTGTGGGAATCAAAGGAGGAGAGATGGGTGTGGAAGGAGGAAGCACATCATACTTGTAAAATGCCGCTCTGAGATGTGAGTGCAGGACCACAGCTGTGGCGGACCTGGTTACAAGTCTTCATTTGTGCATGAGTACCACTGCCCCTTTCTCTGCATCTGTAGCTGTAGTAATAGTAGACCTCCAGCTTCAGTGCTGTGGAAGACTCACAACTCTAATTCTGGATTTTCACCCATACTAGTGAGGCCTCGCCCTCGTCCCCGACTCTTAAATTGCCATAAACCACTCATTGCTTCTCCAGTCCCACCCTGCCTTCTAGCCTGGACAATGATCATTTAACTGAGTTAATTGACCAATGTAGGTAAATTATACCATACAGAAAATACCCCAAGTCAGAATGGGCCAGAATTGTTAGGAGGAAATGTACCATCTACAATATCTTTTACTTGACTTTGGACTCCAAAAGGACTCGCCCTGGATTCATCTTGTTTTCTGTTTTGTCTGGCACCTAATAGGCACCAAAGATCTCTTGAAGAACTAATTGCCAAGGCAGCTGATCTCCTCTGCAGAGTAGTAAATGGAGACTAAGACACGTGGCGGGAAAGAATTAGGTTCCCACATTAGGGATGAGAGCAGGGCTGCAGCACTGAGAGGCAGGTTGTATTCTGATCAAGGACGATCCAGATTTTCATTTTAATTTCAGTGTGAACAGTATCCGTTATGCCTAGACTAATAAAATGCAGATAAGAGATGTTGGGAGATGGGAGCTGGGTTATAATACAGTCGTCAAGTGGGGATGCAGCTTTTTAGTCTTTGTAGCCAGTGAGGCTGAGCAATAAGGTGTGATGAGGCTTGAGGACTACGTGATGTCTAAACCACACACCACATACATTTATTTTTTGTGAACACTTGTCCATAATGTCATTGGGGGAAAACTACCACTTATTTCATCCTGTAAGGCATGAGTAAAAATCAAAGAACATTTCTCCTAACTTCAATTCCATTTCCAAACTGGTTCTGTTAGACATTATCCTTTTAGGAATGAACCATTTGTCCCCAGCACAGGCATTGAGGACACAGAGGATTTACTTTCATTTAATCTGGAGCTCCACTGAAGGGCTACGATGGGATTGATGGACTGTGGCGCTGTATGGCAGGCAGTACGGATGTACAACCAGCCTCTTGCTTCCTTCAACCTCAAGTTCCTTAAATTTCATGAACTCCTGACTTTGGCCTAAATTAGCATCGACTCCAAGCATAGTGAGGACCCAGAGTGTCATATTTGCTAGCTGGGGAATGTCACCTGACTTATGGGGACTAATAACAGGAGCAACTGTGATTTGCCAGAATTGTGGACCCCACTAACTATTTCTGTGTAGTCTGTACTCTCTATGAACTTGTGATGAACCTTTGAAGGGACCTTTGAAAAGGAAATGGCAAGTAAATTTAAGATAAAATATTCTGCTTCATGGGTCTACCTGAAGTAAATCCAAAGAAAGGAGAAGCTAAAATATAAATCCAGAGAACAGGCTCACAGTTTATTAGAGCAGACACAAAACAAGTGGGTAAGCATAATCTCTAGAGCCTGCAAGATGGGTCCACAGAAAGGAGAATTTATTCTGTCCTGAAGATATGAGATAGCAAGGTATGAGATGGTTCTGGCAGGAGAGAATTTCTAATCTGAGTTCTGAAAGGTAAAAACGCACTTGTGTATCTGTGTGTAGGGGGCTGTGAGGAGGCCAGGCAGAATTCAGTGTCTTGAGGCACAGAGGTGTAGGCAGGATGACCAGAGAGCCTGGAGTACTTTGGTATTGATGGAATATGAGCCGGGCAGAGGCAGAAGTTGGGAGAGGCAGGGGAAGCAAGCCGGAACTTCGTGTCTGTGCCAAGGAATTTCAGATTCAATTTTACCTTTCCGGTTATGTGGGATGGTGGAAGGGTTTTTAACTTGGGTGTGAAGTGGTTGGGGCCTGTTTTAAATACATCACTCTGGCAGCCGTTTGGTGGTGTATTGGAGGAAGCCAGTCCACAGGTAGGGAGACAGTTGTGATAGTTTCTAAGAATCAGTGGCACGATGATGGCATGGGCAGTAACTGTGAGGACAAGTCACCCAGTCACTGTGCCTCAGTTGGCTCCATTTATGCACCTTCAGAGGGGCCTGTGGAAAAGACATGGTAGGAAATTCAGATCAAGTATTCTTTATCCATGTCCCTGAGGTAAATACAAAGAGGGAAGGAGCTGAAAGTAAATCCAGGAGAACGAACTCCTTCCTGCAGTCTCCAGGCTTCACGGAGATTGGGTCCACCAGACCTAATCATGATGCCCAAGCACACCCAATTCTGTCCGTCTAGCGCAGCAGAGCAGTAGGCTGCCTGGGAGTTTCTGGCAGGAAGTCCTACAGGAGGGGGCCCCACTTCCCAATCCTCCTGCCTTTTCATTCAAGATCAGCCAAGCCAGCTCACTGTTCTCTGACCTTCCCCTATTGTGGAATCAAAAGTGATCTGGAATGACCTTCTCACACCTAGAACTTGCCTGGAACTGTGTTCTGATTGGCAAGTGGCACCGATGCTCAGGAGTAAACAAGGTGGAAAGCAAGAAGTGAGTATTTTAAAAGAACTCAGCAGCTAGCCTTGAGGGAAGAAAGAGACCCGGAAGTGAGTGGGGGACAACCAGTTGGGGCTAACAGCAGGCTTCTCTGGCATCACTGCCCACCCTTTGCCTTGCAGGGACTCTTGTTTCCAGGGGCAGAGACTTAAAGGAGAAGAAAATCAGTATCACCCTTGCAGGAAAGGAAGAAGCTGGGGTCCTCATGAGGCTACAGCCAAGGCTCGTGCCAGTCATCAGTAATCTCTGGGACCTGCCAAAAGCTCCTCCCCACTTCCCTGGTTCATAAGATGAGCTCATCAGGTCAAAGAATATGAGAAAGCATTTCACTTTTACAGTATTTTCCTTCCCAGACACTTCACATCTGTGGTCTTGCTGATCTTGCATCCTTTCAGTAGGCTAGGGATTCATGCATGTCAGAGTTTGAAATAACTTTTAAGACCATCCAGGCTACTTCCCTCATTTTTAGAGATGGAAACTGAAGCCAAGGGAATTTGCAGGAGCCCTGTTTGGGGAGATGGCTTAAATTGCGGTTAACTATGAGCCATAGAGATTTGGGCATTGTCGCCTTCCGTAGTCTCACGGGACTTGTCCCGGGATCTCGAGTGACTTGGCCGAAATTGCTGATCGGGTCAGCGCCATTTTGGTGGTGTGTGTGGCGTGTGTTAGTCGTTGTTAAAACCAGAGAGAAAAGTTATCAGAATAAAAAGCTGTTTGTCTCCAGTTTGCCTCTGAACTTCTTCCCGCGGCTCTGTTGCTCCAAGCGCTTCAGGCGGCAACAGGAATTGAAGTCTCTGGCTGGGTCATGGGGATGTCCCTTACTCCTGCCAGCCTAGGACACTTTCCTTTAGATAATTTTGACCTTTGTGCAAGTAAGGGGAATGAGTTCCAGAGTGAGAGAACAGAGCTGGAATTAAACCTCAGCTGTGTAGCCCATTCACCTCAGGGCCTTACTGTCTCGTGTGATCTTAAACTTGAATGGGTTTCCTCATCTGTGAAATGGGGTTAGGTTTAACTTCCACCTACCTTGCAAAACTGACATGAAGGATTTTGGAAATCACACTTGTGTGGGCAGTTTGCTCTTGGCACAGAGTAGGTGCTAAATAATGTTTGTCTGGAGAAATGGAGCCCTGTCCAGTATGGTGACTCCCCTTCCTAAGGAGCACTAAAACCCAGTGTGGAGGTGGGAGAGGGAGGACAAGGCTCTTGCAGAGAGCACATTCCTCACCAAGCAGGAAGCCCAGCGCTGGGCTGGCTGGCCAAGGGGAAGAAAAATGTCAATTAATACTATACTATAGAATACTATAGTCCACATATAAACCTTTCATGCCCGAGACCTAATCAAGAATGTCTGGGAATGATTTTTTCACAGACAATTTTGCTGATATTTGGTGTGCTGATGAGTGTAAGATAGGGACAGAGAGCAAATGCACTCCTGGGCCTTGGCTCACAACCTGACAGACATTAAAAGGTCCCACCTTAACTTACAGTGTGAGATTCCAGATGTGCCTCTTGTATCCACCCTCAAACAGTATGAGGTGCATCATTAGAGCCTCAGTGCTTTCACTTAACTCATTGGGGCAACAATCCTAAACTCCAACCTGCAAGCAGCCAAGCTAGCTCTTTTTATTTTCCCTCAAATTCCTGCCAACAGGACTGACTTCTTGGCAAAGCTGTCTCCTGAATGGATGCCCCAATAAAAGCCTTGCCTGCATGTTTGCTCACCTGACTTGATTACATTTCAATCCTCATAGGGTCAAAATACCCAGTGTTCAGCATTAGTAGGGTGTATGTGTGTGTGTGTGAGTGTGTGTATGGGGTTGGGGGGGGGGCGGGAATCAGTTCATTGGTGCTTTCAAGACAGAGGTCCTGTGGGTTGGAAAAGGGGAGCTAACAGGTTTGAAGATTTCACATGTCCCTTGGGCCTCCTGTGCCTACTGGGCTCCCATTCCCCAGTCCCATTTTGCAGACAGCTATGATGTAGTAAATGAGGACGGAACCACATGTCAGGGGGCTTGGTTCCCTCCCCATGCCACTCCCCCCCCCCCGCCCCAACCCCCGTCCTACCACATGTCACCTGTGTACTCAGGCTGGTCCCTTCCCCTCTCCTAGCCTTTGGTTCTTCGTGGGTAACATGAAATGACAGCTCCTCCCAAGATGTTTGCGTTCATTAAGTAGTGCCTCGGAACCATCAAATGCAAGCTGTTGCTCTTCAGCTCCCTGGAACAGGTGGAACAACGTGGTCCAATGTGGTCTTGCCCAGAAATCCTCCCGCTCTCCATCTTCCGTGCCACCACCAAGGCCACAGTCTCTTCTGTAACAGGGCACGCTCATCCCTCGCGCTGTTCCCCAAGCGCCACCAGGAGGCGCCCTTCGCCTACCGAAGCTGGCCGGGCTAATAACTCCCCGGGGCCGGGGTGGGCTGCCCCTTTGCGCAGGGCGGTGGAGGGTGCGGGCTGCGTCCGGGTTCCCCACCTGAGCTCCAGACGTCGCCGCGCCCGCGCCTCGGCCTGCCAAACGCCCCTCGTCCGGGCCCAGCGCCGCTCCCCGGCAGGGCGCCTCCCGCTTGGCCGGCCCTGGCGGCCGCAAGTTTGCCGGGGCTTCTCGGACCCGCCCCCCGGCGGCCACTCCGCTGCCCCTGAGCCTGGACTTGGGCGCGCCCCGCGGGCCCCGGAGTGGTCTCAGGGGCTTGCGGCGGCCCGCGGGGTGCGGGCCGGCCCCGAAGGGGCGCCCCCCCGGCCGACGCGAGCGGGGCCGCCGCAGTTCCCGCGCTGCCCGCCGGGCGGCGCCCCGCGCCTCGCCGCGCGCCTCCCGCGCTCCCCGCTCCCGGCTCGCTCGCAGCCGGACACAGACTCTGCCTTCGGCTGCCGGCGGATCGGGCTGGAGCCGCCGCGGTTGCTGCGGAAGAAAAAAAAAAAAAAAAAAAAAAAAAAAAAGGAAAACAACAGCCCGGCGGCCGGCAGAGCAGCACCCGGCCCCTGGCTCAGCCCCCGGAGTGCGGAGCCGCCCAGGTAAGGGCATCGGCCCGCCGCGGAGACCCCTGCCGCACCTCGGGCTGCCCCCGGACCCCCCGAGTGCCATCGCGCCGGCCCCCCGCCGCGCCGCACCCCGACTTCTGACGTCTCCGCCGCTCCTACCCTCGGGGGCCGCGGCTCGGCCCCCGCCCCCGCCTCCCCTCTCCCGCCTTCAGCCGCCCTGTCCCCGGCACCTCGGTGCCTGCGTCCCCCATCGCCGCGAGCCCCCGCCGCTCTGCTCCCGTAGTTCCTCCAGTCTCCATCCCCGTCTGCCTCCCCCCCTGCATCGCCTCCCTGGCTCCTCGTCCTCCCGCTGGGGTCCTCCCCCTTCCCGGTACAACTCCCAGCCCTGCCTCTGCCCCCTGCAGGGATGACGGCCCCTTCCCGACACTGGCGCTTCTCCCCTATCTCGTCACCCTCCGCTTCTCCCCGCGCCGCTCTTCCCCCGCTACTGTTCCCCCGCAGCCCAGCGCCCGAAGCCCTCTCCCCCTTCCCTTGCTGCCATCTGCCTCGAGTGCCCCTTGCCCCTGCCCTGGACTACGGCCACCACCACACCCCCCCATCCCCACGCGTCGTCTTGCTTTGGCAGAACCAGCGTCCTATCAGAATGACCCTCCTTCCCGCGACTAATGGGGTTCCCAGACATCCCACCCTAGTTCACCCGAGTGGGGAAGTGAGGGAGAAACTCTAGAGACCTGCATTAGGCGCCGGAGGGGGAGGGGGCTGGGTGGAGGGGGAGGGGAGCCCATAGAGATGCTCTCCCGCGGGGACTGGCAGAGCTGGAGTGGCTCAGACCTGGCCGGGGTGGAGGGCGCGAGGGCGACTGCTGGGACAGGGGGTTCAAGCGCTGTGAGCACCTGTGCCTCGCGCCTGGCTCCCTGGAGCTGAGGAAAGTGAGGGAGGAGGTGGAGCCTGGGGAGAGTTGGCTGAGGGCCTTGGGTTGGGGGTTGGTCGCTGAGGGGGCTGGCTGGGACAGATCCTCTGGCCTGGCTGCCTGGCAGTGGTGGGGCAATGCGGGCTGAACTGCTCCCCGCCTGGACCTTGGGCTGCTTGGCTCTTGGCATCTGTACTTGATGCTGCCATCTTCCTCCTGGTGCTGTTGTCTGGTGATGCCACGCGGTGCCACCTCCCTGCCTCCCTCCAGTGGCTCTCCTGGGCATGTCTCCCAGGGGCCTGGGTTGTCTGGAAAGAGGAGAGGAGCTCTGGCTGGACTGGGCCTCTCTGCCCTGCAGTGGGCATCTCTCAAGACCAGCTCAAGAGGTCTGAGCCCTGCCAGGGATGGAGAGAACTACCTTCACTTGTACTCCCTGCGGGTCACTTGGTGGTAGTGACACTTCTAAGAGCACTGGAAACAGCTGGTGTGGGGTCCACTGGGATGGGGCCATCTGGGTTGGCAGTGGGCATGTGAGAGAAAAATCCTGTCTTACATTAGTCCCTGAGTGTCTGTGCTTGGTGGTGGGCAAGGGGCTGGAGAGTCAGCTGCGATCCGTCCTGCCAGGGAAGGAAGCTCCTGGAACTCCACGGGGCATCTATGGGCTTGCTTTATTTGCTGAAGCCACAGCTCATGCTTCATCATTAATCAGGTTTATTATTTTCCTCACAGGCTGGATGTGTTCCTCAAGGTCATGACCCTTTGGAGAAGTTAATCTAATATGCACACATTACAGTGGCTGGGTTTGTTTAATTTTCCATATTTTGTTCATTTTATGTGGCCTGGGCTTGCCCACCAGCCTCCTGCCTGTCTCACCAGCTCCACCTCTCTCCTCTTCTGGACCTGTCACCTGAACCCCAGAGGCAGGGCTGATCCCTAGTGGGGAAGAGACAGGTGCTAGTGGAGGGAGGTTGGGAGGAGATCTTGGGTTTTCAAGTTATCACCTTCCTCCTTCCCTGTGCATCTTGATCATTGTTGTTTGTCCAGCACTGGAAAGTTCTGAGAGACTGGGGCTTCTTCATAATTTCACTTTCCAGTTTGGTTTCCCTTAGGACAGGGAGGGGACTTTTGTGTAATGGGAGGCAAGTGAACCCTTCTCTAGGAAGGTGGGCAGTGCTGCTGGAAGGCAGGGGGACCTGGAGACAGGAGCTCAACTCCCCTGAGCTGGGTCTCGACCCTGAAGAGATGGGATGAGGGTCAGGGGGAGACAGGCTCTGCGTGACATGGAAAACCAGCTCAGAAAGCAAGAGAGTGGTGAGTGGGACATGGGTGGTTATGTGGCTGGTGAGAGTGGGCAGCCGTAGTGCGCATGTGGGAAGAATACAGCTCCTGTCCCTGCTGCAAAGTATTCATCCCTTATGTGTGTACAGGGTTCTGCAGCTTTCCAGATGCCTCTCAGCAGAATGACTTTGATCCCTACCATGGCACTATAGCCCTTGGTCTGTACCAACAGCCTCATCAGGAGGTATTAGCGACCCACAGAAACTGAGGCTCAGAGAAGTTGAATGACTGATCCAAGGCTCCACAGTTATATGGGAATCTCTGGACTCCCAGTCTTGTGTTCAAGGGGGAATCCTTGTCACTTTGTAAGGTCTCAGCTTCTCAGTTCTCAGGCCACCTCTCCCTGTCCCATGCTTCAGTCCACCCCCTTCACTCTCCCCAGTGATACCTCAGTGCTTTCTTCCTTCATGTGGGACAGACCATTTCTTGCAGGTGACCCTGTCTCAGGAGCCCTCAGTGGCCATGGGCTCCTGGGTATATTCAGATGCCTTTGCCTGGAGTTGAAGACCATATGCATGTGGTCTAGCCTCATGCCATGTGTGTCATCTGGCCTGACCTTCTGCTCACCTGTACGTTCAGGTGCCACCCATATGCTCTCACTAGGCCCCTGTCCTTCCTTTTACTCTTTGCAGTGCCGGGGATCAAACCCGGGACTTCACACACAGTAAGCAGGTGCTCTGCCACTGAGTCCAGCCCCTGCCCTCTCCTTTCTGCCCATCCACATCTTGCCCTGCCTTTGGAGTACAGCTGGAGGCATCTCTGGCATGGAAGGGGCAGCAGCTCTGGTTGCTCAGAGTCAGGCACATCCAGGTACCTGTCCTTTCATCCCTCCCTGCATGACCTTGGACAAGTGGCTTGACCTCTCCAAGCCCCACTTTCCTCACCTATAAAATGAGGATAATCTGCTTCAGAGGGTTGGCAGAACGGAACCTGAGTGGTGGGAATGTGAGTGGACACAGGCAAAGGGCGGCTGGGAGTATCCAGGGCATGTCCCCTGGGTGCCCTACCTATTCTTCCTCTCCGTGAGCCTGGTTAGTTCCCTACTCCTGCCCAGAATTCATAACTCTGTGTCCTGTCTGTCTCCTGACTCGGACAGCAAACCCCTTGAGGAGCAAGGCCTTTCCAGGCTCCTTGCAGGACAGGCACTGGCCCCATGCATAGTGGGGGCATAAGAAATAGTTGCTACTTGATTATACTATTTTGTTACATAAAACAGGGTATGTCTTACATTTAGCGAATTCAGTATGGAAAAAAAATCTCATACCACAGCACCAGGCTGGGTAAATTATGGGAAGGAAGGCAGGAATCAATTTAACATCGTATTGACTACATATTCTACTTGTTTTGTTCAATCACCCCAGCTGCCCTGTGAGTTAGATGTGCCAATCTCCACCTTTACAGACGAGAACAGGTAGTCCCTGGGGCCCCACAGTGTCAATACACCCTATCCGGACTCACAGAGTAGTGGGAGCTCCAGGTCCTGGAGATGCTCAGATTTACATGCAGTGTGGCCTGGGCTGGGTGGTTAGTGAGTAGTTAGTGTGCAGCAGGCCCTGTTCTGCCTTCTGCAGGTGTATTATTTGGGTGGAGAGTGAGTCGGACCCTGTCAGGTGGAACCTCATGCCTGTGTTCAATGCACCTGTGGATGTGAGAAGCAGGCATTCCACGCTGGATGGAGCCTGCAGGGGAGGGCCTCACAAGGACGGGGGTGAATAGGGGCTGCACAGGCAGAACAAGAGGGGAGAGGATGGAGTGAGTGGGCAGAATGGACGGGGCAGGTGCAGAGAGTCCTGTCTGCTGTAGAGGGCTCATTCGAGGCCTAGAGGAGGGTAGGTAGAACTGATTGAATTCAAGAGGACCTTGAAGTCCAGAGAGAAAAGGCTCAGGCTCAGGCAGCAGGCTGCGGGGAGTCGCTGAAGATTCTTGGGCAGAGGAGTGTTGTGCCAAAAGAGGGGTTGAGGGCTAAGCGGGGGTGCACTTGAATGACATTTCCAAGGAACAGCAGAACGTGCCGACAGATTGGGTATAGCAGACGAAGGAGCAGGAAGTGTTGGGATAACTTTGAGATTTCTAGCCCAGGAGGCCAGGGAGCTTGGTGATGCTGCTTTCAGAAATAGGGAAGCCAGAAGGGAAAGCGGGGCCGAGGCAAAGCTGAGGCGCTTTCCCCAGACTGCCGTGAGGGGGTTGCCTGGAGCATTCGGGGACAGGGCCCGCGGCCTGTGGAGTTCCTGGACAGCGGCTGAGCAGTCCTGTGTAGCTCATGCTGCGTGAGAGCTGGCTCTAGGGGTCTCTGATGTCTGAATTTTACCTCCCAATTCTTGCCTGTGCTTGCTGTCCCCTTCAAGGTCCCTGGATCTTGTACCCAGCACTCCCTGCCCTCCAGTCCTCCTTCTGTGTCTGTTACCTCCAGGGGACTGAGAATGGAGCTGACATCCAAGAGAACTGGAACTGCGTCTGCTTTGCACACTGGGATGTCCCTAGTGCTTACAGAGAGCAGGTGCTAGTAAATATTTGTCCTGTTTAAGGGGCCTCAACTCGTATTTAGCAAGTGTTTGTTACAGAGCTAAATGCATAGGCCCTGTGGGCCTCAGGCTTCTGGGAGCTGGTGTCTGGGCTCCACAGCCTGGCTGCACTTCCTGATGTCTGTGACTCTGTCCTCTTTGTGCCCAGCCATGCAGTACCGGCTTGTGTGGCCAGCAGTCCCCGGGCCTGTGGGAACTCTAGACTGGCAGGCCTTGCTTCCTCACTCAGTCTTGACTTTGAGATGGGCTGCTCTTCAGCCCAAGGGAGGTCTTGGGGAGTCCACAGACCCGTTGCTGGGAGCCCCCAGCCTCCTCCTCTCTAAGTCAGGCACAGTTTTCTCAGAGGCGGCAAGGAAAATCAGGTAGTCACAGTAATCACTGTGCAGGGTGCTGCGCGTCACTGTGGCCATGAGGAGGCGAAAGGGAAGCTGTGGTGTGCTCAGTCACCCTGGGCATCCTGCGGAAAGGATGCTGTGGACCAGTGGAAGAGAAACAGGCTTGGAAGCTGGAAATCCAGGCTACAAAATGCTGCCTAGGTTTCTTCTCTAAAAACACGGGCATATAATAAACTTTACCTCCAAGAATTTCCATCTCCATGCTCACATGGAGGCCCTGGGGCTTCTGCCACGACCCCTGGAAGGGCAGGGAGGGGCTGACCCTCCAGGGAGTCCTAGTGGTGGCCTGGGAGGGTGGCTGTGGAGTAAATACATGTTTAGAATTGGAGTTTAAGGGCTAGAGTTAAAGAGGAGGATTTAATAGAATGAGAAATCAATAGCCCAGAGGAGGTTAGGCTGTGTAAGTGAGTGGCCAGCTGCAAGGCACACTTAATGAAAAAGAAAAGTTTGAGATGAAGTGGAAGATGGAGGCGTAGCTCAGGTCGGGCAAGCTGGGGTGGACTGCTCTGCCCAGCCTGTTCTGTAGGCTGGTGCTGGCTCCTGAAGAAAGAAACTGGATCTCAGGAGCAATGTGAAGGGTGGCTGTCTGCAGCCTTCTCCCTGTCAGGTGACCTGGGTGGGCACCTCCCTTGCTCCCTGGAGGCTGGGTAGTGCAGTGGTCAGCACTGGTGTATCAGGGTCTTCCAGATCCAGCCAAATCAGCTCCATAGTGACCTCCGTGAACTCAGCAAGTGTGGGGAAGTGCCTGATCACTGGCAGCAGTTGTTGTTAGAAGTATTATTACATTTTTATCTTTATAGCATCTTGCTAGACCTGTCCAAGTACATAAGACCCTATAGGAATAAAGCTGGGCACATTGGTGCATACCTGTAATCCCAGCAATTTGGGAGGCCAAAGCAGGAGGATCACAAGTTTGAGGCCAGCCTCAGAAATTTAGCAAGAACCTTAACAACTTAGCAAGATGCTGTCTTAAGATAAGAAATAAAATGGGCTAGGGTTGTAGCTCAGTTGTAATGCATTCCTGGGGTCAATCTCTAGTACTGGGGGGAAAAGGACTCCACAGAATCACATCCCCACTGAGGTTTGGGAAAGGATGAGGTAGGGATGTCATGCTTTTAGAAAGCAGGAGAGCCTTTTTTGTTTGTTTGTTTAAATCAGTGAAGTCTTAAGTGGATTTAATCTAAGCCCCAGACAGAAGAGGGCCCAGAGAGGTGAGGTCACTTGTCCAGGCTATACAGCCAGGGAGTGGCAGAGCTGGGGTATAAGCCCAGGCTCCACACTCCCCTGCCTGTGTCTCTTTTACTGGGTCTTGTGGCTGTCCTTGTGGGGGTGAAAAGGCTGAACAAGAGAGGCTTCGACAGTCTTTTGGTTCAATCCCAGCATCCAGACAAACTTGAACTAGAACGAAGCAGGAGAATGAATGACTTTGAATCTTGAAAGCCCTCCACTGTGAGTGCAGGCGTGGGGGCAGGCGTGGGGCAGGCGTGGGGCAGGCGCGGGGCAGGCGCGGGGGCAGGTGCGGGGGCAGGCGTGGGGCTTTGTTTTTTTTTTTTTTTCCCCACACCAGACTGACATAGAGTAGGTGTGAATCCAACCAAATCAGTGACAATGACCATGATAATAGCTAATATTTATTCAATGTTACTATGTGGCACGTATGACACAGTGGTTTCTACGTATGTTATCTTAGTTAAGAATCCTCTTAATAACTACTGTGGACTGAATATTTGTTTTCCCCCAAATTTACATGTTGAAACCCTGACCTCCAATGTGTTGGCATTAGGAGGTGGGGCCTTTGGGAAGTGATTAGGTCATGAGGGTGGGCCCCTCAGGAATGGGATTAGTGCCTTTGTCACAGGGACCCCACAGAGATCCTTCATCTCTTCCACCCTGTGAGGATGTGGAGAGAAAGTGCTGTCTGTGAAAGTTCTCAGCAGACCCTGAACCTGCTGGTGCCTTGATCTTGGCCCTCCCAGCCTCCGGAACTGTGAGATAAATTTCTGTTGTTTATGAGCCACCCAGTCTATAGGGTTTCCTTACAGCAGCCTGAATGGACTAAGATATTAACTTTAAGGAACCATTATTATGCCTATCTTACAGATGAGGAAGCTGAGATTCAGAACAGATAACCCATTAGCCCAACAACCCATAGCTAGTAAGAAGCAGAGTTGGAATTTGTACCCAGGTAGTCTGATTCCTGGTGCCAATTCCTGTGTGTCTGTGTGTGTGTCCGTGTGTGCACATATGTGTGTGTATGTGAAACATACACTAATCCTCCCCTGATTTCCTAGACTCTCCTGGCTTCCTCACCACTTCTACTCCTCATATCTCTGGCAAGGAGGCCAAAGCTCTTCTAGAACTGACGCCCTCATGGCCCACACCAGCCTCTCCAGCCACCAGCAGGCATGGTGAGCTGGCGTGGGGCCATCTGCACTGTGATGCTTTTCTTTCTTTGGTGTGATCTCTTTGACCTTGAATGGAATGGTCACTGGCAATATGGGGAATCGATTAAGGATCCACCCCTAGTTGCAGTGGTCCCTGAATGGTGTGTTGGTCTTTTCCATGGAGGCTGTCCAGGGAAGGGCATGGGGTAGAAGCAGGAAAAAGGCTGTGACCAGAAGCACTGATGAGACCCTCTCATGAGCTGTCAAGTGAGACTGGACTCGAGGGGTTAGCACCAGCCTCACCCTGTTGGGACCAGCCAGGGTCCAGTCTATTCACCAGTCTGGCGTGGCTTCCCTGGGTCATGAGCTGGGGATTCGTGGGAGGGGACCTCACTGGGGTCTTGGACTTTCTTTCAGCAGTGAAACTGGAGCTCTCTTTGAGAAGAAGTCTGAGGCGGCACTATGGTGACAGTTATGGCTATTCTTGCTCTTGATGTGTCTCCTCTAGCCTAGTTCAGTCCTCAGATCACTACAAATAACATCTCTAGCAAGGTTGCTCATAGGAGGGGCACTCTGGGGTCTTTCTCCTCTTGGCAGTGGTAGAGGAGGTTTCAGAGTTGAAGACTTGGGCGGGTTTAGGGAGGGCCAGAAGGTCCTTCTGGAAGTCATTTCATGGAGACCTCCGGCAGCCCCTCCCCAGCCTCTGTGAGCACAGCCCACCCTTGGGCTGAGGCTGCTGGGCCACTTCTGATGGTCAGTCACCTGCTCAAAGGCTTGTTAGGTTCTTGGTGACTTCCTTCTCCCCAAAAGATTGAAAAGGCCTATAAACCTGAAAGGTGGATAGGACTGGTAGAAATCACTGTCCCTGACTCTCAGAATTTCAGAAACTAGCTGAAAACCACGTAGTTGTTGTATGGGGAAGTGGGTCAGGACCAGGACGGCCGCCCCACCCAGCGTTCTGTTTGTGCAGGTGGTGGAAAGGCCATCCTCCATAATTCCTGCTCTTCCCAAGGCTGAGAATGAATGCAGAACAAAGCAGTGTTTGTCCAGGAGAGACAATGCCTGTTTGATTGCTGGGAAACTGAACCCCGGGGAGGCTAAATGAGTCTCAGAACCTTATTCCTGGAAGGAACCTGAGGTCACTGCATTTAACACCCACCTGATGCTTCTCCACACGGAACCTCCCGTGGATGTCGCCCAGCTCCAGCTGCCCCTGTCCCCTGCCCCCATCTTCTGAAGGGTGACCTGGCTGCACACCTGCCGCGTTCTAGGCCCTGTTGTAGATGGTTCTTGTGTACCAATTGGGTCTCCCAGCCTCCCTGTGAAACGGGTGCTGTGGTCTTAAGGGTGAGGAAACAGGACCACAGTGATCGCATAGCTTGTCCAAGGTGAGTCCCTAGGAGTGGGGGAGCCAGGATATCTGTGAGGCCGCCCAGGCCGCGCTCTTGACCACTCAGGGCAAGCCCCAGCATGCTGCCAGGCATGGAGAGGGTGCTCAGTCAATGTGGGTGACTCTCTTCTGAAGATGCCAGAAGGTTCTGCCTGAGGTGGAGGCACATCCACTCCCTTGGGTCCTCATTCCACTCCCCTCCTTGTAACCCCCGGGATGTGCAGATGCCCAGTGAGCAAGGAACAAAGCCACAATCCTGTCCTCCCTGCGTTCCCAAGTTTCTTTCTTTTTAAAAATAATTTATAAAAAAATGTATTTATTTGCTTTGTTTTATTTTATTTTATTTTATTTTATTTTATTTACGTGGTGCTGACGATCGAACTCGGGCCGCGCTTGTGCTAGGCAAGCGCTCTACCGCTGAGCCACAACCCCTGACCAGGAAGGTGACAGTGATCCAGGAGGCTTGGAGAAGCGTCCAAGGCTTGGGCTTGCCTCCCGGGGGACGGTTGCCTGGACCCTGGCCACTCAGGGCAGTGCAGGGTTGCCACACACCCACTGGTGAGCGTCCATTTCCAGAGCGCCTCCTGCGTGCGTGCGGCACTGGAAGCGGCAGGTGTAGCGGGCACGCCCCAAGACCTGTCCTCGGAACGCGCCAGGTGTCTGCTCAGTCTGCAGGATGCCACAGAGGGCTTTTAAGCTTCTAGGCGGCTGGGTGATGATGCTGCAGACACCCGTGAGAGGGCCCCAAATTCAGATGACCCAAATCTAAGCACAGAGTGGGCACCTGGGGGGAGAAAAGCTCGCGCGTTTATGGGAGCTAAAATAGTACCATCCGACTCTTCCTTTGAAGAGAAGAGTCTTGCCAGAGCCCAGGTAAATAGGCTGGAACAGGAGCTCTGCTAGGAGGGGCCAAACTGGAGGTAAACAAGGCCTCTGGACTGCTCCCCTGGGCCCCTTGGCGGTGGAGGAGAGTGTTAGGTGGGATGTCCAGAGCTTGACCTTGGGCTGCAGGGGCCGGCCGGAGCTGTCCTTTGCCCTACATTCCTGGGCCAGTGCTGCTGCTGCTCTTTGCTTCCTAGTTTCTGTCCTTACATGTCACTGTGAGTCCTAGTAGCAGCCCTGCACTGGAGCTATATTAGTCCTGCTTGACAGGGGAGACCACAGATGCTCAGAGAAGCTGAGTCCCTTGCACAAGGTCACACAGCAGAACCACAGCGTTGCTGTGTTCTCTTACACTGCTGCACCTCCACGGTGGCCAAGGCCTCTCTGAATCTGCTCAAGCCTCCAGCTCCCAGGAGGGCGGGAATGGAAGCATCCCACCTGGGGATGGTCAGGTGGAGGCGGTAAGAAGGCTAGGCCACCCTTGGATGCTTCTGGGAGGTCCGCAGAGACCATCATCTGTCTGTCCCACACACATGGGCTTCCCTAGCGCAGGCACTGTGTCTCTTTCTCAGCTTTCATTCCTCAACACTTAGGGTAGTACCTGCATATAGTAGATGCTCAGGGAGTACCTGTTGAATGATCAGCTTCCTCTGTGAGTGCTTGTCTGGAGAGGTCTGGATCCTAGAGCCCTGGACTAGCAGTGAGCCTCTGGCAGCTTGGACGGGAGGTCTTCAGCTCCCAGGCATGTAGGGTTCAGAAGTCAACTCTGGATCCCCTGCTGGACTGCAGGAGAGCTCTCAGGTTGGCCTCACCCGTGATGGAGCTGAGCCAGTAGAGGGTAACCCTGGGTCTGCCTGGATCTTGGCCCAGGGCACTCTGCCCCTTCCTTGAACCCAGCTGAGTCTGGCATCCAGGGGCATGGGGGAGTTGGACGGGGTGGGTAGTGAATGCAGAGGTGGCGATGGGGTGACAGCTGTGATTCTAGATCAGGGCTGAGGATACACACAGCTCCCATGAGTCAGGAGGAGGCTCTGGGAGCAGAGGCCAGACCCAGGGCGTTGCTCTAGGTGCACCCAACGTGGGCCTAGGCCTGCGCAGGCTCCAGTTTGCTCACCCTGGAGTAGTTTTAGTTCTAGGAGGGCAGGGCAGGGTGGGAGGTGGGTGCTGGGGGAGCAGAGTCCTAGGAAAAGTCTGTCTCCATGCAGAGATGGGAAGGCATCCATGACCCAGAAGAAGGAGTCCAAGTCTGGAGTCATGATCATCCTGGATCTTGAGCCACCAGGGCCTGCGCTGAGCTTTACAGAGGACGCCGTGGTGCCGCTGTTCTTCTGAGCCGCAGGCGGCCCTCCCTCCTCTGCCCACTGGGACTGGCTCAACTTGGTCTGATCTGGGCCCAGAGTGAATGGGCTGATCCAGTCAAATCCTTTTACAATTTAGGAAACAGGCTCAGGAGGGGATGTCACGTGACTCGCAGAACGGGACTTGGAATGGGCTCCCCACAGGTGGCCCGTTTGGTCTCCTGCCTTTCACCAGACTGATTCCCTCAGAGCGGCTCATCAGCCCAGGGGGACAGGTGCCTTGCTCCCCTGCTCCCCACCTGGCTGGGACCTAATGCACCCCCATTTCTAGCCAGCTCCATTCATGCCAGGCCAGGCATGGCAGGGCTTCATTGCAGGTGTTGGGACTCAGAGACATGTGGTGAGGAGCCCGGCTCCAGGTAGCACGTGCACCCCTATCAGTTCCATGCCAAGGTTAGAGCAGGACAGGCTAGGGACCGTCCTCAGGCAATCAGTGAAAGCTTTCTGGAGGTAGCAGGCCTTTGGGCGGAGGGACTTGCTGTCATAGGGAGGTGCTGGTTGATGTGTGGGAAGTCACCTGGTGTAGAGGGGAGGTGACAGGAGAGGGTCCTGGCCTGCTTGGAGTGAGAGTCCCTGATACTCTGCAGCCTTGGACAGGCCAGTCACCATATCTCAAGCTTCTGTTTGCTCAGCAGTAAAATGGGGACAATAAAAACCTAATCTCACTGGGCTGGGGAAGAGCAAATAAGATAACATCTATACAAGGGCTTCTTAAATCACAAGGTGCTTTCAGTACATACTGTATGATTTTATTTATATAAAGTTCAAAACCAGGCAAAGTAATCTATGGTAGCAGAAGTCAGGGTGATGGATACCCTGGGAAGGAACACCCAGGGAGGTCCTAGAATATTGGTCATGCTGTTTTGTGATCCAAGGGCCGATTACACAGATGGTCATTGAGTGGGCACTAACTTGCACGTTTCTGCCTGTATGTTATATGTTGGTTTTAAAAGTTCTTCAAAATTTAAGTGCTTATAATGCACGTAATGGTCACATTATAGTGGCTAAAGTATAAGTCACTTGATCAAATGTCCAAGAGGAGACCCAGAATGATGTTAATAAAAATAGTAGCTGGTACTTATCGAATATTTTAGGCAGTGTGCTAGTTACTTTGCAAGCATTTTCTCACTTAGTCCTACAACAACCCACATTTTACAAGTAGGAAAACTGATGCTCAGAGAGGTGACCCAAGTTGCCCAAAATCAAACAGCCAGCCTGTGGCAGAGGCAGCACCCTCCTCCCAGTGGAGTCTGCAGGTCACAGGGGCTCATGGAGGTGCCCGACCCCTTCCTGGCCTGACTAGGCGTTGGGCTCTTGGGTCTCTGTCCCCTTAGCTGCGCTATGCAAGGTCCTTCTGGCTGCAGCTTGCCTACAACATGTGAGACAACCTCAGCTTCCTGCTCCACCCAATCTAGAGATGCTTCCAGAATGGAAGTAGCGGGAGGCAAAAGCCAGGGAGGAATGGGCTGGTCTGGAGAGCAGAGAGTGAGCCATGCTGTGCTCATTGTGGGGTCTCCATGGTTGTGAGGGGGAGGGGGCCGGGTGGAGGCTCCAGGGCAAATGGTGGGGTGCTCAAGTAAACCCTCCAGCGTAGACCCCTGCCAGGCAGAAGGCAGGGCAGTGGGGGGGGGGGGTGCTGCAGCTGCAGAGTGTGGACTTCCTCACTGTCTCTCCAGAGCCCTGCAGGGGCCTGGGCTCTTCTCCTTCACCTGGACAAGCAGGGAGAAGCTCGCAGCCTGGGCTGGGCTTGGAGGAAGGTAGGGAGTCAGGTACTTTTGTAACTTTTCTTATACTCACACTAAGCCTCCCCTGACACGTGGCCTTGTCTGGGGGGAGAGGGATGGCATTGTGTTTGCCTTTATAAGCAACTGGCTAACAGATAGAGCCTTCTTGATATCCAAGGTCCCCAATCAGGGGAAGGAAAAAAGGCCTGATGGTCAGGGTGCCAGAGAGGTGTCCTTCTTTCCCAGCTAAGTTGGCCTTACCTCCCCCAAGGAGGCCTGCCCTGATTAACTCCTTCAGCACCTGGACCATTACACCCTGGCCCTCAGCAGGGACATACATGCTATAAATGGAGTACATTAACAAATTCTGGTTGCTTGTGATGGTTTATATCTTAAGCCTGTCTTCAATGTGTTAGTCTTAGCAACCCTATTTGATTAGAGGCTGGAAGAGGGCAGGAACTATGGGGATCCTCTCTTAGGGATCCCATTTACTGTATTTCTGACACTGGCTCTCAATGTAGCATTCATTCTCTGCCTCAGGGCCTTTGCATATGCTGTT
The DNA here is from genome assembly GCA_025594165.1 of Tamias sibiricus. Lineage (NCBI taxonomy): Eukaryota > Metazoa > Chordata > Mammalia > Rodentia > Sciuridae > Tamias > Tamias sibiricus. The sequence goes on from CM046657.1 coordinate 114,174,623, forward strand.
CACCCCCTTTTAGGAACCTCTCTTTCCATCTCTTCTGTTTCTCTTTCTTTAATATTATGTATCTATTCCTCTTCCATCTCTTCTGTTTCTCTTTCTTTAATATTATGTATCTATTCCTCTTCTCAGAAACCCTCTCCTGCTGCCTCTTCCCCCAGCATACATGAGGTCCCTTGTATATGCTCCTGAAGCAACTTCCAATTCCCCCACTTTGGAACTCTTCCAACACTGTGTTACAGCTATCTGCTTCTTTCTCAGTCTCCCCAACTGGACCCTGAGCCTGGGAGGCCGGGAGCAGGCCCATGTGCCACGCATCACCCTGAAGGTAAGCAGTAGAGCTGGAACCCAGTTCTCCTTTTCCTAATGTTGCGCCTCTGTCATGCCCGCCCTTCAGGGCAGCTCAGTGGCCTCCTTAGGAATCAGGAGACAGCAAATGTGAGTTCCGAGAGACTCCCTGTGCTCACTTAGCTCCTGAGAGTCCTTGACCTTGGAAGGACCTGCGTCCCTACCATAAGGTGCAGGTGGGGAGGGAAGTCTGCCTTTGATGAATAGCCCTGTGGTCCCAGGACACACAGGGCTAATTCAAGTGCAAACAGTGTATTAGTATTTATTACTCATGCTCCACTGCTAATAAAATTTGAGTTTTAAAAATAATGGTGAGTAAATGAATCGGTCGATGGCTGGTGGGGAGAGGATGCAGGGGAAGGATATTTCACGAGAGGAGTGACAGGGGTCTAAGCCACTGAAAACTCTGAGATTGGGTTCGGGGCTACAGTGTGGGGGTGGGGGCTGCTTCTTGGGGGCAGCTCTGTTCTGGTCCAGTGTGGGGAGTCGTTAATCTACATGGTGTACAATTTGTTTGAAAGCACATTTGCCAACGGTGGCAGCATCTGCAGGCTGAGGAGGAGGCTGGTGACTGGGTAAATGGCTCCCAAATATGTCATCTGTGCTTAAAAATCCTTAATTTGGGAAGCCGTTTCCCGTGAAGTCCCATACTGGTGCTCCAGGGAACCTCCAGTGACTGGGTTGCGGGGCAGGCTGGCTTGTGCCGGGCAGGGCTGAGAGTGACATTCCGTGCCCTGGCACGTTTATAGAAGAACCAGGGACATGCCACAGGCTCCCTGGTGCGTGAAGGCAGGTCCAGCCTGGGGTGAGGAGGGGACTCGGGCGGGAGAGCATTTGGGGGTGAGGAGTGCTCTGCTGGCTAGACCCCCTTCCCTGCCGTCAATGGCACCTCTGCTAGCAGAAGCTTCGTGGCTGGGGAAATGCCAATTTAAGATGAGACCTGCCACAGTGTGACTTGGCGCGTCATTTCACCTCTTTGTGACTTAGCTTCCACATCTGTAAAATGGGGACAGTCTACATGGGATCCTGGCCCTCTACATGGGATCAAGAGGAGAAGGCCGGGCCGTCCAGGCAGAAGGGTCTGATGGTCCTTCAGGTATTCGGAGACCGTCTCATGCTTCGCTTATGCTGGGCTTTTGGAGAGCTTAGGAAATGTGGGTAATGGGTGATTTTTGTCTGTACATGATGAAATACTTTTTCCCTATAGCATCTCTAGAATTCATCCCCCAGGCCCAGAACGGTCAGGATGGTGGCTCAGAGCTTGCTGCACCTGCTTAGCATACACCCCTTTGTGTCCCATGTCCCTGCCTCCTCCTCATGTCCCATCCCCAGCCCTGCCATAGGCCCCTGCTCAGCAGCACTGCCCAAATCAGCACTTGGACTCCAGCGTCTCCAGTGCTGTGGACCAGGGTCTCAGTGCCCACGGTGTCCAATGCCCCCAGGAGCCTCCAGCTGGCTGCCAGGCTCATCCTATTTTACAGAGCAAGAACAGGCCCACCGCGGTGAGGGGCCCTGCCCAAGGTCTTGGTCAGAACTCAGCCCTTCCTGACTCCTTCAGAACCCTGCTGCCGCATGTTTCTGGCCCAAGGATGTCACCTGAGTGTCGTCCGTGACCCTTGGGTGCCACTGTGGATCAGTTGCCATCTCTTCCTTTCCCCTTTACACCCAATGGAGACCTCCCCTGTCTCCATCTCCGGATGCTCTGAGCGTGAGGAAGGACTCCAACACGCCTGGCAGGTATTTGACTACAGGGGGCAAGACATGCAAAGTTTGCACAGAGCTTCTGTGGCCACTTGGGCCTTTGGGCTGCTGTTGCGAGGCTGAGTGTGTGATCCTGGTAGGGGCCTCCCCGAGTCCCTGTTGGCCCCTCCCCTTTCTCAGAAGTAGCCTGGTCCCTTACTCTGAACCCCTCTCCCTTGACCCTGTGCTAAACAGCTGCGTGCTCCTGAGCTCCCCTCCCCCAACTCCCTTTGCTCTGGCTGCCCGTGCCATGGTGGCCCTGAGCAGGGCTCAGCAGCCACGTGGCCCTGCAGGGTTATCAGGGAATGTCCCAACAGCCAGCACGCAATGAATCAAGGTCTCCTCAGAGGGGAAAGGGTATCGTTTAGACATTTTGTGTAAATTAGTAATATTGTAACTGTTAATTGAATGTCCATTGATCGCCCGTCTGAGGTTTGATTTACTCTGTCCTTCGCCTTCGGAGTCTCGGTGGACTGTTTGAACAGGCTGCCTGCTCTGCCCTCCTTCCTCCTCCTCTGATGTGACTCCTTCCCTGCACCCGGCAAACCTTGGTTTCATTCCACCGGCTTCATAATTAGCATCTTTTGTTTTCTGACTCTGGCCTTGGCCTCCCTACAGCCACTTGTCCCTCCCGAGTGGATTCCTATGACTCATTCCACAACCAGAGTTTTCTGAAGTACGGGGACACCAGGACAAAGGCAGAGTCGGCCTGCAGCCTTTCTTCTGGAAATTTAGATGCTTTGAGCTTTTCTTCGGGAAGATGTGGGAAGACCAGCTGCCAGGAGGCTTTGGGGATGTGCCCTGGTTGTGCTGCTTCATTCTGTCTGTCTGTCCCTCCCTCCCTTCCTTCATCTACTCTGTGGAATTGGGGGAGGGGGGGACACCGGCTCTACTGCAGGCTCTGTGTTCAGCACGAAGGGGACAAATCTCTGAGCTCGACATTTTGCAGAGGAGGCTGATAAGTAAACAGATGACACGTGCAGCATGGTGGGACCCTGGGGACACAGGATACACTGATACACTGATATCAGAATGGGCCAGCAGGAAAGGCTTCCTGGAGGAGGAATAGTTCCTGCATCAGAGCTTGGGCTGCAGGCTGGGGTGCTTGCCTGGCCGAGGGAAGAGCCAGGGCATGGGAGGCTGTGTGGTGGCCGGGCAGAGGGGCACGGGGCCAGAGGTGGCAGAGGTCACGGCCAGAGGCTAACGATGTTTATAATGATAGTCTCCTGCCCTCTCGCCAAGCTTCAGGAGGTGTTCTGAGAGCTCCCTGCGCCCTCTAGTATGTGCTCCCACAGCCCCAGGAGCAGGAACCTCGGCCACCCCCAGCAGCAGAGCCCGGTCCTGGGCGGAGGACAAGACAGGGAGCTGGGGCTCTACGCCAAGGTTGCCCCCCCCTCCCCGCAGCCTCACAGCTGTCTTCTGCCCCAACGATGTCACACCCAGGGTTGGGTCATGGAGCTTGGGATGTCCCTGCAGAGCCAGATGGGGAGGGTCGAATGTGTACACCAAAAGTTCTGATTTTCTCTTGAAAGCCACAGAGCCACGGAAAGCTTTTAAACATCAGATCAGTTTTCAGGCTTAATCCTTCTGACTGCTGTGTGGAGGACGGACGGGTCTCCATGCAGGCTGGAGCCCCAGAGGGTGGCTTGGGGACGTGGGTGATGCAGTGGGCGAGGCTGGGCAGGGCCCAAGGTGCAGGGCAGAGTGTGGCCCCAGAGGCAGGAAGGAGGCAGGATCCACAGGACAGTGGGCGCTCTGGATGGGGTGAGGGTGGGCGTGGACAGCCAGCGGTCACATGATTCTCGGCTTCTTCACGTGGGCAGTTGGCCCTCGGCCCCCAGGAGACTGTGGTGGAAGGTGGTGGATTCAGCTCCGCGTTAGACTGAGTTTGAAGTGACCGAGGAAATGTCCACATGCAAGGAATCTACACTCCCAGAGCCCAGCAGACACAGGGCTGGGGCCACGGATTCTGGATCTAGACATGGGGGTGAACGCCTGCCCCTGGAAGAGCATTTCATGAAAAGAGGGGTTGGTGACTGAGCCCTAAGACCACCCACACCCAGCACCGGAGTCCACCAACGAGGTTAGAGCAAGTAGCCACAGACAGAAGGACATCCAGGGGACAGCGGTGTCACGGGAGCGCAGGAAGGAGGGGACTGTAGAAAGGGGGAGCTGTCCTCAAGGTAAAATGGTACAGCGAAGTATAGGTAGGGTGAGGGCAATGGTGTTCAAAGCATTTGGCAACAAGGAGGTTGCTGGATGTCTCTCTCAGTCATTCCTGGGCAGGAGGCAGCTGCAGTAAGAAGAACGCATTGGACAGGTTGGAGGGGACATGCGGAGAGATGGCCTCGATGGCCCACTAGGGAGGAGAGACTAGGAGAGGCTCCCCGGGGGCAGGAGGGGACAGGGCTCAGGGAGGGCTTCTCCCACAGTGAGGGGATGAGTGCAGGTTACTGAGGGGAGACTTAGAAGAGAGGACGAGGTTGGGGTGACCAGCCATCTGTTTAACCCGGGACCAAGGGGCTTCCAGGACACTGAACTTCCCTGCTAACCCAGGACGGTCCTGGGCAGACCTGAGGGGACTGGCTTCCTGGGGTGAGCTGGTGCTCTTCCGTAGCTTTCCTGGGGGGCTCTGATCTGCAGGGTCTGCCAGTTTCTGGGCTGTAAACAACACCCCCTGCCACTGCCCACAAGTGGACTTTAAGCTTGGAAGATGGCAGCACCACTGCAGAGCCAAGAAGGGGTGTGCCCACCTGCTCTCCTGAGTCACTCCGAGCCAGCCCCAGCACCCCCCCAGGAGAGAGCCCGTGGGCAGAGCCACAGAGGAGGTGGGGGCTCCAGGGTGGAACCTGGAGGCAGGGGAGGCTGACCCTCCATGGAGACCACAGGAAGAGCCAGGGTGGGTCAGGTGCAGATCTGTGCAGTGAGGCAGGGGAGGGATTGGGGGTCAAGGTCACCCCATGGCCCTGGTGGTCCTAATAACAGAAAGGACAGAATGGCTTTGGGGTGTGAAGAGGTAGGCGAGGGAAAGGGCTGGAGAAGCAGTTTGGAAAGACCTGGGAAAGGAAGGGGGAGGTGGACCAGGACTCTGTCCACCTAACAGGACTCCAGAGGGGCACTGGAGGGCTGGGCCCTGGCACTGTCTGGGTGCCCTGATGGTCCGTGGCATTTACAAGCTGGCATGGGAGTGGATGAGGCTGGCTGGTTGGGTTTTGTTGGGCAGAGGCTGGAGAAAAAGGTCTGGGATGGCTCATGGTCATGGTAGTGCAGCTGTTGGCTGTGGTCTTAGGACAAGCCAGGAAGGAAGGGGCGCCTCCCTGTGGAGGGGGCAGAGCGGGCCAGGGCTGGAGCCTGGGGAGGGGCAGCAATGCAGGGGGTGGGGTGCTGGGTCTGTGGGCAGCTCGCTGGGGAGGGTGTAAGCCTTGGACCTGGGCTGGTCTGGGGAAAGGTGAACCATGCTCAGGAGCTGCGTAGTCCTGCAGGGACAGGCTTGACCTGAGGTCGGGCTCACAGGCCGGGCAGGCCAACAGTGTCCAAACCCTGATGTGGGTAACACGCCTCTGTGAAGCTTGCTGTCCTCAGAGGGGACAATGAAGGGGTGGGTGCAGGGAAGGCCGGGGTATTGGGAGGCAGCCCTGGGCAGGGTCTGGGGGCTTGTAGGGGCATGTGGGGAGCCCTGGAGGGGAGCTTGGGCCGGGCCAGGGGTCCAGGAGCCTGTCTCCTCTGCCCAGCCCTCTCGTTCTGGCTGCACACCTGGACACCTGTGTGGAGCCCAGCCCCTGTGGCAGGACTCTCCAGGTGGCCCTGCCAGAACCTCTCTGCTCCCGCCTGTGGCACCTGCCTCTGCTCTTGGGCACATTTTGGGGCTGAAGCAGAGAGGCCTCTGGCTGGTGTGGCTCCAGACCAGCCACTTTGGGGGCTCAGGGGAGGCTGAGCCCTGGCTCTGGAGTCTGACAGGCTGGATTTAAGTCTGGCCCATCACTGACACCCGCAGCCCGTGGTCAAGACGCTCAGCCTCTCCAGGCCTCGGCTTTCTCGTCTATGAGAGGAGAGAACGATGGCACTCACCTCACAGGAGGGGACGTCCCATGTGATCGCCATGGCCGCGTCACTCGAGTGTGCTCAGACCCCCTCTCTCATCTGGATCTGACTCCTCGGGTCAGCGCCCAGGAGCTCCTGGCTCACTGTCACCAGCTCCAGCAGGTGCAGTGTGGGCAGCCCAGGGCCCTGCACCTTCCCTGAAGCCCGGCTAAGCTCAGTGGGTGCCTAAAGGAGCGCCCTCCCTGCCGTTCTGGTCTCCGAGTTCAGATCCAGGGGTAAACTATCCCCGCACCTCCTCCCCAGGCTCTCCGTCCGCCCCCGTCCCAGAGCACCCAGCGCCTTCTGACACGCCCTGTGTTCTATTTGTCCGTGGTGCTTATTGTCTCTCTCCCCTCTCTAGAAAGTAACTCTGTGAGTTTGTCTTTTGTTAATTGCTCTATCCCAGCATCTGAACAGTGCCTGGCATACAGTAGGTATCAAAAGTTTAATGAATGATAAATAAGTGAGAGCCCCTGCAGGCTTTATTCTTGTCATTTTACGTTGGCTTCTTGGTTTCTCAATCCTTATTCCAGAATTTTTTACTGTTTACAAAGCTGATTAAGATATACTGTAGTATAGCTTGTTTCCAGAAGGAAGAGATCAAATTATTCTACCTGACATAGAATTAGGGTATGCTTCACAGGAAAGGCAACACTGAACTGGATTTTAAAGGATGAATAGGAGTTTTATGAGTGGGCAAAAGGAGAGAGGATATTTCAGGCAGAGCCAATGGCATGAACAGAGATACAGTGGCATGAACGTACATGGAATGTTCAGAGAATACTGAGGAGTGTCCAGATGTAAAGAAGGTATTGGTGTGTGTTGGTGGGCTGGAGAAAATAAAGTAGAGATCTTGGGAAGGGGTCTCGCAGACGTATATAAAAAAGCATAAGAAGAGGCAACAGTAGTCGGCAGCCCAAACTCTGGGGCCAGTCTGCTGGGGTTCCAGTCCCAGCTCTGCCACTTACAGCTGTGTTCTTCATTTGCTGTAAATTGGGGATAATGATAGTACCCACCTCATAGGACTCTAGTGAGGATTAAATGAGTTAAAATATATGAAGCACTTACTACCTGAGCATAGTAAGTGATATAAAACATTAGCCATTATTATTATAGCAGGAACTGAATGCACGTTGAATTTTTTATACCTGTATCTATGCACCTCTGCTTGCATTTGCACCGCCACACACATTCCTACCCTGCTCCCCATAATGAGCAGTCTGAGGAGAGGAAGTGTCACTGCGCCCGGCCTCCCTCAGCGGGCTCGGTTTTTGCTTTTCCTCTAGTCGGCATGAGTGCATGTGAAAACCGCGCTAGCACGCTTGACTAGCTCTTCTTTGCCACGGGGCCACATTTATACCACGGTGGGCCAAAGCCAGGCACATAAACTGGGACTAGGACAAACAAAGGTAATGAGGAAGTCTCTCCCAGGGGAGCAGTGGGAGATTCCAAATGCAATTCCGGAAGCACTGCGCATATTCCTGAGAAGCCGTGGAGAGGGCGAGCTGTGCCAGGGAGCCGAAGTTACGCAGATGTTTTCACAATGAAGAAAAAGGTAGATTAAAAAAAAATTCTCAAGCAATAAGTGTGAGGCCATTTTTCTCCAACACTTTGCAGGAGTGTTTGAAGCAGATGGTTTTGGAGTGCTGGGAAAACGAAGAGGTGAGAGCGGGGGTCCCCATGAAGGACAGGTTAGGTCCAACTCCCTCGCTTTTCTGTTTTCCAAAAGCTTGCATGTCTAAGCATCTTAGACACGGGGTGTCTTAATTGTAGTGAGCCTCGAGTCTATCCTGAAGGTATCTGTGGGGAAAAGATGAAAAGCTGCCCTCGGAGGCAGGCAGGTGGATTCCTAGGTGGGTGAGCCAGGGGGCTGGGGCACTGATGAAGGGCCAGTCCAGGGGGGCAGGAAGAGGCCTCATTGGCCTGTTGAGTCATTCGGCTCGTCTCGTCGTCACGTGACGTTTATGCACTGGGTCCTTCTTGTAGGTCTTCTGCCGTGCCATGGGGCATCATTCTTGAGCCTGTCCTGTTTGACATGTTTCTCGATGGCTGGAGTGGCAGATCATCCAATTCTCACAGGATGCCAGGCTGGCAGGGAGGAGGAGCTTCTCCACAAGATGGCATAGTCAGAGTGGTCTACAGGTAGAGCAAGGGGCCTGGACCTACAGGAGGAGTTAACCAAGAGCACAGGGGAAGCCCTGCATCTAGATTTTTTTAAAAATCAATTGCATGCCAGGTGTAGGGGCATGCTTATGATAGCAGTGGCTTGGGAGGCTGAGGCAGGAGGATTATGAGTTCAAAGCCACCCTCAGCAAAAGCGAGGTGCTAAGCAACTCGATGAGACCCTGTCTCTAAATAAAATACAAAATAGGGCTGGGGATGTGGCTCAGTGGTCGAGTGCCCCTGAGTTCAATCCCTGGTACCCCCCCCAAAAAAATCAATTACATATGTATAGGCTGGGGTGGCCTCTGTTGGCCTCATTCAAGAGGGAGGGGCTGGAGGTGGGTTGCCCACCAGCTGCACCCTAGCCAGATGAGAGCTGAGGGGGAGCCTGTGTTCCAGCTGTGAGCTGCTCCCCATTCTGCACCCTGAGGAGCACACTGTGCCCAGGGCTCAGGGCTTTACTCAGACACAAGGATCAAAACCACAGCTCTCCCAAAAGGGCACTGCTGGCTTGTCAAGGGAGCTGAGACCCACTTCCTGGGAGGCTTCCCTGAAGGAGAGAGGACCCAGGGTAACCAAGTCAAATGCTTGCAGGGCTGTAGGAGAGCCCAACTCATTTGTGTCACTGATTGGTTCCCTGGGAGCCCTCCTTTTTCCTTCTGCAGTCCTGTCACCCTGGAGTGGCCTGGCTCACAGGTGCTTTGGGGATGAGAAGATGGGAAGCAGGAAGAAGTGTGGGGTGTGGTCAGTGGGCAGAAGAGCAGAAAGCTGGAGATGTTTCAGGGTTGCCAAGTGTGCAGAGCTTCAGAGGAACCCATGGTGCCCTGGGTAGGGATGTCTGCTTGGGGACAAGAGAAGGCAGTGGGTATGCATGAGTGAGATGTCTGAGGCCTCACTGGGACAGTACCGCCTAGGGGCGTCCTATCCAGACACTCTGTGAAGGAAGCAAAGACACCTGCCTCCTGGGAGCTCTGCCCCAACCCTGAGGCAGAATTAATCACTCCCCCTTCTTGGGTCTCCAAGCACTCCGTACCCCTCTGCTAGTGCGCTCCTCATCCTGCATTAGGACAGGCGTTTGTGAGCTGCACTGCTCCCCGCGGCTGTTTACAGCCTGCCTCTTGGCCCCGCGCCAGGCACAAAGTAGGTGCTCAATAATGAATGAGGGAAGCTGTTGTAGAACAAATACATGTTCTTCTGCGCTCAGGTCGGGACACCTATTCACTTGTTCTTAAAAACAACAACTACCTTCAGATGGGTTTTTAAGGATACGTGGCTCCACATGACACAACAGGAAGGACCGACCACATAGCAGGCTCAGGATTGGTTGCCAAGGCCATGTTCAAAGAAAAACCTCGTCTTAATTATTTGGCCTTAACAAACAGAAGTGGGTTTTGATGTCACAGCCATAGAGCTCCATGTGCTACCCAGCTCTGGAGAGGGTGGCAGTCTCTGTCGCGCTATGGAGAGGCCTGGCCCCCAGCCCGACCCTGTTCAGTCTCTGGAGCAGCATGTGTCCCTCCCGCTGGGTGCCTGTCTCCAGGGTGTGGCTCCTTTCCCGGATGGGGTCGCACATCACTTTGGCACCAGGGCAGTGGGAGAGGACCTGTTTCTGGAGACGGCGTCCCCTCCTCTGCAGCAGCGGGTGGGACGCTGTGGTGGGTTACAACAGATGCCTGCTCAGGGAAGTCGAAAGCGTCCGCCAGGCCCCCACCCCGGGCACCCAGGCAGTGTCTGACGCCCTTCCCAGGAGGTCCGTTGTGCAAGCTCCCCTCTCCCAGCACCTGCTATCCATGTCCTTGGGACTTAACATTCCAATCAGATTTCCCTTTTCTTTCTCCATGAGTTAGAATCAATTTTCACATTAGTAATGAAATTGGGTGTATTGCATTAGCCATTATCGTTGGCTTCCTTGTGGCTTGGGGCTGACTGGGCAGACTGCCTCTGGCCCTTTTCCGCCTCAAGTGCTGAGATGGGCCAGGCATGCAAGTCTGCTGCTTGTGTGAGGCCTCTCATTGGCCAGTCTTCCCGGTGAACTACCTACCTGTCCCTAGAGAAGGAGGGAGTCAGGAGGAAAGAAGGGTGGGGCTTCTCCATAGGCAAGTCCCCGCGATCCAGGTTGCACCATCCCTCATCCGAAAATCCAAACTCTGAAGTTCAAAATCCAAACCTTTTTCAGTATTGCCATGACACAGAAACGGAAAATTCCAAATCTGACTTCACGTGATGGGTCCCAGCCCAAACACATGAAATTATTAAAAGTGTTGGATAAAGTTATCTTCAGGCTATGTGTATAAATGGTGTATGAGAAATAAATGAATTTCATGTTTAGACTTGGGTCCCATTCCCAAGATATCACGTGATAATGCAAATATTACAAGATTTGAAGAACTCTAGAATCTGAAACACTTCTGGTCCCCACATTTCAGAGGAGGGAAACTCACCCTGTCATTGACAAAGGAGTCCATAGGACAGTCCTGCGGATGCCAGTGGGCTGGGGACCAGTTTAGGGACTTCTCTTCCTGTTCTCTGGGTTGGGAAATTTTGTACAAGGGAAGAAAAGGAGGTGGCCATCATCTGTCCCCAGAGCACCTTGAATGTACCCGAGAGCAGCATCACTTCCAAAACAGGTGAGGGACACTCGGGAGGGAGACTCTAGCTGGGGACACTCTCCAAGGTTTGGGAGGTGGAACACGGAACACTGTGTCGGGGGACGGTGCCCCTCGAAGCGACCATTTCCTTACGGGAGAGAGGGTAGCCTCCACGCTGATGTGGGTATGGCTTCTGGAGCCTGTCACCCACCTTGGTCCCCTCTGTCGTAAAGCTCTTCTTGGGTAAAAGCTCTGGCAAATCATGGGGCAGACCACGGACTGTGAGCGGCTGGCTTCTTTATCAGCAGTCCCTACCCTACCCTGGACATTTATATCCACTTGATAATAGGTCACAAAAGGAAGCACTGCTGCAGTACTTCCTGCTACTGTGATCATATTTGCTTTTTACCACAACACTGTAAGTACTATTCATGTACCTCTCTTTTAAAATGTTTATCTATTTATTTGTCTGTTTATTTTCAGTACTGGGGCTTGGACCCGGGAAGGCTGCTGTACCACTGAGCTACGACCCCAGCTCTGTTTCTTTTCTATTTTGAGACAATCTCATTCTAAGTTGCTGAAACTAGCCTCAAACTCCTGATCCTCCTGCCTCAGCCTCCCGAGTTGTTGGAATGACAGGTGTGTGACACAGCACCAACTATGGGTCCCTCTTTGCAGATGGACTCCCAGTCCAGTGCTCCTCCCAGGATGCACCGCTGCCCCTTGTGGCCGTCTGCTGTGAGGGAAGCTGGCCAGGGAGTTAATTAGAAGTATTTTAGTTTCAATAAATCTTATTTGATCTGGAGCTTAATTTGAGCTGCCATCAGCAAAGTTATTATCATTACCAGCGTGTTTAAAGTGGTTAAATATTTAAAGCCATGTCAGTGTCTCTCAGCTGAACAGGGTCACCAACATAAGCAAAACGCCTGCACCGGGGCCTGCCCGGGGGTTCTGCACAGGGTGTGTGCTGGGATGGTTTCTTGGAGCTCCTTGTGGGGCCAGGCAGCCAGAGTAAGGGGAGCCGCAGCTCTGGTCTGCTTGGTTTTCAAAGCCTCTTCAAGGTTACTCACAAAGGCAATTTTAAAATAATTGTGTTACTGCGGGGCTGGGGCTGCGACTTTGTCACAGGTGGAGGAGCTATCTGGTTACAGGGAGGGAAGGGTAGGATGGATGGGCTGCCTGTTTCCCTGGCTGGGGCTGGGCCTGGGCCAGGAAAGGCTCACCGGGCAGCCTCCTGTTCTGCAGGAGATGCTCCCAGGACCCCAGGAGGGAGCCAAGCAAGTTCACGGCCTGGGCAAGTGGCAGAGGAAGTTTTACTGTGAGAAAGAGTCATGGTGCTTTTAGGGGTGATAATCCAACCAGAGAGCAGGGTCTGAGAGGCATCCGGTGACTGGCAGAGGGATGGGTCAAGTTACAGGATTCCTTCCTGATGCTCATCCTGAGTTCACAACCTGGGGCTCATTGATGCCCAGAGGGTCACCACAGATTGCCACTGATGGATGAGAAGCCTCCTGTGTTGTATGCAAAATTGTGAATGCATGTATTTTGGGGGCACAAGGTCAATAGCTTTCATCGCTTCTCGAAGAGGACTATGGCCTCAAACAAACAAAACAAAACAAAAAAAAAAAAAAAAAAAAAAAAAAAAAAAAGAGAGAGAACCACTAGTTTGTCAGCCATATAAGGAAGGCCCTCTGCCACTGCCCCAGCCCCGCTCTCCAGCATATTTTTACCCACTCCTACCCTGCAGCCTGGGACCGAGGCACAGGATTAGGCGTGTCGTTCTGAATGTGCTGGGCTGGTTCCCTCTGTCTCTTTGTCTCTGTCCACATGCTGAAGCTGAGACCCCACTCAGCCTCTGCTGACACACCTTCTTTGGACAGAGCTATTGTGTGTCCATCGAAGCATTGAAGCTTGAACAGGCGTATTGGAGCCCTCGCCACAGTGTGTTGAAGCTGTTTGTTCCTGTGTCTGTTTCACCCCAAAGACTTGGCACTTTTCAAGGGCAGGGACTGTCCATTTCATTTTTGAGTAAGTCTTTTAAGTGAACTCTCAGTAAAATTTGATAAATTGACTTGAATAACCTGTTTCAACCAAAAGGACCACAACATGTAGGCATCAAAACAATGCTCTTTAATTGGAAGAAGCTACAACTAAATGGGAAAATATACTCTAGACTAATGAATATTGTTAAACTACCCATATTATCCAAAGTGATCTACAGACTTAACACAATTGCTATCAAAATTCCAATGACAGCTGGGTGTGGTGGTGCATGCCTGTAATCCCAGCACTTGGGAGGCTCAGGCAGGAGGATCGCAAGTTTAAAGCCAGCCTCAGCAATGGTGAGGCACTTAGCAACTCAGTGAGACCCTGTCTCTAATAAAATACAAAAAAGGACTGGGGATGTGGCCCAGTGGTCAAGTGCCCCTGAGTTCAATCCCTGGTTAAAAAAAAAAAAAAAATTCCACTGACATTTTTTTATAGAAACAGAAAAAAAAATCCTAAAATGTATATGGGACCCTAAAAGACCCTGAAGAGCCAATGCAGTCTTGAGTCACAAGAACAAAGCTGAACGACATCATGCTTCCTGATTTTGAACTATATTTTAAAGCTGTAGCTATCAAAACAGTATGGTATTGGTGTTGATAATGGATGCATAGATCAATGGAATAGAGAACCCAGAAATAAACCCACGCATACATAGTCAACTAATCTTCAACAAAGGTGCTAAGAACACATGACGGGGAAAGGACAGTCTCTCAGCAAATAGAATTGGGAGCACAGATATCCAAGCATGAAAAAGTGAAATTAGACCCAAATTTTACACCATACACAGAAGTCAACTGGAAATGGACTGAGCTTAAACATAAGTCCTGAAACTGTGAAACCTCTAAGAGACAACACAGGAGAATCTCCTTGATGTTGGTCTTTCCAGTGATGTTTTAGATGTGACACCAAAATCAGGCACAAAAACAGGGGTACAAGTCAAAGTGCATCAGATTAAAAAGCCTCTGTTACATACTACTATTATAAATTAAATTTAAAAAATTGCAAAAAAAAAAAAAAAAGCCTCTGCATAGGCAAGGAAACAACCAATAAGAGGAAGGGAGGGCTGGGGTTGTAGCTCAATGGTAGAGTGCTGGCTTTGCATGTGTGAGGCACTGGGTTCGATCCTCAGCACCACATAAAAATAAAAAAATAAAGGTATCATGTTCATCTATAACTAACAAAAAAATTAAGAAAAAAAAAAAGGAAAGGAGCCAATGGAATGACAGAAAACACCCCAAAGTCAAATATTAAGTGAGGGATTAGTGTCCAGAATACATAAAGAATCCCTATACTTAATAGCACCAAATCCAACAATCTGATTTTCAAAAATGGGCAATGGTGCTGGGTGTGGTGACACACGCCTGTAATCCCAGCAACTCAGGAGGCTGAGGCAGGAGGAGCACAAGTTCAAAGCCAAGTTAGCAATTTAGTGAGACCCTGAGCAATCAAGTGAGACCGTGTCTCAAAAACTTAAAAATTGAAAGGGCTGGGGATGTACTCTGTGTTAAAGTGTCCCAGGTTTAATCCCCAGCACCAAAAAAAGAAAAGGAAAAAAAAAAGAAAGAAAGAAAGAAAGTAAAAAGGGCAGTGATGCCTGAAAAAACCTTTCTCCAAGGCAGATTTAGGTAGCCAACAGGTATATGAAAAGATGCTCCACATCATTAATCACAAGGGAAATGCAAAGCCAAACCATGGTGATATGTCATTTCTCACCAGTTAGCATGGCTACAATAAAAAGACAAGGTAACTAGTGTTGAGGAGGATGTGGAAAAGGGGGCACCCTGGTGCACTGTAGGTGGAGTATAAACTGGTAAAGCCATTGAAATCTGAATTTGGAGACGAAGCTCTACTCCCTGCAGCTGCTGGAGGGTGAGACCGCAGCTTCTCCACTTCTGCTGGCAGGTGGGGTCTGCATAAGGTTGCAGAATCTGCAGCCAGAAGTGGTGCAGCTCTTCATGGTGGGTCAGGCCCTCCAGTGTTGCAGCAGACCCCCCACCCCACCCCCTGCCAGCAGCTCACCATCAATCTCCTCTGACAAGGCTCTTGTCTAATGAATTCAAAGAATGAAATCCACAGACCAGGATGAATGAGTGTAACAGTGGGATTTATTGAAAAATAGAAACAAAACAGAGCTCTCACAGTGCAGGGGAAGACCCGATAGCAGGTTTTCTCCTACCGAGTGTGCTAGTCTAGGGGTTGGCCATTGCTATTGGTCCAAACTGATGCTAATTAGAGTTTGGAAATGTACTAACACTATTGTTCAACTCTCAACTCCCAACTTCCATTCAGTTCTGCCCCACTTCCTTTTTCTCACTGCAGGTCAGGAAGTGGGAGGTGATGGTGGGACCAGTAGGCCAGCTGCATGGCTTGGCAGCTGGGGTGCTGTGGAAAACTTATGTGGGTTCCTCAAAGAATTCGAATATGATTCAACAATCTCACTTCTAGGTGTTTATCCAAAGGAATTGAAATCAGGACCTTAAAGAGATGTCTGCACCCCTGTGCTCATTGTGGGATCATTCATGTTGGCCAGGATATTGTCCATTGATGGATGAATAGAATAAAGAAAATGTGGCAGTCACATACAATGGAATATTATTCAGCCTTAAAAAGAGAAGAAAACCCTACATTTGTGACCATGTGGATGGACCTGGAGAGCATTATGCTAAGTGAAATAAGCCAGGCACAGAGAAAAATGCTGGGTGATCTCACTTGAATTTGAAATAGATAGAAGCAGAGAGTAGAAGGGTGGTGTCCTGGGGTTGGGGGAATGGGGAAGGTGAGGTGTTGGTCAGAGGGCACAGTGTTCTTACACACATTCTAGAGAGCAACTGTGCCACATGGTGCTTATAGCTAACCATACTCTATTCTATATTTAGAATTTGCAACAAGGGTAGGTCCTATGTTAAGTGTTCTCTCCACACACAAATAATAATAAAGAGGGGGAGAGGGACTTGGGGAGATACTAGATGTCTATGGCCTTGATGAATTTTTTCATTGTATATCCCTAAACTTACTGAGTTGTTTGTATACAACAAATATATATCACTTCTACATGTCAATCAAACCACAATAAAGTGGCCCTTTGTTTTCAACTTGGCATACTCAACACTGCCGTGATGAGGTGATCACACACTCCACGCTGTCCCCTTCCACCCCAGCAATAGATAGTTCTTTGAGTTTGGAACAGGCTGGATCGAGTTACCAGGGGGCAAGGAAGAGGGATGTCCTGTGGGTCCTGAACACGCTGATGGGGATAAGAGGTCAAGGTTGGAGATGGGAGGTTGGGAGGAGTCAACAGAGACTGACGGAGCCATTGAAACCATACCTGGCCCTTCTAGCCAAGGAATCATAGAGAGGAGACTGAGGAACTCCACAAAGAGGCATCAGGGCGTGTTGAGCCCAGCCCTGGTGCCCAGCATGATGCTAGGCAGGCTACATTGTCACTGCAGCCCTGGGCTGCAGGGGTCCTGTTTTCTCTAACTGATGAATGGGGAAACTGAGGCAGAGCAGATGCACAGTTGGCCCCAGGTGCACAGCTAGCCAGGGGCAGGGATCCCTCCTTGAAGTTTAGGTGTCATCGACTCTGGTGGCTCAGGTGGGGGAGTCCCCACAGAGCCCTTGAGGTGGAGTGAATCCGAGGAGGTGCAGGCCTGGTGTGGAGGTGGCCCCACCTGCTGCCTGTGGCTCCCTGCGGGGTCCAGCAGTTCAGCCACAGTTCTGAGCACTTTGTGTGACTCTTTCCATAAGACCGCACCGAATCAACCAGAAAAGGAGCTCTGCTCACTCAAAACCACCTTATCACTAGTCTTTAGAATGTTCTTTTGGCTGGAATTATATTAAGTTAATTTAATTGAAGGTTATTTTCCTAAGATAAATTTTTTCATTATTACAAAATGATGATATATGCTCATTGAAGAGAGTCTAACAATACAATGAGGCAACTATAAGAGGATGGAAATTGTTCATAATCCTATCATGTGTAACAATATCAATAACAATAATAACTGACGTGTATGGAGTGATTGCTGGGTAGTAAGTACTGTTCTAAGTGCTTTAAAACAGCACAGGTTGAGTAAGCCTTATCCAGAATGCCAGGCACCAGAAGTGTTTTGGATTTGGGATTTTTTGGGAATTGGATTATTTGCATATACATAATGTGGTATTGGGATGGGACCCAAGTCTAAATGCATAATTCCTTTGTGTTTCAGCACGTGTAGGCTAAAGGTAATTCTTATCATATTTTTAGTGTGCATGTGTTTTGCCTGTGACCCATCACATAAGGTCAGGTGTGGAATTTTCCACTGGTGGGATCTTGTTGGTGCTCAAAAGGCCTTGGATTTTGGAGCATTTCAGATGTTTGGAGTAGGGATGCTCAACTTGTATTATTATTAACGATCCCCCCCCCTTTTTTTAATGTATGAGAAAAACAGAGAAGTTCAGTAACTTGGTAAAGGTTACACAGCTAGGAAATGATGAGACTTTAATACACAGTTCGACTCCAGGGCCCAGGCTCTTTACTTCTTTCTTGTTGAAACAACAATGGCAATGAATTTGGAAAGGAAGGAGATGAAACTGTTTATTGAGTTTTACCTACCATGGACTCCAGAAATCTTGATTGTAATTGTCAGGTAGGGACCACAGTCTTTAGATAACAACCCTTAGGTGTTCTTTAGCTCAGGCTTTATGAAGACAGAAAGAGTTACTGAGACCGCTGAAGCGTGCTGGGTGGTGACGCTGTGTGCTTACGGAGCAGAGCCCTGGGTGGGCAGCCTTCGTCCCTGTCCAGCAGAGGCATGGCTCTCATGTGGGCCTCTGCTTTGTGGTCTGGTGCCCCACGTGTGGCTGGTACCCCTTGGTTTTTCTCCCTGGTGTCCCCACAGCCGTGACCCAAAGTCCTCATTCTTCATAGGCTGGTCAGAGCATCATCCCTGGGGTCTGGGGTCTGTGTTCCCAACGGGTCCCTTGGGGGTGCACCCTCTGAGGGGGACCCGGGTATGGAGGAGGCAGGAGATCGCACAGGCAGGTGCCGTCCCCAGAACCACTTGGTGCAGCCAAGCTTCACTTTTTCTGTGTGATTGACTTGTCCCCAGTTGACAAGGGATTGTGTGCAGTGTCACTGGCAGTGCTGGGTGTGGTTCCCAGGACTCAGAAATGGTGAGCCAAAATGAGATCTGCCATGAGGGGCATTTTCCAGCTTGGAACATTTCTCCCTGGAAGGGCAAGGGACTTCCTGAGGGCCTGAGCCTGCCTGTGGCCCGGGGGTGGAGACTACCTGCCAGGTGAGGAAGCTGGGCCTCTGCCCCCCCACCCCGCGTTCCAGCAGCCTGACTCTTTCCCTCTAGAGATTCACCCAGAGGAAGGGAACGCAGGGTGCACGGGAGTCCAGCACCAGGAGGGCTGGGGACAGTACGCGTCCCCAGGAGCCCTGCAGCACTCAGCGTCCCCAAGGTGAAGGGTGGAGTCTAAGGAAAGGGGACCTGCTTCCTGCCTCAGCTACTGGGTCACCCGTGAGCAAGTGGCTCACCTTTCTGAGTTGCACACATTCTCACCCCAGCCTTCCAAAGTCCCCTCCCCATTATTTGGCTTTTAGAATGAGGATGGGATGGGTGGGGGCTTCTGGCCTCTGTGCTATTAGGAATGAGCGTGAGATGGAAATGCAAGGAAAAGATTCATAATCTTGCTGGAGGAACCAAATATGACCGATCTCTGATCCCACGAAGTCCTGGGCGGAGTGCAGTGAGGTCGGGTCGGGGTGGCATTGCCGACCGTCCGGCTGGGTCTCTTGCTCGCAGAGCTCCCCGGAACCATGCCCCTGGGCTCTGGCAGGGCGTTCTCCACATCCTGTGCCTTGCCTGCCTTTGTGGGGGTGGGCCATCCACCCGAGTCCCAGCCCCCTCTCCCTCCACTCATGCTCAGGAGCCAGCTCCGAGGGCATCCTCTCCGTGAAGCTCTATCTGGAAGCCTTTCCTAGACCCCGTCGACCCCTTTGCCTGCAGGACACCCCGAGCTGCCTCTCCTGTAGCTCTTAGCATCTTCATGACTGGACCACTGGCTCCGGGAGGTCACAGGCCTTGCCCCAGGCATCTTTATATGTCTAGCTCCTAGAACAGAGTGACTGCAACAGGTGGCTGCATGGGTGAAGGACAGAAGGTGAAGGAGCAATGTGACACAGAATGGAGCTCGGTCAGCATCTGGCTGGAGGTGACCAGAAGCCCATGTGGGCATAAATTCTCACAGACACATTCAAGGCAGCATTCAGAAGAGTAAGAAAACAGGCTTTGGAGGGGGCTGGAGCCGGTGGGGATGGAGAAAACTTCTTGTCTGCAGCGTTCAGGTGTGGTTTTTGTCCTGACACAAGCAACTTGGTTTTTCCACGGTAACATCTGACATGGGAAATCAGAAAATCTTTCTTAGGCAAGAGACCAGAAATTACATGAGCTTGTCATTATTATCTTTTAATTAAAAGACAGCAACTGCCTGGTATCTGGTAAATTCAGGCCCCTCCCCGTGGGTCTACTAATATGCTGGAATCTGAGTTTAATGTGCTGAATTTATTTTTTATAAGAATCTGTTACTGAACCCGCTCAGTGGAAACAGCCTTGTTAGGGCTTGAAGAAACTTCTCGTTAGTGGGATAAATGTCGGATGTGAGGGGGCTGCCACCCAGTGCTGCTGGGCCCAGCCAGGCTGGGAGACTCTTGGGGTGCCTGTGGGAACACTCACAGGGGGACCATAGCCACAGTCCACATGGAAGGACACGGGGGAAATGCAGGCTTGGACACCCTGCTTAATGTCTGTGTGTGAGAGTGGTCACCTGTGTCTGGTGCCTGCTAGTCTCTGAGGCCCACACTGCCCCCCACCCCCTCAGGTACCCAGAGCCCCTTGCCCTATAAAAATACTCAGCATGCCATGCTGGCTAGGGTTGGAGTGTGGGGGAGGATGCCCAGTGAGGGGACTTTTGTTCTGATTAGGGGCTGGTGGTGGGCTAGGAGGCCCGGGCCATTCGAGCAGGGCCTTATTAAGTAGAGAGTGCTAGGTGGAGATGTGGGGCAAAAGGCAAGGGGATCCCAAGCACGGGGACAGCATGGTGGCGTGAAAACAGGAGGTGTGGTCAGACACGGGCAGAGCTGCCTGCTCACCCACACCTCAGTTTGCAGGAGAAGTGGGCGGAGATGAGGCTCCAGAGGCAAGCTGGCTCCTGATGGCCTTGTTTGGGGACTTGGACTGTCTCTTCCCCGTGTTGGGTATAAGAGAAAGAGTGACACATCCTTTTGATGCTGGGGGAAGCATGCTGTGGTGGCAGCGGGAGGTTGTGTGGCGAGGGGAGAATCACCATGGATGTGGAAACTCCAGGGCAGAGGCATGACCTTAGGGCCCCCTACCCCAGCACCAAGACCCCTGCCCTTTAGAGACAGGACCCCGGAGCCCTGAGAGGTTAGATGATTTATCAGATGTCACTGGCAGAGGTGACCAAATGTGCAGCGGGGAGAGGGCTCTCTTGCATAGATAGGGGAGCACACGTCACCTGACCAACCTGTGACCATACAGTGCCTGTCTGATGTGCTGGGCTGGGGGTGTCTTCGGCTCGGAGCGTGTGGTATGTGGTCAGGGTTTCCCTCTTCCCCAGTTCATCATTCAAGACCGTGATGGGACCACGGGGGCTTGGGAGGATGCTCTGTTTCCTGGCTGTTTGTCATTGGAAAAGACTTATGCCCACGGGGTGCTGTGAGTGGGTCGATGTAGACAGACACAAGCTGTAAGGAAGAAGGGGCGACACCTGCCTGGGGTGCCGCAGCAGCACCTGTTTGGAGGCGTGGGTTTAAGAGGACGTGAGGGAGACAGGAGGGAGGCCCAGCCAGCGCCCCCACCGGAGCCCAGCTGCTCAGCTCCCCACAGGAGCTGGGACGAGACCCAGGGAGGCTGAGGAGGGCTGGCTTGTGAGCAGCTGGCAGAGCCGGGGTGCAGAGGAGGAGCTAGGAGAGGCGGCAGCTGCTGCAATGAGGGGACACAAGGGACCCTGCTAAGCAGAGTCCCCGGGGGCTGAGGACTCTCAGCCGAGCTGCCAGGGCTGCCTCTATCCTTGGGCGCCCCCTCCGTGGCCTTTAGAAAAAGGCTCCCGCTGGATACTGAGGTGTGAAGGTGTGAGGGCGACAACTGCTTCAGCCATTTTACTATCAGTAAATTAGTTGTTATCATGGAAGCCAGTTTGAGTTGGGTTTTCTGTCACTTGCAACGGGTTTGGTTCTAAGTGCAGTGAAAAGCCATGAAAGGATTCTGAGCGGAAAAGCCACAAGGTCTGATTTACATTTTTAAAAGGGCGCAGTGGCTGCCACAGGGAGAATGGGCTGTGTGGAGGGGTGACCGGGGAAGCGGGAGGCCGCTCATGAGACTGTCACTCCAGTGGGAGAAGTGGCTTGGATGTGGCGGTTGCAGTTGCACTCCTGCCACTGCTGGACTGGGAAAAAGAGGCAGCTGGGGCTTTTGGGTGGGTGGAGGAGCAGGACGGGGCTGTTGGGTGGAACCGACCAGGTCCAGGTTGGGTGTGTATGAGTTGGGGTGGGGAGTTGGGAGGCTGTTGGAGTAGAGAGGTCAAGTTGTGTTTGGGCATCATTCTCTTGCCCAGGCAGAAGGTCAAGGCTAGAGGTAGAATTTGGGAATCAGCAGTGATAACTGGGAAAGTGGAAGATTCTGTAGGGACGCAACAGAGGGCTGTGGACAGTCCTGAGGCACACCAGGTGGAGGCGGAGAGGTCAGCAGGGGGACTGGAGCAGGGGTGGCCTCAGAAAAGGGAGGCCAGCCCAGGAAGCGCGTCTCACTGCAGCACAGAGGAAGGAGCACCCAGAGGAGCTGGGAAGGAGGAAGGGTCCTGTGGTGCTGGGGGGCCACACAGGAGAAGAACACGGTAACGTCTGCAGCATGGTGGTCGCCGGTGACCTCGATGTGTGGTCAGATGGGTGACTAAAGATGCGTGGTGGGACAGGAACAGGGAGATGAGCACAGAGAGTCCTTTGTGGACTGTGCTGTGGTCAGGGTCAGGAGAGGGCCTTATATTTTTTTGGGGGGATGTATAAGAGATTGAACCCAGGGGCACTTAACCACCGAGCCACATCCCCAGCCCTTTTTAAACTTTTTAGTGTGAGACAGGGTCTCACAGAGTTGCTGAGGCTGCCTTGAACCTGGGATCCTCCTGCCCTAGCCTCCCTGGTTGCTGGGATCTCAGGCGTGTGCCATGGAGATGGTGGAGCAGGAGTACCTCGTGATGGACTAACCCGAGCACGGCGGGAGCTGGTAGTTTCCGGGCAGGGGTGACTTCCTGAATGAAGAGCTTGAGGGAGTGAGAGATTGGCGTTCAGAAGACAAGTGGCTTGGCTGGAGCACGGACTGTTGCGCCGCTGCGAGTGGCGGGAGGATGGGGCATGAGGCCAGGAGGAGGTGAACAGGAAGGGCTGGCGGCGGGGGTGCCCATGGGCCTGTTTCCCCAACAGACTAAGAGACAAGGATATGAGCACAGGGGAGTCTGGAGGAAAGAGGAAAGGCAGAGCGGCCTGGGGGAGCTGGGCGATGGTGTTGCTGGGGCGGGTAGGAGGTCATAGAGCATCCTTGAGGGCCCTTTTGAAGCTTGCAGCTGCAAGTTGAAATTGCAAGGAAGCGGTGCAGTGGCACACACCTCTGATCAAGAGGATCCCAAGTTCAAGGCCAGCCTCAGAAACCCTGTCTCAAAATAAAATAAAATGGCTGAAGATGCAGCTCAGTGGTAGCATGCCCCTGGGTTCAATGCCCAGTACCAAACAAACAAACAAACAAAACAAAAAAAAAAAAAAAAAAAGGGAAAAAGAGAAAGAAAATGCCAGGAGACAACCTGGTATTGTGGATTTCTCCAGAAATGTTCTGTTGCTGGTGCGGGCATGGGGAAGATGGAGAATTGAGTGTAGGTGGACTTGGGATTTAGCTAAGGAGGGAGTTAAAGGAAGGAGGGAGAAGGAGTGAAGGACTTGAGGTTATCTGCAAGGGAGGGATCATAACGGGCTGTCATCATGCATACCCAAGTATCCTCTAGACAGGGAAGGTGCTGGGAATGAGGGCTTGAGATCATCAGCAGATAGGTGCAGGGTTCCGATGAGATTGGCCAGCATGAGGAGTTAGAGCAGGGACAGCAGTCAAACCCCGAGAGTCAGCTCCTCAGAGGTGGGCCTTTGGAAGGACAGAGGAGAATGGGGGGGAATCCAGGAGAGGTGGCGCCATGGAAACCAAGAGGCAGGAGAGAGGGTGGCAACCAGGTCCCTCACTTCTGAGGAGTCACAGGAGGTTGAGATTAATTCAGAGGCCACTGGTGACCTAGGGGAGGACATCTGCAGTCAGGTGTGTATGTCAGGGGGAGAGGTGGGAAGGGATGAATTGGAAACAGTGAGGGGTAAAAAGGGAGTGAAAGTGGTGGAGCCCATGTGAACTTGACCTAGGCCTGGAGAAATGAGAAACTGGCTAATTTTCTAAGAGGCTGAAGGGAAAAGAAATCCTGGATTGAACTTGGGGGGTATAGTAAACAAGCACATGGCTTCTCGGGGTCAGGAGCAGTGTGTGATAAAGCCCTTTGGAACTTGGAGAGGGGAGAGGTTAAAAGGGGTCAGGGAACAGGCTGGGAGTGAGGACCACGTGCTACAGAAACTTGGGCAGGCTGAGCAGCTATTAGCTGCCTGCTTGGGTGTCACTGACATTTTCTTCTCTCTAGCAAACTGGATGGTGCACTGGCAACTGGCTGAGTGCAGGAGGGGCAGGGGCAGGAGGTCTGGGAAGGTCAAAGTCAGGGTCAAGTTCAGGATTCCAAAGAGAAACCACTTTGGGAGGTTGGTGCAGTTGAAACCAGGATGGATGAAGGGATGCTTACATTTATGCACAATGTTAAAGTCTTCTCTGTCTGTCTGTTTCTCTCTCACACACACAGTATCTGAGATGCCCTGTGCTATAGATACCCATAAGGCTGTGTGAACAAAAGAAAGAAAGGTGGATAAACATGAATATATGAAATTTAGAAAATCTAGAGTCAGGCCCAAATATGACCAGTGAAAATATCTTCAGATGAGCTTTGGAACCCAGGATGTCATTAACAGAGAAGGTGCATGTTCTGAGACAGCCCTGGGAGCTGACCATGGCAGTTGATCATTTTTAGCCTATCAAGTGAGTTTTGCCTCTTTTTAAGAGTTTGTGTGGTGGTCATTTTTCCGTGTCAAATGAAAGTGGCTCCCAGCATAGTGGCCCCTGCACAGACTCCTGTCTCTATTTAGATTTTGTTCTTCTCCAAGTTTCTCGCCACACTCTCAACACTGGTCAAGGGGGACGGTTCTGCTTTCTCTTCCTTTCCAGTTTCTTGTGAGTCAGGCTTGGTTGGTGAGCCCTTATGCATCTGTTCCCTCCTTTCAAATGAGGAATGTCTGCTCAGCTCCAGGGTAAGGACAACAGTGGAGGAAGGGGAAGGGTTGGCACTGGTGCCAACCACATTGCAAAGCCAGCATCCCAAGAGGTGGCCCACAGAAGTCAATAAGAAGGAGCTGGTTGCTTCTGAAGTAGGTGAGACCTGGGAAGCTCTCTGTAGTCCCAGACCACATCTGCTGTTTCATGTCCTGCAGGCTATGCAGGTGTGGGTCACTGTGAAGACGTGGCTGTGCTGACTGTCTGTCCTATGACTTCACGCTTAACTTGTGCAAATGGAGACCAGAAGCTAAGCCCTAGAAGGCCTGCACTGTTTGCTGTCTGGGATTTCCAACGCAAAGCCCAGCAAGGGGCTTCCTGTTTATGCATTAGGTGCGGGAGCTCTCATTATTGGGTGATGAACCAAAAGCCAGGCGAGGCAGCTAGGGCCAGATGAGAAGGAGAAAAGCCTCTGGTGCTGACACAGCAGGCAGAGGGCTGCCGTTTGTTTCTCCAAGTCTGATTTGCATCAAGTTGCTAAGAAAGCTTCCTACCCAGCTCTGCTTATGTACTCGCTTCAAGGAGCCAATATTCAAATACTATCTCATCTTCTCACAGTAAAATCCACTCTGGGGCTGAGGCTACTGCCAGGTGCACTCAGCGGGCATCCTTTCCTCCCGTGGTCCACCTGCCTTTCCCAACCTCCCCACTCTGGGCAGTTACTTATTTGGCAAATGCAGCCTAGAAGCATCTAGTGCCTGGGAAGTGAGATGGGAGGAGGGGTGGCTCTTCTACTTCTTGGGAAAGCTGTATGTGGCAGAGAGTGCAACTTCCTCTTACCTGTCATCCTGAGAGGCCTTGGGGCTGCTTCCCACCGCCATCATTATCCAAGCCCCAGCCCACTGGGAATCACGGCCATGCTGGGCCGTTTGTCTTGGGGCAATAAAAACTGCTTTACCTTGGAGTTGACAACTTAGGCAGCAGCGGTGTTTATCCAACCACTGCCCACTGTGTACAGGTCGTATTTCTAACTGTTTATTTATAAGTTCACTCTGGGCTACTTGAGTGCAGTTCTCATAGAAATACATTTTCAGGGAGTGTGAGGTTTCCAAGCCAGCACACACAGAGCTGTTTAACTTGGATTAAAGTCAGTTATCAGATAGTCAGAGGGGCAGGTGTAGGTCAAGGTTTAAACTGAAGAAAGGTGGATGGGGGCTGGGGACAAGCCTGGGGGGAGCTCTCATTGCCTGCGCTCTGCGCTAGCACAGTCTGTTATGGGTATTCATCATATATTAATCCATGATGCCTTTCTTCCTCCCCCACCCCATATTCCAGTCCCCAACCACCTTGTTTGTCCTACCCTCCAAATAGACCCCCAAATCTAACCACCGTTTCCCTCTGCCAGCTTCCCTCCTGCCCAATGACCATCCTCCCTTTACCTCCCTGTTTCTGCTCTGCCCTTCACATGACAGCCAGCGTAAACCCTTCCAAATGCACATGGGATCAAGTCCCTGCACGAGGATAATACAAAGCGCCTGTCACCCCCACCTGGTCGAGGTCAATTCCTCTTACCTCCTGCAACTCCATGAAGATGAAGAGGCCCACAGACTCTTGGGTACGCCTGCTGGGTTCTGGATTGGCTTGGTTTCCCTTTGGCCCACCCAGTCTCTCTAAGCCCCCGGGGTTCCTCAACCTCCACCAGGTAGCACGTGTGTTGGGAATGGGCTGAACCTTGACCTTTACTCTAGGAGTAAAAAAATCGGTACCTTCTGCTCTTGTGGGAGCTCTAGGGGAGCACTGTTGTTCTCAACTCTGCCCCATAGGTTCATAATTACAGTGATTCATCTCCTCTCCTCTCCCTCTTCTTTAGCTGTGAACGGCAGTCCCATTCCCGCCCCTGGGTCAGTTTAGCTCCACTGTGTCCTGGGCCTCTGACTCTTCCTCCTCAGTCACCCTCACCACATCACGCCACACTTACCCGGGTCCCAGCCTTCCTTCCTGGTGTGAGCTGACATCCTCCCAAGCAGCTCTTCCTGTCCACAGAAGGCACTGGCCCCTGACCCCAGGCCCCTGACCCCTGCTGCAAAGCTACTGACTATCCGTCTTACGTGGCTCTCTTAGTGCTGTCATTGGCTGGGTTTTACAGCTGCTTAGAATTCGGGGCCCTGGAAGAGCCCTAGGCCCACATTTTGCCTTCTCTTGCCTCCACCTTCCCTCTTCCCCAGGCCTCACGTCCAGCCTGGCATCCCTTGTGTCCATTGCCTGCCGTCTTCTTGCTGCTTGCTCTGTTCTGCTAGGTCGGGGGCAAGAAAACAAAACCTCCTGTTGTCCGAGTGTCCTCTCAGGTGGCACCTGCCCTGGCACTCCCGTCCTGCCCACCACAGCCTCTTCTCCTGTCCCCTTGTTTACAGTTTCCAGCCACTGCTGACTGGGTGATGGGAGTACTCAGCCAAGACAATCTGAATTAATTTTGCAAGTAAAGTGTCATCAGATGTCCTATCAATTGCTTCACTAAATCAAGACATATCATACCTCACGTGTGCCTGAGCCCATTCGTCATGCAAGGCAGCCTCTGAAATACCAGCCAGGCCGAGGCCACAAATGAGGAATATTTTCGCCTGAAGGCAGAAGAGGTATTCTTATTCCAAGATTTGCCCCTCAGAGGAGCCTCTTTCTCTCTCTCTGCTCTTTTGCTGGTGATAACATCAAGAAGGCATTGGCCATGGTACTCAGAGTCAGAGTCAGTGGACCTGACGCAGAATCCCTGTTTTAACACTTACCAGCTATGTGACAGTGAGAAGTTACTTAACCTACCTGAGCCTCAGTTTTCTTTTTCTTTTTTTTTAATTCATTTTAATTCATTTTTACATTGACTTTTTTTTTTTTAACCTTTGTTTTATTTATTTATTTATTTTAATGTGCTGCTGAGGATTGACCCCAAAGCCTCACACATGCTAGGCAAACGCTCTGCCACTGAGCCACAACTCCAGCCCTCCCTCAGTTTTCTGTGTCAAATGGAAAGAATATTTACCTTTGAGGGCTGTTATGAGATTAAATGGGATAAGCTAACGTGAAGTGTGCTACACCAGGTTCTTTCCCCTGCATGAAGTAAGCTAAAAACTCCATAGAGGTCTTCCCTTCACGGTCATGTTGGTGTAGCAGCATTCAGACACAACGTAAATGCTAGGAAATTAACAATGAGTGGGTTATATACAAGTAGTTTCATGTGTTTAGGTGATAGAGTGGGTTCAGGGCACATTTTGGGTCGACACAGAAAGGCACACAGAAAGTTTTTGCCTTTCAGGCTGGCATGGCCTCTCTCCATCTCATTCTTGTTATTTTTTATAATATTTTTTAGTTGTAGATGGACACAATACCTTCATTTGATTTACCTATTTTTATGTGGTGCTGAGGATCGAACCCAGTGCCTCCTATGTGTGAGCAAAGTACTCTGCCACTGAGCCAATCCCAGCCCCTCTCTGTCTTATTCTTTGTCTTGCTCCAGCTTGATAGTGAGTGGTTTGACCAAGACTCCTGAGGTCCTTGAGAGGCCTCACCATAGTGACACAAGGGACCCTCATTTTTTCACTTTGTTCCTTCTTCCTGTCACTTCTTCAGACAGCAGCTGACTAAAGCCATTTAGAACCAGGCACAGGAAGATAGAGAAGCCTTTGCTCTTATCAGCTAGGGTGGCAGCTGGCAACGCAGACAAGGACTCCTGGAGAACTCTAGGAGTGTGGCCTCCGTGTCGTAGCACAGGCCCCCTAGGCTAGGTGGTGCCAGTTCTTTCCTACCTGCAGCCTCCTGAGAGCTGGGGAAGCCAGGTCCTCAGCCCCCCAGGACTAACTCTGGAGGGAGCCCAGATGCCTGAGTTCTTCTCCCTTCTTGGCCCTGGATGAAGGAGTCACATGGACCCAGCACCCTGGTGACAACATTCCTTCCTGGGTGCATGTCTGTGTTGGACCCTGAGCAGACAGAATCCACTCCTGTCCCCCAGGGACACCTAGTCCTGCCTGGTCAAGGTGCTTACTTATTTTATGTGGCATTTCAGCAGAATGAAGCTTACTCCTTTAAGCATCCAAACTTAAAACCAATATTTTGACCACTGTGAGAAAATATTTCTGTCTAAATGGATGTGAGGAAAGTATGATTGCTATGCAAATTTCCTTAAACGGCACGCATAGAGCACAATTTGATCATTTTTTTCATTACTCAGGGTCATTAATATAAACACCAGCTCCTACCCTGTGCTCCAGGGAAGGTTCTCCCAGCAGCCGGCAGGATCTTCCGGTTTCCTTCCACCCTACCACATTGCCCGGGAATGCTGAACTTCCTGAGCCCTTTATCCATGTCTCTGTTTTCCTCTCCTCTTCTCTGTCACTTGTCTCTCACCTTCGCCAGACAGCTTGTTCTGCACTCAGTGCATATAAACGGAATCAGCAGGAGACAGGCTGGGAGAGGGGCCTGTTCTGAGGTCTTTCTGATCCCTGCTTGATATCAGGACAGAGGTGAGTTCCCTAAGGAGGTGGTGTCACTGTGCTGCCTCCTGTGGCTGCTGCTTGCATACATGCCCAGTTTTCCAAACAGATTGTAAGCGTGTGGTAGACAAGGGACCCCACCCATGTGAATCATGCTCTCCATCCTGTAGGCGCTGTGTGTCGTTCATGTATGCACGCTGAACACATCAATGAATCTACCCAGTAATAGATACCGGATTAAATTGAATGTGGTGTTGTGGTCCCACCAGAAAGAAAGTTTCCACCATGCACCCCAAAGAGACAGTATGACAGTAAAGTTAGTCAAATTGGGGTTCTGATTCCAGCTCCTCCATTCCGTCAGTTGGCTAATCTTAGATTTCTCCATGCCTCGTTTTCCTCACCTATGATATGGGACAAATTATAGTGGCTACCTCGTAGGGTTGTGAGGTTGTGAGAGCATGGCTGTTAAAATTGCTTCGCACAATACCTGGCACATCATCAATGCTCACGGATGATCATCACAATCATAAAAAAGCACGGATGTTTGATTTAGCAGGAGAGCAGTGGAGACGCTATGAATTCTGGGGCATTTCCTTTGCCCCGCCCCTGAGGATTTCTCTCCCCTCCTCACCCCCCTTCCTCACTGCTGGGAACATCTTTATTTGGCCTCAGCTCTCAATGGATATTAATGTGGAAATGTTAGGGCTGGAGATTTCCACAGCCTTTGAATAATAGACATTTGGAAAATTAAATATTTCTGTCAAGTGTGCCATAAATCTTGGCTGTTTAGGAAGGTGAGAAATTAAAATTGCAAAACAGCTAGGGAGGGAGGGAGCCAAGTCCCTCCCTCTGTGTGGTCCCAGGTGGGGAGGGAGATGCCCAGTGAGGTGGGTGGTGAGCAGTAATGGCACAACTGAGAGGCGGCTAGGGACAGGTTGGCTGCTGTGGGTCATCAGCATGGGAGACTTTGAAGTCCAGCCAGGTTTTTTTCACTAGTGCTGGGGATCAAACCAGGGCCTTGTCTACGTTAGGTAAGTGCTCTACCACTGGGCTGCACTCTGACCCCTCCAGTCAATTTTTTTTTGGGGGGGGGGGGACTAGGGATTGAACTCAGGGGCACTTAACCACTGAGCCACATCCCCAACCTCTTTTTTTATATTTTATTTAGAGATAGGGTCTCACTCAATTGCTTAGGGCCTGGCTAAATTGCTGAGGCTGGCTTTGAACCCATGATCCTCCCTCCTCAGCCTCCCCAGTGGCTGGGATTACAGGCATGTGCCACCATGCCCAGCCCTCCAGTCAATTTTTTTCATAATTAGTTTATTTATAAATGTAGTGCTGAGGATGGAACCCAGTGCCTCACACATGCTAGGTAAGCATTCTGCCACTAAGCTACAGCCGCAGCCCTCCAGTCAATTTTTTTTTTGTACCGGCAATTGAACTCAGGGGTGCTCCACCACTGAGCCACATTCCCAGCCCCATTTTTGTATTTTTTATTTAGAGACAGGGTCTCACTGAGTTGTTTAGTGCCTCGCTAAATTGCTGAGGCTGGCTTTGAATCACGATCCTCCTGTCTCAGCCTCCCCAGCTGCTGGGATTACAGGCGTGGGCCACTGTGCCCCGCCCCTCCAGTCAATTTTGATGGAGGTTCTTTGTAGTCTAGTCTGCATCCCTGCTTCCCTGCTGGGCTTCCTCTCCCTTCTGTCCCTCAGGCCTGGCCTTTCTTGCCACATCCCCACCTGCAAGTCCCTGCTTTTCCCCACCTCAGAGGAAGCAGTCTAGTGCCTGACCTAGGTGGTCGGTCCTTCCAATGCAGGGGGCATAGTGGGGAGTTATTCTGGGACTCCCCAGAATACCTGGTAGGCATCCCAGCAAAGGTCTCAGGTTACACAGGGTGGCAGCCCTCATATTCCCAGGCTGCAAGGGTCTGGAAAGAGCAAAGGGAGGGACAGGATTCTGTCTTCCAGGAGTGAATCACCACCCCACATCGCCTTCCTCTCCTCCACAAGCCCCAAATTAGGGAGTCACCAGTCACCTGCAGTCTTCTCTGTGTTGCTCTTTCCCACCGGGGCCAGAAGGTGACTCGCAAACATTACCCATGTACATCCAGTGACTAGCATATGATTTGGTGGTGCATGATTTGGTCACCAGTTCTTTGTGACTCACTTCAAAAGGGCTACAAATAAACCAAAGCATATCTAGGGAGAAGAGCCAGGGTGGCGAAGGGCCTCGGAACCATGCCATGTTCTTCCTTTCATCACTCATTTACTCAGTGATTATGACTAAGTGATTGGAATGTGCCAGATGTGCTTGATACAGAGGGGACGCAAATACTAAAGGGAAGAGTCTGCTCAGCCTGTGCCAGGCACTGTGCTAAATACTTTAAATACATTAATTCATTATTAAGATATTATTATCCATTTTTAGTAAGGAAACTGTGATTCAGAGAAATTAAAGTGCCATCCCAGAGCTAAGAATCAAACTGACATCTGACTAACCCCAAAACCAAGATTTTAATGACTTCTTAAGGAGCTTACCATCTATAGAAGGAGAATAGGAGTATATTTAGGGTTGCTATGGTTTGGATATAGTTTTTCCCCAAAGGTACATAAGCTGGAAGTTTGATCTCCAATTTAATATTGAGAGGCGGTGGACCTTTAAGAGGTTGTGCCTAGATCAGGTGCAGTGGTGTACACCTGAAATCCCAGCCACTCAGCAGGCTGAGGGAGGAGGACTGCAAGTTTGAGGTCAGCCTGGGTAATTTGGTAAGATCCTGTCTCAAAGTACAAAGTGAAAAGGGCTGGGGTATAGCTCAGTGGTAGAGCATCCCAGGGGCCAATCCCCAGTACTAAAAAAGAAAAGAAAAGGAAATGAGGAGGAAGGAAGAGAGGGAAGAAAGGAAGAAAGAAAGGGAGGCGTGGCTTAAGGAGAGGTTATGAGGGCGAGGCCACCTTATGCTGGAATTAGTTCATGGACTAGTTCATTCACAAGCAGATGTGATAAAAGAGCCAGACGGGCCCCTCAATGCTGTCTTGTTTCTTTTCTTTGTCACCATGTGTGATCTTTTCTGCACCCCCTGCTCAGGCTCCCAGGTGGTCCTACTTTGTGATGCCATTGCTGTGTTGGGAAGTAGTCAGAAGGCTCTCACCAGAAAACAGATGGGGCTATCTGATCAGCCTCCAAAACCACGAGCCAAAACAAACCCCTTTTCTTAAAGTGTTTCCCTGCATCAGGTATTTTGTTATAACAATGGAAGATTGATCAAGATGGGGGGGCTGACTCAGTCTAGGATGGATGGCAAGGAACCAGGGAGGGCTTCCTAGAGGAGGCCAAGTCTGAGCTGAATATGGAAGGATGGGCAGGGCCAGCCAGGGGAAGAAAGGGAGCTAGGATATTGGGGCTGGGGAAGAGTTTACACAGACACTCAGAAGTGAGCGAGGGCTTGTGTTTAGGTCAAGGTAAGCAGGTTGGAGCCAGGGAGCAAGGGGAGAGAGAAGAAACTAGGAAGGCGATAGGAATCAGGTCACAGAGATCCTCACATGCCAGACTTACACAAAAGGGAACAGGTTGACATCCTCTGGTGATGGTAGTGTGGGGGCATGATAGAAGACAGACAAAAGAACCACGAGACTGCCACAGACGTTAGTGAGAAGTGCGTGTGGCATGAGCTATGGTCTGGAAGTGGACTAATTTGAGAGATGCTCTAGAAGGTAGAATTGACAGAACCTAAGGTCGATTGGACATGGTGGGAGTGTCATGTGTGGAGAAGGGAGGAACCAGGTCTAGGGGCCAGAACGGACAGCCAGTCCCCAAATATGCGTGGTCTGGCTGCATGGTGGAGTGGAGGAACCCATTTGAGCCTCATGTGAAGTAGAAGCATTATGACCACTGGGCTGTGGGATGCTTGTGACTACTGAGATGTCAGTTGTGCAGGCAGACACCCAGCTGGCTGGGCTCTCAGGAGACGGGTGGTACAGTGTGCCTCTCTACCTCATCTCCTCCCCCACAGAAAACCTGGGAAGGGGCTCCTTTCTATGTTGGTTGCAAAGGAAATAAAGTCTTTCTGTATTAGACATAGGGGCAGCGCCCATTATTGGCCTCTTTCTGTGCAGTCTAGGGGTTGATTGTCCAGTAAGCGTTGCTTTTGGGCGTAACTTCTAGGTTAACAGCATATTGTTTGGAAGGCACCTCAGCTATTGCATCCTGGAGCCAGGGTGCAAGGGGAAAGAGAAGAAGCCAGGAAGGTGACAGCATCAGGTAACAGAGAGCCTCACACACCAGACTTACACAAAAGGGAACAGGTTGACTTCCTGTGATGATGGTAGTGTGGGGGCATGACAGGAGGCAGACAGAAGAACCACACATATGTTTCCAGGTGCCCCCTAGCCCCAGCTTGTCTAGGTCCCGGAGAATAACTTCTGCCGTCTGGATGAAACTGTGCCCAAGAACAAACTTGAAAAAGGAGATTATGACAATCGCTGGGAAGAAAGCAGGATGGAGAGCAACTTGAACTTTCTGGTTTAGTAAAATGCAAACTTTTGGAAAACTGAGTATAGAAAGCTGGACTCCCTCTTGAAAGAGAAAGCAACAGCTGTGGTCTTGCAGTTATGGGTGGGACGAAGGGTTTTGTTCATTATAAGGCTAGTCAGTCATCTCCTTCAGTTTATCAACCAGAGCACTTCCAGAACCTGTCCTTTGCCACCCCGCCCCCCATGCCAGGAAATCGTGTGGAGGCTCTGAATATCCCTCCCCCCCTTCCCTGGAGGCTCCGGAAGTGCACAGCTCACTTTCAGACGGCTCACGAATCCCTAGGGCTTTCTCTCTGTTGTTTGTGCCAGTTCTGGCTTCTATCAGTCCTTGGGGTCGGTTATGTCTCTCAGGCTGCTGCTCTGAGCACAGCCAGGATTCAGTCTGCCTCCCCGCTGGTGACCAAGGCCTGGCACATTATCTATCCATCTAAGAGTAGGCACTCTTGTTGTGTCTCGGGCATTTAATACAACCACCCTGAGAGCTTAAAAGGCTTCCTGAAAGAGTGTGTAATGGGAAAGCTGGGGCCGGCAGAGGCGATGCCCAGGAGAATGGGGTTGCCGGTCTGAGGAAGGTCTGCAGGGCCTGGGCGTGCTGGCGCGGTGGCGAGCCCTGGAGCTGCAGCCAGCCCCGTCTCCCGACTTGTGCTCTAGGCCTTCGTTACTCTGGCAACTCGCCCTGCTCAGACGGCACCAGGCAGCTGAATCCAGCCCCTTGTTACGGGGGGAAAATGCTCTCATTGAAGCGCCGGAGCGGATCTTCTGCCTTTTATTGCAAGCGGCGCCACCGGCTTCCATTTGTAAACTTATTAGTGTGCGCGCTTGGAGAGAGAGGGCCCAGGAATCCCGGCGGCCACGCAGGGGCCGGGAGGAGGCGACCGCAGCCGCATGCTAATCAGAGGTCGGCTCTGCTACTCCCTCCCCTGCCTCAGCCTTGACCTTGGTCGGGCCTGCTGGATGGCCGGACGTTCCTCTAGGAATGGGGTCGAAGCGCACGGGGAGGGTCTTAGGACCCGGAGAGGAGACAGGTGCCTCCCTGGGGAGGACGCCCTCCCACTACCAGGACGGGGGCGGCTCCCCGCCTCGCCCCGGGGTGCCGTGGCCCCAGGGCTTCCCGCAGCCCTGGCGGTCGGGGCTGGCGGTGGCCACGGCCCCGCGCGGCCCCTGCGCGCCGCGGCAGCCCGCCGGGAATGCTAATGAGCCCGCTCCTCCGCGCGCCGCTGTTCTAAAGGGCAGCCGCCGTTGCCGAGCAGGTAATTAGCTGGACAGATGGACCGGGCCCGGACGCACAGCAACCCGCTCGCCGTCTCGCCCCTCGAGGCGCCCGAGTGGGCTGACGAGCAGCGCGTGGGCCTTCCGGAAGCGGGCTGATTGGACCCAGCTCAGGACTTCGCACAAGGGCAGCTCTTTGTTTACGGCTCCTCTTTCCTTCCCCTCCCCGCTTCCTTGGAGCCCACCGCCTCCCTTTTCCGGTTATCTGCTTCGTCCGGGGGCGAGGGTCCTGTCCAATCGCCCACCTCCCAGCCCCGCCTCTCGCTCTTCCGTTGGGGACCCTTTGCCGGTGAGTTTTGTCGCACCCACGTCAGGGCGGAGGCAGCGCCACCCGGGCAGCGTGGGAGGACGGGCTGCGGAGCCCACGTCATCCCGGCCCTGGGGAGTGCTGTGTCCTCCCTCCCACCAGCCAGCAGAGGTGCCCCGGCCGCGCCGCGCGGGGCGCGCCTGCCGTGTTGCCACCAGCTGCCGACCTCATTAGGGCTCCTATCATGGAGGAGCGGGTGGTTAAAGGACCATAAGAACCAAGCTAAGTGGCCGCAAAGATACTGACAGCCTCCCTGGAAACCCACTTTCCAATGAGCTCCTGCATCCCCTCCTCCTTTAATTAGCAGGAGGGAGCTGGACAAGTTGTTACAACTGCAGGGAAAACGATAAAAGATGGCTTTGTATTAGTGTGGCAAATTTTATTAAACCGAGAGAAAGGGTAACTGAAACATGACAGCCGGGTGTGTAGTGCCTCCTGAATTTGTAATAACCCAATCTTGTTCTGAATCATCCCTGCGTTGGCAAACGGAATATAAAGCATTTAACAGATCCAGTATAGTAAGAGGTACAACAGAGAGCATCGGAGCGGGGAGGGACAGGTGGGAGAGCCACTCCAGCACGGGGCAGCTACAGCGCTGCTCAAGAGGTAATGAGACTGGAGCAGGAACACGGAGTGTGGCCTAAGGCTTTGTCTCATTAATTATTCCTGCCATTATGGCTCCTTTCTACAACTCTTTCCACTTATAATTCAGAGGTGATATCTGGCCACATGAGAAAACTTAACTAATAGCACATTAGTTGGAAGGGATGGACAAAGCCATCTTTTCCTAAAGGGAGTAAAAAGCAAGACAGGATGTCTGAGAGAAAGTTGAGACACCACTGGCCTGTCTGTGCTTAGGGTGTGACTTTGTTACTTAAACTGAAAAGGAAAATGAATGTTTACTATGCATTAGCCCTGTTGCATGTAAGTGTCTTTATTTCTGTGATAAGGATCTGAGCCAGGCCCACAGAGGTTAAGTAAATGGCAGCCTGGATTTGTACTTTGGTCCTTCAGACTCCAAAGCCTATTCTTTGCCTATTACCCTAGGCTTCAGATTTTATTTGACAAATGAAAAGGGGAAAAAAAAGCTTCATTTGTAGAGGCCATTTAGTAAGAAATTGTAGCTCTTAAGCTGCAAAGCATTTCAAGAGATGTTCTGATCTAGGTTTTATATATATATATATTTATTTATTTTTCAGAGGAAGTAACTGCCACTCAGTTAAGCAACCTGTCTGGGATGGGGGTGGGGGGAGTTCCTACTGCATAAGGCCTGAGATGTTTAGATAAGTCCCTGCTGGTATTAAAATGGGCAATTTAAGATGATTGCAAGCTAATCATGGACTAAGTCATGCTAGCATATTATGATTTGGACTCTCCAGAGTTGGAATAGGGAAGGTATTTAGCATATGCATAACTGAGTCTTCCAACAACTTGCAAACCATTTTGATTTTAGGTTCAGTTTTCTGAATACAAGGCAGGGTGGATCATTGGCTTCATAACTGCTTGTGCAGTTAATGAGTTGATGTCCACTAAGAGGGAGTTTACAAGGACATGTCACAGGACTTTGCCCTTATTCTTTGACATTTTTGATGTGTTGACTATTGAAATTAAGACTCAAAAAGCTCTCAGCAGGATGGGAGCAGGGTTGATTTCTATGTTAGAGTTAGCAGAGCTAAGGACTTGGAACAGACACGTGGACACTAGTTGGAGGCCTTGGGTGGCAGGACTCAAAGGGGGACAACAAAGAGAGTGGTCTGTACTTCCTGAGCAGGAGAAAGGAGTAAGTGGTGGCCTCCAGGACAGAGGGACATTCCTGGCCACACTGGGAAACCCATATGTTCTTCAAGGACACTTATGCCTGGCCTTAGGTAACAAGTGGGTATTTGATGTTGATAGGAAGAGTGTGACTCCTAGTCTTGTGTGACTAGCATGTCACACTGTTGGGCTTTTAAAAAATCACCTGTCCAATTGCTCTGCCCAAGGGAAGAATGGATTGACAACATTGCAAAAATCTCCAACAAAGGCAGCCTCTTCAGGGGATGTGATCCTATGTTCCCTTACAGTAAGACAGTTCCTTCTGGTATCCTGCCTAAGTTCGTACTGCTGCCATTTTCTTCATTTTTGTCCTCAGTGGAGACTAAGATACATACCACCCTCTTCCCAGCCACTCTTCCTAAATTTGAAGGTAGGTGTGCAGGTTTCACCTCTGCTCTCACTCAATCCTTCTTGCCAAGGACAAAGCTGCACCCTCTGAGGAGTTTCTCTCCCCACCCAGGAGTGATTCACATGTCCTTTCCCCCAGCATGGAGAGGAAATGAGCAAAACACTTCTGTTAAAAAAAGACAAGAATATGTAATACAACCCCAGGCTCCAGTTTGGGTTTGCAAAGTGGAAAACAAAACAGAGCCATTTCCCAGGTACTTTTATGTTATTGCCTCTATAATGTGCCCCAAAATATTTTTCAAGTGATTCATCTACAATCCAATAAGAACAAAGGCTGTTGCAATTCTGATGAAAGGAACCGAGGTGCACTAGCGAGCAATTGGATTTTAGGAAGGGGAAGTGGCACAGGTGTTTACAGCCATTTGCCTGCCTGAGGCACCAGGATCTGTGCCTGGGGCCTTGGCTGCTCCTGGAGGGGCAGTGGCACTTCCTAAGTAGGATGAGAGACCAAGCAGACTGCACCCGTGGTGGGAGGGGTACGTGGTGAGGCCTTTTAATTTCAGAGCACTAGTCTCCTGCCCCTCGAGGATCTCTTTATGGTCTGCTAATTGTAAAAATTATTATTAATAATAAGGATAAAAATTAACATATAATGGACTTTCCAGTTTACCACACTGCCTTTACCAACATCTGACCTGGTCTTGGTTACCACTCTGGGATTGGAATAGGTGCTATCATCATCCCCATTCTGTAGGTCAGAAAACTAAGGCCTCAAGATGTTTACTATTTGGTCGAGGATTAAGGCTCCCCTTTTCTCATTCTTCCTTCCTTCCTTCCTTTATTTTGCAGGACTAGGGATGGGATCTGGGGCCTTGTGCATGCTAGGCGAGCGCTCCATTGCTGAGCTCCATCCGCAGATGATATTGGCTTGTGAATGTCAGGGATTTCTTTTTGTTGTTGTTGAATTTTGATTTGGGTGGGGAGGAAGAGTGGCTTTCCTCAACCTTTTAGTGTCAGTCACAGGGAGAAGAGGAGGGTCCTTAATCAGAAAGCAGGAGTGGCGAGGAGGACCCCAAGGAGGCTGGGAGGAATTTTGACTTCACTCTTGTGAATTCTGACTTAGAGAAGGCTGAGTGCAGAGGACAGCGGTGTCCTGTCTGTGGTGGGCAGGAGCTAGGCAGGGTGACCTGGGGACAGAGCGAGGGGCTAACCACGCCCACGCCCCAGTGAGCTACATGGTGTTTGTTGCTCCCTGTTCCTCTGCTACTGGTGTTTTTCCAGGCTGGCAGAGAAGTCCTCTAATCACTCAGTCATTAGTTGTGCTTCTTGGGATAAAGGCCACGGACCCATTTTCATAGCAAAGTATCATATGAAAGGGATATTGGCTGCTGCTGGGACCACTGGTTGGTGGCAGTGATAATGGGTAAGAGAGGGCAAGATGAAGTGCAGGTGACAGTGGTCAAGAGCCTGCCACCTTGCTTCACCAGGAGGGCCCCTGCCCTGCCGACCACGAAGGAGGGTCAGGGTATGAGGACTTTACAAAGTGAATTGTGATCATTGCTTATAGTTTGTAAGTGAACTGTATTAAAAGGCTTATAATGATACATGGTAATTGTCTGCCTTACCCTCCTCTGAGTCCCAGCCTCCCTTCTGAGAAGCAGTGACTTTCAACTTTTGGCTATTTCTTCTGACACATATCTCCACAGTATGTATGCATTGGTATATTTTATTTTATTTTACATGTATTTATGTGGTATTGGGGATTGAACCCGGGGGCACTCTATTACCCAGCTACATTCCCAGCCCTTTTATTCTTTTAAATATTTATTTATTTGTTTTAGTTGTACACGATGCCTTTATTTTTACGTGGGGCTGAGGATCGAACCTGGGCAGCGCACGTGCTAGGCGAGTGCTCTACCGCTGAGCCACAACCCCAGCCCCTCCCAGCCCTTTTTATTTTATTTTGAGACAGGGTCTCACTAAGCTGCTCCAGCTGGTTTTGAACTTGCAATCCTCCTGCCTCAGCCTCCAAGCAACTGGATGACTCGGTGTGCGCCGCTGTACCTGGCACATTGCTATATTTTAATGCCCTGAGTACATGCATTATTGATCGACTTTCTATCAGTAGAATTCAGTCTCCCCCCTGCTATCGCCTATCATGCTGCTCTTTAAACTTGAGTATTAAAATCAGTATTCAGAAGTTACACAACTTTATTCACAACAGACTAGTGCATTGCAGTTGCTTCCTTTATAACCTCTTGCTTTGTTCTAAAGTTGGCAGGTCTTTGCTGTTCTTTATCTGTACCAGTAGCCCACCAGTGGCCCCTGGGGATAGTTTCCTCAAGGTCAGTCTCCTTGGGGGATCAGTCAGTTCCAACCTGTTTCCTGGAGACTTTGCTCCAGGCACCTCTGTTCTTCTGTCTGTCCCACTGGCTCCCCAGGCAGGCTGCCCGCTGCTCCCAGGGGCCTTCCCTCTGCTCTCCTCAGCCCAGGGAATCCCTCTTGCCTTTCTGTGCTTTATGTTCCCTATTTCTGGGGTCCTCTACACTTCCTCTTTCTTGGTTTGGTTAACTCCATGTTTTTTGGGGGGTGTGTGTGCCCGGGATTGAACTCAGGGGCACTCAACCACTGAGCCCCATCCCCAGCCCTAGTTTGTATTTTATTAGAGACAGGGTCTCACTGAGTTGCTTGGCACCTCACTTTTGCTGAGGCTGGCTTTGAACTCAAGATCCTCCTGCCTCAGCCTCCTGAGTTGCTGGGATTACAGGGGTGCGCGACCACACCAGGCTTACTCTCCAGGAGTTTTCTCATGTTGAAAAGCTGCAGAACAGCTGAGGACATGGTGGTGACTGTCCTTGGTATGTCTCTGAACACCCTGCACATGCTGGGTGGAGATTTTCTTCTGCACTGGGCACACAGGGGTCTCTTTTCCCCAGGTTGGGTCTCCTGTTTTCTGTAGCCCATGTGATCCTTTGGCTTAGGTGATTCTCTCATCTTGCGGGAGGATTTTGATTTATAGGAAGGCCAGTTTGGTAGCAGGACTTCATGCATGTCACCTGAGTAAGTGGCAGAACTGTGAACCTGAAGCCAGATCTGAGCCAGAAGAGCTGGTGTTCTTCCCTCTAGCTATGATCTTGACTCCTGCTCCTGCTGGGACAGCGACAGCACCCACCTCCAGCCCTCACCACCAATCATCCACCTGGCTTTGCTCACCTGTCCTCATCTCACTTCTTCCTCTCCAGTCCCCCTTTCGATGTCTGTCTCTCTGACACCCTGCCTGCACCTCTCCCTTGGTCCCATCTACTGCATGTTTTTCAGAAGGAAACACCAGGGTCCATGAGGTGATTTGGACTTTTTATACTTTTCTGGGTGACTGATCCACTTGATGGTGGGGAACGATGTTATGAGGACCAAGGCCATCTCTGTCTCCTCCCTTTGCCTGTCACACAGCACCACCATTCCCCTCTGAATTGGCAGGAAGTTGCTGGAGGCATCCTGTCTTAGTCTGTTGGGGCCACTAGAACAAATCACCACCTACCAAGTGGCTTAAATAACAGACATTTATTTCTCGCCATTCTGGAGGCTGGGAAGCCCAAGATCAAGGTGCTGACAGGTCTGGGGTATAAGGCCAGTATGCAGGCTGACAGATGGCAGTCCTCTCATCTTCCCACATGCGGGGCGGGGGGGCGGGGCATAGAGAGAGCACAGCAGGCACATAAGGGCACTAATCCCATTTGTGAGAGCTCCACCCTTCTAGCCTCCTCACCTCCCAAAGGCTCTACCTCCTAATACCATCCCTTGGGGGTTAAATCTCAACATGTGAATCTTGGGGAGAAACAACATTCCAGTCCCTTATACATCTCTTCTACAACTTGCCAGATGGCCCTTCCCTAGAAAAATGTATGCTTGGGTAAGTGGGTCAGGGAGCAGTGCCCTGGGGTGGGGTCAGGCGGGACCCCCCCACACCTCCACCCCAGGTGCCTTGCAATTCCTCGAGTTTGTTGGGGTGCGAGCCTGCCTTCTTCACAGGCTGTGTGTAGGAGGACCTGCCTGGCCTGCTTTGGGGAGGCTGCCTTCTCCTCCGCTGCCTGGGTCTTCCTCCTCCCCCTCTTTCAGTCACTTCCTAAAGCATTGTCTTCCTTGGGAAGTTTTCCAGGCAGAGTGGAGCAAGATGGCAGTGTGTGCCAAAAGTCATGCATAAATAAAAGCCACAGATAATTCCCAAGCCCTGCTTCAGCCATTAGTTTCAATCTTTCTTCCCCACTAGCCCTCTCCCGGAGCTGCTGAAGGGACAGCAGTGACTGATTGGTGTCTTTTCCCTTTTCATTTCCTCTGCTCCTTCCCTCCTCTGATTGAGATCCAAATTAGTAATGAAATGACCCCAGTAAGGCCATTAAATGTTCTGCTATAAGATGGAAAAGCTAGGGGCCTCAGTAATCCATAAATTAGATCATCGGGCCTGAAGCCATTGAGAGGTGACTTGACTCCCTTCATTCATTCATTCATTCATTTGTTCAGTAAACTGTTGATCTAATAAAGTTCTAGGTTCTGGTGTTAGAAAATCAGTGTCTTTCAGTTTGAGGAATCTAAAGTATATTTAAAGCAGTGACCTCTTGTGGCTTGTCATTCCCCCGAAGCCATGCATGATCTAGGTTGGTTTGGCAGTTCGATACAGTGTCCTGGGTATTCTACTGCTTGGGTTGAAGGACAAGCAGGATTTGCAGAGGGAGAGCCCATAAATGTTTGTTGTTGATGATGGTGATGCTTGGTCAATAAAGCTAATCCTGCCATTGTCATCGGGATATAAATCTTTAGTCATTTGTGTGAGAATTTCCCCTTGAATGTGAGGCGGAGAATGCTCGATCAGATTCTTTACGGTCTCCTGGAGCTGGGGCACCATGAGAAACGCTTGGCAGTGGGCTGCTGAGAAGTTGAGAAGATAACAGGGAGGTGTCCCATTAGTCCAGGCCTCCCTGCACCCCATTCCTTCCCCCATGCTGCTGAGGACCCTGAGCCTCGATTCTGCTTTCTCCAGTTCCACCGGTGGGTCTTTTGAAGTCCAGCTCAAACCTTGTCTTCTGGGGGCAGCGGGAGGAGGAGGTGAACAAGACGATGGGAAGTCAGAGCACCTGGGACCCAGAATGGCCACTGAGCAAGTGTACAAGAGGGCTGGAAAATCAAAAGGGGCAAACTGGGAGTGGACAGAGGAGGGGGTGAGCCCAGGACTGAGAGCAGCAGGCAGTGTGTGGAA
Source organism: Tamias sibiricus (assembly GCA_025594165.1). NCBI lineage: Eukaryota > Metazoa > Chordata > Mammalia > Rodentia > Sciuridae > Tamias > Tamias sibiricus. The sequence continues at coordinate 114,216,984 of CM046657.1, forward strand.
GGGCCTGGACGAGGAGCCAGGAAGCCACAGAGGCCTAGAGCTCAGGCCCGGGGACACTCCCAGCCCCTCGTATGTGAAGGTGACCTGCCTTTACAGTTATATGACAGTGCTCTCCTGGGTCCTGCCCACACTTGGGGCCTCAGTGGAGCAAAGCCCTGAGGTTCCTGCTAGCTCATCTCACCAACTCCCAGGCTGGGCTACCTCGGGAGGGTCTTAGAACCTCTGAGAGCTTCCTGGACAAATGCTGTGACCCCAGGGCCAACACCAGTGCCTCAGGGTAGACTGTCCAGTGTGAAGTTAGTGCTTTGTCCTGTCTTCTCTCCAAAAGCTTCTGAAGAACAAGTCACACGTTTCTTCCCTGTTCCAAGCATGCCCTGGCCTCTGTGGCAGGGACTCCACAAATGCCGGTGAGTTGCACAGCAGCATGCTGGGTGATTAGGCCGGAGTGGGCTGGGAGCAGCCTCCAAGGTCCAGTTGCCAGGCTGGCCAACTTCCTTGATTTTAGGTGTTCTCCCAAGGAGGGCATGCTGGAGGGACGAGGACAGTGAGCACCTCACCAGCGCTTGCCACACACCAGGGGCACGTGACCTAACTCCAGCAGCCCTGTGAGCACGCACTCTTGACTCCTATTAACAGACAGGAAACGGAGGCCCTGGCTCACTCCTGTTCATTCTTTAGGTTCCAGTTCCAAGTGTCACTCCCTGCACCTCCTGGTCACTGCATTCCTTCCTCTCCCTGCAGCTTTTCCCCAGGACTGAAAGCTTTAGGGCCTGTGCCTGTCTTGCGCACAATTGGGCCCTCAGTCGTCTGGCTCCTGGCTCGTGGGTGGTATGGAATCGGTGCTCAGTCCACGTGTTCGGATGAGGCATTACTTGGCACTCATAGGGCATCACTTGAAGCGCATCCGTGGATGTGCTTCAACCACCAGTCTGTAGGGAGGACATTTTGCTGGGCCTCCCCACAGGGCCTATTGAGCAGAGAGTGTCCCAGAACCAGACATCTCTGTTTCGTAAGTGTTTATTGAGTAACTATGTGCCTAGGTCTGCACCGAGTGATGGGGAAGGAGTCCCTGACCTCGGGGAACTTCTAACATCAAGGGTGTGGGGGCTACAGACCACATCTGCAAAGAAATCCCTTCACTTGAATTTCTCCTATAGCTCTTTCCATATTTTTGGTAAAATAATCCCCACTTTGTTCCCTCAGACCCTGCCGTGTCCACAGTCTCTCAGGGAGACCAGTAGAGGTGGCTCAGTTTCTGCACATCAGCGTGGGCGCCCTCTCTCCCTCATTGGAGGACGTGAGCATTTTGGCAAATTCTAAAGAATGCACGTTTTCTCCCCCTGCTCAGCCTGTGGCGGGCTGACGGTGCCTCAGCGTGACTATCTTTCCTCTTATCACCCACGCTGCTCCTCCTCTCTCCCTGCCCAGCCGCTGCGTGTACCTGACTTAATTTTCACACCTATTCAGCAGCTCCTCATGGACCTCATCTGCATGGTTCTCCTCTCTTCCCTCTGGCGTGTGTGTGTGGGTGCCCCCACCCTTGTCTGGCCCTCCTCCCCAAATGGAACATGTTTTGCAGGAAACGTGAAGGGGTTCTTTCCCTAGTGCATCCAGCCAGGTGTTGCTGTAGCTGAGTGGGGTGTGCTGGTGAGATTGTGGGGTGGACTTGTGGTGCGAGCTCACACACCTGCCCAGGTACAAGCAGAGACATGGCTCCTCATTTCCTCAACCTCTACCATTCTCCTTCCGGAAATTACAGGCCACCCTTCCATCCTGCTGGGTGTCCTGCAGACTTCAGCAGTACAAAGTGTGCCACCGTCAGCTCCAACCTTCACCTTGTGCTTAAGAACCCAGCAGCAGGAAGCTCCTGGAGTAAGGAGGGACTTGGGAGGCAGCACCTAGGCGATTCAGACAGTGTCATTCTCCTGCAGCTGGGAGACGCAGCCCCTTTTATTTACTGGGAGGCGACCATAGGAAAACAAAGTATGAATGGCCATAATTTACTGGGCTCCTGGGTAAATTTGTATTTCATTCTGATTATTAAATGTGTCGCCTAATTGCAGCTCTAAAAAGGAATAGTCCATCTTCCCCGTGAAAGCCCAGTGCTGGCTAATTGTTGTTTAATTAGTCGATTCCAGTGGTCGAGGGGTGAGTTTGGAATTACAATTACAGCTCCTATTATTTCAGGGAGATTGCCGAATTAATTAGTGGGACAATAGGATTCCTCATTGTTGACATCTTAAGAATCCCAAATAATAACTTTAAAATTGGTCACAATAATGGAAGTTGGAAATAGATTTGTCTTTGTTGGTGAGACTGGACTTGAGGAAGACTGGGGCTTCCCCTGTCTGCTCCCTTCCCTGGGAGAGGAGACCTTGGACTGGCTTGGGGTGGAAGAAGGGGGCGGGATACTCACACCTGCATTTAGCTTTCTCACGACCTGGGCAGGTAGAGACCCCATTTCAGAGATGAGAAAGAAAGAAGACAGGAAGGGAAGGGTTCAGCCAAGAATGTGCAAGGTTTAATTCAAAATCAATAAAGAGGTAGTCTGTTTATAGCTCAAATGGATAGCCACCCTGGCCAGGAGCAAATATAGTGCCTCTTGAGAGGGCCCAAGGCCATTCTGAATGAATTTTTTTTCTTCTTTTTTTGGTGATACTCAGGATTGAACCCAGGGTGCTCTTCCACTGAGCTACATCCACGGCCTTTTTTTTATTTTTGTTTTGAAACCGGGTCTCACTAAGTTACCCAGGCTGGCCTTGAACTTGCGATCTTCCTGCCTCAGCCTTCTGGAGTCTCTGGGATTCCAGGCGTGTGCCACCATACCTGACTAAATGGGTTCCTATGAGTCTGTGTTCCCAAAACCTCTCTGGGAACACCAGCTGGTGCTGGGCCACTGTCAAGTTTGGCTGTTATTTGGGTCTGGGTGACCTCCAGTCTTCTGGTCAAGGTTTTACTGTAGCTCCTGCTGGAGGTGGGTGGGGAACTGCAAGGCTTCAGTCCCTCTCCCCTTTCTTTCATCTTTCCCCTCTCCCCAGAAGTCACCAGCAACATCTTCTACTCTGGATATAAAAGAGAAATATTGCACTTTAGCTTCAGCTGGAGAGGTGATAATGAGAATACAGGAAAACTGTTTATCCAGGTGGCTAATATTTGAATAATCCTGAAGGTCATGTGACATCTTTCTTTCAAGGAAAGGTTTCTCCCCTAGCCTCAGTTTATGTGCATAGAGATGGGGCAGGATATGGGACTGTCCCTAAGGACATCTTGTGGATTGGAGACTGTGGATGCTGTAGCCTGGAGACACACGCGTTAATGCCTGGGGTGGGGAGGAGTGGGTGGGTGGCTTGAGGGAGGGTGCAGGTCAGGGGTCCTCTGGGAAGTGCAGAAGGGGATGATGGAGATCTTTTGGTTTAGGAGGGGCTTCTTACTTCCGGTTCTGAAGGCATTTGCCCAGTGAAAGATGGATGGGGCGGGGGCATATGCCAGAAGTGCTCTCCTGTGCCTTGGTCTTTCCCTTTGCCTCTCTAGCATCTTACCCTGATGGTCCAGGACTGGGTGTCCTCAGGGGGACAAAGGGCTGGGGAGCTTCTTGGAAGGCAGGTCATTAAGATTTAATGGGACATTTCCTACCAGACAGAGGGGTTATAAAATGTGGCTAATTTAGGGGAGAAAGGGGATCACTGAGTCATATTGCTTGTTAGCTAGGAAAGGCCAGACATGAAATTATGCCAGTCCTTAGCCTCCTGCCTGAGGCGCCCCCCCCCCCCCAGCACCAGGCTGCCACAGAGCTAGCCTAGAGCTAGCTGGGCAGAGGCCGTCCTCCTCCCCGCCTCCCTTGAGGCTCCAGTGCAGATGCAGCTGCCTGGCTGGGCTCAGCCCGCTGAGGGTTTAATGACAATTGGTGAGGCTGAGAGGGTCCAGGCAGCCACAGCCCCTGTGCCATGCAGACTGCCCAGCTCAGACCCCAGGGTCACAGCCATGAACTGGACTTCCTTTCCACACCCTTGATCCCCTGCTGTGGATTTTCCAAAGCTCTGATCTGGCTGGGTCCAGTCCATTCAGCAGAGTGAGTTGAAAGAAGTGAATTGGAAAAGGGGCGGTGGCCGTGTGTGCATGCAGCCCTGAGCGTAGGTGTGGGTGTTTGTAGGCGCGAGATGGAGAAATAAAGATGAACCCGAGAGACAGCAAAGGCAGGAGACAAGGTGGACGTAGGAGATGGGGACAGGGAGAGGGAGAGGAATGAGCGCAGAGAGCAGGGGAGAGAAGGGTCCCTAGCCTCCTTACCCCCAGGGCTGGCTGTTTGGTCCGAGTTGATCTCTGCCACTAGTCACAGAAATGAGAAAACGGAGGAACAGAATTGGGTACATTCCAGGGACAAGAAATGGAAGTCCAGACGTTGCGACAGCAGCAGATCCGCTGGGGCTCTCTGGTCTGCCTCCACTGGGGCTGAGATGAAGAGAGGGTGGGGTTTAGTGCTGCCCCAAGGCATGCCGTGGGACAGCCCCTCCATGTGGACTCCCAAAGGCTGTACCCTCCCCAGTGGGGATACGCTCGCCCACGCCACAAGGTTGTGACAGGTGTTAAATGACACAACACTGCCAGAGGGTCTAGAACATACTGGGTCCAACAAGTCCATGTGCTGTCTCCCTCCTTCCTGTCAAAGGGGACACAGAGGTGCTTAGTGCTTGGCACTTGGTACCACTCTGGGAAATTGAATTCTGAATCCCGACAAGCACTCAGCAGCAGCCCTGCGAGCTGGCCTGGGAGCGGGGAGTGCTGCAGGGCTGAGCTGACCAGCGGATCCACCGTTTCCCAACACCCCCTGCTATGTCTGCCTGCCTTCCTCACTTGGCCGTCTGCATATACGCTCAGAGCCTGAGGAGCCAGACTTGAGCCCCAGTCCTGCTGCTGACCTACCAAATGGCTGTTGGAAGTTCTAGGTTCAGTTCTGCACCCCACAGTGCAGCAGGGTAGGAGAGCCTGGTGGCAGTGCTATGCTGCTTCCTGCATGTCTGTGACAGCTCCCTTCAAGGAGTGCCCAGGAAGGCTTGGAGCAGACTCCTGCCTGAAGTTGCCTGTCTTGCTGAGCATTTACTGAGCACCTACTGCATGCCAGGCCCTGCCCTAGAATTGAGGACATAGCAGTGAATAAAGCTGCATGGTAGTGCTGTGGGGGTGGGGGGCAGGGACAACCAGGGTAAATAAGGGAGCGATTCGTGCCAGTACAGTGAAAATCCTAGGATGGATGGGCAGGGGGTGTGGAATGATGGTGCTTTGGGGGGCGGCCACATCATGTCAGATGGGGATAGGTAAGAAGGAGCCAGCCACACAGGGATCAGGGCAGGGCCTCTCAGTCACAAGGAAAGAGGTGGGAAGCAAAATCCTCAAGGTGGGGACACCCTGGTGTGCTGGGGAGGACAGGCAGGTGCCAGGGTGGCTGATGATGGGGCATGAAGGGCCAACGGTGTGAGATGAGGTCTGAGAGGCGGGCTTGGCTTTGTGTGCCAGGGAAGGAATTGGATTTTATTCTAAAATAAGATGAGACGGCTTTGGAGGGGTCAGGCAGGGGAGTGACATAGTGTGATTTATGTCTGAAAAAAGTAATTTTGACAGCTTTTTAAGAATAAACTGTAGGGTAGGCGATGTTAAGAAGCGCCGAGTCACCATAGGCTGGGTGAGAACTGGCAGCCGCTGGGACAGAGTGTGGCCCTGGAGGCAGCAGATCCGAGTGGGCAGCTCCGGGTGCCTGCACCTGCCAGCTGTCACCAAGGTGCACTTCACACACAGCGAAGCTTACTGTCTAGCGTAAATTCCTTGACTTCTGGCCAACCAGTAAGCCACGAGGCCACCACTACAATCAAGATACGGGACATCTTTACCTCCCTGCCAACCCCCGAGGTTCCGACCCCCACTCTGGGCACCCATGGATCCTTTCCTGTTCCTGCAGGTGTGCCGTGTAACGGGACGGTGCCGTATGTATGTCGATGTTTGGGTCTGGCTTCGGGACTCAGCACGATGCATCTGAGACTCCTCCATGTTGCTGCGACTATCAGCAGTTCACTCTTTCTTTTTTTTTTTTTTTTTTTTAAATATTTATTTATTTACTTTAGTTGTACACATGGAATGCATTTATGTTTACGTGGTGCTGAGGATCGAACCCTGGCCGCGCACCATGAGAGGCGAGCGCTCTGCCGCTGAGCCACAATCCCAGCCCAGCAGTTCACTCTTGACTGCCGGAGTGCACGGCATTGTATGGAAATGCCAGGTTATCCATTCACCAGTTGAGGGACATGGGGTTGTTTTCAATTTTTTTTTTGGCAATTTTAAATAAGGCTCCTGTACGCCTCTGAGTAGAGGCTATTGCATGAATGTAAGTTTTCACTTCTCTGGGATTGCCAGGGCCCATGGTGTGCATATGTTCACTTCATATGGAACCACCAAGCTGTGTTCCAGAGTGGGCGTGCCATTTTGCATTCACATCAGCAATGTCTGGGAGTTCCGGTTGCTCTGCATCCTCACTAGCACGAAACATTGACCTTTAAAAAAAGAAAAAAAAAGTGAAAAAATTGTTTTTCTCTCTCTGTCTCTTTTTTGTTTGTTTGTTTGTTTGGTCCTGGGGATACAGAGGCATCTTGTTGTGATTTTGATTGCATTTCCCTAATAGCCAAAGATGTATCTTTTCTTGTGTTTAAAGATGTATCTTTTCTTGTGTTTATTTGCAATTCCTATAATCATCTTTGATGTATCTATTTAAGTCTTTTGAACATTTTTGTATTGGTTGTTGCTTTCCTATTATTGAGTTTTGAGAGTGCTTTGTATATTCTAAATTCAAGATCCTTTAACTGATGTGTGATTTGTAAATATTTTCCCTCAGTCTATGGCATGTTTTCTCACTCCTTTTTTTTTTTCTCTCTCCTTCCTTCTCTCTGTATTTATGAGAATAGAGCAAAGATTAAAACACAATTCTTTGATCACAGGCTACCCCTTTATCATCAGAGAAGGGTTCTAGAAGACAGGGTCTTTGAAAATCTTGTGCTGATGGTCCAGAGTTTGTAGTTCTTGTTTTTTTGTAATAAAATACACATAACATAAAATTTACCATCATAACCATTTTTAAATGTACAGTTCAATAGTGCTAACACATTCACATTCACAGTCACTCTTGAGAACTTTTTTATCTTGTAAAACTGAAACTACCCATTAAATAATAGCTCTCCATTCTCTTTTCCCCTCAGTCCCTGAAAAACACCAGTGTTTTCTGTCTTGTGAATTTGACTTCTCTGGGTACCTGTAAGTGGTATCATATAGTATTTTTCCTTTGTGATTTCTCTTAGCATAATATCCTCAGGGTTCACCCACATTGTAGCATGTGTCAGAATTTTCTTTCTTTTTAGGGCTGAATAATATTCCATTGTATGGATAGACCACATTCTGTGTATTCATCTATGAATGGACACTGGGCTGCTTCTCCCTTTTGGTTATTGCAAATAATGCTGCTATGGATGTTGGTGCACAAATCCCTCTTTGAAACCTTGTTTTCAAAACTTTTGGTCTCTTTTCATTTTCTTAACAGTACCTTTTGAAGAGCAGAGCTAATTTCAATAAAATCTTAATTTATCAAATTTTCTTTAATGGATTGTGCTTTTGGTATTATATCTAAGTACTCATTGCCTAATCTAAATTCACAAATGTTTTTCCCAAGAAGTTTTTTTTTTAAAAAAAATATTTATTTATTTACTTTAGTTGTACACAATGCAATGCATTTATGTTTACGTGGTGCTGAGGATTGAACCCAGGCTGCGCACGTGGGAGGCGGGCACTCTGCTGCTGAGCCACAACCCCAGCCCTCCCAAGAAGTTTTATAATTTTAGATTTTATGTTATGACCCATTTTGAGTTATTTTTATTTATGGTGAGAAGAATGGACTAAGGTTCATTTTTAATTTTTTTTTACAAAAGTGTATACAGTTGTTTTGACACTATTTATTAAAAAGTCTGTCTTCCATCTGTTGAGTTGTTTTTGCATTGGATAGGTTTGGAGATAGGATTGACAGGACTTATTTTTGGATGTAGAACATGGAGGGAAATGTGGAATTAGGGTGGCAGTAGGGGCTGGGGCTGGGGTTCAGTGGGAAAGCACTTGCCTAGCATGTGGAAGGCCCTGGATTTCATCCCCAGCAACACACACACACACACACACACACACACACACACACACACACACACAGGAATGACCCTCAGTTTCAGTTTGAGCAACTGCTTGGGCCAGGGTGCCATATCCTAAGATGGGGGAACCGTAGCTGTGAGTCGGGGGTTGAGAGTTCAAAGTTACTTTTTGGAGATGCCCATGTGGCATCAAAGCACCTGTCAAGGACACAGCGGGACGTATGAGTCTGGAGGTCAGGAGGTAAAGGCCAGCCCTGGCCTCTAGAGACGGGTGTGTATGCTGACTATAGAGCGCCCGGAGCTGCATGCAGCGATGGGCCGTGAGGTGCGAGTACACGGGGCAGAGAAGAGCCTTAGAGGAGGTCAGTTACGTGGGTCTTGATGGATGAATAGGAGCTCACAAGGGACAATCTGGGAAATGGTATTGCAAGGCAACGACCAGAATATACAGAGGCTTAGGTGCGCACAGTACAGGAGGCTGAAGACTGCAAAGAGTTGGGAGCAGCTGGAGAGCAGGTGTGTGGACAGGAAGAGAAGGTGTGTCCTTGACAGATGCTTTTATGACACATGAGATCCACAATGCAACTTTTTTAAAAAATATGTTATTTTGGTTGTAGTTGGGCACAGTGCCTTTTATTTTATTTATTTATTTTTACGTGGTGCTGAGGATCAAACCCAGCACCTCGCATGTGCTAGGCGAGCGCCCTACCACTGAGCCACAACCCCAGCCTCTCCACAATGCAGCTTTGAACTCCCAAATCCACATTTCCCCAAGTTTTCCCCATTTTACCCTATGGCACTGTTACCCAACCAGGGGCTCAAACCAAAACTGAAGAGAAGGTAGAGCTGGTTTAGGAGGAACCCACATTTCAAGAGAGGAGTTTGCACCTTCTTATGTAGGCCTTGGGAGATCAATGACAAGCCTTCTGCTGGGTACCGTGGCGCATGCCTGTAATCCCAGCGACTTGGGGGGCTGAGGCAGAAGGATCGTGAGTTCAAAGCCAGCCTCAGCAATGGTGAGGCACTTAGCAACTCAGTGAGACCCTGTCTCTAAATAAAATATAAAAAAAGGGCTGGGGATGTGGCTCAGTGGTCGAGTGCCCCTGAATTCAATCCCGGTACCATTAAAAAAAAAAAAAAAAAATGACAAGCCTTCTGTAAAAGAGAAGGCCTTGCTTCCTTCTTCCCTCTGCCAGGTGTTATGGGCAGCCCACTGGGGCCTCCGTGTGAATGAGGGGCAGGGAGAGCAGGAGGAGGCTCTGCTCAGTGCCAGCTCATGACCAGCTATCTGAGGCTACATTTGTAGGCCTGGGTGGAGGCGTCACGGTGACACATTCAGGATGAATGCCTGTCTCTCTGGTCTTCCCTCCTCTGGCCCCACAGACTGCCCTTCCTCTGACCTGGAGAGTGTGTCTGTCCATAGGATGATGAGGTCAAGTCCTGCTGTTTAGAGGAACCTCTCTGCTTGGTCTTCCATGCCGGGTGTGTGCTGGAGGCTGAGGCTCCTGCTCCTCCCTCCTCCACTACAGGAGCAGAGGCCCTGGGCCTGGCAGCCTGGGGGTTCAGACCCAAGCCTTCAGTGGACCGGCGTTGGTCTGATCCTTCATCCATCGGCCTAATCAGACCCTGTCCACCCTGACAGGAATACAGATGTGCTGCTTCTTTCTCACTCTGTCTGAAATTGCTTTGTAATAACAGTAGGAGTTAGAGAGGCATTTTTATTGATTAAACAATCGAGGCGATTTGTCTTTACAAAACTGAAAATATAGAGGTGTCTCTTTCTCTCTCTGTATGCGTTACACATGCTTATTTATTAGAAGCAACAGTCTCTGCTTGTAATCAAGCTGATGTTTATGATGGGGCCGCTCTGTAATGCCAGACTGCGATGATATAACGGGAATAGGAGTGAAAGGTAGCCCTAATGTAATGACACTGACAATCGGGGTGAGAGCCCCCAGGGAAGGCAGCGTGGGCAGAAATGAGCCAGCAGTGGAGGGAAACTTTGAGCCCTGTTGGCAGGGACAAAGGATTCTTACAGTGTCACGTGGGGAGGGGAGCATGGGCCTGGGATCAGACGGCTCAGGGTTTGAATCCTAGCTCTGCCACTCACTGCTTCTGTCACCTGGGAGAAGTTACTTAAGACTCTGACATCCAAAATAGGGATAATGACACCTAATGAGACGGCATATGTGAAATGCGTGGCACGGGATCAGATAAATGTAGTTATTATTATTGTGATCTTTCCAGAATGGGGTTTTAGGTAGGAATGAGCGTGTTGAGGTGCCTGGGCCAGGAACTTGTGCAGGAAGCGAGTCAGTAGCTCCTGGGGATGGACTTTCAGGCCCGGTCCATTCATCCTGGACTCTTTGCAAGGCCAGCCGGACCCAGTTGGGCAGGTATGCTTGGTCTCGTGGCCTTGGGCCTGGGGGACCTCCTGCTAGAGCCCGCCCAGCTCTCGTGCTGTAGTTGCAGGGTGACACAGACACCAGGAGGCTGGCGAGCTGCCGTTCCGATTGGGTGGGAGGAGCAGGGCCTTGTCGTACAAGGACGCCACGACTGGAGCCACCAGCTGCATTATTAAGAGGTCTTTCTAATATCATCCTGATAGGACGTAATTGCTCCAGCCCTGCAGGGCTCAGTATGAAAACTGCTGTCAGTCACTAGGCTGCCGGGATTTGTCAAACTGTATTCACAAATTTCATTTATCACCCAGGCTGTGTGTGAACTGTGCAGGCAGACGGGGGCTGGGCAGCTGGCGGGCGGGAGGTGAGCACGATGGGGAGGCCCAGAGTGCCCGTGTCTGGGGCTGGGCTTGGCAGTGGGGGAACTAGCTTCTGCCTTCAGGGTTCTCAGTCCTTGTGGCCAGGGTCTTCTGGAGGAGGCCTCCTGGAGTGTGGTGTTCTTGGGGTTGGAGGGCAGCACAAGGTGTTTACCTGTCCAGTTCTGGAGTAGCTGTCAGGGCACCAGGAGTGACTGCCATGCAGACTCTGAGGCTGGGGAGCCTTACAGCAGAAGTAGGGTTGGCAGGAGGATCAGTCAGAATCGGTCCTTCCAGGAGGTCAAGGGTGTGAGCCCAGGGGCCTGATGTTTGGGATGATGATGGAGAGTTTGGCATGGGGGATAGTGTAGGGGGGGGGGCTCTGGACACCTGGGGCCAGGTGATTACTTGTTGTGAGAGGTTGTCCTGTGTAGCATCCCTGGCCTTTACCCACTAGATGCCAAGCCCCCCAGGTGTGACAACAAGACATGTCTCCAGACTTGCCAGGAGTCTCCTGGGTAGCAGAGTCACCCCCTGGTGGGAACTGTAAGTGTAGGGAGTAGAGATAAGCATGAAAATGTTGGCTGGGTCAAGTCTATAAGGGCCTTGGTTTTAGCTTTTTTGAGAGTTGGGACTTTATTTGGGGGAAAGGCTGTGGCATCAAGAAACGCTCAAGGAGAAATTTGGTTCAAGATGGCACTCTCTTTTCTTTCTTTCTTCTTCTTCTTCTTCTTTTTTTTATTTTTTATTTTAGTTGTAGATGGACACAATACCTTTATTTATTTATTTTAATGTGCTGCTGAGGATTGACCCCAGTGCCTCCTCACACATGCTAGGCAAGCGCTGTGCCACGGGGCCACAACCCCAGCCCTCCCTCAGTTTTCTGTGTCAAATGGAAATAATATTTACCTTTGAGGGCTGTTATGAGATTAAATGGGATAAGCTAACGTGATGTGTGTTACACCAGGTTCTTTATAAATGTGAGTTCCTTTCCCCTGCATGAAGTAAGCTAAAAACTCCATAGAGGTCTTCCCTTCACGGTCATGTTGGTGTAGCAGCATTCAGACACAACGTAAATGCTAGGAAATTAACAATGAGTGGGTTATATACAAGTAGTTTCATGTGTTTAGGTGATAGAGTGGGTTCAGGGCACATTTTGGGTCGACACAGAAAGGCACACAGAAAGTTTTTGCCTTTCAGGCTGGCCTGGTCTCTCTCCATCTCATTCTTGTTATTTTTTTTATAATATTTTTTAGTTGTAGATGGACACAATACCATTATTTGATTTACCTATTTTTATGTGGTGCTGAGGATCGAACCCAGTGCCTCCTATGTGTGAGGCAAGTGCTCTTCCACTGAGCTACAATCCCAGCCCTCTCTCTTTTTTTTTTTTTTTGCCTTCTGAAATTTTTTAATTTGTTCTTTTTAGTTATACATGTCAGTAGAGTGTATTTTGTCATATTATACATACATGGAGTACAACTTATTCTAACTAGGATCCCCTTCTTGTGGTTGTACATGATGTGGAGTTACCCTGGTCTTATATTTGCATGTGAACATAGGAAAGTTGTGTCAGATTTATTCCACTGTCTTCCCGGTTCCTATCCTACCTCCCTTGCCTTCATTCCCCTTTGTTTAATCCAATGAACTTCAGTCCCCTGCTTATTGTGTGTTAGCATCCACATATCAGAGGAAACATTCAGCCTTGGATTTTGGGGGATTGGCTTATTTCACTTAGTATGATAGTCTCCAGCTCCATCTATTTACCAGCAAATGTCATAATTTAATTCTTCTTTAAGGCTGAGTAATATTCCATTGTGTATATATACCACATTTTCTTTATCCTTTTATCTGTTGAAGGACAACTAGGTTGGTTCCATAGTTTAGCTATTGTGAATTGAGCTGCTATAAACATTGATGTGGTTGCATCACTGTAGTGTGCTGATTTTACATCCTTTGGGTATATGCTGAGGAGTGGGATAATGGGGTCAAAAGGTGGATTCATTCCAAGTTTACTGAAGAATCTCCATATTGGCTTCCAGAGTGGTTGCACCAATGTGCAGTCCTACCAGCAATATATAAGTGAACCTTTCTTCCCACATCCTCGCCAACATTTATTGATATTTGTATTCTTGATAATTGCCCTTCTGACTGGAGCGAGATGGAATTTCGGTGTAGTTTTAATTTGCATTTCTCTAATTGCTAGAGATGTTGAACTGTTTTTCATATGTGTTGAACTTTGTATTTCTACTTCTGTGAAATGTCAGTTCAGTTCCTTTGCCCATTTATTGATTGGGTTAGGGTTAGGGTTAGGGCCAAAGAGTTTGCACTTCTAAAAAGTTCCCTGCTGGTGCCGGTGCTGATACTGACGTTGTTAGTCTGGGAACCACATCTTGAGAACCTAGTTTTGATTCACGGCCTGGGCCAAAGAAAAACCAACACAGCTAGCCATTTGTAAGTGGACAGCTCTGACCTCTACCTAGCACAAGTCAGAGTCCTACCTTGGCCCCCACTTAAAGGTGGGAGGATGTGGCAGCTTGGAGATGCCTGATCTGAGCCCACGATTCAGCTGAGGAATTCCTGCCATCTCTGCCCCTGGAGCCTCTGGGGTGCTGCCCACCTGTGCCTCGCTTTAGCAGTCAGGCTCTTGAGTTAGACACAACCCCTGCAGAAAGCCAGGGCTCAGGTTGTTTGAGATAGGAACAAAGGCAGTGAGCTGGCTGTGCATGCTGGCCCCAAGGGGGACTCAGAAAGCAAAGTATAGCCCTCCCCCGGGGCCCTCACCACCCCTGCCTGCTCGGCTCTCCAACCACAATGACTTCTGTCCTAGGCAGGACACAGGCACATCTGTCTCTTTTAATATATATTTAAAAGGTATTGATAACCAAAAAGGCCAGAGGGACACATGGGGTCGGCTTGGGCGGCTGGCATTTTCTTGTGTGAAGCCTTCTTTCTGACTTCATTGCTCGAAGGCCAGAGCAGGAAGGGCCTCGAAGGTCATTCGACCCTGGGGTCTGGAGAGGGAGGTAAGGGCTTCAGGGTGACGCAGCCTATGAGGGGCAGGGGCAGCCCTTGGGGCTTTGGACTAACACACCCTGCTGGTTCAAGGACCTGCCTTTGTCAAGGCTGCCACCTGGGTGGGGAGGAGGGGGCATCCGTGCCCTTGCCACCCATGAAGCCTGTGTAGCAACCCCAAACCACTTTTCCTCTGCTCTCACCACCACCATCCATACAAAAGACTTCTGTGACCCCAAAATGTGTGGGGACTTCTCTTCACCCATAAGCAAGCTGTCATTTCTGTGGCCGACATCCCCTGGGCATCCTCTAATCCAGGACAGTTCTGACGCAGTCTCCCTGGAGGCAACGCACATCACACTGAGTGTTGGGCTCAGTCCCCAAGATGGCACCCCTGCTTCAGATGCCAGGCACAAGCCCAGCTTGTTTTGCCTGATCTTCTGTCTGACAGGCTATAAACTGGGGTTCCCCCTCCTTGGGTTTGATTGATTTGCTAAAGCAGCTGTCAGAACTCAGGGAAACACTGTCACTGGTTCGTTATAAAGGATATTTTGATGAACAGTGGGATGAAGAGACTCCGAGGGTGAGGTCTGGAGGGTGCCAGTGCTGGAGCTTCTGTCCCCGTGCAGTTGGGTGCACACCCTCCTGGCATGGATGTGTTTTTGTTCACTTCCTGCAGACCCCGACGCGTTCAGCTAATTCCCTCTGAACCCTGTTCTTTTAGGTTTTCTTTTTTTGGATAATGGGGACTGAACGCAGTGGCATTTGACCACTGAGACACATCCCTAGCCCTATTTTTGTATTTTATTCAGAGACAGGGTCTCACTGAGTTGCTTAGCACCTCACCATTGCTGAGGCTGGCTTTGAACTCTCGATTCTCCTGCCTCAGCCTCCCGAGCCTCTGGGATTAAAGGCATGTGCGCCCGGCTCCTTTTGGGCTTTTATGGATACTTCATTACATAGGTATGGTTGACTAAGCCACTGAGAATCAGTGTTCAACTTAACCTTCAGCCCTTCTCCCTGCCCTGAGGTTGGGAGTGGGGCTGGAAGTTCTAGTGCTCTAATCCTGCCTTGGTCTTTCCCCACCAGCCCTGATCCTGAGCTACCTGGGGACTTCCAGCTTTGGGTCCACTCATTATCATACAAAAGACATTTAATGCTTTGGAGATTCCAAGGATTTTAATTGTAAGCCAGAAAATGGGGATGAAGACCAAGTGTACATTTCACAACAGCACAAAGGATTAGTTTCCACTGACTTTTCCTTTCTTTCCCTTTAGTTTCAGCTCTACCCCAGAGCTGCAGCTTACCCCTGCTTCTGCTTCCTCTCCATGGGCCGGGAAGCCGCATTGGCAGGCCTCAGCACCTGGGCTCTGCGTCCATCCTGCCTGGCAGAGCGTGTCCTCACAGCTGCAGGCTGTGTCATTCCAAGGGAATTAGGGCAGTCATCTCCCACGCCTCCCAGCCTGCCCGGAACTAGTGCCCTGCAGCCTGGGCTTTGCCTTGCACATCAGCCTGGTGGCCAGGGGCTGCAGCTCCAGACAGTCCCAGTGACGGTCCCTGCACCCTGACATCAGGTGTCACCTGCTGCTGGCGTGTCATCTCGATTATTGCTGCATTTCCAGGCTGAGCACAGTCCCTGGAATGTAATTGGCACTCAATTCAATTGTCTAGCGAGTAAATGGATGAACACATCTGCTTTGCTCATTCTCTTGATTCAGACTCAGCCCTCTTCTTGGGAACTCCAAGACTCACCAGACCGTGACTCATGCATGACCCAGTGGCCCGTGTTGATAGACTCTTTGGGCCCTTGGAGGCAGCCTCTGCTGAGGGGTGGGTCCCTCCTCCCGGCCCCATCTAACCTTCCATTTGTGTAATACTTAGTATATGCCAGCAACTCGCTCAGGAACTTACACACATTCTTGATTCTCTCTGCAGCTCCTGAGATGGGTATTGAGGTCTCTGTTTCACAGGTGGGTTAAATGGAAATGTTACGAGTTCAGGGACTTGACTTAACCAATCCTAGCCATGCTCCCTTACTCGTGGTGATGGTTATTGGCAAGAGGTGGTATTCAGTGTTAAATTACAGGAGATCTGGCTCCTTCACCTGCTTCCTTCTCAGACTGGAGGGGTAAACTGAGGCAAGCCACCATATTGGGCCATCTGGCCACATTTGAAACAAGAAGGCTCTGGTGACACCATTTATATTCTGTGTTCTCCTGGCACACCTCCTCCCTTCTGTGGAAGATGTCACCTCTCAGAGTGGTGCCCTTTCTTCCTGCCTTCCAGGCCTGAAGCTAGGCTTTGATGCCAGCAGATGGCCTGGGTATGACTGTGCTACTGGCCGACAGAGAAGCCGGAGGTTCCATGAAGCACCTGCATGAGGCTCTTCTCTATGCGACGTGATCTCATGATCCCTCTTCCTCCTGATGTCTTCTCTTCGTGGCATCAGCATAAATCATGTCAGACCTTTATCTTGAAAGTGTGTTCGGAGGGGCTCAGTGGCGCATACACTCATCCTTGGCCTCAACTACCTTCTACCTCTGCCTACCCACACCTTTTCTGGAAAGTTTGTACAGCTGCGCCCAGCTTTCTTCTCTCCCTGTCTCTGACCCAGGCTTCTCTGGTATGCACTGGCTTCTGGATCGATGCTGCTAGACACGCATTTTGGGTGTAAGGAAAGTGCTGATGCTTCTGTTTGGGTCAGCTGCAGAATGCCCGCGCCACGCCGTCTCTCGCATCCTCCACTCTTCTGTGCTCACGTCGGCCCAGGAGCTCTTGTTGTCTCCGAATGAGTCAGGGGAGAGATCTTGGAAGAGTAATTAATTTGAGCAGATGTGTATCAATGTCCTAGGAAATAAAAGATGTTAGTACAAACCACCTGTGCATGATCCGGCCACAAAGCACTAGGAACGCAGGTGGACCTCTCTGCAGGAAAATCCCGTAGATGAGGCTGTTTGCATTACAAAATGACTTCACTTTCCGGAAGGATTTGCTGCCTGCTTCCTTCACATCAGAGCTCTTTTGGCTTATTTAAGTATTTTATAGGTCATTAAGTACTTGACAGAGAGGCTTTAGGGACTGGAAAACTTTTATGTTCAAGCTTAAGAAACAGTGCCAATTACGGATCCTTCAGAAATGAAGATGTAGCATCCTGGAAATTGTACATAAGTCCCTGGGGAGATTGCAATCAGACTTGCCCAGAAATGCGCACACACCTCTTTAGAGATGATCACCACCATCGAAGGCGGAGGACCCCTGTGTGCGTGCAAGTGGGCAACTTTTTCATTCACGACGTACTCTGAGAACAGGGGCGAAGCCTTCTGTGCCGGTTTCCTGATGGATCCTCTGCTCTACTCAGCACCGCATTCCCCGGGGCTGGGAGACTTCCTAAGTGAAAATCATAGTGCAACTCAGGGGCCTTTTAAGATTTTTTTTTTCTTGTATGATGTTTTCTGTAGTAGACTTCCTTTCACTCCCCAGGGCTCCTATGTCCTACCTTCTCTGACTTGAGATCTCCCGCATCACCTCCCAAATCCTCCCCCTGAGCTCAGCCTCACCTCAGCCTTCCCTGGAGGCAGCAGGCAGCAGGTGTCTGGGAGCCGGCCTGCAGCAGCGCAGCTCTCCAGGAAACCCGAGGGCCTGACCTTCTACGTGTGCTCTGGATCCCATTCCTCTCACCTTCTCTGGATCTCACCCTGGAATCATCCCTCCAGGGAAAGGATGTGCTGTGTTCTCTGTCACCTTGGAGAAAGCTACCTGCAGGGGAACCTTCTTCTTGGGCTCCCTCTCTGCGTCTGTGCACTCCCTTTCAAGGGCCAGCAGTGTGCAAGAGCTGGGCACACACTCTGCCTCGACTTTTTCATTTGAGTCTGGCACCCGTCCCCACCACTCCACTCACCTGTTTGTGGAGGTCACTAGTCACTTCCATGTTGCCCAGGCCCATGGACACTGCAGTCTTTTTCTTGGTTCTCAGCAGCATCCACACTCTCTCCTCTGTGGAGACGCTTTCTTTAGGCCCACTCCCCTGGATTTCCCCAGCTGGGTGGCTCTTGCTGTCTCCTGTTTTCTCTTTATTCCCCCTTTACGCTTGTCTAAGTGTTGGATGTCTCCAGGCTGGGCTGCAGGTCCTTTTCTCTAGATGTGCTCACCAAGGGAGCTCACCTCTGCCCTGCTTTGAGTACCATCTAGAGCAATGATGTCCAGCTTTCTCTCTTGAGCTCTGCTCCTGCAATTCCATCTGCCTCCTTGCATTTTCATTGGGATGTTCTTCAGATAGCTTAGGCTTATTAAAAAATTATTAAAAAAAAAAAAAAAAAAAAAACCTCTTGGTTTTCTCTTCCTAAATCTGCTTCTCCCTAAACCTTCCCGTATCTCAGTAAATGGCACCGTGGCACATGGGTTTGCAATCCCCAAAGCATGGGAGAGATCCCTGATTTCTTCTTCCTTTCACTCTCCAACCCATGTCCCACCAGTTCTGCCACTTTACCTCCACCATACCCTTCTCTCTGTCTTCTCTGCCACACCTTCAGTCCAGGGCACCGTCGTCTCTTTCCTGACCTAGGATGGGAGCCTCCTAATTGGTCTTGTTACTTTCTCTCTTGCCTTCTGTTCTTCACAAAGCACAGCATTTTAAAAAACATGCACTTAAAAATGTGAACTGTTTCATGTTACACCTTTGCTTAAAAGCTTTCAGTGGGTATTCATTACCATTAGAATGAAATCCCACCTCCTTAAAGTGCCTGATAAGGGCCTGTGGAATCTGGCTCATTGGATTCTCCAACCTACTCTTACATTTTTGCCTGGATTAGTTACTCTCCTGAATGTCATTTCCTACTATCTTTCCTGGTAGCAGAGCCCTGATTTTGATCAGATATGGGGGATTTTTTTTTTTTTTTTCCCATGAAAGAGGTGGTGACATTTGCAGGGAAGGCGAGTCCTTCTCTGCCCACAGATTTGAGCTAAACATGTAATACCACGACTTAGCGGCCAGTGATTGGTTTAAGGGTGGGCACGTGAGTTAGTTCTGGCCAACGGAACTTAAGAGAATGTTTGCTGGTGACTTAGAAAGTTGGATTGCCTTTATAGGAGGGTTGTGCAGGCGGAGACGCCTCCAAGTCTCCTTTCTGACTTCACGCATCTTGGAGGGTGCTATGATTTGAATGTCTCTTCCAAAATGGGTGTTGAAATTTGATTGTCTTTGTGGTGGTATGAAGAATAAGCCCTCTTAGAGGTGATCAGTTCATGGGGTGTTCACGCTCAGGAATGGATTGAGGCTGTGATCATGGAGTGAGTTTGTTATAAACGACCCCTCCCTTTTCTGATCTCACTCACTGTCCTCTCATCATGTGACGCCTTCAGCCACTTTGTGTAGCAAGATGGCCCTTATCAGAGGTGGGCACTTGACTTAGGACTATCCCAGCCTCCAGAACAAGAACCAACTAAGTGTCTGTTGTTTATAGCTCACCCAGTCTCTGGAACCCTGTCACAATAGCAGAAAATAAGACAAGACAGTGGATGAGGATGCGGCATTGAGCATGGCCATCTTACAACCTTGAGGGGAGACCGCAAGAAGCAGGTCCTGGGAGACTCAATTGAATTTCTGAATCCACCTCAGAACCCACAGCCTCCCTACATGGGATCATACATGTCTTACAGCTTCGGGCACTTTGAGGAAACTGAGCGCATCTTGCTGACAGTTCTACGCTGGCCCCCAGCCAGTGGCCAGGCCAGCCTCTCTCCTGCCTGAGGGGTTTGCACATGCTCTTCCCCTGATCAGAGACTCTCCCCTGCTTTCAGCCAGCCAGTGCTTGTCCAGCCTTGAAGGCTCAGATCATCCTCCCATCACGAGTCTCTGCCCTTTTTGTATCTTTATCTCTGCTTCTTGTGAGTTCATTGATAGTCCCAGCTCATTATGAAATTTCTTTTTTTGTGTATGTGTGGTACTAGGGATTGAACTCAGGGGAGCTCTAACACTGAGCTACTTCCCTGTCTGGTCTGGAACTTGGATCCTCCCGCGTCAGCCTTCCATCACGGGGAAGGCTGTGTACTACTATGCTGGGCTATGAAATTGCTTTTTGTATTTATCTCCTCCCCCGTACCTAACTGAAAGTTCCATGAGGGTAGAGACTTCCTCTTGGGCACCACTTCACTGAATCATCCTGCAAGGGGCTCCACAGAGGGAAGGGGCACCTATCTTTCAACTGACTCATTGCATGCCAAGAGGAACAATTTGACTTATGTCCATCTCTCCCTCCGTATCCTCTGCTACACAAGGACATCTCACACGTCATACTCTAGCCACGCTGGCCTGTGGTACTGCAGTCTCTCGAACCTTTCTTAGTTTCTGCCCTCTCTGGACCTTCGCATCTGCAGCGCTGTCTGCTGGTACAGCTCTTTCACCTGGAGCCTCCCACTCCTCACCGGTCTCAGTCAAGATGCTCTTGTGGAAGCTTCCTCCCCTAGATCATGCACCCTTAGGACTCTGTTCTCACCCTCCAGAGCACTCATCAGACTGTACTGGAGGATGCTGCCTGCCTGATTCCCCAGACTCTGGGCCCCTTGTGGGGTGCCTTTTTTATCCCTGGATCCCTTATACCAGCCCGAAGTGGAGATTAAAAAATTATTACATCACCAGGTACAGTGGTGCACAGCTGTAATCCTAGTGACTTGGGTGGCCGAGGCAGGAGGATTGCAAGTTCAAGGCCAGGTTTTACAACTTAGGGAGACTCTGTCTTGAAATAAAAATAAATAAATAAATAAATAAATAAAAATAAATAAATAAATAAATGGACTGTGGGTGTAGCTCTGTGGTAAAGCACCCCTAGGTTCAATCTGCAGCCTCCTGAAAATAAAACAAAATAAAAAGTTTAAAAGTTTAAAAAAAATGATTGCATCACCTAACGTTTTTGGATGCCCACCATGTGTCAAACGTCATGTTGAATGTTGGGGATACAAAGATGAATAAGAAATTGCCTCTCTGCCTACGTTCTAGAAAGGGAGACAGGCCTATCAACCTGTAAATGTAATGTCACACTGTGAGGAGTGTGGGAAAGGAGGCTGTGGGAGCATGCATTCTGACTGGGAGGCAGGAGATGGGGTGCCTGGGAACCCCACCCTGCCGGGGAGGACATCAGAGGAAGGTGGTGGGCTGGTTCAAGTCTGCAGTCATTTCAAAGAGGAAGGGTGGATATTCATATCTATGTCTGCGTGTCTGTATGTCCATGTCTGTGTGTCTGTATGCCCATGCCTAAGCTATGTCTACATATATCATATATGGAAGGAGGAGCCCAGCCCGGAGGTAAGGGAAGGTGTGTAGGGCATATGAGGGGCTGAGAAGGGACTTCGGCAGCTGGACTTACGCTCGGACCATTTCTCAACTCGCTTAGTGCTGCTTTATGTGTAAATGCTGGGGAGGGGTCAACCTGGGAGGGGGCTCAGGCCCCTGGCTCACAGGACTAAACATGGCAGGCTCTTGCTAGGCCAGCCCCTGTGAGCTGTGTTCCTGGGCCCAGGTTGCCAGAGGTGTCTGTGCTCACCTTGGAAGACTGACGCTCCCCTCCTGAGTTCCCATCTGGCTGTGCTCTTTACCTGCTTGGTGACAAGTCCCTTCCTGCTGTGCTGGGGGTGAGTGTGTCCTGCACAGGGTTCTGGGGGGAGTCAGTGAGATGGTCTGCAAGCACCTCTCCCTGGCCCGTGCACTGGGGGGCTCCGCAGTTGCCCATTCCCTGTAGTCCTTACTCTCCCCTTCTTGGCTGGCTCTACCAAACAGGTGTCTGTTGCTCTGCTCTCTGCTCCTGATCCCTCTGTTGAGCCCAGTGGCAGGCAGTGGCAGGTCTCAGTGCAACCTCAAGGCAATTTCTTTAGCTGCTTTTTTAAAAACAGCAAAAATCAAATTGCTTCCTGGTCTCCCCAGGCAGTGTCACCTGAATGCCCTGCCAGAGTGTCTGCATTAAGGGGTCTGTGAGGGGGTCCTCCAGGTCACAGCTGTGTGTGTCTGCCTATCTAACGAGGCCCTCACTTTGTCTAATTTTCTGAAACAGTGCAGTATTCTAATATTTTCTTAAAGGATGTAGAAGGAAAAGGGAACAAGTGGCCCCAGCTTAGCCCCTCCTCAGCAGCCTCTGTGGGAGCCCCTGAAGTCATTCTGCAGCCCAATTAGAAGCCTGCCTGGCTTTTAGGAGCGGGAGCGCCTGCCGAGGATGTCTCCTGTTTGGAGCCCTAATTACCGCTTGATGGAATGAATAAAGACGTGGTGTTTTCTACATTTTACTTACAGAGTTGCTGATGCGGTGAATGTTGGATGAAACGCCTCTTTCCTCAGAGAGATTAAAAACTGAGTATCTCAGCGACCCAGCTGAGTGGCTGTTTCAGACACTTTCCCTCCTGCCTTAGCTCGGTCTGGCCGTGTGAGCAGGTCTGGGGTTGGGGAGAAGGGGCCCCTTTGGGATCATTTCTGTACTTTCTGCAATCAAGGTGGAAGACGTCTTGACCATGAGTCCAGCTGCTTCAAAACAAAGACAAGCATTTACTGAGCACGAGTTGTGTTGGGTTTCCCCGCCCGTCCACTCAGCTTCTCACGACAGTGTTATGGAATGGCTTGTTGCACCCATCGTGCAGATGGGGAAAACTGAGGAAGCTGAGGCTCAGGTCAGTGTCTTGCCCAATGTCACACAGCTGGCAACTAGCAGAGGGGCAGTTTGAACTCAGCCTTCTGGTGCCGAGGCCGGTCTTTCCCCATTGGCACTGGGGACACTTTCCTGGCCTGCATGGTAGAGTCTGCCCAACCCTGGAGGAGCCAAGCAGTTCTTTGCCTTGATGGTGAAGGGCAAAGAGTGTGGTGGTTAACTTCCGCCGCAGAACAAACCTCCCCCAAACTTACTCACTTGAAACGCAAACTGGATTGATTTTCACAGCTCTAGGTTCGGTAAATGGCTCTTTGGGGCTGGGCTGGGTTGACTGGGGCTGGCTCCTCTGGGGCCATTTGGTATTAGTGGGCAAGGGCCATGTGCCTCTTATCTGTAGATTTCATATATTTCATTTTTCCTCTTTGAACATGACTGTGCTGGCTAAACCTTTTCTATCTTTACTCATTCCCATGGTGGTAGATTCCTCAGATCAGAAGAGGGAAGGCCACTGGGGAAAAATGTTTACATCATGTTCTACTCCATGTTTGTTAACATCTGATAGTACAAAGGAAACCACAGGCCCAGATTCATGGGCTGGACAACAGACCCCTGCTCTTGGTGGGAGCAGCTGAGAAGCCCCTTGACACAGAGGTACATATGGGAGACTTTGGGGTCATCCTGCAGCCTGCCCCAGAGGGCAAGGCCTGCTCCTGAGAAGGCCATTTCACAGCTGCTGGTCCTATAAACCAAGAGCTGGCCCATCCTCTCCATCTGGACAGGTTGTCACCAAGGCTGATCCAGACAGATGTCTCAGAGTTTTTCTTTTTCTTTTTTAACATGCAGACAAGGAGAATACAGAACCTCCCTTTGGTAATTTATCCATGTTCTCATAACCGGCCATTATCTGCCATGATTTTTATTTCTCAGGACCAGCTGCTTCAGATGCCTGTGTGTGTGTGTGTGTTTTGGAGATGAGAGCAGGGAAGGTCCAGGCACCTTGGCTTGTAGCCTTGGGGACAAAGAAGGGCTGGGTGCGTGTGCCTACCCATTTCTCTAGGTCACAGCGTGTTCCGGTTCCTCCACCCAAACTCAGTGTGGTCCCACCTGTGATCTGGTAGCTGCAGTCCAGAGAGCTGCAGGCCCTTGAAGGAAGGGCGGCTCAGGGATGGGGTCTGGACGTCTTGTCAGCCACAGCTCAGCTTCTGCGTTCCCAGTCCCCAGCCTTTCTTCTTGTGCTTCCAAGGACAAAATGACCTGTTTGCAGAGCAGGAAATGCTATCACCAGAGGTTTGTGGCACCCGTTTCCAGGGCGTCTGCCTTGGATGTGACTGGGAGGTGGGCCCTTGGGCCTCAGGTCAAGGCTGACCTGCATCTGTCTTTCCACCAGGGAGAGAAAAAGGCAGTGAGAGCTAAGTGCATTTTGGGTCACCCCCACTCCAGCTCCTCGGGTGAATCCCTCCCCCACTCAGAACACTGTGTTTAAAAATCAGAGACTAATTTTAGGTTTTCCTCTTTCCTGTGTTGTCTTGAGCACCTAGCACAGGGCCTGGCCCATGAGAAATGCTCCGGAAGTGACACTGCCCTTTGACCACTGAAGGACTCTAATGGGAGGATCTCGGGAGGGAGGCGCTGGCAGCTGATTCAAGGGTGTATGTGTAGGGGGTGTGAGACCCTCAGTATGGGGGCCCCTGAGGCCTACTTCATTTGCCTCTGAAGAGTGACCCTCTCCTTCCATCTGCACCTCCCATCAGTGGGAGCCCCGCTGACTCCTGAGGCACTGTCAGCCTTTATGGGTCCCTGTAGAAACTCACGGGAGTGAAAGGTCTCATGAGGGTGGTGGTTGACCTGCTCCATCTTAATAAAAGTAGTTTTCCTGCAAATTAGACAAATGTCAAATCACTTCCACAAGCAGTGCCTCAGGTTTACCTGGGAAGTGGAGTTTCTACTCTCAAGGCCTCCTAGAAGGCCCACCGGGCTCTTGTTCTCCTTGGTGAGAGGGCTGAGCAGGGGTGCTGGTCCTCCTTCTGCCCCTGCAGTCAGGGCCGGAGGAGATCCCGTTCATGAGTGCTGGGCAGGGGACTCCTCCCAACTTACCTGGCCAAGAGGGTCTGCAAGGGTCCTGGGAGCCCTGACATTACAGGTGGCATTTTGGATCTGAATAGCCAGTGAAATCAGAGTGGATAAATGTGTAGCTTTCTAAAGAGTCTCAAAGAAGTTGGTAACCCTGAAAAAATTAAGAACTCATGAGGACTAGTCCAGTCCCCTCAATTTGGACAATAAGAAACTTAAGGTCTGGACAGGGCAAGGGACTTGATTTAGATCACACAGTATATTAGTGATTAGTGACTTTTTGCTTAAAGCTCAAACCTCCATGTTTCAGGGGGGATCCTGGCAGTGTGTGTGTGGGGGGGCAGCTTTTTCTCATTTGCTAGAGATTTGGAAGCAGCTTGTCTCTTAATTGATGGTGGCTTTTTTGTTGTTGTTTGTGTTTTTTTTTTTTTTTTTTTTTTTAAAGTTGGAATCACTCCCAGAACTAAAGGGGCGGTGATGAGCAAAATAAATACGGAATAAACAGGCTCAGTGTGTGGGGGAGTGGAAAGTGGAGAGCGGCTGAGTTGGGTGACACCGACTCAGAGCTGAAGGGGAGAAAGCGAAGCTGCCAGTCTGTGGGCCTCGTCCGGGCTTAGTGAGATGAAAAAAGAGCAGCGTGAGTGATAAAGTGCTGGCCAGAGCTTCCATATTTTGTTTCCAGTACCTTGAAGTTAGGGGTTCGACCTTCTCTAAACAGGATTGCAGCGCGACCCTCACCTGTGGAGCCTCACCTTTGATTTTCCCCAGGTCCCTCTCAGGTGCCAGCCAGTACCCAGCCTCTCATCCTCTTCTTCCACCAGGAGCTCCTTAAATTTCTAGCGTGCACCACGTACAGTATTGCCGGGGGATCCTCTGGGGCCAGCCCCACGTGTATGGCCCCTCCTCTTTCTTTGTCACCTTTGACCAGCCCTGGTGCCCCTTCTCCAGTTTCTCAGAAACCAGGAAGATAGTGAAAACATCCTTTTGCTATTCTCAGCTGATGGGGTTTTTGTTTCCTGGGGGCACTCTCCATTTAGTTTAGTAGGAATTGATTGCCACCCGCTGGCTCCTTGCGGGCCCAGAAGCCTGTTGGGGGAGCGGTGGGCCCTTCTTAGGAGTGGGTGTCTGGCCGTGTGGGGACCTGCCTGAAGAGGAAGGAAGAAAAGAGCTGGCTTAGCATCTCGCAGACATCCCAGCAGGCCACCTCATCATAGCCCGCTGGGGTGGGCAGGGACAGATAGCCAGGTTTGCAGATGAGGAAACAGAGGTTCGGAGAAGTGAAGAGCAAGCTGCAGAGTTGACAGGCTGTGAGCAGAGGCCTGTCTGACCCCCGCCCATGGTCCTGGTTGAAGGTTTGGTGGTGTGTGAGGGTCATTGTCTTGCCCTCCCTTCCCAACCGCATTTTCATTTCTATCTTATTAATACTAGAAAGAATATCCATCACGTTCAGCGTCAGCTCTGACAATAGAGGCCTGAAGGCAGACAGGAGGAAGGCTGAGGTGTGATCTGAGATGAGGAATCTCCAGAGCCCCTTGGGTAGCTGAATCTCCCCCGCAGAAAAGCCCTGTGCAGAAGCGCTGTTGTTTTGTTTTGCTTGGAAATGACTTTGAACACCTGTAGGCAGGGCAGTCATTTTTCCAGTGGTGCCACAGGGCCGCCTCTCCCCAGTGCCGCACACCTGCTAGATCACACTTATTTTATTGGCTTGGCTGGCTCCAGAGCATGAGTCTTCACGTGTCCCTCCCCCTTTCCCGGTTCTGCATTTGGTGACATCAGGTTGGTTGCTTGAAACTGGCTTTCTTGGGTGTATTCACACTATGGAAATCAGCAAACACTAATCAGAGCTTTTTATTTATTTAATTAGTTTAGGTTTTGAAAAGGCGGTTCGCACGCACACCGCTGCCTGTCGGCATTTGCTTTGAGCTCTCTCCTAAAGGCCTCTCCAATTTGTTCAAGGCATGTTCACCCAGGCAGGTTTATTTAATTCAATCTCTTTTACTTCTCATAACACTGAGCTTGTCAGAAAGATAAAGAAACACGCGCTGGGGCGTAGGGCACAAAGAGTTTGGTTTCAAAGACAAGTCCTTTGCCTTCCAGCTCAGTGCTCCTTGATGCTCAGCTTCTTGGTTCTCAGCTGGGGAGGGGTTGCCCTCCAGGAGACTTTAGGCAAGGTCTGAAGATGTCTTTGGTTGTCCCAATTGGAGGTGGCACCTAGGCAGAGGTCAGGGATGCTGCCGAGCATCCTACAGTGTGCAGGACAAACCTCTCATAAAGAACGATCTGGCCCTGCATGTCGGCAGTGCCAGGGTTGAGGAGACCTGGCTTGGCTGGTGGCACCGCCTCCTATCACTCCCCTTCTTTTCCTGTCTCAAAAGGAGACGAAAATCGTCCTGGACAGGAAGTGGGGCAGGGTTTGGGAAGAGCTGGCTGCCCCGGGGATTTCAGAATGAACTGGTGGGCAGGTTTCACCTGTGACTGGACTTGTGCCCAAGGTCAAAATAAGGCAGGATAGAATCACAGTCGCTCCCAAGTAGAGGGACTGTGACCTGAAGCCAAATGAGGACTTGGGAAGATTTTATAAGAAAAAGAGAAGGGTAGGGGTGCAATCAAAAGAAAGAGCCCCCATTCTGGGAAGGGGCCAGCTGGTCTCTCCTTGCCCTTAAGCCAGAGCTGGGGAAAATACATACAGTCAAGGTCTGGGTGAGAGGTTTGGAGCACAGCCTCAGGGAGTGCTCCCAGATCTGCCTCATCATCAGAATCCAGTGTGGGGGGGGGTGTTAGTAAGGAAAAAATATGTATATGGTCAGATCCCACCCCAAGGAGTGGGGCCAGCACTTGGAATTTTTAACAATTCCCAAATGATACTGATGACCAGCCAAGTTTGGGAACCCCCAGGGTAGATGGACATGTTATTTGTCAGTGAGGGCTGTCACTAGCTGAGTATTTGAAGGAGGCTGGAATCAACACCCATTCATGCAGCAAAGTGTTTAAAGACTTGCCACATGCCAGGCAGCTGTCCAGGCTCAGCAGGAGGCTGGGCAGGTCTCCTGCCCTCTCAGAGCCTACAGGAAAACTTACAAAATAGGGTTAGGCTCAGGTGACTAAATCCCTCCAAGCCCTGTTTCCCTCATCCATTAAATAAGAGGAATAATCCTCAGAGCGCAAGGTCTTTATGAGGATTACCCAAAGAGCAAGGAGAGAACTGTAGCGAGTTCCTGGCTTCGCTTCTGGGCCTGTGGGTTCTCTATAGCTGCCTGTTGTCTGTGGCTCCTTTTTAGGGGGTGAGGGCTTGCTTAGGATGGAACACAGGGCCTCCCATAAGCTAGACGGGGCTCTCCCACTGAGCCACACTGCCGGCCCTGCCCGTGGTTCTTGTCCAAAGTCCTTTCAGTTTCTTACAGTTCCAGTTCCTTGTGTGCTGCTGTTCTACCCTGTGTCGGGCGTGCCAAGCTCTGAAGGTTATTGAATCCAGGGAGACCTAGTCGTCCTCCTCAGAGAGCTTGCAGTGTGGTGGAGCTGGGTGTGGAAGGCCCCATCTCTAGTGTATAGAACACCAGGTCATACTGTGCACGAAGCGAGGCCCGCTCTCTAGGGGCTTGGGGCGAGGACACGGAGTTCCAGAGGATTCTGCAGGATGAATAATGTTCCCCAGGTGGGCAAAGTGGAGAAGGCTTGTAGGCAGCTGGGACAGATGTGCAAAAGCAGGAGGTGGAGACAGCGTGTCGAGGGTCTCTGTACTGCTCCCTCTGGAGTCTCTGGGCCTGGTTCTTGCCCTCTTTCCATCCTCTTCCTCTCCTGAGGCAAAGCACACATCAGGTGGAGACACTTGAAAAAGTTCATCTGCTTGGTGCTTGATTTATCCTTCAAACCTTCAGTAACTGATTTCCAGTCTCATAAAATATTAAATACATCCATATATTGAATATCACATTTTGATATGTTTTCACGCCTCATTTGCCACCGAAGTCAAGGACAGATTCACATTTTTCATGGCATGGGGCCCAGATTTGTCCTCGCACAGTGTTTTATGATATCCCCTCGCTCCACCCCTCCACGGCAGCCCCACATTCCTCAGTGTCTCACTTGAGCAGCCACGCTGACAGCCCACTTGGCATGGACCATGGCAGGCCCAGGGCAGAAAGGCCACATATATCATCCCCGGGAGAGTTATTTACATAGCACTGTAAACATTTGCGAAAGGACAAGGTCTCTGCCAGACACCTCCAGATTCCCCGTCAGACAGTGGCGGAGCAGAAGGCCTGGAGGACAAGCTGCTTGGCTTGGAGCTGGGAGCCGCTGTTAGGACTGGCGTTGGAGGGCTCCAGACGGGGAGGCCAGGGCAGGTCACAGATGGTCTTAGATGCCACAAGGATAGAGCAGTTTGGGCTGTATCCTGTGCACCGTGGGCGAGTGCTGTGACCTGATGTATGATTAGGAGTAGGGCGGGACCAGAGACTGGGCAGCCAACCGGCCAGGTGAGAGGCAGGCGGACCAATCAGGACTGATTTGGTTGTCCAGGTGATGAAGGATGAGGGCCGAACTTGGCCGCAGGAGGAGACACAGTATGGGCAGGCTCTTGCCCCGAGTTCCCCAGAAGTATCCTCTGAGAAAGGCTTCAGGCTGTGTGAGGTTTAGCTGTGGGATGATTACAGGATACCCATGGGCAGAGTGAGGCCGGAAGGGGAATACAGTGACTGCCAAGTAGAGAGTCACTTTGTGAACACATGGGCTCAACTCCCTTGGGTTTCTGGGAGATAGTGGGGGGCGTGCCTCTGGGGTGTCCCATGCACAGGAGCAGGAAGCTGCTACTTATCATCTAGTTTCCATCGTCACTGGCTGAGGGAGGCTTCCACATCAGCACCGCAGCCCGTGGCTCTGCAGGAGGCCAAGGGGAAGCTCCCGGGTGCTTGCACTTGGGTGGCATGGGGGTGTCTGTAAGGGATGAGGGAGTCCAGGTCGATTCCCAGCATAACTGGTTGGAAGTGATGCCACTCAGAATTTGGGGGAGTAGCCATTTGGGGGCAGAAAGGGAGATGACTCAGCTTTTGGGGTGCCTATGTACAGCCACATGGAAATATCCAGTGGGGAGCTAACTGGTGAGATCTAGGATCCAGGAGAGGGGCGTGGGTGTGAGCTCTGGGCCTCTCTTGGGTAGAGAGGTAGCCAAGGCTGTGGACTCAGATGATGCCACTCAGGTTCACACAGGAAGAGCAGAGAGCCCCTGACAGGGAAGAACTGGGAAGTGCTAGGCTTCCACAGAACAGACTAAGGAATAAACCCAGGGAGTCAACTGAGGAGTAGCCAGGAAGGTGGGAGGAGAAAAGGAAAAACACGAGCCTGAGACCGCAGATACCAGGGAGGTGAGCACCAGGAAAGAACAGGCGACAAATGCCAGGTGCTGCTGAGAGGGGTCAGGTCCAGTGAGAAAGGAAGAGCGTCCGCCAGGCAGTGAGGAGGTCACAGGGCCTCGGGGGAGCATTTTCAGTTAAGTGGTGGGAGCAGAAGCCAGAGCACACAGGCAGCTGTATGAGACCTTGGAGCACCGAAGTGTCAAGGTCAAAGTGGCATTATAGAAGATTATTCTGGAATGGGTGTTCGAGGAGGGAGGGAGGAGAAGCTGAGGTCGGGGAGGCCAGTGAGGCGGCGGCTACAGGCTGTGCTGCCTGGAGAACAGCAGCGGGCTTAGTGGAGAAGAGGCTGGGAGGCAGGTTGCAGGGAAACTTTCTGGGGCTCAGGAACACCAGGCCAAGGAGTTGCATTTACACAGGCTTCAGGGCCAGCTCTCTGGGGACACTCTGCAGGGAACCTGCACACGTGTGTACAGTCTGTGTATGAGCTCTATGGCTAAATGCTGCCCTAAGTTACGTGGTAGACTCTGCCCTTCCCCACTGAAAGGTGACCTTGGTAGTGATCCTAGCCCCTCTAGTGCTTTTCTTCATTGTGGAGGAAGCTATGACCCACCTCATACATTGCAAGACTTAGGGAGTGATGCATTTCAAAGCGCTGCGTGGCTTGTCATGAACCAGGTGGGTTTTTAACTATGGCCAAACAACTAGCAGGACCAGCATCTGTGGAGGCCCCCGAGGAGCTCCCAGAAGCTGCCAGCACTGCCCTTCCCTGCTGCTCTGCCCCACTGGGCCTTGAGCCCCCAGCCTCCCCCTTCTGGAAGCGCCTATGTGTGCTGACCTTGGATGTTTCCACCTCAAGGTGGATGGGCCTGGCTGGGTGGCAGCCTGTGGACACAAAAAGTGACCTGCCAGCAGGAGCCTTTTCTTCTCTTTCCTCTTCAATTCAGAGTTGGTCTGCAACCCACTGGCAGGGAGATTATTGAATCTGATTTGCTGAAACACAATAGCAGATTGATTTTTGTAGCCACCAGCGCCTGTAACAAATTCCAAGTGAAGTTTGGATAGCATGATTGTGGGGTAATGACATTTTAATTATGTGTCATTTTTAGTCTGGTTAAAATTGGAGGCCTAGGGTGGAGGCCCAACCTGAGTGCTCCTGGCTCCTCCTCCCTCCTTTGGCTGGTCCTGGTTGTCCCCTCTCAGAGACTGCACTCCCTCACCCAGGCTCCCCGCTCAGCTCTTAGTGTGAGTAGTTGGGGTACAGTTGAACACAGCTCTGAGTTTGCAGCAAGTTCCGATTGTTCCTTCTTTCCAACATGTTCTGAAGTTGTCCCTGCCTTTCTCCCTCCCTCCCTCCCTGCTTCCCCTTGCTCCCACTTTCTGTATTTATTCATTGACCTGCCTTCTATGCCCTCTTCTACATTTAATGTTTCCCTCCTTTCTTTTCTTGGTTCTTTCCACTAACCAGCTGTGTGACCTTGGGCAAGTCGCTTACCTGCTCTTGAACCCCAATCTTTTCATAATGAGGGATGGAGACTAATTGGTCTCTATGGTCCTTTGGTCTAAATGTGGTTCTTCTTAGATCCATCCCTCATTCCCTCTCCCTTCTCCCTTTCACTTCCTGGCCTCCACTGTGTTTTTTATGGCTAGACTGCATTGGGACCAGGCAGCAGCTATGAGTGCCCAGAGCAGGAATTTCCCCCTCCACAGTAAGGGTGGAGGCCCAGGCCTCTTTTTATGATCCCTGAACCTTCCAAAGGAGATGGATTTAGTGAGGAGCCGACTCGCTCCCCTCCCCCAGAACAGCCAAGTAATTGAAGAAAACATGAATGTTAATGATGCATTTAGCATTTGGAAGTTAGAGGGGTGATTAATATGTTGTAAGTTGTATATTAACACCTTCACAGTGGCATAATGAAGACAAAATATACACTCAGAGATGAGATTGTTTATTCTTGTGTGTAGCGCTCCTCGTTGCTGGCCCCCTAAGCCTCAGAACATACCGTGTGGCTGTGCGCGTGGTGGGAGGGCATGGGTGCAGGGACAGTGTCCTGGCATCGGGTGGCTGCTGAGGGGCTCTCTCTCCTGTCTTGGGCTGGTTCAGGCAGCTGGAGAGGAGGATGGAGGGCACAGCGGGGCAAGGACTTGGGGTCCTGGAGAGGTCTGATGGTGGGTGGGAGACCTGTCATTTAGGAGCAAGCATGCTCAGGAGACAAGGCGGCTTGTTCTTTGCAGTCTCTGGGTTTGAGTTTCAGGGGTGCGTTGGGGCAGGGGTGGGTGACATGAAGGAAGGACAGAGGAGACAGGCAACCTCAGCAGGGACTTCAGCTTCAGGAACTCTGGGGACTGGCCCAGGGTTTGCCTCTTGGCTCTGAGGAGGTCTCTCCCAGCATGGCACGGGGTATCCTTGCTGCAGGTTATGCCTGGTCGCTGGGCCTGGGTCCAAGCAGGGTATGCTGACTGGAACCTCTGAGCCTGGCTCACAGCCCTATCTGTGCTCACTGAGGTCCTGTGGACTAGAACCTCAGGGTCACAGAATGTCAGGGCAGGAGGAGCCTTGAAAGCACATCCAGTTCCAGTCTTGTCATTTTCAAGGTCCTGTGAGTGGAAGAGACATTGAACTGGACGGACAGCTTGTGGCAGAGGCAGGAGCAGGTTGGTTTTCTCCTCTACTGCTCCTCAGGGACCCAGACTGGGGTGCTGAGAGTTGAGTACTCCCTTGGCTCAGTTGTCCAAGAGGCCACTGAGGAACTCAACCAAGAGCTCCCAAATGTGGAACAGCAGATGGATGAGGACAGGTTCAACTCCCAGTTCCATCTCTCTAGGCCTCAGTCTCCCTGTTGTCAAACAGGAATAACATTTTCTACACTATAGTTAGGATCATTTGCATCCTAAACAATACACACAACCCAAAATGATTATAATTTGTGTGTGTGTATGTGTGTGTGTGTGTGTGTGTGTGTGTGTGTGTGTAATACCAAGTATTGTTTCTGGCATAAAACAGGTAGATACTCAAAGATGATGGTACTGAGCGCGTATTGTAATTATTATTACTGTTCTCATCATTATTTTTATCTCTTGATTTATTTAAAGTATTTTTTTCTGGCAGATGGATACAGCGCCTTTATTTTATTTTTATGTGGTGCCAAGGATTGAACCCAGTGCCTCTCATGGGCAAGACAAGGGCTCTACCATGAAGGCACAGCCCCAGCCCTGTTCTCATCATCATCTACTTTCACGGCCATGGCCTTCATACCTGCCTTCTACCTGTCTTCAGGATTCAGCCTAGTCCCCACCTACTCTGGGCATATTTCCTCGCAGTCCACTGCACTGGTGGGTTCTGCACCCCCTGTGCTGTTGGGTGCTCCCCTGTGGCTACTGCTGCTGAGACTCTGCTCCCCTTGCTCCCCCATCTGACTCTGAGCTCAGTGAGGCAAGAGACTGTGCCTCCTCCTCTTTGGGGTTCTCGGCGCCAGCACTTGGTAAACGTTTGTGGACTGCGTGCTCTAGCTGAAGCCTGTGAAGCCTTCCTGGAGTAAAGCCAGGGGGTATGAGCGTAACCAGCTTCTCCTTTCCAAGATCAATCTGAGTTCTTTTGTGCAGCACAGAGAACACTATGCTTTTGGGCTTACAGCATCCTTTCCTGGTACTAGGGTGTGTGTGACCCAGCTTGCCTCCTTCTAGGAACAATTGTAACTTGAGTCTGATGCTTCCAGAAGCCTTCTGTGGTAAGTCCATCTTTGCTCTATTGCTACCATGGTGCTTCTTCATTCTCCTTACATGCTTGTCGTATTTCACCTGATCCTATAGTCCCTTGCTTATGTGACCTACTTCCTAGTAGGTTCCTTGTGGATGTAGCCCGTGTTGATCCCTGTTGGACAGCTTGCTTCACTGTGAACTCCCACAGTGTCCACATAGTGTGGGTAGAGTCCAAATGGCATTTTGTTAACTCAATGAATGAACAAATGATTTTGTACTATATTTGTAGTGTAGTATATATTTGTAGCCTGTTTAGCTGTTATCTTGTTAAACTAGCTTTCCTGTAAGTCTCATAAAAGCAAGGATTTTATTTAGTACTTCTGTATCCTTGTAGTACTGGGCAAGTAATGTTTAATGGGAAATTAATTATTGATTGATTTTCTCAAATTTCCTATCCTATTAAGACTTTTGAAGCAAAAAAGAAAAAAAAAATCTTATTAGCCTTCTTAAGAAGTTCCAACATTGGAAAGAATTGACTGAGCCCAAGTCCCTGTGAAGTGCATAGCATGTGGGATTCCATATCATAAGAGGAAATCCCGAGGTTTTCTGATCATTTCCTGACAGGCACTGATTACTTTAATGAAGGCAAAAGATCCGAGTTAAAGGGAATTATTAGACTTGACAATTGAAGTTGTAAATGCAGCCCTCATTAACAACTTGATTAATTTTTGAACTGCCTTATGGTGGATGGTAACTGGTTTGGGGGCTTTGTCTGTGACAGAAAAAGAGGAAACCTCTGCTCATTCTGGGCTAGGCTGAGGCTAGATGAGGGCTCTCAGTTTCCACCATGTGTGTGGTCCTGTGTAAGGGGTAGGGGTGGGGTGTGGAGAGGGAGAGGGAGTTGGGGAGGACAGATGTGTCATGATGTGATGTGGACTCGAGTATTTGTGTGAGAAATAAAAAAATTTCCAACCAATTACTTTCAGGGTGAGTGGGGTCTGTGTGTGAATGGTGACGAGTTTGGGAAAAGCAGTTGGGGACAAGCAGGGCTGGTCTCTGAGGTGGGATCTTGGACAATGAAAATAACAAGGATGATAGCGACATGTGCCTGTAGAGTGATTAAGAGAGCTGTGTCCTGGGTTGGAGAGATGGGAGTGTGTGGCTGAGCTCACTGCACCCTCACTCACTGATCTGGGGTAAGTTGTTTCTGCCATACCGCCTGTGTGGGGTATCCTGATAACTACCTCTCTGCCTCTTGTACAGGGAGACATGGCCCCCCCTGCACAGGATTAGAACCCTGGTCTTGGGAATTCTTATCCTTGGCTTTCCACACACTGCAGCTGGGGGAAAGGGGACTATCTGTTACTCGGCTGATGTTGGTAAGCGCTTTGGAGATGCAGAACTCTCCATGAGGGCGCATCCCCCTCATCTATGTGAATGTGAAGCATGAGGCAGACAGAGTCGGGAGGACTGACCCCGAGTGCAGGGAAGCACGCGGTGTGCACGTGCGTGAGTGTGTATATGTGCACGTGCATGCATTGTTCATGCTTCCCTTGAGGGTGCTGCAGAAATGATGGGCAGGGATCACTGTATCATTTGGGGGCTTGGAGGAGATGCCCATCATGTCTCTCCTCCCCAGAAGTGTTATGAGTCTGTCTCTGGTTGGAGGGGACCCAGATCCTGGGCAGGAGAGGTACTGAGTTCTGAAGTAGCACCTGTGTGGTCCAAGGGGAGGAGTTTTGAGCCTGCAGGCAGGTGCGGCTGGGCTTTCTGCACATCACCCTGCTCATTGTCTCTGGGTGCCTGTAGCAATTAAAAATTGTTCTGCTAATCCTTCTGGCAAAGTTGCCAGTCCCTCGGCAGCCTAGAATTGGGGGCTTTGTGAACTCGGAGACACTCTGTTCTGTTTTGACTCTGCAGCACACAATCTGTTTTCTCCCAGGAGTTCTGTTTGAGCCTTAGGTTGTCAATCATTCGCCCTCGCCTCTGTTCCCTCCTCTTCAAGAGCAGGCTGTGCCCATGTCCTGGCCAGCTGCCTTCTGTACACCTTCCCTCTTTGTGGTGATGGGTACAGGCTTCAGTGCAGGGCCCGGCCTTACCCCATGCTAAGTGTGGCTCCCTCAGAAAAAGGCCTGAGGTGAAGATCTAAGTGCAAGTAGTTACTTGGGTGGGCAAGAGAGGTGCTTGTGGTTTCTCAACGTCCAATCATGTGCTGTGGAGGAACAGAGAAGTGAGACAGGGTTAGGAAGGAGATAATAATGCAGAAGGCTATATGGCCATGCATGACCAGGGCCAGTCCCACTGGAGGATGGTGGGAGAGATGTAGAGCAGCCTTTTAAAAGCAGGGCATCCTGTGGCTTCTGACCGAGTTGCCCCACCTGTGGCCTGCCCTGTGGATGTGGGCTGCGTGAGCTCCAGAGACCAGGAAGCTCTCAGGTGAGCCACAGGTGCCTGCAGCTGGATGCCACTGGTCAGTGAGTGAGAGGAATAGGGCTTCTCCATGCACTCTGAGCCCATCTGTAGGCCAGACCCCTGTCTGGTCGGGTGGCCATCACCCCACTCACATTGGGTGCCAACTGCCCTCTAGGATCTAGAAGCATATCTGCAATTTTTATTTCTGGTAGTGATCTGATTTATAAACCACCAGTATGCATTCATTACAAACTTTATAGGTGCCAAGTCAGTGCTTCTCCTGAATGTCTCGTTGTTGTCCTCTTGATATCCCATGAAATAGGTATTGCTATTTTTATTTTTTTCATTTGAGGCAAAGGAGGCATAGTGCTTGAGTGACTTGTCCCAGTTTACACAGCTTGGAAGAGGCAGCTGGGGGACCCTCAGCAGGTCCCTACCCAGTACTGCCCCAGCTCTCCTGTCAGATCGCAGGATCCCGGTACTTGGTTATGCCAAATGGCATTTCACAAGGCACTAAGCTGCTTGGTTGGGTGACTTCTGTGGGCCTTCTGTATAGAAAGACACTAAACGAGATTCTATCCATCTATAAACCCGTTAGCTACTCCCCTGGATCGTGGATTGATGGGGCCTTGGGCCTCCTTGTATGAAAATCGCCTTTAAGTTAGGCTCTGAGGAACGCCCCAGCCTCTGGCCTTTTGATGAATTTGTCTCTGTCTGGCAGGACTGCTCTCCTCAGTTCCAGGAAGCCTGCCATGCCAGCTCCTGCTTGTCACTCTCTTTGTTCCAGGGAGCCCCTGGAGACCTCGCAGTAGCACACTGTACCTGCTGGGCCTGGCTGGCACGCTCCCTGCCCCCGATCCTGGCGCAGCAGCTTTGCCATCAGACTCTGTGGTGGCAGGCATGGGTGGGGCATCCCAGGGTCCTCTTTAACCGCGTGCTCGGTTTTCATTGCCGGCTTACAGCTGAAAAGCCCCTGGGGGAGGGTCAGGAGATCTTGATCTAAGTTCCATGAATTGCTTCTGTCCTCATTCTTCTCTCCTCTGGGCCTTATTTCCTTATTTGCTAAGAAATGGAGCCACTATCCCTTTCTGCCCCCAAATCACAGGAGCTGGGAGTTGCAGGGACTGGCTTACAGAGAGGGCAGAGGCTACAACTGACCCCAGGCGCAGAACCTCTGGGGGCTGACTGTTCACCTGCTGACGGTTCTAACACCCAGTGTCATTCTAGTTGTCTCAGACACCTTGGGTCCTGCCAGTCCTAGGAGCTTTAGATGTTGCTGCCTCAGGTCGCCATGGTGATGGGGGGGGGGGGGGGCACAGGGAGGAACCTGGGGACCAGTGCATGGTAGGATGGGAAGAAGACTGTGGCCTCTGCCAGTTTGAGCCTGTGGAGCCTGGGCCAGCCCCAGGAGGTTAAGGGTCTGTGCA
This sequence comes from Tamias sibiricus, assembly GCA_025594165.1. Classification (NCBI taxonomy): domain Eukaryota; kingdom Metazoa; phylum Chordata; class Mammalia; order Rodentia; family Sciuridae; genus Tamias; species Tamias sibiricus. The sequence goes on from CM046657.1 coordinate 114,254,505, forward strand.
GTGGACCAGGTCATGATGGATTGTGACTCCTCAGTGTGTCAGTCAATAGTCCCTTCACTAAGGGATCCCCAGGTACATCTTAGCTGGAGCTCAGTCATAAAGACAGCAGTGCAGAACGGAGTTTCATAAGGGAGTCTCTAGGAAGAGCCCATTAGGTCCCTCTTTCAAACTGGCCACAACAGACATGGCCCTCAAAGAGCCGTTACTGGTGCTCTCATCAGTTGGAAGCTGTCTACTGTGGCCCAGGAGATTTGATCCTGATCTGTTCAGTAAGTAGGATGGAGAGTCAGAGGTTGGCCCCATAGTGCCTCAGGCTGAGGCCACTGGGCTCAGTCAGAGGTGCTGGATCCGCTTTGCCAGTCTGCCAGTGCCCTCACCCTACGGCTCTTTGGCCATATTCTGTTTTCCCTGAAAAGAAAGCAGCACAGACATAGCACCTAGTGTGTGCCAGGTACTGTACTGGACTCTAGAGTGTTCAAAGGCAAATAAGACAGAGGACCTTCTCTTGAGGGGCATAGAACCTATGAGCAGAGACAGGTTGCATATGCAAAAAGTTCTGGGCGTCTGCAGAAGATCTGTACCAAAGAGAGTCACAGATTGAGAAATAGCTGAAAATTTCCCAGAGGAGGAGGACTGGCCAGGATAAAAGGCAAGAAGTGGGGTTTCTGTCTAGGGAAACTGCCCAGGCATAAGTGTGGTGACTGGAACACATCCCTGCCCAGCAAAGATGAGAAAGAGAGGGTGGGTGAGGCTAGATCTGCATTTAGCACCTGGGGACAATGCCTTGTGGCCCTTGACCAGGAAGGAGGCAGAGTGTGGAGTGGGCAATGAGTGGAGAGGTGGGAAACGGGCACGCACGAGGCTCCAGATTGCTCCAGGAACAGTCAGGAAACCAGATGTCACCACGTGCAGCCAAGTCGAGACCTTGAGAGAGCAGACAGGTTTCAGACCTGGGACAGGATGCTCCAGTGTTACCAGATAACCCTCTCTGCACTGGGCAGTGAATCAGAGTGCCCTTTGCACTGAATGAGCTCATGATCTACGGTCATCACCCACATGGGAGGTTCCAGTGTCCCCTCTGCATCAAGCAGTTGTTTGGGCTTCTGCCATGGGCTTTTCTCAAGGCTCCTCCAGCCTCTGCTGGAATGGTGAGGGAAGGCTCTGGGTGTGTGGACAGGTGTGACAAGGGCAGAAAGGTCCCTTGACCCAGAGACTCTCAGCTCTCCGAGTCACATACATGGAACGGTGTGTTTTTTTCTGGGGAAGAATCTAAAACCTCAATCAGATTCTCAAAATGGTCTCTTGTTCCCCCAGAGGGATAAGGACTCCAATAAGCTGGGCGAGGGCAGGGGTCTGTCCACTTTGCTCTCCATTGTATTCCCGGTGCCTAGTTCAGTACCTGGCACCTGTTTGGTGCTTAGTAACTAATGTTGGATGAGTAGTTGGTTCAGAGGCTAATGGTTCATGCATGGGATGAATTTTAGTGCACATGTTCACATCTTAGGGAGCATTTCTGGCTTCATTTCTTTAATAAATATCTACTAAATTCTAATGATGTGCCAGGTACATAGTATTATGACTTCTATGGCTGTCACTGCCACCACTGATTCCTCCTGTTACCACAAGCCACTGTTTCTCAGGCATACACGATGTGCCCGGCATTGTGCTGGACTTTTGTCACGTGACCTCATTCAGTCCTTGCAACCATCCAGTGCAAGAGGTGTCCATGCCCCTCTATTACTGATGAGGCTCAGAGAGCCCTTGGGTCACCTGCCCAGGGTCATGCAGCTAGGGAGTAGAAATGCTGTCATTCCGACCCTCATCTGCCTGACTCCGAATCCTGTATCCTCAGCCGTAGTTCCTGGTCACAGCTGGGCGGCTTAGTGCTGAGAGCAAGGACTCAGCTCTCCCGGTCCAGCCTCTGCAGGCTGGCTGCGTCCTCCCAGGCCGGGAGAGACCACGGCGCATCATCTTCAAACTCCAAGCTCAAAGGCCCCGTGAGTGGGAGAGGAACGCGGTCACTCTGAGTCCTGGCGAGGTCGGGAAAGCTGCTGGGGGTGGACCTGATGGGTCTGGAGGGTGGTGGTGATTCTGGGACCCATCTCCCAGCTGACCCTTTCATGTGGTCATTTTCTTGTCTGAGCTCAGCTGATTGCTTGCAGTTCTGCAGGCCCTGCTGCTTGAGCAGATCAGGGGATCAGGCACTTGGAGCTGTCAGGGAGAAATATTGGAATCATTTGAACAGGTAATCATAGGCTATTGTAAGCTTGTTTTGTGCAAGGAAAGCTCACGGTGTAGAAACCCCTCTCAGATAATCAATGGGCACTGCATCTAAGGGATTTCCTATGGGGCAGACACAAGAAGGCTTCCTCAGAGCTTTGGCAGTGGGGAAAGGGTCTGGGCTATCAGGAGACCAGAAGTAGTGGTGGTCATTATTTCTCAGGGGCAAATGAGAGTCTATATAGAGTTGGAGCTAGCATGCCTATGCCTTTGCCTTAGGCTGGGTGTTCAAAGACTGTATTCTGGTGCCATCTCATTCATTCATGACGTAGGTTTGATATATCATCACCTTTCTGTTACTATAACAAAATACCTGAGATGATAAACTTTAAAAGAGGAAAGGTTTATTCTGGCTCACAGCTTTGGAAATTCTAGTCCATGACCCATGGGCCTTGTTGCTTTGGGCCTGTGGCAGCGTATCACAGCTGGAGTGTGTAGTGGAGCAAAGTTTCTTGGCTGCATGGTTAGGACACCAAAGAGAGGAAGAGGAAGAGAGTAGGGTCTCAAAATCCCCTTCAAGGGTAGGCCCCCACTGTCTGGAAGACCTCCCACTAGGCCTCACCTCTTAAATGTTCCACCACCTCCCAACAATGCCACAGACTGGGGACCAAGTCTCTAAAACAAGGGACTTTGAGGAACACTTATCCAACAACTTGGCCAAGTTTGTTATCTGAGCCTCATTTTCCTCTCCTCTGAAGCGAAGGCAGTTGTTCGCATGGTTTTAGTCTCTTCTGACATCCAGGAATTCTGTGATCTCTAGAGACTGTGCAGTGGGAGTAGCGGGACGAAGGGCTTGTGTGATTCTTAATGTGGGAGTGTGGTGTGGCTTGTGTCTGTCTCTGTGTATGTCTATTACTGTTGTTATTGTCATTATTATTGTTACCACCACAACAAACATGCAGCACGTTAGGCGCTGTGGCAAGGGTATTATCTCATTTAATCTTCACAGCAGCGCCGTGTCATTATCTCCATTGTTGGAGACGAGGGTGACCTGCCCGAGGTTCCGCGGGCTGTTCAGAGCAGAAGTGAGATATTTACTGGGCTGTTGAACTCCAAAGCTTTAACCACTGGGCCGGTGTTCCCATCTTGTTTGACCACAACTCAGCAAGAAAAACACTTCCAAGCACGACCCAGATTACCCACAGATAACAGTCCATGTATATCAAACGGAAACCCTTTGTGCTGTGAGTTCTCATGGTTCATAGTTTCCTTATGTTTGTTTTTCTTTCTTGAGTGTCATTACTCTAGTAGTTTCCTGTGACTGCTATAACAAATGGCCCCAGGCTGGGTGGCTTAAGATAGCAGAGATTAATTCTCTCCCAGTTCTAGATGCCAGAAGTCTGAAATCAAGGTGTCACAGGGCCTTGTCCTCTCCAAAAGTTCCAGTGGGAGTCGATTCTGTGCCTCGTCCGGCTTCTGGTGGCTTTAGGCCATCCTTGGCTTGTGGCCCCATCACTTCAGTCTCTGCCTTTGTGGTCACATCATCTCCTCCCACCCCCGCTCCATGTCTGTCAGAAGGACACATATGACTGCATTTGGGGTCCACGTACTAGTCAAGACGTGTTCCTCCTTCCAAGGTCCTTGCCTTAGTCTTGTCATTTGCCATGTAGGCTACTGTTCACAGGTTCTGAGGATGTGGCTGTGGTCCTGTTTTCTAGGAGCCACTTGTTAAGCCACTATATTTAGGGACCTATGAACTTCATGTGTTCAGTATATTTCAGCAGCTCAGATGGTCACGTCATTGGCCAGCGGGGGCCCCTGGAGCAGCTCCTGTGCTCTCTGGGCCCGGGAGCCTGAGAGCTAGTCTTTGCTCTGTGACACAGAGTCCACAGGCCCACCTTGCGTGCTCCTGGCCCTTGACACGGAACATCTGCAAGTCACTCTGATTCCTTCCAGGATAGGACTCTATTATCCTTACTTTCCATTCTTATTAAATGAAAGTACTGATTATGATTACCGAATTGATTGCAGGGACCTTCTTAAGGATTGTGACCCACAGTTTGGAAACCACTGTAAGAGACTGCTCTGCCTTTCTTGACCTTCTTCATAAATTTAGGAACTTCCTTCTCGTCAGAAAGTGAAGCACTCCAGAGTCAAGGCCAAGTCTCCATCCACTGGCTCTTCCCTGGCCCCAGGATGGGGTCTGCACACAGGGGACCCACACTTCCCAACCCCGCCCCCCATTCTTACTCCCCTCCGTGGTGTCTGCTTCTTCTCAGGGCTCCTCGCCCACCTACCTCTCCCTCCCTGTGCCCTCCATCACTGCCTGGCCTCTGTTTGCCACGATAAGAGGCTAATGTGAAAATTACTCACAGATGGCACAAACAATATGGAAAAGAGCCTCTCTCTTCATTAGAGCAACACAAGATAGTGTTTTTAAGTGATTAAATTGTTATCGTGATAATTATGCCGGAATCCAAACATCTTCTCAAACATCTTCTCTGAGGCGCTGCCTCAGCCTCTTGTCAAGGGCTTCTGAGGCTCCCTCCAGGGCTCACAAGGTGCAGCACCAACAGAGAGCCCATGAGCTGGCTGCATGGTCCTTTCTGTGACCTTCAACACAGAGCACCGGGGAGGAACTCTCTGGGCAGTGTCTGCCTGCATTGCTGCTCCTCCCCTGTCACCAGATGAGGCCAGGGGCTAGTTGATTTTGTCTTTGGTGGCTGTCCCTTTTGGTTTCCTTGTCTCCATCCAGGTCCTGCTCTCACAGGGGCTCCTCGAGGGCCTGTCCTACCCACTTCTCTCTGCTGGCCCTCCCAACTCCCAGAATCCTTTGCTTTCTCAGCACCCTCTGTGGAGTGGAGGGAAGGTAAACTGAGTGAAGTCTTCTCAGGACGTTGTTGGAGGACAGACACTTAATCTCATTCCCCGTCACAGCACATTTTCATTTTCTGGAGCACCTTGGGATTGCCTTCAACTTCATTCTTCCTCCCGGGCTATGGGACGGCTCCTCGCTCAGCTCCTGCCCTGCAGCTCCAGTCTCCCCTGCTTCCTGTCTCTGGTTACCTGTAGGGAAGGCAGTGCTGGGGATTGAGGAGACAACTAGGAAAGGTGACATACAGCATTAAAAGCCACAACCAGCAATCGTGAACCTCATTTTATATAAATAAAATATGTAAAAATCAACTTTGGTTTCATATGGTGGTCACCCAACACCCTGCCAGGGTATTTGGGAAAGAGGGAAAGTAGGAAAAGAGGAAAGATCATTGGGAAGGTAATAATAAGCCCCTGGCCAGAGAAGGAGACACAGGGAACAGGGCAGAAAGGAGGAGAAGGGCCCAGGGAGGCTGCAGGAGAGCGAGGGCCTGGAGGTGCAGAAGCCGTGGGTATGTTATTAACAAGTGCCGGGCTTCCTTTTCTTTTCTTTTCTTTTTTTTTTTTAAATATTTATTTATTTGCTTTAGTTGTACACAGTGCCCTCATTTTATATGTGGTGCTGAGGATCGCACCCGGGCCGCGCACATGCCAGGCGAGCACTCCACCGCTGAGCCACAACCCCAGCCCCCTTCCTTTTCTTTGAGGGATTTAAAGTGCCATAGCTCTTATCACTAACATCTGTGATGCACTGTTCTTTCTAGATCTTTCTGTCTCCCCTTTTAGTGGGGACAGCTCCATCTGCCCGGTAGAGGGAACATTTTGGTCTGGGCTCCAGTGGACAGAAGTCAGAGCTGGCTTGTGTATTCTTATCTTCTTCTCCCCACTTGCACGCAGAGCCGGGGAGGTGGGAGAAGCTGGCGAGCCTGGTGGGTGGTGGGCGGCGGGATGGTGACTCAGCACTTCCAGGTGGAAGCGATCTGTCAGAGGATACAGGATATGTTTATTGGGGAATGGAGCGGGGGCAGATGGGTGTGGGGAGGTTTCCTTGATGGCCACCCTCAGCCACGCCCCAGGCTCCGTGAACTGAGGCTGCCCAGTCCCTCTTCCTTTTCGATTCTTTCTCTGATTAAGGGCCCTGACACAATATTTGAAGAAATATAAAAGGACAAGTTCATACGCTGGGATGGAATTACATTAAGCAGGATGAAATTAAAGGCTTTTCATGGAAAGAGATCTCCAGGATAATTTGATGGAAGACTTTAATTATTTCAAAGTGCCCCCAAAAAGGATGCTTTTAAAAAGAATTCATTTGGGGGAATCACATAAAAACATTATATATGTGTATCTCTTTGAGTTTTTATAGCTATGGATTCAGATGGCTGCCAGCAGCCCAGGAAAGTGGGGCTTTGGTTCCCTGTCCCCTCTCCTATGTGCTAGTGACAGGTAAGGCAAGGCTGTGCCAGTGGTGGGGACACAGGCTCAGGAAGGGGGAATGGGTTTATATTACTTAGATTCGACACCAGGAAGAACTAAAAAACATGTCGCCTGCTTTAATTGACTTGGTACAGATACTTTCTTAGAGGAAAGTGAATGTTTCCCCTACTCTTAGAAGGGGACTGACATGTCTATGTGAGTGAAACGTAGACTGCTCAAGAGCTTGTTCTGTCCCAAGTCACATAGCAGAGTGGCTCTCAGACTCATTATCCTTTGTTCTTACCATCTTCCCACTGCCACACTGACCTTGCTTCCAGGACCCTCGGTTCTCAAGCTTCTCCTGATCCAGGCTTTTCCAGGGAACCCTAGGCCCCTAGAGGCCCTCAGAGTTCTCTCCATCTACCCCTCAGCCTGAACGCCCCACCTGGATTAGATCTCCAGGGTTCCAAAGCTGTTGTCCATTCATTGCCCTGGACCCACATAATCTGGAAACCCTCTTGCTGGGCTTTCAACCCCTTCAGGTCTCATCAGGACAAGAATGGTGGAGTCACGTAGCCAGGACTTTGTAGGGGAAGTAGACTAAAAGGGTTGCCTTGTGGTCTGCCCCGAAGAAACGGGGCTTGGTGTGATTCACAGAGAGCCAGCCTTGGTGGGGGTGACACTGATGGCCAGCATACAGCTTCTTTATGTGACACCATGGAGGACCCATGGGCTCTTTCACCGCTCGAGGCCCTGGGCACACCAGGCCGCGGCACCTGAGAGACAGTGGCCAGGCCAGACAGAAGGCTTGGCCCTGCCATGCGGATCCTGTCTTGGGACCTCCGGGTTGTGCAACTGGGGGTGGCACAGTTCAGCGTCTATCCATGTCAGCAGCCACTGTGTTTCCTGTTGAGTCCCCAGAGCTTTGCACAGAGTAGGTATTTCATTAGTATTGGTTGATGAATCCACATTAAGAAGCCCCATTTGCCAGGCATAGTGGCACATGCCTGTAATCCCGGCAGCTCGGGAGGCTGAGCAGGAGGATCACAAGTTCAAAGCCAGCCTCAGCAATTGAACAAGGCTCAAAGCAACTTAGCAAGACACTGCCTCAAAATAAAACATAAACGGGGCTGGGGATGTGACTCAGTGGTTAAGTGCCTCTGGGTTCAATCCCCAGTACCCAAAGAAAAAAGAAAAGAGGCCCCAATTCATCTAGTTCTTCCTCATCCACAGGAAATGAACCCTCGCTGTTACTCACGAAATTAATTTTAGATGGAAGTCCTCATCTTAGATTTCCCAAAAGGACAAGCCACTTGGTGTGGAGCATGGAGAGCCCCAGGCTGGAGCTCTTGCCTGGGGTCTGGCCCCAGCTCTGCTGTGCAGGACCCTGCCAGTGCAGTGCTTCACCCCTGGGTACCTCTCCCCTGGCTGTGCAGGCTCTCCCCAGTCCCAGTTCCCCACTCTCCCCCTCCTCCATCAGCCCTGTGCCTCCAGGAGCATGGGCTGCCTGCAAGGTCCTGAAGACAGTCACTTCCGGAGGGACAGGTACTGCCACAGCTGCTGGGACCTAGGTAGCTAGGACACAAGGGCACAAAGGCTTGCCCTCAGGAAGCTGTGCACCAGGGCCTGGTTCAGTCGGACATGACCCTGACAGATAGAGGGACCTTCAGCGCCACCCCATCTGGGCGCGCATTCCCCTTTCCTGTCACACACTTGTTCTTCAGGTCACAGTGAGGAGTAAGGGCTGAGGTATGTTCCACAAACAGCCCCTGAGCTCATGTCAGGCTGCCACCAACAATTTGCTACATGCCTAATTCCATGGAGCCTCAGTTTCCTTATCTGTAAATTGGGCCTCCGAATGCTCACGTGGAGATCCTAAGAGCCCTTTGCAGAGTGTGCAGAGCTCTATCAACGCATAGCCTTGGGGGAGAGAGGAGGTGTGGGGAGGGGGCGCTGAGGACTGCTGGAAGCCCAGGGCACCGTCCTCACAGGCTGTTATGCAGGTGCCCCAGATGTGGTGAGGAGCTCCGGGTGGCACTGCCGGGTGGAGGCAGGTTGAGTGGGCTCTCTCCTTGTCACCTGGCCCTTCATCTGACGTCTCTGGCTCAGGTCATGGATTCAGGTGCTTTCTTCTCCCCTTCTTGGAGGAGCCATTGATTTTGTTCCAGAAATAGATCTTGAGCCTATGGCGCTGGGAGAACCCCACCACCCCAGCACCTCTCCCCATCTGGTCACCACCCTTTCCCTTGGCTGAAATAAGAAATATGGCTCTCAGCCTGCTTGTTTGTGTTCTCTGGGCCCCTCGGATACTGTAGGTTTCCTGAAGCCAGGAGCTGGGTGGCCACGGGTCCTCCCGACAGCATGTGCCTCATCAGAGACAGGCTTTTAAAGGACAGTGCTCCAGGTGACAATGACACAGGTTGTCAGCTGCATCCAGGGGTCCTGTCCATTTCACTGATGGGTGGAGGATGAGAGAGAAGGTCAGCTCCAGAGGAACCCGAGAAAGGCAGTTCCCTGGGACCCAGGAGGGTCCAGAGACTTTGGCATGTCACCAGCTCTTGGGTGGGAGGGACTTCTCCACCGGGTGAGAAGCTCCATGCTTGGTTCTCTTTTTCTTACACCATGAAAAATAGATGTGAAGTAAAGAGGGTTTCAGGGAAGGATCCATCCTTCTTCCCTCCCTGCCTTTCTTAAATATTTATTGAGTGAGCAGTGTATGCCTCATGCTTTGCTAGACACTGAGAGCAGCGAACACAACTGCTGCCCTCTCAGGGATGCACAGTCTAGTCAGGAGGATGAAATAACCAGCACGCAAGGCGGGAGATGCAGGCCCGCAGGCTCAGACAGAGTGGCGAGCTTGGTGATGCCTTGTGAACCCGGGAGGGCATCCTGAGGGAGGTGGCCGGGTGCTGGGCCTCAAAGGACAGAGGAATTGGAGAGGTGGGAAGAGTCAAGGAAGCACACCGGAGGACAATAGTGGGGCCAGACAGTGGCCGAGGACCTGAGTTGAAATCGTGTCTACATCTCCACATATCCACGTGGCCTTGGACAAGTCACCTTCCTATCTGTGCCTCAGCTTCTTCATCTAAAAAACGAGGGCCATAATAGGATCTACCTTGAAGGGCTGTTTGGGGGATTAAATGAAATAAAATAGGAACCACCCAGGGCCAAGCTTCCTCCACGGTAACCACATTAACAGGACGGTTCTGCTGTCCTGCCTGCTGTGGGCCTGTCTGACCTCTGCCTCCCAGCTACTGCTCCTCTGTCCTGCTCAGACTCTCAGCCTCCGCTCCTTCCCTCGGATGAGAAGGCACCTGGGCTTCCCCTCTGGGCCCTGTGCACCTGCTTATGCCTGTAGGCCTCTCCCCAATCCTGTCTTCCCAAGCGGAGCAGCCCAGAGCCCTCAGGCAGGTGTGAATTAAACCCGGCTTCCTCCTGCTCCGTCCTCCTGGGCAGAAAGTTTCCTGCCAGGCCTGCTGCTGTTTGTATTGACAGCTCCAGCCACCTTTCCCTCCTGGTGTCTCCCCATGCTGGGTGGCTGGGGAGCTGGCCTTTTTCTAGGAGAGGTTAAGCAGTGCTCTCAGAGGCCGCATCACCCACCCCCTCGTGAGCCTGACATTTTGTCTGCACCAGGGCAGAGGCCTCTGGGCTAATTGGGCCTGTCCCAGCTGTTTCAGCACTAATCCAGTGTCATCCTGCCAGCAGTCAGAATGGTGAATCTCAGTGCACAGTGCCCAGCCCGGGCATGAAAAGCACCCGGCACTGGTGCTGGGGACAGGCCACTGTGGGCACAGAGGAGGGAGCGCTCTTCCCGGCCAGAATCTGGGAGCCCCACCAGGCTCCTTCTGCAAGTATAACTGGTGCGGTTCCCTTTCTCCTTGCCTGGCTGTAGGGTTGTAGGGTCCCCTTCCCTGTGTTGTGCAGACCCTCAGATGCCTCCCACCTGCCGCATCTGGAGTGAGCAGAAGGCTCGGAGGCCCTGTGCTGGAGCCAAGCCCCTTGGGAGTGGCCAAGCCCTGCCTCCAGTGATCTGCTCTTTAGCTCAGACAAAAGACTGCCTGGCCACTTTGTGGTGTGTTTCTGAAATGAATCGAACGTTCTTGAAGAAGAGCAGTGGCTCAGCCTCCCTTGGGGGTTGTGAGTGCTCCGGGCAGCCCACTGGGAAGGGGAGGCAGGCTTTGCACCCACACCACTTCTGTGGATTGTTTGGAGCCAGCATCATCTCCAGCTTTTCCTGCTCTGCTAGGAAAGAGTGAAACCCCAGGAGCAGCAGACTTGATTCCTCTTCCAAGGGCACGGGACTGGGCTCTGGGGGCTGGGCCCCTGTCTCAGGAGCTATCAGGTAAGGGAAACTTGTGACCGTCCATAAATTCATACTGTTTTGAGCAAAAATGAGCAGTTGACTTAAAATTCATTTGCCTATTTTAAAAACTTAACTTTTGCTCCTTATCTGTAATACAATTGGCTGCTGATGAGAGGTGGTGTCCTCTGTTGGAAAGTATGCCAAGTGGGATCCAGAGTCTGGACTTGGGCCCCTGGTGAGGCCCCTTTTCTCACCAGGCCTGTGTCTTCATCTGAAAAATGAGAAAGTATGTCTACTCCATCTCTGGGTTCTTGGTTAAGAACTCCATCTAAGGCCGAGGAGAACACGTGGGCTATGCTTTTGATGCTCTGGGTTCCCTCTCTGTCATTTATATGCTAGATAACGTCCCCTTGCTTCAGTTTATCATATGCAGAATGGAATAATTTAGCACCTGCCTCTTGGGGCTGTTGTGACAATTAATAGAGATGCACATAAAGTCCACAGTGTCCAGCTCAGACACCCAGTATGTGCCAGCTGTCCTGTTTGTTTTGGTTGAGATTATCATTGTCATCATGTCATTGTCTGTTCCAGTTCGGACAGTGCTGGGCAAGGGGCTGGTTGGGGGTTCCTGACTACTTCTCAATGTTAATCTGTGTGGGGATCTCTTGAAGGACTTGTCAGAGGGCAGATTCTGCCTCAGTGGGGTCTGGGTAGGGCCTGATTCTGTGTATCTGGCAAGCTCTTGGGTTGTAGAAGCTGCTGTCTGTGGGTCACACCTTGGCACCCCAGGCGTGGATGGCCAGCATAGGTCATGTGTCCTCCAGGGCCTCCGAGTTGAGTTGAGTGGGAGTCTCTTAGCATCCAAGGAGAGATGTGCCTGGTAAGTCCCACAGCCCTGCAGGAAGATGAGCTCAAACGTCTCACCAGGCAAGAGTGAGGGGCAGGGCACAGATCCTAGGGGACCATGTCAGGAGAGTCTTCCTGGCTGATGTCATGAGAGATATTTTGAAGATGATCCTTTTGTTGAGCTCCTAATATTTGCATGATTTAGGGCTGATGTTATGTTTGCCTCCTGAGTACTGGGCTTTCCTCTCTGATTATACTGGACTATCCTCTTTGAGGACAAGGTCTTGTCTCATGTTTCTCTTTACTGCAGGGCTCCCAGGATAGGGCTGGACTTGTGGGAGGCACACGGGGATCCATCCACCCAGGAACCTGAGCCCTGGAGCTTGGTGGGGTCTGGGGAGGAGAACATGGACTTTGGAATCAGGTGGCCCCAAGTTTGAAGCCCAGCACAATTGCATGCTATCTTGCAGCAGTCTCGGGCAAGCTCCCTGCCTCTCCACGCTGCCTCATCTGGAAAAATAAGAATGCTGACACCCACTGCTGTGGTGTCCCTCAAAAGTTGGTGTCCCTCAAAATTCACATGTTGAAACCCTACCCCCCAAAGTGTTGATATTTGGAGGTGGGGCTTCAGGAAGTGGTTAGGTCTTGAGTGTGGAGCCCTTGTGAATGAGATCAGTGTCCTTATAAAAGACACCACCCCAGAGCTGAGCTTGGTGGTGCATGTCTGTAATCTCAGTGATTTGGAAGGCTGAGGCAGGAGGACTGCAAGTTAGAGGTCAGCCTGGGAAACTTAGTGAGACCCTGTCTCAAAAAATAAAGCTGGTTGTGATGACTCACACCTATAATCCCAGCCATTTGGGAGGAGGCTGAGGCAGAGGATTGAAAGTTAGAGGCCAGTCTCAGCCAATTAGCAAGGCTGCAAGCAACTTAGTGAGCCCCTGACTCAAAATGAAGAATAAAAAGGGCTAGGGATGTGGCTCAGTAATTAAGCACCCCTGGGCTCAATCCCCAGACACAAAAGATGAATATGTTAAAAAAAAAAAAAAAAAAGGCCTGGGTATGTAGCTCAGTGGTAGAGCACTTGCCTCAGAGGTGCTGGGTTCCTTCCCCAGCAATGTATATGTGTCTGGAAGAGAGAGAGGGTGGGGGAGAGGGAGAGAGCAATGTGAGCACATGTTCAGAGAGCTCGCTCTCTTTCCACCACAAGAAGATACAAGGAAAATCATCAGTCTGCAGCTGGAAGGAAGAGGAGGACCCTCACCTGAACCTGACCATGCTGGCCCCGTGATCTTGGTCTTCCAGCCTCTAGGACTATGAGAAATGATTTCTGTTATTTATAAGCCACTCAGCCTGTGGCACTTCGTTGTAGTTGTCCCAACTAAGACACCCACTTCAGGGATTTATAAGAACTAATTGAGCTACACTGGGTAGGGACCTGGCTCACAGTGGGAGCTCCACATCTGGTGGTGCCCTTTCTCCTCCTCTCCATCTCCATTCTTCCCCCATATTCTAAGCTAAATCAGGTCATGTTGGAACTCTGGAGCCACTTAGAACCCCATGCTCAGCTCCAAGGGCCTTGCTGTGTTGGCCAGTCCTGCCTCAGCATTAGTTTAGGCTATGAAAAATGAAGATCTGTCACTTGTTTCTTTTTTCCCCAGTAACCCTCCACCCTCCACCCCCACCACCCCTTCATGCCGGCCCCTGTTTCTCTTGCTGAGAACTTTGCTCATTTAGAAATAGCACTCAGGGCACACCACTCACATGTCCTGGGGCCGTGGTGGAAGAAGCACCCACAGAACTGTGGGGCCATGCTTCTGAGAACGCCCTGAGTCCCCAGCACCCTGCCCACACCCCTGCAGGCCTCCGTGTGTTCACAGTAATTGCACCTTCTCCAAGGCACCCCAACACATCCCTTCTGTGTGCTGAGGTTGGGGAGCGGGGATGCACTTCTCTACAGCAGGGGGACACCTGGGTTGGGCATGACTTTGTTAAGAGCTTATGGCCTTCACCCACCTTAGAGCTCCTCACTGTTCCCTTTGGCTCTTGCAAACAAGCCGCGAGGTGGCCCTCACGCCATCATCCTCATTGACAGATGCGGAGACTTAGAAGTCCCATGGTTCCTCCAAGGACACAATCAGATGGTGGCACCTTGGTCATCTGACTCTGAGTTCAGTGCCCCTTGCCTCAGGTGGTAGCTTCCTACAGGGCCACCAGCGCGATGGGGAGGACTGGGGTCAACCAGGGGTAGTATGTGCAGTGACAATGATTTCAGATTCTTTTTTGGCCTGGAGTTTCATTTCAGATGAAGTGCCATCAGCAAGGTAATTATCATTATCAGCATATTTAAAGTACTTAAATATTTTAAGCCATGTCAAGCTTTTATGGCTCTCTAAGTCAGAGACACAGTTAGACCTGGGCAGGCCTCATAGGAATCCTAGCCCTCAGGAATCCTAGCCCTCTCCCTGGGGAGCCGAGAAAGCCTGGCCTGAGGAGCGCTCCCTGGGGGCGCCTGGTCTCTTTCCGAAGGTGTGAGTGGGCGCACGCCTCTATCTGCAGACCCTTTGGCTTAGAGGGTTTCAGCAGATGACTGTCTGATATGAGGCTGTTGCATCTGACTCCGATGGTGTACAATTAGGGAACTGAGAAGCTTTTAACTCTTATCATTTATTGATAAACATAAATTCTACCCATTAAAACTGTTCTGTTTTGGCCATTTTAAGTAAGGAGGGAAATGAAAAGCAACATATCCCCTGGGTGAGAGGGGATGGACTCAGCATGAGAGGGCCCCCGAGGAGGGGGCACTGGGAGAGAGCCTGTGAGTCCATCTCCTTTCCCTGCTGATGCTGTGGTGGTGTGCTGGGGAGAATCCTTCCTAGGTAGAAGAAAAGGTGGCTGTGTACGGAGAGTTTCTGAGAGAATGTCCACTTGCCGAACAGCCACCAGCAGGGCCTATAAAAGACCACTGCCACCCTCTTTGCTTATTCACTGAGCTATGAGCTTGGGGCATCAGGGAGGGACAGTCCAGCAGTTAGCTGTGCATCTATTGGAGGTGGCTGTGTGAGGTAGCTTTCCATTGCTGTGACAGTGCCCAGGAAAATAAGTTTCCAGGAGGAAAGGTTTGGGTTTGTGGTCCTTGGCCTGTAGCTCCCGGGCCTGTGGAGAGGCAGCACACCATGGTGGGAGCAGGTGGTGGAGCAGAGCCGCTTGCCTCGTGGCAGCCCGGAAGTGAGTGAGAAAGAGGAAGAAGCCCCGGGTCCCCATATCCCATTCAAGGTCCTGCCCCCAGTGACCCAACTTCCTTCCACTGGGCCCACCACCTAATGGTCCCACCACCCAATAGCTCCACTGGCAGGTGATCAAGCCAAGCTGTTTGCATGTGGATCCAACCATAGTGGACAAACTGTGTCTGGACAAATATGGATTTAAATCCTGGTGCTTCCACTTACAAGTTGTGTAGCGCTGGACTCGGGTCACTCCTCTCTGGCCCTGTCTCTATAACGGGGCTCTGTAGACCCACCTTTCCGTGTGTGTATGTGGCTCAAGAATGACAATGTCTGTAAAATGTTTGGTGTGGGGCCCCACCTGTGGTAAGCCACCTAATAAATGGCGAGAGGAGGACTCTGTGCCCTGTGTTTCATGGCACTTTTTCTCTGTCACTCAGTGCTGTTGGACTATTAGTTGTCAAACATGACAGCTAGAATGCACTGAGACCCTGCTGCACACTGGGGCTATGCCCGGAGTTCTGCAGCTGGTAGCAGGTGGAGCTGCAATTCAAACCAGGTCCCCTGGCTCCAGAGCCTTTTTTCTTGCCGCTGTTTGGTGCCGCTCTGTAGGTTGCAACTGCGAAGCCTAGGAAAGCTCTCCTTGTAACACAAAGGCCCCTCTGTCCCCAAAAGTCCTTCCATGGGGAGTTCCTTAGTTCTGTCTGCAGGGCCTGGCACAGGCTTTTCTGGAAAGAGCTTCCCAGACCCCAAAGTCCCTGTACCCTGCCAGCTTGCCTTCCCTAGAGATGCTTCAGAGAGACCCTTTGTTCCTCAAGGGACCCTTTGAGGGTGAGTCTGTCACCCTCTCTGTCACCTGAGACTGTCTGGAAAACCCAGTGATCTGGAGACAGTGGGTTTGGGAACTGAAGAGAGGCAGGAGCAGAGTCAGGAGACTGCAAGGGGCTCCTTGCAAGATCCCTTATGAGACCCTTGCGGGCAGGAGGAACATTTCACCCCTGCCAGGGCTTCTCTCTCCCTCCTACCTGCCAGTCCTCCTGCCTGGCTCAGGCAGCCACCAAGCCCAGCATGTGAGCCACCTCCCTGTGTGTGCAGGTGGCCAGCCTGAGTGACCCTTCATCTGCTGCCTGTGCAAGTGAGATGCCAAGGTGCCCCCCCCCAACGTTCAGCTGAGCTCTGCCTTGACAGCTGGGCACAAAGCCCAGGAGAGGATGGACCTATGAGGCCAGGACCTCAGTCAATAGGGGCTTGGTTTCCTGCCCCTTCATCCCTTCTTAGGGCAGAGAAGATGGGAGGGCAGGAGGGGCAGCCAGCGTGACCTGGGAATCCCTGAGGAAGCCTCACTTTGCAGCCCCCGCAGTGAGGCTGGTTTCTCCTCTCCTTGCCGTGAATTCTTCTCACCAATAATGAATGTGGCTGGGGAGCCACAAGCCAAGCCCCTCCCCACCTGCTCAGCAGAGCAGGCATATTTGGATAATTCTTGGAAACACCATAGAGCTGCCCAGGTTGCACTAAATCAGCTATGCAGATTGAGAGGCGGAGGTCACCGTCCCTTTTATTCTTTGGCAGCCTGAGATTGCAACTTCCCTCACAAGCCCAGCACCGACCGGAGTCCTCTGCACACGGCTCCCCTCTCTGGTGGAGCGTTTGGACACTTATGTTATCACTCAGGGTTGACCCCAAGGCCTGGCTGCTTCACTCTGAGGCAGAACTGTGCATGGAGCTTACAGGTGAGATGCTGTTGCTCCTTTTTTGGGAAGAGGGGACACTCAGCAGTGTCACACAGGACTTCCATGGCACCAAGTGAATTGAGGGGTATTAGGATAGTGTGCTCCCACTCCCATCTCATCTCTCCGTGCTCCTGTTCCTGATACCTGGTAGTTATTATTTTTAGTTAAAGTAACTCAGCTTTATTGAAAAGGAAGTGCCCTATGGAGGGGTAATTTGGTTGAACCACTGTCAGTCATGGACAGTTTAGTATGAATTAATTAATGTGATGCTTTCCTGTTGACTGCAGAGTGAGGGGGGTGATGAGCCGTTGAAAGGGGCGTGAGGCCACTGGGTGATTATGGAGAACTAGTGAAGGAGGGGAACTGAGGGTTCACAAGTGTGACCCCTGCTTTGCCAGGTTATCTCTCTCTCTCTCTCTCTCTCTCTCTTTTTTTTTTTTTTTTTTTGGTACCGGGGATTGAACTCAGGGGCACTGGACCACTGGGCCACATCCCCAGCCCTTTTTTGTATTTTAATTAGAGACAGGGTCTCACTGAGTTGCTAAGTGCCTCTCCCTTGCTGAGGCTGGCTTTGAACTCACGATCCTCCTGCCTCAGCCTCCCAAGTGCTGGGATTACAGGCGTGCGCCACTGCACCGGGCCAGGTTATCTCTTATTTGCCTTAAAATTCTTTCAATGTAAACTTTTCTACAGAAGTAGTTCAAACACCATATAAAAAACCATATAAATCCTAAATGTACAGCTTTGAATTTTTATAAAAATGAATACACTCTTATATCCAGTATCCAGACTGAGAACAGTTTTCCCTCCCAGACCTCTAACCAGTCACCATGACTCCCCCCAAGGTACCTACTGTCCTGACTTCCTTTTTTAGTACCAGGGATTGAACCCAGGGGCACTTAACAACTGAGCCACATCTCCAGCCATATTTTGTATTTTATTTAGGGACAGGGTCTCACTGAGATGCTTAAGGGCCTCACTAAGATGCTGAGGCTGGCTTTGAACTTGTGATCCTACTGTCTCAGCCTCCCAAGCTGCTAGGATTACAGGCGTGCACCACCATGCCCAGCCACTGCCCTGACTCTAATGCCATAGGTAAGTGTTGCCTGTTTTTGAGCTCTTGGGGCACCCGTAGGGCAGTACAGACCCTCCTGTTTATCCCCATGGTACCCTGCCACATTCCATGAGGCCAGCAGAGTTGCACAGTGATATTTTCAGCTCCTAGGCCAGCATCTGGCAGTGGTAAATGTTCAAAACTGTTGGTCGAATGAATGAATGAACACATCTTTCTTGCTTCACACTTTCGCCTACAGTTCAACACCTAAGAAAAACAGTTTGTCGGGAGCCTTGGGCATCTATTAAGATCCTTTCCTGAAGAGAGCCTTGCTGTCTGGGCTCTGGGCTCCACCTGGGTCCTGGTGTCCCGAGATTGGGGCTGGAGTCTGAAAATTCAATCTGGCCTTCAGGAGCAGGCTTTTCTGGGAGTTCCACGGGGTGCCCTCCTACCTCTGCCCCAGGACAAGCTGATGCAAGACCAGCTTCTTTCCCTGTGTGTCTTTGAGGACCCCCACACTGTGATCCTCCCTGGACCCAGGCACATGGTGGCCAGCTGGGAGGGAAGAATCATGATGAACAGAAGAGAAAGAGAAGATGCAGGATGACAGGAAGAAAGAGAGAAAGAGAGAAGGCAAAAGGGAGAGGGAGTCCATGAGTCAATCCTTTTCCTCTGTTTTCTAGAAGCAAGGCATGGGGGAGGGCCAGATAGGGAGGGGCTGGTGCTCCCAGGGGAAGCCGGTGTCCTCCTGTTTGGGCTGCATTGTTTTTAGTAGCAAGTGACAGAGTGGAGGCGGGAACATGAGCCTGTTGAAATGCAATGTCAGGGTACCCTGTGGGACAGGGTTTGTTTTTTTTTTTTCCCCCTGGCGCTTGGCAAATCCCTTTCACAGGCAGAGCGAGTAGCTTCGCTGCCTCTCTGGCTGTGCCGTGTTGATTGAGCAGGTTATTCTTTATTCATCCACCTTTTGCTGAGCTGCATAACAAATGTGCTGTAAATTCCAGTGCTTTAGAGAGACTGATACAGAAAGCAGGACTACCTCCAGTACTAAACTAGAGGTTGGTCAAATTCCACAAACATCAAAGCCATTCGCGTTGCTATGGTTCAGAAGTAAACATTACTTCTTAAAGAAGATCTATATCCAGAATAATTATTTCTTGGAGTGATCTGAGGGTAAAGCTGGTTTATATCTTCATTTCCCTTAGACCAATATTTTGTCCTAGCGGGGTATGTCAGCGTGCTCAAAGCCCATGCTGCAAAGTGCCCCTTCTTTCTCCAGGGCCACTTTTCCTGCACAAATGCACCTTCCCAACCTTTATCATCTTGTTCCTAGTGATGGCATCAGCATCCCTATCTTTACATTTGTTAATTTATCAGTTATGTAGTGCTTACTATGGGACACATATTCTTCCAAGCTCTTTAACAAATACTGACTCATTTAACCCTCACAACTCTATGAAGAGGTATTTGCATTTCCAAATGCAGTAAACAAGGCACAGGGAGGTTAAGTAACCTGTGTGAGACGGCACAGCTAGTGGATGATGGAGGTAGAATTTGCCCCAGAGTCCTGTGTTCTTTATCATCATATCCTGTAATCTCTCAATATCTTCTCTAAGTGGTAGGTGAGCAGGAGCCAGCCTTTTTCAGGGATTAGAAGTAATTTTCTGTGCTTTCTTAACATTTCTATCCAAGGTGGCCCTAAACCATGGAAGAGCAGGGGATCAGCTCCTGTGAGACTGGTCACAGTCTACAAAGCACACACCTGCTCAAAGGCTTGCAGCACCATGGACAGAGATGGCAAGGTGAACTTGGAGTGTGGGCCAGGAGCCACCTGAGCTCTGGACTAGAGAATCATGAGGTTCAGCTTGCTGCACACACAGCACAGGTGGTCCTGATGTCTCTGGGCTGATTGTCCCTTTCTCTTGCTTTTTTCTTCCTCTGTTCTGGGGAGGTCATTTCCCCCTCCCCAGTCTCTGCTCAGGATCCAGGCATTTGCTCAGTCTGGCAGGCTGCCAGCCATTCTTGCTTCCTATTTTTTCTGGAGTCCACATCCCATCTCCAGCTCCCATCAACCCTACCTTCTAAACAGGTCACAAATGCAACGATCTCATTCTCCACTGCCTCACCTTACATTTATTGCCCCACTCTCTCTCCAGGACTTCTTCAGTACCTGCCTAACGAACCTTCCAGACTCCAGACTAACTCCTCTAAAACTATCCTCAGATTGCACTGGAGCCATCTTTCTGTAAGAAATTCTGACTGTGCCACCCTTGAGCCACCCTTCCTGGCTCTGCAGCACCCTTGGAATACAATTCAGACTTCCTAGCTTGGCTGCTATGGACCCCTAGGGTGCTGTGGGTCCTGCTCCCTGGGGGCAGCACCCCTCCAGCTTTCATATCACTAGCACTGGCTGTTTCCTCTCCCTTCAGGCCACACTTGGGATGTTCCTTCCACCCACCCCTCCCCGTCCCTCTGGCTGATTGTGACTCATTGTTCAGGTCTCCACTTAAATGGCCTTTCTTCTGAGGAGTCTTCGTTGACCCTCCAAGCCTGGCTTGAGTACCCCAGCCCAGTGTTCCCATGGCAACCAATGATGATACCATTCACTTTGGATTTGGAATTGAGAGTGAAAGGTATGTTTTTCCTAACATACATACTCTACCTTGTGCACAGCTGTGTCCCTGATACCTGGGACAGGCTGGTTTGTGGGAGATGGTTTGAAAAAGTCTTAATGAGTGAGTGCTATCATAAAAAGGACATTGATGGAACATTCTGGAGGCTGGGCATTTAGAACAGGCTCTGGTACAAACTCTTGACCTTGATTAAGTCATAGAGCCTCATTTCCATATCCACAAAGCCCACGCCTGTGCTGGATGGTCTCTGAGCTCCTTTGCGGTTTCTTGAAGCTAGGTTTGTGCTCCTTGTCTCTCTTGACTTCCAGGCAGTGTGGACCCACCATCTCTCTCCCCCTCTCCGGGTGCTCCTGCATGCTGGTAAGCGGTGCCTGGTGGACTGCCTTCAGCTGTGCTTGGGCTCGGCCCACTGTGGCCTTGGCTTCTCCTTGTATCCAGGACAAGAACTTCTTGAAATTCTCTGCTGTCCTCTTCTTCACCTCATCTTGTTTGCTGTCAAAAAATTGCAAATAGGAAGATTCTAATGCTGCCTCTCTCTCTGAATTGTCACAATAATCAATAGGAAGGTGTTAAATCTACATGCTCCTGAGGCCACCCTTCTGCCAGCAGAAATAGGAGACTCCTGGTGGCCACTGCCCCTCCCCAGAATGCACACAGCCTTCAGTCAGACTGGGACGGCTTCATCTTCATCTTGGTTACAATCGATACAAATGGCTCCCAGATCCGGCCAGCACATTCATGGAGCATCTGTTATGTGACAGAAATCGTTCTAGGTGCTTTGGACACACCAAGAACAAAGTAGATAAAAATCTTGCTCCTGATGAACTCACCTCTTAGAAGCATGCTCAGGGGAAGCCCGTATAAATAAGAGAATTGTGAACTGTGTAATAATAGGCTAGAAGGGGAGACATGCTATGAGAATAAAGGGAGATGGGGAAGGAGGATAAAGGTCCCCCGCAGGGGTTTCAGCTGTGGCGTGGACCAGGGTGAGGGAGTGTGCCAGCTCTTCAGGGGAAGAGTGCGAGGCTCCGGGCAGCATGTGGACACAGTCCCAGGGTGGGAACTCGCAGGCCGTGCTTGAGGAATGGCGAGGCCACTCACTGCATGTGGCGGCTGTAGGCCAGGGCGTGTGGGAGTGCGATGCCCAGGACACGGCAGGCTCCCGAGGGAGTTGCTGGAGGCTAGAGCGCGCACCCCGGGAGCTTCAGTTGAGTGTCCTGTGATTTGTCCACCTAGTGCCACATACAAATCCGGACTGGTCCTGTTCGTGGTGAGCGATCCCACAGTGGTGGAGGAGGGCGTTAGGGACATCACCAGCAGCTGTCAAGAGGTCTTCTCATCTGGGGCTCCTCCCTTCTCTCCCGGGTGCTGCGCTGGTTGCCTCTGAATGCTTTGTCTTTGCGGGCTGATGGGCTCTATCTGGTATGTCACATTGAGGTGTGCACTGGGGATCTTCTGTCTCCACGGTCCAAGTTTTAAACAGCTGTTTGGACCTTACTTGGGTCATTTTGGGGTACCGGTTGGTGTGCGGTGACATTCAGAGGGCCAGGAAGATCCTTAGAACCTCCTTTAGGGGTAAATTGCTTGGAGAGTAGTCTTTGTCCTTTTCTCTTTGTTTTTTTTTTATAACTACTTGGATTTCTGAAATGGACAACTTAGTTTCAATACCATCTGAGTCCTCTGGGCCACAAACTCACTGACAGGACAGCTTTCAGTTGAAGCCCTATGACAGAAAAGGGATTGTAATCCATTGTGTCACCGTGTGGCCTGTGTGTGTGTGTGGTTTTGATAAAAATGGCCACTTGGCAGGTCTTTACAACTGGAGCTGTTTTGTTGAAGATCAGGTAAAGGAGAGGAAGTCCCTCAAGTACGGGCTTTCATACTCTAACATGTTAAAGAGGCCACAGGGTTGATGGTGTAGGGAGGAAAGAAAGGCATTATTCCCCTCCCAGATAGTGAAACTCAGGGGGAAAAGACAAATAAGGAAATTGGTATTCTAAATGCTTTAAATCTGTTCCAGTAGGTGTAGATACCATGGTACCACCAGGTCCTTTGGACTTTATGTATTCTAGAGAATTTTTCACAGAAAATTTTTTTTAGGGGTAGGGACTGAAGCCAGGGGTGCTCTACTGCTGAGCTACATCCCTGGCCTTTTTTTTAAATTTTTAGTTTTGAGACAGGGTCTCGCTATGTTGTCCAGGGTGACCCTGAACTTGCACCCAGATATTGTTAGACTTGTTTTTCACTTTCTTTTCTCTTTTGGGGGGGGGGGGGGTTCTGGGGATTGAGCCCAGGGGGCACTTTACCACTGAGCTACATCCCTGGTCCTTTTATTTTTTTTTGTGTGAGACAGGGTCTTGCTAAGTTGCTGAGGCTGGTCTGGAACTCGCGAGGTCCTGCCTCCGCCTCTTGAGCTGCTGGGGTTACTGGAGTGTGCCACCATGTCCTGCTTGTCAGGACTTGTGCTTGCAAGCCTTTGGTCTTTTTCTTCTGCCACTCCTCCATTACCTAAATTTGCCTTTTGCTTCTTAATTTTTCTCCTGGAGAAGGGGAGCCTGTGCTAAAATGGGGAACAGCAATTCAAGAAAGGAGGAAGTATTTAGGGGAGAAGCCAACATTTGGCACTCCAGCTGGATTTATGTTTGGTAATCATGGTGACTCAACTTGCAGAGACTTGGGAAAAATGGGGAAATTTAACTCAGAATGACTTGCTTTATGTTTCCCTCCACGGGGGAACATTTGATATTCTTAAATTGGTTCTCTTGTGTGCTAAACCCGAGGTCTGAGGCAATAGAGCAAAAAGGATTATATCTTCCTGCCTCAGCTTCCCGAGTAGCTAGCTTACAGGTTCATGCCATCAGGCTAGCTAAGAACTGTGTCTTAGAGATGGAAATTTTCTATCTTGTTTCAACTAAGAGTCAGACCTTTGGAAATGCAACTTTAGGAATTAGGATTGCTTAGGAGATGATCAAATCAATAGTCTAATGGAAAACCTTTTAAAAATTGGCTAATGGGATGTCTCTCCCTCTGGTGATGGCCCACACTCTCCCTTGAATACACATTCCTTGCTTTACCCCAAAAGCTGTCACTTGAGATGGCCGGGTCCTCCCTTGAATGTATCTCTTACTTTACCCCAAGGGCTGTCTCTCCCTTGAGAGAGCCTGCATTCTCTCTTAAATACAGATCTGCTTTCCTAAACAAATCTGTCTCTGAAAAAAAAATGGGCAAAGATGAATCTAAATGGAAGCTATAAAATCTTTGCTTTCTGTCTGTATTGTGTGGTAAGTCCATGTATATGCTTATGTTTTGTGTTGTCTACATGGTACCTAATAGACTTGAAGAAAATGAGCACTCATAAATTAAAAAATATAACCATCTCTCCCGCAAAAAAAAAAAAAAAAAAAAAAAAAAAAAATCCCTTTCAAATGAATTAGCTAACAGAGATGAAAATGTACTTTGCTGGATTCAACAAATGGATCAGAATCAATACAGCTGTTTGTTTCTAGGCTGCAGGAATATGGTACCATTGTGAATTAAATCTGTAATATATTTAGTGAGGACTTACCTATGTACCAGCCATGGTATTAGGCACTTTGTAGTATTTCTCATTTGAAACCCCAACAGCCCTATGAGGTAAATACAGTTATTACCTCCCTTTTACACATGAGGCAAATGAGGCTCAGTGAAGTTACTGTCTTTGTTGCAGCCCGTGAGGGAGTTGAGATTTGAACCCACCTGTGTTAGAAGCTTTCTGTTACTATAACAAAATACCTGAGATGAACAACTTATAAGGAGGAAAAGTTTTGATTTTTGACTCACAGTTTCAGAGGTTTCAGTTCATGGTTGGCCCAATCGCTTTGGGGTCCAAGTTGGGGCATGTTATGATAGTTGGAGAATGTGGCAGAGGAGGCCTATTTACCTCAGAGCAGCCAGGAAGCAAAGAGACAAGAGAGGTCAGGATCCCAATATCCCCTTCGAGGCAAGCCCCCACTATGTGCAATCTATTAAAGGTTCCACCTTCCAATAGCACCACAGGCTGGGGACCAAGCCTTTAGCATGGGGGCCCTTGGGGAACACCCCAGATCCACACTGCAGCACCAGCCTTTCAGAAGGAATGCTCTCCCCTGCCTCTCCAGACCTTGCCTTGCTGTGGCCTTAGCTCTCAGGAGGAGGAAGGCTATTCTTAATAGCCAGGCCTGAAGGAAAGTCCAGGGCTGTGAAGTCACCTCTTAGTTCACTAGCAAACCTTCCACTACAAGGGGAGAAGGGAAGGGGTTCCCTTTTCTTGCCTGCAATAGACAATGAATAGGCAAAGATAAAGTTGCTCTCTGGGTGTATGTGAGTTTATCCTTTTCTTCTTGGTTTTAGAGAATGTTAAGAACTTGGGGGAGATATGAGAACCCTGGGCCTCCCTCTCAGGTGCCTAAAATCTGAGGACACATGTATGGTGTATGTACATGCACTTATGTGTGTGTGTATATATATACACGTGCGCTTGTGTGTACATGCATGTACGGGTGTGTATGGCATGGAATGCATGTGTGTGTGTGGCATGCAGTGTGTTGTATGTTGTATGTGTGTGTAAGGGTCTCAAGACAAGTGTAAAGATCTCTTTTTTTCTGCAAAGCCTCCTGATCATGCCTGGGCAGCCCTGAGAGCTGTCTGCCTGGTGCCAGCACTGCCTTGTGCCTTGACTGTGTGACCGCAGTTTCCAGCCTGTACTGGGTTACTGATGCTAATCTCCCCTGCAGACGGGGAGCCCTGGAAAGAATGTGTCACATTAGCGTTCTTTCCATGAACACATGTTGAGTGTGCAGATGTGCAAAGGACATCCAGACGAGTGGACTCACGCCACCACTGCCTCCCCAGCCTTGGCGAGCCCATCATCTGCTCCTGATCACTCACGTGGGTGGGGTCTCATTGTTAAGGTGGCTGCCTGCCTATGGCATGGAGGCCCTCATCTGGACTCAGAGATGTTGGACATCTTCGGTGCCCAAGCTGACTAGGGACCACCGGGCTGTGTATGGTTGGACCAGACAGCCAGCTGTGCTGGTCATTCTTTCTGCAGTTCTAGAGAGTTCCCTTGCCTACTGGCTTCTCCTTGGGTTGCATGGAAAACGAAAGTGTTGGGAAGTTGTTCTTCCCGTGGTTAATGTGTTCCGTGCCCGCTGTGTCCCCCTGTGCTCAAGTTCCGGGCAATTACCCTCCTGCAGGGTTTTGTTGCTGAGCACAGCAGGTGGGCCTTGTTTGTAATTCACTTGCACCATTAACGCTGGGTTAGCACCATCAGGGCGACTGATCCATTCAGTGCCCCCAGCCCCAGACGCCATTCGATATTGGGACATTAAGATGGCTTTGGGGGTCCAACTGCTTCTCCCATTTAAAGCAATGAGAGGCTTAATCCATTGGTTGTCACAGAGCAGTGGCAATCATCTACACTGATGGAAAATCTGTACCCAAGCACCCGTTCCCTCCTCCCCAAATTGTGGAGATTTGGCTCTGGACAATAATAGCACTAATCACAATACCAGCTGTCAAGCATGGAGCACTGGCTGTTTGCAGGCGTGCAAAGATCACAGCTAATCTTTGAAAGCAACCTAAAAGGATAGTTAACATTTCCTCCATTTTATGGGTGGGGAAACAGGTTTGGAGAGGTTAATCACGTGCCTAGACCTAGTGAAGAGCAGGGAGCTCTGTGTAAAGCAAAGGTGGAGTTCCTGTTGGTGACCACCACATTGCCTTGCCTCCCATGGACATGAATTGCGTGAAGCTTAGTGAGTGGAGGGGACAAGACAGACCTCCAGCTTGCCATCCTAATTATTTTTTTTTCTAGCATTGCTATTAAGATAAGTCCCAGAGTAGGGGGAAGATGAATAGGATTTAAACATCCTCTTCCAGATTCACTTTTATTAATTAATCAATCATACGTTTATTGAGCTCTAACTAGGTGGAAAACATCGTCCTGGGTGTTTTATAGAAAACAAAGATAAATCATTCATCTGTTCAACAATTCTAGGAGATAGGGAGTCAGACATGTGTTGTAGAACCTAACTTGGGGAGTGAGGTTCTGGGGTGTGTTGGGGAAGAATGCTAGGAACTAACCAACTACAGAGATCTCATTTAGAAAAAACCTCGACTGTGTGTTTCCAAAGCATTCTTCATGAGTAACCTCATCTTTGACCTTGAACAACACTGAAGTATGTAGGGCAAGCAGTATGTCTCCCATTTCATAGGAAGCTAGGGTGCCAAAGGATTTTATCAGACAGTGAACAAGTGCAGAGCCTGGTTTGAGCGCGGCCTTCTGACTCCAAGTTTAGACCCTTGTTTACAAAGTCACTCCACTGTCAAGCTCCACATTTGGGACTGGACCTGATTCAGACTCGTCAGTGCGCTTGATGTCCCATGTCCTGCTGAGGCTGGCTCTGGAGCTGCCTGGGGCTCTGCCTCCCTTGGAGACTCACAGAGTACAAGCTTCTCCCTGACGCTTGGCTGCTCAGAAACTTTTCCAGTTGGTGGGAAAGTCCCAATGTCCTGATGTGTGGGTGGCATCTGGACAGGTCCCATCAGAGCTGGGTCGCCACTTTCCCATGGCCCTCACACATGGCTAAGTGCCCTTAACCTCTCCAAGCCCTTTGGTATGTCTGAGCATGATTTCCTTAAAGCACAGCTCGGGTCCTGGCCCTCCCTTACCCAGGAACCCTCAGTAGCTCTTTATTGCCTGGAGGATAAAATCCAGCCTCTTTCACCTTGGCATTTGAGGCCTTCTAGAATCCTAGTCCTTTCAGAATCATACTGATTCTGTCTGAGCAGCCTGTTTCTAGGCTGCTCAGACACCACAGGCACCAGGCAGCTTGGTTTGGTCATCATCCTTGCTTTCCCTAGCACGTACATGGGAGGTCTCTTCCCGTAGAGCTAGTGCCTTGCACCAGGTCTGTGGCCTGCATCTTCCAAGATTCTCGCTCCAACTGCAGGGGCCCAGGGTGCCTTCCCTCTTCAGTCTTCCAGCCTGTTCCCTCACTTGGTGGCAAAGGCTGCTCTGCCGCACGAACACTGCTTCGTCACTGTGATGCATCCTGAGCTCCTGGTGCACTGTTACTCTTTGCTGGAGGACACCATACTTTTTCAGGAGCTCCTTGGGGAAGGCAGCATATTTGAGAGTCCCCATGGCCGCTAGCACCCAGCATGGATGCTGGTGCAGTGCTCCCCGGTTGCTGGGGCTGGGATGTGCCCAGCTCCTGCCCACGTGGCAGGCCCCTGTGGGAGAACATACAGCACTATTTTTCTGGTGCTAAGGGTTGAACCCGGGAGTGCTTTACTGCTGAACTACATCCCCAGCCCTTTTACATTATTTTATTTTTTATTTTGAGACAGGGTCTTGTAAGTTACTGAGGGTCTTGATCAATTTCTGAGGCTGGCCTTGAGCTTGTGATTCTCCCACCTTAGCTTCCGGAGTTGCAGTGTTTACAGGCATGTGCCCTTGCTTCTGGCTGACTTAGAGCATTCTTTTTTTTTTTTTTTTTTTTTTTTTGGTACCGGGGATTGAATTCAGGGGCACTCAACCACTGGGCCACATCCCCAGCCCCTTTTTGTATTTTATTTAGAGACAGGGTCTCATTGAGCTGCTAAGTGCCTCACTATTGCTGAGGCTGGCTTTGAACTTGTGATCCTCCTGCCTCAGCCTCCCAAGTGCTGGGATTACCGGCATGTGCTGCTGCTCCCGGCTGACTTAGAGCATTCTTGATCTTTCGCCCTACTTCTTGCAGCTGGAGCCAGGCTCTTGGAAACATGTATTCCTTCACCAAGGAATGTATACCTTGTATACATGTAAACCTTCCCCTTCCCTATGAAGGGCAGGTATGTGGGGGTGTTAAGTGAGAGGAAGCCCCTTGCTTTGCTAAGGAAGCTGAGGATTTCCCCAGGGCACCCTGTGACTGGGGAAGGGGAGGGGACAGAGCCTTCAATCTCTGGACTCTCATCGCACAGACTGGTTGGCTCAAGCCACTGGCAGACAAACAGTGATGAGGCCCTGACAGGTTCTCTTCTGTAGCCTGTGACAAATGCAGAAGCCCGGGTCAGTTCCTGGAGAGAGTGCCCTCTGCATCCTGACCCCTGGGAGAATGCTGAGTGTGCTTGTTCCCCAGGGCCTCTCCTTCCTGAGGGAGGGCCATCCTCTTGCACAGGGCCTGGATCCGTCCAAGTATCAGAGCAGGGGTCTCTAAGGCAAGTACTGGGACTGCAGGTTTTCTCAGGAGGGTGATAGCTGGGGCAGGGGTAAGAGAACAGTGTGGGTTTTAGGGTGGACTCCCAGGGTCAACTTGGCTTTGTTGGGGAGCCAGAGCACCTGGGCTGGGGGGAGTCAGAGGGTCTTGGAGAGACCAGAGCGGACCCATCATCACTGAGCACCTGGGCCTGAGCACAGCGGTGATTAGCCTCACTCTACAGTGGAGGGACCCTGGCTCAGGGGCTAAGGAGAATGGCCCTGTCTTGGAATCAGCCACAGAGAGAATCAGATGCTTTATTGTGTGTGTGTGTGTGTGTGTGTGTGTGTGTGTGTGTGTGTGTTAATTATTAACCAAGTGTTTTAATTGAAAAAGCAATCCAATCTCTTTGTTAAAAATGCAAACAGTGGGAACACTTTAGAATGAAGAGTGAGTCTCCTTCCTACCCCCCACTGTGGTCACTTAACCCCTGTCCAGGGGCAGCTGGCCAGCAGCCAGCTTCTACTCTGAGCCCCTCAGGGAGGGGGAATGACAAATGGCAATCTGTGCAAATTGAGCTGGATGGAAGGGGAGGTGGGAGGAGCCTTGCATGGTGCTTTTGGTCAATTTCCAGTGATTGTTCTGAACTTGGGTGACTCTAGAATAGGTCTGTCATTCTGAATTGCAAAGGGGACATCACTTACTTTGATATGGACCATTATTTTAAAGTTTCTACCTGTCCTATCATCTTATTCCCAACTTCTGGGCGTGCTTGGGACCTGGTCCTGGGTTTCCTCAATGAATGCTTGGGTCCAGGGATAGCTGCTTCCTGACCTGCTCTGCCTGGGATTTAGGGGAAACATGATGAAGTTTCCCTTTCTGACAATGGTATTGCAGGTGTCAGAAACACTGACGTGCATGAGAAGTGGCCACTGGCAGGATGGGTGTGGTGAGGTGTCCACTTGGGTGTGACGGAGCCAGGTCAGGGGAGCTCCCAGCCTAGGGGCTTTGTTATCTCTGATCCTGGTTCGAGTGCTTTCCTGTGGCCTTGACCTGAGCACCATCATCTGAGTCTAGAATAACTCCTCTCCGGTTTCCGGTGGTGAAATTCTGTGTGACCCTGTCACACAACTGCCACCCGCCCTTGCCTCTTCTCCAGGCTGAGTGGCCCTGCTCCTTTCAGACGTCCTCATGGAAGACTGCAGTGCACACAGCCTCACACAAGGCAGACCAGCCCCTGCAGGACAGCCCCCCTCCTTCCAAACACCAGAGAGTCTCCTAGCAGAGGCGAGGGCCGTGTTTTGGAGGTGATTTAGATGCCCTCCTAAAAGCTGTTCCGTCTGCTTCTCTTCCCACTGCCCACTCCATTCCTCTGTGGACACTCCTTTGCAAGGTCTTTCGGCTCTAAATGTGCTACACACAGCTCCAGCACTGGACTGTGTTGTTTCAAAGCCTCAGCTCACGTGGTCTCTGCCAGCTCGTCTCTCCCGGGGCCCAGCTTGGTGGCCTCAGATAAATGCCAGGGCCATTTTTTGCCATTCCCAGCCAGTCCTGCCCTTCCCCTCCGACCCTGCGGGCCTCGTTCTACCTCCCCTGGCTTGCCGTGGCTGTGATCAGCTCTCCGTCTTCTTCCTGCTAAGCATCTCCTTTCCTGTGGGAAGGAGATGTGGATGCTGTGGCTGCCGTGCCTTTCTTGTGAAGGATGCTGGGTCCAGCCTGAGGTTCATGGGGAAAATCAGCTTGGGCTGCAGCCTTATGCTGGGCCTAGGAGTGCAAAGAGAGAGGGAACAGGCTTTTGTCTTTACAGAGGACATGCCTGACGGGGGGGAGTGTAGACCTCGTCACAGCAGGTACAGAGAGAGCAGCCCTCAGCTTTCTGCTCTGTGGACACCCTGCCTTTTCTGAAACCCACCATGCCTTGTCCTATCAGAGGCCTCTGGTCTCACCTGCTGCTTTCTCTGCCCTGATCTCCACCTGCCCCGCCCCACCGCTCCCACTGACGCTCACTCCGGTCAAACAGGCCATCCTCAGGGAGAAGTCCCTCCCTGACATCTTGCACTTTCCCTTTGCCATCTGTAAAGATCATATCTACTTATCTGAAGATCTGATTCATAGCGTGGCGTGGCAGTGCACACCTGTAATCCCAACGGCTTAGGAGGCTGAGGCAGGAGGATCGCGAGTTCAAAGCCAGCCTCAGCAATGGTGGGGCACTTAGCCACTCAGTGAGACCCTGTCTCTAATAAAATACAAAAAAGGGCTGGGGATGTGGCCCAGTGGTTGAGTGTCCCTGAGTTCAATCCCCGGTACCAAAAAAAAAAAAAAAAAAAAAAAAAAAAAAAAAAAATCTAATTCATGTATCTAAACAGCCTAGACTGGAAGCTCCATGAGGCCAGGGACTGCATCCCAGGGCCTGGAAAACTGTCTGCCATGCAGGGGACACTTGGCAGATGCAGTCACTGAATGAAGGAAATACAAATTGTATAGCAGCCCCGGGTGTGTCAGTATGCTTTGGGCAGACTAGGGTATGTAAACAACAGACACCATTTTGCTTCAAGAGTACTTTACAGAGTGCTTTACTCATTTGCAAAGTAATTCTGCATCCATTATCTCATTTGATCCCCTTAGTAGCCCTGTAAGGTAGATGGTGTGAGAGTAATTTCCCCACTTCACGGCAGAGGAGATCAAAGTTCTGAGAGGTTAAGTGATGGGTCTAAGGTTATGCCAGTCTCCACCTGCAATCTGCTGACTTTCCTCCTGTGCCAGCCTGAGACTCAGTGGGGAGGGGGCGACTGCTTCTGGGGTGACGTTCACCTGGAGCAGCACTTTGAATATGTGAGGGCTGTGGATTCATACTACTTACAAGCAGGCGTGGGAGACCATCTTGTTGGGAGAACATGTGGAATGGGCCAGGGAACTTAGGTACAAGACCTGGAGGGAAGTGTTGAGTGGGGATGGAGAGGTGAAAGGAAGGAAGTTCACATTTACCAATAGCATTATACCTAAGGTCCAGGCCACAATTTTTCCAGGGGTGGTCATCATCTTCTGCCGTCTTAACACTTGAAAGAAATGAAGCTCAGAGAGGTTAAGCAATCAACTTAAGGACACACAGTGGCAGCTGGGATTGAAGCTCTGGCCTCTGGTGAGGGATATTTATTTAGAGGTGAATTAGGGGCTTCTTTCTGAAATCTTTAAGGGAGTGGATTGGAGGGGGAAAAGGTTGGGGAGTCATTCCTCTTGCTCATTAAAGCCTGAAAATCCAGAGGGGTTGTTCCTAGCCCTGTGTCTTGGTGCTACCACATGACTATACTTTGAGTGCTTGTGGAACACCCTCCTGAGGGCCAGTCTCGTGCTGGGCAGGCAGCTTGGCTGCTGCTCTTCAGTGTATCCTAAGAAGTCATACCAGGTCCTGCTCCCGGTCCAGTTCTGATCTACTGTGGCATCAGGGTAACCTGTCTCATCATAACTCATCACAGACTCCTGGGGAGCATCTCCGATGGGAAACCCTAGAGGTTGAGGGCACCGGGCTGATCGTTTTGCCAGAGGGCCCTTCTTGCATTCTCATGGGTCTGTTGCTGCCCCTGATTCAGCAAGATGTGCAGGTGGTCCGAGGTGCATTGCATTGCCTGGGCTTGTTCTCCCACATCATCATGGTCATCCCAAGTGCATTCCGGCATCTCCTCAGTGCCAACTGTGTGCTCTGTTCTGGGACACAAAGAGAAGGTGGGTGTTGAAGGTGGCTGGAGAGAGCAGGGTCCTGGAGCTGAGGATGGCCCAGCTCCTCCATTCGCCAGTGGAGTGACCTTGGCAAGTCACTCAACCTCTCTGCCTGTGGCTTCTACATCTGCAGGTGGGGAGAGCCAAGCCTCTCTGCCCTCAGGGTTCTTCTGAGGTACAGATGAGTCTAAAACGGCCCTTTGCTCGTAGTAAATATTCAATAAATATTATAGAACTCAGTTCTGAGAACTGCGGAATTTCAGAGCTTAAAAGAACCTTGGAGAACATCTAGTTTAATTCCCTTGCTTTATAGAATCAGAAATTGAGGCTCAAAGAGTTGACCGACTGTCAGAGGAAAGGGGCCCCCTGGTTCCTGACTCCCAGGGTCCTCCAGCTTCCTCCCATCTCCTGCTTATTGTCATGGAAACAATATACCTACAAAGTGCGACCCAAGTGTGTTAGGCCCCAAAGCTCACTTCTCCCTCTAGGAGGCCACAGGGGCTAGGGCTGCCTGTGTCCCCTGCCCTGGCCTCCCCACGCTGAACACTCCAGGCAGACTGTTGGCTGCTTCTCAGAGTTTCGCCCAGCCAGGGGGAGTCAGAGAACAGCGGAGAAGCCCACATCCATTTGTCTTGAGGAGCCTAGAGCGTCAGGAGGGGTAATCAAGATCTTGTTGCCCATAACTGAGAGAAAACCTGTAATTAATCTGGCTGCCCCTATGATTTCCTCTGTCCTCCCTGCCACCAAACACTGTCTGGTGACTGTCAGCTTCCTCTCCATCCCACCCCAGAAGAGCACGATTAATGATGTAGCAGCCTATGAGGTGAGAGAGAGAGAGAGAGAGGAGAGAGAGAGAGCGGGCGCACACAGTGGAGGGACTGCAGGCGAGTCAGGAGGGGAGAGGTCATTCAGCACAGCCGGGCTGCGGGGGTCCAGACGGCTGTGCAGTGTGCATTGCCAGAATGCAGTGAGCTGTCAGCAGGCTGTACCTGTCGCGCTATCAGCTGGCCATTGCGCGTGACTCAGCAGACATTTATTGAGCTTCTACTCAGTGTCGGGCCCATAGCAAGTATTTCAGGTGGATGCTTGCCCAAAAGAGATGTTCCTGCCCTGAATGACAGGAATAAGAGCAAAGTTAAGTAACCACTCATTCATTCACTGAGTCCACTGGGGTGGTCATTTGTAGCAGCCTTGCTCCAGGCACTGTCCAAGGTGCTGGAGGTGCTGCCAAGAATAAGAGAGAAAAAGCCCCTGCCCTCCTGGGGGCACTCAAAATAGAAGCATATCTCTTTGATCTGAAAGAGATATTTGAAGAGTGTCTCTTCTAACTTGAGGAAGCAGAGCAATCTTGCCCTTGCGAAAAATGGCTAATTAGGTTCCCCTTCTGGAAAAATTGGGGAATGTCTGGAAATATCCAGGCAGGTACAAGGGAGAGTGAGGAAGCCTCAGCCCCCAGTCCAGTGCTCTACAGCACATCTGTCAGCCTGTCACAAGTCCGTGTGATAAATGGTGCCCTCAAGCCATAGTCAGAGGAGGGTCAAAGGAGGAGAGCTTGCAGGGGTGGAGGGATGGTGCCTGGGTTATAAATTCCTCACGGGCAAGGATGCTAACTGTGACTCACTGAAAAATACATGGCGGCTGACAGAGTCGTCCACACACATTCTCTGATTGGATTCTTTCATTATTTCAACAGATATTTTGTGAGTGCCTACTATGTGCCAGCCTGTGCCAGGCACTGGGGACACAGGTGGAAAAGTCCGAATTGTTCCTTGCTTTCCTGGTGCTCATCATCCCAGAGGTAGGCATTGTTCTTCCCGTGCTTCCAGTGGACGAGGAAACAGGGTCTGAAGGGTGCAGTGCCCAGGAGCATTCCTTATAAGATTGAGAGCCAGATCCAGCCTGACTTCAGTCCAACCCCGACTCTGTACCCATTGTGATTGGCATGGCTGGCCCAGGGTGTTCAGAACAACACCCTCAATTGTATGGGAGGGTATGTTTCTGAACTCTCTGTTCTCTGAGTTTGACTGTATCCCTTGAGCCTACAACAGTGGCTGGCATATATTCCAGCCTCAATAAATATCACTGAGCAGATAAGTGAACTGTCAAAGAGGAAAGAACTGTAAAAATCTGGTTAGGCTGTATAAAAGTGATACTAAATACAGTCATTTACATCAAATGCTTTCTATTTATGCTTGATCAGCAGGCTGCATAATGATTATTCGGCAGATGGCTAAATAGGTGTCAGATTAGCCCATGTAAATTTTATTTGATGACAGAACTACACTCAGTTTGAGCATGCAAGGCTTATGTTGTTCAAGGCCCTGAATCCTGGAGACCACGTTTCAGAACAGTGATGGCTGAGGTGTGGGGCTGCTCTTGGACTACAGCTGTGTGACCCTGAGCAGGATGATGAGAGATCATCTCCTCCTAAACTTTACAAGAATAAAACAAACCACCACGTTGAACGTGTGGAAGGCTCAGTGGTTTGGAAGTTTTTTCCACATTCTTTATTGTATTTAATCTACCACACAAACTGTTACAGATGAGGTAGTTGTACACAAGAACAGTGAAGTGTGAAGCTCAAGGTCACACAGAGGCAGGGCTGGGGCAGGGCTCTGACTCCACCTCTTTCTTTTGCTGTCTTAATTTTTTCCATATGAGAGCAGAAAGGCGAAGCTTATGGATGCTTCACCAAGAAATTTGATGTCTTAATTTTAGTTTGATGTTCAGATGAATGTAGACTAATATCTAGCAGCTTGGATTTTATTAACTAAAAATATTTTAATGATTTAGGGCTAAAAAAAAAAAAAAAAAAAAAAAACCAAAAAGCACTGGTCTCGGAGAAACAACACCAAGACCCCTTTCCATCTGGGAAGTCACGTACACTTCCCTTGCCAGGACTGAAGGAGCCTGTTCACGCAGGCTGACCACTCCAGATCCTGGATCCTGGACCTTGAACCCTCACCAGAGGGAGCAAGAGTCAGCTCCACCTCTGTTGAGCTTACATTGTAGTGAGGAGACAGATAATCACTGGATAATCAACTTTATCCATAATAAGCAAGAATGTCCAGCTTCCCTTGAGACTGTGTTTGCTTTAGTCTATCTCTGCACTAACACCCGTGAACTAAGGGACAAAGATTCTGGGCCTGATTTGCCAACAGTGGAGTTGCTTTATCCCAATCCTTTCCCCTTTATCTTCCTCTGTCTTCTTCTAGCAGGGGATTGCTTACGGCCTTCCGTTCATTGAGCAAATAGGTACTGTGCAGACTTTGTGCCTAAGTAGTCTCTGGGGACACAACAGGAAACTGGAAACAGCCCTTGCCCTTAAGGAGTCTACAGCCGATCCCAGGCAGAGACACATAAAGGCAGCAGCCATAGAGGGAAAAGTGCTGCTGTCAGAGCCACCACAGCGGCAGTGATGGTGCAGAGAGGGGCCCGATTCTGGCAAGTGGCAGCAGTGAGGAGGGGAGCATGCTGCAGGGAGAGGGGACACTGTGCACAGGAAACTGCAAGTCGGGGAGGCAGGGTGCCACTAAGCAAAACTTTTTTTCATAAGTACAGCACATAAAGAAAAGACACGTATCCCAGAAGCCCTCATGCCGGTGCCCACCCTAACTGCTAACTGGACTTCTGACTATGCAGCATAGCTTCGCCTGTTTTTTGCACTTTATGTAGATAGAATCATGTACCTGGTTTCTTTTGCTCAATATTATGTTGATGAAAGCCTTCCTTGCTGGGGCCTGTGGCTGTTGTGATTTGTGGTCATGTCTGCATCCTGTTCTGTTGTGTGAATATGCAGTATGTTTCTCCTTTCTGCTGCTGGACTTTTGCAGAGTGTCCAGTTTGAGGAAACCCAAAGAGAGCTGTGTTGAGTGTTCCAGGGCCTGTCTTTGGTGAGCTTATCTGTGCATTTTTGTGGGAGATGTAACCAGGAGAGGAGTTTTTAGGGTTTATGTAAAGCAGCTGGGTGCATTTACAGTCCCAATGGTATTGCATGAGAGTTCTAGTTGCTCGACGCCCTCACTAACACTTGATGTTGTCTCTCTCTCTTTTATTTTTGGTGCCATTCTGGTGGGTAAACATATAATTGTTATGATTTAAAGTCACATTTTCTTGATGTCCAATGAAGCTGAGCTCCTTTTCAAATTTGTGCAGGTTGTTGGTATATATTATCTAGTGAAGTGTCTATTCAGATCTTTTGCTCATATTTCTGTTGGATTGTCTGGGGGCAGGAGGAGGAAACAGTCAACTGTTTTCTCCTTTCCTTTCCTGGGATTAGCACTTCCAGGTGCTCACCAGCTCCAGCCTCACCCCTGTGATGGGGGCAGAGCTGCCTGACTCTGGATCTTAGGGTGTCTGAGAGGTCTTGCCAGTGGGAGGGGGACAGTGACCCTGTTGCCCTGAGGAGAGGCAGCCCCCTTCACAGCTCTGCGGTTGACACCAGGAGGGAGGGAAGGAGTTGGTGGACAAAGCTGGGGAGGGGGTTAGTTTTTAGCAGGCAACAGAAGCAGGCGTGGACATGCTCTGATGATCTGGAATGTGTGCTTCTGCTCTTGGTATTTGCAGAGAAGTAAATCTTTCCCGTTGTGGCCAGGGAGGAACTACGAATCGCATGGCCCCTTTTCTAGGCCGGGTCCTGTACACGGCAGCTTCTCCTATGTTAGCTTAGTTATTCCTCAGTTCAGCTCCACTAGGAGAGGTCATTGTCATGTTTACAAACAAGAAGACGGAGACAAACCGCACAGCTGGCGAGTGGAGGGGCTGGCCTTGAACGCAGCCTCTTCCCCACCCCACTGTCTAGCACGGGGAGCACGCCGTGGTCCTGGGGCTAGGGGGACCCTCCCCACACCTCCCTCTTCTGTTCACTCTGGCTGCCATTCCTCAAGAGTAGGTGGAAGTCCTCCTTCCCTAGTAGAGATTTTGAAAGAAAAGGGAGGTGCTGTGACTCCTGAGCCTCAGTGACAGCACCTGCCCGCAGTGGATCTGGAGGCCGGGATTGGAACGGGAGCTTTCTTTGGGCCCGGGGGGCACAGGGAGGAATGGCGAGGCCCACTCCCACAGGAAGTTCTGGTGTGGGGGTTGTCGCCCTCCCCAGTGGTTCTCCCCGGATGCTCTGGGCTGGGTAAGGGTGGCTACCCAGCCCCTAGCACTCACCCGCTGCCTCTGCTTTCTCACAGAGTTATGTCATGCCCAGACCAGCAGAGGGCTCCATGAGGATTTATAGAAGATGCCCCGCCTCTCGGCGCCTTTGGTGCTGCTTCCAGCGTGGCTGTGGCTCGTGATGGTGGCCTGCAGCCCGCACTCCCTGAGGATCGGTAAGTGTGGCCCGGCTATGTGGGATGCTCCTAACCATTGCTCCAAGGAGCCACAGGCGACCTCTGTGTGCTGCCCACGCCTTGCAGGAGGCTGCCCGGACCCT
This sequence comes from Tamias sibiricus, assembly GCA_025594165.1. Taxonomy (NCBI): domain Eukaryota; kingdom Metazoa; phylum Chordata; class Mammalia; order Rodentia; family Sciuridae; genus Tamias; species Tamias sibiricus. Next base: position 114,292,133 of record CM046657.1, read on the forward strand.
ACACTGTGCCTTCTGAGTTTGGCTGGGACAGAGATGGGGATGGAGAAGGCGGAGGTGGTGGTATTGGGGCAGCAAGAGGTTGACAGCTTTGATCTGGTTGACCTGCTGAGCTCCCCTGGTGATAACTCCCTGGTACAGTTCATGACATAATCAGCCCAGCCCATGAAGAGGCAGGTATTAGTGACAAAGAAGGGTGAGAATGGCCTTGGGGAGTTCAAATCCAGGGCTAACAATAAGAGAACAGGTCACTTCTCTTCTCCTCGGACCAGTCAAAGAACCCTGCAGATGGTGGTGTGTCTGTGGCAATTTGGATGAATCCAGGAGTCTGCTTGGTGACCCAGCCTTTGGCTTGCTATTTGCTGGCTGTGGTTTGATTCTGAGAGGAAGGGCAGAGTCACTTCGGTCTCTCCCTTGTCCTTGTTGCTTGGATGGGTAGTCAGGGCTGCACCATCAGCATTCCCTAACCTGGAGGGGAGGGAAATCAGGTGTCTCCTCCCTTGCTGGGACTGAGTAAGGCTGGCCAACTGCAGGCCAAGACATTCCAGATCCTGAGTCCTGGGGACACAGTCCTGGCTGCAGGGCTGAAGACAGTCTAGTACAGCAGGCCCAGTGTGGCCATCAGAGGGCCCAGCACAGGGAACCTGTGGAGTCACGTCAGATGGGAGGGTGTCAGCAGTATCTATGTGTGCATGTGGGATGGGGGTCAGAGTGGACAGAGGGGTGGGCACAGCAGTGAGAAATCTAACTCTGTGTTGGTTACAAGAAGACCCACCAGCAGGGACCCAGGCACCAGTTTGGGTCCTATAGGGAGTTAAATACTAGGTGATTTATCCAGATGGATGACCACATGAGACTTCTCTTCACAGACCAGGGAGGGAGCCATGTGGGTGACCCAAATGATTCTGGATCTGGATCATAAACATGATCCTAAAAGGACTTAAGTCTTGAGGCTAAATCCAGGGAAAGGACTTCAAACTCCAGGATTCCTCCAATTGCCATCAGGACTGGTCCTAAGGGCCGAGATTAGAGTCAGGTCAGCAGCTGAGATCCTGGCCAGGGCAGGCCAGAGGCTGAGCCTGCAGTTCTCTGAGCTGCCCCTTGTTACCTCGTGGGCATGCCTCTGTGCATATGCAGAGGCCCTGCTTGAAATTAGAAATATGCACAAGTGACTCCATTCTCCTCTCACCCTGCCCTTGACCCCCTGCTCCATGATCTTCATAAAAAAATAAGGGGGAATTAAAAACAAAATCTTCCCTCCCACTTCTTCATTCATTTCTGCAGAAACTTCAAAATCTAATTTAATTCTGCTTAGTGGCAGTGCAAAAATGGTTCATATCCTTAAGATGCTTATTTATAAGATGCCTACAGTTATTCAGCATTTGCTGCAAGGTTTTCTAGCCCCTCTAAATGAGCGGATAAAGCGGTAACCCATCAATTTCCATTTGTCACTAATGGGAAGCGGAAAGGGATTGAGCCAGAATTGGGAGTGCCTCACGGCCTTGGCTCTCCTGACACTTGTTCTCCTGGAGGGAAGCAGAAAGTGGAGCCAACAGATCCCTCTCTTGGCTGCTGTGCTGACAACAGAGGGCTTTGCAGGGACCCCGCACGCTCCCACATCCACACTTTGCCCAGTGCTTGTTCAGCTGTCAATCAAGACTCTGCTGGCCCCCAGCTTTGGTTCATGCCAGGCCACTTCCAGTGATTTCCAGCTGAGGCCCTGCTGGCTGACAAGGTCAAACCAGGCCCAATCTCCTGCAGAGGCCAGGAAGCAGAGTTAAGCCAAGGAAGAGAAAGAAAAGAGAAAAACCCACACAGCAATGCCAGGACCTGTTTTCCCGTCTCCTTGATTATCTTGAGAGTTAGGAGCTTTTAAAAATCTCCCGATCCTTGTGGATGGAGAGGTGCTAATTACATGCACTCCAGAAGGGAAGTGGAGTAGGGCAGGGATGGAAAGAGAAATAGGTCAAGAAAATATGAGTAGCTGCGCCTCATGGTAGGCAGCCGTGCATGCAGGTGGGCTGGGCTGGCCTCTGCAGACTGTGTCGGGGTCTCCCAAGTCCTTGAGAGTCTCCTGGGAAAGGGGGTCTCTGCTCCCAGCATTGGAGTTTTTGGGGGGTTTTCCCCCGCTTCCCAGTCTCAGAGTGGATGGCTGTCAAAACAGGGCTGCACAAAAGGACCCAGAATTTCAGAGATAAATGGTCCAGCCCGCTCCCTCCCCAGCCCCGCTTGTCGCTGGTGACAATATGGATGTTTGTGAAGAGGCGGCCGAACCCATTACCCTGCTTTGTGATGGCTGTTTTTCATTCAAGTGAGGCGCAGGGTGGGAGATACAGCCAAACTCTCTATTGCCGTGTCCGATGTTTACCCTCGAATGAGGTTTTGGGCAAGAGAAAGGGATTTTATTTATGGCTGTGAGGCTGCCCGCATAAATTCCCCAATCTCACACACATATGTCAGCCCCCTCAGCCATCCATCTTCTGAAAATGTTCTTTGATTTTGTTTCTGTCCCTCTGGGTCCTGAGTGGTGACTGTGGAGCCACGAGTTAATAAATGTCCCAAGAAGACCCCACCCTGCCTCTGTAGCCCTCCGTTCCTTACTTACAGAGGTCAATCGTGGTCATAATAATCGCAGAGACGTAAAGGGTGGTAAGGACCCATTATCCAACCTGCTTATTTTGGAGATAAGGAAACAGACCCAAGGGGGCCGTGTTTTGGCCAAGGTCACATGGCAAGTGACCTGGCTAGCAGTGGTCAGCTGAGAGCCTGTTGCCTTTGACTCTTTTCTCCATGTGCCCACAGGTTGACTTCCTTAGCCACTGGGGAACCTTCAATAGCAGGTGAAGGTTACTACGTCCTGTAGTGTTCTCTAATTTCTTCTGGAAAATTTCAGACATTAGCCAATGCTGTCCTGACGCACTGGGAACTCAGTACGTATTCTCTGGTCAAATGGACGCAGGGCTTTCCAGCTGCCTCGCTCTCCCCGCGACCTCTGCCCTGTTGTAGCCACACTGAACTGCCCGCTGGGGCCCAGCTGTACCAGGAGCTTGATTCCAGGCTTTGCCTGTGCCCTGACCCTCTCATAAGTGCTCTTCTTCCCATTCCATTCCCATCCTCTGCTTGGAAAGCATCTCCATCAGCTCTCCCACTCCCTCCTCTTCTTCTGCCTGCATCACCACTGGCTTAAATGGCTCTCAGCAGATCCTTTCCCAGTATCTCCTGTCCTCCCAGGGAGAGTTCTTTTTTATTTTTGGTATCAGGGATTGAACTCAGGGGCACTCGACCACTGGGCCACATTCCCAGCCCTTTTTTTGTATTTTATTAGAGACAGGGTCTTAGAGACAGGGTCTCACTGAGTGGCTAAGTGCCTCACCATTGCTGAGGCTGGCTTTGAACTCGCGATCCTCCTGTCTCAGCCTCCCAAGTGCTGGGATTATAGGCGTATGCCACTGCGCCTGGATGAGTTCATTTTTTAAAAAAAAATTCTCCCCACCCCCCTGGTACATACATTTATTCCTGCACTTATGGTGCTATATTCTAATTATGACAGCACTTTCCCACCAGACTTTGGACCTCACTGGAGGCTGGCACATGGTGTATGCACAAGTGTGGCTTCAACTCAGTGAGCGCGATGGATAAGTCCGTGGCCTTTCCCTGATAACATGTTTGGTACCATTGTTTGAAACTGTTTTCTTCCTGTCTTACCCATGCATAAAGAGTTAGACCTGTGGAAAGAAGTAGAAGAGACAGGAGAACGAGGAGGAGAACATGTTCATCTATCTGTCTTATGTAGAAGAGAGAATAAGAATTGGCTGAACATCCTGATTGGGTTCTATGGAAAGTTTTGACTGCAATAATAAATGCATTGATTTGATTATTCATTCATTAATTGACTCAACAGATATTTATTGAATGCAGTGTGCCAAACACTGGGGATATGGTGCTAAATAATAACAGTCAAAATAATCACTTGCCCTGGGAAAGGCTTTATTCACTGCTGGGCCCTGAACTGGGTGTTTCTCATATCTCAGCCAATCTTCATGTTGGAATTAGTGATCCCATGTTATAGAAGAAGAAACAGAGGCTCCAAGAGTTTAAATAATCATCCAAAGTCACACAGGAGTTGAAATTCTTTCTTTCAAAATCTGCTTTCAAAGTTGTCTCAGCTCTGCTCCATTGCAGCAGGTGACCCCTGGTGACATCTGGGATCTCTTATTTACTTATTTATTGGAACTGGGGGTTGAACCCAAGGGCACTTAACCACTGAGCCATATCTCCAGCTCATTTTAATGTTTTATGTTGAGACAGCTGAATTGCTTAGGGCCTTGCTAAGTTGCCAAGGCTGGCTTTGAACTTGAGATCCTCCTGCCTCAGCCTCCCGAGCTGCTGGGATTACAGGTGTGCACTACTGTGCCCAGCTTGGGAGCTCCTATTATTACAGAAATCACATTAACTACATTTTGTTGTGTTTGGTAAAGAAATTCAAAGATAGACTCATTATAGCTAACGTAGTCTTCTCTTGCTTTTCTTTGACATTTTTACCTCCAAAGAATTTCCTAGAAACATAGTCTAGCTGACAGATGAGGAAACTGAGGCTTGGGGATTCCAGAGGCTCAGGAAGTCCTGCTCAATGTGGGTGGCACCAGACACATTGGCAGGCTATTGCAGCGATTGAATCTCTTTTCTGCTTAAGGTTTCCCTGTGTGGTGAAGCAACAAGTGCTTGGATTTATTTGACGCTCTGCCTTACTAGGACCCCCGAGCACTTTACAACTACATTTTTTTACTTAGTTGGTTTCCTCCAAAGAGCTTGAATCATTTGCAGAGAATGTTCAACTTAAAACATTCAAATGTTATAAAGATGAAGCTAATAGGAGAATTGGGGGAGACAAGAGGGAAGAATAAAAAACACTTTTCTGATGGCCTTCTGATATGTATTAAATACATGTGACATACCGAGATTCTTGGCCTTGTTGAGGATTTACCATGGGTTTTTTTGAGTAGTGGGCTCCCCTAATAATCTCACCATGTGACTTGATTTATGAAATTTTGATCAGTGCATAACTTTTCATCTTGGTTCCAAATTGAGTCGTCCATATAGACAATCAATTGGTCTTTCACATTAGTGACAAATAGAAATTGATGACTTTCTCCTTCATCTGTCACCTAGAAAGGGAATATAGAAAGATTTCTGGGACATAAATCTCTCTTCTGGTGAGCAACTTAGGAGAGTCTGTGTTTGCTTTATTCGTGCCTGTAGTCCCAGGGTCTAGCGTGGTGCCTGGCCCACTGAGGGCTTAGTCATGGGTTATCTATGGGAAGCTTTGAATCTTGAGCTGACCTTTCAGTTCTGAAATTTCTCTTCTCCCAGAGTGCTTAAGAATTCTAATCAATTTTATTGTTAGTCCACAAAAATACCTAGTTAGGAGCATCAGTGTTTTGCCTCGCAGTCAAAAGTCTGCATGTGTGCCTGCCCATGCCTCAGCACGCATCAGGACCTCTCTCCTCACCCCCTTGCTTTACCCCTGCCACCAGCACATTTTGGGGTGGGCAAGGGAGGATTGGCTGCAGTCAGACAGGCACCCAGGCCAGTGTGCTGTGTGTCATTATCCATCTTCACTTGATTCGGGAGCACCACACAGGACGATTTCAGGGTGTTAACCTCCCTCCCCCTTTCCAGAACCCAGTGTGAGCTATAGCCCCAAGCTGAAGTCTTTTCTGCTGAGAAGTTAGGGATGGATTAGGCCTATATTCTTCATTTCATAGAGGAGAATTACTGACGTCCCAAAGGCAAAGTGAACTGGTAGAGGGCCCTTTAGCAGCACCAGGGCCCCTGACTCTCAGCTGCCTCGTGGTATCAGGGACAGGGTACTGTGTGTTATTACATGCATCAGTTTAGGTCCCCCAGCATCTGTGAGGCAGGTGGAAGGGAACACATCTCGTGGAGGACAGCCTGAAGCTCTCAGGTTCTGTGACTTGCCCAGGCTTGGGCAGAGGTAAGTGACCAGGTCAAAGTGGACAGAGTGAGTAGGATCTGAGTCCTGAATAGCCTCTTGGCAGTGCATTCACAATGGGTGGCATCTCAAAGCCAACAGGGGCCAGACAAAGTGGGGCTGAGCCAAAGAGAACCGGCAAGTAATGGCAGTGAACCTTGGTAAGTCTGGCTTATCCATTTTGTTTTCTTAAACATTGTGCTTGGTCACTGGGAGAAAACTGAAAAAAAAAAAAAAAAAAAAGTTCCAGTGGCAGGGATATCAGAGATGAAAGGATAGGGCCCTTGTTCTGTAACTGTGAGTCCTAGAGATAATGGAGTTGATTTCCATATAATTTTGGTGTGTGTGGCTGCCTGTGTTCGTTTGTGTTAGGGTGACCTGGTTCCCCAGGCTCTCATTTTGTCCCTCAATGAACTTCCCTTTTGGATACAGCAGATTTCAGCCCTGCCTGGCAGGGTGGCCAGTGGGTCTAACCAGCCGCATTGGGGTGAACAGAGATCAGTATGGCACTGGGAGAACCAGCCCTGGTGATAACTTCTCAGAATATCAAAAGCCTGTCACCAGCTCTGTGACATGATTTACAAAGTCTTGCTTTGTGGAGCGAGTCATTTGCAAGCTGGATTTGTGGGGAAAGGGGAGGGAATGTAGAAATTATGGACAGAGATTTTGCTTCTGTGTAAAACAAAATTGCTTACCGGGCAGAAGGAATGGGCTCTTCTGGATCCCAGGGTCCCCAGAGCTGGAGGTGGCCACAGATAGGGTGGAAAGGGATTTTAGTATCGGATACAGGGTTGGACCTGTTACCTCTAAGACCCCTTCCAACCTGGGATTCTGTGATATAGAATTTTAGCCTTTGGTCTCGAGCTCTCACTGGGAGACATTTCAGTATCATTGTGTCCTCATTAATAACCATTAACAAGAGCTTAGATTGAGGCAACCATCTGCCTAATTAAAGCTATGACCCCATTTGGTTCCAATTGCTTGGCTAAGCCAGGTAAGACACACAGCCCTGATGATCCTTTTGTTCTGTTGGTGTGGACCTGGCCCGTCTGCTGCTTCCCTTCTCCCTGTGGCTACTGATGGAGCAGTTGGAGAATCCCAGGCGATGGAGGCAGCTGCTTAGATCTCAGCGGTGCTGTGTGTGTGTGTGTGTGTGTGTGTGTGTGAGAGAGAGAGAGAGAGTGTGAGAGAGAGAGAGAGAGGTAGGGTACGCTCATGTGCATTGCCGGAGCCAGAACGGCCCACTCAGCCTCATGGCTCAGCGGCAGGCGAGTCCGTGGTCACACTTGGCTCTTGTTAGTCTGAACAAGCAGGCGCACCTTCTGTATAGGCTTCCTGGAGGGTGGTGAGGTGCACTGGAGGCAGGAGGCTGCAGACAGCTGTGCTTCCTCCTGAAGTATGGTACCCCATCGGCTCCTGGTGGACTGGGCTGGTGAGGTCCATTTGGTCTGCTCTGAAGAGAATGCTGTGGAGAAAGCTCAGCACTGGCATGCACAGTCCCCTGGCTGGGGAGACAATGCCTCTGTGCTGGCCTCCAGAGGCTCCAGCCCAGCAGAGAGGTTAACCCAGCTCATGGGCTCTGGAATCCGACTGCCTGGTTGTGAATCTGAACTCCACCCTTGACTAGTTGTATGATTTTGGGCAAAGACTTAATTTCTGAGTGCCTCGATCTCTTCATCCGTAGCATGGGGTCATAGTCCCTACTTTGTTTTCACGAGAACTTGAGACCTTCCTATGGACAAAGCCCTTAACGTGCCAGGCCTTTGCAGGCGCTGTGAAAGCAGCCTCTTTATTGAGAGCACTGGTGGGCGGCTGGTCTCCATCTCTTGGCCTTCCGCTGTCCCTTATCCTCCCCCGTTCCTTCACCAAATCTTGTCTCTCCCCTTTTTCTTAAACCTGCTTTAAATTCACCCTGTTCTAGGCGATGGGAGTCCCAGCTGGTTTGGAGAGCTCTTACTTCCAGAATTCTCCGTGTGCAGGTGGGCATGCGCTCCGGCACTCACGCGCGCGCCTCTCTGTCTTCATTGGTACTTACCCACCTGTTTTATGCAAACAGTTTTTAAAAACCTCATTTCAATTCCATCTACTCCAGGAGCCTAAGAGCATCCTGAAGGGGTGGGCTCCGACTTCTGTGTCCTCACAGCGCTGTGGACTCTCCACAGTAGAGTGCCGTCCCAGGCACTGGCTAATGGATTTGAATGATCACCTTCTTAAAGACCCCCCTTTAGCCCTGTCCCTGTTCAGCATCCCTCCCTATTTTTCTCCTTCCTTTTACAGCAGAGCTCTGCAAAATAATTGCCTATTCAAGTTGTCTCCATTTTCTTCCTCGCTCTCCCTATCAATAGGACTCTCCACAATCACTCTCTGCTCCCAGTGACGCCCCTATGGCTGACTCAGATGATCTGTTCCCGGGGCCTCATCTTACTGGGCTCAGCAGCAGCATTTGGCCTAGTCTTCCATGGCCTCTTGCCTGCAGGACTTCTTCACTGGGCCCCAGGACCACACCTCACCCGGGTCCTTGCTCCAGGTCACTGGCTGCGCCTTGGTCTCCTTTGCCGTTCCCTTTCCATGTCTTGATCTGTGCACATGGATGTGCTCCAGGGCTCTGTCCTGAGGCTGCTTCTCTGTCCTCACCAGCTCTCTGGTCTCGCTTTCTGCTGGTCCAGGTGCCTCTGTGTGACAGGACTCTCTGCCCGCACCTCCCTCTCTGACCTGGCTCCGTGAAGCAGTACCTCACACACACGGCGACTTCCCACTCACATCCCCACTTGAATCAGCAGAAGCTCAACCTTGACATGTCTTAAATTGAGCTCCCGATTTCCGCCCCAAGCCTGGTTCTCCTGCTATCTGCCCCATTTGGTGGATGGTAATGCTATGCTATCTGTTTGGACTTGGGCTCTGAACCTGGGTGTTATCCTTCATTTCATCTTCCTCTGCCATCCTACACCCTCTCCGTCCGCAATCCTGTTGGCTTTTCCTTCCAAGCACATCCGTTACCCCCTGCCCACTTCCTTCCACCTTAACCATTGCTTCCCATTCCCAAACCATCTTCTGCCTCCCCTGCGTTACCAAGAAGCTTCCCTACCAGCCTCCCTGCCCCCGCCACCCCCACCGTACTGGGGGTGGAACTCAGGGTGCTTTACCACAGAGCTAGCTATGTTCCCAGCCCTTTTTATTTTTTTTATTCTGAGACAGGGTCTTGCTCAGTTCCTGAGTCTGGCCTTGAACTCCTCCTGCCTCAGCCTCCAAGTCCCTGGTGTATGCCACGGTGCCCGGCTCTCTGCCTCTCTCGGATGCTCTCACTTTTTCTCAAAATGGCAGCAAAACAATTCTTCTAAACTGCAAGCTAGGTCCTAACAGCTCTCTGCTCTGGTCCTTCACTGGCTTCTAGTCAGAATAAAAGACTGTCTTCATAGTGGCATGGGGCCTCCATGTTTTGGCCCTACTATTGCATTATTTTCCGTTCTCCTGCCTTACCGCTCTGCCTCTTGCTCACACCACACCAACCCCAGGAACACTAGCTTCTCTGCTTTTTCCCATACAAACTAACTGGGCTTCCACCCCAGGTCCTTGGTACCTGCTTCTTTCTCTGCTTAGAAAATTCTGGATATCTGCATGGTTCATTCTCTCACAACTGGCAGGTCACACCCTGACTATCCTCAACCCCTCCCCTGCCTTCATCACTTTCTATCTTCCCCTGCTTTATTTGTAGGAGCCCTGTTTGGGGAGATGGCTTGAATTGTGGTTGACTATGAGCCATGGAGATTTGGGCGTTGTCGCCTTTCGTAGTCTTACGGGACTTGGCCCGGGATCTCGAGTAACTTGGCCGAGATTGCTGATCGGGTCAGCACCATTTTGGTGGTGTGTGCGGCGCGTGTTAGTCGTTGTTAGAGCCAGAGAGAAAAGTTATCAAAATAAAAAGCTGTTTTGTCTCCAGTTTGCCTCTAAACTTCTTCCCGCGGCTTTGTTGCTCCAAGCGGCCATTGCTTCAGGCAGCAACATTTATTTATTAATTATTTGGTAACATTTATTGCTATCTGGCATTCTGGTCTTACATGTTTCTTGTCTGAATCTTCCCATGAGGAAAAATGCTTTGTTTTGTTCTCTGCTGTTCCCCCAGTACTTGAAATGGAACAGGCATATAGAAGATGCTCACTAAATACCTGCTGAATGACTAAATGAGTGATGCAGATGCAAGGGAGGCTCTAGAGGAGCTTCAGAGTTGAAAGCACAAACGGGTGGTCTTCCTTGACTGGAGGCATTGCTTCCTAAGCATCGCTTATTGGGAACGGTGCAATGATGCAGTTGACTCCCTGTCTCCTTGTTCTCTGATTCCTGCAGCCAAACCCCAGGTCCTGAGGCTAATCTTGCTCTGTTCTGAGGAAGCCCATGCCAGCAGTTGAATGACTCAGCATCAACATGAGTCTTGGCTGTGGATCTTGCTTTGTTCTTCAGATCCAAACACCAGGTTCCTGGCTTATAATCCACCCCCACCAGTGTGGCCCTTGTAGTACCCAAGTCTCTCCTGCTGTCAAGTCAGAGACCTCACTTGAATATTCTGACTGTGCCCAAAGTACCCTGGGAGCATGTCTGGCCTTGTTGGTCTCAGTTTCCCAAAAGCCCAGAGACCCGCACCTGGACCCAGAATCCCAATGGATCCCTGCCACCTGCTGCCAGCGCTTTCCTGACACTGTCACTCTTGGCCAGGAGTCTGCTTGTTGTTTGCCAGGAGACTTTACCAATTATGACTATCTGCTTATGCTTAGGTTTGCAAAATCTAACTGGCAGCAGGGACCCAAATGTCGCCCATCCACCTTTAAATGGAGATGACCATTGGTTTTCTTTCTGTCAAGCCCAATTCTGCCCCCTATATGCAGACTGTTCAGAGTCCACCTGTCCCTAAGGGCCATACAGAGCAGGTCTGATGCTGTTCCCTGTAATGGTACCTTGGAGACCGGAAGCACTGTCATTTCCTGTCCCCAACATCTTCTTTCTCCAGAGATCAATTATTAGTGTCGTATTCCTTCCATCGCATCGCTGGGCTTCCACTCATCATCCTGGCCACCCTCCTCTGTAAGGGTTTTCTTTCTTCTTCTTCGTAATGAGGATGAGATTCCCCAAATTAGAGGCAGGCACCCCCTCCTCTGGTTCTAATGCACGCAGGCGCCTGCTCCCACCTGTGGCCTCCAGTGCAGAGCCTGTTGTTAGACCCCTTCCCACCCAGCCCTGGCTGCCCGGGCTTTGGGTTCTAGAAAGCCAACCTAGGACTCAGCCCACACCTGTGAGACGCAGCCCTGGCTCCTCACAGACTGGGCTTTGCTCTCAGCACCCAGGGCTAAGGCTACTTTTTGACAGTCCTGTAACAAGGTCTGAAGGCACCTGTGTGAAGGGGCTGGGTGCTGGTGGGTTTCCTAAGTTGAGTCAACCTCTGTGACTTCCTCTGAGCTATGCTTTTCCCAGCCTTTCTAGGACTTTCGAGCAGAGTGACACAGGCAGGGGAGGGAGTGCCACTTTGCTGGCAATACTCATAAATTTCCCCCAGCGGCAGGGATCTAACAACATGAGACTTTGAGCTTTCAGCTCACAGATGAAAGAACAGGGATTTTCCCGGAGATGACAGTAAAGGGAGGCATGCAGCCCCAGGGGCCTCCACAGGAAGCAGTATTAAGGAGTCGCTCCAAGGAGACACCAGCTGCCAGCCCATGCTGGAGCAGGCCTGCAGTGGGTGCACCCAGGCCTCTGGGCAGCCACCCAGAAATCTCAGGTCAACGGCCTGGAGCAGAGAGTGAGCTTCCCAAAGCCCATGGGTATGGAAGTCTCCTTGCATTTCCTAGAGTTGTTGGGGTTTCTGAAATTAAAGGGACCTTCATCTGAGAACAGTGGTTGAATGCAAATGTCCCCCTGTAGAGCCAATTTGGAAAACCTAGAGTTCTAAGGGAATTGAGGTTGTTATATGATAACCAGTGGAGTTGGTGGAGATGAAACAGGGTAGGAGTGCAATTATCCATTGGAGCTTTCCCTTAATCTACCTCTTCCTCAGCTGTCACAGGAATGATGTCCCAGGGAGCAAGGCAGCTCTTGGGAGGCTCCTGAGCAGGTGAGGCAGGGCCACCATCTCCTGGAGACTTGCTGCTCTTGACTTGTAGTCCCAGCCTGGGTCGGGCTCCCTGCTGGGTCTTGAATGTATGCCTGTCTTGCCATGAAGCCATGAGGATGGTCATAGTTCACGTTCAAGTCTTCACATCCCAAGCTTCATGGAACAAGTCAGCTCAGATTCAAAGTCCATGTGCAGGAGTCAGGCGTGATGGCACAAGCTTGTAATCCCAGCGACTTGGAAGCTGAGGCAGGAGGATTGCAAGTTTGAGGTCTGGCTGAGTAATTTACAGAGACCTTGTCTCAAAATAAAAAATAAAAAGGGCTGGAAGTATAGCCCATGGTAGAGCACCCCTGGGTTCAATCCCCAGCACCAAAGAAGAAAAAAAACAAATCATGTGCACAAATCCTACTTGAGTTTGCCTAAATGCACAAATCCATGTGCATTTAGGCAAACTCAATTTCCCATCTGTAAACTGGAGATTATAGATTTTATCACCAATTACTCTATTAATTAAGGGGAGGCATATAACATTTCGTACACAATGTGTAGCATATAGTAATACTTAGCAAATATCATTTCTGTTCTTTTTTCTTCTTTCAAGGAATAGTAGTTTGGTCCAGAGTGATGGCAAGCAACTAGATGGCTTTCTAGGGACCTGGAGTGGTCTGGGCTTTACTGATATGTAAACCTAGAGCTGAACTATGGTTTCTGCATGTGACCTTGGGCAAATTAAACTATTTGGTGTCTGTTGTCTGCTATCAGATGGGAAAATAATACTCGCCTTACATGACTGTTGAGGTTGACGTGAGAGAAAAGGTATGGAAGGCAGCGAGCAGAGTGCTTGACAGTCATAGGAAGTCAATAAATAATAGCTGTTATCGGTGGTGCCACCATTGTTGCTATTACTGTGGTTTTCTATTACTGCCATAACAAATTACCACAAATTTAGCAGCTCAAACAAGACAAATTTATTACCCCAGTCTATAGTTCAGAAGTCTTACTGAGCTAAAACTAAGATGTCGGCTGTGTTCTTTCCTGGAGGCTCCAGGGGAGAATCCATTTCCTGCTATTCTGGGTCGCTGGTAGAACTCACTTCCTTGTGGTTTTACGACCAAGGCCCCTGCTTTCTTCCTGGCTGTGAGCCGAGAGCCATCCCAGCTTCTAGTCTGCTGCGTCCTTGGCTCTTGGCCCTCTCCCTCCATTTTCAAAGCCAGCCATGGTGGTGGGAGCTGTTCTCACCTCAAGGCCCACTGGTCTCCTCTGGGACAGGTCCTCCAGCTTTAAGGACTCCTGGGATAATCCAGGGTCATCTCGCCATCTTGAGCTCAGTAACCTTAGTTGAATCTGCAAAGTCCCTTTTAGTATGAGGGACTAACACATGCTCAGGGTCCAAAGTTTGGGATGTGGAGAGCCTTGGGGGCCATTTTTTCTGCCTTCCACAGCTGCTGCTCAGTGTGGAAGGCTTCCAAGGTGAGAAGCTGAGCTATTCACAAACCTCCTCCTGAGCAGGGCCTGATGCATGGGCTCTGCCCTTGGAAACTGTCCCTAGCCCCATCCTTGTCCCAAATTACCCGGCTCCTGTTGCCGATGTCCATTTTGCATGAAAACCAGGCACCCCAAGCGCCGAAGCCGATATGTTTCCTTGATGGGTGGCGGGTCCCGCACATGTGGCCACATTCCCGCAACTGGAGGTTGTGCCAGCAGACGAGACAGCCGGGAAGGGGCTGTGTAACAGGAAGTGCTTTATCACGTTGATTTAATAATCTCCCCGCTTCTAACATGTCAGGGCGCCGGCGGAGTAGCCTACAAGCTGAATATTATCTGAGGCTGTCACGTGAGCTCTGTCGGGCTCTGCTTGGAGTGATGTGTTTATTTCTTGCCATAGGGCCCGGAGAGAATAATGTCCCCCCAGAGTCCCCACAGGCTCTTATTCTACCTGTCATCCTTCCAGAGAGGCCAGAGCCACTTGTGCTTCAAGAAGCAACTGCTGGGAGCAAGGAATTAAGAGGCCTGGGGTCTGGAGCTGGTCCAGCCTGTTTCTTGGTCTCCTAGAACTTATTAAACAGGGCCCTGTTCTGGGCTATGCTTTGTGGGAAATACAAGGAAATGGGATATTTTGTGGGTACATGTTCTAATTTAAAAGGCAGGACTGTCAGACACGCAGGACCTGGGGGTAGTGCAAACCAAGGAAGCATTCAGCTCTCCGGGGTTGACTCTGGGATACGTCAGAGGTGACTGTGGTCCAGGGACCATGGGCTCGGTGGCATATGGATTTCTTTTTACTTCCTTCCTGGTATTTCTTCTGTTGCCACTCAGAGTAGAGGGAATGACAGGGCAGTGGATCATCGCCTGAAAAGGCTGTATCACAGGAGAGGGAGTGACATTTGTGTTTACTGAGCACCTACTCTGTGTTCATGACTTCCGCTAAATTACAGAAGTTTCACAACCTTCAGAGGTGGGCTCGATGATATCTGGTACCTGGATGTGGAAACTCAAGCATGGAGGGACCAAAGTCTCCATGCAAAACAGGAGGACCCTGGATTTGAACCAGATGGCTTACGTGCCAAGGCTATGCTCTGTCCCCCGTGTTCCTGTTGCCTTGCAGACCTGCAGGTACAAGGAGAAGGTGGGCGTGACCAAGCGCCGCCCCAACCAGTGTGACATCGGGTGTCTTTAGAGAGGCAGGACAGACTCCACACCAGAGGCCCTCAGCGCCCCCAGCCTCCGCAGGGGTCCTTTTCAGACATTTGAGAGAGAGAAGATTATCTCGAGATTGAAGCACAGAAGTAGTGCTGAAGACACCTTTAGGCTAAAAATAAGAGCAGAGGCTGCTGTGCCCAGAGGGGCCGAGTCTCATGCTGGCTTTATTTATAGCCACTTATTTATTAGATTCCAAATGATGTTTAACCAGGAATCATATGGCAGTGATCTTTGATTACTTATGCGGCTAATGGCTGAACATATATTATTATTGCTATTTATTTAGCCCTGCTAAATGTACCGGGTGCTTCTCTCCCATGAAGCCACTAAGGAAAGGGCCAGGGGAATAGGGAAGTGGCCAGAAGTTGGCCCTAGAGACCAGGTGAGGGGCTCCCCCAGGAGGATTATTTAAAAAGGACCAATCCTTGGAAATGAGTAGAGGTGGGAGTGGAGAGAATACCCTAAAAGGGAAGGAAGAGTTTGAGGTTAGAGTTGGGGTTTTTGAAACCAGAAATATCTAGCCTCATATCAATAGCAACATTTATGGAATTTTCTTATGTGCCAGGCATGATGCTAAATGCCATTCAAAATTATTTAACCCTCCTTTGTCATTTCACAGATGAGCTCAGAGAAGTTAAATAACATACCCAACGTCACACAGCAGGTAGGAGGCTGGAGCCAGCATTTAAGTCCAACCCTGTCTGCCTCTGGAGACCGTGTCCCCATTATGATGCTCTGCCCTACTTCAAAGCCAGCGCCCTTCTCTTGTTTTGGTCAGGCTTAACTTTTTCAGTAAACAGCCCCCAAAGAGAATGGAAAGCCTGTTGCTGGGGAGCCTGGGAAGGAGCATGGAGAATGGAGCTGTTGGCTTGCCCTCTCCTGTGGAGCTTTACAACCCGCTCAGGAGCAGCTGTCAGCGGTCCCCGGGGCCCAGCCTGCCCAGGGCCCTTATTGCAAGCCACTTGGGGTGGGATAGGGAGTGCCAGGTTCAAGGGACTGGAAGAGCTTCTCGGTCTCCTGGTGCTCCCTGACTATGCCCACCAGGTGCAGCAGTTGGCCAGTGTCTCCTGGAAATGGGGCAGGGCGGGGGTGTCCTGGGCACCACCCTGCCCCGGCACGCAGATCAAAAGCCACAGCATCTGCATCCGCTGGACATGGGAGGACAGAAGGGCCTCCACCGGAGAGCGCCGCCCATCCACCTTCCTCACCCACTTCTGACGCTGCACCCTGCGCTGTCCCTGGGGCTCCCAGCCTATTCTCACCTAGCTCTGTTTCCCCTGGAGAAGGCCCACAGGCCTTTCCCAGGCATCAGAAGCCTCCGCAGGCAGCCTGAGGATGGTTTAGGCGGCTTCATTGTTCAGCCTCCCTCCCCAACCTCATTCCAACCCCATAAGTGCTCCCTACCAAGCATCTGCTCACTGGACATACTGGAGTCCCAGAACATCCCAGCCACTCAATTGCTGGCCTTTGCTCCCTCTGCCTGGAGCACCTGTCTTCTCGCTTGACAGGCAGAGCTATGGTCATCATTCAAGGCCTGGCTTACAGGTGACCTCCTCTTCCAAGGACCCTCTGCTGGTCCTTCAATGAGTCTGTCCCTCCTCATGCTCCTATGCCACAGTGTGGGTGACTCGGCCTTCTCCTCCCGTGGCACCGTGGCGTGGTTCCAGCAGGGGTCCATTAGGGCAAAGACCACATCCTATTCCCACCCACTCCCCTGGCCTGGTCTTGCTCACGGTGGATGTCCTGTGGCTGGAGTAGCCTTTCACATCTTTTTTTTTTTTTTTTAATTATTTTTTATTCTAAGATGTTATAAATGACAGCAGAATGCATTACATTTCATATTACACATATAGAGCACTTTTTTACAAATCTCTGGTTGTACGCAAAGTATATTCACACCATTCGTGACTTCATACATACACTTAGGGTAATGATATCCATCTCATTCTACCGCCTTTCACATCTTCTCCCCAGTGCAAGGGTCACTGCTGATACTCCTGTAGCAAAAGACAGGTGAACAAGAAAAAAGCATAACATATTTATTTAATCAGAGTTTTACATGACATAGGCGCCTTCAGAAACAAAGCTCCAAACAGGGAAAATTGTCTGTTTTTATGCTTAGGTTCACAAAGAGTAGGCAGCCATGCACAAATGTGATCGGAGGAAAGGGCGAAATCTAATGGTCATACGCTGGGCGGGGGCAGCAAGCCTGGTGTATTTAGATTATTCTTGGACTCTTTGTGTGGTGTCCTCTCTCCTGGGTATAGGGCAGGACTCCTCTGGAATGAGGGTCTTCAAAGGAGAAGAGAGAAGGGAGAGAGGGATTGTTTTAGGCTTTGTGGATTGCTTTGGGGAGAAGAAATTGAGTTACTATGACCTGCTTTGGGGAAGAGGAGTTCTGGCTTCTGTGACCCACTTTGGGGGTGAAATAGCGATTGGATACAGGAGGACCAGAGGAGGTCAGAGAGCCCTGCTACTGAGACCCTTTGAATCTTCTTCTGTTCAAAGCATTCAGCATGCCAAGGTGCCATGGTTTGGGATATTGTTTTCTGAGCCCAGAAAGTGTTTAGGAACCTTGGCTGAGTGAGTAGATGGTGAGTTCATTCTTATTCTGGGCTGTTGTGGAAGAGGTATTTGTTGCACTGGGGGCCGTAGACCCACTGGTTTTCAAAATGGGGACATTAGGGCAGGAGACAGGGACTAAAAGAGTCAAGTTGAACAGCCTGAAATAGAACAGCACAGAGCCTGATCCCTCTGGAGGGGGAGGGAGAGAAGCTGTGAGCGGGCTTCTGTCCGGGTGTGGAGGGGAGGAGACGCAGACCTCGCTGAGGGCAAGAGGAGGACTTCAGGAGCTCCCTCCTGCGCCCCTCTCCTTCCTCCAACACCACGTTCAGTCTCTGGCCTTTTCAGTTATAGCCAAATACATGGTGTGGAGCATTTGACCTTTAGAAGGAGAACTGTGTGTGCGTGGCCCTGCATCACGGGGTCCCCCGTGCTGCGTGGCTCTGATGTCCAACTCCCTCCGGGGAGGACCGCCCTGCAGCGCGGTGGCCCATCCTTTCACCCCCTGTCTGGATGCCATTCCCTTCATCTCAGAGACACAGCCAGCGGCTGCCTGGGCTTTGGCCAGATGCCAGGGGACTTGAAAAGAAGGTTCTCGGACAATAACAAAGAAGGCTGCAGGGGGAGGAAGATGGGGGGGGGTGGTGGCACTCAGGGAAGGGGCCAGGGTAGGACCAGACACTGGGAAAGCTCCCGGTGAAGATGGAAGCCCAGGAGGAGGAGAGGCGCAGGCTGTGTGAGCTGGTGAATCTGCAGGGGTCAGTCCCCTGGCTGAGCATCCGTTTCTCCCTGCCACGGTCTGCAAGGTCCTGTCAGGTCTGAGATTCCAGTCGGTGCGGTGCCGTTCCTCTCTCTGGAGGCGACAGCAGATGCACTTTCTCTTTCCTCCTCCGCTGTTATTTTCCCTCCCCTCCCTCTTTTGGCCCCTGTATGTATTTACTATATACCTGGGTCTAGATGATTCCCCTGATTAAGTGCCATTTAGCTGTTGGCAGCCCGTTGGCTCAGTTTTATAGACACGTTCAGCAAGGCACGGAGGCCAAGTCCTGGTTTTGGAGAGGGAGGGTAATGGGAACAGAGAACGGTGGTGTCCCACTTAGATTGGATTTTAATAAAGTTTCCAGCCAACCTAAATCATCCCCGTTCACAGGCGCCTAGCAACCGCAGAGTGTGGGGTCAGCTCATGTCTTTCCCCCGACTGGGGACAGGCAGAATTATGGCTGGGGGGTTGGAGGCAGGCAGCCCTCGGACAGGAGATGTCCATCTCAAGCCTAGTGTCCCCTTTGGTGGCCAGGCTAGGACTGTCAGAGAAGGGCTCGAGGTAAAGGCTCTCGGAGGGGGAGCCGAATGCCTGCTCTTTCGGCAGCTGTTAATTAGTTGCAGATGATGAGATAATTCATAAAAATTAGCAGTGATTTCCTTCATTGTGTTAATATCACCGGGCAATAAAACTGCTGTTAAGGATGACTTTTCTCTGCATCAAGGAGCAGGATGTCAAGGAAAAAACAGCCCTCTGCAGGGGTGGAGGGAGGGAAGAAAGGAAAACAGAGCGGTGAGAGATGACGGGAGTGATTTCCAAGCTTTGGCTGGAATCATCGGAAAGAAGTAAAATTGAAATGCAAATCCTGGTGTCTCAGAGCACTGGCTGCGAAGAAGTGCATTTGGTGGTGTCACCTTGGCGGCCACAGGCAGGCAGATGATGGTGGGGAGGGCTTCCTCTGCTGCTCTGTGGAAGACAAGATGGGACAATCAGAGGCAACCCAGGCTTCCGCTGTGCCTGAGCAGGAAGCTGGCCCCAGCCCACAGGACAGTTCCCTGGAGAGCGGACACACTTGCTTATTCAGCCTGTGGTGTGGTCTGGCCTTGACCTCCTCCATCTATGACTGTTGATGCTTTCACCAAACCCTGCCTACACTGGCCTAACATGAGTTTCTCAAATGTGCCAAGAGCCTTCCTGATTTGGGACTGGCCCACATTGCCCCCTCTGTCTAGACCATTATTTGCCCCCACTTTTTTCTTTCAGTCTGGTCAACTTCTATTTTTCCCTCACATAAAACTTCATTCTTGTAGACAGAGCTTCCTTGAGCTGTATTCCTGGGGGCTGGCACAGTCCCCAGGGAGCACACGGGGAGTGAGGGATGGGTGGAACAGTGGCCTCTTCTTGCTTAAACCTTGCCCAGGCCACATTTTCTGCAGGACAAGTCCAAAGTCAGTTGCATAAGAGTACTCTGTGATCTCACCCCTGCCCACCCTGCTGACCACATCTCACCGGCCCTCCTAACTTTGTGTCTGCCTGAGCAATCCTAATTCCCCGCAGCCTGGTTTAAGAGTCAAGTTCTCCAGGATGTGTTCTCCGACACCCCCCCTCTGTGCACACTCTCTCTCTGTGTCTCTCTTTCTGCTCACAACCTTTTGAGTCATCATCCCTGCACACATGTTATTGTAGCAGGTTTACTTGGCATCAGTCCTGAACTGACCGTGCTCAGTTGAGAACATGGACTAACCCAGAGCGGGCACTCCATAAATTTGCATGAACAAACAATTAAGTATAAAACTCAAAACTGTTTTAGTACTATTTAATAATCAGGCCAGAGATGATGTTGGCTTAGGGGAGAGACAGTGGTGATGGTGAGAAGTAAACAGTTCTTTCTTGAAGTTAAATTGACCAGTCTTAGTGGTGGATAACATGCAGGGGATGAAGAAGAACTAAAATATGCCCAACTGGGTAGCCCTGTCACTGATTAAGAAGGGAAGGAGGAGGAGGAGCAACCTTGGGATTTGGGTTGGGAGATAACAAATTCCTTTTGGTGAATGTTGAATTTGAGATGCTTGTAAGACATCTGAGCATGGAGGCCAGGGAGTCAAAGGGACATACAATATTAAACCTCAAAAGAGGCGTCTCAGATGGAGATACACATAGGAGAGTCATTGGCATGTACGTGGCATCCAGAGCCATGGGACCAGGCAGCCTTCTAGGGAGAGGATGTGTGAATGGCGTGAAGGGCCCAGGACCAACCAATCTAAATGTTTGCTCAAAAAAGAAAGATAATGAAAGGCTCTTGGGCCATTTTGCAAAGCAGACATAGTCTAGTGAATTCATAATAAGCCACAGACTAAAGTATATATCAGACTTAATCATCCAAAAGATTTTAGCCAGCAGGAAAGAGCAGAAAACTGTGAATTTTGTGTCTGGGGGTGCATATTGGTGAAATGATGGTAGGCTGGCCATAGGAAAGTAGAGAATGGTCTTAAGAGCCCAGCATGTCTTTGGGTAGACCAGCTGAGCCTTGTTATGCCAGTGTGGCCTCTCACCCTGTTCTAGATAAAGCAGAGGTTAGCCCGAGTGTCCACTGGCCAAGCTAGGAAAAATTATCCCTTGTGAAGCCCCGGAAGATTCTCAAGGGAAGAAACACAAACATGGACTGGTAAATTAGTACAGAACTTTTCCAGACCATTAACATTTTCTGGCAAACCTTTTTTTTTTCCCCTGGGAAGAACTCAAAGTGAAGCAAATGGAATATGAGTTTGATTTAATGCTGGTCGATTGATCCACTTACTCATTCATACTCAATACCGCTATGAACAAACCACTATAAGTCAAGGTTAAGAAGAAAAAGAAGGATAGTATTTGATCCCTGACCATTGAGAGCTTGTGGAAATACTACTAACATGTATGAAAAATTGAATGACAGTGCAAGACAATTTAATAATTTCAAGGGAAAACTTATTTAAGTGCCTGATGAATGGTGCAGAGAGAACCCAGCAGCAGGGAGCTTACCTTCTCTGTGGCAGAGTAGTCAAGGGCATCTTTTCTATGCTCACCTGATCTGGTGACTTATTTTGGAAGAGTGAATAAAGGGTGCTGTTGTAAAGGAGTCAGGTGGACTGGAGTGGAATCCGAGCCTGTATGTCTCTGTCTAGGGGAGATGACATTTAGATCTGCTGCCATCTGTTGGTAAGCGTGGGAAGGGGCCTGGAGCATAGCGGGTCCTGCAAACAAAAGTGCCAAGAAGAATCAGGTGTTGGCTCCTACATCTCCGGGACAAGAGAGCTTTGGTTTAGTTCATTGCCATGAAAAACATGGCTCTCTGACCAAGAGCATTGACATCACATGGGAGTGTGTCAGAATGCACAATGTCAAACCCTGCCCCAAAGCAGGTGCTGCAGTTTAGCCAAATCTCCAGGTGATTCACAGGTTTGTTCAAGTTTGAGAAACAGTGGTCCAGCATTGGTGATGTGGGGTTCTGCTGGGGCATTTCCCAGGTTCTTCCCCCTTGTAGGTGCCGAGTGGTAGGACTAGGACAAGACCTCAAAATTCATATTTTCGTGAAGTACCCCCAGGGGATGACTGTGAACAGGACAGCTTTGAAGGGTCTGCTGCACGCACGTTCCCCGGTTGGGACAGCTTCCTCACCATGCAGGCGCCTGATACCCATCTCTTAATCAAACTCATTATTTGGAAGACCACTAACAAAATGGCATTTTCTCGGTCTTCATTCTCTCCTTGCTCATCACCTCTTTGCAGCAGTTGCAGTTTGGATTGCTCCTTCGAAGCTCTCTCTTGATCTTGGGTTCCACTAGATGAGGCTTTTCTTCCTCAACTATTCTCAAACTCTGCTTCTTCCTTGACTCCCTTCTGATTATTGTCTTCCCTAAACGGTTTGCTTTTCCCTCACCCTTCTGGGCAATCTTGTCCCCTCCGTGGCTGTGACTACCATCTCTAGGTAAATGGCTTCCAAGCCATCAGCAACCCCGCATCTCTCCAGCTCCCGCTGCCTGCAGGAGGTTCTCCCTCAGGCTGGGGAGGGGTAACGCTGCCCTCAGGGGCAGCAGGAATATAAGCTGGAACATCAGGCACACTTGGATTTGAGTCCTGCTCTCCTCTTGTCAGCTGTAGGATCTTGGGTAGATTAATTCACTTTTGAGTCTCAGTTTACCCCTATATTATATTAATTATATCTGTGTCAGAGGATTATTTTTGGATACCAAGTGGGATAATCATTGCAAACCGCATGGTGCATAATAAGCACATCATGAATGTTAGCTTCTTTTAAAAAATTCTTCTTTGTGATGCTTTTATTAAAATGAACTAGATTCCTTATACCTTTCCTTTTTTTTTTTTTTTTTTTTTTTTTTTTTTTTTTGTACCAGGGATTGAACACAGGGGCGCTTAACCACTGAGCCTCATTCCCAGCCCTTTTTATATTTTATTTTGAGACAGGGTCTCGCTGAGTTACTTAGGGCCTCACTAAATTGCTGAGTCTGGCTTTGAACTCACAATCTTCCTGCCTCAGCCTCCCAAGCTGCTGAGATTACAGGCATGCACCACTACTCTTGGCTTGTACATTTTAATTTTAGTTCTGTATTATTGCTTGTATTCTTCCCTTTACTTGGAATATCCAACTTTGCTGTCTTTCAAGGCCAAACTCTGTTGCCACCTGGGCCATGAAGGCTATGATCAGCCCAACCCCAACTCAGATTTTGCACAGATTCCTGTATTTCTTTAACTGTACCTCTTAGGCTCCCTACCTCACTTTCTACCAGCACTTGGTGTCTTCCCTATAAGACTGAAAGCTCCCTTCAGGCCAGGCTCATTCCCCCAGGGGCCTAGCCATTCCTGTGTCCTGTGCCAGCTCAGCTCAGCTGTCCTGCTGGTAGCGGATGGGCTGCGCCATCTTCCTCTGTGCAGGCCAAGCACATCACTCTCCATTTCATATGCTAATAGAGGGGAGCAGTGATGTGAAGAATCAGAATAGCAGACTGCCCCAACATTATTGCTCTTGGCTTTGGAAGGCATTTTGGTATTTCTGCTTCAGATTTACCTTGCTGATTATGTTTTATCAGGCACACATTAATATGAGTTTGCATTCTGTGAGCATACACCATCTGGGAAACTGACGGGGGTGATCCAAGAGACTGCTGAGCAATGGGAGAACCTAGTTTGAGATTTTCAATTGTCCAGGGATAATTCATTAAGTGAATAACCAACCCCAGCATAACTGAGAGTTGGCTGTTGTGTCATTATTTCTCTCTTAGCTTTCCCTGGTCAAAACCCTTTATGACAATTAGTCAAGGGCACACGAATTCCCTGTCACCGACTCTTCTGGTGATAGAGCAGAAGCACCGTGTTTTGAATTGCTGCCAAACTATTATAATCATGATAACTCACATTTGTATAATGACTGGTAATGTTGAAGGGCCTGTACAAGTATTACCTAGTTTTATCTGCATTACACTGAAGTCAGTTGAGTAGGTCTCCTTATCCCATCGGGCAGATGTGGAAACCAAGGTTCTGACTGGTGGAGGACTGCCAGGCTCTCCTAGGGGCTGGGCCAGGGGCCACAGCCTTCTTCTTTTCCCTCCCAGGTTCCGGGGTTTTTTTCTACTCTTGCTCCAAACCTCTCATTCTTTAAGATGTTGCTTATTCTCTTGTAGAATTTCCAGGTGAAACCTTTTTTTTTTTTTTTTTTTTTTTTAACCATTTCCAACTTTCTGGTGAAATTCTTTATTTTTGTCTATTTTCTTTCTGTTTGGGGGAACAGAGCTATCAGAGCCGAGGTCCTTTTCTGTTGACTCTGCACTCTGGGTGACCTGTGGGTCTGTTTCTTTTGTTTGAGGGTTTTCTCCTCTCTTGGGTTTTGGCTGTGTGGTTCTCTCTTTAAATATGTCTAATCTTTTTTTTTCCTTTTTAAATTTGAATGCTGGATGTCACATAGGCTGTAGATACCATGATCCTCCTCAGGAGAGGGCTGTTTCTTTGCTAGGCAGAATAAAACCAACGATCTTAATCCAATTACAGGCTGAACAGAGTCCAAGCGGGGCTGTGTCTCCAGAGGGTTGTTTGCTCTGCTTTGTCCCTATCCCAGGGCATAGCCAGCGTTCACTGAGAGCCTGGTGTGTCTGCTGGGTGCCTCCCTTGCCTTGCCTTTTCAGTACGAGACTGTCCCCAAACCCCTCTTTGGGTTATAGGGCTGAAGCTCATATTGGCCTTCTTCTCCATTCAGCTTCAGAATTCTGTAGATGACTTAAAGGAGGAACTGGCCACGTATTTGGGGGGCCCTCAAGTCCCTAATGTTCTCTCCAGAACTGAGATCACCAGAAGGTCTGTTGGCTTCTTTGTCTCCCAGCACCAGTCCTCTGTTTATGCAAAGCCTGGATTCTCAGCCTTTTGTCCTGTACCCAGAAAGGACTGGGCACCCAGTGGGCCGGGGTTAGAAGCCATTACAGAATCCCTCTAAGCTAGAAGTCATGGCAGAACATTGGCTTACCTCCCATCACCTTCCCTTCCTACAATTGTGTCTTCTCTGACCATTTCTGTTCCAGCAGATGTATGGGGCTTTGAAACAGGTGAATATTGCATTTTCTCCAGCATTTCTGGTTGTTCTCAGTGGAAGTATTGATCTGCCATGAACTATCCCATCCTACCCGGAACTCAGTCGCTTATTGTTATCATGTAAGAGCCACGGATTACAAGGGCGGCTCTTAGCTGGGGGTCTTGGTAGGTGGCCCAGCCAAGTGGGGGAAAGCTGTCCTCAGGCCATCACTGGTCTCTGGGCTGCCCAGCCAGGAAGGAGGCAGGGAAATGAATGGGAGCAGAACTGCAGGCTGGGAGGAAGGCATTCATTAGGCTGAGGAATGAGTGTTCTGAAGCTCGGGAGGCCTCGATACTCCATCAGGTTTCTAATGATTTTGTCAGAGTGTTAATCCCCTGGGTGAGCAGCAGCATTTTGATATCAGCAAACAGATTGTGTTTCAGCCCAGATAACCCAATATGGAGTCCTGCATGAGAGCTGAAAATAATTCATCACATTTTAATGGGATTGGGAGAGGCCAGTCAAGGATGATTTACATTGGAAATGGGGTGATGGGGCTAGAGCAGGAGTGGGCTGTGGGGGACGTTGGACGCGGGACTGGCCCAGATGTGTGTTGACAAGGACTTTTGTGTGTGGATGTGAAGGAGAGTCATTGTGTACACAGAGAGTGTTGCAGAGATAGTCCCTCTGTCACAGAATGCTTTCTCAATGCCCAGTTTGGACCAGGTCCTGGGAATACAGAGAAAGAAGATCTAAGTCCTACCCTGCAGGACTTCCCAGTCTGATGACGGAGCAGACAGATCATTCCCTAAATCAGAGCAGCGGTGGAAGGTGCTGGGTAGGAGAAGGCCACCTTGGCATGGGGACACTGGGCAGGGACAAAGAATGCTTGAGCCAGTATCTGAACTGATGGAGCTAGATGGGGCGGAGGGCCTTCCCAGCAGAAGGAGCAGGTTGAGGAATGTGCTGCTCCATATTGTGATAAGATTTCCTCGATTCAGGAGAAAACCAGGAGTGTCCCTGGCCTCTGGTGTTGCCCGGCCAGAGCCTCCTACCTGCCTCCCCTGTCTCACTTCTAGTCTGTTCTCCATGAGTGTTATGGTGTGAACACAGTTTGTCCTCTTATGTTGGAGTTTAATCCCCATTGGGAGGTGTTAAGAGGGTAGGAGCTTAATCTGACCATGATGTTCAGAGGTGGGACCTCTGGGAGGTGATAAGGTTTAGATGAGGTCTTCCAGGCTGAACTTGATGATTGAGTTGTGGTGGCTTTGTAAGAAGAGGGAGAAGCCAGAGGAGATACACATGCTTGTTCCTTGTCTCCCATCACATGAGTCCCTGTCCCATGTTGGGACCCTGCCAGCAAGAAGGCCATCACCAGGAGGAGCCCCTTAACCTTGGGCCAGAACTGAGCCAAAATCAACCTCTTTTCTTTATAAACTACCCAGACTGTGGTGTTATAGTATTAGCAACAGAAAACAGACTAAGGCAACATGGAACCCATGTTTTCTTCTTAAAATACAGACCTGATGATTGTTGTTGACAACCCAGGAACTTCTTAGGGTTTCTGTAGTTTATGAAATAAAGTGCAGACTCCTTAGTATGTGGAATATGATGTTTTTTTCCTTCATCATCTTCCTCCCCAGTCCTATTCTGCACCTCTGTTCTCTGGTTTTATGGGCTCACTTGCTATTCCTGAGAATGGCCAGCACTTTCCTGACCCTAGCTTTGTTCATGGCATTCCTTATACCCAACATGGCCTTCCCTGACATCTTCACCAGATTGCTCAGGACCCAGATCATGTGACCTCCTTTTGGCAGCTCCCCTCTGAGTTACATAAAGGTTTGTTTACACCTCTGTTAACGTAAGTTCCATCACGCCTATTTCCTAGCTTTCTGTATTTCTGTTGGTGGCTGCTCCCTACACTCACCAGGGCGAACTCCTTGCAGGCTGAGAGACAGCTATGGTCTCTGTCACAGCTCACGTGGCGGCTGGGGCATTCCTAGTGCTTAATAAATATTTATTGATTGACTGAATAAGTGAGTATCAAATGGGCTTTCCATGTGTTTTGCTCTAGGTATCTCTTATTATAATTAAAGTGGTTTTTTTAGAGCCAATTTTGGGCAAAGAGCAAGATAAATTTTATGTGCAGTTTGAGAAGGACTGTAAAAGTGATTTATGGGTGGATAAGAGATTTTTGCAGACAGGTTAGGAAAATGCTTACAGTCACTTCTCCCTGATCCTTCCATCACTGCAGACCCCAAATGCAGATGCGTGTCTGTCCTTAGCAGCCCTGGCTGAGGCCTGGTGAGCCTCAGGCAGAAGGTGCCCCTACCTGCCCATCTTCCTGGCATGTAAATGATTTTGTGTGAGGTGTTCAAGTACAGTTGTCCCGTGGTGTCCATGGAGAATCAGATCCAGGACCCCCCCCCCCGCCCCACAACCCCCAGACCCCCAGATGTCAAAATCCACAAATACTCCAGTCCATCAAATGGCATAGCATTGGCATCTAACCTTTGCATATCTTACTGTGTTCTTCAAATCATCTCTGGATTATTTATGATCCTAATACAGTGTAAATACTATGTCAATAGTTGTTACACAGCATCATTTAGAGAATAATGACAAGGAAAAAAAATAAGTACATGTTCACCACAGAGGCAGTGATTTTTCTCAATATTTTCGGCCCATGGTTGCTCATATCCACAGACGTGGAACCTGCAGACATGGAGGGCCTGTGACAGGATAAAATGCTCCCTCCTGAGAGTGGGTTGAGATGTTTATGGGTAGCAGTCACACAGAGCATACTGCATCCTGAGTTCCGTGTGGGACTCATGCTCTTTGGCACGTTTGTACCATGGTGTTAGCTCTTTGCCTGTCCAGGTGCGATCTCTCATGGCAAAGCCCACTGGGGCTCAACCCTGTGACCTTGGCCTCCTGGTGTCAGGTTCCTATCCGGGGAGAGTCAACCAGGCCCAGCAAAAGTGGCTGCACCTTTTTTTTTTTTTTTTTTTTTTTTTTTGTGGGGGATGTACCAGGGATTGAACTCAGAGGCACTCGACCACTGAGCCGCATCCCCAGTCCCGTTTTGTGTTTTATTTAGAGACAGGGTCTCACCAAGTTGTTTAGTACCTTGCCATTGATGAGGCCGGCTTTGAACTCGTGATCCTCCTGCCTCAGCCTCCTGAGCTGCTGGGATTACAGATATGTGCCTGTCTCTTTTTATTTCAAGAGTGAAGTTGAGCATGGGCAGCCTGGCAGTCAGAGCCTGGTGCCTGGGCCCTGCCCATCATGAATCAAATGCCTAGAAACAGCAGTTTAGCATGGAGAGCCCCTGAGAACACCACAGGAGTGGCCTAGATGGGTTCCAAAGTGGCCATTTCTCCCAAATGGGGACAACTGCACTGGGACCTGTGGCTTTTGCTATTGAATGCCTTTGTACCAATAGCCCAGTGTCTTGTCCCTCATCCTCTCCACCAGCCAATGTTCCCAAGGCCCAGATTTAACGGTCTCTTATTTTAGTTTCAGGCCATTTCTTCTTTTAATGGTGTCCCAAGCTACCTGAAATAATTCTTGCCCTTCTTTTATGTGGCTCTGTCTCGCATATTTATGGGAAGTTATCATGTCCTCGTAGGCCGTGGTTCTCTGGGTTGCACATATTATGTCCCTTTAACCTCCCTTTATAGGTCAAGCCTCTAATTCTGTTAATCATTTTTTATTACATTTCTTTGTATTCAATCAGCCTCCTTGACTCCTTTTAAGAGCACAAAAGCCCACACTTCATGTGTTTCAAGAATGACCCCAATAGAGGGGCCTCTGGACCCCATTTTGGGCACTCTGCTCCTTTCCCTCTGATGAAGGTCTTGTGGCTTCCCCACTTTGCCTGGGCCTCCGCTATTTCCGCATCCTCCACCCTGAACTTGCACTTCTCATGCAACGGTCTCATCCTCACTGTGGCCCAGGCCTCAGGCCTGAAAAAGGATTTAGGAGACATCGAGAGGGCAGAAATTAAGACTGGGAAGATGCAGGGTGAAAGGATCCAGCAGACGTCTCGCACCTCGGGTGTGACAGGCCCATGCAAGACCCTCACATGCGTTATTATTCCAGTGAATTATTGCCCCCTCTTTGTAGTTACAGAAACTGAGCCTCAAAATTGTTAAATAACTTTCCCAAGAGTAGATGGCCAATAAAGGGCACATCTAGGGTTTGAACACAGGCTGTGAGATGGCCCCAAAATGTCTTTCCTTTCTACTCTGTGCAGCCTCCTTTGAAGGAGGCAGGAGAAGGGTCCTGCAGCGGGAGCAGGATGCCGCGGAAACAGCAGAACTCCAAGCCGCAGGCGGGAGGGGATTCTCAGGTTTCCCGTGTCCCCTCTGAACCCAGGCCCTGGGGACCAGCAGCTTTCCTCTGCCATGGCCTGACATATATAAACACCTCACTTGCTTTGGTCCAAATGCCTTCCCACTTCCTGCTTCATGTGCCGTGGGGCCCTGTGGATGCCGCTAATGGCCTGGAGGGGCGAATTGGAGCTACTGCTGAGCCAGATCCGGCTCCTGAGCTGGTGGTGAGCACTGTCTAGCCTCGGGCTTGGGGACTCTCCCCCTGGTTGATGTTGCCTCGGGTCCTTTCCTGCTCCCCATTAGGGCTGATGTGAGGGGTGTTCTACGATGTGTGTGTGTGATTGGATTGGACAGAACATGGCCCCTCCGTGGGTGGCCACCTAGGCTGTGGGGGAGGATGTGATGGTTGCTGGGCCCAAGTAGGCAGAGTGGACAAGTTTCAGTGGCACCTGGTGTGACAGCTGCCTTCCTTGCCTCTCAGTGGGGGCAGGGAGCCATCTACCACTGGTCTGCTGTACCCGGCCCTGATATAAGATGAAACACTCCAGTGTTCCCATCAGAAGATGTCCAGGGAAAACCTTGGTGTGCCCAGTGGGAGGTAACTAAACCTTGGGGAGGCTGGAGAAAAGCTGGCCAGCTCAGCCCCGGGCAAGGTTTCCCAGGCTTTGCTTCTCAGAATCAGCCCCTCTGGGGTGCACGTACTCATTTAAAAAACCACGCTGTTATCACTGTGCTGGTCCTGGAGCTGGAGACTGGAGAGACAGAGGTGAGTGAGGAGGGAAGCCTGTGTTCAGGGAGTGAGTAGGCTATGGGGGAGATGACACATATGGGGATCGTGGTAACTCAGTGGGCAATTTTAGGGATGGGGATTTGCATGGGACCCAGTGGGCAGGCCCCGAACAGCCTTGGACAGGAGTGGCAGAGGCAGCAGTGGTTTCTAAGGGAGATGTTGCCAGAACTGAGTTTAAAAGAAGAGTGAAATTTGGCCAGATGATGTAGAAGGATGCTCTAGAGGGGAATTACAAGTAGGACAGGTGGGGAGTGGGAGAGATTAGGCAGGAGAGGATCAAGGCCAAGTCACAGAGACCCATGGGCCGCAACGGGAAGTCCG
This sequence comes from Tamias sibiricus, assembly GCA_025594165.1. Lineage (NCBI taxonomy): Eukaryota > Metazoa > Chordata > Mammalia > Rodentia > Sciuridae > Tamias > Tamias sibiricus. The sequence continues at coordinate 114,322,242 of CM046657.1, forward strand.
AACTATGTTTTGCAGTAATAAGGAACTCTTATAGAGGGGTCTTAAACAAGGACAGTGTCATGGCAGTTTACACATTAGCTAAATCAGCCCAAGGGTAAGATGTGGGATAAAACTTTTAAAGAGAGAGAAAGCCCTACTGAGAAGCTGTTGGGATAGCCCAGCCATGTATCTAACCATACATCCTCCTACCCACCATTAACCCTTTCAATGAGAACTTCCTGAGTACTGCTGTGTTTCAGGTACTGGGAGAGCGCTGGGCATGCAGATGGGGATAAAAATGAGTCTCTGCCCTCCAGTGCTGACCTGGACAGGTTAGGAGGTCTGAGCTTCTCCTGTGGAGCAGCTAGAGAAAGGAAGCTGAAGTTAAAATCCTCTTGGGGGTCAGCGTGATAGGATTTGGTCATTGCAAGGATGTGGAGGTCCTGGGTCTGAAGAAGGGGCCCAGCAAACTCCCTCATTCCATATAGATGGTGCAGTGACTTGTGGGGAAGGGCCTTCCCTTAGCATCTGCAGCACCCCAGTCAAGCATAGAAGCTGAGGAAGAGCAGTGTGCTTGCCACCCAGACACAGCTGGAGACAAGTCTGCCAGCGCCCTTCCTCCTTGCAGTCCCCTGCCTCTATTCCCTCCCATAAAACCCCTGGAGCTGCTTGCTGGGGGCCCACCAGCTGAGGAGGCCATTCAGCCAGGGTCAGATGGCGAGCACAGCCGTGGTGGTTGCGGGTGCCCATGCATATCTGGGCCAGGCAGCCAGGAGGCAGGTGGTAGACAGGTCAGAAGCAGGAGGCAGGGGTCTGGGCTGGAGGACAAGCTTTGGCATTATCAGTGGAGGAAACCACCAGAGCAGATAAGACAGAGGTGTAGGGAAAAGAACCCTGGACTAAATGTCAAGTTTCCTTGGTTTCAGTCTTAGATTTGTTATTCGTACAGTGTGACCTGAGATGGGCTCTTTCTTACCCCTCTGAGTCTTGGAGGCCCTCATCTGTAAAATGAGGCGATCACACCAGACCAGTGGTCTCCAGACTTATTTTTAGTGGCTAAATCTTTTGTTCAAATAAAACCACACGTGGGCTGGGGTTGTGGCTCAGTGGTAGTGCGCTTGTCTAGCACATGCGAGGCCCTGGGTTCGATCCTCAGCACCACATAAAAATAAATAAAATAAAGGCATTGTGTCCAACTACAACTAAAAGATAAATATTAAAAAAAAAAAAAAAATGCAGGAGCTTCAACAGGTGGAAACTGAGCAGCCCTGGTGGAAGCGAAACATCAAGGACATGGAGATTAGGCTTTGTTCTCTGTCTGTCTTACCTCTTGGTACCCCACCGGGGCCTGGAGGGTGCTCTGTGGGGGCACAGTTTGAAAATAAGAAACATATGGGCCTTCCGAGGTCCGTCCTCCAGCGCCCAATACCCAGAACCTGATTCCCAGCCTGGTGTTAAGCACAGGAGGTGGAGACTGCACCTCTGGCCCCCTGGAACACAGTAGGGGTGCAGGAGACTGGGGAGAAGAGGCTGCTGGAAGCCTGTTCCCCAAAGCCCTGCATCATCTTAGTCTAATTAAAATCCAAGCCCTTTAATTTGGTTCCCTTTAAGAAAGGAAAGAAAGACAGACTAGCAGCACAGGCCATAAAACACCACAGCCCGTGACGCTTCCCTATTCGCTCCCGTGGCTTCGGTGCCTTCTAGTTTATCATCCTCAGGCTTCATCACAGGAACTTGATTATTTCCTTTTCCCCTTCAGAGCATTTAAAAAGGTATTAAAAAATCCCCAGTGTCAGCCTCTGCCAAGTCCACTTCCTTCTCGCCCCTTTGAAAAGCCTGTGTGACTTACCATCCACCCTCCCAGGGGAGAGGACCCTAGCCGTCCTGCCCTCCTCCTGCAGGGGTGGGAGCCTGGCCCAGGAGGTGAGTGTTGCTGTTCAGGCACTGGGCTGGTTCTAGCTGTGAGTTTGCAGCTGTGGGCCACCCCAGGGGGCTATAAATGGACCAAGGACCTTCAGCAACCCCTGGAGCCAAAGATCCCCTGGCATTGGTTACACAAGGCTGTTCTGCTCTTTCCCCAACCCCTGTCACTCCTGGGTCCTTCTGCAAAGGGCTTTCTGTGGCTTGCCCAGGGATTGTTTGGAAGATACATTTCATCCAGTTCCCAGGAAAGAGACTCCAGTGTCCTCCCTGAGGAGCCCGGGAGGTTTCCTTGCCCATGTCTAGACATCGCTCTTTGGCGCTAACATCACTCTAGGCCGTGCTTGTCAGAACTTCATTAATGCAGAAGAGGAAGGGAGGTCAGCCTGTGGGGTCTGGCCTGCCCACTGCCTCCCAGCCTGGAAGGCCAAGAAAGGCGGGAATTGGGGACGGGCAAGGCTGTCTCTGCCTTGTTAGTGGGCGGAGGCCCTGGGTTGAGCTGAAGGGCGAGGCAGTAGCTAATGCCCCTGTGACCAGGGTGAGCTGCTGTGTTATTAGCAGGCTGGACGTTGATTAGCCCTGCAGAGGCCTGGTGGGGTGGCAGATGAAGTACCATGGAGATCACTGTCCATGGACCTGGTCGAGTGCAACCCCTAGAAGGGGCATTTTGAGGTGTCAAGGCCAGAGCGGGCCCTGGGGACCTCATAGCATTCATAGAGACCTGCTCTGTGGACCACTTGGAACAGGGCTCAGGGTGCTAACATACCTCACTTGGGGGCCTGGAGGCCCTCTCTCCCAGGGGGTACCTCCCTTGCAGGAGCTGCTCCAGTGCTCCTCTCCAGCAGAGGGATCTGAGCTGCTTGCCTCTGCAAGACAGGGCAAGGGCCCTGGGAGCACCTCTATGACTTGTCCTATAAATGACAATAGAGCTAACAAGCTCTAATTGGCTATTAAAGGAGAAAGCAGCCCTGTAGATGCTGCAGGCTAATTAACCCTGGGAGTGCAGAGCGAGAGGAAGAATCTCTGCAGGGACTGCGTGTGAGTGCATCTGTGCCCAAGCATGTCTGCCCAGTGGCTGCCGGGGAGACTGTTGTGCCCCTGCAGTAGACCTCACACCACCCACACAATGTCCTGCTTGGTGGCCATCAGACCTGAAAAGAGACTCAGACTTGAAGATCCAGTGTACTCATTTTACAGATGGGGAAACTAAGGCCCAGAGAGGAGGTAGGACTTACCTAAGGCTACATAACTTGTTGGTGGTAGAGCCAAGACTGAGCTTGGATCGGGGAAGGCCAGCGGCCCCTCCTGGTGCCTGGTTCTATCTGCAAAGGTCCAACCTAGCCTGTGGTGTCCACTGTCTAATGTGGAGGCCATCTCTGTACATGATTATAGCCCCGTGTGAAGAGGCCTAGAGTAACAGTCTGAACAGGGGGACCTCTGCTCTGCCTGGGGTCTCGGGAGGGCTTCCGAGGGGAGGTGGAGTCTGAGCTATGTTTTGAGCAAGAAGGTTCTAGGTAGTTGTTTTGGCTGGTGGTAGGAACAGTGGTGACAGCCCAGAGCTGCAGCTGGGATGGCTGATGGCACACCGTGTCTGCGTTGGCTTAGCCACACCTGCCTGTAGAGAGCTGTGTTCCTCTTGCATGCCCAGCTGCGGAGCTGGAGGTGAGCCGCCAAGCACACGACGCTGAGTTTTCTCTACACGGAAACACTCTTGTGAAGGTGTTGGTGGCACAACTGGATGGTGCATGGGATTGAGGTGGCCAGTCCTTTCTGGGAGAGGCTGGCAGTGGGGATGGAGCTCCCCAGATTGGTCCCTGGGAGAGTCTCAGCTCCTCCTCCTGCCTGCACCTTCTCATGCCCCTCAGTGGTGTGTCCCTCCCTGCCCCTCCTCCTGCTCCAAGAGGCACCTTCCCCCGCTTCCAGCATGCCAGGGGCTGGGCTGGGGAGGTGGGCCGGAGCGCAGGGGAGGTTTTGTGTGGTGCATTGTTTCTCAACTCTGTCCCATCCATTCTCAACACATATTTATTAAAAGCCTGCTTCTAAAATGGAATTCAGATATAACTGTTTTATATCCAATTTAAAAATATGTCTTAAATATAAGGATAAATAAAAAGAAAATGACATAGTAAAATGTGTTTCAATATATTAATGCTTGGGCATTACTACACTTATGGGGGCAAAAACAGCCCCCATTTCCAGAAAGCCCCAGAAGATTCCTGTTAAAAACCACTAGCTTTTGGGTTAGGGAAGCTCACGTGCAAATTCCACTTCCAGTCGCTGACAGCTGTGTGACCTGAAGCCAGCAAGTCAGCCTCTTTGCAACCCGGGCTCCTCACCTGCAAGTGGCTCACCTAGATGAGAGGCGTTCCTGAGCTGCAGGGTTTTGGAGCTGAGTTGCCCCCTCTTGCACCATCTCCGGGTCATATAACATCCTCATGCCTCACCTTTGTGCTGTGCTTCGCCTGTGAAAGCAGTCCTGCCTCCACCAGGCCGCCGCAGCCAGCTGTTCCAGGCTCCCCGGCTTCCTGTGCCCTGTGCGGCCAGCTCGGCAGCCAGTTCCTGCCTCCTCACTGCCCTCCAGCTCCAGCCCATCTTCTCACACCTTCCTGAGCCTCTGTCTGGCCTGGGGCTTCTTTGGCTCCACCTGCTGTAGGGGAGGGCAGGGGCCACCCAGATGGCAGGCACCCATTTGCCCCCACCCAGAATGCATACTTCCCCGCATCAGTGGTGCATTGTATTAATGAGAGGAAGTGGGGCTCTTGGCTTTTGATGGTCCCCAATGAGGCTTAGCCTGAGTCCTTAATAAATACTGATCACCCTCCCTGCTATAACAAAATGGATTGAAATCCTATCCAGCTCCGGGAAGACTTCCCGCCTGCATCTGTTTGCCTCATTGGCAGCCCCGAGCACGTGCGGCACCTCACACTGTATAGTTCCCACTGCCACTAGATGGTAATGGAACCAACTGCTTCAGTCCGGCACAGCTGCGTGTGACCCCCCTCACCCAGGTGGCAAGGCAAGGGCAGAGCACTGCCAGCTGCCCAATCTCTCCACTCCTGCAAAGCCTGGCTCAAATTGTCCGCCTTAAGAAACATTCCAACTGGTGCTCCAGGGCTCCTGTCCTTGAATGTCAAGGACTGGTGGCCATGGCTGTGACTGTAGTCTCCACAGCCCCATGGCAGGGCAAGGTCTACCTCAGCCTTCAGTTCATCCATTCGTTCAGAAAATGAATATTTAGTGCCTACTGTGCACCAGGTACTGGGCATATGTAGGTGAATTAAAACAGGAATCCCTCATTCCTCTCACGAGAATACAGGCAGTAACATCAGTGTGTGTGTGTGTGTGTGTGTGTGTGTGAAGTCTGTTAGTGACAAGTTCCAAAGAGAAAAATAAAGCAAGGAAAGGGAAAGGGCTTGGAAAGGGCTTGGTGGGCAGGGAGCCCCTCACTGAGAAAGTGGCGTTTGAGTTAAGACTTAAAGGAGTGAGGGGTGGAGCCGTGCAGACGTCTGGGAAGAGCACATCAGAGAGAGGGAGCAGCAGGTGCAGGCGTGGAGGAGACCCGAGGCAGGAGTGGGCCTGGCAGGTTCAGGGCACAGCCAGGCGGCCCCTGTGGCTGCTTTACAGTCAGCAGGGGGCAGAGCAGTAGAGGAGGTATCAGAGGTGTGGGCGGGAGGGCAGCCCACATGGTTCCTCCAAGTAAAATGGGAAACAGAAGGTTTTGAGCAAAGGAAGTTCATGATCTGACTTAGATTTTAACAGGCTCACTCCAGTTGCTGCATTGAGGATAGACTGGAGGGGGCAAGGAATGGGGTGGGGAGGCCAATTTAGGAGGCTCTTGTGATAATCCAGGGGAGAGAGGCTGAGGGCTCTCACAGGAAGAACAATAAAGGCAGGAGCGGTGAAATTCTGGGTGGATCTTGAAGATAAGGCCAACAGAATTTCCTGATGGTCTGGATATGAGGTGAGAGGGAACAGAGGAATCGTGTGACTCCAAGCCTCGGGCTTGGCATCTGTGAATAGGGAGCTGGCATTTGCTGCAACAGGGGAGAGAACTGGGCTGGCTGTGGGGGTGAGAGGTGTCTGAATTCAGTCTTGGATTGCTGAGTTTGGAAGCCAGTGAGATGCCACGTGGAGATGTCCGGAGGCAGGCGGGATGTGGGTCCCCAGTTCAGGTGAGTGGATTCTGGCGGAGATGTACATTTGGGAGTCATGGACACATAGACTGCATTTAAAGTCCCAGGGCTGGGTTTGTGAGGACAGAGAAGAGGACTTCCAGACAAGAGATCAGAGGCAGGTTGAGAAGCCAGCAAGGAGGATGAGGAGGAGCAGCAGGGGAGCCTCATCTTCCGGAAGCCAGGCAGAGAGATTTCTTGGTCAAACATTACTGAGAGGAGGACATCGCTGAGAGATGGGCTCCCTGCTCAGGGATTTCTGTTTCACCTTGTTTTCATGCTCCACATTTTTATTTTAAAAAGGCTCCACAGGTCATGGTCTGGGGACATTTTTGTCTGAGTGGAGCTTGAGTCCCCATCCCTGCAGAAAGCAGGAGGGAAGATTTGTGCACCTCAAGGGAAACAGAAGGTACCCGTGCACTTTCCAGCTCATCATCTCACAGTGCACAAAAGTGCTGTCAAGGAAGTATTTAGAAAGTTAAGGGAATGGGGTGCAAAGAGCATTGCTAACTTTAGATCAGGGGCTTTTAAATTAGCGTTGGCCAATAGCACTTTCTGTGACGATAGAAATTTCCTATTCCCTTGTCCATGAGCCACACGTGGCTGTATATTCAACAGTTGAAATGTGGCTGGCGCAACGGAGTTGACTTTTTCATTGTATTTGACTTCATTTAAATTTAAAGAGCCATCTATGTCTAGTGGCTACCTTCTTGGATAATGCAATTAATTCTAAGTGGCAAATCTACATTTAAACACAGGCCTTCTAACTCAAGGCCTGGATTTTCCACTGCACCTTCTGCTTCCCAAGAAGGTCGTGGAATGTTCCACAGGGGGCCAGGTTGGCTTGAACTGATGAGTCTGGGGGAGAGCAGAGTTGGAGAAGGAGGTAATGGATATGATCAAGGGACTCATCTGAAGTTCAAGGGTGTCCTAGTGCCTTTTCCCTCAACTGTCAGCCCATCCCAGGCTCTATGTGTGTGCAGAGGAGGGGGTACTTAGTCTGTGTGACCACTTATAAATCTCACCATAGTCGGTTTCCTTTACGAAGCTTTCCCTGTCCACTCTAGCCCTAAGCACTTCAAATCCTTTGAAATACTGTTATTTAAACCTGTTTTTGGACTCAGAACGAGACTTGTGTCATTGTCAGTATTTCAGTTATGTTTGTGCCCTGTCTCCTGAATCACTTGATACATTCCTGCAAGCAGGTGAATTACGACCTGTTCTGCTTCCTGTTCATGGTGGATACAGGATGGGATGGTGTAAAGAGACAATCTTTGCAACACCAGACACTAAGCATCAGACTAGACCTGGTGCTTAGAAAATTGTGGGACCTCAATAAAAGTCTGTTTAATAGCTGAATGGTTAAAGTTAGAATCCTATAGACTCTTTTCAGATTTCTGAGTTTCTGCTCACCAGCTTTGTAGCCAAGAGCAAAATGCCAAGCTCTTTGAAATCCAATTTGTTCATCTTTCAAATGTGATGGCAGTGTTTCTTGTGTTCTCAGGAGCACTGAATGAGAAAATAACTATAGAAGTTTTTGCACGGTGCCTGGCATGTAGCAGGTGCTCATTACATGGTGGTGTTTCTTTACATCTCTTACAATGATGTGCATTTGGTTTATTTTTCACTAGACTGTATCTTCTGCAAGCAGGGACTGTCTTTTACTCACTGATGTCCTCCACAGCACTTGTGCAATGCCCTGAATAAATCAAGTTCTTAGGAAAGCTATTGGATTTATGGCTTGTTGGATACCTCTGGTCCTTGCTCAGGAGTTGCGGAGCAATGAGACATGACCCAGGATCAACAGGGTACATTTGTGTGTGCCCAGACTTAGAGGGGTCATGGCCTCTATATCAGCTTAGAAGCCTGCTGGTAATTTATCGATGGGCTCAGTGCTTCTCCCCAGGAGGTTATTAAATTTCTTGGGACTGCAGGGCTACCCTGGATAGTTTGCTGGAACATAAGCCCCATGAGGACAGTCACCTTTGTCAATTTTGTTTATTGCTGTCTTGGGAGCAGTGCATGGTTTTTAATAGATGTTCAAGAAATGTTGGTTGGATGGGGGAATGGCCACAGGGGAGCATGAAAAGGAAGACATTAGTGCAGGAATCTGCAGACTCTTTTGGTAAATGGCCAGGCTAGATATTTTAGACATATGCCCTACTCTTCCATTGGGATTACTCAGCTCCACCATGGTCGCTCAAAAGCAGTCATACATAATAAACACGCGAGCAGAAATACAGTCCATAAAAGTGTAATTCACAAAAACAGGTAGCATGTGGTTTTCAGTTGTCCCAGCACCATTTGTTGAAGAGACTGTTCTTTTCCCATTGAATAGCCTCGGCACTCTCATAGAAATCAATTGGCCACAGGTGTTTTGGTTTATTCTGGACTCTGAATTCTATTCAGCTGATTGATTTGTCTATCCTTATGCCAGTACCATACTGTTTTGTTGCTGTAGTTTTGTAGCTAGTTTTGAAATCAAGAAGTACAAGACCTTCACCTTTTTTTTTTTTTTTTAATATTGTTTTGCCTATTCAGGGTCTCTTGCAATTCGATATGAATTTGAAGACCATCTTTCTATTAAAAAGGCTGGTTTGAGCTGGGCATGGTGGCGCACGCCTGTAATCGCAGCACTTGGGAGGCTGAGGCAGGAGGATCACAAGTTCAAAGCCAGCCTCAGCAATGGTGAGGAACTTAGCGACTCATTGAGACCCTGTTTCTAATAAAATACAAAAAAGGGGCTGGGGATGTGGCCCAGTGGTCAAGTGCCCCTGAGTTCAATCCCCAGTACCAAAAATAAATAAATAAATAAATAAAAAGGCTGGTGGGATTTTGATAGGGATTGTATGGAATCGCTTTGGGAATTATTACCCTCTTAACAATATTAAGTCTTCCAATTCATGAACAAGGGATATCTATCTATTTAATTGGGTCTCATTCTTTTAGAGGCATTTTATAGTTCTTAGTGTAAAACTCTTTTATCTCCTTAGTTTTGTTTACTCCTAGGCATTGTATTATTTTTAATGCTATATCAGTGGACATGTTTTGTTAATTTTCTTTTCAGATTGTCCATTGCTGGTATCTAGAAAGTCAACTTGTTTTTACATGTTGGTCTTAAACACTATAACTGCTAAATTTATTTTCTGGTTCTAGTAGTATTTTGCAGATTCTTCAGGATTTTTTATATATAGAAAAATGCCATCTGCAAAAGAATGAAACTGGACTCTTATTCCACATATAAAAATTAACCCAGTGAATCAAAAACCTAAACATAAGAAGTAAAACTATTACTAAAAAACATGGGGGAGCCGGGCGCGGTGGCGCACGCCTGAAATCCCAGCACCTGGGAGGCTGAGGCAGGAGGATCGCGAGCTCGAAGCCAGCCTCAGCAAGGGCGAGGCACTTAGCAACTCAGTGAGACCCTGTCTCTAATAAAATACAAAAAAGGGCTGGGATGTGACCCAGTGGTCGAGTGCCCCTCAGTACAATCCCCGGTACAAAAAAAAAAAAAAAAAAACCATGGGGGCTGTGGCTGTGGCTCAGCGGTAGCTCACTTCCCTGGCATGTGCGAGGCACTGGATTCGGTTCTCAGCACCACAAATAAATAAATAAAATAAAGGTCTGTCAATAACTGAAAAAAAAATATGGTGGTAAATCTCCATAAATTTGGCTGTCATGTTAACCTGATTTTTTTTTTTTTTGGTACTATAACAAATACCTGAGATAATCAATTTATAAAGAAAAAAGGTTAATTTTGACTCACATAAGTTTTAGAGGATTCACTCAATGATCAGATAGATCTTTTGCTTTTGGGCCTGTGTCAAAGCAGCATATCATGGTGGGGAGCATGTAGACAAGCAGACCCATTCACCTCATGGCCGGGATGCAAAAAAAGAGAGGAAGAGGAGGACCTGGGGTCCCACTATCCCCTTTGAGAGCACATCCCCAATAGTACCAATCTGGTAACTGGGCCTTTAACACACAGCAATTGGAGGACACTCCAGACCCACATGATAGCAGATGTTGTAATGGGCTATTAAATTTGCTGCTTAAAGCATAGGCAATGAACCCCAAAACAGACAAACTGGGCTTCATCAAATCAACTTTTATGTGTCAAGGGACATTATCAAGAAAGTGAGGGCTGGAGTTGTGGCTCAGTGATAGAGTGCTTGCCTAGCATGCATGAGACACTGGGTTCAATCCTCAGCACCACATAAAAATAAAAACATAAAGATATTGCATCCACCTAAAAAACTAAAAAATGAATCTTATAAAAAAAAAGTGAAAAGAAAACCTACAGGATGGGAGAAAATATTTGTAAATTGTATATTTGATAAGAGTTTACTATTTGGACCACATAAAGAACTCTTATAAACAACTACGAAAACCCACTGCCCAGTTGTAACATGGGCAGTAGATTTGAATGGACATTTTTCCAAGAAAGGTATACAAATGACCGTCCAGCACATGAAAAGATGTTCAACTCCATGGATCCTTAAGGAAATGCAAATCAAAACCACAATGAAATACCACTTTACATCACTAGGAACACTGTATGTAAAGACTAAAAACTAAAATTAAAAACACCCAGAAAATAACAGGTGTTAGCAAGGATGTAGAGAAATCGGAATTTTCCTGCATTGCTGGGGGTGGGGGTGGGGGGAGTTAAAATGGTGCAGCCACAGTGACAAACAGTCTGGCAGCTCCTCAAAAAGTTAAACATAGAATTGCCATATGGCCCAGCAATTCCACCCCTTATTCCTCAACAGAAATGAAAACAGCTCTCCACATAGATTCTTATATACAAATGTTTATAGCTGCATTATCCTTAATAGCCCCAAAGGTGGAGACAACACAAAGGTCCATCAACATATGAATGGATAAACAGATCGTGGCAAATTCATAGAGTGGAATATTATCTAGCCATAAAAAGGAAGGAAGGACAGATACATGCTAGAACTTGGATGATCCTCAAAAATGTTTTGCTGAGTGAGAGAAGCCAGACACAAAAGGACAGATATTGTGTGATCCCTTTATGTGAAATTTACAGGATGGGTAGATCAATGGAGATAGAAAACAGATTAGTAGTTGCCAGGGGATTCAGGGAGAACAGGATGGGGGCTGATTACTTTGAGGGCATCAGATATTGTTCTGGGGTGATGCAAAAGTTTTGCAACTAGAGGGAGGTGGTGGTTGTACGACTTTGTAAATGCATGCACCAGATTCTACACTCTAAAATGGAACAATGTTATGAAATTGCATATACTATATAAACTTTATTTTAACCTTTAAAGAATCAAGCCAATGGCAGGGCTGTCATTTGTTGACCTCTATTTCCTGGCAGTGTTTTCCATTAGTGGGTCACAAACAGCAATTTTAGAAAAATGAAGGGGGGGGGAAACAAGGAAGCGGACACATGAGTGGCATTGTAGACAGTGAAGTATTACTGTTTTATAAAATTTGTTATAGTTTTAGACATACCTGTGGGTGTGGGTCCTGGTTAATGGTGTGATATATATTTCTTGCTGTAGGCCCTGGTCAATAACAGCTTGAAAGCTACTTTTTACATAGTCCTGTGGCCTTGCTTGAGAGCTGTCAAATTTAGTGTCACCGTCTGAAGCCAACCCACATTGTCCACTCAGTTCTTCCTGGAGGCCCCAGTGTTAGGCTGCCTGGCCTCCCCCTCGAGCCACAGTGAGGCCTCTGGGACGTCATACTCTGGACTGTTTCCCAGCATCTGGCCTGGTCTTTCCAGAGTCCCATGCACACTGGGCAGCCACCATGACCAAGTCCACTCAGCTTTTCTTTCCCCCAGTGCTGGGGATGGAACCTGGGTTCTCGCATGTGCTAGGCAAATCTGTACCACCAAGCCACACACCAGCCAGGCCAAGTCCACTTAGTGTCCCCGCGGGGGAGGCGCAGGAACCTCTTCCTGCCTGTTTGCAGGAGTTTGATGATCCATTCTGAAATCCATGCTTTCCTGGCAAGGTTCTGAGGGCTCTGGAGCTGACCTTGATCTCTGCAGATAAGTCCTTGTCACATGTTTGGCCATCAGTCCTTTCCTCCAGCTGCCCTGTGTAGAGTAGATTTCCTGTCTGTTCAGTATTCAGGCCCACTTTCTTCTAATCTGGCTGTATAGGCCCCAGCGTTGCCTCCATAGATCCTCATCCCCAGCTGCCCGTCTCTTCTAACACGACGAGCTTGGCTAGCCTGGGCCTGAGTGTGAGTGTGCAGGTGTGGGTGTGGGCATGAGGGCTGGGAGCACAGGCCTGTATGTGACCCTCTGCTCGGGCTTGCCCTCACCCCTTCCCTTCTGCAGGCCTGGAGTCCTCACATGGAGACCATGGTTAAGTCACAGTGGGGACGGGATGGACAGTCAGACTGCCAGGCTAACTGGTGCGTGGTGTGCTCTGAGGTTTTAGGAGTACAGGGGATCCCTTAGGAACCAGGGTTGATTTCTGGTTCTCAAAATACTGAACCTGCTGGGACCTTTATCATCACATAAGACATTCCATGCGGTGGCAAAGCACTATGGGAGGTCAGGAGTGGTAACATGTGATCAAGACCCTGGGCGGGCAGCTAGCCTCTTTGTGACTGACAGACCAGCAGGCTTCCCAACTTCAGGCCCCTGCTCTGCAGGAACATGCTACTTGGTGGCCTTCATTGTGATCACCACATCACACCAGGTGCTGACATCTACATCGCAGTGCTGTGGTCTGACACTGACAGGTCGCATGAAAGGAATACATACCGGCAGATCTTCTGCCTCTGGCAAAGATCCTAGAGCACCTCGAAACTCCTGGGACAAGCACACGGAGCTCCTGGGACAACCACGCAGAGCCTTTTCTTCTTCATCAACTTTGAGCCACCAGGCATGGGTGAACCCACCAGGGTAGAGCTCTCAGGAGGACGCTGAACTATGATGCCCGGTTACAGAGACCTGGGGACCAGGGGAAGGAGAAGGTGATGATGTGAGCACCCCACAGAGCTATGAGAAGGAGGCCTCGCACATGAGTCAGAACCTGAAGAACCTGGAGACCTGGAGCCTTCAGGTCTCAATCTGTCACTTCATTGGCTGAAACTCGCTGTCCCAGCTACAGCCTGCCAGGTGTAGCTACTCTGCTCAGGGTGAAGTGAAAGGCCTGAGGAAGCACCTGTCAGTGTGGGCTGAATCGATTTTGAGCTCTGCCCTCAGCAGGCCCCACACTTTCGTCTAAGAGAATCCATGTGAATCTGTAACCTCAGAGCCCCTCTTTGGTGGCAGACTGGCAGGGTAAGGGGGCATAATCCAGAGGCTGGGACCCCGTGCCTAACCAAAATGGTTCCTGTTATGTACCATTGGTAACAAAGCACCTCAGAATGTCATAGCTTAGCACAGGAGCAGTCCTTGATCTAACTCACAAGTCTTTGATTTGAGCAAGGCACCGTGGGGAAGGTTCTAGGCTCATCTCTGCTCCAGGTAGTATCTGTTGGGGTGGCTGGAGGATCCGCTCCAAGATGGCTCACTGCCACGGCTGGCACGTTGGCTGTGGCTACAGGCTGGAGATTCCATCCGAACCAGGGCTGGGGCCTCTGTTCCTCTCCGTGTGGCTCCTCCTCAAAGTGCTGGAGGTTCCTCACAACATGGTGGCTGAGTGCCAAGATCGAGCTACCCAACAGAACTGTGCAGAAGCTGTCTTGTTTTGTGACCTAGCAGCAGCCACATAGAATCACTTGCACTGCAGTCACAAGGCCACTTTGATTTAAGAGGAAGGACTACAGACCCCATCTCTCAATGCCAGAGTACTGTAAAAAGAGCATATGGAATAGGAGATAGCATTTTGGCCTTTTTTTTTTGGGAAATACAACCTCCATATGAGCCACGGAGAGGGAATGGCTGTTTTGATGTCACTACATGCTCAGAACCCTGAGGGGCTTTTCAGAGTGCTATTGGGTACAAGGATGAGCTGCTGAGGAAGTGAATCTCAGCATGGGCACAGGGCACCATCCTAACTGTGGTACCTGATTTGTTTCTGCTCTGGTTGTCAGGGGAAGGGGAAGGGAGCACAGCTTTCGATTTGCTTCTTTGATGTATGTGAGAGACCCCTTGTGAGGAAAGTCTTCATTGGAACTGTTTTTGTTGTCTCCTCACCTCCTCCCACCTCTGGCTCAGCTCAGCAGACATCCCTGAGGAATAATCCTCATCAGGAGAGACCAGAAATATCTCACTACTTAGCACCAGGCAGGGAGCGGGGTGGGGGTGAGCAGGGCTCGGAGGTGCTCGCCCTGGCAGCTGGCAGGCTGGCCGCTGTGGGTTTTTTCCTTTTCAGTCTCTGGGCCCTGGAACAGAGCCACATCCAGAGAGATGCCCCCTGCCTGGCGCTCCTTAAGGGACCTCGAGCAGGCTGCAGAGGATAGAGCAGCTGCTTATTCCGGTGATGGAGCTGCCCTCTAAAGGTTAATTGCCCTCAGCTGTGAGGGGCCCAGAGCAATTGCTGAGACCCACCGTCCTGATAGTCTGCTGAAGTCTTTCCTGTGCCGAGGCTCAGGAGCCTGCAGCTGGGAGAGCAGGACTGCTGCCCTTGACCCTCCGCTGCCACCCCTGCCCACGGAGCATTCATAGGACCCCAGCAAGCCTTGCGAACGGCCCAGAGCAGAGCAAGGGCTGGGCCATGACCTTTATTTGGTTTGGCCTGGGGACATTTATAAAACCCAAGAGCTTGGGGACAAACTGTAGATGGACATGTAAAAATAGCCCTCTGGAAAACCTGCCAGCTTGGGAATTCGGCATCATTTCTGAGGATCACCTACTCGTAATCTTATCTGGACAACTTATTAAGGATGCAGACTCCAAGCCGACTGAATCGCCAGTGTCTGAATCAATTCTCTGCATCTTAACAAGCACCCCTGAAGTCTGAGACCCAGTTCCGGTCCCAAGGGAAGAAGTTCCCTTCATCTCTCTCTAGCACCTCCTCTGTGCTGTGGGTTGTGTTGGATGTTGGATGTTGGAGATAGGAGGATAAATAAGACAAGGTACCAGCCAAGGAGGGGATAATTATTTCCAGAAATTCCTGGACTAAGTTTTGTTGTATGAAAACAGGGTTCATTTCCCCAACCTGTCTCACCTCACAACAGTGTTTGGGAATTGCTTTCTAGGAGAATCTCCGTAAATGCTGACTCGCTTATAGAAAATAAAAGGTCAGTTTGACAGGAGTACTGGGGAACTGATGCCATCTGCTCTGGCAGTGTGGAATTTTAATAACCACACTTTACTTTTATATTACTCCTCTGACTATCCCTGCAAACAGACAAATCTAGAAGTGTTTGTTCCATACTCAGAATGCTTTGGACAGCTGTTCACCCATTTCCCAAAGCCCCTTCCTTTTGAGGCTCTTTGAGGTTTTCTGATTATACCAAATAGGGTCTCAGTTTTTCATTAAAAAACAGAGCAGTATGGAAGTAAGAGGCCTGGACAAGGAATGAAGTGACCAGGATTTGAGGCCCTCTCAGCGACCCCTGAGACCTGGAGTATGTCTGCCTGTCTCCATGTTCCCATCTGCCACATCACTGTCTGCCTCTTGGGGATCAAGCAAGATAGGGCTGCCAGGGTGCTTTGGGAATCGAGCAGCCTCTTCACACATGCGAAGCATTGCAATCAGTAACCACAACTTTGTACCTCGGTTTCTGAGGAGCTTCCAGGTTCCCGCTGAACAGCAAGCAGGGAGAGGAGAGGCAGAAACAGAATGAAACGATGACCCCGAGTCACATCTTAAGTCCTGAATCCACAGATACAGGCTTCCTGCATTCCAGTGAATCTGTCCAGCAACTTGGAGCCTGAGGTAGGACAGATGTTATCTGTACAGTGAGGAGATTGGACTAGATATTTTCTGGGGCCTCTTCCAGCTCTAAAATTAAATAATTCTGTTATTTGCCAGATGAGAAAACTGAATTGGATGGAGCCGAGGGCCTGAGAGGTCAAAGGGCCTCGTGAAGACCACATGACTCTTTCCTGACAGGTCTAGTCCAGTGGGGGCCCTGGCCCTCCATCCTCCGCCCTTCTCATAGGCCACAGTGTCTCCCTCTGGCCCCTCCGTGACCAAGTGTACATCGGTTATGAGTTTAGACCCTGTGGGGGGAAAACGGTTCCACTCTGGCTGTGGGCACCAGCTGTGGGCAGCCTCTCTCTTGAGCACTGTGGCTCACTGTGTCTTTCCGCACGGATTAGAATGTGCTAGATTTTCTATTCATGGGACTCAAACAGGAGCTGGAGCCGTTTCTCCAAGGAAGAAAACACACCTCAGCCTCTGTCCTCAGAGGCTCAGAGGCTTGAAGCTGGAGCGTCCGCATGCCCTACTGACTCTACTCTCTGAGCTGCTTTGCCAGCCCAGGAAGGCAGGATGAACGATTTCTGCCTGACCACTTTGAATGTCAACGATTTGCATTATTTAAGTGTCTGACTGTGTGCTTGGAGCCCTCTTTGCCAGAGACCCAGAGAGTAAGGAAAGAGTGTTTAAAATGTGGGAGGCTTCAGGCTGATTCCCAGCTGTCCTTTCCTGGACGGTGGGTGTAGAACCCAAGCACCCTCCCAGTGGTACTTAGCATGCTACCTTGGGGTGGGGAGGTCATGTCAGCCACCACAGGCCCCTGTTCTCCACTGTGGCCCAGGGTGGCCCATGCTGAGCTGCAGGAGGTGGTGAGCTCCAAGTCAGTCTCTGATTAATACTGCACCAGAGCTTGTCATGTCAGGGAAGTGTGGCTTCCTCCAGAGACATTAACTATTAATAGCAGCAATAGAGGCAGAGGGTAAACAAAAGCAAGTCAAAAAATGTTCACTTAAGGGCAATGGTGTTAACTCTGGCTGGTGAGAAGAGCACGAGCGTTTCAAGAGTGGGGCGATGGCCTTGACGCCTTGGGTCTTGGAGACTCTCCAAGTTGGGGCCAGGTGCTCTGCACTTCTCACCTCACCTGTCTCTGCCAAGGCCCCAAGTGTGCAGAAGAAAGAAAAGCTCATCCTGGCAGGACACACCCCCCCTCTGGGTCCGGGGAGCAAGGGATCTCCGCTTAGTCAGATGTGACATATTTCTATTCAAGGGACATCTCTCAGGAGAGCCCAAGGTCAGGAGGACAGGTGCTTTAAAATCTAAGAGATTCCCAGGACAGAATGGGGCTCCAAGGCCACATGTTTTGATCTCTAACAATCTGGCAAAACCATCCTGAACAGATTGATCCTCAGAGTTCTGCGGGAAAGAACTTCCTACAATGTCCACTGCCTGAAGCCTTGGAGGGAAGGGGCTTCCTCCCCAGGGCCCTGAGCCAGGACAGAAAAAGCTTCATAGCTGATTTGCAGCCCAGAGGAGACAGATTTGTTCTGTAAGGGATGAGAAGCTCAGAAGTTCCAGCGACTGAATCCTACTCAGACTCTGTTGTCTGAGTGGCTCCATCTAGAATCCAATTCATCCATACACTTGTGTGCTCAGGACAAATTGATTTTGTGGCTTCGCTGTGCAGTATACTGGGTGAGAAGCTCTGGATGCAATAATGGGCAAAGCAGACAAGGCCTCTGCCTTCACCTAGCTCCATTCAGCAGGGAGATTAACCAGACAAGCCAATAAGCAGTAACTGTAAAGCGGCTAAGTACTCCTATGCTGAAATTGCAAGGTGCTAAGAGATCCTGGGGTGCAGGGGCTCTTAATCTGCTTCTCAGAAGAGCTCTGGTGGCCAGCATATAGTATGCTAGGATGGAGTTGGACAGCCACGGGCAAAAGTAGCGGGAAACAAGAACCAGAGAGGCAGGATTGAAAAGGGGAAAGGACCAGGTCTGACCTCATGAAGGTCCCCAGCCAAGGCAGTCTGAGCCATTTTTCAGTTCAATCAGGAAAGATTTCCAAACCCAGCCACTTACGGGCCTTGCAAAGGCCATATCAACAGGCCACAGGTCCTTCTGTTCTCTTCTCCTAAATTCATCCTATTTTCACATTCACATCCAGCCAGGGGCAGGGAGCTCACAGCAGCCTGGTTGTCGGCCTGTTTTTCCCAATGATGAATACAAATCTGAACCTCACCACTTCCTTCTGCTGGCCTGGCTCAGTCTTCACAGACCTGCATAAGATGGACTCTTGCTTCTTCAGAATGGCCCTTTATTCACTCAAAGTCATCAACCATGGTATTTCCAAGTTTTCTTTTCCTCAGGATGAAAATTTCCTGTCTTTTCATTCACTTCTTATATGATTTGGTTTTTATGCATGTTTGTAGTCTGGACCCTTTCTACTTCTAGTTTTGGTATTGTTCTTCTGAAAGAGGTGACCATACTGGTCATGGTGTTCTGTGTTAGTATGTTTAGAGCAGAGGTCAGGGAAGCAATCCCCTCCTTTGTACCAGGCATTCTGCTACTATTAACGCAGCCCAAGTTCACTGTGTTTTTTCCCCCCTTTCTTTAGTTTTTATTTGGGAGACAGGTCCTCACTAAGTTACCCCTACTGACCTTGAACTTGTGATCCTCTTGCCTCAATCTACTGAATTGTTGAGATTACAGGTGTGAGTCACCATGAACTGCTTCTTCCTTCCTTCCTTCCTTCCTTCCTTCCTTCCTTCCTTCCTTCCTTCCTTCCTTCCTTCCTTTTTCTTTCTTCCTGTTAATAAGTGACAATTTTTCAGTAAGTTTGTAGTTCTAAAAACACATGAACAAACAAAGCCCATACCTTCCTCTTCATTAAAAACTTGTCCAAGCCAAGGGTTTTAGTCAGTTTTTTATCTGCTGTGACTAAAGGATTGGACCAGAACAATTGTAGAGGAGGAAAAGTTTAATTTGAGGGCTCACAGTTTCAGAGGTTTGGTCCATAGACAGCAGGCTCCATTCCTTGGGGCTTGAAGTGAGGCAGAACATCATGGCGGAAGAGTGTGGCAGAGGGAAGCAGCTCACATGGTGATCAGGAGGCCGAAAAGAAAGACTCCATGTTCCAGATACAAAATATATACCTCATAGCCACACCCCCAATGACCTACTTCCTCCAGCCACACCCCACCAGCCTCCAATTACCACTCAGCTAATCCATCAGGGATTAATCCAATGATTAGGTCAACGCTATAACCCAATCATTTATCCTCCAACCTTGCATTGTCTCACACGTGAGCTTTTGGAGGACATCTCACTTCCAAATCATAACACCAAGTGTCTTCCTGCGTATGGTCTGCTATCGAGTTCTTAAATCCAGATGTAAGTCTTTACATTTTCCATCCAAGATTTCACTTAGTTGGTTTCCCTCTGTCTTGTATTCTGCTGGTCATTTTGAGTTTGGATTCTGTCACCTGACATGTACCCCCCAACCCTCCACCAGTTCAGTGGCTCCTGCAGATTCGAATAGCCTGTTCTGTGTGGTGTCATTGCTGCCACCTGAGGAGTCCCAGACTGGCCGGTGAGCCATGCATGGAAGCAGGAGGAAGACAGAGGTTACCCCTTGCATCCTAACACAGGGCTGTTCAATCACAGTCATGTTGCAGTTGGCAAGTGCAGGAAACCCCAGCGCGCTTTGTGCTTCCAGCCCTATACCAGGCTGGGTTTAATTGCCAAGAGATTTATGACGATAGCTCGTAGGAGGTAATAGATGTGTCCGTGTCTCTTTCATCCTCTGTGGCTACAGAGGATTTTTTTAAGGGAGGGGGAAGACAAGTGGGAACTGAACTGGGAAACTGCAAGGTGGAGAGGTAGCTACAAGTGACTTGATGAGTTGCAGACGCTGAGGTCGCCCTAAGAGAGGTACACATGAATATTCATAGTTCTGTGCGCTTAGGTAGCTGCTTTTCTGGTCTTATCTCTTCCCAGCAGCCTTGGAAGATAGGGAAAGGAGGACTCAATTCTCCATTTTACAGAGGGGGAAATTGAGTCGGGAATGGATTTGCTGCTGATTCAAGGGCCCAGTGAAGGTCACAAATAGAATTGGGGCTCATATCTGGCGTCGGGTCTTGGGCTCTGATCTTACCACAGAGCACCTGCTCCTCCAGCGTTTGTTACATTGTGACATCGCTGCCACTCTTCCCTCTTCCATCATTACTCATGAGATGACGAGTATGACAGGCAGTGGAAACTGAAGCCTGGAGGCGCGACCCTAGTTCCTGTTGCCATGACTGAGGACTCGCAGTGTGCTGGGTACCAGGAGGTGCAGAAGCGGAGGAAGCACTGTCCTGATTTTCAACAGGCCTGACTTTAACCATGTTGGGAATTCGCCCAGCCTGGAGGCTCATCTTTTTTTTTTTTTTTCCTAAAGGCTCATCTTGACCTTCACTCCAGGGGCTGGAGAAGGCAAGTGCCAATGCCCGAGTCTATTGCAACCTGGAGTGAAGACAAGGGACTCTCAGAGGGAAAAGCTGACCCCTGCCTGCCTCCTTCCCCATCCCTGCTATCTTTCCTTCTGCCCCTCCAATTCATCCTATTTCAAATCAGTTATTAACCCATCAGTTTCTACCAATTACTTACTGGGCATCTACAGAGTGCCAGGTGCTGATGGAATGCTGTGGGACACAGTGGAGAACAGGCAGAAGTAGTTTCTGGTCGCTTAGGACTTAGACCTTGTGTGACAGGGGAAGGGATCCCTAAGAGTAAGCACTCATTGCAAAAGTGTCATGCTGTCCTAATTGGGGAAGTATGACCTGGCCCAGAAGTTAGGGGAGGCTTCCTAGAGGAAATTACGACACAAAGACCTGAAGTTCAAATAAAAGGTGGGCATTCATCTAGATGAAGGGAATATGGTTGGGTGCTCTGGGAAAGCCTAGAACAAGAGAGAACATGAAGTTTGGAAATATAGGGGGAGGTAGGAGAAGAGGAGGCTGGAAAGGGAGGCGGTGGCCAGGTCACGTGGGCCGAGGAGTCCTGCTGAGGAGGGTTGGGCTTTACCTAGTACAAGAGAAAGCTGCCAGAGAGTTCTGAGCAGGGTCCCTGCTCAGATTTATGTTTTAAAGAGAGTCCTCCAGCTGCAGGAGGATGGACGGAAGGGGCAGGTACTGTGTGCAGGTCCTGCTGGCTCCACAGTGCCTCTGGGCTTCCCAGTGGCACTCTCCATTCTGACTAGTAACCAGCTCCATGCGGGTCCAAAGCTCAGAAAAGCAGTGCAGGCTGGAAATTCGAAGTCACTGCCTTTCTGCTGCACTGGCCACGACTGCTGGTGCCAGGAGTCAGTGTATGGAGTAGTTATCAAAGCCTCGGATACGAAGCTGCCCTAGGAGGGGAAGAGGGTCCCGGGTAGGACCCCGAGGAGTCCCAGCCTAGGAAGGCAAGCCAGGAAGTGGAGCCTGCAACTTTATCTGTGGAAAAGAAGCCCTTTTGGAATCACAGACCCTTTGAGACTCCAGTAGAAGTGGTGGGACCTCTCTCAAAAAACCAAAAAGGTCAAAACGAGATAGGAAGTGTGCGAGCCCCCCCAGCCTGACCCGTGAGCTCCGTGAGCTTGTGTGAAGACGCCCTGCCTGAGGTGTAGCCTTCTCCTCTTTGGTTCCACTGCTCCCCCCTCCTCCCTTCCCTCCCGAGTTTCCCTCTTCTAGACTTCTGTTTTCCCCTGCCAACGCCTTCCCAGTCAGGTATGGAGGATGACATTTGCAAAGGGCTCAGGGATTCTCAAATCCCAGTGGCTCCAAACCGCTGGATAGGAAAGGTCACATGTTGATAGCTTTATTCCACAC
Organism: Tamias sibiricus; assembly: GCA_025594165.1. NCBI lineage: Eukaryota > Metazoa > Chordata > Mammalia > Rodentia > Sciuridae > Tamias > Tamias sibiricus. The sequence goes on from CM046657.1 coordinate 114,343,964, forward strand.
CAGGCCCCACAGGCACCTCATCATCTCCCTTTTGTGGGCCGGTGAACTTGGGGCAGATATCCCCATTTTTGAGACAGAGCTGAGGAGAGTGAAGCAGAAAATAGGCTGCAGCCTCCTCTAGGTTCCAGCTTTAATTTATTTGAGATGAATTAAATATACGCTTCCTGAGCCCCAGTGGATCCCAGGTGGGGGAAGTCACTCAGACAGTCACAGAGGCAGGACCATCCTGAGCAGAGAGAGCACTGCACTTTGGTGCCCTTCAAGAACTGGGTGTGTGGGAGGTTGCTGAGGGGAAATGAGGCTAAGTGCTAGGAGGCTGGAGGTTGAGGATGATGGTCCTAAAAGCAAAGAGGGCAAGGGGTCTGGGCTGTTCTGTCGGGAGTGGGGAGCTGGCCAAGGTTTGAAATGGGAATGATCTTATCAGAGCTGATGTGAAGAAACTAGAGCCTGGTGTGCACAGAAGCCCACACCTGGATTTGTACTGATAAAGCTCATTAATTTGCCCTTTGTGAATTGAGTGACTGCTACATGTAGACTCAAGAGTCTCGATTCCAGAGATGCAAAGATAAATAAGATGTGGTCTCCCCCTGCAGAGTCGGCAGCCTAGCTGGGGAAACAGGAACACGATTTAATAAGCTCAGACCCTCAGCACCTCCCGCCCGACATTCACCACTGTGCATGGGAGTCCTTCCAGCAGGGAGAGAAGGTGAACTCCCAGGCATTTCCAGGAGGGGAAGCCTGCCTCAGCAGCCCACGCTCTGACCAGAGTCATGGAACCATGCAGGAGGGTGGTTCCACACGTGCTCGTCCCCAAGCTTCATGTAGAGCATCAGGGCCCTTGTTGGAAAGCCTATTTGTACAGCCCCGGGCTGAGCTTTCAGCTCAGAGAGTCAGAGAGGGCATGGGCAAGGATTAGAATGCAAATCCTCTAAATATTTGCTGTAGGGACCTCTTCAGACCCAAGAGGGGAAAGAATGCCGAGGCAGAGGCTCCTCGTTGCTCTGACGGACAGTTTGAGGTCCAGCTGGGAGATTTCTCTCATTGACCAAATGACCTTTAAATGGGGGCCAGCTGCCCTGTGCTCCTCACAGACCCGGTTGCTGTAATGTGAGCCCCTGGCAGGGGTCCACCTAGCTGCAGCTGCACTGAGACAAAGTAAGTGAGGGTTGGGAAGGAGGAAGCAACCTGACCCATCGGGGACAGACACCCTATGGGGCCAGGTGGCTGGGAATATTTGCGTTGTCATGGGGCAGAGACCTGGCTGCCCTTGGGGCTTCTTTCCTGCTCCTCCTGCCGGGTGAACCTGCTCACAGGGCAGTGAGCTCATTGGGATGGAAGATAACAGAGAAGGACAGGGACCCATTTCTCTTTGGCCATGCCACCCGCCCCACTCCCCACCTCCTAGCCTGTTCAGAAAGAGAGAGGTAGGATTTAATCTGAGACTTGGCTGCATCAGCCCACTGGGTTCTCATTTCCTTATGTATACAAAGGAAAATGACTCCCCTGCTTCCTGTCCACCCAGGTGACATGAAGAAACTGAGATAATGAAAGAGAAAGTGGGAGGGGAGCAGGTCCGGGTGTGTGTGGGATGCTAACCGGGGAAGCCCAGCACGTGAGCCCATCCAGCCGCTGCGGGCTGTCACAGAGACTCACATGGGCACGCCTCCCCAGCCAACTCTGCCCTCTCTGAAACCAGGCAGTCATCTGTGGCAAGAGGGCTTGAGGAGATTCTGAACTGAATTAAGCCTGTGTGGCTTTTTGTTGTCTTAAGTGTCTGTCTAGACACAGCACCTGATTCTGGACAAGGAGATCATAAGTCATGCTCTTGCTGGGTGCTGAGAAGCTTAGCTTCTGCCTCTGCTCTCTTTTCTAACACCCTTCCTTCCTCCCTCCCTCCCTCCTCTCCTCCCTTCCTTCCTTCCTCTCTTCCTCCCTTCCTTCTTTTCTTCCTTTCTTCCTTACGCAAAGGCAGGGCTCAGCCCTGGCAACAAGACCACAGTCCCACGACTGTGGCTGGATTCTGACCAGGTGTGATTTGCCCCGATGTCTTGTCAGTCTATAAGTCAGCAGCCTCCCAGCTGCTGCTCCTCTTTGCCTTTACCCAGGCATCTGGAAGGAGCAGGAAACTCTCAGACTCCAGGTAGACCGAGAGTGCTGTGACTGAGGGCTCTAATCGCTGAAGCATCCGTATTCAGGGGAGGTTGCTGGCCAGGTTCCATTTTCCCGAGGACAGGGTGAGAAGGAATAGGCTTAGGCAGCAGCCAGCGGATTTAGGCTGGAGTTAAAGAAGAGCTTAGTGGTGCTGTACGTAGCGGTTTGCTCGGCTCCTTGCTCCTGTCCTCACCAGTGTTCTAAGCCAGGGACACTCAACCTGCAGCTCCAAGTACAGTCTCACCCTGGCATGGGATTACTCCTGTCCCTGGGATGGAAGGCAGGAAGAGGGGAGTGGCTCCCACATATTGAACACTGCCTGCATGCTGAAGCTGAGTGAGGCACCTTCCTCTCCAGTGCCCCCTCATCTCTGGTGGGCCGATGGTGCCCAAGACGAGTGGCCAGTCTGGCTGCTGTTGGCTGAGTCCCATTCCGGTGCCCACCAGCACACTCTTTGCCCAGCTTTCAGTCTCCTCTTTGCTGGTTCCTTCCCTCACGTTGCTGGGCAACCTTTTATCCCCTCCCTCCCTCCTGGTCTTCCAGCCTGGTCTCTGCTCCAAGCGGATTCTAACCTGAGCCATTTCACAACCAGCAGAGCCCCTGGTGTTGGAAGCCATAGTTGTTAATCAGTGGGATGATTTGCTAAGAAAGAAGACAGCCTCTTTCTGTCCTTTATGTGCTTAAAGAATTAAAACCATAGGTCTTGGAGTTTTATTTATTTTTTAAAGATACATGTTGGCTCTTGAGTTTGGTAAGTTGCATAAGTAATATTTTAAAAGTGTTATCATGAACATTTTGAGTTTTAAATATATTAGATTTTTAAGAAACCCAACAAATGAGGGATTTCACATTCTTCTACAGAAACACCATGATAACTGAATAGCATTTTATGCATGATTGAACAAATCTTTAATTAAAAATAAGTCTTAAAAATAATAGAAAGACTATAGTAACTTCTGTGGGCACACATAAAGCACTATTTTCTACCATCTGTCTGGCCTGGGTAGCTAATGGGATGTGTGTGGGGTGGGGTGGGGAGGGAGGGTGGACCTGGAAGCAGGTGGAGGCTCAGAATCAGGTCTAGGTTCACATCCCAGCTCTGACACTCACTACCTGTGTGCCTTGGACCACCTTCCCAACCCCTGGAACCTTGAATGCTGCCTCTTTTGGTAAGAGACTCACCATTACCTCCCTCCCAGCTGTGGGTATCAGACAAGCTGAGATAAAGGATGTGAAGTGGGTCTCCTGGAGCTGAGGCAGGTAGTGCCACTCCCTTCTCCTTGCCCCTCTCCTCGCTCTTCAGGCCCCAGAGTTATTATACACCCACTTTCTCATGCTCAAGAGGTGTTTAATCTGAAATGAAAGAATTAGGTAGGCTTTCCTCCCATCTAATATTAAAAGCCAGAATTTACAAAATAGAAAATTAGGTGACAATGTGTAGATTTATTACAGAAGGATTATTCTTTTTGCCTAAAGATATTTCCTAGGGTGCTTCCACTCCAGAGCGGTGTTTGCATGTTAGCTGCTGATATCCGCCAGGCAGAGGGGAAGGCTGAAAGCTAAAGGCTTGTGTTAGGAACCCATGTTTCCTAAAGGTCAATTTGAGAAAGATCTGGTGTAGTAGTCCCCCCTTAGTTGTGCTTTTGCTTTTTCCATGTTCTGTTAGCATGGTTGACAATAAGTACAATAAGATGTTGAGAAGGAGAGAGAGAGATAGATACCACATTCACAAAATTCTATTACAGCATATTGGTATAATTATTCTATTTTATTAGTTATTGTTAATCTCTTAATGTGCCAGGTTTATTAATTAAACTTTATCCTATTCATATTCATATGTAGGAAAAAAGCACAGTATACGTAGAATATACTACCTGAAGTGTCGAGTATCCACTGGAGGTCTTGCAGTGTACCCCCCACATATAATGGGGGGACTACTGTAGAAAAGAAGACTTGGGGGGAAACTGGAATTTGATGGATAAAAATTCAAGTTGTTTCAAGAAACAACTTTTACATATAGCAAAGTCCATTTAGAAGTGAGTGTTGCTGCTGTACCTGGAATGTGTATGTGTGTATTTAGAGGAAGGGCCAGGGAGAGATTGGGAAGTAGGGCTTCTATTGGCGTGACCATTAAACCTACTTCTGCCTGTCACAGTCACAGCACATTAAGGTCTGCTGAGGCAGAATTGGTCATGAAATCGATCAACACTGCATTTTGTGTTTGACTCTGGTTTATTGTAGACTGTTTTCTCCAGACATCCTCTGATGTGTCTTTGACCATGAGCAAACTGATATTGATCTTCCCACCATATTCCAGGCCTTGAGGCTGACTTTCCTGCAGTCCTGCTCTTAGGGGTTGTCGGGAGTGATTTGATGGTACCTGAGCTCTCAGCTCCCAGGTCCGGATGGTGTGGGAGGTGAGCGCTGAGGGTGTTGATGTGTCCTGCATTGTCAGAATTAGCTCAAACTGGCAAGAAACTAAGCTTGCAGGTGAGAGGTCATGGCACACAGCTGTGGATGGTTGGAGGAAGAGGAAGAGGAAATTGGGGAGGGGGAGGAGGTATAGTCAATTGAGACTTCATATTTATTCTAAGAAGGTGGGGTATTTATTCTAAGAGGGTGGGGCTGGGGAAGGGCAGGGAGGGAACTAGACTGAAGAGTTATATTTTAACAAGTCAGGGTGCAGTGCGTGTTGGAGGGGGAGAGACTGGTATTCAGAAAACGACTTAGGATCCCACTGCTGTTTCAGCATGTGAAGGTGAGAACAGAGGAGTGGAGGGTGATGGTGGAAAGGAGAAGGAAGAGAGAAGACTGGGAGGATGGAAGAGAGAGGGATGAGTGTTAAAGATGACTCCAAGTTATAAAAATTGGGCAAGTTCATTCATTCATGTGACCATTCACTCATTCTTTCATTCAATGAAGAGTTTTTGCACAGCACAAGGTTAGCTATGCTGTTCACTGGGGGGGAAACACATTCCTGGGGGCGGACCATCTAAAGGAGGCCTTATCGACACACAGAAAGAGCAATTCCAACATCTGTGGGAGCATGTAGGGGGGCACTGGCCAGGAGCTTGGGGGGAGGGGCTCAGGAAGACTTTTGGAACAGGTGACCTCTAAGTTAGTTGGCACAAATACCATAGAGAGGCAAGGAAACAAATAGTGGTGGGTGAGGCCATCTGGTTGGCAGCTAGAACACCAATGATGGCCTTTGCCAGAGCAGTTTCAGGAGAGTCAAAGCAGTGTTTTAAATTATGGGGTTTTCACAACAAATAGAGGCACCGTGAGGCCAACAGATTGGCAGACAATTGCCATTGAAAAGAGGCCGGCACACATGGTTCCCAAGGGGAGAGGGTGCCACGTGGGACCCTGTGCACAGGGTAATCACAGGGCTGTGTCTGGAGAAGGGCAGGCATGGGCAAGGGCCTTTGCTGTGGTTTCTGTGGGAAGGAACAGAAGAGGCAGATAAGCAGGTTTGGGTTTGGCAAGGCTGAGTACCTTCAGCGGGCTCTAGACACCTAGTTGTTTGATACATGGTTCTGGGGTGATCAAGGCAGGTGGCTAGTGGCCCAGAGGGTTAGCATCCCATAAAGGAGGTGGATTGGGTAGGGGCTCTAGATTGGTTGGTTTGTACTTAATAAAACACCCTTGTAGGTAGGTGAGTTGTTTACAATCTCTGGGGAAAGGCTAACCCTGGGAGAAGCCATCTCTCTAGGGTCCATTGCTTTGCCCCAGACCATTTCAATATAAGTTAAGGATTTCTAACATTTCTAGATGGCATTTTTCTCTTTTGATCATAGTAGTTCCACCATTTTGGAGGCCATGGCATTTTGCAGTAGGATTAATTGAGAAGCAGAAGGATTTGGAGGCTTTTCCTAAGAGACCTTGGTTCAGTCTAGGAGACTGACTCCTGATGTCTCTTCTGAGCAGCAACTTGGGCTCCCTGGTCTGGGCAGCACCAGCACACTTCCCCCAAGCACCACTCTCCCTTCATTTGCATGCACATCCAGTGCCTCCAGGTTTCAAGGAATCTTTTGCAAGCCTGTGTACTGTTCTTTCTATAAAGAAGGGGGAAGAACAGCCTGTGCTGGGGCCTTTGGAGCATGGAGTGAACCCAAATGAGATTTGCTCGGCAATTATGTTTTCCTTAATGCACTTTAAAGGAGGCGGTAACTAACAGGCCTTTATTCAGACACCAGCCATTCCTCATTGGCAAATGGTGCTTCATAGCAGAATCCTGCACAAAGAATTCTGAAGGGTTCAAATTCCAAAGGCTGCAGTGAGCAAGAGAGGGAGAAAGGAGGTGCTGAGGGTTGGGGTTTCTGTCCTAGCCTCTGATAACTGGCTTTCCCTCTCCACTTCCAAGAGCTAAGGCGTTAGGGTGAGTCAAAGACTTCAGGTGGAATTAATTATTCTCAAAGGTACTTTGGGGCTTCACTGGACTCTGAGATCTGCCCACCAGCTTCTGGAGGTCTGTGGCACAAAGTCTCTTCGTTTACCCCATAAAGGTGATTAGATAGACGCCATTTGGAAAGATTTAGGTGTGTAGTGAATAGGCAGCAGTGTAGGAGGGAGAGAGAAGAGAGACTAGAAGGGAACTGCAATGAACTCAATGTGTGCACACTCCAGAAAATTCATATTTTGAATCTTAATCACCAGTGAGATGGCATTTGGAAGTGATCAGGTCATGAGTGTAGAGTCCTCGTGAATGGAGTTATGATGAAAGGGACTGTAGAGAGTTGTCTCAGCTCTCCACCATGTGAGGACACCACGCGGAGATGGCCCCAATGAGCCAGGAAGTGAGCCCTCACCACACACAGAACCTGCCAGAGCCTTGATCTGGCTTCCCAGCCTCCAGGACTGTCAGAAATAAATTTCTGTTGTTTAAACTACCCAGACTGTGGTATTTTGTTATAGAAGCCTGAATGGGCTAAGAAAGAGACAGAAGGAAAAATAATTGCCCTTCAGAATCCCTGTACTACTGCCCACAAAAGAGAAAGGACCTCCGTGAGATTGGGATGGTTTGCAGCATGAGTGACCTTGACCTATGATTTGTCACCAAGGTTTATTGCCCAGACTTGCTTGCCATCTGAGCTCCCCAGCCCCTTTGCAGAAAGCACTGCCCTTCTTCTACTCTCTGCCCTTCAGGGCTTCATTCCTGACCTCTGTCCTCTCCATCTACCCTCAGCTAGATGGCAGGCAGCTAATGGGTCTTGGCAGCTGGTGGAAGGTATCCCAGTGTTTAGCATAGCAAGGGTAGTGAGTGATGGCCAGGACCGGGACACCCTGCAGCCTGGCCCTGGATCGGCCATTAGCCAGTCCTGTAGCCTCAGACAAATCAACAAATCACAAAGGATCAGGACCACTGATTAGGAAACAGGTTTAGAGGAGCAAAGTTACTTGCTGAAGATCACACAAATATACATTAATAGTAGATTCCAGGTGTTGGACCAGACCTTCAACACAAGTGTTGGTTTTCCCACATACCATGCTTGACTCCAGAATAGGGCTTGCCCAGTCTTCCTCACAGTGGACAAAACACCTGAAAGAACTTTATCAACCATGAAGTGATCTACAGTGGTTCTCAGTGGGAGTGGTACCTATTGTTTTAGACACATTGAAATTTTGAGGCATAATTTACATATAATAAAATTCACCTTTTATAAGCATACAATTTTATGAGTTTTGATGAATCCCTACAAGCATGTAAGCACCACCATAAACAATACAGAACAGTTGCATTACCCCACAAATTCCCTTGATTACTTTGTTGTCAGTCTCCCTCCCCACCCCCAACTCCTGGCAACCACTCATCTATTGTCTGACCCTATTATTTTGCCTTTTCCAAAAGGTCACATAAGTGGAACTATACAGGGAGTAGCCTTCTTGTCTGGGTTCTTTCACTTAGCACACTGTGTTTGAGGATCATCTAGTTGTTGCCTTCATGAGATACTTGCTCCTTTTTATTGTTGAATGGTATTCCATTCTATGAATGGACCATAGCTCATCTATCCATTCACCAGTTGAAGGACATTTGTGTTGTTTCCAGTTTTCTGTGACCATAGACAAAGCTGATATGTCATAACAATACAAACTGAATAGGCATGTTGTAAATTTGTTGGGTCAATTTTGTTTTTTAAGTGACCAGGGCCTCTGGCTCTGAACAGGCCAGGCCTGGGTGCCAGGAATCCTTTAGGATTCAGGATAGTCCAATGCAATGAAGACATCTTGTCCTTCCTGTAAGACTTTAGGTGTTCTACTAGACACTCATGTGTGATAAGCCAGTTTACAAATATCTAAACCTAGAAACTTTTATTTGTCGACACACAGTATTTTTTTTTTTTTCAAGATTTAGTATGCATTGAATTTTCCATGAATGTAACTACTAGGTAAATGGAGAAGACTATGCTTTGTTTTGTTCTGAATTTTATCAGCAGTTGTGCACCATTTTGGAAAGTCATATCACCATTCATCATTCCTGCCAACTCAGCCTGTGGTATTTGAGTTACCAATGCAACTCTCCTGTATTCATCTGAATTTGTAGTTGCTGTGTTCATAGTGATTCTACATAAAGGTGCAATCATCCAACTGCTTCATTATGTCTTCCAGTTTAGTCATGCTCAAGCATTTGCATAATGAAATACATATTATTTTATTATAAATTACTTTCTTTTTATTACCCCTTTATATTGTAGTTAGGGAATTATGTGGATTTTTAAAAACAATTAGGTATGCAGTTATATATAAATTCCATTTTCAAATAGAAAAGGAGCATTACAAAATATTTATTACAGAAAGGGAGTGTTGATTCTTAAAGAGTTGAGTCACTGCTCTTCCTAAAAGTTATGTGGTCAGGATACTATCCAGCAACACAGACAGGGCCCATGCCCAAGTGAAATGTTTTGATTGGCAACTGATAAATACAGCAAAATATTCATGTTCTGGGCATTGCTGTGGCACAGGGCATGGTTCTTTTGGTCATATTCAGAGGCACACACGTGAGCAAAATTTACTAAGAACCAGTTAGTCACCAGGTGCATTCTAATGGTGCTAACGGTGGTGTTGGGAGTGTGTACAAATGAACAACATTTATATGTACAAGTGAATGAAAAAGATAATTTTCAAGCAGTCCTCAGTACTAAGACAGATAAAATGGGCAACAGGCTTACCTAAGGTGTCCTGGAAGGTGTGTCTGAGTCAGACCTAATGGCAAGAAAGAGGCAGACTGGCAAAGATCTAGAAAGAAAGCATTCTAACTGCAGGGAACAGCAAGGAAAAATGCCCTGAAATGACAAGCATTTGAGCATGATTTGGGGAGGAAAAAAGACCCAATGTTGGGAACACAGAGAATATAGGAGAGTGGAGGGAGGTGGAATCGGAGAGGATAGCATGATCCAGACTATGTTGGGTCTTACAGGCCATGGCTATGTGTTAGGATGTTGTTGTTTGTAGCAAAAACTTTTGGGATACGTTGAATATGGGAATAATATATCTGAGTTATGCTTTAGAAAGACCACCTTGGCCACTTCCAGGGGGACTGGGAGAGAGACCAGTTAGGAAGCTAGAACTGCAGCCCAGAAGAGAGATGGTGGAGGCCAAAGTGGAGAAGGTGAAAAGACCAGGGCCTATGGATATGATTAATGTTGGAGTGTGAACAAGAGACTGAATCCTAAGTCTGAGCAATTGGGATGGAAGTGGTGCCATTTAGGGAAAAGCAGATTAATGGAAATGGTTTAAATGGGTTTCCTTTGGCCAAGTTCAACTTGAAACACCTGCTAGATATCCATGAGGAGGCAGCAGTTGCTAGCCAGGTATACAAGGTCAGATGAGAGACGCAGGTTGCAGATGGACATTTGAGAGTCATCAGGAGGGAGCTTTTTGGTAAAAGAGCGGCCACAGTGGCAGTATAGTTTTTGGATCTTCCCAAAACCCCACATAAAATAGAACAATCAGATAACAAAAACAAAAAGTTGGGCTAGGGATGTGGCTTGATGGTAGAGTACTTGCCTAACGTGTATAGACCTGGATCCAATATCCAGCACCATAAAAAATCAAAACAACACAAAAAAACTACTTCAAAAACCAAAAATCATAGACAACATTTGCAATAAAACTAGGTGACAGGGTACATCCATAAGCTTCAAAATACAATAAGGTGGGGAGGAGCCATAAATAAATATGAGGTTTGTCTGTTTTTGGTACATGGAAAGCAGAGGGAAGGTGGGCCTGAGAACAGGGAACCTCAAAGTGAAACAGATATTAGTTGCAAAATGTGGTGGGCCAATGTGAGAACAGCAGCTGAAATTGGGAAGGGCTTTGCTCACTCCAGTAGCAGATGAACACAGGAAGCCCTTCAGTGGACTGAAGGACCCCAATATTACCTCTAAGTATAATGCACTAATAAAAGCATTTAATAAAACCCGACTGCCAGAGCTTCCTCCCGGATCCCTGATGAAGAGAACTTTCTGGTAGTGGAGTAAAAATCAAACAAGGTCAGAAAATAAAGACAAAAGAAAAAGAAACTCCAGATAAGAGTTGGTGAGGGGAATAGAACCAGGAATCTCAGAAAGCAATCCACCATATATAGTTTTTGACACTATATGAAACAACAGAAGGGTGAGCTCAGTGGAGTTGGAAAGGGCATCTGAACAAGCCCTCTAACAATGTTGAAAAATTTATTCCACAGAAAAACAAAATGATTCAATTCAATGCCATAAAAGTTGCTACAAGAGAGAATGGAGAGAAGAGCACCCCCATAGAAAATTAAAGCACACCAGAAAGATATGCTAAAAATAAAACAAATGACTTGTGCTAGTTAGATTTCTGTAGCTGTGACAAAATGTGTGAGATAGTCTACTCAAAAGAAGGAAAGTTTTATTTTGGCTCATCATTTTAGAGGTCTTAGTCCTTGGTCACTTGGCCTCATTGCATTTAGACCTAGGGAACAGCAGAACACAATGGTGGGGAGTGCATGATGGAACAAAGCTGTTTACCTTGTGGCAGCCAGAAAGCAAGAAAGAGAGAGGAAGAACCTAAGTCTCGATATCCCCTCCAAGACCATGCCCCAATAACCTAACTTCCTCCCACTAAGCCCCTCCTCCTAAAGGCTCCACCCACTCCCAGTAGTGCCACAGACTGGCAACCAAGCCTTTAGCACATGGGTCTTTGGGGAATATTCAAGATCCAAGCCATAACACCTTATATTATATTATATTATGTTATATTATATATTATTATAATCAAGATCCAAGCCATAACACCACATATATATACATATATATGTAATATATAACACACTATTTTATGATGTACTCAAAAGCCTTTTAAAATGATATGAAACATGGAAGACAATATAAATCTGTAGAAAAACTTACAAATAGGATGACAGAATTCAAGAAAAATTAGAAATAGAAGAAAAATATGATTTTTATAAACAAAAACTAAATCACAAGGAAAACAAGAGCAAATAAACACTATAAATAAAGGCATAAAGGAATAAAAAGGAAAATAATAATGGATAAAATAATAATAATAATAAAAAGGAAAATAATAATATTATTTTCCTTTTAGAATCAAAAGGAAAATAATAATGAGATAAAAATGATTATTGAGAAAATGACAAATACTAAACATAGGCAAAGAAGACCCAATACATGAATAATAGACATCTCTGAAGGAAAAAAGCAATACAAAACCAAAGCAAAGTAATAGAATAAATCCTAACAATTCTAATCCAAAAAATCCCCATGAAGTTAAAAAAAATATGTGTTTAAAGCTGTATATTGAGGGCTGGGATTGTGGCTCAGCGGTAGAGCGCTCGTCTAGCACGTGCACGGCCCGGGTTCAATCCTCAGCACCACATAAAAATAAACGCATTGTGCACAACTAAAGCAAATAAATAAATATTTTTTAAAAAGCTGTATATTGAAAGAGCAAACTGAGAATACTGATCTAAAAGGATCAAAAAATATTTTAGTAAAATTACTGGGAGAAAGGGGAAAAAATCCCTTACGCATCCGAGAGAAAAGAGTAGGTGCTTTTATATGGGAAAGGAAAGGATATTGTCATCCGACTTTTCTACAGCCATATGTTATGACAGAAGAAAATGGAATAACACATTAAAGGTACTCAAAAGAGAAAATGTGAACATGGGCCAAGGATTTTATATTCAGCAGAATTGACCTTCAAGCATAAAGAGCATAAACTGTTATTAACATAGCATATAAGAACCGAGAGACTATTGTTCCCATGAGCCTGCCCTTAGGAATCTGCTGGAGAATGAGTTTCAGACAACCAAACGACCAGAGAGACATGGACACAAAGCAGGTGTTGAGCATCAGTTACAGTTAGGACCAAGACCAAGGCAACAGGGATATCATAGCATGTGTTGAGCAGGTGAGCTGGCCAGGTGGACATAGTCTTTAAGATGGGGCATGTGGAGATCATGTGTGCAAAGGATCTGCAGCTGTTTTAGTAATCATAATTTGCTCATGGTGGTATTAGTATTCTTATTGTTATCCTGAGACTGTTGTATGTATAATGTGGGATAAAGAAAGTGAATAATTTTGGCTCCTTCTATTTTTGTGTCCTCAAGGAGCAGGATTCTCAGTTCAAAAGAATGGAAGTACAGAGTAGTATAGAAGGAGGCACTCTAGAGGTGAACTTGAATTTTAATTTGTGTGTGTGTAGATGGATGGGTAGATAGATAGGTAGGTAGGTAGATAGATAGATAGAGACATATCACCTCTTTCAACTCTGTTCTCCGAAAAAGGCCTAGAAACATTGGCTAATAGATGCAGTGAGCATCTTGTGCAAGGTAATGGTCATGATCTAACATTTCCCATTGAAAGGAACCGGGGCTCCACTGAGTAACGGGGACCCTGGTCTGGGTAGCAGATGTACAAGGTGAGCCTGGAACAGGCCATGACAAAAAGTGTAGGAGCCAACTTAAAGAGACTTGCCACAATTTAGACTCTAATAAATTTAGACTCTAACGACAATTTAGACTCTAATAAAAATAGTAATTGCCTTGAATTGAAACCCATGTTTAAACGTGGGTTTAATATTTTTACATTAATGAGTTCATAATGACATACTAAAAATTAACTAGTTGGTCATCTTCTGAGGAGGTCAGGGAACCAATTTATCTTGAACAATGGGCAAATACAAGGAAATAAGCATATATCCTGTCATTCCTATCTGAACTGTACTCATGGGGAACCAAATAATAGATGAAGGGCAGTGTCTCTGTATAAAATTATTCTGATATGTGAAGACTAAAATGAATTATGGATCTAGTGTTGAGATTTTAGACATTGAGCACCAATAGCTGCTAATAATGAAAAGAAAAAAAAAAGAAAGAAAACAACAGACATATGTGCCTCCTAATCCTGATGAAAGAGCAGAACATCACCACAGTCTTGGCTAACAGAATTGAACTTGAACCTGATGAAGTCTCGGAATCCAGCTGCCAAGGTCAGGAATGCAGACAGGGAACGTGTTGACCTGCCACGAGATGCCGCAACAGCATTCAGGTGGTGGGAAGCTCCACACGGCAAATGAGCAGATAGATTGTCAAGGAAGGAAAGAGATGAAGGAGGATTCTGTAATCTAAAAGACTTGGCAGACATAGTCTCAAAAACCAGGCTAGACTAGGAACACACTTGGTTGCTAAAAATCATGAAAGAACACAAAGACACAAGTGATTACACTGTAAGTCAGGGAAATGGTTACTTTTGGAGGGGAGAAGGGGTCTGTGGTTGGAATGGGGCACATAAGGACCTTCTGGGTGGCTGACAAAGTTCTTACCATTATAGTAATTTACTAAGCCATTTATTTGTTTTGTGTGATTTTGTGTATCAAATATGAGTGGAACATAAAACTATGGAATGGATGAGTTCATTTGGAAGAGATTTTAGACAGGGAAGACAACCCAAGACTGAGCCTTGGAGACAGTCCAACATCTGATAGTCTGGTAAGGAGAGATTGAGGAGGAGCTATCATTGAGGCATATGTTAGTCCATTTTCTGTTGCTATAATGAAATACCCGAGGCAGGCCAACTTTATGAAGAAAAAGTCTTATTCATCATGAGATGATGTTGAAGGCTGAGATTCCAAGATTAGATGGTTCCATGGTTTTAGCCTCTGGTGAGGGGCCTAGGGCAGATGGCATCACAATGACAGGAGTGTGTGCAGGAGCAAGACATCACATTTCCAGACAAGAAGTCAGAGAGCTGAGTGAGATGAGCTTGCTCCTTTAATAATGACCCTTCTTCAAAATCTACCCCAGGGTCTATGAGAACTAGTTTCAGTCCTTCTGAGAGCAGCACCCCTGTTACCCAAGGACCTTCCACCAAGCCACACTGCCCCTCACACTGCCACACCAAGGACTGAGCCTCCCACACGTGAACCCTTAGGGGACAAACCACGTCTAAGCACAGCAAGACAGAGGCTGGGGTGCAGCAGGTGCGTGTCTGATGAGGGAGGCTTGGAGAAGTCAGCGAGGGGCTTAACCCGGCAGTGCCACCCAGGGGCTTGGTGGAGTGAGTGTGGACGAGTCCCCCGGCTTTGGTGCATCGCAGTGACGATTCAGTGAGCCCCGTCCCCGCGTGGAAGGGATGGAAGCCCAGTGCCGAAGGTCGAGGTGAGGATGTGAAGTGACACGGCCGTGGTGAGTACAGACCACAGTCCAAGGGGGTCCCGAGGGACATAAGGAAGGGCGAGGGGCGGTCAGGAAAGACCAGGCACAAGGTGAATCCTGCCCGGCCCTGACGGCAGGGACACCCTGGTTGGACGATGAGCTACAGGGTCTGTTCTGCTGAGGACCATCCACCGGCACCGGGCCCTGCTCCTGCCAATGCGGAGTGCTGAGGACAGACCCGCAGCCAGGCAGCCGGCGGCCAGCAGGAGCTGTGTGTGTGTACAGGGCCGGGAGGGCAGAGGCATCAGGCTTTTGGGCAACCTCAGCCAACTGTGGAACGGAGATGCCAATCAGATCAAAGCTGTCAGCTGGGATTTCTGCTCTGTCACCACCTGCTTTGGCAACGTCGAGAGAGAATCAATTCTCCCTGTGTCTTGTCCATGCCTTCCCCTGGAAGGCCAGTCACAGCCATTTCTCATCCCAGTGGTGGAGGAGGGCCTGGCACTGAAGATGCAGCCTGCAGGGGTGGTGGGGGTCAGCCTGCAGGGGCAGACTCCGGCTGCTCAGTGCTGAGGGGCACAGCAGTACTCTGCTCACAAAATTTGGGAGCTGTGAAGTTGAGGCTGAGAGGTTTCACAGCGGGCCTGACACCCTCCTTAGAGCAACCTGGCAATCTGTGGTCCTTGATCCACTCAGGGCTAGTGTTCTCCCCCTTGTGAGTTTGTTCCCGAGGCTCTGGATCCACACCCGTGGGCAGAGGCTGTCTAGCAGGATAGCCCAGTGATAAAGAGCCAGGCTGGGTCTGCTCATCTACGTGGAAATAGTAATGCTACCCCCCCCCATAGAATTACTCAGACATGTGTCCTACACCTAAGTGCTCTGAGCAGCGTTTGTCACACAGGTGGGGCCAATCTTGGCTGGTCTGGTCCAGAAGCTTCGGGTAGGTTCTGCCTGCTTGAATGTTCCCTCTTTCAGAAACTAATGACATTCCTGAATGTCTGAGCCTGGGTCTCTTCCTCCAGGCCTTACTCTGTACCTAGAACTCTCATGGAGGGACCCCAGAGCTGATTTTCTAGATCAGAGAACTGAGGCCCATAGGGGAGGAATCTTTTTTTTTTTTTTAAATATTTTTATTTATTTGCTTTAGTTGTACACAATGTGTTTTATTCAATGCATTTTATTTGTACGTGGTGCTGAGGATCGAACCCGGGTCGCCCACACGCCAGACGAGCGCTCTACCGCTGAGCCACAATCCCAGCCCCTAGGGGAGGAATCTTATTCAACTGCTAGGATCTCTCCTATTCTCAGTGTTTCTCTGAGACAAAACATTTAGACACATCTTATTTAAATATACACCTCTTGGAGCCATTGTGTTTGGGGGCAGTTTGGAGTCTTAAACGGATTCAGGTGTGTGTGTCTATCAGCAGACCTTCTACTCTCAGGTGACGATACGATACTCAGCATCAGTAATGCATATGCAGTTGTCTTCTAGCATTGGCAGTGAACTTGCTCTGAACTGGCCTAGTCACATGACCATCTAACATACCGGCAGCAGGCCTGAGCTAAAGGTGACTTTTGTGGCTGTACCCAGAGCCAGGCTAACAAGATCACACATGGACCAAACCCATTACCCTTGTTGTGGGACTGCAGCTGACCTCCCATGTGCTCCAATCTGGTCCACTAGGACAGCCCATCTGTTGGCCAAAGCCCGTGTTTGGAAAGTGCAGATGGCTGGTTTGCATGACATGGAACAGCTTGGGACCTGGACTACATGGGCAATTGGCTGAACTTTTGCAGATCCAACCAGATGTTTGGCATCGCACAGGGGCAGATTGTCTTTCCTCCCCTTCTGAGCCTACTGTCAGCCTCAGGGGGTTTTAATAAATGCTGGAACCTGACAGGACTCTATAACTGTTAGGCCCAAGTATAACCTCTGATTGAAGTTAGGTCACGGGAAAGTTCTATGCTGTTCAAGCATCTGCTTTTGATTTGGAGACCAAGGGGACACAGGATGATCACAGACAGCCTCTCACCGTGGCAGTAGCTTCTGCCTTTCCCTCTGCGTGAATGGCAGAGCCTCTAGCTAGGGTAAGGGTAGAGACTGGGGCATCCCCGCAGGAGTGTACCGACCCTACGTCATCCACTGCTGTCTCCTGGCCCTGCTTTCTGCTGGGACTCTGAGCGTCAGAGAGCTGGGGTTGTGTGTATGGTGCACTTCCAGGAACCTTCCTGGGGGCGAGTTTCTGGTGAATGTTCCAGACATTCTTCTCCTCCCTCTTATAATTGCTAGCATCGAGCATTTCCCAGGTGCCAGGTGTCATTCTGAGCATCTGTGCGCATGAACTCACTCGCCATCCACAGCCTCTTCTATTTTGCAATGGAGGAATCGGAGGCATGGAAAGGGTAAGAACCTCGCCTCAGTGTTCTCAGTGGAGAGGTGGCAGACAGGTGGCACTCTCTTAATGATTGTGCACTCCTGCCTTTCTGCAAAGAACAAACATGCAGATTTCCCTCCTCAGGTGGCCTTCTGTTCATGGGAGTGCATCTGAGAGGATGTTAACCTTTCAAGTCAGATACAAAATGCCTTCTGTTCTCATGGATATCAATATACACGCATGTATGCCTGTGCCAACCAGACACATGCACATTAACAAATAGTTGTTGCCTTACCATTCGTTCATTCATAATTCAATCATTCAGTCAGTCAAACCACAATCAAAGCCCACTGGGTCCTAGTGAGCATTGTGGTGGATGCTGGGGCTTTGAAGAGGATTACAGTGCGGTCTCTGCCCTAGAGAAATTCTCAGGCTAAGAGGAGACGCGGACTGTAAATATGCAGCACTTTAGGATAGGTGTGGCTATAGAGGGATGTGTAATCTACCATATTGGGATAGAGGACCCACTGTGACCTGAGAATCTGGAGACTGAGATCTCATTTCGGAGAAGATATTTAGAAAAGGTAAAAAGGTGTGTAAGAGTATCTTAGGCCCTGTGTGTGCCTGTAGTCCCAACAAATCAGAAGGCTGAGGCAAAGAGGATCACTTGAAGCTAGAGTTTGAGGCCAACCTGGAAACACAGTGAGACTCTGGCTCAAACACAAAAATAAAGCAAAAATAGAATCTTGGAGCTTAGCATAAGGAAGACCTGGGTTCAAATCCTACCTAGCTCTGTCCACCACTGCATGGGACATTGTTGCAAAGACGATAGGCAAAGGACCCAGCATGAAGTCCAGCACTTACAAAGTCTCAGAGACATTTCTTGACTTCTTTTTTTTTCTTTAGGCTGAATTGTGACTTTGAACAAGCTGAGTAGCCTCCTAGGGCCTCAGTTTCTGCATTTACAAAATGGGAGTGATAGTATCTGCCTTGACTACCACTAAAGATGGGGAGTAAGGAGAAAACAATGTATAGTGGGTGCAAGGAAGGGCTTTAAAGTGTGAAAGTCAATCTGCATTTTAGTAAGCAGCACAGGGAGGCCAGAGTAGGAGTGCAGTCGTGGGAGCCAGGATCTCTGTGTTAAGGGCACACATGGCAGAATCAATTCCTTTAAGATGCTTGGCTGAAAGACCCTAGAGACAGCCACAGAGTCAAGAGCAATTCTCCTGGCACCCTGCTCTCTCCTGTGGAATGACTGTCAAGCACTTTGCAGTGACAGAGTCTTTCGTGAATACTTCCTAATAACAACAACCTAAAAGATTTCCAGGGGGAGCGGGCCTGGCAGGAACATTCATGAAGCTCTGGGTGTCTGTGAAAGCCTGGCTCCATCAGACTCGGGTGAGTTGAGCTTTGGGACTTGGGAATGTTTAGGAAGCTGAGTGGGACTTGGGCTTCCTCTTTCCCCGGGGTCAGGAGGACCTGAACCCTTCAAGACTCATGATACCACCATCCCTGCCCGTCAAGCAGTGGGGTTTTTTGTTGTTGTTTAGACATTTTATGTTGGAGTTTTAATTTGAAAGAGACAGACAGGAAGAAAGTGCTGAAGGGCTTGTTCTCTGGCTGGCGGAAGGAGCCAGAGTTGGGCTGCAGACAGCTTGACAGCAAGAATAACGTCAGCCACACTGGGGCTATGCCAGGCCCTGGCAGGCGGGTCACATCAGTGTCCCCACATGGACTTTCCCAACCGAGAATGGAGCATCCTTTTCCCTGGGAAGAGGAGACATGGAAGTAGCAGGAGAGATGGGCGTAAGGAGCGGGATGGCTCCGGGTGGAAGGGATGGCGTTTGTATAAAAGGACTCACGGGGAGATTTATGTGGAAGTTAGCGCTGGAAAAAGCCACGGTTCTAAGTGGAATATTAATGGCATCCATTTTCTTGCCATCTCCTGCAGGAACACTTTGGAAGTGCAGGGGAAAAAAATCGCTTTGCAGTAATAACTGTTATTTATATAAGAGAACAGCATTGGATATATCAAAATGTGAGGTTTCAAGGTAATAACTGGACCCTCAGAATCATCATTATCTATTTAAAAGGCAATTTCTAGGCTTGAAAATTGATAGAAAAAAATGGCTCGATCCTTCCACGGTGGTAAATAAATTTGTGTTTCATTTTTATGATTTGATTTCACTGTGAATCCGATGAGACTGGGTGACTGAAGGGAACTGAGGAGGAGGTAACTGGGAGTGACCTTCCCAGTGCATCCTTATGGATGTCCACGTTTGACTGTTGGGCAGAGGCCTCTCGTTTCCATCCTGGACACAGCTGGAGGGAAATCAGTGGAGACAGAGGAGAACACTCCCACCAGCGTCCATTGGGCACTTCTAGAAGACTTCCTCCCAGCCCCTGTAATTCAGCCTCTCCCACCTGCCAAGCTAACCACCATGGGTGAATGTTTTCCTGAAATTTTTTCTATTCATTTTCTCTCTATACATTTTTTCTTTTTTAAAAAAATAGGGATCATTTTTATTTTATAGATACTGCATTCCAATTTGCCCTTTTCATTATATTGGAATGGCTTTCCATATCCGCTCATAGGCGTCCATACCTATTGCTATAGTTTGGATCTTGAATGTTCTCCAAAGGCCCATGTCCCAAAGGTTTGGTCCCCCAGCATGGTGCTGCTGGGAACTGATCAGAACCTTCGAGAGCAGGGGGCCTGTTGGGAAGTCTTCAGGTCATTTGGCATACCCTTGAAGAGGATAGTAGGACCCCAGGCCCTTACCCCATCTCTTGCTTTTGGGCCATATGCTTCCTGCCTTATCATAGGCCTGAAAACAATAGACCCTTCTGATCATGGTCTGTGGATTGGAACCTCCTGAACCGTGAATCAAAATATTTTTTCTCTGTGAGTTGATTAGCTCAAGTATTTGTTATAGCACCAGAAAGCTGATTAATACATCTACTTCCTTTGAAAAGCTGTATGCTCTTCCTTTATATGACTGCACCAACATGCAAGTAACTTCCCTTCTAGATGGGCACGTGGGTTGTTTCCATCCCTGTACCTGAGTGTACATTTGCAAGAGGATTTCTAGAGAATGATTCCTAGAAGTGAAAGAATTGGGTGAAAGGGCATGAACATTTTAAATTAGAATTAATTGAGTATTTTTGACCTTGAAAAATAAAACCTGGCAATCTCTGTCCTCCAGGTCAAATGGGTTCTCTTGATGTCAGTCAGTGGGCACAGCTGTGAAAGACCTTTGTGTAATTAGTGGCTTTGTCTATTTAGGGGCCAGGTAAAGGCTGAGAAGAAGATGCAGCTGGTTCTGGAACACGGCTGTTTAGCTCACCCCCTGCTGGTGTCAGTGGTGTGGCCTGGGAGTATCCAAGAGGGGAGTGAGACCCCCTTGCTCCTCCACTGTCCCTCCAGAGCTATGGTGAGGACAGTCCCGCACTGGGCTTCCAGCTTTGCTGCTGATGAACTCAGGGCTTGATGTGCTTTTTCAACCCTTCCTGGGTAAAATAGGGACCGTCCCACACACCTCATGGTCATCGTAAGGATTGAGTGTGATGATTCTACTGATAGTGCTTTATAAAGTTTTGTTTAATGTTGGTGTCTTTTTCTAAAAATATGTTTTTAGTTATAAATGAACACAATACCTTTATTTTATTTGTTTATTTGTATGTGGTGCCGGGAGATGGAACCCAGTGCCTCACGCATGCTAAGCAAGCACTCTGCCACTGAGCCACAACCTCTGCCCCTTCAATGTCAGTGTCTTTATCAATAAAGAATCTGAGGTTTTGAGCTGACTAGAGTGTTCCCATCCTCCCCACAGTGTCCTGGGACCTAAAGGACAGATGCCTGTTTTTTCCTTTTTGCCCTTTGACAAGTTATTAAATCTCTGCAAGCCAGAGTTTCCCCTCTTTGAAAACTTGAGAGAGGCAAAATTGTGTAAGAGGCTCAGCCCTGTGGAGATTAGTAGCTTTTTTTTTTTTTTTTTTTTTTTTTTTTTTTTTTTTTTTTTGTGGTGCTGGGGATTGAGTGCTCAATCAAACGGGCTACATCCCCAGCCCCAGCAGTAGCATCTTTATCCAGACAGCACACATCCAGCTTGGTACACCTGAACAGAAGTGCTCTTTAGATAGAGTGTAGGACAGGCAGGCAGGTAGGTGGGTGAGTAGGACAGGTAGATAGGGGGATAGGCAGGTAGGACAGGTGGCTAGGGAGGGAGGGAGAGAGGACAGGTAGCTAAGTCCTTTGAGAAGAACAAACTGTTCCTTCCTTCCCAACCGACACCCAGGAGGGGAGGGCCCTGTGCCCTCAGAGCCCAAGGACACAGCATGGAGTGCTGATGTGGGAAGTGACCCAGGAGCCGAGGGACTGTCCTAGGAAGCAGGTTGGGAGGGGCTTATGCTCACCCAAAGGTGGAACAAAGATTCTGTTTTCAGTCAGCCCCACTCCAGAGAAATCAAGAAAGATTCACGATTCATGTGCTGGGGCCCATTGGTCCTCTCTGCCATCCTCAGGGACGCCGGACCCTGCAGCAGAGAGGCAGGGAGAGCTTGGGTTTCTCACCTCCTCTCAGCACGTCGCTCCTTAAGTTTTAAGCTCATGCAATTCTTGAATGAATCCATGAAGTCCCAAGTTTTCAATTCTGCAAACAATTCAATGAAATGGGCACAGGTGCATTAAAATTAGTTGGAAGTCAGAATCCATATAGTTTAAAATTTATTATCATTAATAATTTTAATGGTAATTAAATTGACAAATATTATCACTGATCATTCACCTATTGATCTTCTCTAAAGAACAGAACTCTTAAAACATAGATATTCATTTTAAAGTTACCATAAGTTGGCCAGTTGAAGGTTTTTTGGTGTTTCATAAATGGGATGATGGGACATAACGTGTTAAAGAAGTCACTCCATATGGAGGCAGGGGTGAAGGACAGGGATAGGCCAACAGAGTGATTAAGGCTATGGAGCTGAAATCCTGGATCGACCACTGGTAAGCTGTGTGATGTTGTACAAATCACTTAACCACTCTGAGCCGGAGTTCCTTAATTTCCATAACAGGGTAATGATGCCTTTCTCATAATCTTACTGTAAGAACTAAATGAGATAAATGCCTAGAACATAGGAAGCACTTGGTGAGGTATAGCATCCCCAAAGCAACAGCTGTATGTTATTGCCAAATTCTAACAAGCAATTAAGGTCCACGCACTCACTCAGGTCTTCCTGGTATCAGCAAACAGGACTGCCTTGATGTGCTAACAACCCCTAACGAGGACCATGATCATCACTTAAGTAAACAAGCAATTAGGGGGTGGGTAGAGGCTTTTTTCCTCAGCACATCCTATTAATCTGCTGGTCGTTGGTTCACATTATTTGGAAGCTGATTAACTGCAGGTCCCAAGTCACTGGGCTGCTTCAATTCTGAGTCAGACCTGCATGTCCCCAGCCTGTCCTGGCTTGCTGCAGTCTCCTCCCCTCCTGGGATTTGTGACAAACTGAGTCAGTGTTCAGGGCTGTGGAAATGTCTGGAGGGACGCCAAGCAGTGATGGAGAAAGTCCAAAATCCCATAAACACATCACCCCAGACGTAGGCAGGAACGCTGAGGTGGCTTGAGGCTGATGAAAAAATCAGACAAATAGCTAAGGTTTTAGAAACTGCTTTAGACGTCTCCAGAACAATATGGGAGGTGACGGGTCGAGGAGAGGCATGCAGGCTTCCGGGGCCCCTGGTTCCATCTGGTATTCCCATTTGCGGTAGTTTCGCTTGAGCACAGCCTGATATTACCATTAATATTTTTAGCCCTGTGTTAATAACATGAACTTTACGGTCAGGCCCTTCAATCAGGATTTTATCAAGGTGCCTGGAAGTGGGCAGAGGGCTCGGAACCTTGCTGTGCGCCCAGGAGCATGCACACGCGTGTGTAGGCACAGCCCTCGGTTTTCAAGCCTCCTCTTCTCCAGTGTCCTTTCCAGACCCAGGGCGAGGGCCACTCAGGTTGGAATCCTTATAAGGATGAGCGAACTTGACCGTCTGTAACCCAAGCCCATGATCCAGTAACTAAGTGGTTTAATTACGCTTATCACTGCTACCCTGAGCCAGGCGCCTCTGTGGATTAATGTAGCTAATTCAATATCCTCTCTAAGAAGCACTATCAGGGAACGCCATTCTGCTCTGAGGAGCAGCCTGTGGCCTCTCCCCTCACCACCGAGGCCCTGGCTGGGTGTCTTGTGTTGCCTCCGGAGGTCTCTGGAGAGCCCGCTGACAGGTTAATCCCTGCCCTGGGGCTCCGTCTCCCTCCTCCTGGCTGGGCTGTGCTGGCCATTGGAAACCTTCTGAGCCTTCCCTTCCTCCTCCCACCTCTGTCTACCCCCACCCCCCCACTGAGCACTTTTAATTTGCTTGGAATAATTGATTCTGTCTTCTTCTTGCACCTCATTTTCTCCTGGCTTTTATTTATCTCCTTGGTAGAAGCAGCTGTGGGGAGAAGACAGCGTCGGGTACCGGGTACCATGTGGCGGGCAGGTGCTTGAAGCTGCTCTGGCGCTGAAATCCAGTTTCCACATCTCCCCCATGCACTGGTGACCTCAGGGTTGTCTCAAAAGCACCTGCCACCTAGGAGAGCCATGGCGAGGGAGAGTGGAAACGGATGGAGGAGCAGGGCTTTGAGTTTTCTGGCTCTGGCCCGTTCCCCTGGCTTTCACCTGATGGCGCCAGCCCTCCTGTCCCTCGCTCCTGCTCACCCTTCACAGTGACACTGGCAAACCTCCCTCTGTAAAGCCCTCCCCATCACCTCTAGCTCTTCTCATGGAAAAGCTAGGTTTCCAATGAGACCACCAGACAGTGGGCGACCCCACGTCCCTTGGGAGTGGAGAGAAACTGGGCGAGCTGTGGCTTTCCAGCTGCCTAAGACAGTTGCAGCAATGTGTCTGTCTTTCCTGCTAACTCTTAGAGAGCCTCTTCATCTTTCTCAGAACAATGTCCGTGCCCTTTAGCCAAAGTCTGAATCATTGTGGCGCAAGCTGGGCATGGGGTGGGGAACTGAGATCAAAAGCGTTGGACTATCAAACCAGCCTGGAGCATGGTACTGGCCACCCACTGCCTGGATGGAAACCTAGTGGCTCTCTGTTTCTAGCTCCTTTGCCTTGGCTCTATGGCTATTTTTAAGTTATTTAAGCCCCATCTTCTCCTTTTAATGATCTGTGCAGATTAGAAATTGGCCAGGGTGGGTCTAAATAAGCAAGAATGTGAGAGCTCCAGTGGGTTTGGGATTTTGTGGGCAGAGTTGGATCTACGCTGGGCTCTGTAGTACTTCTCTCTCTCTCTCTCTCTCTCTCTCTCTCTCTCTCTTTTTTTTTTTTTTTTTTTTTTTTGTTGCTGCTAACACCCCACCCCCACCTCCAACAGTAGCCCAGTGTTCTGCTGATCTTAGCTAGCTGGGGGAAGACACAGGACATTCTGGCACTGGCAGGTAGTGTCAGGCTAGGATGAAGCCCCCCCTCTTTCCTGAGGCATCAGATGGGGAGAGGGTGGGTAACGGGGCCAGAGAGTCTTTATTTGCCCCGCTCACAAGTCCCTACTTGTGAGGAGCCAGGGAGAGGTGCACAGCCCTGCCGCTGCCCTCTTGCCACCCACCGTCGTGGAAACCATTTGGCTGCTGGGATCAGAGCTATGGGCAGGTCCCTCCAGGCAGGAAGAGGGGGTGCAAGACAGAGCAGAGGAGCTCTTCAGAAGGAGTGACACTGAGACCCCAAATATCTGGGTCTGTCTGCTGGCAACAAGGGCTTAGCCAAGCAGCAAGCACAGCTTCCTGGAGGACAGACAGCAGGTCCATAAGTCCAGCACTGCTTGGCAGCAGGGTCTTCTCACCCAGGCAAGCTGCAGTAAAGAGGCCCCCTGCAGTGTGGCCCTTCCGCATCTCAGCCTTGGTGGGCTCCATGGGTGGGCCATAGGCTCAGTGGGTTTTAAGAATCATTTTTAAATTTATTTATTTAGCTTTATTTTTTGCTGTTGGATTAGAAAGAGAAGTCAACCTGGCGGTGGGTCTCAGGTTTCGGGGTTTTGTACCGTGTGTGCCCTTTGTCAATGTGCTTTCCTAGTGGTGCTACGGGGGAAGGAAGGCCAGCAGCCTCAGGGGTCCTGGTGCAAATACCTCATTTTACAGATGGGTGAACTGAGGCAGGGAGGACGAATTACTTCCATGAGGTAAAAGGCTACTTTGTGGTGGAGTTGAGACCAAGACCCAAGGCCCTTGACCCCCCGGCTAATAGCTCAGTGAAAGGATGGGGGATACACCATGGGAGCATCAGATTGGAGTGTCTTGTGTCTCACAGGGTGTTTCATTCACCCTGTAGACATAAAAAACATGTTTTCTGATTGGGAAAAAATTGTTGAGCTGTGTGGTGTTGGTACACCCTGCCCCTGCCCTGGTTATAAATGGGTATCTTGGAAACCTCTTTTTCTGTGATCACGCCCCCTTATCTGGGAGGAAAACTCCTCAAAGTGAGGTTCTTTGTGTTCCATTTTATTAAAATAATGATATCTTTTGGTCAGCTAGTCTGGAACGGACACTGTACTGAGAACTTCAGATAAATGATTCCATGTCATCTCCATCATAAGTCAGGAAGTAGACGCTGTTATCCTTATCATAGAGGAGGAATCAGAAGTTTGGAGAAATTTTAGTCATTTACCCAAATCACACAGCTGGTGAGTGGTAGTGTCAGGATTTGAGCTCAGGTCTGTAGGTTGCAATGAACTCCAAGTTCAGGAAGGCCTGTTACTTGCAGAGGGTTCCTTGCAACAGCATCCTTGTGTCAAACTTGACTTGTGAGCAGAGGACTCGGCATGAGTCTCGGTGGAGAGGTAGTGGTTCTTTCCACCTTGGCAGGACCCCCTAGACGCACTCACCAACCCGGACCTGCTACTCTGAGTGCAATTAAGCAGCTCTCTACAGCAAGCTCGGAACTCATGCCTGACAGGATCCAACAGGGCCCTGCCAGTGGCTGCCAGCGGGTAGCACGTGGCGAGGAAGCTGCTGAGCCGAGGGCGGAAGACCAGGCAGGAGGTGCTACTGTGCCATTACAACTTTAAAAAAAGACAAAAGAAAAAAGCCTCAGTGGTTCTTGGTGGCTCCAAATCCCAATTTGCATCTCATCTGGGAGTCATTTGCATAAAAGTCCTATTGGTAGCTTTATGAAATAAAATAAATAAAACGACTGGGCAGATGGGGCTGCCAAGCAGACTCATACACCTGTGCTCTGAAGGGGAAGTTACTGCTTCCTTGGGGTCTCCCTGGAGTCTCCAAGAACCTCTCCACGGCAAGGCTGTGGGGGTGGGGTGGGGCTGGGGAAGGGCAGGTTTCAGGACACAGGCTCCAGAGGAGGCAGGGAGGTCAGGTTCTCAGTCAGGCAGCCTCCTGGATGCAGTATCGGAAGCCCCGTGTTCCACTAGGACACAGTTGTGTGGGCTGCTCCAGATCTTCGGTGCCATCTTGAAGACAGCAGTGACTTGCCTTGAAGGGTCTCCTTCCTCCTCCTCAGCCCGCTGGTCTTCCGGGCTGGCTTCTGTGCTTCCCTGAACAGCAAGGCTCAGTGTTGAGCGAGCAGGACAAGCCTGGGAAGCTTGCCAGTGTCCACAGACACGGCTGCGGGTGCCAGGAGTGAAGCCCAGGAGTCTCTAGCAGCCACTTCCCGAGGCTCTTGTTTCCAGGTGTGGGGGTGGCAGGAACTGGTAGGATGCCAGGTGTTCCCTGCTGGGTGGCAGGGCAGCAGCACACCCCAGCAAACCAGGGTCCTCTCATCAAGCCCTCTGGGTATCTTTCCCACAACCTGGGAAAGGAGATGCCTGGCTCTCTGTGACCCACGGGGGCTCTTGGACAGGCCAGGATCACTCAGCCAGGAAGCAGGAGGGTTTGATTTACAGTAGTCTAGTTCTTCAGACTCAAATCGTGCAGCATTTCAGGGGGAGATCCTTGTGAATGAAGCCACTGCTGTACCGGCATGGCTTCCTGGTAAGTGGGATAGAGGGTGTGACCTTGCCAGGGGGGCCGCCTCAGCAGAGACCCCTCCACATTATCCGATACTACAGTCCTGAGGGACAGCCAGGGCCACATCCAGAATCACATAGCCCACAAGGTGGGGACATCCTGAAGACAGCAGTGACTTGCTTTGAAGGGCTCCTTCCTCCTCCTCAGCCCCGCTGGGCTTCTGGGCTGGCTACTGTGCTTCCCCGAACAGCAAGTCAGGGAACCCCAGCTTGGTCTCATACTCACAGATAGTTTGACAATATTGGCCTCATGACCCTTAAAGTTCCTCCCATTTGAATTTTCTTTCTCTTAAAGGTATTTTTCTTAAAGTACTTTCTCAAATTACTTTATCTTAACATGTTTTTCTTTCCCTTAAAGCTCTCTCACTTTCACTATTTGATTTTACCTTCTACCTTTTCTGGAACAATTGGGCAGCAAGGAGCACATGGCCCTTCAGAGGGGTCAGGGAGAGGACTCAGTCTCCTTCCCCAGGTCAGCACTCTCTTTATTGACCCCGGTTGTCACTATTTGCACAGCCAAAGCACCCAACAGCAGTAACTGGTGCCCTGCAGCGGCTGCTAAACCTGTGCACCCCCCTCCATGGGAGGTCCCCTCCAGTCCGGGGTGGGAGGCAGGAAGCTTTGCCTTGGCTAGCAGAGGCCCTTCAGGTGCTGCTCCCTGGGTTCGGCCCACCTCCTCCTCTCTGTCCATCTTGCAGCCTCCAGGGACATGGTTCTGAGGGAATGGGGTGCCCCACAGGTGGAGGCTCATGAGGGAGGCGTCACCTGCTCCTCCCATCATGCCCTTGGCAAGGGAGCGGCAGAGCCCAGGATGGGTGGTTTGGAGGTGAGAAAGCTCTGGAGGTTTGCCCGGCTTCCCCCAGAGCAGAACAGAGGTGTTTCCATGGGGCCCTCCTACGCATTCAGCCTTTTCAGGTGAATCCCAGGAATGTGGAATGGGGGCCCCGGGGTGGAGCTGGTGGCCAGCGGCATTTGGCTGAAGGCTGGGGAGTAGAGACAGATGCCAGAACAGACCAGCAGCCAGTCATACACAGTGAAGGGTGGGGGGAAGGGGGGATGGGAGGAAGACTCGGGGAGGGGAGAAGGTGAATTAGGGTGGTTTTAGGAAGAGGCAGACAGGTCTGGAGATAGTAGAACTTCATCTAACTAACTTCATCTTTGTCATTCACTAGCTAAGTGACCAAATTTCACGGGTTCTCAATGTCCTCTTTGGTAAAATTAAGATCACATCCATTCTCACTGGTTGTGGTTAGACAAAAATGAAATAAATGAGTCCTATCCAGATAACAGGAGACTGCATCCCTGATCATACTGAATTTGAATGGCAGACTAAATGTCTCTTTTCTTTCTTGGCCAAACAGTCATGATTTTCACTTGTGCTAATTCCACATCCAGCCTGGGTTTAGTTGCCACGGGGGTTATGATAAGTAAAATGTAGCTCAGGCTCCTGTTCCCCAAAATTAGAGGCTTGAGAAAATCAAAGAAATAAAAACCTGGCTCTTCTTTGTGTTTCATTTTTTTAAACATCTTTATTGAGAGGAATTAATATACTGTACAATTCACTCACTTAACAATTAAACAGTTTTGAGCATATTCTCAGAGGATTGCAACCATCACCACAGTCACTTCTACAAAAATGCTATTATCCCCAAAAGGAACCTCATCCTTTATAGCTATCACCCCTTAGTACCCATATCCCTCCCAGTCCCTGACAACCACTTATGTACTTTCTGAATCTGTAAGTGTGTCAATTTTGGACATTTCATATAAATGGACCATACAGCATGGAAGCCATTCGTGTCTGGCTTTTTCATTTAATGTATTTTTCAAGGTCCGTCATGTTGTAGCATGTGTCAGTACTTCATCCTTTTTTGTGGCCAAATAATGTTCCATTAGGCATGTAGACCACATTGTATTCATTCATCAGTTCATAGATAATTTGAGTTTTTTCCACTTTTTGGTTATTATGAATGATGCCACTATGAACATTCAGGCACAGGTTTTTATGTGGACACGTTCTTTTGTGTGTTCAATTCTCTTGGATATATACATGCTAGATCATATGGCAACTCTGTGTTTTCCAAACCATCTGCACCATTTTGCATTTCCATTGGTCATATGTGAGGTTCTGACTTCTCCACATCCCATCTTATGTGGTTTTGATTAGCATTTCCCTAAGGTCTAATGATGTTGAGCATCTTTTCTTGTGCTTATTGGTCATTTGTAGGTCTTCTTTGAAGATCAATTTATTCAGATCTTCTGCCCATGTTTGATTGGATTATTTGTCCTTTATTAGGTGGTAAGAGTTCTTTACATACTCTGGATCATATATATGATTTTCAGGCATTTTCTCCCATTTCGTAGGTTATCCTTTTCCTTTTCTGATGGTGTCTTTTGAAGCAGGACTTCTGAATCTGAGCAGAAAAAGATGTCAGTGTTGATTACACTGAAACCTCATTAATTTGGACTCTAGTAATTTAGAATTGGGTAGGGCAGAGGGTCAAAGTCCGTTCTTTTCAACAAACAGTTACTGAGACCATTGGTGGTCAGGGACTGTGCCAGGCCCTGGGGACAGGGAGGTGAGCAGGGCAGAGCCTTTGCATCGCACCCCCCCCCCCACGTCTGCAGTGCAGAGAACCCCCTCACACCTCCTGGCCAGGGGGCCGTGAGCTAATGGCACAGCAGGGAGCTTGGGAGCTCTGGGAAAGGAAGACCTGACTCTATTAAAAAAGGGTTTACTGAGCAAATGAGCAATAGAAACTGTTTAGGAAAATAAACAGCTTTTGAGGTCCCTGAGGCTTTCATTTCTGTTCTCACAGAAGACGTGGCTGGTATCGTCTTCCCACCTTCCTAGCGGAGTCTGTTTGGATGCCTTCCCTGCTCCTCAGGGGGCCCAGGCCATTTCGTCCTCTTGGATTCTCATGCCACCCTGGTATGAGAATTTACCATTTACGTATGGCAGCTGACTAGGAAGTTAAGTGACGTGTGCAACGTGGCGATCACTAATTGTTGGGATTGACGTTAGGACAGAGGGCTTCCCTCTCCAGCACTGTGGAGTTCTGTTCTGGACTCCAGACTTGACTGGAATCTGATGGTGTGAACTTGGTGTCCTCCGTAAGCCAGGAATGATGCTGCCCCTCGGAGTGGAAAAGCCCTCGGCCACCTGGTCCACGTGAGACCAGTGTATGGCATCGTGGTTGCCATGTTGGGAGTCGGGGCCACACCAGGCTGAGGACTAGCAGCTCGAAGGTTTATGTTCTTTCTTCAAACACAAACTGTGTGCCTACTCTACACACTGTGCCCCCACCTTCCAACAAAATTGCTGGGAACCCACACCCCATCCTGCTGTCCACCTTCCGTGGATCTCAGTGGCTCCTCGCCCATCTCTAACTCCCGACCTTTAGGTCCTCTGCCGTGTCTTGATGTGGAGAAAATGTACCCCAGCCCACTTTGCCACATTCCACTGTACAGGGAAGAAAATCAGGCTGCCCTGGTTCTCTGGGTTCTGGTTCTTTATTGTGTGCTTCCTAGGCCGCTACTCTAAGGGCAGCGTGAGGTCCACGAGCCATGCTGGAGTCGGCCATTCCTGCCTTTCCTCGCAGGGGGAATTTCCTCTCCCGAGGCTCCTTAGTCCTTCATGCAAAAGGACCCAATAGTTCCACCCTGTGGATCTTCCAGATTTTCCACTGATCTGCCTTGAGCACGCAGCTCGGATTCTGATACCCAGACTCATGGACAATTTTGTTATTTAGGAGTTAGGATGTATGGTGGCTCATCCTGGCTCTAAGGTTATGACATGGGTGGGACTGTTCCTTGCAGCTTCTTGACAGGCTTTGTGTGTGGTCCAAATAGCTCAACCCCCTCTCTACCTCTGCCTTCCACCGCACTAAACACCTGCAGCTGCACAGCCCGGAGGTGTTTAGTTCCTGCTGAAGAACACAGTTCAGTGAAGCTGATTTTTTCTGCTCTTAAAGGAGGTTCAGAGTTTACCCATGAGTGAATCAAGTATATGCTCATCAACGCAATGGCCCGTGAGTGTCACGTCTCATAGACACCGTGGCAGTGTTGGTGGAGCTGCCTCCTCTCTGAGCAGAGTGAGACTCCCAGAGGTGGCCTGAGAGGTCACTGGCAGCACACCCTTGCCACTGCAAGCCACTGGAAGCAGTGTCTGTAAAGAGACAGACATAGAGAGGGTCACGAGGCAGGACACAGATTTTGTCTACGGGGCCATGCTACACTCCTTGGGCTTCCAGGAGGTATAACCTACTTGAAGGAACCTGGGATTTTTGCCAAATCCCAGCTTTGCCTGTTTGGGGCAGCATCTTTGTGCAAGAACTCCACCTTCTTGAGGTCCAGGTACCCTCTTTGTGAGGTGTGGATAACAGAGCTGCCTGTCTCACAGGGCGGGGATTGGGAAGCAAATGAGCTCAGAGGGTGGAAAATACCAAGGATGGCGCGTGGCCCAGGAGAGCTTGGCCACTGTTAGTGTCCTTCTTGAGGATCTGTCCACCTCCGCAGCTGTACAGGGAGATGGGCTCTGGGGGTCAGACGGGAAGCAGTGAGACCTCAGCCGCCCAGACCCTGTATTCTATTTTTTGTGCTCCAAAATAGGACTCAGGTTCCAGAAAGGAGGAGGGCGACATTAAATACTGGGTTTCTCTCTTGGGCAGGGAGCCACCATTCCTCCCTCAGCACGCAAGGGCTGTTACCATGTCTCAGTTGTCTGGGGGAAGGGTTTGGATGGGGAAATGTGGATTCCCTGGGACTCCTTCCCTCTGGACTTCTGGGGACAGGTTCCTTCGTTCTCACCCCACACTTGACACCTCCAGAAACATGAAGAGAATGGAAGCCTCTAGCTCTTCCACCAGAGCTCCCCTTGGCAGTGCCTCATGGGAGGCTGCAAGTCCCTCACAGTTCACAGACCGACAGTGTGGAGACCCATGTCATAGCTGGTAGAGGGGAATTGTGCAGAAGAATTGGCCTCCCCTGTGGCCCCCACCTTGTTGGAGGAATATCTCTGCAGCCAACACCGCAGACGGTTTTCATTTCCAGCTCAGGAGTAGAGGGTTGGCCTGGATTGCCAGCCAGGGCTGCCCTTGGCCTCCCGGTGACCCTTCTGGATCCATTTCCCTGGGCATCCCTTACTGCTCAATGCAGCACCACCTGTGCCCCTCCAACCCCACCAGGAGCGGTGGTGGCACACTCTTCGGACCTCCCCTCTCCCCCACTTGGCTATCTGGCCCATCTCCCCACCCTAAGGACTTAAGGAGCCCTCCCCCCCCCCCCCCCCCCCCCCCCCCCCCCCCCCCCACCCCCGTGCTTAGCATCTGTGATTCTGAAGCTATTTAGCAATCTCCTTGCTTTATGCTGGGTACTTGGAAGGCCCTCTTAATGCATTGCCACTGTATTTGCCTTTTCCCAAAGGCCCTAAGCCAGTGAGTTTCACACTCAATTTTTTTTTTTTTTTTTTAAACTCTAGAATCTGGTAAGATGTTACTTGGTTTAGAGAAAAGGGTACCATTGACAAATAAGTTTGGGAAGTGCTGCATGTCATACTCCCCTCTCACAGGCTCCCAACTGGGGCTCCAGCATGGCCCCCTCCCTCACCACCACTGCCCAGTCAGCACTGTACAATGGCTCCCAGTAATCCTGTTGTAAAGGCAACCTCTTGGCTTTGTTCCTTGAAATCATGTAGGTATCAGACCTGGAATTCCTGATAACAGTAGGGTGGCCTCTACTCTTCATATTATAGGGGACCCTCCCTGGAGTGAAGTATCGTGGCGGGAAGAAGGAGAGGCAGCTGGACCTAACCATCTGCTCTTCACTGGTCACCAATAAGCACGAATAAATGGGAAGGTCTTGCTGCTTTCCCTAACAACATCTCACAGGATGCTAGCGACCGTGGATTGGTCTGGGAAATGCTGCTCCTTGTGCAATTTAGTTACCACCTAATTTCCAGACACTGTGCTGGGCACTTGGGTCACAGTGGAAAATGCAATGGACATGGTCTTAGCAAAGATGGAGGGTGAATGCTAGCATGGAATACAGGCACAATGAGAGATAAGTGATGTGTGTTACAGGAGCATCTGTGTCTGTGGATGGGCAAGGTGCACAGCACAGGGTTATTACCTAGCCTAGGAGGTAACTGGTGACCTTCCTGTGACATTGATACTTATTTTCAAACTTGAAAGATGAGTAAATGTTAGCAGGGCAAGGGGTGGGGAATGGAGAGCTTTCAGGGCAGAGGGAATAGTATGTGCAAATGGCCAGAGTCAAGAGATGCTTTCGGTTGCAAGCCACAGAACATCAAACTCAAAGCAGCTCAAGTGATACGAAAGTAGATTTGTCTGCACAACAGGAAGTCTAGCAGTGGGCAAGCGTCAGCATTTGTTGTGCTGGTGCCCAGCAATGGCAGCGGGAACTCAGGCTCTCCCCATCTCTTCACTCTGCTGTCTGTGGCACCTACTTCATCCTTGGATTGATTGGACCCCCCATGCCCCTGGATTGTGAGCTATCAGTAGCAATTATTTTCCAAGCCTAGCAGGAGAGCGAGACCCAGCAAGACAGCATCCTCTCCCATCAAGTCTTAATGGGACAATTTGGATCACTAACCACCCTGAACCAGTTATTGTGGGAAGGGGGGTGCCTAGTGCTGATTGACTTAGCCTGGGTTCTTCAGGGAAAAGCAAACCACTGGTATGGGAAATGGGATTACTAGGCTGATTTAGACCAAGGGTTGGCAAGCTTTTCCACAAAGGGCTAGACAGAAGTATTTTAGGCTTTGTAGGTCTCTGTTGCAACTTCTTAAGTGTCCCTGGGGCACTAGAGCAGCTATAGACAATATATAAATGAATGATTGTGGCTGTATTCTAATAAACCTTTTTTAGTGGATATTAATATTTTAATTTGACATAATTTTATATATTATGAAATAAGCTTCTTTTCCCAACCATTAAAAAATGTACGAAATCATTCTTAGCTCACAGACCATCTCCCTCATCCCTCTGCCTCTCTCTCTCTCTCTTTCACACACACACACACACACACAGTAGCAGGTGCAGGCTAGATTTGACCCAGGGATCACAGTTTGCTTGCCCCTGATTTAAACTAATCAGATCTCGTTCCCTAAACTAGGTTCCATCCCTAAATTAGGTTGTTGTTACACACCGAGAAAGGGATAGGATGGATGGGGAGGCAACCTTGGAGTCTTTCTCTGAGAACCTGATGCTTTTGAGGGTCTTCAAGAACATCATGTGGCTGCACCGTGGGTAGCAGTGATGACAACATCAGTGATGCTCCATGGTGGACCAAGGCTCCACCAACAGCTCACAGCTAATACTTCTCTTCTCCCTGCCTGGGGACTGCCATGGCTCCCTCCTGGCTTAAGCAATCTACTATATGACAAATTAATCTTTGAAAATGGTTGGCAATGGACTGAGGCCTTTCCCGCTCCCTTCTAGGTAATACCTCAACACGTGCATTTGAGCAGGGTCTTCCTGACAACAAGGCTCCCACATTTGTTGCTAGACCCAAAGGGAGTTCCTGCAATTAGTCAGTTAGTCAGTAAGCAGTCATTGAAACACTGACTAGGTTTGCAGCCCCCCTGGGTGCAATAGAGAAGCAGGAGGAGTGGAATGAGCCTCCTTTATAGCAAAGCCATGGCATACAAAACAAACACACACAAATCTTCCCAAATCCTACAGCGCAGAGCTGCCCGGGTGACAGTGGCATGATAAAATGACCTCAACTCCCAGCATCTGTTTATGCCACACAGTGAAAGTTAATGAGGGCTGACCCTCAGCAAAACTAGGAAGTCAACCAAAGTTCAGCTCTGGCTCCAGCCATCTTTCCTGAAGACATGCTCCCTCTTTTAGTGGCAAACCCTTTCCCAGTCCCATCACCATCTCAGGCTCTGTCCCTTCGCTGACCTAGCTTTAGCTCTAAAAGCAAGCATCTGCCATGTTTCCTTCCTACTGGACACTCGCAGATAAGGCACACTTCTTTTAGAATGGATTTCAGTTGTATTCTTTCCTCATAACTATGTATGAATTTTGGTATTTTATATCTAATTTTATATTTTATGCAACAAGAGACTTTGTCTTTAGAGCAATGGTATGGTTTGGGGTTAATGCTTGTATCCCCTCAATATTTATGTTGACACCTGTTTCAATCAACTTTTTGCTTCTGTGACTAAGATTTGACAAGAACAATTTTAGGAGGGAAAGTTTATTTGGGGGCTCATTGAAGGGCAAAGCATCACACCGGGGACAGCCGTGCAGCCAAAAGATTTATTCAACAGCCTTCGTGGCTGGTAGCGAAAACCGGAGAACAGGTGCTCTGGTCGAAGGTCGACGAGGTGGGAGAGGGGAGTCAGGGAGAAGGGAGTGTGCAAGCTCTGGTGGGAGAAGGGAGTCAGGAAGAGGGGAGTGTGCAAGCTCTGGACAGAAGGTGGGTGCCTGGTCGCACCGGCTCTCTGGAGCTGTCGGCTAAAGCAGCTGCTGTCTGGCTGGAGGCTGGAGCTGTCAGCTGGGAGCGGCCGTCGGGCTGAAGGTAGTCGGTCTGGAGCTGTCAGCTGGAGCAGCTGCCGTCGGCTGGAGGCGATGGGTCTGGAGCTGTCAGCTGGAGCAGCTGCCTTCGGCTGGAGGCGATGGGTCTGGAGCTGCTGGCTGGGGCAGCTGCCGTCGAGCTGGAGGTGATGGGTCTGGAGCTGTTGCAGTGGCTTCCTCCTCTCTGCAGCGACGAGCCGATGTCTTCCTCCTCTCAGCAGCGACGATCTGATGTTGTGTCCGTGTGTCTCTCTCTGTCTGTCTGAGTCTCTCAGACAGGGCCTTATATAGGGATTTCTGGTGGGGGGTGCACTAGAGCAACCCCAAACACCATTGGCTAGAACAGGGTGCCCTTTAAGCCTATTGGCTCTTGCCTGGGGAAAAGAAACATTCTGCCTGGGGAAGAAACATCCTGCCCGTGGGGAAAAACATCCTGTCCAGGGAAGAAACATCCTGCCGAGAATGAAACAAGGTTGCTTCTCTCAGGATGTGGAAAACTGTGAGGGCGGGGGAGGGTAAGCTATCTATCATTCCCCCCTTTTTGTTTTCTTAGGAAGTGGGACGTCGTATGTCAGTCTGGCTACTTCCTGCTGAAACGGGGCGACGTGGGGTGTTATGGGGGGGATATGATAAGACAGGTAGGTCAGGCTTGAGGGTGAAAAGGATTCCCAGGAGGTTGGCACCAAAAAAATGAATTCGCCCTGAGGTGATGAGAAGTGACAGATGATCCCTAAGGAGAAACTGGTTAAAGGTTGAGAACAAGAAAGACATGAGCTGTGGAGAAGGAAGAGCTGCAAAGGAGAAGATCATCTACATATTGCAAAAGAGTGGAGTCAGAGAATTCAAGGTCTTTGAGATCGGCAGCTAGTGTCTGTCCAAAGATATGAGGGCTGTCTCGAAAACCCTGAGGGAGGACTGTCCAGGTCAATTGTTGGGACCATTGAGTATCAGGATCAGTCCAGGTAAAGGCAAAGATGTCTTGTGATTCCTGAGCTAAAGGGACAGTGAAGAAGGCATCCTTAAGGTCAATGACCGAGAAATGAGTAGATAAGGAAGGAACTAGGGAGAGAATGGTATAAGGATTTGGGACCAGAGGGTGTATGGGCCTAACAGCCTCATTGATGAGACGAAGATCTTGGACTAACCGTATGACCCATTGGACTTCTTGACTGCCAATATGGGAGCATTATATGGGGAATGGGTGGGTCGGAGAAAGCGTTTCCGCAGAAGGTCTGAGATAATAGGTTGGAGACCTCTGAGGCTAGTGGCTGGGAGTGGGTACTGGGCTCTATTAGGGAAATACTGGGGATCTTTAAGGTGTATTCGTATAGGGTCACAGTGAGCAAGGGATGGAGTCTGGGTATCCCAAACTTTGGGGTCTACCAGATGAGAGGGGGCAGGGTAACAGGAGGTTTCCGCATCAGGCTCTAAAATGCTAAGAAGGAAGACGGAAGAGGAGACGGAGTGAGACGAGTCGGGGAGAAGAACTGAGCGAGGCGGGTCAGAGAGCACAACTGAGGCCTGAAATTTGACCAGTATATCTCGGCCCAATAAAGGCACAGGACATTGAGAGATTACTAGAAACTGGTGGGCAAATGAATGGAGGTGGAGGCTGCAAGACAGCATGGGAGTCTTGTGGGGGTGAATGGTGTGTCCCTCTATCCCGACAACAGGGGACGATAAGGTGGTGGGCCCCCAAAACTCCCTCAAGACCGAGAAAGTGGCTCCTGTGTCTAGTAGGAAATTTATGGGGTGGCCATCAACAAGAAGGGTGACCCTAGGCTCCTGTAAGTCGATGTCAACTGTCGGGAGAGGAAACCCAGGGCCCCGTCAATCTTCTGTGGCTAGTCCAAGTAGGTTGGGTTTCATGACTGATCCAGTCCCCCTGCGGGAACTGGGGCAGTCAACACCCCAGTGGCCCATCTTGGAGCATTTAGGACATGGGCGCGTAGGGGGCCTGGGGTTGGGGCAAACTCTAGCCCAGTGTCCTTCGTTCCCGCACTTGAAACACGGCCCTGGAGGTCCCCTCTGCGTGGGGTAATGGCTCCTTGTTTGTGAGGCCCGAGAGTTGGTGCCCTGTAAAGCCTGGGCCAGCATTTGAAATCTTGCTCGTTCGGCCTTTTCATAGTTCTGAAACCTACGGCGTTCAGTATTCTCATCTCTATTATGATAGGCCTTAAAGGCCATGGCCAAGATCTCGGTCTGAGGTGTTGCAGGTCCTTGCTCTAATTTTCTCAATTTAGCCCGTATATCGGGGTAACTTTGGGACAAAAAGTAAGTCATAAGGACATGACGTCCCCCTGGAGATTCAGGATCTAAATTGGTGTATTGTTGGAGAGCTTTTGTTAGTCGATCTAGAAATTCAGAGGGGGTGTCTTCCCTTTTTTGTATGATTTCCTGCAGCTTGCCAAAATTAACTACTTTTTGTGCTGCACGCTTAAGACCAGTTAGTATACAAGTGGAAAACTGATCTCGCAAGGCCACGTCCCCTGGGGAATTATAGTCCCAGTTAGGGTCCCTTTCGGGGACAGCCTGAGGTCCAATGAGATGGTTAGGGTTGGTTCTATGGTTCTCATCGGCATAGGCCCGTGCCTGCTCCCAGACTCGCCTACGCTCCTCAGGGAGGAGGGTATTTGCCAAAATCATATAGATGTCATGGAAGGTAAGGCTATAAGCTTGGAGGACCCATTGAAATTCCCTGAGGTATGTAGTGGGGTCAGTGCTATAAGAGCCCAATCGTTTCTCGATTTGCACTACCTCAGTCATTGGGAAGGGAACATAGACACGGACAATTCCTTCTGGACCCGCAACTTCCCGGAGTGGGGTCAGGACTTGGGCAGGAGTAAGTGACAGAGGGTGAGCAGACATTGTGCGAGATCGCGTAAGGGGTGGGCTGGAGGAGAAGGTGGCAGGAGTGTGTAGAAGTGGGGCTGGAGGGGCCGAGGGAGGCGGAGAGGTTTCAGATTGGTATGGGGGCGGCTCATCCGCGGGATCAAAATCAAGAAAGGAGGGGGATGGTAGGGGAGCAGCCGGTTGGCAGGCTAGGAGGCTATTGTTGGAGCTGCTGTGGGTACAGAGTGAGGGATTCGAACGGAGGAGGGAGAAAGCCTGAACATACGGAATCTCTGCCCATTTTTTTGATCGCTCGCAGAAGTTGAAAAGTTCTCTCAGTATAGAGGGATCCAGGGACCCAGAAGCAGGCCATTTGTTTTGGTTATCTAAGGGGTATGTGGGTCAATCTTGGGTGCAAAATTTGGTAAGTCTTGTTGGTTGTATATCGGGAGTTAGGCCGAGAGTGGCTAGGTTGTTTAAGAGGCACTGTAGAGGACAGTTGGCTGGGAGGGGTCGGAGTGGGTACAAGAGTGACAAATAGTGAGTGATAGCAAAACCAAAGAAGAGAGTGAGGACAAGAGCAAAGAAGAGAGTGATCGGAGAGTAGTCAGCCAGGAGGGATAGGAGTAGGTCAGCCAGGAGGGGTGAAGAAGCAGCAGCAGAAGAAGAAGAAGCCCCCATTTTCCCGTTCCGAACGGGACAGATATATTGTCCTGAGGAGCGTCCTCCTCAAGATATATATATCAGAGAGATCCAAGTCTGTGAGACCCAGTCGTCACTGGAGTCAAACAGAGATGGGGTCCAAAGGGACCGAAGAACAATGGGTCACCCTGCGCAGGGATTTTCCGTGTCCCGTCCTGGACGGGAAGGAGAGACCCAAGTCCGGAGGCCAGAGGCCGAAAAAAGGGCTTTCTTCAACTACTCCCAGGAAAGGGAGAGAGAGAAGAGGGAGATAGAGAGAGAAAGAGAGAGAGAGAGAGGGAGGGAGCGAATGGTCAGTTCCCACTGTACAAGGCCTGACGGGTTTAGGCACACTGGGGATGAGGAGACCTACCCAGGAAAAGGAGAGAGAGAGACAAAAAGAGAAAGAGCTCCACGAGGTCCACTGTGACCATGAAGGTCTAGGTGGGGTGCGATCCTCCCTGTACAGGCCACCAGCGGGGCTGCCGGACGATCAACGGTCAGTTCCCACTGTACAAGGCCTGACAGGTTTAGGAGCCCTGGGGATGAGGAGACCTACCCAGGAAAGGGAGAGAGAGAGAGAGAGAGAGCTCCATGAGGTCCACTGTGACCATGAAGGTCTAGGTGGGGTGTGATCCTCCCCGTACAGGCCACCAGCAGGGCTGCCGGACGATCAACGGTCAGTTCCCACTGTACAAGGCCTGACGGGTTTAGGAGCCCTGGGGCAGGGGGCTTACCAATCCGATGACAGGTGGTGGATGCGTCGGAGCGGCGATCAAAAACCGGGCGAAGGCTGAGGCAGTTCCGGGTGATTATGCCCTCCGGCTCAGATAGGATCCGAGTCACGGCACCAATGAAGGGCAAAGCATCACACCGGGGACAGCCGTGCAGCCAAAAGATTTATTCAACAGCCTTCGTGGCTGGTAGCGAAAACCGGAGAACAGGTGCTCTGGTCGAAGGTCGACGAGGTGGGAGAGGGGAGTCAGGGAGAAGGGAGTGTGCAAGCTCTGGTGGGAGAAGGGAGTCAGGAAGAGGGGAGTGTGCAAGCTCTGGACAGAAGGTGGGTGCCTGGTCGCACCGGCTCTCTGGAGCTGTCGGCTAAAGCAGCTGCTGTCTGGCTGGAGGCTGGAGCTGTCAGCTGGGAGCGGCCGTCGGGCTGAAGGTAGTCGGTCTGGAGCTGTCAGCTGGAGCAGCTGCCGTCGGCTGGAGGCGATGGGTCTGGAGCTGTCAGCTGGAGCAGCTGCCTTCGGCTGGAGGCGATGGGTCTGGAGCTGCTGGCTGGGGCAGCTGCCGTCGAGCTGGAGGTGATGGGTCTGGAGCTGTTGCAGTGGCTTCCTCCTCTCTGCAGCGACGAGCCGATGTCTTCCTCCTCTCAGCAGCGACGATCTGATGTTGTGTCCGTGTGTCTCTCTCTGTCTGTCTGAGTCTCTCAGACAGGGCCTTATATAGGGATTTCTGGTGGGGGGTGCACTAGAGCAACCCCAAACACCATTGGCTAGAACAGGGTGCCCTTTAAGCCTATTGGCTCTTGCCTGGGGAAAAGAAACATTCTGCCTGGGGAAGAAACATCCTGCCCGTGGGGAAAAACATCCTGTCCAGGGAAGAAACATCCTGCCGAGAATGAAACAAGGTTGCTTCTCTCAGGATGTGGAAAACTGTGAGGGCGGGGGAGGGTAAGCTATCTATCACTCATGGTTTTAGAGGTCTCAGTCCATGGAAGGCTGGCTCCATTCCTCAGGGCTCAAGGTGAGGCAGAATATCCTGGAAGAGTTGGGAGGAAAGTAACTCAGGACATTACCAGGAAGCAGAGAGAGACTCCATTCTCCAGATATAAAATAGATATCCCAGAGGGGTTCTCCCAATGCCCACCTCCTCCAGCCACACCCTACCTGCCTTCAGTTACCACCCAGTTAATCTCCATCATCAGATTAATTCACTGATTGGATTAAGGCTCTCATAACACGCTGATTTCACCTCTGAATATCTTGCATTGTCTCACCCATGAACTTTTGGGGGACACCTCATATCTAAACCCTAACAAACCAATCACTGATGTGATGGTGATAGGAAGTGGAGCCTTTGGGAGGTGACAAAAATCATGAGCCTGCATGAGATTAGTGCCCTTATAAAAGGCCCAGAGAATGACTTGCCCCTTTCATCATGTGAGGACACAGCAAGAAGGAGTTATTTATGAACCAGAAAGCGGCTCTCACCAGACACTGAATCTGCTGGTACCTTGGTCTTGGACTTACCAGCCTCCAGAATGGTGAGAAATAATAATCAATTAGTTATAACTCACTCAGTAGATAGTATTTTTTAAAACAGTAACCTGAATGAAACAGACTGAAAATTGGTACCAAAATGTGGAGCTCCTACAGTGTAATAGATGCCTGAAAGCGTATATGAAGCTTTGGAGCTGAGTAAAGGGTAGAAGCTGTAAGAATTTTGAGGTGCCTGCTAGAAAAGGTCTACATCTCTGTGAATGTCCTACTAAAGGTGATCTTGGTTTTTCTAGGGACAGATGAGGCAAGGCGCTGAAGATAGCAAGAAACAGTTTTATTTGGCTGCAGCCAGGTTCAGAGGGTACAGCTTTTGCAGTAATCAATTAATCTCCTGAACCCCGAGTTCAGGTAGTTTCAGAACTTTATACCCAGAGGTTCACAGTCTGCAGAAGTTCACATAAAAGCAGCTTTTTCTTTCACTGTTTTGGGAAAGTTAACCCTTCAAGGACAACACCTGAGAAGGGGAGAGTTTCTTCTCCCCTTTCTTTCCTCCCCCTGCCAGCT
The DNA here is from genome assembly GCA_025594165.1 of Tamias sibiricus. Classification (NCBI taxonomy): domain Eukaryota; kingdom Metazoa; phylum Chordata; class Mammalia; order Rodentia; family Sciuridae; genus Tamias; species Tamias sibiricus. The sequence goes on from CM046657.1 coordinate 114,386,026, forward strand.
CTTACCATTGGAGCCCAGTTGGTAACTTCTCTTATCTTAGAAATGTAGACATCTCTGTGAAGCTCCAGCTCAAAGCCAGAGGCCTTGTTAAAGGATCTGTCTTTTTATTATCACATTTTGTATTTTCAAACACACTTTTACAAACTACTATACTGGATAAATGTTTGTGAAAAACTAGTAAAGAGGTATTTGGCACCTGGAGTGCTGATTTCTCCCAGGCCACCCCAATGAAATAGAGCAACCGGAAAACAGAAAGTTTACCTACATTGAACTTTTCTGTAGAGACTCTTTTGCTGATGGTCCTAAAATCAATTATGGTGAAGATTTCTGGAGAAGCTTAGTTAAGATTTTGTGTGGAGGAGGGGGTGCCACTACCCAGTGAGGGTCCAGAAAGGAAAGAGAACTCTAGAGAGAGTCTCATCTCCTTAGATAATACCTAAGTGGTCATGAAGGGAATGTTTGTAGAAGTACCCATTCTGTGGAGCTCTCAGACATAAATGAGGAACATGTAATTAGACAATGGAAGAAAGGCATCCTTGTCATAAAGTGGCAAACAATGTAGCTGAATCATATTTATGTTCCCGTGGTTTCTTGGAAGGTAGAACTTGTGAGCAATGGAGTGGACCTTTGGCTAAGGAAATTTCTAAGCAAAATTTTGAAGGTGCATCTTGGCTTCATTTGAGTGTTCATAATAAAATGTGAAGAGAGAGAATGAGTTAAGGATGTAATTGTTAATAAGGAAGACGAACATAAGGATTTGGAAAACTTTCAGACTATCCATATTATAAAGAGTGAGCACACGCCTGAAATCCTGGTGGCTTAGGAGGATCGCGAGTTCAAAGTCAGCCTCAGCAACTTAGCGAGGACCTAAGCAACTCAGCAAGACCCTGTCTCTAAATAAAATCCAATATAGGGCTGGGGATGTGGCTCAGTGGTTAAGCACCCCTGGGTTCAATCCCTGGTACCGAGAGAGAGAGAGAGAGAGTGAGAGAGAGAGAGAGAGAGAGAGAGAGAGAGAGAGAAAGAGAGAGAGAGAGAGAGAGAGGGAGAGGAGAACACATGTTCACATGTTCATGTTGGGGAGAGAAAACCAAAGGTGTAGCCTGAGTAGATTGATATGGATCAGTCATCTCAATGGAATCCATGCCCTATTGTCCAAGATAAAGAGAGAAACACCATGAAGGCATTTTGGAGATCATCAGGACTGTTCCTCCCAGAGACCAGGGTCTGGGGGACAGAATGATTTCAGAGGATGGGACATGGACTTTTTACTCACTCTTGGTGCCTTCCCCCAGCTCTGATCCCCACGCTCCATAACTGCCCCAGCCTGACTCTGGAAGGCCCTGGTAGGTGGGCACTGCATCTGGCAAAACTGTGGGGGAGTGGCTGCTTCTACCTACATTTCAAAGGATGCTCTGGATAGCTATAGGGCCAGCTGGGAAAAACCCCACTAATAAAGTGACCAGAGGAGCCAGAGGGACATGCCCCAGGACCTCAGACTGGTAGAGCCAGTAGCATACAATTCCAGGCCAGGAGAGCAGCAAGCATGAGACTCCAATCCATGAAATTTGTGATGTGGGTTTCACCCAGCAAAGCCATGGAGGTGGGGATGCTCAAAGTGTGGGGAAAGTGCTACCCAGACCACTGGGGGACCCAGTGCCTGCCCCAGTGTGTAGGGAAGGCAGGAACCCTGTCACAGCAGGTCTAGAGGGCAGAACCTCAAGGCAAAGATTATTTGTTCTTGAGGCCCAAGATCTTGGACTTGCTTGGGACCTGTTACCCCTTTCTTCTTTCCTGTTTTCTCCATTTGGAATGGGAATGTCCATTCTCTGCCTGTTCCACTACTGAATTCTGGAAGCACATAGCTTGTTGTTTGATGTCCTAGGTTCACAGCAGGAGAGCAACTTGCCTGAGGATGAATCCTACCTTGAGTTTCACCCCTATCTAAATTTAGATGATATGTAGACGAGACTCTGGACTTAAAACAAGTTGATACTGGAATAAGTTAAAAATTTGGGACTGGTGGATGGAAATCATGCATTTTGTGTGTGAGAAGGACGTGAATGGGGGAGGCAGGGCAGAATGCCAGGGTCCGTGAGTGTGCATCCCTCTCAGATTCATGTGCTGAAACCTAGGCATCAATGTGAAGGGCGTCAGGAGGTGGGGCCTTTACCAGGTGATTGGTCATGAGGGCTCCATCCTCACAAACCTGCCTGCCCCTTGTCCCCTGAAGGATGCAGGGAGAAGGCACCACCTTGGAACCAAAAAGTGGACCCTCACAAGGCACCCGGCTTGCCAGCTCCTTGAGGTTGAGTGTCCCAGCCTTCAGAACTGTGAGAAATAAATTTTTGTCATTTAAAAGCTGCTCAGTCTAAGAGAGTTTGTTAGAGCAGCCCAAACAGACTAAGGCAGGCAGAATTTCAGGCCAAAGTAAACATGGCAGGGCTGATTTGGAGCTGGGAGAGAGAGGATGGCAGAAGCATGCGGATGTTAAATAATGTTTTGGTTTCACTATACGGTTCAGAGTATGCACACTTGCTGTTTCTTACAAAATCCTATAAGATAGTAAGGCTACCGTGGCACCATCACTGTTCTGCTCACTTTATAGGTGAAGAACCAGAGGCTCAGAGAGACTGGCTCGTCCAGCGTGGCTCCGTGGCTAGCATTGGTAGGACAGAGTTGACTGTGTTTTCATTTAGCCCCGCTGTCCCTTCCCAGCCCCTGGGCATCCCTACCTCCTAGGCAAGTTCATCGGGGCAGCTGCAAGGACAAATCTAACTTGGATCTTTGACAAGCAACTGATTCAGTTAGATGACCCCAAGGTTGGCTGAAGATTCTTTCGGTTCCTTTTTATATCCTTATTTTTAAAGCTCCTGGTAGGAGGGATAATAAATACATATTATTTTATCATTGGATTCCATTCATTAATTTTTTTTTTTTTTTTGTGGTACCGGGGATTGAACTCAGGGGCACTCAACCACTGGGTCACATCCCCAGTCCTTTTTTTGTATTTTATTTAGAGACAGGGTCTCACTGAGTTGCTAAGTACCTCACCATTGCTGAGGCTGGCTTTGAACTCGCGATCCTCCTGCCTCAGCCTCCCAAAGTGCTGGGATTACAGGCATGCGCCACCACGCCCGGCTATTCATTAATTTCTTTAATTGGCATTTATCGAGCACCTAGACATGTTAAGTTCTACACTAGGTACTGGGGACACCAAGAGGAGACTTGTAGCCGCCATCCTCTGTGACCAGAGGGCCAGGATGGAAATTAGGGCATGGACTTATGGAAGAATGGAACCCATCCCAGTCTGGGGGATCAGGAAAGCAATCAGCTCAGATGCTTACCTTGGTTGGGAAGTGAGGATAGGCAATTAAGGGCCATACTGTCAGGGGAGGGGTGTGTGTGTGTGTGTGTGTGTGTGTGTGTGTGTGTGTGTGTTAGTTACATGGGAGAAATGAGCATGATTTTTATCCTAGGGAGCAGAGGGAAGGTGGAATATGGGAGAGATAAACAGAAAGAGGCAAGAAGGGATGGGATCACTGGAAGGACTGGCCTTACACAGGTGAGGGACAGGGACAGGAGGGAAAATGGATATAAGTGTTGACTGATTGATTGATTCATTCATTCATTCACTCATTCACCTAGTCATCTAGTCCTATTAACTCATGAAACATCTACTGAATGCTGTGAGGTGCCAGCATTACTATGCTAGGTAATGAGGATACAAAGTTGAAAATAATGAAATTCAGTACATACTGGCTGGGCATTGTCCTAACAATAACAACAAGTATTGTGTGCTGGTCGTGCGCCTGTTTCTGTTTGAAATGTTATGCATGTATTATTTTACTTCATCATCAGAACTGTAGATGCTAATGGTATCATTAAATTCTTTGAGGGTAAACTAAGACAAAGATTAGGTAACCTGCCCAGGTTTTCATAGCTAGTAAGTGGCAGAGACAGACTTTGAATTCAGTGAATCCACTGAATGCATTGTCTCAAGGAGTTTGTAGGCCTGGTGGGAATAGACAGATGGGCACACAAACAATTAAAATACAGCAGATTTCCACTCCTGGAAGTGCAGTTGAATAGATAAACTGAAAAGTCCTCCCCTCTAAAATACCAGGAAATTCTGGATAAAATATAACAATAACAATAATAATAATAAAATCATTTATAGAAGACTGCTGAGCAAAAAGGAAAGTAAGGAAACCACCAGGGACCAAAAATGAACAGAGAGCTGAACATCAAAGTGGTGAATGCATAAAGCGACGCTGTGCTGCCTGTGGAAGGCAGTGGGGTGATACTGGTCTTGGAGTCAAGGGATTTGGATTTCATTGCCCAACAAGAGAAAGAAGGCAAGATCTTGGAACTACGGAAGGCCAGAGTTAGGAGTGAGAACCCCCCCATGAAGGTGAAGTCCTCAAAGCCATGACTTCAGTCAAATGGGGACTAAAAAATGGCCCACTTACAGGTTTAGGGTGACAGCTTGGGCTCTGAGTGAGAGAAAACAGTCCCCAAGAGACTTCATAACCATGGGGTGCCCTTAATGTGTTTGAGGTTTAAGTGTATACTTCCTACTGACCCAAGAGTCACCAAGTTGAAAAATCTGTATAAAACATGGTCATAGGTTGTCAGGGCTCCTGGGGTTTATGACAGGAGCAAAACTAAACCCCTCAAATGGATAACCCTCAACCCTGGTGCACAGGATTCCCACAGAGCAAGCATCCCCGAAGATGAGCTTACAACCCCAAATTACAACACCACCACAAAGGAAAACAGTGCCGTGAATGGGAGTCAGCAGGTGGAACAGAACCGCAGCCGACGGAGCTGTTGGACAGAGCTGGTACAGCACCACATGGTCATTTTTATACTGGAAGAAGGCTCAGGGCCTCATATAAGGAGTTGGAGGGGAAGGCCTCATCCTGGTCACATTTAAGCATACACTGAAGGAAGGACAGGTAAAAGTTTGCCAAAAAGGTTGCTGGGGACGTGGCATGCATTAGAGGGCCATGCATTAGTCAAGCTTCTCTCTCTGTCTCCCTCAATCTGGAGACCCAAGGGAGACTGATGTTGCAGCTTGAGTTCAAAGACAGTTCAGAGGCCGAATTCCTTCTCCCTCAGAGGCCTTAGTTTTTTTTTTTTTTTTTCCCTCCCTGTAAAGGCTTCAGTTGATTCGATGATGCCCGCCCACATTATGGAAATTATTCTTCTTTACTCCAAGTCTGCTAATTAAAATGTTAATCACATCTAAAAAACACCGTAGAGCAACATCTAGACTGGTGTTTGATCAGACACCTAGGTGCTACTGCCTGACCAAATTGACACGTAAAATCCACCCTCACGAAGTGGGATCTGATAGTCTTTGTCCCCTCCGTGAACTGGGGAGCAAGGCAGTCTGCTGGGAGTGAGGACAGGGATGCCTAGGAGGCTGTGGAGAGCAGGGAGTCAGGAGATGGTAACGTCAGGGCCGTGGACGAGGGCTGCTGGACCCTGTGGGCCCAGTCGAGGGTGGGTGAGTGAGATGTGTGAGGAATGACCAAAAATCTAAATGAAGTGGAGGGCCTAGCTGATGCTGGCATAAGTGACACCCCTGCCACCGAGGCCAGAGGGGAGACAAGATGAGGTTGGTGCAGATGGGTGTATGAGGGCAGGGCGGGAGGGGGAGCACCGGAGGCCCCTCCCCTTTCTCTCCTCTCTTTCTCTGACCTGAGCATCCCAGAGGATGCTTTCAGCACTTCTTATTCATTTGGGTTGGCTTTGAAGGAGAGCCTGGTAACATGCCCCCTTATCCAGTGTCCTGGAGCATGCCCCTGGCCTCTGTGTTCCTTCTGTACCTGGTCTGCTGACAAGCCCGGGTCTCCAGCTTTGGAGAATCTGCCATCAGTTGAAGAATCTGGACACAAGGCGTGAAACAACACACAAGCCATTCAAGAGACCCCTCCCTCCCACAAGTGGTGAAGCGTGTGATGGAGGGAAGGAGGAAGAAGTGCCCGAGAGACCCTGCGTGGGTCCTGAGGCAAGAGGACTAGGGATTAGCCTGGGTTCTGGTCCCATCTCTCTCCCATCTGTCCTGTGGCTCAGTTAAACTAGGCCTCCCCATCTCTGCCCTCAGACCTCATGAGGTTTTCTTAGGGTCTGACAGGTTCAGGAGCATGGACGTGCTCTGTGAAGTGTTAAAGCTGGCAGTTTTTATCCTTTGTAGGGATGCTAACTACATGCACCAAACAAAGGAAAAAGGATTTTGCAGCCTTCCCGACGCGGTACGTGGGTTGAGACTTTCACATCTCATCCCAGCAGGGAGGCCTTCCCTGAGCAACTGCTGTATTCTAGGTCCTGCGGTGGGCACTTTAGATGTGGTTGCTTATTTACCCCTGATGACAACACCGCTGAGAACTCCTGGTTCAGACAAATGAAGCAACTTGCTCAAGGGCAAAAACTAAATGGTAGAGCTGAAGTGGAATTCAGCAGTGCCCGACTCCAAAATCCATGGTCTCTCCACCATGTGGGGCTGCCTCTTGGGGTATTTTATGATTGTCTTTGAGGTCAGGCTGAGCCCTCTTTTGCCACCTGGTTGTCACTACAGCCTCCCCAGGAGGCTGTGCCATGCAAAGGTGTGTTCAGAAGAATTCAGAAGTTTGACTGAGGACCTGGGTACCCAAGGCCTTCTTAAGAGTGTTAATAACCCTTAATAAATGTGGCAGAGAAAGGTCAGCCTCCAGGTGTTGTGCCAACAGGAGATAAACCTGCCCCGGAACATCTGTTCTCTGTTATTGTTGTGGAGACGTGGTTGCAATGTCCTCTGATTAGTTCATGAATTAAGTGGAGGGGAGGCAGTAAAACAGACCATGCTCCCATCTCAACTGCACCTCTGGGACCATTGTGGGCTGAACACCAGGTGTCGGGGTGGGGGATCAGCAAGTCCCTGGAGTGGGGGAAGGGAGGGCTGTGTCTGTCCTAGCTTATGGGGAAGCCAAGTTCCCTGCATTCTTTCCATCTGCTGGGCTTTGGAGCAAAGGAGATGAAAGGTCCCTTATCTCTGATTAGTGGCCTTCGGGGAAGGGATAGCCCTCATACTCTATGGTACTTTTTGTCCCACAGGCAAGAGGTCATTGCATGCTCTTGGAGAGGAATTGAGTTGTATTAGTGACCTATTGCTGCATAATAAATTACTCTCAAAATTAGCAGATTCAAACAGCAACCATTTATGATCTCTCATAGTTTGTGAGGATCAGGACCCGGGCGGCTTCGCTGGCTCAGAATCCCTCGCAAAACTGTGTCAAGTTGGCTAAGGCTGCAGTCAACTCAAGGCCCCACCAGGGTGGGGTGTCTCCTTCTAAGCTCCCTTCCCTGCTGGCTATCGGCCCTAGGCTTTAGCACCTGGCTGTGCAGTTCTCTCCATAGGGCTGCTCAAAACAGGGGGTAGATGGCTTTCTCCAGAACAAGAGAAAGAGAGAGACTAATATGGAAGCAGCAGTTTCAGAAGCAACATTCCATCACTTCCGTCACCTGCTGTTGGCCAGGGAAGGAGCTCAAAAGGTGTGAAGAGGGAGGGACAGAGGTCATGGGGCCATCTTGGGGAATGGCTACTGTGTGGGTCTAGCAGGAACCTGCTCTGGTGGACTCATGCTGGGAACCAAAAACTTCACCTGGAGGCCTGCCCTCCAGCCCCCAAAATATAGCTCTAGATTTCTCAGCTGGTTCAGATCAAATTCAAGTTCCTTTAAATGGCCCACAAAGCTCTTCACACTTTCCTCCCCTCAGTACCTCCAGCCTCATTTTCTGGTCTTTTCTCTCGCCACCCCCAGTCCCAGCTGCACGGATGATTTGTTTTCATTCTTGTGTCCACAGCCCTGCCATTTCCCTTCTCCAGGCGGTATGCCTACGTCACAGCCCAGGTTAGATGTCTCCCTCGTGAAGCTTTCCAAGGCAGCTCCCCAGGAAGACGAGTTCTCTTCCAGTGCCCCAGAAGTACTCCGTGCCTGTCTACAGCACTGACTGTCCACACTGGGCAAGTGTGAGCACCTCCTGCATGCCCATGTGCACAGTAGGGCCAGCCATCAGCAAGCTAGGTGGTGGGTGTTGAGTGCTGTGGATCCAAGTAAAGTGAAGCTGGGGAGGGTGAGTGGCCTGGCAGAGGGGGTGGGGTCCACTCCCTGCACTGTACTGAGGGAGGCCTTGCTGCTGAGGTGACAGGAAGCAGGGGCAGCAGGCGAGGCGTTGAGTTGAGAGGATGTCCCCCCGGACAGTATTTTGAGTGAGTACAATGTTGTAATTACAGTCATGTGTCTCTGAATGATGGGGATACATTCTGAGATGTGCCTTGTTAGACAGTACTGTCATTGTGCCAACATTGTAGAGTGTACTTACATAAACCTACATGGTCCACACACACACACAGGCCAGGTGGGGTGTGTGTGTGTGTGTGTGTGTGTGTGTGTGTGTGTGTGTGTGTGTGTAATTAGCCTATTGTTCCTAGGGCCAAGATGAACAAAACAACACATACTATACTCACATAAGATTAAATCAACTATAAGAGAAAATGATACAATTAAGAGATGCAGTAAACACAAGATGTATGAGGCTGCTGCTGGTGTAACTTGGCATGTACTATTTTACAGTAAACATTTTCTTTGTAAGTAGAAGGTGTACACTCCAGAATAATGATAAAAAATGCAGTAAACACACAAACCAGTAACAGTCAATTTTCATTGTAGTTATTGTAAGTATTGTGTACTGCACAGAATTGCACATGCTATACATGAATATGCTTGGGAGTGACGTGGGTTTGTTTACTCTATGTCACCACAGGAAGTCATTAGGTGATATGATTTTTTTTTTTTTTTTTACATTAAGATGGAAATTGAACCCAGGGGTTATTACCCACATTTTTTTATTTTATATTTTATTTGATATTTTGTATTTTAATTTGAGACAGGGTCTCGCTAAGTTGCCTAGGGCCTTAATAAGCTGCTGAGGCTGGCTTTGAACTTGCAATCTTCCTGCCTCAGCTTCCCAAGGCAGTGGGATTATAAGCGTGTACCACTGTGTCTGGTGGTGATAGGAATGTTGCAGCCTTGTTGTTAATGTACCAGATCTGCATGGTAGTGCAGCCGTTGTTGACTGAAGTGTCTTCTGCAGTGTCTGACTGTGGCTGCTTTTGTTTCCATGTGAGTCTGTAAGCAACTCAAGGACAGGGACCATGAAGACATCAGTTTTGTCCATTCTGCCTCCCACTGCTGAGCACAGCATTGGCGTATAGTAGAGGCTGATGAATGAGGTCCTTTTGGTGTACAGGATTCAAAGAGCATCTGAAGGAGGCAGGACGGGACACTCAATGAACTTCCAGACACCAGGATGGCCAACAAGGAGACAGACCAGAGCAGATAAATTTGTTTTGAGGGTTAAAGACTCGCTCTGTATATATATCCCTGTGTTTTATAGACAGGGGTGAGATGCAAATGAATTTAAATAAAGACTTTAGTCTGTATTTAATGATGTAGTTATTAGGCTGCTTTTGGCAATGCGTCCCCTGACATAAAGTTTTAAACATCGGCCTTTTCAAATACTAAATTACCTTTTGGATCTGCCAGCTCTAATGATAAATAAAGTGAAAGTCGACCTCATTACCATCAGATTCATGAAGTGGGTTAACATTTGGTGGATTTAACCAGTTCTGGATGATGAGAAATGAAGGCCACTAAATGACAGATTTTGATGGAGAATCAGGGGCTGGAGTCACATTTGCAGCCAAGTTTATTACACAGGGGTCGATGAGTCCCTGCTTTAAATCAATGGGACCTCAGCTCCCTGAACATTCTTAAAACAGGGAAGGCTGTGGATGACTTTGTTTGACTCAGGCAGCTCCAAAGCACTAGCCAGGAGGCAGGGACGGGGAAGAGCTGACACACAGGAGGTGGCGTGAGGTGCCTTTGTGAGTGAGGCCTGGGGGTCAGCCAGAGAATGCCCTCATGTGGTTCTTTCCTGTCTCTTGAGAAGGCCCATGGAGGTAGGAGTCCCGGGACAGACAGGAGGGACCATCTACTCTTGGAGCAGGAGGTGTGTAGGTCTGTGTGAGCCGGGAGGAAGGAGAGTGAAGGGAGATGCTTCCACAGGCCCTGTCTCTCCTCACCCCCAAGAGCCCAAGCAGAGAGAGTTGCTCAGGACCTGGGTGAAGTTCAGCTGCGTGGGTGAGTCCAAGGAGAGGCAAGAACATTCCAGAAAAGTGTCCCCTTTAAATTGCAGGTACCCTGTTTGTGGTGGTGGTGGAAGAAGAGAGTGAGTTGGCCAAGTAATGAGTGGACTGCTAGTCGAGAACCTGAAGGCTGGATGCACATGTTGGCATGTGGACCATTCCAGAGCAGGGAAGTGGCTGCATTTCCTGGATCCAGAGTCTGGACTCTGATGTCACACAGATCTAGATTTTTTTTTAAATGTCAAAATTGTTCAGGTGGTTTACGGGTTCTATTTTCTTTACCATCATCTGTGCAAGAATAACAATAATAATTAATAATGATGATAACTCTCTACCATACTGGGCAGAGAACGTTGGTTTTCCTCCTTTCTTCAGTCATGAGACAGGAATCTTCCTCAAATCAAACAATCGCTTCCTCCCCCCTTCCTGTCTTCCCTTCCCTGCAGCTGGCCAGCTGGCATTTTCCTTAGCACATAAAAAATGTCCACAGAACATTATGATCCACTGGACAGAGTGTCGATAGTAGAGCAAAAGATCTGATTTTTAGTTTTAATCCCTCAGCACATCCACGGTGTGTCCTTGAGTTGATTTAAATCTTTCCAGGCTTCTGTATATTCATCTCTAAAATGGGAGTGAGAGTATTTTGCTATTATAATCAAGGTTATGAAAAGACATAAATGTGATGTGTGAAAGTCCTTTGCAAACTATATGGCAAGACTTTTGCATTTTAAAATCATTTCTAATTGTGGTAGAAAACACAACAAAATTTACCATCATAAGCATTTTTAAGTGCATAGTTACGTTGTGTTAAATACATTCACATGGTTGTGCTATCCACACCACCATCCACCTCCAGAACTCTTCTCATCTTACAAACTCCATATCCATTAAAGAAAAATTCCACACTGCTCTTACCCTCCAAGCCCTGGCAACCACTATCCTTTCTGTCTAGAATTTGACTACTCTATGTATCTCACCTATGTGGGACCATACAGTATTTGTCTCTGTTTGTTTGTTTGTTTTAATAATACTGGGGATAAAACCCAGATGTGCTTTGCCACTGACCTATATCCCCAGGCTTTTTTTATTTTTTATTTTGAGACAGGGTCTCATTAAATTGTTGAGGCTGGCTCCAAAATTGCAATCCTCCTCTTTCAGCTTTCAGTATTTGTCTTTCTAAGACTAGCTTATTTCATTTAGCCTAATGATGTCAAGGTTCATTCATGTTTTAGCATGTGTCAGAATTTTCTTCCTTTGTAGGGCTGAATAATATTTCATTGTGTGTGTGTGTGTGTGTGTGTGTGTGTGTGTGTGTGTGTGTGTGTATTTTGTCCATTCATCTGTTGGTAGACACTTGGGTTGCTTCCAGCTTTTGACCCTTGTGAATGATGCTGTTATGAACATGGGTAGATAACTATTAATTTGAGACCCTGCTTTAAATTCTCGTGGTAATTCCACTCCCAAGTTTTAGAGGACACACCATTATTATTTTTCAATGGCTGTGCCATTTTGGATTCCACCTAGCAACGCACAAGGGTTCCATCTCCCTGCCAAGACTTCTTATTTTCTATTTTTTGTTTGGTTTGGGTTGTTTGTTTTGCAGTAGATATTCTAATAGGTGTGAGGTGATGACAAAAACATATCAGTCATTTATACAAGTGACTGATTTGATGATAGTATGCCTTATTCAAAAGAGAAGAGAAAGAGGGATCTTAGCAGATTTGTTAGGATGGGTGCTCACCTGAAGATGTCGACCTGTTGCCAGCGGTGTCCTGGACCATGCTTGGCTGGGGCCGTGGTCCGTGTGCCCGAAGGATCACTGAAAGAATGTGTGAGAGTCACTTTTGAGCCACTTTGAAAAGTGACTGGGATTTCAAAACATAGCCATTGCAGAGGAGGGAGTGGGCTCGCGTGGTGTGTGATGGAAATAGCATGATTGAAGACAGCGCGGAAGCTTGTTCAGAGAGTGATGCTCCCAGCGTGGGCCTGGATTAGCAGTGTCAGCAGCTCCCGGGAACTTGTGAGAAATGAACATTCTTGGGCACTGTTCCAGACCTTTGCTGAATCAGAAGCTGTGGGCGTGGGCCTGGCAATCTGTGTTTCAACCAGTCCCGTGGGTGCTGCTGATGCACGCTCCAGTGAGTAGAGAGTACGAGCAGTCTAATCTGGGCAGGGTGGGCAAGGCTGGGCTGTGGGTTCTAGAATCAGGCTGGGGGGTCGGGTTGCATTTATAACCTCCAGCAACTGGAACAGTATCAGGCTTCTTGCTGTGGCCCAGAGGCCATCGGGCCACCTGTGGCTCCCTCTCCATTCTTCCCTGTGGTCCAACACCCTGCAGGCTCTCTCTTAACTTGCTCCTCCCTCGGGGTTTCTGCCTCATTGCTCAGGTCTCAGCTTGGGTGGTGCCTTGGCAAAGACAGACCTCCCTTCACCGACCTCCAGCATTTGCTCAGTCTACCCAGTATTCTAGCTCTTCCTGTCTTCTGGAGCCATCCAGATGACCCTCCTCTCTTAATAAAAGCACCAGATCCTTGGACTGGGTCTCTGTCCTATTCACCGCTCTATTTCCAGAGCTTGGAAGAAGCTTGGCACACAGTAGGGCACCGGCACTCTTCCGTGGACACCAGGATGCTTTGAAGTGATTCTGAATAGTGAAGTGATTCTGAATAGTGAAGCGACACCATCAAAGAGGTGCTTTACAGGGCCTCACAGGCCTTACGGGGCAACTCCTCTTGTGGGTGGAGGAGTGGAAGGATGACTTCCTAGGGCAGAAGTGCAGTCAGGAGGTGACAATGGTCCCAACTAGTGGTTTGCAACTAGGGGCAGTTGCTGTCTCCTACCCCCACCAGGTGGACATTGGGCATATCTATCTGGAGACATTTTAGTTGTCACAGCCGGGGAGGGTGCTGCTGGCATCTAGTGGTTAGAGGCCAGGGATGCTGCTGAACTTCCTGGGATGTTCAGAACAGCCTCCTATAATAAAGACTTATCTGGCCTCAAATATCAATAGTGCTGAAGTTTTGAAACCCTACTGTAAACTAAGGTGGTAGTCATGGGAATAGAAAGGAAAGGAAAAAAAAAAAAAACACCCCAAGTGAAAGTTTTCTAGTCAGCAGAGAAAGCTTTGTCTCATCTGTGAGGCAGTTGTGGCTTTAAATCTCTCTGGCAGCAGAATCAGAACACCCCTCAGAATGGGAAGTTCTCTGGGATATGAGAGGCACCAGCCTCTCTTCCTCTGTCTTTTCCTCCTCTCTCTCTCTCTCTCTCTCTCTCTCTCTCTATTTCTTTTTTTTTTTTTAAGTTGTTGTAGTTGTAGATGGATAGCATGCCTTTATTTTATTTGTTCTTATGCAGTGCTAATAAGGATCCAAGCCAGTGCCTCCGGTGCGCTAGGCAAGTACTCTACCGCTGAGCCTCAGCCCCAGCCCTGTTCCCTGTCTCTTTCTTGGTGTCCACTCAAGTTCAGCCTTGCTAGCCCTGCATTTCTTATTATCTATCCCCTCCTTCTTTCTCCTCTTTCTTCTCTCTTTGCCCTCCTCCTCTTTCCTTCTCCTTCCCTTCGCTCTTCCCCTCCTCCCTGGTCTTTCCCCTTGTTTTCCTCCCCCTCTGCACCTTTTCTCTTTGTCTGTCTCATTTAACTGCCCATTATGAAGATTTGAAGTTTAGTGGGTTTATGGTCTCGGTCCTTAATTTTTAAAGTGGGTAATTGCGTGATCTATACTAAATTAAATTTACTAGCTTTTTACTTCTATGGCATATGGCATCTGAACAGGGCTTCTTTTTATCCCCTGCAGTTAGTGATCTTTCTTTTCCCTTGTCCCTCCATGCATTTGGAATAGTCTGACAACTGCCAGCTTAGCATCTCTCTCAGCCAGCAGCCAGGCAGCGTAATGCTACCCAGAAAGGAAGACAGAGCCCTGTCTACTGGGTTCTGACGCAGAGCCCTGGTGAGCCGGCTTTCAGCCTGCTCCCTCCTCATCTTGGACTGATCTCCTGTGCTCTGGCTTGAAGAAAGGCTCTTGGAGTTGGCCTCCCAACTCCTCCTCATTATTCTTCCACAAAGTGCTTCTCCGCGCTAGCCTGTGGACACCTGCTAAGGAAACAAGTCAGTTTTAGGGGGAAAAAAATATGGTGTATAGTATGGGATTTTCACAGCAGACGGACCTGAGAGGTGTTTGGTTTTGTGAATTGCAGGAAGGGTTCTTGAGATCTCTGTAGGCTATTAGGAAGGTGATGTGGAGGTGCCAGTCCTGGGGGTAGAGGGGCCTGGGAGACAAGTTTCCAACTGACATTCTAGACACAGGCTCCTCGAGGACTTTGCCTGTCTCCTGGGCATGTAGAACAGTGACTGTCACCCCCAATGAGAAATCATAATCACTATGTGAGCTCGAAGTTTGACACATTTTGTTGATATGAATCTCTTCCTTTCTACCTTAGGAAAAGGGCAAAAGAGAAAGTGTGACAGATTATCTGAATATTTTTCAAATGAATGAACACATGAATATTCTATTCTTGTGCCCCTGGGGGTACCTCGCTTAGACTCTAAAGCCCAGTGTCCTCCTGGATAAATACTTCCTGCCCTGTTCTGTCTCCTTCCTTGGGGGATGATGACAGTGAATAAAAAGATCCATTACTTGTGGTTTGATCTCCTGGGAAAAGAGACAGATAACTCCAAGGTGGAAACAATCAAAGTAATGGCCCTTCAGATTTTTCTAGCCATCTTCTTGCAAAGAACTCAAAGCAGTTCTAATTTGTCATTTTCTCTTGCTTGCCCTTTTCCCTGGGGTGGAAGGGAGGTTAGTATCAACCAAATGCGTCAACCCGTTGGTTTCCATTGTCATTGCCATTTCTGATCAGAGGTGACAGGGTCCTGTATTGTAAACTCTCTTGGGCATGACACTCATTTATTCAAAGCTATGGGTAAGATGTATGACTTAGGGTCTCCCTCCCTGGAATCAGGGAGGTGGCATGGTGTAACGGTGATGAACTTGATGGAGATTGATGGGTGGGTCACAGCACAATGTGGAGTGCTGTTGGCCCAGAGGTAAGTGAATTCTTGGGCTAGCACCTGCCAGCTGCCCAGCTGGGCTCACTTTTGAGCCTGCACAGCACATATCATGTGATCTCTACCCTTACTCCCCACCCCACAGCCATCTCCCCAACTAGCCCATGAGTCTTTGTGAGCAGGTGCCAGAGCTGCTTCATATCTTTATTTTGCGTGTTCTCAATTGCATCTACCCCCACTGGTGCCTGGCATAAGATAGGTGCTAAATAAATGCTCACCAGATTGAACTACCCAGGCAGTGAAGCTGACCTGGGCTCAGTCTCCTCTGGAGTTAAAAGGCAGACCTAGCTTGGCATCCTTGTACATGCAAACCCATTAAAACTCCCAGCCACCTCGATCGCTCCACGTCCCTTCTGCCTTCATTCCCACTCTGTCCCACAACTCGGCCAGAAGGCTGTCACCAGCAGCCATTAGACAAGACAAACGGGCAGCTCCAGCTCACTATTTCTCCCCCAGCCTGGCTCTGTGTGCAGGGAGGCGTGAGTGTGGGTATGACGGGCGCCTCGCTGCCACAGTCGTGCATCTGGGCCAGTCAGAACTGCCCCCTGGAGCTGCCCCAGACATGGCGGGGGCTCCCCCTGTGGTGGTGGCTAGAAGAGAAAACAGATGGGGACAGACTTCCCTGAAAGAAACCAGGGAGGGAGCTGACAAGATTCAGGGAAAGAAAGGACCAGTTTAAGGAGGCTAACTGGGAATATCAATCAGATTACACAGTCACCTTACAAACTGGCCAGATTTCAAGGCACTAAATGTAGATATAATTGCTGGTTATGCTAAAGACTTTATTAATAATTTTTTTCCCAGGGCTGATGTCCTTTATTTAACTGTGGGAATATGAAAGATTAAGGTGAACCATGATGTCAAAGTCGAACCATGCAGGAGCCCTGTTTGTGGAGATGGCTTAAATTGCGGTTGACTATGGGCCATGGAGATTTGGGCATTGCCGCCTTCCATAGTCTCATGGGACTTGGCCTGGGATCTCGCGGAACTTGGCCCAGGATCTCGCGAAACTTGGCCCGAGATCTCGAGTGACTTGAGCCGAGATTGCTGATCGGGTCTGTGCCATTTTTGGTGGTGTGTATGGTGCGTGTTAGTTGTTGTTAGAGCCAGAGAGAAAAGTTATTAGAATAAAAAAGCTGTTTGTTTCCAGTTCGCCTCTGAACTTCTTCCCGCGGCTTTGTTGCTCCAAGCGGCCATCGCTTCAGGCGGCAACAGAACCATGAACTCAAAGCAGGATCAATCTCTTAAGCATCTTGGAAGGTACACGTGCCTGGCGGGTGTCTAGGTCTAAGCTGAGTTGTGCTGGCGACACTGACACAAGGAGACAGACGCGGTTTCCATACTCAGGGTGTTCCCAGTTCAGGTGGCAGTGCTTCCAACAACCAGGGCAGCATCAGTCCAGCCATGTGGCCCACGTGCAGGCTCCACTGCAGCCCTGAACTGTCCTCAGCCCGGGCTCCCTCTCCTGGCCACCCTTTGGGCCCTGCAGTAGGCACACGGGAGCTCCCGTTTCAGCTGGGGTGTCATGCCCATCACACACATTCCCCTATGCTGGCCAGAACCCAGTGCTGGCAGGTACATCTCCAGAGGTGACCGCTTGCTCTGAAGGGTGCCCACCAGCATTGCCCTAGCTCCCTGGTGCAGCCTACCCACACTTTCCCCCTGTTGTTTCCCTTCCAAGTCCCTGCTCACCTTGTGGCTGCCACTGTCATGTAGGGATGGGACTCTGGGCTCCCTGCCTTCCTTGCACCCTGCCTTGCTCTGGCCTGGTCATGCCTCTTGGCTTCCTCCCTTCCGCAGGCCTTTCCCCCACTCCTGGTCACCATCACAGAACCCCTGGATCATGGCAGCCCTTGATCCTCTGCTTCTCAAACCTTACATTTCCAGACCCCGTGGTCTGGACACAGCCTCCTATCCATCTAGCTTTGAGTGCCTTGCTTCTACATCTGTCTCCTGCTCTTCAGGACATCCCCAGGTCCACATGTTCCAGATGTGCCACCCCTCTCCTCTCTGCTGGGTCTCACTCACTGGCCAGCTTCCCTGTGCTTCATTCCCTTCCTTGTCCAGTCCAAAGACCACAGCATGTCACCCATGTCATGGTCCTCTTAGCACCTTCAGCTCCCTTGTCCCCTGTCCTGCACGCCCACCTGATAACCTACTCTTGGGAATTTTGACAGCTGCATCCCCTGCTTTTGTCTGTGCCCTGAGACACACCAATGGGTCTCCACTTCAATAGGACCCAGATGGAAATGCATTTACATATCAGAGCAGCCATGTGATATGCATTTACATATCACAGCTTCTAAGCTGTGCACCTGAAACCACCTACCCTATCATCGCCAAGTCTTACTTGCAGAAGATGAAGACCTTGCCTCACCCCAAATTAAACAGAAGGATGCCAGCTCAGTTCATCTCCATCCCCCTCCTACCAAATACTGATTTGTAGTGGTCTCTCTCACTCTTTTTAGACCTGCACTGTCTAATTCAGCAACTAAGATCTGTTGAGCATTTGAAGTGGAGATAGTCTGATTGGAGATGTGCTGTAAATATAAAGTACACACTAGAGCTTGATGTATTAGTATGAAAACAAGAAGATAAAATAGCTCAATGATTTTCATATTGATTAGATGTTGACATAATATGATTTTGAAAATTTGGGTTTAACTTCGTAATCTCTTCTGTTTCTTTTGACCTTTTGCAATGTGGCCACTAGAACGTTCCGAAAGGCCCACACAGCTTGCATTATGTTACTGTGGGATGGCACTGAGTCGGAATATAGGCTGAGCCACAGTAACAAAAAGAACTAAAAATTCAGTCTCAGAGAGAGAAGGGTATATCTCCTACACATGAGTCTGGAGTAAGTGGTAGCCTAAGGATGGGGAGTGATGAGGGGTGTTGCCATCATCAACTTGTGGTTTCCATATGTTCCTGTTGTCACCACTTCGAGCAAGCAGAAAAAAGGAGGGTGCAAGACACAGAGATGACCTGGATGTTCCGGTCACTTCCACTCACATCTGCTAACCCAGATTCAGCTCATGGCTTCTCTGAGCTCAGGGGAGGCTGGTGCATGTAGTCAGGCAGCCATGCATCCAGTTAAAACTTGGAGTGTTTCATTATTAACTGGAAGAAAAGGACACAGCAGTGGGGGTTGGTGAGCAGTCTTTGCCACGCACCTTTCCTTTTGCCCTGCCATCTTGGAGGAGAAGCAGTCCCTTCTGTCAGACTAGTGAACCTGTTCCTGTCACAGCTCCAGGCTCTTTCTCTGTGCTTTAGCTGGACTTTCTTCAGAAAATGCCCCCTTTTAACTTAAAATCAGCATAATATAGTGACGCAGCCTCATCAATGTTTATAGCAGCTCAATTCCCAATGGCTAAGCTATGGAACCAACCTAGGTACCCTTCAATAGATGAATGGATAAAGAAACTGTGGTATATGTACACAATGGAATAATACCCAGCCCTAAAAAATAATGAAATTATTTGCCAGTAAATAGTGGAGCTGAAGAATATCATGCTAAGTGAAATGTGCCAATCCCAAAAACCCAAAGGCCAATGTAGCAGGGGTGGGGGGGGTGGGGGTGGAGAATAGAAGTTCATTGAATTAGATGAAGGGAAGGGAGGGGGAATGGGAATAGGAAAGACAGTAGAATGAAGTGGACATCACTTTCCTATGTTCATATATGAACACACCTCCAGTGTAACTCCACATCATGTTCAGCCACAAGAATGGGAAGTCATACTCCATGTATGTATAATATGTCAAAATACACTCTACTGTCATGTATAACTAAAAAGAACAAATAAAAAATCCTAAAAGAAGATTTCTTTCTTCTAACGTGATCGGGTCTCCACTGGCTCCTCCTTCTCAGTCCCTCTCGTCTTAATTTAAAAACCCTCCCGTGGACAGTGAGATTGCCCACTGTTGTGCTAATCAGACACTTTCAAAACAAGCTACTTGACCCTTCATTCTCTTCTCCTTCACTTAGCTTCCTGCTGCCATCTAAGTACCACCCCCAATTCTCTGCTGGAAAGACTCTTGCTAATTTCCCCCGGGACTTACTAATTGCCAAATCTCATGCAAAGTCCCCCATCCTCATTTTATTTGATTTCTGTCTTCCTTAGATCCTCTGGTCTAACCACTGCTTCTCCATCTCTGCCCACATCCTCTCCAAGATCAAGTCTCCAGGGTCTTAGACATGTTCCTCCTCTCCACTTGCTGGCCTCCCAGAGCTGGATCCAAATTGTCATTACAGCCTCACCTTCTGATTCCCAGATCTGGGTCTAGCGTGGACCACTTCCAGAGATCCAGAACAGTAACTTTGTTACTAAACACTTAACAAATACTACACCAAAATCATCATCTTTACCCTTCTTAAAAAACAGAAAAGAGCAGCCTCATCTCTGTCACTCCATATTCTTTATCCTGGCCAATGATATCATCTAAATAGAAAGAGGATCCAGGAGCCCATCTCATCTGAATCTACCCTCTGCAGGCATATTGATTCTGGCCCTCCTTGGCCTCATTATCTATCATTATCTATCTGCACCCAGGCCAGTCTTCCTAGCCTACATTTCTACTCTCCAGTATATCTATAAGAGCGGCAGGCCTAAAATGCAAGTCTTATGATGTCATGGCCTTTTGAACGTCCCCCAGCTGTTTCTCATTACCTTCAGGGTGTCACCTCCAATGCCTAGAGAGTCACACAAGGTCCTTCATGTTCCTTCAGTCTCCCCTGCTGGGCGCCAGCCAGGCCAGTCACCCCAGGCTTCCTCAGGCCTCAGGAGCTCTGCACACTTGGCATTTGGCTTCCCTGCCTTCCTGGGCAACCCACTCACCTCCTTCAAGGCTGCCTCTTTTGTGAAGCCTGGTAGGTAGGAGGCACTTGACTTACAGGTGTTGGATACCTGCTAAGGCCTCCCCTAAGTCTTCCCCCACCCCCTGAGAGTTTGCTTTCCTTTTTGGTGCTTCCTTAGAATTTTGTGACTCTGTCTGTGGAACCACTTGCTTCATTGTACACCAAAGGTCTGGCTCTGTCCTCAGCCCCCAAAATGTCCTTGGGAACCAAGGCCCCAGTCTTCTTTGCCTGTGATTTCCCAGAACATGAACACCTGGTTCATAGCTGAAGCACCCTAGGATTTTATCACATCACTTACCATATTGGGGTGTTGCTATTTGTTTATTGGGCCATGTTCTTTCATGGACACTTTGAAAGCAGAAACACTTCCTGTCTTTCTCTGTATACCTAGTTCCTTGATTAAGATACATGGTTAATAGGCATTGGGTAAATTAATAAAGAGAGGGGCAATTGAGTGAATGAAAGCATTTCCCTTCTCAGTTACAAGGTTCAGGACTGAGTATGGACAATAAATGCTTTGCAGGACTTGAGAAGGGGGAGATCTTTGGGGCCAGACCAGTTCAGTGCTTGCCTGGTGTTAGGGTACAAGGTGGGGCATGAGCATGGGGTGCTATTTAGGTGGGATTGGATGTGGGTACGGAAGAGCTAGGAAGAAGGAACCACCTGGACCAAAAAAGTGCAGGAGAAAGTGATATGCTGTGTTCCGTGTTCAGCTGTCGGTCATAGAATGGAATAGAATGAGCCTGGGAAAGTGCGTTGGGGCAGACTGTGGAGGACCTGGTGGCCAGGTGGGCAGATCTGCAGTGGAGAGAAGCTGTCGTGGTGTGAGAGCCACTGAGGCAGTGACAGGTAAGAGGAATACAAGGGGAAGGAAGGGCGGCAGCAGAGAGAACACAGTGGCGGTGGGCGGAAGCAGGTCAGATCCATTGGCAGTCCTCTGTGACTGAGCAGATGGAGTGGCTGGAGGGATGGGGAGAGCGCGAGACAGCGCCGCCAGGGATCTGCACCTGGGCTACCGTGCTATTCACTGAGGCCAAGGAGTCACAAAGGGCCCCCGTTTCTATGGGAAAAATAATGGGTTCTATTTGGGACAAAAATCTGGAAGGACCTCCAACAGGATATTTCCTTGTAGCAGACGGAGTGGTGTGAATGGAAAATTAGGCTTGGAGATGGAGATCTTGGCATTTCACTTGCAGCTGATAGTTGAGCATAAGCTGTCTAAGAGAGAGCACACGGAGCAAGTGGGCTGAGGACCAGGCCTGGAGTGCGGGATTTGGGGAGCACTCATCAGGCTCAGAGAGCAGAGCGGGGAGAGCTAGGGCAGGATCTGGGCATCCGAGAGCCCCAGTTCTGTATTCTCTTCAACTCTTGGTAGGGTCAGTCAAGCTTTCTAATTTCAGCCATTCTAATAGTTTGGTAGTGATATCTCATTATAGTTTTAATATGCGTTTCCCCGGTGACTAACCATGTTGAGCACATTCCCCGAATGCACATTTGCCTCCCACCCATATCGCTTCTTTGTTAAAGTGTCTATTCAAATGTTTTGCTCATTTTAAAAATTGGGTTGTTCTCTTATTATTGAGTCTTAGAAGTTCTTTATGTATTCCGGATACAAGTCCTTGATTGAATGTATTTTGCGTATGGTATTTTCTTCCAATTGGCAGCTTGTCTTTCATTCTGGTAACAGTGTCTTTGGAAGAAGAGACATTTCTCATTTTGATGAAGCTCAGTTTACTAGATTTTTGTTTTGGTTTGTTTGTTTTACTTCATAGGTTGATTTTGGTGTCATGCCTAAGAAATCCTTGTTTATCTTAAGGTGATGACTATTTTCTTCTAGAAGTTTTATAGTGTTATGTCCATTGTCCACTTTGTGTTTATTTTTGCATATGGTGTGAGGTAGGGTGTAAAGTTCTCTTTTTCTCCTTCAGTATATGGATAACCAGTTGTTTCAGCACGACATGGTGAAAAGAACTTTTTTTTTTCACTGCAACTTTCTTCAAAGTAAGTTTTTCATCTATGTGTGGGTCAGAATAGTAATTTTGAAGAAAGGAATAGAAGTTGGTATAGAATCCCTCAAAAGCCAAGGCAGGTTTGGCTAAACTATCTATAAAGTGTGTGCTATTACCAGGTGAGGTACCAGGCTCTGGGATAGAAAGAATAAAGGAGTGAAGGTTGAACACAAAACTGATGATGAAATGCAGTGTAAGTGTCTTCCGTGGAAACACACAGCGGTGGTGCTTGCTCAGGCTTTGTGTTCTGGGAAGGCTTCCTGGAGGAGGTGTCTGAGCAGAGGATTCATCCTGAGTGAGTGTGGTCACTGAGCAAAGGTGAGCAAGCAGAGGAGGATGAGGAGTAGGGTGTGTGCACTGTGGGTGTGTATAGTGTGTGGGGGGGGATGTGCTCTGGGCCCCCTAATATTCCTACAGGTGGAGAGGGACAGGTGGGGGAGTGGAATGTAAGGAGACAGAGACAGGGGTCTTTTCTGCCACACCAAGTGCCACAGAGTCCCTGTATTTGAGAGCAGGGGCAACCCTTCAAGTCATCACTCTGGCAGCCGTGCCACCAAGGGGTTAGAGGAGTGCTGATGATGGCGGACTGGAGGCAGGAAATCAGGTAAGAGTGAGAAGTTGCAGGTCAGCAGTTGAGGTGAAGGACTCAACCAGGACAGTGGTGTCAGGACTGGCAAGAAGAGGACTGATTCAAGAACTATCGTGAAGGTAAAACCAGCAGCAAGCGGGGACTGAGTATGGGGGCAGTGAGGAGCTGGGGAGGGCCCCGTGTCTGGGTAGCTGCTATTGCCATTAACTGAGATCAGGAAGATGGCAGAAGAACAGAGGGGAAGGAGAGGGTCGCGTAGGTCTGAGATGCTTCTTACACGTGGAGACCTCACGAGATTGTTGGATGTGCAGAAAGCCTCCCCATGAAGGTGGGCACAAGGGAGACATCACTTTAAGAATCCCCTGAGAACAAGGTAAGAAGAGGGCTCTGCAGAGACCCTGGGAATTCATCACTCTTTAAAGGACAGGAAGGAGAAGAGCGTATCTGCAAGAATGGTCAGAGTTAGGAGGACCCTGGGAGGGTCGCTTCATGGAAGCCAAGGAAGCTGAGGGTCTCAGGCAAGAGGGCGTGCTCGGGTCTCTCAGGGGCTAATGAAGCACCAGCCAGGAGCAGCCCTCAGGCCCCGGACCCAGGCTGCCCTTGAGAGCTGTGCCCTCTTGGGAACATTGCTTCACCTGCCCATTTCTCACGTGTCATGTGACTGGAACAGCAAACTGTAGGGTCGTGTGAGATTCGATGAGGTGATACATTTGATGTTCTTAGAACAGCACCTGGAGGTACACAGTGATGGCACCCAGCGACATCATTCCACAAAGAATCCAAAGTGTCCGCTGATTTTGCACAAGTGGTTGTTGAGGTCGACTATGTGTGCCATGTGCCTGAGGTGGCGGGGACAGAAGGCAGGGTGCAGTGGGTCTAGGAGAATCTGGGGTGAGGTGAAGTCGGCAAACATGGAGGAACCATTTGACTGGCCTGGCTTGGGTTGAAGCTGGAAGCGAGAAGCAGAGGGCCGATGTGGTCAGGGAGGGCTTTCGCCATGTCCCGGCACAGGGGAACGGGCTTGTCTGGAAGAGACTGAAGACAGAGGAGAGAGAGGAGGTGGGGTGAGATGTGCAGACCCCAGGCAGAGGAGGGGAGGCCACGGGGGCTTACCTGGAAGAAGAGCCCCTGCTCTCTGAGCCTGGTGGGAAGGTCTGAGGGTGGGGAGTTCGGGTAGTGGTCCCACAGTGGCCTCAGTTGAACCAGTCTGAGGGCCAAGAATGAGGGGAAGGAGCTGGGCAGTGGCTGGAGGTGACAGGTCATGTTATAGGTTGAACTGTGCCTGCCCCCTTCCCCAAATTCTTCTGTGGAACTCGTAAACCCCAGTCCATTCGAATGTGGCTCTATTTGGAGATGGTGTCTCATAGAGGTAACAGTAAGGCGGAGTCCTTAGGTTGGGCCCTCATCCAACTCGAGGAATATCCTCATAAGAATTAGGACAGACAGGGGCAGAGGGAAGAGTGTGAGAGGTCAGGGCAAAGATGGCCATCTACCAGCCAAGGAGGGAGGCCTCAGAGGAAACCAGCCCAGCCAACACTGGCCTCAGACTTCCAGCCTCCAGAACCTTGAGAAAGTAAGTTCTGTGGTGGAAGCCCTAGCCGATGAACACAGAGAACACGCCAGCAACTGCAGAGAGGGCTGACCGACCGGGGCCAATGAAAGGCCAGTGCTGGGCCCCAGGCAAGGATGCAGGTATGAGCTGGTGGTGTGAGCTGATGGTGCGAGCTGGTGGTGCGGGCTGGTGGTGCGGGCTGGTGGTGCGAGCTGGTGGTGCGAGCTGGTGGTGTGAGTCTGCGTGGTGGTGTGATTGCCTCCAGCAGCAGGAATGACCAGGAACAGTGGGGCAAAGGAAGGGCACTGAAGGACAGAGGTGAGTGGAAGAAGCTGGTGTGGATGAGTGACAGGGCTGGGACTGTATCTGGGGACCAGGAGCTGGAGAGGAAGCAGCCAGGGTCAGCTGTGGAGCAAAGCTAACTGGCTCCCCAGGGCTCAAATCATCTCTTTTTCTTGTTAGCACAGGGCTGTAACAGGCTGAGCCCAAGAGCCATAGGCAGCGTCATGGGCACTGCCTGTACAGAACTCTCCAGTAAAACCTCTTGATTCCTCCCCTTGAAGAAGCAAGAGTTTGCCAAGTGCCTCTTCACCGTGAGCCTCTGGAGGAGCCCAGGGTTAAGGAGGCTGACTTCCCCACCCGAGGGGTCGCTCCTGGGCTGTTGAGAATTCGTGGAGGGATGGCAAGCCCCGTTTTAGTTTGCACAGGTGAAGAGTGAGCAGGAGGACAGCCAGGGCCACAGAGGCATCCGCAGTCCGCTCCCCTGTGGGCCCCATGTACAGAGGCCGCCCTCAGCCCTCACGTCTAGAGCTGACAGCACCACCAGGTGCCATAGCGAGCACCTGCTGTAGGGAATGAGAATGCAGGTGACCTCACACTGTTGGTTCACTCAGGAGCCACTCACCCAGAGTCACAGTGTGCCCAGAACTGCAGTTACCCAGATGACCAGGTGTGGTCCTCGCCCTCAAGGAGTCAACTGTCTAGGGGAGAACAGAGAGACAGACACAAGGACTCCAGGGCAAAGGCACAGGGCAGTCAGGGAGTTCCGAGGACAGGGAGATCATTTGGGATCTGGGAAGACTGGAAGGAGGGATCACTCCGGGCTTTTGAACTATAAGCTCCCGAGGACTCTCACAGAGACAGAAGGAAAGGTAAGCCCCCTCCATGGCAGTGTGGAGGTGGTGGGGGCTCTCAGGAAACCCAGAGGAGGAGACCACCAGGGCTGGGGAGTTGGGAGGGCTTCTGAGGGAAGAGAGGCCTGCTGGAGAAAGGAGGACAAGGGACAGGGACAGCATCAACAAAGGTGTGGAGATGGAGGGTAGGCCAGTCTAGGTCTTTTCATGGGGCTCTGTCACTGTGGAGTGGAAGGGGATGCTGCAGCCCCCAAGGTGGGTGGAAGCCCTGGGGAAGTTCTGGATGCTGGATTGAGACCCTCTCTGGAGACTGTAATAAGGAGGCCCAGAGGCCTTTGAGCAGGTCATGGCAGACACCCCTTTCCTGGGTAGTCATGGCCACTCTCAGGGCTGAGTTAGAGGGTGTGGCAGTAGGCAAAGCCAGGCCCCCTCCAGTACTGGCACAGGCATGGGACTAGAGCAGCAGGGAAGCTTGGGGTAGGGATGGGCACAGTCAACAGATCACCCTTTCATCGACATGAGGCTCAGGCCTCAGAGAGCACTGGGCAGAGAGTGCAGTGCTTGGGGCTTGTGGGGAGCATGGCTCAGTGTGAAGGCCAAGCACCCCTGGCTCCTAAGCATGGGAAGGCATGCTGCGTCTGCCTGGGTTGGAGGGATCATTGTGCACTGCATCCCCACGGCTGGAAAGGGGCTCCCTGTGTGTGTGTCTCCACCTCAGCCCTGCCCCCTGCAGGCCAGACCTCCAAGCCTCACGGTGACTACTGGTAGACCTGCGAGCAAGCAGTCCCCAGGGCTGGAGGATGTGCTGGCTCATACTGCTCCTCATTTGGCAGCAGCTGGGAACTCTGAACATCCTGGCCTAGCCCCGCAGCCAGGCCTGAGGGACGTGGCACAGGCCAGTAGCATCCGCTGCGCATTAAGTCTCAAGCACGCGGCTCTCCTTCATCCATCTGGCCCCTCTCCTGGGACTGCTGAAGAACAAGTGTGCTGTTTGGTAACCTCCTGGTGGGGACATGTTCCTTTGATGTCCCAAGAGAGCCTGGGCCGCTACCTTGCCTTTGGTGTCCACAGCCTCAGAATCTAGTTCTTATTGTCATCCCAATTATCCTGATCCCAATGTGTTTGATGCCAACCAACCACTCAGTTGAGACTTTTCCCAGCCAGAAATTAATCACTGCCTAGAACTAAAACCTTAATGAAAAATGGTGCCCAGAGTGGCATGGGAGCGGAGGGTGGGAGGACGGGATGTGGGACCTTAGTGTGTTGCCTAGCACTTGCCAAATGCCTGTGAGTGCACAGTCCCCGCTAAACCAACCCTGTAGGTGGGAAATAAGAAGGGGGTGCAGAGGGGATCTCATGATCCCCTGTAATAAAGGATTCCCACATTCCCTATTTGCCTGCCCGTTATCTCTGTCTCAAGTGTGCCCAGTGGTGCTGTGAGCTGATTGTCCATTTACACACTGGCGGCAGTCCTGCTCCTCTGGGTTGTGCTAACAAATAGCCTTCATCAGCTCGGGCTTCCATGAGGAATCCCACAGACTGAGTGGCTTCAACAGTAGAACCTCACTGTTTGCCGATCTGGAGGTGGGGAAGTCCAAGATCAAGGTGCTAGCTCCTTGGGTTCCTTAGTAAGGATTCTCTTCCTGACGGAGGATGGCCACCTTCTCACTGTGTCCTTACATGGTGGAGAGAGTGAGTCTGCTGTCTTCTGAGAGGAGCACTAATCCTATGAGATGAGGGTCCCACCCCTATGACCTCATGTAACCTCAATTACCACCTAAAAACCTTATTTCCAAGCATAGTCACTTTGAGAGTTAGGGCTGCACCATGTATGTGGGAGGAGCAAAGGCAGCGGAATCAGTGGCACACATCTTGAATGTGTCCTTTGCAAAAAGAGAACAGATGGAACCAGTCAGCTCTGACATAGACCCTTTAATGTGTGCTAGCTCCTTCAGTACAGCTTCAATTGTGCCCTTTGTGTAGCTATGGGACAGGGACAAGTCCAGAATGACTCTGTAACACCAACATTCAGGTCAAAATGTTCCTGAGTTCCCAGATTCAGAGTGTGTGGGCACTGTTAGTCAGTTTTCCACCACTGTGAAAAAAATACCTGAACTAAATCAACTTAAAGGAGGGAAGATGTATTTTGGCTCATAGTTTCTGAGGTTTCAGTCCACAGTCACTTGGTGCTATCACTTTGGGGTTATGGCAAGGCAAAAAATTATGATGAGGAGCACGTGGTGCAGCAAGCTGCTCCCCTGACGGTGGCCAGGAAGCAGGGAGCGGGAGAGAGAAACAGCAAGAGGGGAAGGTGTCAGAGTTCCACTGTCCCTTTCAAGGACACGCCCAAGGGACCTAACTTTCTACCCACCTCCCAGCAGCTGAATAGACAGGAGACCAAGCTTCTACAAATGGGTGTTTGGGGAACACTCAAGATCCAAACCATAACAGGCACTTTTCTGAGAAATTATTTTATTACAACTGATTTGTTAAATAACCAGTAGGCTGTTATTTTAGTCGGCTTTTTCACTGTTGTGGCCAAAAGACATGACGAGAACGATTTTAAGGAGGAAAAGTTTGTTTTAGGGCTCATGGTTTCAGAAGTCTCAGTCCATAGATGACCAACGCCATTTCTTAGGGCACTAGTAAGGAAGGACATCATGGAGGAAGAGGGTGGTGAAGGAAAGCAGCTTAGGACATGGTACTGGGAAGCAGAGAGAAAAAGCTCCCCTCACTACAGACAAAATACAAACCCCAAAGGCATGTTCCCAATGACCCACCTCCTCCAGCCACACTCTGCACACCTACAGTTATCACCCAGTTAATCCCTATCAGGGGACCAATGTACTGATTAGGTTAAGGCTCTCATAACCCAATCATGTCGCCTCTAAACTTCCTTGCATTCCACACAAGAACTTTGGGGGCGCACCTCATATCTAAACTATAACAGTTGTAGATGGAAAAATTGGTAATATTGAGATCACATGGCCTAAAGGGAAGGATAGCTGCCTCTAATCTAAAACCTCATGCAAGTCTGGCCGGGGCGTGGTGGCGCACACCTGTAATCGCAGCAGCTTGGGAGGCTGAAGCAGGAGAATCACAAGTTCAAAGCCAGCCTCAGCAATGAGATACTAAGCAACTCAGTGAGACCTTGTCTCTAAATAAAATACAAAATAGGGCTGGAGATGTGGCTTAGTGGTTGAGTGCCCATGAGTTCAATCTCCAGTACCCACCCTACCCCCAAAATAATAAAACCTCATGCAAGTGGGGTGAGGAAGTAGGGAAATTACTTGGGGGATATTTTCAGAGGCCCAGACTCCAGCCTGTCACTGTTGGTGTCTCAGAGTTGATCTGCCTTGAAGACGTGTCCTTCACAGCGCCTATAAGTCACATGGGTCCTGCCTCTGCACCCTGGCCTCAACTCATATCCCTGGAAAACAGGTCTTCATGAGAAGGAAGGTCCCAAGTCAGGCCAGCCTGTGCTCACCTTCTCTCCTGCTTGCTAGCTTCAAGAATGTGGGCTCAATCGTTCACCTCCACGTGGAGATAAACACCCATCTTGCAGAGTTGTTGCAGAGATTGAGAGAGACTGTACCTACTAAGCACTTACCCCAGGGTTGTCACTGAATAATATAAAGGCGATGTGTTGTGGGTCTTGGGTCTCTTGCCTGTGATTCATGCTTGGTGGCATTACTAGTTCCTCACATTCCAGATGTCTCTTTCCCATGCTCTAACTGTTTTCTTCATATTTTTAACCACAAAACATGTTTCCCCACATTGAATCTTATGTGGAAACTTGGAATCTACAACCCGTGGATATGGAGGTGTATTGGTGGAAGCTGGCCTGGGGCTAGACACCCTCAGACAACCTTCTGTCCATTTCTAGGAGCCCCAGGAGTCCACCAAGGAACACCATTTGAGGAGTCCTCCTCTATTTCCTCTTTCCTTCTGTTCCTGAAGTTGCCATCCTGGTACAGCTGTGTATCTGTTTCAGTTTCTGCATCCCAAGGAACCATCTCATCTGGTCTTGCTCCCTGAGGTTTCCTTGCCCAAATTATTCAGCCACACATTTACAGTCCTCTAGTCACTCCTGCAGCGGGGCTCATCACTAGCATGGACTTTGCTAGTCAGTCTATAAAAGCCCATATATGGCTGCCCTAAGTAATTTAGATTTAACTTTTATTAATCAATGGGGTTATGCATATAAATATGTCTACAAATCATATATTCTTCTTTTTCATTTGTGAAATGATGAGAGTAAGCTTGGGAGAAATATACAGAAAAGACAGGACAGCCCAGGTCTCTCTGCCACCCCAGTCACAGAAATTCAAGGGCCGTGTGTTAGAGAAGTCTGTTCAGCTTGATTTCCCCTATTTCCCTCCACCTCTGAAAGATAAGTTGGACATTGATTTTTTTTCTATAATGGCCTTTTTGTGATATACATCACACACCATATAACCCATCCATTTAAAGTATACAATTCAGTGTTCTTTTTACTGTATTTGCAGGGATACGCAACTATCACCACAATCAATTTTATAACGTTTTCATCACCCCAAAAGAAATATTCTACTCCATAGCAGTCACTCTCCCTTTTCCCACAAGTCTCCTAATCCTAGGCAACCAGTAATCTACTTTCTGTCTCTATGGATTCACATAGTCTAGACATTTCATAAAAATAGAACCACTCAATATGTGGTCTTTCATGTCTGACTTCTTTCACTTAGTATAATGTTTCTAGGTTCATCCATGTCAGAGCATGTGCCAGCACTTTGTCCCTTTTTATTGTTGAATTCTATTCTAGTGCATAGAAAACCAAATTTTCTTATCTATCACTTGATGGACATTCAGGTTGTTTCCACTTTTTGGCACTCAAGAATAATGCAGCTATAAATGTTGCATACAAGTTTTTGTGTGTGGATCTTCAGTTTTGCAAATTTCCCTATCAAGAGAATGAGGATCTCAGTATCTAGATTTAGTGAGTACCTACTATGTGCAAGATATTGTGTTGAGCACATACTATCTCATATTATATTCGCTATGGCCCAAGGTATGGGTTTTTTCCAAGTGAGAAAACTGAGGTCCCAAAGCTAAGATGCAGTAAAACTAGGATTTGAACCCAATTCTCTATGGTCCCAAAATAGTCACCCTTCATACAGCTTCCAGAAGTTGGGCAGCTGTTGGTACTACTTCGCCGCTCTAGTCACCCACACTGATTGTCACCCTGATGAAGTCAATATGAGGGGCTGCTTACCTACGCTAATTTTAATTGTGTCCTCATTCCAACCCTGTGAGGTTGTCCTACTGTTACTAATGTTGAGGGAAGACAAGAAGTTCCTAGAGGCTCCATAGCTCACCTGAGTGACATGGCTCAGGACATCAGAGCCTGGAGTGCCGGTTCTCCCTTGCAAACCTAGCCTCCTCTAGTCTTCCCCCTCCCCAGGAAGCATTTCTCATACGCCCAGAATTCCATTTTCAAAGGACAGCACGTATGTCTGTCTAAGTACATGTAGATATATAAGACCCAAGGACCTCGTTGTGCCTGGACCCAGGGACCTCATACAGTTGGGTCCCCTGGTGGCCAGTCCTGGCATTACAGGACTCCCTGGTGCACTTCCACATTAGAATTCACTCCTACACATGCCTGCAAACCAACACCCTAAAAGCATGTAGAGAACTTGCTTTGGAGGTAGTTCTGAGGATGTCAAGGTGGAAAGGGATTCGTGGAGCTGCCTGGAAAAGGAAGGTGGCAGTTGAAGGGAGGCTGGAGAAGGAGGAGGGGTAACGGTCATGGGTAGCATATCAACTGTCTCCATGTGGTTGCCTGCCCACAGCTGCTATCTTGGATGACCCCATGGAGTGCAGCAGAGGGGAGCGGCTCTCCATCACGCTGGCCAAGAACCGCATCAACCGCGCTCCTGAGAGGCTGGGAAAGGCCAAGGTCGAAGTGGACATCTTTGAGCTTCTCAGAGACAGCGAGTACGAGACCGCAGAAACCAGTAAGTAGAATGGACAGGGCCGGCAGGGGAGGAGCTGTGGTGTGAGCTGCACCTGTTGCCAGGCCTCTGATGTAGATATCCCTGTGGGTGGGAGAGAAACCAGCACCTGGAGGTCCTATGAGGATCTCGGCCTGCATGAGACTCCCAGGTTTTATTGTGAATCTTGTGTAGAATAGAATTGAGACAGAATACAAGTTCATTCATTTGTCTTCCCATTCATTCATTCCTTCATATACTGATTCATTCAACTACTGGAAATTTTGTGCACACATCCCTAAATGAAATATTGTGTATGACTGAGAAAGAGGAAGTAGAGCCCTCTGATGGGAGCTCAGCCACTGCTTGTTGGGCCACTTGTCTTGCTTTCCTGTGCAGAGGGTAGTAGTGTAGGAGAAAACTGGGACTTGGTATAGAGTTGGGCTGCTCACTCTGTTTATAACTTTGGACAACTTATCCTATCTGAACCCCAGTTTTTCGTCTATAAAATGGGAATGCTAGGCTCTTCTTTGCAAATGTTGCAAGTTATTGTGAGATTTAAACTGCTTAACATATAAGAATATCCTCAGAATTGCAGTGTTGTACCGGCATACACAGTAGGTCACTAACGTCACACATCAGGTGCCCCTACTATGTGCTGAACACTGCTTTTAATTCTCACAATATCCTGAGAGTTAAGTGTTATTACATCCTTTGCAGGTAAAACTGTGAAGTTGAAAGATATTGAATAGTTTGCCTGAAAGAACTAGTATGTGGACTTTGCAAACCCAGTGCGTGACCCACTACGCCTCCACTGTGATGCTTTGGCACCTTGCAGCAATTACCTTGGTGACTACATAGGATTAGGCCCAAATAAGTGGGCCAGTGTCTCGTAGCTTAGCTGAAAATGAACAGCTCCAGTGTAGAAGGAAGGTAAAGGACTGTGTTAGTCAACTCTCTGTCACTGTAGCAAAGTACTTGAGATAATCAACTTAAAAAGAGAAAAAGGTTATTTTGCTCTACAGTTTTGAAAGTTTCAGTTCATGACTGATTGGACCTGTTACTCTGGGCCTGTGGAGAGGCAGAACATCATGGTGGGAACACATGGTGAAGCTAAGTTGCTCACCTCCTGGTGGCCAGGAAGCAAAAAGAGATGGGAAGAGGAAGGGCTGATAACCACCACATGGGCACAACTCTTATTGACCTAACTTCCTTCCTCTAGGCCCCATCTACTAGAGAGTCCACCATCTCCCATTAGCACCACAGGCCAGCAACACACAGGCCTTTGGAAAATATTCAAGATCCCAACTATAGCAAGGGGCCCTCAGCCCCAACAGGTGATAGAATCTATCCCCTAGGACTTGAAGAGTCCCGGCTTCCTCCTTTTTCAACACATATGAACCTTTAACAACACTTGATGGAAAAACAAACAAATGAAACGAACGAATAACTTGCTTCAGTATTTATGTCAGGCAACTCATCTTCCATATGAGCCATGCTCTAACCTGGCCTGTTAATGTTGCAAGAAAAAAAAGCACATCCTCCCTGGCCCGAGAAGAGCAGGTAGGATATTGTAGAGGGAGGTAGGCAGTGGCTCCAGCCCACCAGCCTCTCGCTCATATTTTCACAACATTTTTAATGCTTTTGAGCTGTTGGGTCCCGACTCTTCCATCTCTGCTAGTTGGTTTCTCTGGCTTAGTCATCACGGACTGTCCCAAAGTGGCAGCCGGACCTGATTTTGCTCTTTGTTCGTTCCTTCAGGAACTTTCACTGAGCAGTTGTTCTATTTACGGTATGATTGAAGCCATCATGCATTGGGGACAGTGCTGGAAACAAGACTGACTCGGTCCCTGCACTCGGGGGGTTTGCAGGCTCTCTCTGGAGTGCACATCACTGGCGACCTCCCCTCGGTGCCTCCTACTCTGACCCCCAAGGTAGAACGTCACATCTGTTTAGTGTAGCTCATCTTGCCATGTGACCAGTGTCACAAGTTACAGGTGCTGGACAGATTGCCTACTGGCTACCCTTGGGGACTGCGTCTATGCCTCATCTGGTAGCTGTGATGGAAGGTGGTTCCTACTGTACAGAACGGGGCCAGTAAGTCCAGCAGGATCTGTGGGCACGAGGATGTGGTGGAACAAGTACTGAAATGGCCGTTCATTTATTCTTTCAGGCAGTCGGCTGATGAGTATTTAGCGAGCGCCTGTTACACTTTATTCTAGACAATGAGGACTCAGCAGGGGACAGATGAAAGTCCCTAGTTGTCAAGGAGGCTAATTTCTAGTAGAATGAAAGAAGATTCTGATTTCCCAAGATCATTCAAATGAAATTGGAAACACCAGCAATGACTTCTTATGGCTCTCTTAGTCCAGTCTGCAGGGTTTTCTTTGTCCAGTCTCAGACAAGCGTCCAGATTTCTGTTGCCCATAGTTTGAAAAACAACCTGCTCCTTCCTTTCCTTTGGTTCTTGGGGTCATTAGCAGATGTGAATTTCCTCTCCCGATGACCCATGCAGGCTGACTTCTTTAAGTCAATACATCTAAAATATTAAGCGAGGTGAATCAGGGGAACAAAGGAAATTGATATCGTTATTCCACATTACAGGGCTTTGGGCGTCTTTTGAGTGCCCTTCTTGTAGGCGCCAAGTATTTTATTGGCAAGTGGCTCTTGGTTAAGCTTTTACATCTCAGTGTGTTTAAGGCATGATTAGCATTTGTTAGAAAAGAGGGCTTCTGGATCTTTCTACCCCCAAGGCCTTTCATCTGACACCAGAGTCCCCGCTCCACACCCCCACAGTGGGTTTCAAACACTACCCAGGTACTTCACAGGAAGATTCTAGCCTGGCTCTTTCCCTCCCAAAGGGAGGAGGTGGGAGGGTGGTGCTTGGGGCTGCTGGCGGAAGCAGGGTGGGGCAGGACTGGATGTCAGTGGGAATATGGTGGGAAGGAAGGAAGGAAGGAAGGAAGGAAGGAAGGAAGGAGAAGGACCCCCAGGGAGGGAGGCCAACAGTCTGTGATCCCTACTTTGGGGAGCCTGTGTGGTATAAAGGTGAGGATCATGGATTTTTAGAACCGGATTGACCAGGATCAAACCCTGTCTCTCCTGTTTATCAGCTATGTAATGTCGGCAGGCTGTTTGACCATTGGGTGCCTCAGTTTCCACATGTGGAAGTGAGGGTGCTGGTAACGTTGCCTCATTGTGGGGTGCTTGCCATGGTGCACGTGGCAGGTATTCAGTAAGTGGTAGCCTTGGCTTCTCTTGTTGGCCTTGTCCTCTCCCGTCACAGTTGAGCAGGCTTCTCCCAGGGGCAGCATTATCCCCGGGGCTCCTCTCAGGTGGCCTGCTTCCTGTCGGCTTCCATCGTAATTGGATAGTCCTCTTCTCTTTCCAGTTTTCTGGGCTTGATGCGTCTGACAGCTTTGAGCCTTTGGAAGTTGGAGCGGGTCACTCATGCCAGCTGATGCTCAATGTCACAGGCTGTTTCCCCCCAGCTAGCAGCCCAGGGCTAATTTGTATTGTTTGTTTAAAAGCTTATGAGTGCTCTGGGACCCTGGAAAACTCTCCCAACCCCACACCTATCACCCTGTGGCCAGGGAATCTGCTTCAAGGAGATCAAAGAGACCCTGGTGAGGATGTTTTGGTTGTGGGAAGTGGAGGCTCTGATTGAAGTTGAGGCTGTAGCAATCCAGCAGGTACAGCTGTACCTGACTCTCAGTAATAGGTGGGTTTCTATCACACTTGATGAATCACTGTGGGGTGGGAGAGTCATTCCAGGGAAGCAGTGGTTATTTCGAGAATCAAAAATGATGAAGTATAAAGATGCCAGAGTCTAGTGGTCACCACTCTCATCTGATAGTTGAACATGAGACTTGGAAAGGGAAGTATCATGCAGGGCATTAATTAATAGCCAACCTGGGAACTGGAAAGATAGAAGTGGAGAATCAACCCCTGTTCTGTCTGGTTCAAACAGACAGATTTTCATACAGTGGGGTGAGTTAAAGTGAGGGTCACTTGTAAAACTTCCTCCAGTCCACGTGGGATTCTCCCCACCTCTGCCCTTTCGCCATCATTGCCTCCGGCTTCTAGATGTCTGACTTTCCAATTCCCTCTACACAGCCCACAGATCTGAAATAAAAGGGATGGACAAGACCCATTAGGTCATCTCCCCTCCCAGCTGGCCTGTCCTTCTTCCCTGCACTATCTTATCTCCATCACAGCCTTTCTTTGGCAGGGAGCTCCCATAAGGCATTGCCCTCCTCTCTCCCACAGATCACTCTGTCTCCTGCGGGGCTCATGTATTAGAGCTTAACTAAGTGCCACCCCTCTACCCCCCAGATGCCCCGAGGCACTGTCCCTGCTGCCTCCAGAGCTGTTCTGAGGTTTAATTTACTGCAGAGCTGGAAGCAGGGGCCTCCCTGCCAACCCCTACCCTTTGCCTCTGTTGGTTTCTGAGGCCATGCGTGCCACCAGCTGTCCATGCTATCTCCCCTTGAAACCCAGAACCACACTGGTTACTGGGGTCTCACGCTACTCCAGTGCACGAAGCACAAGGCATGGTGCGTGATATTCTGGCTCTGAGGGGCTGCTCCTCTTGCAAGGCCCCTGAGTTTCTCAAAGGCTCCATGGGCATGATTTCCAGCGATCCAGAGCTGCCTATACTAAATGGGGGCTAGCGTTCCTCCCTCAGTTCAGTAGAATAAATCAAAGTCAGAGCAAAGCAAAAGAGTAAAAAGCAGGAAGATAAAGACATACAAATAATGGCAATTCATTCAACAAACATTCCATGCTCCCCTTCTCTGAGTTACCTATGTCACATACGCATGATAAAGACTCAGAGCCTGTCTTGGGCTGGGCGTGGTGGGACGTCTGTAATCCCTGCACTTGGGAGGCTGAGGCAGAAGGATCGCGAGTTCAAAGCCAGCCTCAGCAATGGCGAGGAACTTAGTGACTCAGTGAGACCCTGTCTCTAATAAAATACAAAAAAGGGTTGGGGATGTGGCTCAGTGGTCGAGTGCCCCTGAGTTCAATCCCAGGTACAAAAAAGAAAGAAAGAAAAAATAAAGACTCAGAGCTGCATGGAATTATGATGTTGGAAATCATTTGCTCCAAGCCCCTCGCTTCACAGATGGGGAAACTGAGGTTCATGATCTTCCCAAGGAAGAAGTTAAGACCTGCACATCTGCAAAGTGACATAATCCAGAGGATGTGTGGGTGGGGAGTGGCTCAGAGAGGGCAGTGGGAAATCAGAACTAGGACACAGGCCAGGGGTCAGGTGAGGCCTCAGGAGCAGACCTTAGAATGCCCAAGGTGACGAGAAGGGAGGAAGCAGCTAGGGACATGGTGTAGTAGCATGAGCCAAGGCTTGAACCAGGATAAAACAGGGTCCATTAGGACAGGGTGACAGATTGGCATGGCTGTGCAAGAGAGTTTATTCAGGGGCAGAGGTGGCCGAAGGACAGGGAGACTGGTGCTCACACTTGGGGCTGGAGCGGATGCAGCAGGATTCTAAGCGCTGGCTCCGCCCACACCTTGGGCTTATGTCTTGGGCCTCCACATCCTCACGGGGGAATAATCAGAATTCTCCCCAAAATGGGAATAATGTTCTCACTTCCTGAAGTCACCGTGAGGACGAAATGAGAGATGCTTAAAGGACTCAGAGCAGTGCCTGGTGTGGGCTGAGCTCTGGGTGAGCGTCTCCCACTCCTCCCAGCAGTAGGAAAATTGGCACTGCAGCTTCTGCCTCTCGGGTCATTCTAAGGACTGAAGGTGCGACAGTGTGCTTTCCAGGTGGGTGCTTGGTGCATGGGAAACCCCAGTAAATGGTGTTGTCCCTCTTGCAGTGGTTGGAACCAGGCTGTAGCCTTTGGGCAATGTGCTGCTAGTGAGGCAGGTGATGGCAGTTTTGAGTCCTCTGATGTGTGTCCCTCAGGGAACTCTGACATTCTGTGGTGGGGCAAGGAGGGTGTAGACCTGGGACACCTGCCCTCACATGCACCCCTTCCTTGGCTTGAGAACAGCAAGTCCAATCCATTTAGCCCACTGTCCACCATGGAGAGTTCAGTATGCAAGGCCTTCATGAGAGCTTGGGTACAAGAGGAGACAGTCCTTCAGAATGGATTGAGGTGACTGTTGGCCTTGTCCTGGGATGATCATGTCTTCTCTGTATGCTCTGTGTGTGGTATATACAGGCACAAAGAGGGACCTCCCCCCACAGCTTCTGAGACTCTCAGGCTCTGGCACAGTGAAGTGTCTTGATGCTCCATAAAGCTAGGATTGTCTTTATGCCCCATAAAGCCCCATAAATCTGTCCTCCACCCATACCTCAGAGGGTGGCTGAGTGGCTCATCAAGTGCTCCCTGTCAGAGAGGGGACCCAGGAAGCTGGAGGGATGCAGAGGCACCGAGGGTCAACCCCTCCGGGCTGTCTGCACCAGAGCCACCCTTTCCCTCTGCACACTGCTGTGGGGTAGGGAGCTGTGAAGTCTCTGGGAAGGACTGAGTTCCTGTGAGTGCTCCTGTCCAGCCCAGGTTTCTAAGGGGACTTAGTTTCCAGGCCGGATCTGGCATTTGGAGGGGAAGAAGTCCCCCCATCGGCTGCAACACTGCATCCCAGTCCTTTATTCCAGCAGCTGCTCTAACAGTTGCTTCAGACTCCTCTGCTGGCTGGAAAACTTAGTTGCCATGGCAATGTCACTCATATCTCCATGTTTTTTCTCTTCCCTGCTCCCCAGGAGGCAGAGGTAAAGCTGTTTCCCTCCCCTGCTGTCCCTCCCATAAACTGCTCAGAGTCCTCCCTCAGACAGACGCCTTGGCCTATGGAATCAGGGCCCAGGGAGCTCTACAGCTGCAGCTCTTTTTAGAAGGTTCCCATTTCTGCTGAGCAGGGCATCCTTCATAGGAAACAAAAGACCACTTCTGTGATCCCAGCAAATCCCAAGGCCATGGCTGCTAGTGAGATCCTTGTTCGATTTCATTGAACTCATTTTGGATCACTTCAATTCAGTTGAGCAAATATCTGGTGAGCAATTCCTTTTTGCCAGGACTAAATAGATTGACCTTTGCCCTCAAGGAGCTTATAATCCAGTGAGGGAGATGGACATGTGGACATGGGTGTGAGGAGCTCAGAAGACAGGCACAGGTCCTCAAACCCTTGAGAACCAATGCATTTAGAATCCACAACTTCTAAGACATTGGCATGGTTATATTGTGCTCAGGCCACATGCTAAAGAACATCTCCAGTGACATCCCAAGCCCCAAAAAATGCATGCTTGTATTCTTTTATTCACACTTTGTACAAGTTGAGTACCCTTATCTGAAATGCTTGAAACCAGAAGGATTTCCGATTTCAGTTTTTTTTTTTAAATATTCGCTGCATAGACTTTACTTGTTGAGCATCCTTAATCTGAAAATGCGAAATACAAAATCCTAAATGTTTTGAGCATCATCTCAGTGCTTAAAAGGTTCAGATTTCAGAGCCTTTCAGATTTTGGATTAGGAATGCTTAACCAGTAGATATATACATCTGTCTATTTAGATCAGATTTTGCCACTAAATGAGTTTGATGAAAAACATCCCGTCCCAGAGCCTTATGGATTATGGACTTCTGCAAGAATTTATTTTTAGGAGAAACTTCCTTCTGTTGAGAGCCTGCTTGGGGCAGAAGTTGGCTCAGAATTTAAAGAACTGGGGAAATTTCCCTGTCTCCGAAAGGCAGCTGACTCAGATGTAGGCAAGGACAGATGCCTTGGGCAAGATCCCAGCTGGGTGTTAGAGGAGCAATAGGAGTTTGCCAGGCAGAGGGTAAGAGACAGTGTAGACCATGGTAGACTAAGAATGCTAATGGACCCTTCTCAGAAAATTGTTTTAAAATGAATAAAATAAAATATGTTCAGATGACCATGGAAACTAATTGTATGGAAATGCAGTTAAAATATTTTAATAGACATATATTAACACCTGTGCTTCTTTGTTAATGTATCAAATAGCCAAGCCCAGAATTGAGTGTCACTACTAAAATAATTTTGAAGTAGTAATGAATATAAATGACGTTTCAAGATCTCTATAGCTCTGTCATGTGATACAAAAACACTGGTGATTTCTGTTGGTGACCAAGTCACAGACACTGTTACTAGATGGTGGTTTAATGCCTACATGCAAAATGAGAAGAAATTCTACATTTCAGCTGGGGTTAGAGGAAAGAGTGATGTGATTTCCCCCACAGTGTTCAGACTCCTGACTTCTCTCTACAGGTCCCAAGTAGCAGGTTAGTAACCCCTGGTCTAGTTGGAGATAACCACTCAGGATCAGGCTAAGAAAGCAGATAGAATGTTCTAGGCTGGCATGGGAGGTGGTGGCTTGGTGGGAGAAAGGGCCAGAAAAGCAGGGCCACAGGGAGACCAGATTCACTTGAGTTTTCCTCATCATCAGGAGGCATTCTTTTTGTTATTATGTCATATTCCTTATAAGATATTACAAAAGGAGTGCATGCTCATATTGGAAAGCAAAGGAAGTAAAACAGGGGTGGAAAGTCACTTGGCGTCCCAGCAGCCAAGGCAGTGTCAATCGCTGTCCTCCATGGGAGTCTGTGTTGAAGGAATGGGGCCCCCAGAGCCTGGGGTTCAGCAGCTGAATCTTCACCCTGCACTTTCCATCTTGTTTTTGTGTCTATGAAATGAGGTACTGTAATAGTACCTCTTTACCAGGTTGTGTTAGAACTAAATAGGTCAGTTCCTCTAACATGCTTTGAATGGGCCACAATTAGCACTCAGTAAACATTGTTTTTTTTTTTTTTATTCTTTCAGGAATTTATTTTTTTATTTTTATTTTTTTTAATAATTTTTAATGTGTACAACTCAGTGCATGAATTTAGCATCTTTTTACATACAACTGTTTGTATACAAAGTATATTCGTACAATTCAAAAAAAAAAAAAAAGAAAGAAAAGGTGGTTGAATGAGACGGATTTCATTTTCCTAAATGCATGATTGAAGACCTGAATTGTACGAATAAACATTGGTTTTAATCACATCTTGTTCCAGTCATTCCTTGCGCATAACCATCCCCTGAATTTGCTAAGTGTTGGAGCCCTCAGATAGATATTCATATAATTTTATTTCCTACTTCTTTCTCTTAATAATATTACATAAATATTTTTAATGCTATTATAAACTTCTCATAAGCATTTTAAATTCCTAAATAATATTCCATTTCTGCCTATGACTTGTACTTTATGTAACGATTCCCTTATGATTAGACATTTAGTTTCTTTATTTATGGAAAGTGAGGAGCAGTCTTCGGTGTGGTGGACAGTGATTTATTGGACACATGATTCCGAGTCAGGCCCTGTGCTCAGTATGGAGGCTACCAGGGTAAATAAGACAAGCTTCCTGACTTAGAGGAACATGCGGATCATTGTTTTATTATTATAATTCGCTTCACAGTTTGAAGAAAGAATTGGAAATAAAGAATCCTGGAGACAGGGAGATCTTTAGGAAGACAGGTGGCCAAGGGGACTGACCAGACACAATGGCAGTGGTGTAGGAAGGAGGTGGTGGCAGATGTGAGCACATTAAAAGGGCAGATTTGGCCCCTGACTCAGTAGTGTATGAATAAATTTAACAAGGAAAGGCCAGGAAGGTCAATGGTGGGCCTGGCTTTGACCTTGAGGAGCTAAGGGGAGAAAAGTTGGGTGGTTAAGAGCCTGGGCTTTGTTGCCTGATGGATCTCCAAGGTCAAATACAGTTCTACCATATATTAAGTTGAACAAGTTACTTACATTTTCTAAGCCTCAGTTTCTCTATCTGTAAAACAGGGATAAAATGACTCTTCCTCATAGAAGTGTAAGATAAAATTAGATTATGAAAAATATAAGTCAGGCACAGTGGCGCATGCCTGTAATTCCAGCGGCTCAGGAGGCTGAGGCAGGAGGATCGTGAGTTCAAAGCCAGCCTCAGCAAAATCAAGGCACTAAGCAACTCAGTGAGACCCTGTCTCTAAATAAAATACAGCTGTGGATGTGGCTCAGTGGTTGAGTGCCCCTGAGTTCAATTTCTGGTGGCCCAGGGATAAAGAGAAGGGTTATAAGGAACCATTCTAAGCACTTTGTATGTATTAACTCACTTTAACCTTACAACATGCCCATAAGAAAGGTGATTTCAGTATCCTAGTTTTATAGGTGAGTAAATGGGCCCAGGGAGGTTCAGTAACTTGCTCAAGGTCTTACAACTAGTAAGTGCCATCCCTGAGACTCAGACAGCCTTGCATCAGAGTCCACGCTCGCTCATGATGACCTTGCTGCAGGTGGCCTTGTTGAGTGTGAGATGCTAGAAAGAAGGCCCTGAGGTGCTTGGAACTTGACTGTGTAACCAGGCCATAGGTTAGAATATAGGATCATCTGGGCAGAGAGGAGGTAAGGACAGGCTTCCGGATAGAGTGAGGCCGAGGCAAAACCTAAATTTAGCAGGTGGGAGAAGGAAGAGGAGTCAGCAGAGGAAAGGATGATCAGACAACTGGGTGTGCGTGGGGACTGGATGGAGTCGTGAAATTCCAGTGAACAGCGTGCTCAGCAACAGCAGATGCTGCACAAAGAGAACTGGATGAGGACCAGTAACCGGTCATGGTGACCTTGGAGAAAGCGGATTCCAAGGACGAGGTGGGCAGGCAGACCTCAGCTGTAAGGGATTGAGAAGAGCTGGGTGACTGAGTGGCTGCAGGGAGTCCTGCAGAGTAGGTGGCTGTGAGAGGGCAGGGTGAACCTGCTGGCTTGGACTTGGATGGGGTGTGTGAACTAATGGGAGTCACTTGGTACCTCAAGGATACTAGTTCCTATTGGTGAAGAGGAGGAAAGAGTCCTAGAGGGGAGACCCTTGTAGGGATAGATGGGGTGACAAATTGAAAGCACCTATCAGGCCAGTTAAGAGTTAAGCAGGTTGCAATCACTCAAGGTCACTTGCAAGAAAATAGCTTGAACCATGGAGAGGCTCTCAGGGCTGAGGCCTGGTCTTGGCTCCTCTGCCTCTGGGATGGTTCTGACACTTAGAGGTGATGAGTCCCCCTCAGGTGTCCTCTGCATGCAGACTCGGGGTCCGTTGAGATTCGGGAGGTTGTGGGATCTCTGCTGGAGCTGCAGCTAAGCCACAAGGAGGCCTGACAGATGTGTAGTTCATGTGGTCAATTGCCACTCTGGGATTTGACCCCAACATCTGCTTTGCTGCTTGGGCGCCATTCCAATGATTGCTTGGCTGTGCTGGCCAATGGTTAGGACTCTCACTCGGGAGAAAGAACATCCAGGCGGCAGGTGTGGCT
The DNA here is from genome assembly GCA_025594165.1 of Tamias sibiricus. Lineage (NCBI taxonomy): Eukaryota > Metazoa > Chordata > Mammalia > Rodentia > Sciuridae > Tamias > Tamias sibiricus. Next base: position 114,428,701 of record CM046657.1, read on the forward strand.
TTGCAGCTGTCTCAAGAAGCAACCATATACTCATCCCTTAAAAACAGCTTCCTGGCCCAGAAATGGCTGTCTCACTCCTAATGTGAAGTGGGGGAAAGGCTTTGTGACATGAAGCTTTGGGCTTTGCAGACAAGGATGTCCCATCATGCAGTGGGGAACTTTGAGGCATATTCTGACAGCAGAGTCTCAGTTCTGACGTCAAGTGCCTGAACAGAGAATGAGCTCAGGTCCTCTCTCTTCATGCCCCCCCCCCCACTTATTTCTCCTGTCCTTCCTTTCTCGGTCTCTAACATTTCAATGTTTCCTCCTCTTCTGACCATGTCCCACCCATTCCTGCTTTTGTTGGACAAATGCGAACTGGGCACCTACTATCTAGAAAATGTGCTAGACATTGAGGGAATGAGAAGTGGCAGTTTAGAAATAAGCATGGCTCTGTTCCTGCAAGGGGTTTGAAATCTAGTGAAAAGAGGCTGGCGCCTGCACCTGGGGCCCAACTCTCAGCAATAAACCAAAGTAGACACCATTGCAAGTGTCTCAGAATGCAGGCACAAAATGGGGACCTTGGAAGCCCCAGGCAGGGTTAGTTCCACCTAAAGAACCCAGGAAGGTCTAAGGAGAAAGTGGCATTTGAGGTGACATTTGACAGATGACTGTCCAGAGTCCAGGAGGGAAGGGCGCCTTCCCAGCTGAGGCAGTGCAAGGTCACAGGCATGCTGGTGGGTCAGGACAGTGTCTGACATGCCTAGGGAAGGAAGTGAATGGAGGGGCCCTTGACAGGTGGGACACCCTCTGCCTTCCATTCTGTTTTGGCACCTCCTATTTGAATCTGCTTTCTTGTTGTCTGCGTCATACCTGCCACCTTTGTCCCCTGCATTCCTGCCCCTCTTCCTCCTAGACTCTGGATTTCTGGAGGCGCTGACAGACTGAGCTCCGGGTGGCCACTCTGGGAGCTGGGCCCTCCACCCCTGCAGCACATGCACGGGCTGCCTCCACTCCCCTGCAGACCAGGCCGGGGAGGGAATCTCAGGGTTCCTCCATTAGCCTCTGTCCTTCGGTGACAGCCCAGACGATTTATATACCCGGCTGACTGTGGCCGTATGTTGTCATAACCTGGGTCATTTCCTCATTTAATACTGTCCATAAACTCCAATAAAACTGTCCTAAGCCGGGCGCGGTGGCGCACGCCTGTAATCCCAGCACTTTGGGAGGCTGAGACAGGAGGATCGCGAGTTCAAAGCCAGCCTCAGCAATGGCGAGGCACTTAGCAACTCAGTGAGACCCTGTCTCTAAATAAAATACAAAAAAGGGCTGGGGATGTGGCCCAGTGGTCGAGTGCCCCTGAGTTCAATCCCCAGTACCAAAAAAAAAAAAAAAACTGTCCTAGAGCCCAGTGGTCCAGGGGGGAGAAGGAGGGACACTAGGTTTGGAAGGGTGAGAGGGGCTGGGGATGGGGGGGAACAGAAGGTGAGAGGTAGCAGGTGAAGATTAAAGGACTCAAGGCTGCCACCCAGGTGGGCAGCTGGCCCAAGCCCCACCTGATGGGTACCTTGCTTCCTTTCCTGTCCCTACCTCTGGCTGCAGTGTGTCAGATCCTCCCCAAAGGGGTGGTCGCTGTCCTGGGACCATCATCCAGCCCAGCCTCCAGCTCCATCATCAGCAACATTTGTGGGGAGAAAGAGGTGAGTACTGGGCTGGGTGGGGGGAATATCTGCAGGCCGGAGCCTGTGTCTGGGCCCCAAAGGTATCATGGATTTGGAAGGGCTGGAAGGGCCCATCAAGACTGGGTTGGGCCGGGTACGGTAGCACATGACTGTAAAACCAGTGGTTCAGGAGGGTGAGGCAGGAGGATTGCAAGTTCAAAGCCAGTCTTGGCAACTAAGCCAGGCCCCAAGCAACTCAGTGAGACCCTGTCTCTACATAAAATGTAAAAAAGTGTTGGGGATATGGCTCAGTAGTTAATCGCCCCTGGGTTCAATCCCTGGTACCAAACAAACAGATAAAAGACTGGGTAGGCCTCGTTAATAGGAATGACATCAATACAAATACAAGTGGTCCTTGGTTGAGTTCACTTTGCTCCAAATTATTTTAATGGGGGAGCCTCAGGGGAGATGTTTGATAACGGGATTTTCAAGTTGAGCTCCTGAGTCTTAGGGTCCCATGTTGGTGTCTCCAGTGAGTGGCCTCTTGGTGATGGGGTGGAGAGGCTGGTGAGGGTGGTGGTGGGGAAGGAGGCTAAGAGGGCAGAGTCTGGGCCCGCCCCCTAGTCCACATGGGCAGCTCCGCGTGGTGATCTGTTCATACATTGGGATTCTGGGGTAGAATGCCTTTGGGGGAAGGCATTGCTACATTTTATTGCAAAATATAAAGTTTGAAAGCCTCTGTTTTATGAGTTCTTGAGGAAAGGGGTTTTATTCTGCGTTCTTCCCTCATTCACCAATTCCAGCGTCTATTCTACTCCTTCAGGCAGGACGTTCTTCCTGGGGTGGGGGGGGAGGGGAGCTCTGCCATCTCTCTAGTCCCAAAGTGATGAGGTGCTTTCCTCTTGTTCTAGCTCCGTGAGAGAATAATGTGAGAGGGGCAAGTTTCTGAGCACCAGCCCCTCCCTATTCTGTCCACTCTCCCCCTCCTTCTTCCCTGGAGAAGACGAACTTGGAACTTCAGAGAGTCTCTGGCTGTTGCTGGCATCTTTCTACATCCTTCCTGGAGTCTGCCAGTCATTCCCCTTCAGCTGTATCTGGGAGACAGTGGGCAGGTGGCCCCTCAGCCCCTCTCTGCCCCTGTGGCCTTCTAGTCAGGTCCTTTGGGGGCAGCTGCAGCTTGGTGCAGAGGTGAGGAGGGGCCAAGGGAGGAGCCTAGGGAAAAGGCAACACCTTACATCTGCCTTAGAGACCTGGAGTCTCAGGCTTCCAGAAACTTCAGTCCTGGCAGGTCCAGCTCTTGGAAATAGGAGGGGCACCCCCTAACTGACAGACAGGATTCCTCCCCAGTGAGCCGCCCCTGTAGAAACAGGGAGCTGTAGACAGGCTTCCGCCTGCCCAGCATCCTCATGGAAGCTACTCCCTTGAGGCTATGATCAGAGGGCTTGGTGAGTCCCCGAGCCTTTATGCAGAATATTTATCCTCCCTATTTTATGAAGCCTCTCTAAGAATTGCTGTCAGCACATTTGGGTGCCTTTCAGCCCTGGCCTGGTCCCAGGTTGGTCTTGCTCCTCCAGGAGCGGGTTTGCCCCATAGGCTGAGACCTGCACCTTCTGGCCTCCCGCTGGGTCCATTGCTGACAGCTCCCCTCCCCCCTCCCCCTCCCACATCCTGGAAGAAGACTCATAGGCCAGCCCAGGGCACAAAGCAGCTTCTGTCCCATCTCAGTCCCTTCCAGCATCCCACAGTCCTCAGCCCAGGAGTTTTGACCTGATGTTTAATTGAAATCTTGCTGCCATGCTCCAAATAACAGCCCAGATATGTGGCAAGTCATTATTTCAGCAATGGCCCTGATCTTCACCAACTGAGGTTGCCAAGACTTCAGCTCCCTGTTTTCTCTCTCTCTCTCTCCTTTTCTTTTCTCTTCTCCCCACTCTCTTTCTTCACTGGCCCTTACGGTCCTCCCCACAAACCCACTTGAAAATGACCTCCTCATGGGATTCAGTGGCTAATTCATCTCAGCCAGCAGATCCCTCAGCTCCGTTTGGCCTTTTGGACCTGAGACCAAAGCCCTCACTTGTGATGTCCCACCCTGGCCCTGTGCCAGGGACCAGCCAGCCAGGCTGCACTGCCCAGGGAGCAGCCAGACGGTTACCCCTCCTTTGTCTGCTCATGTTTCTTCCCGAGCAACCTTTCCTCTCTGTTCAGATTATGCATTTCTTTTAATATTTTATGAGGCTGAACTGCCTTACACCGATTCCCTCTGGCTCCAGGGAAAAGCGATGGACTTCTCACCAAGGAGTCCATCCCTTTAAATGCTGCTGATGTCTCGGCAGCCCTGGCGACCGGCTGCTTTCTGCCTTGATGCTCTCTCTCCACACCTTCATGACCACTTCCTGGGACGCATTTGCAATTGCAAATCAATTATGGATTGATCTTCTTAGAGAGACAACTGGCAGGATGGGCAGGGCCCTCCCTGCCTGGGCACGCAGAGCAGCTCTCTGCCTGCCCCGCGGCCTCCGCAGTGCCCTGTGCTGGAGACTCCTACAGCGCCCCTTCCCAGGGGGCCCCTCCACCCTGGGCCCTGCACTCACAGCTCCGGGATCTCTGTGGGAACTCTGACCTTTCGGGGAGAAAGGAGAGTGGAGGGAGAAAAGACATTGCCCAAGCTCTGAGTATCTGTTGGGAAGGAGCTATTCCATCTGCCCTTCACCCACAGCATCTCATTGAATCTTCCACAGCTCTTCTTAGGAAGTGCCTCTGGCTGTCTCCATCTGAGTGAAGTGTAGACAGGTTAAATGGTTCGCCCCCAAATCACACAGCAGGACCTGAATGCAAACCCAAGGCTATAGTCTCCAAAGCCCACGCATCCTTCATCTTCCTGAAGGACTCCCCCACCAAGCCAAGGCTAGGAACCATGGATTTGTGGGTCTCTCTAGGGGCTCTGCACTATTGGAGGATGATGCCCAATGACCTAAGGGGTTAGCTGCTACTGAAAGTCAGTGGCCTGCATGGCCACACCAGGAGAGCTTGGCCAGAGAAGCTCGGTTATCTAAACCAGCCTGGACCCCTGCCCAGCCTTGACCTTCATCTTGACCCTTTGTGACCTCTTTTCCTGTCACGGTGCATTTGTTCTTCATTCTAGATCAGTTGTGTGGGATGCAAAATGCAAGTGGGAAGAAAGGCCCCTTATACACGCAGGTCAACTCCTCTCCTGAGAGTCATCGTTCATGACTCGCTGGTTCTTGTCAGCTCTGCGCCCCTGCTGAAAAAAATATGGTTGTGTTCTCTGTAGTTCAAGGGCTAACCCTCATTGAATTCAGTAATTTCTCTCTCCCTTCCACCCTCTCTCTCTCTCTCTTTTTTCCTTTTCTTTTTTTGCCAAATCTATTCTCCTTACACTCCAATTTCAGAAGAGTTCTGGTCTCTGGCCAACTTCTCCCCCAAACTTAACAAGGATAAAGAAGTAGATTTTTTTTTTTTTAGGTACTGGGGATTGAACTCAGAGGCACTTGACTACTAAGCCATGTCCCCAGCCCTATTTTGTATTTTATTTAGAGACAGGGTCTCACTGAGTTGCTTAACACCTTGCTTTTGCTGAGGCTGGCTTTGAACTCACGATCCTCCTGCCTCAGCTTCCCAGGCTCCTGGGAGTATAGACGTAAGAAAGAAGTAGATTATTACGGAGACAATCACAGCTCCCAGACTCCTGGCAGCATAACCTCTGGGCCAGGCAAGGCAAAGAAAACCTCTGTAATCATTTCTGGATGATCTAGTCTAGAATCCAACCAACTCACTATCAGGAAGTTCTTCCTGCTGCCTACCTTCAACCTTACTGGCTTTAACAATAGGACAAACTCACCCTCCACTTCAGCTCTCCCAGGTGCCAGGGATGATCCTGGCAGAGTGAAATCAAGGTAGAGGGCAGCTTATTACATTTTAACTTCCCTATTACATACCAGATAGCCCAAGCTGACAATAAAGCAGACACTGCAGCCTGTTAATATCTCTTTCCCAGAAAGAGAGGCAGAAGGCGGGGCAGTGCCTCTCAGAAATGTCAGCAATAGATGCAGACAGAAGCTGACACTGTCCTAATGAAACCAGAGCAGGTATTTATTTACACGAATCCGTCCTGAGGCTTCCCGATGGTTTCTCCAGCTGCAGTGCTCCGGTCCCACATAGGCACGGGGCCCATCCTGCCCTGCTGTCACTCTGGACATTCACCCAGGACGTTTGTTGGGAGCTGGTTCACAACACACCTGTCGGCTGGGCTAAGGGGCTTCTCTCTTGGTCCCCAGGGTAGTGTTCTTCTCTTCCGCCATCTCTGCTCTGCTTTATTAACTACAGATAAAATATTATAAGGGCTATGATTTCAAGAGCCATTTGTCTCTCTGCCCAGCAGCTGGCCCTTCTTCTGAGGGTAAAACCTATTCTTTTACCTTCCCAGGTTGGCAGACCCAGCTCCCAGACCCCCAGTGTATTTGCACAGGTCTCTGGCCAAAGGGTTTCCTGGTGGGGTCCTGGCAGGGATGCCATCATGCCTTCCTCCCGTGGACTTCTGCCCTGGGTCCTGTGAGCTCCGACTCCACTGGTGTGCACTCAGTGTCGCACCAGGGGACCCTCCCTCCACAGCCTGGTCCGCCCCTCGCCCTTCCCTTCTTTCTCACTCATTTCGGATGCTCCTTGCTGCCCATTTTTGCTCCTCCTGCCAGGTCCCTCATTTCAAAGTGGCCCCAGAGGAATTTGTCAAGTTCCAGTTCCAGAGATTCACAACCCTGAACCTCCACCCCAGCAACACCGACATCAGCGTGGCTGTAGCTGGGATCCTGAATTTCTTCAACTGCACCACCGCCTGCCTCATCTGTGCCAAAGCAGAATGTAAGTTTCTCCAGGCTGGCTCCACCCCCGACAGGTGGGTCCTGTTGATCCTCCCCTGGCTCCCCGCACCCCTGGCTCCCCGCGCCCCTGGCTCCCCAACCAGGAAGGGGAAGCCTCCCTCAGATCCCAGGCTGATAACCAACAGGTTTGGGTGTTCCATGTGTCCTTGGGTGTTTGTCCATGTGTACACTCGCGTGCATGCTTGTGTGTGTGTGTGTGTGTGTGTGTGTGTGTGTGTGTGTGTGTGTAAGAGAGAGAAAGAGCCCATGGTCCAGAAGCACCCTTTGCCAGGGCTCCCTGGGCATGGCCAGAACAGAAAGGAACTAGGTTAGAGGGAGACTGGCCAACTGCCAAACCTTTTTGCATCTGCAAACTCAATTCCCACATTTTCAGCCTCATTGTTAAGGAGATACAAAGAGAGAAAGAGAGAGAGAGGGAAAATATAAATTGAATGCATTTGTACTTGATGGGTTGAAGAGCTTCTTCCCCTGGAGAGCAGGTTTTGCTGATGGAACAAGGTCCAAGGTCAATTCCTGATAAAGCATTTTTTTGCAAATGCAGGCTTTGGAAATGCACTTTCTCTGACTCTCAGACAATTTGTGACATAAATTTAGTGTTTATGAGATTTAGCTAATTTAAGCCCACGCCTCCCGGCAAATTGGTGCGTCTGTGTGTTTCTGCGGCAGCTGTGCACCCACATGCGGTCAACAGGTGCCAGGCACTGGCTTGCACTGGGGACCAGTGCTTGAGCCTGGTGCCTGTGACCTGCACAGCTGTTTTACCCTGCAGGTCTTCCTGGGCTGTGCTGGTAGAGATGCTCCGTCTTGGAGCTGAGCTCTCTTCTTTGCCTTCTTAGAACTGCTCAGAATTCTCAAGTCTTCCTTCCATCCTGGAATCCCAAGAGCAACCCAAAACAAAGCCACCTCCCTGTGATGGTCGGGACCACCTGTGGTAACAACCTTTGTGCCGGCCTGCCCCCACACGTATATTTATTCATTTATTTGACACAATTCCATTGGGTTTTTACTGCGTGATACCCCGGAAACAAGTCACTGAGGCCCAACTCTATATGCTTTATCTGTGCCTTGTTTAATTATTACAACCACCCAGTCGTTTGGGAGGTATTAGGATTCCCCATCAGAGCTGAGGAAGTTGAGACCCAGAGAGGTGCAGTAACTTGCCCAAGGTCACACAGTTGGAGCAGCAGGGCCCACACTCAGATATAGGTCCTCCTGCTATGTGTCTGGAGCTCCTTCCAGAGCTCTGGAGTGGACACAGAGGAGATCTGACCCTGCTGTTGGTGGGAGAGGCACCGAGTAGTTTGTGGTCAGTGTCAGATGTGCTATGTGGCTAGTTAAGGAGCCGTCCCTGAGCACAGGGTGACAGGAAAGGCCTCAGGACCAGGAAAGGGCTTCAAATGGGGCTTGAAGGATCAAGAAGACTGAGGTCAGTGGAGAAGGGAGATAGAGTGAGCCAGATGAGGGGGAGGAGGAAGCAGGCCCTTGGAGCTCAAAGGCTGGGTTGAGGTGGAGAAGGCCTGCCAAGGGCGGAGACCCTTGAGTGGCAGGTGAGGGAGCCTGGCCTTGGTTCTGCATCAGCTGCAGGGACTTGAATCCCTGGCCCCTAGCAATGTCCTCTGGGGAAAGGCCATTCTCATCATGGGCCCACCGGTAAGGAACAACTAGTTTGGAGTACCAGTTCTTGGAAACTTGAATTAGACCCAAGGAGCTGGGGACCCTCAGGCTTGGAAACACAAAGGTGGCTCCAGGCTATTTTCAACAAGCAGCTCCTGCGAGGGACCAGCGAGGTAGGCATGTGCAAGAGCAGCCAGTCCTTCACTTAGTCATATTTATTTATTCACTGGCCATATTTTATGTGCCAGGCACCATGCTAGGCTTTGTGAGAGAGACAGAGGAACAGCACAGTGTCTTTTCTCAAAGGTGAAGCAGGCTTGTTGGAGAACAGGCATGACCTTTGAACCCAAAGCAGTTAGGACAGTGAGGGATGAGTCTGAACTCATCATGCAGGTGTCCTGGAGTTCTCAGGTGGGGGTCCATGGAGGGGGCTTGGCAAGAGCTCAGTGAATAGACTTCAACCCCTTTGTTTACAACAGAGGAGGCTGAGGGTCAGAGAGTAACTCAACTTGCCTATGGTGCCATAATGAGGAAGTGGTCCAGCTGGGATTTGGCCCAGGTTCTCTGGGTCACAGTCCAATACACCATCACTATTACACCAGTATTTCCTAAACTGGGTTTCTCTGGAGTTCTGTTGACCAGTGCAGTAGCCCCAAGTCACTTGAGACTATTTAAATTTAAATTTGAATCCATTAAAATTGAATAAGACTAAAAACCCAGTTCCTCATCCTGACTAGCCACATATCAAGTGCTCAACAGCCATATTGGCTAGTGGCTCTGCACTGAACAGCACAGGTATAGAATAGTCCCATCGTGACAGAAAATTCTACCGGACAACACTGCATTGATGAGTGCTATGTGGGCAAAGGAAAAGAGTCTGGATAGTCTTCATTCTGTTTCCACTTCATGTAGATCACGATGCACATTAGCATGGACCCTCTGAGATGTCCCATGGCCAAACCAATTATTTACCTCATTGTCTTCCAAATGGGTTTGCCTATAAGCCCCAAAAGGATACTGACAGAAAAGTCCACAGGATGCTAGATAATAAGAGACAGAAGGCAAGGACAAGATTTTCCTTCAGTCTTCTTCAGTGCTGGGCACAAAGGCTCACCAACCTGACAGAAGTTCTTTCTTTTGTCCAGCCACCATTCCCTCTTGCTTTTAGGTTGAGTTCTCTTTCCTCTGCTTCAGCTGTCACTGGGCTTTAGGAAATTAGTTGCTCAGATGTTAAACATATACAAGGCACTAAGCACTTGGCTAGATACTGTTGCCTCTGGCCCAGGACTCTTTTCTGTTAGAATTATGACATTGCTTGACATTCAAACAGTTCCTTGCGGAGGACAAATCACTTTTCATTTCTGTGTTCCCATTTGACCTCCTCCTCTTCCTCCTCCCCAGTTTGAGCTGAGAGAGCAGTCCTGGAGCTGTTCAGGGAGTTCAGGTCACAGCCCTGGATTCCGGGGGAAACCTAAGAGTGCCTCAGGTCCTTTGCCCCTCAAGCCGGGGGCTTCCTCCTCCATGCAGCGCCCCCTGCCATGATCTGAACACACAACCCCAGAGTAGTGCCTGGAGGGCAGGCCCCCTCGGGCAGAGGTCTCTCTGGAGCACATTCCCAGGCAGAATGGCTGAGGGCAGACCTGTCCTGAGGAGGTAAGCTATCTGTCCAGGCATAGGGGAGGCAAGGCCACCACCCCGGGGCTGCCACTGCACACTGCTCTCCTGGGAGATGTCCCTCCTACTGCTGCTGCTGCTGCTGAGGGTCTCTGTCCCCACCCTCCAGGGCCAGGGGAAGGAAGGTGGAACAGAGCCGGAAAGTTCAAGGGCAAAGGAGATTAAAAATCTAATCAAAGGATGAGGGACTAAGGGGAGTGGGGCTCAGGGCTCTGAAGGAGACGCTCTTCCATCTTCCTTATTAATGCAAGGCCAGGAGATGCTGCAAGCAGAATTAGGAACAGGAATCTAATTCTCTTTTTCAGCCATCAAAATCAGGCGTAACAGAGATCATTCCGTGGGGAATCTTGCCACTTATCCTCCTGTTTCCCAAAAGTAGATTTTTAATAAGCAGGTTTTAGACCAAGTAGAGATATATTGTGAGTTATATTATTTTTTCTTTAATGAGAAAAAAAATGAGGACATCTGCAAGTCCCCTCTCTACCGAGCTGGAGAGGAGGTGGGTGAGTGGCCAGGTGTGGTGGTCCTGGGAACTGAGGAGCTGGCCTTTGGGCGGCTTCCAGGGACAGCAGAGCACCTGCTGGGCCTCCCAGGAGGGTCTGTTTGGTTGGATGGCCTGTTGAGATCCTCAGGATGGTGCAGGGCCTCAGGTAGGCCACACTGTGTGCGTCCTCACTATGGTTGTGTGAGGACAAGCTTTTTTTTTTTTTTTTTTTTTTTTTTTTTTTTTTTTACAAATTTGAGTCCTTTCTATGGCTCTGGGCCCTGTGTCCCACATCTGGTGCCACTTGTTCACTACCTGTGTGATCTGGGGGAAGTGACTTCACCACTCCCCCTCCTCACCCCGCCTCTGCTGTCTCATTTATAAGGCAAGGATAATGGCACCTCCTTCCCAGGGTGGCTGAGAGGACACATACAGAGTGACTAACGCGGTGTCCACACTGAGAGGAACTGGGTACAAACACCGTTTCCTTCCTCGGATCCCTTTGAATGAGCCCAGCTGGGACCTGGAGCAAGAGTGAGCCGCCATTTGGTGCTATTCTCCTTCCATCCCCGGGTTCCCCAAACACGGTCGAGGTTGTGGGAGAGAGAGATGTGAACTCCAGGAGATTCCCACTCCCAAGAGAAAGAGGCTGGACGGTGGAATAAAAAGAGCCATCTCTGGAGTCAAACCGAGCTGTTGCACCTTTTAGGGGCTGTGTGAAGTTGAGCAGGTCACTCCTCCTCTCTGGGCCTTCATTTCCTCTGTGTGATAGGGGAATAAGGCCTGTTGGGGTAGTGGGGTAGGAAAGTAACAAGTCACATTTAATGACTGTTTTCCATCCTGCAACCTTGGTGGAGGCAGCGGTGGAGGAGGATGGAGTAGCAGGGAATGACTCCCAGGCCCCTGCATGACAGTAAATGTGGCAGTAGTGGGCCTTCCCCAGGCCACCCCCCAGGAGGCGCTGTGGGGGGCCTTTGGCTCACCGTGAACCCTCCCACTCTGAACCCTGTGGAGGACAGGAGTTAGGGGCTGCGTGGTCCCAAACCTGGATCAGGAGCAGGGCCTTGGAGTCAGAAGCCTGGGTTTGGATCCTGCCCTGTCCCAGGTCCTCCAGCTCTGTGACCTCAGGCCCTGGAGCTCTCCTGCCTCCTGGTGTCTTTACTCAGGCAGTTGGGAGGACCCAATCAGCCATTAACGTGGAGGAGCCTCAGCCACACTGGAGGGCACCCCCAGAGTGGGGATGCCTGCCCCCCACTCTGGAAACACTCACCCTGAAGTTAGGAGGCCAGTTCTTCCCATGCCTGTCCTTGCCGTCACAGAAGGGACAGCAGGGCACCTCAGGCAGCCCCGCCAGCCCCTCTGTGCTCCCCCAGACCCTGTCCTCCTTCCATCCTCCCCTGCCTGCCTGCTCAGGCAGGACAAGACAGAGAAGCAGGTGGCGTGTGTCAGTGTGACAGGTGTGTGTCACCTGACAGGTGTATTTGTTCTGTGCCCCTTGTCACCTTGGACCCTGCCCTTGCCACCATCCTCCCAGGGGAGCCCTATATCAGTGCCTCCCACGGGGTTTAAAAGAACCACCTCTCCTGGGAACATCAGCATCTTCCCAGGGCCAAAGCTCTACATCAAGGGAACCTGTCAGCAGAGATGGAAAGAGGCCATTTTATTTTTTTAATACAGGGGTCCTCTGTGTCCCCGGCTGACCTGGCACTTGAGTATTTGTTTCCTTGTCTTGGGGTGGTGTCCGACCCTGGCTGTGCCTTTCAGGCTTCCCTGTCCTCCTCCTGCCCCTCCTTGTTCCAGGAGGCCCCTGCCCCCAGTTCCAGAAGCCAGCCTCACTCCCTCCTCCCAGAACAGCTGGCCTGCTGGGCCTCTCATCGATCCACGCTGCTACCTCCTGAGTGAGACTAATAGGTTCCCCAGGTCCCTCTCCACCTTAGACTTGGCAGGCAACTGCTGCTGGGCCAGCGGTCTGCCCTGCCGGAGAGAAGGTTGGGGTGGAGGTGGGGGGCTCCAGAGAGCAGATTTTAACCCCTCCGATGGCCAATGCCCTTGCTAAATCCCTTAGTTCCATTAAACCAAGGTGAGGAGAATGACAATTTGCACCGAAACGCCTAATATTCTTAACATAATCAAATCACACTTTCTCCTTGGCAGATTTCTTCCACTGCCTAGAATTTAAAAGTATCCTAGTCTGATTCACAGAATTAGAGAATCTCTGGGCCGGAAAGACATCAATGTTTTTCTAGTTCAACTTTTCCATGCACTGATTTAATCCCCTCTACAATAGTCCTCGAGAGGGGCTTCTGTCTGCTTGACTACCTCCTGCCCTGGGGAACTCACTACCTCGTGTGTACCCGAGCAGCTTCTCACAGCTCAGACTGAAGGTGCTTCCCTAGGTTGCGCTGTCTCCCTGTGACTCTCATCCACCGGGTGCCACTGGCTTTAGTCCTTGAGCCTGCCAAGAACAAGTCTACCTGGTGATTGCCTTCCCAAGGCCAGCACCCCTTCCTTCAGCTGCTACCCTAGTGACAAGGTGACAGTGCCTGCCAGGTGCTGCTGCTTCCCTGGCCTGTTAGGATGCAGAGTCTCTTTCTTTCCCACAATCCAGTTGGTGCAAGCACTGTGCACCTGTGCCCTGGGGATATGCAGGGGTGTTTGAAATGGGATCCCTACCTACATTAGCTTTCCATTGCTGCTACGAAATACCTGAGTTAAACAACTTAAAATGAAGAAAGGTTTATTTTGACTCACAGTTTCAGAGGTTTAGGTCCATGTCACTTGACCCCATTATTTGTGCTTGTGGTGAGATGGAACATCATGGCAGGGAACTCGTGATGGAGCACAGCTGCTTACCTCAGAGGGGCCAGGAGGCAAAGAAAGAAAAAGAAGGGGGCCAGGCACAAAATATATATCCCTCAGGGACACACCCTCAATGACTCACTTCCTCCAACTAAGCCCCACTACCTAAAGGGTCCACCATCTCCCAATAGTCTGTTAAGTCAGGAACCAATCAATGAATTAGTCCATTGATGAGGTCAGAGCTCTCATAATCCAATTACCTTTTAAAGGCCCACCTCTGAACACTGCAGCAATGGGGACCAAGCCTTCAACACAGGAGCTTTGGGGGACATTTAAGATCCAAATCACAACACTACATAAACCCTGTGAAAGAACTCATGTCTATATTTTTTCATTACAATTATATATGACACACAAATACATATAGACATATCTATACCAATACATGATGATTCCAATTATGATTTTTCCACTTGGCCATGGTGCAGTCCTATACTCTGCCACCAGGCTGGGGGGCAGCAGTGAGTCACAGCACCCGGTGCCCGCCCTGAGATCACCAGGGAAAACGGCCTACACTCTAGGGTCCTGTGTTGCTCAGCCGCGGTGTTTGGTAGTTTACAGGTATTCAATATGTTTCCAACTTACGATGTTTTCAACTTACAATGGATTTATCAACATAACTCCATTGTAAATTGAGGATTATCTGCATGCTATCAAATATTGTGTATGGCTTATAACCAAAGCTCCTATTTTGAGGGTTAGATGATAAATCCTGCAAGAGTTAGGAGAAGGGTGAAGTAGGTGAGATTGGAGAATGGAGGGAAGTTTTCAGGGAGGAGATGGGGGTGAAGAATGTTTGGGGGAAGAATGGGAATCAAGATTTGTTCAGCCCATTCTAGGTGACGGTGCCCTTGAGGTCCTCCTGATAACCCTGCACGGTCGTCATTCTCCTGATTTCACACACAAGGACACAGAGGCACAGAGGAGCGAGGGCATTGCACTCTGACCTGCCCAGCCGTGGGAGTTTCAGTCACCTCCCAGTGCTGCATTTTCTTCTCTGTCCCCTGCTCTCCAGGTTGGACTGAAGAATGACTTGCTGGGGGGAGGGGGGGGCCTGGGGAGGTCTGCACACCTCCCCAGGACTCACTGCCGTTCTCTCCTGCCCGTCCCCCTCCCCCGCATCTCTGCACACACAGAGTGCTGGGTGGGATTAGAAACCCTGCTGTTTTTGTTTAAAGGGCAGCCGAAGACCCCAAGGAGGTGGCAGGTGGGGGATTGAGAGGAGCTGGGTCTTGAGTTTATCGAGTGTCTGGGGTGCTCTCTCCCTGGAAGCTTAGTGTACCTGCCAGTTTTAAAGGGATAAAGGGTCCCTGGGCTGTCTTTGTCAGACATCACCATGCTGTGCATAATCCTGCTGTCAACCCCGGCTTCCCTGTCTCGTCCTACTGAATTTCATTGCCCATCTGAAGAATCCCAGGGTTTTGGCCTCTTTCCCAGCCAGACTCTGAAGATTCTCGGTGCGGCACACCAGGACCTGTGGAGCTGGCCCTCCCCGTGTCTCTCCAGCGGTGGGGCTGCCACAACCCCAGCACACACAGGAGACCCCTGAGGCCCGGAGAGCCCCAGCTCTGTGGCCTCTCCTGAACTCCTTATGAAGAGTGCCTTTTGGATCAGGCGCTCAGACCTTTGTCCAGGTGAGGGTTCGCTTTTGGCATCGTGTTTGAGGAAGCTGTAGTGAATATTGTCATTATCTCACTTGTGGGGCAGAATGAGGCAGACCCACAGAAAACCAAATCAACTCAATCCGCCAAATAAAATAGGGACATGATTCAAACTTGCCCTCGGTATAGGTGCACCTCCTGGACTCTGAGCTCCCAGGGGTGAGGACCTCATCCCTCCATCTTCTCTGCCTTCTGTCTTGTCTTCATGGTGCCTGCCACTTAGGACAGCTCAGCAGTATGCTGTGGGTATCTGCGAGCTTCTCTCCCTTCACTCTGTGTGGGAGAAAGCCGTCTCGTGGTCCTGCACAAGAATGGACATAAGCAAATACGAGAGGAATGACCTTGAGATGGCACATCCCTCTCCTGGCATGTTCCCTGGTCCTCACCCTCTTATGCCCATTTCACAGATGAAGAATGCAGCCTCGATGTTAGAAGATGGTGGTAAGGGGCTGCGAGGGGCAGTGCAGTATTGCAAGACCCCAATAGTGGGGGCCCTATTGGGGGCTGAGAGGAAAGGCCAGTTCCACACATGGTAGCTTGCACAGCAGGGCTGCTGCTGAAGCCTCTTTGTAAAGATCTGGCCCTTCCAGGGCTTCTGTCCTCCCTGCCCTTTCTCAAACCCAGGGACAGGATGATCGGGGTTGCAATGTGTTAAAAAAAAAAAAAAAAAGACCCCAGACCCCACCCAGTACAGCCTCTGTCCCTGCATTCCCAGACACACTGTCCCTCACCCCGGGTACTATGCCTGTTGCTACCTGCTTAATTTGTCCTAGAAGGTGGCCTAGTCTCAAGGGAAGAAATGAGAATTCTGGTTCCAGTGGTGTCCCTGCGTCTCGTGTAACTAGACAAGCTGTGTCCCTTCTCTGGAACATGAGGAGGTGGATGGTTGCTTTTCAATGTCCCCTCCCACTATCTCAATTATCTTTTGGACCTCAAGTTTCAGACGGGTGCAGGACAGAGTCTTCAGGGTTCTATTCAACACATCGCCAAACTGAAAGCTCATGGGCCAGTACAGAAATGGGCACTTTGGGGACCCAGACTGGCAGGAAACCAACCCTTCCCTGGTCATCCACAGCATGTGAGCTGAGTTACTCACCTTCCTGCCTCCTGTCCTCCTCTGAACTCCTGGTATCTTGATACTTTATGGATTTCCGTGAGGACTTACATGGAATCAGCCATGTAAAAACTTTAGCACATTAGCTGGAACATAAAGGTTTGGTAAATGTCAATCATGTCATTGCTTTGGGAACAAATGCCCACAGTTCCCTTTCCGTTCAGATTGAGACCACTGGACAATAACCCTCTGGCCACACACCCACCCTACCCCTGGCCTATCTTTTCAGAGCCAAGGCAGAATTAACACCCTCTCATCTCAGTGACGTCATTCTGGGCTCCTCTTCCTACCACAGCCCCAGGCAGCCAATAGCTGGGAGTAGAGGGAGGGGGGAGAGTTCTCAGCACAAGATTCCTTTTTTTTCCATTTTGTTCTGGGCCCTGATTCTTGCCTGCTAGAGTTACTTCAAAGCCTGTTCTTTTATGATCATCATAATGCCTGTCTTAGTGCAGCCAGGAGGCTCTGAGGAGTTCAAAGGGTTTTGCCAGGCCTCCCCCCCCCCTTGGGTCTGGAGGTCTTGAGGGAACCACTTCTCCACCTCCAAAATGCAAACAGAAGCTTTTCTAGATCCTGACATCACTTTTGCAGTTTCCTGGGTGCCTAAGTGCTTCACATGCTCCCTAGTTTGAAGTTGGCACCCTGAGGCGCCTGCTACTGTGATTCTCACTTCTCAGATGAGGAAACTGATACCAAGATAACTGACCAAGTGAAAAAGTCCTGGAAGTGGGGAAAGAGACCCTGACTGAGTGGCCTCTGAACCCAGTTCTCAGCCCGTGGGCACACTGCTTGGAGGGGAGGGTTGGGGACTCTCACCCCACCTGGCATTCCAAGCAGGGTGTTCTCCAGGGAGCTGGGTAGGGGACAATGGGAGGTTAGGACATTCTTTTTATTTTAGATAAGATAACTGAAGCCCAGAGAGGCCAAGAAACCTGCTCAGGTCATGATATAGCGCCTTAGCACTGGCCTACGTCCTACCCAAGTCAACCTGTGTCCTGTGTGTGCCCAAGCGTCTGTTGGAGCACGTCTGCAGAGCCTTAGGGACTTCCTCCTCTCTCCCTCTCCAGGCCTTTTAAACCTTGAGAAGCTGCTCCGGCAATTCCTTATCTCCAAGGACACACTCTCCGTCCGGATGCTGGATGACACCAGGGACCCCACCCCGCTCCTCAAGGAGATCCGGGACGACAAGACAGCCACCATCATCATCCATGCCAATGCCTCCATGTCCCACACCATCCTCCTGAAGGTGGGAGCCGAGCTGGGTGGCTGGTGGGCATTCTTCTGTCTCCCGCCAGGGCCCGGGGGAGAGGTCAGGGTCCCTGGGGGATCAGGAGTGGGGGTGGTGCACTTGAGAGGCTCCAGCAGAGACTGCTTGCCAGATGGCATAGAAGCAGCTCCACATTTTGACAAGCAGGACAATCACACCAGTGTGTATTGCCCTGTCTTTAATCCTGACACCGTGTTCAACTGTTTACAAAGCGCTCCTGTGTAATTTCCCAGTGATGTGAGGTAGGTGTACTGTGTTCATCCTACAGCTGAAGAAACAGAGGCTCTGAGGAGGAGCAGATTTGTCTGCTGCCAGTCCTGGGAAGGGCAGCGCCAGACTGCTTGGTCTCCTGCCTGCAAGGCAGGAAGTTCCCCCTATGCTCCCTGACACAGAGGGGCAGCTGCCCGGCCCTGAGGCAGAGCATGCACACCTGGGAACTTGAACTCTGGGAGGTAGGCCAGCCCAAGAAAGCGAGAACTCAAGTGTCTGTGGCCCATGCTAGACATGCTGGACACCACTGGGAAGCCAGGGAGTCAGCCGTCACCGGTTCCTGGGCTGGTGGCTAGGCTAGACAGGCTACCTCAGAGAGAGAAGGCCTGCTTCTAGGCCAGCATGCCATCTCTCTTCCCTGGCTCACAGGCAGCTCCCCCAACCTCTCAGGCATACTGGCCTCTTCTAATGCCATTTTAATTGCACATTTAAACACAACCTGCCATCTTCCACTGGGAGAGCCAGGCGCCTCGTTAACCTCTGCCAAGCTGCGAGGAGCCTGGTGGACACTCGCATGATTGTCTCTTCCTCTCCCTCCCCTTTGCCCTTGTCCTCCCCTCCCTGGCTAGTTTTTGTCTGCGGGTTTAGAAGAGATCTGAGTGAGTGTTCTCCGTACCGGGGCTGTCCCTTCAGCCCGTTGCTATAGTAATTTTCCACAGCACCAAGCCACGTCTGTCCGTGTGTGTCTACCCAACGCACACTCACACACACAGACATGCTCTCCAACACGTAATTTTTTTCTTTTCTTTATCTCTTTCTTCTATCATGTCTGGACCTATCATCAATGAAGTCATTAAAGATGGAAGCTCTCCCCCAGGTCCCAGGAGATGAGAGACACAGGGTGAGGGGTCTTTCTCAGGGAAGGTAGGAGCTTCAGCTTAGTAGATCAGTGTCCTCCAGCCCCCATGTGGAGAGCATGCCTGAACAGCCCCCAAGTGGGAGCCTTGGAGGGCAGCCCCCTGCCCATGAATGTTCTATAGCTCCTGACATACTAAGTTGGGCTCCCCTATCCAATAATGTGACTAGTTCACTGTTGACTTTTTGGAAAGTACAAAAAGCACATAGAAGAAAATACAAATCATTCATAATCCCATCCCTGGAGTTAACCATTCCTTTAACCAAACCTCTCTGTTTCAGTCACATCCCCCTGCCAAATTATTGCACAGACATTTTTTCCTGTAAATTGCTTTTTTAAAACCTTAATTATGAACCATGCATTTTCCCCATGTTGTTAAATATATCTCTACCAATATTTTAATGGCTGTGCCATTTCCTATCATATAGACATCCCATAATTTACTTAACCATCCCCTTATTGTTGGAGAGACAGGTTGTTTCCAGTCTTTTGCTATAATAAATAGTTCTGGGATGCATATCTTTGTACATAAATCTTGATGCACATTCATGACTATTTCCTCAGTGTAAATTTCTAGAAGAGGAACATTGAATTATGGTATGCATGTTTTTAAGGACATGATTTGCCAGATTGCCTGTTAGAAATCTTTTAACAGTTTACACTCACATCAGCAGCATGTAGGTATCTTATTGTACCTTGCCAATACTGGGAATTGTCATTACAAATGTTTTGTGGGTTGTCTTTTTTGGTTTTGTTTTGTTAGGGTTTTTGTTTGGTTGGGATTTTTTAAATTTTGTTTTTGTGGCCATGCTTTTGAAGAAAACTGCCTGTAGTGACCCTCATTAGCAAACAGCTCTGCTGGGTGCCTGTGGCCATCTTTCCTGTTCCCACTTGACCTAAGTTACTGTGTCTTTGCAGCCAAACTGATCAATGAGCAGTGAGTTTTCAGGAAAGCCTGTTCCCTTTGTTCCCATGGGACATCCTGCTGGTCCTAGGCAGGCAGGCCTGGCCTCCCTATGCCCTGGGGCTCTCTATTCCTCCCTCCAGGGGGGTCCATAGAGCCTTGGTGGGCCTCAAGGAAGACGGACTTGGTATGGGAAATGGGGTGTGCAGAGTGCACACGGTGCTCTGGGAGCCCCAGCATGTGCATGGGAGCCTGTCCTCTGGAGCTTGGCAGCCCTCGGCTGTCTCTTGATATCAGAAGGATTTGCAGAGTAATCCCCTACTTTATTGAGTGGCTGTTCCAGCAACAAGCTCCATGTTTACCCAGAAATCAGGTCTTAAAAACCAAGGATCTCTTGTCTTTTATCTCTAGGATAGCAGATTTCACAAAATGGATTTTAACCATCCGAACCCCTGTTGCTCCCCACCAGCTCGTTCCTGCAAGTGGTGGGCTCAGGTGGGTCAGGCCAGGCCATCCTCTCCGAGGTGGAAGAGGACATGTAGCTTTGCTTGGAGGGAGAAGGAACCTCACCATGGAGGCCTTGAGCTCCACTGAGCCCCCAAGTGATCCGCCCTTGTTGCTAAGCCCTGCTGCACTTTAGCTTCCCATTGGGACATGGTGATGTAATCCTTAGCCAGTTCCTCAAGGAGCCCAAGCGGGTTTCTGTAAGAGTGCTCACAAAGTTTTTTGAGGTCCTTGAGAGATAAACACCACGTATGGGGAAAGTGCAATCATCCCTGGTCTTGTTTCTCCCCCATCCACCTCAACAGTCACGACAAGAACTGTCTCCCAGTGGCCCCGGGCTGCAGGATATATTATGAAAATCTAACCGACTGTCAGAAGGGATGAGGGCCCTGGAGAGAAACAGGCTCATTATTTACCTGATCTACTTGTCAGTTTCTGTAGCACCTGTCACCCTCAGAGCCGGGCACACTGACAGAGAAGGTTGGCTAAGGGGTGTTTCTGATGGGTACAGAGATCAGACAAAAGGGAGGCTGTTCTGAAGTTGCAGTTCCACTGTGAACGAGTCTGCCCGTGTGCTGTGATCAAGGGCAACTGGTTCCTTACTATTAATAAAGGACCAAAGTTGGCAGATGATTCGCTTGTTTCCTACATTATTATAGACTCCGAATACTCTTAATGAGTCTTACCTGCATTCTGATGGGGGTGGAGTTCATTTGGGTATTGCACGGGCACAGGCTGTCTTACCGACACCATGGCCCTAAGAGTTAGGGTGTACAGTTCCATCCATATCATGATCCTCAGCAGGGAGTAGAGTTTGGTTAAAAGCACTGAAATCAGGCTGCCTAGCTTGAATTTCATCTGTTCCGTGTATGAGGCTCTAGTATAAGTTTAAGTTACTTAGCTTGTTTTCTTCTGCCATGAAATGGGGGGTGGGGTGGGGAGATATGATCAAGCCTCCCTCCTATGATTAACCCCTATAGAATGGTTTGTAGAGCCTTGTATCTAATGGGTAAATGTTAGCCATTGTTATCATTAGTGTTTGTGGAGAAAGTTATTCTAGTCTATTTTATTATTTGCTTCACTGTATGTAAAGCCACTTTGGTCCCCACAGTATCCACTTAAATCCATGGGAGTGTACATCAGCTACTGTGGGTGTCATGGCAGGGTGGGGGATGGAGGTGAGGAGACCCTCCTGTAGAGACCAGTGTTTCTGTGTTCCATCATCCAAGATCCCGGGTAACAGAAGAACCAATCAAGATGTCCTGTTTGCCTGGTGCTGCAGGGTGGTGGCCAGGCAAAGGACACATACTTGGTGCCCTCTCTGCTCATTTGCTTCCAGTGAGTTTTTGTTTTCTTCTCTAATCTCTTTCTCTTTGCTTTGCAGGCAGCTGAACTAGGGATGGTGTCAGCCTATTACACATATATCTTCACTAATCTGGTAAGATGTTTTCATAGCTCACCTCTTTGGTATAGAGAGTTGTCAGTGGTCAGGGTTAGTGGGGCCTGAAGGGACCTAGGAAACAGGGAATAAGTGGAAAAAATTAAGGCAGAGGAGCAGAAGCCAACCAGAGCAAGGCCTCCTGGAAATATGGGGGCCCAAGAGCCCAGTGGGATTCTCAGATAATGAGAAAATGGAAATTTGGGGACTTTAATGCCTCCATTTGAATGCCTCTAGCTACTGAGCACTGATACCTTGGGCTGTAGCATGATGGATGGGCCTTGCTGGTAGGTCCAGCTCCTGACCTGCAGTCCAGTCTGTACCTTACCAGCTCTCCAGGATAACTCAGAAGTAAAAAACACCAAGGCACAAAATGTATACATGTTTTACAGTGGTTTAATTGGATGGACCTCTAGAAGCAACCTTAGCCAAAATCCCCTTATTTTGCAGATGAGAAAGCAGAGATCTATAGAAATTTTACTGAATCAGGATTTGAGTACTGGCTTTCCCAAATGCCTACCAGGTGCCCTTGAACAAAACACTAAGCTTTGGTGTCCCTATCTACAAAATGGAGGTATGAACAGCAACATCATTGAGCTGTTATAATTTTGAAATCAGAAGATTTAAGGCAGATATCAATTAGTTGGAAGAGCCCTGCTAAGTTAGCGAGCAGAATTCAACCTCACAGCTTGGTATTTTCAACTTTAAAAAGAATAAGCGTACTCAGAAGCAAAGACTTTCTTGCTGAAAGCGTGCAAGAGGGTAATTTAGGAGATGGTGCAGTCTCCCTCCCTGGACGTAGGGACCAGATCTCCCTGCAGTGTTTAGGTGATGCCTACCTACAGAGATGGGCTTGGACTCTGAGATCCTTGTTCTTTCCTAGCAGTAGGTGTCCATGAGCAGCCCTTTCTTGGGCTTTTGTGCACTATTAACCTTGAAGCATACAACAGGCCTTTGCTCTCAGAGTTGAAAGAGACCTTAGAGGTTTGCCAGAGAGTCGTTTCCATTTGCTTGAACTCGAGTATAAATGGCTGGTTCAACACCATCTCCAAACTGCCTGTGCTATGGTTGGAATTGTTGATCGAAGTCTTACATGCATTTAGAAGAAGACCACACTTGTTATATGTGCATGGTGCAAAGAACTTTCTCCAAGGAGCACACCTGTGTAAGCAGCCTTGCATCCAGAAATAGAACCTCATCAGCACCCCTGAGGCACACTCTCACACCCCCAAAACATAAAACAGAACGAAGGCCTTGTTTGCCATTTTTTTATTTTTTTCTAACACTGCTGCTGTAAATCAGAACATTAACATGTAAAAGGGGAGACAAGGATTAGGCTATTCCCAGAGCAATGCAAAAGCATTTGCTTCAAGTAAGGAGGCCTCTGGGGTGGCCTGGGCAAGTTGGCAGAAGAGTAAAGAGAGATTAAAGTACAGTTGGGTTCCATTTGGGGAGCCTGGGAGGTGGAGGGGAGGAGGGACAAAAGGCAGGCCAGGGTCTGCAGTGCTGTGCCAGTCTGCCAGGGCGGCTCCCTCCCAGCACCAGGCAGCTGCAGCGGAGGAGGGGAAAGCCTGCAGCTAGGAGTCACTGAGTCACTTGGCAGGTAGAAGGAGGAAGTCCAGCGGTTTAGAGGGGAATCAGAAATCAGATGGAGCTGGGTGCAGTGGTGGACTCCCAGGGGTTCGGGAGGCTGAGGCAGGAGGATCACGAGTTCAAAGCCAGCCTCAGCAATAGTGAGGCACTAAGCAACTCAGTGAGACCCTGTCTCTAAATAAAACACAAAATAGGGCTGGGGATGTAGCTCAGTGCTCGAGTGCCCCTGAGTTTCAATCCTTGGTACCAAAAAAAAAAAAAAAAAAAAAAGAGAGAGAGAGAGAGAGAGAGAGAGAAAGAAATCAGATGGAGAAGCTTGGCTTGGACTTTTAAGAAGACGCCCACCATTCCACCCACTCTGACATGGTGGGAACGTTGGCATGATGTTTTCTAGTGGAAGAAGCACTGGCTTGTGACATCAGGAGACTCAGGGTCAGGTCCCCATTCTGCCCCGTTCTCCCTGAAAGAGTCAACTCTGCACTCAGAGCCCCAGTTTTCACATTTCTAAAATGGGCATAACAACCTTTTGAGGTTGTTGTGAGGATTAACTGGAATTCTGTAAGTAAAAATGTATATAAATCATAAAGTACTATATGCTCTGCAGTGCTGTGTTTTTCAACATACCACTATAATACTTTCAGTTTTCAAAGGATTTTCCTTCTTTTCAGGTGGGTGTGGAGCAGAGAAGCTCCAAGAGATGCCCAGTCTGGGAGTTCTTTGAACTTGGAATTAATAGGAATTTCATAGTTTGTGAGTTTGCAAGGGAGAAAAATCAGAGAATTAATTATATGAGTGATGCTGGTTGAATAATAGTCAAGAAAACAGAAGCAGAAACATTGCAACAAATCAGTTCAGTGAGAGAATATTCTAGAAGCCTCTCATTAGTGCCTTGGCTTTCTGGAAGAGTCAGGGTGGTAGCCAGAGTGAAACACTGTTTTTAGGGCCACTCCCCTTGCTGGGTTGCAGTTGGAGTTTTGAGCCAGAGAAGGAGGCGCTTCATAGAGGGCAATGAGTTATCTTTTGCATTTATCCAGCTCCATCCCCCAAACACAGATGCCACCTGGGCCTTGGTTCTTATTTATTTCTTCTCTGAATTCCTTAGGAATCCCCACCATGACCCAGCTCTCTGAATTCTGCCATACTGATGCAGTGGGTTCTCAGGATGGTTTTTTTGAGACTTGGAAAAGGCATGGGCCTCAGCATTGGTAGATTGGACTCAAAATTCTAGTTTGAGTAGATATCGGCCACGTGATACTGTGTGAGTTATTTAACCTCTCTGAGTCTTGTGACATCTTCTGTAAATGGGCACTAATAGTACCTTCTTTGGGAGATAATATACATGCAGCAATTGGCTCACATATGAGTTTAGTAAAGGAGGGTTATTTTTTAAAGTCCTAGTTTTGCTTCTCATCAGCTAAAAGAAATGGGAAATACATATTTTTGCATGTAATGGCCTGTAAAAATGACTCCTAAATTGCCGTTTTATTTATTTCCCAAGAATGAATAGATGTAGGTAGTTTGGTTATTGTGCATGACTGAACCTACTGTTGCAGGGTTTATTTGTGTCAGTAATTACCGAGTAATTGACCAAGTCCCCATACCTTAGTCCCATGCAGGCATTAAGAGAACTGATTGATTTAGGGCATCTGTAATGAATGCACTGGGTTGTCTTCTCTGGATTTCATCAGTTGATTAGCCATTACAAGAGCTGGAACAAAATGATCCATCATGAATCCGACTTGCAAACCCTCAATTCATTGGACCCCACAGAAGAACTGTCTTTCCCTCTCTCAGGATCTAGGCAGCAGGGAGAATAACTGTGCCAACCCTGGGCCTTGGTTGACGGAGAGGACAGATGTGACAAGAGGAACTGAATCAGAGGGAGCTGAGGCTGCTGTAGGGTCCCCAGTGCTCACTGCAGAGCTGGGGACAAGCTGGATGAATCCAGGGAAGAGTCAAGTCTGTGGGTCAGGAGAAGCCCAGCTCAGTATCAGCGTGATAGTGGGGTGTCAGACAATGAGGGAGGTGCTTCATCAGAGGGGGAAAGAACCACATGAAGGAACAGATGCTGCCCAGAACAGAGGAAGTGATGTTCAAGTACCCAGTCCTACGAACAGTAGACAGATATCCAGGTCTTTTATTGGCATTATCTTCATCAAGGTGGGGTTTGGGGTAGTTGGTGCTGGTGTAAAAGGTTTGATCAGTGAAGCAGCTTCCTGCCCCAGTTCCAGGTTCTAAATGGTCAGGAGTCATTCCCAGCAGAGCACACCCCTGATTAGTGGGTGAGTATGGCAGCTGGTTGAGGGCAGAGCCCAGGAGCAAAGGATCAGCTTGTGAGGTCCAAGTCACAGAACTTGAAAGGCAAATTGAAAGCCAGATGTGCACTTGGCTAGAGGTCAGACCTATGGAGAGGACCTAGGAGGATGCAAGGCCTGGCCGGCAGACCAAAGTAAAAGGACAAGAGTTTAGGCCCAAGTGAGACATGGACCAAATAAGGGACCAAGCAAAGCAAACCAAATTACTGCACAAAGTCACAAAGGGCATAGATGCAACCCTGAGAACCGGTTGCTGCCCTCATCCAGAGATCAATCAGCCCTTCCCTCCTTTCATCCCTTCCTTTCTTCCTCCTTCCCTCTCTCCTAAAATTGCCATTTTAACCATTTCTGAGTTTACATTTCCACGGCATTAATACAACTATTACCACTATCTATTTCTAAGTTTGTTTGTTTGCTTGTTTGTTTCTTTCTTTGGCACTAGGGATTGCACTCAGGGGCGCTTAACCACTGAGCCATACTCCCAGCTCTTTTTACATTTTATTTTAAAACAGGGTTTCATTTAGTTGTGAAGGGCCTCACTGTGTTGCTGAAGCTGGCTTTGAACTTGTGATCCTTCTGCCTCAGCCTCCCAAGCTGCTGGAATTAGAGGTGTGCCCACTGTACCCAGCTACTTCTAAAAATTTTTCCTTAACCTAAAGAAACTCTGTCTGTTAAGCAATAGCTTTCCACATCCTCTTTTCCAGCCCCTGTCAAACTCTGTTTTTTTTTTTTTTTTTTTTTTTTTTTTTTTTTCTTTCTCTTTCCTTTTCTCTGGAGTTTGCCTATTCTAGGCTTCTTTTATAAGCAGAGTCATAGGGTATTTCTCCTTTTGTGTCTCATTGATTTCACTTATCATATTTTCTAGGTTAATCTCTGTCATAGCATGTATCAAAATTTCATTCCATTTGTAAAAGGCATTTTTATTGTGATAAAAATATATATAGTGAAATTTACTATTTTAACCAATGTTTTTTTTTTAGTATACCTTTCAGTGGCATGAAGGATATTTACATTTCTATGTGACCATCAATTCCATCCATCTCCAGATCATTTTTATCTTCCCAGACTGAAACTCTGTACCTATTAAACAGGTTCTCCCCATTCCCTCCTCCTCCTGGCTGTCAGAAACCACCATTCCACTCTATCTCTATGAATTTGACTAGGAACTTTTTATAAATGGAATTATACAATATTTATCCCTTTGTGTCTGGCTCATTTTACTTACAATATTGTCTTTGAAGTTGATCCATGTGTCAAAAATTTCCTGCCTTCTTAAAGCTGAATAAGATATCATTGTGTATGTAGACCATATTTTGTAGACACTTGGGTTGCTTCCACCTTTTGACTATTGCAAATAATGCTGCTGTGAACACAGATGTAAATGTCTGTTCAAGTTCCTGCTTTAAACCCTTAGGGATATATGCCTAGGAGGGGAATGGCTGGATCATAAAGTCATAATATGTTTAATTTATTGAGGAACCAACAAACTGTTATCTAAAATGACTGCACCATTTTTCATTCCCACCAGAAATGTACAAGGCTTGAGTTTCACTACAAACTTGCCAATATTTGCTACTTTTCATTTCTTAAATAATAGCCATCCCAAGGGATATGATATGGTCAGGTATGTTTCTTGTTTCTATTTGGAGTTTGCAAATTTGCAGAAGGAAGACCACCTGGCTGTGGTTGAGGGGGATGCTAATTAAGAAGCTCTGTGATGAAAGGAAGGCGCTAATGTATACAACCCCAGTCCTTACAGTCATTCAACACTGGTGAGAATCGTTTAGGAGCTCAGGAGTGGCGTGGCCCTGAGGCTCTTGGGCTTCAGTTTCCTCAGAGTAAAATGGGAATAATAATAATATCCATCTTTTAAAAATCTTGGTAAGAATTAAAAATTAATTATTGAGGGCTGGGGTTGTGGCTCAGTGGTAGAGCGCTCGCCTAGCACGTGCGTGGCCCGGGTTCGATCCTCAGCACCACGTACAAATAAAGGCATCGTGTACAACTAAAGCAAATAAATAAATATTTAAAAAATTAATTATTGATAACACTGTTGGGGTCTGGTAGGTAGTGCTAGCTGCTATGATTGATCCACCCCAAATCTCAAAGCTTCCCCACAATGGAGGTACAGTCACCCCTCCATGTCTGGGTGGACTGGTTCCAGAACACCTCACAGAGGATGACCTACAGATAGAAAATCTCATTTACTCCCGGTACTTTAAATCATCTCCTAGGTTATAATTCTTAATATAATATAAATGCTACATACTCACTGCATTGTTTAGAGGATAATGACAAGAAAAAAAGTCAGTACAGACCCAACTTTGGTGGCACATGCCTGTTATCCCAGCAACTCAGGAGGCTGAGGCAGGAGGATTGAGAGTTCAAAGCCGGCCTCAACAGATTAGCAAGGTGCTAAGCAACTCAGTGAGACCCTGTCTCTAAATAAAATATAAAAAAGGGCTGTGGATGTGGCTCAGTGGTCAAGCACCCCAGGGTTCAATCCCTGGTACAAAAAAAAAAAAAAAAATCTGTTTATCTGTTTATTGGTGCTGGGGTTGTAGCTCAGTAGTGGAGTGCTTGCCTAGCACATGTGAGGCATTGGGTCCGATTCTCAGCACCACAAATAAATAAATTAATTAAAGGTCCATTAACAACTCAAAAACATTCTTAAAATGTGTTTATTTATTTATTCATTTATTTTAGTGCATCATAGTTACACATGATGATGGTTTTCTCCATTTCAATGCCAAGTACAACTTCCTTCTCTACCCTCTTTCTTTCTTTCTTTCTTTTTTGGTACTGGGGATTAACTCAGGGGCACTCGACCACTGGGCCACATCCCCAGCCCTTTTTTGTATTTTATTGGAGACAGGGTCTCACTGAGTTGCTAAGTGCCTCGCCATTGCCGAGGCTGGCTTTGAACTCGTGATCCTCCTGCCTCAGCCTCCCAAGTGCTGGGATTATAGGCATGCGCCACCGCGTCAGGCTTCCACCCTCTTTCGGATCCCCTCCCTCTGCTCTACTGGTCTTCCTTTTATTTACTTATTTTTTAAATGGATGCTTTATAGTTATACATAAGATTGTAATGCATTGTGGTATATTCATACATGTGCCTGGTATAATTTGGTCAACTTCACTCCCTGGTCCTTCCCCTGCTCCCTCCCTCTAAGTCCCCCACCTCTACTCACTTCTATTTAAAAAAAAAAATTCCCATTTTCCTTCCTTTTTTCTCTTTAGCTTCTGCATATGAGAGAAAAATATTTAACTCTTGACTTTCTGAATCTGACTTATTTCACTTAGCATGATGTTTTCCATTTTTATCCATATACTGGAAAATGACTTAATTTCATTCTTTTCCTGGCTGAGTAGAACTCCATTGTGTATATATTCCACATTTCTTTATTCATTTGTCAATTGATGGAAACCTAGGTTGGTTCCATAATGTATCACAATGTGGATTGTGCTGCTCTAAACATGGGTATTTGTGTAACACTATAATATGCTGATTTTAGTTATTTTGCATAAATACCAAGGAGTGGGATAGCTGGGTCCTATGGTGGTTCTATTCCTAGTCTTTTGAGGAACCTCCATACTGCTTTCCAAAGTATTTGTACTAATTTGAATTCCCACCAACAACATATGAGTGTATCTCTCCCCCTACATGCTTACCAGCAATTATTGATATTTGTATTCTTGAAGATTGCCATTCTAACTGGGTGAGATGAAATCTCAGTGTAGTTTTGATCTGCATCTCCCTGATTGCTAAGGATGTTGAAGTTTTTTTCACATATTTGTTGGCCACTTGTATTTCTTCATTTGAGAAATGCCTCTTTTAGATCATTTTGCCCATTTATTGACTAGATTTTTTTCTTTTCTTTCTTTCTTTCTTTTTTTTTTTTTGTGTTAAGTTTTCTGAGTTCTGATTTTCTTCCACTCTGTGGGCTCCCTCTTCACACTTTTGTTTCCTTTGCTGTACAGAAGGCATTAAATGTAATGCAATTCCACTGACTGATTCTTGATTTTCTTTCTTTTTTGTGGGGAGAGGTATTGAACTCAGGGGTACTTGACCACTGAGCCACATCTCCAACCCTTTTTTGTATTTTATTTAGAGACAGCACCTCGCCTTTGCTGAGGCTGGCTTTGAACTTGCGATCCTCCTGCCTCAGCCTCTGGAGCCACTGGGATTGCAGGCGTGTGCCACTGTGTCCGGCTTAGTTTTATTTCTTGAGCTTTAGGAGTCTTATTAAAAAAGTTAGTCAGTGCCTGTGCCAAAGTGTTGAAGTGTTGCCCCTGTATTTTCTTTTAGTAGTTTCATTGCTTCTGGTCTACTTCCTAGTTTGATCCACTTTGAGTTGATTTTTGTGCAGGGTGAGAGGTAGGGATTTAGTTTAATTCTCCTACACATTAATATCCAATTTTTCCCAGAATAATTTGTTTAAAAGGCTGTCTTTTCTCCAATGTATGCTTTTGGCACCTTTGTTAAGGATCAGCTGACTATATTTATGTAGATTTATCTCTTGTCAGTTCCATTTTTCCCCAAATATTTCCAATCTACAGTTGGTTGAATCCATGGGTGTGGAACCCATATATAATGAGGGCCAACTCTATATTTATTACTTAATTGAAGTCCCAGAAAGGTGTTCCTGATAAATAGGTTGTCTTCCCTAAGGTCTTTCAGGGGCCCAGGCATCTTCTAGTTTATACATGTGTCTTCTTAGAGACCAGGGGTGGGAAAAAACATGGAGGATCCCACACAGGAGGGTATATGGACCAGGCCTGGAAGTGGCACATGTTTCTCACAATTCTATTGGCTAGAACTCATCACATGGTCACATCTACCTGCAAGAGCAACTGGGAAATGTAGTCTAGCTGTGTGCCCAGGGAAAAGAGGAAATGTGCTTAGTGATGAGGAAGCAATCTCTGTATGATGATCATCAGTCATGATCACACATCTTTTCCAAGTATGCTAGAAAAGCAACTGGCATGCTAGGCCCTGGCTTGCCTGTTTAGAGGATCCTATGAATGGAGATTAGCACTTAGTTAAAAGGGTGTCAGCTCCCTTATCACCAAAAGAATCTGTGCCCAGAGTGCTCTCTGTGGGTGGATGCACAGGACAGTTACAGATGCTCTGAGCTCCTTCTGCTCTGGAAGGGAGCCTCTGTCCTCCAGGTGGCCTCTGGGTTTGTCTGGGGGAACCTTTGTTCCACAAGATTGATGGAAGTTTGAATAGAGGACATGAAGAATTAAGGGCCTTTGGTCAAAGCCCTGTCTGCTACTGAGACAGCAAGGGCAGCTGATGCTTTCTGAAGAGAAGAGGTGAAGAAGGAAGCGAGGAAGCTCGATTTGAGCTAATAAATCTGGAGGGATTACCCAGCGACTAATGAACCCAGAGAGAGTTGCAATCACTGCCTAATAGAAAAGATAACATCACCCTAATCTATTGTCAGAGAGTGCAGATGGGCTCTGTGCTATAGGAGGGAGCTGTCGCCTTGGCAGGGACAAGTGCAGGGATTTAAGGTAAAGGTCAAAAGTCATGGGACATCAGTGAAAAGTGGGACATACCTGGGCACTGGAAGCAGGAAACTTGGGATCCCCAGGCCACTGGCTGTTTCCGGCCTTGCTAGCAGCATGGGGAGCTGCCTGCTGTTACCATCAGAACCCCCAGTTCCTGGCATCACCCCCACACTGGAGGGAAGGCTTTCATTTGTGAGGTGTGTATAGAGACAGTGGCATCTCAGAGTTTTTCTCTTGGGGAATCGAGAGAGAAGGAGCAGAGTACTGAGCATGCCCTGTTGGGAGGCAGGGGAAAGGGTCACTGCATCAGGAGGCCTTGTCACAGGGACCAAAACCCTGGACTGGCAGTGAAGCCACTGTGGCTTAAAGGTCCAGCCCTGACACTAATGCTGGGTAACACAATAATTGCAATAGTTGATATTTATTGAACAACTTCTCTGTGTGAGACTCCATAATAAGTGCTTCATAGTTATTTTCTCATTTAAACCTCATGCCAACTCTAGCAAAGGGACACCATTTATCCCCATTTTAGAGGTGAGCAGACCTTCCTGCCTTGCTCAGGGTAGTGGAGCCAGATCACAAACCCAGCATTTAGCTCTAACCAAGCCTCTCTACTGCCTTCAACCATGCGAGTCGTTTCTCTTTGCTGGGATTCAGTTCTTTGTCTGCAAATTCTGAGGTTGCATTAGGTGGTGTCTGTGGGTCTTTCCAACCCTGGACTTGTTTTGTGTGGTTGGGAGCATTTCAATTCACAACTCCCTGGGGCGGGGAATATTCCCTGGAGATTCAGGAGAATGACCCATTGAATTAGAGGGTTCACATGACCCATGGAAGCAGTTCCGGTTCTCCATAGAGTTACTTGGATTCACAAACTCAAGCCAGGTCCCAGAAAGCCCTGCAGTAATGTCCCCCAACTCCCCCCGCAACCCACACCCCCACACTCAGTCTCGATTTTGTTTAGGCAGAATGGACATAAGCAGCCAATCTTCCTCCTCTGCATTCATTTTATTGTCAAGCAGACAAGAGCTTCTGTTTATTTTTCCAAGGGTTTATCACAGATTAGTCATAAGTAATTGAAATTGCTAAAATTATTACAGAAAGGGGAGCTGGGGCAGCAGAGGAAGAAGCAGCAATTGATTCCAGGAGAAAGTGAGGATGCTACCGCCCCACTGTCCTTCTCCTTTCCAGTCCTACCCATATTTCAGGTCTTATTTAAATGTCATTTTCCCCAGGGATGTCTCCTCTGACACCCAGCTAGATTGAGTCAGCTCTCATACGCTCTGATAGTAACCTGTGTTCTGTATTTTGTGACATTCAGCTCCTGTGGGAATTCTTTCTTCTTTATCTCTCTCCTCCATACTCTGAGCTTCCTAAAGGCAGGACCAAGTCTGTCTTGTAACTCAGTAGCCTACAGAAGCATGATAGGTTCTCAATAAATATTGAATGAATGAATGAATGGACCATTCATCATATTGTAAGTTCGTGGCAGGGGGCAGAGGTAGCTGGTCAGGTGAGATAGTTCATCTCCTTGCATCCAACAGGAATTCCTCTCACCCCGATGAAGCCTCTAACACAAAGAAGGCTGGTGGGTTGTCTGCAGCCAGTCAGGGAGAGCTGGCCCTGGCTCCCTGTTCCCAGGATGCCTTGGCACTTCATAGCCCACACAGTAACTGGTAGCGACTCAGTCTGGGAAGCCCCTCCTCCCATTCTATCCTGGACAGATTTGAAAGAATTTGCAGGACCATGCAGGTGGTTTATTTCAGGATCTGAAAGCTGGGGTTTTGGGACTCTGCCTAGCGCAGGTAGTGTCAAATCCTGAGACCTAGTGTTGGCACTAAGAATGACCACTGAGGTGGAAAGGGGAAGAAGAATGCAAGGGCAGTCAAGCTGACCGTGCTGAGTGGCCTCTCTATCACTGGGAGCTGCTTCCTCTCCTGCCCATCCATGCCTGCCTGTCCTGGTCAGCTTTAGTCAAGTGTCCCCTTAAGACCAGAATCTGGCACCAGACTCATGGAGCCAGATCCCAAGGGTCTTCGAAACAAAACCACTCCTTCAGGTTTTAGAGGTCATTATAAAATTTATTAGTCCCCTGTCCCCAAAGCTGGGCACATGAGGTCAGTTGACCTCATCCCTGTGCTGTGCTGACCCTTAGGATATGGTTTAGTGGAGGCAGCCAGGGCATCAGATCAGAGAGGACCCTGTATATACATAGATGTGCTTGTGGCGAGTCTCTTGAACTCTTTTTGCAACATGGAGAAAATAATGCTTATATCTTAACATCACTTTGTGAAGAACATGGGAAGTTTCTAATCCTCAGTGGATTGCTAGTAAATGTTTCCCTTCCTTCTCTTTTTTCCATCTTCCCTGTCGAGTCTTTCCATCGTAGACCTGTTTTCTGATTTACTGCCTCTAGCTTTCAAAGCTACAAAGCTGTTATCAGAAAGATTCCAAAATTGGCCCTTCAACCAGTTGGACCCATAGTTCCTGGGATGTTTGAGCCTTTTCCATATTGTTCATTCTTTCACTGAAAGTGTAACACACACGTTTCTACATCCCTACACACACACACACACACACACACACACACACAGCCAGAAGCTACAATCCATCAGTAGGGCAACTTTCTAGTGCCAGAGCAATTGATTCTAAAGTGTAGTTTATTGTAAAATTATTAAGAGTATCCACATATTTCAGCTTTATTGAGCCTTTTAGGAGAGCCACTCTGCATACTATAGTATGCTTTGGTGAATAAATATGTTTTTAGTGCAACCAGGAACAGAGTAATGAAGTGAAAACTCCCCATGTGTCTATGTGAGCTGCCAAAGTCCCACCCCCACCAAATGTGAACCAAGAGGTGGCAGGGCTTGCAGGGACAAATGTCTCTCAGGCATCCATGGGCATAACGGCATCCTAAGGAGAAACTCTGACTCCAAGACAGTGCTATCCAAAGCCGCTAACCCTCTATGTGTTCTCTGAGCTAAGTTGTTGGAAAATGTGGGAGCGCTCAAAAGGAGAAATGGCAGGGAGAATCCAACAGGGGTTCACAGGCTTTGACTGAGTTTTATTGCTTTACATTTGCATTCGTGGAAATGGTGGCTAACAGCTTGAAGCCCCCTGGCCCAAGTGATGGGATTACAAAATGATGAGCCAGCCATGATTAAACAACTTTCCTGTGGAAAATGCTGAAATCAACTACACTTACTCAGCAAATGCCTATTAAGTGCCTGCTGTGTGGTGGAGAATGCAAGGACCAGTCTGCTGTGGTCCAGCAGGATGTGTCTCCACAAAGCCTTTGTCACGCAGCATAGGGGTGGGGGCCCAGAGGAAGGAGTGTTTAGTGCTCCTCAGGGACTTGGATAGAGACTTAGAGATATAGCTGCTTATTTCTTTATTTAGTGGTAATGGGGATTGAACCCAGGGTCTTGTGCATGCTAGGCAAGTGCTCTACCACTGAGATCCATCCCCCAGCCCATTGTTTTTTCTTTAAATTTTGAGACAGTATCTCCCTAAGTTGCCAGGCTGACCACTAACTTGTAATCCTCCTGCCTCCACCTCCGAGTAGCTGGGATTATAGGTGTGCGCCATCTCACCTAGCTCACACAGCACTTCTTGATGGAAGGATGGCTTTGAAATGAGAAAGGGAGAGTGACAGTGGACATAGTAAGTTAGGTGCCTCTGGTGGCTTGACAAGGTATGTGATGGAGAGGGGCGGCCAGAGCCAGCAAAGGAAGGTTCTGCTCAGGTGGTAGCTGAAGTTGGCATCAGTAGAGATCTTGTCTTGGCCATCTCCCTGTGTGTGACCTTGGACAAGCCCTTTAACCTCT
Source organism: Tamias sibiricus (assembly GCA_025594165.1). Lineage (NCBI taxonomy): Eukaryota > Metazoa > Chordata > Mammalia > Rodentia > Sciuridae > Tamias > Tamias sibiricus. The sequence goes on from CM046657.1 coordinate 114,463,127, forward strand.
GAGAATAAGCTAGAGGATCTTCAAAGACCTTTCAGCTCTGAAACCCAGTTGAGTCTGTGGATAACTATCTGGATGAATTTTCCTGCTCAGCCTGAGTTCCACTGAAGCAGGTGACTTTCCTGTCATGGAGTTTCAGTGTCTTTGTCTGGCTTGCTCCTCCCTTCTGTGCCCTCAGCTGTTCGGATCCCCTGGGGAGTGAGTGCCCCGGTCTTGTAAGCTGTCTTGATCTCTCACTCCCCTTTGCCCGGAAATGCTTGCCCTGGTTCCATATCTCCATTCACTCTTCACAGCCCCAATGAATGACAGGCCTCCCCGATCTGAAAATACAATCCATGCCAAGGTGTTAATGGCTGGTGACAGCATTGAACTTTTTTGAATCATTGAAAGCATCTAACTGAATCTGAAGAGAGGAAGTGAGTGGCCTAAACTCACAAAAGTTCTCCTCCTCACGCAGGGCCCACACATTCACAGGATTGACATTCATTGAGCACCTACTGTGCTGTGTTTTGGGAAGTCAGACTGCAGGAGAAGAACCCAAATAGATTATTGTAAGTTTATGGGTTCAATAAAGTGATGAGGACTCATAGCACAGGTCTTATGGGGCCACCAAGGAAGGGCCTCTGGACTAGCTTGGCAGCTCCTAGACTTCCTGAGGAGGCCTCATTCAGTGGGCCTGAAAGAATCAATATTAGCTAACCTGGTGGGGACGGGGCATTCTAAGACGAGGGTGCACACAGCTGTCATCTCACTCACTCTGGGTAACATTTGCATTTTAATCATGGCTTTAATAGTATGGGAAATTGTGGTGCTGGTGAGGAAGGTGTTTGGGACGTAAGAAGAACCTTTTAGAGCCTTCACACTGCTCTACACAGGTAGCTAACTTTTCTGTCCTGTGTAAGGCAGGAGAAGAGGAAAAGCATGAGTCCTAAGTGGCCCTTTGGCTTGGTGGTAACTTGTCACAAATGCCTGTTTCAGACCAATTGTCACAAATCCCAGGCCCAGGGATTACCATGTAGATAGCTACCAACAATCGTGCCCAGCCAAGGCGATAAGCACCATTGGCCTAGAAGAGAACATAGCCTAGGTGCCTAGGGAAAGAGCAGGGAGGTTCGCCTGTCCCCGAGGGGAAATGGCCCTGCTTCTCTCGTGGCACCAGCCACGCATTAGCGTCTGGCAGGGAAACTCTATTCTGCCAACCCAGTAGTCTGCCCCTGCCCCTGACCGTGGGGCCTTCTAACGCTGGCACCTGAGGAAGCAGGGCCTCCTTCCGGAGGAGAAATGCCTTGTAGCGCTGTGGCAGCCTTGAGAGGAGCAGAGGACACAGGCACGGCGCAGAGCGAGCTCTAAGGTGCCAGGTGGGCAGGGTTCACTTCAGCTGCAGCCTGGGCTACCCTGGGTCAACCCTCTGTCTACCTTTCTTTTTGCCAACATTTCCAGATGGCCACTCTTTCCTCCCCTTACTCTGATAGTACCTGGTACAGGGTCCAGGATCAGGGGACATTTGAATCAAGTCACTGCCTTATTTGGTTGGCAGGAGTATAGCTGCCCAGAAGATCCTATGGGGACAGGAAAAATTCTCAGAGATTCTAAGACCCTTCTCTTGGAAAGCCCAGGTAACCAAAAGAGGCACCCCAAGCTGCATGGGAGTCTCCCCAAGAACTGCCCTATTTGAGATATTCTGTTTGGTCCTTCAATCTGCTCCATTCATTGCAAGAATGAGTGTTAATGGGAAATGAGGAATCAGAATGTCCCGGAGGGGAGATGAGGCACTCTTGTCCATGATCCCGAGGAAGAACCAGGCACCAGCGCCAGGGCTGCGGAATCATTGGAAATAGAAATGAACCAGTTAGGCCTCATCCTGGGGCTTGGTGGGGCAGCAGGAGCCAGCACATGGGCCTCTGGGTGATCTCTGGTTACCCTAGATGAGGTAGGAGTTCCCAAAGCCGCCTGACCCCTAAGCACGCGGGGCAGGGGTGTGAAGAGACAATGAGTATTGCCAGGAAAATCAAGGGATGGAGGAGACCCTCATGGAGGTGAAGAAACCCTTCCTCACACAGGAGGAGGCAATTATCAGAAAACCTTTCTGCTGATGTTTGACAAACAGCATGACGCTGAAGATAAGTCCCATGGGGATCCCAGAACCGAATTTGAGATATTTGTGTTTCATTCATTTAATCAAAATTGAAACTTGCTCCTTTTATCAACTTCTATCTCTCTCCCCGCCGTCTCTCTGTCTCTGTCTCTGTCTATCCCCCCCACCCCCGTGTCTCTCTCTCTCTCTCTCTCTCTCTCTCTCTCTCTCTCTCTCTCACACATACACACACACACTCATTTCTTCTGAGCCTGTGTGTGTTGGTGACTGGGTGCATCAGGCTATGCACAGGAAATAAATCAAATTGAAATAAGAACCAGGCTCTGGGGACCGCTCTGCTTCAGTATCTCTGGAAACATAACAGAAATGTCCCCTCTAACTGCCCAGGACACTGTCTGGTAAAGCTTGTGGAGAAGGGGAGACTGCCTTGCTTCTGTCACAAAGTTGTTAAAAATTCAGAAGTCCCATTCATTCAATAAGAGAAGCCTTGGCCTTCCCTTCTTTCTATGGATCCAGCAATTTCCAGTTGTCCACAATCAAGAGAATCTTAATAAAAATCTACCCATTTCCACAAGCTGGAATGGCAACAGGAGTTGCCCTTGGCTCTGAATGTAGCAGTGTGCCAGATGCCATAACAAGTGTTTATATTCAAGATATTTAATCCTCAGCCCTGCAAAGTGGGTGCTCCAGTTCTACAGAGCAGCAGAGTGAGGCTCAGAGAAGTTTAAGAGCCTCGCCTACGGTTTTCCAACCACATGGTGGATGTGAGGATTTGCCTTCCCCACCAGCCCCCGTCTTCCCCTATCAATCAGACTGACCTTCATGGCTTTTCTGGACTGTATTAGTTTCTATTGCTATACTACTGTAAGTTGCCACAAAGTTAGCAGCTTCAAAAAGCATCATTTACCAGCTCTAAGTTCTGTCGGTCACAAGTCTGGGTCTGTGTGACAGGCTCTGCTCAGGCTGAAATCAAGGTGCTGGCCAACTGCAATGTTATCTGGTGTGCAGGATCCTCTTCTGAGCTCACTTCCTGTCATTAGCAGAACTCACTTCCTTGTGGCCCTTGGACTGAAATCTCTGTTTTCTTGCAGTTTCTTGGCCAGGTGCAGCTCTCAGCATCTAGAGGCTGCTTGGAGGTATTTGCCCTGTAACTGTTCCATCTTGACAGGGTCCAGTTCTAGTGCCTTCCTCCTACCCTTTTAATCTCTTTGACCTCCTCTCCTGCAACCAGTCAGTGAAGATGCAGCTTTTAAAGGACCCAGCTTTTAAAGCACTTAGGTCAGGCTCACCTGGATGATTTCCTTCTTTAAAAGCAAGCATTCCGTGCAGCATAACCCTGTCGCATAGCCAAGGTCCTGGGGATATTGTGTGCAGGGCAAGTGTGTGTGTATTGCAGGGGAGTGGGCGTGTCTTAGTGGTTAACTTAGAATCCTGCCTATCACACATGCTGACTATGGAAGTGACTTTATTTCTTTGACTTTCCCTTCAACCACCAGGCGAGAGAGTAAACAAGGAGCCATGTAGGCAGGGAACCAGGAAGCATGGACTAGAGACAGCTGGGGCAGGAAATCTGCGCCTCCCCTGATAATGCCTGTCACAGCTCACAACCTCTCTGCCAGCCCAGGGTGGAGCTTTGGGGAGAGCACATCTCTTGGCCTCTGAGGAAGACTGAGAACCAAGTGGGGAAAACTGAGCCCTCTAGAGACTGCTTCAGCTGCTAGGGAGGCCTTCTGCCCTGAGGAATTTGGTTCCTGCTGAAAGGAGTGTTGGGTGTTTAATGAATGTTTGGGAAGCATAGGGAGATTGAGAACAAAAGATATTATGGCAAATCATATTATTATTATTATTATTATTACTTTGTAAGTGCTATTGTATTACAAGCACCATTAGGAGGAGCAAGTGCTGTTATTATTAAGCAATCCAGCTTCTCCATCCTGAGCGTCAGGCTCCACTCAGTGTCAAAGGCATCCACAGCTCAATTAATCACCATCGGAGGCTTCTCCGGTCCTGGCTTTGCGGAGCTGACAGCTGGCATTCACAGCCCAGTGGCACACGTGGTGCCTGTCCTCCCACCGTAGCCTCCTGCCCTTTCACGTGAAGAACGCCTCTTCTATGTTTTCTACAGCTGGTTTTTTTTTTTTTTTTTTTTTTTTTTTTAATCTAGGTCAAAAGTTAAGATCTTCCTAAAACAACTCCCAATCATATTGCTCTCTTGCTTAAGACCCTTAAATGATTCCCCATTACCCGAAGGATAAAGCCCAGACTCCTACAATGACTTCTGCAGCCTCTCATGAACTTGCCTCTTGGCTTTCTCCTGACCTGTTCCCCTTCACCACACACCCAGGCCAGATCGAGTGACTTGCAGTTCTTGGAATCAAAGCCCTCCTTCTCCTGGGCTCTGCACATGCTGTTGTTTCAGTCTGGGAAGCTCCTCTTCCTGCCTCTTTATCTGACTGTCTCTTTCGGGTCTCAGCTTGCACTGTGCTCTCAGCTCAGCAAGATCCACAGGAATTCCGGTTGAGGAAACCATCTTGTATGTGCTTCTCGCACAAGACCTGCGCCCTTTACCCTGAGTATAAGCATCCTGAGGTCAGGCTTTCTCACTGTCATAGTTCTAGTGCCTCACATGATATGTGTGCTGTAAGCATTCATATTTAGGTTGAATAAAGGAATGAATAAGACTAACCGACATGGCCAAGATTGAAGAATCTTGTGTATATTTCCCTCCACTGTGGGAGCCCATCTGAAAGCCTAGTGACCTTGAGCACGTCAGAGTTACAAGATGCTCAGCCTTCCTGGAAAGCCCATTATGTGAACCTGCTCCAGAGATGGGACAGGCAAAGTCAGTAAGGAGTCAGAGATTGACAGGGTCACTGATCTTCCTAAACTCCTGTTCCTCTGGTGGGAAGGGTGGTGCCTTGCTTGACTCTCTGCATGCCAGAGACTAATGCTTTGGGACCTGGAAAAAGTGAGGTATAGCATCTGAGGTGTAGACAGAGGTCTGATCAGTGGATCGTTAGTGCTGAGGACTTCAGAGGTAAGGAATCAATGCCTGATGAAGGAAGCAAGCCTGCAGAAAAACAGTAACTTTCCCTAGCCTAAAGGAGAGAGCACAAGGTGTCCACCACTTTTCATATCAGTTTCATTCACAGAAGTTTCAGCTGCATGGTTAATTCTGTAGTTAACAGCTACTTATTTAGTGTCCAGGACTTAGAACAGTCTTCTAAATACAAAGTGAAGACAGTCACAGCTGCTGCATAGGAGGTGGGAGGGCTCTCCACCTGGCCTGTGCCTGTCTCTTTGTGGGAGCAAGTGACTAAAGTCTTTGGAAAGATGCTTCCACCCTGAAGGGTGTTCACTGGGGACCATTAATTCATTTAATGAATGGACACTGAGCACTTGCTAAGGACAGGTGAGGTGCACAGTAGAGGGGATAGAGCCATGAACAAGACAGAATGTGATCTGCCTTTCAAGTCCTGTTTGTGGACTCACATTGGGAGAGGAAAAGCAGAGAAGGGACAGAGTTGCTGGAAAGAATAGGAATGCATATTCAGGTCATGGGAGAAACTGAATAGGAAACATGCAGGGAGAAGAATCCAGGAGCGCTGGGAACTGGGAGGTTTGGGACCCAATCTCCCATTAAATAGATTTACTGACAGGTATAAATTAGCCTTCCAGCTGCTACTGTCTTCAAAGACCTATTATGCAAAAAGCAATCTCCCAGCCTGCAGAGAGCACAGGCTTTGATGCAGATAAATAGACTGACGGGTACACAGTTAGGTGGCCCCTGGAGGGAGGGAGAGGATGCCAAGGTGCCCAGGAGAGTCTGGCTTTCTGTTGGTTTTGGGACTTTTCTAAGAAAAGCTAAGGCAGGACTTGTGAGACAATGGTCTAGACCCTGGCTTCTGCCATGTGGGGGAACCCAAGGAGAAGTGAATAGACCTTAGTTACAAAGAAGAGCTTTGAGAAGTTCTGAGGACCAGGCTGCCCATGTGAGATGAGGGACATCCTGACAGATGCTTCCTTCCAAATTTTTCTATCAATAGCACTGAGGTTTCTGTCTGCGACCCAGAGCAGATGCAAATGATGTAAGTGTGTTTGCTTTCCATGGCAGCTTTGCATAAACTCCTGAGTCAAAAAAAAAAAAAAAAAAAAAAAGCTCAAAGTGGTAATTGGTATATATGGAGGTACAGTGAGTGGCCAGTTCTGCCTGACTGGGGTATTGGAGGAGGTCAAGGTGGGGACAGAGGAGAAGGTAGGCAGCAATCATAATTTGTTGCCCAGCTGAAGAGTTTGCTTTCGTCCTGTATGCAGGTAAGGAGTATTGGGGGTGGGGGTTCATGATCAAGTTTATAATTTAGAGAGTTTTTTTCCAGCAACAGCATAGAGAAAGAACTTGGAGAATTGCAAGACCAGAGGAAGGGAAACCAATTAGTCTGTAGTCCAGGATAAAATTGTTGAGGACCCATTTGAGGTTCAGGCAATAGGGATGGAGGACAGGGGAGGGATTCAAGAGATGCAAAGGGATGAAAACGTTCTGGAATAACTAGGAATGAAGCGTGCATGCAGGAGATGTGGATGGTGAGAGCATGGAAGAAGTAGAAGAGGAATTCTAGCTTGAAAAACCAGTGAATAATGGTGACATTCACAGAAGGGAACTTAGAGAGAGGATCAGATTGATGCGGAAAGATAAAGAGCTCAAGCTGAGGAGTGATATAATCTTAAGGGTTCCTTCCACCTCTCCTGCTTATAATAATAGGTTAAGAACTCAGGATTCCTGGGGTGCGAACATTTTAAGTTGTCAGTCATCAACAATCTCAGTGACAGGGGCATTTGCTCAACACCATCTCCTGGTGTCCTAGCCCAGTGCTGAGCATGCAGTAGGAAAGGTAAGATGAGCTCTGATCCTGAAGACAGTACTAGCATTTTTTTTTGCCGGGGGATACCAGGGATTGGACTCAGGGGCACCCGACCACTGAGCCACCTCCCCAGCCCTATTATGTATTTTATTTAGAGATAGGGTCTCACTGAGGTGCTTAGCGCCTCATTTTTGCTGAGGCTGGCTTTGACTCACAATCCTCCTGCCTCAGCCTCCCAAGCTGCTGGGATTACATGTGTGCGCCACTGTGCCCAGCCAGTACTGGCATCTTAATCCCACATCTGTCTTTTGGGCAAGACACTTAGCTTCCAGGCAACTCAGTTTCTTTTTCTGCCAAATGGGAACATGAATAAAACCTGTCCTGTCCAAGTGTGTTCAGGAGGACCCAAAAGAACATAGGAAAGCTCCCTGTAAGCTACATAGGGCCACCCAATGCAAGCAGTTGGTGTTATTATATGAACTGATGTTTACTTACTCATGATTGGGTGACATAAGGCTGCCAGCTCCTCTCCCAGGCAGTTTAGGGAACAGAGGCTGAGCATGCAGCAGAGAGGACCAAAGACTGAAGCTTGGGTGACAGCAACCAAAACACAAGGGACTGTTGGAAATCCCACCGTTAGAGGAGCTAGGGAGATTGTCACATCACTGTTAAGAAATCAAACCAGGGGGCTGGGGTTGTGGCTCAGCAGTAGAGCACTCGCCTAGCATGTGCACGGCCCGGGTTCGATTCTCAGCACCACCAAAAATAAAAACTCATTGTGTACAACTAAAGCAAATAAATAGATTTTTTTTTTTAAAAAAAAAAAAAAAAAAGAAAGAAAAGAAAAGAAATCAAACCAGCTCTGGATTGAAAAGGCTGCAAATAAGGATGGTCAGCCCAACTGGGTCCAGGTGGCAGAACTGAGAGCCATCCCAGAGGCTTTAGAGGCATTGGTTGAGACCTTTCAATAATGTCTTAAATTTTTTTCTTTTTTATTTGTTGACGGACCTTTTATTTGTTTATATGCGGTGCTAAGAATTGAACCCAGTGCCTCCTGCATGCTAGGCAAGCACTCTGCCACTTAGCTACAGCCATATCCCTGGGTGAGACCATTTATGAGTTGCTTGTGGTCCTGAGAAGAGGTAGTATTAAGGTTTCAGGGCCAAATGGGGTCTAGGGCCTTGTTCAGAAGCAGAGAGACACCTCTGAGCAGCAGAACCTAGTAGGCTTCAGGAAGATTCCCTGCCCACTCTGTCTTCCTTATTGCCTATTAATGATGCCTAAAGTGCATGAAAAATGTATTCCTTCAACTATTTTATTGTGACTTCTAATAATACTAATAACTCAAGGAGTCTGTATCCTACTACCAGAAAACATTGAGCCTTTCTTTCTTTCTTTTCTTCTTCTTCTTTTTTTTTTCTCACAACAGCACTGTGAAGCATCACTTCCCCAATTTTATAATGAGGAACTTGTATAATTAAAAGAGATAGAAATGAAGAAATTAAAAAATTGGAAAAAAAAAAACAACAACCCCAGTGATTGGTTTTTGAAATGTGGAGTTTCAGAAAGGAAAATCTAGGACAAAATAGCAATAGATAGGATATGATTTCAAAAGTTACAACTCCAAATCCATATCTACTCTCCCCAGCATAATTATTATGCTAATCAGTTAATTAAACCAGAGGCAGGTTTGGGTTTCACTGATTTTTGTCTAGGTACCAGGGATATGGCCAAGAGTGAGACAGCCCACTCTACCTGTCACGGTTCACAGGGCAGCAGGGAAAGCATTTGTGGCCCAATAGTGGTGACCACAGAGAGTTTCCTAGGGATGGCTGGGTCCCCTCAACCATGCTCTGCAGAGCTGGCCAGGTTGATGGAGCTGCATGTGACCTCCTGCTTTTCTGCACCATCTCAGCCACACATGCATCTGCTTTTATTTCAGATTCCTCCCCACCTACCATACCTGGGCTGACTCTTGTTCCTTCTCTGGGTTCTTCCTGCTGAGGTGGACATGCTGGGGGGCAAACCTCAGCTCCCCCGTTTTCTCAAGGTCACAGTTCAGCCCCAGGCTCCTTTGTGACTAGAACCTTCTCATGCAGAGATTCGGTGGATGTTTGATAATCACTTTATTCACTTAGACCATCAGTGTTTGTTTTGTAGTTGCAAATATTCTCCCTGGTGTTGAGGTAAACATGAGTGTTCTGAAATCAGCTTGACCTCAATTTTGCTGGTTATTCTACAGCACAGCCCAAAGAACCCAGTCCCTCTGACTCCTGTAAGGAGTAAATGGTACAAGAACATAGAGTTCCCAGCAGCACAGGAGGGAGGCTGAGGCAGGAGGATCTCAAGTTCAAAACGAGCCTGAGCAATTTGGCAAGGCGCTGAGCAACATAGTGAGACCCTATCTTGAATAAAATATACAAAGTGTGGGGATGTTGCTCAGTGGTTAAGCACCCCTGGATTCAATCCCTGGTACCAAAAAGTAAACAAACATAGACTTTGAAGTCAATGAGTCTTGAATCCAGAACCTCTTGTATAGCCTTGGAAGGGGCCTCAGATCTATAGCTGTAAAATGGCAGTAATAACTTGCATGACTTTTCTCATTTGATGAGTACCTAAGATTAGCTTCTTGCAGAGTGAGAAGGAAAAGGAGGCCAAATATTTGGGCTGGTGAGGAGGAGAAGGGAAGGAGGGGGCAGCTCACCTTCTGTAACACCAACAGCACAGAGGTTGGATCGCGATGGAGAGAAGAGGGCTCATGTCCTGAGGGCTCCTTCATGGATCAGCCCTGCAAGGTCTCTGCTCTTATCCACATTTTACAGGTAGACAAACTGGCAGCTCAGAGGCCTGCCTATCCAGAGGTCACCAAGCCAGCAAGTGGCTAAATCAGGGTTTGAATCCAGGACTGTCCTATTCTCAAGAATGTGCTCTTTCTATTACATTCTGCTGTTTTCTGATAAGATTGCCACATTGCACAATGCCAGTAGGCAGTATTCACACTGTCATCAGGAAAAATGGCACCTGAGATTCCTATAGTATACTGGCCATGATTCCCAAGATTAGGAGCAGTATCTCTGTTAAGTAGGCAGCTATTATAAAGGAGAAATGATGAGGGCCTAACCTGGAGGGGCTGGAAAAGAAAGGACAGATTCAAGAGTGAGGAGATAGATTTGACCAAATTGGCAATTGACTAGGTGTGGCGCTGAAAAAGAAAGCTGCCTCTGAAGTTTCTAGCATAGATGCTCAGGAAAATAATAAAGCACCTACTTCATTAGGAACACAGAGGAGACGGGCCTGTTGGGCAGGGAGCGCATTGCAGAATGCCATTTCCCCCACTTCCCCATTTGTCCTGGGTTATGAGTGGATTTGACTCAAGGATACTGAGTGGACCTCTGCTTTGGTTTCTTGCTTTTCTCCTTGAATCCAAGTGCAGAAGCTAAATCTGGATCATTCAAAGCTCATCTGCTCATAGCTCTATCTGACTAACCTTGTCCTATTCCCTGTGTGGACTCACAGGGGCTTGGCTGCTTAGCCAGGCTGGATGTATCCCTGCTCCTCAGAGAGGACACCTCTTCCTCTGCCCACTTCCCTCTGCAGAAACTGCACACAGCTTATCCTCTGAGCCACCCGAGCACCTGTACCAAAGTTGTATGTTTCTTGGCACTTGGACCCTGTGTGGTCTGAGCCTGGTCGCCCCACTCTCAACCATGGTCATGTCACAGTCTCCAAACCCTTTCTTTCCCCTGCTCTTCCTCCAACACCTCCACTTTGCTGGGCCCTATTCCCAACTCAGCCACCCCTCACAGCCTGCCCCTGCTTCCTGGCCCAGGTGGATGAATAGGCTGTAGATTTGTGGAAAGTTTCCCGCAGCTGATCAGTAAATGCATGCCTGTTTATAAACCAGGGTATTGGAAATGTCGCACCTGCTGGAGGAAGTGAGGGGCCCTAACCCAGCCCTCAAGCCATTATCTATGAGGCATCCCTTTATCCTAGGTAACATTCACCTGTGTTATTCACTTGTGGCTATAACCTGACCTTCGGCTATAGTTATTTGGACGCTTATGTACCATTATGTATGTATGTATATATATATATATATATATACATATATACATATGTATATATATATACACACACACACATATATAACATATATATATACACATCCACAGGCATGCACAGTTTTAAGCTTTTTTGTTTTTTAAATGAGAATACCCAGTGATAAGAAAACAAGCTGTCAAGAATTTGTCTTTAAAATACAATAATGCAACTTCCAATCGGGGGTTGGTACAACTACTACTCGTGTTCTCACACCTGGTGTAGGTGTAAGACTGCATTGTTAGTGATAGAGATGGTTACAGTGAGGACCCCAAGGCATCGAGGTGTCTTCAATCCACAGTCTTCAACCAACATTGACCAAGCAGTTTCTAGGGATCAGCACTCTACTAAGTGTAGCATGGGCTTCAAAAGTGAGGCAGGCCCACCTTTGCTTCTCAGGAATATACAGCCCTTTGGAGAAAGTCCACCCATGTGAAAAAGTAATGGTGACAGGAGGGCTGTCACAAAGCCATGCACACGTGGAGTGATGGAAGACCTGGTCTTGGCGGATGTTCCACCACTTGGCCTTACCACATGGTTGTTTGCTTATGTGGGGAGTTCACCCTGGTTCTTTGGGGTGGTTCCTCTTGTATCAGGACAATGGGAATCCACCCTCACTGAGAGCAGATACCCCTTCCCTTTCATAAAAGGTTCAAGATTCCTGTGAAAACCTGTTCTATCTGGGAAATGCTCCTAGCCCTTTCTGTCAATTTATAAAGACCTCAGCCAGTGAGACTGAGGATGGGGCACACAGGACCCTCAATGAGCCAGGTGTGCATTCTTAGAGCTGGAGATGGACAGCAGCACTGGATGACCCCTAGCCCCTCCAATCCTGAAATTCGTTAATTTTATGAAATGTCTGTCGGCATAATGTTCCCACCATTTTATTTGGGTTTATAACATGCATCTCTCTGAAAACACTTTAGGTAGCATTCCCCAAATTGTGTTCTGTAGAATGTCATTGCAAATCACTCAATATTTTGGGGGGGAAAGTGTTCTATGGTCGATATGTTTAGGAGGTTTGGGGTTAAACAAAATTAAACAAGCTCTTTCCCTGCGGGTCTCCTTTCAACATTTAATGTGCTTTCGTGTGTGTCATGAATATCGAAAAGGCAAATATACCATCCAGTGATTTCTAATCCTACTTGAACATGAAAACCTTGTTTCCATAAAGTTTCTAGTTACTTCTGGAAAGCTAATATCCTCAGGAACACACCTGGAGGAATACTAGTGCAGAAGGTTCTCATTGTATATAAACTGGTGGGGGGGCAACTGTTTCCCATATTCTTTTAGAAAATCCCCTTCAATAGCAGCAGGACAATCTAAGTTTAGACATGAAGAAGAATTTCCTAACTGTCAGGTTACTTGGAGAGTAGAATCCTACTGTGTCCCGAGAAATTGCAGTGAAAGAACATGCCACCCCCTTTCTTGTCCTTCTGCAAGGCTCTCCCGTGAGTCATTATAAATAGAATGAATCATGAAGGAAACTCCTGGAATCTTTTTATCTTAACAGGCCTTTGAAAATAGGAAATAGGATGTAGTTGAGGGATAAGAAGGTAGGAATTAAAAGGCAGGAAGACAGACTGGCTGACTTCTGGATGGACTGTCTCTCAGTATCTGCGATTAACTCATTCACTTTCATTGTGCCCTGAACACACATTTGAAGGAAAGACCTTCCTAACTCAGTTTTCTAAGGCAAGTGAAAATAAAGAAGGAGAGGGCTTGATGCCACCTAAGATCTCATGGAAGTATTTCAGCCACTATCATACACTAATCAATTCTCGTTTGTCAGATGTAATGTTAAGCCTTTGCAGAATCTTGTTTGTCCCTTGAAACAGCCTAGAAGGTTGTTAATATTATTGCACCCTTTTTACAAAATGCAGATCTGAAGCCCACAAAGATTAAAGGCTCTGATTAAGGTCACACATCCAGGACAGTGAGGAAGCTGGATTGGATGCAGAAGCCCTTATCCATTCTGTTCCCCCACCACTACTGTGAGTCTGTGGACATCCAAGACTTCCTTGAAATGGCCCTCCAACCACCAGCCTGTGCACAGGGAGAGCATGGGGATGGGACCATGTGTCTGCCTACATTGATAAGGAAACAGGAGGAGAGGACATTTTCCAGTCCCCACCATCCATGGCTAGTGAGGCCCCTTGTTTCCCGACAACAGCCTGGCTCTGTGCCCCAGTCACCTCACCCTTGCCAAATGCATCTCTTCTCATTAGCCATCTGCCCCCTCATGCCTGCTGATAGCCCACAGCGCATGGGCAGCTGCCCTGTTAGAGAGACAGGATATAATATCAGCTTATGAATCAATACATTCTCTGGCACGTCCATGTTCCCCTAATAGGAATGTGGCAGGATCCAAAATACACTTAATCTGCATCCAACTCCGCTCTGTCAGGAGTTGGTGGCTCCAAAGGAGTCTTTGTAACTCCACTCTGCAGGCTGAAACCAACAAGGCTGGGCTCTGGGCAGGTGAGCTCGGGCCTGCAGCCTGAGGCCTGGCGGTAGCTGTAGATGGCAGTGAGGAAGCAAAGGAGGTGCCAGTAACTGGAGGAGCTGTCTTCAGAAAAGGAGACTGCCTGAAGGAGAGCGATGTCTCCACCTGGCCAGAAAGTAAGCCCCAGGCACTTGCCATCTGTCACATCAGTTTGAATGGCTGATGGGTTAGTCCTAGGGTCTATAAGTACCGAGTGTCGATGGGGTGCAGAGATGGTATAAATATTAGAATAAACATGCGATGAGTGACTTTGGTCTGAGATGGCCTGACCTGCACTTGAAGGCATTTTTCCAGGAGTGGGGATTAGTGTGCTATGTAGTCAACACCCTCTTGCCTGGTTTCCTTGTGTAGGGCCAAGTGGGACCTTTGAGGTCCAGGGCTCTGAGCTCAGAGGACTCTGCTTCTCTCTGTAACACTCACTGGCCTGGAAGGCATGCACAGCTGCAGGCTCACATGTGGTCAGGTGATTGGACGAGGACCTTGGGTTGCTGGAAGAACTTCCTAGAACTTGTAGATGTCGTTGCTTCTCAGATGGGCTTCTCTGGCCACCTCATCTAATGCACCAGCCCCATCCCCCATAGCTATCTGAAATGATCATGAATTTGTTTCCTTACTCCCTGTCCTTGAGAGCAACTAGTACATCTCTTTTCCATGTTCTCTGTGCCTAGAACAGTGTCTGGCACATGCAAAACACTTAAAAATGTGTTAAATGAATGAAAAAAAAAATAATGACGAGGGAAGGCACAACCTGCCTGCAGAACTTCAGGTTGGGATCCTTAGAAAGCAAACTTGACACTCTTCTGTTGACAGTCCTGTTGCACCTATCACCTACAGGACAAAATGTGAGCCCCCTAGCCTGACATCCAGGCCTGCAAGATCCAACCCCAGTTGATCCCCCCAGCCCCATCTCTCAACGTTCCTCCCCCAGTCCCCTGGATCCTGTGTGCTCATCCAGGGTCTCCTGAACTTTGGTGTGCACGAGACCCAGGGACCTGCTGAGAAGGCAGCCTCCTGGGCCCCAGCTCTAGAGAGGCATACTCAGGTGGAGGCAGGTGGGTGCAGGAGTTGTCCCTTTTTAAAAAGACACCTGGGTGATTCTGATGGTGGAATCAGACTGAGGAGCTGTGCTTTCGTCAAGTGCATAATGAGCAACTGGCTGAATGACCATGTACTTTGTCACCTCTGTGCTTTTGTCTGCCCGGAGAGTTCAAGGCTGGAATAGCCTTTATCCATCTACATTTTCCACCTGGAAAACATCTACATATCCTTTAAGGCTCAGCTCAAGTGTCCTACCTCCTGTGGATGCAATCCTGCCTTCACCAGGCACACATGTCTCATGATCTCTCTCTCCATCCTGTGCATCTTGGATAGACTTTGCTCAGAGGTCATTCAGCTCACTTCTCTTTTTCTCCCTTGCACCCCAACACAGACAGCTTCCAGACCCCTCAACCCCTAGCACCCAGAAGAGTTCCTCACGTTTACTGGATTAGAGTGAGGTCCTTGGATGTGCTCCAGCACAGTCCCCCTCTCCTCCTCCTCTCCTAACTGTGTTCTCTATTTCTGACTACTGGGTCTTTCCAGGAGTTCTCACTCCAGAGAATGGACAGCCTTGTGGATGATCGTGTCAACATCCTGGGATTTTCCATTTTCAACCAATCCCATGCTTTCTTCCAAGAGTTTGCCCAGAGCCTCAACCAGTCCTGGCAGGAGAACTGTGACCACGTGCCCTTCACTGGCCCTGCGGTAAGTGTCCCCCAGAGTTCCTCCCTGGAACTCCTAGGCCCCCACCTGCACCCCACTGTGGGCTGACACTGGGAAAAAAAAGCCCTCTTAGAATCCAGCCTTCTCCCAGATCAGAAAGATGCGTATGGGTATGCTGGGAAGTGGGTCTAGAGATAAGGTCTGGGAAATAGTGAGCTTAGAACATGCAGCTGGGTTGACACGGCAGCAAGGAAAGTCATGTGGAGGCACTGAGCTCTCTTTACTGATATCTGCAAGTCTCCTGAGGCCAGCCTCCCCAGTAATACTGTTTCTGGGAACTGCCTGAATTTAGTATCCAAGAATTGCACTATTAAAGGGCCCTTCAGAGCTGATCAGCTCCCTCATTTCTCAAACAAAGAAACTGAAACTCAGGCTGGGAATAGAGCTGGGAGTAGGGATGAGTCTTTTGAAGAATGAAACTAGATTCTGAGACTCCTGGCTCCTAGTTTGTGCTCTTTCCACCTCACAGAGCCACTGCCCTGAGTAGGTCATCCAGAGAAGCTTCCTTTCTGTCCTCTCTGCCCCATATTCACGTCCCCATAGTTCCTTCTCTGAACTGCATGCAGTGGAGGCAAACCCTCATTTGCTATTTGCCATTCTCCACAGGGTTGATCATTCTTTTATTTTATTTTATTTTATTTATTTTATTTATTTATTTTTTTGGTACCGGGGATTGAACTCAGGGGCACTCGACCACTGGGCCACATCCCCAGCCCTATTTTGTGTTTTAGTAGAGACAGGGTCTCACTGAGTTGCTTAGCGCCTTGCCATTGCGGAGGCTGGCTTTGAACTCACCATCCTCCTGCCTCAGCCTCCCAAGTGCTGGGATTACAGGCGTGCGCCACCACATCCGGCTTGATCATTCTTACTCTGAGGCAGGTCAGGCATATTTGTTGAATCCATTTGTTAAAAGTCAAGTTCTCAGGAGCCTGGGATCATGTGGCTTTCTGGCCCCATCCTAGCCAGGTTACATACACCATTTCATTTGAAAAAGCCCCTGTGCTGGCAGTTCATGTGGTATTACCTGATGCAGCTCATGGGATGCGCACCACAATATTTTGAAGCAACTGCTCTCAGTATCTCCATCTTACTTATGGTAAAACTGGGGCCCAGAAAGGTTGAGTAACTAGCCCAGAGTCACACAGTGAGCAGAGGAACTAAGTTCAGAACTCAGGCTTTACTATATGAGTTTACAGTTTTCCTTTTAGCCACAGTGCTAGGATCACCATTTCTTTACCATGCTGCACTGTCATTGGGCCTAAAAAAATGAAAGTAGCTAATAGGTATTTGTTGAATGAATGAATGAATGAATGAGGCAGAATCATGAGTTAGAGACAGAAAAATATGAAAAAGAATTAGGCCCAGGAGTTGGCAATGGAATGGGGTGTCCTCCTGGAGTGGTAAGTTCTCTGGTGGGCTTCTAAAACAGGAGCCTGTCTTTGATAAGATACGCCTAGAGGCAAAGCCAGGTCTAGAACGCGCATGCTCGGTGCCTAATTAGTGGTTATGGTGATGGAGGGTAGGGCTTCTGAGGGCAGGGCGTGGGCATAGTGACCTTTGACAAGACCCTATTTAGCCTGGTGGGACTCTTAGGAAGAAAGGGGTAGCAGAAGGGATCAGAGCTTTTGAAGATCTCAGGAAGCTTTGATCCAGAGAAGCAGGCAGGTGGAAGGTTTATGGAATTTATCCCAACAAGCTATTTTAGACCTGAAAGAAGTAAGGATCCACAGGATCCTTTGGGGAGGGTGACATCTGGAGGAAGAGGGTCCTCACCCCATTAGATGGCTTAAGGGCCAGTGAGGATGCCCTCAAGCACATGTGTGCAGGATGTGTCATCCCCCCATCAGGGACAAAACCTCTGCTCTCCCAGCTGAGTGAGAGGTTCCTGTAGTGATCACTCCAATACTCTAATGGCATGCTGATGACCTTGAAAGGCCCACAGCAGAACATCATGAAAGGGGGGAAAATCTGCCTCCGTCTCTCCAGCCCAAACCTCACCACCTTCGGCTTCTAGCCCAGTGAAATTAAAGGTCCCCGTGTTATGTTTCCAGTTTCTCTCCTGGGGTTTCAGCCCTGTCATGCTGCTCACATTAGCCAGGAGCAGGCACACAAGATGACCTTAGTACCCACTAGGATCCTTTGTAAGGACCAGACAGAAAAGCCAGGCAGAGCCTTGCACAGAGCCTTGGGCCAGCTCTGGCTGTGGTCACACATGCTGGAAAGACCACTGGCCTTGGAGGCACAGGGCCTAGATTCAGAATAGCCTCTCCATTTTCTTGCTGTGTGAGCTTAAATCTTGTATTCTTTATCTGTGATATTGGGCTGATTAATTATACTCAACCATCTTAGAAGACATTGTGAAGACAAAATGAGATACAATCCTATCTTTAATTCACAATTACTCATTGAATAAGTTTATTTAACAATCTATATGACAGATGTTGGGATAGACATCAGTAAATATATCAGATAGCTTTTGCTACATAAAGGCCGTGTAAAAACCAACCACATAATCTCACTAGCAAACAACACTGCACGTGTATATAGCTCATGCATCTGAGGCTCCGCTGGGGATCATCTCTTCCAAGCTGGCCCAGGAGACAAACATGGGTTTACTGATCTCAGCTGGGCCTGCCCAGACAGCTCTGCTCCACATGTTTCTCAAGATGGCATGCGGATGACAGCAAAGCAAGTGGGAACCCATAAGATCTCTTAGACCAGGTCTGTAGAACAGGCTCATGTGACTTCTTCCACCTCTTTTTCTGTAAATATAAAAGACAGTATAAATGCATTTTTAATTTGTAAGTTCTTTTTCCCTCATTTTTCTGATAGAAAAGACGATTGCATGATGCAGCAATTATAAGTTGATGGGCCTACAATGTCTACAGGTGACAATATGAGGATAAAGTGCAGAGATAAGATGCTATATTGGAGCAAATTTTATATATACTATTATTTTTTTCTAAGAAGGAAGATGATTATTTTAATAATTCTTTTAGAAAATGAATAGTACCTGTTTCAAACCTGCCTCGCTAGGATTTTATTTTTGTTTTTCTTTTTAGATATACATGACAGTAGAGTGTATTTTGACATATTGGACATATATGGAGTATAAGTTATTTCTAATTAGGATTCCATTCTTGTTGCACCTGTTTTTGTTCACCAAAGAAAGGCATGTGGACAAAGTCAGTGAGGAAATGGAGTCTTTCCTTTTAGAGGGTGAAGAAATGTCACATGCAAAGGGCCTGAATGCCTGGAGTCAGGGATAGGTGAGGAATTGGGGTCTATCACACAGTCCAGAGGTGAGGAAGGGCCAAAGCTGCTGTCCTCCACGGTCCACCATGGGGAGTGGATCCACCCTCACCTCTAGGAAAATGGCCCCTGGAGACATATTACTCCTACAGGAAAGGAAGGCAATCCCTCTGCCTGCAGAGGCTGGAGAAGGCTTCCCAGACAGGGAAGCAAATACAGTCATGAGCACCATAGCAATATTTTGGCCTACCATGGATCACAGAACAGCAGTGATCCCATAGATCACACCCTGCGGTGACTTGGTGGCCATCTTAGTTTATGTAAGTGTCCTCTCTGATGTTCACACAGTGACGGTCGACTAATGATGCACTTGTCAGAACATAGCCCCATTGTGTTCTGATACATAACTGTGACTTTCTGCTCGTTTTCTGTGTACAAGACTGTGGGCAGGGTATGCAGCATCCAGGATAGAGCTGCCTTGATCAGTGGACCTAGAAAGGCTGTCCCATGGCGTGGAAGCTGCTTAGAGCAGTTAAAAGGTAGAAACCCTGGCCTTTTCAGTCACCTTCCAGTCCCATTCTCAGACTTCCAAGGCCTCAACATCTCACTTTCCCCATGTTTGGGGGGCTTTGGGGCAGCTGGGAGTGCTCTCTGGAGATTCCATCCCTGCAGGGAGTAAAAGCCATCGCCCTACTGGAGACCTGGAGGGGGCTGGTAGGAAAAGGATCAGGCAGCCTCAGTCCTGGACCACCAGGTCCCTTCTGGGTCACAGGTTCTGGTTGTACCCCACTGGGCTTTCTCCACCCAGCCCTTCAGTTTTCCGGCTGGTCACATGGAGGTGTGTGGTCTTGGTCAGGAGCCTGGGGCACTCATGGCCGTGTCTTTCATCTCCACACAGAGCTACGGTAGCACTTCCCAGGAAATTGCCCTGCCATGATCTTTTCTCCTCTTTGTGGCATCCTAGTAACGGTTAAAGGCAGTCACGCAGCCCTTTATGACAGATGAGGAAACTGAGGCACAAAAGAGCTAGGAGGCACGTGAGGGTCTCCACGGGGTCCACGCTTTAACCCAGCCTGAACTAGAGTCTAAATCTCTCCCTATGTGCCAGAGAACCTTCCAGCCATGTCTCTGTGATGGCCTCAGAGGGGGATGGGAGGTGTTACAGACACTGTCACCTCAAAAAGAGTGAAACGGAAGCTCACAGCCTCACAGCCGTGACAACAGAGGCACCTCTCTCTCTAGCGTCTCACTTTAGCAGCCTACCTTTTGAAAAGCATCCTCTTCCTGTCTGTCTGGGGGCTGAGAATTCCCAGCACAAACAGCCCAGCTCTTTCCTGACAAAGAGCTGGAAGGCGAGGGAGTTCCAGGAACACACAGTCGGGTTTGCCTCCCCCGTCCTGCTCTGCGAAAACACTGCAACTGCAACCCGCGCCTGCCTGGTGGGGTGGTCTCGCTCCTCCCCTCCTCCCCTCCTTTGCTCTCTCCTCCTCTCCCCTTCTCTCTCTATCTCAGGCCCATGCTCTTTCTTTGCCTGTTCCCATATTCTCCCTTCCCTCCCACCTTTCCCCCTTCCTTTCTCCCTGCAGCCTCCTTTCTGTCTCTCTCCTACTCCAGACATTCCCCACTTGTGTGTGGGTCTCCCCCTGCCCCCACCCCACTTTCCATATTCCAGGTGGAGCGTGCAGGACAGGGAGCCCAGGTCTAAGGGCGTACGTGGAATGGAGTGGCTGGAGTGAAAGGTAACCAGGGAGAAAACTCAGTGTGGCCTCCCCTGCAACAGGACCTGCCAGGTGGCCCACAGCAGCCTGCAGAGATGCGTCCTGCCAGAGACCTTGCAAACAGAAAAGGGAGTGTCACGAGCAGAGACACACACCCACTAGTTTCATATGCCATTCCCATTAATCACACTGCAAAGAACGAAAATCGTGGGAAATCATTAAAATTACAGATGGCTAGATTAAGTAATTAGAATTTAGGCTAAAGCAGATGTTTGTAATTAAGTGTTTATTTCATTGAATAAAATCCAGATTGTAAGAACTATTCCATGAGATTCTTAATGGTTCTTGCCCTGCTATTATATTGGGGGTGAGGGGCAGAGTTTAAGCCTATAGAGGTTCAGCAACAAATGAGCATCCAAGAGGATCCTGGGAACCCAGGCGTTGGAGGTTTAGGGAGAGATGAGGGCTACAGGTGTGTGTCTAGAAGATCTTATTTTCATTTCAAGGGAGGGGGAAGGAATCCAACCACAACTCCCTGAGTCAGACTTGATTCATCTTAATTTATACGAAGTCTTTCTTTCCCCGAAACAATTTGCAAACAACTCAAAAGAAAATAACAATGAAGAACCAAATGAAAATATAAAAACAAGAGAATCGAGGGTTCCTTGCCAAACAACATTTTGGTGCCAAGACAGAGGAGAGGATTTTAAATGAGGATTGAGCTGGAGGATTTAATATTTAGAAGAGACAGGGACAGACATGGAGACAAAATCAGACAGGCACGTGCGTACACAGAGGAGGAACAGAGACCTCAGAAAGACAGAGGGGGATTGTGAGAGGAAAAGGAAATGGAAGGGATGAGGAGGGAAGAGCAGAGCTGCCCCCTTGCCCTGTGCCCAGGACTGCAGACAGAAACTAGGGCTTTTGTAATAGGAACCGCTTTCCCCTGACTGCAGTCCCAAATGCTTTCCAAAGCTAAATTAGTAAATAATAGCAGAGGGATAAAGCAATTAGGAGAGCAAAGAGACACTTCAGGATGGAGATCTGGAACAATGAGAGGGGAAATTGATGAGGCAGAGCAATTGCAGCCTCTCACACCCTGGGAGGTGAAGCTGGGCAAGGGGAGGAGCGGGGGCAAGTTCTCAGAGCAGTAATGAGAGGCCAGGGTGGATGGCCAGGAGCCTGCCAAAGAGGGGCAGTCTGGTGATGAGGGGAGGACCCCAAGGAGACTGAACTGAGGTGGGCAGGGGGCCAAGGGATGTTCGAGACTTAGAAGGGATCAGCTCCATCGGCCCAGGCTAAACTGCAGAGACTTGTAAAGCCCAGACCTACTTGGGACACATCACCCATGTCAGCTCTGAAGGCAGTTCATCAGTGGAGATGAGACAGGAGTCTTGATGACTTTCCTTCTACCAGACCCCCACCCTCAGCATCCCCAGCTGGTGTTGTAATTACTAGAAGTACCAAAGAATCTTGAAGGCTCCAGAGTTAGAGACGCCAAAGGACATGGTGAACAGGCACATGCTGATCTCCCAGCATCCGGCTCGTGTGCTAATAAGAGCATCAGCCAAGAAAACCACATCCCAGACGGAGTGGGAACAGTGACAACAGGTGGCAGGAGCAAGCTGGGGGCTTGGCGGAGGATGTGCGGAACGGCAGAGCGAGCTTCCTCTGCTGGTGTACAGTGGTGACGGTCTCTCAGGGACTAGCGCACAGCCTCACCCAGCAAGGCCCCTCCTTGAGGGGGCAGAGGCCCAAGCTTCCCTGGGGACCTGGTGCGACAATACCCCCGAGAGACCAGGATCCCCAGGGCCTCCATACCAGTTAGGGTGCTCTCAGCTTCCTGTAATAGAAATGCTAATTAAAATTCCCTGTGCAGAAGAAGCAGGGGGTGTAACATGGCTCAGCAGGACTCCAGAGTGATGTGGCTGGAGACCCACATGTTTCCATCTCTGCTTGGTCACCCTTGGTGACAACTTCATGCAAGGGCTAGGGCCCAGGTTGGCTGCAGCTGCTCCAGGCATCTCCCCAGACACAGAAGCATCCACAGCAGGAACAAAGACTGTCTCTCCTAGGATACAGAACACTCCTGAGAAGCAGACTCCTCTCTCCACACCTCAGCTCATCCCTCACTGGTTTGAACTGGGTCACGTGTCCTGACTCACACGTTGGCAGGGGGATGAGGAGATTGGGACCACTCAGGCTCACCTGGGCCCTGGGGCTGGGTCAGCCCCCTCTGAAGCTCCTGGTAGTGAGGGGGGTGGGGGCACCTAAACAAAATGGCGGGAAGAAAGGGAGAATGTGTGCTTGGCTAGTGGTTCTTACCTGAGCTAACGTGAGGAAAAATAGCCAGGATGCCAGGAAGCTACTGGGTGATGACCCGGAGCCAGGGCATCAGAGGAGCCTGCCCACCATTTCTCCTTGGCCCTGGCCCTGGCCCAGGTGTCCAGTGTTCTTATCTGTTGTGGAGAAGGTGACCATGTCTTGAAAGATTGTTCCAAGTCGTCCTGGAAGTGTAGGCACAAGAATAAATCTGATAGAGCGAAGATAACCTAGGTTTCTCTAGGGCAGCCCTGCTGGGCAGTGGGTAGAAAAACAGGGCTGCAGAATTAGGAGGAAATGAGACTGGACAAAGAGGTGCGGGGATCCAGTTGTGGCCCTGCACTGTCTTGCTGGGTGACCTTGGGCAAGAGAACTCCTTGAGCCTCCATTTCTCCATTTGTAATTCGAGAGCCTGACTAGTGGATTTCTAGGATCCTTGCTAGCTCAGACCCTGTGGTTTGGGGAATCTTAGAATGGAGAGATTAACTGGGGGGCAAGGGAGAAGGCAGGCCAGAAATTGGTTTACAGTATCACTTAAATAGCCAAAAGGAAGGCTCTAGAAGCCAATAGCAATAAAGGTAAGTAGCTCCCCCTGAGGGAGATGCTTTGCACACTGGAAAGGGAGAGAGTGTGGATTCATCATTTACATTTCTCCTTTTGGAGAGGAAATGTGAGAGGCCCATTAATAAAAGAACCACACATGCCGGTGTGTGCGGGGGGTGAATTATGTGCAAAGGACAAGGAAAGTTGTAGGCTAGCAGGAGCACCAGGTGCCATGCAGGTGAGCCTTGAAGCAAATGAGGAAGGAGCTAAGCGGCCAAGGGGAAAGGCAGTGAGGTAGAGGAGGGAGAAGATGATAGACAGGAGGATTCAGAGGAGCGTTCAGCCTGGCTCAGCCTGGCTTGGCAGGGCCGCAGAGTTCTCCTCTGATCCTGATCAGGGATTTGGGTCCCCTTGTCTGCTTAGTGTTCGAGTCATAGGTAGATTCAGGACCAGGGGATACAGAGGAAGGCTGGCCTCATTGACTGTCTCCAGAGAGGGGAGATTTGAGGTCTAGGGTGTCTGCCAGATGGTGGGGGCTGAATAAGAGTGGGAAGAAAGAAAAGAAGCAGGGGAGGAAGGAAGGCAAGAGACACAAGAGAGAGGGGCAAAGAAGAAGGGATTCACTGGCCAGGAGATTTTTGTAGTGCAGGTGAACTTGAACTAGAGAAACTATATTGTCTGTGTTTCCTGTAACTGCCTTTAAAAAGATTGTCCAAAATCAGCTCACTCAGTTCCTGTGATAGGTCTCCTGGCCCCAAAACTACAGGAAATAAGGCCCTCTTCCCAGCCTGTTTTCTGCCCTTGTAGCTCCTTGTTCCTGCTGCTCCCCAGACCCTGCATTTAGCCAGCCTGTTTCTTGAGCACCTGCCAACACCTGGCAGACCTGGTGGTGCAGGTCCCTGCTCTCAGGAAGGCTGACCCCTGACCCCGGCAGTTACAGATCACTGTTACAGCCTTGTGAGGCAGAGACTGCTGTGCCTCTTTTATAGATATGGAACTGTCACTCATTTTGAGAGGTTCAAGGTTCAAGATGCTCAGGGTCACTCAGCACCCAAAGGAGGGACTGGGGTCCGGACTCTGTGTTGAAGTTCTGCTTCCAAGCTCTTTCCTCTGTGCTTTGCTATCTCATGCCAAGTATGTTCTCTCTGGAGGACTTGAAGAAACATTAGGTGGTCTCCTTCCATCCTTGGAGGGGCCATTGTTGTGGAGCCTGGCCAGGTAGGAGACCAGTGGTAAGAAGTCTGTCACATGGGAGAGTGCTCTGCCAGTCCTTAAAAAGGTAGCCTTCAGTTGAAAGGAGAGTCTTGGAAGGGCAGTACTGAATTGCCAATAGGGGGACATGGTGCTTCTGTGAAGGAACTCACCTTGCAATGGGATCCTGCATGGGCTTCCAGTCCCCCAACCTCAGTCCTCCTGGGAGGGCTCCACCTGCCTTTCTGGACCACCCTCAGGGGCCCTGTATTGTGCTGACCACAGAAGCATTTACACTTGGTAGGTATTTCTGGTCAGGGACCTTGTGAAAGTTAACTCATTCATTATTATTTCCTCCTTAGGTTGAACATGCCCCAAGGACAGGTGTCTCTGCTGTCACCACCTGAACCCAAACACCTCAGGCTTCCCCTCTCCAAAGGCTGTAACCATAGATTAACTCACTGGGCAGTGGGCATATGTCAGCCAATCGTTAAGTCAAGAAATATGTCTTGGGAACCAACCATGCAAGTTGTCAGACCCCATGCAAGGTGCCATGCAGCATACAGACATTAAGGTCCTGCGTGTGCCCTAAGGAGCTTGCATTTTAATAGGGAAGATGAAAATATGGACACTACCATGGCTTAAGGCAACCCACAGTATGACCCTGCCTATGTGTCTGATTCATGGCTCCTTCCTGGGGTGCTCCACACTTTCCATCTCCCAGTCTTTGCATTTCTTCCTCCCTGACTATTCCCCACCTCCCTATCCAATAATGAATCACCCAAATCCTCAGTGCTCCCATCCAGTGTGGCTCTTCCATGATGTGTTCTTTGGATCAGCCCAAAAGACATCTCTCTCTTTTGAACCCCTACAGACTTCTGTGGATCCATGTCACTCAGTCTTCTGAAACCCTGACTGGTGTTCTCTTCTCCTGCTCCTCCTTCCACATCCTTCTGTAAAATATCACAGGAGAGGGACTTCCTCTTCTGAACTTACCTTGTGCTTCAAATATACTCGTCAGGTTGAACAGTACAAGGTAGACAGTAATTGTAGGTGTATTTAGGAAGAAACAGCATCTTTGGGGGCTTTCAGGAGGAAGTGACCTTCCACTGAGCCTGGTAGAGTAGGCTAAGCTGAGGGGAGTGGCCAGTTTCCTTCCCTTTACCTGAGATAAGCAGCCCCACCTCCTTCTTGGGAATTCCTGGAAACAATGGAAGTTGCAATTTCCCCAGGGGTCGGGGCATAGCCCTGGAATCATTTGGAGCCCACTGGGGTAGCTTGATGCTTCCATCCCAGAGCAGTCTTTGCCACCGTGTCCGTGGACGAGAACCTGGGCAGGCAGCAGAAGTGCAAGCCAGAGACAGGGTGGACCAAGGGCAGTGGAAATGCACCTTTATTTTCTCTTTCTTTTGCTTTCCCTTTTCTTCCTTCCTTCCTTCCTTCCTCTTTTTTTTCTCTCTCTCTTCTTCCCTCCCTTTCTCTGTTTTCTGTCAACTCCTCTCTCTTCCTTACTTTCTACCTCTCCCAGCTGTCCTCAGCCCTGCTGTTTGACGCCGTCTATGCCGTGGTGTCGGCGGTCCAGGAGCTTAATCGGAGCCAGGAGATCGGTGTGAAGCCCCTGTCCTGCGGCTCAGCCCAGATCTGGCAGCATGGCACCAGCCTCATGAACTACCTGCGCATGGTGAGGAGCAGCGGAGGGCCAGCCCAGCCCAGTTTGATGGGGTGGGAGGCTTGGTTCAAGACACAAGAGCCTTTCAGCTCCAGGCTTCCCAGTAGATCACAGTCCTGCATAATGTCATCTGTGGTGGCCCTGGTTGACTGGATCATGGGTCACTAATACCTAATGCCCACTGAGAATACATGACAAGTTTGTTTCAAAGGCAATGAACCTTACACAACTAAGGAGCCTGAATGCCAGGCTTGGAAGCTGGCCTTTCTGCTCAGCAATAGTTTGAGCAAAGCTCTGCACAGCTGGGGAAGACCCCCACTCTGGAGCCTGTGAGGCCTCCAGGAGCTGCAGCCTTGAGACTTCTAGCTCAGTGCTGGGTTCTCCCATGTTCCTCTCCAGAGCTGTGCTTCCTCTGGGGAGCAGCATGGATTCCCACTATAAGCAAGACATCTCTGACAGAGAGGCCTGGTACAGGGGGTCTTGGACTCAGTGTTTCGAGTCAGTTGCAGGGGCATCCTGGCTTCTTGAAGGCCTGAGAGGTGGTGAGCACCTGCCCAAAGAGAATAAACGCTATTGACAGTCAGAAACCTAGAGAAGCGGCAGAGGGACTCTGAGCTCAAGCTGCCATCTGAGTTGTACTGGATTATAGAATGGGCATGGGGTTATTGGAGGTAGGACTTCCTTCTCCAGCCCAAGTGCTATGGCTGGGAGTGAACAGGAGAATGGGACTCAGTGACTTCTCCTCTCTTGGACCTCCCCCAAAGCCCATGGAATGCTTGCTTGGAGCCAAGTGCATGTGGGGGCCTCTTTGGTGCTGTAACTCACTCTCTCTTGGACAGGTAGAATTGGAAGGTCTCACCGGCCACATTGAATTCAACAGCAAAGGCCAGAGGTCCAACTACGCCTTGAAAATCTTACAGTTCACAAGGAATGGTTTTCGGCAGGTAAGCCTGGCTGTGTCGCTGCAATGACAGATCCCACCTCTTTGTCCCTGTCTTTGTCCCCGGCCCATGTCTTTAACTCCTTGCTGTCAGGTATCCTCAAGAACAGCAGGCTGCGTCCCAGGCAGCGTCCTGCACTGCACTGACTCCCCCTGCTGCCGCCAGGTCAGCCAGCATGATGCCAGAGAGGGAGGCGACCAATGGGGTGAGAAGGGAAGGTGTCACTTAAGGAATTCCCTGTCCTTGTCCCCTGTTTTGGATTATTC
This sequence comes from Tamias sibiricus, assembly GCA_025594165.1. Lineage (NCBI taxonomy): Eukaryota > Metazoa > Chordata > Mammalia > Rodentia > Sciuridae > Tamias > Tamias sibiricus. The sequence continues at coordinate 114,490,345 of CM046657.1, forward strand.
TACTCCCTGAATCTCACCCCAACTGTGAAACCCATGAGATTCCAGGGATCCACTGGTGAAGCACAGACTGGATCCCAGGTGGGCTGAGGAGTGGAGCAATGGAGTGGAGGCCCAGCTCTTCTCCGGCCAACCCACCCCTCCCCTCCTGACTGGCTTGTCTGCTCCACCATCTCAGGGATGCTCTGCCCTTCGTGGTTCCTCTCAGCTTCCTACTCCTGTTCTCATTCTCCTCCCTTAGCCTTCTTACCTTTCCTCAGATCCTCTTCCATCGGAGGAATCAGGGACTCCGACAGCCATTCCGAGTGTCTCTCAGGTCGCGTATCCTCCCCACCACCCTAACAATCAACTTCCTTTCTAGGAGCCCTTCTCCAACCTTAGAAAAGGCTGTAAATCGGGAAACAGGCCCCAATCACAGCAGGAAACAGGCATATGAAAGAGCCTCCTGATTATCTGTGTCACTGAGCCAGGGAATGTTCCCTGCAGGACTTGCAGAGTCCCCCTTTCCAGCAGATGAAGGAGAATCATCGTCTTCATGTCACCATCACCAGCATCATTGTGGCAACTCTCACTTAATAAGCACTTGCCATGGGCTGTATACCATGCCATATAACATGTATTCACTAATTTAACCTTACAAAGTTAGGTGCATTTTGTTAATGCTCTCACTGTAAGTGAGGAAACTGAGGCTCAGGGAGACTGATTGACTTGTCTGTCCTCAATTAACCTCAATTAACACAGGAGAGCTGGTTTTGGACCCATCTGTACCTCCCCAGTAGATTCCACATTTTTAACCATTATGGCAGATTATGCATCAGAATCACACTGGTAATGTGCACAAATGCAAATTTTTAGGCTCCACCCCACAAGAGTCTAGTTGGGTAGGCCTAGGATGGGGCCAGGAATGCACTCAGTCATCAGGTGCCCCAGCTTGTCCTGAGGAATGCCTACATAGAGGACCGTCACATCTGCCTCCCACACTCTGTGCTCATGGCTGAGAGTCCCCCTCAGCCCTTGTCATGTGTCCAGTGGAGTTCCTTGTAGGAGGGCAATAATTAGAACCCTTTTTGTAAGGCCACCCTTCCTGGAAGACAATAAGTCCCAGCTGGAGGGACATGACCCCAACCCTGGTGCCGCCTCTGTTATCAGCTCCTCACAGCTCTGAGCTGGGACTATCTAATCTTTAAGCAACAACCACCACTTTTCATAGCTTCTTAAATGGTCACAAGTTCAGGCAGGCAGCCAGAAACTATGGGGATGGAATATCACACAGTGGTTATTTCATTGATTGAACCAGTCATTTATTGAACATATACTATGTGTCAGGCACTGTGCTGGGCCTGGGGGAAAGAAACAAAGCTGAAAGAGACAGTCCCTGCACCAAGAAAGAGCTCATGGTCTGGTGAGCAAGAGGGACACAGGAAAAAAATAACTTCAATTTTGGGTTCTTAAACTCAAATCATGCCCTCGGGCTCATCAGTCCCTGAATACGTAAACTGCCAGCCTGTGGGAAATCGTCAGGCAGGCTTTTCCCTGAGCTCTGATATGCTTGGGGGATGCGAAATGAAGACCATTCATTCATTCTTTTAAGAAGTGCTTGTTGAGCACCTTCTTTGTGCTGGCCTGCCTTCTAGATACAGGTTTTTTAACATGGAGAAAGTGTCTGCTTTTGTGGAGCATATATTCTAGTAGGGGACAGATGACAGGCAAACACACACATAAATAACATCAGGTCAGGAGTAGTAAGTGCTCCAGGGAAGAATACCACGGGCTAGGGAAGGGGGTGCGAAGAGAACAAAGGTCTGAAAGGGCAGGGAGAGCATCCTGCTCATGCCAGACCCAGACCCCCGCATAGGAGCCCCTCCCAGGCATTGAAAAATTCTTATTGGACCTCAGTCCTGCTCTAGGACTGACCCTGAAAAGAACCCACTTCCAGCACCCCTCCTACCAAGGTGTAGTGGCACCCCTCCTCCACAGAAAATCTTAACCAAGTTTCTCCAGAAATCTTCACCATGGCTGATTTTAGGACTGTCAGCAAAAGAGTCTCTACAAAAGAGTTCAATGTAGGTAAACTTCCTATTTTCCTGTTGCTCTATTACTAGGCCATTGGCCTGGAAGAAATCAACACTCCAGGTGCTGGACGCCCCTTTACTTGTTTTTCACCAACATGTATCTAGCATATTAGTTTGTAGAAGTGTGTTTACAAATGCAAAATGTGATAATAAAAGGACAAATTCTTTAAACAAGGCCTCTGGCCTTGAGTTGGAGCCTCACAGAGATGTCTACATTTCTAAAATAAGAGAAGTTACCAATTGTGCTCCATGGTAACAGCTGGCAGGGGGAGGAAAGAAAGGGGAGAAGAAGCTTTTCTCTTGTCAGGTGTTGTCCTGTCTCTTTCCCAAAACAGTGAAAGAAAAAGCTGCTTTTATGTGAACTTCTGCAGACTGTGAACTTCTGAGCCCCTCCCATTACATGCTGGGTATAAAATTCTAAAACTACCTGAACTCGGGGTTCAGGGGATTAATTGATTACAGCAAAAGCTGTACCTTCTGAACCTGGCTGCAGCCAAATAAAACTGTTTCCTGCTATCTTCAGTGCCTTGCCTCGTCTGTCCCTACAACAAAGGGACAACTACAGTGGCCCTGGTCTTACCCCTCACTTAAAAGACAGCTGATTGGGCTCAAAGTCTTTCTTCACCTTAGTTGTGCTTCTACATTAGCTGCCACTCAGATATACTTCTGCTGGCTGTGAGGCTGCAAGTTTACCTGAATCATTAAGAATCCCCATCACCATGCTGGGCATGGTGGTGTATGCCCATGACTCAGGAGGCTGAGGCAGGAGGCTGACACATTTGAGGCCAACCTTAGCAATTTAGGGAGACCTTGTCTCAATATAAAAGAAAAAGGGCTGAGGATGTAGCTCAGTAGTAGAGTACTTGCCTAGTCTGTGCTAGGTCCTGGGTTCAAACCCAGTACCACCCCCCACACATATAAGAATCAGCATCATTAACCACCAGCACCCACCTTGCAGCCCCCAGCCTCTGCCCTAAGGCTTCCTTTGCAGTGGCTCACTGCCCTTCAATAGCAGCTCCCAGTAGCCCCACAGGAACTCACAACTATATCTTTTGATTAGTAAAAACCAGAATCTGCTGTTTACCTGGGCCTAGATGGACGATTGGAATGTGAGCAGTCCACAGGTTACCCTTGGGCAAATCCTGCCTTAGCAAGAATAAAATTCCTGTTTGACCTCCGTGCACCTCACCCCACCCTTTTGAGCTAATCTGCCACACAAGTGACCATTAAGGAGGATGGTGTTTTTGACCTTCTGCTGCCCCAAGAGACACACTCCTGACTGGACTTACAAAGTGGATGGTGAAAATCCTCTTTATGGCCTATTTTTTCTTCAGAAAATCTGATGACTGTCCTGCTGCTTCTGTCTGGTTCAGGTACCAAGTAGATACTATGCATGCTGTGTCATGGGCACAGATGTAGCTTCACAGCACTGGTCCCCGGTCCCATCCTAATCACCACCCAATCTTTACCTCTTGACAGGTGTCCTTCCCCTGCTTATTGCAGGATGAAGAAATGGTTTAGGAAGTGATAATTAATTGTGCTTTTCTTCCAGGGTGGAAGGAAGGAATGTCAGTATCTCTGTCCTAACAGTCTCTCAATTCCATCCAAGGTGATGCTGGCAGAAGGTGGGGGGGGGGGTGACATGGAGCAAAGGAAATATCTTTTGAGTACCAGACACCACATATGCACTTTGCACAGCTCACTTCCAGTCTTGAGAACAACCCTTCAAAGTAGACCAATTACCATTTCAACAATAAGAAAGCTCAAGCTTGGGAAGGGTAAGGCCCGTTGGCTTGCGTCCTGCTATCAGCAAGGACTTGGGCACACTGGAATCTAAGTTCAGGTTTATCTAGCTCCAAATCCCATGCCCTGACTCTCCCACTTCCCTGGAACCCCTAAATCCCCAAATCAAAACCCCCTCCTGAAGGTCTGCTGCAAGCCAAGAGGGATCCTTGTTCTTATGACCTGCTGGACTGGGTCTTCTTTAATAATGGCATCTTCTTATTTGGATCTGGTTTTATTCTTTCTCTGCCCACCTAGGCAAGTGACTATAAAGAGCTGGTTTTGATTATTTAGAAAGCACCACGCAGGGACCCAGTGGGTTGTAATTGGTAAAATGTCTGAACCAAATACCTTATTCCCTGCCAGTGGCTGATTAAAGGATTATTACCATTTTAAAAATAGTCTTTCAGAATTCAGGGTTATTTTTTACCATTTAAAAAATTACTATTTTGATCCGGCTCAGAGAGCATTTCCCATCTTGGGACTCTGGGGAGCTTTCACTGGAGCTGTTTGGGGGAACATGTTCCCATGGTGTCTGTGACATTCTGAACCTGGACCATCTCCTGATTTGGCATGTGTGGGCACAGAAGTCGATAATGTTTCCTCAGTCCATGCCCCATTTCTGCCTGTGTGAGATCCCCATTCTCACCACCCCCCCACCGTGTTCCCGCTTCTCCTCCCCAGAAGGCATCCTGGGTAATATCGGCGCAGCATAGTCCCCTTCCTGATCTGGAAAAAGTCCTGCTTGAAAGAGAGTAGGGAAAAAAGAAGCACAGCATTAGAAGGCCCTTAATTTCTTCATTTAACTTAGTCTAAAGATCAGAGATTCTTAGCCCCGGAGCGCCTTTGTTAGTGCTGTAATCGCAGGAGCACACCTTTCATCCGAGGATCGGAAATGGCTTAACAGGCTCTAATTAAGCCTGTGGGGCTTGACATCATAGCTAAAGATGTGGATCTACTCTTTTCCCATTGGTTCCCTGGGTATCAGGAGGTGGGCACCTCAGTTTTCTTCCCATGTGCAGTGAAGATGGTAACCCGTCCACAACTGGCCCCACATCTGGCAGGCTGAACCCAAGGATTATCGGAACTAGATTCCCATGGCTCTCTCTGCCTTCCTATGATTATGTGGAAGGCTGGCTCGACTGATACAATAATAATAGCTGGCATTTATTGTCGCCTACATGAGGTACCGTGCTGAGTGGTGTACATACATATTTAAATTTTTGCATCCTTTTATCAACCCTGCATGAAAGCTATTCTCTCATCTTGTAGGTGAAATAAAAAAGGCAGAGAGATAAAGAAATGTATACATATTCATATACCCAGTAAGTGCCAGACTGAAGAGCTGAGTTTAGGTCTTGCTTCTTCAAAGTCCAAGGCACTTTACAACTGAGCTACACCCCAACCCTTTCAATTTTATTTTGAGGCAGGGAGAAGACCTGCAAGGCTTCTCAATGAAACTTCCAGACCAATGCAAAAATGTTCTGTGTTGTGTGCCTAAGAGAGACAGCCCCCAGCCTCCCTGTGAGCATGTCCTGGGCTGGGGAGTTCACCATCTCTTCAGGGCCACATTCCAGATTTTTCCAGGCATGGGGTCAAACTCTACTTCCTAATTCCACCCTCTGGAGCCTCCTAGAATAACCTGCTTCCTCTTTCTTAAGAGCTCTCAGATGTATAAAAACAGTTTGACTTTACATCACTCATTCATTTCTTCATTCCTGAATTTAGCCTAAAATCTTTTCTCATTTACTCTTTGTCAAAGGCTGGGAATGCATGAAAATGAGTCACAATCTATTTCAGAGCTCGTGATCTTTGGGGAAGGCAGAGTTGCAGCCAACGATGACGGTACAGTGTTCTAATCGTGCCCCTCTTACTTTTCCTCCGTGAGCAGCAGCCTGCCTGCACCTATTCCCAACATGCCGTGCCTTACGAATCTCTCACCATAGATGATTTTTTGTTTGTCTAGTTCTCTATTAAGACACAAGGCTCCAGATGGGGCTGCAGGGCTCCAAACTGAGGCTCAGTGGAACTATCAGTCACCTCAAACTGAACGCTCAATTTCTATTTGCTGAATTAGCTTGCTTACTGAAATTTGTTTTCAATTTTTTTCTGAACTCTGAGCAATAGGGTCAATTAAGTACTCTGCCTGTCATCCTTCCCAGTCTAGTTCACAGGGACTTTTCATGGAATCTAGACCTGAGCCACCCTTTCCTTGAACCACCAATCCCTTTAACAATCTTCCTGTGGAAATGGAGAGACTAGCAGGGATGTCTAGAAGAAGGCAAGTAAAATGTCTTATAAGTCGATTGCCTTATCTTGTTTTCCAAAGCAGATATAATCTCAGTTTTCAAGGGGTCGGTCTCAGTGATTTGAGTGTGGTTTTTATCAGGAGGATAGCTTATCTGAATCACCCCTCCAAGCCAGGAACTCGGGGATCTAAGGTCCTCTTCAAAAGCTTCTGGGAATTTGGATCCAACTTCCTGAAGCCCCCACCTCCCTGCCTTCTCCCCCCCCACAAGCTGCAAGGGCAGCCTGCATGGCTTCAATCCTTCCTGCTGCCATCTTGCCTGATAGCAGCCCACAAAGAGGCTGGTCTGCCCCTTTCCTGGGGAGTCTAGGATCCTCTCGTCTTGGCAGTGGTAGAGCTTGCTTTGCAGCACCCCTGACGGGTACAGAGGCAGCTGCCTTTCTTACAGCCCTCTGCAGTGGGGCCACCAGGAAATGCTTCTGTTACTCTGAAGGCAATCTGAGCAGAGCTGCTTGTGGGATCTGTTCCGGTGGTCCCCATCTTCTGACCCCTTCCCCCATTTCAAAGGCACTCCAACATAGAACTACAGAAAACCACAAAACGCCCCATCTCAAGGGAGATTCTGCACTGATGCATCCATCACATGACACTGGAGGAACAGTGAGAAGGGTGTCACCTCCGTAGAGAGGCCCCACCCATCATCTGTGCCCTTGCTCCCAGCCGACTTATTATGAGCCACTTCCATGACAGCATTAGTCCCTTGTGCACTAAGAAGAGCCATCAAGGCTCACACAGGTTGCCAGTGGGGGACGTAGCTCTGAGAAGGCCCTGATTGCCACCATCTAATGCATTTTCAATTTGAGGAAGGAGTTTACCATAAATATGCAGATCCTTTGAAGCTGCCTTGCTGGGACCTGGCTCTGAGCGCTGGGGTGGGGGTTTGATTGCTGCAAATGAGCAGGCTCAGAGTGCAAGCTCCCCAGTGGGGGACAGACCTGTGCGAATGGGCCAGCTGGGGAGGCTGCTTGGCCTACCGTGCCCCCGGCCAGCCTGAGCAGCTTTGCCTTTGATGAGGAAACTGAGAGGCAGCAGATCGGGGTGAGGGAGGGTGGTTTGGGGGCTGCTTTGAAGGTGACTGAGAAGTCACTTATTTCTTCTTTTTAATTAAGGAGCTGGGAGAAGGGGAATTGACGTGAAGTTTAAAATAGTTGACACCATCTCTTAGAATGTCATAAATTCTCAGAGCTGGAGGTCAGCTAGGCCAACTTTCCCTCCAGAGAATGCATAGGTGAAAGCCTCATTCCTGGGCTTAAAACCCCCCAGGAATCCCCATTTGCTTTCAGGGTAAAACGTGCAGTGTCCTGCTTACCTTGAGCCTCCTCTTCTGCCCTCCCCACTCCCACACCGCCCCAGTGATCCTAGATGATGGTTGCCTTGGACACACCAGGCCGCCTCACAGTCCATGCCTGCACACCCCCACAGATCTCTGTGCCCACCCATTTCGCATCTGGCCACTCCTCCCCAGCACTCAGCTCAAAAGTCTTTCCTGACGCCCCTGCAAACACAGGTGATGTGCTCTGTTTGTTGTCCCCCTGGGCCTGCCTGTGCTGTAGGACCCTCACGCTGCTGTCATTCTGGGCCTGGGGACTCTTTCAGTGCGAGCCAGCACTGTCCTGCTAGAGTGGGTGCAGCAGTGAGCAGGGCCCGGACTGTGCAGAGCCCCCCTGGGCCACAGGGAGGTATGCACACAGCTGTGCCTTCCAGGTCTTCAGGAGCTCAGAGCCCGAAGGGACAGTGGAGCCCCAGGATCTGAGGGTTTTGTTGTCAGAGTCTTCTAAAGCCATGGCTCCCCAACTTGTTCAAGAGATATTTCATGTGCCAAACCTCCCTGCTGGCAACTTGTACTTAAAAAAATACAAATGAAAGGTCCTTGAATCACTGAAACATTTCTCTCTCTCTCTCTCTCTCTCTTTCCCCCTCCCTCCCTCTCTACCTCTCCCTCCCCCATTTCTCTCCATTTTCTTCCTCTAAGAGCAGGGCTCCTATGGTTTTTTAGAAGACTTCCTTATCTTCTCTTGTGAGGATCTGGCTCTCCTGGCACCTCAAAGATGACCAATGGTCAAGGGAAGATGAGCTGACTTTGGAAGGGTGTAAACTGAAGGGCTTTCTCTCTCCTCTGGCCACTCTAGTCCCCTGGTTCTTTGTCCCAAAGCATAGGGAATTTCTGCTTATCAGCTTTGATGGAAAATTCACCGGCTGCAGAAACTTATTCACACATCAGCCAGCAAACAAATTAAAGCTACTTAAATTTTTGAACAGGGGGCTGCTTTTGGGCAGAGGAGCAGGATTTTAAAGTGTTGCGTTTTAAATATATTTCTTGTAATGTGCCCGATCACGCTTCTGCCTGAGATCAGCCTGGGGAAGTTTGCCAGTTCCCAGTGACTCCTTTCTGTGCCTCTTCAGCCAGCTCATGCCTGGGGGAGCTGGAAGAGGGCGACCTGCTAATTCCATCTCCTGAAGCCGCCTGCAGCAGCCAGCTCTAAAGAGAAGTGGGGCAGACCTCTGGCCAGAGGTTGAGAACTGCCAGCAGGCCAAGCATCCACCTTTGGGGAGGGAGGGGAGCATGGCAGGGGCAGGCAGTGGGGCTTAGTGGAAAGAACCTCGGTTTTAGCAGCAGAGGACCCAGGGCTAAGCCCCAGATCTCCCAGTTTTTGGCATTTGGTTCCTAAATTTTCTCCTCAGTAAAATAGACATGATGATCATAATAATATCTGCTTCATGTGCATCATAAAATTATTGAGCACAAAATGGAACATTGTTTATAGCTGTGCTTTGAGGATTCTATTATATTGTGCAAATTTTAGTTCTGTTGTCTCACATGGAGATGTCTATCTATATATCTCTCAATCTTTGTTTGCAATATTCCTGGAATCTTGCGTGTAGCCTGCCACAGGGCACAGAAGACAGAGCTGGGGTGAGCGAGGCTTTCACTCTTGCTGCAACACAGCCCTGGAAGACGACTGCGTGGACCAGCCCATGCCAGCCACGCTTGGCAGCAATCAGTTCTGCCAAGTGGCCCCTCTCTGCTTCAAGAAGGTTCCTATGACCTCCTCCCTGCCCTCCCTCTCTATTCTCCATGCCTAATCTTTGTCCTTTCTACCTCCATCTGTTTCTCCACTCCCTGACATTCAGTCCCTCATTTCAGTGACTCTGGGTGGGTGTGAAGACAAGAGAACTGGAACTATGGTTACTCCTAGGAGAGGCTACAGTACATAAAGGACCTGTGTAGCATGGCCCTCCTCAGACAAGAGCAGCTGACACTCCAAACTAGAAAGTCCCCATCTTCCCAGAGCACAGAACACAGTGAGGCCCAGACACACGCTCCTCACTGCCCCCAGCACAGCCTGCATCCTGAGAGGGCCAGGCACCAGCCATAGCCAGCCCGTCACTGAAAGCTCAGAAGCTGCCCCCCTCCCTTGCCCTCCAACATTCTCCTGACTTCAGCATCCGGCCTTCCTGAAGGACAGGGAATGATCAACTTCCTCCAGCCTGCAGGCTTCATTAAAGTCATGGGTTCAATTGGCACCTGCCACTCGGAGCTTAAAGTTGTGCGATTAGTAGAACTGCTTTCCCGAGATACTTCTCACTTGGTGAGTTGAACAAATGAAGCCAGGCGTGCCCTGACTGACTCATGTTCTTTGGCAGTAATTTTCTTATAAGATGAAAAATCTCCAGCCTGCCCAAGTTCCCTGACAAATTCTCTCCTCGGCAGCTAATTTGAAATATCTTCAGTCTTCTGGGAGGTGGGAGAGAGAAGGGCAGATGAGTTTTCCTATTTGCAGACTCTGCCATGCCCTCGCCACATGTCAGTATGAGGAAAGCCAACTGGATCATCCCCCAAAATACTTAAGAATCTGAGAGTTTTGATTATAGAAGTAAAAAAAAGGAGGGTGCTGGGGTGTAGGCAAAAGAAATTGTTAAACCTGCTTAGTGCATCTGTCCCAAAAGGAAAGAGATCTGAGCATCCTTCCAGACCTTCTCTGGGGAGCTTAACTTCTGAAATCCTGAACTAGGTGGAGAGTTCCACAGGAGCATAATTGGAAGGTGACATTTGTAGTCAGAGCCAACAGAATTGGCCCAAGCTCCACTCCTGCCCTAGGTGATATTTATCTGTCACTAGAGAACAGTCAGGGTTCTTATTGTCTTTGGCATTAAGAATGGTGACCAAATTCTGCATCACTTCCCAGAGGTTGGAGATTAGGGATGGCAGTCTGAGCACATCTTGGCACTCAAGTGCAGATGAATACAATTGATTCTCATTACTTATGGGTTCCATATTTTCAAATCTGACTACTTGATACAATCTTTGTGTAAACCCCCAAACAACATTCATAGCTTTTTTTTTGCAGACATGCATAAAGGGGTAAAACATTTGAATCACCCGATGTACACGTCCCTGGCTGACATTGAACAAGGAGAGGCCCTGCCTTCTTGTTTCAGCTCTCTTACTGTAAACAAGCATCTTTTCCATAGTGCCATAGCTTTGGCATTTTTGTGCTATTTTCCCTTCCTAGTAATTTTTCTGTTTAACTTCCAATCACAGCATTCAAGTGCTATCTGATGTTCCTAAATGCACCAAGACTGGGGTGGACCTTATAGAGAAAATCCATGTTCTGTAAGCTTTGGGCATGAATTGTTGTGCTTTTGTTCAATGTTAATGAATCAGCATTGTATATTAAGTGATATATCTGGAGACAGAAACACATGTAAATTAACAAGGTTATATATTGAAATCATATGTAATATACCACATATTATATATATTATTTATTGGCTGGTGAAAATGTGACTGAGGCTCATAGGAACCTAGTGCTTCATTTCCCTAGGAGCAGAGGTTCAGTGTTCCCTAATTCAGTGTATGTAGCAGGTTTATAGATCAGAACTACTATGAATAACAAGAACCAACTGTAATGTGATTCAGCCAGGAGAGGAGACAGGCGGAAGCAAACTTAGGAATAGCTAAAGCTTTCCTGCGTGGCCTTCTCTCTCTGCATTCCCTGCTCCCATACTCCTGGCCTCCTATTTTCTTAACAACGTCCAAGTGCCTCATCGGCCTCTTGATGCCCTGCCTTCCTCCTGGTTCCCCTCATGTAGAAGTCAAAACTAGCTCCTACATATCTGGGGCCAAACAGAATAACAAAGGTCCTCTAGACCAGTTCTTTGATTAGCTGCTTGGATTCTTACAAATGTATCTTCATGAAGGAGAGTCTATGATTGAATGCCTCCAGTGTCAGGGGACTCACTACCTATAGGGACAGCATATTCCATCTTGAAAAGCTTTTATTTCTAGAAAGTTCTTCCATCTGTTAGGCAGACAGGTTTCTTTCTGAAGCCTCTTGCTCTTGTCCTTAGTTCTGTTTCTTGGGTCCACACATCTGTTCCATCCTTCTCCTGACTGCGTTCACTTCATGGGGCTCAGAGAGGACTGGTTTGTGGCAGATTGGAGAAGGGTCTTCCTTGTGTCCCTCATGTAGGTGGCCACCTGCTTCAGCTTTGTGCCTAGTGTGGCCTCTTGGTGTCACCCCCTTCTAAGCCTATCTCTCCAGGTTCTGCCCCAAAGCACTTTGAAAATGACACCACATTAAAAAGACACCCAGCACTTTCAGGAATTTCTCTTTGAGCTGGAAGGGAAGTTATAGGTACAATAACTGTTATAGGTACAATAACTAAAGACTAAAAAGAAGTGACTTCCCAAGGGAATTTCATTATTCAATCCAACAGATGTTTATTGAGCTCATTGTGGGCCAGACACTGTCCTGAGAGCTGGAGACACAAAGGGGTATTTATTCACATAGTCACCAAATGTTTAGTAAGTGCTGATCCCATGCTAGACATTGGGGATATGATGGAGGATAAGATGGAGTCTTGTCACTCGTGGGATGAATTGTCTAGTTGGGGAAATGGACTAGAAGAAATAATTACACAAAGAGTTGTATAAATGCAAGTGGGATGAGTGCTACCAAGGAGTGACCCAGGGAACTACATGAGTCCCTACAGTGGGGGCCTGACTGATTCAGTGGAGGCACTCCAAGGGGGTAAGATTCAGGCTGAAGCTGTGGGGAAGGGAATGTAAGGAACAAGAACAAGAACCTCCCCCACACATAGGGGTTGACCACAGAGCCAGTCAGGAGGACAGAGCTCCTGATGCTTTACTTTTCCAAAGGACCCCTCTTTCCCTTTCCTTAAGCTTTATTTAAAGATTCTCTTCTAAATATGGGAATCAAAATCAAAGGCAAGAAAACTCAAAGGAATGTGGAATTTCAGGCAAAAAATGCTTATGGCAGACACCAATGGACAAAGAATTATTCCAATGTTTACTAAATGATTAACTATATATCCACAGCCCAGGAAAATTCATACCTTGGGGGAAGTGTGTAGCATAGGAATTCTGTCCAGTTTTGAACAGGGGCCCCCGGGTCTCAGTTTTCCGATCTGTAAAATGGGAATGAGAGCAGTCCCTTCCTAGAAGTCTGGGTTGGGTGGGAAGATTAAATGAGTTAACAGATATAAAGCTTCTAGCTCAGTGTTTGGCATCTAGTAAATATTCAAAAATATTAGTGTGTGTAATTTTCTTCCAGCTATCCTATAGTGACAACAAATGACCAAGACTAGGAGTTTATTGAGGCTGAATATACACTTAGTGAGCATCAGTTGTGTTCCAGGTACTGTGGGAGGGACTGATGATACAGGGTGAACAGGTGGCCTGTGCAGATCCCTTATGCCAGGCCTTTCATGCTCCACGCATGACTTGCAATTCAGGAGGAGCACAAACACCCACCTATGTGCAACTGCAACCAAACTTGTGAAACAATAGTTACCTGCTACATGCATTTGACTCTGTTCTCCATACAGATTTTTAAAATGCAGGTCTTGACAAACTAAATTGATTTCATAATCCATGAGTGGGTTGCAACCCACAGTTGAACAGAACAGTGCTTTAGAGCAATTGGGTCAAATGCTTAATAAAGCCAGGGTAGATTTGATAGGGAATCTTCCCAGCCATCCCTGGACTTGTGTTTGATCTCTTACCTTTGGCATTTGTCACTGCTGTCCTATGATGCTGAATTTGCACAGCATTCTGCACTCAAGCACAAATATGGTGGCTCCTCTGACTCCACCTTTAGCAACTCCTCTTACTCTCCAGAGCACCCTTCAGCACTCATGACCCAGTCTCCCACGTGAACTAAACTCCTGAGTTGGTAGATTTAAATTCAGTAAACGTTTGCTCCCTTGTGTCAGGTATTCGCCGTGGAGGCTGATATTGCACAACTTTAAGCAGGTCTTACATCAGTATAGATCGCCACTGTGGAGATTGGAACACTGATTCAATCTCCATTCATTCCTGGGATCTCTGGCCACAGTGTTTCACCCCTAGGTGTCGCTTTCCTGCCCAGATGTCAAAACCAGTTCTGTGCACTCAAGAAGATTAATGTATTATCATAGGCATCCTTCCCAATGAGAACTTCAACTTAGAACCCTGAGCCTGAGATTAAAACCAAAAACACAATACAAATCATTGGTTATGGTTCATCCAACTTTGGGTGGCCCTAGAGAAGAAGAAACTGGAATAGGAAGAACTTGCATTTGGTTAGGCCTTTAAACTTCTGTCATGTCTGTGATTGTCTCAGAGGATCCCAATAAGGGGAGAAGGGAAAGGAGATTATCCTTATCTTATAAGTAGCAAAATTGACTTCTGGGAGCTACATGGTAAGTGGCAGACATGGTAGAACCTGAACCCAGATGTCCTGACTTCTGATCATTTGCATTCCCACCAGATTCCAGCAGTGCTGCTGTCTTACATTCCCCAGGCTTATTATGGCTCAGTAGAAGACTTTGTGTGTATTATCTTAGTTACTCATAAACAACACTCTACTGTGTTGTATTAATCGGCTTTCCATGACTATAACAAACACCCTGGATAATCTTCTTATAAAGAGAAAAGGTTTATCTTGGCTCATAGTTTTGGGGTTCCAGTCCATGGTTGGTTGGCCCTATTTCTTTGGGCTGGCTGGGTGGCACATCATGGAGAAGAATGTGTGGTAGAGCAAAGCTATTAACCTTACTATGGCCATGGCTAGAAAGTAGAAGAGTCAGGAGGGGTGGGGGATCCTCTATCCTTTTCAAGGGCATGTCCTCAATGACCTGAAGGCCTCCTACTAGGCCCTACCCACCTCCCAGTAGTGCCAAGCTGAAGAACAAGCCTTTGACACCTGAGCCTTTGGGGGATATTCTAGACCAAACTGTAGGATGTGTGTAAATTTTATTTATTCCCATTTTATATAAGTACAGTTTCAGAGAGGGGTTAAGTGACTTACCCAAGGTCATACAGCTTATACATAGTACAGGAGAAAAGAAAATACGGGTCTTGTGGTGCCCTGTGCATCCCCCTGTTCCAAGCTCCTAAGCATCTACCCCAGGCCCTGGCCAGGATCATTCATGTGGGTCCTTCATCTGGCTCCATTCAGAACTGCATCCTCCAACAAACAAGTGCATGATGATCAGGGATGTGTGTGGGAAGGTGCAGGTCTTACGGTCAAGATAGTCTACATCTGCCCCAACTCAACTGATGGCACAGTAGTAAGTAGCATCTGAGTTCAAATCCCAATTTAAACCCCTATTAACTGTGTGATCCTCAGCAAATCGCTTGACATCTCTGAGTCTCAGTTTCATTCATTCATTCATCAAAACTTGTTTGAATGTACCTCACTAAGAGCTGTAATTGTTGTCTGAAGTACCGATATTATACCTGCATCTCTCAGGTGGGAATAATAACAGGGTTGTTATGTAGAATCAGGAAAATTTATGTAAGCAAACCACAGGGCCTAGTGCCTAGCAAGCAAAGAAGATCAATAAGTGTTTGCAGAATCTGACTCTGGAGCAGGACTTAGGCTGCCTTGGAGTTATGTCAGCCTCCCCTAGAAGAGGCTGGGTCCCGGCAGCACCAAGTGCAAAGAACAATTGTCTAAATGTACATAAAATATCAAATGTGATGGCGTTGTATGCACACCCACGGATGCAGCAGGGATGTGAGGAAATCCCTCGGGGCTTTAGAAATGAATCTCTTTTTACCTACTTGAGAGAGAACAAAGTGGTAAAATGACAACCCTGAGTGTTTCAAGGCAGGAGGGACAGGGCTGTGATTCAGCAGGTTCCCTGTGTTCCCCTTCAGCAGCAGGGCCTGCGAGTCCCAGGGACAACAATCAGGTGAGTCCCTGGACCTCCAGAGGAGCCTGCAGGAGAGGGCCTGGGGGCTCATTGTGACAGGAGGTCAGCTCTGCCAATGTGCCAGGCACTGCACTGAGCCTGTTCCCGTGATTGTCTTGACTCTGTAACAAAATAGCACGCTGCTTAGGAGCACATGCTCTGGGGATAGAGAAAGCATGGTTTTGAATCCCCATACTGGAATCGAGCAGCGTGTGACATTAATTCCTAACCTCAGTACGACAAGGAGAATTTTTTTTTTTTAATCTGCAAAATCAGTATAAAAAGATCTCTCTCTTAGAGATGTGCTGAGGATTAAAAAAGAGATCTGCAAAGTTCCTGGTGTATTTGTGCAACTAGATTTTATTGTACATCTATAATAATAAGTGAGGCACTGTGCCGGGCTCTGGGGAGGCAAGGGTAGGCCGAACCAGCCACGATGCCTGCTTTCATGAAGCTTATCACACCGCAAGAAAGACAGAAAGTAAGAGCTAGCACATTAACAAATAGTCTGAAGGAAAGAATATGGTTGTGGAGAAGTTTGACTATGGAAGATAAGGAAAGGCTTCCTGGAGGAAGTGACCTTTGAGGCCTGAAGGAGTCACAAGAGAAAACTAGACCAGGGTGGGCAGACACTTTCTATGAAGGTCCAGACAGTAGGCATTTAGTCTCCACTGGCCTCACCACTCTGTTGCAGTTCCGCTGTTGTAGATGAAAGCAGTCAGCTTGGGACTTAGATGGGGGGCGTGGCTTTGTTCCAACACCACAGGCAGTGGGGGCAAATTTGGCCTATAGTCTGTGGTTTGCATCCCTTAAATGAGCTGAAAGGGGGCTGGGGACAGGAGGTCGTGGCAGGGAGAGTTCCAGACAGGGAGTGGCATGCACACCTGGCAGGGTGGAGCTTGCTGCACCTGAACCTGTGAAGAAGGCAGGTGTGTCTGGAGCCAACAGCATGGGGTGAGGGTGAAGAGCCACCAGAGAGTGGCCTTGTAGGCTGTGGTAAGAATTTGGGTCTCTACCCTTAAACACAAATGGGAAAGACCTGTAGGGCCTGTAAGCAGATGCTGGTGTGATCATGATGGAGGGGAGATTTTGCAGTACTGGTTGGATGCTGCCTTGTGAAAAACAGAGTGGGGGCGGGGCAGAGCAATTCTAGCCTGAGCCAAGTTGAGGGGAACTTGGATGAGGTTGGAGGCTGGGGAAGGGTGAGGCTGGGGGAAATTAACCCACTTGCTCAGGGTCACCCAACTCTGATCCCACTATCAGATATCAGTGCAGGTCTCCTGACTCCAGATGTCACACTGCCAGTTCATAGGGCAGCAGCAGGGGACTCCAGTGATCAGAGGCCCTGGAGCACTTCCCACAGAGACCAGCTTGCTCTTGCTGACCTGTGGCCACAGGGCAGACTAAATCCAGGTATCGGACACTCATTCAGTTGTACAGATGTCACCTTCA
Organism: Tamias sibiricus; assembly: GCA_025594165.1. NCBI lineage: Eukaryota > Metazoa > Chordata > Mammalia > Rodentia > Sciuridae > Tamias > Tamias sibiricus. Next base: position 114,507,160 of record CM046657.1, read on the forward strand.
AGGCCTGGAGAGCTCCTGTCAAAGCCAGGGAGCCCACTCCCGGGCCTACTGGCCCCCTATCCAAGCTTCCTTTCCCGCAGATTCTTTCAGGCTTGGTCCCTGGCTACTCCAACCATGGGACTTATACATAGCTCTTGGAAGAACAGTGGATCCAAAATAGCTGTCCTACTAGAAGCAAGAAGCAACAGCTCAGAGAGAGAAAAGAAACCAACACTATGAAAAGCAGAAAGATTAACTTATAAAGGCACAGAAATGCAGGCAAGTGTCCCTGCACATTACTGTCACCCTGAAGCAACACTATATCACTGCATAGTGTAATAACTGGCTTCCCAATGATAACAATGCATATTAAGGTAAAGATGCCCACTCTATTTAAGAGGACAGAGGAATGTGTTCCTTTAGAAAGTATTTTTGAAAAGAATGGTTTTGAATACATAATTAAGATCTCCAAAATTTAGTGCTCAAAGGAGCAAGATTATTATTAATTTATATGGATCTGTGTCCCTTGGTAATGTTGGGCAAATGGTGCTTTCTATGCACGTACAAGCACATCTCTTACCAGTTATATTTACCTAAATTTTCATATTTGACTAAGCACTCCTATCATAAGATGTTTCTCCTAATAGCATTAGCATCGTAGTTAGAAGGACTACACATTTGTTTTAAATATTGTGATTCCAGTGAAGCAGCACCTTGGCCTCTTTGGAATGCTATTATTTTTTTTTACTTGCTAGCTCTGTGACTTGGGTAAGTTATTAACTTGTCTGGACTTGACTTTCCTTACTTATAAAGTGGGGCAGCAGTGAGATTAGTATCCACAAACTTCTAGTGCCCAGCCCAGAGCCTTTCTGTGCATGGTGGGCCCCAGCATGCACTGGAGCCACTTGCCCCAGCTAGCAAGAGCCCATTGAACAAATCTTCCCAGCTTTGTGTTCTATAACATTGTGTCAGCCACCATGGGCGTGTTTGCACCATAGAAATTGGCAGATGCTATAAACCAAGGCCTCTTTTGCAGGAGAGCCAGTTTTTAAACATTCCCTAGCCCACCGTGGGTGGGTACTCAGTCACTACTAATCTCCATATGCTAGCCTTTCCCCATGATCCTGTTTGTCCTCTGAGTTTGTCTCGTGTTGTGATCCAGCTAACATCTGAGCCACCTGGATGCTTGCTACAACACAGATTGCTGGACACTTCCCGGGCAGTGTCTGATTTAGTCCATTCAAGATGAACTGAAGAATCTGCATCTTTAATGCTGATATAGCTGGCCTGGACATCAAACTTGGAGACACTGGCCTAATCCAATAAAGCAAGTCCCCATTGCAAGTCCTTTGGAAGGAACAGAAGAGACTGCATCTTCTGTCTTAGGCAGTGGTGTGATAATGAGTACTGACCTAGTACTTTGCACATACTCTATCTCCTTTAATCTTCTTAAGAACCTCTTAAGGTAGCAATTACTATTTTAATCCCCACTGTATGGGGGGGGGGGGGGGGACAAGGCTCAGAGGGATTCAGTAACTTAGGTGAGGTCACTTGGCTTATAAGCTGGGAAGTTGGGCTAGACCCAGGTCCTCCGACTCTGGGTACTTACCTGGGTGGTGCAAGTTGTGCAGTGCTCAAGGGCAGGTAAGACTGAAACACAACCTGAGCTCCACATGCCCAGCTGTGCACTGGCAGGGCCACCTCAGCCTAGAGGGCCATTTTTTTTAAAGAAAATCTTCTTGCATTAAGATGCCATTAAGGCTGGTGGCGGCCCTGTCCAATGCAGATTCTCCTCCCTCACTGTCACTTCCAGGGCCTCTAAACTGGTGGAAAGGCAGAGTGAGTGGAAGAGAGAAAATACAGAGAGGGCCCAGCAAAGATGTTATCTGAAGTAAACGCAAGCCCACACTTGGGCATGGAGACAGCTGTTCTTACAGGAGGGTTTGGGGGCAGGTGTCAGTGGGGTGGAGCGAGGGGATTTGGCTGCAGGCAGAGGCACAGATTGTCTGCGATGAGAGAGCTGTATCTCCTGCCCACCCCTGGCATGTGTGTGGCATCACAGGTACCCAGTGGGTGGAGCAATTAGCCTGTATCCCAGGGCGCCTGGCTCTGCCTCTCCCCTTCCTTCCCACTGTCTTTTTGCAATTAGATTGCACTGGGTAATAGCTGCCAAACCACTTTGTTGGATCTGATAAGTTTATTAATTTCTTAGGGGCTAATAGAAGAGTGGGTGGGAGATTCATTTCCTGACTGGAGCTTGGGGGCTAATTAGTCTGTTTGCCAGGTTCCCAGAGGTGAGGGGTGGGAGGGTGCATTGCTCAGGCTGTTGGACTTGGCTCTGGATAAATCATCGCTATGCTTGGCTTTTACAGGAAACTAGCTCACTGGGTGAGACCAAAGAGGCTGGGGCTGGGGCCCTTACAGCAGAGGCTGAGTAAGAATTGCATCCCTTGGGAACGGTGGAGGTGGGGTGTGGGCTGAGGTCTGGCCCTGTCGATGTGAAGTATAGGTTTAGGGTGACAAATGGGACTCTAGAAAGTTCAATTCTGTCCCACACATCCAAATGCTAACATCCAGCCCAATTCTTTTTTGTTTCTTCTGTCCAAATACAGCCTTTCCAAGCTTAACACTCCATCAGGGTCCAATTCTACCCATTTTGAAGGCAGGGAAACTGAGCCTCGGAGAGGAGAATAATTCTACCTGGCTTTGTGGAGTGCCAAGACCAAGAAGAAAGCTGTATGCCTGGAGTTTGTATTAGATGGTTGAAGCCCCTCAAAGCCACCTCCTGGTCAGCCCGGTCTGCTCAAATGAAGAACATATTAGTGTTTCCACTCTAAGAAACAACAGCAGAAACAGGGAATAACCCAGATTTAGGAGTCAGACAGATCAGGAATTCAGCCTGTGCTACACCTACCAGCTGGATGACCTTGGGCAAGCCACTAAACCTCTCTGAGCCTCAGTTTCTTCATAAATAACAGACACACCATAAGAAGGGTAATAGAAGAATCCAAAGAGGTGATAGAACTTTCTAACACACAGCTGCCTAGAAACTGTTACCCTTTCCCCTTCATTTGGAAATCCAGTGCATTCCTCAGCCCCCCTATACCTTTCTTGTGTAGAGAGGAAGAGGAAGGAAAAGCTCAGGCAATAGCTTGGACTGCCTGGCTGTTTGAGAGACCACAGGAGCTGCAGAGGCCAGAGGAGGGCTCGCCTGCCAGAATTCTGCCCATGCCTGGTCAACAAGAGCAATCTGCCAACAGGAGATGAGGACTTCCTCCTGCTTCTAAAACCAGTCCTGGAGCGTGATGCTGGGGTCTGTCCTCTTTTGTCCTAAGCCACAAAGGCTAGTGGGGGAGACCACAGGGAAATGAAAACATGCAGAACACTGAAAGAGTCAGACAAGACGGCTGTGCTGACTTCTTTGGGGAAAATCATCTGGTTTCAAGAGCATAGGGCTGTGTCACCTCACACTAGTTGGGTGGAGTCTCTGATTGGGGGCTATTTCTTTATTTGTAAAACGGGGCTTGCTATTTGGATATGCATGAAACACTGCTTGCAAACTAAAAACAAACATGAGCATATAGGGAACCATCTGCCCTTGCAGAGGTAGAAAAAAACTACTCCCACCCCTTTTCCAGGTGGCATCCCGTCAAAGGCACGGAGGGGCGTTTTTGGTGATCTCTCCTTTGCCACCTGAAAGGTCCATCCCTGGAGACCCTCAAGTTCCTTCCTGGAACTGGAGGCCCACCAGAGCTCCCAGCGGATGGTCCAGGGTCCCCAGTGGGCCCTGCCCTCCACAGTATGAAGTCAGGAGACTGGTTCTTGCGCCCGAGCCCTCCTGCCATGGGGGTTGGGGTGAAGGCCAAGGCGGAGCCAAGTCTCCACTGTTGTGGGAGCTTCCAAAAGAGACCCCAGAGCCCTGTTCTAGGGGATAGAGCCACAGGGCACCCACGGAACTCAAGAGAGTTTCCCAGGGAAGTTGCTGCTCGTGCTTGGAGACGCCTGGTGAAGGCGGCCGTGTGTGTCTCCATGGGTTTGCAGCCAGCTGTCAGCTGTCTCTCTTGGCTTCCCACCTCCAATCTCAGCAGCAGACATTTGTCAGCAGCTCCAGCTCATAGAACTATATTGGGATTTTATATATGTATATCATATATTTACATATTATTTATACATTTGACATATCATGGATTTCTGTATTATTTACACACAGCATATATTTATACAATGTATACTTAGATATACTATTAAAAGGGTTCTACTGAGAAAACAATCTAACAATCCACTGCTAATGAGTTTAGGCTTAGGTAACATTCTATGGGGAACTAAGTAAGTTATGGATTCCCTCCCCGCCCAGGGGTCTTTAAGACAATGGGAGAGTCAACAATAATATATTGTACACCTAAAAATTTATTAAGAAGTTAGAGCTCAGGATAATTGTTTTTAACACAATAAAATAAAACTGAAACTAAGGATAATTCAAGGAAGAAAACAGTAGGGAAGTGGAAGAAAAATAGTTATCAGCTTTTTGTTGCTGTGACAAAATACTTGGGAAAATCAACTTCAGGAAGGAAAGGCTTATTTTGGCTCACAACTTTAGAGGTTGCTGTTCGTGGTCACTTGGCTCCATTGTTTCTGGGCCTGGGGGGAAGCAGAACCTCATGGTGGAGCAGAGCTCTCACCTCACGGTAGCCAGGAAGGGCAGGGAGAGAGAGTGAGAGGAAGGGGTGGGAGATAGATGTACGCTTCAAGGACCCTCATGACCCACTTCTTCCAACTAGAACCTATCTCCCAATAGTCCATGAAGTTATGAATCCACCAGTGACTTAATCCATTGATGAGGTCAGAGCTGTCATGATCTAATCAATCACCTACCAGGGCGCCACCTCTGAACATGGCTGCACAGGGGACCAAGCCTTTAGCACGTGAGCTTTGGGGGGATATTTCAGATTCAGATGGTACATTCAAATGCTAGATTAAATTCATTCTTACAATGACCCAAAGAAGTTTCTAGTATTCCCATTTTACAGATGAGGAAACACATTCAGTAAGGTTCAACAACTCTTCTGGGGTTACACAGGGAGATCTGTGCTTCTGGGTCTGCGTGAATACTGCAATGTCCAAATGGCACATATGTGATCTTTAAGAAGGTAGGGAAATGTTACCATGCCCACTTGTAGATGCCGAGGCTCTGGAGAACTTATGTGTCTAAATTTTCATAGTAAGCAAGTGGATCAAACAGCATTTTCCCTCTTCCAGTTCTTTTGCTCATCTATATACTTAACCATTCAGCAAACATTTGTTAAAGGCATTGGATCTACCATTCTAATTCTCATTTTGACAAACACAATTATTGAATACAGGCCCAAGCACAAGAGCACCTGGGGTTCATTTTTGCCTGAAAATAACGTGCTCCCCCCACTTGCCATTCCCTTCTGGTCACGGGAATTTCCTGAACTGTGTTTCATTCCTAATTTGTTTTTCCCTTTACCCACTCTGGCTCTCCCAAGCCCTCACGGTCCTTTCTTTCCTTAGCCTGTCAGTTCCCCTTCCCTCAACCCTGTCCTGATCCAGCCTCCATACTCCACACCCCCCTCTTAAGGCTTATACACAGCCCAAGAAGAGGCCGGGACTGTCCTCTTGGCTCCTCCAAGCCTGGAGTCCAGCCTGCCAGGCCTCTCCTTCCTCCATGTCTTCCCAGTCCTCTCTCGTTGGTCTCCTCAGATTGGCCAGTGGCACGTGGCAGAGGGCCTCAGCATGGACAGCCGCCTGTACGCCTCCAACAGCTCGGACAGTCTCTTCAACACCACCCTGGTTGTCACCACCATCCTGGTAAGCGGGATCTCCCGAGCCGCCCAGCTGCAGCTCCCCCAGGGTGCCTCTCCTGCGCCAGTGCTTCCCAGGGAACAGAAGATGGGAGCGCTAATCACAGCACCGAGGCCAATTTATGACAGTGTAATTACACTCAAGTTGCTGTTTCATATGGAAATGATATTTGATGAGTTCCCAAGCAGCTGGGGAAGAGAGACTCTACAATTTGTGGGTGCCTCTTTCAGGGGCGCCCTGAAGGCTGGGGCAGCTATGCAGGGCCATGTGGAGAGGACCTTCAGACACCCGTGGGGGAAGCTGGATCTAGTCCACTGGGGTGGCCCCTGCTCTTTCCCTGCTCACCTTGCTTGGCACCTATAGTATACAAAATCAGGCCTTCCCATACCACACCCCCCAAATGGACACCTGAATGTCCATGGGTTTTTATGGCCTCTTTTTTCATTTCCAGATGGTAAAAAGAGGGTTCTTAATTAACCTATAGGGCAAGGGACCATCTGCCTTTTTATTTGATTCAGTTCTATTCAATAATTACCAAGTCCAACCCCTGACTCTTGTCTCCTGCCATGTACCAGGCACTGTGCTCAGTCATGGAGACCAAAGATGGGTAAGACTCTGTCTCCATCCTCAGAGGTTATAATGTAGCAGATGGGATAAGTCAAGTGCATACACGGCCAAGGTATTGTCTGTCTTCCCCCCAGAAGACCTCATGTTTTAAAAGATTTTTCAATTAAACCAGCTGTATGTATTAAGCAATAATTACTTTGTTCCTCCTCCCTTCCCCCTATTAACTAATCAAAAGTGTATTTCCCCTGCTTGGCACAGCATCTTATCAGCAGGAGATAACCAGTGTAGTCACGTTGATAATGCAGCCCAAAGCAGGGACGATGTATGGGAAAGCCTGCTCGTCTTATCCCTCTTAAATGTGCAAGGGCTGCAAAGTGTTTGTTTCTTTTAGGCTTTTTAAGATAATAAAAAGAGCTCCAGAACCCCCATGGTGACTTTCACAAACTCCTGGGGTCCAGGAATGCTTGCCTGGAATTATTGATCTACTGTAAACGGAATGGGATAGAAGCCAGGAAAGAGGTGCAAACCTAGAACTGTGGGGTGTGGAGGAGAGAGAGGGCCATCCTGCAGCACAGCCTGAAGAAGGGATATCTAATTAAAGATGGAGTAGGAAAGGGAGTACCTGGGACAGGGAAAGTGAATGAAGGAGAGCACTGTTAGTATTTAGGAAATGTATGAAAAATACCAGCTTTCCCCCCAAAGTGGGCTTTGGGAGGGAAAGGGCAGGAACACCAACCAGAAATGTGGGTTGAGTCCATAGGGCTGAGGAACTGGAACGTCAGGCCCTCAGTTTTTATTTCATCTGGCAGGAGATGGGTTGCTGAATATTTTCATTCATTCATTCTGTGAATATTTGTTGGGCACTATGATTTGCTTGGTACTGTTCCAGGTACTCAGAATACAGCACACAAATGAAAAACAAAAATGAATGAAACACAAAACCCGCTGTTTATAATGAGCTTCCATTTTGGTGTGGAATGTGAGACAGACAATAAAAAGCCAATATAGGCTGGGCATGGTGGCACATGCCTGTCATCTCAGTAGCTCGGGAGGCTGAGGCAGGAGGATTGCGAGTTTGAAGGCCAGCCTTAGCAATTTAGCAAGACCCTGTCTCAAAATTAAAAATTTATAAAAAAAGGACAGAGGATGTGGCTTAGTGGTTAAGTACCCTTGGGTTCAATCCCTGGTTATAAATAAAACAAATAAACAAACAAAAAAACAAACAAACAAAAAGCCAAACTAATACAGGTTGAATATCCCTTATCAAAAATGCCTGGGACCAGGAGTGGTTTTATTTATTTATGTTTTTCAGGTTTTGGAATATTTTCATAGACTTCACCAGTTGGGCATCCTTGATTGGAAAATCCAAACTCCAAAACACATGCCAGCATTGTGTCAGCACTCGAAGTGTTCCAAATTTTGGAGCATTTCAGGTTTTGGGATGATTGCTTGGAGGTGGTGACATAGAGCTGGCAAAGGGCGTGGGGAGCAGAGAGCTAAGGCAGCACGGACACCCAGGTGGTCAGGGCAGGCCTCACTGAGGGGACAGCTGAGCCGCGTCCTGATGGGGGACGGGGGAGCCACGCGGTTGTCCAGGAAGGAGATTCCAGAAGAGGGAACGGTTGAAGCCAATGTCAGGGAGAGCGACAGTTCCAGCTCCTGGGGTTTTACTCCCTCTGGACCCCAGAGCCCCAACCTCAGCTTATCAGAACTATGAGAAATGCCAGGAAGATTAGAGGAGCCAGGAGCAGGGCCAGCCTGGCTGAGCTGAGTTGGGAGAGGGGACACAGCGCACAGTGTGACCTCCCTCCTGCTGTCTTTGCTACCTCTGCTAAACTACTGGCGTCTGTCCCCTCTATTGGTCTCACAGCCTGTGCCCTAATCCAGAATCCAGGCCCATCTGCCTCTTTGTCCTCAGCTACTGTGGCCTCCTCACAGGCTCCATCCTCACTTGTTTGTCTATTCCCCCAAGGAAAATCAGAATTTTCCTGTGATTTGCATCCTCTGCGGCTCAGCTTGAGATGTAAACCCTTCGTATTCAGGACTACCCCTCCTTCCCTGCTTCCTCTCCACGCTCCTTGAGGTCTAGTGGTGATGGATTACCTACCATTTCCTCACTGTATCTTGCCTCTCCCTTCCGTTGCACATGCTGTTCCCTCTGCCTGGAATGCCCTTCCCTGCATTCCTGTCTCCATCTGAAGAGGCCTGCATACCCTCACAGTTCTGCCCAGATGTTGCCTGTTCCATGGAGTCTTCCCTTGTCTGAGTCCTGCCCTCTCCATCTCTTATTTTTTTTCTATACTCCTCCCTCTGTGAGGCACATCCTCTCCTAGGGGATGTCATTTGAATCTCTACTCCCCTTCTAGAATGAGAGCTCCTTAAAGACCCTGTGGTCTGGCCCACATTGGAGCTCAGTAATCACAAGTGGAGTGAAGGGTTCCTTCCTGCGGAATTTGAGGGAGGGACTTAATTCCTTAAGAGTCAAGAAGGGTTTGGGAGGGAGAGAGGGAACTTTCTGGGATGTGCTTCCTGCTGCTCAAGTTTGGGGATTTGACTGAACTTGGAGATCTGGCTATGCTGAGACTCCATGGTCCAGTTTCCAGGCTGAGAAAGTCACTCTGATCTGCACGTGTGTGTGTGTGTGTGTGTGTGTGTGTGTGTGTGAGTGTGTGTACCCGTATGCACATGCATGCTTGCTGCACACATGTAAGTTCACAGGGGTGGAGGTGCCGGTGAGACACCTTCATGTGAAGTGACATTTAATGACATGGTAAGGAACATTCAAGCCAAAATTAACATTGGCTCTTTTTTTTTTTTTTTTTTTTTTTTTTTTTGTGCATGTGTGTCTGAGGCGGCTGATCCAAATCAGTAACTCTTACCAGGAATGATGATCTTAATTCAGTCCCTAGGTGACCCTTTGTGGGTTTTCCCTGGCAAATGGTAATCCTGAATGATTTATCCCTTAAAACTCAGCACATATCCGTGTTGTCTCTCTCGCTCCTGTCAGGGTGCGCTGGGGACGTGTGAATGATTTATTGGTTAATACCAGCAAACACACAGAATTAGCTGCAGCTCTTGTTCCCTGAGGACATTCTCTGTGTCAGGCCCTGTGTCAAACATTTCACCACATTGTTGCCTTGGGGTCTCCCAACTCCCCTTTCTGGATATACTAGTGTGTGGCCCCCCACAGTTTCCACAGTTCAGGGAGCCCCAGCCTTTCTGATATTTTCACCATTCAACACGTCTCCTCCCTCCAAAATCCAGTTCTGTATATTTATTTTGCTTATGTCAGTGAAATTTAAATTAACTTGAGCGTAGAGAGTATTTGGGGAGGAGATTTTATGATGCTCCTCTGGATAATTAAAGATACCCTGGTCCTAGGGTGGATGCTCTCAGCCAAGCTGTGTCTGTGAGACCATTTTGGCCCTTCTCTCTCTCTGTCTCATAATCACCAAGCTCTTGACACTGGAACCAGGGGACCAGAGAAGGGGAAGGGTCAGTCCCAGGCTGCCTTGCTCTATATCTGGGATCCTCACAGCCTTGCAGTTGGGTGCAAAGAGGAGGACATTGGGGGATAATCATGGGAGCCCTGGTGGGAGCACGGGGGCCGGTGGAGGAGGAGGTAGGACAAGGAGGAGTTAGGTTAGGTGGAAGATGGGGAGGGAGAGGAGTTGGGGCTGGAGAAGCCCTTGAGCCACGGATGGCAAGTGTGGAAGGCAGGGAGGCGGGCCGTCACACTGCCGGGACAGTGGACTTGGTCATAAGTCGAGATCGTGTCCCCCTCAGCTCTGAGCTCATGCCCGGGACAGGCACCCTGTCACCTCCTGTCCTCCCATCGCACCGTGCTCACTAACCTGACCTCTCTGCCCTCCCCCAGCAACCTCTGGTCTGTCTGGCCCTCCCGCTGCCCCCAGGGGAGCAGTCCCATCCCAGGATGTCAGCATTTCAGCACTTCCCTCTCTTAGCTTCTAGAAACATCTCTACCATAGTGCTCAGCCATCTCGCCCAATACCTGTCCCCAAGCCTGATTGCCTTTGTGACCCCTGCTCCCTGCTCAGTCGGCATTCACTCTCTCTCCTCAGCTGGGCCCTGGAGCTCCCTGCTCACTTGCTTCTCTCTCCCTATCATATCCCCCTGGAGCATTCTGCTGAACCTTCCCACACACCAAGCCATCCACCCTGCCTGCTCCCACCTTCAGCACAACTCTGGATGGGCACAGGCTCACCTGTCCTCTGTGTCATCACCCACACCCTGCACCATGCCCCCAGGCCTCGTCCTAGCTTCATACTCACCAGGGCCCTGTCTCCATCTCCTGGTTCTTGGGACCTTGCTTCTCCCTCCACTCACCTTCCTTCCTTCTCTAAGCTCTCCTTTTACAGCATTTCCTGCCTGCCTGCCTGCACTGGTCTCTCCCATCCTAAAACACTTTCACCACCCCACCGCCTAGACACTGCTAATCTTCAGCTACCCTCCAATTCAGGGCACTGTGGAGTCAGATTTGGGTGCACCATTGGGCACCCTCCCACCCTGCTGTTTGCAGAAGACAACCGCAGCAGCTCAGAGGGGAGGACTGACTCAGCTGTCAGGGAGAAGGCCTGTGTCCTTTGCTTCATTTCCCAGCTCCCTTCATCTCCCACCTTCTCAAAAATGCTGGTCTGCTTGGGAGGCTGAGGCAGGAGGATCGCGAGTTCAAAAGCCAGCCTCAGCAATGGCGAGGCACTTAGCAACTCAATGAGACACTGAGTTCAATCCCTGGTACCAAAAAAAAAAAAAAAAAAAAAAAAAAAAGCTGGTCTGCTTATACCTGCCTGTTCCTTCACTCCCGATCCTTGCAGAGTCCCAGTACCTGCTCTGCTTCTGCCCCCCAGCAGTCACGGGACTTGTGATGCAGCCGCCCCTCTCAGTCCTGTTTCATCTCTGCATTCTCCTTCCTCAGACTTTCCCCCTGGCTTTCCTGATTTCCATCCTCTGGCTGCTGTCTGGCTGGTTCTATGGCTGCTCTTCGCTTTCCCACCCTCAAAGATCAGGTTCTCCCCAGGGATGATCACTGCTCCTCTCTGTCCTGTCTCCATTCTCCCCCACAATGCTGTCACACATTTTACCGCTCCAGCCTTCACTTCTGCTCAGAGGCCTTCCAATCCCTATCACCATCTTACCTTCATCCTGCATGTTAAACGGCCCATCGTTCACTTCCTCCTGGAGAGCCTGCTACCGTCTCAAATTCAACAGGTTCCTAGTCCTTTTCCTTCTAAGCCACCATCACCAAGAATGATACCGTCCTTGGTCATCTGCCCAGATGCCCAGGGGCCTCTGTCCTCTGACACCCAACCAGTCATCAATCCTGTCTTCCCTCTGTCTCTTACACCCCTCCAGCTCTCTCCAGTCCAGCCCAAGCCACAAGCAGCTCAGTACTCAATATCCCCCATCAGAAGAGGGCCTGTTCTAGGGTTAGTTGCTCCCTCTCTTACAGCTTGGTGTTCTTCACTTCCAGCTTTGTGTTTAAAACCCAAGATGCTTCCCCACCAGGCCTAATGTGATGGACAGTCCCTTCATCCTGGCCTCAAGGCCCATGCTGACTCTAAGTCATCCCAATTTTTCCTCCCACATAACCCATGCTGCAATTAAACTGGAGGATCCATCGTCCCCTGAGTGGGCCACACTCCTTCTCACCTGCAATTGTGTCCTGATGGTGCCTCTCTTCTGTCCATAATGCCCCTCGTTCCCATCTGTCAATGTTCTTCCATTCTCTGGAGACATCTCCTCTGTGCAACCTTCTCTGCACATTTCACTGGAGAGGCCCACCCCTCGCCTCAGTGCTCTCTGCCCGAGACTGCGGTTGTCCATGTGCCTGCTCTTACCTAGGAAGCTGTGCTATAAGCATCCTGGACCTCTTAGTGCCCCACAGTGGGTCTGTGTGCAATGGGAGAGAGAGAGAGGGATGGAGGATTACTGGGGCCAGATAGTGACCTTTTGACAGTGTGGAAGGGCTTCAACTTGACCTTGTGGACAGTGGGAGCCAATGTGTGCTCCTGGTAAGAGAAGCAGCTTGAAAGAGCACTCTGAGGAGTGGGTCAGGATAGGGGTGCTCATCGCCACTTCCGAGGTCAGCCGTGACCCAAGCCACTTCCCTCCTTCTACCCGCCTCTTTCCCAACCTTCTATGCCCACTGTCCCCATCATGTGTGGCTGGGATGCCAGGCTAAGATGAGAATGACAGCTGCCCAGTTTTGCTGCAGGAAAACCCGTACTTAATGCTGAAGGGGAACCACCAGGAGATGGAAGGCAACGACCGCTACGAGGGCTTCTGCGTGGACATGCTCAAGGAGCTGGCGGAGATCCTCCGCTTCAACTACAAGATCCGCCTGGTGGGCGACGGCGTCTACGGCGTTCCCGAGGCCAACGGCACCTGGACTGGAATGGTGGGGGAGCTGATCGCTAGGGTAAGGAGAGGACGGGGATCTGCACTTGCCAGGGTGGGAGGGCAATAGCAGGCCATAAAGGTGTGCTGTCTGTGTGCTCTTGAACCGTCCATTTCTTTGGTCAGTCAAGAGTGCCTTTTCCACTTACTGATGGGTTTGTCCCACGCGTCTTTACTGAGCTGGCCTGGAGCCAGGCACTTGTGCTGTGCTTCGATAAATGGACCCTGGTGATCCCTGCCCCATGGCTCTCCCAGGCCCGCCCTTTAACAAGTCATGGAGGCTTTGACACACAGACATGAACTTTGGAGTGTGGGTTCTATTTGGGGGTAATTCAGGTCCTTTCTGTTTGTTGTGATGACTTTGTTGCTCATTGGCACCCCCTGGCAGAGCTTGGGCAGGCCCTAGGAGAGCAGAACACACCCATCAGCTGACTCCGATACTTGAGAGATACTGTCAAGGCAGATGTGGTTTATAAAGTGGGAAAGGGATCCACCCACCATCAGAGCTGCTGGTCCCAGTGACTGTTATTTTGTTACTTCTTGTATTATCTTCCATTTTCACAAATGTCCTTTTATAGACCAGGGACCAAGGTGCACTTGGATATGCTATAGATTTTCAGGGTGAATGTGGAGACTTGTTTAAAATGCAAGTGAGCTTCCCAGAATGTCAATCTTCTGATAGGTTAGAGCAAGGGTAGAGAACATTCTTCCATGGGGAAATCTCTTGTTTTCTTTGTACACACTATTAACAACTGTAAAAATTAATTAAATCATGGCTAATTCACTGTCCACATTTCTACAACTGAGTTTTTATGATCAGGACAGATGATGAGGACCCAATGCAGAGAACTCAGACCTAGGTTATTAAGTGTGACCTTGAACTAGTCCCTTTTCCTGTCTGTTCTTTCAAGGATAGAAGGAGCCCCTGTAGCAGCCCAGAGTGTGCTGACATGCAAGGCACTCTCCACAGTGTCTCCAGTCCTCTTTAAATATGCCTTTACCACTTGTTATCCCCGCCTTAGGAAGGAGCCATCTGAAGCCCAGTGAGCTTAACGGCTTGTTCAGAACCACACAGTTAATATTTGCCAGAGCTGGGATTTAAACCCAGATCCCTTTATTTATTGAATTACATTCATGTTCTGCATGATGATGTTTCGGTTAACCATGGGCTATGGATATGGTAGTGGTCCCATAAGATTATGTTGCCTAGTGACATCGTAGCTGTCTTTGTGTAGGTGCACTCTGTGCCGTGTGTGCCATGAGGAAATTGCCTAACAACTCATACCCCATTATTAAGTGACCTATGACTGCAATATGACTTTAATCCTTTGCATGTACCAAACTTGGAATATAAGATAAACTTTTTAAATCCCCATCTTTAAGGTGGCTAATATTAAGTGTGAGTGTTAAGGAAGCACCGTTGACAATATCATGTGAGAAGTTCTATGTGGATGCGAGCTGTGGAAGGGGTGTCTCTGAGCTGAGCAGGGAGGGTGCTTGGGAGTTTGCCTGGAAGTAGAGACAGCACCTGCCATGACACTGAACAGCAAGTCTCCTTCAGGGGATTTGGAATTATGAACTTTCCAGAGGGACTGGAGTCCCCAGTGAGCTGGTTCAGACAGAAGCCTCAGAGAGGCTGGCAAATGGAAGGCTGACAAATCAACAGAAGGAGAGGTACCCTGCAGGGAATCTCATGTGGGGGTCATGGGAAGGGTAAAGGCTTCAGCAGGGACCCCTAAAGTCTTTGAGACTCCAACCCACCCTGCTGATGATGCACATGCTTCTGCAGAAAAAGATTTGCTGCTTTTCTCTGCAGACCCAGACCCCCCTCCTGGAACATTCTTCTTGTTGGAATTCCACTGCAAAGTCTCAGCCCAGCAGTTAACCCACAGGAGGCTGAAATGCCGTGCCTTTTTCTTACCATCCCACAATGTACTCGGTCACCTTGAGCCATTTCTTCAGCCTCCTTGGGTGCCTGGTAGGGTGACTTCAGGGATGGTGGAGTCAGTGCACAGCCATCTTCTTATTAGCCCCCTAATGAGCTGTGACATGGACTGGCAGGAGAGGGAGAGGAGCTTGGGACTCAAGGACATGCAGCTACATACTGAGCAACTTGGGCAATCAGAGATCTTAAAATTCACTCCAGCTTATCTTTACAGCAAAAACACTTTGCTTGTTCTCATCAAGGTACTTTGATCTCATCAAGACTTGGTGACATGATATTAATTAACCAATTAACCCATTAATTCAACAACTATTTATTGAAGTTCTTTCACTGTTATAGACATTAGATATACAATGGGAACAAAATAAACATAGACATTGCCCTTGTGGACCTTCCAGACTAGGAATCAAGGCAGATGCTAATGAATGATCACATATTTATATAATTTCATCCTGTGATAAAAGCACAAAGGAAGCAAAGTTGCAAGGAGTTCTGTGGGAGCATCTAGAAGGAGGGGCTCCAGTCTAGAGAGGTGGGGCAAGGCTGCCCCTGGGAGGTGATGCCTTCTGAAGAATCAGTAGGAGCTACCTGGGCAGAAGCCTGAGTGCCACTGGGGCTGGCCCTGTGCAAGAGTGAGCAATGCTATGGCTCCACCTTCCCCAGGTTTGAGGCTTTGGTATGTTTTGCAGGATGCTCTTCTATAATCACAGTAGTTCTAGGCTTGATCCATCTCCTAGGACCCATTCCTCAAGCTAGACTAGAAACTTCCATCAGAGAGTAGCAACAGAGAGTCCCTCATGAGATCCCTGGGGCTACTGAATGTCCACACTGGATGAAACCTTAGAACTCATTGCATCTAAACCTGTTCCTTATATAGATAAGGAAATAGAAATGAAAGAGGTTAAGTAACCTGGCATAGTTTACCCAGCCAGTAAATTCAGAGCTAGCACTTAAGCCCAGGTCTGACTTCAGTCCTCATGATCCAAGAGAGCATCATCTTGATGTTAGACAGACCTGAGCTAATGTTTCAATTACCTACTAACTAGCTGTGTGTCTTGGGTAAGCTATTCTATGCTTTCCACCTGTGCCACCTGCCCCAGCATTCACTTGCAAAGAAGTTTTTGTAAAGACTGAAAGCGCGCGCGCATGCACACACACACACACACACACACACACACACACACACACACACAGAGTATTGGTATATAGAAAAGATGAGTTGTCTTAGGCCAAGGTCCCTGAAAATCAGAGGCCAAGGCCAAAGCTTATCCCCTAAGATAGGGAGTGAAATTCCAAGGAAGCAGAGGTGAGGGGGAGGGGAGATTGATGGGCAAGAGGGCAGCACAGACGTAAGGGAGTGTATCAACAAGCTGGTTGTACATAGTTTCATGCCAAGCACAGCTGACTATTCAGTCTGCAGAGGCCTCACCAGTCCATAGCAGGGAGGGGCACACATGCACCTCTCTTTGGTCCAAGTTCATACCATAGGATATCACCTCTCCCACTCTCCTGGGCTACTCACCAGGATCTTCTGGTGTCTTCAAAGAAGCTAGGTCCAAAGGCAGCAATGAAGGTCTTGAAGTGAAAGGCGGATCCGTGGGCTTATTCAGGAAATCATGAGCCCCACCTCTGCCTGCACACAGCCTTGCCTTCAGCTGGAGGAGCTGGTGCAGGCCACGGTTAGGAGAGGACCTGCATATTCCCACATCTCAGCAGCCCGAGGAAGCCTCAGGACTGGAGGCTGGAGGCACATGGTGCAAGGAATAAGGCGAGGCAACATGGACGGTCAGCAAAGGCAGACCAGTGGCTAGGCCAGCCATGCTGGTGGAGCACTGGGATGGCACAGCCCCACCATGGAGGCAGTGAGTGACAGAGCAGGCCGAGCCTGCCTCCATGAGGCTGGGAGCTGCCCTTTGGGGATCACTGGAATGCACTCAGTACTGAGCCATCTTCCTGCAGGGCTGCTGGAATCCTCATGGCTGAGCAAACCCACAGACAAGAAAAAGCTGGTTTGGCTCAGAAGTGATGATTATTAGGCCCTTTTAGGTACACCAAACTGTCTCTGGTGTTCCTCTTCTCATGCATGTTCTGATGCAGAGAACAAAAGTAAACAAATCGTCAACAGCTGAGAGTGAAAATCGTTGTTTGCATCACATGGGAGCAAACCTGAGATTTCTTCACTGGGGTTCAGGATTCTGAGCACCTCTGTGCCAGGGCCTTGGGGGTTGTCCTGTAGGCAGGGGTGGCTCCTCCAGGCTCTCACTCATGCCGCACATGCAGAACATAGTAGAGCGTGTGTGTGCAGGGCTGCCCACCATTTCCACCTGGATAAAGAGCAAGGACAATGCAGCTAAAACTATAACAACTGACATGGAGGCTTGGTGTCAATCAAGAAGAACCCCCTGAACACAGGGCTCGCGGCTGACTGCAGAATCTGTGTCTTTGGAGAGTCTGAAGACTATAGCAGCTGCCTACATGTCTGAGTGACAGAAGTAAAGGATAGTGGCACAGAGTTATCTCTGGTGGAAGCTTCACTCTGTTGTCACCTGCTTCCCTAAGACAGTGGGCTTGGACACTTGGTGCCTTAGCTGTGAAGAACATTCAGGCATCTTTCCTGCTTATGTATGGAAATCCTCAGAGCCTGTATTTTGATGTAAATCCCATTTAAAGGGAGTGTGGCTGGAGCTAAAACAAGTGGGTTTACATAAACTGGCCGGGGTCAGCCTCTTGTACCCAGGACTGAGTCTGAGCAGGAGAGTGGAGATGTTGGCTGTTTGAAAAGTCTCAAGTTTGTATTTATTTTGCCCCAGTCAGCTGGTTTTCATGTCCTCGGGGTCCTGTTTGGGAGAAAGGAAAGCACATTCAGGAGCGAGAGCCCCCAATCTAGCTTCACGATTCAGAACAAAGTACCCCGTTGGCATTCGACTCCATGTTGGCAGAAGGGCACATTTCGGTTTAAAGAGAAAAGGGCTTTGGAAGGCTTACATTCAAGGCTCATAAGCCTTGGACATCAAATATCTCTTACCAATGACATTTTGATGAATTAAGTGTAAATGAAGCTGAAATGCCTTATTCCATTTCCCCTGCTGGGAAGGGAATTTGCTAGGACCTGGTGGGGTGGCTGTCCATGGCCTCAATCCCCTGGAGAGGGTGTCCAGAGACATTTTGCTGAATGGAAAAATTTCAACTAGTCCTCTGGGATCACTTTTCACCTTGAAGCCAGAGACTATTTTAACTGCAAATAGGTCATAGAATTCTATTCAGCATTCTTTAAAGTAAAGAAACTCATTCAGGGGCCAAAACTGAGTGTTCAACTTTCCCTATGTGACAGCCACGTTCAGGAAGGACTTCCCTCTACCTTCCTTGTGAATGCTTGGTTTCTGTACTTACTCAAATCAAGAAGAGTTGGACTTCAATTATAGTATGATGATTCATTCATTCATCCATCCATCAAAGTGCCTACTTGCTGACAAGCACTATTTAAACGTGAGGAATTGCCCATAAAGAGTACAGGAGCTACTCAAAGAAGCAGACAGGTAAACCAAGAATCACTGTACGGTGTGACACATGCTATATTAATAGTGGTTATAATGATGATGATAATAAAAATGGCTGACATTTATTAATTGTGTCCTATGAGCCAAACACTACTCGAAGCACTTGAGTATTAGCCAAATACAACAACCAAATGTTGCAGAGGAGGAAACTGAGTCACAAAGCACTTAAGAAAGCTGTTCAAAATCATGTGACTCGAGTGGCAGGGATAGGTCCAGTAGAAGAACAAGGTATGGTATAGGACCAGGGAAGAGCTCACCAAGAAAATGACGAATTTGCAGTTTCACTTTCTGTGATTTCAATTACCCAAAGTAAAGTGGGGTCTGAAAATATTAAACAGGAAATTCCAGAAATAAATAATTTATAAGTTTTAAATCATGTGCTATTATGGGTAGCATAATAAAATCTTGCACAGTCCTGATCCTTCCCACCCGATATGTGAATCATCCCTTTGTTTAGCACATCCATACTGTATATGCTACCCCCCTGTTAGTCACTCAGTAACTAAGTTATCATATTGACTGTCAAGGACTCCAGTGCCTGTGTTCTTTAACCCTTACTTTACCTAATAATGGCCCCAAAATACAAAAGCAGTGATGCTGGCAATTCCAATATGTCAAAGAGAAGCCAGAAAGTGCTTCCTTTAAGTGAACATGTAAAAGTTCTCAATAAGGAAAAAAAATGCATGCTGTGGTTGCTAAGATCTACAGTAAGAACAAATCCTCCATCCATGAGATTTTGGAAAAAGAAATACATGCTCGTTTTACTGTTGCACATCAAACTGCAAATGTTATAGTGTATGAGAAGTACTTAGTTAGGATGGGCAGGACATTAAATTACAGGGTGCAGTACTTTGCACTGTTTCAGGCATCCAGTGGGTGTCTTGGAATGCATCCCCCGCAGATAAGAGAGGACTACTGTGTCAAGGATCTAGAGAATCATCTTGGTAGGAAAAGATGTTCTAGGTGTGGTGGATGCTGGGATATACACTGTGCAGCACTGTTGGTTCTGAGAAACAGAAATCAAGCATGCGGAGGGACAGAAGGGAATAGGGCTGAAGTCAGGGGCTAGCCATGATAGGAGTCACATATTTGAATGTGTATGTCCAGAGGGCTAATGGAGGCTATTGAAGAGCTGGTAGTGTGTGCTTCATTCAAAGAAGGGAGAGGCATAATTGGCTTTGGTTCCAAAAAGTTCCTCTAGAGGTGAGGTGGGCACAGATTGGAGGTGGGAGGATCAGATGCAGGTTTACTCATTAGACAGCTGCCCGGTGATCCAAGAGGATGGCATAGGCAGTGACAGCAAGGCTGCCTGGGAAATTGCAGGGACAGCAGGGGCATTTCAGCATCCAGGCCTAGGGAGTGGAGAATGAGGGGAGCTTCTCTTTCTTTAGACTTATAAGCGTGGGTTAAGGTCACCCTGCCTCTCAGGGGTAGAGAAATGGGCTGCTTGGCTCTCACAAAAGTCCTTTCTGGAACGGCTTCCTGAGGGTTGTGCACCACGTGTGACCCCTGCTTACAACCTGCTGAGACCAGGGAAGGGAGGGAGTCCATCTAGTCTGGCTCATTGTCCACTGACAATTGTAATTGGAAATCAAAGGGCCGGAGAGCTGGACTGCATCTTGGGTCCCAACTGCCTTCACTCCCCCTCTGTCACCACACAGTGTCATTGTGAGTCTCTCAGTGTTCTTTTAGTCATTCAAGTCCTTTCACCCACGGATAAAAAGCCAATAAAAGCAGTTTATTGACAGCCCCTCTTCTTTCTGAAGAGAGGGGTGCCACCCCTGCATAGGGCTCTCCAGACTCCCCCCCTCTTCAGGAGTGGGGCACACTCCCCGTAAAATTACAGCAGGGACCCCAAGCCATAGCCTGCCCTTGGTGTGAGCCAGGCCAGTGTCCTACCTGGCTGTCACCTGCTTTCAGGGGAGGGCTCTGCCATGGGCCTCCAGGTTTTCTTCCTCCTCTGGCTTCCCTTGGCGGTGTCAAGGGTCAGAATGGGTCCTCTCTGCTCTAGACTCTGGTGGCATCTCTTCCCAGCTCAAAGCTGAGCCACAAGGAGGGAAGGGAGGAGTAGTAGGGGCAGGGGGCTGATGGCTCCTCACAAGGTCAGACACCATGCAGGACCTCTCTGCTTGCTAATCCATTTTATTATTTATTTATTTGTGGTACCAGGGATTGAACTCAGGGGCATTCAACCACTGAGCCACATCCCCAGCCTTATTTTGTATTTTATTTAGGGATAGGGTCTCACTGAGTTGCTTAGCACCTCGTTTTTGCTGAGGCTGGCTTTGAACTCGCAATCCTCCTGCCTCAGTCTCCCGAGCTGCTGGGATTACAGGCATGCGCCACCGCACCCAGCAAATAATCCATTTTATTTTTACATGACCACAAGGCAGGGATTGTTGCTCTACTCCATAGGTGAGAATGTGGAGGCCCCGGAAGTTCTGTAATTAATCCAAGTTCAGACACATAGCATGTGATCGATTCAGACCCCAATCTGGTTTTCTTCTCCTGCTCCAAAGGGACACATGAGGAAAATGGCAATAAAGGAGGTGGCTCTGAGTGGCCAGTTCGGGAGGAACTCTTGGATGACAATTATGCCCTCCACCCCCTTATCTGGAATGTCAGATTGTTATTATCATCACATCATTTTTATAGACAAGGAAGCAGAGCCCAGAGTGGCTAATGCCTGGACATACTTGGTCCTTTTCCTTGGGGAGCTTTCTAGGTAGAAGCACAGGCAGACAAGACACCAGCAGAAATCACTTTAACACAGGTTCATATGGGATAAGCACTGTACTAGAAATACCAAAGTATTGACGCTGACACTGGAGAGTAGGAGGCAGAAACGACTTCTGAATGAGGACCCCCAGGGTGAATTTTCAGTGGAAGGAAGACTGGCAACTCCCTGAGGGAAAGCACATGTCTTATGCATCTTGGCATCCTTGTGCATGTAACACAGGGCCTGAAAGAGCAGGGTGTGAATAAGTGGTTCTTGAGTTACACAGGGCAAGGCGCCTTGTGACAAGTACTCCTTGTTACCTCTAGGGGGCGTTGCCTTCAGCTTGTGTATGTCAACTCACTGTCAGCCCAGGGCTTGGAAAACCAGGCTTCTGCTGATTGCTCAATCATCAGACAGAGACTTATACCTTAGAATGTGTTGATCGCTGTGTTAGGGGTTCTGGTGTCAAAGGACAAATCAGATTTGGTTCTGTCTTTGGAAGCTTACAGATGAAGTAAAATAAAGGTAGGAAAAGTACAGGCATAGAAAAGATATGCATATAGGTGTGAGTACATCTCTGGGAAACCCCAAGCTGTGCAGGATTAAGGAATGGCACTGTAACATCACCTGTGAGCTCAACTGCCCATCTCTCCTACAGCAGGCCAAAGCCTGGTCCTTCTCTGGGTTCACGGAACCTGAGGCCTGTCTGCAAGTCCAGCCAGATTCAGAGAAGGACCTCAGAGTTCTGCCACCTGTGTTGGTTGTTTTGCACCAGAGGTATTGATCTGAGGGACCTGGAGGGGCTTGGAGGAGGTCAGTTAGGTTCAGAGCTCTCTTAGCAGCTTCAGACTAGAAACTCCCCCAAATGCCAGGGGCATCTGGAAGCAGCCTGGGAAATCTGTCAGACGGTTCACTTCTTGGGAATTATTTCCACCTTCCCCACTGAGTACCAGCTGCTAAGGGGAGGCAGAGGTCTCTAGTGGAAATGAGAATGTATTCGTGGAGGCATCTGAGAGCCTACTAAGGGACAGGCTCACTGTCAAGCTGAAGAGACAGAAGAGACAGGCAGTAGGGAATTGATTTGGGTCAGAAGCAGGGATCAAAGCTATGGACAGTGACATCTTAATGCCCTCTAAGAATACCCTGGTCCCAGTTCCCCACTTCTACATCAGAGTGAGGATGTCACCTTGTGTACTTTCAAGACTCTGGTTCAGCAATCAGGAACTTAGCCTCTGCCTTGTTCTCCAGAAGATTCTCTTCTTCACCATTCAGTTATAGGGTTACCTCTCAAGCCCGAGTTTCCAAAGTTGCTAAGCGTGCTTCTTGCACTCCCCCTATTCTATTTATGAGCTTGAGGCTAGGACTGTATTGGTCCTGTAGATGTACTTCCTGTCCTTGGCCAATATTTCCTGCCCCTAAATGCACTGATTCAACATTGGTTGTGGTTTATGTTAAATTAGGAACAGTTCCTCCTTTCCAAGAGCCACATTCTGTGTATACAAGACCTCCAAATACAGATTGTATGTTTTCTAAGAGGTGAATGTGGACTGAAACCCAGCCACCCCTCTGCTCACCAAGCATGTGTTCTGATGCAGGGTTATATCCAACTGTGGGAGATTTTCTTCCTGCAAAGATACCTTCAACTTGCCAACCCATGTGAGCAAAAGTCTGCTGGGAGAGTCAGTGTTTATTATTTATACAATGGCCCCAGTTCTACTGGGAATGAGGCCCAGAGTATAAAAATAATATGAGACTATAGCGTGAGAGATATGCAAAATGAAATCATGTACCATATTCTATGGAGCACAGAGAAGAAAGGAAGTTATTCTGTGGGGAGCCAGGCGTTAGAGAAGAGCTAATGAAAACTGTTTATTGAACACCTATTACCTATTAGGCATTTATTATGCACCATTTCCTCTCCATGCAACAACCTTACAAGATAAATATTATCATTCACATTTTATAATGATGATGCTGAAGTTATTTTTGGCTTACCAGAAAGGCTCACTCAGATCACACAGCTAACAAGTGATTGATCTGGAATTTAAAAAACCAAGCTCTCTGAACGTCAAAGTCCATGGTTATCCTAACCCACAGTGATGCCTTCAAGTCAAGTTGGACTTTGATGGACAAGTAGGAATTTGACAAGCAATAGGACAGAAAGAATTTCAGGCAAAAGATACTATGTGTACAGGACAATCTTAAGGAATGTGAACAGGGTTATGTGGCCACTTCATAGGTTTGGGGATGTTAGTAGCTTGTGATGCCCAGCTTGTGAAGATCGTGGTGGACCATGGTGAGGAGTTGGGACTACATTCTGAAGACAATGGAAGGAGTCATGGAGTGGTTTAAGCAGGGGAGTGATGTGATTTAATTTTTGTTGTAGAAATAAGCTCTAGAGCAGTGGTTCTCAAAGTGTGGCCTTTGAACCAGCAGCATCAGCATCACATAGGACTTGTCAGGAACCCCAAATCTGGGGTCCCATCCAGGCCTACTGAATGAGAAACTTGGGGTGTAGCCCAACAGTTTGCAATTAACAAGCCCTCCAGGTGATTCTGATTTCATGCTTAAGTTTGAGAACAACTGGTCCTCACGTGGCTGGAGTTTGAGAACTACTGCAGGACCAACTCGAGCTTGAGAACCCCTGGTGCCCAGTGCAGTTTAGTGGATGGACAGAGTGGGAAAGAACTGGAAGCAAAGAGACCAGTGCAGAGGCTATTGAATAATTCACAGGAAGACTTGAATGATGAGCGTCGTGGCAGTAAGAGCTGTAATGGATTAAGCAGGCATTTCAGAGGTAAGACGGATGGGGCTTGGTTATTGAATGAGGAGAGAGCAGGCAAGGGAGGGAGAGGAGGGCTGACTCCTGGTCTCTGTTTTGGATTCCATACGGCTAGGGAAGTCACCAAAGGTACATAGGGAAGAAAGTAGCTTTAGATGGAAGATATGAGGAGTAGATGACATGGGTACAGTAAGTCAGGAAGGTAGGTGAGAGGGTAGAGCTGGGCCTCAGCTCCACCGGAAGTTGTCTGCTCAGGGGGTGGTGAAATGGGAGGACTGTGTTCAACCCGTCCTCACCCCACCTTCCCTCCCTGCTGGCCACCCAGTACAAATCCATCCTTTCTTTGTCAGTAATGAGCAGTGTGGACTTGGACAAGTCACCTGACTTTTCTGACCTCCAGTGTCCTCATCCTCAAAATGGAAATGATAGTGTTGGGGTATTGTGAGAAAGAGATGAAATCTAATATCCTTAGCGTGCCCAGCACTTTGTAAACTCTCAGTGACTGTCAGTGGTCTCCTGTCCTTTGCTGTCTATATGAGACTTTGCTGGCATCTCCTCTCCTGGCCTGGAGCTGAGCTCCACCATCCATCCCCAGACACGTGCACACACGTGCACACACGTGCCTGCTTCCATGTGAACTGCTCATCCAGGTGCACGCCCTTCCCTCTCCCAGGTTCTTGCCATGTCACATCCAGACACTCTAACAGAAAGTACTGGCTTTCTGTCTCTTGATGCACTAAACAGCCACTCTTGATCCTGCAATGGGGAAGAAAGCACAGCAGCTTTCCAAGGTCATGTGCAATGGTGGCAACCTGCCGTGCTGTTCCTGTTGCCACCCTTCTTGCCCTCTGCAGGTAGGGGAGCAAAAATCCTTTGCAGGGGGTGCTAGTGTCCAGGCCACCTACTGTTAGATATAGAGTTGGGGACAATGGTGGCAAGTCCACTTGTCCTCTTGGGCCTAGAGAGAAATGACTTGAGTTAGAAGTCAAGGTCTGTCCCTGAATGTTAAATCACTATCTGAATCTTCCTGGGCTACCATTTGATCACCCATTAAGTAAGAATACCCATTTCCCCGGGTCATGCCATAACTTTACCTGCATCCCTTCAATCTGGAATTGCTCATCAGGAGCCCACCAGGCCCTGCGTCTCCCGTGACTTGCCACTCACTCCTGATGCTCCATCACTACTGGCCTTCCTTGTTCCTTGGACATAGCATGCTTAATTGAGCACCTGGCCTTTATATTCTCTCTTCCTCTAACAAATGCTTGATTCCCCACAGCTCCAGTCAGTTATTTCCATCTCATTATCTAGGTCAAAGCCCTCTGTTATTTTACCTTCCCCAAGAAATGCTTTTTCTCTACCACTCTACAGGATCCCTTCCCTCTCCCCATCGCATTCTGCAGCATTACCCTATTTTATTGTCTTCAAAGAAATTATTACCATGTAAAATTATCTTGCTTATTACAGGACCATTTGTTTATTGTCTGCCTCCTCTCACTAGAATGTAAATTCTTTGAGATCAGGAATTATACCCATCTTGTTCATCCCGATACTTGTAGCATCTGGAACAGGTTCAGATAATAGCACTTAAAATTATGGGATGAATAGATGAATGGATTGACAGATGGATGAGTGGATGAATATATGAATGGTCAAATATATAGATGTATGAATGGAAAGATGGATAGGTGAATGGGTAGGTGAATATATAGATGGATGAGTGGGTGGGGGGATGGATATATACATATATATATATATGGAAGAGTGGGTGTGTGGGTGCTGTGAAGACACGTGTGAGAGAACTAACCATGATAGCCCTAGATCCTGGAGGACAGACAGACAGCCCAATGCTAAGAACCATCAATTGGTTTCCAGACAACGCCTTTGACAAGCAACAGGGAAAGCTCGGCAGCGATCCCACTCTGCCGATGCCTCCAGCAGGTTGGGGCTGAAGGCAAGGCTGGTTTTGCTGAGACCACCTCCCACGGAATCCGTGGTGCCTGTGCATTCCTCCTACAGTCCCTGCCTCCCCGTCCTGGCTCTGCCTCTTGCAGCTCCTTGCACCGCGGCCTCCAGCTCACTCACGGCACACTCAACCCCCACCCCACTTCCCAGAGCCACAGGAGCTTGAGAAAGAAGCATGTGAGTAACCATGCCCTCCTTCCTCTCCCCATGGGGTGCCAGGGTCAGTTGCCTGTCCCCTGTTTTGTTCCCAGAGTCACAGTGACTCCCCTTTTCACACATTAGGCTGTGGTTGGCCTAATTAGGTATCTGCTCAGTCCCTATCACATACTCATTTACATTCCAACTGCCTATTGAATAAGCCGACTCCATAAAGCTTGCTGCCTTTATTTTCTTGGGTATGGGTGTTGGTGGGCAGGGGAAACAGTACCAGTACCCATCTGGACTTAAGTCATCTCACCCATGACTCCCATGTGCTATGCTCCACTCCGTATGCCTCCCAGAGTGACCTTTTGCCTATCCCTGTGCTAAAATTTGCTCTGTAGATCATAATAGGCACAATGCTATGTGCTGGATACAGTGCCAATCATTGCTTCACAAATATCATCTCATTTAATCTCTAAACACAGCCCTAAAGTATTATTGTGCCCAATTTAAAGATCAGAAAAGCAAAGCTCAAGATGAAGTAATTTATCCAAGGTCATGTGGCTGGGAAGTGACAGAATCTGAACTCAGATGGGTCCACAGTGTGTTCTGGTTCCTGTGCAGTGCTGCCCTGAACACAGGCCGTGTTTACCTTCTAGAGGTGCCCAGGATCCCTGTCCCGCCCCAGCAGGCAGACCCCACTCGTCCCTCACCTTTCTGTGGGTAGATATTCCTGCTTCACAGAACCCCAAGTGTGCTACTGCCCTCTGCCCTCCATCCCTCACCAGAAGTCTGGTGGTGTTCAGCTTGCCTGTTGCCATGGCTTGGCCTCGCTGGCTTGTGGTTCCTGGCCAGAATCACTCTATACTCTGGAAGGCTAATTCACAGACTGTTTTTGAGCTGTCCTGTAGCTTGCTGGGGGCACCTGACATCCCACCATCCATGAGTGTGAGAGCCAGGCTGGCTTGGTCGTGCCAGTGACGTGTTGGCAGCCACCGCGGCAGCCATCCCAGAGCCCCGCTGTGGCCCA
The DNA here is from genome assembly GCA_025594165.1 of Tamias sibiricus. NCBI lineage: Eukaryota > Metazoa > Chordata > Mammalia > Rodentia > Sciuridae > Tamias > Tamias sibiricus. The sequence continues at coordinate 114,534,085 of CM046657.1, forward strand.
TCCTTCCCAGAACTGTGGAATTGTCCCTTATCTTCTGTAGCCCTCAGACAGGCTCCCTTGGTTTAGGACAATCTCCTGTCCCAGCTGTGTCTATATTTGCTGTTTAGGCAACAAAGGGAAGGCTCAGGTCCTTTGAGATGGCAGCATGTGGCTGGGTCAGTGGATTTGGGTTGCTCAGAAAGCTGCTGTTGACTCTTGCCGGGCAGATCCTTCCCCAGTCCAGGCGGCACCCTGAGCAGCTGTGTCCTGGACAGCAGCAGGACAGTGGACCAGAGGCCTGGCTGGCTACCAGGGAGTGGTGCTTAGTGGTACACAGGCTGGCGATCAAAACAGAGGGAAGGTGATCAGTGAGAGCAACAGGTGTGCAAATGGCTGTCAGTGTGGCTGACGGTGAAGTGGGGGTCAGAAGGAGCAACCCAGGCTGGGGGTTTAGGCTTAGAGAACCCCACCGGGCAGGACGGTGCTGCCTGAAGCAGAGGCCAGGTCTCTGGCACTCAAGGGAATGAGCAGAGGATGGAAACAGAATGCCAGGATCAAAACCAGCATGGGAATAGTCACAACAATGTTTATGAAGCACTTAGTCTGTGCGAGGCCCTGTCCATGAGCACGTGTAATCCTCAAAACAACCCAGGAAGTAGAAACTGGTACCGTTCATACTTGACTCATGAGAAAACAAGTTCAGAGGGGCTCAGTAGTTTGCTCAAGATCACACAGCTAGCCAGGGGCAGCTTAGATCCAGGACCTCTGAAGGCTCTTTGGCCTATCATCTGATACAAAGAGGTTGTCCACACAAAACACTGTGAGCATCCATCTCCATTGAATGAGATGAACTGGGCCCCTTCTCCTCTGAGTCCTAAGGCCCCTTCAGGGGCCCGGAGGGAAGGGTGACTGGCTCCCAGCAGGGATGGCAGGCCCTCCCCTCCCTGGGTCTTTGCCTGGTGTTCCCAGCAGGCAGAGTTGGCTCTTCAGGGAGTTTCACAGGCTGCTCAACGGTTTGGACCAGAAGAGAAATCTGGATTGTTCTCCATCTGAATGCAAATGCAAACCCAGTAAAAATGTCTCGATGTTCATCTCACTCCTTCTCGCATTAAAAGCCACCAGGTGTGAAAACACAACACCCAGGAGACGCACTGCGCCTGCACTAAACTTTCTTGTGTGTGAGAGACAACTGCCACCTCTGCTGTCCTGGTAGAGCCTTCTGGGCTTTCTACCCCAGAGAGCCAGCAGGTGTTGGAAGTCAGGCTTGACAGTGGCCATTCTCTCTTCTACTTGGGAAATCACCTTGCATTTTAAAAACCATTTTTATTGAAATACACATACAGAAAAGTGAACAAACATAAGTCAGCTTGAGGAACTATGACAAGAGGACATGCCTGTGTAACCACTGTCTGGCACCTGCAGACACCTTTGTCCCACCCCACTCTGCCCTCCCTCCTTCCCAAGGTGGCCATTAGCCCGAATTCAACATCACGCAGCTTTGCTAGGCCTCATTCTGGTCTGCTCGAAATAAGCCACTGCTGACCTTACCGATTGTTGTGGGGCTCAAGTACAGTCTGGGGAAAATAACTCTGGAGATGTTGTTACCGATGGGCACATGAGCCACATCAACAGGCTTACCAAGTAGACAGACCTTAGCTTCCAGAAAGAGTGGCCAAAGGTTTCCCACAGTGTCTCTCACTCTCTTCCTCACAAGACTGCAGGGATCCCTGGGAAAATGCCCCGCTGCCCTTCGCAGTGTTTGAGCTTGTGCACATCATATGAATAAAAAATGAGAAACAGGCTAGACACTACCCACTCGGTGCTCTAATTGGTCAGATCATTGCTTGCCTTCTGGCGCGGCCAGGCAGCTCAGGGGCTGGTCTCTGGGGCAGAGCTGGAGTAGGGAAGAAATTGGAGGGGGCTTCAATGCTCCCAGCAATTGGTGATACTTTATTTCACCCGACAAAAACAGTCCTGATAACAGGCCTGTGAATCACACCATTCCTAATTACAGGGCTGACAAGTGAGAAGGAAAATGAAAGATAGCATGGTGAGCTGGTGGTACCGCTGGTTTCCTACAGCCGCCAAAAAACGGCTGCCTGAGCTTGCTTTATGCAGGCCCTTAACAGGCCCAGAAACCATCGCCTTTGACAGGGGGAGGGCTGGCCAGGTCAGTTCAGTGCAAGCCCCTGAATGAAGTTAGGGTTGCAAGTTTAAGCTCCACGTGGGCCAGTGAGCCTTGCTCAGTGTTCTGTCCCATGCTGCTTCCAGAACGTAGCCAGCATTTTTGGCGGCCAGTGGAGATGGGAGACCAGTAGAAGAGGGTGGACTCAGGGTTGAAATTCAGTGACTCTTTGCACCTGGCCTGTTGGTGACCACATTGCCAGGCAGGCTGAAGTTTGCATCAGTAAAAGGAGCATTTGGATTACAAATGAGCATATCACCCTGAACTTCAGACAGGATTCTATTTCCTTTCTTTATGTGATATGTAAATTGGTGGTCACCTTCAGAAGATCAGGTGTGACAATAGTGGCCTGGTGGTAATGTTGTGAGGAAGCCCAGCCTGAGCCTCCTGGGGCTTCACAGCAGGTGTGGAAAATGCCAAGGCCCACTCTTGGTTCTGTTTCACATCCCAACTATGTAAACTCTGTGTGACATATATAATACATATTGATTTTCCAACCATGTGATTTTTTTTGCAATCTCTTCAAGACCTACATTGAATTTTCTACAACAACAACTTTTTCAGATAAAATTGAAGTTAGCCCTTTAAGTTGCAATCAAACTGTACTAGATGACACTCCTCTAGTGTTTCCTGTGTTCTAGGCACTGTTCTAAGTGCTTTTCATGTACCCATTCACTTAACCTTTACAACATGTTTATGACGTATATAGTATCACTTGCCCCATTTTCCAGATGAGGAAACCAAGGAACAGAGAAGTAAAGTAATTTGCGTGTGGTCACATGGCTGTTAAGTAGATGAGCTGGCCCTCCTGTGTGTGCTCCTAGCCAAAACACTACTCCAAAGTTGTTCCCTGAGTTGAGAGCCAAGGTGAGAGAGTCACCTTAATTGACCTTCTCTTTTTTTGGATTCATCCATCATTCATTTGATTTTTTTCCCATTCGACAAATATTTATTTAATGCCTACCATGTGTCAGGCACTGCTGTAGACTCAGGAGAGGTCTGGTGGATGAACCAGATGGGAGGCAGAGCAGGGCCACAGCTAGGACAGAGCATTTTTGGAGAGGAAAGAGCAAATGCAAATATCCCTAGGTGAAAGTGGATTTGTTGAGTTCTAGAGGCAGAACAAAGGTCAGTGTGGCCAGGTAGCATGGCCACAGGATGTTGCTAGATCAGGCGATGCAAGTCTGAGGTGAAGAGTTAGGATTTTATCACCAAATAAAAGTGTCTATTGATTGTTTCCCTGGGTCCCCAGCTCACCCCTACAAAGATCTGAAGGTAGCAGCAAAAAAAGTCCATAAGTTCAGAAGGGAAAAATTGACATATCTATTTTTTTCTAAATTCAAACAAATATGTTATTTCTTTCAAATGAGGAACGTTAGCTATAAACCTTCGTAGCATTGGCTGTATCTTTGACTTTGTTGTTGATGGCATTATAGTGTTGCTGTAAAAACCACCTCTAAAAGTTCTTGTGATGTAAAAATGCACAGGTCACAATATCACAAAGACTATAAAATATTTTGATAAGCGTATTTCTGTGTAATCACTTAAAAACATTTTTAATGAAGAGACTTTACCCAGATATCATTGGATTGCCAGAGGCACCATGGCATGAAAGAGATGAAGACAGTATTTTAATCAGCTTTTACACTGCTGTGACTAAAAGACCTGACAAGAACTACTTTAAAGGAAGAAAGCTTATTTGGGGGCTCATGGTTTCACAGGTCTCAGTCCATAGACAGCTGGCTCCATTCCTCGGGGCTTCACGTGAGGCATAAGAGTATGGTGGAGGGAAGTGGATCAATCACATGATGATCAGGAGAGAGAGAGAGAGAGAGAGAGAGAGAGAGAGAGAGAGAGAGAGAATCCACTCACCAGCTACAAAGTGTATACCCCAAAGGCATATCCCCAGTGACCTACCTCCTCCAGCCCTACCCTACCCACCTCCAGTTACTACTCAGTTAATCCCTATCAGGGGACTAATTCACTGATTATGTTAAAACTATAATAATCTGATCACTTCTCCTCTAAACCTTCTTGCATTTTCATATATGAGCTTTTGGGGGACACCTCACATTCAAACCATAATAGACAGTAATGTAGAGGAGGTGACATGATCTGCTTTAGCTTTTCAAAAGAGCTCCCTGGCTGCAGGGGAAGAGGGGATTTGACACTTGAGCTGTTTGCACAGGTCCTGGGAGGAAACCTTCCCACTGGTGACAAGAAGTAGACATTAATGATCCATTTTAGAGACGAGGAGACTGAAACTCAGGTTTCACACAGTGTGCTCAGCTGGTGAATGGCAGATATGGGACTCAAACGGGAATCTCTCTGACCCCACAGGGCAGGAGGGTCAGTGAACGCCTGTGGCAAGAGATCAAAGATGAACAATGTCTGCTCGGCCTCCTGACCCAGCGTGGACCTCTGTGCCCCACAACTTTACCCGCGAATGACTTGCCAGCTCCTTCTGTCCTTAGCTCTGGATCTTGCCTAAAATCTGCCCTCACAGGCCAATAACATAGCCTTGTGCTGAGCCAACTAAATATTTCATGGGGATTTTAATTTAACTTTAAAGAAATTCATCCAACCCTGAGAATAGTCTTGTCACCTCAAGAAGTAGCACCAGGGAGCACGTGGACCTATGAATGACATTGCCACGTCCCCAGGAATGCTAATGCTCCTCCTGGCCTCTGCCTCCTGGAGCATCACCGAGGAGAGGCTCAGCCCAGGGAGCGTGGATAAATCCTACAAACCTGAGCTCACTGTGGTTGCAGAGACTCCAGTTGGCCCCCACTCTGCACAGGAAGTAGGCCTTCTTTGGGAGTTTGCGGGGGTACAGGCTGGGTTGACTGTGTGGTGTGTGTGTGTGTTGGCACAGGTGATGAAATGCGTGCCATTTGATATTCCCTTATCCTTGTCCCCATATCCTGGTTCTGAAAGCAGCGAGAGTAGTGGGGCCGTCATCCTCTCCCCTGTGGACAAGGACATCAAACATTTTACAGGTGCTGTGTGACCCTGTGAGTTTCTCCTTGGCCCCACCCATGGTGGGTGGAGTGGGCAGACAGGCTGACTCATGTGGCAGGAGGGCAGATGTGCACACTCCGAGGCATGTTATTATGAATTCTACATGACGGCTCCTGCCAATGCACGCAGGAGCCAGGAGTGGGAGTGAGCTTCCCCAGCTCCTGCAGATCCCACTGCCTCGAAGCTCAGTGACCCCAGTGAGTCACACCAAGTTCCCTGGGTATCTCCATAGGTGGGGGCGGGAAGGGAAGAGAAGAAGGCTCTCAGCAGGTACATCGATCAAAAGACAAGAAGTGAGCAGATCATCTAATTTGAAATGAGCTGTGATGCAGATGTTAATCTGCTCAACTGGGCAGCAGAAAAGGAACAGGGCTGGGGAGAAACTGGAAGCAGCTCCATGGAGCTGGTCCTTCTGCTGGCCTCTGGCTCAGGCTGAGGCTGTCATCTCTGTTCCGTCCTGCAGTGTAATTAACACCCCTCTGCTGACAGCCACCTTTCACAGGAGGGGCTTTGGGCAGCCTGCCTGGCGCTGTCCAAGGTATTACAGGGAACTGGGCTGTGGACAGGGCAAGGGGAGAAGGGCGCGCCCTAGTGGGGAATCCAGGGCTTCAAGTCTCCCTTAGACTGGAGGACGAGGACATGGTTCTGACCACGTCCTGAGCACGAGGAGAATCTGGTTCTAGCATTCCAGCTTCCTGACAAAAATGCCCCTGAATCCCATGCAGCCACCTGTCAGACGGCAGCCTGTTTCTGCAGCCCGAAAGATGGGGCTCAGAGCAGGCTTTGTTTAGGGGGTCCCACTCCTTACTCTATGCTGGTTTTCCCTTAGGGACTTCTTGTGTGCTCACTTGAGGAACGTCACCTTGATTAGTGCAGCAATAAGAGAGCAAAGTGCGCATCTTGAGAATCTGTACCTGTGGGTCTGAAGTTATCTTTCTCCACATCCTAGCTGTGTGCATTTGAGCAAGTTACCAACTTCTCTGGGCCTCAGCTCTTTGTGTGTAAACAAAGCTAATGACAACCTTGAAATGTTGAGTTTTTAAAAGACTTGGTCCATGCTTCAAGAAATGTATAATCGGGCGGGGGCTGTAGCTCAGTGGTAGAACACTTGCCTTGCATGTGTGAGGCACTGGGTTCGATCCTTAGCACTACATAAAAAATAAATAGAGATAAGGTGTCCATCTACAACTAAAATAATAATAATAATAATAATAACAATAAAGAAATGTATAATCTAATGGGAAGATGAGCTATGCACCAAATACCAACAACAGCAATAATAGTAAGAGCTAACATGTATTGAGAGTTGTTCTGTGCTGGGCTTAGCCTTCATATTTAATTCCCATTAAGGCTTCATGAGGATAGGAACAATTATTTTCCCCACTTTATTGGGGAAGAAAAACTGAGGTACAGAGAAGTTAAGGTCATACAACTTGTAAGTGGCAGAGTTGGAGCATGAGCCCAGATCCCTGTTCTAACATGAGGCAGTTGACACCTCATGTCACGGGGGTAGTACAGGCCACGGCTTATCTCCTCTAGCCACCAAGAAGTGGCAGGGCTTGCTCCTGGGAAGATGACAGGGAAACCTTTTTTTGGAGAAGGCAAACTCTGAATGGACCTTGATGGGTAGGTGGAGTTGATGGTTGGATTTTCACATGAAGAAAATATAACTGTAGACAAGTATGAAGAGTAGCAAGGAGGGGGCAGTGGCCCTGCAGGCAGCCACTGCCAACCTAGAGATCCCACATGCAAGGGCAGACTCCATGAAATGATGCTTCCTGGAGGTTCCCATCAGTCCAACAATGTCATATCACCCTCACTCCAAATCCTCCACCAGAGCCCAGAGTGCCTTTTCCCTCCCAGGAAAGCCATGCTTGCTGCACTCAAAGCTCCCTCCTGTCTGGGTGTCTGTGGATAATGCCAGCCCTGTTTTCACAGCCCTGGGCCTGGCCTTGCTTGGAATTCTGTAAGTTCTTTCAGTATACAGGGGCTCTCCAGAGACAATTACCTTGGAATGAAGGCTTCCAGGAGTGCTCAGTACAACCTCATTCTGTGTAGCATTTTCTCATTCCAACTGTAACCTCCTGAAGCTTTCCAGAGTTAAGTAACACAATTACAGAGTTAACTAAATGACAGGAGAGAGTGGGAGGCTCCGGTGGCCTGAGCAGCAGCTGAAACAGGGTCTGTGGATGCCGTGGCTTGTAAAGGAGTCGAAAGCTGCTGGCCTCGAGGAGTGGCCAGGGCAGAGGCTGGAGGCACGAGAGAGGGGCATTTAAAAAAATAAAAAGAGAAAAAAGATCTAGAAGCTGATCAGAAATGGCACAGTGGGTCTGACAGAAAATTCATAAAGAGCTTGAGGAGGCCATTTAATCCACTGTCCCAGAAGAGAACCATATAGTGAGGAATAGGTTGTGGAGAAGAACCGTGTTTCCAAGCTGGGCTTTGTTTTTTTTTCCTAGAAATTTCCAAAGCATGGGGCAGTGTGAAGCCTGAGAGGGTCTTCATGTGGGTCTTTAAAGCCAGACAGTGCCACAGGGAAGCACACTGTGTTGACACAGCTGTGTGCATGTTCCAGGGCACCTGGGAAACCACAGCAGAGAGCTGGACATGGTGGGGAACCCCTGTAGTCCCAACTACTCAAGAGGCTGAGGCAAGAGGATGGCAAGTTTCTGGCCAGCTTGGGAAACTTAGCAAGACCCTGTCTCAAAATGGAGAGGACTGGGGACGTAGCTCAGTGGTAGCACATTCCTGGGTTCAATCCCCAGTACTGCAAAACAGCAAAAACACTACCAAAGATTGAGTGATCGCGGGTACTGGTGCACAGTCAGCATCGTACAGAGAATAAGCTTGCCCACTTCCAGACATACCTACAACTCATCATGGGCTAAGATCTCTCCAGAGGCCCTTATTGAGATTGCCATTATTTTCAAGTTCATCAACACCCTATCACCATTGCCATCCTGCAGCAAATTCTTTTGGAACTGGGCCCATCAGCACTCACAGGCACTGTCTCTGTGCATCTCTAGGGGTTGGGGACTATTATTATCCCACTTTATAGATGAGTAAACTGAGGCTGAAAGAACTGAAACAACACAGCAAGTAAGTGACAGAGTCTAAATGTGTCTTCCCATGCTCACGGCTCCCAGCCATCCTCTTGATGTGGCAGCACGCTACAATTTATACAGCCCCTAAGGCTCTTCCACCCTCATCATCTCTGTTGACTCTCACATCGTATCAATAGGCAGGCACTGCACCCATTTTACAGCTGGAAAAGATGAGTCCCTGAGAATGCCGAGGAGTTGCTCTCGGACATGTGAGTGGCAAAGGCAGCCTCCTGCCCATCACCTCCTCCGTGTGAGTGTGAGGGAGGAGAACCTGCCAGGCACCAGGGAGAGGATTTCGCCCAAAAGGGGGCAGCAGCTGTCTAAATAAAGAGGCAAGGATGAAAGGGCAGGCTTTGTGGCCCAGGATCTGCCACTGCCATCAGAACGCCTTCAAGTTGTCCTCTGGGAAGCCTGGGTAGGAGCACAGGATGAAGCTACAAAGACCAGGGCCCTGCAGTGAAGACACCCCCCACGCCCCCAGCCAGGCCACAGTCCCTGGAGAAGTCTTGGGGCTGTGACAGCAATGGCAGTGGTTGCGTGACCCCCATTGAACTCCATGAGGCAAAGGAGCATGCATTTTTGAAGTCACCTCTAGGCAGGCTCCCGCCTGCCCTTCTCTTGTAAATGCCACAAACATCCAGGAGATAAAAGTGGGGCTCACTCAGAGGCAGCACACAAAGCTCTTCCAAGAACACTTCCAATCAAAAATGGGGAGAGAAGAGGGGCCTCTCTTGCTCAGTCAATGTCTTTATATGCCCCTGTGCATGTGTGCACACCCGAGTCATGACCAGGACCTGTGACACGTGCAGAGCTCTTGGCCACTGCCCTGCTCTGGTACTTCTCTGCTTCCGACAGACCCTAGCTGTCTGGCTCTGGCTGTCCTGGCCTTTTCTGATTTCCCAGTCCCCTGAGGTTCCATTTTCAGGCCTGAGCTCCTCAGATCATTTGCACCTTCCCGGTCTTTCCAGATTTCCTCCCCTAAAAAAAGAAAAAAAAAAAAAAAATCCTAAAATAAATAAAATGTCCCTAAATGAATCAAAAGAAACATCTCTAAAATAAATGTCCCTGCCTTGGGTCTGCTTGTCCTCTCCCCAAGTTTAGTCCCCTCATCTGCTCCCCACCATTCGATTCTGCTGACCTGACCTCCATCAACTTCTCTGCAGAGCAGGGGCTAATTAAACCCAGCCATCCTTCCTCTAGCTGGGCAGAGCCAAACATGGGGCTTTGTAGCTGGAAAAGAGCTTAGTGAGCTCTCTAGTTGAACCCTTTCGTTTTATAGTTGAGGAGACTATTCCAGACAGAGGAATAACTTGCCCGAGGTCACGATGAGGTTGGAACCCAGTGGAGACAAGAGCCACTTGTCTGTCCTGTCCACTGCTCTTTCCACTGGAGGGCAAGCCCCTCCCTGGCCCAGGAGAGGCCGGAGGAGTGAAAGGCCTTGGATGCACTGCCCTTGTGGCCGCCCTGCCCTCTGCCTCCACTCAGCAGTTCCTGGCATTCTCGCACCTCAGCCCCTTCCTTGTTAGTTTGGTTTCATGGTACATTATCTCCTCATCTGAAGGCTGCTTTATAGCATAATGTCTTTTTAACTAAGGTGAAAAATAAACGAATGCATGCCTCTTGGAATAATCTGGTCCCATGTGATTGTTCTGATACCCTGGGGTGCATTGCAGCCAAGGTAGATAATTACCATTCCATAGTGAGTCAGTTAAACATAAGAAGCAAACACCACCAAACCTCTGGCTTCTTGTATCTGGTTGCTGCTCTTTCTCATCTCCTTCCATGCCTTCTCTGTCCCCAACTTGCCCTGAACTGGGGACAAAGAAAAGAGAGGTGGGCTGGAGCCCCTGAGTCAGCAATGTGGGCAGGAGGTGGTTTCCCTGCTTGGCCCAGTTTGGGGAAGTGCCTGTTTGTGACTAGAATGAAATGTCCTCTCTGGGCTTGGGGCTCGGGCTCTGCCTGGATATGTGGTCATTCTGCATGTAGTTAGGAAGGAGGTCTGGCGGTGGGGTGCGCTCCATTTCCAGCTTCCTCTCCATATGGACATATGGAATTGTTTAGCACAATATCATTGTTGGCCAACTTCTGTAAACTTGTGAAATGGTTTCCAGCTTTTAATCCAAAGTTTGCCCTTTTTGGAGGAAAGCTAAACGTGGGGAAAAGACATTTGAGGACGGCATTGTTTACTTTGGCTAATTGATTTGGATTTAAGAAAAATAACCAGAGAAAGGTCTGCATGCTATGCTTGCCCTCTGTCCATTTTAACAGTTTTAGTTTCCTTAATCTTTTCTTCAGTCCAAACCTTTAAACTGTTACCTCCCCCGTTTCCAAGCAGGGTGGGGCTGTCAGTTTCCAGCAAACCTGAGGGCTTAGGTGGTTGGTTGCGTACCTGCTGGCCTTCCTAGCTGGTTTCTACTGCTCTGTGCTCATGTCACAAACTACATTTGCCCGAGCCACAGTCATGGAGAGGCTGAGGTTCTGAAAGACCCAAGAAGCCCTCTACAGAGTCCCCCAAATGAAGGCACTAGCAATCTTCTAATCAAACTCCTCTCTCTAACCCAACGGTTGATTCATTTGATAGCAGTAATCAACATTCTCTTGGAGAAATACAGGATGAGTCACTCAGTTTCCATTTTTTATTAAAGATCTCTTTCATCTGCACTCTAGTTTCTTTTTTTTTTTTTTTTTTTTTTTTTTTTTATTGTATTTTTTTATTTTTATTTTTATAATTTTTAATATGTACAACTCATAGTGCATATATTTAGTATCTTTTTACATACAACTGTTTGTATACAAAGTATATTCGTGCAATTTAGGTCTTCAATCATGCATTAAGGAAAATGATATCCGTCTCATTCAACCACCTTTTTTTTCCCCCCCCTCCCTCCCCTCTTGCTCCCTCCCTTACCCTCCCTTTCCCTTGACCATTCTAGTGTTCCTCTAATCCTCCTATGTACCCCATCCAACAATACTTTGAAATAGCCTCCTTATATAAGAGAGAACATTTGGTACTTGGATTTTTGAGACTGACTAACTTCACTTAGCATTATGTCTTCCAACTTCATCCATTTACCTGCAAATGCCATTAATTTATTTTCTTTTATTGCTGAGTAAAATTCCATTGTGCGTATATACCACATTTTCTTAATCCACTCATTTACTGAGGGACATCTAGGTTGATTCCACAACCTAGCTATTGTGAATTGTGCAGCTACAAACATTGAGATAGCTGTGTCACTGTAATATGCTGTTTTTAAGTCCTTTGGGAATAGACCCAAGAGTGGGATGGCTGGGTCATAGGATGGTTCCATTCCCAGTTTTCCAAGAAATCTCCATACTGCTTTCCATAACGGTTGCACCATTTTGCAGTCCCACCAGCAATGTATGAGTGTGCCTTTTTCTCCACATCCTCTCCAACATTTATTGTTGCTTGTGTTCTTGATGGCTGCCATTCTGACTGGAGTGAAGTGAAATCTTAGAGTAGTTTTGATTTGCATTTCTCTAATTGCCAGCGATGTTGAACATTTTTTCATGTATTTGTTGATTAATCGTGTATCTTCTTCTGAGAGGTGTCTTCTCAATTCCTTAGCCCATTTATTGATTGGGTTATTTGTTTTTTTAGTGTAAAGTTTTTTGAGTTCTTTATATATTCTAGAGATTAGTGCTCTATCTGATGTGCATGTATTAAATATTTGTTCCCAATTAGTTGGCTCTCTATTCACCTCACTGATTGTTTCTTTTGCTGAAAAGAAGCTTTTTAGTTTAAATCTATCCCATTCATTAATTCTTGGTAGTAATTCTTGCGCTACAGGATTCTTATTAAGGAACTTGGGGCCTAATCCAACATGTTGGAAATTGGAGCTTACTTTTTCTTCTATTAGGTGTATTGTCTCTGATCTAATTCCTAGGTCTTTGATCCACTTTGAATTGAGTTTTGTGCATGGTGAGAGATAAAGGTTTAATTTCATTTTGTTGCATATGGATTTCCAGTTTTCCCAGCACCATTTGTTGAAGAGGCTATCCTTTCTCCACTGTACATTTTTGGCACCTTTGTCTAATATAAGATAGCTGTAATTAAATGTATTAGTCTCTGTATCCTCAATTCTGTACCATTGGTCCACCAGTCTGTTTTGGTGCCAATACCATGCTGTTTTTGTTACTATTGCTCTATAGTATAATTTAAAGTCTGGTATGGTGATGCCCCCTGCTTCACTTTTCTTGCTCAGGATTGCTTTGGCTATTCTGGGTCTCTTATTTTTCCAGATGAATTTCATGACTGCTATTTCTATTTCTTTGAAGAATGACATTGGGATTTTGATAGGAATTGCATTAAATCTGTATAATGCTTTTGGTAGTATGGACATTTTGACAATATTAATTCTACCTATCCAAGAGCAAGGTAGGTCTTTCCATCTTCTGAGTTCATCTATAATTTCTTTCTTTAGTGTTCTATAATTTTCGTTATACAGGTCTTTCACCTCTTTCGTTAGGTTGATTCCCAGGTATTTTATTTTTTTTGATGCTATTGCAAATGGGGTATTTTTCATCATTTCCCTTTCAGAGTCTTTGTCGCTGATGTACACAAATGCCTTTGACTTATGTGTATTGATTTTGTATCCTGCAACTTTGCCAAATTCGTTTACTAGTTGTAAAAGTTTTCTGGTAGAGTTTTTTGGGTCTTCTAGATAGATTATCATGTCATCAGCAAATAGTGCTAATTTGAGCTCTTCTTTTCCTATCTTAATCCCTTTAATTTCTTTCGTCTGTCTAATTGCTCTGGCCAGAGTTTCCAGTACTATGTTAAATAGCAGTGGTGAAAGGGGACATCCCTGTCTTGTTCCAGTTTTTAGAGGGAATGCTTTCAATTTTTCTCCATTTAAGATAATGTTAGCTCGGGGCCTTGCATAAATAGCTTTTATTATGTTAAGATATGTTCCTGATATTCCTAGTTTTTCTAGTGTTTTCAACATAAAGGGGTGTTGTATTTTGTCAAATGCTTTTTCTGCGTCAATTGAGATGATCATATGATTTTTGTCTTTAAGTCTATTGATGTGATGTATTATGTTTATTGATTTCCGAATATTGAACCAGCCTTGCATCCCCGGGATAAACCCCACTTGATCGTGGTGCACTATCTTTTTGATATGTTTTTGTATCCGATTTGCCAGGATTTTGTTGAGGATTTTTGCATCTATGTTCATTAAAGATATGGGCCTGAAGTTTTCTTTTTTGGATGTGTCTTTGCCAGGCTTTGGAATTAATGTAATATTGGCCTCATAGAAAGAGTCTGGAAGAGCTCCCTCTTTTTCTATTTCTTGAAATAGTTTGAAGATCATTGGTATTAGTTCTTCTTTGAAAGTCTTATAGAACTCGGCTGTAAACCCATCAGGTCCTGGACTTTTCCTTGTTGGTAGCTTTTTGATGACATCTTCTATTTCTTCGCTTGTAATTGATCTATTTAAATTATGTATAGCCTCCACATCCAGTTTAGGCAAATCATATGACTCTAGAAATCTGTCAATGCATTCAGTATTTTCTATTTTATTAGAGTACAAGTTTTCAAAGTAATTTCTAATTATATTCTGTATATCTGAGGTGTTTGTTGTGATATTCCCTTTTTCATCACGAATGTTAGTAATTTGAGTTTTTTCTCTTCTTCTTTTCGTTAGCATTGCTAAGGGTCTGTCAATTTTGTTTATTTTTTCAAAGAACCAACTTTTAGTTTTGTCAATTCTTTGAATGGTTTCCTTAGTCTCAATTTCATTAATTTCTGCTCTGATTTTAATTATTTCCTGTCTTCTACTGCTCTTGGTGTTGGTCTGTTCTTCTTTTTCTAATGCTTTGAGGTGTGATGTTAAGTCATTTATTTGTTGGTTTTTTTTCCTCTTAAGGAATGAACTCAGTGCAATGAATTTTCCTCTTACTACTGCCTTCATAGTGTCCCAGAGATTTCTATATGATGTATCTGTGTTCTCATTTACCTCTAGGAATTTTTTGATCTCCTCTTTGATGTCTTCTTCAACCCCTTGTTCATTCAGTAGCATGTTGTTTAGCTTCCAGTTGATGGAGTAGTTTTTCTTATTCCTTGTTTTGTCGTTGATTTCCAATTTTATCCCTTTATGGTCCGATAGCATGCAGGGTAGTATCTCTATTTTTTTATATTTGCTGAGAGTTGCCTTGTGACATAATATATGGTCTATTTTGGAGAAGGAGCCATGTGCTGCTGAGAAAAATGTGTATTCGTTTACTGAGGGATGAAATATTCTATATATGTCTGTTAGGTCTAAATTGTTAATTGTTTTGAGGAGGCTTAAAGTTTCTTTGTTTAGCTTTTGTTTGGATGATCTATCCATTGGTGAGAGAGGTGTGTTGAAGTCCCCTAGAATAACTGTGTTGTGGTCTATTTTACTCTTGAACTTAAGAAGCGTTTGTTTGATGAATGTAGGTGCTCCATTATTTGGGGCATACAGATTTATGATTGTTATATCCTGTTGATGGATGGTTCCCTTAAGTAATAAGAAATATCCATCTTTGTCCCTCTTGATTAATTTTGGTTTGAAGTCTACCTTATTTGATATGAGAATGGAAACCCCTGCTTGCTTCCGCCGCCGGCCATGTGAGTGATAAGACTTTTCCCAGCCTTTCACTTTCAGTCTGTTGATGTCTTTTTCTATGAGGTGTGTTTCTTGGAGACAGCAAATTGTTGGGTCATTTCTTTTAATCCATTCTGATAATCTGTGTCTTTTGATTGGCGAGTTTAGGCCATTAACATTCAGGGTTATTATTGAGATGTGATTTTTATTCCCATCCATTTTTATTTGACTTATGGTCTTTAGCTTGATTTGGTTTCTCTTCTGGTTGGTATTTCCTTTAGTTTAATATCTCCCTTTGTTGATTTTCGTTATCATCTTTCTCTTCTTCTTCATGAAAAATGTTGCCCAGGATGCTCAGAAGTGCTGGCTTTCGAGTTGTGAAATCTTTTAACTTTTGCTTGTCGTGGAAGGTTTTTATTTCATCTTCGAATCTAAAGCTCAATTTTGCTGGATATAAGATTCTTGGTTGACATCCCTTTTCTTTCAGAGCTTGAAATATGCTATTCCAGGATCTTCTTGCTTTTAAGGTCTGGGTTGAAAAATCTGAACATAATCTGATTGGTTTCCCCCTATATGTAATTTGCTTCCTTTCTCTTGTGGCTTTTAGTATTCTCTCCTTGCTCAGTGTATTAGGCATTTTCATTATAATGTGTCTAGGTGTGGCTCTGTTGAGATTTTGTTTGTTTGGTGTTCGGTATGCCTCTTGAACTTGGTTTTCCATTTCATTCCTCAAGCTTGGAAAATTTTCTGTAATTATTTCATTAAATAGATTACTCATTCCTTTGGCTTGAAACTCTGCCCCTTCCTCTACGCCAATCACTCTTAAGTTTGGTCTTTTTATGCTGTCCCATAATTCCTGGATGTTATGTTCATGATTATTAACAAGTTTTGCTGTATGGTTTAAATTCTTCTCTAAGACATATATTTTGTCTTCATTGTCTGAGGTTCTATCTTCCAGATGGTCTATTCTGTTGGAGATGTTTTCAATTGAGCTTTTATTTTGGTTTATTGCTTCTTTCATTTCTGGAATTTCTGTTTGGATTCTCTTTAGAGCCTCTATTTCCCTATTGAAGTAATCTTTTACTTCCTGTATTTGTTTGTGGAGTTCTTTGTCAAAATGATCTTTTGCCTCCTGTACCTGCTCCCTCATCTCATTTTTGAGTTCATTCTTAAGTTCCATAAACATTTGGCATATGTAATTTCTAAATTCCATCTCTGGCATTTGACCAACTGTGCTTGCCATGACATCTGCCGATGAGGTATCTTGATTTGTTTGTGTCATTTTCTTTCCTTGTTTTTTCATGTTGCTTGTGTGTCTATTCTTCCTGCACTGTGGGACCTTGACTGTTTCGATTTTACCTTAAAGCCTTATGTTGTTCCTGTAGTACAATGCTATCAGATCACCTTATAATTCCTTTATACTTTTAAAACCTAACACTTTCTATTCAGAAAATCCAAGTTTGGTCACAATGTACAGATTTTGTTATCCCAGATATTATTTCCAATTTACTCTGTACGTTTCTGATAGGGTTTTATAGCTTCAAGTATTGGATACAGAGGTGTTATGTTTGGGAAGAAGGAAGTGTCTTGAATTGTTCTTTCTTGGAAAGTATGAAAAGAGATATCTATTGAAATGGTTTAGTGGAAGTGGTTTAGTATCAGTAGACGATGGAAGAAAGAGAATGGGGTTGACAATTAGGTAAAAAGATCAATTTATATATATAGTAAGTTGGAAAAGAAAAAAAAATGATAAAGAGTAGGAATTGGTGTAAGAGAGAGGAGAGAGAGAATCAAGGAAATAGAGAGTAAACTGTATATAACACCACTTTGCTACCCAATTCAATTGCGCCGGTTCTAGAAATCCCAAGTTTTGCGTATAACTTGTTTTTGGCTCTGTTTAGTATGCACTGGCAGCATGTAAACATGAAAGATGAAGGAGGAAGAAAAGATACAAGGGTGAGAAGGAGTAAAAGAATGAAAGAAAAAAGGGAGCGGAAGCAGATAAACACACTAACAATCAATGCGGAAGGAAAAAAGAAAAAAAAAAAAAAAAAAGCCAGCAGAACAAAACAAAGCCAAAAAAAGAAAAAGAAAAATAAACAAACAAACATACAAACAACAACAACAACAACAAAAAAAAAAAAACCCTCCCTGCAATCCAGAAAATCAAGCAGACCAATAAAAAGAAAGGGAAACAAAACAAAAAAAAAAAAAGTCAAACCCCAAGTCTCAGACAAAACGGGCCCTGGGAAGCCCCCCTCTTTTTTTCCTTTCCAGTTCAAACCAATTGCTATTGGATCACAGTCTGTGATCCTGTCAGTGAAATCAAGGCTGCATCCTAGGCCAGCGGCTGCACGGTTCAGTGAAGGAGTGGCCCAGGGGGACCGTGTGTGTCAGCAGATGAATGGCGCCGGGAAGGGGGATCTTCCAGAAGGCACCACCTCCCCAAGCCCACCCACAGTTGCAGTCCCCTGTGGCTGCTGTGCCAGCCTCAGAAACGCCTTCCCCTGCTGACCAACCAAGTCTCACCCAATTGTGTGTTGTCTTCAGAGAGCTGTAGAGTCCCTGGGTGGATGCAGCCGTCGCTCTCCGTCTCCTCCCCTTTGTCAGGACCAGCCCCTGCAGCTTTCAAAGATGGCGGCGCTCTCCTTCCAGTCAACAGTAGCTCCGCAGACTCCCAGACTCCCGTATCCTTGCCGATCGCACCGGGAAGCCACACCGAGGGTCACGTCAGGCGGAGTGTGGATTCGAACTGGTGTGTGGACCCGCGGTCTCCCGTGGCTCCCCAGCACCAATCCGCCGGCTGTTATCGCTGGTTTTTATCGCCGGTTTCACGCTAGTGTGCAGTGAGTTTGGCTGGGGTTGCAGCAGTAGCGCGGTCTCCTCACCCTGACCTTGTTTCGCACGGCCTGTGCACCGCCCAGGCGGTTTTGCAGGAGCCTCCCGGCTCCAGCCGCTGCAGACAGCTTGTCTCTTTCTCTCTCTGGTAGTGGTAATCAAACCATCCAGGATATCGGTATTTTCAGTCCATATATATATAATGAAAGGCAATTTATCTGCTTTGTTGGATTCTTTCTACGGAACTGTCCTGAAGTGCGGGTTCCTCTAATCCGCCATCTTGGATCTCCACTGTCCACTCTAGTTTCTTTTAAGGATGCCTTGACTTGTCTGTTAACCTGTGCCAGGTCAGGGCTTGGGACATGAATGAGAGCGGAGGACTGGTGTTTAGATGTAGAAGAAACTAACCTTCACCCATGGATTTAACCTTCCTGTGCACACATCGCAATTCCCTTGGGAGCTGTTCCTTTTCTACATTTCTTTTTTGCAATGGGTTAGCAAGAATCGTGTGTGTGTGTGTGTGTGTGTGTGTGTGTGTGTGTGTGTGTGTGTGTTCATGTGGGCTCATTCAGAATTGATTGGCTTTTTTGTAAATTGTTCAACATTTCGCTTCTCCTCATTTCTTTGTTCACCTTTTGCATTCCTGATCTACCAGCATTAGAAAAAGGAGTTCAAAAAACTTAAATATAAATGGCCAGAGGCTGGTCTGAAAGACAGTGCCTAGGTTATAAACATGCTTCTTAAATATTAGTATAAGTTAGTCACCTGAGCAACTTGTTACAAACACGGAGTCCTGCAACCTTCCAGCAGAGTGGGATCCAGGGTGTAAAACAAGACTCTGGAATTCACATTGATTGGCCCAGCAGGTGAGTCTGATGCAGGTGGCCCCATGAACTGACTGCATTTTGAGAATCATGCTGGAGAAATGTTGGGACAGGTCTGCACTTTTAACGTGACATGGTTTGTAAGTGAGGTTAAGAAACCCTGGAGAAGCAAAGTGACTAGCTTTGGTTGGTTGACTGGTTAGTAAGGGCAAAACCTGGACTAGAACTGAGTGCTGGCTCAACCCAGGTATCGGAGGACAGACCAATAGAGAGTGAGCTTGCTTTCAACAGGATGGATTTAAGGAAGCCTACAGCATCTCCTTTTCCAGAGGACTCTAATTCAGGCCAAATTTCATAAAAAATGAACACTTGAGGTACAATTAGGAGGCAAAGAGAAAAGAAGGAAAAGCTCTTCAGAACAGATTTTGGTTATTTTGTATCAAAGAGACCAGAGACTCTTCTGTTGGTCCTGCCTTTGACACCTGAATTTCCATCTGGGCAACAATGTAATTGGCCAGTGATCCAGAGGCCTGAATCTCAGCCCCAGCTCTGGCAAGGGTGGGCTTTGTGACGTTGGGCCACGCACTCAATTTCTTGATATCCCTTTCCTTTCCGTAAAATGATTGGAGTTGCATTAGACTGTTTTGAATGCCTAAGTTCCTGGCATTTTTACCTTTCACTGTGACTCTCCCTGTTGAAGTATCTCACCTGCCAGGGGCACTCTGTAAAGTTGTGTTGACTGGACAAGTGCATACAGGAAATAAAAACTATTCAGTGTGGAGGACTCCAGAGCCTATCTGCCAGTTCTCCCCTCCTGAGCCCCTCCTCAGGGCAGAACAATCTAGCAGTGATCCTTCTGCTTCTGAATGACCTGTGTGTTGAGAGGGGTCTAACCAGGAATGAACACAAGCCACAGCTTCAACATCCTGTCCTTTCCAGAGTGATTGTTCAGATCTGGGCTATGCTGGCTTCTCCCCAAGCCAGGAAGCCAGACCAAGTAACCTTTCCTAGGGGACAGCCTGTAGTCACAAGTCCCTGTGCTCCACCTCACATGGCTACCCTGTTGATGGGATCTCTCTGTTCCTTTCAGAAAGCAGATCTGGCTGTGGCAGGCCTCACCATCACAGCCGAACGTGAGAAGGTGATTGATTTCTCTAAGCCATTCATGACGCTGGGAATTAGCATTCTTTACCGAGTTCATATGGTAAGAGACTTATTTTATAAGCATTTATGTCATTAAAGTTATTTGCATGCAAACACTGAGTTATATGGTAATAATGAGTGACTCACAGAAATATTTAGATTTCGAGACTTAAATGCAAATGTGCTGGGCTATTTTTTCCTCCATCAGCTGTGAGAACTTGCAACCAGGAGGGATGGAAAAGTCACACTTGTGAGCTTTCCAGTAAAAATGGCTTGTGCCTCACTGAATAGGGATGACCATGGGAGTAATCTGTTAGCACTTGGTGTATAGTCTGTCGGTGACTGTCCCTGTCAGTCACACTTTTTCCTCCTGGGGGCAGGGCCTGAAGCCTAGATAAGTTACCCCAGCCTTCTCAAAGATCCCTCTGACTCCCAGATCCACTTGTGTTCCCTCTGAGCATTGTATCTGGTTAGGGAATACAGACCTCCTCCTCTTCTGATCATTCATATTGATGCATACAGAGCAGATATCTGATGTCATTTTTACCTGGCCTTCTGCACCACACCCCCCCACCCCATGCCCACACAAAAAGATTTCTCTGGCTAGGTTGGCTAGAGTGAGCATCAAAAATGAGTGTGTGAGAACACACCAATAGATGGCCAAGGATGGACATGATCCCAAATGTCCTGGCTGGGTCATTTCTATCAAGTGGGAAATTGTTGTGCTCCCAGCAAATAGCTGTCTTTATCTAGCTTACCAAACTGGACCAGAAGAGCCTTTCTCTCCTCTTTTCATCCACACTGGCTCCAAGTGTGCAGCTACATGGATTTCCCCAGCACTCTAGTCAGTTTTGGTGTCCATACTTCAGTTGCCATGCATATTTCTGTCATAGCCTGGCACCAAGAGGTTGCCTAACAGGGAAGGACTGCATGCCTGCTGAAGTGACCCAGCCCTAGAGAGAGAGGACCTTTGCAGCCCCAGCTGGCTCCCATTGCTGCAGCTGTTGAGGCATCAGGAGCTGTGCCCAGGTTTCTCCAGGAGGGCGTCTCCTGTCGTGGAGCCCACACAACAGGCCCACTGTTCAGATGAGGGATGTCCTGTGCCGGGCCTCAGTGTCCATCATGGTTACCACCTGGATAGGGAAAGATGACCAGATCATCTGGAAGAAGTGATGGCATTGAAATCTCAAACTCCACAGACTTAGAAAGAAATGTGAAGATTTCACAGTCAGGCTGTTATTGATGTCTGCTTTTGTGTAGTAAGGTGCATTTGGATCCCTCCCAGTCAATGTCCTCCTCTTGTCCTCTTGATGATGATAGTTTTAATTTGTGGAGGACCTCCTATGGCCCCGACACTCTACCAGGTGCCTGTGTCATGGGTTGTGGTTATGGGTTAAATTGTGCCCCCCTGAAATACATGGTGAAGTCTTAGCTCCAGGACCTGTGAATGTGACCTTATATGGAAATAGAGTCTTTACAAATGTAATCAAATTAAGATCACACTGGATTTCCATGGGCCCTAATTCAAGGAAGGGTGTCCTTATAAGATGAGGGAAATTGGACACAGACATGTAGGGGAGAATTCAAAGGCAAAGATGGGAGTGGTGAGTCTATAAGCCAAGAAGCACCCAGGGTTGCCAGCAACCACCAGAAGAATCCTCCCTTAGGGCCTGAACTCCCTGGGGATCCTGGCCCTAATAATGCCTTGACTTTGACCTTCTGGCCTCTAGAACTTTGAAGTGAAAGATTTCTGTTATTTTAAGCCAGTCAGTTTTGGTGCTTCGTTCTGATGGTCCTAGGAAATGTGCACAGTTGTATTGTTCTTATTTTTGAAATGAGAAAACAGAGATAGAATTAGTTTAAAAACCAGGACAAGGCCACATGCTAATAAGGCTAATAAGGCAAAGGGCAGAGTGACTCAAGCCAGTGCTCTGTCTGTGACCCCAGCCTGTCACCTCATGTTTTGCACATCCTTCTTCATTTGGTTCTCAGGGCTGTTCTCTGAAGAGGGGGGCAGGTATCGTAATCCCTGACTCACAGATAAGGAAGCCGGAGTGTTGCTTGCAGCTGACCCAGGGCAGGGCTGGGGTGAGGCCTCCCAGCTCCAGGACAGTGCTCCTATCACTGTCCCCCTGTCATTACTCCTCCTGCAATTTTCTAACCAGCACCTTTGTTTGAGGATCCTCCTCCCTACACTTTGCCCTGAGAGAGCATCCAAAAGACATGGAGATGCACAGCCTTTCTTCAGACCACCCTGCTGTGGCTGCAACTAGGCTCTGGCCTTGATTTCTTGATTAGCACTGAGGGAAGAGCCCTGCTGGTGACCCAAAGGCCCCCAGGAACCAGGTGGCCAAAGGCAACTGACCCAGAAACCACCTGGCAATGTCTGCGGCTGCACTTCTTTGAATGCAAGACACCATTATCCTAAATATCAACTCTGGCCAGAGCTATACCCCAAGTCACCAACCCTCTGGTTGTCCTAAATTGAACTGTTGACCCATTATTTCCTACCACCCCAGACCTATGACTGTATTAGTTCCTCTGCATTAGTTCCTGGGATATTAAGTTTTATGTGTCAAGTAGGCATTGCTGTGAAGGTATTTTGTAGATATAATTAATGTCTACAATGAACTGGCTTTAAGGAGATTACCCTCAATACTATGAGTGGCCTCATCCCGTAAGTTGAAGGTGGTGAGGGGCAAAAAAACTCAGGTTTCCAGGAGAAAGAATTCTGACCCAAGGCAATAACATAGACATCCTGCCCATTCTGATCTGTTCACCTTTTGGACTTAGCAGCTCCCCCACATGTGAGCTAGGTAGGTAGGTAGGTAGATAGATAGATATAAATATACATATAGATATATAGATACAGATACAGATATAGATATTATCTCCCATTGGTTCTGTCTCTCTGAGAACCCTGACTGACTGGTACAGTTCCCTAGCCTGGCCTGGATTCCTCCCTCCTGTGGCCTCCCCTTGGAGGCCCCAGTATGCCACATGGCTGCTCAGATCTGATTTATAATAGGGCCAAACTGAGCAAAATATGAGCACTGGCATGAACAGCTTACACTGAACAGAACTGACAGTTTATGCATTTATTCAACAAATATTTATCGAGTACATTCTGTGTGTGAGGCACTATGCTTAGAGAGTACCAAAATGCCAGCTCAGGAGAGAATGATCCTAGATCTACTAACGCAGAGGAGACCTGGTGAGAGTGAGTCCAAGATGAACTTTGCTGTATCTGACCCAAAGAGGCCTCCGCAGAAATCGCTAATGCTGAAGTGTAGATGGGCAGAGTCCACCCCAAGAGCCTAGATCAAAAACTACACAGTCGGGCCATCTCCAATGTGATAGTGCTAAGGGAATTAAAGCTAAGTACAGGAGGTTTAGTATTTTGTGAATTTTCTCTAATTGATGGTTACCTTGGAACAAAAATGTGTTTAATTTCATTTATCATTTATAAGAATACAGAATTTCTCTCTCAATTCTCTATCTATGAACTCACCTGACTGATGAGTAGTTGTCACCAAAACGTGAGCATCTGGTGGCAATCAAACCCTTGTGCAAAAGTAGAATTCATTAACTCAAAGTGAAATGTCTCGTGAAGAATTATTTTTAATTACTTATTTTTAAACTGATACACAAAAGCATAAACATTGTACATATTAATGGTGTCCCATGTCATGGCCCATTACCTGCATATGTTATATAATATAATTCCCAGTTAAGAATTATTGCCAAACCCTCCAAAATCATAAGTGATGGCAAGTGTGTCTCTGAAATGTAAAGATAACCAGAAATAATGTGTGAATTTCCAACAATCTAAAGTTATCTGGGCCTTTTCATGAACACAGATCATTAAGAGTTGATTATGAGATATTTTCCTTCTTCCCAACATCAGGGTATAATCTCTATTTCTGAGGAGACATCTTTAGGAACAAAATAAGAAGAATGTTTTGCTCCTTTTACCACCTACTCCCTGCTATTTGACAGGCCAGCTGAGGAGTCTGGGTTTGGTATTTGTTTCTGTTGATTTGTCCCGCTTTTAAAAACTCTCTCTGTTCTTAGCATCCAAGTCACCATTTTCTCCTGGAGTCCCTCATGCCTCCTCATCATTTTGGTTGACTCCTTTCTCTTCCCCTCCTCTCTCTCCTGTCTCCCTCCCCGCTGGATAATCTCACCCACATCTCATCTGTGACTTCACCCCAGCCTCGCCCCTGAATTCCAGGAGTATATTTCTCACCCATTACTATAGCTATCCACCTGGATGTCTCACCGACACCCCCCCCCCAATAGCATCACAAACTGCATTCAGTGGACTCACACATGTTCCTCCTCCTCCACTCTGAACCCCTTCCAGTAATGACATCTCCATCCAGGAACCCAGGTCATCCTGCACTGTCCTCACCTCTCATCTCACCTCCTAGGTAGTTCTCAGGCACACTTCAGGTCTCCCTATCTCTAACCTGAACTGTAGACTTAGTGGGAGGCACGTTAAAGTGTAAGTAGGCCCTTGTCAGACTACAGATTTTTGTATTTTTGATATGAAAAAATGTAATCATCCTAAACCTGCAGTGTTTACTGGATAGGTATGACAGGAAGGAAGGAATGAAGAGGTCTGGAGAAAGGGAGGAAGTAAGGAAGAAATGGCTGGCAGGTCCTGAATCCAGTGACCTTGAGGTCAGTGAGCTCCACCTTTTCTCTGTGGCTCCTGTT
The DNA here is from genome assembly GCA_025594165.1 of Tamias sibiricus. Classification (NCBI taxonomy): domain Eukaryota; kingdom Metazoa; phylum Chordata; class Mammalia; order Rodentia; family Sciuridae; genus Tamias; species Tamias sibiricus. The sequence continues at coordinate 114,558,494 of CM046657.1, forward strand.
GGGTAGCATTGAGCCCCAGCAATGCTTTCTGTTAGGGGGTCTGTGGGGACAGTATTCTAGGAAGCAAGATGAAGGCCCTAAATAGATGATCTTTTTCTTTTTGGTCTTTACCCTCATTGATCTTAAGAACAAAAAGAGATGGGAGGCAGAGGTTTTGGGCAGCCCAGATCTATCTTCTGCTCAGGCCTGGCCATAGTTGTCCCTGAGCTCATTCATTGCCTTTTCCCTGCAATACCTACATGCCCCACATACAGCACAGTCTCCACCTGGGAAAGTATTGGGGTCCCTGGTAGGGGTCAGATGTGCTTCTAGGCCATATGTAGGTGGCTCAGCCTTTGGAATCTGGGGTGTCCCCCAGTACCCCAAGGATGGGAGTCCAGTGGTAGGATCTACAAAATTCAAGAGTCTTTATTTCCCTGGCAAATTAGCTTAGTTCTTACTGAGAAGCTCAGTATTTGGTCTTGCTATATAACTCCAAGGGCATTTTGCTTTCGAGGGTTTTATGATGTTGCTGCATACTGTGAGCTCTCAAATATCTGTGTGAATGGAGGGGAGAAGAGCATGGGAAAATAAAAACATTTATACTTGACATCAGAGTATATCATGCAGTTTTCTGTCTTTTTCCCCCTCCTGCTGTAGCAATTTGCCTAATGATGTTTTGCCCAGACTAATATTAAAATAAGTTTGTATTCCTCAAGCACACCGTGACTGCTGTAACAAGGCATCCTCAGAGTGTGCCAGAACCAACCTGGGAGTCAACATTTGGCCCATACAACCCCCAAATGGATAAATCACTTCTGAATAATTTAGTCTTGGCATCTTCAGGGAGCCTGTGTATCTAAGATATTTGTATGTTGACCAATAGCTGTTACTTTTTGAAATGTTTCCACATACAGACTTTAGTTTACTGCAGCAATGCTTCAAAGGAGATAGTGTGATTCCCATTTTATAGGCCTCTGAGGCTCCCTGAGCCCAGCCAGCGCAGTGGAAGAGGAGAGGCAGCACAGGAGGGCTGGAGGCACTCAAGCAGGTTTTCTGTCTCTTAAGTCCCAGGCATTTCCAGCTACCTGTCTGCAGGGAGTGGGTCCATGGCTAATGGGTACCTTTCTTTCAATGTCAAGGCCATGCATGAGATGATTTTTAAAGATCCTTTCCTATTGGAGGACACTATCTGTGATTCCGTTAGGTCCCAGTCCAGCCAGAGCATTTGAAATTCACTAAAAAATATGAGCTGACAATTTCCCCCCCATACCATCATCCTACTCTACCTTTGATTAAGCAACGGAAAATTTTCATACTCTTCTTAACTCAGCTAGACTTTTCTCTCTCAAGAAAGTTAAAAAATAAAAATTAGGCAATGATTAAAAAGTGAGAGAGAAATAAATGCCAACATTAAATTAATTTGTGGCATTTGCTGGATATATTACTCGTTTTTTCAAGAAGGTCTGTTTCATTTCAGAAAGACTGTCTAGGAAAATGGAGAACAGTGCTAAGTAAACCAGTGAATCATTTCTAATACTGCTTAATACTCTGTTATAAGGAAATAGAAAATGAATAGTGTTCTATTCCTTAACACTAAGTAACACGATAGCCCGTCTAATGGAAATATGGATCCCTGAATGTATAATCATTTTAATATTGGTTATTTATTAAGTGCTTCTCAAGAAGCTCAAGGTGTCTTATCAGCATTAGTCTAGTAATCCTCATATTCTCCTTTCATGGGGATCATGGAGCTCTATTTTACGGAAGAAGAAAGTTGCACCCAAATATGTGAAGTGGCTTGCCAAGGACCACTCAGCAAGTCAAGGTCGGTGCCAGGATAAGAACTTAGGTCTCCTCACACCAGATTCCCAACCCAGCAAAGTGAAAACAGATATGGTAGTTTGTGGGTCATGTAGGCCACAAGCCATCTGGGTGTATATGTGGAGAGGAATTAATTGCTTGCTTTCCTTTCTCCTCTTGGAGTCCAAGGTGAGTGCATGCTAAACTGAAATACACAAGACGACTCATTTGCTAACTCCTTTGGGCAGGCTGTCCGTGGGTTCCTGCAGTGGGTAGAGAATTGCCACTTCCGCCTCTCCCAAGAGTCATGGAAAGACTGTTTTCTTCCCTCTTGAGCCCGAGAGAGTGTTTTGTTGACCATTGACCACTGTTGGCAGGTGACCATCTAAGAAGAAACCTCTCTATAAATTACCATTTAGTACTAAAGGCTGTCAAAAACCACATGATGGACACGACAACCCCTCTTTCATTGATATGCTGGGGAGGGGACAGAGCACAGGGAAGAAAGAGAGTTGATATCATTAGTTTTTGTGTAGGAAAATGGGCTACGCAGCCCTTTCACAGATCCAACAGAGCAGCCACAGGTCTGATCCACTGTGCTGGTGAGGTTTTTGGGGAAGACTGAGATAGAACAGAGTTCTGAAGGTTGGTTGTTAAAAGCCCTTCTTCCAGAAGAAACTCTGGGATTGCTCCAATTGCTTCCCTCAGGATTCATGTTTTACAATCCATTGAAACTCCAGGAGTTATGGAAAGCCAGATGATATTTGTCCCCCAAGTATTTTTAGTGTCACCCTAGGGCAGGAAATAGTATTCTTTGTTCATTGAAGAATGCCTGGGTATAAAAGGATGTTCCCTCCTCCGTCACATACCCTCTTCCCTCCTAAGTTACTCCCGGCTGCTATTAGATAGAAAGGAAGCAGGCACACATGTCCACCTTACCACATGGTAACTTCCTTCATCCTCAAAACAACCCTAGGCCGGGCGCGGTGGCACAGGCCTGTAATCCCAGCGGCTCAGGAGGCTGAGGCAGGAGGAATGTGAGCTCAAAGCCAGCCTCAGCAATGGCAAGGCGCTAAGCAACTCAGTGAGACCCTGTCTATAAATAAAATACAAAATAGGGCTGGGGATGTGGCTCAGTGGTCAAATGCCCCTGAGTTCAATCCCCGGTGCCCACCCCCCCCCAAAAAAAAAAAAAAAACCCAGGAGGTAGGTTTTATTATTACCCTCCATGTTACAGAAAAGGAAATAGACCAGGAGACTAGGCAACTTGTCCAGCATCACACAACCTGGAAGTGGTAGAGGCAAGGTTCAGTCCTGGGCAGTCTGTCTCCAGAGTCCGTGTTTTAATTCATACCCAACCTGCGTTACCCAGTTCTAGGCCCATGTATTTGGACCAGACTCTTGGAAAGTAATGGCATTCTTACCCCAATACCATTTCCTCTAGTACACACAGAGTGAGGTAACAGTGGGTTAACAGAATTTGTTTTAAGGATAAAAGGAATTTTTAACACATAAGGGGAGCTTAGTGCCACTTCATAGCTCTATGGGCAGCCCCACTGCTACGTTGCTATCAAAGGACTTGAACACACCAGAACCATGGTCTGTTGGTGACCAGCCCTTTGGGGCTCTCCCATCATCAAAGAGCATCAAGGATGCTGACTCTGATGTGGTCAGTCAGAAGCACAGTCCAAAAGCAAGGGAACTAGTTCTAATTTTGTGGCCTTCTAATTTTCAATTCCATCCGCAGGGCTTGACCTGTCCTTGACATTGAAGCATATATCTATATCTATTTATCTATATAAAACACTACTTATCTACCTCCAAAGTGGTTGTATTCACCAGAAGGAACTGGCCCAACTTGTAGTCAGCAGTTATATTGATTGTATAAATCAATATAAATGTCTATAAATACAACAGAGTCACAGTAAATGATGATGAGTATAAATAAATAACATTTACAAGTACTTTAAGGGGTTCAGATAAAGTAGGTTGGGATTTTGCTGGCACTGGGGGTAGGCGTGGGATTAATTAGGGAGTTTATTGGAACAAGTTGCAAAATTAAAAGGGGAGGAAGATTTGGTACAGCTGCCATTTGAATGAAGAGAGTATGGCATGCCTATGGCACATCTTGATGAACGAGGACCAGAGAAATTGAAACCATCACCAGTTATTGGAACACGGCACTTAACCTCCCTGGGACTCAGTTCTTCCATCTGTCAGTATGGAAAATTGGGTGTTGAGATCCAGAGGACATAGTGAAGCACTTTCGAGTTCTTCAGAAGAAAAGCATCACCATCATACATCCTTTGGGTTCAGGAAAAGCTGTTATTTGGAAGAAATGCCTATGACATGTGACACCTGATTTGCTCCAAGTGCCAGTCACTCAGGTGTCCTTTGGGAAGGAAGCAATCTAAAGCATCCACATAGGAAAAAAAAAAAAAAAAAAATGGTAGGCATTCAGAATCCTGCAAGGAGCGCACTTCTCTTTGGCATCATCTCAACAGCCTGCCAAATCTCAGACCCAAATCTCAAATGACTGCCCAGTCCTTCCTCCTCTGGTTGGCGTCAGGCAATCACATGTGGAATCAGATGTTGCCTTGCCAACATGACTGATACGTTCCTAGCAGAGCTGTGTTTGTGTCTTGGTCCTTGTTTGTGTGATGTTCTGTTTTATAACTTCAGTCTCCAAGATTTTTTTTTTTCCCACGGCTGTGCATCATTCCTTATCACCCATAACCAAATATGGCAGCTTTAAATAGTGTTGTCATTTTCCTCAATTTCACTCATTGTGATATAATCAGGTATAGATTTCTGACATTGAGCATCTAATGGGGTTTCAGATTCAGAAAGCAACAATAAAAGATGTTTTTTTTTTTTTTTTTTTTTTTTCTCCTGGATATTTCTAAGCTGAGAGATACAAAGTGAAATAGTCCTGAGTGACAGGGCACATGGGATTCACACACATTTGCCCAAAGAAAGGCTGGGGTTAAGAGGGACCCCAGGAGTAGACCAGCTAGTGATTTCTGCTACAGTAGGAGCACAGACAGGAACAGCTCCTTTGTCCCCTTCCAGACTCTACATATGCCTTCTGCACTGTCTGTGTTTTCCTGTGCCTGACACTGGCTCTTGGGATGATGAAGAAAACACAGCCCATGATGGACACCAGAATGACCAAGCAGGGACCCTGATTCTGCTGCTCTTGAGTCCCTTACTTTCTGTTAGAAGATTTATGTAATGGTGGGACCAGACATGCTCAAATGATCTTCTTCCCATTCCTCTCCAGTTCCCTTCCCTTAGTTACCTGGCCTTGTCCCTCAAATTATTTCATTTTCCCAGTAGATTACCTGAGTGTCCTGTGCATGCACCACAAGGAAGATATTTGCAATTTGCTCCAAAGGGCTATTTCTGGCCTAAGCCATACTGTGAAAGAAAGCCAGTTTCAGAAAGACCTCCTGAGAGGCCCCTGTCACATTGCTAAAAGGTCACAAAAACCCAAGAATGGCTGCCCCATTGGCAGGGATGAGTTATTGACATCTTTTCTGTACCTACTCTGGTCGTTGTCCCAAAGGATTGAGTAAACTGTTCCTGAGTTGATTCAGGAATGTGCCCACTGGCACTTTGAAAAGGAATGAAAAACCATCCACAAGAGAAGGTGAAAATCACCCATGACTGGGGCTGTGTGAAGACAGAAGGATCATGCACAACTGACTCCCACCTACCACATGTGTGACTAAGGGACAAATATTGTCTCTTGGAGTTTCTCAGCTTCTTCTAGCTCCTTGTGAATAACGCAAGCTCTGAGAGCTGGTTGAGTTCAGCTCAGTATTGGCATAGATGGTTCCCATTTGTGTTTCTGAGGACCCCAGGGTAAAAATGACATACCTGGATATTGATGGTAGGTTGTTGCCACGAAGGATATGATCTTGGGGTTGAAAGCTCACTTGTTCATAGAACACCTGAGCTTAACACTGATTTCTGGTCCTATCTGTGGACTGACATCCTGGACTCCTGAGATCATAAAAGCATAGCATTTTCCATTTAGAATGATCCTTAGGGGACATCTAGTCCAGTGGTTTCATAGTAAATGGAAGAAGCAAGCCTGGCACAGGATCAAGTCAGCAGGCAGGAGCTGGAGACAACACGCCGTCTACAGTGGCAGTACCGTTCAGCTCCAGTGCTGCTAGATCTCTTGTGTTGTTTGTTTTTAGATATATGAAATTTAGCTATGTATGTGAAATCTCCTAATCATTTAATACTGTAAAATAATACAAAATGAAACACTGCCAGATCGACAAATAAGCAAACAAGTCTATGGGCTATATGTGGTTTATAGGCCACCAGTGGGTTGGTTCTGATCTATCCCAGTTCCAGCTGCCTCCAGAGACCATCAGGGACTTGCCCAAGGCCACACAGCTAAAGGTGAGGCAGACAGCTTAACTCCATTCTTTTTATTCCATTTTGCTTTCTTGCAAAAAACGACAGGGAGCTGGCAACCCAGTTTTCATTTCTGCAGACGCAACAGCTCACAGGTGCTGCCTGAGCCTGTGCACACTGGCCGTAGTGAGCAGAACGGAGGGCTGGTCTACTTTCCCAGCACAAAGCCTAAAAAGTGATATGCTCATGCTGTTGTTCTGTTTCATCTGCTGAATTTAGGGCAGGAGGTGCTCTGGAGAAGCCCCCATTATACCTTTATCCCCCAGCATCATTTAAACTAATCACCCAGATCCCAAAGAAATTTGGGGGCCAAACCCACACATGCCATAGCCTCTGCCCTTCCCTGCCCTGCCCTGCCCTGCCCAAGGGCCATTTTGACTGAATGTGTATGGTGAGTCTTGTTTTCATCTCCATTTCTAGGGACGCAGACCCGGCTATTTCTCCTTCCTGGACCCCTTTTCTCCAGGTGTCTGGCTCTTCATGCTTCTAGCCTATCTGGCTGTCAGCTGTGTCCTCTTCCTCGTGGCTCGGTAAGATCCGTTCCCCTTCCCTGTCCTCACACCGCCACCTCGTGTCCACCTCTGGAAACTGCATGGGGCGGGGGGTTGGGAGGAGGAGAAGGGTGGTTAAGAGGACCTTGGTGCCAAACTAGAGGGCTGGGAGAGGGACTCAGGCCAGAAATGCTCTCTGCCCAGCTGTCGACCTCACGCTACCCACCCATCCACGCGTGTTCCCTGACTTGCACAGTGCAGACAGGTGAGCTTGTCTGGATTCGATTCTGTACCTCTGACTCTTGTCCCCTCCTGCTGTCCGGTCCCTGTCCCCCTGCTTGTGTGGGAGACTTGGGAAAGGGAGGAGGGGAGAAGGTTGCAGAAAGATCACTCTGATTAAGCACTCTGCATTTGGCTGCCCTGACATCAGTCCTTGCCAGAATCTGCCACAAAGTGCTGAATGACAAGAAACAGATCCTGCAAATTCAGAGTCGGGGGGACTGGAGGCTGCCGTGACATGGGCCAGGGAGAGTACTTCCTCTGCAGAGAGCCTGAATCTGCCCCTGAAAACACAGCTGCTCTGTTCAATAAGAACCATAGAGGGTGGCAGGTGGCAAGAGGGCAGGATGGAGAGAAGCACTTGCAGTTAGTGTTGAGTGGAAACAGCTCAGATCAGCAGTTGGGGAGGATAATCCCTCCCCTCTCCTCAGAAGCCAGGGACTCCCTCTAGCCCTACAGAGAGACCTAAGGGCATCCCAGGCTATGTCCTCCTGAGAATGTGCAGAGAGGGTTGTTTCTCTCTAAGCCTAAGGCCTGCTGAACCAGCCTGGGCTTCAGGAGAGCCAAATTATATACAGAAGTGGAACAATCCCTAGTGGCCCTAGGCCACTTACTCAAGTCCCCACTGCCTGTTCAGTTTATGCAATGGAGGGCCACCTAGGACTGTTAGGTGGGAGTGGAGAACAGCTCAGGATGAGCTCCTAGAAATTCGATGGAGGCTCTGTTGCAAATGTCTTCTCAATGGACTCCTTTGCCTCCAGCCCAGAGCATCAGGGCCACTACTACACTGTGTGGGCAGGGGTCTTCCCCAAGGGTGTGTTTATTCTCTGGATCAAGGGGAACATGCTCTTTCCACTTAGGACAGGCAGCTGCAGTGTTCTGAGGCCTAAAGAACCTCAGTGTGCCTAACCCCAGGGCAGTTCCCATCCTGCCAAGATGAGTTGCCTCACCCTGTCGGTGCCTCTTCCCGGGGAGATAAAGGCCATGACTGGGAAAGCCATCTGGGGTCCACGAGATCCAACCCAACAAAGAATAGCCCTGCTTACAACCTGCAAGTCTTCAGACGCAGCTGAGTTGCTGCTCGGGTGCCACCTACCCCTCTTGGGCCTGTAGGCATTGCCACTGTCAAGTATCTGTTGTCAGTGACAGCTGGCGAGGCGCGGGAGCTCACACACTGTCTGACACTTCCACTCTCCATTTCGCAGCGCTGTCTGCTGCTGCCTTTAGGAAGCTGTCGGTGGAGCCAAAGCCACGCTCAGTTATGCTCTCTGTGACTGAGCCCCTGAGAGCACACCACAGCTCTCAGGTCACCTCCAGGGCAAAAGACCCTGAAAAGGCTCTTCAGGCTTGGTTACCAGACATGCACACATAAGCCTGCCACACCATGCCGGAGGGAGCTAACGCTCCCTGAGGGGCTGTGTCACCCTTCTTCCTTGCCCCACACCCACCCACTGACCCCAGGATCCTGCATGAACAAAATCATAAACAAAAAATGTATTAAAGGGCTACCCATAGTCTGTCCATACAGGATAAACACACACACACACACACACACACACACACACACACACATATGATAAAGTAGCCCAGGATGTTCTGTCCTAAGGCAGTGGTCTGCAAACTGGCTTCTATGGATTGCAAAGGCCCCTGGGACCTACCACAGACTTTGGAGGCAGCCAGAGCTCTGGGCCCCTAATGCTTCTTCATCCAGATCCACTGCACTTTTATTTCTTATATATTGTACTTTGGGGGAAGATTTTAGAGGGAAAATGTTTCAAAACACTAGTTCTCAGGCAGCCATTCCCAAGCCAGCTGATCATCAGAGAGCTTTTAAACATTCGAGTTCCCCAGTCCCAGTGTCTCAGAATCTCCAGGGCTGGGGCCTGGGAAGCTGCATCTCAGAAGTGTGAGCTGGTTGTTCTCAGTGTAGACTCTGAACCGGAGGAGTCAGCATCACCTGGGAACTTGCAGACGCTTAGGCCCCACCAATACTTACTGGTTCAGAGGCTGTGGGGTAGGGCCTGGTGATCTGTGTCTAAACAAGCCCCTTGGTGACTCTAATAGAGGCTGGAGTTCGAGAATGATAGAACTAGGCTAACGGTTTTCAAACCATGGTTCTATAGGACCCTAAGTTTCCTCCCTGATCACCTTGAGGTGGAGAGCAAGCGACTTCCCAGACTGCCCACCCCTGGTACTCCCAGCTTCCAGGCAGGTGTCTCCACTTTTACCTATTTTACATATGAAAGTTCCACACCAGAATTTATTTGAAGGGAAAAAATGTTTAAAAGTGTGACTTTTTTTTTTTTTTTTTTTTGTGGTACCAGGGATTGAACTCAGGGGCACTTGACCACTGGGTCACATCCCAGCCCTTTTTTGTATTTTATTTAGAGACAGGGTCTCACTGAGTTGCTAAGTGCCTCGCCATTGCTGAGGCTGGCTTTGAACTCGCGATCCTCCTGCCTCAGCCTCCGAGAGTGCTGGGATTACAGGCGTGGGCCACTGCGCGCCGGCATGACTTTTTTTTAATTAAAGAAAAAAGCATTTGAGAACAACCAACCTAGTCCATCCACTCCATTTATTTTTATTTATTTATTTTTATTTTTTATTTTTGGTTGGGGAATAATCCAAGTCCAGCAAAGGGGAGTGACTGGCCCAAGGTGACAAGGCCCAGTCCTGAGGCAGAGAGGTGAGGCCAGAATGGAGAGCACCTCCCCCTCTCTCCAGCACCCTTCCTTCACACCCGTCCTCCCTGGTACTGGAGTGTGTTCCTTTTCTCCCACAGGTTGACGCCCTATGAGTGGTACAGCCCACACCCGTGTGCCCAGGGCCGGTGCAACCTCCTGGTGAACCAGTACTCCCTCGGCAACAGCCTCTGGTTTCCGGTTGGGGGCTTCATGCAGCAGGGCTCCACCATTGCCCCTCGCGCCTTATCCACCCGCTGTGTTAGTGGAGTCTGGTAAGGTCCCAGGCAGAGACAGGGCCAGGTCTTAAGGGGCGCGGTGGGACCCAACGGGAGTCTTCAGATAAGCCTGGCCCCAGCTGCTGGAGGCAGGAACCGTAGCAGCCCTGCAGGAAAGCTCAGAAGCCTTGCCTCTCACAGCAGACCCCAGCCTGGAGCTGAGGCCATTTCTGCCAGTTCACAAAGTTGGGGGACAGTGTGCAATATCTTCTCTGTTTCCCCTTTCTCTGCATCTATGGTCTGGATACAAAGAGGAGCCAGGACTGGAAGGAAGAGGAGACAAGAAAACAGACATGATGGCCCACAGCAAAGTATAAATAACTTCTTGACCTGGCAATGACCTGAGGTTTGAGTGGCTGGGCCAACTAAGGCATGTGCAGATTGATACAAATCTGATGCTGCAGCAGGAAGTCCCTGCAGGAGGAGGCTGCCACACCATGCCCCCTCGCCCAGCTTTCTCAGGCTTTGGCTCTGCTCCTACCTCTGGGGCTTGACCCGTCCACCTCAGCAAGTATGGGAAAATGCAGAAATGGACATATGATTCAATGGGTGGGAAAGCTCTTTGAAAACTTGAAAATGCTATGTAAATATATGGAACTAATAATTTTTATTAGGCTATTATGGTGGAAATGAAAAATATATGTATACGGATTAGAGATGAAAGTTCACAAAATACAAGTTTCAGTCTTCTCTTAAAACTCCACCACAGGTTTGGCTGTTATCATTTACATGACTTACGGCCTCTGTCTTCTTGCCTCCTTCTTGACTTGTTTAAGCCAAAGGAAAAGGAAAAGTGGTGGTGTTTCCATCCCTGGGTATTGGTGCAGGTCAGGGATGGTCTAGACAGAAGTACTAGAGTCACCTTCTGGGGCTGGGCTAGTTGCTGGCACAGCAGCCCCTACCAATCTGGAGTTTTCATTTCCCCTGATAAGTAATAATTGTAGGATTTAAACCTCCTGGGCAAGATCTCACCTGTTACCAGACATTGCCAGGAAGTCACTGACTATGTCAGTATGGAGAACTAGACCCTTGTCCCCAGGAAGAAGGGATAGTCCCTGCAGGGACAGTCACAAGCAGCCTAGGCAGAAGCCCCTGGGAGATGAGAACTTGTCAACTGGGGATGTTGATTTTGTTCTCCCTGGGCTCCTTCCTCCCGGAGAGTTCTCTGCTATTCATACAGGTAGGGCTCCATTGCCCACTTCATCCACCTGCAAACTCCCTTCACCCCACCCCAGGAAATTCCTCTTCCAGGCAGTTTCAGAGGCCAGAGTCCTGTGGGCTTCCCTGCCATAGGCCACCATTCAGTGATGCTCTACATAGTTGGCTCCAGGTGGCTTGGTTACTGCTTCAGAGCGCACTGGGAAGCGGGCTCAGCACTCAAAGGGAGGTACTGTGAGGGACCCTCATCAGCCCCTCATCCCAAATTGTCAGAGTACCCCTCTGCCTCTCAGAATTCTTAGTTATTAAATGAGGGCCTTGGTTTGGTCAGTTCCCTGGGGAAATAGGAGGCCTACCATGGCCTCCTCACCCAGAGCAAGTGAAAGAAAATGCCTTGTTGCTCACAAGAATGCCAGCTGGCATTGACAGCTGATGGTGCCCCTCGGACCCGCCAGAAACGGCATCGTTTGCTTTCTCGGCTCAGGCAGTGGGCTTGCACTGGTCACGTCAGCTCTCTGACCCCTTCCCTAGTGCTCAGGAACCTAAAGAGCCGCACGCTGTCCAACGTGGAACAGATGCCAGAGTGCAGCCACGTGGCTGAGGGGACCTGCCAGTCAGCTCTCAACCCAGCCCAGGGCGCATCGACTCCCAGTTCTCACCAACGCCACTAAGTAGCTGCGGAGCACAGGCTTGTTCCTGGGGATGGTCACTGAAACATGACCAGAGTGGAAGAGCTGAGGCAGGCCAGAGAGAGCAGGCCTTGGACAGGGAGGGTCGCCTAATAAGGTGGTAGGTGATCGTCATCCTATATGGAGGTTGAGGGCCTCCCTCCACATTTCTCTCTATCTTACATCCATCTAGTCCTTTACAGGCTACTGATCACTAATGACATGCTACCTCATTTGATCTCACAACTCTCTAAAGACAGGCAGAGCCGACATTATTATCCCCAAACATTGTCTGGTCATTGTCTATTTATCATTAGACAAACAAGCTCAGAGAAGGTCAGTGACTTCCCCCACGATCTCACAGGTGCAATGTGACCAGGTGCAATGTGAAAACCAGTTCACCTCCCTGCAGGTCCAGCATATCAATGTGCTCATGCAGTTGGTGTACACCCCTGTTGCTTCACCCCCAGGGAGGCAGCTAGCAGGAGTTCTTGGTGACAGTGGGAAAAGAGACAATGGGAATTTTTGCTCTTGAAAATCTACCTGGTGGCTGCCAGCTGCTGGGTCCTGGGGCAACACTATACTTTAGCTGTGCTGAGTTCATAATACGTAAAGGCTCATGAATTCAGATCCCACTAATTCATAACCTGTGCTTCTCTAACCTGAACTGGGCGTGGATCTATCTTCAAACCTGCTGTACACACACAAAGGGATCAGTATGCAGATCTGTACTGTTGACCAGATGGGAAAAGCTTGTTTAACCTACCAACGTGAACAAACTGTCATTAATGACTTTAGTGTACACGCTGTCTGCATCGCAAAATTATTCCAATTATAAACGGGCTCTAGCTACTCAGAACAATAATCTTCTAGTTTGGAATAGCGTGACTGTTGTAAGACTGTTTCCAGATTCCAACTTTTTTAGCAGTTCAAAGATGCTTCCCACCAGTCTGTCTCCATGAAAGATTTTCTGCTATTAAGATTTATAGAACTGGTTCTAAAATAAGGATTTATCAATGTGTTATTTAGCAAGCTACTTCACTTCTCTGACCCTCAGTTTCCTCACCTGTAAAATCAATCAGGAAAGGAAATTTGCCTCCCTGAGTTGTAGGGATTCTGTAAGGTGGTGGTTGTAGCTCATGGCAGGGGTTCAGTACCTGGAGAGGCACATCTGAAGGTTGACCTCAGTGTGAGGGGAAGGGGAGGTGGCCTGGCTCAGGGCTGGCACCCTTTGCTCATTCACTGGCTCATTTCCCATAGCCCCCCAACTGTCTCATGTGCATGGACTACATATCTTTTGAATAACAACCATAATCACCTCCTTTCAGAAATAAGAAAAAAAATCAATTGTCTACTTCCAGGCAACATTCACAAACTCAATTCATTTCTCTTGACATCCTACGCTCTGCCTCCTTCCTCTTCCCCCACTAAGCTGAGAGCTCCTTCAGGTCTCTCCTGTGCCATAGCAAGTCTGGGTTTGGGGGCCAAGGCTCCCGCAAGTTCCCCGGGCAGTGATGACTTCCTGGTCTTTTCCTACATAGGTGGGCATTCACGCTGATCATCATCTCATCCTACACGGCCAACCTGGCAGCCTTCCTGACTGTGCAGCGCATGGATGTGCCCATTGAGTCAGTGGATGACCTGGCTGACCAGACCGCCATTGAGTATGGCACAATTCACGGAGGCTCCAGCATGACTTTCTTCCAAGTAAACCCCATTTGGTTGCTCACCAACATTGGGAATTGGGCAGAATAAAGTTGAGATGTTTGTCCACTGGAGATAAAAACATCTCTCCTCATCTCATTATCTCTTTTGAACATCTAATTTGAAGGTGCACATGGGCTCATTTTTCTCCCACTCCACAAAATGTCCCCAGAATGAGGTCCCCAAAGGACTTTGGGTTCACACCAGCCCATCCCGAAGCATTAAACATGCACTTAAGGTGATTTGAGGTTTAATGTGATGGAACATTTTTTAAATTGCAATAGTTTCATGTTTTTTTATGTGCATTAGGAAAAATATATATGTGCTATGAATCAAACCAGTAGTTTTATTTACATCACTGGATAGGATGAGGCATATTTAAATTTTAAGAAGTAAGTTAGATTTTATGGGTAGCACTTAGCCAAAGCAAGATTAAAATATTACACAAATGACTGAAGTTTGAGCAACATTAGATTAAGATGAACTGGTGTCATTGATCCCAAACTGGCAGGCCTCAGATAAGGACCGTCTTGGCTTCTTTGGGATTCCCTTGCAATGCCTAAGAGGAGGTGCTGCCACAATATCATGTTGACAGGCAAAACTGATTGATCACCAAGGCTGACAGAACCAGGCCAGACAGAATAGTAGTTTTCATAAACCTCAAGAGCTCTAGGGAAGCAGATTTCCCCTGGGGCTAATAGGTGTCCAACCAACCTAATCCAAGGAGTTCATTTTCACACGAAATGAGATCAAGGCCTTCAGTTTTTTGTTTTTCATACAAGTCTGTGCCTGTTGACATAGAGGCCAGAGAAAGCATCATGTAAATGCAGAGTTTGGATAGACCCCCAGAATTCTCTGTTTTGTTATTATTGGCAAAATAGAAGCCAGTGTTGGCCGTGTGGTTGATAAATTGCTTTAGAGTGGGTTAAAAAATACCTGCACTGTTTTTTCAGATGGTGTCTCTGTATAAGTCCTAATGAACCTGAGTTCACTGCCCCAAACTAAGGGATTATGAAAGGATGCAACCAGAATTTCACTTCTTCTACCAGAAAATGAAAGTAGGCAATTGAAAACCTCTCTAGGGTAGATGAGGCAGAACCGAAGATCAAACCAGTGGACAGAATTCACAGTGCCTGGGGACCCTGTTGCTTCCTGATCTTTCTGTAAAAGACACAAGTCCCTCCTCAGCCACCCACCATCCACTGACAGTGAACATCTTGAGTTGAGAGATGGAAGAGTGGCAGAAGGGCCAGCAGTTTAAGGCTTTGATTCCCTCCCTCTTTAAACCCACATTTCCTTTCTCTTTCCCAATCCTGCTTCCTCTCTGTTTTCTCCAGAATTCCCGCTACCAGACCTACCAGCGCATGTGGAATTACATGTACTCCAAGCAGCCGAGTGTGTTCGTGAAGAGTACAGAGGAGGGGATCGCCAGGGTGTTGAATTCCAACTACGCCTTCCTGCTGGAGTCCACCATGAATGAGTACTATCGGCAGCGAAACTGCAACCTCACTCAGATCGGGGGCCTGCTGGACACCAAGGGCTATGGGATTGGCATGCCAGTTGGTATGCAGGAGAGGAACAGCCTCTGTGGGGAGCCTCACCCAGGCAGGGCCAGGGTAGCTAAAACCAACCGCAGTATTGAATTCAGTAACCCCTGTGTCTAGAGCCAGTTTAACAGTGACTTGAGGTGGGCATTCTCAAAGCTAAAGAAAGATAAAAGCCAACCCCAGTGCTTCTACTAATCAGTGATCAGAGCTCAACTCTAATTATTAAAGAGCTCCTTGATTGTTTATTTAATCGATTCATTATCAAAGGCTAATTCTAATTATTAAAGGGCATATTGATGCCCTGGGTGGATTCTTTAGGCCTTTTGTTCCTTTTTTTCTCTCCTGCATCCTGCCCCTTGGCCATTTCTTTGTTGATTGACATCTCCATTAGCAGTGGGAAGAAGGAAGAGATGGGAACACTAGAATTAATTTTTCTATTTGTTAATGTCCCCTGTGAAAGTTTACTGACACAATTGTATGAAATGGCTTTCAAATTACTTGCGGGTTTCACTGTTCCATCCATTCTGAGTCCACAAGGGTCATTCATTGAGAACAGGCAGTAAAGCTCTGGTGCTGTTCGCTAACTGGGTGCTGTCCAGCTTTGTTATAGGAGGGTAGAGATGTTTGGCTTCCAGGAAGGTCTCCCAGTTGTGCTTTTTAAAGGATTCTCACACTTTGGGCTTTCTCCTGCTGATAGTGCCTCCACCAGAAGATAAGGGTAGACATGTTTAATTGCTCTTGTGATTGAGGAGGGATTGGAACATGTTCCCCGAGGGATTCTGACATGCAGGCTTTCCCCACACGTGCACCACTGAGAGGGGTTGCTGTATAGGTTTGTCCTACACAAGGGTGTTCTTGAACAAGGCATCGGGGGAAGAACTGAGAGAACACTGATACCTCCCATGCACATTGTTGTGGTTACATGACATGTCCCTTCTATTGATCTTGACCTAACTCAGAGCTCTCTAAATTATAGGATTCACTTACACCTGTGCAGTATAATGAGCGTGGTCTTAGAGTCAGGCAGACCTGGGAATGCATTCTGGTTACTGGCCATGGTATCTCAATATAGGCTATTCAACCTTTCTGAGCCACAGTGATCCCATTCATAAAATTAGATTTCTTATTCCTATTCATTGGATTATTGTGAAGAATAAACCTCATAATTTGGTTAGATACCTTACTGCAGCATGTCACACTTAGCCTGTCTTGGTGAATATTAGTCCCCTTTTCATCTTTCCCATAGTTCCCTATGTTATTAAAAAATGTTATTAAAACATGTTATTATTCCCTATGTTATAAAAAGAGAAAACTTCTTGAATATGGATCAGAAATCAAGCAAATGAACATAAGTAATAATACTGTTTATACTCTCAACTCTGTAGATTCTGACACTAGCAATTCTGCAAGCTAGAGGCCTCACACAGGGAACTCGTAACCCTACACATACTCTATTTACTGTCAGATTTTATTGATGTCTATTAATGTTACAGATTATGGGCCTGCTTAAGAAATGTATTGGCTGACATTTTCTTTCAAGATAGTAGAATAAACTATGAAATGAACTTAGGATGCACCTGGTGCATTAACACATTTAATCCAAATGTCAA
Organism: Tamias sibiricus; assembly: GCA_025594165.1. Classification (NCBI taxonomy): domain Eukaryota; kingdom Metazoa; phylum Chordata; class Mammalia; order Rodentia; family Sciuridae; genus Tamias; species Tamias sibiricus. The sequence continues at coordinate 114,575,126 of CM046657.1, forward strand.
GTGCTTTGAACGTTTTCATGAAGCCAGGCGCAGTGACACTCATCTGTAGTCCCAGCAACATGGGAGGCTGAGGTAGGAGGACCACAAGTTTGAGGCCAGCCTCAGCAACTTAGTGAAACCCTGTCTAAAATAAAAAATAAAAAAGAGCTGGTGATGTAGATCAGTGATTGAGTGCCCTGGGTTCAATCCTCAGTACTGGAAAAATAAGTTTCCTTGAGAAATTTGACTATACATAGTTGAGGTTTTTAAAACACCAATTCTAGAAATGTTCATCAATAACCAAGGAGAAATGAAAGGAAATGCATTTATTTCTTATCTGATATGAGCTATGTTCACATGTGTTTTTTCACTTAATTATCCCACCTGGGTAAGGTGGAGTGATTACTCTTGTTATATAGAAGACAGAACTGAGAGTCAGAGCGGATGAATTACTTGTCCAAGGCTACAGAATAGGTAAAGAAGCTGCCTTGAATCTAGGATACTTGTCTCCAAATCCAGTACTTCACTGACCAAATCATGTAGGCAACTGGGACCCATCAGCTGGGAAGAGGAGGATAGGTGGCAAGGTGTGCTGAGGGCTGGCCCAGATTCTCACACTGGTGAGACAGGCATTAGGTCCCCTGAGGTTACGCGTGTCTGTCATTCTTAAGTGAGAGGTAAGAGCATAACCACAGAATAAGCACTGTGGTCAGATCCAGGAAAATTAAGAGAAACAAAATGAAGAACAAGATGGAAATTTTATCAGGTGATTTCGGAGCTGAGTAAGCAACCAAAGAATAAGCAGAATAGCCCTTTCATGTGGTGTGTTGTGAGGCTGGCCTAAAAGTTCCTTGAGAGGGCTTGAAATGCCTTGCTGGGCTGCATATTTGTCTCTAAACCCCAGATATTCATTAGCTTCATACATAGATACATCTGTTATGCAACTCATTTGTGTATCCATTCACTGCAGGTGTGTTTTAAGTGCCTACTGTACGTGAGACCCTACCGATGTTCTCCCAAATTAAACAGACATATTCAATGCAGCAGGCATGGTGTGTGTGCCTGAGCATAGTTGTGTCCATAGTAGGGAAGGTTCTACCATGCAGGCTTGTGCGGCCAGAGTCAGAAAAGATCTGGGAGGTGGCCTAGTTTCTTGCTTCTCAAAGTGCAGCCCAAGACCCAGCAGCCTAGGCATCACCCTGGAGCTTGATGGAAATGCAGAATCTCAGGCCCCCTCCCCAAACCTACTGAATTAGAACCTGCAGTTAACAAAAGCCCCAGGTGATTCCTATGCACATTAAAATTTGAGAAGCACTCATCTATTTGTTCCAGGTTTATGCCTGATTTCTTCACCATAACCTTTTTCCTCTGCAGCATCTGTTGACATCAGACCTTCATTGAGTTTGGGCAAAGAAACTGGGCAACATACTTGTTTTCCAGTCTCTTGGCAGAGTTTTGTTAATGATCTCCAGCCTCCTCCTGTGTGGGACACTGAGCTCTCCAAGGTTTCATTTAAGCTGTTCTTGTGATTAAACCTTAATTCTAGAACCAACTCTCCTTAACCACATTCCATCAGAAAAATTAAACAAGAATTGCACTGAACAGAAAGAAGCTTTTTGTTGGAGGAGGAAGGGGGTAGCAGGGGGCCTGGGGTGGTAGGTGAGCCAGAGGGTCCTGCTGCCCTTGGTGGGCAGCCATGGGGGTCGGGGGACCCCCGGTGACTGGCTTCTCCATGTGGATGGACAAGAGGAGACATCTGTTATGCCCTGGGTGGCTCTCCTGTCACTGGTTGGTGACTGCTCTGAGTATACAATTGTGGAGTTTAATGTAATCACAGTTACAAGTACCTGAGAAATTAGTTTAAGTAGAAATCAGACAACTGAGAGATTTGTATTCCAGAAGCACAAACTTGGGCATCCTAGAAGCAGACGGGCAGCTCAGCATCCAGTTTCCCGTGTGTTTGTGGGCAGGTCACTTAACCTGGAGAGGCCACCTTTATAATTTAGAAAGTGGGAATGCCCAGGCAGGGACGCGGGGTGGCAGAACCACCTGGAAAGCCATTACTTGACCCATATTGGGGGTCTTTGGCCATGGACTGGATGTGCCAGTCAGTATGGAGGGAACAAAAGTAGAAGAGATGGAGAAGCCTGCCTGATGCCCCCCATCCCCCCACGCCCACCCTGCTTCCTGCAGAGGAAGAGACAGCCCAGAGGGCACAGCAGTCCTGCAGGCAGGCCCACCTGCCTGTCTGTCTCCCCTGCTGAGGTTCAGGCAGGCAGTGGCCAACAGGTGTGCTGGGAAGGGGAGCGGAGTGGTGCCTGGGAGGGCACTCACGTCCTGTGTCCTGGGCTCTCCTGTGACTCCGCAGGCTCGGTTTTCCGGGACGAGTTTGACCTGGCCATTCTCCAGCTGCAGGAGAACAACCGCCTGGAAATCCTGAAGCGCAAGTGGTGGGAAGGGGGGAAGTGCCCCAAGGAGGAAGACCACAGAGCTAAAGGTATGGACAAGCAGGGCCTCCCTCCTGCTGACCTAGAGGACCAACTTTGCTTGTTTCTTGAGTCCAAATTTCAGGAAGCGACTTCTAGGACCCAGAGAAAATAAATCTGGGAAGACATGGGGGCTGGCTGGGGCTGGCTGCTCAATCCCATCCCAGGGTCCTCTACCTGCAGGTTCCCAGTGTCCCCAGCCCATAAGTGCTGGAGGCAGTACCTCCACTGTGCTTCCTGACTCCACCCCTCTTGCCCCAGCACCCAGGCTGTTCCCCTGGCATCTCCACAGTGTCTTTGCACCACTAGTAACCAGAGCGATTCTTTTAAAAATGCAAATAAGATTGCAGCATCTTCCAGTGGCTTCCCATCTCACTCAGAATGAAATTCAAGCTTTCCATGGCCTCTCCATCTTTCCTTCCTGCTCCCTGAGCTGTTGCACTTGCTTCCACCCCAGGACAGGCGCATGGTCCCTGCCCAGCCTCCCTGAGCAGGCCTGCTTCTGAGAGGTCTTCTCTCTACCCCTACCTTTGCCCTGTTTTCTCTTCTCAGATCTCATCACTACCTGATATGATTTTCTATGTGTTTCTTTGTTTATTTTCCATCTCCTGTACTAGAACGTAGGTTTCATGAGGCCAGGGTTTGTTTTCTTCACAGGGCTGTCCACAGGGCCCAGCCCATGGATAGTTTATTGAATGAATGAATGAATGAATTTAAACTGGGTTGAGTGGAAAGCAGTCACTGACTAGTGTAGTAAGGGCTGGGGAGGGTCCCCGAGCATCCAGTATTTTCTGTAAGGAACACATGTCCTGGTTGGCCTAGGACATTCCTGATGACATCTATTGTACATCAGTTAATGCTTGTTAGTAATATTTAGATAACTTTTATTCTTGAAGTATTCTGGTTTGGACAATCAATCATGTGGTCACCCCAGTATCTACCGCAGCCTTGCTAAAATATGCATCAGATTTACCTGTGTGCATTCTCCCCTTGGAAGGCAGCTGGGGATTAAAATGAACGATAGCATGTGCTTGCCTTTCTGCTCAGCATGAATGATTATCCCTGATGAGACAGTGAATGAGCGACCATGTGTTTCTAACTGTCTATACGTGGATCTCTATCTGGCAAGGCAAGGTCTCAAGAATATGGATCTGGGGGGCAAGTCATTTGCAATGTAAAGAAAACGCTGCCCTCAAAACAACCCAGTGAGGCCACACAGTCCTTGGCTCTTCTTCCCACAAAGGCCAGAGCTGCCCACAGGGAAGGCAGTAGCCACTGGGGGATCCAGGGCATGGGCAGGTGTCATTTGAACCCCAGCTGTACCAGTTGCTAGTCTGTGAATTTAGTTAAGCACATCAGTTAACACTGATGAGTCCTTGTTTCTGTATCTGTGAAATGAATGCAGTAACCAACTACAGGGTTGTTATGAAGTGGAGTGAATAGCAGGGAGCTTAGCTCATGGTAAGGGCCCAGGGCATCACGGCGTGGTCCGCTGCACTGGATGCCATGCCTCAGAGAGCTCCCAGGCAGTGGGGTTCTGTGAGCAGTCTGCAGGGGAGTTATTTTTAATGGTCAGCCACTCATCCATTCAATCAACTTGGAGATGCTGAGTGACAGTGAGGTGTCTTAGTTTCTGGAAATAAGAAGCAAAGTCCTACATACAGTCTTACCCTCAAGCACCTTAAAGTGATTGCTGGAAACAAAGCCAACATAGTTGAAGTGATCAGCAAACAATTCTGGATTCTGGCCAAACTATAATTAAATCCTTGGTGGCAGGGGACAGGGATGGGACCAGGGCAGAGGTGTGCGGGGAGAAGGATGCAGAGGAGACTAACTATCATTTGTTCAGAGGGACAAAATGGAGGGGACACAGAGAACAGCAGCAGGACATCTTTGTGGACTGGGTAGAATGAACTAGATTTTGAAGATGGCCAGGACCTGAACAGGCAGAGGCAGCATGGGAAGAGGCACTGCCGGCAAATGAGCGCTTTGAGGAAGGATGGGGGGGGGCAGGTCTCAGTGCAGCGGCAGGGCCACATGTGGGCTGCAGGTGGTGCCAGCGGAGCCTCGGCACACCACGGTGCACTCAGCCCCGTGTGAGGTCTGGCTAGGGACATATCAAAGTCTTCAAGGGGAGAGGTGTGGCACTATGAAAGCTCGTGCTGTGGTGACATTCATGATCCCATGGGACAGTCATTACTTTGGGAGAAACAAAGTCAAATTATTGACTCTTTTAAGTTCCAAAACAAATTCTTACAACTCATGGCAGGGACACTGTTCTTGGGAAGTGAGGTTTTTGATTTGCTAGAGAAGTAGTTTCAAATATAGAAGGTGAATACCTGAAGGAAATGGAGCACACAGTTCACATGAAGGTCCCAGTTAGAGAGTGAAAACAACAAACAAAATAGAAGAGCCAGGGCCACCGTGTCTGCAAACCAGATAAAAGGACTCCCTGGCCAAGACATGTCAGCTTGTAGCTAGAGAGAAGGAGGCTTGTGCCCTGCTGGGAACTGGCCAGGGGCACATATCACCCTTAGAAATAGCTGGGGTTTCATAGAGTTTTTTTTCCTTTTTCCGGGAGTTTGGCAAACCCTGGAAATAATGTGACATGCCACAGTGGAGTGGGGACATGAGAGACAACACATGGAAACTCAGGGCAGAGAGGACTCAGTGAAAGGCCCAAGTTTTACTGGGCCCCAATGAGGATTTTAGAAATCTAACTGGACTTGTCCCCACCTCCGTGCCATGACTCTGGCTGGTTGTCCTTCCAACCTTAGGCCTGAAATACATCCTGGGGAGAAGCAAAAATAGAGAAAGCATTTGGTTTAACTGATTTCAAACAGAAAAATCTCTGTGTGTTTGTTAATCAGGTAAAATGTAAGTTTGAGGTAGAGATTAATTTCATTTATAGAAAAATAAAGTAATTTTTGCAGTTGTTGGCTTTGGAAATTCTTCTCCATTCTGCAGAGGTATAGGAAGAGTGATCTGACAGTAGATTTCAGGATGGAGGGAGAAGGGAGATAGGGGGATCAAGCTCCCAGGAAAGATGGAAAGGCGTGAACAGGAGGCCTCTCTCTGCTGCACATGGGGACCAAATGTTCCCTGGCATGGAGAAGAGAACTGAACAGATGCAAAGGGATAATCAACAGGGGAAGTCATCCCGCCCAGGTCCCAGTGTCAGAAGATGACTGGGCCCCATCAGCCAGTGTTGGCTTGCATCTCTGTAGCCATCCTCTGGAGCAAAGGGTCAAGATGTATTAATAAGATACAATGTCCAAGAGTGGGGCTGTTTGGGAGATGCTGTGCAAATCACCATGAAAGCCAGGACATCGACTGCCATCCCAGCTGCAGCAGCTAAGGCCAGTGTCACCTGGTGGCCCTATTTTTGTCATGGCTGGGAGCCCAGGCAAACATTACTTGGAGAGGCTCAAAGCCTTCTTGGCCTTGTGTAATTCCACATGACGTCCTCCAGGCCAAGCAAGAAGCGGGTGCTGTTACTTCTCTCTGGCAAATTAGCCATCAGGCTCACTATGGTGTGTAACTCATTACTCAAGAGACTTGGAAAATAGGATCAGTGTGAACCTAAAGATCTCTTCCTTGAAGTTTTGAAATGGCCACTAGGAATTAAGCCCCAGGAACACTTATTCCCTTGTGTCTTGACTAGAGCAGAGAGCTGTCGTTTTAATTTGCTTTCCCTAGCAGTTCCTAGGTGATCTTTCTTTTTATAATTTGAGTCAGTTGACTTTCACATGTGCCTAAAGGAATGAGACTGATATGGAAGAGGCAGAGAGAGATGGGGTGAAGGGAAGGAGAAGGGGGTCTTGTTTTCAGAGGCCTCTGAAATTCACAGTGCCTGAAGGCATCCGGTTTCAATTAAAATGTACCACACAACACACTGATGCCTAACATAATTATTTTCTGCTTTGTTATCCTATTAAAATGTGAGAAATTTAAAAGCAAATGAACTGGTGCTTGCCCTACCTCTAATCCTACATTGCAGCTTGAACATCACTGCCAAATTCCAAAGAAGAATCCTAACATTGGGATGCTGCCACCCATCCTGAGCCTTCTTGCCAGGTCTTACTTGGCTCTGGTAGGAGCCACAACAACCCTCCCTTCATGCCCCCCTCTTATTTTCCCTGCCTATAGCTTGGTGACCATGTATCTTCATACAACAACCGAAAAATGCAATAGCAGGTCCTGTGGAAGACTAGAGATTACAAAAAGGAGCAGGCTCCATTCCAAGCTGTTTCATTTGCTTCTGCCTTGTCTTTTCAAAACAACGCTTATTTTATTTATTTATTTTTTCACCCAGCTCCTATAAAAAGAAATATCGCTAGCCACTCACAGATGCCGACGTCCCAATTCACGGAGATTGGATTACTGAAGGCTTTGCAGAACAATTGTTAGACAAAAAGGTGGTCGGTGAATTCCAAGGAAATTAAATGCCATTATCTTGAAAAATACAAACTCACAATCAGGCTTCAAAGGAACATAAATACACCACCAGGCTGTGAAAATCAGGGTCCCCTTTCAAGAATGGAAAAGAGGCCAGTGGCATTAACTCACAGAATCCTTCAAGAACAGGAAGTTTGCCGTCTGGCACGGTGGGAACGAAGGCATGAGACATCTCAGCTAGAGAGGGGGCGGGTGATGGGGAGTCTGGGGACCCTTCCCTCTCTCTTTCTTCTTAGGGGCCAGCTTGGCTATCCAGCTTCTCTGGTTTCTCAGGAGAGCACCAAGTCTGGAAACCTGAATGTGGGAGTTTGATAGTATCTCAGAAAGATGCTTCAGAGGAAGCCTGTCCTTAATCAAATCAGATTGATTGCTGAGAGACGGAGAAACTCCAGAAACGTAGCCAGAAAGCTTGATGGGAAACAGAGGCAAATGGCAGCCCAGCGACTCTGCGGCACAGGAGGGCAGCGATTATAAAGATGACAGCCCACCTTTGTCTGTAAACTGAGCCAAGATTAAGTCAACAAATCATCGACTGAAACGTTTGGTGTAATGTTTGATAGGATAGAAAGGGGTTTTATAGGCTGAACTTGAAGCTCATTCATAGAACCCTTACCCGTTGTCGCTCAGGAGGATCCCAGGAACGAAACCAGTCCCCAGGATACCAGCTTGAGTTCTGTGATCACACCCATGCGTCCAGAGTGGATGCTAAGTGCCAGGGAGACACAGTTTGGCGTGAGGACCAAGGGCCCTGGCTTCAGTGTGGACTTGGGCACTTCCACATGCCAGTCATGGGAAAGCTTGGGCAAACTCCCTGACTTCTTTACACCTTGGTTTCCTCATTAAGAAAATGAGGGTAAAAGCAGTGCTCATGTCCCAGGGCAACGGTAAGGACTGCATTAAAACAGCATGGGAAACTTGCTCTTGGTAAACACAAAGGTCAGCTTCACATTTATAAAGAACATAAGCATTAGAATCAGATTTGTCTAGAATTCACATCTTAACTGGGAAAATGTAGGTAACTTAAGGTCTTTGAGTTTCCTTTGGAGTGTTTTTAATAATTGAACGAGATAACAAGTGTTTTTAAAAATAAGATACTTGAGCTTGTGTTCTGACAAATTGTAAAGTGCCTCTTCAGTAACTTGTGCTTTGATAAATTGCAAAATTTATCAAATACCTCTCCTATTCCTTGTCTAGTTTGTGGTCCTTTGCCCTACTTTTTCCCCATCATTCTCTCCAGAATCTGGTAGGTCTAGGCAATAGATGTCACTGTGAGTGCAAGAAGAAACTGCAAGCCTACAGTTTGATAATCCTCAGTAGCACCAATGTGATGGGTCACATTGCATTTTCTGGGAAGGTCATATAGGTCACTTTACTCAGGGGCATGTGAAGTTGCTGTGAATTTCATGCAGATGGGACCATTTGACATATCTGCAAGGATGTAGGTGAATGTGACTCTGAGAAAGTGTTTGAAAGCCACATGGACCCAGGAACCCATGTTCCTGTCCAATGCTCTTGTTACACAGAGCTTCAGCACCCAGGATGGCGCCCAGCTCATGGAAGATCCTTGAGAAGGATGTGTTGGCTGATGTCAAAGAGCAAATGCACTGTCCCTTGTCTGGATCAGGACACGAGTCTGTCCTTTCTCTGCACACATGGATTCTCTGCACGTGCCTGTGCGGCTCCTGTGGCCTCTTGCCTCTTTGCCTCTGGGGTACGGCCCCGTAGCCCCCACCACACTTTTGTTCAAAAGGAGCTTCCCCTCTCAGTTGCAGATGACCACAGCGCTACCTGGAACTCTGTGGGGGTTTTAAGGGCTAAGACATAGTGTACCTGAGTTCAAAGGGTGGTTATTAGCCAGTCAAAACAAAAGGACAACAAGTCAGTTGGTGGCAATTTGAATCTCTCTGAATTGTATTCTCTCCTTTCTGCCGGGCCATCTCTAGTTCTAGAGACAGTGACAGTGATGCATTTGTATTTGTGAACTATTGTTTGTATTTGTGGGCAATTTGTGAGTGACACCAAAGTTAGTATTTAACCAACCTAGAGTTTGCAAGGCGAGTTTGATTCTTTTTCAGCCTGATTGTGGGGCATAAGAGACTCGAGTATCAGGAGAAAATCCCAGTTTTCAAGCCATCTGTCTGGATGGCTCATGTGTGGTCCCATCTGAAGAAGGGAAAGGATGAGTCGACTCCATGGCTTCCCAGTCCCTCTTACAGGTGCCCAGGCATCTGTAAGTGCAGTAAGGGCCTCACAGGCTGGGGGAACCCACACCAAAGGCCCCCTCTGATGAATGGCTGTGTGCTGTGGCAGGCGCTTGACTTCTGGGAGGGCGGCTGATGACAGTGTTAAATGGAGCTGCCGCACTCTCCCAACGCTCCCTTCCCGCTCCCCGCTCCATCTGTTTCTCAGCTTTCGCTCTGCCAGCAATCTATTCTTGCTTTCCACTTTCCAATAACTTCCTAAAGGCACGAATGGAATAGAAGCCTTACTCCTAGGAGGAGGCCAGTCAGAAATTGGCACACTGGAGCCAACACCCATGATTAATATGCCGGCCCTGAAATGCAGGAAACTGGGAAAGATAGATGGGGGCGGGGATGTTGCAGTGACTTATGGTTCCTACCAGCATCCTGTTAGAACCTGAGCTCCTCCAAGAAGTTTGCTCTGGTCGGATCAGAGTTATCCCAGCACAGATCACGTGTCTGTTTATGACCCTCCCCCACTCCCACCCAACACAGAAAGTCCATGTTGCAGACCATGTCACTGTTTAGTCCCCCTTTAGCCAGCTGCACAGTACAGTGTGAGCCGTCTGCCTCTGTGGCCAGGCAGAAGCCCTCAATGAGAACTGTTGCATTTTACTATGATATCAAACAAAATTTAATTAGGGAATGAATACATATCCCTGTGTGGATGGAAGTTTTTGGTATTACAGGCCTCTACATCTGGAATCTATCCTTTTTTCTTTCTGTTCATCCTTTCAACAACCACTGATTAAGCTCTTCATAAGTCTCATGATCGGAGACTGCAGATTGAACATGGCATTGTTCTTCCCTCAAAGAACTCACAGTCTAATGGAAAATCCAAGGATATAAACCTAAAACTAGTTTCTAACCCATAATCGGAATGAGGCACAATTATTAGTGAAACACAAAAGCAGTGTAACTAAGTCAGGTAAGGAATGCACTGGGAGGAGTGGCCCTGATGTAAGTCCTAAAGGAAAGGCTGAGGTTAGCCAGGTGTATGTCTGGGGAGTGGGGTGGATTCCAGGCAGCGATGATGGCTGCTGGGAATGGCAAATGTTGGTACTACAGTATTAGATGATTATCACAGTCAGATTCTACATTTCAGGAAGATCACTGAAGCAACCATGTGGAAGGTAAAATTGAAGAGGAAACAGGTCTGAGCAGAAAATTCAGTTTGGAGCCTCTTGCAATCACCCGAATAAGAGATGGTGGGCACCTGAAGTAGGGAAGTGGTAGGAGGGGTGGAGAGAGGTAAGAAGTTAAACTTATTGAGGAGGGAAAGTCAGCAGGGCTTGGTAATAACTGGTTCATGGAGGAGAGGCCAAGACCAAATGCTGGAAGATGAGGAAAGAATGTTCCCATAGCAGGAAAAGAGGTCAGTTGGTAAGACTGGAAGAGAGCAGCAGCATGAAAAGCCCAGAAGGGGATGTGGTTGACAATGTCAAGTTCTAAGAGAAGTTGCATAAGATCAGGACTGGCAAATTTCCAAGAAGTTAGAAACTAAGTGGTGAGGGTGGTTTTAGTGGTGTAAGGCAGAATTACATAGGGTGAGAATCGAATGAGAAGAACAAAAGTAAATTCAGTACAGAATCATCTGCTCTTTCAGATACTGCAGACAGAGCCTAGAGCCTAAAAGCTTTTCTGGTGTCCAAAATTATGTTTGAGGGCTGAACAAAATGATTGGCTTCCAAATGAAAAAAAAAAAAAAAAAACCTGCAAAATTAAATTAAAACATGTTTAATTAAATATCTCCAAAATGGAACATTGTTTCAACTTCATTAATTTTTTAAATTTAATATTCATAGAAACTGCATCACATTTCGAAACAATTTTTTGGTTTAGATTTTCTCATTTTGCAAATATTCTTTTGTATGCACAGTGATTGCTGAGAAATCACAGCCAACTGTTACTTGCCACTCAGTAATACTGGAAGCAAAAAATTTTTAATGTATTTTACGTAAGATGTGAGGGCATTTTCTTCTACTGCTTTTTTTATGGGATGGGATCTCCAAATAGGTTTTAAGAGCTTTTAGAAAGTCTCAAAAAAATGCTGCTATAGAGATCTCTTTCAAGAAGCTTGGCCAGGGCAGAAAGGAGAGAGTAGGGTCATTGAATAGACAGAATTGGAAGGATCAGGAGGGTATTTTTTCTTTAAGGAGGGAGAAACATGAATGATAAAGAGCCAGTAGAGAGGAGAAACTTGAAGAGGACCCAGGTAGTGACTAATGAGAGGCAGGGGACATAGCTAAATCATCGGTGGCAGAATGAGAACTAGAGAGAAGAAATAGCCCTTCCAGAAACAAGAGGAAGGGGAGGCCATCTGAAGGGGCTCTAGTCCTTTCTTCTATCTCAGGCAGAACTATCCCCAAACGATGGGGTCAGTCCTGGAATGCCCCAGTGGTCACCTGGGGAGAACCTTTGCCTGAGCAGGTGACAATGTTTAGTATCACTGTTGTCACTTCCTCCTTACTGGGCACCTCCTTCCAGCCTCCCTCCTCAGGGGCTGGCTGGAGAAACTAGTTCATCCAGGATGCACAGAACAGATCCCAATACCCCAATTCTCACAATCCCCAAACTGTGGGCTGGAGGACCACCTGCCTATAAACCTTAGCCTCTTCAGTTTCCCTAGTTGTCCCCCATTCATGTGGATCCTGATGCGTCCACAGTCAACAGTCTTGCCTAAGTGGCCCTAGGTGAGGGAGGCAGATGACCCAACCTGCTGGACTGATCCCCTGGTCTTGGCGATTCAAACTAGAAGTTCCTTCATTCACGCAGTTACACAAGAGTTGACTGGTCTGTTTGATGCATTCATCATGTAAGTTCTTGGAACTATTGTAAGCAGATTCTCAGTGTAGGCAGGGACTGCTACCATGCTGTGTTATTTCAAAATAGCAACAGACACCCACTTGAGGCTTTGTGGGAGGTAACCCAAGACATCTTGAAATGGCCAGGTAGGGCTATTTTCTCAGCTTTCCAAGTGCAGGAGTTTGCATCTGATTTCTGTTCCTTAACAGTGGCTCATCCTGAAGGGTTTTGTGAAGGTGGCTCACCCTGACAGTGACATAGCTCTGTCTTGCGTGATGACTGAAAAAGCATTAGAATGTGCGAGCATTTCCAAAGAGCGCAGGATGTAAGCTACTATCTTGGCATTTTCACGGATAACAGATCCCTTTTGATTTATGATTGTAGCCCCCATTGAATGAAGGTTTCATTGTTTATGATAGACCACTCTGATGCCAAAGAAAGCATTTATTTATGTAGCTAAACTTGATGTTTGACACTGTGGAAATGAAATGGTCACATATGTGTTGAGTATATTCTATATGTCAGGCATCATGCTAAGCAATGAGGATACAGCTAGGCTTTAAGGAACCTAAAAACTTGTACAGCGCTTCTGAAGAGACCAATTTGCAAGTTAATTGTAGACCTGCCTGGCTAGAAAAGAATCACCTGTGAAACTTGTTTTAAGGTACAGATTCCTGGGTCCTATCTCCAGAGATACTGATTCGGTAGATCTGGGGTAAGGACTAGGAATCTCTAGTTTAACAAGCTAATCCAGGCAGTCCTGATGGCAACCAGGTATGGAATGACTAGTCCTATAGAATGAAAAGTTTTACTTTCCAGAGAAGTATTTTAGGAACATGTTAAGCATCTCTTATCTGAAATGCTTGGGACTAGAAGTGTTTCAGATTTTGGAGTATTTGCACATTGAGCACCCCTAATCTGAAAATCTGAAATTTTGAAATAATCCAAGATCAGAAACTCTGTAAACATCACATTGGTGACTCAAATGTTTCAGATTTCAGATTTTCGGACTAGGGATATTAATCAGTAACATGCTGACACTGGTAAACAAGTTTTTCCTATCCATGATTTAGTCAGAACAGTTGCTTTATATCACACAGACACAATGTTAAGAGGATTGATTAAAATTTACATGAAACTTCTAGAATTTTGTGTAGTTTGGTGTCGTGTTGCTATAAGCTAAATTAAATTCAGCATGTGCTCTCCTTTTAGGATGATCCTCACCAACCGGCCCCAGACCATCTTTTGTAGCTTTTCCAATCTCCTTCATTTGCAGCTGGATCTCCCTCCCCATTTTACTGCACCTATACTGCATTAGTGTTAAAACAAACAATTAGCTCTCTTCCAGGAATGTGTGTCAAAGACATCTGCAAGACTCAAGTTCCGGTTATTCATATGATTTTAGCATTGTTGGTAAGATGATTATCTTTCTGCTCTTTTACATTCATTTTTGCTTCTTGTCGCTTTCTTACAGGCCTGGGAATGGAGAATATTGGTGGAATCTTTGTGGTTCTTATTTGTGGCTTAATCGTGGCCATTTTTATGGCTATGTTGGAGTTTTTATGGACTCTCAGACACTCAGAAACAACCGAGGTAAACTTCCAAAGTTGTATGACCTATAGTGCTGGCAATGGGGTAAAGTTTCCAGGTTCTTACACCTATTTCAGACAGTAACTGTGAAATCCCCTAGGAGGGTGCAGGCGACCATACAATGAAAACAATTCCAGCCTTCGGTATGGGAAATCTGAGTTCATGCTTTATCACTTCCTAACTGTACAGCCTCAGGAAAGGTACTAACTACCCTCTCTGGGCTTCAGATTCTTCTTTGAAACAGCCCCAGACATAAATATGTAAAAGAATGTTTCATGAACAACAAAAGAGTTTCATGGACAAAAACCCTTATAGAACTATAGTTTGAGATAATTTATATATATACATATATATAATATATATAATATATTTAATGTATATTATACATATTATATATAGTTGTATATATGTGTGTGTATATACATGTATATAAGTACCAGCTAACTAATGGAAAATATTACCTCAGTCCTTCCGTTTTGAATATAGTATGCCTTACAGTAAAGAACTCTTAGAGATAAACCAACTTACAGGAACCAAGAATTATATCTTCCTTCTTGGTGATTTTAAATAAGTTAAATTTCCCAGTTGTGGCTTAGAGGCTGAGTTAATATAAACTTCACACTGAAGGAAGAGTCTGAGAAGATTTGGTCTATTCTTCTTCCCTTCCACCCAATGGAAGGTGCAAAAATCCTTGCATGTTAATTGCATTATGATATTTTGTTTTATTCTTTTAAGTTCACTAGCCTCTACCTCAAGGTCCCAACTCTGGATCATTCTAAAACCCCCTTCCCTAATTGGTACTGGAAAAAAATATCTCATGACTGCACAGCCAGTGCCCTGGAAGTCCACAGAGTCCCACCACAAGTGGGCCCTGAACACAATACTGCCTGCCCTTTTACTTTTCTGAGCTCAGCCTCTTTCCCATCCCCACATAGACCCTCCATGACATCACCCATTCCTCATGCTCTCTGCTTTTGCATGCATAGAGATTAGTTTTACTCCCCACGTCACTGAGAAATTAAGACTAACCCCAAATTAAAATCCTCACCTCGAAATGTACCCACAACTCTTCATCCTGTGGCTACAGCAGATGTCTCAGTGTTCATGTCTCTACCTTGATCCTACCATTTCTACTCTTGGATTAACCTCTGTCTCCCCTGTAATTTTTTTCTGCCTCCTCTCTCCAAAAATCCATAACTATGCTCTAATTAACCCATATTTTAAAATAAGAGTAATATTACTCTTGCTTTTTCTCTATCCCTCTCTTCTTCCAAACCAAGGGGTCTGATAGTCTGTTTCTATTTCCTCACCTCCCATTTGGTCTTCAATATAGGCCAGCCTGGCTTTTTCCCATAGTTGCATTGAAAGGCTATTGCTAAAAGGTGTGACCTCTTTTAGCAAAGAATGACACCAAAGAGAAGCCATTGGGCCTTACTGGACTGCAGTGCCCCTTGATGATGTGGACAGCTCCTTCCAGAATCTCTTTGCATGGCACTCAGCTTTTTTGGTTCTCCTTGTATTCTTCTCTCCAGCTTTACTCTCTCCCTTTTCTCACTCCTTAAGCGAAGGTGGTACTAATTCCATAAGACCTAATTCAGGTGATTCCGGTGATTTCTTCTCCTCCTGTCTCCCCTGGACCAGTAGAGCTGATCATTCCTCCTCCTTCCCAGTACCATTGTAACTTACATGCAACGTTTCAATGACTAGACATTCAGCTGCCTCAAGTAAGGGTTATGTCTTTCATTTCTACTGCAGAACACAGTGCTTGACCATTATTAGACAGTAAATACATGTGGTTATATTCTCATCACACATGATAGATTAGGTAGGTGGTGTTGTTAATAGTTATTAGAAGCACAGAGAGGATATATGTTTTGCCAAGAGTCTGTTATTTACTAACAATGGTGGGTCTAGAATTCAGCTCTGAAGTCCTAATGTGGCCATATCCCACTAGGTGACACTACCTGTAGTTGTTTCATGTTTGTTTTTTCTCCCAAGAGCTCACCCATGGTCTGGACATACATTGAAAAACTCAGCGAGAGTCAGAGTACTCTTGATGGCTAAAATGAGAGCCGGGGCTATGTTGGCTATTTGGCTGTAGTAGAACAACCATTCCATTGATAGAACTGGGAAAGTGTGGAAGAACAGGAGGCTGCTTCTCCCATCATGGTCCAGGAAAAGTCTCCTTTCTAGCTTAGAGAAGAGAACTCAATAGAGCATGCATGGGCTTTGGAGTTAGATAGGTTTAAGCTCAAATTCTCAGTCAGCTATTTATTAGCAGTTTTTGTAAGATATGTAACTTTTCAGAATCTCCATTTGCACATCTGTGAGATGGATAAACTAATAACAGTGGTAGTACAGGTGCACCATTCTTCATCCACAATTCTCAAACCCAGAAAGCTTGGAAAGTTCTAAGTTCTTGGTAAGTTTGATACAAATGTATTCAGTGACAAAACTTGACTACTGTTTGTAGTCTTTATCACACTCAGTGTGAGCATACATACATTTTGCTCCAGAAATATTAATGTGCTTGAAAACAGAATCTGCCTGAGACCCACTGGGTGTGATACATAATATACTGTTTGTACCTTATATTATCTTCCTAAAATTCAAATATTTTGAATTATGCAACACAGCTGGAGACAAGTATTTCATATCAGGAGACTGTGGACCTGTAGTAGTAGCACTTGCTCTCAGCTTAGCTATTATCAGAATGAATCTTCTCCAGCCATAACCAGTTGATTAAAGGAAATGAATATCTTTGGCCTGAAAACAGAATGTTCATGGAGGCCTGGTAGTTTTTTCAAATATTTGAGAGACTGAGGTGTAGAGGGGTCTTTACTGGGATTCAAAGTCCAAATTGAGCTAGGATCAGTGGATGAAAATGTCAGGAGTAGAAATTAACTCAGTAGAAGGAAGCAGCACTTAATAAAAATGTGCAAAAATCTTTCCCAAATGGTGAGATCATTGTCTTTGAATGTGTTCAAAGGTTAGACAAGCAGCTAACAAAACTGTTGAACACTGTGGTATAAAGGGCTTTTGGACATTAAATGGGGCTGGGAATGAAGCAATGGATTGTAAGACCTTCACGTAATTTTCATACCTAAAATTATACAATTCGATGAGCCCTATACCTTCATCCCATCCTGCCGGGCTTATTCTGAGGGGCTAGCTGTTGTGTCCTCGCTGTCTCCTCCAGGTGTCCGTCTGCCAGGAGATGGTGACCGAGCTGCGAAGCATCATCCTGTGTCAGGACAGTATCCATCCCCGCCGGCGGCGAGCTGGGGTCCCGCAGCCCCGGCCCCCCATCCCGGAGGAGCGCCGGCCCAGGGGCACCGCGACGCTCAGCAACGGCAAGTTGTGCGGGGCTGGGGAGCCCGACCAGCTGGCGCAGAGACTAGCCCAGGAGGCCGCCCTGGTGGCCCGCGGCTGCACACACATCCGCGTCTGCCCCGAGTGCCGCCGCTTCCAGGGCCTGCGGGCGCGGCCGTCGCCCGCGCGCAGTGAGGAGAGCCTGGAGTGGGAGAAGACCACCAACAGCAGCGAGCCCGAGTAGCCCCAGGCCGCAGGACGCGCGGAGCCAGGAGAGGAGGCGGGAGGGCGGGGCAGGAGCTGCTGTCCGCCGGCCGCGAGCCCGGACTTGTACAGCGTCAACACCTCTCTCCGGATCTGGGATCCAGTCCCTTTACAAAATGGTCAAAGAGCCTGATGCCCCAGCCAGAGACAGACAGCGCCTGCTCCGGAGCGGTCCGCCCAGAGACAGTACACCCAGTGGCAAAGGGATGAGCTCCCTCGTGGGCACAAGGACCCACCTTCCCCCAGTGGGTCTTTCTCTCCCGCTCAAACAACACAGTCTGGGGTGGGGGACTCTGCCTGGACCAGTCCAACGAATTGATGAAATCATCAGTTGAATTTCCCCCTAAGAAGGGGCTGTTGTACCCTGGGTCTAGTTCTTACAGAAAAACAAAAACAAAAATTAAACTCAACAGGGAAGATTTTTTTCTTCTGAATTTGTATATTTTTGTTCATGTTCCTTTCCTCCCCCCTTTTCTTTTGTCGTCTTTTCAATTCTGTTCATTTGCTTTGTGTTGTTGGGGGGGGGGGGGACTGGTTAGGGAATGGAAGTCTAAATCATCCCTATTCCCTTCTCCTGGATTTTAGGATATGAAGTTGCCAGTGCATCAGATTTCATTCCGGTGCTGAACTCCCAGTCCTTGTGGGGGTTGGGGACCTACAGGAGTGTGGGAGAAGGATTTGAAGAAGAACCAGGGAACAAGTCTCAAATGAAAGTCCATTAAAACAGTTTTTTAAATGCCAAAAAGCAATTGACCCATAGTGCATTCAGAGAGACCTTAAAATGCCTGGGATTTCAAGGGTTAATCTGTCTTTTTTCTCTCTCTTTATTTTCCTGACTTTTGCTATTATTGTGTTGGGTTTGGTCTTTTGGGAATGTGGTGTCTAAAGACAGACAGGGGAGGAAAACAGAGTGCACAGTGTCCTGGGGCCTTGTGAAATGAGCAGAGAGGGTAGATATAATTTTCTCATACCATAGCCTTGGCTTCTATTGTAATAAGCTACTTGCAGAGGAGGAAGGACAGGCTGCTCTGTTGGTGTGGTGCATCCTTTATCATAACTGCATCTCTTTTTAACCAAACTCAGTAGCTGCCTATGATACCCCATCCCCAAGGCTATGAAAGATTTTGGTGATTTCTTGCTACTAGATTTGAAACCTGGGTGCAAGTGTGTGTGTGTGTGTGTGTGTGTGTGTGTGTGTGTGTGCGCGCGCGCACGCGTGCGCGTGCACACGCCGGCTTATTAAATGGAAAGAACTTAAGCAATCAAGAATTTGCTGGGTTCCTAGGAGAGGTATGGAGTCTCTTAGTCAATCGCAGAACTGGGAACCTCAAATTCTTGAATCCTAACCTCAGCCTGGGCAGTAGCCCCCCTTGTGTGACTTTAAGCAAAGCATTTAACTTCTCTTACATCCGCAGAATAAGATTCCTGATGCCTTCCTGGTTACCAGGTGACTGCTAGTCAGTGCTCCACTTGTGAGAAGTTTGTAGGGTCCAGAGCACACATGTGATGGGAGGGGTGAGGCCTCCCAGCAGCTGCTTGACCTTGGCTTGGCATCACCAATTGGGAGTTTCACACAGAGGGTTGTCATTTTCTGATGGAAAACAAATTCTATGCAATTTCTGATTGTAAACTTAGAAAATTCAGAGGGAGAGAGAAATAAACAGTAACCACACCTCCACCACCGCTGCCACCTTGAATGAAGTTGTCCTCACGTTGCTTCTGTTCTGAATGTACTAAAATAAAGATTTTTTTTGGAGATGATGAGCTTAATTCCATGTTTTTGCCCTTTGGTTAGGTCTGCATCCTCTTTGTGTTGGGACAGCTAGAGCTGCCCTCCTGGGGGTCACATGATACCCTGATTATTCCCATGCAGGATGCTGATTTTGTCCTAAGCTGATCTCTTCTCTCTCATGAATTTGAATCCCTTCTTTTTTTTAACCATCCCATGACAGCGAGCTGTGCAGGACACTGAACCTTGCCTCAAGCCTTGTGGAGAAACATGGATTTGAGGGGAAGGGCACCCGATGGCCAATGGCCTGGCAGATTCCCATGGCGCCACACTGTTCCGACCCCATGGCTCCATCCCATGCTTCTGACGCGTGGTCCCTCCAGTCAGATCACATTTGGGGCGGGAAGGGTTGTTTTTCTAAAAACTTGTTTTTATGGGTAGGATATCTTGATCAATAGCAAACTTTTTTAATGCATTAGTGAAATAAATGTCCCCATGCATCATTTATAAAGTCTGTTTTCCTTCACCGTGTGGAATAAAGGTAAGACTGACATCGTAGGCAGTTTCTCTCAGCCACTGAGACCGTGGCCGCGCCTCTCTCCAGCTGCTGTGTGACATGGCAACCACCTAGCGCTCTTCCTTGGTTTGTCTCCACTTTTTATCTGTTGGTTGTCAGCTTTCTTTTCCATTCTGTATTTTCTATCTGACTCTGTGAACTGTATAAAGCAGTTTTTTTCTTGTCTGTTATCTTTCTTCGACTGGAATATTTACAATAAAACAACAAACCCTGAAATGTTAGTGATGGGTGAGAGCTGTTTTGGTTTGGAAAGCACGGTCTGGTGTGTCTAATCCAGGTATGAGCCTCTAAAAGCAAATAAAAATAGAAACCCACTTTGTGCCTTCCCCTCCCCCTGCCCTTTTCTTTTCTCTCCAATTCTCTACCTCTCTCTCCACTCCCCCACCCCTTTCAACCCTTTGTTCAGATCCCAGAAAAATCTAGGTGGCTTCTTTCAATTTTTAGTCCTGGGAGTCTGAGCCAAGTACCCCCTACCCCCAAACGGATACACATGTTAATGAAGTTCAGAATTCGTGGGGTTTTGTCTTCCAAAATGCACTTTCACAGAATGGCCATCTACTGATACCTAGGGTAACTCTAGTCAGATATCACCCCAGATTCCACTGGGAGCGTGAAGATTACATCAATTAAAATATAATACATTGCTTTATTTCTTTTAATTGCTCTGCAGGGCCTAATGGTCACAAGATCTCTACTTAAGAACCCAGGTGGGGTGTAAATTGAGCATGTAGATGGCTGAAAATCTTTTGGCTTCCTCTAATCCAATGTTCGCATGAGAATATTCATCCTGGGAGCTTGCCAGCCGGCCCTCTTATTGGTTAGGTGAGACTGAAATATCATGATAACCAATCCACCTGGGGCTGCTCTGTGAAAGTTTATTAGCTTTGGATTCCAAGGAGTTTAATTTTCTTTTGGAATTCAAGGGGTACTTCCCCATGGTGTAGAACAAGGCTGAGACATTTCAGACACAGCAGATTGGTGGTTGGAGTGAAGCTTGAGAGAAGCATTTGTGGCCCTCCCACAAATAGGGTGTTCAGAGCAAGGTAAAGTAGTCTGGAAATGATAAGGGAGATTTGATTCCCGACTGGTTGTCAGCTCTCTTGGGTAATAACAAAGAGGCCTGTTTGGAAAATGCAGAGAAGGAATCCTTTCATAAAGATTTTGCTTAAAGCTAGTGCTTCCTATGGGGCCTTCTCAACAGAAAAATTGAATCTTAAGTTGCCTTGAGCTTTCAATAATTCCCCTGCCTTTCTAGAAAAGGGGATTTTTATCTCCACAGGCAGGTCCCCACCAGGGCCAAACAGAGTGCCCTTGGACTGACAGCCCAGTTGTCCCCTGATAAGCCTCAAAAATTGGTGATGGCAGGCTTTGAAAAGACTTTTCCCATATATCTTGCAGAGGGGAAAAACCCTCCAAATTCTAGAAGGGAAGTGGTCAACAACTTCATTGTCATTTAAGATCAACCAGTCAAGAGAAGTACTATTAGAACATTATCATTTGCATTTTATTAATTTCATATTAATTTCCAAATCTGGAGAGTAAATGAAAAAAAAAAAACTAATATTACTATAAAACAAATAACAGAACTCATGCTCAAGAAAGAATGAAATCTACAAAGGTGGTAAAGTGAAAAACGACCTCTCTGACCAGAAATGGCAGAAAAGTTGAGGCCCCAGCAAGGGACATAAAGAAATTGAGCATATAGTATGATCATATGGTAACTAAGTGTATGCATATAAATATTCTCCTAGCTGGGGCTTACTGAGGCGTGTTGGGGGATCAGTGCATTGTGGCTCATATAACAACAGGGGACTTGATCCTATTTATAGATCAGACTATATACAGACTTTATTATAGAGGGTGGAGGTTAAAACCTTAAGAGCAAAGATCTTCCTGCTGAAAATTAGCTAAAGAATCCAAGACTGCCATTTGGTATTCCTAGTGCCCAACCTAATATTATCTCTTGGCTATGTAAGAGTATAAGATGGAAGGGCCTCACACCTTGTTGGCCCTTTTTCACAGATTGGTGAGTAACAAAGAGAGCATCCTTAGCACCCAGCAAGACATCAGATTCTGTGGGAGATAATGGAGACATAAAAGCAGGGGTCAGTGCTCTGCCTGGGAAAACAAAGCTTACCTGTAAAAAAGAGGGGAAAAAAAACACAAGATCAGGGGGCTGGGGTTGTGGCTCAGCGGTAGAGCGTTCGCCTAGCACGTGCGCGGCCTGAGTTTGATCCTCAGCACCACGTAAACATAAATGCATTGTATTGTGTACAATTAAAGCAAATAAATAAATATTTAAAAAAAAACAAGATCAGTAATGAAGTGCTGAAATATAGGTTTGGCCTTATAAACCATGTAGAAATTCACAAGGGCTCTGGAATCCAGGTGGTCAAGTTAGCAAGAGAAAGCTTAGTGGAGGAAACAGTTGTGTCTTGGGTTGTTAAAATGTTTTTGATGCCTGCAGAAACAAGATTTTGCTTCATCTCCTTTGGAATGAAATATAGTTAATTCATGTTGATGGATTCAGCCCTCCTCTGATAAAAGATAGTTTGTTGTTGCTGTTTTTCCCCCACCCACAGCATTCCTTTTGGAGAATTCTGGCTCTCCTATGATGCTTGTTCAAGTTGGCTGCCAATCTATTTAGAGATTCTTACCACTATCTCATCCCTGGGCATTTTAAAGTTGTGTTAGTGGAATTAGCTGCAGAGACAAATGGCCTCACTCAACAGATTACATGAAGACTAACTGAAATGAGCAATGAAACTGTCTGAAATGGATTATGAGCTCTATTTTTTTTTTTTTTTTTTAAGAATCAAACGGGTTTAAAATGGGGTGGGGCGATGAATGAATATAGAACTAAAGATTCAGAGTCAATGTGAAATTGATACAGAACAAAACCCCCAAATTTTCAATGTACAGGACCATTCAAACTGTCTTCCTTTTCAACCCATTAAACCATCCTGTTATCTAGAGCACAGGAGACTGCCTGGGAAGTTATTCTACTTGGATTGTTCTGATTAGATTCTTAGTAGCTTTTCCATTAAAAATAACAGAATGCAACTTCTATTTCTACATCATCTGTAATCCTATAGTGCCAAGTCAGCTAAAAAAAAGCATTTTAAATCACTAAAACTTGGTCAAATGTGAAGGTCAAAGGAGAGAAGTCACAGACAGGTGAATAGCACAGGCCAGCACCCCCAAGAGACCGTGCATGCCCGCAAGCTAAAACATGGCTACAGAGCTTTAAAACTGCTTTGAGAGAATCAGACAAAAATAGTTCTGTACAAAGACTTAAAAAGTTATTTTTCTTTACTGTTCCCCCACCTTTTATATAAGTTGAATTTTGTGTGTGTGTGATGGGGGTGGTTGGGGGTCGTGTGTGCAGTAGTTTAGTGTAGATATGCGGGTTCTTTGTGTGTGTGTGTGTGTGTGTGTGTGTGTGTGTGTATAGCAGTTTAGCACAGATAGGTTCTTGTCTGTGTGGTGGTAAATGGTTCTTGTCTGTGAGTGTGGTTTGTGTGTGAGTATATGGTGTGTGTGGTATGAGTGTGGTGTGTGGTGCTTGTGTGGTGTGTGTGTAAATGTGTATATGTGAGAATGCGGTGTGTGCATGCATGTGTTGTACGTGTGAGTTGATGTGATGTACATGATGTGTGTGATAGTATGGTGTGTATGTGAGTGTGGTTCAGTGTGTTTGGTGTGTGTGAGTGTAGTGTATGTGTGCGACTTTATGAGAGTGTTGTGTGTATGGCATTGTGTGAGTGGTTCTTGTGAATGTGTTGTGTTGTATATATGGTACTGTGTGGGTGTAGTGTGGTATGTGAGTGTGGTGTGTGTGGTATTGTGTGAGTATGGGGGGCAGTTTGGCACAAACATGCTGGTTCCTATTGTGTTCCTTTTGTCCATTTCAAAAGACAGAAGACACTTCCATTGTCACTTCAGTCCTTCTCCAGTGCTTCCAGATAAGGTGGCTGGACTTAATCTTCAGGCTTTTAGTGGCTTAGTTCTCACTGAATGGTCTTTGATATAATTTATTACCAACAGAACATATATGTAGATACAATATATGTTTTTTAAATTTCCATTCCCAGTTGAGTGATAACATGCCTGAGCTGACTTGTTAAAACCTATTCCCAGCTGGGCACAGTGGTGCATGCATATAATCCCAGCAGCTCAGGAGGCTGAGGCAGGAGGATTGAGAGTTCAAAGTGAGCCTCAGCAACTTAACAAGATTCTAAAGCAACTCAGCAAGACCCTGTTCCTAAATAAATTATTAAAAAGGGCTGGAGATGTGGCTCAGTGCTTAAGTGCACCTGGGTTTAGTCCCTGGTACAAAAAACAAACTATTCTCCTCCATCCCCATCAACTACAAAACAAAGTTCCTCTGGCATTAATAAGTGACCACACAAAATGTTCCACCGATAGTGTGACAGAGCCCAGCCAATAGGGATGAGAGCAGTGCAGGATAACTAATGCTTATTTATACTTCATACCCGTTGATATCCTTGCCCATTTCAGGCAGAAAACAATTTCAAAAAGGTCAGACAATAAAATTGTTAAAATTTGAGTAGTTAGATTAGCCAAGAAAGTACAGAATTCAGAAAGAATATTTTAATTCAGCTAGTCTATTTTTTTATTTAAAATAAAACAGCAGATTTGCTGAGGTTTCTGTTATTTTCAGAGAATTCAAGGCTGTCCCTGATCTGGCTCCTGCTGATCTTTCAACATTCTCCTGACACTTTTCTCACTACCCTCCCATGCCATGCTGCAGTCAAACCGTACCATTTACTCCTCTCTATTTATCCATTTATCCCATGCTCATCTTCTACGCCTTCGCTCTGGCAGTTCCCACTTTCTGGAATTTCCTTCCTGGTCATCTCTGCATTGCCAATGCCTCCCCGTAGTTAAGACCTAGCTTAAAAACCGTCTCCCTATGAAGGCTTCATTGATCTCCAGCCCAAGGGAGCAAGGGACAGCTCCTCTCTCCTGAACATTCGCATCCTTCCTTCCTGGCCCCTGATGGTTTTCTGCATTACACTGTAAATGACACATGCTGTCCCCTTACTTCCCACCTTTAAGCCCTTTAACGTGCAGAGCAAATAGCTTTTTCCCCTTTTCTCCTCTGATAGTGTGTGGGATTCCTGGCACATATTTAGTTCCAATGAATGAATGCATGAATGAATGAGGCAAATTCAGCCGAGAGCATAAAAATGCTGCAGATAGGAAACTGAGTGGCAGGAATATGCTAATACACATTTGATTTAAAGCAACCATGAGAAGAACAACTTAATAATTTATATCAGGCAAAAATACGACTTCATTTATTTTGCTGGGCATGAGCCTGGTGAGGAGAGCAAGTTGAAAACGTGTGGGTTGGGAGAGGACTGGTTCCAGTCGGTAGGTAGATGAGGGAATGTTTTCTTCCAGCTGTTTCCATGCCTTCTATATAGATTACAAGAATTCAGTCTCCTGACAACCAAGCCAGCTTTGGGAAAACCAACCAGCTTTCTCTCCTCTCTCCTCATTATCCTCAAGGAGTGATTTCTACCCCAAACTAAAATTACCAAGACTTGGTTTGTGGGCTGTCCATTTAGAAGAAAGTCCAGCCAAGTGGTAAGTATTCAGAAACACAGTCATCTTTACCAAAATAATCAAAATCAACCTGAGTTTCTTCCTTACTTGCCAGAAAAAGACAAATTTCTCCTTGGTAGCTTGCTTTTAAAATGTGCAAACACCATCACAGTTTGAAGGGCAACAAATTATAGTTCTAGTATTTATAGTGATTTCCGTACTGGGAAGTCTGGCCAGTTTTGACAAGTTTAGGAAACTCAGCTATTCTCCTAAGTGTTCCTATTTAGATCAAAGAAGAGAGTCATGAGGGATAGAACCAGGATTTCTCCATTATCTCCTATGTGCCAAACACATTTGCTTGTTTAATCCTTGTGGTAGCCCCATGAATTAAATCTTACTACTTTCAGGAGAGAAAAAAGAAAGCTTGTGGAAGTAAAATAACACATCCAGAGTTCCACAGCTAGCAAAAGGCCAAGCTTCAAGGTGAAGGATAAAGATTTGAACCTAGTTCTTACTTTTTCCCATTGCCAGGGTATCTTCCATTGCATCAAATTTCCTGATCCCATCTGGAGTATTTGTTCCAGAAAGGATAGAAACCTGTCAAGGCTCCCAATGTGATCATGCTTGATTTTCATTAGTTAGGACCTTTGCTTATATATATAAAACTTTGATTCCATGACTTTGCTCAACCCTAATATTTTGCATTTGTTTTTGAAGAACTTGCTTCCATAATGCTCAGAAATCATCAGAGATGCTAAATATATTATTTACAAAAGAGATGAAATTTTACTAGAAGAAAGGTTTTTATTGGGGTTTCTGACAGTGTGTCTCATTATTAATCTCCATGAGGAGAGGAGGCTTATGGTTTCAGGATAGCACACATCAACCACACATTTAGTTTATATAAGCATCCAGCTGCTCTGATTTTTTTTCCAGAGTAAGAAAGTCATGTTAAATGATCAGAGAAAACAATCTAATTGAGGAAAGCTGTATGTCAGGCCCTATAGATCTAGAAGTTTACCACCTAGACTTAGAAATCTGTGAGGTTCCTCTAGCAGTCAGTTGCTTCACTTGAATTCATTTGCCTACTATTCAGACCATAGCCAAACCATTAAGAGTAAAAATGCAACTCTCAATTCCAATGAACAAACCTGTATTAAATGCTGAGCTGGTGGGGAGGGAGGGAAGTTTGTGGGTACAGCTGAGGGGTATTAAGATGGATGCAGTCATATGGAAAAGGCAGTAGAGTTTACATTCTGTGTAGTCCCTAGAACTAATAGTGTATGCTGTTTAGATACAGAATTCAAAGGAAGAAGGTTTAAACAAAGCAGTGAATTCCTTGCCACTGTAAGCATGGGTTTATATCACCAGAAATACCTTAACAAAGATAACAGGGAGAATTCTAATATTTTGTTGAAAGTCATAATAGATGAACTATTATGGTGACAGTTATTCTATAAAATTAATATAATAATAACAACTGTCTTTTATTGAGTACATAATAATCGTCAGATATGTTCTCTGTGTTTTACATGTGCCTTTTTTATTTTTGCAACAGGTAGACATTATTATCCTTATAGTACAGAAAAGGAAACCTGGCCAGCATTGATTTAGAAGTCAGTGGTGGAACCAGGATTTGAACACAGGTGCCTGGCTCCAAAGTCTGACCTTGCAATTGTGTAATTACCACGCTTGGGACCTGTCTTCATTAAAAGAAACAAAAAGATCTTCAATCATGCATTTAGGTTAATGATATCCATCTCATTCAATCACCAATTTTTAAGATCTGAATGGTACTTATATACTTTGTATACAAGCAGTTGTATGTAAAAAGATACTATACTTGTGCATGATGAATAAGTAAATAAATAATAAAAAAATTAAAAAAAAAATAAATAAATTCCATTGTAAATAAAAAAAAAAAAAAAACAAAAAGAGGACACAAAGGAATCTATGTATACAAACTATAATTCAAGGGAGAAATAAAACATACGACATAAAAGCATTATCATCTTGTTGAAGAGATATGAAATGTGTGGTCACAAAATAACAAAATTTATTTAATAAGATATGACTACAAAAGGCACAACAGAATATTTCATTATCAACACACAGCATTTATATTCAACATGCATTTATTAAAATATGGTCAAAAACGTCCTCAAACATTTGCTATGTACACATTTCTGTTCTAGATACTAAAGAGTACAGAAAACAAGCACTTAATGTTGAAGAAACTCATTTCTTGGATCACTTATTTGATCCTGAACCTTCATTTGGTTTTGTGAATTTTTTTTTATTGTATTGATACTTAGCCCATACTCAGTCTTATTTTTTTTTTTTACCATCAGTAAAGTAATACACATATATTATAGAAAATTTGGAAAATCCAAAAGGTAGAAGAAAAAACATCCCAAATGTCAGTATCTAAACAGACACATATGAAAATTTTGTTGTCCTCTGGTAATTTTAAGTGATTTGGATCATTGTGTCCCTACTGCATTATTATCTAACTTTCTCTTCATACATACCAGGTTTATCCACAAGACTGGAAGTCAAAAGGCAGACAGAGCACTTCTTTGGTGCCCCTGAAACACTAGCACAATTCTCTGAGTTATAGGTGCTGCAATAACCTACGGGTTTACTGCTGACTCATTTATCAATCAATAAATGAGTGAATACAAAATAACAGAACAATCTTCTTGTCCTTGATACATTTACAATCTCTGTTGAAGGTCAAGTCCAAGACAATGTATGACAAAATGCAAAATGAGTGATTGTACGAAACTCCTAGAAAGAAGGGGTATATGGTGAGGAAAGGTGACCTGGGACGTGCCTGAAGAGCATACCCAAAGAATCTGAGATCTTTTCTTTTAACCATCCAATAAGCCTCCCCATAGAATGGGTTGGTCTATCTCAAGCCAGTTCCCATTCTTCTACCTGGTGCCAGGCAGTCTCTCCATCAACTGTCTCAGAGGACCCTCTCTATGCTATACAAGCAAAAGAAACTAGACTCCTCTCTCTCCACAGGGGGAATTGCCCAGCTAGTGTTTCCTCTCAGCTCTGGGACAAGGAGGGAATTCTAGGCTACATAGTAGCCACTATAAGGATATCTTTCTCCAGTGGTTAGCTTACTAGAAAAGGGGTTTCAAACTTTTTATAGTTCTCTCTCTCTCTTCTAAGTGAAGTCTGCTTGGGTGGAAGTGCTGAAACAGAACTCTCCCCTGCCTAGTTATCTGATAATCATGGTCTCAGTGACCCTGCTATACAATGTGTGCTGAAGCATATTGGAGCTGGGTGACCTGTCTTGGCTGTGATGGGCAGCATGTGAGGGTCACAAGGGGGACCCGCGGGCTTCTCAGATGGCCTGAATTCATTCAACAATTTACAGCTAATCAATAAGGGCATAGCAATCAGGTGTATGTAAGCAGGGCTGGATTTGAAGGATTTTCAAGTAATCACATTGGAGAATTGCCCTGGGCATAAAGAAAGGTATAATATCAAACCACATTTGGCACTGTAGCTAAGGTAGTAGCAGCTTGTCTGACGGGATGTCCGCCTCTTTAACAGCTCTTTTAATTCCAGAGGAAATGAAAATTCCCTTCCTAGTAGTCATTAAGGCTCCAATTTTATTTCTCATTATTAAACCATGAAGTTGGCCAAAACATTTAAATTAAGCAAAATGAAGAGATTTATGAGCAAATTGGAGTCTAGGTGAAAAATTCAGGTCTAATCCCCAGAGATTAAGAAATATACAATAACTAAATTATTAGCAAGGAAAAAGCAAATCTCAGAGTTAACAGGAGGATATGTTCTTTCTTATTTTTCCCAAAGAACCAGCTCTTTAAAATTGAGTTTTTAGTTGATAATTTCATGCTTGGTAATACCCACACGATCTGAGAAATGTTGGAAGAAGACCTAAATGGTATTTTAGTCTCTATGCAGAACTAGAGAAATTTGTCAGATTGACAGCCCTATGCAGCTGACAGTCTCCTATGGAGAGAAAAACACTGTGAAGAGAACAACATGAATTAATGCAGATCCCCCTGCCCTGAAGACAGAGCCCTGCTAGGTGGCTCGCATGGAGGTCAGAGATTAAACTTGTTTGATCTTCAGTTTTCCCACTGAGACTGTCATGCCAGAGGGAAGGATGTTTCCAGCTAGCTGAGTGGCCAAGGGTAAAGGACAGGACTGAGACCTCCTTCAATTTCCTCATCAAAGGCCACCTTCTTTGTGAAGATTGCTGTCACAGAGGCAAATTCTAAATGGTAACTGAGAGATGAAAGTTTTCACAGTCTGCCACCTGAGCCACCAACCATTGAAAGCATCTTAATTTAAGACCAAAGAATATCAGGAATATTCATAATCCCATTTCCAGGATTTAGAACTTCTTCAGTTATGAGAAGAGCCACTTAACCTAAGAGCAGGTGAGGACATCAATTGTTCCTGGGGACTTTCAGGGGGGAAAAAATGTGCTCACTTCAGATTGAACACCAAAGCTTGCCTTAAGGTAAATGTTATGATCTGCAGGTTAGTTTTAATTACTTCAAGACTCTACCGTTCCCAGACACGGCATCTCCCCAGTACACCTGCAGTGGTACCTGAAATTGTCATCAATAGTTATTTCTTTGGGTTAAGGAAACATAAAATGAATTAGCCATTTTAAGTCACATTACCCAGTAGCAGAGACAAGGTCAGGAATTTGACAAGGAGGAAGTCCACTTTTGTGCAGATTCACACAAAGCCTGATGCTAGGAGACCTGCCCAGTAAGACCCTGGCCCCACTGGGAGTTGGAGAGGCACTGGGTACCCTGGAAACGCTGGTCCCAGAGACACAGAGTGGGAAAGAGGGTAAGAAGGAAAGAACTGTGTTAGATTTTCTTGACTGTGACAAATACTTGAAAAAAATCAACTTACAAAAGGAAAGATTTATTCTGAGTCACAGTTTCAGAGGTTTCAGTCCATGCAGAAGGGCATGGTATATTAAAGCTGCTTGCCTCATGGCAATTGGGGAGAAGAGAGAGAGCAAAGAAGGGGCTGGGTGCAAAATGCAAAATGAGTGATTTATGAAACTCCTTAGAAAGAAGGGGTATGTGGTGAGGAAAGGTGACCCAGGACATGCCTGAAGGGCATACCCAAAGAATCTTCCAAGGCATGCCCCGAGGGACCCACTTCCTTCAAATAGGCTTCACCTCTTAAAGTTTCCACCCTTTCCCAATAATACGATCGTATTATGAATCTATCAATGGATTATTACACTGGTGAAGTCAAAGCCCTCACAATCCAATCAATTCCCCCACGCTCCACTTCTGAACATTGCTGCGTTGGGGACCAATCCTTCAACACATGAGTCTTTGGGGGGACATTCCAATTCTAAACTATAACAGGAACTAACATTTCTGTCACATCTACTGTATTCCAGGCATTTACTAGGTGCCTTTACGTGAGTTTTTCACATTTAATACTCACAATTAACTCTCTAAGGTAGCCTTATTACCCTTGTTTTAGACCTGCAAATTGAAGGCTCAGGGAATTTAAGTAATTTTCCTAAGTTCTCCCAGCATGCATCTGAGCTCAAGTTTGCCAGGCTTGAAAGAGCTCATTCTTTCTGTGACATCATGCTGACTCTGTAGAAATAAGGAATAAAGGGCTTATTTCACAGCTGGGTCCGCCAGGATTCACTATCATGGTCTATGTGGGAAAATATAATTGGAATAAACCCCAGATTCTCCCTTAATAAAACATTCCAAGATTGGAATGGAGGTTGTTATAGTTTAGATCTAGAATGTTCCCCAAAAGTCCATGCATTAAAGGCTCAGTCCCCAGCTTGGTGCTATTAAGAAGTGGTAGAACCTTTGAGAGGAGTTCTTAGGTTATTGGTGTGTGCCCTCAAAGAGGATAGTGAAAATCCAGCCTGTTCCTATCTCTCTCTCTTTAACCTACCAGCTGTCATGATGTGTTGCCTTATTTTAGGGCCCAAAGCAACAGGACTATTTGATCATAGATTAAAACCTCCAAAACTGTAAGCCAAAATAAACCTTTTCTCTTTTAAAAGTTGATTTATCTCAGGTATTTGTTACAATAAAAGAAAGATGATTATCACAGAGGTAGACGTGGGAGGCTGGATTTGATAGCCAGATTTTGTCCCCTCAAGACTCATCTTCCCTTCAGAGTCTTATCACAAATCACTGTTGTTGCCATCTTTGTTTATGGAGCCATTTCTCCTCTTTCATAAATCAGACTCGAGTGGACTTAACTCATTTCTTAATTCCCTGTAACACAGTCTCAATAAGACCAAATGGTGAAATAAAGCTTAGCTAAAAGACTCAAGATAATGAAGGGGAAAATGAACACAGATTACAAGGTAACTTGTAATGGACTCAGGGGTGTGGCTGCTCTCAGAGCATGGTCCATTACCACAGGGCCTTTTGAAGCCCCTCCTTACCTAATTTTCAGCCTTCTTCCATGTGACAGAGAGTAAGGCCTCACCCCACCCTACCCTACTCCAGGAAACTGGAAGCAATTTAAAGTATATCTGTGTTCACCAAATGAAGCCATCTTTGAAATTGCTAGGCAATTGTTTTCCCCATGCAGGTGGGTGCCAATACTGACATTTCTGTTTGTGTAGCACCAAATTTATAACTCAATCTGAAAAGAGAAAGGTAAGTAGCATAGGGAAAGAGGAAGACTTTTGTTCTAGTCAGGTTTTTCATCACTGTGACCAAAAGATCTGACAAGAACTACAGAGGAGAAATTTATTTGGGGTTCACAGTTTCAGAAGTCTTATTCCCTAGATGGCCAACTTCATTGCTCTGGCCCATGGTGAGGCAGAATATCATGGCAGAAGTGCATGGAGGAGGAATGCAGGTCCAGACATGGCAAGAAGGAGAGAGAGGGAAAAGAGAGCCAGGGGGAGGGAGGGAGGGAGGGGGGGGGAGAGAGAGAGAGAGAGAGAGAGAGAGAGAGAGAGAGTTCTGCTTACCAAGAACAAACTTTAAAGCCCAAAGGTATGCCCCCAGTTCCTACTTCCTCCAGGCATACCTTTCCTGTCTACATTCAATTAATCCATATCAGTGGATTAACCAATTGATTAGATTAATGCTCTCATAACCCAACCATTTCCCCTTTAAAATTTCTCACATTGTCTAACACATGAGTTTTTGGAGGACACCTTATATCTAAACCAACATTCTGACACTGGCCCCAAAAAGCTCACACCCATCTCATAATTCAAAATACATTCAGCTCATTTCCAAGAATCCCCATAGTCTTTAACAGTTACAGCATTGCCCACAATTTCAAGTCCAAAAATCTCCTCTGAGATTCAAGGCAAATTTCCCCCCATAAAGATTATAAACAAGTTACATATATCCAATGCACAATGGCACAGAGTAAACATTTCCATTCCACAAGGGAGAGATAGGGGCATGTAGAGAAGGAATGGGACCAAAGCAAGATTGAAATCCAACTGGGCAAACAAGTCCTATAGCTTAACATACAGCATCTGGAGCACATAGCATTGTGATATACTCTCCAAGGGGCTTGTGTAGCTCTTCCCTTATGGCTTTACTGATTGAAGTCTACATGGCCTTTCATTTTGCATGTTTCTGCTCAATTCCTGCAGCTTTCCTTGCAAGCATTCGACATTATTGGCATCTCTTCATCTCGGGGGTCTCCACTACAGCTTCAGCTTCTTCTCACTTCCTTATGCATCACCCTTTCAGGGGCTGCCCACAGGGACTTAGACCCTGCTATACTTTGCTAGCCTCCCAGGCCTTCCTTGGAAATCTTGGTGGAAGCCTCCATGATCCCCTAACTCCAGCATTCCTGTAGAACCAGCACCACATGGTTGATGCCAAGATCTGACACCATCTTGAGCAGTAATCAAGGCTTGTGGGACCACAGCTACAGAAACCTCTGAGTTCCTGGTTGACTAAACATGGTGATACAACTTCTTAGGCCTCCCTATGCAAGCAGAGTGCCCCACTGTTCTCTTCTCAAAGAAACTTTTACTTTATACCGTTGAGCCTGAGATGAGTGTGGTCTTGCCAATCTGAGATGGCCTCAAGCCATCTTTCCCATTGTTTCTGGGTAAAATGCTCAGCATTTATTTAGTGGTTGTAATCTCTTTAACAACCACAACTTCCTTGGCCCTAGTTTCACTTTCACTTTTCTGGCCAAAATTCAAATTTTTCAAATCTTTCTGTCCTGATTATCACAGTAAACTTGGCTGAAAGCTGTCAGCAGTATCCATACCATTGCATGAATTCTGTGTTGCCTTTAAATTTCCTCAACCAGATTGATTAGTACATCACCTTTAAATTTGGCCTCACAAAAAGTCTCAGAACAGGAGCAAAATTTAGACAAGTTCTTTGCTAGTAGATAACACGAATGGCCTCCAGTCCAATTTCCAATAGTGTCCTCCAGTTCTGAAACCTAATGAGCCCAGTCTTTACTGTCCACTGTCCTATTGGTATTCTGGTCTTTGGAACTCCCACCAGTGTGTCCAGATTACAACATTCTAAAGATTTTCCAGATTGTATCTCTAAACTTTTCAAAATTCCTCCCCCCACAAAGCATATTGAAAGGCTTCTGAACCATGTGGTCAGGTTAGTCACAGGAACGACCCCACTCTCAGTATCATTTTCTGCTTTGGTCAGCTTTTCCATCACTGTGACCAAAAGACCTGACAAGAACGTCATAGAAAAGAATTTGTTTATTTGGAGTTCACCATTTCAGAAGTCTCAGTTTATAGATGGCTTACTCCATTGCTCTGGACCCAAGGTGAAGCAGAACATCATGACAGAGGGCATGAAAAAGGAATGCAGCTCTGGGTATGGCAACAAGGAAGCAGAGAGAGAAGAGAGAGTTATACTCGCCAGGGACAAAGTGTAAAGCCCAAAGGCATGCCCCAGTAACCTACCTCCTCAAGGCAGACCCTACCTGCCTATGGTTCCTTCCCAGTTAATCCCTATCAGTAGATTAGATTAAGGCTCTCAATACCCAATTATTTTCTTCTGAAATTTCTCACATTGTCTAACACCTGAGCTTTGGGGTAACACCTT
The DNA here is from genome assembly GCA_025594165.1 of Tamias sibiricus. Lineage (NCBI taxonomy): Eukaryota > Metazoa > Chordata > Mammalia > Rodentia > Sciuridae > Tamias > Tamias sibiricus. Next base: position 114,609,205 of record CM046657.1, read on the forward strand.
ACAACTAAACCATTACAAACATTTTATGACTTGTCAAAATATGAATGCCACTGATTTATTTTTTTTTTAAATACAAGTGCTTAAAGCACTGGTAGTAACTGATCTTCTTTACCCTGGTCATTTGGGACCTCATTGAATACATTCTTCATGCATTATCCACTTCATTTAGAAAAAAAGGTATGTTTTCACAAAATTACCAAGTCAGTTATTTTCAAACACTTGAAGACCTTTAAGACAACAATGAAAAAATGTTTCACAATTATCAGGTAGGTTAGATAAATATTAACTCTGAAAGTACCAGAGCTAGCAAGAATGTGGGATATAGAAAACTCTCATATATCCATTTCTGGTAAGAATGTAAACTGGAGAAAAATTTGATAATGTTTATTAAAGGTAAAGATGAGGAATGCTCCATGAACTTTCAATTTCTTTTCTTGGCATATGTTCTAGAAAAATTCTTACAAATGTTTGAAATTAGACTTCAAGAAGAATATTCACTGTAGCCATTTGTAATACCAAAACAGACCAAATCAGTCTAAAACAAAACAAATAAACCCTGGAAACAGTTTAAAGGTACACCAAAAAAGGAATGGATTTTTAAAGCTCTGACTTAAACAATATTATGCAACAATTCGTTGTGGTAAAAGGAATGAATCAGCTCTACATATTTCCGTATGGATAAGTCTTTACAACATAAGATTGAATGAAACTCCAACAGCTCAGGTGTCAGCTATGCTAGCACTCAAATGTTCTTAATTATATGGACAAGGCCTCAGGTTTTCAGAGGTCAGACTGCTGATCATTTGCCAGCAAAGAGGCTTTTTGGGGTCTCATGATTTGTGTGTATCTGTAACATACAGAGAAGGCCACTTGTGCTTTGCATGGGCATGGATTTGGTGTGCACTGATGAACTGGAACAGAGGTAAGCAGGAAAACAAAACCAAAAGCAACTCCCTATCACAAATGGAGAAAAGGAGCAAAGACCTGGTTAAAGGAATGCAGATAAGTGGTTTTTAATGAGAATGTGTTAGTCAACATAAATCCAGACTGGACTGTTCAAGAACTCAGATTGCACTGTTTCTACCAACTGAGTAAAAGAATTAGAAGTGTTTTGCTTTTTTCTCTACTACAATATTAAATCTACTCAAAGAATAATTTTTTATTATTATCAACAGAATAATTTTTTTCCTAAATGATTTATAGTTCTATGTGGCATTTGGAAGGAAATAATACCAAATAGAAAGTGATTACAAGAAATCAAGAGGGAACAGGCCTTCTAATCAAATTATAGAAACAGAGGTGGCATGGCACAAATGGAAAACTGAGTCAAATTCTGGCTCTATGCTTGTGAGCTGGTGGTACTTTGGGAAATTCATTTAATGGTTTGAATCTCCAATATCTTTTCTGTTTTCTTAAAAATAGAAACTCTTTCAGTGTTGCTGGGATAGTTACAGAGGTAGCCCATGTAAAGTGCATATTAACAGGACTTGATAAATAAGGGCCCAAGAAATGGTTGAAATGATGATGGTGGTGGTGATGTGATGATGATGGTGATGTGATAACAATGATAATGATGTAATGATGATGATGTGATGATGATGATGATGATGATGATGATGATGATGATGTGGTGGTGGTTGTGATGATGATGATAGTGATTTTTTTTCCCCAGGTGGCGTCTCCTCACTGTTATCATATATATCCTCCTTCTGACAATACTTATGGTATGAATAGAAAAGGAACAGATAACTGATCAAAAGTCATTTATAAAGTATTTAGTGACAAAATGTAACTCTCGCACTCAGAGCATAACTGACCAGTCTGTCATTAACAGTGTTTTCCAGTTTCAACCTTCTTTTTCTGTTTGTGCATTATTGATTAGCAAAGAGCTGGTGGAATGCATTACATCAGAACTATGCAGAATAATTCTTAAAGAATTACCTTTTGGTGACATGCTATTAGCTGAGATGGAGCCCAGTGACACTCACTGGCCTATTGTAAAGAAAGATTTTGCATATGAGGCTCACTGCATTATCCAGTATCCATTATTAGACCTCCAGGGATAAAATCTTATCTGATCTTGGTGACAAAAATAGCAAAAAGTCCCTTGAGCAATTGGTTTTATCCTATAGATTCTGAACTGACAAAGTTCTTTTCCTTTTTTGAATCAATATCTGGAGTGCTAAATTTGAGTTCCATCTTATAAAATGCATATGTCACCAATTGGGCATTTTTTAACCCTCAGTCTGGAATCATCTATGCTCTGGCTCTTGTTTTTTCTTCTCCCTCCACCCTACTTTTGGACAGAAAAACACACATACACAAATAAATTTGCCTACATCTACAATGTAGAGCTCCATCCTAGAAAAGAAATTATGCAAAGTTGTCACTTTGGGCGTTCTGAGAGGAAATCAATAAAGAGTAGACTAGTGTAAAGTTTTGTTTCTCCCATAGAAACTTCCTATGCACATGTTTGAATGCAGCTCTTTTAAAAGGCAGTTAAGTTGATAACTCCCATCTAGATCCAAAGTGTTTTTCCCAACACATTATTTATAATATTGTTGCACCTCAGGAATCGAGGTATGAAAGTGCTGTTTGAGACATGCTGGGGAAACTCTGGAAAATAACTTGCTAAAAGAAAAGCAGTTTAAGAGAGCAATTTTATGGTCCATTTTCCTGGTGGGATACTATCTGGGATGGGGCAGCACTATTTGTGTGTAAGCAAAAGTCTATTCTGTGTGCTAAAAGAAAAGCAAAAGCAACTCCAATTTGAAACATTAAGCAGTAGCACACAGTGGATAATTTATGGAGCAGAAAGTCAAGGACTTGAGCTTTTTCAATCATTGTCATTTTTATGCATGGTAGACCACAACTTCACTTTTTGCCTTCCTTTGGCTTTCTGGTATATACACTTTTTTTTCTTAATTATATATATTAAGCCCTACCATGGGTTCAAAAGTACATCCTAACACACTTAAAGCTCATACCTTGTGCCTGACTGAGAATAGTGAATATAATTCAGCATTATAACCAAGAGGGAGGTGATATGCTTCAGTTCAGAAGCAGGTATAATCATCCTTCTGTAGCCATGAAGGACGGTTCCAGGACCCCTCAGGATACCAAGGCTCAGGTCCCTTATATAAAATGGCACAATGTTTTCATAAAACCTATGCAATATTCTCATATGCTCTAAATCATTTCTAGACACTTATTATACCTAGTGCAATGTACATACTATGTAAATAATTGTTACATTGTATTGTTCAGAGAACAGTGATGAAAAAGCCTGTACATAATCAGTACAGATGCAATTAAAAAAAAAAAACATGTTTTCTATCCAGATTGATGTGGAATCCACAGACACACAGGTTCAACTGTAATTCCCTCTTCTAGGAAAAACTCATTGATGATCCTTTCCCGGGGACTATTTGGCTTCATAACTCTTGGGGTAATTCTGTCAGAGTTTGCTTTCAGCAATTCTTTTTGGGCCAAAGAGATTCTGTGAAGAGGAACATGATTTCATGAGGGAAGAGTGTTAATTTTTTTAGTTTTTGTTCGAAAAAATTTTTCTTTATTTGCTTTAATGGGTCTTAGTTTAAACTAATTTTTTATTTTATTTTTTATTTTATTTTTTATATATGACAACAAAATGCATTACAATTCATATTACACATATAGAGCACAATTTTTCATATCTCTGGTTGTATACAAAGTAGAGTCACATCAGTTGTGTCTTTATACATACATGCAGGGTAATGATGACCATCACATTCCACCGTCTTTCCTACCCATATTCCCTCTCCTTTCCTCTACCTCCCCTTTTCCCCTTTGCCCTATGTAGAGTTCACCTAATCCTCCCATCCCCACCGCCCCCAGCATATTATGAATCGGCATCCTAAAATCAGGGAAATCATTCGGCAATTGGTTTGTTGGGGATTGGCTAATTTCACTTAGCATTATATTCTCCAGCTCCATCCATTTATCTGCAAATGCCATGATTTTATTCTCTTTTAATGCTGAATAAAATTCCATTTTTTAGTTTTAAAAAGGGTAAGGAAAAGCCCCTTCTTTTCATCTTCATTTTCCTCAAAATGCTGAATTGCTTTTTAATTGTACAGTTGATGAAGTAAGGGGGAAGAGAGTGGACTCCTGAAGGAGAGATCAACGGAGAAGTTTCTCAGGAACTTGTAGGAACAGGACCAGCTGCCATAAAACAAAGCAGCTGCCAAAAACAAAAATGGAAGTCTCCATTTTCTCCTGAAAAGGATCGAACAAGCACCTGTGCCTTCCTCCCCTCAGGACACATTGCCCTGGTGAGGGTCACAGGCCTGGGGGTTAAGACACTGGCTGTACAGTCAGGCTCCCAGATCAAATCCCTGCTCTGCCACTTTATATTGTGTGCTTTCAACAAATTGCTGCACTTAAAGTCACAAAATTCCATTTTTTGTCAACTAAATATGGGAATAATCATAAAAGTACCCACTTCATAGGGCAACTGTAAGAGTTAAATCTATAAAGCACTTACACAGTACCTGAGCATATTAAGCACCAAAAGATAACAGATGATTTCATGAAGTCATAATCATTTTTTAAGAATGATTGATAAGTCAGAATCATTTTAAGGATGATTGATGTACAAACTTTTCATTTTTACCAGAAAGACCCCTTTCTACGAAAAGAATGCATGCTCTCACATAAAAGGAGTCACTGTTACACATTTAGTATCAAATGACTAAGAACTAGTATTTTTAAGATTTTAAGTATGAAAACTTTTTTTTTTTTAAGTAGCACATGGGTACCTGAGAACCCTTTTGTTCAGGGTGTGGTGCACTTGGGGATTTGTGGACCCCTTGTGACTATCTCTCCAGGATCATGGAGTCTGAGTCCGTGCCTAAGGAAAGAATGCCTCCCTGCAATCCTCAGTGTTTTGTGGAACAGAGATTCAGTGACTTGTTGTGGCAGTCAGATTTCCATTACTATAATAAAATACCTGATAAAGAGAAAATACTTATTGTGGCTCAATTTTAGAGGTTTCAGTCCCCATTGCTGGACCTGTGGCAGGAACACATGGCAGAGGAAACCCATTTACCTCATTTCTGGGTGTGAAAAAGAAAGAGGAAAAGACTAGGGTTCCCAAATCCCCTTTGAGGGTACATGACTCGTGACCTAACCCCCCTCAACAAGGTGCTACCTCCTAAAAGTTTCAGCACTTTCCAGTGGCATCATTGGCTGGGGGCCAAGCCTTTAACCCATGGGCCATTGGGGGAACACTCCAAATATAAATGATAGTACATATTAAGATGTATTCATGACAAAGGGTTATAAGGCCCAGCATATTTGGAGCATGTTGCATGAAATAGTCAAAGCACTTTTCTTTTGCAGAACTTTGGGGAGTATTTGTATTGCAAAGATATACAGTGATTCTCCAAGGGGGTAAGACAGGATGGCACTTTTCCCAGGCATTTTGACAAAAATTGTGGTGTGTGTGTGTGTGTGTGTGTGTGTGTGTGTAAGGCACTGCAACAACCTGGGGGCATGAAGCTTGGAAACACACCTTCACTGGACCTCCTCATCACACATTGGTTCAGTGGCTTCAAAGTATCTCTGCTGCTTTACTCCTGCTGCTTATTACCACTGCTGTTGACCACTGTGCTTCCTTCCCTAACTGTTCAGAGCTGCCCTTCTTAAACTGTTAGGCTCCTTTTAACAGGCTCCACAGAGTGATGCCTCATTTTCTGAGTTTATGAACTTTCCTGTGAATAAAGTTGGGCAAAGTTCCCAAAGAGTACCTAAAGGGGTTTAATCCCTACCCTGCATGAGCATTCCTCCCTGCCCACCACCATTTGGAAACTCAAAGGGACTTGGGTCCCTTGAGTCTTACCTATCCCTGGGTAATTTCCCTACCTGTCCCAGAAGCTGAGAAAAGCTTTCCCTACTCATTTTTAGCATGCTTTAATTCCAATGTTTTCTTAACCTACTGGCAACAAGAACGCCAACCTCTCCTATCTACGACTCCTGGCAATCTGTTCCAGAGTTTCTCAAGTGAGAAAACATTAATCTTTTTCCTATTTGTTTGTTCGTTAAACACATATTTATAGAGTGTGTATCTGAGCTGAGATAAGTATATTTTGGAGGTAGACAGCATTTGGTACAGTCAAGAATGAATTCCATGCTACTGGCTTTAGTAATCGGTGTGGAAAGTGGTACTATTTACTAAAATGGGGAAGGCAGATAGGGAGGTGGAGAGAAGACAGAGAGTACTCTTCGATGTGCACTAAATTTGAGATATCTGTGGACTATCTGAACAGAAATATTAACTAGCCTGTTGGATATGCAAGTCTTGGGGTCCAGAAGATAAAGAATTCATCAGTGTGAAGATGATTTAAACCAGAGCAACAGATCACACAATCTGGGGAGAAATTAGAGGGAGAGAAAGGAGAGAAGAGGCCTTAGAACCGAACCCTAAGCAACTCTAACCTTTGGAGGATAGAGGAGTGGGAACTAGTCAAGTGACTAAGAAGGAGCAGCAATATGGAAAAGGATGACCAGAAGTAAGATACCCCAGAAGCCACAAAGAAGGAGAGGGATGTTAGCTTTATACCCTGTAAAAAATACCTGAGATAATCAGCCTGTTAAAAAAAAAAAAAAAGGTTTATTTTGGTTCACAGTTTTTGAGGTTTTAGGTTATAATAAACTGGATCTGTTGCTTTTTGGGCCTGTGGCAGGCAGCACATCATTATGCGAGCATGCAGTGGAGAAAAATCACTCACCATGTGGCTGGAAAGAGAAAGAAGAAGAGACTGGGATCCCACAATCCCCTTTGAGGACATCTCCACAATGACCTGAACACCTCTCACTAGACCCCACCTCTTAAACTTCCACCACCTCCTAACAGCACGAAACTGGGAACTAAGTCTTTCACACATGGACCTTTGGGGGACCCTTATGATCCAAACTATTACAGGGGTTAAGTGAAGCAAAAATGATTGTGAATTTAAAGTGAAAACAGAGAAGTATCCATTGGTGATCCTAAGAACAGTTTTGTGGAGAATGGTAGAAAGAGAATCCAACTGGTGAGAGAAGCAGAGATAACATGTGTTGTCACTATTTCAATGAAAGTATGCTGAAGAGGGAGCAGAAAAGTAGAACAATAGGGCAAAGGCATAGAACGTGAGGAAGGAAAGTGGCAAAGCATGCTTATGTCCTCATCAGCATGATTTGATGGAGAGAAAGAGATGGTGAAGCATGAAAAGAAGGGGAAATCAAAGGAAGAAAGACCCTGAGTGGCCGAGAAAAGAAAAAGTCCAGAACACAAATGGTGGAACTATCTTGGATAGGAAAAGGGACACGTCCTTCATTTTGGCTGGAGAAATGGAGACACACACAAGACTTTTTAGGAAAGATGTAGAAAGGTAAATTCACACAGATGCTATTATTTTTTCTAATAAAGTCTGAAGCAGCTCAGCAGGAAAGAAGATTAGGAATGCAGAAAGTTTGAGAAGAAAGACTCATCTTAAAGGAATGTAGGAAGCAGGCTGAGCATGGTGGCACATGCCCATACTTTTAGTAACTTGCAGGGGAAGCTGGGGGTGCTGGGCTGAGGCAAGAGGATTGCAAGTTCACGGCCAGCATTAGCAAATTAGCAAAGCCCTAAGCAACTTAGTGAGACCTGTCTCAAAACAAAAGATCTGGGAATGTAACTCTGTGGTAAAACACCCCTGAGTTCAATCTCCAGCATGCATGTGCATGTGTACACACACACACACACATACACATACAGAAATGTAGAAAGTAAGAAAAATTTAATAAGGTGGGTAGGCAGTCCCAAGTGCTGTTTGCATTTAGATATGAAGTTAAGGAGCATGCAGTTGGCTTATTTATGCGAGTCTCTTTGGCAGCGTTCAGCTCCTCTAGTTCGGGCACAGTCAGGTTCATCCTGGGGTTTTCTATGCAATACAGACAAAGAAAATAGGAGGTACTGCCATTGGCAATATTTGGAAGGGAGTGAATACATTGATAAACCATGAAATTTAAATTATACAGCACCTACTACAGCAACTGGAACACATTGGACAATAAAGAACTAATGAACCCTACCCATCTCCCTTTACACATCTCCCACAATTCATTTGTGTATCATTAACAAAGTTGAAAAGTAGAAGTCTTGTGAGAAGAGAAAGTGATTGGACAGGGACTAGGTTCTGTAAATTACTAAGTCTTGCCCTACCATGTGTAACCAATTTTTCACTTCCCTTTCCCCATCATGATAGTTGATATACGTATATATCAAGTCAATATGCACATACGCATACATTCATATACATACATGCAAGAGACAAGGGCATCCTTTACTTCTGTGAGAACTTTGCCTTAAATCTTTTCTTTGAAGAGTGTGGGGTCTGATGTGGGTCACATATGCAATAAATTACATGCAAAAGCTATAATGAAAGAATGTGAAAATACTTGGGAGCATAATGGAAGGAGCAATTTAATTTTGCCTGATAGGTGAGGATGTCATCTTGGAGAGATTGACATATAATCTCAGACCAAAGGTCTCATTTAAGCCTTGATGTTCAATAGAAACTCAAGAGGATGGAAAGAACTTATAACTAATATTTATTGAGCATTAGCTGCACCAGGCACTAAGCACTTTACATACTTCAGCTCTTAATGTATGAATAGGTTCTATTTTTATCCCCTATTTTGCTGGTGAGAATTAGAGGTTGATTACTCTGCCATTGGGTGGCCCAGGAAGAGAGACCAGCAGAGACCCAGGTTGCTCAGAGGTCTGGTTGTTCATGTTAGCTGTTGGCTGAGACTTGAGCCTGGGTTGGGGGTCAAGGTTGTTAAGACACCTTACATGACCTTTGTGGCTACCTGGGCTTCCTCATAGCAGGGTGGTTGAGGTCTAAGCCTGAAGAATGTGGCACATTATTGCACTGATTCATTCAGTCACAAAGTCCATCCAAGTTCAAGAGGAGAGAATGTAGATCCCTCTACTTAATGGTTGGAGTGTCAAAACATTTGTTGACATTTTCTAAAACTACCACAGTCAGTGAATCAGATCATTCAATCAGGGAAGATCTTTAATGTAATGGAAAGCTGGTCTTCCAGCACTGGGGTGATGTCTGTTGTTATTACAGTTTCTCCGTGTGAAATGTATGGGATAGTGCTGATTGCTCTTGCAAAGTCCCTCCTGACCCTTTCCTCCTCTCATTTCAGTCAACTTCCTTATTTCCCTCATTTATAACTTTATGTGAGAGAAGAACCAAGTTTAAAGGAGCCATATGGGAGTACCTTGAACATTTTTGGAGAAAAATAGCCATAAAATTCTAACAAATAAATAATGAGATAACATGTAATAGGATAATCTTACATCAGAGAGGATTATCTTCCTAGTGCCCCAATAGTTGGCTGAATTTTCTGTACTCACATCATGCACAATCATTTTAATTACACTCAGTGTTATTTTTAAATTGGTAAAATTTTAAAAAGTGACATATTCACATAGTTCAATAGAACCTCCTGAGGTAGGTGAATGGCTAAACCTTCCACGACAGATGGCTACCTATGTGCAATATTTAATCTTAATGGCAAGCCAGGTCTACCTATGACAAGTTCCTGGCTTGGAAGCAATGCTTACTGTGATACAATTTTGCTGAGCAAAATGTTTGCAGCCAATGGAAGACAACAGGAGAGCCAAACAGCTGCATTATTGTGAGCCATCCTTTAGAACATGTCTCTGAACCCTTGATGAGGTGTTTCCATGCATCCTCAATTGACCTACGCGTGATTCTTCAAAGTGTAACTCCATAATACAATCATTACTTCAATTGTGTTCCAATATTATTCTTTTCTTCATTTATTTAAGCTTTTTTTTTCCCCAAAATATCATGACCAAGTCTAGAGCTTCTTCTGGAGTGTTAACATCAAACTACAAGTCTAGAAATGCCTGTGTGTGTGTGTGCGCGCGCGCGCTGCGCGCGCGTGCACACGTGCATGTGTGTATGTGTGAAGACATATCTATAGATATAGATTATTTTTGATGGAGCTGGGAATCTAACACAGAGCCTTATACATACTAGGTGAGTGCTCTACTACTGAGCTACCTCCCCACCCTGGAAGCACATAGTTTTTAAAGAGATTCCCTTTTAAATGATTAATCTCTACTTGCTGAGGAAAAGTATCTTGAGTTTACAAAAAAAAAAAAAAAAAAAGTATCTTTAGAATTTACATAAGTACATGAAAAGCTAAGAACAATATATATTATTTAGCTACTATTAGGCACAAAAATGCTCACTAAAATTCTCTCAAGTTACTCATACCCTTTCTCATTATATTTCTTGGGTGGGATTGGAGATCAGTAAAAATACCAAAAAGGAAGGAGGGGTGGTGGAAATGAATTGGCACTTTCCATTTCTAACATGTTGAGCCAGATGATATCTACTAAACCTCCTTTTGAAGACAAGTGAAACACTGGACAAATATTTTTCAAATGTGCTGGTAAGCATCAGAGAACTAATAATGCAACGAGAGGAGCAAGGGTCCATAGGAAGAAAGAAACCCTGAGAGACACTGATGCTGCTTTCCCCTGTATTCTGCTGATTGGAGAGATGACTGAGAGGCACATAAGTTGAGCCATGTTTTGAAAGCTTCACAGGGCTAGGAAAGCAAAACTGGAGGAAAAAAAAATGTACTCCAAACCTGATAACCTGGTGTGTGGTTTAATTCACACCTATAGTCATGCACCACATAAAGACAAATTGGTCAAGTACAGACTACATGTAAAAGGGTGGTCACATAAAATTATGAAGGAGCTGAAAGATTTCTATCATTTAGTAATATTGTAGCCTTCTTAACATCATAACACAAAATATCATTCATGTGTTTGTGGTGATGCTAGTGTTAACAAACCTACTGTGCTCCCAGTTATACACAAGTGTAGAAATATATGTCTAGTACATAATACCTGAGAAGGATAGTAATGGATGATATAACTGTCTTATGTACTTACTATACTGTTCTTTTTATCAACATTTCAGAGTGTAATCTTTCTAGTCATTAAAAAAAGTTAACTGTGGCCAGGCATGGTGGTGCATGCCTGTAATCCCAGCAGCTTGGGAGGCTGAGGCAGGAGGATTGTGAGTTTAAAACCAGCCTCAGCAAAAGTGAGGTGCTAAGCAACTCAGTGAGATCCTTTCTCTAAATAAAATACAAAATAGGGCTGGGGAGGGGATCAGTGGTTGAGTGCCCCTGAGTTCAATCCCCAGTACCAAAAAAATTTTAAAAAATAAAAAGTTCACATGAAATGGTATGCTGTGTTATGCCAGCAGCAGCTACATACAACTTATGTTTACCGCTTCTCTTGATCGTATCAAAGGCCACATCTAGTGACTGACCATCTAGGTCTGTGTAAAAACACTTTATGGTGTTTTCACAACAACCAAATCACACAAAGATGCATTTCTAGAACATAACCCCTTCATTAAGCAACTTATGACTGTATCCCAGTCCTTTCAAGAAAGGACTCTTCCAAGAAATTGAAGAGGAGAAAATACTTCCTAACCCATTCTGTGATACCAGAATTGTACAATACCAAAACCAGCTAACGTTTTACAAAAAATGAAAAACAAGAAAGAAAGAAATACAGACCAATAATACTTATGAATATCCATGCAAAAAATCCTCAGCAAAACACTAGCAAACCTATGTCAACAGCATACTACAAAGACTATATACATCATGATCAAGTGAAATTTTCCCAGAATGAAAGGATGTTTTAAGATGCGAAAATCAATCAAAACAATTAGATAATTTAACAAAATGAAGGAAAACAGCCATGTGATCAATTAATATTGAAACATAGTTTTGCAAATTCAGTATTCTTCCAAAATAAAACATTCAGCAAACTAGAAATAGAAGGAAACTACTTCACCATAATAAAGAACATATATGAAAAGCTCACAGCTAACATTATGCTCAACAGTGAAAGACTGAAACATTCCTTGAAGATCAAAAACAAGACAAGGATGCCCACTTCTGCCACTTTTATTTAACACAGTATTGGAAGTGCAAGCCAGAGCAATTAAGTTAAAAGAAAAACAAGGAAGGAAAAAGGAAAAGGAAGAATGGATATCCAATTATAAAGGCAGAAATAAAGTTATCTCTGTTTCTGGATGATCTGATCCCATATGTAGAGAACGCCCACATATAGAGATCCCTCCCCCCAAATTACTAGAACTAATAAAGTAACTCAACAAAGTTATAGGACACAAAATTAACATGAAAAAATCAGTTGCATTTCTGTACACTAACAATGAACACTCAGAAAACAAAATCAAGGAAACAATTCCCTTTAGAAAAAAATAATCAAGAAAATCACTATTTATCAAGAAAAATAGTTCCAGTATGTAGCTCAGTGGAATGCTTGCCTTGCATGTGTGAGGCCCTGGGTTCAAGTCTAGTACTGCAGAAGCAAACCAAACAAAAGAAGATTAAAAAACACTTAGGAATAAACAACTAGGAGACAAAAGACTTGTACACTGAAAACTACAAAATGTTGCTGAAAGAAATGGATGAAGACACACACAAAAAAAACGAAAGCCATAATATGTTTATGGGGTGGAAGACTTAATATTATTAAGATGTCAGTGTTACCCAAAGTGACTTGCAGATTGAATAAAATCCCAATGATGTTTCTTGTAAAAGTAGAAAAGTCCATCTTAAAATTTATATGGAATCGGAAGGGAGATTCAATAGCCAAAATCATCCAAAACAAGAAGAACAAAGTTAGAAGTCTCACACATTCTAACTTAAAAATTCAGTCCAAAGCTACAATAATAAAAACTGTGGTACTAGTATAAAGACAGACATAGAAACCAATGGAATAGAATAGAGTGCTCAGAAATAAACCCTTGCATATTTTGTCACTTGATTTTCAACAACAGTGCCAAGGTCATTCAATAAAGAGAGGACAGTATTTTCAACAAATTGTGCTAGAAAAAAATGGATATCCACACAGTAAAAGAATGAAGATGAATCCTTTCCTTATGCCATATTAAAAAATAAGTTCAAGGCTGGGGATATAGCTCAGTTGGTAGAGTGCTTGCCTCGCATACACAAGGCCCTGGGTTCAATCCTTAGCACCAAAAAAAAAAAAAAAAAAAAAAAAAAAAAGTTCAAAGTTAATCAAACCTAAACATAAGCGGGAAAACCCCTAAAATTATCAGAATCCAGAGATGGGGAAACTTCATGATATAGGATTTAGCAATTGTTTTCTTGGATGCGACACCAAAAGCACAGGCGAAGAAAACAACAAAATAGATAAAATGGATCAAAATCAAAACCTTCGTGCATCAGGACACTATCAGAAGAGTGAGAACACCTACAACAGAAGGGGAGAAATGTGGCCACTGTGGAAAACAGTGTGGCAGCTTCTCAAAAAGTCCAGCACAGAGATGCCATTTGATCCAGCATGTCTGCTTCTAGATATGTATTGGTCATCTCAGGCTGCCATGAGGAAAGAGTACATTTTGTGTGGCTTAAAAACAAGAACTTATTTTCCCATAGATCTGCAGGCTGAAAAGATCAAGATCAATTTTCTAGCAGGGCACTTCCTTACTTGCAGATTATCACTTTGTCCTAACATGGACTGTCCTCTGAGCAGACACAGGGGGTGAGGAAAGTGCCAGAAAGAGCACCTTGCCCCCATATCTCTTTTTATAAGGACATTAATGCTATCAAGTCAGGGCCCCACCCATGTGATTTTCTGTAACCTAATCACTTTCTTATAGGTCCATCTCCAAATATGGCAACCCAGGGGGTCATTTTAACATATGCACTCCGTGGAGACACAAACATTCTATCCATAACAAGGTATACCCCGCCCCAGAAAAAAATTGAAAACAGGGGATCAAATAAGTACTCTACACCAAGGTTCATAGCATTATTGACAAAAGTCAAAAGGTGGAAACTTCCCAAATGTCCATGAATATATGTAGTCCAACTGGATCTCCTTATCCCCAGGTTCAGCATTCAGTGATTCAAAAAATTAAGGACAGAAAATACTCAGAAAAAAAAATTGTGTCCATTGAACATGGACACAGTTTTTTCTTGTCATTATTCCCTCAACAGTATAGGGTAACAATTTATTTACATAGCATTCACATTGTGTTAGGCATTACAAGTAATATAGAGATGATATAAAGTATATAGGAGGATGTGCATAAGTTATATCAAATGCTACATCACCTTATGTAAGGGACTTGGGTATCTTTAAAGGGGTACTGGAACTACTCTCCACAGATACTCAGGGACAGCTGCATATCTACACAATGGAATTTCATTCAACCTTAAACACGAATGAAATCTTAAGATATGCTTTCAACCTTGAGAGCATTATGCCAAGTGAAATGAGTAAGATTCATGATTCTACTCATATGAGGTAACTAGAATAGGCAAATTTATAGAATCAGAAAGTATAAAGGTTATAAGGTTGAAGGACAGGTGGATGTTGTTTAATGGGTAGAGTTTTTTTTTTTTTTTTTACAAATTATGAAAAAATTCTTAAAATGAAGAGTGGTCATAACTGCAGACATTATGAATGTACTTAAGTTCATTGCTGAATTGTACACTTAAAAAAGTTTAAGTGGCAAATTTTAAGTTTCATGTGTTTCACCACAATATAAAAGGAAAATAAGCAATAAAATTGATAACTATATAGGTCTATCTAAATGAATACTGACTACTAAAGTAATATTAGCACCATCTTGTGGGCTTTAAATGTTTATTTAAATATTTATGTTAAAATAAATGAGAGCTATAGCATATAATTCAGGATGTGGTAAATGGAACTAAAAATCCTTGCACTGACTAACAAAATGGTAATAATATCAAACAATATGAGATTTTATTATGTCCATTATGCATATTACAGTCTCTACTAACCAACAAGAGAAAAGTAAAAGTATATGTAACTTTCAAGATAATAGTAGGGAAAAATAAATTAAAAAATACACCCAAATATTTAAGAGTAGGGAAAAATGAATATGAAACAGGTAGAACAAAAATAAAGTAGTAAAGAAGTGATGAATTACCCCCACATATATCCATATTTATATTAAATGTATGTGGATAAAATTATCCAATTAAAAGATAAATAATATCAGACTGAATTGAGAAATAGTAATCCCATGCTTTTTATGAAAGGTACACCTGATAGATAAGGTTGTAGATATAAAATGACAGAAGAAGATTTAGAGGAAAGTTGGTTAATATCAGAAAAAATAAACTTTAAGCCTATTAAAAAAGCATTACTTGGAGATAAGTGGGATATTTCATAATGAGAAGTTTAATTTACTAAAAATATAATACAATTTTAATTTATGTAAAAATTTTTGGTATGTATCTTAAGTTACAAACATACAAATCAAAAATTGTCAGAAAAACAAAAAACAGATTCATCGATAGTTATAGTGAGACATTTTAACATCTCTTAGTAGCAAATACAACAAGTAGTCAATTTGATTATAAGAATTATTACAAAATAAATAAGGATATAGGCAGTTTACCCACATAATTAATGAACTTGATCTAATTGCTTATATAGAACATTGAACTCAACAACTGTGAAATAAAAATTCTTTTTAAGCATTCACAAAGGAATTTATCCCAGATTCACCATAAACTGATCCTTAAGGCAAAGTTTTAAGCTTTCCAAAAGACAAATATGTTCTCTGATTACAGTTTAGTTAAACTAGAAATTATAGGATGGGGTGTATATCAGTGGTAAAGCATTGGACAAGCATGTTTGAGGCCTTGGGTTTGACCCCTAGCACTGTAGAACTCTCTCTCTCTCTCTCTCTCTCTCTCACACACACACACACACACACACACACACACACACACATACACTGATTTTTAAAAAATCTTCATGCATTTGAAGATTAAGAAATATACTTCGTAGATTTTCTTCTAATTTGGTCTTGAGGTTTCTCTCTAAAAAGAGGTCGCAAAATTTATCCCTGCCAGGATGGAGCTCCAGGGGGTTTGGCTATGAATATTGACAGTGTGCTTTCACAAGACATCTCTTCATCCTGAAGAACAGCCAATGCCTGTGTCTGACCCATGACCAGGTATGCCTCACATAGGAAACTGGCAAATGCTCTTGTGGCTCTTTTCTGACATGTGTCTAGTTTATTCCTACAAAGATAGTCACTCTCTAGAGAGTCCTGACTAGGAAAAAAGTTTGGGTGTGTTGGTCAGGTGAAACAGAGAGAAGACAGCACAACAAAACACATTAAATAAGAGAGGTAGTGTATTCCTTACAGATTCCTGAGAGAAGGGGTTAGCAAGCCTTCCAGAGTCAACAGGAAGCAGGGACCCATTTGGACATATGTGTTCAAACTGCTGGTAGGTAGAGAGAAAGGGAGGGAAGAAGACGAGTGAGATGGGGAGAGAGAAAGAGATGGACAAAGGAGAGAGAAAAGGAGAGATATTTACGTATCAAAGCTTTACTGGGGTTCAAAGTATTACCCAAGCAGGTGAAGAATTCTAATTAGTGGATTTAGAGAGCAGGCAATGAGGTCTGTCTGGGCACACTGTGACTGGGTGGGAAGCAGTGGTCACTGTCACATATCTGTGTAGTTTGTGTTTTATCTAGTGGTCAGTGGGGCAAGACAATTATGTTGTATCTAGCTGTGCCATAGGGAAGTGGTCATCAGGTCATCTTGTATAAGACAAATTACTGAATCAAACACCTTAAAGAACTGGAGAGAGGTGAAGAACTATAGTGTGTCAAAGGTAAATAAGACTTTGTCTAGTATGAGAAAGCTAAACATTTTAAATGAATGTTTAGGCAACATAAAATTATGGGGCATTCACTGCACTTCCAAACAACCCATGGGTCAAAGAAAGAAATTACAAGTGAAATTAGAAAATATTTTGAACTAAAGAAACACAAAAATATGATATCAAAATTTGTGGGATGCAGCAAAAGCAGTGCTTAGAGGAAAATTTATAGCATTGAATACATATATTAGAAAAGATCTAAAATCAATCATTTAAACTTTTACCTTAGGAAACTAAAAAATGAGAGGAAGCTGAACCCAAATTAAGCAAAAGAAACAAAAATTAGAGCAGAAATCAATGAAATCCAAACAAGAAATTAAGAGAGAAAAATCAGTGGAACCAAAAGCTGTTTCTTTTGGTAAGTCTCTAGCTGGGCTCAGAGAAAGAGAAAAAATATACAAACTACCACTATCAGAAATGAAAGAAGGATGATCACTACAGATTCCATGGTCATTAAAAGAATAATAAAGGAATATAATGAACTCTATGACCACAAATTTGATAATGTAGATGAAATGGATCAATTCCTTGCACGACATAATCTTCTAAAATATGCTTAAGAAGAAATAGACAATCTGAATAGGTCTATAGATTTATAAAAGAAATTGAATAGACATTGAATATCCTTCCAAAAGAGAAAGTGCTTTGCCCAAATGGGTTCATTGGCAAATTCCATCAACCATTTAAAGACGGAATTATCCCAGTTCTCTATAATGTTTCCAGAGGATAGAAGCAGAGGCAATACTTCCTAAGTCATCCTATGAGGCCAGCATGACCCTAATACCAAAACAAGACAATGTCATTACAAGAAAAGAAAACCATATAACAGCATCTCTAATGAATATAAATTAGAGAAAAAAAAACCCTCAACAAAATAGTTATAAATAAAATACAACAATTTACAAGAAGAATTTTGTACCACACAGAAGTGAGGTATATTCCAGGCATGCAACACTGTTCAACATTTGAAAGTTAGGGTAATCCATCACATTAACAGGCTAGAGAAATCAGAAAATATTTAAAAATGAATGAGAAGGAAAAAGTTACTTATCAAAACTGAGGCACACAATTAACACTGTACTTAGAGATGTATGGTTTCAGAAGCATATTTTAGAAAATAAGAAAGGAAAAGAACAGTAAAATATCACAAATAATAGCAGAAGGAAGGAAATAATAAAGATAAAAGCAGAAAATAATCAGGAGAAAAACATAACAAGAGGCTCAACAAAACCAATAATTGAGTTTTTCAGAAGAGTAACAGAATTGGTGAAACTAATAGAAAATGAAAGTCATGGTACAAGAAACCAGTATTTAGAATAAAAGAAGAATATTACTGTAGAGCCTGAAGATATGATGAATATAATAGATTATCATAAATAACTTTACACCAATAAATTGAAAATTTAGATGGCATGAACAAATTTCTAGAAAAAATTAAACCTACTATAACGGACACAAAAAGTAGAAAAAATTGAACTGTTCTATAATTATGAAATAAATTGAATCTGAGCCCTTCCCCCTGCCCTCTGCCTCCAGTGCATTTATGCAAATTGTGTTTATTTTCGGTATGTATGTTATTGTTTCCACCAAAAAATTAAGAGGGGTTAATCAGGCTACTCAAAATTTGTTAAATATTATTGTAAAATGCTTTTATTAGTAAATTATAGTTACGTATAATAATGGGCTTCATTCTGACATAATCATACACGCATGGAATTTAATTTGCTCCATTTCAGTCCCCAGTGTCTCCTCTTTTCCTCCTTTCCTCCCTCCCACTATTCCCATTCCTCTACTGGTCTTCCTTCTATTTATTTATTTATTTATAATTGGTGCTTTATAGGTATATATAAAGGTGAAAATCACTATGCTATACTTTTACATGTGCATAGCATAATTTTGTCAAATTCATTTCACATTTCCTTTCCTTTCTCTTTTCTCCTTCCTCCCCTCCTTCTCAATCTTCTTTTACTCCATGGATTTTCTCTCTATTATGAGATCTGCCCCCTCCCCCCTTTCCCACTTATTTTGCTCTAGCTTCCACATATGAGAGGAAACATTCTTCCCTTGATTTTCTCCCTTTCATTTTCTCAGTCTAGCTTATTTCACTTAGCATGATGTTCTCTAGTTCCATCCATTTACATGAAAATGCCAGTTTAATTCTTTGAGGAGCACTTAGGCTGGTTCTACAACTTGACTATCATGAATTGTGCTACTATAAACATTGATGTGGCTGGACCCCTATACCTATAGTATGCTGATTTTAGATCATTTGGATAAATACCTAGGAGTGGGATAGCTGAGTCATATGGTGATTGTATTCCTTTTTTGTTTTTGAGGAATTTCCATACTACTTTCCAAAGTGGTTGTTCTAATTTGCAGTCCCACTAATGATATACAAGTATACCTTTTTCCCCATATTGTCACCAGCATTTATTATTATTTGTATTCTTTATGATTGCCATTCTGACTGGAGTGGAAATAACCAGGATAGGAATTAAAGACTCTTAATTTCCAAAACCATCATTTTTTTTCATGTTAAGCAGCTGCCTTTTTTCTTTCCTTGTCTTGCTATCTGTATACTGACATTTGCGTTGCATCCTCATAAGATTTTGTCCTTATCCCTTTGTCTACATGGGAAGGACCTTCAGCTATGAAGATGACCCCCTCATTCCTTTTAAGAAAATAACATCCCTGCAAGTGACTTGTGTCACTGTAACTTCTATATACACGTTATCTTTCCAACTACCTTGTAGCAACCACATCTTGTACAAGCCACCTAGCTAAGCACAAGACATACAATTATTGTAAAATAAGAACTTATAGAGTTAAAAGGACATGCAAATATCTGTCTGAAACTTCATTATACAACAATGTCCCATCATTACTAGTTTTTTATGAACTCAGATTTTGATGTCAGACTGATCTAAACATGAATTTGGTCTGTGCCATTTAGCTGTATGTTGCTGGGTCTCACTTGGAAAACCCCATAGTACCAAACATACTTCCTGAGAACATTGTGAGGATTAAAGGAAGCAAGCAGCAGCTGGCACAGTAAATACTCAGAAAGAGGCTATGATTGCCTTTGGGACATGGTGAACCCTGAATTAAAGAATTAGTTGAGCTTAGAACCTCAGAATTGATTAGTCAATCAGACTAGGTGATCCAGGAATTATTTATACACTGATTTAATAGATTCTCCCCTTCATTTTCTCAGTCTAGCTTATTTCACTTAGCATGATGTTCTCTAGTTCCATCCATTATTAACTTATTCCAATGATAGTAAATTAACTAGAACTGACTAAAGCAGCTCCAAAGTTCTTCTTTATTGTTGTGTTGAATCATATGAAATTGCTGCTTGTTGGTCAAAAAGATCAAATTAGTAATAGTTTTAATAAAATAACCAGAATTTGCCTTTGTGTTGCTTCCTTTAATTTTTGTTTGATATTTACTCTTTACTCTTTCCTTTTTCTAAATGACAGCCCTTTAGAAATAATGGAGAGTCAGTGATGAATCCCATAGACCTAGCTCCTGCCTTCACTGCAGGAATCAAGAAGTCACTTCACTTCACTCATCAAGAAGTCAACAAGAAAATAAGCAATTATATATAAATTTCCATCTCAAGGAGGAAGAAGAATGTTTCAAGCAAATGGCTTAGTAAGAGGAATTCCTATAGAATATATCATACATGGAGATTTGAGAATATAGAACAGCATCATCCTATAGAACTGTGCTCCATCCAATATGACAGCCACCAGTTGCTCCCAAAATGAGACTAGCGTCATGTGACTGAGGAAATGAACTTTTAACTTAGTTTAAATTTGAATAGCAACACATGGCTAATGGCTACCCAATCAAATGGACAGAGGCAAGAGACGAGGATGGAAAGTCAGCAGGGTCTAGATTACAAAGAACTTTGAGAAGCAAGTTAAAGATTGTGGATTTTGTCCTGAGTGCCATAGGGAATCTTGGAAGGGTTTTAAGCTCCAGGGAGTTGCAGACACAAATTTAGAAAGATAATTCTGTCTGTCTTGGGGATATGGACAGGAGACAGGTAGAGACATTGATCTTGTCTTTAGGAGTTTGCACTTTTAGAGGAGAGATGGGTACAAAAGAGAGAAGTGACTAAAGGATATTTCAAAGACACAAATGCACAACCAATCACACCCTGTCACATTTAATACTCATGTATGTATTTATATACCTTGCATGTAGTATTTGTTAACAATAATGACTTGCCTGGTGCAGTGGCACATGCTTGTAATCCCAGCAGCTTAGGAGGCTAAAGCAGGAGGATTTTGAGTTCAAAGCCAGCCTCAGCAAAAGTGAGGTGCTAAGCAACTCAGTGAGACTGAGTGCCTTTAATATAAAATACAAAACAGGGCTGGGGATATGGCTTAGCTGGTTGAGTGCACCTGAGTTCAATCCCTGGTTAGCCCTGCCCCCCCCAAAAAAAAACCCAGTAATGACTTATAGTTCTTTTCTTCCTAACTGTTCAAAAGGCATCTAGATTTTTAGGTATTTCTGGGTGTTCTCAAAGGTCTCTAAGCTGAAAAGTAAGTATGTCAACAGGATAACCAGGTAATCCCCCCAGTTCTTTCTCCTCTCTGTATATTTCACTCTACTTTTCTCATGGTCCCCAGGCTAATTTTGGCTATGGTCATGTCACTGATCCCAGTGGTCCCAAAGTCATTAATTCTTAAGGTGACAGAAAGGTACTTTATTCTTTGCAAAAGAAGGAGGAAAGCACTCCACGTGGGCCACATCAGCCAAGCTGCTTGGCTCATCCTGCCCTCTATCAGAGCAGTTTTCTTTAGCTAGTTCCTGCTGGATTTATTTTCCCCTCTTATTCCCTGCAAGCCCTACCTACCGGGTAAGACAAGACAAAACAAAACAAGGTTCAAAGCAAGTCCTCAGGAACTGGTGATAATCAGATGCCATTGGGTCTCCCCTGAAGAAGTTTGTTTTCCCTCTCTAGGATGCATGTGACATCCCCCCACGACCTCCCTTACACACATCACAGAAAAACACACACATCCATGTATGTATGTATTCCTCTTCAACTCCTAGTATTTTAGTTGACATGTCCATACAAGGCTGAGTTCTCGTCAGGATCAGCCAGCATCATCCCTATTCTATGAATGATCCTATAGAAGAAATGTATAAGAAAGTATGCAAGCAACCACATCCCAACAGTCAGATATAATGTATATGGAGCTGGAGCAATAACATGTCATAATGGGAAGCGTATATTCTTTGATGCCAGCCTGATCTGCATTCATATCTCAGCCAGGTCACTTTTACTAACTGCAAGATCTTAGGCAAATACTTATCTTTTGAACTTCAGTTTTCAATCCTATAACATAACCTTTGGAGAGTTGTAAAGATTAAAATTTGCATATGTGCACTGGCTGTAACCAAAAGGTGCTAAACAGATGAAAGCTGTTATTTCTACATTGATGTTGGAAGCTTCAGATGCCACAGGCCTGGGAAGAGGACAGAGAAGTCCAGACTGCCCCACATCATGCCACACCATGATGCATAAGAGCATGGGATCTTATGATACTACAGCCAGGTCTCATCTGGTATGGATGAGATC
Source organism: Tamias sibiricus (assembly GCA_025594165.1). Taxonomy (NCBI): domain Eukaryota; kingdom Metazoa; phylum Chordata; class Mammalia; order Rodentia; family Sciuridae; genus Tamias; species Tamias sibiricus. The sequence continues at coordinate 114,631,649 of CM046657.1, forward strand.
ACTAAAGCCAGGGAGAGGAAGTGACTCTATCAGTACATTAGTGCCAAAGCCAGGCCAAGATTCCAGGCGGGTGTGGAGAGGTTAGGTCCAAAGCTCCTTTCTGAAGGAGGCTCTGCTCTGACCTACTCCCTTTCATTCGGGAGTGACAATATGTACTCTTTTGCACTTGGGGGTGTCCTCCCCACCACCGGGGAAGGGAAGGGAAGAGCTGGAGGAGGTAGGGTGTGTTTTTGCTGAAGCCCTGGCCCTTACAGCCATCCCCGTCGCCATGGCAACCCTGGCTTGGTTGGGAGGATCAGCTCCTCCAGCGCCCCCTCCCATTCACGCAGCGGACGTGACACGTGCGGCGGGGTCACGTGTTGTTGTTGGGCCGGGAAAGCTGCTTCCGGGTCAATGCAGGACACCGGGCTCCGGCGGCCAGAGTGGGGGACGAGGTGAAGCGGAGCCGGGCCCGGGCCCGCCGGGAGCAGGCCGGAGGCTGAGCGGGCGGCGGTGACGGCGGTGGCCGGGAGGGGGGAGGAGAGGCGCAGCCCGAGGAGCCGCCGCAGCAGCTCCCCCGCCTCCCGGGCTGAGGGGTGAGTGAGCCCGGCCCGCCGGCTCCGCCGGGCTCTCGAGGCCGGGGCGCTCCCCTCAGGAGCCGGGGCGCGGAGGGCCGCTCCTGGGGCGCAGTCAGAGGAAACTCTGGGGGCGCTCGGGTCGGACGGCGTTGCCAGGGCAGCTGCGGGGTGGGAGGCCTGCCCCGGGGCTCGGCGGACGGCGGGGCCTGCTGGGCTCGGGCAGAGCGGAGGGCCCTGGGCGGGAGGCGGAGGCCCTCCCGGGCGGGAGGGGCGTGTGCGGAGCCCCTTAGAGGTCCCGGGAGAATCCCGCTGCTCACGGTGCTCCGGAGGCCTGAAGACTGGGGAGGTGCTCCTGACTGGTAGGAGACGTGTCTGGGACTGCTGGGGATAGAGGAAACTTGTCTCTGAACTACTGGATTAAAAAAAATAAATAAATAAAATAAAATAAAGGCCATGTCCCGAGGGAGGTTTGGTGGGAAAGGGCGGCCAATCCTAGGCTCCTGGCGCACCAGGCCTGACCCTTTTAGGGACTGATAAAAGGATGTGGGAGTTTAACCAGGGCTTTTGGTAGATTATATTTGCCCCAAGTTGGGAGATTCCGAGATTGAGGGGGTGGAATAAAGTGGGGGCTGGCAGGAGGGTACCCTGCCCTGGGATCTTGCAGAGACTAAGGATGTTTGGAGCTTCTTGTTTTGAGAATGGAGAATGCGGAGTTCTAGGTCCTTTACTAGGAAGACATTCCACCGTATCTTTTCTTGGGACACAGTGATGGCAGAAGTTATAGTTGAAAGTTGGTTGGAAGAGTTGAACTGTTTACAGTCAGTGCAGGAAGGAGGAGCTTTACTCTGAAGGTTGCTAAGCTACGGGGAGCTTGTAGGCACCGCCTAGGGCTGTTTGGGGAAGCTGGGAATGCATTCAGGGCCCTGTACAGACTTAGCAGGGGCTTGTCCCTGTTCTCATCATGCTGCCTTGGAGCTCTTAAATTGGTTTCCACGGCTTCATCTTGAGCCAAGAGAGTTTGAATAGGTGCTGAAGACTAAGGAAAACACGCAGCCTTTGGGTCCTGAGACATTAGACTGGATATCTGGGGTGGTATCTTTGAAATTTAGTTTGTTTCCTTTAAAAAGAAAAAAGAAAAAAAATCATACCTCACAGTGCATTTTACATTGTGATCTAGTACATACCTACATATGATTTAAAAGTAATTCAGCCTTTATCTTTATTACATGTGCATTCTGGCAATTTCTATTCTATTTTCTTTCATTAAAAAACATACTGACTGAAATCCACCAAATTGGTTTATGGGTCTCAACTTGCAGATTGAAAAGTGCTATTTTATAAGGCACATTTCTTTGAGTAGTTAGTGTCTCCATATTGTGAGCTTCTGGAGAACAAAGATGACTCTAAGATGAGTTTTGGGGGCAGGGGTAGGGCAGCCAGGTGTAAATTATTGCTTCAGTTAGTTAGATGTTTATCATATATGATCCCTGTTTCCTGAAGTATTACAATCATAATCTTTGATGTATCAGTGTTTCCCAATCATTTGACAGAATTGTGTGTCTTAATTTTCTCTGTCCTTTGCTGCATCTGAGAAATATGAGAGGCCTGGTTTCATTTAGCCACTTTATCTCTTCATCATAGTTAAGAAAGTTTTATTTCACTGCTAGTGTTATATAAAGATACATTGTTTTGCTTTTCTGTTACTTAAAAACAGCTTGAATCTTCTTTCTCCACTAATTGTTATATGGTATACTTTTTGCTCCATGTTTAAATGTATAAAGTTCATGGCTTTGGTATATATCATAAACTTAGCGATAACTTGGAATCATTTAACTACAAAACTGATTTTTTTGTTTGTTTATAAAATAGGTGAGAACCTTATTTAAAAAAAAGTATTAATTCATAGTAAACACTAATGAGTATTGGGGAACAAAGTTAGAGACCTTTTCCTTTGAAAAGTTGTCACACAGCCTCTTCTGCAGTGTCAAATGATATCTTGCCTAATTTTAATAGGTAAATGTAGAGGATATATATTGGACTAGTTTAAGAATGTTACTTTTAGTTGAGAATGAGTTCATATTATTTGGAATCAAAGGCACAGTAATAAGGAAAGAATTGCTCACATTGAATTTTATCAGTGGGGACACATTCTTGACTTGATACCTTATGAAAGCATTCTATTGTCTTCAAACTTTGTGTGTGGTAAAATATATCTTTCTTTTTAACTGTTGACTATGTCTTGGTTGCAGAGGAGAGGCTTTATATTGGCATGTATCAAACATTTCAGAAAATTATCTCTTTTAATCAGGTAAATATTTGTTTTAAAATATTTAGCTTTAAAGAATTTTTAAAGAAGATTGTCTTTTGTGGTAGGTGTTTGGAACATAAAAAAAGATCTCATTGATTTCATTTTCTGGGAATCATGTGTACCTGTCAATAAACAATGTGGAGAACTTACTCTGAGTGATTGTGTGTTTTTGTTTTTGTTTTTTCATTTGTTCATTTTGTTTTTTAGTTTTCATTTCTCCTCTTGACTCTCAGACATACAGCAGGTTCTTTCCCCCTTGTAATTTTGCTTCCAAACTGTTGTGGCTTTGGAAATCAGACGCTTATATTTATTAGAATTTGTATAAAATGGGATTATGTTGCTTTGAATGATGTTTTATATACACATAAAATACTTTTTTTTCCCCTTAGTGTTTAAACTGTGTGATGTGTGTTTTGGCTATTTGGGCCTAATTATTCATTTCTTAGTCCTGGGCTATTTTTTTTTTTTTTTTTTTTTTTTGGTACCAGGGATTGAACTCAGAGGCACTCGACCACTGGGCCACATCCCCAGCCCTTTTTTTGGTTTTTATTAGAGACAGGGTCTCACTGAGTTGCTAAGTGCCTTGCCATTGGTGAGGCTGGCTTTGAACTCGCGATCCTCCTGCCTCAGCCTCCCAAAGTGCTGGGATTACAGGCGTGCACCACCGCGCCCGGCCTGGGCTATGTTTTAAATAAGTGAGCTCTTGATATATTTTGGGCCCATTCTGCAATGTAAGTAAAAATTCTGAAAAATAATGTGAAATTGATAGTCATACAATTTGGGTTTAATAAGTGAAAATCATTTTAGCTGTGATTGTTGCCTTTGTCCTACATGGATTGAGACATAAGATTTACCATTCCTCCCTTTTTCAGCCTACCTTGTTCTGATTTATATTTCTTGGGGATCAGCAAAGTAATAGCCCAACAATTCCCATTGTCTGTTATTCTAATGTTACTTGATCTCACATAGCTTCATGAGAGTATTCTTCCAGAGAATATTGCTGTGATTATTTCATTTCTCTCCTCAAAAGCCAGTAGTGCTTTCTAGTGCCAGCAATACATAAAGCTCATACTATTTAGGTTGATGTTGAGGGCCCTCTCCAGCTTTTCTCAAACTTTTTTTCCCTGACATTCCATTTCCAAAAGCAGATCCTCTTCCTACCAAAGTCTCTAGTCATCATACCTAACTTGGTATAAAACAAAATGTGTTCCCTTTCTTTGTGAAATCCTGTTCATCCTCGTTTCATTCAGATGATCCCCTTTTATGAAGTCTCTTGCTTGTATTGTTTGTGTGCCTCATTTTTACCTCTTTTAGATCATAAATTATCTCTTTTAATCAGGTAAATATTTGTATACCTGATTATAATATCATAAATATCTGGAGGTCACAGGGTTTAAATATCCTTGATTCTTGAGAACATCCAGCATAGGGTCTGTTGGAGCATAGGTCATAGATCTACTGAGTCAGAATCGACTAGACTTACTAACAATGCATATCCCTGAATTCCACCCTGACTTATAGGATGTTAATCTCTTGTGGAGCCTAGGGCTCTGCATTTTAGCAAGCTGCCCAGGTGACTTTTCTGTTCAATAAAATTTAAAAATCACTGATTAACATGATGCCTTAAATGATAGTAGGTACATACATTTGACTTTTGAGCAGATAATGTTAATGAATTGAGCAATATCATACTTCAGGTTGATTTAATTTTATGGCTTTGAAGTCAGCCTAGACTTGAATCCTGTGACTATAACCTCACTGTGCTTCAATTTTCCAACCTGTAAGACAGGATTAATAGTACCTCTCATAAGAATGTTGTTGGAATTAAATGAGATGGTACATGCAAAGCAATACAGCACGTAACACACAGTAGGCTCTCAATAGATTTTTATCTGCTGCTGTTATGATGATGACCACTAGCATCAGTGTCATCACGATAATGAGATATGGTTTTAAGAATAGGTTCCAGGACAGTCATTGTTAATAAGCAGATGATTCATATGGTTTCAAGAAGTCAGGCTTGCAATATTTTCCATTTTAGGTTAATAGATCATGGACGTGTACTGTTAAAAGTCATAAAGGTGTTTTGCCTCCTTCCTTCCTTCCTTTCTTTGTTGTTTCTTTTCTTTCTTTCTTTTTTTTAGCACTGGGGATTGAACCCAGAAGCACTTTACCACTGAGCTACATCCCCAGTGCTTTTTTATTTTTTGAGACAGTGTTTGGGTAAGTTGTTAGGGCCTCACTAAGTTGCTGAGGCTGGCTTCAAACTGTGATCCTCATGCCTCAGCCTCCCAAGTCTCTGGGATTGTAGGCACGTGCCCTTGCACCTGGGTAGGTGTTTCATGTTTTTGAGAAAGGTTGGTATTAAATTAGAATATTATTTTCCCTTTCTTTCACCATTGCCCAAAGAATAAAATGCAGACTTCCGGAGGACCTAGGTCCTTACCCTCTGGCCCAGCTAGTCTCCTCCAACAACACTCCACATCATCTACAGTATGTTTAAGTCTTTATCTTGCATTTTTTTCCACTTAATTGTGCCTGTATGTGTGTCTTTCTCCACTTTTTCATCTAGCAAATTTCCATTGTCCTAAGTCTCAGTTTTACATGTGACTGACCTTAGTGAAGATAGTTACTCCCTTAGTGTTCTCAATATGCTTTGTCTCCACACTTACAATGCTAATGCATTTGTATTCTTTGTATACATTTGTCTTCTCAGGAATAGGATTTAGTTGTGGCATATATATATCCCCAGTATGTTGTCAATAATTAGTCCATCTGTACTAGAGGGAGCGGATGTTGGCTATTTGCCTCCTATCAGCTCCCCTGTTTGTCTGGACTTTGCCACTCTCAGCTTTCACAATAGTAATTACAATTTGTTGGCTGCATACTACATGCCAGACACTAGATGCTTTCATTTAAAAAACTTCGTTTCATTTAATTTTCACATTAACCCTATGAAATAGCTACTAATACCTTTATTTTACAAATAAGGGAACAGGCATAGAGAGGTAAGTTTAACTTGGAAAAATTGCACAGTAGCCACAACGTACCTGGAATTAACCAAAGCCCACACTTTTAACCACAGTGCTATTCTGAAAAGGTGATTTAAGCAGGTGACAACATTTCGGAAATCAGGATCTTGTGGCTGTATGAAACTTTCATTGTTAATTTACTAATCATTCTTAGGAATGTGAGGTATTAAGTACTCTCACAAAAAGGATTGTTTAAAACTGTTCTCTAGATAATGCCTTTCCAGTGATTTTCCAAAATTTTTCTTTCTCCCCATCTGCCATACTCTTCCTTGGTATACTTGATTTTCATTTCATTATTAGATAACAGTACCTCATGTCTATTCAAAATAAAATTCACCTTTTCATTCATCCAACAAACACTTGTCCAGTGTACACTAAACTGGACTGATGGGTTGTTCCTGCTTCTGTGGAACTTGGATTCTGGTGGAGAGGGACCTCAATGACCAAAGGAATGGCTTATGGTACAAAAACTATGAAGAAAAAATGAAGTGATAATGAGTGATAGATGGTGGCAGTGGTGCCATTTTTGATGGAATGATCAGAGGCAGACTTTGAGAAGGTGACATTTGTGTTTAAATTTGATACTCATGCTGAGTTGAAGCAACTCTGCCAAGAGCCAGGAAAGGGGGAAATTAGCTTGGCAAGTTTGAGAAGTAGAAAGCCAGGGAGTCTGAAGCCTTGTGGGCTAGGAAAAGAGTGGAAGGAGGAAGAGATTAGAGAGATCAGATAAATTGAAGATTATGCTAGAGATTGGATTTTATTCTAAATGGGAAAGGAAGCCACTGAAGAATTTAAAGGACTCAATATGACTTAAATTTTGAAAAGATGACTTGGCTGCTTTGTAGATAATGAATTGTACAAGTTAGGAGAGACCAGGGAGGGGGCTGTTGCAGCAGTCCTGGCTTGGACTAGAGCAAAGTAAAAAAAGGAAAGAACTGGGAGGAATTGGGATGTTTTGGATGTTTTGATTAGTCTGCCTGATAATTACATGGGAGTGTAGGAGGAAGAGAAGGATCTTCTGAGATGGGAGTGAGTATAGGAGGAACAGATTTGGAGAGGGACTGAGAGTTCTGTTTGTGCCCTCTGTATGCCTCTCCTTCATCCTGAAAGGATGCCACTGTTTTCAGTTTTGTGTTTTATTATTCTCTGGTTTTTCTTTATAGTTTTTTTTTTTAAACTAAATATTTATCAGACCCTAAATTAACTTAAATTAGAAGACGGAAGATTAATCATCAGTTAATTTTAAATTTTAAATTTTAAACTCTCAGTATAACTGGAATTGTGTGTATTCTTGTGATTAATTATTTCACCCATTCAGCATTGCTTTTTAAATCATGTTGATGAGGAAACAGGGTTAATGAATTACCAATTGTTAGTTTTATGAATATGTTGTAATATATGCAATCACTGTTGCAATTTCAAATAAAGCTGTTCTCAGCATTCTTGTCCTTGTCTCCTGGTACACATTTATAAATTCCAATAGAGGTTACTTCAAGAAGTAGAATTGCTGTATGAGAGGGTATGTGCATCTTCAACTTAAGACAATGTTGTTTTTCAAAGTGTCTACAAATTTATACTGTAGTAGTGTAAGGGTTACTGTTCTTCCACATTCTAACACTTGGTATTGTCAAGAGTTGTTAAAGTTTTGCTAACTTATGTAAAATGATACATCACTGAAATTTAAATTTTTGTCTCTGAATATTACTGAAATTGGGCATTTCTTCCTTATATTTATTAGCCATTTTAGTGTTATTATCTATTAAATATTTATGTTTGTTATCCATTTTTCTTTGAGATTTTACCTTTTAAAATTATTTTTAAGGGTTCTTCATACTGGTTACATATGCTGCAAGTGCCCACCCCTGTTTGTGTCTTATCTCTTATGTTTTTAATGACTTGATGATCAAAAGTTTTTCATTTTACTGACCAACTCCCTTTATAGATTTTTAAAATGTTTTGATTATGAAAAATTTGATTATAATCATAGTATTGTTATTTAGTTCATGAATAAATGTTTGAAGCAATTAGTTTTAGAAAAGAATTACAATTCTTGTGTTGAAAGCAGGTCTAAATTATTAAACCTTTATTATTGTGACTCATATAAGGATCGTATTTTCTCATGGGCATTATTTTTTTCCTCATGGGCATTATTAATAACTTAAGGTAAAGTTGTATAAAGGAATGTACTTTTTCAAAAGGTTAGTCCCCTTATTAATTTAGCAACATTCCTCCTCATGAACATTGGTAAAGGATTCAAAGAAAAAGATAAGTAAAGATTATATATATCATAAATCAAGTCTCCCACTAAATTCACTTATTGAGACTTGGCTACTTCTTCACTCATGGTTTAAAATCATGAAGTGATTTTTTTGCATTAATTTCATAAGGGTGCCAAGGGTTAGAACTGGAAATTTTGGACTTGGCCAGATACATTTTTTCTATACCATCTACTTTATTTCTTATAGATATTTTGATAGTAAAATAACAAAATTTACCATTTAACTATTTTAAGTGTTTGGTTCAGTGGCATTAAATATGTACACATTGTTATACAACCATCACCACAATCCCAGAAGTTTTTCATTTTTCCAAACTGAAACTCAGTACCCATTCATCTCCATTCCCCACTCTCCCCAGTTCTTGGCAACCAACCACGGTACCTTCTGTCTCCATGGATTTGACTACTTTGTTTTAATCTCGTGTGAGTGCAGTTATATAGTATTTGTCCTTTTGTGTCTAGCTTATTTCCTTTAGTATAATGTCTTTAAGGTTCAAATATGTTATAACTTGTGTCAGAATTTCCTCGCCTTTAAAGTTGAATAATATTCCATTGTAAGTATGTATGACATTTTGCTTAGCCCTTTACCCACTGATGGACACTTGGATTTTTTTCTACCTTTTGGCTATTGTGAATAATGCTGCTTTGATCATTGGGGTGCAAGTATCTGTTCTACTTGCTTTTGATTCTTTTGGGTATGTTCCCAGAAGTATAATTGCTGAATTATATAGTAATTCTATGTTTGATTTCAGAGTTTAGTAATAAACTCAGTTTTTATATTTTATAAAATGTATTTGATATGAACAATAGAAGTGACTAGAAAGCCTATCATTAGGACATATACTAGTTCCCAATTATGTGCAAAGTTTTGGTCTATGATAGATACAAAGAAGTGTTAGGATCTGTATGATTCTTATCCTCAAGAAACTTTCCAGTTTGAGGATACAAATAAACACATGAAAATTACATCAGAATGCATGACTTTAATAATGTGTAGTATGTGGGCCAAAAATGAAAAGATGACAGGCCAATATGTGATTATTTGCCCACTGAATATTTTAGGCAGTAGCTACCATGAGCTCAGCTAAAAGGAAACATCTTTAGGGCAAGAGGTATCTGAAAAGGTCTCATTTCTCAAGTATATTTTGAATGGGGTATTGCAAGATACATAAAATTCAGATAGGCAGAGAGGTACTGGTGAGGTCTTCTATCTAAGGAGGAATGCCATGAATATCAGATACTTTATTGTGTTGACTCATTAACTTGGCATTAATTAGCATAGTCCCAGGCCCTTAAAACAAATGAGATCAAATCTGTTGGACAAAAATCGAAAGTCTTCTCACCCTACGTTTAGCTACTATATTCACTGGATATTGATGGTAGTAATCGTAGGGGTAGAAGTAACAGTAAACTAGTATTTATTATGTGCTTTCTGTGCTAAACACTTTTTGCCTATATTTTTTTCTTTCACTCTCCAGTTATGAGGCATTCATTACCCTTCCTGTGGATGAGGAAATGGAGCTTGAAGAACTTCAGTAACTTACCCACTGTCACACAGAGTAGTGGAGTCTGTCAAGATTTTTTCTAGACAGTTTAGATCCAGAATCAGCACTTATTACTGTTGGGCATTATACCATTAGCCCTAAATGTGGAAGGGACTGGTAACTTTTTTTTTTTTTTTAGATGCGTAAACTTTCACAGCCTTTCTGCATAACTGATGTTTAACATCTGGAATCCCTTGTTATTAGCCAGAGTGGTTGGTAGTCACCTCTAGAAAGCAGAGTGATAAACTAGTATTTTGTTGCTAATGAGACTTTGCCTGAACGTGGTGGCTTCTGTAGAGCAGAGATAATGGGGTAATCCATTCTGTAAACAGTTAGATAATGACCTTAAACTTTCGTGTTCACAGCTGACAGAAAATGTACATGTAGTTTTCTTCTGATGAAACCTAATCCATTCAAGAAAAAAATATTCATTGCCTTGTGGGAAGGCAAAGTTGAGAATAATTTCCCCCCTTTTGTAACTAGATCAGCAGTAGTACTGCTTCTTAGTTTTTTGGTTCAGTTGCTTTGATGTGGTTATTAGAGGCATTCTAGCTATAATGATTTTCATATATTTTAATAAGTTATACTTCTAGAATTTATGGGGGGACTATATACTGTTGTTATGAAATATTTCTTTTTTAATAAAGACAGCAGGGCTGAACAGATTACAAATGCAGAGAGTATGATTTAACATGCTGGTTAGGCCATAGAAACCTGAGCAAGTGCCCTCAGTTTCCTCTCCTGTAAACAGAGACAAGTGGCAGTTTGTCTCTTTAAGAGAGTGGTTGTGGAAAATGATGAGGCTTTAAAATGATTGCTAATCTCAGTGTGGAGACACTTGGTTTGGAAACATCAGTTCAAGAGTAAATGTGTCTGATTCTGTTTTGCTTAAGTACAACAACAAAGCCTTGGAATTTTTCCAAATAAAATCTGGGCCAAATAGAAAGGTAGGGGTAGATGTTAATTGTTGATCCAAGACGCAAAGAAAAGACCACCAACTTTAATTTTAAATTAAAGCAAGCTTATATTGTGTACACACAAAGAGAGCTGGCCAGTGGCTGCCCCTCCCAAACACTGGGCTCCAGGTCAGCACTGCTCTCAGGGAAGACAAAGTTTTTATAGTTTAAAGAGATACAAAAAATCTTGGGAACTTACAGCTAACAAGGTCAGACATGTGTAATTCAAGAGCAAGTAGCAAACTAATAATCTACATGGCATTGCATTCCAAGGGAGGGGGTATAGTCAAACCCCACATCAAAAGTTTATGAGGCACCATAAGTTTTAGGGAGAAAGAGAGTTGTTATCTGGTCAAGGAAAGCCAGGCCTGAGTGAGCTCAAGGCCTGGGCATGAATGCCAAACAATTTTAAAACATCAAAATGAGCTCAGGCCAAATAGGAATCCTAGCATTTCATAAAAAAACTGAAGTGGGCTTTTCATAACTTTTTGACAGGATGGCTCCCAGTCTTAAGATGGAATTAGGCTGGTTTATCATTAATTTATGAAGGAATTGAGTGTGGGTTGGGGGAAGCTGTTGAAGTAAAGGGTGTTATGAATGTTAAATCTTTTTGTTGTGATTGTTGTGTTTGCAATGTGTTTTTGCTCTATATTTCAGAATGTCTAATTTAGTAGGGATATGGACAGTTGACTTAAGACACAATTTTGGATAATAAAAATCAAGAAGTCTGTGTTTAGAAATATTTTCACACAAAGAAGTACTTCAGAATAAATAGCAGTATTTAACTTTTTCTTCAAATTTCTAATAAAATAATAAAATTCTTGGGCTGTAGCATTTGGATTAGTTTTGAGTGCTCTGTTTTTGTGCAGTGGACTGCAAGCTTGGGAGTCAGGTGAATTTGCTAATGTGCAGTTGTAGATGAGAAAACTTTGTCTCTTTGTCCAATGTTCTGTGTGCCTTAAATGCAGTACAATCCTTAAGTAGAAGACATTGACAACTCTGAGGCTGTCCTTCTCACTGATGATGTCACTAATGCAATGAAATTAAGAATTTGGGGTAGAAACTCTATACAGTTTTTGGTGCTTTCAAGGAGAAGTGTGGTGCCATGGTAGGAGAAGATGGTAGTAGTCTGCGATCAATAAGAATGATCAGGAAGAGTCTGAACTCACATTTCATCTGGAAGTATTAACTTTTTAAATTGTTTTTTTAATTTTCTACCAGGAAAAGTTGATGTGCCACATTACACTTAAATGCCATGTCGCATACAGTTAAGAAAGAGACTTTGAGAAACGGGCGGTCCTTAGGGTGTAAAATCATGGTGGCCTGGTGTGTTATGATAATGAATTTTATCAGCTAGACTTGTTTTGCACTTGGAATGCTAAGAGTTAAGTTGGTGAATTGGCTAACTATAATCCTACAGAGTAGTTCCAAAAGATTGTTAGAATAATTTGTTTTTCTTCTTGCCTAAAGGAGACATCCACTTGGATATGTTACGTAATACTCAAGGGCAGTAACTGAAATAGAATTGCAGGTTCTTTATAATACATAATTCAGCTTACTAGTGAAATATTTTACAAACTGTAAAAATGATTGGGTAGATAAGTAGTTATTGACATAAAGGTTTGTCACAAGCTCTATAGGGAAAAACATTATAAAACTAGATATCTAAAAACAACCATCTGTATAAAAATAAATATAGCTAGATAGCCTGGAAAGAGTGGTCTGGAAGGGTGTACACCATAAGGTGCCTCCTCATGCTCAGTGACCTTGCTAAATCTGTCACTGATGTCTCTGGGTATGGCTCTAAATATGCTTCAGATATGAAAGCTGTTGGTAACACTTATTTACATCCTTAGCTAATAAAAAAGGGATACAACATGGTGGGGGTTGCAGGTTTTGCTGTAGTAATTCCTTGCATATATTCACTTGGAAATTTTAAAAAACTCATTGGATATTGTATTTTTAAAAATCAAATATTTAGAAAACAGTTGATTAATAGAACTTTATATATTGATTTATTTAATCTTTTTTGGAGGGAAAGTATATAACATATACTTTTCCTGAGTTATTCTGTTTTATTGGGGATACACTTATGTTGAGGATCAGAAATGCTGATTTATAAAACAAAAATTCCAATTACCTAAATGTGCAAGTATCTGTCAGGGTTTGGGATCAATGGGGAATCATTCAAAAACAAATGTTTCTTTGGATGAGGTTAAAAGAGGAGTCTACAAAGTGAAAGCTAAATGGGCTAAAACAAAAGAAAAAACAAAATTCCTCCCCTACACACCAAAACAAAACAAAAAACAGAAAGAAAAGAAAGTTAGTAATCCTAAGAGATGCTTTGAAGATATGCAGGTGATATTCCTCCTCAGGTTTTGGTTTGTTAATTATTGCTGGTCTCCCTCAACCCCCACCCCCACCCCAAATTTAGCCTATACATTCCTCTTTTGTCCTTTAAAATGAAATAACTCTTTCGTAACCTTTGATTTTCCTGTATAAGCTGTCCCATCTCTTCCACTTTCAGCTAAACTTCTCAAAGATTAGTTCATACTCATTCATTGTCTCTGCTTATTTCTTTCTTTTCTTTTTTTTTTTGGTGGTACCAGGGATTGAACTCAGGGGCTCTCGTCCACTGGGTCACATCCCCAGCCCTTTTTTTGTATTTTATTTAGAGACAGGGTCTCACTGAGTTGCTAAGTGCCTTGCCATTGCTGAGGCTGGCTTTGAACTCGCGATCCTCCTGCCTCAGCCTCCCAAAGTGCTGGGATTACAGGCGTGCACCACCGCGCCCGTCAGCTTATTTATTTCTTTAACTCCCTCTACTATGGTTTCTACCACCTTGACTTACTGAAACTGCTTCTCCTAAGATGAACAAACTCTTAATTGCCCTATCCTTTAGGGATTTTTAAATTCTCATCATTTTGACTTCTCTGTATAATACATATGAAGATCAGTAATCTCCATCCTTGTACTCCATTCATAGTGATCTATCCAAAATTTTTCTTTCTTTTATTTCTGCAGGATAAAAATCCAGCCCGAGTGAGGTCAGTTATGATCTGATTGCTTTCACCTCCACCATTGAATCTCCTGCCTCCCCAATGCACCAACATATTTATTTTATGCATTAACACTACTGTTGATGACCTATGTTTTATATCTCTTGTGCCTTTGTCTCCTGTGCTTGAATATCCTTCCCACCCTGTAACTTAATCTTCATCTTTTACAGTACCTCAGGATTGACTTACTTAATCATCGTGTTTCCAAAGTTTAATCATTTCTTACGTTTTAGGTTATGTGTCATCTCGTATATTTCCTTCTAGATTGTCAATGTCCTGAGGACAGGGTTTAGATTTTATTCATTCTCCCTTTCTTCAGGTTTAGCACAGTGTTTGACACAGATTCAGCATCTGGTACATGCTTGTTCAGCTGAAGTAAGCTCTGTGAGATCACATATTTTGTACATAAATGAATGGGCAAATAAGCCTAATTGGGATCAGTTGGTATAATATAATACTAAATGTATTTGTTGACTTCATTTTTATTAAACAATTGGTAAATAATCCCATTCTCAGATTGTTTTGTGAAGGAAACAGACACCTGAGTACAGAAAAAAAGAAAAAATTACTGGCATGAAATATCATCTCATCAAAGGAACCTAAAGGCAAAATTGTGGAGCCTGTAGACAAAATGTTTAACCTGTTTTGTTTACAAATATTACTAGCAAAAGATTGGCAGGCAGCTTTTTGAGTGTAGTTTTTTTCACCCTACTCTGATGAATAGATAAGATTGATTCATTGTATGTAAATGAAACTGAAAGTAATATTAAACTACTTGAGAATATTTTCCTTTTATAAAAACTATGAATACTCTTCTGAAGATTTAGCCCTTTCCTAAATTAATGCCCTGTTTGAATTATTGTTGTTTCTTTTCCAAATCTTAAATCAGTTCCCAACTGTCTACTCTTCTAGTAGGTTGAAACCTGTAGGAATGGCTTCCTGATGCTTGAAGCCCAGCTCTGTTCTTTATTAGTTTCCACAGTCTGAGGTGACCCAAGGCCTGAACCTCCCAAGGCATCACCACTTCCTGCTGTGGTTGTGGCTGTAGACAGAATAATTTGGATAAAATTGGGTAACTTTTGTTGACACATTTAACTTGGTGTGCAAAGGCAAACTGTGCATGCAGCCTGAGGGTATTCTTCCAGCTCTTGTGTACAATCCATAGTGGAGCTTTTGCTTTGTCTTTGTTAAAGCCATGGTGAAGAATAGCAGAACACAGATCTGGCAGATGTTATCTTCCCCATTCATCTCAGCCCTTCCTCTTAGTTTCATTCTAGTTTGGTTCTGAGGCTTGGGTGTGTTTTGTTTATGCTTGTTTTTACTTTCCTGATTCTGTTTTACAAAATTATCTCTGTTTGGCTGTCCATTTGATTTCTACTTTCTTCCTCCTCAATTCCTTTAAAAATTATCATAATGTTGTATATTCTTCATACAAAAATTCCAAGTTGGAATTGTTTGCATAAAAACTTTATAATAACAAGGAAATAAAAAATCCTCAACAAGCCGGGCGCGGTGGCACACGCCTGTAATCCCAGCACTTGGGAGGCTGAGGCAGGAGGATCGCGAGTTCAAAGCCAGCCTCAGCCGTGGCGAGGCACTTAGCAACTCAGTGAGACCCTGTCTCTAATAAAATACAAAAAAGGGCTGGGGATATGACCCAGTGGTTGAGTGCCCCTGAGTTCAATCCCCGGTACCACCAAAAAAAAAAAAAAAAAAAAAAAAAAAAAAAATCCTTCAACAAATTATTAGGGCATTCCCAGATACATTAAAATATTTTACATTGTGAAAAGATGAGTTATGAATATGGTGAGTTCAAGGTTTCAAAAGGTAGACACTGAAAAGCAAATCTTTCTACCCTTCTTCCTCATTTCTTTTCTCTGGAGTCAGCCATTGGTACTACTTTTATTCATTTCTATTTTTCCACTCTGGAGAAAATCTAGATATATATACAAGCCGGTAAATCTATTTTTATAAGATTTAGAATTTATATTTTGGCATTCTGTGACATAGTATTTATATCTCTTGGAAGTTGTAAGTGAGGCTGGTAGTATTTATACTTTATGAAATATACTACATATTGTTTCCTTGTGAAATAGATGTTGATAAGACCACGAGGTTGGATCTAATGTATCTTCCAGTGTTAGTGTCCAGACATGGCCTATTTTCTGTTTTCAGTTGTGTTGAGTGTCATACTAATTTTGATCTACCCTTTTTTTGGGAACATAAACTACAAATTGTTTGATAGTGATTGAGGGTACTTGAGACGCTGGATGTTCTGTTCTGATGTTTATCCACCTGGCAAAAGTGCCCTGAGCACCTTATTCTCCAATTTGTACTTTATCCTTTTTTCCAAGAACTTTACAAGAGGATATTATAGTCAGAATCTTGAGACACAAAGGATTTGAAATTTTCACAGGCACACTCCACGTGTTGGTAATGGAACCTAGCAGCATCACCTAAGATTCCTGTCTCCTTGACTTTAAGCACCAATTCAGAACATTTTACAAATGCTTTAGAACTCTGCCAACTATAAAGGTGTACTGATGAAATTTGACACCTGTTATTTCCAAAAAGTCATAGATTATCCTCCATACCTAGAAAACCTTTTAAAAGGCTCTGGTTAAAGATCTTTTTTACCCTATATTTCCTCATTTTTTCAGTCTTCTTTGTTTTCAACCCTCCTTTCCCACCTACTGTTCCTCTTCAAATTGCCCCAAAAGATAGAGTAGATTTATGTTACCAATCCATTATGCAGCCCTAACATTCTAATTCAAAATACACATATCTGAAAATTAGTGCAGTAGAGTATTATAGAAAAGAACCAGTGAAGGCACCTGTTGTTGCTCTTCAGTTTTAAGAATAATAATTAAAAAAAAAAAAAAAAATCCAGGCTATTTTGTTTTCTGCCATGAGGGGGAAAGTTTTAAGTACCCATGCTTGCTTGATTGAACCCAGGGGTGTTTAACCACTGAGCCACATCCCCAGCCCTTTTTAAAATATTTCATTTAGAGACAGGGTCTCGTAACTTATTGCTTAGGGCCTCATTAAGTTGCTGAGGCTAGCTTTGAACCCACTATCCTCATGCCTTAACCTCCCAAGCCACTTTGTATTCCCTCAGTTTGTCTATATTTCATTTGTTTCTAAGACTATTGCCCTTGGATTATGTAGTTCAGTGGTTCTGAATTCTACAGATAAAAGATGCTACTTAAACACAGTGACCATTATTTTAACAGTCAGAGTTCCCCTTCCCCACACTTTTTTTTTTTTTAATTCTTTTGAATTGCCAATTGTATGGAAGATAGCAATGTAACTTTGATGTTTTTGCTAAACATTTGTACAGATTCTGTTGGCATTCAGCTTGAGACAGGCCTTTGATAAGAGCTCTGGTGCTGGTTCCAAGTGGCAGAAGATCTGTTGTTGGTGGTGATATGTTTACTTTTAAAAAGATCCTTTCAGCCTGAAGGTTCCCAAAACATAAGATGAACACAACCCAGCTCAAAAGTTGACACCATGAGTATTAAGAAAGAGAGTTGTCCTATGCAGATACTTACTATTTTATGTAGATAGAAATAACAAACTATCTGGCACTAAAATGGTCTCTATCCCTAAGCTTACAAATAAAGATTTTAAACAGAGGAAAATCCTGCATTTTCAAGGTGACTTGTGATATACTCAATTATAAAATGTATTCTATAGTCTAACCTTTGGTAAGTTATAGAGATGAAACTTTGTTCAGTGAGTGGATGGACACATGCTCCATGAGCATCCATTGTGTTCGAAAGTATTTGTGAACTGATTTCACACAGTCCTGTAGGAGTGGTCTTGATAATGGTATAGGAGATATGCCAAGTTTAATGACTACTGTTTTATCAATTCATGATTTTTCCAAATTCTTGAGGCAGACCTTAGGGGAAGGTTAAGACCATCCATAAGTGAGAAAGATAAAGTAGAAAGGTTTGCTATCTAGCCTAAGTGTACACAGCTAGTGAGAGAACATAAATTTCCTGTGTCCACGTGCTTTCTACTTTACCATAACATCCTCTTAAAATTAATAGCATTTGTATTTAGAGCTTTACAATAGCCCTATCATCCAAATAATTTTTAAAATATATTTTAGGGCTCCACACCAACCCTGTAATCTGAGTAGTGTAGATGTTAATATTTTATAAATATAGATGTTTGAGTCCCAGAGAGAAATACTTGACTTGCTTGATGGCACAAAACTATTAAGTGGTGACATCTGAGTGGGGTTTAAATCTACTCCCCATCCTGAATTCTCTGCTTTTTCCACTTGGCACCCTGGAGGCAAGTGATTGTAATTACTCAGCAGCATTCATCAGCCCTTACTATGTATAGTATGCTGCACCTGATGCTATGAATCGATACTGAAAGAAATTGCACAGTTTTGCTCCCTTTATAATTTAATGGTGGAGTTAGGATAACAACATGAGAAATACCTAGTGTTCAGTATAATTAAACTATGCAAGTACAAGTAAACCCGTGCATCCACAGTGAAGTAAATATGTCTCCACTAATGGTAAACAACCTGAAGTATTATTTGACTGGTATCAAACAGCTCTCTGAGAAACTTTTAAATGCTGATTCCTGTTGGTTTCTTCCAGGAAAAAACAACAGTAGTCCTTCTTAGCCTCTCTGTAAGCCACTCTTGAAATCTGTAACCATGTTCAGGTCTCTCCTATTTGAGAGCAAAATTGTGACAATTGCATCTGATTCCCTCCTCTGTTTTGTGCCTGCCAAGCTTATCATCCCTTCTTCTTTTCTCATTGAAGTCCTCAAAATATTGGCTGTACACTCTACTCTTTGGTTGTTCCTTTTCTTTTTCTTCATGACTTTACTTCTTGTGTGTGTCCTTTAAATATCACTGATTCCCATATTCTCTTGTCCTACTGTTCTTATTCAGAGTACTTCCTATATTCTGATGATGTACAAATCTTCATCTTTGGCTAACATTTCTCACTCAAATTTAGACTGTTTCCCAGAATATTCCACAAGTGCTTCTGATTAAATATGGGTAAATTGGAATCCATAATTTCGCCACTTAACACTGACTACGATCATTTTTTTTTTTTTTTTTTCCCTAAAGGTAGTTCAGTCAGCTGGTCACCTGTACTAGAAACCAGCTTTGACTCCACCTTCTCTCTCAGCCCCTACAGTTCCTGAAAAGCTTGCTTTCTAAGTCATTTTGAATCTGCCACTCTTTTCTAATTCTTCGCCCACTCTGCCTTTTCAGGCCTTCATCATCTTGCTGTTGTATTCTTGCAGTATCTTTCTTCCTAACTCTTCTCCCTGCCTTCACTCATTTCACTCATATCCATCAACTGTATAATTGCTAGGGTGAGTTTTCAACAAAACAATTGATCATTGTCTTCTCTTCCTAAAAACCTTTTAATTTCTTCCTGCTTACCGAAGGATAAAGCTCAGCCTCTTAATGTGGCATATAAGCTCTCCTTTGAGGTTCCTGTTTAGATGATGTCTTCCATGGTCATGCTGCTTTGGCAACACTGGATCTCTTGAGGTTACTTACATATGCCATTATACATTCTCTGCCTTCTTTCATGGTATCCTTTCTTTGAGTAGTCTCTTTCCTCCTCTCTTTTTTGATTGCTTTAATTTTTTAAAAGTAGCCTGAAAACTGATAGTTAGAATTGGAGAGGTTAAGTATAGCTGCCAGTATTTTGGTTGATAGGCCAGTTCCTGATAATATGTTATCAGGCTGTTAGCATGTATTACCTCTTTTAACACATGCAGAGGTATTGGGAAAATGCTGGAGTTACTGATTGTTTGGACCTTCAGCTGAGGTTAAATAGAAAATCCTCTACCTAAACTCAGAACAAAAAGAAATGACATTCTATATTAGTGAGGCTTAGGTCTGTTGGTAAGTAACCAAAAAAAATTGAAAAGAACAGTGGATTCAATAAAATAGTTTATTTATTTCCTGAAATTTCTAAAGATATACACCTATATGGCAGTTCAGTCCCAGGAAGTCTTCAAGAACTCAGGCCCCTTTTAGCAATTTTCTCCTCCATTAGGATATATTTTTTGGTTCATGGTCCAAGATGGTATCTGTTTTCTATTTAGTAGAATGAAGAAAACACAAAGAAGGAGGTCAAATAGAATACTTTGGCTCTCTTTTAAGGATGATTGCTGGAAGTTGCCATGGAATATTTTATTTCTATCCAAATCAGCTAGACCTTATTTCTATCCCAATCAGCTAGAACTGGTCATATATTTATTTCTAAATCCAAATAGCCAATATATATATACAATATACATATATAAAATTTCTATTACTGTGGAAGAAGAGGAAAATGAATTTCAAGGGACAGATAATAAAATCTTCATCCAAATTATTTAGCCTCATGTTTAGTCTATACCTTCTCTTTTAATCCTTTTGCCAATTACTTACTACGTGAACTCTATGCACCAGTGCAAAGCCTTGTTATCCTTGATTGGAAATGATCGCCCCTCTTCTTAAGCTTCGAATAGTTTTTATTATATTGCAAATATCATATGCTGAGCTATGTTGCTGTCATTTGTCTGCATATGTAACTTCCTTAAATGATAAGAACTTACCACAGTATAAGTTCCTGGGGGCAGTGACTGTGGCTTATATGTCTACAATGCCTACTTTAGTGCTTGATAAATAATTGGTTCTCAGTAAATATTTCTTGTATGAGTAAATAAATAATTTTGATGATTTCTTGTAGAATTTAGGAAAGAAAAATGGACCAACCTAGTGGAAGAAGTTTTATGCAAGTATTATGTGAAAAATACAGTCCTGAAAACTTTCCTTACCGCCGTGGCCCTGGGATGGGAGTCCATGTCCCAGCCACACCTCAGGGCTCTCCTATGAAAGGTAAGAAAGATGAAACCTAACACATTTATTTACTGGGGCTTACTTAGGAAGTTAGTTCACAAAATTGCCTTGTTTATAAATTATTTTCTTTACTTAAAATGATGAGTCAATAATCTTTCCCCCTTATTTTGGTCTCAGATTTTAAAGAAACTCAGGACTTATTTTCTTCCAGATTGGCCAAAAGAAGTTGTAGTTGTACTTAAAGGGCAAGAATAATGTTCAAGTTGTAATATTTCTTTCCTTTTTTTTTTGCCAAAAATTATTTTTTATTTGTTCTTTTTAGTTATACATGACAGTAGAGTTTATTTTGACATATTTATACAAACATGGAGTATATCTTCTTGTAATTATCATCCCATTCTTGTGGTTGTATGTGATGTGGAGATTCATTATAATGTGTTCATATATGTACATAGGAAAGTTATATCAGAGTCATCCCACTGTCTTTCCTATTCTTGTCCCCACTTCCTTCCCTTCATTCCCCTTTGTCTAATCTACTGAACTTCTATTCTTGCCTCTCCACCTCCCCAGTCCCCACAGTGATAATATTTCAAATGCATGTTGTTTCAAGGATCCTAGAGGGTACAGATAGTGATGACTGTCCTGTGCCCTCAAGGAGCTTAACAGCTTAACTGGACAAGACATTCACATTTACAAAGATAACACAAGCTAGATTATGTTGAGCCAGAAGAATGACACAGTGATTGGGAAGGAAATTTAGAATAAAATTAATAAACAAGAAGGGTTCAAAGCTGTGATACTTGAACTAGTCCTTTAGGAATGTAGAATTTAGTTAGAGAGCAGATAAAGACTTTCTAGGAGAAGGATTAGATATAAGCTAAATGCTTAATGTTGTACTTAACAGATCTTGGAATAGTTCTTTGTAATCAAGGGGGATTAATAGTAAATTGTTGTTTTAGTTCTTGTGTTCAGAGGTTACCAAGTGTTTGTTATTTTTCAATATAATTTTATCACTGCATGTGGCCTGGAATGGTAGAGATGTGGACTTCATACTTGGCCATTTTTTTTTTCTGGGATTCATTCCCATTCTAAGAAATTCGATAACGCAAAAATACTAAGTTGGAAAACCAGATAATTTGAGGCCTCCATTAATAAAGCATAACCTTTATGAGATCTTCTTTTTTACAGAGTGGAAAAAAAGTGGTTGAATTCACATGTTTTTTCCTTTTAGTAGAGATAGTAACAGTGATTTTATTGATATGTATTTTGAGCCAGGTAGTACTCAGAGTTGTTACCTCAGTTTGACCAAATTCACCAAATATTTCAGATTCTGAAACACTTTCTCTCATTACAATTATAATTTAAAAGAATGTTAATTTTCAAAAGGGACAAATTCTACATGAATATGAAATGGGTATAATTGGTAGAAAAGTATAAAAGAAGCAGATGTAGAGTTTTGAAAGGATCTGCTTAAGTGAGGAAGATTTCCTTAGTGGTATGAAATTGAAGAATAGAAGTGGTTTAGTAGGTAGATTATCTAACAGTTTGAGGTAATTTTTACAGGCAGCAAAAGGTAAAGATTCACATCAGTCATAGAGAAAAGAGCTATCGTGAATACTTTTGGGCTAAATTAATGGGAGAAAAGAATTGAAGTCATCAAGAAGGTGGTGATAGTCAAGGCATGCATTTTGTCTGGTGTTCAGATGATAAGATGATAGTGTAGATGTTGGCTTTGTTGTGGTAATTGAAATGAAAAGTTCTGCCAGGAGTTAAAGCCTGGAAGACTTTTGGAGGTACTGGTTCTGTACTTTTGAACTTTTCCTGGGCCATAGTTAGCTTCCTCCCCTTAGAATTCAGGATCCTTGGAGCCTGTTAACATCCTGCATTATCAGGGTCCTTTTGTAATTTCACACAGTTTGATTTTTGTTTCTTGATGGTTCCTGGGAGCTGAACATATGTAGACAAGAGTTAGGCTGATGTAGAAAGTGTTTTGTATCCCCTGTGATTCAGATCGCCTCAACCTCCCAAGTGTACTAGTGTTGAACAGCTGTGGAATAACCTGCGCAGGAGATGAAAGAGAAATCGCTGCCTTCTGTGCTCATGTGTCGGAACTAGATCTTTCTGACAACAAACTCGAAGACTGGCATGAGGTAAAATTTTTATAATGCTGTATTTTGGTGAATGGCAGTAATAGCTGTTGTATTATTATTTATGTTGTAATGTGGTCTGCTGAATTCTGGTTTTTACTGGGATTCTTGTCTGTATGTTGCAAGATAAATAATTGACTGCATCAACTATCTATGATGATTTCACAGTTACTTTTGTTACTGCTAACTTTTTTTCATCAGCGTGAAAATCATTGAGGAACTTTTTATTCCAGGCATCAAGAGGTTAGTGAGTCTACAGAGATCTATACTGGTAATGATGCGTTAAATTCTTGTTTCCCTAGTTTACACATCCTATGTTTATTCTGTACTTCCACTTCAATTTTCATTACTATAAATTGACATAAAATTACTAGAACTTGAGTTGGGTGTTGGTGACATGTGCCTGGAATTCCAGAGACTCAGTTGGCTGAGCCCTAAGATCACAAGTTCAAGGCCAGCCTTGGTTACCTAGTGAGACCCTTAGCAACCTAGTGAGACCCTGTCTCAAAATAAAATGTAAAAAGGGCTGGGGATGTGGATCCATGGTTAAGCTCCCCTGGGTTCAATCTCTGATGCAAAAGAAATAAAAGATAAATATATAAATTAAAAGAGTTGGGGATGAAGCTCAGTGGTACAGTGCCACTGGGCTCAATTTCTAGTATCTAAAAAAAAGAAAAAAAAAAGAAAAAATTGAAACCAAGATCATAAAATATTCTTGTTATTGAAATTTATTTTAAATATTTTAGAACTTCTCTTATGTTATCAAAATCCTCTGACAGTTTAATATGACTTATGTCTTTAGATCTCTAGAGTAATTCTACATTAAGTACACAAATAATAGCCTTATAACATTGTCTTATTATTGTAGATAACATCACCCATCTGATTGTAACATTCCCTGTTGAGGCTACCATGAAGAATAAGGGAAAACCAATTCTTCCTACTTGGTTCATTTTCCTGCTTTAATTTAGA
Organism: Tamias sibiricus; assembly: GCA_025594165.1. Lineage (NCBI taxonomy): Eukaryota > Metazoa > Chordata > Mammalia > Rodentia > Sciuridae > Tamias > Tamias sibiricus. The sequence continues at coordinate 114,655,340 of CM046657.1, forward strand.
CTCTTATATTTTGCTTTGATTACTGGAGAAGTTGGCTAATGGGTTTTCCTGGGTCTTGTTATATGCTCTATTCTTCCACAGTGCCAATACAAATTCCTTTCAGTATATGAATAATGATATGACACTATTGCATGGAGTCCCTTACTTGCTTTGGGATGCCTTGAAACCACAGGGTCTGAACTTCTTCAGCATGGTCCTTCATCATATGGCCCTTTGCAATTTTTGAAAATTTATCTCCATTTTAGCCATATACTTGTACTTACAGTCCATGCTAAATTCATGACATGAAAAACTTCGTTGCTTCTATTCCTTCCGAACTGACTGTGCTCTTTTTCCTCTTGTCTCCCTGGCCACTTTTGTTTTCCTTCAAGACTTGACCCAAGTTGCTGTTTCTCTGTGGAAATTTCCCCTGGTTTCTCTCAGCTACAGTCCTGTGATCCCAGAGCACTTTACCATACTCCTGTGAAAGGATTTATCATAGCGTAGAGTAGTCACTTACCTGACTGTTTTCCTACTAGACTATGAGCTTATTTTAGGTGGAGGTTTGTATCTTTTTTATTGTCAACACCCAGCATACTAGGTGGACAAAATGTTTGTTGAATGTGTTAATGAATAAATGATTCTATCTTAAGGATTGATCAAGACCACTTGCTCCAACTTTTCCTGTAATCTTAAGAAATTCCCCTAAAATGTTAATGCCTCAGTCTACTTATCCAGACTTGCTGATAAGATTAATAGTTGAAACACTTTGTAAATATTGAGTGCTATACAAATACTAAGATGACTTTCTTATTCAAGCAAAAAATCTGTCTATATCCTAGTTTGTTCAACTTTTCTTACATTTATCTGTTTCATAATCATGTTAATCTGGTAACTACTCTTGGTTATATTTTCTGTTTTTATTAGATTTTTACCAAAATTCTTTGGGTTACATGTCACCTGACTTCTAAGTTATTTATTAATATAAGCAGATTATAGGGCTATTCTAAGAAATTTTTTTCAGTTGTACACTTATTTGTTTAAAGAAAAATGTCTGTGCTTTTATTTATGTACTTATCTAAACAACTGGTATAGTTCACTATTGGACTAATTGTTATTTGTGCCCTCTGGGTCCTTTGAGATAACAAATTGCCATGCACGCTCTGTCCACACTGCACAAATGCAATAAGAACGACCTTGTTAATCCTCCTTTTCTTCTGTGATTCTCTTTAAGTTCTGCACTGGTGAGATTTGTGGTCTATGTTGGTAACAAGTCAGACCAAATCTTCTTGTGAATCAGTTCAGCTGCTGTGGTCCTTGCTGAATCCTCTAAACTTGTTTCTTTGGGAATAAAATTCACAGGCTTTGTGCTTTGTGTTTTGGCCTGCACTGTGATTATGTACATGAGCTTTTGCTCACTGGTGAGAACAGTTTAATAATGGTATAGTAGCCACTTCAGAAAGAAGATGTGTACAAAATGGATCAGAGCTTATACTAAGTAATTCAGCCTTTCCTTTGCTTAGATAAAAGTCTGTGTTAAATATTTCTTAGGTCACATTGATCTATAGCCAGAGGGTCAGCTATATTTGTACTCTGCACTCAGTTTTTACGTTCCTACATGTGCTCAGTAGTCCATCTTTAGGCAATTTTAAAGTAATGTTGGTTGCTGCTACTTTCAATTTTCCATTTCCCAGTTTATTTTTTTTTTCATCATTCCTTTATGTTTCCTTCTTATTTTTAACTGTACTTGATCCCAATCTTTAGAGTATATATCAGAACACAAAGAGATGGGAGAAATACTGAGAGTAAAAGGGTATTGATTTTTAGCCTTGATTAAACTCTTTGCCAGGCTACAAATGCCTCATAGGTCACTGGTTTTAAGACATTACATTTCAACCCCATTACAATCTATATGTCTGATTACCAGAAAGATCATTTGTCCCTAGCCATTAACTAAGTTCACCTCAGCCAGTATTGATAGAGCAATGTGGAACAAAATAACGAAGTTGGTTCTTTCAGTTTTCTGAATGGTCACTAATCTTACGAGTAACTTCTTTTGTAGTTTAAACTGTTGGCTGCTATATATCCAAAGGCTAAAGTGAAAACAAGTGAGACACGTAATACTTTTGGAGGGAGATAAGATTTGCTACCACCGTTCTAAAATTGGGCACTTAGGTATAGAAAAATGCAGTTTTAGCAATTGACTTGAATTTTTGGCTGAGTAGAATTTTGTTTGATATTTCCCAAGGTATCTCCTTTTTTTTTTTTTTTTCTATTTTCCTTATCAAAACCATTTTATAAAAGAAATTAAACCACGTAGTTAAGAGGAGGGAGGGATTAGCTAGTCAGGTGAAGTAGTGAATAGCTTGGGTATAAATTACAGATTGTTATCTTAAAGCCCTTTCTTCATTTTTCTTAAATCTTTAGTTTCTTCCTTTTTATAAGCCACAGTGGAGGATCCCCTATTAAGTCACAGGACTGTGGAGGATTAAAGGGTGATCTAAGTTCATTTCCATGTTTCTGCAAATAAGCAAACTCACCTTATTCCAGCTGGAGGAATCATTTTTATTTTTAGAATTTAAAAAAGGGAAGTCAATATACTGCTGTAGAAACTCAACAGAATGTTTGTCGGCCTTTGCTACTAGGGAATTTTCCATCATAGTTCATTTATCTGTGTGCTGAATATTATACTTTCCTGAATCTTATCATCGATTTGAGGTAACCCAAAAAACCTTTTTTATTTTCACCCTTTAAAAATAAAATATTTATTTATTTCTACAATATTTTATTTTTCCTGCTTGAATTATGAGATCCTAGTCCAATTTTATATTTTTACAATACACAAGTCATTATCCTAAATCTGCGTTCTCACTGTGCAGACTGTGCAGTAGCATAGACAGACTGTGAAGATTATATCACATATCTATTAGCTTTAGAAAACCTCTCCAAGATATTGCTTTATAATCCTTAAGTTATCTATTTTATACTATTTTCCTCTTTGTTAAAAAATAAAATATGATATGGAGATGGTTAACATAGGGTTTATATTTTGTTTCTATTTAACTAGATTTGTACTATAATTAGTGGTTTTTTCTTCATGCTTTAAATGGAGCAAATTTCCACTTTTTTAGCTTTAAAAGAAGTATAGCTGGCCATCATCTTTTTTATGAAAATTCTTCATATTGTTAATATTGAAGTCATAGAATGTAGTACAGTGTTGGTCCCTGAATGAACTTTTTAACTGTGTTATAGTTACAGACTAAACTCCAGATTCTGGCCATCTATTGCACACATGTCTGGTACCATTTGATTACAAAAGGGACCAAGCAAGAAAACAAGTGTGGTTGGTATAAATTCCTTACACTTTAAACAGAAACTTAGTATGTTTTCTTTAAAAGGCAGCTCATTTCTTCGTTTGAAAAATGAGAACAAAAGTGGCACTCACTTCAAAGGGTTAGTGTAGGGAATAGATGAAATAGTGAAAGTTGTGAGGAATTTTCCTCTGACTTCTCTGAATTTTCTTGGAGTTAATCTAATTCTCACTGATTTTAGAGCTCCTTGAAAATACAATCTATTGTAAAGTACAGATTACTTTTTCTTTCTACCCATGGTTCTCTACTCTTTATATACTTTTAGTATTACCTCCAAGAGCTCTGAAAAGAAACATATCCAGGTTCCAACCCTGCAGCTGGTCCCCTCAATGAAGCTTCTTCTTATTCAGTTTTCATGGTGGAAACTGGGAATCTATATATTTTGAAAATTCTGCCAATGATTCTGATTCTTAACAAGGTTGAGACACTGGTTCATACTATTCTTATCATATTAGTATTAGTTACATTTATTGAATGATTTTGTGTTACTAGTTTATTTGGTAAATATTAAGTGCCTTGCTGTCTCTGCTTTTATACAATTTGCATGTGATTTAGTTTCAGAAAGATGTGCCAATTGATGTGCTGAGTGCATGACACATGTATCTCATTTAATGTTACCAACAATCTTATAACATAGATGGATACTATTTTCCTTATTTTATGAATGAGGAAACAGATTTTGAAAGGTTAAGTAATTTATCTGAAGCCACACAGCTAGGGAGTGTTGGTAGTTGGTTTGAACTCAGGATTTTCAACTTTAAAACTAATCCTGACTGCCCTTTTCTATTCCCTTATTCATAACTTTTAGTTACCACACTGCTTGTTATTTAATGCTTAATACATTTACTAGGCATTTAATATTTATTTCCTACTTGTTTAAGCTAGTCCTTCCCATTGATTGTACCAGCTACTTTTCAATTGTCTGATCATTTTTTTCTGTTTTTATTTGTGATATATTAGTTGTGGTCTACTGGAAAAAAGTATTGTTTCTGATTTTTCAATTCCAAATGTGATATTTGGGACTTAGTCAAATTATTTAATGTCTCTGAACCTCAGTTTCCTCATTTATTAAAATGAAAGTAGTCTTGTAAGTTGTTTTGAGAATATTATGAAATAAACCATATCAAAGATACTAATATTGTGTAGAGAAAAAGTTACATTCAGTCATTTGCTTTTTTACCCTTCTTAGCTACCAGGTAGCTAGCTAAATCATTACAGTAATAACCATGCTTTCTCTTTCACTATACAGTTATGGATTCTTTTGACTTTCAAGTAAAGTTTGGTACATCTTTCAGCCAAAATGAAACTTTTCTAAGTGATTGTGACTGTGCAGTCAATTTTGAACACATGAATTGTTACCAGGTGGTTTTTAAGAAACCTTTAATTAGCCTTAATTTTGTGCTGAGAATGAGAGAAAGAAGATATTCAAAGACAATTACATGATCCAGTCTCAACTCTTTAAACATTTATGGCCTAGAATGTCATCTAAACTGTCTTTTTATCTTTTTTTTAATCAAAGAGTACATCATTATAGAGCAGAGTCAGAGACCTTACTAATGGTGACATAGGAAATCTTTGTTTTGTGCTATTAATTGTCAGTAGGCTACTATTTCATAGAAAGAGATTAAATTGTTTGCCAAGATTTGTTGAAATCACTTATGCTCTTCTGTGGGTACCATCACTAAGTAGGACTCCCTGAGGTAAATGGCCCTTTGCCTGGGGACCCTCTCACTTAGACCTTCATGAGCGTGATTGCTGTTTAAAAGCTCTGATTACCACCTGATATACCTTTCTTTTTTTTTTTTTTCTCTCTCTCTAGGTCAGTAAAATTGTGTCAAATGTTCCCCAGTTGGAGTTTCTAAACCTGAGTTCCAACCCTCTGAATTTGTCAGTTTTAGAAAGAACATGTGCTGGGTCCTTCTCTGGGGTTCGCAAACTTGTCCTCAACAACAGCAAAGCTTCATGGGAGACAGTCCACACAATCCTACAGGAGTTACCAGAGTAAGACCTGAGAGCATGGTGGACAGGGAGCTATGTTTTTTCCATCTGTGTTAGTACATAGAATTACTGCCGATCTCCTGTCTCAGAAATACTAGATCTGCAGATTGAATGGAGAAAGAGGTTAGAAAAAATGAAGTAATTAGAAAAGGGTGTGAGGGTAATCTGGTAGCATTTCCAGTTCAGTGTTGAGTAGCACAAAGACATGGGGGATATATCATCCTTTGACTAGAAAATACCCCTGAGAAGCACTTATCACTTTTTAATCAGCTCAGCCTTTCTCCATTTTAATCTTCTGATTACCTGATTTTTAAAATTTTGCCTTAGTTCTTTTTGTTGAGAGGAAAAAGAAAACCATAGAAAATACATTAACATTTAGATGATTAAATGATGAGAGATTGAACTGCTATTCTTTTCAGTAATTTAAGAAAGAAATTATACTTTTGTTTGTCAGTTTAGAAATGTTTTATTATGTTTTGTTTGTGTCTTTGTTTATGCATATAAGTGTGCAAAAGAAGTAGTCTAAAGAAATACATGAAGCTATAGTTTCTTTGACTGACATTAAATATGGAAATTATCAAAGCCCTTCAGAATCTCATCTCATACTACTTACTGTGTTTTAATTTGTCATTGTCATTTTAATGAGATTGGTTTCCTCACTGCATGCATCTTCCAGCATGGTACTAAATGAGCTTTTAAATCCCATTCCACTTAATAATCAGGTGACCTTTGATAAGCTACTTAACTTTGTTGAGCTCAGTTTCCTGGTCTATAAAGTGGGCATAATTATTTTTACCTTGCAGAAACAGAAATGAAATAAATGTAATGCTCCTTGCACAGGGCCTGACACAGGGTAGGGATTCAATAGTTAATTATTTTTTAATTTTAAATATTTTCATGTTGTTTTTGGAATTTCCTTTTATCTCCTCTAAACTTATACAAGTCCACCTCTCTTTCAAGGGCATGCCTTCTTCCCCGATTATTCCAACTACAATTCCAAGTTCATTCCTGTGTCAATCTCTAATATACTTGCAATTAGTGCTGCTTAATTTAGCATTTAATTACTTAAGCACAAAATTAATTTAGCACTAGCATATATCATTCTGTTTTACATACTTTAGGTTTTGTCTTCACAGCTATACAGGATTTTGAGCTTCAGGAAGACATCTTTGTATTTTCTCTGTCATAACTACCAGAGTCTCATATGTAGTAGGCACTCATTTATTTATTGAATGAATAAAAATGGGTGTAAAGTAGAAATGAGGCTGCTTTAAACAATGAAATATTTCCTTTTCTCTTTGCAGTTTGGAGGAGCTCTTCCTGTGCCTTAATGACTATGAAACAGTGTCTTGTTCTTCTATTTGCTGTCATTCTCTTAAGCTCCTACATATAACAGACAATAACCTCCAAGACTGGACTGAAATACGCAAGTTAGGAGTGATGTTTCCTTCACTGGATACCCTTGTCCTGGCCAACAATCATTTGAATGCTATTGAGGAGCCCAATGATTCATTGGCCAGGTTGTTTCCTAATCTGCGATCCATCAGCCTCCACAAGTCAGGTGAGGTACAGGCTTGTTTTCATTCTATATGCAAATTGATCTGAGCTTATGCATGAAATGCAATGAAAGTATATTTCTTTCAGTCATAGCTCTACCTTTTTATAGGATGAATTTTCAACATGACATGCAGGTTGCCTGTTGATTGACTAAATTTAAGGCATTCATTTTCATAAATGTTCTGGTAAATATTAAGTGGCCTAGCATTATATTAGTAATTTATATTTTATACATTAAAAAGGTCATGCTACGAAAGGGGTGGAATGAAATTGATCAATTGGTTAGTAAAAGACTGAGTAAAAAGAATTACAAATTAGACCATTTATTTGGGCTTAAAGTATGGAATTCCACCTACTATTCCTTTTCAAATGCTCACTTTCCTATGATCTATAATTGTCAGAGTATTACCATTGGATCCAGTGTATTGCAGACATGAATATATTTAGCCTATTTCTTTTTAAAAAAATATTTTTAGTTGTAGATGGACACAATACCTTTATTTTGTTTATTTACTTTTATGTGGTGCTAATGATCTAACCCAGTGCCCCACACATGCTAGTCAAGTGCTCTACCACTAAGCTGTCAACCCCAGCCCTAGACTATTTCATTTTTAATTAATAAACTTAATTTTTATAAACAATTTTAGATTCACAGCAAAATTGATAGGAAATGACAGAGAGTTCCTATATACTTACAACCTGCCTCACTATCAACATCCAAAAACAAAGTAGTAAATTTGTAGTATTTCAGTCAATGAACCTACACTGATACATCATTATCTAAATCCATAGTTTGTATTAAGGTTCACTCTTGGTGTATATTGTATGGGTTTTAACAAATGTGTAATAACCCATATCTGCCATTGTGTATTATACTGAACAGTTTTACTGCGTTAAATTCCTTCTGTTCTATATATATATAACCCCTAACTCTGGAAATCATTGATCTTTTTACTATCTCCACAGTTTTGACTTTTCTAGAGGGACATATATTCGGAATCATGCAGTAGTAACCTTTTTAGATTAACTTCTTAGACTTAGTAATATGCATTTAAATCCTTCATGTGTTTTCATGACTTGATAGCTCATTTCTTTTTAGTGCTGAACAATACTCCATTTTCTGATGTACCTCAGTTTATCTGTCATCTACTGAAGGGTATCTTGGTTGCTTCTGGGTTTTGACAGTTACAAGGAAAGCTGCTCTAAATGTGTGTGTGCAGGTTTTTGTGTGGACATAAGTTTTTTATTTGTTTGGGTAAATACTAAGGGCATGATTGTTGGATCATATGGTAAGAGTACATTTAGTTCTAAAAGAAACTGCCAAACTGTCTTCCAAACTGGCTATGTCATTTTGTATTCCCTCTGGCAGTGAATGGAGAGTTCCCAAATGCTCTATATCCTTGCCAATGTTTGGTATTGCCAGTGTTCTGGATTTTGACCATTCTAACAGGTGTATTGTGTTTTCATTTGAAATCCTTCTAATAACATTATGTTGAACATATTTTCATATTCTTACTTGTCATCTGTTCAGGTAGTTTATGCATTTTTTTAGTTGGGTTGTTCATTTTCTTATTGTTGAGTTCTTTGTATATTTTGCCTAATAGTCCTTTATCAGAAGTGTCTTGTAAAAAAAAGTCCTCCCAATCTGACTTCTCTTCTTATTCTTATGACATCATTTTTCATCCTATTTCTTAAACAACTAACCTATAACAAAAAAAAAAAAAAAACCATAAATTTAGTTTAATTCACCATGGAGGTGCTGGGTAGAAAATAAATTTGAATGGCCAGTATTTTGTATGAGAAAGCTATTCATATTACAGTTCGACACACCTTGATCTAACTGTATTCTTCTTTCTGGGTGGAAATGCCATTATCAGCAAAGAGGACAGTTGTGACTTGGGATAGTTTGTTCCAGAGTCCTCCTAAGTTATTCCTCTGTCTTTACTTTTGCTGATGGTCAATAGAAATAGGAAAGGACTTTGTTATTATCTGAAATGGTTATCCTGTGTTGTAAAGTTGACCGACTTCATCCCAGGAATATTTTTCCTATTTGGAAGTCCTGCCTGACTTGGAAATCAAATATTATCTTGGATGATACATTTGCTCTCAACCAAAGAGGCAGTTTCATTTTAGGACTAAAAATCTTAATGTGTTGCATGTTCTCCTTACTCATAGATTCAGGTTTCTTGCTTTTTTTGTTTGTTAAACAATATTTTGTATCTGTTTCTCCTTTCACCAAAATGAGGACAGTTTGAGAATGACAATATTTAGTTTCTATTTCTGTTGACCTTATTTCAGAATTTTTCAGGTAAAGATGTGAGAATGACAATATTACCTCTGATCCATGAATCTGTAAAGTAAAATGAGTTGGTCATATCACTTTTTAAAAAAACTATGTAATCATGGTATGCATCCTGCTTATTGAAATTATCTGTGATCCTGATTATATAAGCCATTTTGGTAGAATAAGAAGATGAGAGGATGTTGAAGAACAGAGCTGTCAGTCCTTGACCACTGAGATCACAAAGACTGGGGAAGTTTTTATGGTATCTAACTGTATTGGATAGGGAAATATTTCAGGCTTTCTAATTTATGATCTTCTTAACATTTCAGAAATTATTGAGGTGCTTTCTTTTGCTATGTTTAGCTTCTTATTTGTGTGCTTTTCTGAATTAACTTAAACAATATCTTTCTCAAATTAGGTTTGCAGTCTTGGGAAGACATAGACAAACTAAATTCATTCCCCAAACTTGAAGAAGTGAGATTGTTAGGAATTCCTCTTCTTCAGCCATATACCACCGAGGAACGAAGGAAATTGGTAATAGCCAGGTCTGTTGTCCTGATTTCTTTTGCCTTCTTTTCACAGGGCCTTATTGTTTCATTAAAGAGATGGTGCGCTAATTGGGGATAGTGCCCTGTGAATTTATCCATCTCTTGAGCAGACTGTGCCTAAAGGAGCTGCTCCTGTAGCTTCCAGTCTTGGATAAAAAGGAATGTAATACAATGGGGAAACTGTGGAATGCAGGTGTCCTGCTGAGGCTACTGAAAAATTTCCTCACAAATTTTTCTATTTTTATGCTTTTCAATACTAGAATATTTGAAGTCCTCTTTTGGGTCACAAAGTAAAAGTCTGTATGATGGGGAATCATTTCTATTGTAGTTGTCCTCGTTTTCTCTGTTAACCTAGTGATTACTTAAAGTGCAAATACCTGGAAATTGAGCTATTTCAGCAGCAGCTGTATTTTCTTCTTGAATATATATTTATGTAAGTATGATTACCATCATTATTATCTTCTTCCTCTGACTCCCCTGCCTTTCTTGTCTCAGAAACTGCCTCAAAGACTACTGGAGTTTCCCATGAGTGTGTATTTTTCTTATGAACCTTCACGGGAAATAAAATTTTGGCTGGAATGGAAGGGACCATGGAGCTTTGCTTTATTCTCTTTGTGCACTGCACATGATAGTTTTGAAAGAGGAACAGTAGGCTTTAAGGTTCTTTCTAAAGAAACATGGTTCTTTAAACAGGATATTGATCTTTCTGACTGACTAATGCCCTGCAGAACCTTCCTGCTTTACAGTTGTTAACATACACATTAGTATCTTCTAAAGAAAGAAATATCAGCATATTTTTATTTAAAGAGGAATAAGTCTTGAAGAAGAATCTATGCTTTATTTTCTTTATACAATCTTTTGCAAATATAATAAATTAATTCCTGAATTATATAGCCATATTGTAGTAACTCTTCTCTAGACCTGTACTATTTAATATGGCAGCCACTTGCCATGTGTGTCTGTGAACACTTGAAACATGTCTTGTCTGAATCAAAGAGTGTTATAGGTGTAAAATAGATACTGGATTGCAAATAATTTATATTAATAAAAGAATATAAAATAGCTCATTAATTATTTTTTAACCTTGAGTATGTGTTGAAGTGATTATATTCTGGATATGTTGGATCAAATAAAATATACCATTAAAATTAATTACACCTATTTTATCTTTACTTAAATAAATGTGGCTACTAGAGAATTTAAAATGACATATGTGGTTTAAATTGAACAGTGCTCCCTAAAATCTTATTTTGAAAGGTGAGGTAGGATTATGAAAGATTAGTATCTCATCCAAAAATCAGACTAGATTTTTTGGCCCTTTTTTATGACTTTAGTTTGTGTTGGTATTTACATACAAGCAAAACTACATCAAATGTGTCCTTTCACAAGGATGAGACTGGACCTCAAACCAATTATTTTATTTCTAAAGCTAAATGTTTTTAGTGTCTTAAAATGTCTTTTTGGTTTTAACTTACAGATTGCCATCAGTTTCCAAACTTAATGGCAGTGTTGTTACTGATGGTGAACGAGAAGACTCTGAGAGATTTTTTATTCGTTACTATGTGGATGTTCCACAGGAAGAAGTGCCATTCAGGTAAAAAGGGGCTCTCATCAGGATAGCAAAACACTTTAGAGGTTGAGGCAACTTAAGAACTGTTGTTTTGGGACGAAATCAAATGATTTATGATTGACTCCTTCTTAGAGTACTTCGGTAATCGTTTTTGTTTTTGTTTTTATTTAAAGAGGAAGAAACATAAAAGCAAACCAGTTTTATCTCATTTATACAGTATATTTCTTCTATCCTTGCACATTTGGTAAGGATGATTGGGTAAGCATTTCACAAATTCAACAGTTCCTGCTCCATACTTCCAGTCTGTTACAAGAAGAAGATATATGTAGAGAATTGTTTTCTGTCCCTGATGGTATAGTTATGTTGAAGTGCCTTTATTCCTCTGCATCAGTTGGTTTAATACAGCGGCACATTTTTACTTACACCAAAATAGGTCTCTTCATTTATATTGTATTTGTTTGTAGGATATACTAAGTTATGCAGTTTAGAAGATGTATAGCAGGTTCATGGAATATGAGAAAGTACACTCTTAAGAAAAATAGTAAAGGAATTAGGATGATTGAATATGAAAAGAAATGCTGAGGGCTACATTAGTAAATACTGTCAAGTATATAAAGAGCTGATATCTATTATTTGGTGAAGAACTACTTTTAATACTCTGTTCAGGTAAAAGAAAGTATAGCAGATGTGATATAAGCAAATACATAAGAAAAAATACCTTTAAAAATAGGTTTCTAGGTCTTGGTAACAAAAATTGGTTATTAAAAAAATTATGTACTTTTCTTAATGACTTTAATATGAATACCTATTTGACAGGAGGAGTTTCAGACTAACAGGATAGAATTTAGGGCCGAATATGAGTCAAATTAATTGGACCTTCTGGCTACAAATGTTTATGATTCTCATTCATTTTTATTCAACATATCTGTTTTTCCCTAAGGTTTTCTAATATTTATAGAGATTTTAAGGGGATTAGCATTCTGTAAGGCTCAGCTAGTTCTGTGTAAAAAGATTTTGAGATATTATTAATAGTATTATAATAGTATTATTAATAGTATAAACATTTAAAATAATTAAACAAATTAAGTAAAGATTTTAAAGGTAACTTTTAAAGTTTAACAGCACAGCCATGTACTAGGAAATAGGTATTACTGTATCTTTCGATACAATGTCAACATATTAAACCATATGAAAAAAATTAGGTAAAAAATGGTCTAATATCTATAGTTGAATTTGGTTCAATCTGAGATATTAATGGGAGAAACAGAATTCTGGCTTTGTTTGGTTCAATTTGAGATTAATGGAAGAAATAGCATTCTGGCTTTGAGCATTAGTCATTATAGTTTTGTAACTTCCAGTATGTTATAAGAAAGATATATAAAGAGAATTGTTTTCTGTCCTGATAGTGTAATTATCCTGAGGTGCATTTATGCCTCTATACTAGTTGGTGTTCTTGAATGCAAGTCATAGAAACCACGTTTGATTAACTTTAATCTAGAGAAAAATTTATTGAAAGGATATTGGATATTAGTAAACTGAAAGAATTGTTAGGCAGGATTAAGAACGAATCTTAGGCAATGTATTAGTTAGCTTTCTGTTGCTGTGAGAAAATACCTAGGATGAAAATACTTATTTTGTCTCACAGTTTTAAAGGTTTCAGTCCAAGTTCACTTGTCAACATTGTGTCTGCACCTATGGTGAGGCAGAACATCATAGCAGAGAGTGCATGGGTGGAGCAAAACCACTCACTTCATGGTGCTGGGAAGCAAAGAGTGAGAGGAAGGGGACAGATACAAAATATGCCCTTTAAGGACACACCCCCAGTGACCTACTTCTCCAACTAAGCCCCACCTTCTAAAGTGTCTATGACTTCCTAGTAGTACCACCAGCTGGGAACCAAACCTTTAACACATGAGTCTTTGGAGGATATTCTGGATCTAAACTATTTTAGGTATCTCAACTTCCTTTAGCATAGACCATCATTAAGTCTGATTTTGATCAGCTCATACCTCAACTGCTGAAGGTAGCTTTTGCATTCAGAATCTCAACAAACAGGTAGAACTAAAATTGTTTTTCCTTGCTAGTCTAAACCACTCAGAATCTACTTCTATACTGGATTCCAGTGTGTTTGACCACATAAATGGCCAAAGTCTTGTGATTCTTTTGGTGTTTTTGTAATTAACTCCATAGAACATGCTGTTATCTGATGTGAGGGGAGCAGAATATATGTGAGGAATAGTGAAGCAAATAGGGAATTAGTTTACTTTTGCAAGGGAATTCCTTCAGGCAGGGGAATTTTTACGGCCTTTTCAAACAAGAGAGGTTACAGTTTCGTCAGACAGAAGAGGGTGGCTACCCTGCTAGTAAGAGGACCTAAATTAGGATTCAGGGTACTCCCAAGTAAGAATCTTCCCATGTACCTCCATTTCAGTTCTCTCTGTTTTGTCTTTTCTAATTAATGTTCAATGTTTCAACTTTCATATAAGAGTCTCAATGTGAATTTAACTGATTTGAATCAGCAACTCAGAGCATCAGACCTTGTGCTTTTTTTTTTTTTTTTTTTTTTTTTTTTTTTTGTGACTGCCTCAACTCTATTGTTAGAAGAGAAAAAGGATTCTTTCCTTAACAGTACCTGGATTTTAGTCTGTGCCTTAGGCATAATTTACAGGGATTTGACCTTAATTTCTTTTATTTAAACTATATTTTACCCATAGAATGGCAGGTGCTCTGCCTCATAGTCTTGAATTCTTTATGTCCTTCATTCTTGACAGCAATCTATCAATCACATGCATATGACCATAGATGATAATTAGTTATTTTACTACGCCATGTCAAGAACTTACAGAAGGTCTTCTGTGAACACTAGTAGCCCTTTCTAGGCCAGAAGCCAGTCCCAGATTACCCTTAATTACCTGAGGGTCTCTTGCCTGTAATCTACTCCCTTGTACCAATTCTCAATACAAACAACACAAATCAACTTTGGCCAACTTAAAGTAGGGTAGAAATTTAGTAAAAGAATAATAAATACTGTGTAGCTCACAGAATTGATAAGATTAGAGAATTAAGCTTGGGCAGTATTGATGGGAAGCAAGGCACAGCCAAGATTTCTGTATTTCACTTTATAAACAATATGCTTCTGATACTGATCATTAGACAGTTACTAGCAAGCTGTTGGACTTTATTGTCATCAGATGTTTGTAGTCATGCCTTTGAATTCTTGATTCTTCTTCATCTGTTGATAATAATCATGGTTAGATCTTGTGCCTTTGTACTACTCTGAAAGATTTAAAACTCCAGGTTTATGTTATTTTTTCATGTTCTTGCTTTCAGGGAGTAGAGAAAGAAAATATCTACTCTTCAGTTTTTGAACTCTTTTTAGGTTCCGACATCTCATGTATCTTGTATTTCCGCCTCAATCAGACGGACATTCAGATGCCAGACAGGCAGAGTTGATGTCTATCTACTATCATACCTATTCCCTAGTGATTCTTCATATAAGTCTCCTGGTAGAATTATCCATTTACCCATCAAATATTTTTTGAACTCTTGTGATATGCCAGGAAATGTGTAAGGCACTTTAAAGGAATTATAATAGCATTCATGCTGATGGTAATAATAAGTGATGAATAAAAACTTAAGAATTGTTTTAAGACATATTTATGGTGAATTAAGAATAGCGATATCTAAACATAGTATTAGTACTATGCTTATTATCTGTCTTCCAAATTATATGCATAATCTGTCCCTAACATACTAATGAATAATGAATAGCACAGTACATAGTTAGTAAAAGGTAAAAATTTGACTCTTTAAATAATTCAGTGTCTCATAGAGAATCACATTTCAGCTCCAGTTTCTAGGAAGCATGAAGGTTTCTGCTTATTTTGGAGGAAACATTTCTTTGCACTTGACCATGGATTTTCTTTTTTAAATCAATGTTTGACTCAAATTTTCCTGTAAGTGCTAACTTTCACAACATCCTTCCCTTCTTTTGATTTCCTGAGCTTTTCCTCTTTCTTTCATTTTCCCATCTTGTGCCTGTTAAACATGAAATAGCTCTGCTTAGATGTAAGTAAGAAAAGTTGCTCAAAATGTCTTTGAGGGCATGAATAAAAGAGTCATTATGCTCAGCTGAATGTCCTTTGTGGTAACAGAATTATTCTGTGAGTCAGTTGGATTATTCACATCTGTTTCTATGTGATTAGTCATTTTGCCAGTGGAAGTCTTTTAAGAATGATCCAGAGATTTACATTTTCTGTTTTCCTATCTCAGAATAAAATGTTTAGGGGATTGAAGGGAGACATATATCTATGTTTTATCAGTGTGTCTTATAAGAGCTTTAGAGTTTCTTATAGGTGCTCAATGACCTTATTATTGCTTTCTGGTAGGTGGTGCTCTTTAGCCTCCCTACTGTAGCTGCTTTTGTTAATAGGGACTAACCCCAAAACTGAACAACCAGCTATATATTTCATGTTTACTTATTTTGTAAAACAACCAAAGATAAAAAATCTATGTTTTCTGATTCTTGGTCTTTGAATATCATAATGTTTCCTTTTCCAGGCAATAGGCTCTTGCTTTTAAAGCCTTGCTGTGCTGTCTCTTACTGGCTTGTGTAGAGGTGGTATTTTTTTTTTTTTTTTTTTTTTTTTTTGGTACTGGGGATTGTTGAACTCAGCGGCACTAGACCACTGGGCCACATCCCCAGCCCTTTTTTGTATTTTATTAGAGACAGGGTCTCACTGAGTTGCTAAGTGCCTCGCCATTGCTGAGGCTGGCTTTGAACTCGCGATTCTCCTGACTCAGCCTCCCAAAGTGCTGGGATTACAGGCGTGCGCCACCGCGCCCGGCTGGTGGTATTCTATTTTACAATAAGTTCGGTGTATGCTGCAGGTGGTTGAAAAGATGTCTGCTGAGCTGGTCATATTTCAATTATTAGAGCCTTATGCTTTACCAGGAGAACTTCTAGGAAATAACTCTGGATTCTAGCTGGGTTTCAGAGGACAGTTTAATTTATTTACTGAATACCTACTATAAAACATGAGGCACTGAGCCAGATGCTGGAGATAAAAGGACAAAAAAGCAGTGTCTGCTCTCAAGAAGCCTGCCATCTGTGCTGAGCTAGTGGTGTATTTCCTTTGCTGGATATTCTTCAGTGACTCCAAAGGTTGAGTTATCCCAGCCTTCGTTTTTGGACCTCTTCTCTTCTGTACTTATCCTTCATGTATGTTTAACCAATCTTGTAGCTTTAAATGCCTTCTGTATTCTAATAATTGCCAAATTTATACCACCAGCCCTGACCTACCTAAAACTTCCAGACTAATATTGCCAACTGCCTACTCAACATCACCACATGAACGTTTAAACCCATTGTGTCTAAAACCATACTTTGAATTTTGGTACCCTTCTTTACCCAATCCTCTACCACCCTGCCTGCTCCTTTGCAAGTTTTCCTTCATTCTTCCTATTCTTACAGTTGTACCAAGCAAGAATGTTGGAGTCATCCTTGCTTTCTTTCTCTATGGCCCACTTATAGTCCACTGTTTTTTTTTTTTTTTTTCCTTTCTCTCAGTTATACTTGAAAAAAATATATATGTATATGTATGTATATAATATATATGTATAGAACCTGACTACTTCTTACCATTGGTTTTGGTTATCACCTTCTTTTGGCTGTATTGTCATAGTAGCCTACCTGAATCTACCCTTCTCCCCTGTGGCTTGTTCCCCACATAGCAGCTAGCTTATAGGAATTCAGATTTATACACACACACACACACACACACACACACACACACACGGGATTGAACCCAGGCTTAACCACTGAGCCACATCCCCTCCTGCCTCAGCCTCCCGAGTCACTGGAATTACAGGTATGTGCCACCACGCTCAGCTTAGATATATATAATATTTAACAAACAAACCCTTTCTTTCTGCTCCTCAAATGCATCAAGCACATGCCCTGCTTAGGCTTTTGTATTTTTTTTTCCCCTGTTTGGAATGCACCAAGTCTCTCCCCGTCAGAGACACTGTATTAGAGAGTTGGTCTCTGCGTACCCTATCTAAACATAGCACACCCTGTCTTCTATAATTCTCTTAAACTACTTTTACATTTTTTATTATTTAAGTCAGGCTTGACTTAGGTTTCTGGTATATTGTCTGTAAGCCTTGCAGAAATAGGGGTTTTTGCTGTTCAAATAGTGCCTGATGTATAGCGTTCAGTAAGAACACTGAATATTCGTGTTATGTTCGAGGAGCATGAAGGAGGGGGAGTTAGGTCTTCTGGAAGAAGATACTTTCCTATAAAATGATTGAGTTAATCTGGTAAAGGTGAGAAGAGAATATTCTGGACAGATGTGAGTACTTGAGAAGTATAAAGGTGCAGATAATGTTGCGGAGGAAGGTAGGCACCAGCTTAGACTATTAAATACTTTGGCATGCCATATGGGGAAAGAAAGATTTTTTTTTTTTTTTTTTTTTTTTTTTTTTTTTTTTTTTTCTTTTGTTGCAAGTTTCAAGTGGGAAAGTAACAGGAGTGGATTTTGGTTTGTATGTAGAAGGAGAGGCTGAGAGAGACCCATAGTCCTAGTCAAGAACTAAGACTTTAAAGGAGGACGTGTATGTTGGAGGTTGCTCATGTCTTTTTAGAGAGGTACACGTTAGGACTGAATTTCACTATTGAATTGGAAGTAGTCCTCAGAAAACACATGCAGTTCTACTTGTTTTCTGATATTTATAGCTTGGATTTCTCTAGGGGTATATAAATATCATTTAGAGAGGAAGATACCTCCACATTTATGGTCCTGGTACATGTTTATTATTTTTGCCTTGCCCTTTATCAGATGTCTGTCTACATTGCCTTTACTTATCATTTTTTTCTAAGAGATGATATAATTTAAATAGTTTCTTTAATACTCCACTAATACACAGTCCTGTGTTTAATTTCAAGAGAAGAAAGTTAAAAAAAAAGGATACAACTTTTCTTTGAGAAATCAACAAACATATCATGTATCCTTTAGGGCTCAATGATTTCTTTTTGTTTTTGAGAACAGTGGGGCAAAGTAAATACATTGATTTGGGGTGTCTCCTTTTTCAGACTTTAAAATTTTGCTTTTCATAAAGAGGAGTTTTGAGAAGCATAGCTCTAGTAAACAATTATTGAATGGAAGGAAAAAATCCTCTTGTCAGAGACAGAGTGGCAAAGCCAGAAACAGGTTTCTTAAAGGCCTTTCTTTGCCTTTATTTTCCTTTGGTACCTTACTTTCTGTTTATCCCAAGGAAATCCTTCTTTATGATGCCAAGGATTATATGAGGAATTCCTCAGATGCTTATTTGATTGCCAGTAGTGGTATGCCTTTGGAAATATGGAGAGTATGCTTTTTCCTGCTTAAGACTAATGACTTTTCTAAATAGAGCTGATTGTATCTGTGTTATTGTGAGAGCAGAGCAGCAGCCTGTATTTGGACACCACCTCAATGAAGGCTCATTTTGTCTTGGATGTTGGAGAAATCCTAGTGTGCTGTGTTCGTTACCTCATATTCCTTGCAGACAGAGGACCTGCTGTTGTGAAGGAACATTCCTACACTGGACACGAATCTCCTGGGGGTCTCCATGTTGCCAGGCTCCATCATCCTCTGACAAGGGCCGTGACACAGCACTCCTCACATTCAACTGCCAGTCTAATGAGAAACAAAAGGGGCATTCTCCTTGACGCACTGTGGAGAGCCTCTGAAATGTTAGCTTTCCCTGTTGCTTGCTGCCTTTGTCATTCCAATGACCTTGGACTTCATTTTGACTTCTTGCCACTTTCCCAGCCCAGCAGAAGATAGGCTGCCTTCCTAATCTTGATTAGGGTTATACAGGAGTATTCGAATGTACCTACAAAGGAAAGAGAATGCCAACCAGCCCTCCTAAATCATGCTCTTGGGGGACATTTTCTTTGCTATCCGAACTTTTGTTTTGGCCATGGCAGAAAGCCAGTTTTATCTTTTTTGTTGTTTGCTTTTTAGAATTAAAGAAAAAAAATTGAAAAATACTGGGAATAATAAGACCATTTATATTCATTCCAAATTTATTTTTTAATTAAAAAGAAATAACATTATAATGATAAAATTGAAGTACCTTTTGACTTCTACTATCTTTCCTTACTCCAAAAAATAACCACTAGTAAGAATTTAATGTATTTTTTACACCTCCACTAAATTTAAAGTAGAATTTTATAATTCTATGTCAAGATATGTTATAATTTCTTCCTTTAGTCTGTAGTTTTTCAGTCTGGTCTTTTTGCTTCATATTGTGTTGAAAATGGTGTCATATTTTGATGTCAAATTTATTAATCCTTTATAATTTATTCTTAATGCATCTTTTATAGGAAATCTTTTCCCTTCCAAAAATAATTTAAGATAATCTCTTAATTTTTGTTTTTGAAAGATTTTACATTGACGACGCTGAGCCAGATGGAATTTACTTTTATGTATAGTTTCAAATAGTGATCTGAAGGTTCCCCCTTTCCCACTATGTGGATGATTTGTAGTCACAACTAATCTGTACTGCCACCTCTGTCATATGTCCTGGTTGTTTTGTTTTGTTTTGTTTTGTTTTTATTTCACTTTTTCTTTTTCTTTTCTTTTCTTTTGGTACTAAGGATTGAACCCAGGGGTGCTTAACCACTGATCCATGTTCCCAGCTAGATCAGGGTCCATCTTCATTCTTAAGCAGCGGGGTATACGGTTTTCCTAACACCTTATTAATGTTCTTGGCACCCTTATCAAATATAAGAGCTTGTTTCTGGTTTATTGACCTATATGTCTGTCTATATGCTAGTTCCACACTATTTTGATCACTATGGCTTTGTGATACTTTTTGAAGTTAGGAATTATAATTCTTCAGGGTTTTTTCCTCTTTTTTTAGAATTGTTTTGGCTATTTGGGGTTCAGAGATTTCATAAGAATTTAGTGTTTTTACCACTAAATATATAAAGTCTTTTGTTCATGGACTTTATTAGATTAAGAATGTTTCCAAGATTTACTTTTTAAGATTGTGAATGGGTGTTTGTCAAAAATAGATTTACTTAAAAGTTTTCTTCAAAAGTATCATACCATTTTCTTTATATAGTGAATTAAATCAACTAAACTTTTGAATGTTTAACCAGCTTTGAATTCCCAGGATAAATCCTACTTGGTATTATACTCATATTATAAATCCTACTTATATATTATCTTTTATTTATATATGTATATATAGTATGCATAAAAGAGAGAATTTGATTTGCTAATATTTTGTGAAGAATTTTTGTGTCTATTCATAAGGGATATTAGTCTATGATTTCCCTTTCTTGTAATGTCTTTGTTTTGTTTTAATATCAGGATAGTGCTGACCTCAAGAATAAATTTGCAAGCATTCTTTCCTTTTCCTAGAAGGACTTGTATAGGATTACTATTATTTCCTTCTAAAATATTTTGTAGAATTTATCAGGAAGTTATTTGAGCCTGATATTTTCTTTGTTGTAGGTTTAAATTATGAAATAAGTTTATTTGATAGATACAGCATGAGTCATGTTACTTGTTTCTTCTTGAATGAGTGTTAGTACCTTGTGTCTTTGAAGTGCTTTGCCCTTTTCCATCTTAGGTATTGAATTTATAGACATGAAGTTGTTTATAATATTCACTTATTATTAGCCCTAATGTCTGTAGGATCTATAATGATGTCCCCTCTTTTAGTCCTAAGATTGGCCTATTCTTTTCTTGATCAGAGGTTTATCAAATTACTAACCTTTTCAAAGACTAACTTCAGGTTTCATTGTTTCTCTATTTTCTCTGCATTTTGTTTCATTGATTTCTACTCATATCTTTTTAGGTCCTTCCTTCTTCTTGTTTTGGGTTTAATTTGCTCATCTTTTTCTAGTTTCTTAGGCCTTAATCATTGACTTGAGACCATTCTCCTTTTTTATTATAAACATCCAGTTCTATAAATTTATTTCTAAACATTCCTTTAGGTACATTCTGTAATATTCTATATATTGATTATATTATCACTTTTTTTTTTTTTTTTTTTTTTTTTTTTTTTAGTACTGGGGATTGAACCTGGGGCACTTTACCACTGAGCTACATCCCCAGCCCTTTTTATTTCTTATTTTAAGACAGAATCTTGCTAAGTTGCCAAGGCTGGCTTTGAACTTGTGATCCTCCTGCTTTAGCCTCCTGAATTTCTGGAATTATAGCCATGCACCACCACACCTGGCTGAATCAAAAATATATTTTAATTTCCCTTGTGCCTTCCTCTTTGACTCATGGGTTATTTACAAATGTGTTGTTTGTTTCTCAATATATGGGGATTTTATAGTTGTCTTTTTGTTGATGATTTCTAGTTTAATTTCATTACAGTGAGAGAATATATGTTGTATTATTTCCATTCTTTTAAACCTGTTGTGGTGTATTTTAGATGTTTTTGGTTTAGTTTGCATTCTGATGTTATTGGGTGTGTTCTTCACGTTAGATCAAGTTGTTAGTGCTATTCAGGTCTTTTAAAATTTTAACAGTTTTTTATTCTGTCAGTTACTGAGAGAGGAATGTTGATGTCTCCAACTATGATTGTGGATTTGTCTGCTTTTACCTTTTGTTCCATCAGTTTTTGCTTCATGTATCTTCTGTGAATATATCTGTTTTTAGATACATACATGTTAGGATTGTTACGCTTTTCTGCTTGAGTTCCCCTGTTCCTAATGGTTTTGTGGTTGTTTCTAACCAGCTTCCCAGATTCCTGGTCCAGGACAAGCTCTTATAATGGATTTTTGAAAGCCTGTTCTGCAAGAATTACAGAGATAGTGCAGATCTAGTCACCTAGGCAGCAGTGGATTTTATGTCATTCTTGGTGTAGCCAAACTATCATTTTTACTTCTTTTACCTAGACCCATTGCACTAGAGATTGACAGTAGAACTTTTGCAGGTTTCTTTTTTTTTTTTAAATCATTACTCCAGGCCACCCTCACATCACCCAAATTCTACCCGTTTCAATGAACCTGGCTTAAGTTTCCTCTCTCCCATGGAATACTTTTAATCTCCTTTGCCTCATAGGATCTGAGTTCCTGACTGCTGCTGTCTGTTCCAGTTTAAGAGTCTAGTGGTTTTATGGTCTCAGGTCTGTGATCTGTATTGCTACTTATTTTCTGGCCTATGGAGATGCTCATCAATTTTAAGCCTACATTACATCTTCTTGGATTTGGACATTTTTTATATTTCATCCATTTTTGCTCTGAGTTTGGAGTAGAAGTTCACTAAAATATGAACTTACGGAGCCATTTTGACCAAAATCCTAACGATAATGATAAATGCAGATTAAAGTCATTTTAAACTGCTGTGTGTTACTCCATCATCTGAATAAGTCACATTCTATTCATTCACTAGATAATTTTGATAAAACTTGATTTCAAGAAACAGCAAGTTGAAACATTATTCCATAGCTTCATCTTGATGAAAAACTATATGAGAAATACTAAGTTCAGTTCAAAACACTTTGCTACATGTGAAATTTGAGAATAAATAATTCTGAAGGTAAGTAAAATACAGACCTCAAAGAAGACAAGCAGGAAACATCTATGCAGCTTAAGCTAAGTAAGAGAATGCACTTTGAGATAGAAGACCTTAAAGAGAAAAGAAAAGAGAATAGAGAGGTGAATTTTTAGGACCACCCACATGTAGATAGTAAAAAGAGAAATAAGAGCTCATGAAAAGAGATTGAAAAGGGACATTTGAAATGTAGGAAGGAGAAGAGAATTTCTAAAACAGTATTCATTATTTAAGTAAACCACTAAAATGATGAAAACTAAGAAAAACGATAGCCTGAGAACATGACTTGAATTCTAATTTCTACCCTTCTTTTCACTAGCTATGAGAATTGGGGTTAACAACTAAGTCTCAATTAATGTATCTGTGATGATCTCTCAGGCTCCTTCTGCCTCTAAAATGTGATTTTTATGGGTTTTAATGGATAGAATATTGGTGACCTTGAGAAAACTATTTCAGGAAGTGTAATATCCCAGTTATAGAATGTTAAGGAAGTTTCTTTGATGCACCATGATATGATACCACATCAGAGTAAGAGAAAGTATATTATAGTAAAAAAGATTAGATTACAAAATCAGAAGATATTTGGAATATAGTTTTGAATTCCTCATAATGCCATGGAAAATAAAATAAACTTAATGAATGTTTTTCTTTTAGTTACACTCCGATGTTTTTGTTCAACCAAGTGAATCATCATTTCACGTTTTCTGTGCTACATTCCTTCAAGAGAGATATACCCATATTAGGGATTTATTTTATTGTAAGATAACTTCATTTACAGTGAAAGCTCTCGTTGATTCAGTATGGATGTGCATTTGAGGAATGATAGGTTAACAAAATTATTAAGACTGCTACTTAGACCACCTGTGAACGCACCTCTGGGCAGTTGTAAGGGAATAAATAGAGCACTTCTGGGATATAGTTTAGACCCCTGCAGGAAATATAAATCTCGTTTTTCTCTAGGGTACTCCTTGAAGTTGTGACCTGCCTTTGGGGGGTGGGGGGAAGTTGGAGGTATGATATCCATATCTGGAAACTTTCTGACACCAGAAATCACCTGATTCTAGGTATGCCTGTTTTCCAGTTTCCTGAAAATTATGTAAACTGTATACTGTTTGTAGTGTTCAGTTAGGATAGTTTATAAGGTGACTCAGAGCTGAGAATGAGTTATTCTTCCATCTCTGTCCATCTTTGGATTTCAGGTTTTATCAGAAGTTTACCCTCAGATTAAGATTTATGGCAAGCCGGGAACGGTGGCACACGCCTGTAATCCCAGCACTTGGGAGGCTGAGGCAGGAGGATCGCGAGTTCAAAGCCAGCCTCAGCCGTGGCGAGGCACTTAGCAACTCAGTGAGACCCTGTCTCTAATAAAATACAAAAAAAAGGGCTGGGGATGTGGCCCAGTGGTCGAGTGCCCCTGAGTTCAATCCCCGGTACCAAAAAAAAAGATTTATGGCAGAAACTTTCAGTCTTTTGTAAACAGTTTGCCAAATACTCATTTATTCTAGTGTCATAGACCTATGGCTGAATTGTGGTTGAGGAAATGCTCCCAGGTCTTAGAAATCAAGAGTGAAGATGGGCATAAGGAGAAAGAGGCATACCCCTCCCAAACATGACCATATGTGTCACATTTGGCAGGCATGGGTGAAGTCTTGCTTGTTTACCTTGGGAGTAGAGCTAACTTAGCTCCATAAAGAATGGTTTCTTCTCCATTCCTCTCTGTTAGTACCACCTCAACTCAACCCTACTCTGCCGGTAAGAATTCTGTTTATGATTCAAAGTTGTAAGAAGATTTTCAGTTTGTCTGTGGGTGGTATTCTCCACAGCGTTTCAGCTAGCATTTGGTTTCCTTTTATCACTCTTAGTTGCCCATGTGGTCATGCTGGCCTTTATGCTGTGTGTAGAAAATTTTGTTTTGCTGGTAATTAACTGGTCATTTTATGTTAGAAGGCTATAGTTGAGTGGACCAGAGAACTTATGAACACAAATACAGTATTATTACATTTCAGCATTTGATGATTGTAATCCATCCTTATCATTAGTATTTTCTGAAGTAGGTTTATAGCATTTTGGCCACTTCAGAATAAGGCTTAAACATATTAAATACTTGTTAATAACCAGATTAAGATACTTATTGATAGAATATAAACTGAGATAATTAGCTTTGAAGAATACTTAGTCATCAGAAACCATTTACCTCTTAAGACTATAACTTTGAGAAGACAATGAACTGTTGCTAAGAAAAGCTCTGGTAATGCAGATTATATAGATATAGTTCAGTTTGAATGGAGTTTTGATTAATGAATAAAATACCCAAGCTAGAAGACTAGAAAGAAATTGTTTTCTGAAATTTAACAGGTACTTTGTAAAATCAAGACTTCTTATATTTGCTAGTGTAAATATAAGACAAGCTGCCTAAAGATAAGAAAACTGGGAGTCAACATTATCTTGAAATCATGCTTTTTAAATGTAACTTTTCAGGGAATATATCCAGTGTGTATACTGAATCACAACTTTAATATTCTTTCTTTGTTTCTATGTAATAGTGAGCTCACATTAAAAATCCAACCAATATACTAAAGTATGCTGGATTTACCTGCAAATTAATAAATAAATATTGATTTTATGGTTTAAGCCAGTAGAAAGGGAGGCTTAGAAAGTGATAATGGGGATGGTACAAAATAAGGTTGGAAAGTTATGAAGGTGCAGATCTGAAGGGTCTTTTGTACTCAGTGTATTAGTTTTCTATTGCTGGTGTAACAAATCACCTAAATCATTGTTTTAGTGGCTTAAAACAGTACCTACTTGCTTTATCACAATTTGTGTTGGTCAGAAGTCTGGGCACAGTGTGGCTCAGCTGGTATTCTGCTTAGGGTCTCACAAGCATGGAATCAAGACATCAACCGGGCTGTTTTCCTTATTGGAGGCTCTGGAAAAGAATCACCGTGCACACTTATTCAGGATGACAGTTTCTGTGTGACTCCCTCCATCTTCAGTCCATGAATAATGTGTCAAATTTTTCTTATACTACTAACTGAAGGATCTCTCTAGTTTTCTCTTCTGCTACTAACTGGAAAATCTTATTACCTGCTTTAAGATTAGGCCCACCCAGATATGTAGACCAAAATTCTGCCTACCACAAGCATGTTAAAGAGTGAGGTGGGTGGGTAATATTCTGGTGCATACTGTGTTTTAAGTAGAGGAGTGAGCTGAATAAATTTGTGTTTTATAATATATTATTTGGTAATAATATAGACAAGGATTTCATACAGTGAATAATAAGTGCTGTCCTTGGTGCTGACTACATCACCTTAAATGTGATCTGGAGTTCACAACTATCAGGGCTATTGACTCCAGGAACATTCTGCTTGAATTTCAGTCTGGTAATTAGGAAGCCTTTTCCCAAACTGTTCTCATACCATGTCTCCTAGATCCACTACTTTCTTTGAAACTCAGGACTGACTGTGATTGAAACTAAATCTCATCCACAGGGGAGTGTGGGAAACTCAGTTTTCAGCTTTCTGGTCTTTGCAGTACAGAAAGGCTATCAGGAGGAGGTTGGGATAGATATAAAGGAAGCTCATCTAGTTTAGGCATTCATAGAAAACCATAGCAATCCAGATTATTAATAGGGGCTTGAATTTACAAGGCAATAGGCAAGAGAGATGCATATAGATTTTTTTATTTGTTCAAATTAGTTATACATGACAGTAGAATGCATTTTGACCCATCATACATGAATGGAGTATAACTTCTCATTCTTTTGGTTGTTCAAGGAGAATTAGTAAGATGAGTAATTGACTGAATGAGAGAAATAAAGAGGAGAGATAGGAGTTCAGAATGACCACCTAGTTTCTAGCTAGGGTAAATAGGTAGTGCTATTTATATGAAAGACTGACAGAGAAAATGATCAGGAATAGCAATGGTTTTTGGACACGTTGATTTTGAGAAAATTCTAGGACTTCACAGTGCCTCAATTTGTAAATCATTTAATTTGTAGGTATGCTTGCTCATTTATAGAACTGCATAATTTTGTCATAATTTTGTGAACAATATGTTTGTAGTTGAGATTGGTTCCATTAGCTATAGTATTAAGTATAAATGATCCTAGGAGTATACATTATTAGAAGTTTTAGTTTTTTATTTAAATAGGATCATAGCTTACCACTAGTCCTTTTATCTTATTGTTGAATAATTTTGTTTTTGTTTCCCCCAGAAGGACTCATGGGTACTCTACTCTCTAAGTCCTTTCTTATTTCACAACAGCTGCTTGTTAAATTTCTTCCTAAACAAAACTGGGCTGGTATAATATTCTTGGGTCATCCTTTCTAATTTTTTTTATTTGGTCAGTAACAGTGTTGTTTTGTTCCTCAAGTTTGTTTCAGTCTGTCTGTACTCTCCCTTTTCATCATGTTCTGTAGTTTATCATACATCTTTGAGCTCTTGGGTTTTTATATCCACACACTTACTTCTAGTCCTTACAGTATTGGGGGTGCATTTTCTTCTTCAGTTGTGTTTTCTTTCTGACTGAGTTCTGCCTCTGCTTTTTACTTCCTTATATGTTCCTTTCCATCATTCTTTTTGCTGTGGTTTGTGCTTTACTATTTCCTTGACAAAGTTTGAGGGCTAGGGTGTTAGTATATTGTCTAATTTTCTATAGTCTGAGGAAAAGCATCCCTGGATTTGGGGATCAACTTATATTTGACCACGTGGCTTCTGCTCTCTTTTATGAGGTTGTTTAAAGTAACATAATCTACTTTTACCTATTTGAAGGCATATGCTAAGAGATGGGTTGGGGAAAAGATACTTTTAGACTATAAATCACTGCACTTTTTAAGATTGGAGCTGTGGAAAACTTCATTTTTTGTTTGTTTGGGTTTTTGTTTGTTTTTTGTATTGCTTTGTTTTTACCTGTTTGCCTTTGCTAAAATCCTGACATCACCTATGTTTTTCTTCAACCTGGATTTTCCTGAACCTGACTGACTCCTTATCCCCTTCTTGCACTTTTTTTTAAATTAGGAAGTGTTATCAGGACACTCAGGAGTTTAGCTGTCTACTTTCATTCTCTATAATGGTGTCTGGGGGTTTAGCTGAATAGCATGGTACAGAGCTTTTGGTTTCTTAAAAAAGGTTAGACAATAAGGTTATGTTCTCTCTTCTTTGTTGCTGCTGGTTATTTTTTTTAAAATCCATTTTCTAAAATGCTATTTTTGTTTTAAATCCTAAGAAAGGGTTCTAAGATCTGTTTCATCATACCTTTTCTAAGAAGTCCCACCTAAGTAGATTTCACTCTTATATTTTATAAGGGATGCATGCATTTTACTAATATAAGCTCCAGGGCAATCAAGATATAATGGTAATATTTTTATTTAGATATGAACTTAGAATTTACAAAATGTTTATTCATTGTTATTTAATTCATGACTATCTTATAAAGAAAGAAGGATGGGACTTAATGACTAGTTTTACTAACGAGGAAACAGATCTAAAAGGATTGAGTGAGTTGCCAAGTCACACAGCTAATTACAAGATGGAGTCAAGACTCTAAAGTCAGAGCTAATGCTATTTTTACTATGCCTTGTTACTCCACTTATAGGAAATTATTACCTCCATCTCTAAGCACAGATGTCTTACTATGTCATTAATGTTCCTACAAAATTCATTATGACACTGATTTTACCGAGTAAAAGCAAAAAGTGGAGTGGGAGAGATTAGAGAACAATCTTACGTGACTATGGTATTCTGATCCATAATTAACCTCAGTGTGCCTTAGTTATAATAAAACTAATATTAAGTCTTTTTACCACCACCATCCCAAATTCCTCAATAAAATCCTCCAAGGCTGGCTGTGGATACAAGATATTCCACTTGGGAAATTTGACCCTGTGGGCCCTGTTCTCATCTCTATAATTTACTTTCTTCTTGATGTGTTTTGCTTTTTACTCCTGCCTTGATGAAAAAACTTGTATTGTTTATTTACCCACTTTTTTCCTTCCAAGATTGTATCCTTGACTTTTCCATAATTCCTTGTGTTATAGCTGAAGCCAGGCTGGAACATTTAAACAAGCTATGTTCATAGGCAACATACGTGTTTTTAGCTACCCAGGGCCTCAGAAACTGCTGACCTACTTCCATCATTCCATATATTATCAAGGAACATGTACTTAGATATCTTCCCTTGATGATGACAACCAAGAAAGCACATCATGTGGAAAGGTTGGACCTTTCTCAGTAATCTTTGTAATACCTGTTTTCTAGGTTCTATTTCCTTTCCAAATCCATTCTTATCTATTGCAGACCTGGTGACCATCTAAAGGAGAAACACTTTCTCTCCCCACAAGGATGTGATTTTACTGTGGTTTCAACAGGGCAACCCTATCAAGTCACGAAATCCACAAGAGTGATCTATCAATCTAGATACATGCATACCTATATAAAACAATAAATAGAGGGGGCAATATTAAAATAAGATATTGGAAAGATGTTGAGTAGCAGTATAGTTTACCTGTAGTCCAGAAGAGGTCTATAGCTCATGATCTAGTAATTTAAGCTGTTTTTATCCATGTTTTTGTCCTTCTAGGTATCATGAACTGATCACAAAATATGGGAAGTTGGAGCCTTTGGCAGAAGTGGACCTAAGACCCCAAAGCAGTGCAAAAGTAGAAGTCCACTTTAATGATCAAGTAGAAGAAATGAACATTCGGTTGGACCAAACTGTTGCAGAACTAAAGAAACAATTGAAAACTCTAGTGCAATTACCCACAAGCAACATGCTCCTCTACTATTTTGACCATGAAGCACCCTTTGGCCCAGAAGAAATGAAGTATAGTTCTCGAGCATTGCATTCTTTTGGCATTAGGGATGGAGATAAAATTTATGTGGAATCCAAAACAAAATAACCTCTACCAGCCTTGTAAAAACACACACGAGGACTTCTTGCAGGGCATTTGGTTCCAATGTGGTTTTCTTTAGGAGGGAGAAGGTTTTTGTTTGTTTTGTTTTATTTAGCCTTGGGAGGGGTTTTGTATTTTTTTCTCCCTAGAAAGGGTAGGGGGCCATTTTTTGGTATTTTCTACCACAGATTTCTTCGGCTCAGCCAGCAGAATTGGTCCCATGTCCAGTCCATAAGCCCTCTCTCATGAAAGATGACAACAAAATCACCGACTTCTTACTGTGCTCATTGGGGTTTGTCTGCCATTTGGTCTTCATTACCATTAGGTATCCTCATAAAGATAGCATGAATAGCATAGCCCCTCAGAAGGATGTCTGACAGTATTTAAATCAGTCAGGAGTCAAGGACACATCACAGGAAGGGCCAGCACTTCTTCTTTCCCACTTCTCCCTGTTTCTTTCCCTCTCCCTCCTTTATTTGGTTCATTTTATTCACTTTGATTTGTGTCAGCACATGTTTACCTAATAGTTTTATTCTATTCAAAATTCTTATTTCTCAACTTGAGTGATTTTTCCTCCCTCATTTCTCCCTTTTAAAATAATTTTGAGTGTTTTAAGCATTTTTCAACCTGATTCTGATCTCAGGTATTCAGTAAGAACCTATAACTCTGTTAGGATCTTGAAGAAGAGCAGATGGAGAGTTAGAATTCCAGGAAAACTTTCTATTATTCTGGAAGCACGGGCAGAGCAATCTGATCTCTTTATATGATACTATCTCACTTTTAATGTCCCTCATGTATTATAGCAGCCATTACTTCCATAACATGATTTATGTCAGATTCCAGATTTTTTTAAATTTTTGCTTATGAATGTATTTCCTCATATCTTTCTTTTTCATGACTTTAAACTATTGGGAATAGAGGACTGATTTTTATGAAGAATCCAGTGGACTGCTGGATATCCATACCAGAAGAGTGGAGAATCAACTAATAAACTACCCCTAGTGTGTGAGGGAATGAAGTGGGGGGATATGAGAGAATGAGCTTTGCAATTGTCCTGCCTCTGTTATCCATTCAAAGCCCTTGCTCTTGCACTTTGCATTAAAGGTAGGAAATTTTAATCAAAGGGAGCTTTGATTCCCAGTTTGTTCCTGGGATTTTGTGATGTACAACTCAACAATTCTTTTGGTTTTACATTTCAATTTAGTTGCCACTATAGAGAGTAAAGTGTAAGTGTCAAAACTTCCAAATTGCCTCTAAGTCATATTTTTTTGTAGAAGTACATTTAAAGCACTTTTCCTGTAAAGCTAGCCCCTTACCTACTCTGCAGTCTTTTTGCTGTTCTCCTATTCCTTTGTTAACTAGATGTAATCTCTTTTTTCAGTATGTCTTTTTTGGTCCACCATGTTTAGAGGTGGGAGACTTGAGAAACTGAGCTTAACTAGGGCAGAAGGTAGGCAGGTAAAGTACTTTTCAAAGAATGCAATTATTAGATGGTTGCATTTGACCTTTTGACCTTTGTTATATAATTCCACCCCTCCTACAAACTTCATTTCTTATGAAATTTTAGATATCTCTTGTAAATTCTTCATGTATGGGGAGTTGTGTTTATTATTGCTACTTTTTAAATTTTCCTATGCCATGTGGCAGATGTTTATTCTCTTAATGCACTTCAGGTTCAGTATCTGTAAAGCCTTTGACTCAGGCCTATCGAGGCAAATCTACATTCACTGTAACATTAAAGGTGGAAACCAAAGGGTTTGAGAAAGATGAATGAGGCCTATTCTCCTTCTGCTGCAGGCTGTATCTTTCAAAATCATAAAAATGAGCAATGGAGATCCAGGCTGGGTATAGACAAGAAAATTATTTTGCAATCACATTTTCCTGACAGATTTTTGGAACTAGGGGAAAAAAAGTGTGGCAACAGTGTCATGAAGATTAAAACTGTGGGTGCTTTGTATTTGTGCGTATGAGTGCAGATGAGTTTGAGAGAGAAATTGTGTAAGTGAGCCTATCGCTTTTGTCACCCTGGGAAACAGATGCACTCTTATTTTTTGAAGTTGTATGATCCCTGACTGTCCCACAGCAGAAGGTGGAGGGAACACTTATGCTTTAATCATAAGTGGAATGGTCACAATAAGATATTTTATATATGACAAAGTTTTATGAAATGCTTTTTTACTGTTAGAGACCTGTTTCTTCTGTTACTACAGAACACAGTGTTTATCAACTGCAGGCATAATCCTTTTATTATACAGTTGCATGTAAAGGGAACTTCTCATTTAATTCAGCTGACATGGGTATTTTTAGGGCATTGTAACTGATGGTTTTAATAATTGCTGAATAATTTTTGATTAAGAAAAAAAATCTAATACAATTAATGGTCTTTTAGAGTTACAGAAGTAAATGAGAAAAGCTGTTTGAGCATGTGTACTTATAGATTCATTTGAGTGGCAGAGTAAAGATGCTGCTTTTGAAATAAAATTGGTGCTGTGTAGACACTTCTAACCAAAATTCTTTTTATAACAGGTCCAGGAGAAGGAGAGAAAAGACCATGGACCTTTGAGTCTACAAGTTATACCTAATGGATTGTCCATAGCGTGTCCATATTTTAATATTGACTTTGTTCAGATTCAGTGGGAACATATCGACTTTATGAGGCAAAATGCTGTCATAGCCAGTATTGTAGACGCGTTGCTTCAGGCACAGTGTATAGAACACACCTCTCTGAAACAGAAGTTCTTTTTGATTATGAAAAAGAAAGCAGTCATAAAAGAAAGCCAAATGAAAACCAAGGGGCCCTTTCTACATGTGGCTACATCACTGCTAAAGCCACAGTAGAAGTCAGTTTTTTGAACATGAATTGTTGAAATATCCCAGATTGCTTTAAAGAGAAACAAGTACAGAGTCATACATCTTTATTGTTGAGTTTTCTGTTGTTTCTGTAGTCTATTGCCACTGTTGCCATAAATGTATAAGAAAGCAGTAGAGATTATAAGCCCCTTGTTTTTGAAGAACTTTTGGTGAAAATTAAGCCCAAAACGTAAGTCCACTATGTGTAACAGAGCTGAATGCTATGATGCTGTTTTTTAAAACAAATTGTTGTTTACTTGTAAAACTGAAAATTCAATTCTAACTAGATTTTTCAGCTATGTTGCTAAACCAGCAGTGTTAGAAGCAGAGGGCACTTGTTGCACGAAGAGCTGATCACTATTTGAAGCACGCTGTGCCGATAGCTTTTAGTAACGCACTTGTGAGTGTGGCTTGCTACATGGAAAATGCTAGGCTCCGGGGCATGTAAAACATGAATTCAGAATACTAGATTGTTCTAAGCAATGTCATTTCTGTTTATGAATTTGATTTTTCCCTTCATTTCATGTTAGATTGAAAATGCAAACAAACTGCTTTCAAGAACACCCAGAAGCTATCCGTGTTGCCAGATGTGTTGTGAACACTACTATTTTTCATAGGTGCTTCCTTAAAATGTATGTCCATTGTAGTGATGGTGAGGGACTGGACTCTCTCAGGCTCTTTACTTGCCATTTGTCTCCTGCAGTTAATGGAAATATATATTTTATTTTAGAATATAATTTAAACATGAAGGTCTATTCTTTGCACTTTTTATTAATATATATAAATATATAGAGATAATCTTTAAAAAATTAAAAATCCAAGTCCATTTTCTCTTTGTGTTTCGATTTTTTTTTTTTCCTGGAGTGTTGGGTCAAAGGTATGTTTATTATTGTACAGCTAAAAGGGGCATCAGTTCTGTGGTTGAATGAGTTCTTTGGTTAGTTGGCCTAAGCTAGTAAGAGTCTGATCATTTTTAACAAACTTAATTGGAATTTTTTCTGAAGTTAAAAATTGCAAAACAAAGATTTATATGAAATGTGTTATTGCTTTTATGTTAGCAGGATTTCATACTTCTCACATGCTTCCTATACTCCTTTTTTATTCATTGAGGATAAAACCTTTCTTTTGAGATATTTGGCACTGCCATTTTTTGAATAAGATTGAAAGTCTCACTTCAGTGAAGTAAAAACTTGCCAGTTTTTATTCAAGAGCTATTTTTTTTCTTCGTAATAATTTTCTAGAAGTAGTATGGCCTAGGGCAGTTGAACCCTACCAGCTTATCAATAATTTCTTGATAAGCAGTTATAGGTTAACCTTGTATCAAGAATTAAGGTCCAAATATTTCTTCATTTCAAAGACAGTCCATGAACTTCTTTCTTAATGCTTCGGAAGTGCATAAGTATCTAATCTGTTTAAATTTAAGATTATTTCTACCTCCTATCCAAATTTCAAAGAATTGTGGTTTCAACTTTGTTAAATTCTATTTAATTACTATTTATTGTGAGTTTCTCTGAGAACTTAAAAGGTTGACACATATTGGACATCCAATATCTATTGAATAAATAATGCTGTGACTTTCTCCAGTTATTAGATGCATATAAAACAAAAAGGTTGACCTTTGAAGTCACTTCTCTTTTCAACTCTTCTGGAAAAGAAGTTTCCATTTGGTCTTCACAACAACCCTATCAGGTTGGCACTGTCATCCCCATTTTCTTACTAATGAGGAAATTGGTACATATGAGAGGTTTAGTAACTTGCCGAAAATCACACAGTTGATAAATGACAGTAAGACTCAAATTTAGACACAGGTAATTTGGTTGCAGAATCCATGCACTTGACAGCTATATTACAGTGCAAGCTGCTGAAGTTTTCTTCCATACTTGCCCCCACTACACACACCTTTAATGTTAGTCTATGTTTCATTAAAACACTAAAATGAGATGTTCCTCAATACCCATTTACTTAATTGATTTGCTCTGTAACAGAATCACTAATGTGGCTGATAGCTCTAAGCTGAGATTCAAATATGCCCTCATGCCAATTCCAGCATTGTGGAATTGCAGTTGGTGCATATCTGTCATCATTCCTGCTCCTCTGAAATACCACACTGGACACTTATGGTGGGTGCTATTGAGAATAAATGAGACAGTAATATGATGTAAGAAGATTGACAATTTGGTTTTAACCTGGGGACATTCTAGAGCCTTCAGCTTGGTTTCAGTAGATAGTCAAAGGTGAGAGGGGCCACTCAGTTCCAACTCAGACTTGTGTCAAGGAGGCCCATTGTTTGAACTGAATTTAAATTGGTATTTATAGAAGAAAAAACAAGTTTATAGTCCCGTGGAGCCTTTAGCAAAGGTTTTGTTATGGGAAGGGATGAGGCTGTCACTGCCGTTTTTCCTCCTTAACATTCAAGAAGGAGCTTTATGAAGAATATAAATATTGCTTACAAAACAGAGGAGATGGGTTATCTATTATGGACTGCAAGATCTATCTCTGCTGAAAAAATTACAATGCAATTTCAGTTTGTTGACTCCTTCACAGACCCCTTCCTCATCCTTGAATGCTTCTTGGTCTAAGTCATACAATTAAGGTGCTAAATAAGAATAGGAATAGAAGAGGAAGACATTCATGAATACAGACCAAAGAGAAAAATATTTCAAATATATCAAATTATGTTTGTGGGCTGATGTCAGTTCTACCACTGTTAAGAAGTAGAACAAGGACAATATGAACTGCCTCAGTTGTGTTAGAAATATGTTTGCTTTTAATTACAAATTGCTTACAAAAACGTCTTTAAAACATTTAAGTTTAATTTTTAGATAACATTCACATGGTTCGAAAGTCAATATAATGAATTCCCATTCTAATGCCTCTGCTCTATCATTTATTATTTTCTTGTGTGTCATCCTAGGGTTTACACAAATATGCTAACTTTGCTGAATAAAAGAGGAACAACCAGAATACACATTCTTAAGCACAAAGAGCACTCCTCACAAATATATTCCCATTTGCTATTAGGAATATATATTCTGGTTGTTCCTTTTTTATGCAGCAAAGTTAGCATCTTATACATTGTCATGCACCTTGCTTTTTTCACTTAAAATATATCTTGGAGATCTCATTGTAATTGTACTTAAGGAATTGGCTTATCCTTTGCATACAATATAAGCATTCCTTTTAATAGATGTACTATAATATTTAACCAACATTCTATGCATTGACATTTGAGTTTTTCTCTCAATCCCTCCTTTTTTCTTTCCTTGTGTGTGTGTGTGTGTGTGTCTTTTATTATTTTCATTTTGCTGCAGTAAACAGCATCTGTTCTTTTACACATTTTGAAGTACATTTGCAGAATACATTCCCAGAAGTGAGATTGCTGGATCAAAAGGTCAAAGTGTTTGTAACTTTAGTAGATACTGTCAATTTGTTCTCCAATAGGGTTATATAAAATAAGGATTTCCCCCCTCTGGTTTGATTACATGTCACCATACTGCAAAGTTAAAGACTTCACTGATGTTGAGCTTGATGCAATTCCTGGTTAGTGCAAGCAGGACATCCTTCTTCCCAATTAGGCACTGCAAATCTAGGAACTTGAATTCAACACATTACAGATTTTGTGAGCCATACATCTCTCATATGAGCCGTCTTTCTGTGGAACCTGTAATTTTTAATCATTGGAAGTGAGATTTCATCTCTGCAGCAGAAGGTACATGTATTATTTATCCTTAACAATGTCTGAGCACTTATTCCAGCTGAGTGCCCCTGAAAAGTGATGGATTAATTGCCCTGAAATCCCATGCTTATTGTCTACAGTAAGCTTTAATCAGAACTGGCTCTTGCGTACCAGTGAAATGTCTTGTAGAAGAACTATATGGTGCTCCTTGGGAGATAGTATGTCTGCTTCTTTCCAATTTTTTCCAACTTTATTTCTAATATGTTAGCAAGCATGTTAGAATAAGGCCAATTGTGAGTCTTTTGATTGTGTCAGTCTACTTAGAATTAGCTATTATATACTTCTTGCCTAGAGATAACAGTTGTAGCCAGAAAACATCTTCAAGTCCTCCTTTAAATTTCAAAGGTGAACATCTTTTGTTATTGAGCCCTTAGATCTAGAAAATATTGATTAGTTAATAAACATTAATAAATGTCACTATAGTTTTTTTTAAAAAAATCCCATACATTGCTTCTCAGATTTATTAAAATTAACCCCAATCCAGAATCTAGAATAATTAAGGCCAACACAAAATAAGTAACTTGCAAGCAAATACTATTGATTATTTGAAAAGATAGATTCTAAAACATTTGTTCCACAACTTAAACTCTTTTTAAGAGTTTAAGGGAGGTGGGTGTACTAGGGATTGAACTTGGGGCCCTCGACCACTGAGCCACATTCCCAGCCTATGTTGTATTTTATTTAGACACGGTCTATCTGAGTTGCTTACTGCCTGCCTTTTGCTGAGGCTGGCTTTGAACTCGTGATCCTCCTGCCTTAGCCCCTCATGCTGCTGGGATTACAGGCTTGGGCCACTGCACCTGGCTCCACAACTTAAACTCTTGGTGCTTGCAGTATACAGTTAAGTGATTATTACTGTGATACTAGTAAATAAGAAAAATGAGGCCACGTGTGTTGGTGCATAACTGTAATCCCAGCAGCTTGGGAGGTTGAGGCAGGAGGATCATAAGTTCAAAGCCAGCCTCAGCACCTTGAGGCCCTAAGTAACTCAGTGAGACCCTGTCTCTAAATAAAATATAAAAAAGTGTTGAGGATGTGGCACAGTGGTTAAGCAACCCTGGATTCACTCCCCAGTACCAAAAAGAAAAATTATGGTATATGCTTGTAATCCCAGCGGCTCAGGAGGCTGAGGCAGGAGTATCACAATTTCAAGGTCAACTTGAAATTTAGTGAGGCTCTAAGCAACTTATTGAGACCCTATCTCAAAATTTAAAAAAGTAAATGTGGCTCAGTGGTAAAGTGCCCCTGAATTCAATCCCTGGTGCCAATAAAAGAAAACTTACATTTTTAAAAAAAAACTATTTTCAAAAATGAAAAACCAATAGACTGCATGAGCATCCCAATTTATGAAAATTAACCCAAAGGTCCAGGAATGAAGATTCCAAAGGAAGAAGAGAGGCAAACTTCCCAATGTGGGAATTCTTGAGACTCTTTTCATTGTTAATGTTGTTACTGTTGAGAAGTCTTCAGGAGTCCTGTTGTGTTTCTTCATCACCTCATCCACTTTAAGGAGCCTATTATGGGTAATATTACCCTCTCCAGGCAGGATGTTAAGTGTAGCCTTAGTGTAATCACCTTAATGAGCTAGATCTGGAAGGCTGGACATCACTTAGTGGATAAGTGGTAGAATCGTCTGCACTACAGAAATACCTGGACTCCCCAGCGTTGATTATACAGCAAAACAGAACAATCCATTTTGGAGGTTAATAAATGTATCCAAGACATCCATGTCAGGGGTTCAGTTCTCCTGGAAGCCAATGTTAAGGCAAGTTGGCAGTGCAAGACCTTTATTGGAAAGTAACACCTGTGAGAGTGGGGCAGCAGTGGGATCAGGCAGGAAAGGTTGTCAGAGCACGCTGCAGACCTCACAAAGTCAGCCAGTCTAATGGGATGTTCTGGAGCAAGGATATTCTGTTAGAGAGTCCCATCTTGAGAAGAAATTTCTCAGGCCTTTTCCCAATGCTTTTCTCAGTCTTTATCAAGAGAACACAAGAACCTGACCTCAGCTTGAGCACTGGGGGAAATGCTGAAGGAGCCAGCTGTTGGAAGCTGTCGGCTCTCTATACTCCTTGCAGCTGGAAGTCATTGAAGTTGAATTTGAGAGGCGCAGCTTCATGTCTGCCACAGGCCGCCTCACACAATGTGTACATCCAATTCTCTACCCACGATTTGGAGTATCTCCTCTGGAGCTCTAGTGATCCTCTTCCTGAGGGAAAACTTGGAAGAAGGATGTTAAGGGGGATGAACTACAGCCCATAACTGAAGTTGATTTCAGTTTAAAAAGCTGGTGCCCATTGTCTCCCTCTTCCACTACCCACTGTATCTATCTCCTCAGCAGTTGCCTCTGCTGGTCTCAGTGCTTACCTGGTAGTTTCAAAAGGAATGCTAAGAGGCATCAAAATGAGTCACCTGAGTCCTACAGATTATTCCTTGAGTCCATTGCAGAATAGCAGCCCCTCTGACCTCCCACCGGTCCTGAAGATGGTGATTTATTTTCTTGCCTGCTAGTCTTTGGGCACAAGAAGCACAGAATGCCCAGGCAACATCATAGTCATGGCTTATAGTTCAGTGGGACTCTTTCTGTGGCCCCTGGTGAAAGCATGTCCTCAAAGGGAGCCAGAATTTCAACCTGCACATCAAGGAGGTTGGGAAAGTCCCTTGTATTCATCAGCTTTTCGTTACTATGACAAAATATGGCACAGTATACTTATGAAGCAAAGGAGGTTTACTTTTCCCACAGTTTGGGGAGATCAAAGTCTAAGATCAGAAGGGCCCATTGTTTGGCTTCTGGTGAGAGCAGTGATGGCAGCGTGTCATGGCAGGAGCGGGCGTAGGAACAAGCAATCACATCTGGAAAAGCAGGAAAGACAAAGAAGATAAGCAAGGCCAGGCTGGCTCCTTTTATAACAGCCCTCTCAGGAGAACTACCAAAAGGATTGCATGAGAAATACTTCACAGGCACGGTGATCTAAAGACCTCATACAAGGCTCCATCTCCCAACATCACCCTAGGACCAAGCCTTTGCTCATAATTGGGGAACACTCAAACCACATCCAAACCACTGGCAGCAATGGCAAGTGGAGCCACACCTGCTTCCACATGTTGGTTCCCAGAGCCATGTAGTCTTCCACAGGGGACACTGAACCACACAAAGGTCTCTGACTCATTGCATATACAGTATCCTGGGGATAGCACCTCATCTTCATATGCTATTGTCTTCAAGGTGACACCTCATGTGCTTCTTAAGCAATTCATTTCAGTGCTCAATTGGGCTGGCATCTTCTGCACCACACTATTTATATTCTACTCAGCCACACTCTCTCTGTTATAAAGTGGGTTCCTCAGTCAGATGCTGCTTTGCATGGAATTCTATGCCTTGGATCAGGCATTCAGTAAGTCTCCCATTAGTGGCACTGACTAAGGCCTCTGAGCAAGAAGGGCATGCTAGCAGCCCTATCCCTGTGGGAAGGAACCGCCAGTCCTCAAAGGAAGAAAGAAGTCCAATGTCCTCATTTTACCACCAGTTGGCCAGTTCTCCCTGAAGAACAGTAACATCCTGGCAGTGGGTGCAGGGAGGGGTGGTTCATATTTGGTCTGTTCCTTGCTAAATGGGAGTTTAGGCTATTGGTTCCATGCACCTCTGTCCCTGTGGCTGTGGTCACTTTATACGTGTCCATGGCACTAACACTGACAATGTACTTCACATTGACTGACCAATCCACTTTGTCGACTTGGTTGTTTAGTCCCTCTTCTATGTGGATGCTTTCTGGTAGGTGTCATCTGTGACATAAGGATCTTCATACTTTGTGTCTATTCCCATCTGTCTGTCCACATGTCTGTGTTCCAGGCCTCCTTGTCACCGGATTTCCAATCCTTTTCCTTCCAAGCCCTTGCCCAGTTGGCTCTGTGAATCACCACTACCATTGAGTTTACACATGCTCTCTCCTCATAACACTTCTCTAACATGAAGTATGTGATGAGTTACACAGGGAAGTTTGTCTCTGGGCCAGATATCCCATCAAAGGCCCAGTCATATGCCAAATCTCCACACATTGGAAGGATATCACCTTGTCATTGTCTTTCAAAACCAACAATGCTCTCTTGATTTTATGGTTTGGATATGAGGTGTCTCCCATAAAGCTCACGTGTGAGACAATGCAAGAAGGTTCAGAGGAGGAATGATTGAGTTGTGAGAGTCTTAACCCAATCAGTGAATTAATCTCCTGATAGGAATTAACTGAGTGATAACTGAAGTGGTGGGGTGGGGCTAGAGGAGGTGGGAATTGGAGACATGGCAATGGGGTATATATTGAATCTGGCCAATGGAGTCTCTCTCTCTCTCTCTCTCTCTCTCTCTCTCTCTCTCTCTCTCTCTCTCTCTCCTGATCACCATGTGAGCTGTTTCCCTCTGCCACACTCTTCTACCATGATGTTCAGCCTCATCTTGAGCCCCAAGGAATGGAGCCAGTCTTCTGTGGACTAAGACCTCTGAAATCATGAGCCCTAAATAAACTTTTCCTCCTCTAGAGTTGTTCTGGTTAGGTTCTTTTAGTCACAATAGTGAAAAAGTTGACAAAACACTTGAGAACTACCAGGGGGTCACTGAGAAATATGAGTGAGGCTATTAAGTAGCCACCATCTGCTTTAACATGTATAGACATGCACTGAACCCATTCATCCTTCAGCTTGTCATGTGCGCCTCCCCACATACGACCGTATGTGTGATCTGGGGTCTTGGTTGAGGGAAGTGGTACTTATGCAACTGTACCAGGTGACATAAAGTCTGGACTACCCAGTTAGGCAGCTAGATGTGACCAGACCAAGATGTATCATTTCTATCATATGATAGATTGCTCTGGGGTCTACCTGGCTTCATGACTTGATGGGTTCAACAGGGCCCAGATTATGACAGGACATTATACATGGTTATTTGTCTCTTGGCCAAATATTCTATCGCAGGGCCCAGTCACAAGCGAGCAGTTGATTTTCAGGAGGTGTGTAATTCTTTTCTGCCCATAGTATGACCTTGCTCCAGAACTCCAGGGGGCCTGCATTATGGATCAACCACTGTGGTTTGCAGTAAACTCTATATTTCTACCACTGACACCTCCAAAATCAAAGGGTCAACTGAACATATGGCCAAAATAGCAGAGCTGTTTCCATTGTAGCCTGGAGCTGCTACAAAATTCTTTCATGTTCTCAGCCCAACTCAAAGCTGGCTGAATTATGTGTAAAAATATGGGCTGGAGTGATTTTCCTAGGTTTGAAATGTGTGGCCTCCAGAACCCAAAAAATATATATGAGGAAGAAAAAATATTTTAATAGATAAAGTAATTTTCCTTTTACTTTGAAGAATATGTTCCTGATAACTTGTTTCCTAAAAACTAAGGTAGCAGCCTTGAATCTTTGTAGGATTTATCTCCTACCTTCTGGAGCACATGCATCTTACCAAGAAGCCCTGCCTGCTAGCCATTCCTTGCTCATCATGCCAGACAATGTTTTTAATGTAATGAACCAAGACAATGTTTTGTAGGACCAGATGATCCAGAGCTCTTTGTATTATGAAAGAAGATGAGCGTCTTAATCCTTTTTCTCTTGCTATAACAGACTCCCTGAGACTGGGTAATTTATAAGAAAAAGAGTTTTATATTGGCTCACAGTTCTGGAAGTACAAAAACATGGTGCCAGCATCTGCTCAACTTCTGGTGAGGACCTCATGTGGTTCTATGCATGGTGGAAAAGCAGAAGGGCAAGTAAACAAGTATGGGAGAGAGGAGGGAACAAAAAGGACAAATGCTCTATAATAACCTGCCCTCACAATAACTGGTCCTGTCCAATGAGTGGGAACTCGCCCCACGGATAGCATTAACCTATTCATGAGGGCTCCATCCTGGTCATGGTTTGGATATGAAATATCCTTCAGAAGCCCGTGTGTTAAAGATTTGGTCCCCAGTGCAGCAGTGTTCAGAAGTCGGGCTTTGGTAGGTAATTGGATTATGAGAACTCTGACCTCACCAATAGATTAGTGCATTGATGTATTCACAGCTTAAGGGGCTATTGGGAGGTGGTAGAAACTTCAGGAGATGGGTCTGGTTGTAGGAAGTACGTTTGGGGGAACATGCTCTTGATAGGTGTATTTTTGTCCCCTGCCCCTTCCTTCCTCTTTGCTTTCTTGCCATTATGAACACCTTTGCTCCACCACATGTTCCCTACCATGACGGCCCACACAGAGCCTGGTGACTATGGACTGAAACTTTGTGCCAAAATAAGCCTTTCCTCCAATAAGCTGATTATCCTCAGGCATTTTGTCACAGTTATGGAAAGCCAACTAACATCCCTGAT
The DNA here is from genome assembly GCA_025594165.1 of Tamias sibiricus. Classification (NCBI taxonomy): domain Eukaryota; kingdom Metazoa; phylum Chordata; class Mammalia; order Rodentia; family Sciuridae; genus Tamias; species Tamias sibiricus. The sequence goes on from CM046657.1 coordinate 114,698,026, forward strand.
GACCCAAACATCTCCCACAATCCTCAACATGAGTTTTGGTGGGGACAAACCATATCAAACCATAGCAGTAGGAACAAAATTAAATGTGTATTGCTCTCTGTTCCACACAAATCATGCTTGATTCAAATAGAGGAAAAATGTATTTGCCAAATGAGTGGCCACATAGCATACACCTGAAACCATGTCAATTTGCTCTAGAAAAGAAACTATATTAGCAGAGCAGTTGTAATTGGGGATACTACTTGGTTGAGGTTGAGGCAGTTCACAGCCAATCGCCAGCATCCATCCTGGCCAGCTAAAAGGAAATATGATAAGTTCACACCCCTGCTCTAAAGGGTGATACTAATCTTGACCAGCCTCCCGGCAGCCAGATGCAGTACTCTTTTGTATGTACTCCCTTCACTGGAATGGAGAGAGCTATTTCAGAATTTCTACTTGCCTTCCTTACTATGATCATTCTTCACCCCCACACCAAGGATACAATGCACCAAATTTGTCAATCCCAATTCTATATGGACTAGAAAATGACATCCAGGTGGGTCTGCAGCCCCTGTAGTTTCACTGGGCCCGGGACTTGGCTCAGACTCTTTTTCTTGCCCAATCCTATCTATTTCCATTCTAATGGGATCTTCGGATATTGACATTGACTCAACCCTTGTCCAACAGTCCTCAAAATGTCTAGGCATCCCCCTTTGCCCAGTATGCAGTCCCTTAAGTAAAGGACAACAGGTCTTTCCGAGGATCATGGGGATAATCATGTCTGCACATACTTGCCATGTCCTTGCCAAGTCCTTCCCTTTGGGGACCATTGACCTTTTTACTCCATGGATTCTAGATTGAAGACTGACTCAGATCCATAAACTGAGCATGGATGGCACCTTTTTATTTAGGCAACAGCTCTCAGTCTTTGCTCATCCATTCTTCCTCTTTTTTAAAATTCTATGAAGTATAGGGCTGGGGTTGTGGCTCAGTGGTAGATCACTTGCCTAGCATGTGTGAGGCACTGGGTTCAATTCTCAGCACCACATATAAATAAAATATAGTAAATGTCCATCAACAACTAAAAAAATTTTTTTAAAATTCTATCAAGTGGGGCTAGGGTTGTGGCTCAGCGGTAGAGCGCTCGCCTAGCACGTGCATGGCCTGGGTTCGATCCTCAGCACCACGTAAACATAAATGCATTGCATTGGGTACAACTAAAGCAAATAAATAAATATTTTAGAAAAAAAATTCTATCAAGTATATAGTAAGCAATATCCTTGTTGGTTGCCCATCAACTTTGCCCCCCAGAAGTCCTGCTCTTTTAGCCATCTCCAGAGCTCCTTATGGATCCAGTCCCCTTAACTACCACTCTGATCTCCTAGGTCATTATGAAAATTATGACCACCCTCCACCCCTCCAGCTTCAGGCAGTAGTGTGCTGTCACCTGACCTCCATTGCTCATCATCCCCATGGCCATCAGGCAGCGCCAACCCTGTCATCACCACCCAGCATTAGGCCTGACCTGCAGAAGGGAATCACCACTGAGCTTCTTGGTGAGCTCAGTATATTCCTGCTGGCCTCAGTGGATGGAGTGTCTGTCCCCTGAACCTTTCAACCCCTTCTTCTGCCATCTGCCACAGTAATTCAGCCATCTCAGTCTCACTCATAGTGAGTCGTCACTTTTTCCAGGCTTCTAGGAGCTACCCTAGGAACAGGTTTGCACCTTCCTTTGGGGTCCCTGACATAGTGTTAAAGCCCATCTAGCTAGAGAGTATGCCCAGGCCAACGAACTTTCCCTTATTCTGTGTCATGATCCAGCCTCCTCCATGGAGCACCCTCAGAATCCAGCCCCCCGGGTACTCCCCTTCCCCCATCCCATGCCAGTGTGTGCTGGCAGATAGTGCAGCTCTTGTGAGGGAGTAATGTCTTTCCTCTTCAGTCAGGCCTGGCATGTCTCTGGCTGGGTTATGCTGCAACCTGACCCTGACTATAGCAGAGGAGGTGGGAGCAGCTTTCCAGCAGGGCAACTGTGGCCTTGAGGGGGAAACTCCTCTCAATTGTCTTCCTGTGCTGGGAGAAACTTTAGCTCTTAATGGGGTGGAGGGGGACATATCTGAAGGCCCAGACGTTTTAAGAAACGTGGAGAGTCAAAATCTTCAGGGGCATCTACCCAGATAGCTCCATTGTATGTGTTTGTATATGTATGTGTGTGTGTGTGTGTGTGTGTGTGTGTGTGTGTTACTCTATATATCTATATATAGATATATTTATGTCTGTGCTTAGCCTACTTAGTGGGGACAACTTTTAAGAAAGGCATTGTTAGGTGATTTCTTCATTGTGTGAATATCACAGAGTGCACTAAGATGGCTACAATGTCATTAAGTTATACAATCTAAATAAGACCATTTTGCATATGTGGTCTGTTGTTGGCTGAAATATCACCATGTAGCACATGACTGCACATATAAACATAATTTTACATATATATAATACAAACATGTATTATTTATATACATATGTACTGAATTATATATATAATATACATGCTGGGTTACATACATAATAAAAGATGTGTGAATGTATGTATGTATGTGTGTGTGTGTGTGTGTGTGTGTGTGTCCATCTGTCTGTGTTATTTTCCTAGCTATGCCCTGATTTTTCATAATAGAGCTGCCTTACTTGAACAGTCTTTGCCACTGGGGCTTTGGTTGTGAATCTACCCAATAGATTCCACCAATAGGCTTTGGGTGGAATGTGCTAGGCCATTGTTTCCCCATCTTGCTCTGTCATTGACCAGGGTCCACTCCATGAAGAATGTGCCTGTGGCTCCAGGACTGATGCTGGGCCTGAGGGTTTGAGCTGGAAGATGATGGCCGGCCATATCTCCTTGGAAAAGGTTCAGAATTGTGCATTTCTGTCTGCTGCAACCAGTAATAGCTGCAACATTTCAAACAAGTTCATTTCTTTCACAGAAAAGGTGTAAGAAACTTAAGAGAACAAAATAACAAAATGTTCCTTGTATAAGGCTCATTCTAGCTGGGCACAGCAGGGCTCACGTATAATCCCAGGACCTCAGAAGGTAGAGACAGGAGAATCACAGTTCAAGCACGAAGCAACTTAGCAAGACCCGGTCTCAAAACAAGAAATAGAAAAGGGCTGGGAATGTAGTTTAGTGGTAGAGCCCCACTAGTTTAATCCCCAGTTTAAAAAAAAAAAAAAGAAAGAAAAGAAAAGAAAAAAGAATTGTACTTGTTTTCAGGACATTTTATCTTTTGTCTTGTTTGTGGTATCTCCTGTTGCCTAAAAGCAGCATTAATCTATGCCATCTTTGTAAGGCGCAGATGTCTTGGGTGACTAGCTCTAAGCCACCCCCACCCCACCCACCCCATCTAAATCTTGGCAGAAGTTGCTGCCCACCTCACAGTTTCAACAAAATAAGTCCTCTTGCTGACATGCCAGGAAAAGAGATTTTTTGTCATTTGTCCATCTGTGACCACTCACTGACCAGCTTCCCAGCCCAGCAGTGACCAGCCAGAACAGTCTCTCCCCAGGCACCTGGCACTCACTGGTAGCCAGATTCCCAAAGTCATTCTCATTCATTTCTGCCACCATCCGGCGTGTCTGGTTAGACCCAGATGGCATCTATCCCAGCAGCAGTCCTGCCTCAAGAAGGGTGAGGGTTTTAATATGGGTCGAAAGAAATATCCTTGAATGCATGAAAAGAGAAGACCAAAGAAATTAGTATGCCACTAGCAGTTTTTTAAAATAGAGCCAACTCTTGCTTCAAGACATCTAGGTTGACCATTGAACTAAAACCCTAATAAGAACAGGACACGGGGCTGGGGTTGTGGCTCAGTGGTAGAGCGCTCACCTAGCACGTGCGCGGCCCGGGTTCGATCCTCAGCACCACGTAAACATAAATGCATTGCATTGTGTACAACTGAAGCAAATAAATAAATATTAAAAAAAAAAAAAAAAGAACAGGACAAGGAGAATGCTTCCTTCAGTGAGTCTTGGATTTGGGTTTAACTTTACTTCGCATAAGCACCCCCAAAACTAGATCTTCTGTTATATAAATATGTGCCTTTTGGAGGGAGTCAGCCTGTTCACATCTGTAATTAAACAGAGGTGGACAGTTCATATTACTAGTGAGAGAATAAACTTACTGTGCAAAACCTACTGAATTATCACAGGCTTTGGGGAAAATATTGTATAATTTAGGCTAAAATTTTAGTTCCCTGAGCACTCTTTTCTATTTTAGGACAACTTGCCCAGACCTGGAATTATTTTTATTGATTGGTTTATTTAGGTACAGTCAGCATTTCAATATCTGCTCTAAGAAAAATTTGGTGTAATTTTAAGATTTTCACTCATTCAAGTTACTTTTTTCTTACCAAATTTCATTGTAAACCCTTTGAGCAGGAGACTTAGTTTATGCAGCAGCCAATTTTTCTCATCCTGCCTTCACCGGCTGCCTGGGAGAATGGACCTCCAGTGCTCCCCTTGTCCGCAATGCCTCTGAAGTTCTTACTGCACATTCTCATCGGGAGGGGTCTATGGCCCCTCTCCCTGCAAGGACCCTCAGTGGGCACCAGTGGAGGCATCCAGGACATGCTGCGCTTCCCCTTGAGAAAGATCCCGCCTGGCCCTGGGAGCCTCATTTGGTTTTGCCTGGAGAGCGCCCCTGTCCTGTCCCCCTGCACAGCGGTGATCAGGGAGAAAGGAGAGGGAATAAAACCTAGAAAAGTTTGGGAAAGTTTCTTTAAATACTTCATGCATACCTGTGAAAAACCAGAGTAAAGCCTATCTGTGAACAGAAACAACAACAAAAAGACTTCAGTAGAAACCCAATTTCGTTTAAATGTTGGAGGCAGCAGCTTTGTTTGCAGTTTTAATCCCATGCCGGTGGATGCTAATTCTGTAACATTATACAGTTGCCTTCTTTTGGGTACAAAGGGAGAAGGGGGGGTTTCTTTTTGTGTTTTTCAGTGCAAAGTGATTCTGATCAGAAAGAACCAAGGCTTCAGCTCCAAGTATCTGACATTTCCAAATGAATCTACTTTTTTTTTAAGAGGCGGGGGGGGGGGGGGGAAGGTCTAGTTTTTCAAGGAAAGGACCTCTCTACGCAATCCTGAAACTGATCTTTAGATTTACTTTTCCTTAATCAATAGAAAAAACCTTGATTGCAACTCAACACTTCCCTGACTCTAGCGCAGAACTAACTGAATTTTTGGTTTTAAGAGTACGGGATTCAGACATCATTTCAGGAATCAGAAAAAATTGGCAGCAAGTTGAGGAGAACTGACATGAATTCTTGTTTTACCTAATTTTTCCTGGTTTACCAAGAGTTGGCTTAATATTTCTGACTCAGTTCCTCCAGTCTCTACAGAACAGGTTAGTGACATTTTTCATAAATACAAATATCTAAATGAATCCTCGGTTACTGCTCTCTGCTCACTGTTTCCCTCAGGGCTCATGTCTTAAACTTGCACGGCACCTGCTTCGCTGGAGCTGTGTGTGTCTCTACCAAAGTTCTGTGCCATTTTCAGCAAAACTGACTAATATTTAATATGCGCTTCAAATTTCAATGTGTGTACTTGACAACTGGAGATTTACAATAAAATCTCACAAGACGAATTCTTTGCTTTTTTCATGGAAGTTTGGCTGAAGAATGGTGATAACCTCCAATGATAAGTTTCTGTAAGAACACTTGTCGGGAGCAAATTTCAGAGGCTAGCCACACACTTTGGTTTGTGTGCAGATGTGTGTTTAATTTGGAGCTTACGTGTGTGTTTGCATCCTAGCTCTGTGGAACAGCATACACCATCCATTCTCCTGACCGAGGGCAAAACCACTAGTTGAACTGACCAAACTAATGTGAGAACATGTCTGTTTTTGCAATATTCTTTCTTTACTTAACTTGCTGGAACTAATTACTTGCTTGTGTGCTGGGTTCTGTCTTTATTGTCATTTCAAGGAGCAACTCTGGTGTGGTTCTCTTTGATTACCAATGTAGTTATCATTCACTTTGCTATGGAAAGCTGGTAGAGAGAGAGGCTCAGACAACACATGAATCTGGTCAGGAAAATGATGGGTTGGCTCCAAATCATTGAGAAGGTAATGACAAACTATAAATTCCCTACCTGTAGAAATGCATGGTGTCTTAACCAACATTTCTTTGATCCTGATAGAAAACTCTTGTGAAAATTAAGAAAGCCAGTGTCAGAGTTTGTGTTCTTGAGACATAGCCCAAGACCTGACCCTTTGGAGTTAGGTGCTCTTTTTCCGGGCTTAATCAGCTGCTGAGTAGATACCTTTCCTTTGCTCATAGCTGCTCTCGTCAATCCTGTATAATTACCTGACAATTTGCGTGATCTCATTGCACTTCCAGATGGCCTCTTCTGGGGTCTAACTTGTTCACGAAGTGTTGAACTTAGGAGGACCTGCAGCCTTCGGGGAATTTCAACCCGACTCAGAACTATTGATATTGTGATGTGAATTTGTTCTGTGATGGTTGTGATGTGTCTTGGGATTTGCCACCAAACACACCTGGTGTTCTATTTACTCTGGCAAGCTGGGGATTTTTTTTTCTTTTTCTTTTTAAAATTCCAGGATGAATTATTCATCATTACTTAGAATTTGGGTCTCTTTCATCTTCGCACTTGTACAGCACCAAGGTGAGTACTACAGAATTCTATAAAGCTCTCGATTAGCATGCTCTTGAATTTATAAAGAGACACTTTTGTTGGAACCATGATTGTAAGGGCAGGTGTACATGTGTCTACAGATACAATGAGAAAAAAAATGTAAATTAAATTCTGTTGTCGAGGGTACATTAACTTTGAATGATGTTCATTTATATTCTCCCTTTTTATTATTTAACTTATAACACAATTTGTATATACTGAAGAAGTTCTTTAAGGCAAACTATTTAAAAGTATGTATGTTAAAATATATATATTAAAATATATATATATATATATACTAAAATTATATAGAGTAAGTGCCTGATCACTGATCTCCATGAAGACATTTAACTTGTGTTAGAAACTTTTAAAAATATATTTATTTTATCCCCAAATTAAGAAGTTACAATGGCACTGATATTGGTGACTGTGTTTCAGTGACCTATGACATAGGCAAAAATCTAAAACTGCAAGTGGAATAAGACAACTAACACCTTTGTGGTTCTTTCTTTTCTCTGTCCTTTTTCTTTGAGCACTGCCCTGGGGAAGTGAAAGTCCACACAATTTCTTTTTACTGTAGTTTTTTTTTTTTTTTTTTTTTTTTTTTTTTTTAATTTTAGACAAGAAAGATGGGGCAGTGTACATAGATCTTGAACCTTTATGGCTAGAATTCTAAAATATCTTTATTTATTTTGCTGATATGTTTGTTTAATTCAGCTGGTGCATGGTCACAAGTCTTAGGTGAACAGATCTTTATGACGATGTGTGGCCCCAACATTTTTCCAAGGTTGGGTGAATTAAAATAGCTATAACATGTAAACCCCACAATGATCCTTCTGACTCCAACCTCCTACTTTTACTCCAAGAACATAGATTTTCTTTGGTGAAAGAAAGAATCCTGAAAACATATTTATGTTTATTGTGAAACATTACAGCCTAGAGCAAGCATGGGTAGAGATATTCCTTCTTTTACAAACTCTGATACTATTTATGCTGCTAACAGATGTATATCTGTGTAGATAGATATTTATATTTATTTATATAATTTTTAAAAGATAATAATGGCTTCTGAGATGGAAATTGCTGTAGTTTAAACTAGTCAGAATCATTCATGAAGAGAAGAAATTTGGAACTCCTTTCACATTTTGGACAGCCAGAAAAATTAGGAACAGTTTCCATTGCATTTCTTTCTTTTCCATGAGGGCTTATGGGTTTTCCCATCCTAGGCAAATTGGCCAACACTGCCCCAAATGCCAATTAACCTTTCCATGAAAATTATTATAATTTGAGGTGAATTTGGACCCTTTAACACAAGTTAAATGCTATTTTCATACTTGGGCATGACTCCTAAAAAGTTCCCCATGAGGGACAAATCCATAGCATGACTTGATTTGTTGCTATTTATTTGAGGAATTCTATCACCCTTCCAATTCAGTAAGTGTTTGTTCATAACATTGTAGTAGGAATTATAAAGAAAGGTTTTTTTTTCTAAGTCCCTATCCTCTAGGAATTTAGAATTTATTACTATTATGTAAATAGGCCTGTTAGAAGATCCTGCTTCAAGTACTGATTGTAACATTTAGTGTGGCTCATTGGCAGTGCCTCCGACAGGTTAAGATTTGGTTGGCTTCCCTGAAACTTTGGGGGTTTAGGGAATGATGCATATACACTAATGACCAGGCTAGTTTTCTCTGCTCTCCTACATTGTGAGCCCTCAGAAAGAGATCAGCTCTTTGGCCAGGCCGATCTTTTCCTGCTCCCTGCTCCAGAACTAGGGAGCTGGCACTGTGCCCAGCGCTCTGGGCTGCTCTCCGGCCACTCTGTGTGCTCCTGTACGTGAGCTGTTATCTCTTCACTAACAGACTCCCAAAGGAGTGGGACAGTCCTTGGCCAGTTGCTCAAAATCCTATCAGCTCCATCAGTGCAGAACAGGGACTTTCCCAAGAAGAGGGCCTGGCGTGAGAATGGGCATGAAGGGGCCAGCCTCTGGATGGCCGTGAATGGGTATCTCAAGATCTAAGGCCAGAAGTCCAAAATGGATCTACTGCTGCCCCTGAAAACTACAAACAACATTTTTTAATGGAAAAAAGAGATGGTGTCTCATTGTTCTGTTTTTATTCAAGAGAAGAAAGGACAGAGGCAGAGAAAAGAGACATGAAATGTAGATAATTTCATAGATGCAATTGGACCTCATCCTTAGTAACATAGACCCTAGGGAAGTTGTCTCGTTTCTCTTGCCAAACCAGGCCACACCTTGCAAGAGTTTGAATGGGAAACGTAGAAGAAGTAAGCCATGTACCCAAGGAGGTGTTGACACTGTCACAGGAGGGGCCTATGTGTGTTTGTGTGGTGACTTTCACCTTTGACCAGGAGGATGAGGAAGAGCCCTGTGCCTCTTCTCCAGAGAGTTCTCAAGTGCCCAACCTCCCTGGGCTTAGAAGATCCCATGTCTGCCTTTTGTGAACAGGAGATGGGCACAGAGCCTCTCAGAGCCAGCCCTCAATCAAGGTCATTCACAGGCCAGTTACTACAAACCCTCTCCTCCCACTTTTGTCCTGGTTCCAACTGTTGTTTACTTCCTCCTGGGCTCTGGTATCTTCTTTTCCTATTGTGTGGCAGGAGGGAGGAGACTCCTTTCAGGAAAAGACATGATAGTAGAATTCTTGACCTAGCAGGGCACGCCATAGCCACGCTACCTGCTCTCCACCTGGCCGTCTCATCAAGAGGCAAGGCCTCCCGAGCCATGCCAGACCTACAGGCTGCCTTGCGGTACTCTGACAGCTCCAGGCAGTGTGGTTTCACTGCCTTCCAGCTGGTTGTCAGTGTTGCTCTCTCCAAAATGCACCGTAGCCTAGGAATAGAGCACAAAATGCTTTCTCCTGAGGAGAAACGGAGTCCTTCCTATTTCCCCCTTTTCCAGAGGCAGAGGGTAAAGGTCTGCATATGGCTTAGGTTAGGATGAAAGGCAAGGCTCTTTGACGTGTGGTTAGCTTGGAAACGATACTCAGAGAAGATGGCTTTAGGTGAGAGGGAAGTGGCTTACCCAAATCCAAGAGGGAGCTGCCGTCTGCCTAATCACCATGTCTCTTGACAGCTCAGCCCAGGGAGCTCATGTATCCATTTTGGCAGAATGACACCAAAACTCCCAAAGTAGATGACGGAAGCTCCTCTGAAATCAAGCTGGCCATCCCGGTGTTCTTCTTCGGTGTTCCTTACCGCACTGTCTATGTAAGTGGAGAAGCAGCCCAGCTGTTGCTCTGTGGCTCTCCTTTTTGTTTGTCATTAAGGAAAGCATTTTAAATACCCTCTCCCAAGGCTCTGGAATGGAGGATTTATTGGCAGCCAAAACGACAAGTTCTGAGATTTCATGAGCTGATAGGTTTTATGATTAAGAAAGTCAAAGGTATATTTAATGGCTAATGTTCATAGTAGAGGAGTATACAGGGCAATAAATTGCTTTTGTGGGTGATTAAACACAGAAGTGAAGCAGAGGCCCCAATGCCATGAACATTATTTCTGCTACTCGACAAGATAAAAAGATACAATGAACCACAATAGGAGCAATATCATTTTTCTTTCCCTTCTGGGGGTGTGAAAAGTTTAGGTACCTGCTGTTCTTGGGCTTCCAACCAATTTGAAGCAGAGTTGGAGCCGTGTAGGGGAAATCAACTATCGTATAAGAGTCATTTGCAGAATGGGCCACCCTCATTGGATCTGTACCTATGCTAGAGGGTCCCATTGTCAAGCCTGCACTAAGAAATGGTACCTTTCTCTGTCAGAGCTCCCCTGGGCACCTGCACTCTCAGGCTATTTTTTGGATCATTGGTTTAGCTGCGGTGAGAGTGTTGCACATCAAGAGGAAGGTTCAGAGTGGCTGAGCCTTTCTCTATGTTTGGCCTTGAAGGACCAAAGGAGCCATATGTAGATTACACCATGTCCTATCCTATTCTGTGTCCTGCTCGGAGAAACAAATGGGACTCTGAGCACCTCCACCTTTGGTCCCATGCACATCTTAGACCTCTACTTTCCCAAATTCTGATGGATAGCTCAAGGCTGATTCCCATACAAAAACAGTTCCCTCTTCCATTACCTAGCTGGTGGTTATCACCTAACCAGATGACCCTGAATTGGCAGCATCAACATCACCTGGACCCTTGTTAGCAATGTCATATTTCAGGGCCCAACCCAGTCCTACTGGATCAGAAACTTTGGGAGGGGAGCCCGGCAGTCTAGTTTCATGCACCCTCCAGGTGATTCCAAGGCTCACAAAAGTTTGAGAACCACTGACTTTAACTATAGAATATAATCAAAACACATGTGAGTCATTGCCAGCTTCCTCTGTGAGTCTGTGTGTTTTAATTACACCTATTATTCCCTAGCAAACACATCGCTCTGGCGTCCTGAAATGCCTTTTAAGCTCTGCTCACAGCAGGGCCTCCCCAGTCTGTGTTTGTAATAGCTGACTGTGAGTTTTGGAATCTGTTGACCTGATTTTGGAGATGAGACGAAGTGCAGGACTTCCATTCTAGAAGCCTTAGCTTCCCAGGTCTCTAGAATAAATGTATTCAGTTAAGCTCTTTCCCCCCCTCCATTACACAATGCGTCAAGGAGCCTGAAGAATTCTTGCTCTTGCAAAAGGATAAAGCATAGTTTGGGGCAGACTTGTTCCAGGGTAAATCATTTTGAGTTTTTAGGTCTTTGAGTAGTGTAGTCCTTTGCAAGCCTCTGGGTTGTTCGAAGACAAGAGGCTCTTAACATCCCTGTAGTTTTGTCTCCATCTTCTTTCCAAACCCCATATGCTTATTTCCAAGGCATGACAAGGTGCCCTTACCAGGTGCAGATCCCTTGCCTGTGGGCCACTATTAATGTCTGTAATGGTATTGATCAACAGGAACCTAAACAACTGAATGTAAAGGAAAATGGCCCCAGGTCTTCCCTATCCAGGATGTTCTACTCTCCAAGCCACACAAGCCACTGGGTCAATCAGTTCACTTCAGAGGCAGGCAGAAGCTGGGTTATTTGCAGTAAGGTTTTGTAATTTCATAAGTTTCCTGAGCCATTTACAAATCATGAAGAAATCACCATAAGCAAGTCATTTACATATATAATGTAAAGTACTCATGTCTCAATTTTTATGCAGTGATTGTACAAGGAAGCTATCAAACTATAAGAGCAGGAAAGGAATTGGACATCTGTGGGTCTTAACCTTGTCTGTGCTCTAAGTTCACAGTTGTGAGTGACATCAATAGAAGTCTTAAAGTTCTCCTCCAGAGCAGGGATATGGTTCATCCTGAGATCTGAGTTCGATGAAAGAGTATTTGATTTATCTTTCTCTGACTCGCCTCTTCTGTTGTAAAATAGGAATCAATATCAAGCCCCTCAAATTTAAATCTAACTTGCTTCTGTGTTTTTGTTTTTCCTTGCTGTTTCGAATCTGTCATTCTGAATTTGGCTTTATTACCCACATTGCCCCCAGGCTGGCCTAGTACACACATACAGGCACAACCCAGTAGCATTTGATAAGTGGCAAAAGAGATAGGATAGAAACCAGGAAAATGAGACTGGTTATTAATAAAAAACAAAGCTAACTACAAACTGAAACTGGGGGAAAACCAGCACGTGTGCCCTGAAGTACACGAATCTTCTCCTTTGGACCATGGTGCTGACATTGGTTTTTTTTTTTTTTTTTTTTTTTTTTTGGTACCGGGGATTGAACTCAGGGGCACTTGACCACTGGGTCACATCCCCAGACCTTTTTTTTTTTGTATTTTATTTAGAGACAGGGTCTCACTGAGTTGCTAAGTGCTTCCCCATTGCTGAGGCTGGCTTTGAACTCGCGATCCTCCTGCCTCAGCCTCCCAAAGTGCTGGGATTACAGGCGTGCGCCACCGCGCCCGGCTTGACATTGGGGTTTTTAAGTCAGTAGTTGAGAAGTCTTTTTCATCCATACAATTAGGAAAATGTCTGTCTTCGTTTGTGACTGAAGTTGTCCTGATTTCAGATCTACTGTGCAACACCTCTCTTATTTTGTAGGTCAATAACAACGGCGTTGTCTCCTTCAATGTGCTAGTGAGCCAGTTCACACCAGAGTCCTTTCCCCTGACGGATGGGAGGGCCTTCATTGCCCCATTTTGGGCAGACGTGCACAATGGAATTCGAGGCGAGATCTATTACAGAGAGACCATGGACCCTGTCATCTTGAAAAGAGCCACCAAGGACATCAGGAAGTACTTCAAAGACATGGCAACCTTCTCTGCCACTTGGGTTTTCATTGTGACATGGGAGGAAGTCACGTTTTATGGAGGCAGCAGCACCACACCTGTAATAATTCAAATTTTCCACTTTCCACTTCATATTCTGACACCTAATTCTTGTCCATCTTCACTACCGTGAAGGAGTCTAATTGGTAGAGCTGAGGAATGTCAGTTCACTTGAGTTAAACTAATGGGTCTTGCCACCCACTTTCCAGGAAACAGAGGGAAATATCAGAGTGAACCAGTCCAGTCAGCTGTAATATTTCAGAAGATGTGTCAGCCCAATCACAATTCATTATGAATGTCTAAAAAGAGTCCTTCAACCATGTTCTTGCAGCAGGTGGCATTCCTGTTTTGCGGAAGAGTGATCAAGGCACTGAGACCTATTCCACACCCCATGATAAAGGGATCCAGAGGGCTTCAAGGATCTTTTTCTCTTGCCAGAGGCACAAAATGTTTCTCTCCATCGATAATTTCCTCCCTTAACCTCAATCCATAAAATCTGGTAGAAAGAGAAAAAGTAGGGCGCTGGATTTGGGCACAAATGACCTGGCTCATTTTATTATGTTATGAGATTTTTTATTATGACCAGGGTTGATATTATTCATATTTGATGTTAATTAGAGTGGGCAGCTAAAGCGTTTCATGAATAAAGTTTCAACATCTGCTCTGAAATCCCAAATGAGCAGTCAAATAAAAGTCAAATAAGAAAGATTATCACTGACATTATCGTAGAGATAATCAACTTTCTACATAAAGGGACAGAATGTAGTTTTCAGGAAAGTCTGCAGCTTGTTTGGGTGACTTTGACAATGGAGGTTTTTGAAGTAGCAGACACATGCATCCTTAACTGCATAATTTCTCCAGCAAGCAAAGATAGTGAAAAAAACCTACCTTCCCCTTTCTTAGAATTATTTCTAATTCCATCTGTTTTCCCACTTCTTTGGCAATGAGTCAATTGTTTAGGGGTGAAGCAGAAACTCCCAAGTTAGAGAGAGGTTGAAAAATGCTGGCCTTGCAATCTGTAGCTTCGACGCAATGAGCACATTGTGTTTTTTAGCACTTTCTGGCCAGAGCATCTCGGAGCACTTTATCTCTAAGAGGTCCTGCAGAACAGAAAGACACAAGTTTAAACAGTGGATGCATTGGTTAGAAATAACCTCTAAAGAAGCATACATTTCCCTCTGTCATGTTCTGGATCGCTAACGACTCCTTGGGTGATGTTTTATGTCCTTTAAGTCTCATATCTTACAGCGTTAGAATGCAGGATGCCAGCAATCGATAAATTTTAGTATCAGTGAGGGAGAAAAAGAGAAGGAGTGCCCATCAAACGCTGACCACCATTTTTTTTCCAAAAAACTTCCACTGGCAATAAAAATGGCAAGATAATTTAGATACTTTCTGGTTTGTACTTTGGAGTGAATTTCTGAAAGAGGTGAGATCTCTGTCTATGAAGATGAATGAGGAAACATCTAAGTGCTTTGAGTTCCTCCGAGACAAAAGACGATGCCATTCTCTAGAGCTGCAAGTGTCCATCCATCCCTTCCTTTGAAAAGTGCCCCACCTGTCCCATAGAGGAACGTGGATCATCAAGCCAGCTGAACACTGGCTTGAGAGATCTTCTGGAGGCAGACAGTGCCATAAAAGCCCCGTAGAAAGGGAAGGAGACATCTTGACTTCAAGGAAGGATGTGCACAGCTCTGTAAGAAGCTATTCTTACTTATCATTTAAACCCCACAATAATGTTCCCCCAACAAGTGCTAGCTCCTATTCCAAGGTGAAATAACTTGCCCAAGTGGCAAGAACAGGGATTCAAACCTTCCACGAAGCAGAACCGGGTTCCCACTCACCAAATCCTCCCCTCGTTCCTCAGCGGTCCCCCTCCAGGCATTATGGGAAATCCTCTGAAGCAAAAAAGGGTTTTTCAAGAACTGAAAAATGAGTTTTTACTGAAACAAATCCAAAACGTCTTTGTATGAATAAAGAAAACTCTATGTGTAGGGGTATGTGACGGCAAGTGACAGTGTGTGTGGGGGCTGGTGTGCCTGCGATACAGTTAGCCTCAGGGTGCTGTTGACATGGCTGGGTGGATTTGGAGTGACTTATAGGATGGGAAATGGATAGCTCTCAAGAGCTGCTTGGACCAAAGATATTTCCAACTTCATTATGGGGGGAAGGAATTCACTTCTGCAGGAGAATTCTGCTCTGAAAGAAGGTCTAACTTTAGTCCTTGTGTGACCTTGACTTTGAACCTGCCTCTTGAACCTGACCCCACTAGCTACGTTTTAGCAATCTTGAGCTGACTGCACACTCATCTCTGTGTCCTACTTTCTTCTTTTGTTGAATGAAGTCAAAGAATGAAGGCATATACCTGGGCAACTCTATCATAGACAGCATCGGCTACGGCAGGCCCAGAGCTCAAGGAGAAAGCTCTTCTTTACTAAAAGGACTTTTCTTTACTTGCACCTTGCCCCTCCCTGGGACCTTCTAGAATGGGGAGATCTGGGGCTTCCAAGATCCTCTACCCCAGTTTGATTACACAGGATAAGGATTTGGGTCTTCCTCTGAGTTGGACAGAATGTTAACTGGGATGGTATCAGGAAGCTGGAGAAAGGGCTAGAATTGAAAAGAAAAAGGTCTATGCAGCCTCTTCTTTCAGTTCTGTTTTTTATTTGCATTTCCTGAAAATGAGGGGTGGGGATTAGGAAAGGGAAATAGTAAAGAACAGAATTTGCTATAGCTTATTTCTGAGAACTCTTTGCAAGGTTTGTTTGAATTTATGTAGCATCTCTGTCCTAGAAAGCTTAAAATTAAGACAGCATGTAATGACAGTGCACTGAGAGATAGACTGGGAGCTCTGGCTCGAATCCCATTTTCAATGTAAGGGTCACTGTGAAGTGTCCAGAAACTCATTTTTCTTAGTCCTCAGTTTTCCTAGCTATAGGGTGGGAATGGAGGCTGGAGGTGCCGCTCAGGAGTAGAGCACCTTCCCAGCATGCATGAGGACCTGGGTTTCATCCCCAGCACCACCAAAATAAAAGAGGGGGAAAAAAAAACGATGGGAGTGGGCCAAAAATATTGGTCATTTAACATTGGTCTAAGTTACAGATGAGCACTGAGAATTTTACAGATAGAAAGTAATACATGAATGCTCAATTAGAGGAGCAATTTCTTCCCACAAAGTGCTTTTTAAAAACCACTTTCCAACTTCCATTTTAAAAAGGGGAGACATCTCGTCAAGATGTGTTTTCCAGGAATGGAGAGAGCACAATCCAGAGGACCATTTTAGTCCCACTGACTAGCATTTGCTGGCTCTTCCCCCTCCCACCCACCCTGCAGTGGGAACAGGTCTTTGCATCCCGTCCTGGCTCCGCTGCTGCCTATAGTTTATTCTCATGCTGCCATCTATAGGTGCTCTCATAATATCACAAGCTCAGCCAGGGCCTCTGAATCTTCTGTCTTGTCCAAGACAGAGATGTGAGCTGGGCGCTGAGTCAGACTCCAGGTTTATCTCAGGCAATTTCTCTTTTAGATGCACCATCCCACATGTCTCACTTTTCCCACTGGAGGTGAGAACAAATTCAGAGAGAAGGCAGAGCTTGAGGGCTGGGCTGCAGAACAGCTCTGAGCTGCTTGGGGACAGGGTGGGGGGACCAGTGGTGGGTGTGCTTACTAAAGGGAGCTGTCACTGAGGAGGGCACCTCCTGGAAATGGCGTGAGACCATCCTATCCCTTCCTGTAGGTGAACACCTTCCAGGCCGTCCTGGTGTCTGATGGCTCCTATACATTCACGCTGTTCAATTACTACGAAATCAACTGGACCACCGGACAGCAAGTGGTGGGGACCCCCTGACAGGTCTTGGAGGAGTGATGGCACAGGTAGGTGGTTCTCCATGTCATCATCTGGCTGATTTAAATCACTGCAATCCCTGCTCATGCTTCTCAGCATCCTGGACGGAGTCCTGCCAACAGCTTTTAACTAGAGATGCTGAGTGATTGTGCAGGTGGACCAAGAGGCTAGTCTTGCTCACCTTTGCTACCTAACCTGGAGGGTGGGATGAACTAGGCAGGCTTTTTGCACCTTGAATGGCTGCCCCAGGGAGTCCAGGGGAAGGGGGTGACTGGATTTCAGATGTGCCGAATTCTAAAAGTAAGATAATTGGACCAGGTGACCAACGGAGGTGGTGCATGTGCTCAAAACTCTTTATCTTCCTTTTGTACTTCAGGCAGGATTTAATGGTGGAAACCTCACCAATTTCTTCAGCCTCCCAGGCTCAAGAACCCCTGAGATTGTGAATATCCAAGAGACGACAAATGTCAATGTTCCAGGCCGCTGGGCGTTTAAAGTTGACGGGAAGGAAATTGACCCGGCCAACGGCTGCACCTCTAGGGGTAAAGCATTTCCTGTTCTCTATGGCAAGACAGGGTTTGTTTGGTTTAGATTGACAGGCAGGCTTTTCAGCCATGGGGGCGGCTTCATTCTGATGCCTTACTCTTTTGACATCTCTCAGCTGGGTAATGGAGATCAAGGTAATTTTAGCATGCACATTCATCACTCTGGGAGCTGAAACTCTGCATTTGCTACACTGCGGCTTTTTCCAAGTCCTTGCCTGCGGTGCGAACGCAGCTTTCAGTTCTGAACAACTCCAAAGTGGACCCAGATCGTGAGTGATTTCTCAGGCCAACGGACAGAAGGGAACCCTCCTGTTTAACATTATTTTTGTTGTTGTTGTTGCCATCGCCGTTTAAATTTTTCTTCTCCTTCCTCTTACTCTGCCATCTGCACTTTGTAGCTCCACAGGAGTGGGTGGTCTTGGAGTGTTGCCAAGTCCCTACGAGGGTAAATCAGTACTTTCTAGTATGATTAGAAAGAAAGAAAAGGTAGCATAGTCTTTTGGGCAACTTCTCTTAAAATCTTCCCAGCAGCAGCAAAACATGCAGGGATTTGGGGGAAATCAAAGTTGGCTTTAAGTCTCTGTTGAACAAGCTGTAGTTGAACCTCAGTGGGTTTCCTTTACATGGGCATCCAAAGTTTGGAGCTTTCTCTGAATTATCAAGACCACTTTGGATGTGCAAAATAGCCTTGGACTCTCACAGGAACATCCCCATTTATAGATACCTGCCTCTTTTGTGTTCAAAAGTATTCAGAAAATGGTATTTCTGTTAATATTTCTGCTTCCAGGAGTAGAGGCTACTGCAATTATAGGAGGGAAATCGTGCCTATCTTGTCTACCTATCTACTCACCCCTCCCTACTCATCCATCTCCCCCTATCCATCCATCCACCATCCATCTATGCATGCATCCACTCCCACCAATTCACCCACCTACCTATCTACCCTACCATCTAACCCATCTATCCAGCCAACTACCTATCTGTCCACTCACCCATCTCCAGCTCCATTCATCCATCTGCCCATCAAGCCAGCCAGTTAGCCAGCCATTGCAAGTTTCCAAAGAACATTTTGAGAGCTCCAGTGAGTGCCAGTCATTCTGTTATGTGCTAAAGGTGAAGATGTTATAGTCTCCCATGGCACTAATAAGGTAGAAATGACAGCCACCAGAACAATAGAACAATGTAAGTGTAAGACATATCGTGAGAGACCCAAATACAAAGTACTGTGGAAACAGAGGAAGATCTTGAGAAAAGTGTTTTTAGATCTCTAGGAAAGTTCTGATATGGAATGAGGAGGCCTGTGCCCCTCTTTGGGTAGAAAGCATGGCCTGCATATTTTGGCAGCCCTGAAAAAGCTCCAGCCTATCTCTTGACTCAGCTTTAATTTGTTAAACACACAGAAAAACAATATTTGCATGGTCTGAAATGCCAGTGCCCTTTGCCTCTGCTCCCTGCACTGTGGTCAGGCTTATTAAATCCCTGCCTTTGCCCCAAGGCTAGGTCATGTCTGAAGATGGCCTGCCTGGGCATCCTTGCCTTTTGGACTCTGTTAAGTTCCCCATGTTCAGAATAGCAAACAAATGCTTTGGGATTTGGCCAGTTTTAAAGTGTATAGGAAAGAGTCTAGTCCCAAAGCTCGCCAGGAGTGCTGAGATTGTGACCCCTTTGCTTGTGAAAGGTAAATACAGCCTCACTTGGGTCTGGAAGAGAGGCTCGCCCCATGCCTCATGATCCCTTTCTGGCCTGGACCAGAGCCTGACAGGTTACAGACTCTCACCCAAACATCTCTTTCCTTTTGTCCAAGCATCACGCGGCTGACTGGCTGTGGATCTGCAACCTAAGTGCCCAGTGACAGCCTCTCACCTGAGTCTTGGGAATGAAATGCTGTGATAATGGAAAACATTGGCTTGCAGAGCCGTGGAGTTGGTCAGTTGCCAGCTGTGTACAAAGTCCCCACTTTGACTTCATTCTTTTCCTCCTGAGTTATGGGTTTGGGTTTCATATACAGGAAAAATTCAATATCCTTATACAGACTGCTATGCATTTTTATGTGCCACTGAATGTATATCAATCTAATGAGATTGGAATTTGGCCTGGGTGATAGCAGGAGATGCAGTTCCATAGAACTGGTTTATTATATCATCATTTCACAAACAAAATTGTCATGGAGAGTCTACCTTTTGGTCCAAACCTCCT
Organism: Tamias sibiricus; assembly: GCA_025594165.1. Classification (NCBI taxonomy): domain Eukaryota; kingdom Metazoa; phylum Chordata; class Mammalia; order Rodentia; family Sciuridae; genus Tamias; species Tamias sibiricus. Next base: position 114,717,539 of record CM046657.1, read on the forward strand.
CTATTCAAAGGCATTTTCCTCTCATTTATTGGAAGCCTGAAAAAGCAAAGAGTGGAAATGATATTGAATGGAGGCTGTTACAATATATGCAGCCTTGAATTAGTGCCAAACAGTGTTGAGGATTGAAGGCCCATTTTAAGGGCTAATGTGTATGACCTAACTGGGAATGTGAATAAATCTATTCTCATTTTGGGGCACTATTCTCAACAGGCATAAAATATAATTGCCTGTTGAGACATGTTCCCGTTGGACAGGTATAGAAAGGACTATTCCTGAGGCACCCATGCTTCTGCTTGAATTAAGCTCGTAGCCTTCTGTGGTTTGAAAGACATGCGGTTTTATAAAAAATTTGAGAACTCTTAGCCAAGTCCTTTCAAACTACCAGTGATTCCTAGTGCACGGCATTCTTTTTTGCAGTGCTGAGGATAGAACCCAGGTCCTCACACATACTATGACATTATTTACATTTCTTAAATTGAGTCTTCTGAATATTACATTTCTCAACATGGAGGCTTTGATAGATTCCCTTCCAGAATCCCTCAATTTCTAAATCCCTGCTACCTCTATCAACATGTGTCAGCTCTTTTAAAGCATCACTGTTCCCCATGAGGCAGGGATGAGAAAATAACATTATTTACATTTTACAAGTTAGGAAAACTGATACACATGGGAATTAAGTCAGTAGTCTTGAAAGTTGATTGCACAGTTGTAGCCCCTGCAAGTCCTTTTGGTCCCAACACCAACCTAGGATTAGATCACAGACCACAGATTAGAGACGTCCCTGTTCAAATGAAGGTTGATGTTAGCAAGTGACAAGTCTCAGGGTTTTTGGTGGGGGGATTATTTATTTAGGGAAGTGAATCTAAGGATTAAATGCCTACTAAATTAAATGGCAGTGAATATTTTCATTGGCACATACCTTGAAGCTGTTCCCCTCCCCCTACTGCATCCTCCTTTTGACCTTGAATTTGTCAATAATTTTGTCCAGTGGATAAAGAAAAGAGAGTGTTGGACTTGGACAGGGCCTACAAGTGGAGGATAAGACAACTCATATAGGTCTAAACTCTGCCTATGCAGCATCCACAGGATTTATGGGTCTTTGAAAGTTCTACATAAGTGGTCAGCTCTTTCCAGAATCTTCCCAGGGAGCAGGGGTTTCTATTTTGTACATCTGACTCCTGATTTATGCTATTGACCTTTTTGGCACCCAGAGGGCTTCCAACAAACGTCCGTTAACTGAATAAACAAATTAGCAAATAAACAAACTTGTTGAGTTACCTGGGTACATTGGGTTTTCTTTCAGAATACCCCTCCTCAGATTCCCGAAAAGAAGGAAATGATTCCCGAGTGTCACAGTCTTTCACAGAAGCAGTGTCTTTCCCTGAATGTGGGTTTGCTCACCAACTGCAGAGTTGATAATGCCAAGAGCTTAGCCTGGATTCAGGCACACTCATCTTGGAATCTTGGCTTTAACCCCGAGCTGCTGAGTGATCTCAGATGAATTACTCAACCACTCTGAGGCTTCAGTTTCTTTACTTGTCAAATGAGGGCAACAACCCCGTTGTGTGGATTATAAGGAATAAAGGCAGTGGAGCATTTAGCCCCACACCTGGCACAGAGGGTAAGTGCTCTGTAAATGTTGGCTCTAATGTCATTATTCCCCAGGACAGTTCCTTCGGCGAGGGGAGGTGTTTTGGGATGACCTGAACTGCACCATCAAGTGCCGCTGTCTGGATTTCAACAATGAGATCTACTGCCAGGAGGCCTCTTGTAGCCCCTACGAGGTGTGTGAACCCAAGGGCAAGTTCTTCTACTGCAGTCCTGTGGAAACCAGCACGTGCGTGGTGTTTGGGGAGCCACACTACCACACTTTTGATGGCTTCCTCTTCCACTTCCAAGGCTCCTGTGCCTACCTGTTGGCCCGACAGTGCTTGCAGACTTCCAGCCTCCCTTTCTTTAGTGTGGAGGCCAAAAATGAGCACCGAGGAGGCTCTGCTGTCTCCTGGGTGAAGGAGCTCTCCGTGGAGGTCAATGGCTACAAGATTCTCATCCCCAAAGGAAGCTATGGAAAAGTCAAGGTGAGGCCCTTTCCATCCTTACTGGGGAGATGGAGAAGTTATAGATTCTTCAGCCTGGGGAAGATTTCCCCAATTGTACTAGTTCTATTCATTGTTTCTTCTACAGTACCAAAAAAGATGCAGGCTTTTCCTACCCTACAAATACCTTGTAAGATGCTTTGCTTAGCCAAACCTTATTTGTACAACAGCTTCACTAAACTCTCTCCTCAAAGTGTCTATATCCACTTTTTAATTTAAAATATATTAACATCCCTAGTTTCCTCATGGGTAGACACACGTGCGCACACACAATCACACAGCTCAGAAGTAACAGGAAAGAGAGGTCAGTTTAATTTCCCATGGACCTAGCTTTCAATAGCTGTAGTCACATGGCCACACCCTGAAGATGGTGTAAGCGCAAAATGTAAGTCTCCAAAACTGGTATTAATAATTCTTATCCCACCCCAGCCCCCATCCTGTTTGCCCAAGAGCTGTTGTTTCATTTTCAGAGAGTCCCACATTGATTGATGTCTCCAGAGGACCTGGAGTAGCCTTGGTGGTTTCCTTAGTGAGGCCTGTGTGGGAAGTTCCCATGAAAGCTTTGCCCGAATACCACTCTGCCAGAATGCACCATCGGAGGCTAGAATGAACAAGAAGAACACGGGCCTCTGCTGGCCTGTCTAGCATGTGCAGATGAGGCTTGTAACCATCCACCTGGATTTCAAGCAGAGGCATGGACAAAAGAGGGAGTGCGAAAAGCCACTAGCAATTACTCAATTTGTGAAGGCCCCAATTTTCATAATGTAAATGAAAACCTTGTTGCAACCGTGTATTTATTCAAGCAAAAATAACCAAGACCACAAGGGGTTGATTGCAGCAACTGGTGCAATCCTTAATCCTCATGCATGGAGGTCTTTATGGAGATTATGAACCAGAGTGATGCCAGGCCAGGGATTTCTTTCTTAGGAAAAAAAAATGCATTGTAGTTTTAATTGATGTAGCATGTCAAACAAAAGGTAGGTCTGGGGAACTAATTCCACTTTCTCTGGCTCTGTCCTTCCTAGGTCTCTGCAGCTTAACAGTCTTATAATTAAGAAAGTGAGCTCTTCCTGTGCTCAAAATGCCATTTTGCTTGTTATTTGGTTAGTCTCTCTAGGGAGAGCCCTGTATATCAAGTCAAAGCTAAGAGTTCGGGTACAGAAGTTTGCAGTTTCTCCATTTTAAATGTATATTGCGCTGTTGAGCACAATCCTTATTCTATAGGTAGCTGCTAGCCTTTCAAGCTACCCATTTTCACTAGCTTTCCTCTGCTTTGCCTGTATTGTGAAGATGATGTGGATGATACCCGTAGTGGAAAAAGAAAGCTTCGTGCTTTATTCCTACTTTCCATTTTGATTAAAATTCTTTTTTCGCTCACAGTCAGACTTTTTTTTTTTTTTTCTAGAAAGAAAGGGGCACTGTCATTTCTTTCAGGCCCAGCAGCTCTGCTAATTTTGTGTGGCTCTGTTCCATCGTCCAGGCGTAGGGCACGGATTCCTCAATTTTCTGTAGCAACAGGGAGATGTGGATGTGAATATAAATGTTTCAGAAAGAAAAGGTTATGTGACTCCAACCGCAGCCTAACAATGGCTGCCTTTTCCTTTTGCCAAATGGTTTCCAGTGTCTTTGAATACACCTGCTCTGCTGGGGACAGTGGCTGGATGGATGGCAGAGTCCTGACCCAGGGTGATATGGGGACAGGCAGGGAGAGGGCTGGGAACCAGGAAGGAGCCCCAGATGCCCAGGAGGCCACTGTCTCCTTCAGCCACATTGTGCCAGGCTGGGAACGGATGCGAAGATCTGTCCTCCCACAACATAGACCCCTTTTCTCCAGCCCTGTCTCCAGATGCTTGGGGTTAGGAGGTGCGTTCTGTTTATAGATTCCCCTGTTGAATTGTTCTCAGATAACAACATAAACAATTTAGACTTGTATATGCTAATGAGGCCTGAGAAGGTCAACATAACTCAAAATCCATATGTAACAAAGACTTCCTTCTAGCTAATACTTGTAGATTTTCCTATTGCTTATCCATGTAACCCCAGTAGGCTCAGACTCTGGGGTGGGACCTGCCCGAGTCCCTGAGCCACTACTGCCAGCCCAGTAGCCTCTTGGACCTTCATTTTCTTCATCTGTAAAATAGGGGTAGCTGTGTCTCTTAGAAAGTGCCCCTGGGCTGTGGTCCAGAATGGGCTGCTTCTCTTCAGCACTTGGATGGAGACAGCAGGGAGTAGTGGTGAGGTCTCAGCTCTGGAACACAATTGGCAGGAGTCGGGGTCCTGCCTCCTGCAAGTCACACCAGCCCTGATCCTCAATTTCCTCATCTGTAAAAAGGGAACATAAGGACCTTTAAATTTGTCATGAGCATTAAGTGGAACAGCCACGTGTGCCATGTCCAGTACAAAGCCTGGTGCTCGGGAGGCGTTCAGCACACGCTGGCTGCACATGGCCGCTGGAATCTCTCCGTCCTCAGACCTGTGCTTCTGTGATTCCTCTTCTCTCTCCTCGCCTTGCCCTGCCCACATCCTGGGAGGGACACTGCTGGGGAGGGAAGTGTCTAGAACACAGGCAGGAGAAAGGAGAGCAAAGAGGTGGGGTTCATCTACTGTTGGTTGATAAGGCCTGGTGGGACGAAAAACAAGAAGTCACACATCAGGACCATCAGGAGGAGACTTCTCCAGGAGCTCCTGTGCTGAGCACCATGGGACACAAGCCCCATGACTTAGTGATAAGGTGAAGGAGGTGCCATGACACTCAGACCTGGAAAAAAGGCATCGATCGGGATATTACTGACATCCAGCCAACCCAGGTGTGAGGTCAGCCAGAGTGGGAGGACAGATGCAGGAAGCTAGGGTCACTGTTGCAATACCCAGAGCCTGTCTACACCACGGCCTCTGCTTTGAGAAACATAGACTTTGCCCCTTGTTAGCGGGAGTTTAAGAGGACAGGGGAGCACTCAGCAATCAATGTATCTGGCATTTAAAATTTTATGAATCTTGGGCAAGATTTCTCCTTCTCCATCCCAGCACAGAATAATAATCATTCCATACTCTACCAGCTGTCCTTCCTTTCTGGTATGACTTTTCTCACCCTTGTAGACCAACATGGCCTAGAAATAAGGATAATTAACAAACTCCTTGGGTTTTCTTTCTATGGATCTCTGCAGGACAGTTTCCTTCTGAAACCTATTTTTTTGTTTTTGGTCCCCCTTTCCCATTGCTACCTCTGAATATTTATGTCCCTTCCCATTCATATGTTAACACCTTAAACTCCCAAGGTAATGGTGTCAGGAGTTGGGACTTTGGGAGGTGATTAGGTCACGAGTGTGGAGCTCCCCTGAATGGGATAAGGGCCCTTATAAAAGGCCACAGGAAGCTCATCTGCCCTGTCATTAGAGGACACACTGAAAAGGCACCATCTATGAACCAAAACATTAGCCCTTATAGACACTGAATTGATTGGCACCCTAATCTTGGACTTCCCAATCTCTAAACTGTGAGAAATACATTTATGTTGTTTTGCAAACCACCCTTTTTATGGTGTTTTGTGATAGCAGCCCAAAACAGACTAAGACAGAAGACTGGTACCAGGAGTGGGGTGCTGCTGTGATAAATACCTAAAAAATGTGGTAGCAGGTTTGGAACTGGGTAATGGTGGAAGCTGAAAGAGTTTTGAGATGTGTATTAGCAAAAGCCTACACTGCTGTGAATGGACCATTAAGGGTGATTCTATAAGGGTGAACTACCAATCTGAGAGCTGCATGGTGTGTCTGCTGTGGTAAATCTTGGAAGCGATATTGACATGTCTACTGACTCATCTCCTAGAAAACTCAGAAAGTAGCAGCAAAGGCACCAGAAATAGGTGTGGGTCCAAGTCAGCCTGTAAAGTTGATTTGCACTTACAGTCAAGCCCACTGAGGGCTGCTCTAGGTAAGACTAATCATTCCATCCCAGCCTGTGAGTGTGAGGGTCTATAGATGGTAGGCAGGGTAAATGCGAAAAAGAAAATTCACTCTCTCTTTTGGAAGCTTTTCAAGCCACCTGCTCATATTGTTTGGCCACCTGGGACTCACTCTTGATTCTTCCCCATTTCTCATTCCCACCAGGGCCAGCTGGGTGGGCTGCTTAAGCTCGTGCCTCCCCCTTCCCATCCGTGTCTAGTCTGGGCTCTCATCCTTGTCTTCCCCCTCGACTCTTGCAGCAGTTGCTTGTCTGGGTTCCTTTCTTCTCACCTTGACTTAGTTCAATAAGTGCTTCATGCTGGCCAGCATGGGCTTTCTAAAATGCAGATCTAACTGTGTCATTTCCTTGCTTAAAACCCTTCAGAGGCTCTCCCTGCACAGTAGAAGTTCAAGCCTTGTGTTGTATTTTCTTGTCTTGTTTTCAACATGGTTAAAAGGCCCTCCACGGTCTGCTCCCAACACAAAAACCAGAGTGATTCCTGTAAAGCAGAAGTCAGTTTGTATTGCTCCTTTTCTCTAAACACCCTCTTGGTTCTATGCCTTGCTCAGAATCAAAGTCTTTACAGAGGCTGACAAGCCGTCCCTGCTGTGCTACTCTTCTCCCTCTGACATCAACTACCATGGCCCTCTCCTGTTCTCTCTGTTCCAGCCACACAGGGTCCCCTGCTCACTCCCACCTGAAGACCCACTGGTCCCTCCTTGTGAGCCCCTCTCACACCAGATAGCATCACAGCTGCTCCCTCATCTCAAAATTCCTCTTCCTACAGAGCTCTGCCCTGATAATCCTCTTTAAAATGAGAGACTCTTTTCCTTAGCTTTTGTGGTCCACATTCCTTGCTTGAATTTTTTTCTGCATAACACTAATTTGACATAATTAAATATTTTGCTTATTTATTTGTCTGTTGTTGGTCTCCCCAGCTAAAATATAGGTTCCATGGGGCAGGCATTTCCAACCCTGAGTACAGTGCTTGACTACAGGAAGGCCTAAGGAAATATTTGCAAAGTGGCTGGGCTTGGACTGTCTCCCGCTTCATCTCTGGCCACCTGTTCCCCTTGAAGTCTAGAACACCTGATGCCTATCCCCAGCCCACATAGCTGCCTCTAACACCTGCCTTTATTCTGTTGTTCTGGAATTCTCTATCCCACCCCCATTCTTGATCTTCCTTTGGCCAATTCTCTTTATCTTTAAAAACCTAGATCAGATTTAACTGCCTCTGAAAACCTCCTATGGTTCCCCTAGGCTGGATTAAATGTTCATTTATTGTTCTCCCATTGCATCATCTATCGATTTATATTTTAAACCACCTACTATAAATATCTATTTGTGTTTCTATTCTGCAGTACTCTGAGGGCTCCTTGAGGAGCATGGGTAATTGTTATTTTTTAATCTTGTACTTCTCAGTTCCTGACATAGTGCTTGGTACCTAGCAGGCGTTCAAATTTGTTGTTGTTGTTGAGTAATTAAATAACGTAGCTCTAATACCAGAAAGTTACAGGACAAAACACCTAGAGCATAGTGTCAGGGTGGCCTCAAAGCTCAGCTGAGCCCGGCAGTTGTTCTATTCATATTTCAGCTAGAAGGAGGGTCAGTGAATATGAAGGGCAGTGACGGGGTCATGGAAAATGTGTGACAACCTGAGACTTAATAGATCTTTAGAGGAATAAAGAGGAAAACTAAGGTGATGAGCCTTTCAAGAAAAGGCCTGGAACTGGCCTAGAGCCAGCCAGGACCGGGTAACCACCCAGTCCCCAGAGGACTCCACAGTGGCACTAGAAATGTCACAGCTGTCACAGTTCAAATGCTTAGTGCTCTGCTGGCCTGCATCCAGCTGCTCTCTAGAATGTTCTTCCAGGCCTTTACCATAATAAGAGGTAGGTCCACTGGAGCCTGGACGTTTGGTGGCCATTCTCAGAGTTGCTCTGCCCTCCTTTCCTGACCTCCGCTGGAACCCATTGCCGGGGCACCTGCTCACCTGCCTTTTACTGTTACTGTTGTTGGCAGGTTAATGACCTAGTGACTTCTTTGCCTGTCACCTTAGACTTGGGGGCAGTGAAAATCTACCAGAGTGGCATGTCTACTGCTGTGGAAACAGATTTTGGGCTCCTAGTGACGTTTGATGGCCAGCACTACGCCTCCATTTCCGTCCCAGGCTCTTACATAAACTCCACCTGTGGGCTTTGTGGGAACTATAATAAAAACCCACTGGATGACTTCCTCCGCCCCGACGGCAGGCCAGCCATGTCTGTGCTGGACCTGGGCGAGAGCTGGCGTGTCTATCACGTGGACTGGAAGTGTGACTCCGGCTGCGTGGACAACTGTACCCAGTGTGATGTTGCCACCGAAACCCTCTACTTTGGCTCTGACTACTGCGGCTTCCTCAATAAGACCGACGGCCCCCTGTGGGAGTGTGCCACCGTGGTGGACCCCACAGCCTTTGTGCACAGCTGTGTGTATGACCTGTGCAGCGTGAGGGACAATGGCACGCTCCTCTGTCAAGCCATCCAGGCCTACGCTCTCGTGTGCCAAGCCCTCGGCATCCCAATCGGAGACTGGCGAATCCAGACTGGCTGTGGTAAGCTGGGCCCCCCATCCCAGTGAGAGGACTCTCTTATGCAGGGGGCAGGGACAGGGTTTCAGAGCTCCTCCAAATGCCCTTGTTAAGACTTGTGGCCCACGAGTGAGGATGAGGTGAAATATCACAAATTATAAAGAATGAACTGTAAAAGGATCTTTACTTTTCTCCCACCTGATAGCAGAGCCAAGAAACAAGAACTCATTGATGAGCAAAAATGATGTGGAAACAGGAAATGAATGGCAGGAAACTCCTGGTTGGAGGGAGGCCCCCAAGCAGCAGGGAGCAATCCCAGAGCTGAACCAGAAGGCGGGATTTCCAGGAGTGGAGGTGGCTGCTGAGCAGTGCAGACACTGGCTCGGGAAAATGCTTTGCCTCCCAAATGGAACCCACACCAGTTGCTGCCTGGCTCTTCCTCCTCCACTTTTAGTCCCCTTAGAATTTGTGCCCTTTGCTCTGGAGCCTCTCAGCTGACCTGCTGTTGCTAGTCAAAGGAAGGGCTGCAGATAGGAAGTAGACTATACCAATAAAGAAGCCCTTTTTCTGAAATGCTAAGAGATGTTTGGGGGAAAATCTAGGTTCTTTTGAATTACACTTCTGGATTAAGCATTTTATACCATTTAGTTGTCTCACTGCCCCCTCATCCCATTTAAATCACTTTCTTTTCCTAGTTATGTAAAATGTTTAAACAAGCAAACAAACAAAAAAACAACACATTTTGTTTCCTTTGTGACCCTGGGTTGCCTCTATGTGAGTAAACAGAAAATTGTAATCTGTGCATTTGAGAATGCTATGGAGATTAGAAGATGTAAGTTTCTTTAAATACAAGGCAGGGGAGATTTTATCCCCTGTAAGCATAGGTTGTATTCACACATATCATCATCTATCAGATTCAAATCTTTGAGTATTGGTCAAACTACTAAGTGACAGTGACAGTGTATTTTTCTTGCTGTGTAACTGACTCTATTATGCCCAGAGCAGCCATATCATGAGTCGAGCTGAGATGGAATACAGCTTCTCTCTGATCCTTATATAATCCAAGAGCATTCAAACTGCCTAACTAAATTTTTACGTAGAATGGCTATATTTTTTTTTCTAGTAGCACTACTTTCCCATCTTCCGCACCTCTCTCTCTTCTCACTTTAGTAGGATGAATTATATTTCACTCCAAGAGCTAGTTTACTAGGCCCCTGAGCCCCTGCCTGCTGGATTCAACCAGACTGAAACATTTATGTAGTCTCAGATGCTCTTACAGTAAGAATAGAAGGTTTCTAAGGCAAGAAGAGCCTTCAGAAGGCACCCAGCTCCTATCCCAACTCCTGGAGGAACAAGGCACATGATCTTTGCAGCTAACAGGGGGGGGGGGGCAGGGGCTCTTTCTAATATTTAATATCCCAGGGAATTCATTTCCACAGTCTGCTTTTATCACACCTAGGTATTTTAAGTACCTCCCTGTTTGAAATTTCATGTTTTCAAATTACTCCCCTAATGGTTACATTTTCCCTTTCTCCTAAAAGTGGCATTTATTTCTTCCTAAGAATGAGCCAGGCTCTTCTTTAAAATCAGGTCAGCTCATATGTCCATCCATTAAAGATCTGGAACTATCTTGATGATTGTAGATCACCAAGTAGTAGCTCTCTATTAAGTTCGTCTAGTTCCAAGGGTAACCTGGAGTTTAACTTCACAATCCAATTGTGGCGCTGTTGTTAGGAAAGCAACTGAGCTGGCCCTCACCATAGGGCCTAAATGATCGGGAAGGAACATTCTTTCTCCGGGCCCCTGTGCTTGTCGGATTCTGGCCGCTTGGCCCTCCGGGTCCGGGTCCGCTCACCTTGTGACCGCGCTCTCTTCCTTTCCCCGCGTCAGTGTCCACCGTGCAGTGCCCAAGTTTCAGCCACTATTCCGTGTGCACCAGCAGCTGCCCCGACACGTGCTCGGACCTGACAGCCTCTCAGAACTGCGCCACGCCGTGCACTGAGGGCTGCGAGTGCAACGAGGGTTTTGTGCTCAGCACCAGCCAGTGCGTCCCGCTGCACAGGTGCGGCTGTGACTTCGACGGCCATTACTACACCATGGGGGAGTTCTTCTGGGCCACGGCCAACTGCACGGTGCAGTGCCTGTGCGAGGAGGGCGGCGACGTGTACTGCTTCAACAAGACCTGCCGCAGCGGGGAGGTGTGCGCCGTGGAGGACGGCTACCAGGGCTGCTTCCCCAAGCGCGAGACGGTGTGCCTGCTCAGCCAGAACCAGGTGCTGCACACCTTCGACGGCGCCGCCTACGCCTTCCCCGCCGAGTTCTCCTACACCCTCCTGAAGACCTGCCCCGAGCGGCCCGAGTACCTGGAAATCGACATCAACAAGAAGAAGCCCGACGCAGGACCTGGTTGGCTCCGGGGCCTGCGGATCCTGGTGGCCGACCAGGAAGTCAAGATCGGAGGAGTCGGGGCTTCGGAAGTCAAGGTAAGACTCCTTGGTCCCTTTCAGTGTCTTCCGATGAGTCTCGTCAAGCCAAGGAACCTGCCCTCTTCATCGGGCTTTCGGCCTCTGCCCAAGAGTGGATTCTAGGAAGGGGACGGCTCCCAAATGGGAGCATCTTCTCATGAACAGCACCACCTAAGAATCTCAGGAGGCGCCGTGGAGCAAAGCTGGAATCTCTTGAATTAGAATAGGATTTGTTCTCCACAAGAGCAAATGCTGAAACAATGCCAACTGTGTGCCACGCACTAGTCTAGGCCCTTTGTAAACACTATCATACTTAACCTTATGCAGCAGAAAATATTATGACCCTCATTTTACACATGATACAACTGAGTTCCAGAGAGGCTAAGTAACTTTCCCCAGGGACACACAGCCACAAAATGGGATTCAAGCCCACACAGCCTGGCGCCAGAATCTATGCTCTTAACCTTGTAATGTACTAACTCTCCTACCTATAGATGAGAAGCCACGTGGGGTGATACAAAGGATGCCTGCCCTGATGCCGCCCTCCCTCTGACCTGGTCTAAAATACCCATCTCTAGGCATTCCAGACTCAGATCATTGGTTCTAGAAGGAATCTTGGGAGTCGTTTAGTGAAACTATTTATTTTCATATGAAAATCCCAAAAGGCCAAGTGAGGGCCCCACAGCTAATTGGGCAGAGCTGGGATGTGGGGAGGGTCATCTGTCCTCCAGACTAACATGCATTTTGTATATCATGTGATGTCTGGTCTGGAAAACAAACGTCAACACAGTACAGTCCAAGGAGGTCAGAACTTACACAGTCACCAACTGAAAGAGCTCTATTTTCATTCCCATTGATGGAGATTAATTTAGTAAAAGAATGGTGAGAGATAGATGGGTGATGGACAGTTAGATCATTAGATACACTCTGCATGCCCCCAAGGGACTGAGACATAGGAAATGTAAGACTTAGAGAGAAAAATGGAGCCAGAAAGAAGGGCAGGAAAGAGAGCTGTCTGTGAAGAGGTGCCCAAGTGGATATGCCAGGCAGCAGGAGGAGGCCATTGATCTGAGACAAGTTTTGCTCACATTCACTTTTATTTGTTTGGAGCTCGTTTAAGGTCTAGAAGAGCAAATGAGAGTTTCAAAAGAAAAAAAGAAAGTCATGAAAAAACAGTTGTGGTTTCCATAGACCATCAGCTTCTTGATATTTCTCAAAGAGCTAGTCACCCGGCAGAGCTGTCTTTATTCCACAGCCTCATAAATGGTGGCTACACGGTGTGTCTATGGAATTGATAACAGCGCTTTGATTTTTCAGTTGAATGGCCAGGAAGTGGAATTACCTTTCTTCCATCCTTCGGGGAAGCTGGAGATTTATCGAAACAAAAACAGCACCACGGTGGAGTCGAAGGGCGTGGTGAGCGTGCAGTACTCGGACACAGGCCTGCTGTCCATCCGGCTGTCCACCGCCTACTTCAACTGCACCGGGGGCTTGTGCGGCTTCTTCAATGCCAACGCCAGTGATGAGTTCTGCCTCCCCAACGGCAAGTGCACCGACAACTTGGCGGTATTTCTGGAAAGCTGGACGACGTTCGAGGAGATCTGCAACGGGGAATGTGGGGACCTGCTGAAGGCCTGCAACAACGACTCGGAGCTGCTCAAGTTTTACCGGAGCCGCTCCAGGTGTGGCATCATCAACGACCCCTCCAACAGCTCCTTCCTGGAGTGCCACGGGGTGGTCAACGTCACTGCCTACTACCGCACCTGCCTTTTCCGCCTGTGCCAGAGTGGGGGCAACGAGTCGGAACTCTGTGACTCGGTGGCGCGGTATGCCAGCGCCTGCAAGAATGCCGACGTGGAGGTGGGCCCCTGGCGGACCTATGACTTCTGCCGTAAGTTGAGCTGCGTCGTGGTGGGGGGAGCCAGAATCCATGCCACACCCTACCTTTTTACTCAGGACTCCCCTTCTGGGTGGGACTGAGCTCAAGGGCAAACGAATGACTGGGTATACCTTCCCCAGTCCCATGTGTCCTTTAGAAGGCCCCTGGTCCCAAATCTGACTGTTTCCCACCTTCATTTTCATTTCTTATTACACAAAACCTTTTCATTGCAGATCGGTTAACCAGCCTACAGACTCATGGCTTTATCTAGCGAAAGGCACAACATGTCAAAGGACTAGAAGTCTTTGTGATGGTTCTGTTGGTGCCTTCTTCCTTAGCAAAGAAGGGCTCCGTTCATTTTGATAGGAGGTGATGGTCAGGGGGCCTTTCGGGATGTGGAGATCAGCACCACTCCCTGGGGCATCCCTGACAATGGCTACTAAGTGCATCCCATGTTGCTGGCTCTTTGTCTTGTCCCCAGAGTACCTGACCCCTCTCGGCAGGGCAGTGGCAATACTATTAGTCTTTAGAAAAACTGCTGGGAAGAGCTGAGTCTGAATACCTTTGCTTATCAGGAGTAGCACAGAAGGGGAGAGGAGTAGCTGGGGGTGGGGGAGCCCATGTCTGGAGCAAGAACCACCTTCCCTAGACTTCAGCACACATCCTTCTCCTGCCAGAAAGTTCAGCCCTAAACCAAAACTCGTGCTGCCATTATGAATGCATCCTCTATATCTATTTATTTCTCTTATTACATTTTTTCCTAAGTTTGTTGAACTTTTTATTTTGAAATAGTTTCAAAGTTACATAAAAGATGCAAGAATACCTATATACTCATTACCCGAATTAATCCATCATTAACATTTTGTCTCATTTGCTCTCTCCACTCTCCACTCCCCTCCAACTGATGGTAATTTGCATACATACTGAGACCAATGCATATATACTCAGTACTATACATACTCTCTCTTTGAGAGTAAGTTACCTCTTGTGTTAGCTTTCTGTCACTGTAACAAAATACCTGAGATAATCAACTTATAAAGTGAGAAGGTTTATTTGGTTTCAAGGATTTCAGTGCATGGTTTGTTGTCCCCATTGCTTTGGAGCCTATGGCAAGGAGCATGTCGGGGAGCAAAGCCATTCACCTCATGGTCAGGAATGAATCAGAGAGGAAGATGAATGGTTGGGATCCCACTATCCCCTCTAAGAACACTACTGTAGCGACCAGATCATCTCACTAGGCCCCACCTCTTAAAGTTCCCCCCTCCAATAGCTTCAGTTAAAGGTGACTAAGCCTTTAAACTATAGGCCCTTTGGGGACATTTCAGATCCAAACTATAGATCCCTTTACACCTGAATCTTCAGTGTGTGTTTCCTTAGGATAAAAACAGTCTCTTACACAACCATAGCACAGTTACCAGCCTTAGGAAACTTCACATGTATGCCATGATTTAACACCTATATTCCAGTTCTGTCAACTAACTCGGTAATGTGCTTTATGGCTTGTTTTTGTTTCTCTTTTGGCCTTGGCACACATTTAGTCTAGGGACATATGTTTTTGTTGCCATTGCTCTTCAGTCTCCTTCAATCCGGAGCAATTCCTTGGTTTTCTCTCTTTATGATTTTGGCAGTTTTGAAGGATACAGCCTCCTCTTTTGTAATAGAATGCCCCCTTTGGATGTGGTGTTCCCTCAGGCTGACCTTAGCTGCACACCTGCACTCAGCGTCCTGCACGGGCCACGCATGGTTTTCTCATGGGCTCTGAGCGCGTGCAGGGGAGTCCTCCGTCCGGCCCGCCCTCCTCGGTGATGCGCACACAGGTCCCCGGGTCAAGGTGTTGTCAGCTGTCTCCACTCTGTAGTCACTGTGCTTTTCCTGCAACCAGCCAGCAAACTGGGGAGACACCTAAGATCACACAGTATCCTGTTGTTCACCAGAATTCCCCTCCTTGATTCAGTGTTTGTTGGTGATTTTTGCTTGTATCAATTTTTGCATGATGATTACAAACTGGGGTCTCCAGCTGCAGTACTGTCTCTGCTTTTTCCAGCCAGCCATTGTCACCCCAGTGTAAGCCAGAGCCCTTACTTCTGTCTTTCAATTCATGCATTCATCCGTTCACACCTCTCTGTCTCTATTTCACTCTCTTCTTATCACTGTGGACATGGATTTATATTTTTTTTTCCAACGGCTTCTATTTTGTATTACACTTGTCAATTATTTGGGGTGTTAAAATTGTTCTGGATTTAGTCTTTAAACTGGCTCCTGTGTCCTTTTGGCATGTCTCTCTCTCTCTCTCTCTCTCTCTCTCTCTCTCTCTCTTACTTTCAACATAACACAATGCTGCACATTCATCTCTTAACCTTCTCTGTCCCATGCTGGAATCAGTCATTACTCTAAGAAGCTCTGATTCCTTTTCATGGGGAATATTATTAGAAACCAAGATGGGGGTATTATTAGAAACCATTGCTCTTGGGTGTCTTTGCTTTGTCTCTGGGCCCTTTTGATAGACAGAGCTAAGAATTAATATGCATACACACATTACACACACAGGCACACACACGTCTTTTTGAATCTCTGATTTCTGAACTTGGAAAGTCCAATGAGCAGGTGGAGGGGTTGGTGGCTGCCATCTCAGCAGAGGGCAGCTATGTCCCTGATGAGCTTTTCCCACCCTGGGGAGGCATGAATAGTAGATTCTGTGAATCCACAATGAGGTTTCTGGGAGCATGCTCTTTTTATAAAGTCACATATAGCAGGAAAGCCACACCATTTTCTATTGGCCACCACATGTAGTGGGACCTTCTGATGCTTTCCCCAAACCTTTTCTAACCACTCTAACCCACACTCTTTTGTCTCATCTCCAGTTTATCTAACACGATTTCCACCCTGGTGTTCACACCCAGCTTTCTAGTTGTGTTTCACTCAGGTACAGAATCGCTGAGTCTCCCCCATATCAAATCTGGTTGTTGCAGGCCGCAGGGGTGCCATCCTTTTGGACAACTAATTCCTCCCTGGCAAGGAGTGTTCTGGGCCGTTTTTGTACTGCAGGGAGCACAGCTTGTGTGTGCCAAGTCAGCCGGTGTGATGGTGATGGTCCTTCTTTTCCTGAGTGTGATGGCATCTGAGCAGAGCTTGTCACTGTGCCCCATTTGTGCCGGTGGAACTAGAGGGATCCCTTGCAAGTGCCTTTATAGAGAGAGATTGGACAGCACAGCCACGTGGCACATAGATTCCTCGGGTGGAGGACCAGGGCTCACACTTGAAATACCCCAGAGGTCTCATCTACCCTGTGTGCTTGGGTCTGGCGAGAAGGACCGAATCGTGCACATGTGATTCATGGAGTCTGCAGGCACCGAGGGGTTAATATAGTCGAGCTCTGCAGAATGGAGATGGGATTGAGCAACACCTGCAGATCAGGAGCACCATCTTCTTTGAATCTAGAGACAGACAACCACTGCTTCCACATTCAGAATTTTCTGAGCCAGGCTGTCCAATTAAGTAATTTCACAGAGTCATTTCAGGGGCGGGGGGAAGTTTTATTACTCCACGTCTGTATGTTCCAGACTTTCAGACAAATTCAGACAACACAATAAGTCATAAAGCGAGAGCCATTTAAATAAGTCATGTTATTTGCTATCACCATAAACCTGCAGTCACTGTTATAACATTCATAATTTAGAGACAAATGTGAAAATCCCTCCACACAGACATATATAATCAGTGCTGAACTAGCCTTCAACTCCAAAGCCGTATGGTATTGTAGTCAACTGAAATGGAGAGAGTCCTTTAGCCCAGAGGAAAAAAAAAGATTGGCTTCCAGTACACAGTACAGAACTATTAAGTTCGTACTTGTGGGTAGAGCTATTATTGCCATACAATTTATTTCTCTGTAGTGTCCTTCACGTCCTTGTGTTGTAAAACACTATTAAGGAATGATGATGGTATGTGTAAAAGCCAAAGAAAGTTCTAAAGGCAAGACCTTCTTTTTCTTGGAAATGGTGGGGACCTTTTCAAACAGTTGGACCACATTGTGATCTCGTAGACAGATTTCTTCTGTGCTCCTGGATTCTGTTCCTGGAACACAATTCTGTCAAATTGTGACGGACCAAAGTCATAGAGAGAAATGGGACGCTTACCCAGAACTCCACGGTGGGCAGCACATGCAGTTTTGTGTGACTCAGAGACTTAATCTATTGAGGAAGTACAGTTGGAAATGGAATGTGAAGTTGGCTTTGTAGGGGGCCATCCAGCCAGGGCATGGGTGTGAGCATAGGTGTGGGTGACCATGTGCAGAGGGTGGTAAGGAGGTGGAAGAGACCAGAGGGTCCCAGGAGCAGAGAAACAAGGGACCAAGAGAGAGACATTGGACCAATTTGTAGAGTAAAAATGCCTGCAGAAGGCCTGTTTGTGGAAGAGAAGGAAGTACAAAGGGAAAGGGCATGGTATTTATTGAGACGACAGTGAACTTGATATACTAGATTATTAGCCTTCAGAACAGTCCTATAGGTAAACATGGCACTTATTTAATAAAAGAAGATATGGAGCCACGTGCGGTGGCACACACCTGTAATCCCAGCACTTGGGAGGCTGAGGCAGGAGGATCGCGAGTTCAAAGACAGCCTCAGCAATGGCGAGGCATGTAAGCTACCTGGTACCGTAACCCGGGAGGAAAACTCTCGGAGGCAGAGTAAAGCTATTACTACTTTTACTTCTACTTTCTTAGAGAGAGCTTAGAGAGGGAAAGAAAGATTTTTAGAGAGAAAGATTAGAGAGAGCTTTTCTTCTTGTCTTCTTAGCTTAGAGAGAGAGAAAGAAAGATAGAGAGAGCTTAGCTTAGAGAAAGATTATTTTTTAGAGCTTCTTTCTTCTTTCTTCTTTCTTCTTTCTTCCTCGGGAGCCTCGGCCTAACTCTGACCAGCTATTACTTCTTCTATCCGGTTTCTCTTCTGTAACCGCTCTGCCTACGTTCTGGCCGCTCTGATTCTTTTCTTCTCCGACCCGAACTCTTCTTCTGACCGACCGAGCGACTGCACGACTGACTGAATGAATTCTCTGTTCTCCTAACTCCGACCGCTTTCACCCGGTTATATACCTTTAGCTTTGCGGGTGCCTCACGTGCATTTACAGGTGCATCACATACATATCAGGTGGAACTTATGGCTTCCAGCTAGCCGCAATAGCCCTTCCTAATTGGGGCTCCTTCAGAGGCATTTAGCAACTCATTGAGACCCTGTCTCTAATAAAATACAAAAAAGGGCTGGGGATGTGGCCCAGTGGTTGAGTGCCCCTGAGCTCAATCCCTGGTACCAAAAAAAAAAAAAAGAATATATGGAATCTCAGAGACATCAACAAGTCAGTTAAGAGAACAGCATCCTCAGGTCTCTGTTCCTAGCAAACATATGCTCCAGAGTCAGGAGACTTGGATTTGAATCCTTCTCTGGCTCTTACTAGTTAGATAAGTTAAATCACTGAACTTCTGTGTCCTTGCCTGTTGGATAGGGATGGTAAGACCTGCCTTACTGTCCAGGTGGTTAAGATAAGGTAAACACGAGCGTAGGATGGTGCCTGGCTCATGGCCTGTTGTCTCAGAATCTTCTACATGGAACACTAAGTACACTAATGGACCTTGTGAATACAGCGTTTGCTGGGCCTTTGATGACCCCTAATGAGGATGACAATGGTGCCCCTCACATGGCATTCTTTGGCCTCACAGTGCTACACAAGCATGAATACCCACACTTGTGCAAATGCATGCATGAACACTGCACACATTTCGGTCCCTTTCTCAAGCCTGTCTTCTCTTTGACCACCTTCAGCTCTGGAGTGCCCAGAGAACAGCCATTTTGAGGAGTGCATGACCTGTACAGAAACCTGTGAGACGCTGGCCCTGGGCCCCATCTGCGTAGACAGCTGCTCGGAGGGGTGTCAGTGTGACGAGGGCTATGCCCTGCAGGGCAGCCAGTGTGTGACCCGGAGTGAGTGTGGCTGCAACTTCGAGGGGCACCAACTTGCCACCAATGAGACCTTCTGGGTGGACCAGGACTGCCAGATCTTCTGTTACTGCAATGGCACAGACAACAGCGTTCACTGTGAGACCATTCCCTGCAAGGACGACGAATACTGCACGGAGGGGGGCAGCCTGTACTACTGCCAGCCCCGCACTGACGCCTCCTGCATCGTTTCAGGCTACGGCCACTACCTTACCTTTGATGGCTACCCCTTTGACTTCCAAACCAGCTGTCCACTCATCCTGTGCACCACGGGAAGCCGGCCCAACTCAGACTCTTTCCCCAAGTTCATCGTGACAGCCAAGAATGAGGACCGGGACCCATCACTGGCCTTGTGGGTCAAGCAGGTGGATGTGACCGTGTTTGGCTACAGCATCGTGATTCACCGGGCCTACAAGCACACCGTCTTGGTGAGTAGCCACAGGCTGGCCTTGAGAAGGGAGTCATGGGTATATGAGGACAGGGGTCCCAGGTTGACTGGCCAGGCTGCAGCTGAATCGGGCTGGTCCAGCGTCCAAAGAAAATCATAGTGTGTTGGGGCAGACAGACTTCGGAGAATTTCTGTCACTCTTACAGACTAGGAAACTGAGGTTCAGGGAGAAAAAAGAATATGCCCAAGTCACAGACCTCAAATTGGCAGAAGTGACCGCTTTAGAAATGTGCCTTTCATATTGTAGCAGGGTCTGTTGGAGAGAGCATGTTGAGATTCAAATCCCAGCTTGGTGACTTCTGTGCGTCCTTGGGCACAGAGGACGCAGAACCTCCAGCTCTGTCATTGATCTGTAAGAGGTTGCATGACTAGGCCTCTCTCAGTGGCCTGTTGTCCTTTCCCTGTTTTGAGATCAGAACGGAACTTGCCTGCTCTGGCCTCCGCCACTCTTCTAGTCTCCTCATTGGCTCCCATGGCATCCCAGACTTCAAGGGTTTTGCTCACATCTAGAGAAATCTCTTTACTCTCTGGGCTTCAAGTCCCTCTTTTTAACCTTCCCAGCCTTTTTACCCAAGAGCCCTCCTTTGGTTGTGAAGCTAGGAGCAGCAGGGCAGAGGTGGAGTTCTGAATGACCCTCGAACGGCCCCAATGATGGCAGCCCAGGAGACAGGCCCAGCCCTCCTTCTCCACCGTTTTGTCTGAGCAGGATGTGAAATATGAACAAGCTGACCAGGAGCCTCTGTGTGGTCATCTTGGAGGAGCTGATTTAGGGTGTTCGCCTTCTTGACATTATCTTCATGGGTCTATGTCAGAACTCATCTCTCTCCAAGGGGATGCCTTTTTGTCTTTACAATTCCCAGCTAAACTGAGCAACTCTACTGGTTTCTTTCCCTGGGATTCACTTCACTTTCTCTGACAAATAGGGGTCCCAGCTTCTTGAACTGTCATCCTTTACATTCATTGGAATAAGATGCCCGTTAGCATCTAAGGCAGCAGTCTTACCACGCCTTTTCTTCTTCACTTTCTTGGACATCAGGAACCTATATCCCAGGTGTTTCCTCTATGCCCCTCCTAGCAGTTTAGTCCTGAATCCATTATTGCATTAGTCTTCTTGGTTTTTTTTTTGTTTGTTTGTTTGTGTGTGTGTGTGTGTGTGTGTGTGTGTGTGTGTGTGTGTTTCTGACTCCCTCAATTCCAATCATGGGCTTGCTAAGGACAGGATCCGCACGTCATTCATCTTTATGTTAAGTGCATGTATAGTGCCCTGTACACAGCAACACCCAAAAAACTTGTGAATAAATGAGGTGATAAAATGACCCCTTTCCTCTGAGGTTCCTGTGAGTTTCCTTTTGCTGCTGGCCACTGCTTTGGCAAGCTGAGAGATTAAATGAGCCAATGAGGCTAGTTAGGAATGTATCAGAGGCTCTGCTTTTTTCTAGCAGATGTCTGCACAGTTGAAGCTGCCCATTATAATAACTTCCTTCTACTCCAGTTTCATTATAGTTTAAAACAAATATATCAATCATTTTGTCCATGCAGCTGGCATCATATTTGTCCTTTCCCCCTTTTAGCCTCAGCTGACAGATTTCCACCTCTAGGTTTAAAAATTTTCATGTAGTTACTTATCTCCTTGATATTCACCATCTTTGCACCTTTCTACCTTTTGGGTTTTTTTTTTTTTCCTTTTCTTTTAAAATAGAATCTGTTCACAGGTCCTGTCCCACCTACTTTATTGTGCAGAGTCTTTCTGCTTTATGTTAAACTCTCAGCATTTAGGTGTATGGACACCCGAGGTTGCACATCTTGTGTTCTGGTCTCCTTCCCTCTGTGTGTTCTCTCTGTGCCCACGTCACCCTTTCCTTTTAAGGACACAAGTCATTGGATTTAAGGCCCATTAAATCCACTGTCACCTCATCTTAACTTAATTATATCTACTAAGACCCTGTTTCCAAATAAGGTTACATTCACAGGCACCAGGGATAAAACCTCAAAATATCTTTTGGGGGAACACAATTCTACCTACAACTAGGGGTGATTAGAGAGAAATGATAAAAGAGGTAAGGGCCCCTGCCAAAGCCCTTCGTTTCAAGTCACCCAGAAGTCCTAAGTGCCCAAGCTGGGGACAGAGTAGCTGGCTATCAGAGCCCTGGCAAGTATACCAAGCTTGGGATGCACTGGAGGTTCTTTCCTTTGGGGGCCCGAGGGATGGATTTAAGCAGCTACTTTGAATTATTAATATGTTTTATGGGATCTGCTTATTTGATGATTTGCATTTGTTTTGCCCATGATGTTATTATTAGTCACCATCTCTTCCTGAGCCCGAAGAATAATGGCTGTCATGATGACAGTGTGAAATGAAATGCAGGACAGAACACACCCCAGAGCCCTCGGTCACTGCTGGTGTTCTCAGACATGCAGGGTGACATGGAAGTGACTCCTTGGGACAAGGATGCTTCTGTGACTCTGAGCTTTCTCTGAATTAAGCATCTCCAAAGGACAAGGGAAAATACACTAAGCTGAAAGAAGCTATCTGTAGACCAGGCAGGTTTATGGGGAGAGTGGCAAGTGAGCCACTGCTGGGGGTACTGCTGTCACCTGTCTCCGCCATCTAAGGCCAGGACTGACCAGAGATGGCCTGTCTCCTGCTGCCACCCCCAGACTTCATGTCCAGGCCAACAGGGAGGTTTTGGGGGTCTTCAAAGCCTGAGTCCTTCTCACCTGTCTTGTCACCATCAGAGAAGAGTGAGGTGTTTGGGCGTCACTCTGACTTCATTTAGTTTGACGATCTTGTATTGATGCCTGTTCTGTGCCAAAAAAAAAATGAAAGTTTCTTGAGAGATAGTATCAAACATGAAAATGGAAAAAAATAAAAAGAAGTAAACAAGTCTTCTATCCTAAGGGAGCTTAGAGTCTGGGGGAGCGACAGATCTGTTAACAGTAAGTGTCAATGTAATGTGAAGTGCTGTAAAAATGTTACTCACAAAGGGCCACGAGAGCACAGAGGAGGGGTTGCCTCAGCCAGCCTGGGGGTTCCAGGGAGGGCATCCTGGAAGAAGTGACCCAGATTTGAGCCCTGACTGAGTACATCTGCCATGCTGAGAGTGACAGGAAGGCGTCCAGGGGAAGACCCAGGTGTGACAACTGAAGAGGCTATAGAAGACCAGGGCTAGTTGTTTAAAGAAAAATGCTACAAAAATTCTAATGTGTGATCTTATTCCTAATACAGTCTTTAGGTCCTGCATCTGCAGAGTCAACCAACTTTGGATTGGGAAAAATAGACAGATAGATACAAATATAGATATGTAGATGTGGGTTTTTTTGTGTGTATGTGTGTGTGTATACACAGATATGTATAAAATTGCATGGCTACTGAACATGTATAGATTTTTTGTCATTATCTCCTAAACAAAACAATATAACAACTATTTACATAGCATTTATATTGTATTATGTATCATAAGTCATCTACAGATGATCTGAAGTACATAGGAGGATGCATATAGGTTATATGCAAATACTGTGCCATTTGCTATAAGGGACTTGAGCATCCTCAGAGTCTGGTGTCCCCAGGGGTCCTGAACCAACCCCCCATGGACATGGAGGGGTGACTGTATTTAAATATCTCAATGTTTCTCCACACTGATCCCTATGCCTTCCTTTCTTCCTCCTCCATCCATCAAGCCCTGTTGCCATGCCAACCTCCTCCTTTTCCTCTGATCTCCTCTCCCTCAGCTCCCTCTTTCCCTCCATATCTCACTTCCAGAGAGATTCAACGCGGTGGTGGTGCAAAAGCGGTAGCATCCATGGGGCGTCAGAGACAAAGAGATGTGGAGCCTGCCAGAGCGTTTCTCAGGGTGCTCCTTGGCAGTTGACAGCATTTGCAAGCCTTTTAGCTTTAATCCCATTATTTTGCCTCCCCAAGGTATTGCCTCCCACGTGACACCAGGTAGGCCCAGAACACAGAATTCAGGGACCGCATGCTGGCAGGTGTAGGCCTTTGGGTGCACAGCTTTTGGTTTTCTGCTTGTAAGCCTCCAGCATGGTCAGAGTCTCTGCAGCCTTGGCTTCCCTCAGTGACCTGCAGAGCCTGTGTTCTGCATTTGCACAGGGCCACCTCCTTCCCCCTCTAGGCCTCCTGGTTGAGGAAGCTGTGCTTACCAGCACCCTCTCCCCCCTCCTCCCCCTGCAGGCACCCTGGCTCTTGATGGCTCCCCAGGCCTCCTCTGCCCTCCTCTCTTCCAGGCGCGGAGAAGGAGGCCTCTCCTCTCCTCCTCACCCCTTGCCTTCCCAGGGGCCAGGCCTTTTATTGTCTTTAACCTTTCCTTTTCTAAGAGGTCTTTCTCTTCAGCTCATAAACATGCTCACTCTCAAGTAAACCCTCCCCCAGTCTCCCTCCTCCCTTCCCAGCCAGACACCTCCATTGGTCATCTCTGCTTCTGTGTCTCCTGTTGGCCATTTGCTTCCATAATCTGACTTAAGGCTGCATCATTAAATTCTCTTATTAAGACCACAGATAACTTTTCTTTCAAAAGACTTTTTTTCAGGCTTTATGTCACGGCCTCTTTGCCATGTGTGACACTGCATATGAGGCTCTCCATGACTGAGGCCCTCCCGGCCTCTCCATCTTCAAATTTGTCTTCTACTGTTCCCAAGGCCACATTTTATGCTCCAGCAGCACTAATTGTAGGAATTCTTCATGTCTGTTAGGGTTTTCTCCCCCTCATCTGGGCCTTTGCTTGGAATTCCCTTTTTTCCACTCTCTTTCCTCCTGGACTGGCCAAGCCCTCCTCATCCTTCCATATCCGGTGTGGGTATCATCCTCTGCAGGCAACCTTGAATCTCTCCCCAGGCCAAGTCTGGTGCCTATGCATCTGCGTGCCTCTATACTTCTATCAGATGATCGTACGGCCTGTTTATGTGCTTGTCTCTGCCACATGCCATTGAGCTCTTAGAAAAAGGCCCTATGCTTTATCCCAGCCAGCACAGTGCCTGCACTCAGTAGTGCCAGACAGATATCTGCTGGTTGAATGAATTCAGCCTGGACACATATTCATAAAAGAGGACAGAGTTGAGTTGTTTTGAAGTGCCTTGTGGAAGGGTATGGAGGCAAGGGCCTCCTTGCTGTTGTAGGGCAGGACCCTAGAAGCAAGGCTTGGGAAATGAGGGAAGCACTGGGGAAGAGAACCCAGCCCAGTCTAACTTGGAGACCATCTGTAGCCTAGGTGCCCATAAGCTCCGAGTATGACCTGCACCCCAGAGTCAGTCCCCAGTGTGGGTCAGCCATTGACCAAAGGCCACCCTTGGAGTGGAAGAGTTGGAGAGGGGGCTTATCACTTTATGGGCAAAGTTGGTCCCATTGAGCCAAAGCCTGCTGAGTTTGGGGGAGACCACAGTCAGAGCCTGGGAATGGGACCCAGACAGGACATGGAAAGCATCAGTCCCACTTGAGGCATAGGAAGTGGTGGGATGAGAAGACACAGTTGGTCCAGTTAGGAAGCCGCAAACTGAGTACAGCTGGTGTGAGTATAGCTAGCCCAGTGGGATGTGCT
This sequence comes from Tamias sibiricus, assembly GCA_025594165.1. Lineage (NCBI taxonomy): Eukaryota > Metazoa > Chordata > Mammalia > Rodentia > Sciuridae > Tamias > Tamias sibiricus. Next base: position 114,742,471 of record CM046657.1, read on the forward strand.
AAGCATATCACACATCTCATCAGGTCCTGGAGAGGGTTTGAAGTACTAGATCAACTGCTTTCAATTGCCTTTTAAAGATGGCAGGTGTAGGTGAATGAAGGGGCGGGTTCAGCCCAGAACCAGGGAGGTAAGTTAGGAGGTGATTCTATCTGAAGGGTGAAAAATGAAGGGCATCTCTGCCAAGGTAGGAGCTATGTGGTTGTGAGAGGCTGAAAGAGAGATGTAGGAGGTCAGGGGAGGGACTTCTGGTCAGAAAGCACTGTTAAAACACCTGCTTCTCTCTCAAGGAAACCCAGCTCTCCTGCTTTTCTGCTCGCCCTGGCTGCTGTGAGCAGCTGGAAGCTCTATTTTCTGTCATGCTCTAACCCAGCCCAGGATCTAGGATGTGGCTTACCAGAATCAGAATGTTTCAAGGGCACAGCAGTTCTGGAGCTTAATGTTAAGGGATTTCCCTGTTGTCTGAATTTAGAAATATATGTGAGGAAACAGGTGTCAAGTGTCCCTTTCGTGTGATGTACTGTGCTGTGGATCACCACGGGAGTCCAGAAGGGAAGGTGGACATAAAGGTCAATAAAATGCAATCCTGCCCTCAGGTTGTTCATAATCTTGCAGGTGAGACGGAAGCATATGCAACCAGCCACGATACAAGGCAGATTGTGTTGTATGTGTCCATGGAAGCACACACAAGCTTGATCTTAGCCCCAAATGGAAAAGAATATAAGAAAATATAAACAACATGCTCTGCTTGCCCGGGCAAGGAAGTGATTAATTCTGACCATGGTCTTGGACTTAGAAAATCTTGCTTTTCAGGAGAGGCGGCACTGGAGCGGGGTTTGGAGGACGAGAGGGTTGCTGACAGGTGAAGGATGGCAGGCCAGGCAGAGGGACCAGCAAAGTGAAGTCACCTTCCAAGAAGGAAAAAAAAGAAAAAAGAAAAACCTAAAGGAATTAATAAATCGGGGCTCGCCTAAAATAAATCCACAAAAGAGCTGGAAATAGAAACACAAGAGTCCTAGGTTTTGGTATTTTAGTCTAAACTTTAATTGAATTCTTATTACCCTCTCATTACCTTGGAGAAAACAATCTAAACTCCTGGGGGAAAATAATGCTATATAAACAGAAGGCACTGAAATAAATAGGTATATTAGTGTACAAAGGATAGTCATTTGAGTCTGTTCAAATCCTAATAATAATAGTTGACTGGCATAAACACAGTACATTGTTTGCATCCAACCTGCCCAAGCTCCCCTCTGGGACTTACCTTTCTAGAGATTCATCCTTGGGAGGGCTGAGCACTCTGTGGGCCAACTGCATTTCTCCCCTATATCCCTCCTTCTCTTACAGGTCAACAGTGAACGGCTCTATTTGCCCCTGAAGTTGGGACAAGGGAAGATAAATATCTTTTCCTTTGGTTTCCATGTGGTGGTGGAAACTGACTTTGGCCTGAAGGTTGTGTATGACTGGAAGACCTTCCTGTCCATCACGGTCCCTCGGAGCATGCAGAACAGTACCTACGGCTTGTGTGGCCGCTACAACGGCAACCCTGATGATGACCTGGAGATGCCCATGGGTGTGCTTGCATTGAGTGTCAATGAGTTTGGGCAGAGCTGGGTGAAGAGGGACACCTTCTGCCAGGTGGGCTGTGGGGACCGCTGTCCGTCTTGTGCCAAGGTTGATGGTTTCTCTAAGGTACAACAACTCTGCAGCCTGATCCCCAACCAGAATGCCGGCTTTGCCAAGTGTCACAGCAAAGTTAACCCCACCTTCTTCTACAAGAACTGCCTGTTTGACTCCTGCATCGATGGGGGCGCGGTGCAGACCGCCTGCAGCTGGCTGCAGAACTACGCCAGTACTTGCCAGACTCAGGGGATTGCAGTGACTGGCTGGAGGAATTACACATCCTGCTGTGAGTCCTCCTCCTTATCTCTCCTTATATCTTCTCCCTTTTCTTGATTGGTGAGGAAGGCTAGTCTTCCAACTCCATAGAAGCCAGACTGATCGATTAAAGCAATTTAAGGATGTGCACTTTGAATTTGAGTTTGTTATATGAAATAGAATATGTAATCTCCATTTCCTTATCTGTACAATGGGGTTAACACCACTTATTCAATGAGTTACCCTGGAGAATGAAATACGATCAGACATATGACACACTATGTGTGGCATTCAGATTCAGCAAGTGGACATTAAAACGCTAACCAGAGACTAGTGGGGGGAGAGTCAGTTGGTTGGTTAATTCATTCTTTCATTCTAGAACTTCATGGGTCTATCCTGGCATTGATCATTTATATGCTTTCTCTAAGTGCATCATTCTATTTGATTCATAGATATCACATTCCAGTCTTTGTGCTTATGAAACATAGCAGAATATTAAGAGCATTAGAGTTCCTGGATTCTAGCCTTGACTCTGTCCTTAAGGGTCTGTGTGACCTTGGAGCAATTCACTTTCCGTCCCTTGTGCTCAGTTTCCCCCTCCAAAAAGCAGTGTTAATGCTGCCTATACCACTTATGCTACAGAAACGTCAGGAGGATCAAATTAGGTAATTGGAACACCAGCACGTGCAAGGCATGCTGAGTGGCGTTATTATATTAATGGCTTGCTCTGGGCCAAGCCCAGTGCTAAACACTTTATCCACATTATCTCATTTATTCTTCTCAATAACCCAATTAGACAAGGAGAAATTGAGACTCAGAGGAGTTAAGTAACTTGCCTAAGATCATAAAATTTCAGTGGCAAAGTTGGCATTTGAACTTCTAACCCCAAAGCCCATACGCTATTCTAGTGGACTATGAACTGGGATATTTGCTTGCACATAGCATGTGCAAATAGGAAAAGGTTGGGAGGAGAAACCACCGTTGGTCTTTGGCTAACCTGCCATGGTTTATTTTCCTATCTCAGTCTCATTAACTACTGCAAATTTCTTTTAGAAGATCTGACTGTATAAAAAGGCTGTATAAATTGATGCTGAATGTCTAGAGCTCTGAGTAAGGGATACAGCAGGGTTCCCCGAGAATCGACTCCCATTTTCATCCTGTAAAAGGAAGATTTGGATGAAGAACTAGAAATGGAATTGTGGTTTAATGTTCACACAGTTTACATTCCACATGTAGTCCCTGAGTGAGAGCATGTAGAGGGGAGAAGGACAGAAAAGATGCCAATACCGTTTCGTCCATGCTCAGTCCCTGAGCGAGGAAGGTGGGGACATGGCGCCACTGGGGGTGACTTTCCAGATGAATTGGTCTATGGTGTTTTCAATAAAATAAATCTGCCTATGAAAAAGTCAAGGTCTGGATAAATCCCTAGAGCTACGTGGGTTTCACTGGGGTCAGTATGATAGGTGGGAGAGCTTGGCTCTCAGAAAACCAGACTCTGCCCCCAGAGGCCTAAACATGGTGCAGGACCAGTAAACCAGTTTCGAAGCCGAGACTTCCTCTCCCCTTGAGAGGAAGGGAAACCTCTTCGCCCAAGGTTTCCTCTTGAGAACCTACCACAGGGGCTTCCCTTTACCTGTTTCCATGCCTGGTGGCTGTACTGCTCTGTGGAGTGGCTGGTATTAGGGAGCCACCATCCAAAAATGGTCAAGTCTAATGAACAGGGAAAGGCACTGGGGGACTAATACCAGGCACACTCATCTCAACTGGTTGTCTCAACTTTTGTCACTCACGGGAAAAAAAAAAGGAATTGAGTTAGTAAGCCCTATAACCTTCCTTACAAGGAAGAAGTTCATCTTACTCCACTGAGCTTGGCTAAGGATAAAGGATATGAAGACAATTTTTCTTGTCCTCCAGTCCCCTCTACTAGTAACTCTGTCCTCTCCCCTCCTTAAAGTTCTGCCCAGACATTGGTTACCTTGTCTTTATGGCTAACCTCGTCATGGGGAGTTCCACCTATGGCACTCAGAGCTGAGTCTGCCTCACCTCCATCTGAGTCTTGGGTCCCATCCAAGACCAGCTGCCTCCAGCACATCCCAGGCTGACGCAACAGGGCCACCAGATGACGAAGAACAGTTCCCATTTCAAGGTGGTTTAGACCTTCCTTTGCTTCAGCATTTCAGGACAAGGGCAAAGATCCAAAAGACAGAGCACCTGAAGATGTGGTGGTAATGAAGGGCCGGAAAAGAAAAAGTTATAATAAATACTTGGAAGACGGCATGTGGGTGGCTGGGGAACAAGGCACAGCTGGAGGTCACTTAGTCTTCCATTTTGACTTCCAGAAGCAGAAAAAATCTGCAAGTGATTGAGTACTACCTTTCTATTCAACATGGCCTGAACATGGTCATTTGTAACTGTATTTGAGGTGACTTTGGCCTCTGAGAAGTGAGAGCAGGACTGACCTCCTCCCCTCTCATTCTACTAAAATTAATCCAATTCAATACTCATGTGCTGAGATATGAGAAATGGCACTTCCAGAAGAAAAGGGGTTAAGCCAGATTGCCCTTTAAACTTGTGCTTTATTGGTAACAAGGTAAAATGCCTGTGTTTTTCAAAGATATTGGCTGTTCCCATCAATAGGATAATTTATTACTCAATTACCTCATTTGTACATGCATTGGAAAAACTTCTCCACCCAAGTTGAACAAATGGGCTGAGGGAGAAGGGGAGGTAAATTGTCTTAATTACTAACCCCTTCTTAAAATTCCTTCAGCTGAGTATCATTCTCCCAGTCCCTTAATGTGGAACTTACAGCAGTGGATGGGGAGAATACAGGAAGAGAAGCAAGTAATAACTAGGAGCTTAATCCCTCCTTAGCTTTTGCTGGGTATTCTTCTGGGTGGGATGTGTGCACTTGTTTCAGTAGGTACTAGTGACAGTCCCATTCTCTCCAGGAGGAAACTGAGAAATAGAGCCACTTTCCCAAGGAAGGGGGCTCAGGTAAGTGGAAAAGTGGCTCCAGAGACAGTGCTCCCCCAGAGATGTGAGCATGAGGAGCCCCACCACCTGATGTATTATGGGAAGTTGTCAGTCAAGGCCAATTATCATTATCATTTTCCCTTTTATCAGAGGCAGTTTTTGCTATTTCAGGGTCCTTAGTCCGAAGTCCTGTAATTAGAAACTTTCTTACTTATTTCTCTGCATATTCAATAATTTTTTATTGAATGATTTTGTAAAGAGTAATTCCTGCTATGACTACTAGAACTAGTACTACCACGGATATCAGAAGCTATCATTAAAGTATCAGGCACTTTGTCACTCATGGGAAGAAAAAACAAAGTCTGGATAGCTTCACAAATTGTATCTCATTTTATCTAAACTATTACTTGATGAGGGAAACGCTCTCATCCCCATTTTACAGATGAGAAAACAAAGGTACAGAGTGGGTGAGGAACCTGACCAAGGTGACACTGCTAGTTAGTGTCAGAGCCAGGGCTGAAAACCAAATTAGTCTAATTCCAAAGCCCTTGTCCATTCTATTGTGTATTATTGCTTTTCAGTGGGATCCATTCATCCTGATTTCTACCCATGGCACAGATGCTAAATGGATCTCCTGGTCACAACGAAAGTCTTGACCACAGTAAAAATCCAGCTGCAGAGCCCGGTTGTCACTCCTCAGCTCTCTAGACTGCATTCAGGGGGAGAAAGAAACAGCAAATCAGTATTAGGAATTTCAAAGTTTGTTTTTGAGAATCAAATGTAATTGCCCATCTGCCATATTCTCAGCATTGTTTTGGATGCCATGGAAGAATCCAAAGCATAAAACTTGGAGTCTGTAGACTAGTTGAAGAAATAGGACCCATTTGAAGTACTTGAAGGAACAACCAACTTCTTCCCAGATATTAACTCATATTGTAGAGCTTCAATCACTGTTAATACTGTCTCATTAACAAGTGAATCAAATATGATAAAAAATAAAAATAAAAACAAGTTAATATCGGCACATGGATGAAAAGGTCAATCAGTGAAAATATGAGAATGTCCAGAAATAACCCTAAACACTAAATACAAATTAGTATATGGTAAAGCTGGCATTTCAGATCACTAAAGGAAAAAATCTATCATTTAATAAATAGTAAAGGGATGAAGGGCAAATTAGCTGGGAATAAAATAGCTAAATCTCTTCTTCACTCCTCACTGTAAAATGAAGTCCAGACAGAACAAAGATCAAACAAAAAATTTAATTATAAAAGTACTGGTAAAAAAAAAAAAAAACAAAAAAACAAGGAGCTTTGTTATTTTTTAGTAATCTTGTAGTGAAGAGGGCTTTTCTAAGCAAAACACTCAAAAGTTGTAAAAGAAAACCTGATAAATTTAACAATATTAAAATTTCACATCTCTTCATGGCAAAAACATAATCAAAACCCGAAAACAAGTACAAAAATTTCTAGAGGAGGCAAAGTGAAAGACAAGTGATAAATATTTTATAGCACATATGACACATAAAAGCCTCTTTTTAATTTATAAAGAGCTTTTTACAATTTAATAAGAAGAAATTTTAACCACACAACATGTGCAAAGGATATGAAAAGGCAATTCACAGAAAAAAAAACAACAACATACAAATGCATTAAAAACAAATGAAAAGATGATCCACCTCACAAAGAAATGCAGATACAGCAGATGCAGCATTTTCAACTTTTCATATTTCCAGGAATCAGAAAAGTTGGTGAGAAGCAGTCAGTAAGAATGTAGAGTAAATCTCATGTGATACATTGGCACAGCCTCTTTAGAAGGCAGCTCAGTGGCATCTGTCAAAAATGTAAGGGGCTAGGGGTATAGCTCAGTGGAAGAGCTTTTTTTTTTTTTCTAGCTTGCGTGAGGCCTGGGTTCAATGCCCAGCACTGCGGGGAAAAAAAATTAAATGTGCATACCCTTTGACTCAGAAATTCCACTTTTAGGAACTTATTCTACAGACTCAGGAGGACAAAAATATATGTACAGCAATATTCACTGCCACATCATCATAAATGCATAAAATACACATACCACACAGTGGTCCAAAAACAGTAATTCGAGACTAAATGGAAGAAAATTGCCATGAAAAAGCAATGAGCAGAAAGATTTGTAGATTGTGTTCCTGTTTATGTATAGTAGGTGGTATAAGATGCACATATGCACACACACATGCTTGTAAATGCAAGCATAGAAAATTTCTGGAAGAATAGATTATAATTGTTATCAAAGTTTGCCTTATGCACTGATATGGTTTGCATTTTCTATCATGTGCAGATATTATCTTTTGAACTAAAACTGCTTTTTAAAATGTATAGTATATTGTAGTAGTGGTCATATGAATCTATGCTTGTGTTAGAAATCATAGAATTATGCATCCCAAAAGAACATTTTACTACTAGATAAAATAAACCCCCAAAACATACTGTATATTGTTGTTTCCGGTAGAAGTTCCCACAAAATTGTAGTTGTAGTGGAGCTTTCAGTATATATTGATTAAAATAGTAGCTTCTCCAAAACCTTTAAGCAAACTTATCCTTAATGATTGGCAAATGCTTATTGAACACTTCTGTACCCAGCACTGGCCAAGCACACAAACTCACTTAATCCATTACACCCAGCCAGGAGATAGGTGCTTCTGGAATCTGCATTTTATAGAAGAGGAAGCTGAGGCTCAGAGAGGTGAAATAACTCTTCTGGATCACTTGTCAGAGCCCACATTCCTCACCAGGACCCTACCTGTCTTCTTTAAATGCATCTAGATGCCCTTGAAAAGTGGTAGAAAAAAATGGTAGAAATGGCTGGGCATGGTGGCACACACCTATAATCCCAGCGGCTTGGGAGGCTGAGACAGGAGGATTGCGAGTTCAAAGCCAGCCTCCCCAAAAGCCAGGCGCTAAGCAATTCAGTGAGACCCTGTCTCTAAATAAAATACAAAATAGGGTTGGGGGTGTGGCTTATGGTTGAGTGACCCTGAGTTCAATCCCTGATACACCCCCCAAAAATGGTAGAAATACACACACACACACACACACACACACACACACACACACCCCCACTGCACATTTGCCTTCTCAGTGATCATGGGGCCCAGCAGTCCATGGCTGAGAAAGCACTGGTTTGCCAAAAAGTTCCTGTGGAAGTTTTGAGGTAAAGGCGAGTGAGCTGATCTTGGTACAGGAGGGAGTTCTATGGATGAGACCCCATCTGGAATTTGAAGAATGGGGAATTTGAATAGGCTGAGAGAACGATATGAGTGAGGACCTAATGCAGGAATGGTGAGGGAAACATCCCTAACCAAAGTGAAGATCCATGTTGGGAGGTGAGTTTAAGGCGACAGGTAATAAGGATCTCAAAAACCAAGGGTGAGGAGAGCACACGGATTACCGGAGGAGGTTCCAGCAACCTCTGTCCGCATTATTTAATCAATAACGAGCCAGATGGAGGCGTTCCACAAGCAGAGGGTCATAAGGAGGGGCAGTGGCGGCCTCACACCTCCTCCCTCACCCCTCGCCTCCATCTCCCTGAGCAATTGCTGCAAGAAAACCATTTACGGTGCCACCTAACCGTGCGAGTCTTGACTTGTCTCTTCTGTTCCAGCGGTCACCTGCCCTCCCAACAGCCATTATGAGAGCTGTGTGAGTGTGTGCCAGCCCCGCTGCGCCGCCATCCGCCTGAAGAGCGACTGCAACCACTACTGCGTGGAGGGCTGTCAGTGCGACCCAGGCTACGTCCTCAACGGCAAGAGCTGCATCCTGCCCCACAACTGCGGCTGTTACTCCGATGGCAAATATTACGAGGTATGGGAGACAGCCCGGCCCTCTCCTCCTTGCCCATCATCAGACTCCTCTCCAGCTCCAAGAGGGTGGTCAGAATTAACCAGTCTTCCTCCTCCGTGAACAAAACCGTAGCGCTGATTGGCAGGCAGGTGGGACAGGGCGAAGAGGCTAAAGACCCTTCGGAGGAGGCCCTTGCTCGCTGCCAGATCCGGAAGAGCCACTCACCCTCTTCTCCTCCCTCTCAGGCCTGTCTCTGGAGCATGGGCCCTTCTGATTTCCTCTCCTGTAAATCTCAGTTTGTAAGCTTCTGACATGGCTCTAGTTTGGAAATATGGTGGCTGTGAATCTGACATTTGTAGCTGTCTTAGCTGAGGATATTTTTAACTGGAAAATATGGCGCTTGAAGCAGGGAGGAGTGGCCTTCCCTCTCTTGACTATTGAAACTTCCCCACAAGGGCCATTTGTCATTCTGATATTGTCCCCAGGGAGTTTGGGCTGCTTATTGACACACCCTCTCTGCTTCTCTCCCTATGGGGGTTTAAGCACAGAGTTTAGCCCTTTCATCACTGTTTCTCAATAAAACATATTATATTAGCTCACTAAGTCATTTTACTTTTTAGATTTTGTAATCAAACTCCCTTCCTTCCTTCCTTTCTTTCTTTTTGTGCTGGGGATTGAACCCAGGGCTTTATGCATGCTAGTCATGCATAAATCTTTCTTACTGTGCCATAATACTGAGCTAGAAAAGGCTTTGCTGCTGGTCTTCCTTCCATGGTTCTAAGCCCCTTCTCTGTTTAAGTGACATCAACACCTTATGTGGGTGAGTAAACAGTTAACAAACACAGATACTGAGAGTCTGCTGTTTGCAAACCACAGTGCTGATGGTATTGTGGGACTTGAGATAGTATGATCCCCACCTGAAGGAACTTAAAAAATATATTCAGGAGAGAAAAAAATATTGTGCTTTAAAGAATAAGAGAACAATTACAAAATAACATATCATTAAGTGAATACACCACTGAATGAATCAATTTTAAATAAAGGAGTATAGTAGCCTTTAAAAGAAATCTAACTGAAATGTCTGAATTGGAAATCAACTAAGCAAAAACTAAATAATGTCTCCTTTTTGTAAAGATGGATTGACTTGTTCAAGGACAACTAAGTTGTCTTTGGGAACAAATAAGAGATTAGGGATGTAGCCATTACCTTCAATTTCATTGTCATTGGAAAAGACATTTCAATTCTATGTTAGAAACAGAGAGAAGTAGAGTAAAATAGTGGAGCTAATCAAAGAGGACTTCTTGGGAAAGGTATTGAACTCCCCCACATGTGCCATTTGTCACTCTGATATTGTCCCCAGAGTGTTTGGGCTACTTATTGCCACACCTGCTCTGCTTCTCTCTCTATGGGGGTATTGAAGTTAGCTCTTAGAAATATTTGAAAAGAAGAGGCAAAACATGTGGGAGAAAATAATAAGGTCAGTTTTCTCATAATCTGAGAGAAGAAACAATCAGGCTCAAAACTCAAAGAACATTCTTCTGTTTTCTGCCCCTTACCAAAAGGCATCTGTCAACTGTGTCGTGCACCCCTCTGCAGGTATCCTGAGTATCAGTGTGGCATGTGGGAATGAGACCTGGGTTTGATCCTAGGCATACCACTCCTGGAGGTGTGACATTAAACCAACTTGTCATTTCTCTGAGCTTCTGTTTTGCTATGAATGAAATGTGGCTAAAAATACCAACTCCATAGGGTTCTTGTACAAATGACCTAAGCCAGGTGCCTAGCCTAGTACCTGTCCCCTAGTCATTCAGTAATTGGTAGCTGCTATTATTGTTGTTGTTGTTCTCTTGAGAAACATTTCATGAATAAAAGTCCAGGCATGTTAATGGAACGATGCATATAAAAGCCCTTGGAACTCTCAAGAAAGGCACAGAACAGCTCTGGGCAGCCATTAGTACTATAAACATTATTATCTGGCTTTCATCAGAAAGTCAGTGGGTTTTGACAACAGCTTCTATCTGGGAAGCAGCAAACTCACAGAATAAACAATCCGCATCCACTTGCCACAGTTCAAACAAGCTTGGGGGCTTGTTTATACAGCAGATTTCTTTGGAAATAAAGAGAGAACATCTAGCCATTAGCATGTAGGGTAATCACCAGCTGTGGCTGTCATGTCTAATTAAGGTAAAGAAAGCAGCATGGGGCCAGCCACTTTCCTGAGATGCTAGTTTCATGATCAAGTCTTCCTGTGGATGAGTTATTTACCCTTGACCACATATCCACATAGATCAGGTTATTTTTTCTCTCTCCACCAGTGTAATGTCTGAGTTTTTATCAGAGAGAGGCCAGACTAACCACTCAATTATTCCATAAATCTGATAAGAGAAATGAAGTCAATATGTGAGCCTGCTGGCACCCAGAATATGTTATAGATCTGGAAGAAGAGAAGACTTGGTTCCAGGAACTACCTAACTTTGATGATGAAAGAATTGGCAAAGGCACGTTGCAGTGCACTGGACTGGAAGATTTCACCCTCTGTCTATTTGCTCTTGAATCTGAGTCACAGTTTTATTGATATGAGGTTTTGACAAGTCTATATGTTAAAGCAGAAAGCAGTGAGCAGGTCTTTTTGTTCCATTAAAATATTGTTTCTGGATAGCATGGTTTGGTAAATTGATACTGATCAAGCATCTCTAATGTAAAAATCTGAAATCCAACATGTTCCGAAACACAAAACTTTCTGAGTGCTGACATGATCCTATGAGTAAAAAAATCCACTCCATGGAACTTTATTTCATGCGCAAAATTATTTGAAATATTGTATTCAATTACCTTCAGGCTATGAGTAGAAGGTATATGTGGAATAAATGAATTTTGTGTTTAGACTTGGATCCTATATCCCAAATATCTCATAACACATACACAAATATTCCAAAACTTGAGGGAAAAACACCCCCTGATTGAAATCATTATGATCTTAAGCATTTTAAATAAGGGATATTCCACCTGTAGAGCTTTAAGTGCCCACATCTTAATATCTTAGTCTGTTTATCAAGATCATACCCCACTTGGACTGTCAAAATGGATTTTCAACAGTTCCCTGGAACTCTTAGTATAGAGCAAGTACAAGATCAAGAATACAAGCTTCACCTGGTAGAGTCATGCCTACAGATGTTACCCATTTGGGGAAGAGTAGAAAACAATAGCTGCTCCAATTGAGGATATCCTGTGTTGTAGGTATCTTAATAACTTTATATACAGTTCCTTCATCATCTGAAGGAGGATAAGTGGTTTTCTTTAGTGATATGAACAACAGCTACTATTTATTGAGCACCTACTCTATGCCAGGAAATATGCTTTGCACGTTTCGTTTAATTTTACCTTCACAATCGATCGCCTGCAAGACATGAATATGATCTCCAATTTAGAGATGAACACACTGACTCTGGGAGGTTAGTAATGTTCAAGATAGCACATGTAGTTACTGGGCTGGGACTGACACCCAAGTGGTCTCATCCCAAACTTTCCTTTCATGAAACCTAGCTGTTCTTAGATCTTTGGCATTCAGGGCCCAGAGAAATGGAGGCACTGGCAACAAAAGCAAGTTAGAAGTAGACTAGACACAGGGAAATGTTTGGAAGGGTGAGAGTTGTGCAGTGTTGAAATGGTTAATCCTAAGAGTTGCTCATCACTTTCTTTTTGAAGAGCTGGTTTCTCATTCTCAAGTGAATTTAAATTTCATCCTTGAAGTGAAGCCTGTACTTGTTAGAAGTGTGATTCCTTGGTTTAAAAAGAAAAAAAAAATAATTCTACAAGTATTTTCTTTTTCACCTAGTTCCTCTATAACAGCTGCACATTCAGGTTGGCTGTGATTAGTTCTACAATCCAGCCATAAAGATTCTAGAGTTCTTGATTGAAACCAATAAAGTCTAAATTGCATATTATTTGGCATCTGAGTTCCATAGAACTGATGTAGCATTTGAACTGAAGCAGCCTCCCTACTGCTCCCTGTTGCAAACTGCAGCCCTGTTAAAGATAGGCTAGCTCAGCCTGGTCCAGGGTCCAGATGGACTGGGCTTTGAGGTCCCCAGTACTGACCACAGTCTGAGTTTAACACAAATGCCCACTCTCTTCCAGCCCAAGCAGCTGTTCTGGAACAGCGACTGCACGCGGCGATGCCGCTGTTTCCGGCGCAACCTAATCCAGTGCGACCCGCGCCAGTGCAAATCCGACGAGGAGTGCGCGCTGCGCAACGGGGTGCGCGGCTGCTTCAGCACCAAGACCTCCTACTGCCTGGCGGCCGGGGGCGGCGTCTTCCGCACCTTCGACGGCGCCTTCCTCCGCTTCCCCGCCAACTGTGCCTTCGTGCTCTCCACCATCTGCCAGAAGCTCCCCGACATCTCCTTCCAGCTCATCATCAACTTTGACAAGTGGTCCTCCCCTAACTTGACCATCATTTCGCCTGTCTATTTCTACATTAACGAAGAGCAGATTCTCATTAACGACCGGAACACCGTCAAGGTGACAAGCACAGGCCTTGATTCTTAAAAAATGCGCCCGGGAAGCAAGGGTTTGGCGAGTGGACTGTTGGTTGCGGTTTTCCCAGATAACCAAGTTGTAGGGTAATAGGTTGTTGCTTCATATATGCCATAAGCAAATGACCAAGCATAAGGTTTCTACCAACTTAAGAACAGACCCCACTCCGTGCCTCACTGATGATTCCAAAGGCCTTGCAGGAAATTTACAGCATCTCAGGGCAGTAATAATGGCATGGGTGGTAATAGAGTTTCAGGTGATAAAATGGTAGATAAGTCGGTTTTTATTCTGAGTTAATTTCCAAAAAGCATCTCATTTGTTTTTAAGAGCCTTTTAAATTATTCTTGGCTCTGCTAACCTGTACCAGACCAGCCTTCACCTCTGCCATACTTTCTCTAAAGAGAAGGCGAGCATTTGCCTATAAAAACAACTACCTTCATAAAACCCAATGGAGTATTCCCCACTATCAGAGGTCCCGATGATGTACCATGTGAAAGAAAATGGGAGGCCGAATATGGCGAATTTCTCTGAGACTGGCTCTTCCTTGAGCCTCTTGCCTGCTTTTTGTGAATCTTAGACTTGAAATGTAAATAAATGTGAAGTCCCCATCTACCCCCATAGCAAATGTCCGACTTGGATTCTTACCCTTTCTACTTAATCTGTTTGTTCCATCACCCCAGATGTGGAAGACCTATAAAAACTTAAATATAGTATGGTATTTAATGTAATTATATGATATAATTATATGCTAGGAAGAATATGATTATGTTACAATAATATTAATACAATACTATATATAGATAAACTCTAGATTATTATTTCCAACCCATTTTAATGTTCCTGTGTTGATTTCATTGAAATATCTGCAGAATTGAAAACTTGGGACTTAATAGGTTAAGAAGATAATTGCTCTGATGAACTATTGACAGAGATCCCAGTCTCTCACCTAACCCACACTGATCTCAGCAAGTAGACCTGAAAGGTGGAGCCAAGCACCATTGCTCTGAGCACAGATAGAGAGGGATGAAAAGAGACTACATTAACATTTTTTGGAACCAAGTGTTCTGTATCTGCTTTTCACTCTTGGCTCAGATAATCAGGCACTAAGTGTATCTTTATTTGAAGAGTCATCAAATAGTTCAGTATCCAGTGTTAGGCAAAAGACTGGCTGTATTTTGCGAGCTTAAAAGGAAAAAAAAAAAAAATTTTAATAGTGGTTTTTAACTTCAATGAAAGCTTCTGCTATTGTTTTTGACATTCTAATTCCTTTTGCAAATTAGCCCACATGGACACTATTGCATTGGTCCAGAACACAGGAGCAAGAAAGTGAAAGTAACCACCTGAGAGAGCAAAACTGACATTGTTGCTGAATAGAATACCCCAAGCTAGCCAAAATAGTAAGGACATATATTTTTAAAAGGCATCTGCTTTTTTTTATGAAACAAAAGTTACTAATAACCTGCAGGGGAAAAAACAATTTATTTTGTAAGTACAGAAAAAGTATGTTATATTCTATCCCAAGGGCTAAGAAAAGAAAATGTTATAAAGCAGGAAAATGCCGACTGTAGAATATACTGTGTCTATAGGACCTCTGGGGGGAACCTCAGGTTTGAACATTATAAACAAGAAAACAATAAGCATGGCAATGATCCCCTGATCTATTTTAACCGTGTTGAACTCTCCTTGGATTGGAATGCCATTTTCAGTAATTGGTTTATTCTGGGGAAAGTTTTACCCAGAACTCCAGCTGTTCACTGTGGGTTATACTGGTCTAACACATTCTTCTCTGCCCTCCTCCCCTTTTCTCCTCCATAGTTTGCTTCCTTTGGGAGAACTACGAAGGGTAAAATAAGTGCATGCCCTTAAACTTTAGGGCAGGGGTTAGTAGACCAAAGCCTGTGGCCAAATCTGCTTCCTGCTTGTTTTTGTAAATGAAGCAGTTACTGGGAACACAGCCATGCTCACTTAGTTACATATTTGTGTGCTGTGGCTTCTCTATGCTATAAGGTAAAGTTAAGTAGTTATGATAAAGTTCCTAGGGCCTGCAACGCCTGGCCCCAACTGAATAGTTAGCAAACCCCAGCTCTTAAGGTAATGACTTACTTTCTCCCTCCCCTCCAATAGGTGAATGGCACCCAAGTGAACGTTCCATTTATAACTGGTTTAGCAACCAAAATCTACAGCAGCGAGGGGTTTCTGGTGATTGACACCAGCCCCGACATCCAGATCTACTACAATGGTTTCAATGTCATTAAAATCAGCATCAGTGAGAGGCTGCAGAACAAAGTGTGTGGCCTCTGTGGCAACTTCAATGGGGACCTGACTGATGATTATGTGACCTTGCGGGGGAAGCCAGTGGTGAGCAGCGTGGTGCTGGCCCAGAGCTGGAAAACCAACGGCATGCAGAAGAGGTAAGGGATCTGTCTAGAGAGTTCAAAGCATTAAACTTGGTGGCTCCAATCTTCCCATATCCATGGAGGTGTTAATGAGGAGTGTACTTTCCTTAGCATTTGTCACCCTTCCTCTCTGCAGAGTGGAGCCAAAGGTCTTTGGAGTTGTGATGCTACAAATAGGCACATCAGAGTCCCCAGTAATTTCTTGAACTGCAAAGAAGGAACTGGGTTAGAGGATGTGACCCTAAATGATCATGTCATCTAGCCTCAGCTAAATAGAAAAGTGTGCCAGGATTAGAGCTCTGAAGCCCTGACCAGATGCCCACCTGGGGCCTAGGCTCCCCTGCTGGGGGGTAGCCAGGATTGATTCAATAGAAGAAAGGCAGCCCTTTGATTCCTGGTGCTGGACCTAATTGAGTGTCCTTGACTCGTACTAGAAGGCTTGATTGTGGTTGTGCAGGCAATTGCTGGGAATCAGGAAATCCTTTTTTATAACATAAGTCATAGAAATTAGGCCCACCTCTAATCACCTGAGATATAATGAACTAAACAAGTTATTCCAGAGGTTTTTAATTGAGGGTGTCTCTGGGTTGCTGATTTATGATGATAGCTTTCTGGATCTGCTTCTTTTTCCTGGTGTCTCTTTGCTTATACAATGTGCTGGATGTCTTCATGGTTTACATGCCATATATCAGCTAATACACAGAAATGTAGCTAATACATAGAAACGATGCTCCAAACCCTCTTTGGTTATACTCGCCCTAAGTGTAAGCTGAACGATGTACGTACGATGTATTAGATTGTCTTGTGAATTATGCAACCCTGAGTTGGGAAGAATCCTAGGCAATACCTAGTCTAGACTCTTCCTTTTCTTGGTGAAACAGAGGCTAAACCACTGGCTCGTTTATAAGAGAGAACCCATAAGTGCAAGCCAGGACTAGGCTCCAGGATTCTTAATTTGATGCTTTCTCTGAAATGCCATTCAGTGACTCATAGAAAGAAGGCCATTTTAGACATTTAAGCCACTCTTGGTTTCTTCTGACAAGCAAGGTTCGGTTCCTCCTGTGGAGTAGTGATTCTGCTTGAACTTTTCTCCCACCTCTCTCCCTCCTTTCTTTTCTTTCTTTCTTTTTTTCTTTCTTTTTTTTTTTTTTTTTTATAAACTACCATCAGCTGGACACCAGTTTTCTTATGAAGGTTTTACTTTTGGTCTCTGACAGCTAAACTGAAGCTGGTGTAGAAGGCTCCTGGATTTCTTTGCAAACCTTTATTTCTGCCATCTATCAGATATTATTGCTATTACCATTCTGTCAATACCTGTTAATGGTTATTATATCAATTATATCAATCAATTACAGGAAAGTATTAATGTTTATTATATCAATATCTGCTTTTCTCATGTCACTGTGGCTACCAGTCCACTATTTTATTTTCCCTTCATTGTGTCGTAGTGCTATAAGCAATGGGAATTCCTTCTTCACTTTCTTAGCTGGGTAGCTCAAGGCCATTAGTACCTGACTTTTCTAAGGTGAAGGTAGCACTGGCATCGCATACTGCCTTATTCAGGGCTAGCACAGCAGATGCAACAGATGAGCTCTTACTTTGCCTGGAAGACTCAGATGGCTGTTTTTGCTTACTCACTTTGACCAAACCTCTTGCCCCCAGCTGCAACGAACTGCAGTTCTCACAGTACGCAGCCACGTGTGACAACGTGCACATCCAGAAGATGCAGGGCGATGGCTACTGCCTGAAGCTCACCGACATGAAAGGTTTCTTCCAGCCTTGCTATGGACTCCTCGACCCCCTCCCCTTCTACGAGTCCTGCTACCTGGATGGCTGCTACAACCACAACAAATTCCAGCTGTGCGGCTCCCTGGCTGCCTATGGGGAAGCCTGCCGCTCCTTTGGGATCCTCAGCACCGAGTGGATCGAGAAGGAGAATTGCTGTAAGAGAATTATTTTATTTCTGTGGATTATTTGCTGGTAGCATTGCTTTGTCTAGGGGTGACTGATTCTCTCCATTTTTACTCCTGGATCTGCAAATTTGTAATATGCATACATGTGTCAACATACATAAAAAGCTGCTCCCATTAATGCAGGGTGATACTGTGACCAACAGATTGTGTCTTTGTACCCTGATACACAACACCAACCCCGTTTGTGTATCCAGGCCCATTCCAAGGCTATGCATACACATTGGTAAATTTATAGACTAATCTTCATCAAGTGTGGGAATACACATAATTCAAAACCTAAGAACAATGACGCTAATTAAAATATGTATTCAGTGATTTCAGAAATGTTAAGCAAATTACTAGTCTCTGCTGGAAATTAACAGAAATGTTTTGTTGGGTAACTTTAATATTTTGTTCTGCTGTATTCATAAGAAATGCCTTAAAATTAACTATTTTGAACTCTGAAAATTGTAAATGTGATTATATATGCTTGTGTGTGTGTGAGCCTCAAGTTTCCCATTGTCTAAGAGCATGCTGTGTTTGCCAGCTGACAGGCAGACCACCACATTTTTAAGTGAGGTTTTTCTTCCTGTGGCTCTAAACAGCCCCTTCTTTCTGTTGTTATCTTTGGTCATTCTCATACTGGGTTAATCAGCCACACCATTTTCTGCCTGGCTATTGTGTGCCTGGAAATACATTATATACTGAACACTCCTGGAAGAAAGCCTTTTTAAAACAAATATATCTAAATGATGTGGATGCTTTTTCTTCAGTTATCTTTCCAGAAATGAAAACTGGCTGACACAATGTGGTCCATGTGCTCCCACCTTGTGCCATTACTTGCTTAGTGAAGGAGCATGGCAGCCAGGTCACATGAGGCATGTGAACGTGTGGGATTTTTCTTTTCAAATGTTTTCACCAGTGCACTCTAGTTATGCATAATATTGGGGTTCATTTTGACATAGTCCTAATGCATGGAATATAATGGCTCCCCTTCAGTCCCCAGAGCGTCCCTCCTCCCTCCCCCTGCTTCCCTTCTGCTACTGGACTTCCCTCTATTTATTTATAGTTTTTATTTAAAATTAGTGCTTTTTAACATCTTTTTTCCCCCTGTACACATCTGCATATATAGTAAAAGCACTCAAAATGTACTCATTTAGTAATTTTCAAGTATATAATATCTTGTTATTAACTACTGTAGATCTCTTGAGCTTATTCCTCCTTACTGAAATGTTGTGTCTTTTTTCAACTTTCTTTTTAAAAATTCTTGAAGTGAACTTAGCTCATGCTAAACAGTTACTTCTTTAGCACTAACCATGGTGATGAACAAGGATTCTTCTATCTTGATAGGAAGGAGATTCTTTAAATAAAGAAATGAGTCTCGTAAAGAAAAT
This sequence comes from Tamias sibiricus, assembly GCA_025594165.1. NCBI lineage: Eukaryota > Metazoa > Chordata > Mammalia > Rodentia > Sciuridae > Tamias > Tamias sibiricus. The sequence goes on from CM046657.1 coordinate 114,761,415, forward strand.
GCTCCCACTTAATGGATCTCAAATGGAGATGTTGAATATCTTGCAAGTAGTCTCATCTGTTACAGAAATGCTATTCATAAGAACATGGGGCTATTGATCTTAGTCAATGATGGTGAATTATATGTAGTTTTTTAAATATTTATTTATTTACTTTAGTTGTACACAATACAATGCACTTATGTTTATGTGGTGCTGAGGATCGAACCCGGGCCACGCACGTGCGAGGCAAGCGCTCTGCCACTGAGCCACAACCCCAGCCCAAATTATATGTAGTTTTGATTTGTCTACTTTTATATAATCAAGTCAGTTGTTATTAAAAAGGTTTACCATGAATCCAAGAAGTCCTGGTATACCTGGGAACTTCTCTGGGAACTTACTGGCCCTCAAATTTTCATTATTGGCAAATATTTATTGACCACTATGAGGTGACTGCATGCTAGGAATATAAAGAGAAATATTTGGCATCTACTCTTTACATAAATATGAAGATATAAATGCAAGTAATCATAACATAACATAGTATAGTAGGTACCATCACCATGGTGTGCCTTGGCAGGTAAGAGTGTTGCAATTCTGTCTTTACCTCTTACCTTCCTTGGTGGCCGTGGGTAAGTTTGGGTTATAATAGTTACCATAAGGAGCATTGGTGAGGATGGAACATATTAATTCAGCTAAAGCCTGAGGCACAGTGCCAGGTCTATAGCAATCACTAGCTATTGCCTTTCATATTTTCCAGAAGGTCGCCCTCTCTGTTAACTTACAGCTAATCCCTGACCATTTCTAACTGAACTGAAGTGGTAAATCCAGAGTATAACCAAATGCTACCACGTGTAGTGTGAAAATCACATTGTGCGTGTTCCTGTGTGTTTTCCTTTTTAGCAGGAGTGGTTGAAGATCCCTGTGTGGGGGCAGACTGTCCCAACCGAACCTGTGAGCTGGAAAATGGAGGAGAGCTGTGTGGCTGCATTGAGCCACCCCCCTATGGAAACAGTGAGTGACAGGTGTCACCTCTCCACCCAGAAAGGCCCAAAGGAGGAGGGCTGGCAGTGGCATAGGAAAGCCCCAGGGAAGGACCTTAATGTGTCCTACTCCATGAGTTAGAAATTCCAGTAGCAAAACTTTTGGGAGTGTTTAAGCAGAAGAAGCAATCTGACCAGAGTGGGCTAATGTTCATTTTCTCATAGTTTCATCCTTTCTTCAACAAATTATAATGTGCACATTTGTGTATGAATGGAATGGACCAGTTCCAGCTGAGTCCACGTTCAACATAGAGTCCAAATTGATCTTTTAGATCAGGAAGAAGGTGGTTTGACACCAACATGAAGGAAGGAAGAGAGCCAGGTGCCTTAGATTGACCTACAGCCAGTTTTATCTGGCCCAAACCTTTTTGGTTTTGAAGATACAACAGGAATGTCTGAAGCAAGCAGCAAATACCTGGGACTCCTGGCCTTATCGCTAACTGTGTTTGCCTTAAGTTAGAAATAGCCCTGTTCTTGGCCGAGCACATCTCAATGCCAGCTTGCAGAGCTGCTTTGCTTTTTATCCCCATGCCCTTTGTTGAACCAAGTAATTTAGAGGCATGTGCTAAATTTAACATCCTTCGAGAATGAAAACCTAATTGACTAAAAGCCTTCATAGGAGGGGACAACATGCTTCACCTAGGCAGATATAAATATTTCTGTTTCTTATTACCAGCTATTTATATACTCAGTGAAAATGTCAATTGGTGCAATATCCTGTCAAAAGGCAATTCCTGATGCTCACCTGGGACTTGCTAAGAGGTTCTTCTGAGCTGGATTCTACCGGCTTTGGGTGTGGCCAGGCCAGTGATGCTCTTCCTGGAGAGCATGCTCCTTAGCCAGGCCACAAAGTGCCAGATTCTGTATGTCACCAAAAAGTAGCTGCCACTAGTATGTGTGGGAGGAAGGCTTGGGTTTATAAAGAAAGACAAAGGGCTCTTTATTAGCATTTTTATCTTTTTAATAAGGCTCTACCAATGCCCAAGTCATTGCTTTGAATGAATTCATATGCTCATTTGGTCTGATCAAAGCTTAATTAGAAATGCTTGCAGCCTGAGTGGAGCTCATTTGCCTCTTCTGTAGGAGCACGACAGTGTGATGCCTCAGCCCAACCCCTGCAGCAAGATCGACTCCCACTGATTTGCTTTCCTTAACAACTGTTCCCACAGACTCACATGACATCATTGATGCAGAGGTGACCTGCAAGGCGGCCCAGATGGAAGTGTCCATATCTAAGTGCAAACTCTTCCAGCTTGGTTTTGAGAGGGAGGGTGTGAGAATCAATGACAGACAGTGCACTGGCATCGAGGGGGAAGACTTTATCTCCTTTCAGATCAACAATACCAAAGGGAATTGTGGCAACATCGTTCAGGTGAGAAAATGGGCATAGGAAAAAGAGCACCTGGCAGAGGTAGAGACAGCTTCTGGTATTTGCCCATTGATTGTCCTTAAAGCCAAGGTCAGGGTGGTCCTCTTAGAAATAGGCTCTTTGGAGAACAGTGAAAGGCATGTGCACAGTGAAGGATGGCAAGGGCAGCCATCACTAAGTTGTTGAACTGAAAGAGCAATGTGTAGGTTAGCAAAGCTTCTGGCTTCTTTTCTTGTTCCTTCCGAGGGTGTCTTCCATTCATGGCTCTGTTCATAACACTTATCAGAAGGCAAGAAAGGAGTAAGTACCTTCATGTATGGTAAAAGGTTTGGTGGAGGAGAGGTTTGGATTAAGGGTTAAAAAATAATTCTCAATCAATTTATATTACCTCACACCAGCAATACCCTATGCTCTCCCTAGCTTGCATTTCCATGGATAACTGGGGACTGGGTGTCGTTAGAATTCAGTGGTACATGAAATCTACCTTCCATGGGTATTTCAAGGTTATCAGACTGAAGGGTGCTGTTGACATCTATTGTAATACTTTTCTCCCTGAGTAAATGCTGAGGCCAGCTCCATACTGATTTATAATGGCCTCTGGGTTATGTATGGAATGAAGCCATTTCTCCACTTTCAGGGATATGGATTTAAAATGCAAGCCACATACTCACTCCCAGATTTAATGATTTCTGACCTCCCCTTGCTCTGCAGTCCAACGGCACTCATATAATGTATAAAAACACAATCTGGATCGAAAGTGCCAACAACACTGGCAACATCATCACCAGGGACCGCACAATCAATGTGGAATTTTCATGTGCTTATGAGCTGGATATCAAGATCTCCTTGGATTCTGTAGTGAAGCCTATGCTCAGGTAAAGGATTTCATGGGCTGTGCTCATAACTTTGTCTTTCCTTGACAGTTAAGGTTAGCATAATCAAAATTGCTAGCATTTATCTCTGAAGTACTAGGGAAAATAAAATTCTTATTTCCTGAACCTAGGTACTTTAGACCAGCACTATTCAATAGAACTTTCTACAGTGATGGAAATGTTCCATATCTCAGCTGTACAATATGGTAGATACACATGGCCACTAAGCATTTGGAATGTGGCTCAGGGGATAGAGGAACTGAATTTTTAATTTGAGTTAATTTTGTTTCATTTGGATTTAAGTTGCTCCATGTACCTGGTAGGAATCAGTTTGAACAGTGCAGCCTTAGACTTTACAACTACATGCTTTGCCTTCCCTTTGCTTTTTCAGCTTGAAAACAATGGAAGACAGTTAAATTAATGAAATTATTTTCCGTTGCCTGCCTTTTGACTGTTTCTGTTTTAGTGTCATTAACCTGACGGTTCCAACCCAAGAAGGCAGCTTCACCACCAAGATGGCGCTCTACAAAAATGCCTCCTACAAACATCCTTACCGCCAGGGTGAAGTAGTCTTGACCACTCGAGATGTGCTGTACGTAGGGGTCTTTGTGGTTGGAGCTGACTCCACACATTTGATCCTCACGCTCAACAAATGCTACGCCACCCCCTCCCGTGACAGCAATGATAAGCTCCGATACTTCATCATTGAAGGAGGGTGAGTGGCCTTTTAATAGATGGCAGTCTCAGAGCCTTTAATATAATATTGTTTACATTATGTTTTAGGGAAAGGAATAGGAACTAACATTTGTTGATACCCACAGAAGAACCAACATTTTGTATCAGCTAATTCATTTAATTCTCGTAACAACCTATGATGTAGACTTTATAAGCCTCATTTTATAGATGAGGTCAAGGAACTTACTTAAAGTCACACAGCAGATCCCTCAAGTCAGGTAGTACTAACTACAAGATGCTTTATTATTGTTGTGATCAAAAAAGGATTTGATCCTGCCTACTTTGAACTTTAATTTGACAGGAATATAGAATTTTGAAAATGAATAGGACGCCTATCAAAATAAGAAAGAAATTAGAACCATAGTGCCCCCTTATCCGAGGGTGATACATTCCAAGACTCCTAGTGGATGCCTGAAACCATGGAGAGTACTGAACCCTCCCTGTGCTGTGCCTTTTCCCATACACACACACCCATGATAAAGTTCAGTTTATAAATTAGGCAAAGGAAGAGATTAAAAACAATAACTAATAATAAAACAAAACTATTATAATAGTATATTGTAATAAAATTTTTGGCAAACATGGTCTCTCTCTCAAAATATCTTACTATGCTGTACTTACCCTCCATCTTGTGATGTTGTGAGGTGATTCAGTGCTCACATGATGAGAGATGAGTGAGGTGAATAATGTAGGTGGGCATTGTGATATAGCATTGGGCTACCACATAAGGGTTACTTGCACACAAGCACTGAGATAACACAACACCGATCTATAACTAAGGTGGTTATTAAATGACTAGCAGGCAGGTAGCATATACAGCATAGATACAGTGGACAGTGGGATGATTCATGTCCTAGATAGATGGAGTAGGATAGTATAATACCTCATCATGCTACTCAGAACATCATGCAATTTCAAACTTATGAATTATTTCTGGAATTTTTCATTTAATATTTTTGTATGACTGTTGAACACAGGTAACTGAAACTGTAGAAAGTGAAACTTTGGATAAAAGGGAATTACTATAATAGTTTATTGTAAGCTGCCTGGTACCGAAAACCGGGAGGAAAACTCGGAGGCAGAGTTAAGCTTTTACTACTTTTACTTCTACTTTCTTAGAGCTTAGAGAGGGAAAGAAAGATTTTTAGAGAGAAAGATTAAAGCGAGCTTTTCTTCTTGTAGCTTAGAGAAAGATTAGAGCTTCTTTCTTCTCTCTTCTTTCTTCCTTCTTCTTTCTTCTGTCTTCTGTCTTCTGTCTTCCTCAGGAGTCTCGGCCTAACTCTGACCAGTCATTACTTCTTCTATCTGGTTTCTCTTCTGTAACCGCTCTGCCTACGTTCTGGCCGCTCTGATTCTTCTGACCGACCGAGTGACTGCCCGGCTGACTGAATTCTCCGTTTTCCTAACTCGGACCGCTTTCACCCGGTTATATACCTTCAGGTTTGCGGGTGCCTACAGGTGCGTCATATACATATCAGGTGGAACTTATGGCTTCCAGCTAGCTGCAACAGCCCTTCCTGATTAGGGCTCCTTCAGTTTATAAGCTCTACAAGTTTCTTTTTACTTATTGCTGTATGCCCACCATCTCATATATTTCCTGAAACATAGTGGTTACACAACAAAATTTATTTAATGAATTAATGAATGAATGACAATAGAAGACTAAATAACCAAACAACAATAAAACTAATTATCTTTATTTAAAAAAAAACACCAGCTATGTCAGGCAGTTTATACATAGATTTTTGTAAAAATTCATTTTTAACAGCTTTATTGAAGACATAATTTACATGCAATGAAATTTACTTGCTTTAAGTATAAAATTCCATGATTTTTAGTAAGTCTTCACAGAAGCACAAACATTATTACCATAGTCTAATTTTAGAACAGTTCCATCACCCCCCTTAAAACAGGGACTTTATTAATCAGGATTCTTTCTGTTATAACTGGTAAAGGCCAATGTAAATTAGCTTATGCAAAAAAAAAAAAAAAAAAAAAAAAAAAAAGGCCACAACCAGAACCAAACAAAACCAAGGCGTTTAATGGGTAACCAAATCACAGGAGTGGATGTAGCATGGAGGATGACTGATTCCAGGAAGCTGTCAAGCCTCTCTTCTTGCTCATCTCTTGTCTCTTCTGCTCTCTCTGTCTCTCACATTAACCTTGTCAGTCACAGACAATCCTGGCCTCACTTTCATACACCACTGTCACCACAGAGCAGAGAGCTCTTCTAAGGGACTAATAGGGAAGGAAGATAACCCTGTTTTGGATCACTTGCCTGTCCTTTGTAGGGGGTGTGCACCATTGCACCTGTCTGGCCTGGTCTGTACCTACCCCTATGATGGGCAGAGGGTGCTCTGGACACTATTTAGTAGCTTTGTGGTTGTAGGGAAGAGGAATGGTGCCCCAAGAGAAGAGGGGTGTGACTCTGGCAAATAATTGACATCCCCCATTTTGTAGATGAGACAGGCATGGAGAAGGCAGGCTCAGAATTGACCCATGGCCACCTGACTAGCAAGGAGAGGGAAGAAATTTTTTAGGTGTCAGAAAACACGGCTCATTGCCAGGGCTGGCATGGCGCATGGCACGGGTCGTCCAGGCGTGTTGTGGATTTTTCAGCAAAGGCCTCACTAGGGCATGTGTCTCCCTGAGTTGGTACAGGACTTCTCAGAGGCAAAGGGAGGGGCTTGGTGACTCCTTGGTGTCTTTTAGTCCTTGGTGCTTGGGTTAATGGGACAATTTTCCTTTTTTCCATGTTTCCTCCCTGCCCTTATTGTACTTCTTTCCCAGTGTAAAAGGGCTACAACCTGAGCTACTCTACAAATGGAAACCCAGATTATGGAACTTGTGTCTCCTTTGAAGGATGAGGTGGCATTTAGCATTTTAAAAACAGTATTTAATGGACTTGACCCAGAGAGCAAGTGTGAGCCAGCAGGCATGTTCATAAATCTCAGCTTACCCCAGGGTCTGTGTGAATAAAGGCCTTCAAATTAAACTGTGGTTAGGTGGGGAATGATTTCGTCATCTGGGGGAATTTGAATCCATCAATCCTTCTAACCTTTCTTGGAGGGATGCGGTTTTTGGTTTGTTTTGTTTTCTTCCACTGAACTTATGGGAAAATTGATGCTCAGTGCTTAATTAATGAGTAACAAAACAGGTCCATCTAAATGTTTTGGGGGGTCAGTTGATCCTCCCTAGCTGTGTGGAGCACAGAGACAGCACCAACTTATCAGGAGCTCAGAAGCTGGTGGGGGTGGGGGCACAATGCCCACTTCTCTTTTATCTGGGAAAGAGGAAAGGACAGGTATTCTTCATTAGTGTTCAGAAGATTCATGCCTGGCTTGTTTGCTTGCTCTAAAGGAGGCCTCCAAATAGCCAAAGATGCTTTGCTTCATGGTTTTCTGATACCTAAACTTCATCTTCCTGGGAGAGAGTTGGTGATCTGGCTAAGAGGAGAAGTCTGTATGAAGATTGGAGAGATGCTAACATTTCAGAATCCTTGAACCAATTTAGATTATCCACATGCCTAATAAGGACAAGGGGGAAAAAAAAGGATGGCATATAAAGTTTTGCTTTCAAAGCATTTCAGAGACTACTGCCTTGAAAAGCAACTTGCATTTTGCCTAGAAGACTAATTATGAAACTTAATAGGTGTGGGAATGCTGAAGGATCACTTCGATTTTTAATTTTCCTTATTACTAAGCTATTTAATCCTGTGGGCTTGGGGAAAAGAAACATAAGAAAAAGAAAAAGTTGCCCCTTTTATCTTTATCATTTTAAAGAGCCTCCTGGCACCTATGAGCCCACCTTGGGCCATGACAGCACAATTCATTCATTCAACAAAGATTTTCGAATACTTACCATGTGCCCCGTGGTGGGTTGGAACCACGGGGAAGATTGCAATTTGATTCTTGCACTAGAGGAACTCAACGGGGTGCTGTTGGCAAATCTGGAAAAGGCCACCTATTCCTGCCTGCTTAGAGCATGCCTAGAGGCTCCTTACAGAGAAGGGGCGCCATAGACCATGCTGTGAAAAGAGCAGGTGTCGTGCAAGGGGACAAGAGCAGAAAGACCTTCCAGTGGGGAAAATATTCCAGGAAGACCCTGGAATATATGCCACTGTGATACATTTGGGGAACTTTTAAGTTATGGAAGCAAAATATCTGTGCTTGCGGAAGGTCTTGCCTGGGACTGGGTAGCGTGGCTCAATACCACAAGAAGAAAGAAGTTGAGGAGAGGCACTCACCTGCGCTAGGACCGTCCCCCAGCTCCTCCCTCACTGTGTTTCTTCCCCCAGCCCCAGCTCCTACCTATTTTAATGCGTGGGAAGAGTTCTCAAGAGGCTTTCAATCAGGGGCCCCTGCCAACATTGATAATTAACTGAAGAAAGTACAGAGGAAGTCAGAACTAATCTTGTGTTTGCTAAATTGTTATCAGTAAAACACAGCATCACGAGGGGGCGGACTGAGAGCCTGAAGCACAGGGAAATTGAGTGCAGTCCCTCTGGTCATTTAATTTTTAGTTGCAGTTAGGATTCTAACTGAGGTGGTATTTAAAGTTTCAGAACAAACAATGAGAGTCAGAGGGAGTGATAATAGAAGACAAACCTGCCCAGTCCAGAGGCCACTTTCAAATGAGAGGTCATTTGAAATTTTGAAATGAAGATGAGGATTAATGTGTAAGAGGAAAAAAATGGGAAGCCAACATGCCATCATTTTTTCTGAATAGGTGTCAGAACATTAAAGATAACACCATCGGCATCGAGGAGAATGGAGTCTCCCTAACCTGCCGTTTTCACGTCACCGTCTTTAAATTCATTGGGGATTATGATGAAGTTCATCTTCACTGTGCGGTGTCACTCTGTGACTCAGAAAAGTACTCCTGTAAAATTGTAAGTGACAGTGTAAAAAATCAAATGCTTAGCCTTATTTCTCCCTGCTCCGGCTTCCCCAGCATGGAGACCGAGTACCCGGTGGTTGAACTGGAGTAATCCACAGATGCTCAAGAGTCTTTGGTGGGTAGTCATCTTTGGTGGGATGATGTGCATTTACTCCTGTCTGAAACGTCAACTGGTCATTGACTTAACATCAGACCAGGGCTCCTCAACCCTAGCACCACTGACACCCTTGGTTGTGGGGGATTGCCCTGTGCACTATAGGGTAGCAGCAGCAGCCCTGGTCTCTGCCCACCAGGTGCCAGTACTGTCTACTCTCCAGTTGTAACATCCCAAAAATGTGTCCAGACATTGCCAAAAAATCTACTGAAGGTAGGGGCGGGGGATTGGTCCAGTGATCCAGCTGAAGACCACTGTACTAAAGCCTCAAGGAGTATAATGTGCCAGACCACCTGTATCTGATGGCCACTGAGCAGAGCTCCACTCCACCATAGCAAACTCCTGACCTCAGGAAGCAATTTATCAAAGTATCCAACAGCTCATCTGATCTGCAGGGCCTGAGGCTGGGGGAGTGGGGGTGCTGTGGGATGAGGATGAAGTGGAAATCAAGCATCTCTTCCATGCCAGGCTTACATCCCCACTACATGTTGCTACGTCCTAAGATGTGATTGCATTGGTACCTGGCTCCTAACCTTTAATATTGCAGCCTTGTGCTTATCCCCTTGTTTGCAGAATCAAGATATGAATTATGGTCAGGGCTACTTACAGATGGTGCCGCATACATTAGTGTCCATGAGATATAACAATCCTCATTCCCGAGCAGAGAGCCTCTTTGAATATAATTCTACTGTGAAGAGTATATTTAATTCTGCTCAACATAAAGGCTGGAGTCCCAGTGGGTCCAATGATCAAGAATGCATTGGTTCTAATTAATCTGAGCAGCGATAGTGCTGAAGGCCAGAGCCTCTGCCTCTTTTGCAGGTGGAAACATGGTGAGGAATAAGTTATCAGCTTAATTGTGTGAAATTTTCCCTCTGGTGTTCTGTCTTTCAGACTTGCCCACAAAATTCCAGGATTGCCACAGATTATACAAAAGAACCTAAAGAACAGATCATTTCAGTGGGACCTATTAGGAGAAAAAGTATGTATGTTCCCTAAAACACACTATAAATTATTGAAACAGTGGGACTCAAAGGCTCAGCGTGCTTCACCTGTGATGTGGGTCTAGTGCATGAGGAGGTGGCGTTGGGGACACCAGGGTGAGAAGAGTGCCTCCCTGCTCCCTTGAAGAAATCTTTTCACTGACTTTTAAGAACTCGGTAGCATGGGGCTTTTCTTCATTCTCTCCTTTCATTAAAACCTTCCCTTCTATATGAATTGAAGGGTGGAATTGTCTACAACATTTTGCCCGACTGCTTGTTTTCAGGGCTGGACTGGTGTGAAGACAACGGAGGATGTGAGCAGATCTGCACGAGCAGGGTGGACGGGCCTCTGTGCAGCTGCGTGACGGGAACCCTGCAAGAGGACGGCAGGAGCTGCAGAGGTAGAGGCTCATCTGAGTCAGGGCAGGCAAAGAGAGGTCACAGAAAGTCCCCAACTCCAGAAGGAGAAACTCAGACTTGACGCCCACCCAGTCAGCAATTTACCTAGGAAAGTTTCAGAAATTAAGAAGGAAAGATGGCTAGGCATGGTGGTGCATGCCTGTAATCCCAGTGGCTTGGGAGGCTGAGGCAGGAGGATCACGAGTTCAAAGCCAGCCTCAGCAATAGCAAGGTGCTGAGCAACTCAGTGAGGCCCTGTCTCTAAACAAAATACAAAACAGGGCTGGGGACGTTGCTCAGTGGTCGGGTACCCCTGGGTTCAATCCCTGGTACCCCCAAAAAAAGGAAAGATGGGGAAAGCGCCCAAGGAATTCTAGTACCATTAAAAAAAACCACACCTTTGTATTCCTGCTTTTTCATCTAAAGATAATTATAGAAGAAAATTTATACTACCACTTCAGGATTATATATTGGCTATACATCTGAATGCCAAGTCTGCCTGGGCTGAGGTTGGGAGTAGGATGTTTGCCTTAACAAACAAGAAAGCAGCCTCGATGTGGTTTCCTAGTGCCCTGTGAGCTTAGCAGGATCTTCGTCATGGTTGGATTAATTTCGCTTTTTTGCTGCCTAAGCCAGGGCCATTTGGGTAAAGTGAGTTCTTGGCCGTGAAATTTCCTTTATTTAGTTGAGTGTCGCAGAAAAGTCTGATGCCTGTCTAACTGGCATTCCCCCCCACCCTCCCGCTACCACCCCATAGGACTTACTATGTTCCTCTCTGTCCACAGCCTCTAATTCTTCAGCTGAACTTCAAGTTTGGACGCTTCTTCTCATCATGACCCAAATTTCATTATGGCATTTTGTATATCAATCAGACACAACCTCATAATGCACGCAAGGTTGCTATATAAAGTACTGTAATTTACTTACTTCAACTCCCTGTAGGATAAAAAGTGTGTGTCCCTAACTCAAAACCTATTTGAAAGTGTCCATCTCCTCACAATCATGCCACCTGCCTCCAGTGGTCAGAGATTCCAGGTCCCTTTTTTCAAAATATGCACCAGGGCTTCTAAAAGCCAGTCGTGGAAAGCATGTATTTAACCTAAAATTCCCAAGCAGTTGTCACTAGAAACCTTGGCTCATGTGAAAAGCCAGTAAAGGAAATGAACTCTAGTTATAGAAGTCTGACCTGAAATCTGACCAGAGAAATCTGTCCAGCCACTGCTATTTCTGGATCCCACTTTTTACAGAGTTAGGCTTGTTGGAACAATTTGGAAGTGATGACTGGAAGGTTTGACTCCCTCTAAGGAATCTCTCTGGTGTGTGGAAGTGTCTGGTGTCTGATCTACAACCTGTACCGTTGGCTCTGTTCTGTTGAGGACCGAGTCCCCTTGCCCGCCCACTGCGGCCCTCCACTTTGTCATGGCAACTTTGGCCACTGGATATATTATTTGCAGACCTGGGGAACCTCACCCCCATCCCACCCCTCAAACCCAGTCCCTTCTCTTTTTACAGATCAACCAAATAATTTTAATGTGTTTTATCCTTAAATAAACTTTGTATTCAAGTATTCTCATTATGTGGTGGCTGGAATCATTCTTATCAATGTGCTAAATAGCACGCTATGATTAAAAACAGAAAAAAGCAAGCAGCAGCCATTGGATCAGGTAGGCACTATTGGCCAGAGCTTTAATGTGTTGTGTTATTACTACTCGTGTGCACTTACAGAGCATTAGCGGAGCATTAAGGTGCTTTGCAGAAGAAAAGCAGGCAGTGTCCTCCATTGTAAGTGGTATATAAACACACATTTACTATAATTAACTACAAAATGGAGGGCCTGCAAAATATATCCCTGGAGTGCCTCCCCTTTTAAGGTTAAAAATGAAACAAAACCCACTTCAAGTTTATTTTGAAATTGTCTTGGATTCAAATTGATAGCATTTTTGCATTTTTCTGGGAACACTGAAAAGCTGAGCAGAAATGCTTAGCATCCTTGAACGTGGTGTGGTAGCTGCTGTCTCACAGGTCAAAGGCAGCAGCATCATGCTGTCACTGGGTTGATGAAGTGGGGTGCAGACAGTCTGCCCTGAGCTTCTTTGTTCTCCTGGCTCTGGCCTGGAGGGCCTACAAATTCTGGCTGGTCTGGGCTGTCACTGGTGCTGTGAGGACAACTGGTATTGATGAGAAAAATTGGTGTCTGCTTATGCTTGGACATCATAAGATCTTTTTGAGAAAATGCTGAGCATTGAGATGGAGGAAGGAGTCAAACCATCTATTCGAGCTGCACCTCAATATTTCATCTTCATGGTAATAGAAACTCATGTTGGGCACATGTTTGTGGTTTACCTGAAACCACAGCTCCTGATGGTCCCACACTTCAAGATCAGAAGACACACCAGCTATTGCACCATTTTCACTCAGGCCATAGAAGGTGTCTTAGTCAGCTTTTGCACCACTGTGACTCCAACCAGCACAATTGTGGAGGAGGAAAAGTTTATTTGGGGGCTCATGATTTCAGAGGTCTTGGTCCATAGACAGTAGGCTCCATTCCTTGGGGCTCAAGATGAGGCAGGAGATCATGGTGGGAGAGTATAGCAGAGGGAAGTAGTTCACATGATGATCAGGAAACAGAAAGGGACTCCACTAGCCAGATACAAAATATATACCCCAAAGGCAAGCCCCCAGTGACCTACCTCCTCCAGCCACACCCTCAATTAATCCCATCAGGGGATTAATTCATTGACTGGGTTAAGACTCTCATAACCCAATCATTTGTCCTCTAAACCTTCTTGCATTGTCTTTTGGGGTTATATCGAAACCATAACAGAAGGTTAAGATTTTCAAAATCAGATGGATTATGGGGTAAACACAAAAATGTCTTTATATTGCTTTACTCAAGTTTCTTGGATGAATTGTGAACAAAACATACAAGAAGGAAAAATGATATGTAACTTCCTTGATAACTTCTCCATTGCTTCTCATATCTAAGTTGTTAGAAATCACTGAATTAAAAATGGTAAGTTTTTTTTTTTAATTTTTGAGATTTTAATTAGATCCTTTCTTGTGACACTTTTGTTCTTGGTGTCTGGCTTTCTCACTTGACTGACAGCCTTCACTTGTCTGTCATTGGGATAAGCCAGGTTATGGAGCCATGATAGGAAACCCTAGGGTCTCAGTTTACTTTGACAATAAAGGTTTGTTTCTTGCTGGTGCAAGAAGGCTCTGCTCCCCACTGGCATACTGGAATGGAGGTTGACAGAGGTGTCCCTATCTTTTGAGGCTCAATATCTGGCTTCAAGGGTCACCTCAGCAATGGAAGAGGGCACAGAGCATCACACCCCTCTCTGTCATGCCTTTGCCTAAAAGGGCACCTATTGCCACTGTTCCCATCCCATCAGTCAATGCAAGCCACAGGGCTGTCACTCGCTTTCAGAGAGGTGGAAGTGGGCACGTCCCCTGTGCTTGGAAGGAAGAACTGGAAATCAGCAGCGATGCCTCTCGTCTTGGGGTCAATCACTTCTTCCTGGGCTGAGAAATACTTGCACAGAACTAAAACACAAAGCCCTTTAGTTAACTCCCTGGAAGGCAGAAGAACTGGAGGTGACCTTGACCCTTCTATACATTCTCTGCTCAAAACGAATTATTCAGTGCCTCAATACCCTATTTTTCCTCCCTGTAAAATGAGAACATTAAGCTTCTTTTCGAATATTCTTATGTTAGAAAATGGCACCACAAACATAAACCATATGATAGTATACATTAAGATAATTCTGGAACATTACCTTTTCCTTGTAAAAGATTTGCCTGGGGGGTGGAGGTGGGGGCAAAAGCACATGCTTAGCAAAGGCTTAAAAAGAAGCTAATTGGGAATCTTATTGACTTGTTATTTGTCTGATATCAAAAGAAACTGCATCTTGGGGTCTGGCATTTGTGACAGTTGGGAATTCTATAATTAGTTTCTTAACTACTAGTAGATGTGTGCTCTCCTCAAAATTCTAATGGCAAAATTTGAGAGCACTAATTGTTTAACATAGTCTAATATTATAACTATTTTTAGAACCATTTGACATTTAGCAAGAGCTTGAAATTTAATAAAATTTCTTTCAACCAAAGGAATTAAGTAATTATCAAAAGATGACAATCACGCAGGACTAGGGTAATAAAGAATTACTTCTTTACTAATTCTGAATTAATGAAGCCTCTACCCCATTCTGAACCCTCCAGACTTTCTCCCGAAATTCAGGATATTTTCACTGCCCCCCCCCCCATCTCACTGCAATTTTGTCCTGTTTAGAAGAACACCATGGCATTTTTCAGTGCCCCGAGTGCACTGACGTCTGCAGCGCAGCTCAGAGAAAAAGAAAATCAAAGAGCACCCTCTAGTGCCCACTTTTTATTTTTGCACAAAACCCAAATGTATATCAACCACACCAATCAAATTATGATTCCTGCCACCACCCCCCATTGCCGCCCCACCAACCTTAGATGCAGAACATTACCAGAATATAGCTTTAGAAAACACATCAAATGCCAAGGACATTTTCTGGAGAACAGTATAAGATTTATTTTTTATGCGAACAGTAAGCCTCATTCCAGGAAAATACCAGCTTTTGGCATCCCATGCAAATTCTGCCCTTAATATCTATTTTTCTAATGTGATGACAAAAATAGCTGCTGAGAAAAATTAAGTATCTCTTTAAAATGTCGAGAAATAAACAATCTGATCAAGAAAAAAAACCATGAAATATTTAGTGGCCTTTATATTCCCCCAGCAGAATGTGAAATACTTGGCTGTGCATCTACAGCCCATGAGCAATAACTCTCCTCTGACTAATGGAAGGCTCTGTTTGTGATGGTTTAATTATGTTTGCTGAAATACGACTCTCCTCTAAGACAACATCTCCATGGCAGAGGGACAGATCTCAGTGGCTAAAGATAGAAATAAAATACAAAATACTCATCGTTCCATGAAGAACTCGAAATCAAATTCTATTTGCTAAGGAAACAAATGGAGGAAGAATATTCACTGTACATTTTGGTGTTTCAGTTTGCCTGTAGCCTCCAGGTTAGCCATTGTTATATTTGTTAGCATAAAATACCAATTGAAAAATATTTTTGAAACAAAGGTATTTCTTCTCTCATTAAATGAAGCCACCATCATTCCTGATGCTAATGTAACATCTTCCAACTAACTCTTTCCCACCTGTATTTAATAATGTTGCTCATTCTTGAATCATGCTGCATTTGGGCAGAGAAATTAGAGAAGTGTTAAGTTGAAGTTATATCTTATTTGGCATAAGTACTAACTAAAGAAAACAGCAACCCACTCACATATGTGTGCTTTTGTACGTTTACTTAATGATTTTAGATTTCTAATGAGACATTAGAATGATAATAATCTTTTAAGAACAAAGAACCCATGAAACAGGTGTCTTGATTTTTTTTTCTCTCTTAAATTTCTTTGTGGAGTATGTTAAGGCACAAAAATCCACTGATGTTGCCCTACTTTAGTCAGGGAAAAATTTATTATTTTGCTGACAAAAATAACCTATTTAATTACCTTAAGGTTTGACAATCTTTGCACTGTATCTATCCAGATTTAGAGCCTCATTTTTGTTGTTGTTTAAAGACTACATTCATGCACAAACTTGCCACTAAGTTAATTATTTTAACTAAAGGCAGAAAAGGCGTGGTTCCTAGGGCTTTTCTCTATCTGCCACCTGTTTTCCTCTTACCTGTTGAATTACCTCAACTCAACAGTCCTTCCTGGTCCTTGAGATTTACATCACTATGTGGATCCTTTGAATCCTGAACCACAAGCGTGTGTTCATTCACTTTCAGTGAGTCTTTGCAGTGATGGCTGCAAAATGCTGTTAAGGAATGTCTGCAGCCATGCAGGGCAGGGAGTCTGCCCTCCTGAAGAGTCGGGATCAGAAAGCAATTTAGCAAACTAATTCCACAAGGGGAAAATGACTCAACGTACAATGCAAAAGCGTCTGGGCATCCTATCAGAATAGTCACAGCATAAAATGAGAAAAAGAGCTGTGGATAGCACTGAACACAATTTTTGCCCTTTAAAAAAGCCTCAGATTCTCAATGCTTACTTTGAACCTTCAAAAGAGAAGAGGAGGCATATCAATCGAAGATCAGCAGAACTGTAGTGAGCCTAGAGATGCCTGACCTACAGATTTTATTCATGTCCCCCATGGGTTCAGATGTTCTAGCTGTATTTTTAACCTGGTCTTTTTCCACAGTCAATGACTTTCACTAGTTACCTTTAAGTGGAACCTAGAAACGGAGGGTGAGAAATCTTACTACCTCTGCCTTAAGCGTCTCTTGGGATCACAGTGAATAATTTACCGAATGATTGCAGACAATTTAAGTGTATGTTATTTGGGCAAATTGCACAGACTAAGTCAAGAAAGGCACAGACTAAGTCAAGGGTACCATGTCTCCACCACACAACTCTAAATATTTTTATTATGAAACAGTTTTAGATGGTTACATTACATGAGAATGTTGATATACTTCCAGGTATCGTGCTCTAAAATCACAAATTCAGCAAAAGTTAACTTTGCCCATAAGCATCAAAGAGGTATCTGACTCATCCAAATCAAGAACCTCATAGCTACATCACAGCTTCCCCTGCTTTAGGGGCTTCCATACTTTGTCATGAGAAGGAAAGTACAGAACTTAATGCATAATGATTTGAAAATTCTCACAATAAAATATCATAAAATGTTTGTGCTTCTGAGTCTTCTACCAAAAATTTTCATTCTGAGATGCTCCAGTATAATAAAAACAGCAAAAATAACAACAGCAAAATTCCACATCTTTGGGTCTCCTTTTAGAGCTGGGTTCTTTAAATGCCACCCCAAAAACATGAACTTGAGTCATTGACCCATGGCAGTCTGCTGTTGTTTGTGTAAACAACTGGAAATGCAAATATTTTCACCAATCCCTACGGTTATGGTTTGGATATGAGGCATTGCCCCAAAACTCATGTGTGAGACAAGGTAAGATGATTAGAGGATGAGAGTTGGAACCTAGTCAGTGGATTAACTGGGTGGTAACTGCAGGCAGGGAGGGTGTGAGTGCAGGAGGTAGGTCACTGAGGATGTGCCTTTGGGGTTTGTATCTTGTCCCTGCTGAGCAGAGCTCTCCCTGCTTTCTTGTCACCGGATCCTGAGCTGCTCTCCTCTGCTATGCTCTTCCATCATCATGTTCTGCGTCATCCGGGGCCAAGAGCTATGGAATCAGCAGTCTATGGACTGAGACCTCTGAAACTGTGAGCCAAATAAGCTTTTGCTCCTGAGTTGCTCTTGTCAGGTCCTTCAGTCACAGTGATGAAAAGCTGGCTAAAACACCTACATTATTTATTCCAATCCTATTTGTGTTTTTCCTTCTCACCAGAAGAATGTACATGCACATGGGCTGGTAAATGAGAATGGTAGAACCTTTTGGTTTTGTGAAGCTAGGACAAGAAGATTTTGTTCAGATATGTAACAAAGTGCAGCAGAGGATGATGGGCTTGGGGGGAGGCACAGGGGTAGAGCCTGTGGGCGAGTCCCCACACTGCCCACTTCCCATGGGACCTGAGTTAGCCAGGTCAAGCAGATGTCACTGAAGGCATCTTCCTTATCCAGAAATGTCAAGAAAAGGAAAGGTCACTTTTATTAAAACTCCTAAGCAGATTTTATTGAAAGGTAGAGAAAATGATCTTAATGTTGAGATATTTGACAATACGATAAGGAGGAGAGCAATGGCCCTCTCAGATTTAATTCAGTAAGTAAAAACCTACTGGAACCAAGAACAAAGAAATGAAATATAAAGACAGAATTTCCCTGAGGAGGAAAGTTGAATTTAACAAAATAATTTCTCGTAGACGCTAAACTAATGTAAAGGAAAGAAAAAAGTGTCTTGATACTATTACCTTTGCATAATACAAAATTTTACAAATGAAAAAAAGAACTAAATGGATTACCCTGAACAGTGAGTAAATAAATATTAAAGCCAACCCATAGGAGACATAAGAAACACCAATAATTCCCCCCTAGGATGTTGTAAAACTATTTCCTTGGCCATTGCCTTTAGTCTAGATCCCAGTAATTGAGGGCAGGTTCCATTTTACTTCTATGGGGAAGAGAGGTGTCTCTGTGCTCACATGTAGATGAGCTTGTCAGTGTGTGTGTGTGTGTGTGTGTGTGTGTGTGTGTGTGTGAGCATGCGTGCACACAGTGAGTTACAAGGAAAGGGCCTCATTCTGATGCATCTCAACATTTTTTAGTATTTAGCCCTAAGCTTTTCTTCTACAAATTATATAAATATTTAGCAAATGTTCTATTTTTTCCTAAGGTAGATGCACCAGGAATCTATTGATGAAAATCCATTGATCTCCATTTACTAGACCTTATGATTCTCAAAGAACTTCTGTGGTTTCTTCTTCCAGCCTGTCTAATTTTGTCATAATATTCAAAACCTAAGAGACAGAAAAGAAAGTCTGAGGCATTGTTTGTTTTGTTTTGTTTTGTGTGAAAGAAATATGGTCCTCTCAAACTGATCTCAAAGAAAAATGGGACCCAAGACTTTCATTAAAACTGCATGAAACAGAACACATGGAAAATGCTGGATAACAAAGTCCCCTGAATTAAAAAAATAAAATAAAAATGGAAAAAAGTAGAAAAATAAAGAAAGGAAAGGAGAAACTATCACTAAAAATCAGTGTTTTTACCTTTTTATTATTGTCATTTAGACAGAATCAATTAACTGAATCAAACTTTTCTTTAAAAGTAATTTAGAAAAAAACATGTATGCTGGCTTATTCCTCTTGTAAAAAGAAATTAGACCCTAGTGTGACATAAAAATTCATGAGCCAAACACAAATTCCAAGGATAGCACCAACTTCAAACTGGGGCAGTAGCTGTGCTCTGCAACAGTTGTAAAGGATAAACTCAATGGAAATTTTGAGCCTGATTTGTCCAGATTTTGAACTTGTCTGTGGATTTCTCAGGTCTTCTTGAAGAGGCAGCTCTCCTGCCTAAATCCTTCCTGTTCCATTGGCCTTTGATGACTTGACAAGTCAATCAAGCTCATAGAAATAGGATTTTAAAACAGTTATAAAAAGGACCTTGGATTTTTACTTGAAGATGAGAGGCTTTCAGTCAAGTAAAGAATTTTTCAATTTAGTTGTTATTCACTTACTGTTTGCTATGCATTGTAGTGAGGACTTAAGCATCTATTATTTCCTTTAGTTCCTGTTAATGATCCAATGGGATAATAATTTTCTGACCTTATAAGCAAAGGAACAGCAGTTCAAAGAGGTTAAGTAACTTGCCCAAGGTCATTCTATTTGATTTGAGAAAAATTTTGATAGAATTGAAAGATCATTGCAAGGAATCTTCTCTGGGCATCTTATCAACAAAATGCCAATATGGTATAATTGATGTTATTCAGCATCACTGTCAATTTAGAGGACAGAGGTCAAGTGTGCCATTGTCAATGGAAGATTATCATATGTGTGATCAGATTTTAAGAGAAATTTAGATTTTTATGCTAAAATTAATTTCACACTGAAGTTCCACCCAATATGAATTAATTTTGTTCACAGTGTCATAATTCAGAGAACAGATTCCGGAGTCAGTCAGATCTGGATTGTATCCTACTTCACTTACTAGTCATTTCATTCATTCATTCATCAAATATTTACTGATTGTATATTTAGTACCAGGTATTAGGTCTACAGAGATAAATGAACATTGCCCTCTCTGAATTTGCAGTTAAGTAAGACAGAACAATAATAAATGGATAAACAAAACAATAAAGATGTGATTACCAAAGTCCCATGAAGAAAACAAATAGGATGTTAAGGGGGGAAATGTGGATAGAGAATTCAATTATATAAAGTAGTCCAGAAGTCCTACTGAGATGGTAGCATTTCAGCTGAGATTTGAGGGGAAAGAAGGAAGCAAGCAAGAATGAAGGTGGGGAACCAGGGGCGGATCTCGGACAGAAGTCACAGTGGAAGCAGGGCCTGAAGTCTTGAGAGTACCATATTTGCAGGGATGAGAAACAGCCAGTATGGGGAGTGCTTTAGGTTGGCATGAGCTTAGGGCTGGAGAGGTAGGCAGGGACCTTATCAGCCGCGAGGAGTCTGAATTTATTTCAGGGGTAGTGAGCCACTAGAGGATTGTAAGTAGGAGAGTGGCACCATTCAATTTACATTCTTAAAATGACTGCAAATACTATATGGAAATTGGGTTTGGAGGAAAAAAGAATCAGCAAAAACAAATGACTACTGCATGAGTCTAGGGCTGCAGCAATTTGCCTTCTGTATCCACAGGTTCTGCGACCACGGATTCAACCAACTATTGATTGAAGACAGTTAAAAAAAATTGCATCTGTACTGAACTGACTTTTCCGCCTTGTCCTTATTCCTGAACAATATATTATAACAACTATTTGCATATCATTTACATTGCATTAGGTATTATAAGTAACCCAGGGATGATTTAAAGCACAAGGGAAAATATGCAGAGGTTATGTGCAAATACTATGCCAATTTATATGGGAACTTGAGCATCCACACATTTTGGTATGGGAGAGATCCTGGAATCAATCTTCAGTGGATATTGAAGGGTGACTGTTAGCAAAAGCCCAAGGAAATGGAATATGGAAAGAAATGGATAGCTCTAAACTACGTATTGGCATAAGAAACAATGGGACTAGATCATTTCTTGGATTCAAAAAGAGTGAAAGGAGGAATCAAAGATGTTTCTAATCTATGCATCTGGATGAATGAGGGTATTATTTACTGAGTTGGGTGAGAAGTTGTTTCAGGGAGAAAATCAAGTGTTGAATTTTGTACATGTTGAGTATGAGATGTCTGTAAAAGATCCAAGTAGAGGTGTCAAGTAGGCAGTAAGAAAAACATGACAGGAGTTTGTCAGACTAGTGTGGGATCATGAAAAACTATATCTAGCGATCATGTACATTTAGATTTTTTTTTAAACTTAGGACAGAATTTAGAGAGAGAATAAAAGAGGCCTCAATCTCAAGAAGTCTATAAATCTATGGGATGAAAGAAAGTGGGAAGAGAAATTACCTGAGGAATAACCAGAAAAAGGCAAAGGAAACTCAGGAAGATGGTTTGATTGATACGAAGATAGGTGGATATTTCAAGCCAGGTAAAGTGGATGATCATATTGAGCATAAGAGAATTTTAGGCAAGAAACTTAATCTGAAAACTTATAAAATCTATAAGCAGATTAAAATATAAATACTATTTATCCCTATAGTTGTTCAGAGTATTAAATAAAATGACAAATCTAAGTCACTTATCATGGGTCTCTGTATTAATCATATAGGAGTTTTAAAAATCTTGTATTATCTCAATGTCAGTTATCTCAACTATCAGTTGTCATTATATAGCAGATATGTAGAAGATTGGCTAGTAGAGAATTGTACTTATAAGAATAACAATTAAACCAGCTTTTACTTTTCCTCTTTTCTCACTGATGCTATAATTCATTTAAAAGTTCTGAGAATAAATTTCTTCTTGAAGTGAACTATTACTTCTCAGTGTTGGTGAAAATGTATTCCATTAATTACTTCAAAATCCACATTTCTTGTCTTCCATTCCCTAACATTATTTGGTTTTCATATAAAGCATAGGAGTGTTTGTTGTTGTTTTTCAATTAATTTTAACTGCAACCTGATGAGGGACCAAATCAGCAAAGTTATTAACATCTTACAAACACTAAGCCACTTACTGCAAAAGCTTCTTTTGCAGACATCTCTTATGGGACTAGTTTTCGAAAAGCTTGCTGGTGTTTCTGAATGCCGAAGTGTCGTTAAAAAGGAAAATCACCAAGCAGGCAGGCTTTCCAGAAAGGCAAGAGAAATTAAAAGCTACTAAAAACAGTAACGCATTAATGAAAAGAAAATGAGCAGATTTCATTTATTAAATATTATGTAAACACACTCATTTCAGACCCATTATTAATGCACTTAGATCCTTTTGCTAAATGTTATCAGCAGGCATAAAGGTAAGATGAAAATCTGTTCTCAACTTGCATTAAAACAAAAAGTTCTTTTCAAAATAGTGATTCTCACAAAGTTCTATTAAGATTGCTGGGACTGATAACAATTACCTCAGCCTATGAAAATTCAACCAAATAAAATTTGAAGGTTGTAATAAACGTTCAAAGTTTGCAAAAAGAATTCAGGTGAAATAGAAAGAAGACTGTTCCTCTGTTATTCTCCAAGTTTTCATATGTGGAAAAAAGTTCTTCCCATTAACTAAAAAGATGAACTCAAACTTTTGATGGAGCAATGAGCAAAATATGAACAAAAATGAAAGATAATTTTCCTTGAAATATCTTACTAATCTGTTGGTATTTATCCAATGAATATGGAATTGGTGAATAAATATCATGAAAGAGAAAGAAATGTCCATGAAAGATTATAATTAAAATTGAGTACTTGGACCCTAACCTAGTTATTGTGCTAAGGTATGCATAACTCTAACATGACCAACATGTTTAAATCCCTTCAGTCCACTTTTTCTTTTTTTCTCTCTCTCATTCATGTTCCTATTCTCACTCTCTTCCTTCTCTTCTTTTGACTATCTCCCAACAACTCTTTAAGGCAACAGCAAAAATATAGAAATTTTTACATCATGTTTAAAAGTTGATGAGAAAAAGGAGATAAAAATATAAAATAGCACAAAACTTATTAGACACTTTTTTTGCATGTCATGAAATTCTTCATAAGTGCTAAAAGATGGGCCACTAATTTGATACTAAGCTTTCTAGCAAATCATCCAAAAATCACTAATAGGATAAAAAAAAACTGCTTAGCATAACTGATAAGGTAGAAAAAAAACACACATAACCACTCAGTGAGACCAAGCAAGGATTCACTTCTGTTGGGGTCTACATATCTACGGGAAGTACCTTTTGTCAGCTATGACAGATATTGAAACCAAGTATCAGATATAGACCATCACATTGCTGTATTACACAGAATGGCATAATTATTCCCTATACCAAGAACCAAAAGAATTAGCTCCCAAGTGGTCTCCTGAGGAAGAAAGTCTTGTAACAATAAGAAGACACCCCTGATTGATACCTCTGTGCAGAGGGCTCTATGACCTGCCCTCTCCATCCATTATGTCTTCATTCTAGCTGCTGGCATGAATTTAAAGGGTCATTTCTTTCTTACAGAGCCCTGCAGTGCAGGTTATTAGCATCATGCCAAAGTTCAATTACAGGACAGCAGTTCTGTGCAGTGTGGGACACAGCTCTCCAAACATCTGGCTTTAATGGTGGCCTAACACAGGACAAAACTGTGGCAGTCCATTTGCTAAAGTATGGATGTTCCAGGACCCTCTCCAGACTGACCAAATCAGAATTCCAGGACAGGGGACAGCACATCTGCTGTGCACTCAGGAAAGTCTCAGGTGAGTCTCAGGTGCCCTCAGCTTGAGAATTGCTGCCTGACTGCCTTAAGCAATGGCCTGCAAGTGTCTGGATTGCTTGGTAAGGTTCTAAGCATGCCCCCCCTTCCTGCAACTTGTATTTGTATTGTATACAAATTAGATATCAATACTAGCTTACAAAGGATTTTAAAAAGATGTGATGCACACAAAATATTTTAAAAGATGAGGTTTGAGATAATTATTGGGTGATAATCTTTCAGTAGGAGCAAAGTGATAGAATAAGCCCCATTATTTTCGAAAATATTTAGGTACTTATTTGAGAATGCTATCATCTTTCAGTAAATACTAGCAGATTAATAAGCTTCTTCTGGTGTTAATACTATTTCTGTTGATGAATGTGATTTCTAATATGTTAAAATGTTTTGAAAAACATGTTTGCAAATAATCAAAGAAAGTGTCCAAGTATTTACTTTACAGTCGTAAATGTTTAATTAATTTTTTCTGTGAAATATATCACATTTTAAAAAGAGCATATAAAGATAAACAGTTGAAAAGAATTATAATAAACCAAAGGGACTCGTAGACCAACCACATAGGTTATGAAATAGGACAGTACTCACGCCTTCAAACCTCCTTGGGTGGCCCTCCCTGAACAGATCTGTGCACACACCCTGCCTCCAGGTAACCTGCATCTTATTAGCCATTCATCTGTCTTTCCTTGTAATTTTAACAGCTAAATATGTACTCCCCCAACTATGTATTACTTCCTTTTCCTTTGTTCATACTGAATATAAGAGAAAGCATACTGGATATATTTATCAACTTTTTTTTTTCATTCAACACTATGATTCTGAGCTCCATCTGTGCTAATGCATAGCTCTAGTTCATTCATTTTCATTTATGTATAGAGGTTCATTATAGAAATAACCCACAATTTGTTTACCATTCCATACAGATGGACATTTGGATTATATGCAGTATTTTTTTTTTTAAACGGTGCTGCGGTGCACATTTCTGTTCATGCCGTCTGGTTCACAGAACTAAGAGTTTCTCAAGTAAAGATCTAGGAATGAATTGACTGAGTCATGGGAATGTGGAGCTTACTGAGACAATGCCAACAGTTTTCCAAAGTGATTTTATCAATTTGTCTCCCTTTATCAATTTGTTCTCAATCATGAACATTACCATTGCTTTGTCTCCTTGCTCAGATCTGGTTTTGCAAAGTTTTTATTTTTTAATTTTTGCCAGTCTTTTGGGTCTGAAAGAGTGTCTCGTGATTTGGGTTTAAGTTTTCTTGATGACTATTGAGGGTAAGCATCAGTACATGAATTTATGAGCCATTTTTGTTCCTTTTCTCTGCCATCTGTTGGAGTCTTCTGCTCATGTTTCTAAGTTGTCCATCACTTTCTTACTGATTCACAGAATTCTTTTATATTCTGGACTCTAATCTTTATATTTATATGCACTAAGAATATAAACCCCAGTTTGAGACCTGTTTTTACTCCCTTTGTTTTTAAGAAACACAAGTTCTTAATTTTAACACGGTTGTCTTATCAATCAATAGTTGTGTGTTTTAAGAAATGCTTTCTTACGCCAAGTTCATAGAAGTTTTTACATTTACATTTTACATACTACTTTTACATTTCAAACTTTACATTTTCATCTTTAATCCACTAGAGTTGAGTTTTGTGTGAGATCAGGATACACTTTAATTTTTCTTTCCATTTGGTAGCAAATGGCATAAGAACACTATTTCTGCACTAGTCCATCTTTTCTCCATTGTGTTTTAGTGTCTGCTTTGTAGACATGGATTTTTTTTCTCTGAGCTCTCTATTTTATCTATTGGTTTATTTACTTATCCCTGCTCTAAAATCACAGTCCTACTTAGGGTTACAGTTTACATCTTGATACACAGAAAAGCACATTCTTTCATTCTTTTTGCTAAGGTGTCTTGGCTATCTTAGGTATTTGCTCATAGATATAATTTTAGAATCAGCTTCTCAAGCTCTCCCAAATCAAAATAATCACCCCACCACACACACACCCCTACCTGTTTGGAATTGCATTAAATCCAAAGAGCCACTTTACAACATTAAGATTTCCTACAGCCAGGCACAGTGGCACATGCTGTAATACTAGCGACTCAGGAGGCTGAGACAGGAACATTGCAAGTTTGAGGCCAGCCTCAGCATTTAGTGAGACCCTGTCTCAAAATAAAAAATAAAAAGTACTCCGGGTGTAGCTCAGTGCCCCACATAACATTCTCTATTTAAGTTGTTGATACTTTCCAAATATTACAGATTTTTTCTTCCTGAGGTTTCATAAATCTTTTTTTTTAATGCCTGGGTATTTTATTTTTTGTTGTTAATGTAATGGTATTTGTTTCTTTATAAATTTTCTAGTTGTTGCTGATGTTCAAATACAATTGCTTTTGCATATTGAATTTCTCTTGAGTAGCTGTCATTCTAATGATTTATCTGTAGAATCTTTGGGTCTTCTACATACACAATCATATAATCTGAAAATAATAATAACAAGTTTGTTTTTTTCCATTCCAAGTCCCTTCTAACTCTTCTCCTTTCCACCTCCCACCCTGTGCTGAGTGTGTAACACAGAGCTTGGCACCTGCTAGGCAGGCATTCTACCACCAAGCTACATCCTAGCCCCTAGTCCAATTTTTATGCCTTTTATAAAAAAAAATTATTCTTGTTTTACTGTGTGGGATATCCAGGGCACTGGGTATAGGAGTAATGGCAGGTGCTTTTGTCTTGTTGCTGATAATAAGTGAAAACTTTCAATGCTTCTCCATTAAGTATGACCTTCACTGTGGAATTTTTTTGTGGATGTCTTTGATCAGTTTACAGTGGTTTCCTTATATTTCTACTTTGCTAATAGTTTGTATTATTAATGACTGTATACTGAATTTTCTCAAATGCTTTTTCAGCACCTATTGAGTTGATCTTATGATAGTCTCTTTTACCTATTAATGTGGTCAATTGCTTATTTGATTTTCTAATATTATGCCACATTTGCATTCCTGGGATAGAAACAACTTGCTTCTGAAATATGAACCTTTTCTTAAGACGTTTGAATTTCTTTTTAAAATTTTTGTTTGTTCTTTTCAGTTATACATGACAATATAATGTATTTTGGCATGTTACATATACATGAAGTGCAACTTATTCTAATTAGGATACCATTCTTGTGGTTGTACATGATGTGGAGTTACATTGGTCGCGTATTCATATATGAACACAGTAAAGTTATGTCTGATTCATTCTACTGTCTTTCCTGTTCTCATCCACCTCCTTTCCCTTCATTCCCTTTGTCTAATCCAAAGTACTTTTGCCCCTCCCCCCATTGTGTGTTAGCATTCACATATCAGAGAGCACATTCAGTCTTTTGTTCTTCGGGATTGGCTTATTTTACATAGCATGATCGTCTCCAGTTCCATCCATTTACTGGCAAATGCCATAATTTCATTCTTCTTTAGGGCTGAGTAATATTCTATTTTGTATATATACCACATTTCCTTTATCCATTCATCTGTTGAAGAGCACCTAGGTTGGTTCTATAGCTTAGCTATTGTGCATTGAGCTGCTATAAACATTGATGTGACTGCATCGCTATAGTAGGCTGATTTTTAAGTCCTTTGAGTATATACAGAGGAGTGTGATAACTGGATCAAATGGTGGTTCCATTCCAAGTTTTCTGAGGAATCTCCACACTGATTTCCAGAGTGGTTGCACCCATTTGTAGTCCCACCAGCAATGTATGAGTGTACCTTTTCCTTCACATACTTGCCAACATTTATTGTTACTTGTTAAAAAAATGAACATTTTGGAACATTGCTACATTCCTAATAATCAGTTTATATTATTCTGTATTTTTTAATTTTGCATAGAGTCCTCATTGGAATTGCATACCAAAATTATGCTACCCTCATGAGTTATAGAATATATATTTATACACATACATACACATACACACATATATATGTATGTATATATATATATATATATATATATATATATATCCAGAATATATTGAACCCAGGATGCTCTATCCCTGAGCCAGATCCCTAGACCTTTTTGTTTTGAGAGAGGGCCTCACTAAATTGCTTAGGGCCTCACTAAGTTACTAAGCCTGGCTTTGAACTTGTGATCCTCCTGCCTCAGGCTCCTGAGTCTCTGGGATTACTGGCACGTGCCACTGTACCCAGTGTATTTTCTATTTTTAAAAATTCTCTAAAATTGTTTTTTGGAGGTTTGAGTTACTTTTTATTTTAATGTTATTGGCATAAAGTTTTTTTAAAATATATCCATTCATTATATTTTTAATATCTGCAACCCCTATAGTAATATCCCATTTTTTTTCATTTCTGGTATTATTTTGGCTTTCTCTATTTATTTTCTTAATCTTAATAGAAGTTTGTCAATTTTATTAGTCTTTCAAAAAAGTCGCCCTTTGATTTTGCTTATTTCTGATTATATTTATGCTTTCTATTTTATTAATTTCTGTTCTTGTTTCTATTACATATTCTTTAAATTAATTTCATTTTTTCCTCTAACTTCTCAGAATGTAGGCTTAGCTGATACATATTAAGAAATTCTTTTCTTTTTGTAGCATAAGTATTTAAAGTTATGTATTTTTGTAGGAGTTGCTTCAGCCCAATCCCACATTATGTTAAATGTAGCATTTTCTCATTTAAAATTTTTCCTAAATTTTACTATAAAATTTAGCATTAGGTTTAGTGAAACTTTATAAGCTACATATTATCATGTAATTCTAAACCTCACTTAATATTGTACAGGTTTATTTTCACATATGGACACCTGATTTTAATCTGCTGATTGTGCTGTTCTGCTTACAAAGGTGTTATTATATTCTATCTGTGATTTCTTTGTAGGACTCCTTTTCAGCCATGTTCATTTGGGAACCATGAATTTCCCTTAAATTTGGGTAAATATGTTGCCTACATCCCAGTATGGTGAAAAGAGAACAAATGAATGAAAATACCACTGTTGCCGGGCGCGGTGGCACACGCCTGTAATCCCAGCACTTTGGGAGGCTGAGGCAGGAGGATTGCGAGTTCAAAGCCAGCCTCAGCAATGGCGAGGCACTTAGTAACTCAGTGAGACCCTGTCTCTAAATAAAATACAAAAAAGGGCTGGGGATGTGGCCCAGTGGTCAAGTGCCCCTGAGTTCAATCCCCGGTACCAAAAAAAAAAGAAAAGAAAATACCACTGTTAATCCTTCTCCTTCTTTCCTCAGAATGCTTGGGACCAAAAGAATGTCATAGCTATTTGACTCACAAATCAAGTGCAGGAATAATGTTAACTAATGCATTAATTATTAGTAACATTTAATTTATTTCCCTTGTTAACTAAAAGAAAAAGAGAGAGAGATGATGATGAAAATAAACATTTGATTCTTCCTCACCATCCCTCAGTAGGGCTGGAGTCTACTCATCTAGAGCAGTAATTCTCATCCACAGATGACAACAGAAGACAGCATCCCCCAGTGGGCACACGTCAGTCTCTGACACACAAAAGATGGCCAACTTGGCTGGTGGAAATTTACAAAGGAAGCATCAATTCTCAAGAAGTATACACGTGAGGAAGCTGGGCATGGTGGCCCATGCCTGTAATCCCAGCAACTCGGGAGACTGAGGCAGGCGGATCACCAGTTTGAGGCCAGCTTTGGCAACTTAGGCCCTAAGCACTTTAGCGAGACCCTGTCTCAAAATGAAAAACAAAAATAAAAAGTGGGGATGTGTGTCGTTGGTTAAGTGCCTCTGGATTCAATCTCTGGTACGCCCCTCGCCCACAAAAGGGAGGAGGAGGAGAAGTATGCACATCACAATCTCTGGGAGGAGGAAGAGGTTTTCACGATTATCATAGGAGTCAACAGTACTGAAATGAGCTTGACTCCGTGAGAGTGCTTTCTCTTTACAGAGCTATAGACAGACCCTAGGTGGTGGAGACTTGGAAGGTAATGAGGCTGTGTTGCCCAGTATAGAGAGAAGCAGCACTTCCACACAGCTGAACTGGAAGTCCTCGGCTACACACCCTCCACACACACACTGGTCATTATGGCTCCCTTGTCCAGCACGGCTCCCAAATTTTCCACCTTCTGTTCTTTTTTCTATCTAAATTTAAAATGGGGAAAGCATATGGGGAATCCAGGGACACCATGACAACCAAGGGCCAAAAGGTACTGTTAAAGAAATGGTTTTCATTTTTGATATCTCATTCTCAGAATAAATGTTATGCAAAAATAAATTAAATTACCAGTGCTAGTAAGTTAGCCAATGTTTATGAGGCATGTGAAAATCTTATATGGAAAATACCATATAGGGACTCTTAAGCATATCTAAGTGATGCCAGCTCTCATTTTTCTAATTCAGTGCTCACCATCTAAAATGATGCTCAAATGATTCATTCCAGAAAACACAGCCTCATGCATTTTAATCACTCTTATCTAGTGTTTCAGAAGAAACATATCAATAAGTTGTTTACTGGCAAGTACTGTAACCTGTGTGACAGACCAGTCATTGTAATTACACTTTAAAAGGAACAGAAATGAAAACTATTTACAGGAACGTCTCCTATTACTGTTCTGGCCTCTCAGGCATAGAGAACAAGAATTCCCCTTTCCACATCTGCTTGTATAGAGGGTCACACCCCCATGGCTTGCCAGGAACTTGTCTTGGTTCTTAGAATAGTAAATATAAAAGGAACTGGATTTTAGACTCAGTGACAAGATTATTTGGATATACAAGAGCTAACCAAAAATCAAACCTACCAAATATTTTTTTAGGCTGTCTTCTAGATGACAGTGTGTTTATCTTCTTCTTCTTTTCTTTTTTGTTTGTTTGTTTGTACCAGGGATTGAACCAGGTACAATCACATCCCTAGCCCTTTTATTTATTTATTTTTTATTTTGAGACAGGGTCTCAATGACTTGCTTAGGGCTTCACTAAATTGCTGAGGCTGGCTTTGAGCTTGTGATCCTCCTTCCTCAGCCTTCCGAGCTGCTGAGATTACAGGTGTGCACCACCATGCCCAGCTACAGTCTTAAATTTTTTTGAAGTTCATTTAATTCAATTAAACAGGTATTTATTAAGTTCCTACTATGGGCTAAGCAAGTACTATGATAAATACTGGAGTAAAATAGATTAATATCTGCTTGAGGTAAGATTCTAGATATATTCTAGTGGGAGACAAACAGGAAATTGCAGTATAAGTCTAGTGGGAGGAGTTCCTTGCACCAAAAATACAGGAAATTGCAGTAGCATGTAATAAGTATAATTCCAAGTACCTAATAGCATAAGAGAAGCTAGGGAACCCCTATGTGAGCTCCCACTTACACCATCTTTGGAGGCTCGGGAAGGCTTCTTCAAGGAGTTCCTTGCAACTTAGTGAGACCATGTCTCAAAATACAAATAAATAAATAAAAAGGAGTGGGGATGGGGATGTGTCCTCAGTGGCCATGCACCCCTGGGCTCAATCCCTGGCACCAAAAACAAAACAAACCAAAAACCAAACAAGTAAGACCAAAACAAAACAGATTAAGTCTGCAGATTAATACAGTTTATCTAAAATAAATCTCTGATGTTGTAGACTAACCTCTCCATCGCTTACTCTCTCCTCCTATAACAGTGGTTTTCAGCATCAGCATCATCTGGAAACTAGTTAGAAATGCACATTCCAAGTACCCTACGGCAAGCCTGCTGGATCAGAGAGACAGGTGGTGGGTCCCAGCAATTTGCCATTTAGCAGGCTTACATTGAAGGAGCCCCAATTAGGGAGATGGCTATTGCGGTCAGCTGAAAGCCATAAGTTCCACCTGATAATAAGTATGTATGTGACGCACCTGTAAATGCACGTGAGGCACCCGCAAAGCTAAAGGTATATAACCGGGTGAAAGCGGTCGGAGTCAGGAGAAGAATGAATTCACTCAGTCAGTCATGCAGTCGCTCGGTCGGAAGAAGAGTTCGGGTCGGAGAAGAAGAAAAGAATCAGAGCGGCCAGAACGTAGGCAGAGCGGTTACAGAAGAGAAACCAGATAGAAGAAGTAATTCCTGGTCAGAGTCAGGCCGAGGCTCCCGAGGAAGAAAGAAGAAAGAAGCTCTAAAAGCTAAGCTCTCTCTCTCTCTAAAGAAGAAATCTCTCTCTTTCAAGCTCTATCTCTTTCTCTCTAAGCTCTAAGAAGAAGAAGAAAAAAAGCTATCTCTAATCTTTCTCTCTAAGCTCTTTCTAAGAAGAAGAAAAATCTTTCTTTCTCTCTCTAAGCTCTCTCTAAGAAAGTAGAAGTAAAAGTAGAAGTATCTTTACTCTGCCTCCGAGAATTTTCCCGCGGCGTTGTGGCTGGCCACGACAGGCAGCTTACATTACATGTGTTTCTACTCCATGTTTAATGTTTGAGAGCCACTGCCCCTTATGATTTTTATTATCCAAACAGGTGTATTGCATTTCCTATACAAGCACTTGATGAGATCACTAGCTGAGCCGACAACCTTGCATCATGCAAAAGGGACACATCATACATAGACTATATGTTAAATATGCTGAAGATTTATGTTATGGCTTTGATCTGGAATGTCTTTCAAAGTCTCCTGCGTACAGAAGTGGGGGTTTTAGGCAGTGCTTGGATCTTGAGAGCTCTGACTTCATCTGTGGGTTAATCCATTGGATGGATTAATCCATTGATTTCTAAATGGACTACTGGGAGGTAGGACCTAATTGGAGGTGTGTCATTGGGGGTGTGTCTTGGAAAGGTTTCCCTTCTCCCCAACTTCTCTGTGGCTTTACTTCCTGTCTTCCAGGAGCTGAACAGCTCTCCTCCAACATGCCTTTCCACCATGATATTATGCCTCACCTCAGGCCCAGAGCAATGGAAACAGCCTACTATGAACTAAAACCACTATAGCCAGAAGCCAAAACAAATCTTTCCTTCTTTAAGTCATTTGTCAGATATTTTGGCCACAGCAAAGAAAAGCTAACACAACATATGAAGGCTAGATTGGACATCAGACTTAATTTTACCTGTGCACAATTTGCCAAGAAAGCAATAGCCCATTGGCCTTGACATAGGATGACCAAATGGACTACAGACCACACACTTTCAAACTGTGTTCTTTGGAGCCCCAGAATTCTTCATGACCTCTACAGGGCCTGCTTGCTGACCACTCATTCTCCACTAAAAATAAAACATCTTCAGTTTGCTTCTGTTTTCTACATGGGGTTCTCCATATGATTTCATGTCAGTAGAGAATCCAACCTCTGAAGCAAAAAGAGTTTCAAAAACACTGATATAGTGTCTTGAACATGTGAAAAAATTCATTCAACTATGAGTAGATATTTTAGGGAACTCAACCACACTTTGAGCAATCTCCTGTAGGTGAGTTATAGTGATCTGCTCCAAACAAAAGAATCCCTATTGTGAGAAGTAGAACTAGTTCTTTATAGATAGTATTTCAGGTGTATTCACAACTGCCTTAAGACATCTCATGACAAAAATATTGTGTGTAAGAGGTAATGCATGTGTTAATTAGCTTAAGTTAGGAATTCCAAAGTGTATACATATTTCAAAACATTATGTTGTACATGATAGGCATCATTACCTCCCTTTAATAGAAGAGGGGCTTGAAGCACAGAGCATCAATAACTTTCTGGAGGATCGTATAACTAGTACAAAGGGGAGCCAGATTCTATCCTCCACAATCTGTCTTCATAGACCAGGCACTAAAAGCATTGTGTTAGGTTGCTTTCTAGCTAAAGCAACTGAAAGGTCCTAAAAGACTCCAAGTTCTCCCTACTGGCTGTGCTTCAGCAGGAAGTGAAGGCTAAAAAGGAGTTGTGATCTATGTGGCTGAGTGTCAAAAACCTGCCCAACACACAGATGGAGCCCTTTGGCAAGACCAGGAGACTGAACGGTTGCAGACATCAAAGGAAATGTGCTGAAGTTTCCTAAAGGAGATAGATGATGGGTGCATGGGTGGATAGATAGATAGATAGATAGAGGTTGACTTCAAATTGGAATGGATTCCAAGGAATCCCTATAATATTATAATCACCTTCACTGACCAGCATGCTGGAAGATACGGGAGGAGCATTAGAACCAGAATGCTGAGCATTGTCCTCACACACAGCCCAAGTTCATCTCTGCAGTAGATCAGAGAGTGAACACCACAGATGGGTGCTTAACTGTTCTGATTGCAAATTATTCTAATGCATGACTTTCAAATTTGGGAGAGATGTTTGTCAAAATAAGAATATGCCCTTTACAGTGTTCCACACATAGGAGAATCATTTATCAAACATGTCATGGCAGCAAAGAAAGGCTGGGACTGCCATTGCTTTGGAGGTTTCCCATTGCAGTTGTGCTGATTTGAATT
Organism: Tamias sibiricus; assembly: GCA_025594165.1. Lineage (NCBI taxonomy): Eukaryota > Metazoa > Chordata > Mammalia > Rodentia > Sciuridae > Tamias > Tamias sibiricus. The sequence continues at coordinate 114,795,682 of CM046657.1, forward strand.
ATCTACCAGCCAGAGGACAGAGTGACCCAACACATCTCCTTGGGATGCTAAGATATCTGAAAGCTGGGAATCTTCAAAAGAAACAACAATGTCTGAGAGGTTTTGTTGTATACTTTGTGTAGTTTTTTTTTTTTTTTTTTTGAAAATAAAGAAAAAGGCAATAATTTTAAAACTTAGAGATGGCTTTCAAGTGCTTTAAGGAGTTGACTTTTCACAGGAAAATATTCTTCAATCATCTTTAACCTAGCCACGCAGTCCTCCTTAATGCAAAATAACATTCCAAGTATTTTTTTTATTAATGATACTTGAGGAATATGCTTATTCCTACTTCACTTAATAGGTAAACAAACCTTTCCCTAAGCTGATACACAGCTCCCAGCTATATAGATCACTTACAGAATCAGGGTGTAAATCAAACTTATCTTCCCTCACTGCCTTGTCTTTAGTACCTCATTGCATGACAAAATATTTTGCTTTTGGAAGATCTGCATCAATATTCTTTATATATGGTACAAACAATCACTTAAGCCTCTTTCTCTGTCTTTAAAACATATTCAACAATATATGTTCAGTTTAAAAAAACCTAATCTTCTGAAGAACTATATGCTGACATCAGTGCAAATGACAGTGTAAGTTCCTCCCCAAATTCTCAGATTTGTAAAAGCATCGACACTGGTCAGAAACAACTTTTTCACGAATCTGGAAATTAATCAAAGGCTTGATGCAATTGGGAAATATTTTGTTTCCAAGAAAACTGGTTGAACCTTGGTAAGAACAAGCATTTTGGTGTTCTAAATCACCCTGCCCTTGTCCCCTCTGACTCGATGGTGGCCGTGAAAACCAGCAGCCTGGCAGCCATCAGAGGTAGCAGAAAGGGGCTGGTATTCCCTCAAAGCACAATAAGGTAACTGAAAAGTTAGGGGCAAAAGGAAAAGGTGAGGTATAAAATGCCTGTATCAGGTTTCAAAATACTCTAGCCTTGTGTTTGTCAGCTTTGTGTCACACACGAGGAAGGAGCCATGAATGATGGAGGCAGGCGTTGGAGCCATGCATGCCCAAGCCCAGGAATGCCAGCAGTGGCCAGCAACCACCAGGAGCCAGGAGAAGGCAAGAAAGAATTCTCCTCTAGAGACTTTAGAGGGAGCAGGTCCCTGCTGACACGTTCATTTTGGACTTGCAGCCTCTAGAACTGTGAAAGAAAACACTTGTGTTGTCTTAAGCCACCCAGTTTGTGGTCAACTGTTCCAAGACTCCCTAGAAATTAATACAGGTGACTTAACCTTATATATCATTTGCCCAACACTTTGAGCCTCCTTCTTAAAACTCTGTCCTCCTTTGTCCAGTTAGATGTGAGTTTTCACATCTATATATAACTTACTTTTCTGTAACTGTACTTAGTTTCTCTAGGAGTTAGAATCTGAACTTTGGTTAATTCAAGATAGTATCAACCATTGTAGAAATTTCCCTTCTCTTTCCTTGAGATTTTATGTAAATTTAGGAGGCTTGCAGATTGCTAAGGCCTTGGAAAGAGGACGCCTGGGGCTTTATTATCCACCTGTTGTGGAATTCATTAATGCATCCCTATTGTTCTCTGGTCTCCAGTCACTGGACCACAATGACACAGGGTGTCACTGCCCCAACTGCGATCAGTCCAGGTCTGCTGGCACTCTGGGCCACAACCCCATACCCTCAGCTGTCCAGGAAAACATTCTGCTGGTCCCGGTGCCGTAAGGGAATGTGCAGAGACGGTGAGGCTGCCTCAAGCCCATGCACCTAGATATCCTTTGAAGCCATTTCTACTTAACGTTTGCACAGTATTCTGAGGACTGAACACTTTATCTTGTAGAGAAGCTAGGCATAACCTTTTATTTTTGGATCCCCAAACTTCTCTGGATTGGACCTGGAAGACAGTGGGCATGGAATAGTCCCCTTTCTCCAGGGAACACAAGGCTTCTGCCTTCTACTAACTCTTCTTTTTTTCTCCCACACAGGAAATCTTTTTTCTTTGGGTGGTGAAAATTTGGCTTTGACTAACAAGCACTCTTCCAAACCTGTCCTTTTCCAAGCCATGACATTATTTCCCTTCATGCACCATGATTCAAAAAATAAATTTTATATATCAAAATCATTTTGAATTTACAGAAAAATTGCAGACAATATACTCACACTGAGTTTCCCCATCATTAAAAATCTTATATTGGTATGGTGCATTTTTTACAATTAATAAATCAATGCTGATTCATCGTGATTAAGTAAAGTGCAGTGCATACTTTATTCAAATTTCCATAATTCTTACCTGATGTCCTTCAGTTCTGGGATGACATTAGTGTACCTCATTAAATTTAATTGTCATGTCTCTTTAGGTTTCTCTTGACTGTGACTTTTCTGAGATTTTCCTTACTTTTGGTGACTTTAACAGTTTTCAGGAGTACTGGTCACTACTGCCACATAAATTTTATAGAATGTTTCTCAGTTGGATTTGTCTGTTGTTTCTCCTATAGTTAGACTGGGAGTACGTGTTTGGGGGAAGAAGGACACAGAAGTAAAGTGCCATGGTCCTTGTAATACATCAATGTGACTCACCACTGTTGTTAACCCCTCATCACCTGGCTGAGACAGTGTTAAATTTCTCCATTGTAAAGGTACTCTTTTTTTTTTTCTCTGTTTTTACTGTATTGTTCTCTTTGGAAGGAAGTCACTATGCACAGTCCACACTTGAAGAGTGGGGAACTTTACCTTAGCTCTGTAAGGGTAGAGTCTACATCAGTTGTTTGGAATTCTTCTGCAGGGAGATTTGTATAGTCTCATTTGTTCACTCATTCAATCAGTTTGAGCTCATGGATGTTTATTTTGCATCTTGGGATGTGATCCAATTTTACTTTATTTTGTAGGTCAGACCTTTCCAACTTTGACCTTGGGATCTCTGTCTGTTGGATTCTATGTCTTTCTTTTTTGTTTTTCAGTTGGAATTATCCAAAATATTCAAATGTAAAAAAGTGAGCACTGACTTTTTTTTTTTTTTAACACATGCACACAGGAGTCAAACAGCCAATGAACTGAGCTCCTCTCCTGTCCTCCATGGCCCCCTTCCTATGGCTGAAGCAGCCACTGGCCCTCACTACCCTAGAATACACCTAGGAGTTGAGAGTGGCTGCTTTGCACTGCAGTGGGAATGCATTTGATCTGTTTCATATTATCTGCATGGCTTTCCCCAAATCTTCATTCTCCAAAAAAATAAAAACATAGTCATTAATAGGCAGGTCCTGCCCTCCACTGGCATTCATTCCTAACCCACGATAAGCGAGGAGTCTCCTGGATCAGATAACGTATCGAAAGGGGGAGTGGCCAGAGGTGAGGAACAGCTGCAGGGCTGCTCTCTGGTGTCAGAGCAAGGATGGAAAAAACGAGTCAGATCAGTGTGGAAGCCTCAGTTGCACATTGGGAGTCTCCACAAGACAGCGTGAGAACAGTTCTCTCCACCACGTTTAGATGGATCAATATACCAATGTTAAGGAAAAAAAAATTCCAAATAACCAGCTGTTCAAGCACTATCAAATTTCACGCTTTCCAACCAAGATAGCTCACACGGAGCAGTCACACTCCAGGTCTGTGCAGCAAGTGAAGGGAGGGTACCTGCCATTCCTCCTGACAGCCTGTGTGAGGCACCAGAAACATCTGCTGCTGCTGCTGCTGCTGGCTCCCTTTGCAAATTCTTAGTCTCAAAGAGAACAGGAAGAACCAGGTCATGAAGGGAGTGGTCCCACAGGCTGCCCTGGAAAACCTGTATGTTTTTTCAAGCCACAAAGAGCGAGAGATAAAAAATTGTTCTGGCCATGAATAGGACCCTCTTGGGGAACATCTCCATCAGACCCCAGGGTCTTTCCAACAGTCTCATCTAGCTCCTTGTCTTCTGCCAGAAAATCCTCAGTCCACTTGGCATAGGAACCTTATGGAAGCAGATTGCCTGTGGACAGGGTGCCCCGGCACTGGCTGCAAAAGCAGGGGCCATGGCTGTAGGGTGGGTCTTGCATCACCTTGACACAACCCCATCATTGCAGGTCTTGTTTGTTTGTACAGTGCTTCTTTATTTTCTGGTTCTACAAGATATTTCCTTCCTAGAACCAGTCATTTCTCCAGAGTCCTAATTTCTTTAATTGGAGGATTTCTTCTGAAACCCTAGATCTGGGTGAAAGGTGTGTTTGCTGCTACTATGGTGTTTTAAGCCAGTAAGTTTGTAGAAATTTGTAACAAAAGCAATAGGAGACAAATACACAACCTGTGTCTCTATGAAGCTAAGCATGAGTTTACAGTTGTGTCTCCAAGTCAAATCCACTTCCACATAGATATTTTATCTCCCTCACTTATTTATCTGTTATCTGCTGCTCCAACAGTGAGACCCTGACTCCCACCACCTGTCGCCATTTACTTATTGCTTCCTTCTAGATACATGTGTAATGATATCCGTATTGCTAGCCTTCCTGTTGAAGCACCACCACGCCTGGCATTGATAGGTCATTTCTTTCTTTTATTTTTTTATTTTGTGGGGTGGTAACCAGGGATTGAACTCAGGGGCACCAACCACTAAGCCACATCCCCAGCCCTATTTTGCATTTTATTTGGAGACAGGGTCTCACTGAATTGCCTAGCACCTCACCATTGCTGAGGCTGGCTTTGAACTTGTGATTCTCCTGCCTCAATGTCCCAAACCTGGGATTACAGGCATGCACCACGGAGCCTGGCTAGGTCATTTCTTTATACCATTGATTAATATTCCATTGCATGAATGTATTACATTTGTTTATTGGTTAATATCCTAAAAGTATCTTGGTTGTTTCTAGTTTGGGGTGGTTACAAATAAAGTTACTATAAACATTCTGCGTGCAGGTTTTTGTGAGGATGTAACTTTTCTTATTGGTTTGGAAATGTCAGTTGGCCAAATAAACATTTAGGAGTGTGTACAAATAGTGACAGCAAGGCGAAGATATTGCATGGAATGTGTACACAAAACAGGTGCAAAATTGTTTGACTTTTGTTATTTTTGTAACTTGCCTGTAAAAGCTTTCCCCAATTGTCAATAATGGGCATGTGCATTAGGACTTCATCTCTCTACTATTTTCTTCCCTTATTTTATTGCTGTTGTCCTGAAACCTTTTTAGAAAATTGGTCAGACAATCTGCTGCACGCAGTTCCCTCTGAATATATCTAAGGCCTTCTGAATATCTAAACTAAGATGGAATCAGTCCAACATCTCAGTTACGCCATTTTTTGTTTGTTTGTTTCTGGATACTGGGGATTGAACTCAGGGGCACTTGACCACTGAGCCACATCCCCAGCCCTATTTTGTATTTTATTTAGAGACAGGTCTTAATGAGTTACTTAGTGCCTCACTTTTGCTGAGGCTGGCTTTGAATTCGTGATCCTCTTGCCCCAGCCTCCCAAGCTGCTGGGATTATAGGCGTGAGCCACTGTGCCCGACTTATGCTTTTTTAAAAGAGTAGTTTTCTTGAGGAACTATCAGTATGTTGTGAAGTGAGGAATTATAATCATATGGAGCATGGACAGTCAGCAATATGCACACTAAGTTGCACTAAGGCATAATACAAATACTAATAGGCTTTTGTACAGCTGGTCCTGTACCAGCAGCATTTTCTTTTATCGTTACTTGCTTTTTACACTTTGTTGAGCCACCCAAAGAAAATCTGCATATGGTACAATTTTACTCGAATCCATTCCAAGTTGTATATTTGTTTTCCAATTTAAAAATCACACTCACCCATGGAAAGACTATGTGTAATTCTGTAAGAAACTGCTAAACTGTCTTCCAAAGTGACTGTACCATTTTGCATTCCAAACAGCAATGAATCAGAGTCCCTGTTGCTCTGCATCTGTGCCAGCATTTGGTATTGTCAGTTTTTAGTTTTGTTTTGGGTTTTAGCCATTCTAATATGTTTTAAGGTGGTATCTTATTGTAGTTTTAATTTCTAATTCCCTAATTATATTGAGTATCTTTTGATATGAATATGTGCCACCTGTGCATCTTCTTTGGTGGAGTGTCTGTTCCAATCTTTGGCCCCCTTTTAATACACTTTGTTTGTTTTCTTGCTGTTATATTTTGAAAGTGGAACCAGATATTTTGAAACTTGAATTCCGAGCATTTGTTCCTCCTGTTTTACTATATCATCTCTTTCCCAATGCCATTGCAATGGTTTGAAAATACCCTCTAAAACTCATGTTGAAACTTAATCCCCACATTCATACGTCAATGGCATTTGGAGGTGGAGCCTTTGGGAGATAAGTGGGTTTAGATGACATCATCAGGGTGGGGTCCCCAAGATGGGATCCCCATGATGGAGCTAGCACACTTGTTCTCTGCCATGTGATACCCTCTGCCATGTTATGTGCAGCTAGAAGGCCCTCCTAGATGGCAGCACCTTGATATTGGATTTCTAGCCTCTAGAACCAGGGACTAAATAAACCTCTCCTTTATTTTTTTTTTAATAAATTACCCAGTCTTTGGTAGTCAGTTATAGCAACAGAAAACAGACAAAGACAGTAGCAAAGTAAGAAAGTAGGGGCTGTGTCCTTGGGCGGGGGTGAACCCAAGACATGAGACAGTGGATATGTAGGTATGTGTGCAGGTAGCACTTTGGTTAATACTTTAAAATATTCGACTTTAAAAGTTCTCCTGCTTCTGGGGCTGGAGTTGTAGCTCAGTGGCAGAGCACTTGCCTAGCATGTGTGAGTCACTGGGTTCAATTCTCAGCAGTGCATATAAATTAATAAATTAAAGGTCAATTGACAACTAAAAAATATTAAAAAAAAAAAAAAAAAAAAAAAAGTTCTCCTCCTTCTATCTCACTGGTCTTCACTGGCTTTTCTTCCTCCACCATTCCCTTCAGTGGACAATCGTTGTTCAAGGTTCCTGTCCCGGCCCATGCCCTGTTTCACTGTACCAGCTCATAGGCAGCTTCTCTCATGGTTCCATATGTCCCTTCCACAGCCCTGCCTCCAAATCTGTACCTATAACTGAATGCTAATCATCCAGTTATCTGAGTATCCCCCACAATACCTTCAGGGCACCCAGAATTCAATTTGTCCACAATAAAACACTTCCACTTCCTCTCTGGCCCGGCTTCTTTATTGCTGATCTCCAATGTCCTCTATCTCTGTTGATGGTGTCACTGGCAGTAGCCAAATTCTGCCAATTCTTCCTTTAAAGCCTAGCTTGCATTTCTCCTTTTCTTTTCCATTGCCATATTCTTATTTAAGTCTCTCTACAGTCTTCCCCCTTCCAGATTGTCCTCTGCATAGAATTTTTTTTCCTAAATAATTTTTCTCAATGGTTCAAAACCTCCAATGACCTACCCATTGATATAAAATAGCACTGACCTCCCACAAACCCAGTGTTCAGTGTCCTCCCCAGCCTGCACTCCCCTAAGGTACCCATTTGGCACAGTTCCCGTGTGAGCCGTGTGAAGCAATGGGAGCATATGTCCTGTGCAACCTCGAGCACACGGGACCACCCCAATGCCATTTTAAAGTATTTCATTTTATTTTACCCTTTAAAAAGTTGTGGCAAATAAATATATACAAAATTTATTAAATTTTTAAAGATAATTGAAGACATAAAAAATTCAAAAAGTAAGTCAAAGAATTCCATTATACCAGGCCTATAGATACTGCTGAGTGGTAGAGGACTTGCCTAGCATGCACAAGGCCCTGGATTTGATCCCCACACTGCAAAAAATAAATGCATACCTAAATAAAAACCACAGACAGGAAAAGCAAACAAACATTTGCCTGTAATCCCAGGGAAATGGGAGGCTGAGGCAGAAAGATCTCAAATTTGAGACCAGCCTGGGCAACTTAGTGAGACTTTGTCTCAAAATAAAATATAAAAAGGGTTGTAGGTGTAAGTCAGTGGTAAAGTGTCCCTGAGTTCAATCCCCAGTACTGGGTGGGGGGGGGTGGGGGGGAGGGAGGAATTCCCTTATGCCTTACAAAGCATGTCTTGTACATTTCACCCAGATCCCTCAAATATTAACATACTCAAAGAACGAGCTACATTTGGTGTATTTCTCTCTCTCTCTCTCTCTCTCTCTCTCTCTCTCTGTAGGTGTGTCATTCTCCTTGTACTATGGTTATTTAGAATAGCATGCCCAATTTCCCTTTCCCATTGCCTGCTGATGACTGTGATCTTTTTCAAGGGTAAGTACCAACCCCAGTGAAGTTCCAACCCAGGGTTTGCTTCATTGGAACTGAAGGAGGGTCAGTCTTCTTTTGTAAAAGAAAGCCACGGATGTCAAAGGCAAGAGCTGCTAGATGCCTGTCTCCTACTATGTCAGAGGAGCCAATGTTGGAAAGGAGATAAGTGCAGAGGATGGAGGGCAGTTATAGAAGTAGGAGGAAGTTTACTACTGCAGGACTTAGAAATAATCTCATGAAGAAGAATCGGAACCAAAAGCTAAGTACATTGGGGTTGGAGGTGTGGTTTAGTGCTAGAGCACTTACCTGGCATGTGCAAGGCCCTGGGTTTGATCTCCAGCACTGCAAAAACAAAACAAAGCAAAAACACATACATGCACGTGTGCACGAACAAACACACACACACACACACACACACACACACACACACACGAAGTTATGCACAGTTGTCTGCATTTTACTGCATACAGGCCAAGTGGAGCAAATGTACATTTTAAGACACAGGTGTTTGGGAAGGCTTCCTGACAGGAGCTCACCTAGGAGGTCTTATTGTTGCTAGGAGAGGAGCCAGTCTGCTGTGGTTTGCTTTGGTTTAACTGTCTTTCCATCACTTACAGTCCTTATCAGAGCCTGCATCTTAGCACCTATTGTGAGGGCATTTGTTGTTGCTTTTACCTGCTTGTTTACAGGTCTTCCATTCTGTACTGGGCAATGACCTTCAGCAGGACCATACATCTTGGCAAGTAGTAGGGTTCACAGGAAAGGCAATACAGCAGAGGGTTAATGCATAAATTTCAAAGCCAATTAGACTTTTGAGTCCCATCTATATGTAGTTTATAACTGTGAGATCCTAGCCAAGAATTTTTGAGCTATCATCTCTTTATCTTTGCCTCAACCCTTCATCACTGTGAAGAGTAAATTAAATGACATGATCATATGCAAGTGCCTGGAACATAAGACTCAATAAATGTTAAGTAGTAGTGTGATTAATAGAGTACCTGGCACACGGTAGGTAGTCAACAAATGGTAATTATTATCATTATCATCATATTTATCATTAATAATAGTGTTTTATTTGAGTGATACCATTAATAGAAATAAGGAGCCTGGGGCAAAAGGTCGGCATCATGCAGGTAAATGGGATCTTGGCACAATACCAGGTAAAAGCAGTTGGCTTTTTGGGTCATATGTAACATAGTTACCAGGGTTCAGGAAAGCTATCCTAATTCCTTCAGTAGAAATGTCATTCACCATTCACGGTGTTGTAAGTAGCTGCTTCCATCAGGTAATTATCAAGAAAATCCTTCCAAACACCTCTAATCCCATCAGCAGAGAGTTCTCTCAAAACTTTATTTATCCAGCAGAACACAAGTAGGTGATTGAAGGTGGAAAAATCAATAAACTAGAGAGAGGAAAAACTGACACATTAACACAGAGAAAATCAACTTCGTTTTGCTTCTTTCTCCCACCTTCAAAATGGTATTAAGGGAGATTAGCTCTTGGTAGTTAGGAGCAGGGGTTAGGGACAAGGATAAGCAAACCATCAGACTGCACTGCTCCTGTTCTGTGATTGTCATTGCTGATTCCCACCTGGTCACTCGCCCTTCATCACTTGTGCCTCTGCTCCTGGCTCACCACTCTCCTTTCTATCTCTACTCTGTAGCCGTTCTTGGAGATTTCAATGCATGCAGATGATCTATCCAAAGCCTTGAACTGTGAGGTCTCTGGCCTTCACCCTCACATGGTCAAAGCCTGATCCTTGTCATCTAAAGAATAGGGCCAAATCTGCCATCTTGACCTTGAATGCCACACTCATGGACCCCCACGTCTCATCCTCCAACTCATTTACTCCCATCCCAGAGATTCTCTGGCTCTGGCAGGGCCTCCCACTGGGAATAACCACTTGTCCCCCACTCATCGCAGTCCTCTGTCCTCACCCCCCACATTACCTAGCCTAGATTCTACCCACTGTTGTCTGAGCACTCGCTTGCAACCGTGCTGAAACCTTTTGCACAGCTCTTCTTGCATGGCACCTGGGATTTGCCAACCTTAGTTAGTACATGATCCTGGACACCGTGTGCCTGTGGCCCAGGAGCTGAACACTGCTAGAGAAAACCATTCGCTGCACCTACTGGTTTCCCATCAAATGAATGAACCAAAAGCTCAATGGGCAACCATCTCAACCAGTCCTCCATATTTTCTAGTGAGTTTACTCCCTCCTTCCAGAAAAACTGTTTCCCAGCTTAATGTCTCCCCTTATGCCTCTAATGCCTTCTACGTCACTCATTCTTAATTCAACAAGGAAAGAAAGTAGCAGAGAGACATCCTTGACTACCACCTGCCCCCTGGAGTAGTACTCCATTTCTCTTCTTCAGAGCAAATATCCTTAAAAAATACACACACACACACACACACACACACACACACACACACGTATATAAATTCCCACTTCCTTCACTCCAATTCTTCAGTTTACTTCAACCCAGATTTGGTCTTTATTCTGCCCTTGACTTACCTAACAACTCCTCTTTTTTTTTTTTTTTTTTTTTTTTGAATAATTTTTTAGTTGTTGGTGGACCTTTATTTTATTCATTTATTTATATGTGGTGCTGAGACTTGAACCCAGTAACTCACACACTCTAGGCAAGTGTTCTACCACTGAGCCACAAACCCAGGCCGACTTAGCTAATTTCTTAATAGTATGTGATAAAATTCTTGAAAATCAAATTTATTGATATATAATTGACAAGTGATAAAATTGCACACAATTTGGTGGATTTTGATAAGGGTACACATCTCCATAAAGACCATCACCACAGTCAAGGTATAGAATATTTCTATCACCCCAAAAGTTACCTTTGTCACCCATCCAGCCAATCCCCACACTCACCTTGACCTCAGACAGCCACTGAGGCCATCCTAATGGGTGTGTTGTGGTAACCCATCATGATAATAATTTTGCATTTCCTTGATGACTAATAATGTTGGACATCTTTTTTGTAATCATTGACCATTTATGCATTTTTTTAGAAATGTTTATTTAAATCTTGTTGATTATTTAATATTGTCTTACTAGATGCAAGAGTTCTCTGTGCATTCTAGATAAATCCTTTGTCAGATACAGGTAGAGTTTTTTCCCCCTGCTTTATGGTTTTTCATTGCCTTTGCATTTTCTTCATGGTGTTTTTTAAAAAATAAGATTTTAATTGTGACAGAATTCATTTTATGAAATTTTTTCATTCACAGATCATAATTTTATGTCCTTAAAATTTATTGCCAACTCCAGAATCTCAAAGATTTTATTCTACGTTTTGTTTCAGAAGTTTTGTTGTTTACATACCTGCATTTTGGTCTGTGATTTATGTTGAGTTGATTTTTTTATATAGTATGAGGTAAGAGTTGTTCTTCTACTCCACGTGAACATCTAGTTGTTCTGGGGACATTTGTTGGAAAGACTAACCTTTCCTTACTTAATTGTCTTATCTCTTTTGTCAAAACTCAATTCATGATAACTGCGTGGTCTATTTCTGGACCACACTGTGTTCTGTTGATCTATAAATGTTGATTTTTCTTCCTGTTTGTTTTCTGTGGTGCCACAGTCTCCTGATTTTCCTCTTTCTCTCTTCTAGATCCTTCTAAAAACTGAGGCATGCAGGACTTGATTCTAGGCCTCCTCTTTTCTGTCTGTCTGTTCCCCTTCCATTAAAGATCCACAGGGATTAATTAGAAAAAAAGGGAGTGGAAGCAGAAGTGAGGAGACATGAGGGATGGAAAGGAGGGAAGAAGACACATGAGAATGATCAACACTGCAGGATCTGGGAAGTAAGGGAGAGCACGGCTCACAGTGGCTCACAGAAATTCACCATATAGCTGGAGTCTAGAACAAGAACCGGGAAAGGGCAGGGCAAGGAAACGCTGAAGGATACTCTGTAGGTCTTACCCAGTGTGTACTTAAACCTGACAGCAGATAGAGAACTGTCATAATCAGGATGGGTGAAAAATGAAATGTAGTGATTGCAAATAATAAATAAGTATGCAGCTCCTAAAATGGAGTTTATGAAGAATATTTAATCACCTCAGAAAATGCAAAGTATGTATTTTTGAAAAATAAGATCAATCTGAACTACATAAAACATATTAATATGCATTTTAAACATACTGACATATTAATATTAGCATTTTTAAAAGACAGAAAGAAAATGTACCACATGGTCAACAATAGCCATTCTTTAGTGTTAAGATTGCAGATGGCTTCATTTTCTTCTTTTCACTTTTCTACATTTTAAATTTTTAGTACAATTATCTGGTATTAAAGCTGTAAGAAGACATTTTTAAAAGCATGCCAGAAAAGAAATGTCTTATTTTTAGAAGAGATACAAAGTTCCTGTTAAGAATAAGGAAGCTGTAAGAGTCTTGTGTTACAAAGTCTGTGTCTTATGGTTTTATTTCTAGTTTCAAGTTCACTATTTCGTACTTCTTGGACATAGTAGATGAAGAAACATAACTGATGTGATCTTGAGCCATTAGCTGGGTAAAAACCAAGTTTCTGAATTGAAGGAGCCATTCCTTAGGGACGTACTAATCACAACATCCATGTCTGGTTCAAAATCGTGTAGCTGGCTGGGAAGGCTTCTTCCCAAATCATCCTTTTTAATATTTGTTTATTCATCCCAGGACTTGGGTATTATGGTGAAAATGAATGGGAGAATATTTTGAAATGATCTGATCATTTAGGACAAGTGTTCTACTTACACAAATACAAATTACTGCCATTATTTTTTTTACCCCACTCTAGAGTCCTGAGCCAGCTTTTGAAATTTTCTGTATAAATTTCCTTTGCAAACTGGTGAGCCAAATGGATGAAGCAAAGGCAGTGTGCCAGGCGGATTTGCATTGGGCACTCTCTGGAGGACTCCGGCAGAGGGTTGTCTTGCAGTTTCAGAGGCAAATTTATTTGTTGTAGTGCAGATGGTTGCCTCAAGAACCATTTATAACAAATAGCTATTACAGTGTGCCATTTTCATTAATTTAGGGCCAGATCAGTTTGGTCTGAGTTACAAATGGATCAGAAAGTCTGTTCATTTCAGACTTCCAACAATATACATACATTTTTATCATACATACACATTATTGTATTGTGACCAAAATACCTGGCAAGAACAACTCAGAAGAGGAAAAGCCTATATTGACTTATAGTTTCAGAGATCTCAGTCCATGGTCAGTGGACTCCATTGCTCTAGACCTGAGATGAGGCAGAACATCATGGCAGAGGGGCATGGCAGAGGAGGGCAGCTCAGGATGTGAACCAGGAAGCAGAAAGAACTCTGCTCACTCAGGACAAAATATAAACTCCACAGCCATGCTCATAGTGACCTGCTTCCTCTAGCTATACCCTATGTGCCTGCAGTTACCACCCACTTAATCCATATTAGTGGATTAATCCACTGTTTAGGTTACACCTCATAGTCTAATTATTTCACCTGTAAATGCTCTTGCATTGTCTGACACTTGAACTTTAGGTGACACCTCATATCTAAACCACATCGTTCTACCCTTGGCCCCTGAAAGCTCATGCCCATCTCACAATTCAAAATATAGTCTACTTCCAAGAGTTCCCTCAGTTTTAATAGTTTCAGAATTACAAGAATTCCTAGTCCATAATCTCTTTTGAGACTCAAGGAAAACTCTTTCCTCTGTTCCCCTGTAAAGATTAAAAGCAAGTTACATATCTCCAATATATAACGGCACAGGGAGCAATGGAAAAGAAAGGATGAGATGAAAGCAAGATAGAACTCCATCTGGGCAAACAAGTTCTGTGAATCCATGTCCAGCATCTGGGGCACATAGCATCATGACATTCTTCTGGAGCTCTGCCCCTATGGCCTTGATGGTAGCCGCCCACTTGGCCTCTCTCTTGGCTTGATTCCTACAGTTTTCCTTTGGCAGACATCCATGTTCCTGGCATCTCTTAATCTTGGGACTCTCCACTGCAACTTTGGCTTCCTTCTCACATCTTCATGCATCACATTCTTCGGGCTGCCTGCAGGGACTTTGAGCCTGTTATGCTTAGCCTTACCTCCCAGGCCTTCCTTTGGAATCTTGGTGGAAGCCTCCATGACCCCTTAACTCAAGCATCCTGCATTCCTGCAGAATCAGCACCTTGAGGAGTAGCCAAACCTCCAGGGACCCTGACTGCAGCAGCCTCTATGTACCTGGGCAGCTGAACATGGTGTGAAACAACTTCCTAAGCCCTTCTGGGCAGGCAGGGAGGACCACTCGTCTCTTCTCAAAGGTATTTTTATTTTTACACCCTTGCACCTGATATGGGTGTAGTCTTGCCAACTCCTGAGTGACCTTAAGCCGTCTTTCCTATTGTTCTTGGGTAAAGTACTTGGTGTTTCTTTAGTGGCTATAATTCTTTCAACAAACTCATCTTCCTTAGCCCCAGTTATACTCACAATTTTCTGGCCAACCTGCAAGTTTTTCAAATCTTTCTGCACCTTATTATCATAGTAAACTTGGATAAAAGCTGCCAGCAATATCCATGCCACCACCTGAATGCTGTACTGCCTTGAAATTTTCTCCACCAGATTAATTAGTCTATCATCTTTAAATTGAACATTATAAAAAGTCTCAGGACATGGGCAAAATGTAGACAACTTCTTTGCGAGAATGTAGCATGAATGTCCTCTAGTCCAATTTTCAATAGGATCCCCTTCCTCTGAAACCTCATGAGCCCAGTCTTTACTGTCCAGTCCTAACAACATTCTGGTCTTCTGAGCTCCTACCAGAATTGCTCATTAAGCTCTAATTACAACATTCTAAAGCTTTTCCAGTTTATGTCTCTAAACTTTTCAAAATTCCTGAAAACCAGATCCAGTGACTTTACTTCCTCTAACCACAGCCTACCTGTCTGTAGTCACCACACAGTTAATCCACATCAGTGGATATGAATCACATACCCACTACACCTCATCATGTAATCATTTCACTTGTGAATGTTCTTGTGTTGTCTCACACATGTGATTTTACTGGGGCACTTCATATTTGAACTGTAACAGAAACAATAGGTTGATGACTGGTTCAGTGTATTTTCAGACACACAAGCTGTTTGGGAATCCGGGGTTAAGAGATCAGGAGGTGCAGGAAGGAGATAAACTTGGAAACGTGGCTAGATGGTGAAGGAAACAGATTGTGTCATAAGCTTGATTTTATAGATTAGGCACCGTTTGTAAAATTTCATGTGATCAACTTCAGTTTCCCTTTTCTTCATGTTTGTTTGTGAGTTTGTTTCTGTTTGATTTGAATCTGTCCTTGTCCTTCCACCCATATCTTCCCCTGTCTGTTCTTTCTGCCACTGGTGATTTGAAAGTTTACTTCTGTCTCAGTTGATTGGCAGTTGCTCTTAAGAACATTCTTAAATGCCTCTGGGTTATTTATAAAGAGAAGAATGTACTTCTTACAATCTTGAGTTTGATAAGTCTGAGATCTAGGGGTATAGACAAGGACATTTGAGTTGCAGAAAGTGAGAGGGCAAGACAGGGTCAAAATCACGTTTATAACAAAACTACTCTCTTGATAATGAACCCATTCTCACAAGAATGGCTTTAATCTATTCATGAAGGCAGATTTCCTCATGACCTAATCAACTCTTGGAGGTCCCACTTCTCAATACTATTGCATTGGGGATTAAGTTTCTAACTTTGTGAGACATTCAAAAAACAGCAATGTCAAAAGAAAAAATATAGCATATTTATTGTAAGGATCAATTGGCCCAATTTCAGTCCTAGAATCAGGCAATATATCATTCTATAAAAACTTAATAGGAGGGAAGGGAGAATCCTGGGGAATGATACTGGCCAAATTATATAATGTATTCATGTACAAATACATAATGACAAATCCCATCATTATGTACAACTATTATGCACCAATAAAAAAAATGTGAAGAGGAAAAAAGAAAGAAAGAAAACAGAATAGGTGTTCCAATGATCTGAGTAAAAAGTTTGATTTTTTTAAGACAGAGAAGATCTGAAGAAAGCAAAAACAAAGGGAAAAAGAAAAGAGGGATTGGTCATTTCAAAGTTACTTTACTTGAAAGGCCAGAGAGACAAAACCATAGGAAAATAACGGATTGGTTAACTTCAGCTCCCCTCCCCCCCACCACCACCCCGCATCTCTCTCTGTCTTTCTGGTAAAGATTAAAGTTGAGGGAACTTCATTAACATGCTTGAATCTAGCTTATTTGAGAAATTTGGCGGTTACTTCTCTCTTCTACTTCTCAAGTCACATAACAACTTAGTTTCAGTTTGGTGGAACTTTAGCGTGAATGACTCCATTTTGATTTTTAGTCTGATCTGTTGGGGACATCTAACCATTGTAGTGGCATATACTTGTAGTCCCAGCTACTTGAGGCTGAGATAGGAAGAGCACTTGAACCCAGGAGTTTAAGCATTCAAGATGAGCTTGGGCAACACAGGGAGACCTGGTTTCAAAAACAAACAAACATTATTTTATTCTCTTTTATTGCTGAGTAAAATTCCATTAAAAGAGAATAAAATAATGGCATTTGCAGGTAAATGGATGAAGTTGGAGAATATAATGCTAAGTGAAATCAGTCAATCTCAAAAATCCAAATACCTAATGTTTCCTCTGATATAAGGAAGCCGGTTCACAGTATCGTTGGGTGGGGGTACATAGGAGGATTAGAGGAACACTATAATGGTCAAAGGGAAGGGAGGGGAAGGGAGGGAGCAAGGGGGGAAGGGGGGAAAAAGTGGTTGAATAAGACGGATATCATTATTCTAAATGCATGATTGAAGACTTGAATGCTGCGAATATACTTTGTATACAAACTGTTTTATGTAAAAAGATGCTCTATATGTATAGTATGAACTGTAATACATACTACTATAAATAAAAATTAAACAAACAAACAAGCCATTCTGTAATCGTAATTTAATAGTACCTTTTATATTTGTCACACTCTCCTAGCTTCAACTCCTAAAGAATGTGCAATTTGCTCTGAATTTCTAAAATCAAACCAGTAGGAGTGTTAGGTAATTCCTCTCCCCTCTCTGGCAGAGCTTTTCATGTCAGACCATAAGCTGACATAAACATGTGAGCTACTAGCCTGACTTGGATTGGCTGCCATTAAAGCTTCATGGTGGTAGAAAGGCAACGTGGGCAAAGGTTCAGAAATCAGAGTACCGAATGCAACTGCCGAAGGCCATCATTAAACATGAACCTTGAGCAGGGCCTTTCTCCTTTGACCCAGCTGTGAGTGAGGCAGGCATTGAGGGCAGCTCTTCCACTCTCCGTGTGCTGCTCTGATTGAGCCATCGAACCCTGATGGACCACCATTTGCAGACCACCAACCTCAAATTCCTAAATTGAGAGAGAAAAAATTTCGCAGAGTGAGTGTATGAGGAGTAGAGATCACATAGTAAGTGCTCCTGTTGAGCACTTCATAGCAAGTGGTCAATGAACTGTGACACACACACAGCAATCTCAGTATGCTTCAATTAAAAAAAAAAAACACAGAATAATTTATCCAATGTAAAAGGAACTTCCTCTAGCTATTGCTTCTCCTGTGGAACATTTTAAGCTTGTTCCAGTTTTCCAT
Source organism: Tamias sibiricus (assembly GCA_025594165.1). Classification (NCBI taxonomy): domain Eukaryota; kingdom Metazoa; phylum Chordata; class Mammalia; order Rodentia; family Sciuridae; genus Tamias; species Tamias sibiricus. The sequence continues at coordinate 114,813,512 of CM046657.1, forward strand.
TTTTATAATTAATGCTGCAAAAAACCATCATCGTGAATATAGTTTTATCTTTTAAACTATTTTAAGATAAATCCTTATGGTAGGTGTCAGCTGAACAAAGGATATAGATATATCTGTAGATTTTAATATATGTTGTCAAGTAGGATCCAAATGAAATTAATGAATAATTCCTAAACATGTTAAGAGTTCACCCGTTATCTTAAAGACATGCTTGAATTAAGTGTGATATTCTTTCCATTGTTTTGTTTAATATATGTAAATGAGATCTTATTAATGTTTGGATGGGGTGTTATGACTGGCAATATTAGATTTTGGAATATCCATTAATTGATTCTACTTTTGTGTGACTGTGCTGTCTTGTATTTTAGTGGTACGTTACCAAGCATGACCATAAACGCAGGCACACATGTAAATGCTTATGATACTCACCTCATTATATAGTAAGTTTTTATATGTAATTTTCTATATTTATGGACTTTCCACTCATCACCCTATTTGAAATTTCTGACTTTATGTCAACATCACATTTAAAATGCATTTTAAGGATATTCCCTTTTCCTGACTCTTTCTTTCTTTTGTTATTGCTATTGTTGTTGTTGTCTTTTGATTGCTTACTATCATCTTTGTCTTTCACTTTATCCACAATAATTTTTGAATTATTTTATTGGGTTCTAAAAACAATTATGTTGAATTTGGACTAATGCTGATTAATGCAATTTATACATGAACTTGGAAAACTAATTTCTTCACTAGGATATAGTAGATCTCTAAAGTACTCTTTTCTATATCCCAATGTAATTGCATAATTTATCTTATGTAGACATGCACATCCCAGATTAATTCATACTGTACATTTATTAGAGTCTTTATTGTCTTTTTTTAAAACCAGGGGTTGAACCCAGGGGCACTTAGCCACTGAGCCACATCTCCAGCTTTTTTTTTTTTTTTCTTTTTTTTCTTTTGAGATAGGTTCTCACTAAGTTTCTGAGGATGGCCTCAAACTTGGGATCCTCTTGCCCCAGCCTCCTGAGCCACTGGGATTACAGGTATGTGCCACCATTCCTGGCTATCCTGAATGATTTTAAGCTGATTCCTCAGGTTCTTTTTATTTAACTACAAGTAATGCCTTTTCACTACAATTTTTTTTTTATCACTGATAATAAATTTGTGAAGGGTAACTTTAAGAGGAAAAGGAAAGGAAAATTTCAACCGGAATCCACCGGCTCCTAAAATTTCAGTTGAAACCATTCATATCCTTTTTTTCAAATACTAGCACATATTTAATGCGGTTTATATTTTTTCCTTAAGTAAAAATATGATTATCTTGTATATATTCCTTTCTGGGAATTTTCTTAAATTTTATTTTATCTATAAATAATAGTATTTTTATTTCTTTCAGGTAATCAATTACAACATTTTGTTTCTTTATCACATTATAACTTTCAAAAGCAATGTAAGAAAACAGTTTTAGAGAGAGGAGGGAAGGGAACATACAGCCCCTCCCCCCATATTTCTCCTCTGCTTCTAAAGAAGGACATACTTTTACACCCCCTACCCATTCTGGGCATAGAACCTGGAGTGTTCAAAGTTCTTGTTGAATGTTCAGGAGACTCATTGGCACACGTTCTCCCAGGGGAAAAGGGTGCTCCATTAAAAGGAGATGTGTGTTTACACACACAGGCTCTGACCCAATGTCTCTGCTTAAACTGGATGGTTCACTCTGACCAACCTGCAGCCGTATAAGGGAGCAGGTCTCAGGAAGCAGGGTTCTCCAGCACAGCTTTATATTCTAATTTATACTACACATTGCCTACTATTAATAATAAAGGGTGTTTTGTTTCCTATAGCTTCCTAGTCCCAGATGCTTAACATATTGATGCCTCCATGGGACCAAGGACCCAATATGTCCAGAAGCTAGCCCATGGGAATATAGCCCTAAGTGCAGAAGTGCCTCCGGCCCATGTGGTGTCTGTGTAATCAAAAATTCCCATGGCTTAACGTATTTGAGTGCCTTCTGCTATGCTATTTTATTTTAATAAATGCAACCTATATGAACACAATGTGGGTGGTGCTATTTAAAGTTGTTTGACATGTAACCTGCCAACTGTATGCATTGGCCTGGCCAGGTGTGGAGAGAGAGATTCATTGTGACACTGAGGTGACTTCACTGATAGGGGAGAGGCAGCTGATCTGACATTTGAATGATAGCTGAAATCTACAGGCAAAGCGCCATAGGCTCCCGCTGTCCCCAAATGGCATTAGATTGTCCAGAAAGTGGATTCATTTTGATGTCCACAAAGGGTTGCCTGGGTTCTCAAACTGAGAAAACGGAGTTCTTATCTTAGGCAGACAACTCTTTCCTAGGGTAGGAGTGACTACCTTGGGGACTTAAAATCACAGAAGCTGCGGCAGTATTGTGGATGTCAAGAGTCCCACAAGGACAGAACTATTGCCGGAGCTAGGAGGACTCACCTCAAAATAGACTTGTAAAATACAGAAACAGGGCATATGGGAAGTATGTACAATTTTGGAAATGTTGAGTGCAGCAGGAAAATAAGAGGTGAACAAAGACTTTTAGTGCAGTGAAAATTAAGCAAGGTAGAAGAATTTTTTTTAACGGTGGAGGGCGGGGCCAGTGAGGAATATACAGCAGAGGTCGCTGTTTCCCATGGAGCCTTTATGGGCTGGTTCGGAGGAAGTGCCAACCATGGAATGGGTTGCACTTTGGGATTGAGGGCTCTCATAACCAATAACACGGTGGACCAGAGAACCTAAACATTTCTTCTAAACACGTGAGGTGCTAGATAAAGCATGCCAGTTGTGTTTATAAAAGTATGAATGAACTCCCAAGAAGGTAAAAGAAATCCCTACCATTCAAAAATAAAAGGACCTGGCGTCATAGTGCACGCCTGTAATCCCATGGATCTATAACCCCCTCCCCAAAAGCCAATAATTTTTCAAAGGCTAAAATCATAAAACTTTTTATGTTGGCAAATTTACAAGCACAAGAATAACAACTGACCTTTTCCAAGTACTTATTAATTTCTAGACATTGTTCTAAGCATGTGATGTTTATTAATCACTAAATTTTCCAATAACCCTGAGATGGGCATAATTATAATACTCATTTTACAAATGAGGAAACTGCAGAAGCAGAAAGCAGAAAAGATTTATACAAAGTTATGCTGCTAATAAGTGTCAAAGATGGGAACGAGCCAGGAGATTGGGTGTGAAAGCCCGGGAGCTTAGTTGTTACACACAGCGGTCTTCATTCTTGACATAATTCACCAAAGAAATTATTACAATGGAAATCAGAACCTGCTTGATGTTGAAAATACTTAAATTTGTGGAAGGTACTTAATGGGAAATGTGCACTCTAAATACTTATGATAGAAAAGAGGGGGAAGGTTAGTAATAATAATGATGGTCATTGACATGCGCTGAGTGTCAGACTTAAGGAATTCCAAACTTAAGTAGTTTTAGAAAGAATAAACAACTATAGAAAAATTTTAAAATTGGAGCTATTAATACAAGAGACATGTAAAGACCATAGAGGCATAAGCTAGTTGTTTAGAAAACAGTAAAATAAAAGAAAATAACATCCCTGACAGAGTAATAGAGAGAAAAAAAATTTAAGTTTACAATGCAAAAGAGGACATACATGCAGCAGAGATTTAAATAAAAGAATATTTTGGACAACTTTCTGACATCAGATTTGAAAATTTCAACAAAATGGACAATTTACTAAAAACATAAATGTTATTTACTAAAATTGGCTCAAGGAAAAATAGAAAACTCAATGTGTTTAAAACCATAAAAGAAATTGAATTAGAAGTTTAGAATCTATAATAATTAGAGTAGATAGATGACATAGTAAGCCAAAAAACAAATGATCTACATTTAGCTTCTTAGTTTCTAGATTTAGTATGAAAAAAATAATAAATTTCAAAATCACGATCTGACTGGCTTTCTTAAAATTTAAAAAATTTTAAGAATTTAAGCAAGAGATTTCTAACTGTATTATGATGGTAATTCCCTTTTCCTCCTTCTCCTTCTCCTCCTTCTTCAGAATTTGCTGAAGGAGTGGTGGGGATAATTCACATTTATAGTCTCTTATTTTTATCAACATAAATCATTTTTTTTTCCAGTAACTAAACACTAACTTCAATTAAATTCCAAATATTACCCTTAGGAAAGTATTATGGAGGACTTTTTATATTCAGCCTCACAAGAAGAGAAAATTCTAAAATATATCAAGTTTGAAACAGTCTCATAATTGTTGTTTGCTAGGTTCTGATGGCAGATGAAGAACACATAAGGTATGGTCAAGAACATTGTGTTTGTCTGCCTTAATGCAATCCTCTAACTGTCTGAAATCTATCCGCAGGCCCAGGTAGGACCAACTGGTGCCTCAAAGATAGCCCTGCATGGTGTCCCTCTCCCCTTCAATGGTTTAAAATCAAGAGCTCAAGGGTCAGTTCCACAGATCACTGGATGGGTTAAAATCGCAGACCTTGTGCTCTAGGTTTCCACTCACAGGTAGTAAAATTCTCCTACCACAAGACAAACATTTCTGCATTAAGTTTATGTGGCAAAAATTTATGTGAGCTGGGTGGTAATGGTGCACGCCTCTGATTCTAGCAGTTTGGGGGGCTGAGGCAGGAGGATCACAAATTTAAAGCCAAGCTCAGCAACTTAGCGAGGCCCCAGGTAACTTAATGAGAGAGACCCTGTCTCAAAAAAATAAAACATGCAGGATATGTGGCTCCATGGTTAAGCATCTCTGGGTTCAATTTCTGGTACACAAAAAAAATAAGTTTATATGATAAAACAAATGTGTTATCTGATGACACCTCCAAAGTTAGCCACTCACCATGACCAAAAAAAAAAAAAAAAAATTAACAATGCAGATTGAAATCCAATAAGGCCAAAAAACAATCACAAAAAAATCTCCTAAAATGCAGGGTGGCATGATCAACTGTGCGATGTGTCTCTTCCCTTGAAGTGCCCTATGTGTGTTTATTTTGCTTAATGGTTAGTCTAGAGCCCTTAATCCCAACTAGCATTTAATACTACTCATGGTATATTCCACCACCCCTGATGTGAGAGACTGTGAAATACAATCCTTTTCATCAGTATCTCTGCTCTGGAATATGTTTACACTTTTACAATTAAAATATTCAAGAACTTCCACAGAAGGGCACTTCAGATCTAGTCTAGATACTGTGAAATTTATTTGTTGAGGGTTTTTGGGGTTTTTTGTTTGTTTGTTTGTTTGTTTTTTATACTATTCTATTGATGTTTCAATTAGGGTGCTTTCAATGAAAATAGAAAAAACAACCTAATTGGACTTCAACAATGAAAAATTGGACAGCTGGCATTTACACAAAGTCCAGAGACAGAGCGGGCTGCAAGCAGTGTTGGTTCTGGGGCTCACTGTGTGTTCAGAAGCTGGATTCTTTCCTTCTCCATCACCACAAGATTAGTATCACTTGGAGCCTGGTTCCCCTGGGGATAGCAGGACACCTGCCTGTTAAGAGTGAGGCCACTCACTTCCTATTCATACCCTGTAGAGCAGTTGCCTTTACCTAAGCTCGCAAACAAGTTGGAGATAAACTGCAGAATATTCCATGTTTCTGAAAACAGAGAGGTTTTGAATGGGCTGTTTTGAAATGAAAGCTTTACATTCTGGTGCATTCCTTGAGTTGGAATATCCCTACATGGAGATTCTCTATTTCACCACTAGATGGACCCATTTGATATTTTGTCTTCTAAAAAAGAACAGTTTTATCTACAGAGGCCTTTCTGACTCAGATGTAGATTGTTGATCTTCAAATAAGATTTATTTGAGTTTTATAAAATGTATAAAATCACTTATAAAAATATTTCATAAAAGTTACCTATATATTTAAATAACATTGATTAAAAACAAGCAATTGTATAATCATGGCTCCTGGTTTAGGAAATAAAATACAACCAAATACATCTTTGAAGTCTGCAGCCTTCACTCTCTGATCTTCCCCTCCTCTTTCCCTACCTGGGTAATCTACAAGTATGAATTAGAAATTACCGGTTACTTTAAAAACAGTTTTACAATACATGATGTATTCCTGAACAATATAATGTTTAATTTGTACAGGTCTTGAAACTCATACTTAAAAACTCATGTTGAATGCATTTTTCTGTTTCAGTTTTTTTCTCTCATCATTGTGTTTCAGAGATTCATGCATGTCGATGCGTATGACTAATGAATGCATTTTAAAAAACTGCTCTATGGGATTGTGTTATTATAAATAGACTAAAATTCATTTCTCTGTTTTACTGATTTTGGACTTAACTCTTTTCATTCAACTTTATGATTTTAAGATTTTCATATTCATTCAAGCATCTAAAATGTAGGAGGTTTCAAAATTCTTGATCTATAATTTGTAACTAATAATTCCAGTATCAATCTTGGAAGGGGTATATGACCTTTCATTATATTTTCTTCTTCTGACTTTTATTCATTTGGACTTGTTTCCTCATGTGTTTTAGTAATTTTTTGAAATTCTGAGTGCATGTTCCTTCTGTGGAAATTCTCTAAAAATAATGTTTCCTTTTGTTTTCTCCTCCATGCCATCATGTCTTTAGCCACAAGTTCTTCACTTCTCTGTTCTAGAGGTTGTTTCATGTGCTGCTCTGTTTGGCTAACAGTGTTTGTTTTCAGCAATGGTGAAGCAAGTACCCTTTCTTTGGGGCAGTGAAGTCAATGGTCCATTGTTTTCTCCAGTGAAAAATATATTGGAAAGCCTGCTGGCAAAGCTGTTGCTACTGACATCTTTCACATGAGCCACATCAAAAGAGTCAGGTTGCCTCACTCTGCCTGTCTCTTACTCTCTTTGTTGACGGTCACACCAGTCTGTCACAGGTTAGCACTTAACATACATAGGTTACCAGAATTTAATGAAATGACTAATTAATTTGGCCAACATCCAAATCTGGAAGATTGCAATCTGGTGGTGACCTTTCTCATTTCTCAGAACTTATACTTGGCCTCCTCAGGCGAATTTAATAGCAAGATGACCATTGGGTCACACATCTGATGGAAATTCTCACTAGTCTTGTCTTCTGATGCTGTCCATAAAACAGGCAGTGTATCTTATATCAATGTGGAATCTTCCCTCAAACTTAACAAGCCACTGCATGTGGATTTATTTATTCCTCTCCCATCAGAACACACTTCAGCATGTCCTTAGGGAAGGAATGAGAGGGAGCAGCTCTGGGGACCAGTGGATATACAACAGGCAAACAGACCAGTCAGCTTGTCCATCAGCTGATGCTTTGGGGCTGCTGTGTAATTCAGAACCATGAGTCATGGATGATCTAGGTACAGAAAGATCTGAAAGTAGTATGTTAAATTCAACAGGAAGGGTTTGCTTTGCCTCTGACAGGGATATAGGGCCAGTACCAACTTGAGGCTACTTAAAAGTGACATCTTTGCTTGGCAATGTTCAGACCATGTGTGTGGCATAGATTATGTCACCAAACCAACATGAGTGTTGGCTTGTGGTTCAAAATTCTCAGAGGAAATCTTTTTTTTTCTTTTCCTCCTATTCAACTCTAGAATGAAGCACAATCAGGCAAGTCTTCCTTTGCATGTTAGTTTCTACATCAACCCTTAATAGAGTTCTGGCTTAAGCTAGAATCTTGGGTTCTACATTTCATCCTTTTTAACACCCAGATTTGTATCTCCTCTCCATCAGATATAATTAAAGCCCAAGTTCTAGGCCTTCCAATTTTGAGTCACAAGAGACTGTTGCTGCCTCCCTGACAATAATAAACCAGGTAGGCAACAAAATCTGAGTTTTTAAAATGTACCAGAAACCTGAGAATAGAAATAAAGCTAAGTAAATTAAAATCTAGAAATAAAAATCTAGAAAGTGAAGAGCCCTTCAAGTCAAAATGGTTTCAACCTGTTTTCATCTTAGCAAAACAGTCCACAGAGAAGGAACATATTGTGATGGGTGATAAGGAGATACCAGCCACACCTTCATGAATCTTTAATGGCTGCATGTGAGCTAGCATGAGGAGTTAGAATCCCAAGGCGCACCAACCACAGACAGAGTATATACCTACCTGCCCATTATTCCCACAGGTCTTCACCAAGGGCACATGGAAAATACCATGAAGGATGGGGAGTGGCAGAAGAGCGTAGAGACATATACTATAAAGTGCTTGGACCTTTCTCAAGTTAAGACAATGACCCAATGAAGGGTGGAGCAAGACAAAAAGAGGAGAGAAAAGTCTGAAGCACTCTGGGATTTCACTGAATTTAGTGCAGGAGAACTGAAAGAACTGTAAACCATATGAGAACAAAATAGTGGTCCTCCACTGACTGGAAGCAGCAGGCCAGAAGGTCAGGGAGAGAGTATATACAATATGGCAGTGGAACTGAACAGCAGAGAAATTCTCATTTCTACACTAACAGCTGGAATCCAGACTATGAAGCAGAGTGAAATCTCTCATGGTTCAGAAAGCTGGTATCTGTGCTATAAATCAGCAAATAAATTTCTGATATCTTACTGATCCTTACTTGGTGCTTCTGTAGGGCTAATGATTCTTAGCATTCTGAAAGAAAAAGATTGAATAATTTTTTAGGAAAAACATAATTTACTTTGGTCTCTACTGTTCTTTTATTTACTATGTTCAATGTACAATTAAAACTGTGAGACAGACAAAGAAGCAAGAAAAATGGAATCCATGGTTATGAGAGGAAAGAAGCAGCCATTGGGGTAGATCAGATGTCACAATTATCAAACAGGGACTTAAAAATAACCATGAAAACATGTTAAAGAATTCAAAGGGAGAAGAAAACTGAACAATATTCATGAACATATGAGGACTATCAGCAGAGAGATGAAAACTATAAAAATGGACCAAGTGGAAGTACTAGATGAAAAACATATCACAAATGAAGAATTTGCCCAATGGGATCAATAGTAGGAAGGACCCAAAGGAGGAAAAAAGTTATAAATTTGAAAATAGTGGAACTTCAATAAACTGACACACACACTCAAAACAGAAAAGACAGAAAATACGATGAAGTATCCGAGATCTATGGAACATATGTATGTAGAGGACAATAAAATGGGAGCAAGTAGGCCAGAAGAAATAACTGATGAGAGCATTTGATTTTCCAAAATTATTTGCAGATGTCAATCAGTAAAATTCAAGAAAGAAAACTGCTTTCACATGCATACATGTGCACACACAAATACGCTGAACCACATACACTTAAGAACATCAGATCCATCTCTTTCTCTGAAAACCAAGATAAAGAGAAAATCCAAAAGCAGTGACTGTATACTGTGCATAGAAAAACACCAATAAGAATTATTCTGACTTCTCATCAGAAACAATGTGGTCCAGAAGACAATGGAAAGGTAAGTTCGAAATGTTTAAAGAAAAAAAAAAGCCATCCTAGAGTTTTATATACAGCAAAACACATCCTTCAAAAGCAAAGATAAAATAAAAAAATTTTTCAGGTAGCCAAAGGAGACATATTTTGTCCTAGAAGAGCTTTACTACAAGATGCTAAAAGAGCTGTTTAGGCTGAAGGGCAGTGGTACCAGAAGAATACTTAACATTGACAGAAGGAATGAAGAACACATGAAATGTACATGGGTAAACACAAAAGACTAGTTTTATTATGTATAATAGATACATACACACATTTATACCGAAAACATTATGGACTATTTAAAGCAAAATAATTCCAATGTTTTGTGGAGTTTATGGCATATGTAGAAGTAAAATGTACAACAAAAGCACAAAGTGTGAAAGAATAAGTAGGACTCTTACTATTGTAAGATGCTTATTTGTTCAGAAAGTAGCATGATACAATTTTAAAGTAGACTATGATAAATTAAATATGTGTATTATAATCTCTAATTTTTTTCTTGACCTAAATTCCTTTCTTGTATGTGCAAGTATGCATACATGCATTTCCTCTATCACTCCTTCCTTGCTTTTCCCCTTCCTTCCCTCTCTCTTTCTCTCCTATCAATCATCCACACTGACCAATTGACTATTCTTACTTACCTTTCAGGCATTCCTCAGCACACTATAACCCCACTTCTGCTACTCCACTATCCTTCCTATTTAACCATCAAAAAGTCTTTTATCTCCATTGCCAAATCAATAATTACTTTTCAGGCATTACCTTAATTGTCTTTTCCAACACACTTGGCATTTTTAACACTCTCTCAAGCCTTGCTTTCTATGAATCCATATTCTCCTGGTCTTCCTACCTCCAAATCTTCCAAGTCTCCTTCACTGGATCCTTTACACCAGGTCAACCCTTACATTTTTATACCTCCTAAATTTCTATTAAAAATATCTTATTTTTACTCAAAGGTACTATTCTAGGATATCTCATCTATTATTTGTTTGTTTTGAACCATCACCTCCATCAGAAATCATGAACTGTTGTCTTTTTTTTTAACTTGGTTGGTTGTTTTCTTTTTTTTAATTTAACATCTCATTAATAGAGTTTGAAATTTTTAGTTTGCTACTGTCTCTACCACTTCCTTTATGTTTAAGTTTCCTAAATTTACATGTCTGGTCCTGTGAACTTCTTTCTTCAGCCTCAGACCTATAAATCCAGTTGCCTAATAGGTGTTTCAACTGGGATGCCTTTAAGAACATGTCTAAAATTGAACTTATTTTCCCTGACAAACCTGCTCTTCCTGCTATTGTTCCTCTTTTGAGGAACCAAATAAGTAACCAAACTTAAACTTGGGAGTTGTTCTTTAGATATGAGGTAAAGAAAAAACATTTAATTGCTCAATATTGTCAGATGTATGTCTGCAATAAATCCAGACCTAAATTCCTCTCCTCCATCCCTGTAATCCCTACCTTATTTTAGATATTTGTGATCTGTCATCTGGATTCCTGGAATAATGTCCTAATTTGTCTCCTAACCTGAAATTTGCCTTCCTAAAAATTTCCCTCTCAATTGCTTCCAAAATTATTTCCTTCTCTCCTTTCCTTAAGATCTTTTAATAACTCCTCATTGTTTACAAATCAAGATCCAGCTCCTTTACATCGTCTAAAACCATCTGATCTGATCTTCACCCATCTTTCTACTTGTATCTGGGAATTCTTTGTCTTATACATTGTACTCTAATAATTCCAAATTACTTAAGACATTTTTTGTACATATCTTATACTTCTATGTCTGGAACCCTTTCCTCTTGTGCCTGATAATTTATTATTTAAAACCTTAGCCGGGTGTGGTGGCATATGCCTGTAATCCCAGCACTTGGGAGGCTGAGGCAGAAGGATCGCGAGTTTAAAGCCAGCTCAGCAATGGTGAGGCACTTAGCAACTCAGTGAGACCCTGTCTCTGATAAAAATACAAAAAAAAAAAAAAAGGCTGAGGATGTGGCCCACTGGCTGAGTACCCCTGAGTTCAATCCCCGGTACCAAAAAAATAAAAAAATTTAAAAAATAAAAAAAAACTTATTCTCTGTGACCTCCTCCCTGTATTCTGTCTGAGATTTCCCCCTATGGAATTATTGCTCATTCATATATGACCTCTATACTTTGATGCATTCCTATAATTCCTATGTGCTATATGGCCTGAATTTTTCATTTTTAATTGAGTTACAAAGCATGCCCCATAAAATTCACCCTGTTAATATGTGTGACTCAGCAGTTTCCAGTTTATTCACAGACTTGAACAAGCATCACCATTACCTAATTTCAGAATTTTTCATCATTTCCAGAAAAAAATCCTATAGCCACTAGCAAGCCCTTCCCACTCTAGTCTCTGGAAAACATTATCTACTTTCTCTTTCTATAGATTTGCCTATTCTGAGCATCCATATAAATGGAATCATATAATATGTGGCCTTTTGTTTCTTGCTTCATAATGTTTTTCAAAATCTATCCAATTTGTACTATGGATCAATACTTCATTCCTTTTTATTACCAAAAGATATTCCATTATAGGTATGGTGAATATACCTTGATTTATTTATCTGGTCATTAATTGATGAACATTTGGATTGCTTGCACTGTTTTTTTTCATTTTTTAAATTTTCATTTGTTATATGACAGCAGAATGTATTACAACTCTTATTACACATATAGAGCACATTTTTACATATCTCTGGTTGAACACAAACTAGAGTCATGCCATTCATGTCTTCATACATGTACTTAGGGTAATGATGTCCATCTCATTCCACCGTGTTTCTTACCCCCATTCCCCCTTCCTTCCCCTTTGCCCTATCTAGAGTTCATCTAATCCTCCAATGCCACCCCCCCACCCAACCACATTATGAATCAGCATCCTTAAATCAGAGAAAACATTTGGCATTTGTTTTTTTGGGGATTGGCTAACTTCACTTTGCATTATATTCTCCAACTCCATCTATTTACCTGCAAATGCCATGATTTTGTTCTCTTTTAATGCTGAATAATATTCCATTGTGTATACATACCACATTTTCTTTATCCATTCATCTACTGAAGGGCATCTAGGTTGGTTCCACAGTTTAACTATTGTTGAATTGTGCTGCTATAAACTGATGTGGCTGTGTCCCTGTAGTATGTTGTTTTTAAGTCCTTTGAGTGGGATAGCTGGGCCAAATGGTGGTTCCATTCCCAGTTTTCCAAGGATTCTCCATACTGTTTTCCATATTGGCTGCACCAATTTGCAGTCCCACCAGCAATGTTTGAGTGTGCCTTTTTCCCCACATCCTCACCAACACTTATTGTTGTTTGTATTCTTAATAGCTGCCATTATGACTGAAGTGGGATGAGATCTTAAAGTAGTTTTGATTTGCATTTCTCTAATTCCTAGAGATATTGAACATTTTTTCATACATTTGTTGATTGATTGTATATCTTCTTCTGAGAAGTGTGTTTGCACTTTTTGGCTATTATAAATAATGCTACCATAATAATGAACATTCATTCATTTATCAGTTTGTGTATGGAGATAACATTTTTTAACTCTCTTGGGTATATCCTACAATTCTTTTGGAATTACTGGGTAACATGATAGTTCTGTGTTTACAATTTTGAGGAATAGGTTTTCTCAAAACTGCTTCAAAGTGGTAAAACTCTTTATATTCCCATCAGCAATGTATGAGAGTTCTAATTCTCCATATCCTTGCAACTCTTGTTATTAACCATATTTTAAAAATTGGAGCCCACATAGTAGGTGTGAAGTGGTATCTCTTTGTGCTTTTGTTTGGCATTTGTCTGATAAATCACCATGTTAAAAATGGGACTATATTTTCTTTTTTGTTGAGTTGTAAGAATCATTTCTATTTAAGAATTAATATATAAAGATACATGTAAATTTTATCAAACACAAAAACTTGATACAAAACCTTTATCAGACCTATATTGTGCAAATATTTTCTCCCATTCTGTGGGCTATATATTCACTTTCTTGATAGTTCTCCTTCAGTATTGATGGAGTAATATTTCCAATTTTTTCTTCTACTGCTTGTGCTTTTGATGCCGTGTCTAAGAAACCTAATCCAAGATAACAAAGGTTTAGGTCCATATTTTCTTCTAAAAGTTTTACAGTTTTAGCTCTTACATTTAGTTCTCTGATCCATTTTGAGTTAATATGTGTGTCTGGTGTGAGATAGGGGATCCAATTTCTCTTATTTGTGTGTGAGGATTTCCAGGTGTTTCAGCACTACTTATTTAAAAGGCAATTCTTTTCCAATTAAATTAACTTGTTGTGTTTGTTGAAAATCAATTGATTATAAATGCATGAGTTTATTTCTATATGCTTAATTCTTTATTTAATTTGTTCTTTATAGATATGTGTGACAGTAGGGTGTATTTTGACATATTATACATGCATGGAGTATAACTTATTCTGATTAAGATCCCATTCTTGTGGTTGTACATGATGTGGAGTGACAATGGTTATGCATTCATAGTGAATATAGGAAAATTATATCTGATTCATCCTACTGTCTTCCTTATTCCCATCCTCCCTTCCTTCCCTTCATTCCCCTTTGTCTAATCCAATAAACTTCTATTCTTCCTTCCCTGCTCCCATATTGTTTGTTAGCATCTGCATATCAGAGAAAACATTCAGCCTTTGGTTTTGGGGGATTGGCTTATTTCACTTAGCATGATCATCTCCAGATCCATTCATTTACTGGCAAAAATCACAAAGGTATTCTTTTTATGGTTGAGTAGTGTTTAATTGTGTATATATACCACATTTTCTTTATCCATTCATCTGTTGAAGAGCAACTAGGTTGGTTCTATAGCTTAGCTATTGTGAATTGAGCTGCTATAAACATTGATGTGCTGCATCACTGTAGAATGCTAATTTTAAGCCCTTTGGGTATAGGTAAAGGAGTGGAATAACTGGGTCAAATGGTGTTTCCATTTCAAGTTTTCTGAGGAATCTCCATACTGCTTTCCAGAGTGATTATTCCAATTTACAGTCCCACCAGCAATGTACAAGTGTTCTGTACACTTAATTCTATTCCATTATCTTTCTATATTGATCAAGACCACACAGTCTTGACTACCATAGTTTTGTGGTAAGTATTGAAATTCAGAAATACAACCCCTCCAACTTCATTTCTTTTTAAAAGTTTGTTTTCTTTTCATTTGTTTTGGCAATTCTAGGTTCCTTGGATTTTCATGTAAATTTTAGCACCACTTTGTCATTTTCTGCAAAAAAAAAATGTATGTGGGATTTATCAATATTATAAGTGAAACTGTAGATCAATTTGGGGGTGTCCTGCTGTCCTAATAACATTGCTTTCCAATCAATGAACATAGGATATCTTTCCCCTTATTCAGGTTTTTAACTTTCTTCAATGATGTTTTATAGTTGTAAGTGTGCAAAGCTTACACATCCTTTGTTAAATTACTCTTAAGTATTTTATCATTTTGAAGCTATTGTAAATATAATTGTTTTCTGAATTTCATTTTCTGGACAGGTAGTATATAGAAATACAATTGAGTTTTGGATATTTGTCTAATATCTAGCAGCCTTCCCATACTGGCTTATTAGTTCTAATACTGTTTTTGTAGCTTCCTTAGGCTTTTCTAGTTACCATATTATGTTATCTGTGAATAGAGATAGTTTTAGTTCTTCCTGTTCTATATGATATGTTTTTATTTCTTGTTGCCTAATTATTATGGCTAGAATCTCCAGTATAATATTGAGTGGAAGAGATGAGAGCAGATACCCTTGTCTTGGGTCTGATGTTAAAGTAAAACTCAGTTTTTACAATTAAGCATGATGTTTACTGTGGGTTATTCATAGGTGTCTTTTTATCAGGTTGGGGCAATGCCTTTTATTCCTGGTAAGTTGATTGTTTTGGCATGAAATGGTTTTTCTGTTTTGTTGTTGTTGTTGTTGTTATTTTAAGTTTTATCTTTGCCTGTTGAGATGATTATGTGATTTCTTCTTCTTTGTTATTAAAAGGCATAATTTATTTTTTTTTAAGAAAATACTTTTATTTTCCTCAGGACAAGAAAAGTCATTTTTTAAATATTAACAAAAGAATCCCAATGCCCAGCATTTATAAAATTATAATTGTATGTAACACTGAAGCTAAAACAATGCAATGAAATTATTTGGTATATATAACTTCATATACAGTTGACTGTCATTGAATTGTTCAGAAATAATGACTCTGTTTTTTTCCTTAATTCACTAGTTGATAATCCTATCAACATGCACAATGATGGCACATGTGATAAGATGTCCAGGTGTCAAGTTAGTGAATGAAAAATGTGCACAATATGAAATTGATATGTTGGACTAACAGATACTCAATAATGAAAAAGCTGGTAGAAAAACTTCACCTCTGAGTTTTTTAACTAGGCAGTACATATAAACATATGCATTATCTATGATTCTAGACACCTTGTTGTAATTTGAACCTTTGGAGCTTTGGAGCATGAATCACCAAACTAATGACCTACTGAATAGTGACCTGGGGAACTTCTTGTTTGCACTATTGTTTCCAAAATAAGCTGCAACCATGTGTTCACAAACAGGATATCTTTAAAAAAAAATCAGATTGATTTAGCCATGTTTATTACAAAGTCTAAATAACCTATTTTCTATTAATGTATTCATTCTTTAGCACTTACTTATTGAGCACCTGCTGTGTGCCAGATACCATTCTAGTCATTGAAGGTACAGGAAAGAACAAGCAAAGCAACTCTGTGTCCTTGTGAAGTTCACATTTTGGTGGGGGCCTTTTCCCTAACATCATTACTCATACTCTGTCCTTAAAACAACCCCAGACAATACAGAAATGAGAGTTTTCATTAACCTCTACTTCTTGTCATCTACGAAATCTTTGTCTATTAGCATCATTTTTTTTTTTTGGTTGAATGATTTTCTTTTGCATTTTTTTCTTCTTTTTTTATTCAACATTATATATATAACAATAGGATTCATTACATTTCATATTACATATATAGAGCACCTTTAATGTTACACTATTTGAATACAAAGACTACTCATACTATTCAAGTCTTCATTCATGCGTTTAAGATATTGATATCCATCTCATTCTACCAATGCTTTTTTTTTTTAAAAAATATTTATTTATTTGCTTTAGTTGTACACAATGCGTTTTATTTTTACATGGTGCTGAGGATCGAACCCGGGCCGCGCGCACGTGCTAGGCGAGCGCTCTACTGCTGAGCCACAACCCCAGCCCCCTACCAATGCTTTTTTTCCCCCCTTCATATCCCCTTGTTCCCTCCCTTTCCCTCCTTCCCCATTTTATTTTCTAATGTTGAACCAACCTTGCATTTCTGGAATAAACCTTTCTTGATCCTGAGTTATAATCTTTTTATATGTTGTTGAAGTCAGATTGATAGTATTTTGTTGAGAATTTTTGTGTTCAGATTTTTTTTTTTTTTTTTGGTACCGGGGATTGAACTCAGCGGCACTAGACCACTGGGCCACATCCCCAGCCCTTTTTTGTATTTTATTAGAGACAGGGTCTCACTGAGTTGCTAAGTGCCTCGCCATTGCTGAGGCTGGCTTTGAACTCGCGATCCTCCTGACTCAACCTCCCAAAGTGCTGGGATTACAGGCGTGCGCCACTGCGCCCGGCTTGTTCAGATTTTTAAGGAATATTGCTCTGCAGTTTTCTCCTATTGTGATACTTTTGTCTGACTTTGGTATCAGGATAACCCTGGCCTCAAGAATGAGCTAGGAAGTATACTCTCCTATTTTCTAGAAGAGTTTGTAAATAATTGGTGTCAATTCTCCTTTAAAATGTGAGCTGGACATGGTGGCACCTGTCTGTACTCTCAGTGACTCAGGAGGGTGAAGCAGAAGGATTTCAAGTTCAAGGTCAGCCCCACCAACTTAGTGAGATTGTATCTCGAAATAATAAGGGCTTGGGATGTAAATCAGTGGTAGGGCAGCCCTGTTTTCATTTCCCATTACCACAAAAAATAAAATTGAAAAAAAATCATCAGTGATGTCATCTGTCCTGAACTTTCCGTTTTTAAAAAAAAGTTTGATTACTAATTCAATCTCCTTATTTGTTCTAGCCCTGTCCAAATTTTCAATTTCTTGTAGATTCAGGTTTGGTAATTTGTATCTTTCTAGGAAATTCTCCCTTTTGTGTAGGTTATCACATTTGTTGGTAGGCCATTATTGATAGCATTTCCTTATAATCCACTGTATTTCTGTAACGTTGTTAGTAACCAACTTCATATCAACCTAAAATCATTCCTGATTTCAGTAGATTGGATTTTTTTCTTGGTCTAACTAAAAATTTGCCAATTTGTTGATCTTTTCAAAGAACCAATTTCTGAGTTCAGTGATTTTTTCTATGCTTTTCTGTTCTCCATTTCATATATTTCTGTACCAGAAATTCATATATTTTTCCTCCCTCCCTTTTCTTTTTTCTAATTTAAGGTGGAAAATAAGATTGTTGATAAAATAATTTTCTCCTTTAATAATATAGGTATTTACAACTGTAATTTCCCCTCTAAGTACTGCCTTGGCTTCATCTATTAAGTTTTTTTTTAATGTTGTATTTTTGTTTTCACCAATCTCAATGATTTTACAATTTCCCTTGTGATTTCTTTCTTGATGCATTTGTTATTTGGTAGTGTGTTAATTTCCACATATTTATAAGTTTTCCAGATATCCTTCTATTGTTGATATCCAATTTTGATCTATTGTGGTAGAACATGTTTTATATAATTTCAATCTTTTACATCCTTCCTTTGTCCTTATTGAGACAGCATATAATTGTATCATGGTTTTCAACAAATACATTCTTCCAATTTCTGTCTTTGAATAAAGTGTGTTAGAGTTTGGATCTGAAATGTCTCCTAAAAACCCAGGTCATTAAAGGCCGGGTCCCCAGTGTGTGATTCTATTAGGAAGTGGGGCCTAGTGGATGGTCTTCTGGTTATTGACTCTGGTTAAAGAAGACTGTGAGACTTCTCTCTCCCTCCCTCCCTCCCTCCCTCCATGTTTCTCTCTCTAGCTCTTCTCTTTCTTGTTCCTTGCTGTGAGATGAATGGCTTTGCTCTGACATGTACTCTCACATGATGCACCACCACGAGTCCAAAGCAACAGGGCTAACCAGTTACGGCTCCAAACTGTGAGCCAAAATAAACCATTCCTCAAGTGTTTATTACAGTTACAAAAGCTATCTAGCACAACAGTTGATCCATATGCGTTTGATGTAATTACTAATGAGGCAGGATTTACACTGGTCATTTTGTTATTTATTTTCTATATGTCTTAAGTCTTTTGGTTCCCTTATTTCTCCTCTATTTTATATTAAATAGATATTTTGTTGCATTTTGTTTTAATTGTGTTATCATTTCTTTTATTATTTTTAGTTACATTTTTGTAGTGACACTTGAGATTGTAATTAATATCTTCATTTATAAAAATCTAATTCAGATCAATACCAAATTAATTTAAATAGCATAAAAATCTTTGCTTTTATATAACCCTATTCCTTAGTTCTTCCTTTATGCTATTATAATATAAATCACATTTGTATATTATAAAAACACAGATTTATAATTTTTTGCAGTTTTCTTTTAAGTCATATAGGAAAAGTCATAACAAAAAAATTAATTGTTGCTGTCTTTTATATTTTCTTTGTGGTCACACTTACTTGTGCTCTTTGCTCTTTATGTGGATTTGAATTGTTTTGTAGTATCTTTTCATTCTGCCTTGGCTTGTAGGTTAGGACTATGTCTAACAGATTCTCTCCATTTTTTTTTCTAAATATCTTTATTTATTTTCATGTGGTGCTGAGGCTCAAACCCAGTGCCTCATGCTTATGAGGCAAGTACTCTACCACTAAGCCACAGTCCCGACATTCTCTCCATTTTTGTTGAATTGTTTTGTCTTAATTTCTTCTTCAGTTTGGAAGCATAGTCTTGCTATTTATAGAGATCTTAGTTGATATTCTTTTCACTGTTAGCAATTTGATAGATGTCATCCTATTGCCCTCTGATCTTGGAGTTTTTTGATGAGAACTCAGCTATTAATCTTGTTGAGAAACTTTTGTAAATGAGGCATTCCTTCTCTCTTTTCTGTATTCAAGATTCTCTGTCCTTGGTATTTGGTAGTTTGATCATGACAAGTCCTGCTGTGAATTGCTTACTTCCCCTACATGGATTTTTTTTTTGAGACAATCCAGTGTATAGATCAATGTTGTTAATCAAATTTGAGCAATTTTTTAAAAAATTGTTCTTTTTAGATATACATGCCAGTAGAGTGTATTTTGATATATTATACATACATTCATGTAGTATAACAATAAATGTAGTATAACTTAGTGTTTCATTGTGTGTGTGTATATATCACATTTTCTTGAGTTTAGGCCATTTACATCCAATGTTATTATTGAGATATGATTTTTTATTCTCTGTCATTTTGATTTATTTCTGGTTTTTAATTTGAATTAGTTTCTCCTTTGATTATTCTTCTAGTGTAGGTCCTTCCTTTGCTGGTTTTCAGTTTTATTTTTCAGTTTTATTTTTCATTTCTTCTTTATGAAATATCTTATTCAGTATGTTTTATAGTACAGGATTTCTAGTTGTGAGTTCTTTTAACTTTTGTTTATCATGAAAGCTTTTTATTTCATCATCAATTCTGAAGCTTAATTTTGCTGGGTATAGTATTCTTGGTTGGCATGCAACAAAGATCTGTAAGCAAGGTCTCAGAGAGACTCTGTTTCTAAATTAAAAAAAAAAAAATAGGGCTGGGGATGTGGCTTAGTGGTCAAGTGCCCCTGAGTTCAGCTGAGAGAAAAGCTCCTGGCTGGTAATTTGAAAAG
Organism: Tamias sibiricus; assembly: GCA_025594165.1. Taxonomy (NCBI): domain Eukaryota; kingdom Metazoa; phylum Chordata; class Mammalia; order Rodentia; family Sciuridae; genus Tamias; species Tamias sibiricus. The sequence goes on from CM046657.1 coordinate 114,833,842, forward strand.
GTGGGGGAGGAATTGTTTGAGTTCGGAATCTGAACCCCAGAGTCCAGAAAACACTAAGTTCCTGAGTGACTGAGGGGAACAAGGATTGATGCTTCCACCACAGGAGTGAAATGCAGGGTGTTTTTCTGGGGGACAGTCTCCCAGCATAGTATGGCACCTGCCTGGCCCAGGAGGTATGCTGATTTAAAATCCTCATACCAACCACCATTCAAGGAACAGCCTCAGGCTACCTAAGCATAAACCCCATCCACAGGAGTCCTGCCTTCACACTCCAGCAACCCCAGCTAACACACCTGAGAAGGGAAGCCAAGAATCTTTTTAACTCCAATAGAAAGAATACTTAATTTTTAATTGAAATCCCCAAGTCAGAGCTACCTATAAGCCTCCTGTATTTGATTTTCAACTTTATTCTTGAGGTTCTGGTTGTTAGAATTTAGGCAAAGTTCCTTACGCTGGGAATGCCATTTTAATAAAAGGGAAGTTTATTAGGGGCCACGCGTGGAAGGGGGAGAAGAAGGGAAAACAGGGACGAAAGGAATCAGGGATAGGCGCAAACAGAGAGAGGTTTCAGTCCGGGGGAGGCTTAAAGAGCAGAGTGGTGGTCAGAAAGCCCCCTGGAGTGGGTCCTTTCCCTATAGATTGCCAGAGGTCAGGAGGTAGTGGCCAGGGCACCTGTTAGCCAGGTTCCCTGGCCAGGATGATGTCCCTGGGAAATGTAGTCTTTTCACAAAGTACCTGGGAGGTATGGCCTTCTGCCTGGGAGGTGCAGCCTCCTGCCCAGAACCCAACATTTCCCCCTTTTTGTTTTCTTAGGAAGCGGGGCGTCGTGTTTCAATCTGGCTGCTTCAGAGCTTAAGTGGGGCGACGTGGGGTGCTATGAGGGGAGGAGATGTGGGCAGGCAGGTCCAGCTGGAGGGTGGAAAAATTCCCAGGAGGTAGGCGTGGAAAAGATGAATCTGTCCAGGTGTGGGATGGATGAAGTTTCCTTGGAGCCAGAGATCGGTGAGGGTGTCAAACCAGGCTTCTGCAGAAAGTCACCAACAGAGTCAGCCGGCTATCCTCTCCAAGAGCATGTAGAAATTGTGGGCCTTGTGAGTTTGCAGGTAACACTATTATGGAAGCAACAAAGGGAAAGAAGGTGAGATGGATTATTGTCCATAGGCCTGTGTTCCACCAGGTGGGACTTAACGGTGAAGAGGCCAATGGAGAGTGTGAAGCGCATCATAATGAACATTGGGTAGCAGCATAGGGGCAGGACTCGGCTGATGAAGGGTCTAAGTCTTCTCTGGTTGAAAAGTCATCTGTTGGTTTTTTTAACAGTTGATAGTCTCTGAGAAAAAACTGGTTAAAGGTTCAAAACGAGAAAAACAGAAAAGATTATTTTGAGTTGGTATCAGGAACACGAGAGAAACGAAATTTTAAGGGATCAGTGGGACTGGAAGAGCAAGTATACTGAGGTAGTTGTTTGTCATCCTTTTGTGGATCTTCAGTTGGTCGAGCAGCTGGTTTTAGTCTGGAAATATGAATCCAAGAAATTAAATTCCCTGAGGTTTCACGAAGCTTAGCAGCTGTGGGTGTGCACAGCACCACTTTGGGACAAGGGAGACCGATCTTGTGTCCTGGGGAGGGGAGAAATATACCCAAGAACTGGGTGCCAATGGAAATGAAGCAGTGAGTCTATTTGGATCAGTTCGGTAGGATGTAATCTTGCCACGTCCATAGCTGATGTCTGATGAAGGATTGATTTTACTTTGAAGTCTGGGGAAGGTTGTAAAGTCAACAGGGATGGGAGCTTTTATGAGAGAACACAGAAAACATGAGTACTGAATAAATGTTGCAGCATCTGGAACATGTCAATGTATACCATGAAGATGATAATTTAAATTTTTAACATGCACAGAGTTATCAGGACTGTAAACACAACATTTAATGTTACAGATGTCTATCTAGATAAGATGGTACTTAAGCTGCTTAATGTCATCTGATCTTATGACCTCCGTGTCTAGTAGAGAACTCTATCTCTGTCACTTAGGGCTAGGTAATCATACTACTGAATATTAAGCCTACCTGTGTAGGTTAGGAAGATCTGCAGGCCTTAAACTGACTAAAAACTTTTGCCTTGGCAGTTACTTAGTAGTTAAACTGTTTACAAGTGTATATCTGAAGTTACCTTCACTTCTAAAATGCCCAGGAATGGTTGTGTATCTGTTTCAACTGTTTACTAGATGTTTAGGATGAAGTCTGTCAAACTGACTGTTCTTTTAACTATTGCTAAGAGTCAGCTGTTTCTGATGGGAATCGTGGGGAAACTTGAGAGCATCTTTTCTGCTTGGTGCCTTCTGCAAGGATGGGTCCAGGTCTTGCTTGACCTTGTGGCTTCCCTCAGAAGCATTAGAGATGTTTCTCCCTTTTTATAGACCCTCCTTTCAGCAAGTGCACTGATTGGATTTCTTTTCTCTATAGGTCTCATTTATCTCCCTTATCGGGAAATCATGTGGCCTAGAGATGCAAAGCTCTTTAGAGAAGTTCCCTGTTCCTTGAACAGACTGACTCTGGGACAAGAACCAAATATTGGTTTTCTTGGCCCTTTTTGATTAATTTAAAGTCTTGATCTTAGACATCCAGTAAGCTAATCTTAAATTGAGAACACTGGGCTTTAACTTCAATGCTTATAAAACTTACAGTAGCTGGGGTCTGTGGTACTATCTGTCTTGATGGTTCTTAAAGGTCAGGTGTTTTAGTTCTGAAGTTGATCTCTGCTTACATATATTGCTGCTTGAGCTCCCATGAACATTAGCTGACAAAATATCACATTTAGAACGGATTAAAGAAAGGCTGAGAACATTTAACTTTTTGTGGAAAAGTAATAATTTGAATTTAGAAAAATATTTTGTTTACAGTACTCTTAATTAGAGCAGTTGGAACTTTTGAGCTTCTGCATACACAGCAATCTTCTATGAACCCTTATATAGAATCATACACATCTGTTTATACCTGTTGGAACTTTAACCTGTTTCACTGATGACGAAGACCAATGTATGAAAACAATCAATGCCAGATGGCATATTTAACAGTGAGCAATTTAACCTTGTAAATTAATCAGCTGTTTAACAAACAAAGTTAGTTACAAATGAATAATCCCATGTCAAATACCAAAATATGAGGCTGGACAGTATAAGTCATTTTCCTTGCTGAAGAGAAGTCCTGGAGAAACTTGTGAATTAAGTTTGAAGGTACCTTCACTTATTTGTTTACCCAATTTGAACTGAACACTTTTGACTTAAATGAATTAAAGGTATTTGGATCCATTTTTTAAAAATTAATTTTCATGAGCATTCCATTGTTATTTGTGACATCACATTTACATGAAATTTGGACAGACGCACAGACCTAAAAACATAAAAAAACACAATTGTGCGCACCTTGGGAGGGGAAGTGAGGAGAGGTTTGTGAGTTTGTTGAAGGTAAAGCATGCAGCTTTTGAGGTACTGATGCAGCACGCACTAGAGAGAGATCCTCTCGTCCCGGACGGGAGGAATGAGACTTAAGTTGTGAGTTTGTAGAAGGAAAAAAGCTCGCAGTTTAAAAGTTACTTAGCTGAAGAGGCAAAGGTGAAGTCAGCAGGGGAGTATTAAAAAGTTTCCATTATCTGAAAAGAGACAGACTTGCGCAGGTGCGTGGATTGACTGATTTTCCCATTCTGAATGGGAACTGACTGAGGGACTGTGTCCCACGTGAATGAGAAAGAGAGAGAGCCAAAGGCCTGAACGGGTTCAGGGGAGGGGACTGATAAACCAGCCTAATTCCATCATAAGACTGGGAGCCATCCTGTCAAAAAGTTATGAAAAGCCCACTTCAGTTTTCTATGAAATGCTAGGATTCTTATTTGGCTTGAGCTTATTGTCTGGCATTCATTCCCAGGCCTTGAGCTCGCTCAGGCCTGGCTTTCCTTGACCAGATAACAACTCTCTCTCTCTCAAACTAACGGTGCCTCATAAACTTTTGATGTGGGTTTGACTTTTACTCCCCTTTTTTCTTGAAATGCAATGCCATGTAGATATTAGTTTGCTACTTGCTTTAAATTACACATGTCTGACCTTGCTAGCTGTAAGTTCCCAAGATTTTCTGTAACTCTTTGAACTATAAAAACCTTGTCTTCCCGGAGAACGGGGCTGACCCCAAGCCCAGTGTTTGAGAGGGGCAGCCCTGGCCAGCTCTCTTTATATATATACAATATAAGCTTGCTTTAATCTAAAATTAAAGTTGATGGTCTTTTCTTTGTGTCATAGATCAACAGGGACTGCTATGAGAGGAGAAACTTTGAAACAAAGGAAGAAGTAGGTGAGAGATTTGAAACAAAGGAAGAAGTGGGTGAGAGATTTGAAACAAAGGAAGAAGTGGGTGAGAGATTAAGAGAGCAGAGGACAGAGGTTGTTCGCACAGGAAGGACAGAAGAGTGAGGCAGGGCGCAGTGACTGTTAAGAATGAAGACCTTTAGTCTCCCCAGGTGTGGCGGGGTCTGGCTCACCGGAGCCAGGTAGACATGAGGTCCTAATGGGAGGACAGAGGGCCCTTTGCGTCGTGTCCCGTGTGAACGGGAAAAGAGACCCAAGTCCAGAGTAGGCACAAGGCCTGAAGAGATTTTAGGGAGAACTGGGCGAGGCTGGGCAAGGCTGCCCACGTCCGCAGGCGGTGCTGGAAGGCAGGGGATCTGCCACCAGCACAGGCAGGAGGGACGGAAGAGTTCCGCTGCTGCCGCTGCCGCTGCCATAAGGCAGGGCACGGGCTGGCTGGCTGAGTGCACCAGCGGAGGTGCGCGGTAAGGCCGTGCTTGGCAGGCAGTCTGAGGGAACCACGTGGTTTGGGATAGAAGATGGTGGATCCCGGAAGGGCGGAAGTGGAGCGGAAGTGGAGACATATTTGGGCGGAAGAACATGGCGGATCTGAAAAGAGGAAGGGAGCTAAACGGCAAGAGAGCAGAGGGGAAAAGAGACGAACCTGCGCAAACATGCCGAGAGAACGCACCCGGGCGCACAGACTAAGCGGAAGCGAAATTTAAGTCTGTGGCTCAATACAGTGGAGCCAGGCAGGCATGGAAATAGGGCATTTGGTTGAACGAATGGCTGGCGGGGGAGGGGGAAGGCGCGCAGAGTTGAGGATGGACTGAGGCGCTCGGGGCACGGGCGCAGGGCGGGAGCAGATGGACTAGAGAACTGCAGGTTTCAAATCTTAATTCTGAACACTGAGGTTCCCAGAGAAGGGAGAGGAAGAGAAAGAAAGAGAGCGGGAGAGAGAGAGAGAAAACTTCGCGACTCTTACCCATCACGAGAATGGTGACCGGCGGTGTCCAAGAGCAGAGCTTCAGCAGAGAAAGAAAAACATCAATTCCCGAGAAACTTTGTCTTTTGAATGTAGAACTGCCTCACGTTGAAGGCGCCAAATGTTAGAATTTAGGCAAAGTTCCTTACGCTGGGAATGCCATTTTAATAAAAGGGAAGTTTATTAGGGGCCATGCGTGGAAGGGGGAGAAGAAGGGAAAACAGGGACGAAAGGAATCAGGGAGGCGCGGAACAGAGAGAGGTTTCAGTCTGGGGGGCTTGAATAGCAGAGTGGTGGGCTGGGGTTGTGGCTCAGCCATAGAGCGTGCACCTAGCACGTGCGCCCTGGGTTCGAACCTCAGCACCACGTAAAAACTCATTATGTACAACTAAAAGCAAATAAATAAATATTAAAAAAAAATAGCAGAGTGGTGGTCAGAAAGCCCCCTGGAGTGGGTCCTTTCCCTATAGATTGCCAGAGGTCAGGAGGTAGTGGCCAGGGCACCTGCTAGCCAGGTTCCCTGGCCAGGATGATGTCCCTGGGAAATGTAGTCTTTTCACAAAGTACCTGGGAGGTATGGCCTTCTGCCTGGGAGGTCAGCCTCCTGCCCAGAACCCAACATTTCCCCCTTTTTGTTTTTCTTAGGAAGCGGGGCGTCGTGTTTCAATCTGGCTGCTTCAGAGCTTAAGTGGGGCGACGTGGGGTGCTATGAGGGGAGGAGATGTGGGCAGGCAGGTCCAGCTGGAGGGTGGAAAAATTCCCAGGAGGTAGGCGTGGAAAAGATGAATCTGTCCAGGTGTGGGATGGATGAAGTTTCCTTGGAGCCAGAGATCGGTGAGGGTGTCAAACCAGGCTTCTGCAGAAAGTCACCAACAGAGTCAGCCGGCTATCCTCTCCAAGAGCATGTAGAAATTGTGGGCCTTGTGAGTTTGCAGGTAACACTATTATGGAAGCAACAAAGGGAAAGAAGGTGAGATGGATTATTGTCCATAGGCCTGTGTTCCACCAGGTGGGACTTAACGGTGAAGAGGCCAATGGAGAGTGTGAAGCGCATCATAATGAACATTGGGTAGCAGCATAGGGGCAGGACTCGGCTGATGAAGGGTCTAAGTCTTCTCTGGTTGAAAAGTCATCTGTTGGTTTTTTTAACAGTTGATAGTCTCTGAGAAAAAAACTGGTTAAAGGTTCAAAACGAGAAAAACAGAAAAGATTATTTTGAGTTGGTATCAGGAACACGAGAGAAACGAAATTTTAAGGGATCAGTGGGACTGGAAGAGCAAGTATACTGAGGTAGTTGTTTGTCATCCTTTTGTGGATCTTCAGTTGGTCGAGCAGCTGGTTTTAGTCTGGAAATATGAATCCAAGAAATTAAATTCCCTGAGGTTTCACGAAGCTTAGCAGCTGTGGGTGTGCACAGCACCACTTTGGGACAAGGGAGACTGATCTTGTGTCCTGGGGAGGGGAGAAATATACCCAAGAACTGGGTGCCAATGGAAATGAAGCAGTGAGTCTATTTGGATCAGTTCGGTAGGATGTAATCTTGCCACGTCCATAGCTGATGTCTGATGAAGGATTGATTTTACTTTGAAGTCTGGGGAAGGTTGTAAAGTCAACAGGGATGGGAGCTTTTATGAGAGAACACAGAAAACATGAGTACTGAATAAATGTTGCAGCATCTGGAACATGTCAATGTATACCATGAAGATGATAATTTAAATTTTTAACATGCACAGAGTTATCAGGACTGTAAACACAACATTTAATGTTACAGATGTCTATCTAGATAAGATGGTACTTAAGCTGCTTAATGTCATCTGATCTTATGACCTCCGTGTCTAGTAGAGAACTCTATCTCTGTCACTTAGGGCTAGGTAATCATACTACTGAATATTAAGCCTACCTGTGTAGGTTAGGAAGATCTGCAGGCCTTAAACTGACTAAAAACTTTTGCCTTGGCAGTTACTTAGTAGTTAAACTGTTTACAAGTGTATATCTGAAGTTACCTTCACTTCTAAAATGCCCAGGAATGGTTGTGTATCTGTTTCAACTGTTTACTAGATGTTTAGGATGAAGTCTATCAAACTGACTGTTCTTTTAACTATTGCTAAGAGTCAGCTGTTTCTGATGGGAATCGTGGGGAAACTTGAGAGCATCTTTTCTGCTTGGTGCCTTCTGCAAGGATGGGTCCAGGTCTTGCTTGACCTTGTGGCTTCCCTCAGAAGCATTAGAGATGTTTCTCCCTTTTTATAGACCCTCCTTTCAGCAAGTGCACTGATTGGATTTCTTTTCTCTATAGGTCTCATTTATCTCCCTTATCGGGAAATCATGTGGCCTAGAGATGCAAAGCTCTTTAGAGAAGTTCCCTGTTCCTTGAACAGACTGACTCTGGGACAAGAACCAAATATTGGTTTTCTTGGCCCTTTTTGATTAATTTAAAGTCTTGATCTTAGACATCCAGTAAGCTAATCTTAAATTGAGAACACTGGGCTTTAACTTCAATGCTTATAAACTTACAGTAGCTGGGGTCTGTGGTACTATCTGTCTTGATGGTTCTTAAAGGTCAGGTGTTTTAGTTCTGAAGTTGATCTCTGCTTACATATATTGCTGCTTGAGCTCCCATGAACATTAGCTGACAAAATATCACATTTAGAACGGATTAAAGAAAGGCTGAGAACATTTAACTTTTTGTGGAAAAGTAATAATTTGAATTTAGAAAAATATTTTGTTTACAGTACTCTTAATTAGAGCAGTTGGAACTTTTGAGCTTCTGCATACACAGCAATCTTCTATGAACCCTTATATAGAATCATACACATCTGTTTATACCTGTTGGAACTTTAACCTGTTTCACTGATGACGAAGACCAATGTATGAAAACAATCAATGCCAGATGGCATATTTAACAGTGAGCAATTTAACCTTGTAAATTAATCAGCTGTTTAACAAACAAAGTTAGTTACAAATGAATAATCCCATGTCAAATACAAAATATGAGGCTGGACAGTATAAGTCATTTTCCTTGCTGAAGAGAAGTCCTGGAGAAACTTGTGAATTAAGTTTGAAGGTACCTTCACTTATTTGTTTACCCAATTTGAACTGAACACTTTTGACTTAAATGAATTAAAGGTATTTGGATCCATTTTTTAAAAATTAATTTTCATGAGCATTCCATTGTTATTTGTGACATCACATTTACATGAAATTTGGACAGACGCACAGACCTAAAAACATAAAAAAACACAATTGTGCGCACCTTGGGAGGGGAAGTGAGGAGAGGTTTGTGAGTTTGTTGAAGGTAAAGCATGCAGCTTTTGAGGTACTGATGCAGCACGCACTAGAGAGAGATCCTCTCGTCCCGGACGGGAGGAATGAGACTTAAGTTGTGAGTTTGTAGAAGGAAAAAGCTCGCAGTTTAAAAGTTACTTAGCTGAAGAGGCAAAGGTGAAGTCAGCAGGGGAGTATTAAAAAGTTTCCATTATCTGAAAAGAGACAGACTTGCGCAGGTGCGTGGATTGACTGATTTTCCCATTCTGAATGGGAACTGACTGAGGGACTGTGTCCCACGTGAATGAGAAAGAGAGAGAGCCAAAGGCCTGAACGGGTTCAGGGGAGGGGACTGATAAACCAGCCTAATTCCATCATAAGACTGGGAGCCATCCTGTCAAAAAGTTATGAAAAGCCCACTTCAGTTTTCTATGAAATGCTAGGATTCTTATTTGGCTTGAGCTTATTGTCTAGCATTCATTCCCAGGCCTTGAGCTCGCTCAGGCCTGGCTTTCCTTGACCAGATAACAACTCTCTCTCTCTCAAACTAACGGTGCCTCATAAACTTTTGATGTGGGGTTTGACTTTTACTCCCCTTTTTTCTTGAAATGCAATGCCATGTAGATATTAGTTTGCTACTTGCTTTAAATTACACATGTCTGACCTTGCTAGCTGTAAGTTCCCAAGATTTTCTGTAACTCTTTGAACTATAAAAACCTTGTCTTCCCGGAGAACGGGGCTGACCCCAAGCCCAGTGTTTGAGAGGGGCAGCCCTGGCCAGCTCTCTTTATATATATACAATATAAGCTTGCTTTAATCTAAAATTAAAGTTGATGGTCTTTTCTTTGTGTCATAGATCAACAGGGACTGCTATGAGAGGAGAAACTTTGAAACAAAGGAAGAAGTAGGTGAGAGATTTGAAACAAAGGAAGAAGTGGGTGAGAGATTTGAAACAAAGGAAGAAGTGGGTGAGAGATTAAGAGAGCAGAGGACAGAGGTTGTTCGCACAGGAAGGACAGAAGAGTGAGGCAGGGCGCAGTGACTGTTAAGAATGAAGACCTTTAGTCTCCCCAGGTGTGGCGGGGTCTGGCTCACCGGAGCCAGGTAGACATGAGGTCCTAATGGGAGGACAGAGGGGCCCTTTGCGTCGTGTCCCCGTGTGAACGGGAAAAGAGACCCAAGTCCAGAGTAGGCACAAGGCCTGAAGAGATTTTAGGGAGAACTGGGCGAGGCTGGGCAAGGCTGCCCACGTCCGCAGGCGGTGCTGGAAGGCAGGGGATCTGCCACCAGCACAGGCAGGAGGGACGGAAGAGTTCCGCTGCTGCCGCTGCCGCTGCCATAAGGCAGGGCACGGGCTGGCCGGCTGAGTGCACCAGCGGAGGTGTGCGGTAAGGCGTGCTTGGCAGGCAGTCTGAGGGAACCACGTGGTTTGGGATAGAAGATGGTGGATCCCGGAAGGGCGGAAGTGGAGCGGAAGTGGAGACATATTTGGGCGGAAGAACATGGCGGATCTGAAAAGAGGAAGGGAGCTAAACGGCAAGAGAGCAGAGGGGAAAAAGAGACGAACCTGCGCAAAACATGCCGAGAGAACGCACCCGGGCGCACAGACTAAGCGGAAGCGAAATTTAAGTCTGTGGCTCAATACAGTGGAGCCAGGCAGGCATGGAAATAGGGCATTTGGTTGAACGAATGGCTGGCGGGGGAGGGGGAAGGCGCGCAGAGTTGAGGATGGACTGAGGCGCTCGGGGCACGGGCGCAGGGCGGGAGCAGATGGACTAGAGAACTACAGGTTTCAAATCTTAATTCTGAACGCTGAGGTTCCCAGAGAAGGGAGAGGAAGAGAAAGAAAGAGAGCGGGGAGAGAGAGAGAGAAAAACTTCGCGACTCTTACCCATCACGAGAATGGTGACCGGCGGTGTCCAAGAGCAGAGCTTCAGCAGAGAAAGAAAAACATCAATTCCCGAGAAACTTTGTCTTTTGAATGTAGAACTGCCTCACGTTGAAGGCGCCAAATGTTAGAATTTAGGCAAAGTTCCTTACGCTGGGAATGCCATTTTAATAAAAGGGAAGTTTATTAGGGGCCATGCGTGGAAGGGGGAGAAGAAGGGAAAACAGGGACGAAAGGAATCAGGGGCAGGCGCGGAACAGAGAGAGGTTTCAGTCTGGGGGAAGCTTGAATAGCAGAGTGGTGGGCTGGGGTTGTGGCTCAGCCATAGAGCGTGCACCTAGCACCGTGCGCGGCCTGGGTTCGAACCTCAGCACCACGTAAAAACTCATTATGTACAACTAAAAGCAAATAAATAAATATTAAAAAAAAAAATAGCAGAGTGGTGGTCAGAAAGCCCCCTGGAGTGGGTCCTTTCCCTATAGGTTGCCAGAGGTCAGGAGGTAGTGGCCAGGGCACCTGCTAGCCAGGTTCCCTGGCCAGGCTGAGGTCCCTGGGAAATGTAGTCTTTTCACAAAGTACCTGGGAGGTGTGGCCTTCTGCCTGGGAGGCTCAGCCTCCTGCCCAGAACAAAACACTGGTAATTTTCAGATATTATATCTTTGAAAAGATTGTGCATTCCTTTGGTTTGTATCTCTAAGCCTTCATCTATCCTAATAAATCTTAAATTTGGTCTTTTCAGGTTATTCCATATTTCTTAGAAGTTCTGTTCATGAGCTCTTAACATCTTTTCTCCTTGGTCAACTTTATTTTCAAGATTATATATTTTATATATTTTGTCTTCATTGCCTGAAAGTTTGTCTTCTAAGTGGTTTAGTCTGCTGGTGGTGCTTTCCAATGAATTTTTTAATTTGGTTTATTGAATCCTTCATTTTGAGTGTTTTTGCTTGATTTTTTTTCAGAATCTGTATCTCTCTGTTGCAGTGATATTTTGCTTCCTGTATTTTCTTCCTGAAGTCACTCCTTACATCATCTTTTACCTCACAGATCAATTTAACTATGAACATTCTAAAAACTCCTCTGACATTTCTTCCACTGTGGTATCCATGGATTCTGTTATTGAATTATTTTGATTTGTGTTGGGTGATTTGTTCCCTTGCATTTTCATGTTGCTTGTGAGTCTGCCCATTTAACAGTATGGTTTTGAGGCAGTAGTGTTTGATTCCAGGCAGGGAGGCCACACCTCCCAGGTGCCTCAGGCTGACCAGTTCTGCTGGCCATCCCCCAGGTGCCACCCCCCTCTTGACCTCTAGCAGCCTATGGGGACGTGGACTCGCTCCAGGGGTCCGGTTGGTCACCAGTGTCCTATTTAAGCCTGCTCCGACTGAAACCACTCTCTTCTTGTCCTGCCCCTTTCCCATTCCCTACCCTCTTCCCTTCCCTGCCCTGCCCTTCCACACCGTTCTTCCCCTACCTCCCTACCCTTCCATGTGGTCCCTAATAAACCCCTTTTCTACAAGACGTTCCCAGTGTGGCATTTTTCCAATAAGTAGAGTTTCTACCCTGTGGGACTTATAGTGTCTCTGAAGGTTTCTGTACCTCACAGTTTAGTGAGAGACAAATAATAACAACTACCAATGGAAACAATTACAGCATTAAACCAAATAATTCCTGCTTTGGCATCTACAATTCTAACTGTCAAAATTAACAGAAATTATATGATCAGTTATTGCCCACAGTAAAAAAACTGTAATTTTACATAAGGGTTTACAATTTGGTGGTGTGGGGGGGTTACCAGGGATTGAACTCAGAGGCACTAGACCACTGAGCCACATCCCCAGCCCTATTTTTTTTTTTTTTTGTATTCTATTTAGAAACAGAGTCTCTCTGAGACCTTGCTTAGCACCTCACTTTTGCTGAGGCTGGCTTTGAACTCTTAATCCTTCTGCCTCAGCCTCCCAAGCCACTGGGATTACAGGAGTGTGTCATCATGCCCAGCAAGGGTTTACAATTTTGGTTTTTTTTGGTACCAGGGATTGAACTCAGGGGCACTGGACCACTGGGCCACATCCCCAGCCCTTTTTTGTATTTTATTTAGAGACAGGGTCTCACTGAGTTGCTAAGTGCCTTGCCATTGCTGAGGCTGGCTTTGAACTCGTGATCCTCCTGCCTCAGCCTCCCAAAGTGCTGGGATTAGAGGCGTGCACCACCGCGCCCGGCTAAGGGTTTACAATTTTAAGTGGTGAACAGGGATAGAAAAGAAGTGATGTAGCATGTGATAATTGTGAGGGAGGAGGAGATAAAATAGAAGTAAAAAATAAAGGGAGAGTAAAAGCAAGATCAATGAAGATTAGCTGTTAGCAGAGGAAAAGAGAAAAAGAAAATCAAGGGAACAGATAAGTGAGAGAAAAAAAGTGTATAAAACAAAAATTAAATAAATAATAGATAAAAATAAAAGTTTAGAAGTACAAGAACAAAACTGATATATTCTAATCAAACACCTTAGTCCTCAAGATACTGATACATGAAAAATACATGCCTTCAAAAAATGCTAATCCCAGGGGCTCGGGAGGATGAGTGAGTTCAAAGCCAGCCTCTGCAATGTTGAGGTACTAAGCAACTCAATGAGACTCTGTCTCTAAATAAAAACACAAAATAGAGCTGGGTATGTGGCTCACTGGTGGAGTGTCCCTGAGTTCAATCCCTGGTACCAGAAAAAAAAAAAAAAGAAAAGCTAGGAATGACAAAAAAGAATCATATATGAATGCCGGGTGTGGTGGTGCACGCCTGGGCGCACGCCTGTAATCCCAGCCCTTGGGAGGCTGAGGCAGGAGGATCACCAGTTCAAAGCCAGCCTCAGCAATGGCAAGGCACTTAGCAACTCAATGAGACCCTGTCTCTAATAAAAATACAAAAAAGGGCTGGGGATGTGGCCCAGTGGTTGAGTGCCCCTGAGTTCAATCCCTGGTACCAAAAAAAAAAAAAAAAAAAAAAAATCATATATGAATATGTATAAGTGTTTACAAAACATTCAGGTCACAATTGAAAAAAGAGAAATGAAAAAAAAAAAAAAGAAGATTTCAATTAAAAGTTAAGAATTCTTTCTATTGGAGTTAAAAAGATTCTTGGCTTCCCTTCTCAGGTGTGTTAGCTGGGGTTGCTGGAGTGTGAAGGCAGGACTCCTGTGGATGGGGTTTATGCTTAGGTAGCCTGAGGCTATTCCTGGAATCGTGGTTGGTATGAGGATTTTAAATCAGCATTCCTCCTGGGCCAGGCAGTTGCTATACCATGCTGGGAGACTGTCCCCCAGGAAAACACCCTGCATTTCTCCCCCTGCGCATTTGATTTTCTTCTGGTCACCTAAGCACACACTATATTGTGAGGTGTGGGTTTGCCAGACCTGCATTTCTGGTCAGGCACAGTTGCCATGATTTGGTTCCTCCAGCTGCTTGTTTCCCAAGTCAGAGCTGCAAAATGTGCCCTAGGTTTGTTTTCTCTGTCAGCCAGGAGAGGTGCGGCTTCTTTCCCCACACATGATATTGGGCAGGACACCTTTCAGGTGAGTTGGGCAGGGTCTTTGATCTCTGATCTCTCCATATCTAGGCACACCTCAGACCTCCTAAAAATGAGGGTTCCTTTAATTGATGTATGCCACTGAAGCCAGACTCTGTTAGGCAGTTAGTATAGATGGGTAAATCAAGTCAGGTCCGACCAAGAAAGACAATTTTGAGTGAGTCTGGGGAAGCTGGAGACTTGTTGGCCTGAGGAATTGGAATGTGAATTGCTTCAGAGCCCTTCCTCCACCCTTATCAAAACACTGCTCCAACCTTTTGCTTTGAAGTTTTTAATGGGTCCTGGGCTGCTCCATGCTGCCCATCCCCCATAGCCCATCTGCTTATCACCTTTTGGCCATCCCACTAGGCCGGGTCATGTACAGAAGAACAAAGGAAGCCCTGGGACATATAAAAAGGCAGACCTGCCTCGCTTCTTGGGGACACCTGAATACCAGCAATGGCCCCCTTCCCTTTTAAATAAACCCTGCTTTAGATGCTTGTCTCGGCATGCTTCTCTAATGTTCAAACTTCAACATTTTGGGGAGCAGAACTCATCACTGGTAAACAGCGGTATCACCACCACTATTTTAGCACAGAGGGGATGGCACCAGCTAGTATCATTGCCGATAGCAGCAGCACTGTGATTTCTTCTTTATTTTGTTATATCCAAGCACCTGAGTCCCCAATCTGCTTTGGATGTCCAGAATTAATTCCCAAAAAAGTTTCCCCTTCTCATCTTGCTGAGAATCTGCATGTCTGATTTCTTGGTTTCACACCGTGGAGCCACCAGGAAAGTGACCTCTAATCCACCATTTTGAACCTCCAAATTTGAGCAGTTTTTAACCACTATTTTCCCCAAATATTCTTTATTCCCCTTTCGTTGTCTTTCTTCTTCTCTGAGCCATACAGTAGAGATGTTAGAGAAGAAAGACGCTCATCAATACTCACAGGTGATACCTTGGGTATGAAAATTACTCTGGGAGAAATCAATTTTCTATGTTCATTTTTCTTGCTGTTTACCAGATGGCCTCTTAAAGTTCTTTAGCCTATGAAATACATGACAAATCATTAAATATGTCAAGCATAAATATCAATGGTTGAAGGAAAAAACAAGTAAACAGAAAACATAGGGGTACCAGTGCAGATCATGCAGCATCTTCTTCAGGGCATGGATACTATGTTAAAGACAAGCGACATTTATGGTCACCAGTTTATTGACTCAACTTTATGAAAATAATTTGATCATTCAATATAATCACTCCAGCCTCTACTTGTTGGGAAGAATTTTCTTAACTATATCCTTCAGTGCATGAGAGGCACTCAAGAAAGGAATGTACTACTTCAGCAGGCTATTTCCTACAGATATCAATACTGGAGTTTGGATATTTGGGCTGGGGTTGTGGCTCAGTGGTAGAGCGCTTGCCTAGCATGTGTGCAGCCCTGGGTTCGATCCTTAGCACCACGTAAAAATGAATAAATAAAATAAAGGTATTGTGTCCAAGTACAACTAAAAAATAAATATTAAAAAAAAAAAGGAATTGGGTAATCATATTTGCCTGATCTGAAAAGTTTTCTTACACTGAAAATGCTTTAAATCCTTAGTTAGTAGTATGTTGGTGTTATATGCAAAGGCGACTTAAACTGGACTTGGACTGTCTCCACCAGATGGCCCATTGACCCACCCTTAAACCCTCTCCACCTGAGGAACTGAGGGCATATTAACCCTGTGCTTTATAAACCCTGCCCTTGCTACGAGCAGGCGCCATTTTCTACTATCCTGCTTTGTGCTGGACTTAGTTGTTGGCCCTGGCCAGAATAAAGGCTTCATTGGCTATTACGTGAGTGGCTTGTGAGACTTTTTTCCTGAAAATTGGGTATAACATTGGTTTTATTTGTTGTAGAAAACAGGTGCTAAGAGATGGCGCTCAGTCTTTAAGCCTGCATTTCAGTTCAAAAGCCCCACCTGCAGGTATGGGACACCCTTATGCATACACAAAGTGAGAAGGAGTAGGAAGACAAGGAGAAGTGAAGTCCTTTCACAGTGTGGTAGGTGGCTTCCAACACAGCTGTCAGTGATCGCCCTGTATTCATGCTTTGTTTAAAGACTGAACCCAGTATGAACTTACTCCTAACAAATAATGTAAACAAATAAAGGGGTAATGGAAAGTTCCTTCTGATATTAGGTTGCAAAAGACCATAACTTCCAACTTGTTCATACACATTCCTTCTGGTCCATTGTGTGTACTTGCTTTGAAAAAGCAACATGAGGAGGCGCATGTGGCAAAAAACTAAAGATAGCTGCCAGCCAACCACCAGTGAGGATCTGAGGCCCTCACACCACTATCCCTTGAGGATCTGAATCCTGTCAAAAGACCATTAGTGTGATGTTGGAGTAGATCCATCTCCAGTTGAGCCTTTGGATGAGACCTCAGCCCTGGCCAACACCCTGACAGCAACTATGTGAGAGACCTTGAAGCCCTGAAGCATCAAAATCAACTAAGCCATGCTTAGATTCCTGACAATTAAAATAATCATTACTACAATTATTATTACTTTGGTGACCACGCTGGATATTGACCTTGGGGTCACTGAGATACACCCCCAACCTCACATAAATTTTGAGATAATGTGTATTGCTTTAAGCAACAGGGTAACAGTTTAGGTAGCACTAGGTTATTATACAGATGGTTATCTCATTCTAGTTTATTAATATCCTATACCATCCTAATCAGTATGGTACTGAAAGCAAGCCTATATAGACATTACAGGACACTTTCTTACCATCTTATGGTATTAAAAAAAACTCAACTCTTTGATGAGGGTGCCAACAATACACATGGAGGAAAAAATAGCCTCTTTAATAGATGATGATGGCAACTGGATATCATGAAAAAGAATGAAATTGGACCTCTATCATATACCATACACAAAAATTAACACAAATGTATTGAAGACTTAAATGTAAAACTTGAATCCATAAAACTCTCAGCAGAAAACAAAGGAGGAAAGCTCCTTGGCATTGGTTATGGCAATAATTTTTTTAGATAAGATGACAAAAGTACAACAAAAGCAAAAATAAATATACGGGTCTGCATTAAACTAAACCAACCAACCAACAAACATACAAACTGCTGAATAGCAAAGGAAACAATCGACAAAATGAAAATGCAACAAATAGAATGGAAGAAAATATTTGCAAACCATATATCTGATAAGGGGGTATAGAGAAAAAGGAGACCTTGTACATTGTTGGTAAGCAGATATGTAAATTGTAAATTATGGAAAAATGTCTTTAAAAGGTTTTAAGTGGAATACCATATGATCAGGCAATCCCACTTCAGTGTACATGCCCAATCTATCTTGAAAAGATATCCATGCTTCCATGCTCACTGTAGCATATATTCATAGTAGCCAAGAAGAGATGGATACAACCTGTTAATGGATGAATTAATAGAGAAAATGTGGTATGTATGGATACATGCATACACATACACACAATGGATGTATATATAATATACAATAGAATATTATTCTGCCATAAAAGGTAATCCTCCCTGTCATTAGTGACAAAATAATAAACATGGAGGACATTATGCTAGGTGAAATAATCCAGACACAGAAAGACTAACACTGTATGATCTCACTTATATGTGGAATCTAAAAATGGCAAACATTGAACTTCAGAAGCAGAGAGTAAAATGCTGGTTTCCAGGGGCTAGGGTGTTGGGTGTGATGGGAGATGTTGGTCAAATGGTACAAACTTTCAGTTATAAGATGAATAAATTCAGGGATTCTAATACATAGCATGGTCACTATAATTACTAATACTGTATTTTATACTTGAATTGTGCTAAGAGGGCAGCTCTTTAGTGTTCTTACTAAAAAAAAATATTAACCATGTGAGGTAATGAATACATTAACTAGCTTGCTGATGGCAATCACAATGTATCTATACATAAAGTCAACAAATTTCTTACCTTAAACATATACAATTTTGTCAATTGTGCCTCAGTAAAGCTAGAGAAATAATTTTAAAAATTAAACTAAAAAATTAAATGAAGACCCATCTTTTTGGTGCTGTGAGGTCAGTACTCTATAGAAAGAAACACAGAAGGAAAATAAAAAAGCCAGAGGGACTATTTGCTCTTCTTCTTCTTTGGTCTCTACACGGTGCTGGCAGAGAAGAGGTATTTTTTAAAATTCTCTGTTTTAATTACTTTGTAAAATGGACAATAATAGTTGTACTTACCCCAAAGGGTTGGTGTAAAAATTGAAGGAGTTAGTATACATAAAGGATTTAGAATAGTACCTGACAATTGTTAAGTGGAAGCTTGTAATTATTATCAAACATATTTGGAATTGGTCAGATAATTGATGCAGTTTATTAAAATGGTAAATCACCAAATACTGAAAAATAAATATACTGAGAAGGATTGTTTGTTTTTTCCGATATCTGTTTATATTAGTCAGGTTAATGTTACTACTAAAAATGTCTAAGGCAATTAACTTACAAAGACAAAAGTTTTACTTAGCTTATGGTTCTGGAGGTTCCAGTCCAAGATTAGGTATCCCCATAGCTTTGCGCCTCTGATGAGGATGTCAGGTAGCAATGGCAGAGAGCACATGGTGGAGCAAACTGCTTACTTTGTGACCTAGGAAGAAGCAAGAGAGGATGGGGCAGGGTCCCACATTCACCTTTGGAGGCTTTCCCCCAATGACCTAAGGACCTTGCACAACTGAAAGGTACACAGCACCTCCTAATAGCAAGTGTTTAACACAAGGACCTTTGTGGGGACACTATCCCTATTCATACTATAGCATTCTGTCCCTGCCCCTCAGAGGTTCACATTCATATCACAATGCAAAATGCATTACTTCACCCTCAAATGTCCCCAAATCTTAATTGTACCTCATTGCTCAAAAGTCTAAGTCTACAATCTCCCCACCTCCCAAGACTAAAGAAAGGCAAACTCAGCTGGGAGCCCTAGAAAAAAATTTAAAAACCAAGTTAGACATTTCAAAGATACAATGGTGGGACAGTCATAGGGTGTACTTTTCCACTCCCACAGAGGAAAAAGTAACAGAAGAATAAAAAAGAGGAACTGGCCCAAAGCAAGACCAAAACCCAGAAGAGCAAACACTAAATTGTAAAGCCCCATGTCCAGCACCAAGGAACACTATGGTGAGATGTTGGCTCCCCAGCCTCACCCCTATAGCATTGTTGGTTACAACCCACTTGGCCACGATCTTGGTCTGGCTTTGCACACTGCCTGCAGCTTTGCTTGTCAGGCATTCCAGGTCACTGGTATCTCTGCCTTCTTAGGATCTCCACTGCAGCTTCAGCTGTGGTCCCTTAGCTCCCTATGCATCACCTCATCAGGACTGCTTACAGGAATTCCAACCCCATAGTGCCCAGGCTGGTCCTCCAGACTTTCCTTTTAAATCTCGTTGAAAACTGTCATGACTCTACAACTCCTATGTTCTACCCATATGCAAAACCAGTACCACGTGGATGACTGGATGATCCCAAGATCTGCTGTCAGTACAAGCTGTACCTGGTCCCATTTGAAACATGACTGTGGCTGAACATAGGGGAAAGAATCCTGAATCCCAAATCCTGAATCTTGAGGCAGTCCTGGGCACAAAGTGTGCCCTTGAGTTCTACTCTGAAATGATTCAACCCTGGAAAATTTGCATTCCTACAGGCAGCCTGTGATGGGTGCTGTGGCCTTGTTAATGTCTAAGATGCCCACCTTTGAGGTATCTTTCCTACTGACCCAGTGCAAAGTACTTCGTTTCTTTTTACTGATGCTAATCTCTGTAGCAACTTTACCCTCTTTTGCCTCACCTTCACATCCATTCCTTTCCTAGCCAAGCTACAAGATTTCTAAATCTTTCCACTCTGCTCCTTTCTGCTTCTGATTCTCATTGTAAATCTCACCAAAAGCAGCCAGTAATACTCATACCAGAGTCTGAATGCTTTGCTGCTTGAAATCTCCTTTGCCAAGTAAACTACTCTATCACCTTTAAACTCAACTTCTCATAAAGTCCTAGAACATGGCCAAATTCTTTGCCATGATGTAACAGGACAGTCATTTCTCCAATTCCCCACAGAATCCTTATTTCTACCTGAAAGCTCATCAGCATGGCCTTTACTGTCCATATTTCTATCAGCACTATCTAGTCTTCTGAACTGTCAGAAGAATTTCCCATTAAGATCCTTCTCCAGGGGCTGGAGTTGTGGCTCAGCGGTTTAGCGCTTGCCTAGCACGTGTGCGGCCCCAGTTCGATCCTCAGCACCACATACAAATAAACGCATTGTGTACAACTAAAGCAAATAAGTAAAATTTAAAAGAAAGAAATGTGAATTTTTTTTTTTTTTTTTTTAAAAAGATCCTTCTCCAGCATTTTAGGCTTTCTCTAGCCTGCTTCTACCTCTTCCCACAATACAATTAAAAAGCCTCTTCCACATCTTCGGTATATAGCAATGGCCCCACTCCTTGGTAACAAGGAGTTTTATAAGAGTCAAAATATCTGAGGCAATTAACTTGTTGATATTTAGCTCACAGCTCTGAAGGCTCCAGACCACAGTAGGCAGTCCCATAGATTTGGACATCTAGTAGTGGTGCTAGATGACAACGGCAGGGAGTGTGTGGCACTGCAAATTGCTCACATCATGAGCCAGGCAGCAGAGAGACAGGATGGACCAAGGTCCTGTAATTCCCTTCAGGGGCAAGGCCCAATAACCTAAGGACCTCCCACAAGGCCCCGCCTCCTAAATATCCTAACACCTCCCACTAGCACCACTCTGAGGATCAAGACTTTAGCAAAGTGTGTCCTCTGGGGGACACAATTCGTATTCAAACCATGTCATTATTCCCCCTTCTCTATAGATTAATGTGACAGCCATCTTCCAAAATACCACCCAAAGAGCCCTGTCTCATCATGCTCAAGTCCTTGTGAAATTTCCTTCCCTTGAGTGTGATCTGGGTCTAGTGACTTGCTTCTAATAGAATATAGCAAAAGTGATAAAATGTCAATTCTGAGATTAGGTCATTAAAAGATTCTGAATTCTATCTTTTTCATATTCTTGCTTTCTTCCTCATTTATTCTAGGTAAAACCAGTTGCCACATTGTGAACAGCCCTATGGAGAGGCCCACATGGCAGGAAACTAATTTCTTTGGCAATAACAGTAAGGAATTGATAGCTGTCAATAGCAATATGAGTGAACTTGGAAGTGGATTCTGCCCAAATAGAGCCTGGAGATGACTACAGTCCTGGCTTATATCTTGACTATAGTTTTTTGAAACATCTAGAGCCAAAGCACTCTAAGTGTCACCTAAATTCCTGACCCACAGGCACCATGAAATAATAAATGTTTATTGTTTTAAGTCATTATGTTTTGGAGCAATTTGTCACAAAGAAATATAAAGCTATAACAGTAATAGAAACTCTGATTTGTCGGAATAAATAGACTAGCAGAATAAAGACCTTCCTAATAGATGTGGCTACATGACTGAGTTGTAACCAACAAAATACCAGAGGCCGTATGTGCCATTTTCAGATCAAGGCTTTAAAAAGGTGGCTATGCAAGCCCCATGCCCACTTTTGTATTTTTTAACCAAGACATGGCAAATTATAATGGTGTGAAGCTACAAGATGGAAAAGCCTGGATCCCTGAATCACTGTATGGAAAAGGGTTGCTGACTGACCAGGATTACTCACTTGGACTGTTAACGTGAGTGAAATATAAGCTTTTACTACATTTGAGTTGTCGTAATTTTGCAGTTGATTTGTTACCACAGAAAACAAACCTTAATTAACAATTTTATGGGGAAGAAAAATAGACTTTTCTCTGGAGTTAATCATTGTTATTTTGGGCATCTATCACAAAGCTTAACTTACATCTTTATTCATATGCATATCTTAGCAATTTTATTTTTGCCTAAATATTTATTTACTAGTTATTACGGTCTTTTGAGTAGTGTTCCTCTGACTGGAGTTCTGGGTGGATTTTCTTACACGAATTATACCCCTAGTTCTCTGCGTTGGATTTTCAGTTTCATTTTGTTCACAAAATGGACAAAAAATAAAAACTTTCATAAAGCAAATTGAATGCACAACTACTAGATTTGGGACTTTTAAAAATGTTTTCTAGTCTTTTATAATTACCTTGTCTGTACCTAATTCAATGACTATTTCTTTGCAATAACCTTTATCTGATTTTTCCAAAGCATTCTTCTGGGTTTTTCACACAAAACCAATTCTTTTTTTTTGCAGACTCAAATTTCATCAATTGATGTAATTTAGCTAAATTACATAATTATGAGGAGTGTAGTAGAAAAGAACAGTTTAGGAACAAATACAAGTGACTCTTGGTAATCATTCCATTCAGCTGGTGGAAGCAGATCTGCAGGGGTGAAACAAGTAAAGGTTACAAACTTTTTGGTATTTTTATCAAAAGCATTCATATTTTAAATAGCTCAGTGCTTAGTGTTGTTAATACAGTACAATGTTGTGTAATGAACAAGAATTGATAAGTTATTGAGGAATTTGGTGGCAATTTTTCACCAAGGAGGTTTTTCTGCTTGACAGATCTAAAACCTTGTTAGAAATGATGTCAGCTTTCTACTACTGTTTTCTGAGCTAATCCACTTTAAAAAAGTAAAGGCTTGTTTTGGATCACAATTTCAGAAGTTTTAGTCCATGGTTGGTTGGCCCTTTTGCTTTGGGCCTATAGCAACACAGTAAATCATGGCCATAGTGCATGACAGTAGCTGGGAAGCAAATAGAGAGATAAGAAGAGGCTACAATATCCCCTTCAAGAGCACACCCCTAATGACTTCCTTCCAATACCCAGCCTCCTAAAGTTTCCACCTCCCAACATTGTCACAGGCTGGAGACCAAACCATAACATGCTGATCTATGGAGTATATTCCAGATCCAAGTCATAGTATGAAAAAGATGTGCATTTCCTAACTTCAAAATGTGTCTTCTTAAAGACAAAGGTCTCTAGGCAGTTTAGTGTTGTGGAGTGAACATGGGTTGATAACTTACTGATGGCAACATTTCACTTAAAAACATTCAGACTCTAAGTCTTGGTTTGTGAATGACACTCCCTAACTCCATTCAAGAAAATGTGACTCTCTCAGAGAAGTTAACTTTGACCATGATGTCTAAACAAATAGCCCCCATCAATTTTGATTTCCTTATTCTTCTTTGGTTTTCTTCATCACATTAATCACTATCTGACATTGTATTATATGTCTATTTACTTATTATTTGTTTTTTACCTTCTCACTAATATTTAAGCTTCATGACCAGAAGAACTTAATTTTGATTTCCAAAATGTCTTCTGTGCAATGAACAATGCTTGGCAACTTATCCTCCATTTTGTAACTGTTTATTAACAATTAAATGAACTCTTCCCATGTACAGATTTTTTTTAAGATTTTTTTTTTTTTTTTTTTAGTTGTAGACAATACCTTTACTTTATTTTTATGTGGTGTTGGGGATTGAACCCAGTGCCTCATGCATGCTAGGCAAGCACTCTACCACTGAGCCACACCCCTAGCCCCCCATGTATAGATTTGAGCCAGAAATGTAGGCAGGCATTGTGGCTTATCCCTGAATTCCTGGACACTTAGTGGCTGGTATACAACTTTGCAAATAATGAATAAATACATTATTTGACTACTGTACCTGGAAAAGCATGTAGGAATGCTGCATCCTAGGATGCACTAGTAACACATCCAAGCTGGGTGCGGTGGCGCATGCCTGTAATCCCAGCACTTGGGAGGCTGAGGCAGGAGGATCACGAGTTCAAAGCCAGCCTCAGCAATGGCAAGGCACTTAGCAACTCAGTGAGACCCTGTCTCTAATAAAATACAAAAAAGGGCTGGGGATGTGGCCCAGTGGTCGAGTGCCCCTGAGTTCAATCTCTGGTACCAAACAAACAAACAAACAAACAAAAAAAAAAACACATTCAAAACTGACTAAAAAAAAAAAAAAAAAAAAAAAAAAAAAAAGACTTGTTTTCATGGGGTTAATTTATTACTATTTTCAGTTGCCAGGAGAAGATTGCACATTTTCAAAAATTGGGAAGCCTGAAGTTCCCAAAAATAAAAGACCATTTGCAACAATTAGAACATATTCAATAAAATTCTAGCCACATGGGACATTACATTTAATTTGTTTTTTTACTCCCACTTTTTTTTTTTTTTTTTTTGGTGCTTTATAGTTGTACATAATGGTAGAATTTGTTGTTACATATCCGTACATGAACACAATATAACGATATAACTTGGCCAGTATCTCTCCCCAGCACTTCTCTACTCCCTCCCCTCCTCTCATCTCCTCTCTTTTCCCTCTATTCTACTTTGATTTTCATGAGACTCCCCACCCTACCTTTCTTTTCCTTTTTCCTCTCTAGCTTCCACTTTTGAGAGAAACATATGACCTTTGACCTTCTGAGTTAGACTGTTTTTTTTTTTTAATATTTATTTATTTGCTTTAGTTGTACACAATGCATTTATATTTACGTGCTGCTGAGGATCGAACCCGGGCCGTGCGCTTGGTAGGCAAGCGCTCTACCGCTGAGCCACAATCCCAGCCCCAGTTAGACTGTTTTTTAACACAATGTTCTCATGTTCCATCCACTTTCCTACAAATGACATAAATTTCATTTTGCTTTATGGCTGAATAAAACACCATTGTGTATATATACCACATTTTCTTTATCCATTGATCTGTTGATGGACAGCTAGACTGGAGTTCCATAGTTTGGCTATTGTGAACTATGCTGCTATAAACATGGGTATGCAGGTATCACTATAATATACTGACTTTAATTCTTTAGGATAAATACTAAGGAATGGTATACCTGGGGCTTCATGCCTAGTCTTTCAGGAATCTCCATAGTCATTTCCACAGTGGTTGTACTAATTTACAATCCCAATAGTGTGAAAGTGTTCCTTTTCTCCACAACTTCTCCAGCATTTATTTATTTATTTAGCCATCAATAAGAAATTTACTTGTTTAAAAAGATCCAAATGCTGGCATTGTTCAGAAAAATTTAACAGTTTTATTTATAAGTGTTATAAAGTTGAACTGCTGAAACTTGTTCACTGAAACATTTTGACTTGCATTAATGCTTTACATCCCCGCATTTATATTAAAAATTCACACACAAATGAAAATGGAAAAACAGCCAATACCTGATTTCTGTCCCCTATTTTTCCACTTGCAATCATATACTTAGGTACCTTTTGACCCCATAGAAAAAAATGTCTAACGTTCATAACTACCAATAACAGGAAGAAGAGGAAAATAAAAATTTTTTTGAGAATGAAATGTTTCCCATCATAGTGAATTCTTAAGCACATTCTCCACATATGCAGCGTGCTAGTTGGATGTCTTTTGGTGTAATTGTTACACGTTTGGCATGGATAACACACAGGTTGGTGTCTTCAAAAAGGCCAACCAGATAGGCCTCACTTGCCTCCTGCAAAGCACCAATAGCTGCGCTCTGGAAGCACAGATCTGTTTTGAAGTCTTGAGCAATTTCTCGCACCAGACGCTGGAAGGGGAGTTTTTGAATCAGAAGTTCAGTGGACTTCTGATAATGTCTTATTTCACTGAGTCCCACAGTACCAGGCCTGTAACGATGAGGTTTCTTCACCCCTCCAGTAGAGAGGGCGCACTCTTGCCAGCGGTTTTTGTAGCCAGTTGTTTCCTGGGTGCATTACCACCGGTCGATTTGAGGGCAGTCTGCTTTATATGAGCCATGGTAGAAAGACCTCCTTACTTACCCCCCTTCCCCTTTGTCTGGAGCTCAGCGAGCTAGAGGTGGCGCTGGCGTTAGAGAGTGATGGTGGTGCGGAGATGGCTGTGAACACAATTCCTCTCCAGCATTTATTATTGTTTGTATTCTTAATGGCTGCAATTCTGACTGATATGAGATGAAATCTCAGTGTACTTTTGATTTGTATTTCTCTAATTGTTAATGATGTTGAACATTTTTTTTCAGATATTAGTTGGCCATTCGTATTTCTTCTTTTGAAAAGTGTTTATATTTGAAATTTGATTATAACATCTCACTTTTGAGATTTCATTCATCACTCAGCTACATCCACAGCCCTTTTTAAAAATTTTATTTGAGACAGGGACTCTCTAAATTACTCAGTCTGGTCTCAAACTTGGTCCTGCCTCAGTCTCCCAAGTAGCTGCAATTACAGGCATGTGCCACCAACAGCAATAATAAATATTTCTTAATTTTCTTTGGTACTCAAGGCAAATTTTAAGTGTTCATTCCAGTCGTTCTATAAGACAAAACTATGTTCCTTCCTTGATTTCTCCCACCAGAATTAATAGCCACTTTGTCTGTGTTCTTAGTCTATACCACCAGTTATTATTCCCAGTCCTTGTAATAAGTAACAGTTATTGGTACATGTCCATTTCTCTCACAAACCATAGCTCTTTAAGGGTGGGAGTGTGTCTTTGTCTTTTTGGTACCAGCTCTCTTTCCCTGCGTTTAGCACAATGCATTGACTGAAGTGAAATTTAAAAATTATTTTTATGTATATTATCTCAGTTACTTAAACATCACCTATGACATTTTATTTATTCTAATGTTCTATGTTTAACTACAAGAAAAGAATCTTTCCAAAAGCAAATTGGGTCATTTTTTTCCCTTTAAAATCCTTCTTTTATGTCATTTATTCTTTGTATATGCTATTTATTTCATATGTAAGTTGCCCCCTCCCCCCAAGTATCAAGTTGCTGGGTTGGAAAACACACAAATGCCTAGGGTAACCAGGGAAGTAACATAATTTAGTTGGAAGGACAGTGAGGGCTCTGGTGGTTGCACTAAACTGGAGGGCCCAAGCTCTATCTGAAAGAAGCAGCCATCGTGGCTACATGCAATTATTTCCATGCAGGAACCTAGACTCAATGTTCTTCAAAAGAAACATTATTTTTAAATGTGAAATTTTAAAGTACAGGGAATGTCAGAAGTCAAATTTACAAGTTATATTTAAACATCAAATGGGTTTTTATATGCAATCCTAGAATGATGCAATGTTTTATTCTGTAAGCAGAAGGAATGTTCCCCTGGACATGACAGACAGTTGATTTTTATGAGTGAGAACAAGGAAACAACAATAGAAGAAGGCAGATTGGTTAAAATCAGGTTTTTCTCTTATAAGGGTTAAAGTAGAAGGAACTACTACCTAATTTCACTGACAGGTTGATGGAGTCCTTTCTGATTGTTGCTGTGAATTTCTTTTTTGGAAAAATTGGTTTGTTTGGGGACTTACCTCCTTCTTTAAAGTTTCTGTTTGACTATTTGGCACTTATCATAAATGCCATTTTGATTTGGTCTGGTCTATAGCAGGAGCTCAAACCCCAAATAATGCCTCCCATAACATTTGACAGAGGAAAAACAATCTTCATGGACAAAACAAACCCAAGCAGGCTTTATCCTAAAGCAGCCACCAATGTAGAAGTCTTAAACTAGGTAAATGTTCTTTAAACCAGGTTTATATTTTCCCTAGAAATAAATGTAAAAATCTTAATTTCAAAACTTATGATATGAAATAAGAAGAGAAACAAGGGAGAAAAAATGTTATTTAAAACTAGGAGACACGTAACACATATTTTAAATAACACTCATGTAGAAGGCTCCAATGATTAGAGTTTAATAATTTCTCTTCTAACACTGTAGCACTTCTAGTGGTCCTACAAGAAAATGAAAGTTATCTTCCCCATATTTATGAGACCGGGGCAAAGGACAGGTAGCTGATTATTAAAGAAAAGAAATGGGTAGATAGCACTTCACCATGAACTGGGTGCTAACACCTCTTGGGGAAAGGAAGGATCACACTTTCCAACACAAGCAATCACCTCCTGGATGGTTCTTTTCCTGCCTTTTGGTCACACAGCATGAGAAGAAAGGAAACCTAAAAATTTATAAAGGGGCAAGACTTCCATGGGTACCAGCTCTAGGTCCCCTCCTCTCCAGAAGATTCTCTCTCTCTGTTCTATCCCTTAAATAAAATTCTTTCTACTTTTGCCTCAGGTGTTTACTCTTCAACATCAGGGGAATGAGGACCCCATCCTGATTTTCAAGACCGGCATCATTTGGTTATCTCCCACAATACAGGATTTCCAATTTATCACTTTGGAGGGAGAAAAACTAACTAACTAGTCAGTTCTGACTGGTCAAGTTTGCTAAAGTAGTGGCTTTCAAACATTGGTCAAACATCAGAATCACTCAGAGTTTGTTAAAACACATTTTACAGGAGTCTTCCCAGAATTTCTGATGTAGATCTAGAGTGGCCCCAGAGAATTTGCATTTCCAGCAAATTCCCAGATGATATGCCTAGTTGGAAGACTTCTTTGAGAGCCACTAGAGTTGCAGCTCCCAGGGAGATGAATGTATAAACATAATCACTGCAATTCACGTTTGGAAAAGCTAACAGCCACAAAAATTTAAAACGACATACTCACATATCAAACCACACCTCTGGGAGCCAATACGTTCCAGTTTACTCTGTAAAGGTTTGCTTTACTTTGTTTAATGAGATTTATGGAAGGTCATTTTGGGGGACTAAGATTCTGCACCAGATTCCAGCAAACCAGACCAATGGAGTCACTAGTGCTAAGTGCCACTTATTCAAACTGACCTTTGAAATGGGCCAGACCTCCACAAAACAAAGTAAGTCACAGCAACCAATCAGAAAGGGACCTTGCTTACCTGAGACAACAGGACAAGTCCTCTGTGTTAACCCTGTACGGAAAGCAATTTTTTAAAATTATTTATTTACTTATTCATAATGCACAAGTATAGCATCTTTTTACATACAACTGCTTGTATACAAAGTATATAAGTACCACGCAGATCTTCAATCATGCATTTAGGATAATGATATCCATCTCATTACACCACCAATTTTTTTTCCCTTCCCCCTCTCCCTCCCCCCTTGCTCCCTCCCTTCCCCTCCCTTTCCTTTGGCCATTCTAGTGTTCCTCTAACCCTCCTATGTACCCCCATCCAACAACACTGTGAACTAGCCTCCTTATATTAGAGAAAACATTCGGTATTTGGATTTTTGAGATTGACTAATTTCACTTAGCATTATATTCTCCAACTTCATCCATTTACCTGCAAATGCCATTATTTTATTCTCTCTTATTGCTTAGTAAAATTCCATTTTGTATATATTCCACATTTTTTTATCCACTCATCTACTGAGGGACATCTAGTGTGGGGAAAAAGGCACACTCATACATTGCTGGTGGGACTGCAAAATGGTGCAACCGCTATGGAAAGCAGTATGGAGATTTCTTGGGAAAATGGGAATGGAACCACCCTATGACCCAGCCATCCCACTCCTGGGTCTATTCCCAAAGGACTTAAAAAACAGCATATTACAGTGACACAGCCACTTCAGTGTTTATAGCAGCACAATTCACAATAGCTAGATTGTGGAACCAACCTAGATGTCCCTCAGTAGATGAGCGGAAAGCAATTTTGAAACCAGTCTTTTTGTTCCTTATTTCTGCTCTCTTCTACCTATATAGTCAATCTCTTCTATTCAGCTGGTGGGAGTTCTTACTATTTTACATAATTTGATGCTGACGGGATTAATGAATCGCAAATAAAAGCCAATTCGATCTACATTTGTCGCAATTTTGGTTTTTAACAATCTATACTATGGAAAGGCTTCTATTTTTTATGCTCTTCTTGTCAGCATTTAAACACCTACGGGTACCGGTTCGGCCAGATTCCAGCTATTCAACGCTGTATAAAAGGGCACGCTCCAGGGTGAAAAATATTAGCAACTGAAGGATGTTTGGGCCTCCCTCATTCTCGTGGAAAACTGCCTCTGACGTTCACTTCAAAGGAAATGTCATCCATTTCCCCTCAAGAGAACATACTTTTTCGGAATGTTTTCATAAATACCGAAAACCTGCTTCGCACGACTCAGTGCCAGTTAGAGAGCAAGAAAACAAACACAAAACCCGAAACTCCATCCCGACTCCAGTACGGACTCGGGCTCCCGCACTCAGCACCAACCCGAAGGAGAGGGGGCGTGGCCGGGCGCGCGGCGCCCACGTGACCGCTCAGAGCTGCGCCCTGCCAAGTCGCGCGATCCGCCGTCATATCAGCTTATGGCGCCGGCCCCTGATTGGCTGGCCGCTCCTGCCGCCCGGCGTGTGGGCTCGGTTCCGCTCCTCCCAGCAGAGTCCGCTTACCTACGCGGGCCAGCCCCGGCACACTGAAAGCGGCAGCGGCTGGAACTGTGTGGACTCTCCAGGTAGACCCAAGTGTGCGGCGGAAGGAGGCGGAATACACCTGAGTGGGCCGGGGGCGGGAGGCAGAAGAGCGGTGCAGAGAAACCAGCGAGCCGGGCCGGGTCGGGGCGAGTGAACGTGTGCCTGGACCTTTCTTTTTCATTGATCTGAAGCAGACGTAGGCTGAGTGCCTCCTAAATGGCAGGCACTGAGCAGCTGCTGAGGTCGCAGCGGTGAAGCTGACGGTAGCACAGACTGGCAGGTAGCTGGGCATCCTTAACAGAGGTGTGAGGGTGATGCTGGGGCGAGAGCGGGGCCCAGCGGATGCACGCTGGCCCGGTTGTCCAGAAGGGTGGCGGCCAGATTGACACCTCGGCCTGAGTGCCCCAACAAGAGGGTGTCTCAGGGTTGAGGAGGAGGCCTGACATGAAGAAAACAAAGGTCGACCTTCGAAGAATGCGCAGTTTTATGTTGCTTATTGTGGATATCTTGCCTGGGGAAGTCTGGCCGCTGAACTCTAAGGCTTTACTTTGTGATGGATTTCCCTTCGTTCTTGGAAGGAGTTTCTTTTTAAGGGTCAAAGAAATTTGGCTGAAAAACTAATCATTATCTGTCAGTTACTGGAAGGTAACAGATTGCAGGAACAACATCCCTGAGTGGAGAAGATTAGAAGGAAACAGGAAAGGGAGTTCTATAATCTGTTACTTTAGCATGGTAAAAAGTCATGTATACTGGCATCCCTTTGTTACTGCAGAGTAAATTTGGAGGTGATATGGATGAAGAAAACATTGCCTCTGCAGAGAAAGTTACCAAACTGGAAAGTTTGTAGCAGTCTGGTATTTTTAGCCGAAACCACTTACCAGGTTACCCATGTTTATATTACTATAACTTATTTTTAAGTTTCTAGTGATAAAACCTAATAAATAATAAATATATGGCCCTAGATCATTTATAGAGTGTTTTTCTATTAAATTATGTAATTAGCATGGGGTAGTACCCAGAACATCTGTAACATCTTAAGAGAGACCAGGCTATGGAATGTACATCGTAGCTGCTACTTATTACTGAAAAAGGTATTTAAATCTTCCTGACCTCAATTCCCTATCTATAAAGTGGAGATTATGGAAGTACCTACCTTATAGAATTGTGAAAATTAGATAAGGTTACACCAAAAAAAAAAAAAAATACTTAAAAATAATATCTGGGTCTCAATACATGTTAGCTATCATTACCAATGTTTTAAAAGTTAAGCAAAAAGGTAATAGTACACTCAATTATTCTAAGCCTAATAGGGTTTTATTGATAGTTGTATTTTAAGAAAAGTGGTTAGTTTTGTTTCTGCAAAGGCAAAATAATATTTAATAAAAACTTCTATTTCAAGGAGTGGTACTTAAGTGAACCCCCTGACTTCAAGAGGGTATAACCCCTTAAAACTATATGCAGAATTATATGATCTTGTAGTTATTGAGGATTTTTAAAATGTAAGGAATCAAAAGAGTTGACATCCTGGTGAAGAGGTAGTAAGACTTTTGTTTTTTGTTTTAGTTGAAGATGGACACAATACCTTTATTTTATTTATTTTTACATGGTGCTGAGGATTGACCCAGTGCCTCACAGGTGCTAGCCAAGAGCTTTACCACTGAGCCACAACCACATCCCCATGGACTTTTGGACTTTGCAATCAGACTGCATGTGTTTGAATACCAGCTACAGCATTTATTTACTCTGTGATCTTGGGCAGGGTACTTGAATTCTCTATGCCCAGATTCTTCATCTGTAAAGTAAGAATAATACTAGTACCTAACTCTTGGGGGTTTCTTAAAAGTGCTAAATAATATATGTAACATATTTATGGTGCTGAGTGTACAGTTAATGTTAATATTAGCTATTATCATTTTTCAAAGAAAAGTCAAATGCCACCTTTTTCTGAATATGTTAAAGTAATTTTGACTCAGTTTTGTCCCATAACAAGTTGTAACTCCTGTTTGTTGAGTACCTACCAAGTGTCAGATGATCTAAAGACTACATAATAGCTGGGCGCAGTGGTACATGCCTGTGATCCCACCAGTTCCAGAGGCTTGAGGCAGGAGGCTGAGGCAGGAGGATTACTAGTTCAAAGCCAGATTCAGCAATGGGGAGGTGATAAGCAGCTCAGTGAGACCTGTCTTTTTTTTTTTTTTTTTTTTAATATTTATTTATTTTAGTTGTACACAATGCTTTTTTTTTTTTTTTTTTTTTGTTTGTTACTGGGGATTGAACTCAGGGGCATTGGACCACTGGGCCACATCCCCAGCCCATTTTTGTATTTTTTATTAGAGACAGGGTCTCACTGAGTTGCTAAGTGCCTCGCCATTGCTGACGCTGGCTTTGAACTCGAAATTCTCCTGCCTCAGCCTCCCAAGTGCTGGGATTACAAGTGTGCGCCACCACGCCCAGTTGAGACCTGTGTTTAAATAAAATATAAAATAGGGCTCGGGATGTGGCTCAGTGGTTGTGTCTCTGAGTTCAATTCCCAGTACTCGCCCTCCAAAAAAAAAAGACTTTATAATTGCTAAACCTTAGAACAATTGTATAATATAGATATGTTATCTTCATTTTATAGATATGGATTGGGATATAAATTGACTTCAAAATTTTAATTGCTGATTTGAGATCATCTCACCATCAGAAGATTTTGTGTGTTAAATGTCAGAAGTTATAGCAAAGTATTTGCAAATGCCTATTTACCACAGTCAACAAATAGAATTGATTGGAACCAAAATTCTAAAATTACTTACAGCAGGTTTAACTTCACAGTATCCAAACTGCCTCCAGGTGAAGAGGGACAATTCCTCCTCCCAGCACTGGTTTGTTGTCAGAATAATGGTGTACAGGTAATATACATATTAACCTTTTGGCATGGTCTGCAGGTAAAAGCAAAATGAAAGTTTTTTAAACTTAAGAATTGACATCTTATTAGGGTCTTTATATTAAGGATTGAATGAAGAAGATGGGGTTTGAGTTCTTTTTTGACTGCATGTTACTGTTTCAAGAACTGTACTGAATTAGTGATATTGGCACTACAAATAGTCCTCAACTTGATGATGGTTCGACTTAGGATTTTTTGACTTTGGAATGGTGTGAAAATGATTTACCTTCAGTAGAAATTTTCTTTGAACTTCAAATTTTGATCTTTTCCCTGGTTCACAATACACAGTAGGTACTGTTGCGATGCTGGGCAGTGGCAGTCAGCTGCAGCTCCCAGGTGGTCATGCCATTGTAAGGAGAAGCAGCCGGCCCTCTTCAGTGTGTTGTGTCACTAATCTAGGAAGCTGAGTAGGTCAGGTGTATGAAATGCATTTTCAGCTTACAATATTTTTAATTTACCATAGGTTTATTGGCATATCACCCTGAGGAACATCTGTATAGGTAATATGTGGTTGAGTTCATCAAGTCTTTACCAACCCTTAAGTGGTGTAGCAGTATCTTCTTCAACTATTAAGTGTCTACGTTCCCTGGTATCAGTTACTATTTAGTGTACTTCCCCTGCTGTCTCCCTTGAAGGTCTTCACCCAATATGACTTCAACTGCTTAACAAATACTCAGCTTACTTTTTTTTTAATATTTTTTTAGTTATAGGTGGACACAATACCTTTATTTTATTTATGTGGTGCTAAGGATCGAACCCAGGGCCTCACACGTGCGAGACGAGCACTCTACCACTGAGCCATAGCCCCAGCCCCTCTCAGCTCACTTTTGAACCTCAGTTCATATTTAATGTGGCCTATTACTTATATCTAGAGGCCCATGCAATTAGATTTAAGATCCAAACTGAGCCCATCATTCCTTGCCCAAACCCTATTCCTACCTACCTGAATCCACTAGCTCTCCCAGTATTTGCTATTTGGGTTATAATGACACCACCATCCACCCTGGCAAGTCAAAATCTTACAGTTATCCTAGATTTCTTTCCCTTTCAAATACCATGATGTCTCTGAGTTAGCCATCGCCTGTGGATCCCCTCCGCCATACTGGAGATTGAATCCAGGGCCTCATGCTTGCTATGCAATGCTCTACCACTGAGTTACATCACTAGCACTTTTCTTTTTAAATCTTGCTTTGAGACAGGGTCTTGCTTGCTAAGTTGCCCGGGCTGGCCTCAAACTTGCAGTTCTCTTGCCTCAGCCTCCTGAGTAGCTGAAAGTACAAGTGTGTGCCATGACGCCCAGCCTCTGGATTTTTTTGCATGCTAAATCTCTGAATATGAACATATCTGTGTCTGCACTGTCATCTTCTCAGATAGTCTAGCACAGAAGCAACCAAATGTGTTCTCTGCTTCTCATCAATACTTCATTTTCTGAATTGGATAATCATTATAAAATATGGGTTTGATTACACCTCTTTCCTACTCAGAAATCTTTACTGTGGCCTACCCATTATGTGTAAGAGAAAGTTCAAATTTCTTAGCATGGTAACAGATCCCCTCATAGTTTTTAACTCCAGCCTCCTCTTATCAGACATTAGGTTTATCCCCTCATGCCTTTTTTCCTTCTGCTTTACCTTTATCCCACTGTTTGACTCCTACCCACCACATCCAATGAGACATGAATGTATCCCTCACTACCATTTCAGTTGTTACATTTATTTGGAATGTCTTCCCCAACCTTTTCTTTCTGGTGATATCTTTCAAAGCCCAAATTTAATGTCACATTCACTGTAAAGCCTTTTATTGTAAGCCAAGGGAGGTTGTTATATTTTCTGATTTCATATAATTTTCATATATTATATAAATATATTTTTCATATATATATGCATATATATGTACACACACATATATATGCATATATACTTTATGGTAGCACTTGTCTTATTGATGTAATTTGTTTCTGCATTTGCCTTACTTTTTTTGGGGGGGGTACTGGGGATTAAACTCCAGGGCACTTGACCACTGAGCCACATCCCCAGCCCCATTTTGTATTTTATTTAGAGACTGGGTCCCACTAAGTTGATTAGTGCCTTGCTTTTGCTGAGGCTGGCTCTGAACTTTTGATCCTCCTGCCTCAGCCTCTCAAGCTGCTGGGATTACAGGTGTGCACCACTGTGCCTGGCCTGCATTTGCCTTACTTTTTTTTTTTTTTTAATATTTATCTATTTGCTTTAGTTGTACAGAATGCCTTCGCTTCTACATGGTGCTGAGGATCGAACCCAGGCCGTGCACGCACTAGGCGAACGCTCCACCGCTGAGCCACAACCCCAGCCCCCATTTGCCTTACTTTTAAGAATGATTTTGATGGTACCTTTTTAATCATCCTCTGCTCATTACCTAGTATAGTGCTTGACATTTAATTTTTTTTTTAATTAACAGTGGCATATGTGATGGATGTATGTTCATATTTAGCATTTTTTTTTTTGGTACTAGGGATTGAACTCAGAGGCACTTGACCACTGGGCCACATCCCCAGCCCTTTTTTGTATTTTATTAGAGACAGGGTCTCACTGAGTTGCTAAGTGCCTTGTCATTGCTGAGGCTGGCTTTGAACTCACGATCCTCCTGTCTCAGCCTCCCAAGTGCTGGGATTACAGGCGTGAGCCACCACGCCCGGCTTAGCATTTGTTGTTAATTAAAATTTTCTTTCCCTGACAGAATAAGAAAAAAATGTTTGTAATTCATATCATAAGCAAAAGGCTAAACTCCGTAATAAATAATGAGCTTTCAGAATTTTATTTTTACAAAGGGAATAAAAATTCCAGTGAGAAAATGGGCACAGGATACAGGTTATAGTAAAAATATAAATTATTCTAAATGTATAAAATGATGCTTAATGTCACTCATAATAATGTAAATTAAATATACATTAAGGTAGTCATTGTTACCTATTAAACTGATGAATATCCAAAAGTTTGAGGATATCCTCTGATGGTGAGGTTGAGAGAGATAGGCATCATTCTCCATTGCTTAAGGATTTACAGAGTAGCACAACCCTGTGGAGGGCAATTTAGCAGAGTGTACCAGGATCACAAATGTGTGTTTCTCATTGGCTTATCTATAGAACTTTACTCAATACAGGTTTAATCACAATTTCAAAGTCTGAAAAGCTATGAAAATCAGAACGTTTCAAAGGTTTCAAAAGCTATGAAAATCAAAAGGTTGTTTTGTTTTTGTTTTAGGTTCAGCACTCACTTGATGCCAACTCCAGCACTCATTTGATGACAACTCCTGACTCCAACTGACTGAGGTTCCTGTTCTGTCTTAGTGCACTATTTAGCTTGCTGGTACTTTTTGTTATTTTGTTACATTAGATTTTAATTGCATGTGAAAATATCAAAAAATGAAGGATGAGTGAGTGATCCTAGGTGATAGGTTTCATGTAGCTGATGGTATTATAATAAGACCATGAGTAGAGAGTATACTTAAGTATTTGCTGAACTGACTAAAATTTTCTAAAGTATAAAGATCCAGGACAGGGCCTAGCAAGCTTTTTCTGTAAAGGGCTGGAGAGTAAATATCTTTGGCCTTGTCTCTGTTGCAATGACTCAACCGTCCTTGTAGAAGAAAAGTACTCAGGGATGATAGGTGATATATAAACATCTAGGCGTGCATGTGTTTTTGTTTGTTTTTTAATAAAAACCAGATCTGGATTTGGCTCCTGTGCCACCGTTTGCCAACTCCTAACCTAAACTGTTGACAAGAGAAAGAGAAATAAATGATAATCTAGTTCTTGATAGCAAAAACACTTCTCCCTCTGTTTTGTAATTGTGAGTACCTTTCCTTCTGACACAAGAACAGGTGGTCTTTGACTTATATGGTTATGGGGGCAGCATAGATACCTCTTAGGGAATTCATTTTGGGTTTCAGCACTAAAATAAAAATCTTTAGAATTTGAGTCTTGGAAGCAGAGAGATGCCGCTGAAACTTGTAACTAAAGGAGTCACATTTGAGTACCTAGTGCCCTGCATATCCATCTTTGTAACTTGCCACATTATTGTAGTATGTAGTAGGAAAGAACCTGAAAGTAGAATTAGAGCTGCCATTTGTCAGCTTGATTACCTTAGAGAAAAAGCTTCTTGGGCCTCAGTTTCTCTAGCTGAGCCTTGGTATCCCTGTATAGAATATGAAAAGAGATTGGACTGCCGGACGCGGTGGTGCACGCCTGTAATCCCAGCACTTGGGAGGCTGAGGCAAGAGGATCACGAGTTCAAAGCCAGCTTCAGCAATGGCGAGGCACTTAGCAACTCAGTGAGACTCTGTCTCTCTCTCCTTTTTTTTTTTGTACCAGGGATTGAAATTGTGGGCACTCGACCATTGGGCTATATCCCCAGCCCTTTTTTTTGTATTTTATTAGAGACAGGTCTCACTGAGTTGCTAAGTGCCTCGCCATTGCTGAGGCTGGCTTTGAACTCACGATCCTCCTGCCTCAGCCTCCCAAGTGCTGGGATTACAGACAGGTGCCACCGTGCCCAAGACTCTGTCTCTAATAAAATACAAAAAGGGCTGAGGATGTGGCCCAGTGGTCAAGTGCCCCTGAGTTCAATCCCTGGTACCAAAAAAAAAAAGAGAGATTGGACTGCTGTTTAGGTCCCTTCTAGTACTAAAGATGGCATTTACGGGGGGCTGACAGCAGCAGACTTGTATTATGTATGATTGTTCTTAAATTAGGAACTTCACGTATAGTTTTTTGAAACAAAATTTGCTTAGAAAAATGTAGGCGTGACAAGTAATTTTGCACATTTATCCTTTAGGGGCTAAGATGGACCTTGTTCTCAGTGCTGCAGATTATTATTTTTTTACACCATACATATATCCAACCACATGGCCAGAGGATGACATCTTCCGACAAACTATTAGTCTCCTGATTGTAACGAACCTTGGCGCTTATGTCCTCTATTTCTTCTGTGCCACATTGAGCTATTATTTTGTTTATGATCATTCATTAATGAAGCATCCACAGTTTTTAAAGGTAAGAGACCTTTTACCTATTTTCTAACTACTGTTATAGTAAAAATAACAATATGGTGTATTGGTAAGATTTTTCAGATTAAATTGGATATATGTAATCAACCGTATATAAAGTTTTTGAAATCATGTTCCAAAAAAGGTTTGTATTTTTTGTGAGGGTTAATCCCCTCCTTCCCTAATTTAAACAAACATGTGACTCTAATTTTTTTTTTTAACAATAAACCTAGTATCTTATCTTGCTTGATACATAATGAGAATTCTTTGCTAATATTGATGAATAAACGTCTTCATTTATGTAATTATTTTAGTATTGGGCTTTCACAAACTGAAATATGTTTTTACCATGTTTCCTTCAGTCAGAGGAGTCAAACTGTAGTTTTAGAGTTGCTTATGATCATTTTTATACTTGAGTTGTTTGTCAGTTATTTCAAGCACTGAATTTTATTTTTTTAAAATAGGAAGGGGTTTTTTTAAATAGGAGGTCAATCATGAAAGAAATGATTATTCCATAATAATAATAAATTTTGAATACAGATTTGGTGGGAAGGAGAAGACGTTTCAGAATTTAAGATATTATTACTGTGTATTAAAAGTTTCATAGAAACAGTTTGGAGGTAAGTTGCTTAATATAAAATAGTGTTTAAAAATCCAATCCAGAACAATTTTATGCCAGTTTTGTTGAATGTAGATTTTGTGACTTTTAAGTATTGGGAATTTCATTTTCAGAATCAAGTGTATCGAGAGATTAAGTTCACTGTCCAGTCATTACCCTGGATAAGTATCCCCACTGTTGCATTGTTCCTGCTAGAGTTGAGAGGTTACAGCAAATTATATGACAACATAGGAGAGTTTCCAAATGGTAAGTAAATAAGATGAGAGTCAGGAGCACAAGTTGGTTTCTTTAAAAAAACGTTACTATCTCTTTTTTCCTCTGTTTAAATTTTTCTATTTTGACTTTTATTTTTATGCATTCATGTCTTGACACTTATGTGCATTTCTTTCGTTTCATCATATCAACTTTAAAGTCTGTTGTAGATGAAATTGTGCCTGGGGGAAGACTGGAGTGATCAGAGATAGTCCCTTGCATCCATTTCCTATTATCTTTATTGAATTCAAACTTCTAAAAAAGTAACTCAAGTAGTACATGGAAGTTACTGAAAATCAGAAAATACAGATTTTTAAGAATTCTTTATCCTGCTCCTACTGGGAAACTATAAATCTTTTGACATATATCCTCTCATTTTCCTGTATGCTGCTGCTGCTTTTTTTCAGCACCGGGGATTGAACTCACGGGCACTCAACCACTGAGCACATCCCTAGCCCTATTTTTGGTATTTTATTTAGAGACAGGGTCTCACTGAGTTGTTTAGCACCTTGCTGTTGCTGAGATTGGCTTTGAACTCCAGATCCTCCTGTCTCAGCCTCCCGAACTTCTGGGATTACAGGCATGCACCACCTTGCCCGGCTCTGTATGCTTCATTATTTACGTTGTAAAAATGCATACTGGTTTGCACCCTGCTATTTTTCCTCTTGATAAATATAGCCATATTTTCATATCAATGCATGTAAACATTATATAGTATATTCATTATAATTTTTAATTGCATAGATGTCCTTCATTATTAGTTGATCCCTAATTGTTAGGCCTTTAAATGTCACTTGTTGTTGTTGTTGTTTTTACAAGCAAGAGATTAAACTTTTGTGAAATTTTGAAATTATTTCATCAAGATACATTTCTGGGACTAGAGATGTAGCTCAGTGGTAAAGTGCTTGCCTAGTGTGTGCAAGGCCCTACATTCAATCCCTAGCACTGCAATTTTAAAAGAAAAAGATATATTTTTGTTACCTAGTATATAGAAAGTAAGAATAACAGTATTTATTGAGCATTTATATGTGCCAGTGACATTTCTCAGCTCTTCACATGTATCAATCTATTTTTTTCTACAATAGTTCTGAGATAGGTACTATTACTAAGCTCCTTTATAGGTGAGTAATTTAGATACGTAGAGTTTCAGTAACTTGCCTAGGTTACTCAGCAAAGAGGAGATGGACCTGAGACTTGAACTCAAGCTTACTGGCCCCAGAGCCTTGCTCTCAATGTAAGAGATTAGTTATGTAGAGGAGGCAACAAAAATGATGCACTAAGGTGATGAATTGACTGAGCCTTGAAAAACAAATAGAAGTGTGAATAAAAATAGAAGGATGGATAGCATGAATAAAGATACAAAGGTAAGACTCTTAAAACATTGGGAGGAAGTGGAGTAAACCAGCCTGGTTGGAGCAGAAGTGCACAAATGACGAGGAATGATGAAGTTGGAAAAATCAGAAAGGGTAGAGTTATGGAATAAATGCTAGATTTAAGGTATTTAGTAGAAAATAAAGTTCTAAGCAGGGAAGTACTGTGTATGGATGTGTTTTATATGGGCGAACCTGAAGGAAAATGGGGAAGTAGCATTATTCTCAGGTTTAAATAAAGATGTCTTAGGAATGTCTTTTTTTTTTTTCTCTCTCTCTTACCAGGGATTGAACCTAGGGGTGCTTAACCACTGAGCCACATTCCCAGCCCTTTTTATTTTTTTATTTTGAGACAGGATCTTGCTAAATTGCTTCAATTTGTAATCCTCCATCCTCAGCCTCCCAAGCCACTTGGACTATAGATGTGTGCCACTGTCTCATACATATCTTTATAGTTTAATTAAGAAATTAATGTGTACAATTTTTGTGTTGTATATCAGTTAAAAAATAAACTTTAAAAAAGAAATCAATTAAAGGTAAGATATTTCAAGCACTTATGAGATGGAAATAAGGAAATGACCAGATTTCAGGGAGTGAAGGGAGATTACAACATATGAAGTTAGCTGAAAGAGTTCGTAATGTTTGAGCCTAGGATCCCATTTTGCACTCATGAGGGCAGGTACAAAGTGAACTCTAGTCCTAGGAGCCGCATGTTGATTCTCCTGTGCCTGCCGTCTCTCCTAGGTTGGTTTCACCTCATTGTCAGTATCATATCCTTCCTGTTTTTCACCGATATGCTGATCTACTGGATTCACAGAGGCCTTCATCATAGACTTGTATACAAGGTAGAGTCATTGGAAGGGAAAGAGAAAGAATATTAACACATTTCAGCATGTGTGATCATAAATTCTGTTCTCTATTTCCAAGAATTTCCTCTCACTGTATTAATACCTTAGTAGCCATACTCATAACTGGTACTAGATACACTTTGTTAATTTCTTCTTTATGAGTCTGGAGGGCTGTCTGAAAATTTTAGTTTTGGGGTAAAGAAAGAAGCAGGCCTTTATATAAAGTATTTTGCTAATTTCAAAGGGATTTTTTTTTTAATTTTTTTTATTTATTTGCTTTAGTTGTACACAATGCGTTTTGTTCAATGCGTTTTATTTGTACGTGGTGCTGAGGATCAAACCCGGGTCGCCCACGCGCCAGGCGAGTGCTCTACCGCTGAGCCACAATCCCAGCCCCTCAAAGGGATTTTTTAGTGAGATCATTTCTATAACGTGAGTGTGAAAGGCTGAGTTGACTGTGGCAGTGTTTGAAGTTCTTGGTGCTGATTGTGTCCCTTTCTTCTTTAGCGCATACATAAACCTCATCACATTTGGAAGATCCCCACTCCATTTGCAAGTCATGCTTTTCACCCAGTGGATGGCTTTCTTCAGAGTCTACCTTACCATATATACCCTTTTGTCTTTCCGTTACATAAAGTGGTTTACTTAGGTTTGTACATCTTGGTTAATATCTGGACCATTTCCATTCATGATGGTGATTTTCGTGTCCCCCAGATCTTAAAGCCATTTATTAATGGCTCAGCACATCATACAGACCACCACATGTTCTTTGACTATAACTACGGACAGTACTTCACACTTTGGGATAGAATTGGAGGCTCATTCAAAAATCCTTCCTCCTTTGAGGGGAAAGGACCACTTAGTTATGTGAAGAAGATGGCAGAAGAAAAATGCAATAGCCCTGCAGAAAGTGGTTGTAAAAATGAAAAATTATGCAATGGAGAGTTTACAAAGACTAAGTAATTATTGCCCAATTATTCTTATATATTTTTAATAAGGAAAAATAATCTACACACAGCCAAGATACATAGCAAGTAATTGGTATCATTTGAAAATCATCATTGTGTGTTCTGCTGAGAAATGGTGATAATGGAAGGTCAAGGAAAGATGCTGTGAGCATCAAGATTAGAGTCTCATGCTTAAAATGCTAGATGCTGGCCCAGAGGACAATTTGTGTCTTTCCAGCCAGCAGATCTATAGTTTGTATAGCCTCAACAACGATTTTAAATGAGATAGAAAATATACTACTGAGGGGAATAGGCTATATCTTTTTGCCTTAATCCACCTGTATTCATTAAGAAAAAAATCATTGCGCTTAATAATACCAAGACTAAGCACCATAACCAAAAAAAAAAAAAAAAAAAAAACCTAATATAAAGGTGGTTCCTTGTTCCAGGAATAGTTAAGTCTTCAGTGTTGGTATGATAATGAATATTCATAGGACTTTGTTCAAGTGGAAATGTCAGTGTTAAAAAATAAATCTGATATATTAGTAGCTACATC
The DNA here is from genome assembly GCA_025594165.1 of Tamias sibiricus. NCBI lineage: Eukaryota > Metazoa > Chordata > Mammalia > Rodentia > Sciuridae > Tamias > Tamias sibiricus. The sequence continues at coordinate 114,876,683 of CM046657.1, forward strand.
AATAATTTAATGGCAGGTACAATAAAATGATTATCTTCCTATACATAGGAGCCTCATTTTCTGAGACCCTGTCAAATAGTCCATTTTACTGATGAATAAATAAATGGAAATTTTTAAAAGAACAATTCTACCATGTTTTAATCCAAATATGGGATGATTTAGCTAGAGATATTGATAGTTCTCATTTAAAACCATTATTTAATAAGCATTAAAAATGTGAATCTGAATATAGTTAGAAAGAGAAATTTGATGCCAGAGTAATATATTTGGCACTACTGATTTTTTAAAAATAAAATTTATGCACTGCACTTTTGATATGTTTCAAAGTTACAAATCCATCATGGTTTATAAAAGGAAGTAATTGCCAAATATTTAGGTCTTCTTCTGAAGATTTGTTTAGAAATCTGATTCTCCTGTTTCTCTACTTTTCCCCATTGCCTCTGCAAAAAAAAATTTACAAATACTTTCATAAAGAAATGTGTGTGTTGTAACAAATATATTGGAAAAACACGTTTTATAAAGGCACTCTGTTAGCTGTTTATCAATCAATAAAAGTTGATCATCCTGTTATTAAACTGTATCAGTTAAATATTGTAATAGCACAAAATATGCTCTATGCAAATTTGTGTCAATTTGAAACCACAGAGATGATGTGGACTGTTAAAGCTGTTTTAGAACATTCCCAGATGCTCAGTGTCAATGGGAGATATTTCACATCTTTATTAGATTTGAGTGTTTCAGCAAGAAACCAGTTATAAAATTTAATGCCTGGGATCCAGAAGAAAATGTTTTTTATTGTTACATTGTTAAAATGCCATCTTACTTCACTGTACCAATTAGCATTTTATAACAGGTAAATGCAGCTGAGCTCTTTTCACTAATTCCTACCCTCCCCCACCCCAGTGCTGCACTTTGCCCAAGAAGGAAATTAAGAAGAAGTCATTTGTTTCCTAATAATAATGACAGCTAATATGCATTGAGCTTTTCTTCTTTACCAGGCATGGTTATGAGTATTTGACATGAGGAAACTAAGACCCAGATAAGTTAAGTAGTTTTTCAGAGTTTATTTCTTGCTCATGTTAAGTCCCATGGGATGTTTCTGGTCAGCTTCTTTGGTGGCTCTTTTGTTCTCAGTCTGTAGAGCCCTCTTTATTGAAGGGGCACATAGGGAAAGAAAGGAAATGTTTGCTCATGGGAGATTTCTCTGGGTCAGGCCTGCAAGTGGTATGTATCCTTTCTGACCACGTTCTTTGAACAAAACTGTCCTGTGGTTACCTCACTGAAAGAGATGTGGGGAAATATATGCAGCTATTTTCTGGGAAGAAGGAAAAGCCAGTTTCTTGAACACCTAGCCAGTTTGCCATATCCATGTAGTTTATAACCCTCTTTGTGAGGGAAATGGAGGAAATAAAGTTGTCAGAATGGCGGTGCACTGGCTGTCTTAATGTCTTTAATTCCATACCTCCAATATGAGTGTTAAAATTTCCTCTAGCTTTTTATTCCTGTGTTGCTAGTAGAGAGGAAAGGGCCTCATTTATGGCGAGAGGAGTTCTAAGTTTTATGCACTCTGCCACATTCTTCTATTCTTTATTAGAGGAATTGAGAGAATGTTGTATCTAAATTCCTTTCTATAGGAATAGCAAGTAAAAGACTTTTTTTTTTCCTTGACTTTAAAACCTTTTATAGTTATAGGACAGAAAGGGGAAAGCAAGGTTACATTTTCTTCTTTTATGGTAGAAACTGGGAGGTGGTTGGAGATGTGAGAAAACATTTTAAAAACCTGGAGACATTTCCTGAGTCTTCATCTTTCTCCCTGTAAGGTCAAATGCTGTGAATCTCCTACTTCTTATCCCCCTTCTCATGTTTCTTTTTCCTCCCATCTCCTAGAAGGGACAGAGTTGGGAGAGAATTGTACGTTCAGCTTTTGATTCATGCAGGCAGGATAGTTTTAGAGAGATGATGTCTGGGAGAAACTCAGAAGAGAGATTTGGGGTTAACCCAGGTAGAAAAGTTTGAAATCATGAGGTTGCCACAGACAGCATAAAAAAAAGGTATCCAAAACCGTGAACTAACTTGAGGAGTGCTACGGTCTGAATATGTCCCCTAAAATTCATACTTACCAATGTCTTGATATTAAAAGGTAGGGCCTCTAGAAGATAAAGGTCATGCCTTCATGAATGGGATTACTGACCTTTTAAAAGAGGTGTGAGGGAACTCTTCATCCCTTTTGCTCAAATGATATGAGGACACAATATTTGTCCCCCCGGAGGATGCAGCAACAAAGCACCATCATGACAACACCACATCCTGGCCAGATGCCAGACCCCAGCCCCTTAATCTTGGACGTCTCAGCCTCCTGAAATGTGAAATAAATTTCTATTTATAAATGACCTAGTCTAAGTTATTTTGTTAAAGGGGCAAGAAATGCCTAAGGCAGGGGGAAAGAACTTTCTTTTCTTGTCTTCCTACCTTCAAACCCAAAACACCTGACTAGCAGTTTTATTTCAGCTCTTTCTGTTTCCTTTCGCCTTTTATCATCACATGCACCTTATTCCAGACCACACATTACTTGAAAGTAGAGACTGTATCTGAGCCATCATTGCATTAAACTATTATTCTCACAAAATGCCCACAACTCAGGAAAGGGTCAAGGAATACTTTGCTGAATGTATTGATGAAAAGTGAAAATGTTGTTCCCTTTGAGGCACATACAATGAATTCCATGTAAGTGCTAAGCACTGCACTCCATGCAAATGTCTAATCTGTTTTGATGCTCTTTGTTAACCCAACAAATTAGCTGACATTTGTTGAGTACCTGGGAGAGCCAAAGGGGGCAAAGGAAAGCAGGGTCAATGATGGTCCCCACATCATAGGAAGGCTCCTTTTTTTCTGCTCAAAGTAATAGCCTTCTCTTGAAAGCAGACAAAACCCACCAGTACCCCAGATTCTGACCACATATGAATCAGTAGGTCAAGTATTGATTAGGATGTCAAATGAACCTGTATACCCAGCTCTTTGTACAATGCTTTGGATACAAAAGAATCCTCAAAGATTCTGTTTGATCATACCAAGAATGCACAAACCTAGGAGGATGATTGACCTTCATCTCAAGAGTTATTATTGCTAAGAATTTTGGATTCAAATAGGAAAGTGAAAGTCCTGGCCCTCTGACTTCTGGACTGCATGACCTTGATTTCTCCATCTATAGATGGATGAAAACACTGTCTACCTAATGAGATCAAGTTAAGGAACTCAGGCTACCAAATGTGTAAATTGTGCTTATTGCTCTTCCTTCTAAGTACAGATTATTGTCATAATTTAGATAGGCTCTCAATAGAATTGCAGATAGATAACACCTTAACATTGGAGGGTGAAAGACATTGAGGTGAAGTAGAGAAGGGGCCTCAGAAAATCATATAAGTTAAAATTGATACAGCATTTACTGTAAATTGATGTAAGAGGTAAAATACCTAGATTATTTGTTGCTATGTAATTCACTTTAAAAACACATTACTTCAAATCATAATGCTAGTGAAGATTTGGAGATAAAATTTGGAAGCAATGCAGGCTCCCTGAAAAGTAGAAAACATTTCTTAGGAAAGAAGCATGGAAATCACATGTCAGCTTTACAGCCAAGGCAGTATGGAAAGAAAATCAAATACTTGTGTTAATAACTATTTGCTTTGTTAAAACACATGCGAAGTTTAGTTTTTTCTGGGGCTGGGATGTAGCTCACTGCTTACCTAGCATACATGAGGCCCTGAGTTTGATTCCCAGTGCAACCAAAAATATTTCCCCCCCTTAAATCTCTTACTTTTCACATCGTTTCTTACGTTTTCCTCCATTTTAAGGTGATAACTTCAGTCAGCCATATATTTAGATGAAAACTTGGTTTCCTGACATGTGCTACCAAACAAAAACCAGAAAACTAGAAACTATGCACATTCAAATATTAAGACAGCTGGATTACTGTCTGGATTACTGATTTCTGTCTGATCTTCATCAAGATTGTTTTTCTTTTTGGTCAACTTAATGGAGGTGTAATTTACATACAATAAAGTGTACTGATTTTAACAGTTCCATTCAACTAGCTTGAACAAATTTATACTCCAATGTCAACCTCAATCATGACATAGAAGACTTTCTTCATCAGAAAAGGCTTTATTTCCCTCTGCTGTCAATCTCACCCCAGCCCTAGGTAGCCACTGATCTGCTGTCACTGGAAGTTAATTTTTCCTGTTTTATAATTTCATTTAAATTGATTAAAACAGTATGTACTCTTATATTTAGTTTTTTGGCTTACCATGTTCTGAGAATCAAGCTATTGCACATATCTGTATTTTATGCCTTTTTGTTACTGAATAGTATTCCATTGTAGTATATTACTATTTATTAATCTGGTTATCTGTTGATGGATGTTTGTTATTTCCAATCTGGAGTTATAAATAAAGCTGCTACAAGCATTTGTGTGCAAGTCATTGTGTGAATCTGTGTTTTCATTTCTTTCTGGTTAAGCATTAAAATTCTGGAGTCACAAGGTAGATGTATGTTTAATTTTATAAAAAACTATCAAACTTTTCCCAAGTAGTTGTGCTATTTTACATTCTCACTACTGATAACTAGAATTTCATTTTTTCCACATTTTCATTAACAATTTGTCAGTCTTTAATTTTTAAGCCATTCTAGTGGGTATGAAGTAGTGTCCCATTATGGTCAAATTTGCATTTTCCTGTGACTAATGAGTCTAGGCAACTTTTCTCATGTTTCATCTTTTGTAGTGTATCTGTTCAAGTCTTTTGGCCATTTAAAAAATTACGTGGTTTTTCCTTCCCTCTTTGGCTTTTAAGAATTCTTTATATATTGTCACAATTCCTTTGTCAGATACATTTATTACAAATGCTTTTTAATTTCATCTAATCTGGTTTACCTTTTCATTTCCTTAATGATGTGTTTTGATAAGAAAAGTATTTAATTTTTATTAAAACCAATTTATCAATTTTCATCTTCATAGTTACTGTGTTTTTGTCCCATCTGGGAAATCTTTGCCAGCCTCATAGTAAACCCAGAGTTTTCTTTCTGGGAAGGTTTTTGGTAATGAATTCGATGTTTTAATAGCTATAAGACTTTTCATATTTTCATTTCTTCCTTTATTAGTTTTGATACACTTTTTTCATCTCATTTGTTGTAAATTGTGTTGAACATTCTCTACTTTAATGCTTGTAGGATCTGTAGTGATATTCCTTTTTAATTCCTTATTGATGAATTGTGTTTTCTCTTTTACTTGATCAGACTGAAAGAATATCAATTTTATTGATTTTTTTAGAAGAACCAACTGCCAAGGTCTGAATGTCTTTCCCAAGAATTCATATGTGAAACTTAAGTGGGGTTTTTACGAATTGATTTAGGTCATGAGGCATCCACCCTGTGGACGAGATTAAGGTCATTTAAAAAAAAAATAACCTTAAAGAAGTGTCCCCTTCCCTTTTCCATCCTTTCTTCCTTGTGCAGACATAGCATTTGGCCTCTCCAAGAATTAAGCATTCAAGGCACCATTTTGTTTTGGAAGCAGAGACCAGGCCCTTACTTGGTCTTCCCAGTCTCACGAATCATGGGAGATTTCTGTTGTTTGTAAGTTAACCAATTTCAGGTATTTTATTTTAGCAGCACAAACAGACCAAGACACCAACTTTGGGCTTTGTGATTTTTCTCTATTATATTTAATTTCTTTGATTTCTATTCATATCTTTTTCTTCTACTTCCTTTGTGTTCAAGTTGCTCTTTTTTTCCTCTTAGCTTCTTGAGATGGACATTCAGACCATTTATTTATTTGTTTGTTTATCCTTTATATGCATTTAAAACTACAAAATTCCCTCTAAGGGTAGCTGTAGCCTACACATTTTGATAGCATTGTGTTTTCATTGTTATTTTGTTCCAAGTACTTTATTTCAGCGGGATTTCTTCTTTAATCTGTGGTTTTGTGTTACCTGAGCAAGATCTCAGATCCCCACAGTTACTCTTCTGCATAGTTCCTGGTTAACATGGCTACACAAGTTGTTTTGTGTTTGATTGAGAAGGTAGAAGTGACAGCAGCCGTCTTTTTAAACTTGGGCATATGGAGCAATCCACAAAACACTCTTTGAGTTCACTTAGGTTGTCATATATCCTATGGGTTGCACTGAGGCTGCAACTGGGTTTGCAGTACCTGCAGCTCCTGTCTGATGCTGCTTCTGTTTCTCCAGATTTTGGACCTGGTTTGTGTTTAACTCCATAATGGAGGGCACAGCCTCCGATGCTAGATAGTCCCACCTCCAAGTTGGAACATGGATGAGAAGATGACAAAGGAGCCAGTCTGTCCTGAGTTGTCCAGGACAGCCTCCCAAGTTCTAGTTTGCCCTTGGCTCCCTGCTTGTACATTCATCTTTCTTTCCCAACTTCCTGCTCTCCCTATTTAGATCCCAACCCCAGACACAAAAACAGTGGCCACACATGGACCATGTGAGGAGTTTCACAGTTGCCTGTGGTCAAATCCTCACTCCTCTGATGGAACACTGATAAAGAGTTTGGCACTGGAAGTGGTTCCAGAGGTCAGAACCTTAAGAACATGTTCTCTGGGTTGGCCCTGTGCTGTCTGCAATTGGTTCTTTGATATGAGTGAATTCAATAATGACCTTATTTCCAACAGTAAAGGAGATATTGGGAGTCCATGATATGCAGCAGCAAAACAGCTAAGACTACCTCTAAATACCTGTAGTAAGTGCCTATACAAAGCAAAGCTTTGGAGGAACAAGTATCTGCTGCATAGAACATTTTAGTGGAATTAAGGAGTATAATGGGCTTGGTTGATTGCTTCTGAGTGTTAAGGAACTTGAGCAAAGAAAATAATGAGCTCATGACTTTAAATTCCTAGTTCAGTGTCCAATTAAGGGACTACAAAGCCTCTATGACTTCCCTAAAATAAGCCTACACTTGTAAGGTCAAGATTTTTGAGATCTACCTTAAATTGTGCACATAAAAATTTGAATTCCCAACTTTATTGAGTATTGTATATTAAAGCAATGGCATTGATGAGGAAGAAATGGAATTCTAAAAAATGGATAGGGACATACAAATTTCTATGAAACTGGGAACCTTGAGCCCTCCTTTGCTAATAGCAGAGAAAATTGCATAGTAGGTAAAGTATTTTGAGGCAACACTATTTAGCAAAAGGAGATATGGCATAAAATGAACATGGGTTTAGATACTGATTCTGAGCTTATGTTTAGGAATGAAGCATCTCTGACATTGCAAGCTGCTGCTGTGTTAAATAGCCACTTTGTGTATTATACTGTGTAGACCCCTTTACATGCATTATTTCATTTAATCCTTTCAAAAAACTTGTGGGGAAAATCCCAATATTTCCAGATGAACAAACTTGAGACTGGCAGGTTTATGGTAATTTGCCCAAAATCACAGAGCAAGTTTATGGCAAAGTCAGGACTTGAACTCAGAACTTAAACTCACATCTGTTTTACTTCATTCACAGCCTGTGGTGGTATACTAGGGCACACTGCTTTAATGTAAAGATGAAATGAAATAACATGTGCAAGACAATTATATCAATGTCTGATGTTAGTCCCCAGTAAATGGTTGTCTTTTATTTGTTTTCAACCTGCTAACCAAAGCCCTGTTACCTTATTTTTTTTTTTTTTTTAACCCCCTCGGGGAATAAGGATCTTCAAAATTTCTTCACCTCTCAGCCTCTATCAAGATTCAAGCCCTAGATTCATATGTCATCAGGGTGAATGACTAATATCTTGATCCTTCTTTAAGAAGGCCCTTTTATGGAATCACAAAATGGCAGATCTATCTAGGACATTAGAGATCATGAGATCAACCTTTGCTGAAGAAGAAATAAGCTTGAAGAAAGAAGGTACATTACCCAATATAACCTAACATCAAGTTCATGAGCTTGAATGGTAAGCTGTTGAGGTCGAGAGAAGGACAAAACATCATTAAATCAGGGGTTCAGATTCCCTCTAAAGCAACTATGCTAATGAAATCGTGCAGAACAACTCCAACTGTATTTTTTTTTCAATGTTGGAGTTATGGAGAAAGCATTCTATAATTGGTTATGGATAATCCTTTTGAGGTTCTATTGTTTCAAGTATCATCCTACAGGAAGCTGAGGAATCTGTTTATTGGGTTTTTTCCCTCATACCAGTGATTGAACCCAGGGGTGTTTAACCACTTAGTCACATCCCCAGCCCTTTTGATTTTGAGACAGGGTCTTGCTAAGTTGCTTAGAACTTCACTAAGTTGCTGAGTCTGGGTTTGAACTCACAGTCCTCCTGCCGCAGCCTCCCGAGCGGCTGAGGGCTGGGATTACAGGCATACACCCAGCTTAGTTATCAGCTTATTTATTAGGTCAGGGGCTGGCTGGGAAGTTCCCACTTGTTTAGGTGTAGCAAGCAACCAGCTCCTTGAGTTGTAATTAGAAATTCAGTGCTGACTGAAAGGGAAAGGCCTACATTGTGCTCCCCGTAGAACTTGGTCAGGACTGAGACTGAAGTTTCAAAGTAGTATGAGAGCGTTTCCTTTTCCCCTTCCCTGTTGTCTCCTTTCTCAATCATTCAGTCTTAAAATCATTAGGCAAGGTCAAGCAAGGAAGATGTCCGTGGTAGCCACAGCTCACTGTGGGAACTGTAGCCATAACAGCTGGAGGAGGACTTGTGGCTTCGTGTGCTATTCAGCATACATATTACACATACGATTTTAAAAGATCTATAATATGCACTTATTTTATCTTAAAAAATTAAAGAAGGAAGAACTTAATGTGATATTGAGAAGTAACATCTGAGCACAGACCTGAGAGGAGAAGAAGCAGGCCTCATGGGTACATGAGGAAAGAGCGTCCAGGGCAGGTGTTTGGTTGAGAAAGACCAAGGACGCTGCTATGGTGGAAAGATAAAGAAATGGGAGGCAGTGTGTAAGGAAAATAGTAAGGAAGGTAAGGAGGCCAGAGGGGGCAAGGTGTGTCCAGCTTGCTCAGACACAGAGGAGTGGGTTAGGAACAAGTGAGTGAGGGGGGAGAGTTCCAGATACAATACCTGAAGACAGAACTGCAGGTCAGGTCAGGCTCAGAAGCAGAAAAATCTGGACGCGCAGGTCTCAACCATTGTCCCATTGTCTTGGCTTGGTCGCTGTGTAACCATGGACTTACCTCTCTACTTACCTCTCCAGGTCTGTGTCCCTACTTGTCAAAGGTAGAGCCAAGTTTTCTGTATCCTCCTCTTTTCATGGAATGGACTTCCCTATGAGACATTAAATATGAGAATGAACAATTACTGAGAACTATGCAAGACACAGATGTTAAAACGACAGTCACTTCAGGAGGCTGAACTAAAAGCAAATGTGGGTCCTCGGGGAATTCCCTCCCCTCTGAACTCAGAAATTGTCTTCTTTCTGGTGGGCTTTTTGTTCTCCCTTGTTCTGTTTGGTATTTTTCCTGACTGAGGCCGAGCAGTTCGTAGGATCAGGCTGTAGGTGGAGTAGTTAGACTTCTCCCCAAGTTGTAGCCATAAAAGCAAAAGCATCCACCTTTCATGTCTAGACAGAGGACGTGCATGGAATCATAAAATCTTTAGACTGGAGGGATCCAGAAAGGTCATCTACTGCTTCTCTTGTGTTTAGAAAATCACGCTCTTAAATCAGCCTGGTGGAGATGCATGCTATGTTCCTTTTCACTGCATTTTAAGCACCACTGTGCCATTGCTGGCCATTTATTTTAGGCTCAACAATAACAAAACAAACAAAACAATAAATTCCAAATAAAATCCAATATATGCATGGGTGCCCATCCCTCCCCCATGGGACAAAACACTACTTTGAGGGCTGTAGGATATCACTGTAGTTCCCTACATTCTGGTAGTTTGGGTAAAGGTTTTCTTTGAATCTCATGAAACATTTTATTTATTAGCTGTTGAGATTTCCCAGTAGTTTTAAGTCCAGATACAGAGAGGGGAAACACCAGGCAAATATCTTTCCAAGAAGCAGGTGTAAAAAGTCATGCATCGTCTCCACAGGCCCCATGAAGACTCCTCCCCATTCCTGTATCCCACCCTCAAGGAGATATGTGAAAAGATCACTCTCGACTCTATAAAACTGGTATGCTCCTGGGAGTTTGTCTATGAAATTAATGTCTGCACACCTAATCCTGATTTTCAATTAGAAATTATGTTTTGTTTTGCTTTGCCTTCTTTGTGATACTGGGGGCTGAACCCAGGGCCCTCAGAGCTACATCCCCAACTCCCTGTGTTTTCTCTTTGTAAAAACATATATCTAAGGGTTAATGAAGCTATATTTAAGAGCATAGTTAATATTTTTAGATGTTACAAGGAAAAGGTTTTCATAATCAGCTATTCATAATACTCAAAGCAGGTTTTGGAGTATATGTGTAAACTTCCCAGCAAGTCTGAGGGGAAAAAAAATAGCTAGGAGTTGTTTGAATCAGATGTTAGACACCTTTTCAATTAGACTCACACCCCATATCTTATAGCAGGAGCCCAACACAGTTGTCTTTGGGTGTTGCAGCCTCTTCCTCCACAATTGTACAAAATAACCTAGTTGTTATGAATAAGCAGGTTAGTTTAGAAGCAGCAATTAATTAGCAAATAGGAGAACACATAGGACCACCTCCCCGAAGGTGGAAATTCTCAAACATGAAGGTTCAAATAGTGTTATTGTCATTTAAGCAAATTCATTCATTCAACAAATAATTTTAATAACCTAATATATTTCAGGCACTGGGCTAGGAGGTGGGCTAAAGCAGTAAACAATATAAAAAAGTATAGCGAATATTTTGATAGGGAATGTATAGAAATTCTAAGAGGTCATAGGTTAGCAGGACCTAACATAGCTTGGGGAAAGTTCTCCCCAAAGATGTAATACTTAACCAGAGTTGTAAGTGTGAGAGGCAGAAGGGTGAGCAGAAAAGGGTTCTGGGTAGGAAGAACTGCATGGAGGAAGACTCAGAGATGAAAGAGTACTAACCATCCAAGACACTGAACGATGGCCAGCATGGCTGGAATGTTGAGTTCTGGAAGAAGATTAGAAAGAGCTGGAGACTAGAGAACGAGGTGAAGCTGGATCCTGGGGAGCTCAGCCGGCCCTGGAAAGAGGTTGGTTTTATCTTAAGAGCAATGGAAGATGTTGAAGAACATACTCATTGAGGTGATCAGATGGGATTTGTATATGAGAAATATCTGCCTATGCTGTGTGAAGGGGGCAGGGGTGGCTGGGGGGTATAAACTTGGGAGTTAGCCAAGTTTACATGTGAATAAAAGCCATGAGGAAATGGCCCATAGAGCGTGGATCAATGAAAAAAACCCCAAGGACAGAATCCTAAGGAAGCCATAAAGGTCAACCAAAGGAAGACCCAATAAAACTGAAAAGGAGCCAAAGAAAAGGGGTTAATCAAGAGAGTGCTGCTTTATAGGATAACCAAGGCAGAGACTGCTTCCAAAAGGGGCAAGCAGTCAGTACTGACACATAAATATCCCCAAGAAGCCCAGGAGACTCAGTGGAGCCGGCTTTCAGTGGAGCCGTGGGATGTCCATGAGTGCATACAATGACTGGCTGGTGAGGGAACCAAGATGGCTATTCAAGAAGTGCCCCTCCAAATGTGGAGGTGGCAAAAGAGCCCATAGGGATGGCAGGGGGTTGGGTCAAAGTAGGGCATGGTTTATAAATACGAGAAATTTGGAGGATGCTTAAGTATTGAAGAAAGGAACACGTGGAAGAGAGGTTAGAGGAAGGCCAGGTGGGGTGACTGCTTAGAAGGCTGGAGAGGCTGAGCTCCAGAGCAGCAGCTTCAGTGGGAGGAGAAATGGTCTTCTGCTGTCAGGGGAGAGCACAGGTAGTTTGTGGGTTTGGCGGCAATGGTTTGAGAACATTCCTGTCTGGGGATTCTCGTTTCTTTGTGTGTAAATGGTGGTAGGGATCCCTTTGTCTACATACTCACTGTGAAAATGTAGTCTTGGTTGAAGAGGAAATTTCTGAATAGTAGTCATAAAATTGAAAGCTAAAACATTCTTAAAATGTTGTATTTTAAAAAATAAATCTAGGCAAATGGAATTCATGGCCATGACCAAGTATGAAAGTAGGACACTCATTATGAAAGTTGATGGTAGGTGCACTAAAAACATGAGTTCAAAGTAAAACTGCCCCTCTTACTCTAATAAATATTTTATGATAAAATCTAATGGTTAGGTGAATTGAAACAATTCACTTTATATGTCCAGACTTAATGTTTTTTTTATCTGAGCAGTTGAATGAATACATAACCACTAATTGCAGTAGGGTTATATTAAAATCAGATAGCTTAATAAACTTTATAGATCTGGATGCTAATTAACACAATAACCTGAACTTAATTAGATACTTGTATTAAATGCTGGCAATAAGCAAGTTCTTTCTTTGATATCCACTTTAAGTGCACACTAAATATCACAGCATGGTCCAATAAGGACATACACAAATAGAGTTAATGACGTTTGAAGAAATTAAACAGGATAAATAAATCATGCTCGTATTCACATGGAGCCCACCCTGGGGGAGGGAAGGACACAGGAAATCATGCTCATTCCCTTGTCTCAGCTTCATTATGCAGAATCCTGTGATCTGAACAAACAACAAAGAGTTAATCCTCCTTCCTGCAGGTAAGACCTCTTCTGTAATGTTGGTTCTGGAAGGAGGAAGCCCTTGACCTCTGGAAAAGGACCTGTAAAGCACTGGAGGGTGAGTTCATGGCAGGAGCCCGACATTCTCTTTGTTATCACTGAACCTACAATTTTCTTTCTTTCCAACCCAGGTGCACACACAGGAAAATGGGATTATGCTGCCTAAGCTTCTACAGAAAAATTTATTAAATAATCTCAATACTTACTCAAATATCAACAACTTGGGCAATTTCTCTACAACATTTCTCTCTTATTCATTGTCCTCTACAGTCAAGTTGGGATTTAACCTGAATCTCACAAATGAATAAAGAGACAGAGGCTTTTTTTCCTTTTGGTGCTGTGACTTGAACCCAGGACCATGAGCATCCTAAGCACACACTACCACTAAGCTACACCCACAGTTTTCTTTTCCTCTCCTTTCTTTTCTTTTCTTTTTATTCTCTTCCTTCCCTCCTTCCCTCCCTCCCTTCCTTTCTTTCTTCCTTCTCTCCTTCTTTTCCCTCTTTCTCTTTTTTCTTAGGTATGGGGTTTCACTATTTTGCAATGTTGCCCAGGCTGGCTGTGAGCTCCTGCCTCAGCCTCCTGGGTAGCTGGGACTACAGGTGTGTGTCACCATGCCTGGTTACCTTTTCTTTTTTAAAAATAGTATTCAATTTTGTGTATTTGTTTGTTCACTTATTTATTTATTTTAAACTGCATTGGTGTGGTATAATTGTTGTACAAAATACTGCACATATTTAATGTGTATAATTTGTTGAGTTTGGACATACATATGCACCTGTAAAATCATGACCACAATCAAGGGACGAGACATAGCCACCATATCCAAACATTCCCTTGTGTCCCTTTGTTTTGTCTTTGTTGTTTTGTTTTGTTGGTAATTCTAAACAAACTGCAATGACTTCAGATTTGGTGCAGCAGTCATGGAACTCCTAATAAAGGACTACTTTTCTCTTGAAGATCCCCTGCCTGCTTCCTCAGGAATCATGGGCACCTTGAATTTCATGGGCCAACTTGGGCTATGGTAGGGCTTATAATACTCTGACCACCCCTTTTGCTCTTCCTGGCTGCATTTCAGGCCAAGACCCAAAGGCCACACAGATGGTATGTGTCTTGTGAAAATCTTGCTGAGGACATTCTTCTTATCAGTCCCGTCCTTTGCTATTATCTCATTTATTTTGACTTTTGTTTATTTAATGACCCAGAAATGTCAGGTGTTGCCGCCTGCAGCTGCTGCTGCCTGCAGCAACAATACCACGGGAAAGAATTTGGAGGCAGACTGCAAACGAGTAGGTTCTTTATTCTGCTTTCTCTTCTGACTTTTCTCTCCAACTCCAACAACAACCCCCACACAACTCCAACCCTACCTGGTTAAATACTCTTCATCTTAACAAGTATACACGTGTCACAAGCTCAACTTACAGGTGTGTCACACAGTGTTCACGGGCACATAAAGATTCTTAGATTACATTAAGGTCAGGAAAAAACAATTAAACGTCTCCTCTTTGGCTCTTAGTCAGCCGCCATCTTAGCTACCTCCTCATTAAGGCTCTTACAGTCAGGCTCATCTTTGCTTGGTTGTTGATACTTGGCATGTGTTTGATGATGTATTCCAAGGAAAGACAACCACCTGGGTATCTGTCTTTCTTTACTTCTTAGGCTGCCCATTTCTGGCTCTGCATAGTACAGCCTCAGATAATGCTGGTTGGGCTATTTATTTTGCAATGAGGGTTAATTTGGTGAGTTTTACATTAGAGAGACTTGGCTATGGATCCTGCTCTTGCCATTTGCTAAATCTGAGGACCTGGGAAATTTATTAAATTTCTATGAACTTCATTTTCATCATTAGTAAAATGGAAATAATAATGTCAAGCATTATTGTAGCATCATCACAGACAGCAGGTTCTCCATTCAGCTGTTAGTAAGAGTCTTGAGATATAATGTTTATCTTTTACAGTTGTATAAGGAAAGACACCATGATTTTTTGCCCCATGCTGTATAAGATATTGCCTCTGTAGCTAGTAAGGGTTCCAGGTGAAAGGCACTTTCATTCCTCTTTAAAATGGTAAGAAGAACTCTGTGTCCAACCACCCAACAGTATTACTTTAATAAAACTATATTTACTGAGTGAATACATTTTTGACAAGATTCTGGGCCTTGTATAATCCAAGGTCAAATGCCACTAATCTTAAGTTAAATAAATTGCATGAGTTCCTACATATACCTAAACACAACTAAGAAAGGACTAGTTTTCTGGGCATTCGTATTTTCCATGGTATGTCACAAATGTAAAGGAAATCTTTATATTTCACTCTTCATGTTTAAACTGCTAAAAGGAAAAATCACAACAAATCTAGTTTTGCAGAGCTTAATTGGCTTTATTTGCAATCCTAGAATTGAGTAGCAGTTTGGCCCCAAAATTGTTCAAAATGCCCCACTTCACCACATGGGCAGGTTATATCTATAACCAAGAAAAGAAAGTGATGTGCAGAGGCAGGCTGATGGGTTACAGTTCCTGCCTGTCTTATGGGAGCAGGGTTTGAACCATTGGCCATTTGTGATTGGCTGAGACTCAGCTACTTGTTACAAGAGTAGGTTACAATCTGTTTACATAGCAAGTTAGGTTACAGTTCACTATGTAGGGAGAGACTTTTAGGACAAACTTAAAATATGAACAGAGGCAGCTTTAGACCCAATTTAGCAAACCAACACATATTAAACTTCTACTAGGTTTCAGCCACTGTGCTCTATGCTGAGGCTGTCATGAAGGTGAGACAGGCATGCGTTCATACATACCTTTAGTATGTATCAGGTTTTCTCTTTTATGATGAATTTTTAAAATATATACATAGTCTTCAAAATTGTCTCTTTCTCCATTTTCTCAGGTGTTTTGGAAATAATAAATGTAAATTGTTTCTAAAATTGAAAGTGGTATGTTTGGAGCACTTTGACAACAGTCATGATAGTTGGAATAAGCATCCCACAAAGGCCTGTGTGATGGAGGTGAGGTCCTCGGTCTTGGCACTACTGGGAGGTGGTGGAAGAGCCTCTGACAGGTGGGGCCCAATGGGAGGAAGGGTCACTGGAGGTGTGCCTCAAAGGGGACTGCAGGCTCTGGTCTCTTTTCCTTCCTCTCTCTTGGTCCCCAGATGTCCTGAGGTGAGCAGCCTATTCCACTGCCATAGTATGCTGTCTGGTCACAGTCCCCAAATCAACAGGTCCACCCGCTTATGGACTGAAACCTCCAAAACTAAACCAAAACAAACCTTTCCTATTTTAAGTTGATTATCTCAGGTATTTGTTACAGCAATGGAAAGCTGACTACCCAAACTGTCACCTTTATTGTTCTGCTCAAATCAAGGTTCTTATTCCACTAAGTCAGTTTGACCTGCTATGGTGGCTTGTTGTTGTTTGAAGATTAAAATCACACCCTTCCCTCTCTCCCACTTTCACTTCTGGAGGGATATGTACTCACAAACCACAGAAACCGAGCGACACAACTCTGAACACTCTATACCCTCTCCCTGTCACCCCTCCCTTGTCCTAGTCATCACCCTTGCAGCGAAAACAGGCAGCCTGGTGTTTCCAGCCTGTGACATGATCTTTGGTGCCAGCACTTAATGCAGTTAGAAATAGCCTTGAATGTGTGGGCAGCAGGCTCTTCTTACTGACTGATCCTTCCATCCATCCCTCCCTGAGCCCTCCTTCACCTCTTCTCTTTAGGGGAGTTAACAACAGCCACTCTTTGATACACCTTACTGACTTCAATACCAAAATCATAGGTCCTGGGAGGGGAAAGAACTCTTTGTTGTCTTCCTTCCTGGGTCTCTAAAACATGGTAGTAGGAATGATAATGAAAATAATAACCTTGAATTAAAGCTGTGACTCATTTGCTGTTAATGAGTTAATAGGTGTAAAGTACTTCTTAATGTCCCACATACATGAAATGGGCAATATGTATTAAATGTTAGCAAATATTATTATCATGTGTTAAGGACGTACTAAGTCCCAGGGCACTATGCTGAATGCTTTGCATATGTAATCTTATTGAATTGTTTAGAAGAACCCTATGGGAGAGCAGATAGTTTACACCCATTTTACAGATGAAGAAACAAGGATTCTAAGAACACAAGAGCTCAAATTCACACATCTGATACATTTTTTGAACTGGAATTCAAATCCAATATCTACAGCCTCTGTGTCTACTTTTAAGGCTTACTGTATTTATCTTCAGGCAGGAATGATTTGGAGATAACCAAATGATCATAATCAAATTATCATAACCAAATGATATGATATCCCTCATAAAAAGTTGGGGATATCATTAAGCTGCAAGATTCTCTTGGACTTGAAAATTCTACAAGGAAGACTTAGATGGCTTATTAAACATGAAATGCATCTGGGTGAGGTGGAGGGAGGAATAAAAGAAAGAAAGAAGAGAGGAAACATTTATTAGTATTTAATTGTACATTTACATTTATTGAGCATATAAATTTATAATTTTTATGTGTACATATACATTATATGCTATAAAGTCCTAAGGACTTCTTTTTAAAATTTCTTCTTTGTAATGATTTTTTTAGGTTAATTTATGTGAGGTCACTCAGTTAGCTAGTGGTAATGCAAAATTCAAACCCAGGTTGGTTCTGTCCCTGGGCCCAGCCTCCCACTCACAACTCCAAGGTTGTGAATTTGTGCTTCAATTCCAAACCCTAGGGCACTGCAAGTGCTTTAATAATGATTTCATATTTTCCACTAAGACACTAAAATGACTTATCAAAAGAGGTCAGGAAGTTAGCTTCCTTAGAGAATAGTCAGAGAAAAAGCTAGACAGTTGTGTTTGGGGGATGGTTTTTCAATTCAGAACTGCCCAGAGGTGTGAAGATAGATGGGCTGACCTCTCAGGTCCCTTCCAGTCCCAGAGCTCTAGGATTGATTTGCCAATGAAAATGTCAGGCCTTTTCTTCCATAAAATGATATATGATGGTCTAAGTACATTCCCCACTTCCACCCCCCACCTCCTCATAGCTGATTAAAAAGCAAAGATTAAATCAGCAGAAGCAAGGGTTCTTCCAGGGAAAGGAAGGGGTTCTCCAGGAATGAGAGGCCTTCCCAAGATGAGGAGGACCCCGGGGCAGTAGAGGGAGTGAAAAGGAAACCTAGCAGCCTGGGGAGAAGGGGCGAGCTGCTGGGGTGCAAGGGGGCCGGCAAGTCAAAGGACAGATGCAGTCGAGCTCTGTGGACGGTCACACATAAGCATGAAGTGTAAATGGTCAGTGTTTTTGAAATGTACTCTAATTAAACAAACAGAATGAATGCATGAACCAATTTGAGAGTCATGCATTATTTAAAACCAGGAAATAAGACATCAGTCTTGAATCAGTACTCAGTCAACAATTATCCACTGAGCACCTAGTCTATGTGAGCCGCTATTGTGGGTGTGAGGGATACAGAAATGAACAAAGCAGAGCTGGACACCGCCCTTCTGAAGCAAGCAGAAAAATGTAAAACGCGATATTCTAGGCAGCATCAGGCACTGGATAGAAAACAAAGAAATGGACAGGAGATACCAGGGTCAGGAGTGCAAATATGTCATGTTTAATAGTATGGTCAGGGATCCCTCACTGAGAAGGAATTACCTGAATGAAAGAGCTGAAGGGAGAAGGGGATGAGGGATAATAGAAATGAGGTGGAGGAGCACCCAGGTCAGGGAGCACAATGAGGTAGTGTGCACTGGGAATCTTCAGAAAGGTGCAGATGCCCAGGTAGTGAGAAGAAGCAGAGTCAGAGTTTTTTTTTTTTTTTTTTTTTTGGACTGGGATTTTAACTCAGGGGCACTTGACCACTGAGCCACATCCCCAGCCCTATTCTCTATTTTATTTAGAGACAGGGTCTCACTGAATTGCTTAGCGCCTCGCTTGTGCTAAGGCTGGCTTTGAACTCATGCTCCTCCCGCCTCAGCCTCCCGAGTCGCTGGGATTATAGGTGTGTGTCACTGCACCCAGCCAGAGTCAGAATTAACAGAACAGATCATGCAGAGCCCTGGAAAGATCTGAAAGGGTTTGGGCTTTCACATAGAACAAGATGGGAGCCATTGCAGATGACCGAGGTACAGGGAACAGACTGTATACTGGGAAGAGGAGGCAAGGAGGCCAGTTAGGAAGCTGTTACAATCAACCAGGTGAGAGAGTATGTGGCATGGACCAGGATCGTGGCAGGAGCAGAGGTGGGGGGACGTAGTCAATTTCTGAATATATTAAAATACCACACATTTAAAAGTGAAAGGGGAGACTAGTCTGAGAGAAAGCAAGAAAGCCTTTGCTAATTATCTCTCAACGTTTCTGCTGTGCATTGTCATCTCAACCAAAACAGTGAGTCTGTGTTAAGACTACTTGTGCGATGAGCTAACCAATGCTTTTGGCTGTTTTTCACTGAGACACATGTCAAAGGGAGCAGGTCCAATTCCTCTATTTGCAAGTAACTAACCCATTTTGCACCAAGCATGTTGCTGGGCACATGGTGCAGAGATCCAAAGAGACGTAAGGCACAGTTCCTGCCTGCAAGGAGCTGTTTCCTGGTTTCAAGCGAGACAGGTATGTTAGCAATGATTCCAAAGTGATGGCATAAATGATGAGCCCCAGGTATAAGCAGAAGCACAAAATAGGGCATTTGGCAGGAAGGAAGGTGGCTGGGGAGATTTGGAAGGTGTAGGAGTTGCCAGGGGACACTGGAGGGGAGGGTGTTCCAGCAGAAGGGCAGAGGTGCAGAAGCGTGGAGGTGTGCCCGAGAAGGGACCTATGAGGGCCATGTGGGCGGATTAGTTGAGGAAAGCCCAGGCTCACCTTGATGTCAACATCAAGAGTCACTGGCCACACTGTGTTTATGGTCACAAGTAGAAAAGGGAGGTTTCAACCTCACTCCTAGAAAAACTAACCCAGGGTGGGTACCTTTTACTCCTGACTTGGATCATCAATGTCTTTAAATAACAATGATAGGTGTGTGAAGCCTGGACACCAAATATCTAGTAACAGGTGTTATAATCCATTCTGTTACCAAAGTCAGAAAACTAAGACTCAGCTCAGATCATTTTCTCTAATTCACCCTACCACAGCTGGCCATTGGATTTTATTTCTGATCTCTGAATCATATTCTTGACCAGGCTCTCCTCTCTATGCCTTCTCCCTGAAGCAGCTTCAACCTCAACCTCTCTGGTACAAACTGTAGCCACTTCTAGATTGTCTCCTGGCTCTGCTCTTATTTCTACCCCTCTCCTAACCCCATATCCATGTTCTGTACTGTTGCCAGAGAAAGTATATTAATCTGTATTCTGTTACTATAACAAAATACTTGCGGCAACTTGACTTTTTAAAGAGGAGGTTTGTTGAGCTCAGTTTTGTAAATCTAGGATCAGGCAGCTCCAATGATTAGGACTGTAATTAGGAACTAATGGCAGATTATACAACAAGAGATCATATCACCAGATAGAAAGCCAGAGAGTGATTTGGAGATCAGGCTTGTTCTTTTTTTTAATTTATTTATAGTAGTAGTATGTATTACAGTTCATACTATACATATAGAGCCTCTTTTTACACAAAACAGTTTGTATACAAAGTATATTTGTAACATTCAAGTCTTCGATCATGTATTTAGAATAATGATATCCATCTTATTCAACCACTTTTTCTTTTTTTCCCCCCCTTCCCCCTTGCTCCCTCCCTTCCCCTCCCTTCCCTTTGACCATTATAGTGTTCCTCTAGTCCTCCTATGTACCCCGACCCATCAATACTGTGAACCGGCTTCCTTATATCAGAGGAAACATTTGGTATTTGGATTTTTGAGATTGACTGATTTCACTTAGCATTATATTCTCCAACTTCATCCATTTACCAGCGAATGCCATTATTTTATTCTCTTTTATTGCTGAGTAAAATTCCATTGTGTATATATACCACATTTTCTTTATCCACTCATCTACCGAGGGACATCTAGGTTGGTTCCACAATCTAGCTATTGTGAATTGTGCTGCTATAAACATTGAAGTGGCTGTGTCACTGTAGTATCTGTTTTTAAGTCCTTTGGGAATAGACCCAGGAATGGGATGGCTGGGTCATAGGGTGGTTCCATTCTCATTTTCCCAAGAAATCTCCATACTGCTTTCCATAACAGTTGTACCATTTTGCAGTCCCACCAGCAATGTATGAGTGTGCCTTTTTCCCCACACCCTCTCCAACATTTATTGTTGTTTGTGTTCTTGATAGCTGCCATTCTGACTGGAGTGAAATGAAATCTTAGAGTAGTTTTTATTTGCATTTCTCTAATTGCCAGTGATGTTGAGCATTTTAGCAGGATACAAAATCAATACCCATAAGTCAAAGGCATTTTTGTACATCAGTGACACAGCCTCTGAAAGGGAAATGATGAAAACTACTCCATTTACAATAGCATAAAAAAAAAAATACCTGGGAATCAACTTAACAAAAGAGGTGAAGGACCTCTATAACAAAAACTATAGAACACTAAAGAAAGAAATCATAGAAGACCTCAGAAGATGGAAAGACCTACCTTGTTCTTGGATAGGTAGGATTAATATTGTCAAAATGTCCATACTACCAAAAGCACTATACAGATTTAATGCAATTCCAAGCAAAATCCCAATGACATTTCTCAAAGAAATAGAAAAAGCAGTCATGAAATTCATCTGGAAAAATAAGAGACCCAGAATAGCTAAAGCAATCCTAAGCAAGAAAAGTGAAGCAGGTGGCATCACCATACCAGACTTTAAATTATACTATAGAGCAATAGTAACAAAAACAGCATGGTATTGGCACCAAAACAGACTTGTAGACCAATGGTACAGAATTGAGGACACAGAGACAAATACATATAATTTCAGCTATCTTATATTAGACAAAGGTGCCAAAAATGTACAGTGGAGAAAGGATAGCCTCTTCAACAAATGGTGCTGGGAAAACTGGAAATCCATATGCAACAAAATGAAATTAAACCCATATCTCTCACCATGCACAAAATTCAATTCAAAGTGGATCAAGGACTTAGGAATTAGACCAGAGACACTACTCCTAATAGAAGAAAAAGTAAGCTACAATTTCCAACATGTTGGATTAGGCTCCAAGTTCCTTAATAAGAATCCAGTAGCACAAGAATTAATACCAAGAATTAATGAATGGGATAGATTTAAGCTAAAAAGCTTCTTCTCAGCAAAAGAAACAATCAGTGAGGTGAATAGAGAACCAACTAATTGGGAACAAATATTTAATACATGCACATCGGATAGGGCACTAATTTCTAGAATATATAAAGAACTCAAAAAACTTGACACCAAAAAAACAAATAACCCAATCAATAAATGGGCTAAGGAATTGAAAAGACACTTCTCAGAAGAAGATATGCAATTAATCAACAAATACATGAAAGAATGCTCAACATTGCAGGCTTGTTCTTGTAACAACTTTTATGAGAACTCAGGGGTCCCATGAGAGCTACCTTAATTCCTTCTGAGGACAGCATCTTCAATGACCTAAGGACCCCCCACGAGGCCCCACATTTTAAAGGTTCCACCACCTCTCATAGCACCACACCAAGGATCTAGCCTCCAACACGTGTACCCCTGATGGACACACTCAGGCCATATCTGAAATAGCAGAATGTAATCTGGAATGCAATTCTGGGTGGTTACTCCCCAGCTTAATGCCAGATTGGGAGATTTCTCCTATGATCTTTAAAATAAAGGGCTTCCTTGACATGGAAAACCCGTTGAACCACATTTCCTGCTTTCCCCACCTCCGCCCTCATATTCCCTTCATGTTAGGGTTCTACAAGATTCAACACATAGCACCTCTCTTCCTGATGGAGCTCTGAATTAAGTAAGTAATAAGCCAAGGAGAGCTCACACAAAAGATCGACGCGCCCCCTTTGTTACTGATGAAGCAAATGTTGCAGGAAATGCTTCCAAGGGCGCTTCCTCAGTGTGAGCCTCAGAATAATATAAACATGTGGTCCCTGTCAACAGCTCACTCTCATTGGGAAGAGAAGAGAGCTCAGGCAAGACACTCAGGTTATTCTTCCCAGATTTAACAATAAGAATTCACGTTCACCTACCTGACTCATTGCCCAAGACTCAGTCATTTTAAATTTTCCCTCTGTATGGGACACTTCTTGAGTGCCTAGGATGCTTCCTGTTCTCTATGCCCACAGGCTCTATCAGAACATTTACCTTAGTACAGCTAATGGCTGTTAATTTGCGTATTTGTATTAGGGGAAAGCACCATGCCACTAAATTTTCTATTCTCAGTGCCCAGCATAATGACTGGCATATAGTGGGTGCTTAATGAATGTTCAGTGGACTGAGCAGAGATCATCCACACTAATGTCTTCATCTGATGAACACCCTTTGAAAAGCCTGCCTTTGAGATAGTGAAGGCATTGGCAATAAAAAGAACAACACCTGGAGTCAGGCAGACTTGGCTTCTAACTCTAGACCTACCCCTTATTAACCGTGTAGCCTTACTCAAATTGCTTTGTCCTTTCCAAATCTCAGTTTTCTAATCTGTAAAATGAAGATAATATGAGCTTCCTCATGTATTTGTTGAAATAAGATGCAATAAAATAAATTACTTGTCTCATTTAGTGCTTGGCCCAGAGTAAACACTAAATAAATGGTAGATGTTATTAATTTATTGTTTTATTAGTAAATTATATTTTATTCAAGAATGAATGCTTTGTTGAAAGAATACAGCAATGAATAACGGTACCACTCCTACCCTCAGGCAACTTGGAGTAAAGAGGAAGAGGTTCACTTGAGGTTCTTGCATTTCTAGACTTGTACACAGGAATTTTTGTTACTCTGGAAAAACTTTATATTATTTGAAGAGGATCTTTACCTTCCGAGAGACTGCAGACTCTGTGTGGCACAGCTGTGTCTTTATACATTGATTTATAGGAAATCTTTATTTTGCCCATTACTATATTGCTCATGGACAGAAGAAGGTCTGGATGATAAGGAAATAGTGCCAGGGCAGGAAAGCTGGAAGTGTAAATGACCAGTTGCTGGCGTCTCAGTGTGGAAGAGCCTGAGAGTGTAAAGCTCCAGTGGGAGGCAGTGCTAAGGGAAAAAAGTGACAAGAAATAAAAGACTTTTGCAAACAAAGAAATATTAAGGACTTTGTAGCCAATAGAACCTCTTTGCAAGAAATGCTAAAAGTAATTCTTCAGAAAGAAGGAAAATAATACAGGTGAGAAACTCAGATTTACATAAAGAAAAAACATCAGATGATAAATAAGAGAAGACAAAATAAAACCTTTTTAAAAAATTAATTGACCTAAAAGATAAAAACTAGTTACAAATAAAAGTGACATATTCAATTTTGTATGCTTAGGTATAAGTGAATATCAGTAATACAAGGAAAAAGGAAGTGCAAGCTATATTATTTGAAAAGGGACATCAGATTAGTTGTAAATGTATATTGCAAACCCTAGGTTAATCATGTTAAGTCATCTTTCTGTTACTATAACAAATACCTGAAATAATCAACTTATAAAGACAAAAGATTTATTTTGGCTCATAGTTTTGGAGGTTCCAGTCAGTGGTTGTCCCTGTTGCTTTGAGCCATGGTAAGGCAATACTTCATGGCCGGAGTGTGTAGTGGAGCAAAACTACTCACCTCATGGCCAGGAACAAAAAAGAAAAGACAAATCCACATAAATACAGTTATCTCATCTTAGACAAAGGCACCATAAACATACATTGGAGAACAGATAGCCTCTTTGAAAAATGGTGCTAGGAAAACTGGAAATTCATATGTAACAAAATGAAATTAGACCCCTATCTCTCACCCTGCACAAAACTCAACATGGATCAAGTACCTAGTTACTAGAATAAAGACCCTGCACCTACTAGAAGAAAAAGTAGGCTCAACTCTCCATCATGTTGTCTTAGGACTGAATTTCTCAACAAGACTCCTAAAGTGCAAGAGGTAATATCAAGAATCAATAAATGGGATGGTATCAAACTAAAAAGCTTCTTTACATTGAAGGAAATAATCAAGAATGTGAAGAGAGAGTTTATAGAACAGGAAGAAATCTTTTCCACCTGCACCTCACATGTAGCATAATCTCCAGGATATATAAAGAACACAAAACTTAACACCAAAAAAAACAAATAATCTGATCAATAAATGGGCAAAACAACGGAACAGATATTTCACAGAAGAAACAAATATATGAACAAATATATGAAAAAATATTCAGCACCTCTAGTAATTAGAGAAATGCAAATGAAAACTACACTGAGATTACATCTCACTCCAGTCAGAATGGCAATTTTCAAGAATATGGGTAACAATAAATGTTGGTGAGGATGTGGGGGAAAAGATACACTCATACATTGCTGGTGAAACTGCAAATTGGTGCAACCACTCTGGAAAGCAGTATGGAGATTACTCAGAAAACTTGGAGTGGAACCACCATTTGATTTAGTTATCCCACTCCTTGGTATATCCAAAGGACTTAAAATCAGGATACTACAGTGATACAGCCACATCAATGTTTATAGCAGCTCAATTCATTCATAATAGCCAAGCTATGGAACCAACCAAGCTTCCTTTCAACAGATGAATGGATAAAGAAAATGTGATACATTTACATAATGGAATATTACTCAGTCATAAATAAGAATTAAATTATGGCATTTGCTGGTAAATGGGTGGAACTGAGATGAACATGCTAAGTGAAATAAGCCAAAAAACCAAAGGCCAAATGTTCTCTCTGATATGTGGATGCTGACTCACAATAGGTGAGGGGTGGGAAGGGAGAAGGGGAAGTTCACTGGATTAGACAGGGAAGAGTGGGGGAAAGGGAGTAAGGATGGGAATGGGAAAAACTGTAGAATGAATCAGACATTAATGTGGATATCAAACATTTTATTTAATATGTTAACCTTAACTCTGTTTAGATTAAAAAGATGCCTTGGGACACTTTCTCCTGGACCATTATCAGAACACAGAGCTTTGCTAGACTACTCTGTAAACTTTGCCATTAAAACCAGTAAGTTTCCATTGACATACTTAGGAATTTTAGGTCTCAACTTAGATACTTAATACTTGGAAATCCTGTAACTTAAAAGCTTATTTAAAATATAGTTATAATTACCTAATACAATAAACACAAATCTATATCTAAAAGCAGAAGGAGGAGGAGGAGGAAGAGGAAGAAAAGGAGGAGGAAGATGAGGAGGAGGAGGGCAGGGAGGAGGGGGGGGAGGAGGAGCAGGAGGAACAGCCAGGGTCCACACACTCTTTTCCAAGGACACACCCAAATGACATAAAGACTTCCCACCAGGTCCCACTTCTTAAAGGTCCCATCACCTCCCAATAACACCACCTGAGACCAATGCTTTAACACACGGGACATTCAAGATCCAAACTAGAGAAGCAACCACGGGGAAAAAAGGTTTTAAAAACATATAATTGATATATGTTGATATGCTAAGAAAAGGAAGAAAATGGAATCATATAAAATGTTCAATCACAACCACAAAAAGCAAAGAAGAGTGTGGAAGACAAAACTAAGAACAAGGGCAACAAATAGAAAAAGGTAGCAAATACGGTATATTGATTCAACTATATTAAAAAAGTCACCTTCAATGTCAATAGTCTAAATATGCCAATTAGGAGATAAGGATTGTCAGAACAGATCAAAAATAACAAACAACAACAAAAATAACACCTCACTATACATCATCTATAAGAAACCCACTCACCCACACACACACCAAAAAGTAAAGAGATGGGAAGAAAATATACCATGCTAACACTAATACAGGAAAGCTGGAATAGCTGCACTTAGTCCAGGTGAAGCAGACTTCAGATAAGGAAAGTTATCTGTGATAAAGAGCAATGTTATATAATGACAAAGGGGTCAATATCTCTCATGAACATAGATGCAAAAAAATTCAATAAAAATTTCAGCAAATACAATAATTAGATTTATCAAATTTGCGAATCCAAAAATTAGAATGCAACAATGTTTAAAAAGAATTACACATTATGACCAAATGGAACTTATCCCAGGTATACAGCACTGATTCATATGAAAATCAATTAATGTCACCCATCCACTAACAGACTAAAAAACCCACATGATCATAAATGCAGTAAAAGCATTTGACAAAAACCAACAACCATTCATGATTAAAAAAAAAAATCTCAGAAAAACTATAAGGGAACTTCCTCAACTTGATAAAGGGTCTCTATAAAAACCTATAACTCACATCATATTTAATGGTGAGAAACTTGAAGCTTTCCTGCTAAGATCAAGAACAAGCCCCCTCGGATGTACCTTCTCACCACTGCTTTTCAACAATGTCCTGGAAGTCCTAGATAATAAATCACAGGTATGTAGATCAGGAAGGAAGTAATGAAACTGTCTACATTCACAGGTGACATTATCCTTTATGCAAAGTTTCCAAAAAGTCAACAAAAACCTCCTGAATCTTATAAGTAACCATAGCCAGGTTGTAGGACCCAAGGTTAACATTCAAAAGTCAAAAGGCAATCGCTTTCCAATATGCCAACAGTAAATAAATAAATGTAAAATTGAAATGTATAAATATGACCACATTTATTGGCACTAAAAGAAAAAGAGAAATATTTAGGTGTGAGTGTGAATCTAAAAACAATTGTGTAAGACCTAGATGAGGAAAACTGAAAAACATTTTTGGCAGTTTCTTGTTTCTTTATTTTTCCTGTGATGAGAGTAAACATAATCTTATCACATGTCCAGCAATCATGCCCCCTGGTTCTTTTTTTATTTTGGGAAGGTGGGGGCGGGGACCAGGGATTGAACTCAGAGGGACTCAACCACTGATCCACATCCCCAGCCCTATTTTGTATTTTATTTAGAGATAGGGTCTCATGAGTTGCTTAGAGCCTTGCTTTTGCTGAAGCTGGTTTCGAACTCACGAACCTTCCTGCCTCAGCCTCCTGAGCAGCTGGGATTACAGGCGTGCACTACTGCACCTGGCTCCCCCTTGGTTATTTACCGAAATGAATTGAAAACCTTTGTCCACACAAAAACCTGCATGTGGATGTTTACAGCAGCTTTCCTCAAAATTCCCCAAACTTAGAAGCAACCAAGATTTCTTTCAAATAAGGACAATCTTTATCCATTCATCTACTGAAGGGCATCTAGGTTGGTTCCACAGTTTAGCTATTGTGAATTGTGCTGCTATAAACATTGATGTGGCTGTGTCCCTGTAGTATGCTGTTTTCAGGTCTTTTGGGTAAAGACCAAGGAGTGAGATAGCTGGGTCATAAGGTGGTTCCATTCCCAGTTTTCCAAGGTATCTCCATTCTGCTTTCCATATTGGCTGCACCATTTTGCAGTCCCACCAACAATGTATGAGTGTGCCTTTTTCTCCACATCCTCTCCAACATTTATTGTTGTTTGTGTTCTTCATAGCTGCCATTCTGACTGGTGTGAGATGAAATCTTAGAGTGGTTTTGATTTGCATTTCTCTAATTGCCAGAGAGGTTGAGCATTTTTTCATGTATTTATTGATTGATTGTATATCTTCTTCTGAGAAGTGTCTGTTCAGTTCCTTGGCCCATTTATTGATTGGGTTATTTGTTTTATGTGTTTTGATTTTTGAGTTCTTTATATATTCTAGAGATTAGTGCTCTATCTGATGTGCATGTGGTAAAATTTTTTCCCAATTAGTAGGCTCTCTGTTCACCTCACTGATTGTTTCTTTTGCTGAGAAGAAGCTTTGTAATTTGAGTCTATCCCATTTATTGATTCTTGGTATTAATTCTTGTGCTACAGGATTCTTATTAAGGAATTTGGGACCTAATCCAACATGTTGGAGATTAGAGCTTACTTTTTCTTCTATTAGGTGTAGTGTCTCTGGTCTAATTCCTAAGGCCTTGATCCACTTTGAGTTGAATTTTGTGCATGGTGAGAGATATAGGTTTAATTTCATTTTATTGCATATGGATTTCCAGTTTCCCCAGCACCATTTGTTGAAGAGGCTATGTTTTCTCCAATGTACATTTTTGGCACCTTTGTCTAATATAAGATAACTGAAATTATATGTGTTAGTCTCTGTGTCCTCTATTCTGTACCATTGGTCTACTGGCCTATTTTGGTGCCAATACCATGATGTTTTTGTTACTATTGCTCTGTAGTATAATTTAAGGTCTGGTATAATGATGCCACCTGCTTCACTCTTCTTACTAAGGATTGCTTTAGCTATTCTGGATTTCTTATTTTTCCAGATGAATTTCATGACTGCTTTTTCTATTTCTATGAGGAATGTCATTGGGATTTTGATTGGTATTGCATTAAATCTGTATAGAAAACGTGGTATATACACACAATGGAATATTACTCAGCAATAAGAGAGAATAAAATCATGGCATTTGCAGGAAAATGGATGGAGTTCAAGAATATAATGCTAAGTGAAGTTAGCCAATCCCAAAAAGCCAAATGCCAAATGTTTTCTCTGATATAAGGAGGCCAATTCACAGTCAGGTTGGGATGGGGAGCATAGGAGGATTAGAGGAACACTAGAATGGCCAATGGGGAGGGAGGGGAAGGGAGGGGGCAAAAGGGTGAAGGAAAAAAAAAAGATGGTAGAATGAGATGGATATCATTACCCTAAATGTATGTATGAAGTCACGAATGGTGTGAATATACTTTGCATACAACCAGAGATTTGTAAAAAAGTGCTCTATATATGTGTAATATGAAATGTAATGTATTCTGCTGTCATTTATAACATCTTAGAATAAAAAATAATTTAAAAAAGAACAATCTATCATACATCCAGACAATGAAATATCATTCAGTGATTAAAAAAAAAAGAGCTACCACATGATTAAGTGAAAGAAGTGAAAAGACTATATACTGTATGAGTCCAACTGTATGACATTATGAGAAAGGAAAACTATGGAGATAGTATAAAGATCAGTGGTTGCCAACTTTGGTTTGTGTAGAGGGGAGTGAGGGGAAGGGTGGGGCTGTGGGGATGGGAAGGATGGTAGAATGAGACAGATATCATTATCCTATATACATGTATATACACTACTGGAGTGACTGCACCATGTACAGCCAGAGGAATGAGAAGTTGTGCTCCGTTTGTGTACAATATGTCAAGATGCATTCTACTGTCATGTATAACCAATTAGAACAAACAATCAAACAAGCAAAAGATCAGTGGTTGCCAGGCTTAGGGGAAGGGGAGGGATGAACCGTAGAGCACAGGGCATCTTTGGGACAGTGAAGCTTCTGTGCAATACTGCCATGGTGGGTACATGTCAAATATTTCTTAAGACTCACAGAAGGAGCAACTCTTCAGAGTGAAGCCAAATGTAAACTGTGAATTTTGGATGATTGGAATGTGTCTGTGGAGGTTCATTAATTGGAAAAAAATGCCCTACTCAGGCATGGGATGTTGATGGTGGGGGATTTTTTGCATGGAAAGGATACGTGATACATAGCTACTCTCTGTACTTTCTGTTCAATGTCACTGTGAACCTAAAGCTGCTCTAAGAATATAAAGTTTATTAATTAAAAAATAGATGAAAGCAAGAAACCTGCCTTGGATTTCCTCTGTCTCGACTTCCTACAAGTTCCAATGCAGACACACACACAGACCACGTTGAACCACGCAGTGACATCCACCCAGTAGATGGCTAGGCAGCAAAACTCAGGAACCTGGCTCCCCAAAGAAATTCGTGGGGCTCAGCCCCCTGCTCAGTCACCACACTGGAGTTCTCCCAAGGGGGTTGCTGTAAGAAAGAGGCCATACTTTTTTTTTTTTTTTTTTTTTTTTAACAGCAGTTAAGCCTTTACCCTACCCTAGAAAAAAATGAATGAATGGGTGAATTTATACCACACTGCAGTTCAAAACAACATTTGAGGTGTATTACAATAGTTTGTGAGGTGTATTACGATACAAAACCGCATAAAGAAGGACCAAGGAAATAAGACTTTTTTTACAGTAGGAGCAGGGTAATATGCAAAAGCACATGGGGTTAGTTACTGCATTTAAACAATGAGTGTAATTCCAGAATGCTTAGAAATTAAGATATGTCTAATGAAAAGAATCATTATATATCTTTTTTTCTGTGTGATTTCAGACTAGGTATTTCCTGGGATCATATATTATAGCCTCAGGATCCTATAGTGAAACCTAAAAAGGGTTCCTACCAGCAAACCCTTGAAGATAGGATGACCAATTTTGGGGAGCAATGGGGGACTGGTGGGAGGATCAATCCACCAGAGTTTTTAGAGTAGGAGCAGGATTTTTAAGCAGCAAAATAAGTACCAACTAGGCGGTGGGCCCTCAGCAGCAGAGGCTGCGGCTTCTTTCCTTGGGATGCTCCCCTTCTCCCCCACCCCAGTCCTCTCCTCTCCATGCCCCCACACTTCCGCTTGGTACTCCATCTCACCAGGAAATTGCAAGGCTGTCACTCCTCCCTGGGAACTGCAATTCTGACTGCTGTTCCCAGGACAGGGGAGGAGGCAATGAGGCCAACCCTTGGGAGGATAAGAATTGAAGCCTGCAAAGCTGTGAGGAAATTCTGTTAATCATGGAATTGTAACTTCAGGGCAGAGGAAGTCACTTGATCTTTTCAGTCAACTCTGGAAAAGCAACACATCTATTTAATGCTGACCTGAGATCACCTCTTCATTCAGTTACAATGGTTCCTTACCTCCCCAAAGAGATTTGCTTGCTTGGAGAAAAAGCAGCCTCCAGATTGCTGGGAGCTTTGTGAGTTTTTCTCTTCTCTCCGCCACCTGGTTCTTCAAGTTAAAATACAAATTACAGCCACAAGAGGAAAGGAAGGGGCATCAATAAGCTGGCTGCAGATGATGAAAGGGACTCTGAAAATAAGGTGACATACTGTTTGCCAAGTTGCTATAATAAGACACAGGTCTCAGCACATTTGGGATCTGTTCAGAAATTTAATAAAAATAAATGTTTCTAATACATGTGCATTTAAAAAATTTTTGGAAAATACAGGCAGACACAATTAAAAAGAAAAAAAATACCGTATTACCACCCCATGACAATCTCTATTTGTATTTAGGGTTTAGTCTTCTCTGGGTCTCCCCACCCTTCTGAGAGTGCCTTTGTCTCTGTCTCTCCCTAACTCCTTCTCTGTCTTGCTGTCTCTTGCAAAACTGGAATGACAAGTACATAATGTCCTGTGACTTGCTTTTTTGTTTAATCCTGTATGAGGAATACTTTTTCCCTTTTTAAACCCAGGCAACCACGAGAGGATGATTCAGCTGGAAACATTTAATTTAGGGCATGTTTACATGGAGCTGCAATCCCTCCATCACAAGTGCTCATCAGGTGTCCTCTGGGCACGGGGCTCTGGCTGAGCCCACTATGATGAGGAGACCTGGTCTCTCCCAGCTTAGAGTCCAAAGGGAGAATGGATGCTAAGTGACGCCCTGCCGGGGAGACCACCTCTGCAGTGTCCGTATGAGCCGGATTAGCGCTGGTTCTGACGTAGACCCTGGGTGGCTACCCACTGGGAGTCCCCCAGCTGAGGCTGATTATTATTGGGCTTGCCAGTGAGACAGAGTTTGTACAGTCATCTTCCTGCATGGTGGATTATGACTAGCGAAAGCTTCCTTTCTATCCGAGACGCCCAACTAAGCTACAAGTGAAGTGAGAGAATGATCTCAATCTCCTTGATATCTGACAGGGAGCATGATTCTGCCCCCATCACTCCCATCACTCAGGCCCCCATTACTCCGCCCCATCAGGAGTTGGTCCCTGTTCTCTGGACACCAGCCCAAAAGAAAGAGAAAGGAACATTTTCCATGTTGCCTATCCATAGCCCCTAGAGCAGGGCATGGTGGGGATGGGCACGAGAGAGAATTCCAGGCATCAGCCCCACTCCTGGCCACCTCTGGTTGCTAGTGACTGGGGGTGAATCAGGGGCACCAGATCTTCTTATATGTAACCTTTGCCCCACTCCCTCTTTTTCTTTCTCTGGAAGGGGTTCAGTACAGTACACTCACAACTTCAATAATCAAAATATAAGAAATCTCTGAGAAGTAAAAGTTCTAAGTTTCATAGAGAGATTAAACTAGAGTATAGCATTCTGGCACTCAGCTAAAAGGAGTCCTTGAGATACACCAGAGGCTGGCCTTTAATAAAATCTCCTTTGCAATTTTGTAAGATGTTCTGAATCTTTGTTTTGCCTAATGTTTCTTCTTTGGAGGATTGATCTGGCTGAGCAGCCCACATGCTCAATATAATCAGAGTCAATCCTTCAAACTGAGTTGCACTGCCAACTGCTCTCAAGCTTGTGGTCCACCATGGCACCTGATTCTTTTCACCTATGCGCCTCTCTCTCTTCCTGCATTTGTGCAATTGAGTTAACCTACTGCATTTGTCCTAACCAAATAGCAATGTGGTGGTTTCTGACACTCCACCTTTCCAATCTAATGGACCAAGTTAATCACAAAAAAAGTCCAAATGGCAGCTGCCCTAGATTTATGGGTAAGTGGGGGTGTTATCCCTTAAAAAAAATAATGAGAGCTCTTGTCCACAGGGGTTCTGTAGCCAGAGTAATGATTTCAACACTGGATATCAGCAGAAAAACTAATGAGACCATTTAAAGCGTGTGTTAATGTGGTATGTGTATAAAATTAACAACCCTTTGATAGCTGAGCCACAACTGCCCCCCTGAGGTCAATCTGGAAGTCACTGGGAAGACTGCCTCGGAGGGGCAGTGCGCCAGCCGTGAGTGGGAAGTCACTGAAGCCTGGGGATGACCCATCTGCATCCTAAAATTAATACTGTGTTCAACCAGCCCCTGTGTAAATGCTATTTTGTAACATCTGCCTGGACTGTTTGTGGGAGCAACGGCAGTTGGGAACATGTGGGGGCACCACTGTGGGACCATCCACACCCCCCACCCCCCCCGCTAATCAGTGCCAAACAATCACAGCAAAGCCACTACCTTAATAATAATGGTAGCCCCACCCCCATTGCTGAGCGCTCAGTATGCACCAAGCCCCGTGCTAAACCACGCGCATGCGTCACCATGTCTAGTCCTTCCACAATCACGCAAGATGAGTGCAGATGGTGTCCCATTCAACAGCCCTGCAAACAGACGCTCTGAATGTGACTTGCGCGGTCACGTGGGCAAGTGCACGAGCTGGGGTCTTGACCTGGGTCTCTCTGATTCTCCAGATGCCCTTTTGCTGAGAAAACTGCCTTACAAAGAGTCAGTGGTGGGCTTCCTTCACAAGGGCATGTGTGTTTGGAGGTTCTCTGGGGTACCGGAACCGAAGCAGACTGGTACCTGTTCTTCTAATGGTCTGGCTTAGAGGCATGAACATTGAGTGCAGAAAGGTCCACCCCACATCCTACCACCAGCAACAACAGAGAAGACCAAGGAGCAGGCTCTTGCTGACTGCAGGCAAGCAGCAGGAGGAAGTCTTCCAGAAGTGATTCCTCCCCACTGGACATCTGCGCATCTGCTGGTTGCCCAGGACTTTCCAGTCAGGATCAGAGCAGAGGCATTGGCGTCCTCATCCTAATGGCCTGGCCTCAGCGAAGGGGAAGCAACCCTAGTTAGTCATGCACCCCACCTCACACGAGGGTGTCTGACTCTACTGCCTCTTGCTTTCCCACTCCAGGGACCCCCAGGGAACAGCAGGGGCTGCTAAAGCATGTTTCCCAGGGCACCTTGAGATGCAGTCCTGACACACGTACACTGTGACATGTTGCACAAGTCCCACGCGTGTAGCCTGTGGTGAATTGAGGGCCTCTCAGACACTATCCAAAATGCAGCGAAGAAACCCATCCCTTCCCTTTCAGAAAGTAAGGAAGAGAGGCAGTCAATTGACAAGGAAGGAAAGCTCTGGGCAAGAAGCATGACCCAACTCCCAGTCCCAGAGTAGAAGGGAGAAAGAAAGAATTGAGAAAGAAATAGTCAGCAACTTATGCTTCTTCCTCATTTCACAAACAAGATCCCCTGGCTGACCTTTCAGACCAGCTGGGATATCATACCACACATGGAGCATGCAAGCAGGGCCCACACTGTCTCTCTGCCACTCTGTCCACTGCCTCCTCTGAGACTGCACAGCACCTTCAGGCAGCCTCAGCCACTGCAAAAAGCCCAACTGAGCACCGCCTGGCTGGGGGGCACCCGAGGGGCCAGAAGTAAGGATGCAATCTCAGAATGGCCTGAGGCCCTCGCAGGAAACTCTGTTCTGGCAGAGTCCTGGTTGCTGAGGTGACAGGCCCATTCCATATGGAAGCCAGAGGAGCAGCAGCCTCACAGCAGCTGGGGAAAGGGCTGGCCATGCCAAACCCTAGGAGCTCGGCCTCCCTCTCTTAAAAGCATTATAAAGGGAAAACAGCCCTCCAGACCACCAGACAAGCAGAATCTGCCTATCCTTGGGATCATACTTCTTTTTCAGCAACTGGCATATATCCAGTGACATGGTACATTTCCAAAACTCAATGCCATTCAACAATCTGCACAATCAAGCCTAAAGTTAGTCTCATCATCTATCTCTGTACCACCCTGCAGAAACTCTCTAGGGGAACCATTTACCATTGTTTGACCTCCCACGGCTTAGTTGGAGCTGTTCCCTTTGCCAGGCATGTTCCCCATCTTCACCTCCTCTTAGCCAAGAAGACCCTACCCATCTTTTGAAGGTCAGCTCAAATAACTCCTCTACCGCAATGCTGTCCCTCATTATTCCAGCTGCATGTTGTCAGTGAATTATGGGCAGTACCCTTTATATGGCTCCTTCTCCACAGTAGTATCTATCACAGAAACATACACGTGAGTTTCGCTCCCTCTGCCATATTGTAGATTCTTTCTGTTTGTGTCATAGTTCTTGGGCCCCTTTGTATTCTTCACATCAGCTATTCCAGTGCATGGTAGCTACTCCTTCTTGTTTTGTCATCATGCACAAGTTAGTATCTTTTTACATACAACTGCTTGTATACAAAGTATATAAGTACCATTCAGATCATCAATCATGCATTTAGGATAATGATATCCATCTCATTCAACCACCAATTTTTTTCCAACCCCCCCTTACTCCCTCCCTCCCCTCCCTTTCCGTTGACCATTCTAGTGTTCCTCTGATCCTATGTACCCCCTTCCAACAACACTGTGAACCAGCCTCCTTATATCAGAGAAAACATTCGGTATTTGGATTTTTGAGATTGACTAATTTCACTTAGCATTATATTCTCCAACTTCATCCATTTACCTGCAAATGCCATTATTTTATTCTCTCTTATTGCTGAGTAAAATTCCATTTTGTATATATACCATATTTTTTTTTATCCACTCATCTACTGAGGGACATCTAGGTTGGTTCCATAACCTAGCTATTGTGAATTGTGCTGCTATAAACATTGAAGTGGCTGTGTCACTGTAATATGCTGTTTTTAAGTCTTTTGGGAATAGACCCAGGAGTGGGATGGCTGGGTCATAGAGTGGTTCCATTCCCATTTTCCCAAGAAATCTCCATACTGCTTTCCATAGCGGTTGCACCATTTTGCAGTCCCACCAGCAATGTATGAGTGTGCCTTTTTCCCCACATCCTCTCCAACATTTATTGTTGTTTGTGTTCTTGATAGCTGCCATTCTGACTGGAGTGAAATGAAATCTTAGAGTAGTTTTGATTTGCATTTCTCTAATTGCCAGTAATGTTGAACATTTTTTCATGTATTTGTTGATTAATCGTGTATCTTCTTCTGAGAAGTGTCTTTTCAATTCCTTAGCCCATTTATTGATTGGGTTATTTGCTTTTTTGGTGTTAAGTTTTTTTAGTTCTATATACATTCTAGAAATTAGTGCTCTATCTGATGTGCATGAATTAAATATTTGTTCCCAATTAGTTGGCTCTCTATTCACCTCACTGATTGTTTCTTTTGCTGAGAAGAAGCTTTTCAGTTTAAATCTATCCCATTCATTAATTCTTGGTAATAGTTCTTGTGCTACAGGATTCTTATTAAGGAACTTGGGGCCTAATCCGACATGTTGGAAATTGGAGCTTACTTTTTTTTTTCTATTAGGCGTATTGTCTCTGGTCTAATTCCTAGGTCCTTGATCCTCTTTGAATTGAATTTTGTGCATGGTGAGAGACAAGGGTTTAATTTCATTTTGTTGCATATGGATTTCCAGTTTTCCCAGCACCATTTGTTGAAGAGGCTATCCTTTCTCCACTGTACATTTTTGGCGCCTTTGTCTAATATAAGATAGCTGAAATTATATGTATTAGTCTCTGTGTCCTCAATTCTAAACAGGGTGCTTTTGAATGATGATTTTCTTTTGGGTCTCATGGCCTTTGCAGATGGTGGCACATTCAGAACTACATTTTAGAAGATTCATCTAAGAGCGTCACCTGGGAGGGGGTAGGCCATGTGTTACGCAGCACGGTCATGTGCACTTTCATATAAATGTGTCCTGTGAACTGTGCTGAAGAAAGTGGAAAATGGAAGAGTTAAGGGGCTTTTTCCATAAGCTAAGAAAAACAGCATACATAACTCAGGGGAGAGGCAAAAGCAGTGGAAGAATAAAAAAATACAAGTGAAACTTAAAAGGGAGAAGCAATAAGACGTGGGATGATGGGGATCATTTTTCACCTACCTATTATCCATTCACCCTTGCTCTTGTAACAGAACTATGATTGATCTACTTATGAGGACCTACCTTTACCAATCCCGGGCCACGTGGCTTGAGTGCAGCAGATATCCCAAACTGGACCAATGAGAACACCGGATCCCCTGTTATGATTTGGATCTGGACTGTCCCCCACAAAAGTTCATGTGTTGGAAGTGTCATCCCCAATACAGCAAGATTCAGAGGTGGGGCTCTTAGGCAATGATTGGGATTCTGACCTCATCAGTGGATAATCCATTTGCTGGATTAATCCCCTGAGAGCCAAGTGGGCTACTTGGAGGTGGAACCTAGTTGGAGAAAGTAGGTCACTAGAAGCATGCCCTTGAAGGATTTGTCTAGTCCCCAGGTTGATCCGCCCCCTACACACATGCTTCCTGGCTGCCATAGCTGAACAGTTTTCTTGTGCCAAGCCCTTCCACCATGGTGTTCCACCTCACCTCAGGCCCAGACCAATGGAGTTGGCCCGCCATAGACAGAGCCTCTGAACCTGTGAGCTCCCAATACACTTTTCCTCCTCTGAGTTGTTCTTGTCAGGTATTTTGGTCACAGAGATGCAAAGCTAACACATCCCCTAAGGATTGATTTGAAGTAGGATGTTTACTGAGCCTGGCCAATGAAAAGCTTATCTGGAATTTTGCTGGTACTATCAGGAGACAGAATCTATATTCTTTTCCTTTTTCTGCTATTGTGGACAAGCTAGAAGAGCCTTTCAAGAGTGAAAAAAAAAAATGGAGAAAAAATAAAAAGTGAAAAGACGAGACAAATTCCCACTAACATTTTTAAGACTTCAGAGTCTACCATGCTTAAAATCAGTGAACTTCCCAACCATGTAAACTCGTCCATTTTCCTTTGGCTTAAATAAGCTGAGCTGTATTTCTGTAATGTTCAACAGAGATTCCTGAGTAACATGGGACTGACCAAATGTGTTCTGGGGATCTGGGAGAAAAATGGTTACCATGGCATCCGTTGTCCAAACACAGAAGAGAAAGAGATAATATAAACATCAATGTTTAGAAAGCAATATACTGTAAGGGCTGAAACGTGTAGAAAATTAAACCAATATTGACATATTCAGAGAAAAGAGAGAGAAGAAAGGGGAAATGACTTAATTTTAACAAGCAATAGAAAGTGGAATTAATTCAGTGGCTATTATACTTCTACCTTCTCTCTCAAGTGGCATCTTCAAACTGCATAGTCCAAATACAGTAAAAAGAGAAATGAAGGCAAAGATTTAGAATAATGTGGTGAAAAGAGTTTACTTATTAAAAATCTGTCCTGGTCTCCAGGCCTATTTGCATGAGATCCTCAAGCACGGGAGGTGCTTGCAGGTATGGAATCAGCATCTCTCCAGGTAGTCTTTGAAAAATCATGAAAAAGAGGGGTGATGACCAAAGAAAATGTCCCGACTTTCAACAAGGGAAAAGGAATGACTTTGGAAAATCTCACATTAAAAATCTAGACATCAGTCCTGCTATGGCTTAAAAGTATACCAAATATTCATGGGTTGGAAATCTAATCTCCAAATTCACAAGTTAATGGTATGCTGAGATGGGGCCTTTGGGAGGTAGTTAGGATTAGATGAAGTCGTGAGGATGGAAATATTATGATGGTGTTAATGGCTTTATAAGTAGAAGAGGAGAGACCCAGGATAGCCTGCTGGCACTCTCATCATGTGATGCCTTCTGCCACCTCCTGGAGCAATAAAAAAACCCTCACCCCTGGTGCCAGCAACATGATCTTAACTTTCTGCCTCCAGAATCCTGAGCCAAATAACTTTCTATTCTTTATAAATTCCCCAGTCTCAGGTATTTTGTTACAGCCACATAAAATGGAGGAAGACAAATTCCTGGGAAAATTTCAAAGTATATTATTAAACAAGTGGGTATGACTACTTTAAAAAGTAAATGAGGGCTGGGGTTGTGACTCAGCAGCAGAGCGCTCGCCTCGCAAGTGTGCAGCCCGGGTTCGATCCTCAGCACCACGTAAACATAAATGCAATTGCGTTGTGTACAACTAAAGTAAATAAATAAAATTTTAAAAAAAAAAAAAAGTAAATGCAGTTGGGCTGGGGTTGTGGCTCAGTGGTAGAGTGCTTGCCTTGCATGCGTGAGGCACTGGGTTCAATCCTCAGCACCACATAAAAATAAATAAGTAAAATAAAGATCTTGTGTCCATCTACAAGCAAAAAAATTTTTTTAAAAAAGTAAATGCATTAGTAGTGAAGCATATAAAATCAACATCATTTCCCAGTTTTTACAATGCCCATAAGACCTCTCACAATCCAGCACCTGCTTACCTCTCTTTCCTGTTTGCTTACTTCCCCACCCCAGCCTCAGCCCAACCCCCCCCACACACACACACATACATAGACACACTCACTCTGCTAAAACCACACTGACCTTCATTCTGTTCCTGAATTGTTCCAAATTCATTCTTACTACAGGGGTTTCTCTCACTTTTCCTGTGGCCTAGAACCTTCTTCCATCCCATTTTAGCCTTGCAACCTAAAAGTTACTTCTTATCTATTAAATCTCATATTAATATGAACTTCTCTAGGGACTGGGGTTGCACCTCAGTGGTAGAGGGCTTGCCTAGCATGTGTGAGGCACTAGGTTCAATTCTCAGTACATAAAAAAAAAAAATAAAGATATTGTGTCCATCTACAACTAAAAATATATTTTTAAAATATGACCTATAGAAGGTCATATTTTAAATTTTTAAAATAATTTTAAAAAATAGTCTTCTAAAAGGACTATTATTCAGCCTTAAAAAAATAAGGAAGTCTTGCAATATGTGACACCAGGGACAAAACTTGAGCACATTATGCTAAGTGAAATAAGTCAGTCACAGAAAGGCTAATACTGCATGAATCCACTGATATGTGGCATCTAAAACAGTCAACTCCATAGAATAAGAGTGAAATTGTGGTTTCCAGGGCCTGGAAGGAAAGGAAATCAAGGAGTTACTAAACAATGGACACAAAGTTTCAGTTAAAAAGACAAGTAAGTTCTAGGGATCCATTGTCTAACATTGTACCTATAGACCACAATAATATGTTGTAACCTTAAAACTTTGTTAATAGGTAAATCTCATGTTAAATGAGTGTTCACAACAATGAAGAAAAATTAATTTAAATGAAAAAAGATGAAGTAAAGACTTTTTATTAAGATAATTTCTGTTCTATCTCTATTGCTCCATGATCTTATTGTATTCTTCATAGATCACATCCTTATCTAAAATGATATTATTGGTTTGCTTTTTTTATTTTTTTATTATTATTATTTTTTTTTAGGTTTGGTTTATTTCATTTAGCATGATAGTCTTCAGTTCTATCCATTTGCCAGCAAATGCCATAATTTCATTCTTTTTTATGGCTGAGTAATATCCATTGGTTATATGCCCCACATTTCCTTTATCCATTCATAAAATGATATTATTGTTGGGTGTGTGATGGCACATGTCTGTAATCCCTGCAATTTGGAGGCCGGAGGATTGTAAGCTTGAGGCCAGCCTCAGCAACTGAAAGAGTACCCTGAGCAACTTAGTGAATCCCTATCTTAAAACAAAAAATAAAAAGGGCTGGAGATTGAGCTCAGTGGAAAAGCATCCCTGGGTTCAATCACTAGTACCAGAAAATAAAATGATGTTCTTGCTTACTTCTTTATTACCTTGCTCCACCCTCAAAAACTGTGCTGCCCCATTCAGTAGCCTCTAGACACATGTGGCTATTGAGCACTTGATGTGAGGCTAGACCTAACTGAGATGTGCTAGTGGTGAAAATGCACATAGGATTTTGAAGACTACATAATGAAAAAAATGCAAAATGTCTCATTCATAAATATTTTGATGTATTCAGCAAAATGCAATATAATATTAAAATTACCATTGTGCCCCTTTATCCTTGGTTTCATTTTCTAGATTTCAGTTACCTGAAGTCAATTACAGTCTAAAAACATTAAGTGGAAAACTCCACAAAAAGTTCAAAAGTTATAAATAACTTTTATTATAGTAGATTATTACAATTGTCCTATTTTAT
Organism: Tamias sibiricus; assembly: GCA_025594165.1. NCBI lineage: Eukaryota > Metazoa > Chordata > Mammalia > Rodentia > Sciuridae > Tamias > Tamias sibiricus. The sequence continues at coordinate 114,918,133 of CM046657.1, forward strand.
TGCTAGTTATTGTTGTTGACTTCTTACTTAGCATATTTCATAAATTAAACTGTATCATAGGTATAGATGTGTTTGTGTGTGTATTTATAAAAATATGGAGTATATATAGGGCTGAATATTATCCACACGCAAGGGATGTCCTAGAATGTATCCCCTGTGGGCAAGGGGGAACACTGTATATATATATTTACATTTAGAACTAATGTTGGAATTCATACTAGGTATTTAATTCCAAAGATGCTGATTGAGTTAATAAACTGTCTTTTAAAATGGAGTCATTAGCTTGGTTGGTCTTAGAAAAAACTAATTCTTATCTTTCCTCAAGGCATATAGGAAAGCTGCCATTTGTTCAGAGCAAATTCAAAGAAAATTGAAAGGTCAAGCCCATGAATGTTAACTTGTGATCATTGAGATAAACCACTTTTAGATAGGGGAAAAGCAAGTTCAAATTATTGACTCTAAGTCGCCATGTTATTGGAAATGCACCACTATTTTATATACAAGAAAGAAATAACCTGCCAAATAAACCGAGACACACCATTGTTGGTCAGCTGTCATCCAGTCTCAGAGATGTTAAAACGTGGAGGAAATGTGTGCCTTAGAGAAAGGAAGGTGATGATCAGCCCCAACCCTTGTGGGCCATGCAATGTGGAGGTGAGGTTTTCACTTCTCGCATCCTCCTTATTCCTTCCTTAACTTCATCTTGGTTGGAAGAGGGTCTTTTCTAAAACATGATCCAAAGTCTAGATTGTTATCATAGTAACTCTGAGAATGTGCCAGGAGAAGTATTAGGGTTATTCCATTCTGAAGAATCTGAAACACATCATTGTAGTCCTGTGACAGAAATTGAGGAATGTCATGCATCCTCCCAGGGAAAATCCAAGACATGTCAAGCATGGAACCAAGAGGTAGGGACATCAGAGAGAGAAGGGACTCCCTGAGGCCCTCCAGGGAATGAAGCAATGGAAGCCAAGGGACATTGTTTGGGCCTCTGTGTGCTTGTGGCAAAATGGTAAGAAATTGTTTTCTTGCAATAAATTACACCTGTACCCTTCCAGAGGTTGAGTTTGAACCACTTTGTTTCCTACAGATTAAGAGAGATGTTGACAAACAGGAGAAGATCTAGAGCAACAATTTTTAAGCATAATTTGCAAACCATGAGCACTGCGGAGTTCTTCACCACTGGGGGTCTATGGGGCAGGGAGTATTCGAGCAACAAGGCCTTGGAGCTCCACTGCAGCTCCTCTTCTATTGGTTTTCTCTATTTGGCTTCCACACAGGTTTTTCTATGATGTCTGGACCATTTTCAAATTGTGATTCCCCTCACTGACTTGTAGGCCTATCTTTCTATCATTTGAGTTACTTATTTGAAGTTGATAGGCTGTAGCTGGACGTAGTGGCAAATGCCCATAATGCCGGCCACTTTGGAGGCTGAGACAAGAGGATCACAAATTTGAGGTTAGCAACTCAGCAAAGCCCTGTCCCAAAATAAAAAAGAAAAGGTTGGGGATCTAACTCAGTGATAGAGTGCTTGCCTAACCTGTGCTAGGCCCTGGATTCAACCCCTTGTACCACACACGCACATGTGCGCACACGTGCACACACCCCACGCACACACACTTGATAGGCTATAGTTAGAACTGACATTTAGGGCTAGAGATGTAGCTCAGTGGTAGAATGCTTGCCTAGCACATGTGTGGCAATGGGTTTGATCCTCAGCACCACATAAAAATAAAGAAATAAAGGAATTGTGTCCATCCACAACTAAAAAAAATTTTTTTAAACTCACATTTATGACTAGACCTCACCCTCATCACTAGACAATTGCTTACTTTGAGGATTCCGTGAATTCAGAGCTCCAGCCCAATGACCCTCCTACTCTCTGATCTCTCCCAAAGATTCTGATTCCGTGTAAGATTTGGCTTTCTATCTATAGGCTACTTGGCTGAAATAATTTTGAAAACCACCAGTCTGAAACAGTGGTTTCAAAACATGATCAACCATTATTATAACTTGATAACACAACATCACCAGCATGACAATACACATTCTTGGTTCTCATCCCAGACCTGCTCTGTCAGACTCTCAAACTGTTGACCAATGGTAAAGCTGGCACACAGATGAGCCGTCCATCACTAAGAGTTCTAGTTGTAGCTATGTGGTCAGATTTCTGCAAAGTCAATGGAAGTCCCTTTATTGGAAATCACTTTGAATTGGAAAAAAAAAAAAAAAAAAAAAAAACCTCTAATATTACTTCCAAAGCTATGACTAGAATTGATGTTAGAATTTCTCCACTTAATTTTCTGCCCTTAGCACTTGTGGGCTATGACAATGAGGGTCTAGGCACTCAGTGGAGTATTAACTATCCCAGGAATATTTCTAGTACTTTAACGGGAATGAGATTTCTTCATGGTAATTATGCATTTGTTCTGATATATTTCCCAGACAGACTAAATCAATATAACCAATTAAGGAAAGAAAAGAAACAATGACAGCATGATTCAAATTCATCTTTCAGTTGAGAAGATAATAAATTCTTACATTGGAATATGAAACACCTATTGATATATTATCAACCTGATAATGAAACTTAATTAGCAGGAGCCAACACAGTGGGAGGCTGTGTTTGCAGCTTCCTTCCTCTCCACCACGTTTTTGTCCTCCTCACTTGGCACCAGGGTTAGAAAGCCTAGCTCAAAGATTGAAAGCCTCAGTCCCTGGCCCCCTGCCTCTCCCAACTGTAGGATCTAATTACATAGCCTCAGTCTCACCCTACTGCTGAGCCCATCCTCACCAATGTGGGTACTCATATCTTCCTTCCTCCAACTGATATTCACTGAGCCCTTGATTTAAAAACCTGCCCTGTATTATGTGATGGAAATGGAAATGTGAAGGAGACATCTCTACTCCTCTACTCCTTCCAGTAGAGTGGCAAGTAGGGGATTCTAGCAATCATGTTTCCATAAATCCAGTGTCTAATATGAGTTCTCCTTGGCATCAACCTTTCCATAATTCCAACCATTCAATGGAACTTCTGCCTCCATTCCACAATGGTCCTCCAGTTTCTATGCTGGGATTGTAGACCTGTTTGAGCCCCATCTTCCTTTATTGAACTCCTACTAACAGATCTCACTTTATTTTCCTGGCACCAAATTTTATTTGAGGATGGAACTTTCTCATATAAAGAGAGAGGGCTTCTTGCTATCTCTTCCTCCACAACCTCCGTGCTTTCTCTTGTCTGATTTTGATAGAAGTGGGGTTTCCCAAATCTCACCAACATATGGGTATAGATGAAATCATAGTCACCATGATAACATACTTTTGGCACCATTGACTGCTATCCATATGGGTTCCAACAAGTGTTCCAGAGTTTGAATCTTTAAGGAAAAGAGGTTTGTTTAGCTCATAGTCTGAAAGTCCAAGATCAGGCACCCTCTTCTATTTGGCCCCTAGCTGTGACACAACAAGATAGAGAAATGGAAAGGGACATGGCCATGTGCAGAAAGGGACAGGTGTCTAAGTTGGCTTCAGTTTATAACAACCAACTCAAACGTGAACTGACTCCACTTCACAAGACCTCCCTCCATTAGCCCTTTCTGAAGGTGAGGCCCCATTGACCATTAGAGCCCACCTCTTAAAGATTTGACCACCTCAATATGACCACACTGGGAACCAAGCTTCGAGTTTGTGAACCTCTGGGGGACTCTCTCAAACCATACCCAAACCAGAGCAGAGTTTTTAAAATTTCCCATATGTGCTAATAATTGCTGCACCTGGAGGCAATAGAGGAAACGGACTTGATTCTGTCCTCACAATTGCCCTGTTCCATTTTCAGCAAGGTTTTCCCCAGGGGGTCACATGCCTGGCTATTTCCTCCTTTAGGATGAATTTCAATCCTGACTCTTCACAAAAACTGCCTTGTACTAGTTAATCAACTTACCACATTTGCTGAGGCTACCTGTATATCCTCATTGCTTCAGGCTTCTCAGGACATTGACACTGCTTCAAGTCAAGCTCTGAGGGTTTGAACTTTGCCCCCACCCCCCAAAAATATGTCGAAGTCCTAACTCTTGGTATTAGAATGTGACCTTATCTGGAAATCGAGTTGTCGCAAGTGTAAATAGTTAGGATGAAGTCATGCTGTATGGTGGGTCCCTAATCCAATAGAACTGGTGTCATTATTACAGGGAAACATGGACACACATGCACAGGTGGAAGATGATGTGAAGACACACAGGGAGCATACCACGCAGTGACAAGGACAAAGTTATACAGCTACAACTCAAGGAACCCCTGCAACTACTGGGAGCAAGGAAAACGCAAGGAAGGATTTTCCTCTGAGGGTTTCACTGGGATCATAGCCCTGAGAACACGTTAATTTTGGGACAGTTCACTTCCAGAGCTATAAGACAAAACATTTCTCTTGTTTTAAACGACCCAGCTTGTGGTGCTTTGTTACAACAGCCCTAAGAAACTTATTTAGGTGCCATATTGCCCTCCTGGCTGTCACTCCAGGGGACACTGAGGAAGGAGTGTGGAGACCACAACTCTGCTATGCTATGAAACTTTGCAACAGTCTATAGTCCTTTTGACCCTACATCTAGGGTATCTATCCCCACAGCCTCCTGACCCTCACCCCTGTTCATCCCCTTTCCCATTCAAATGGACAACAGCAAAGACTTTCAGTCTTCCTGGCTCATATCTTTCTGAGGACATAAAGTAAAGCAACCGCTTCTGTGTACAAGATTTGTTCTCCTAGCAACCTCGGGTTGTAGGCTGCTTGGAGAGAGAAAAAAAAAAAAAAAACACAGTTAGATAAGGTGCCATCAATCATATTCCAAGATAATAGATGTTCACTCTCTAAAGTACATTTGCTTTTCAGCTGTTAATCTACCAGTAGTGCTGATCCATGCCTCCTTCCTCACCTTGTGAAAATAGATAAGGAGATAGACTGTTGCTTTAGGACTGAACAAAATTAATTTACCTAAGGGGAAATAGACCTAACACCATAGCTTCAGTGAACAGATTACAATGGAGACCCAAGTCCAAAAGCTCAGAAAAGTTAAAATTCTCTAATGCAAGTTTAGAAAGCATCTCAAGACGGCTAAAAAATCAAAATAAAAAAAAAGAATTCTATCATGAAAACAAAATTGGGTGTGTCCAGAAGCAAGGGCCAGAGGAAGGGGACTGGAAGCAGAGGCCAGAAAGTTGTCCATCTTGGCCTCCTCCTGTCTCTGCTCTCCTCTCTGCAATTGATCGTTTTCCTTTTTGTTTGTTTTTCTCTCTCTAAAGACTGGTTTTCTTGGGGAAAATGACTCCCAAGTGCACACACTGCAGGTTCAGCCATCAGCCTTCTCTCAGTGCCAATTCCCAGTTCCTGGGAAGGGATTCCGATTGGCCCAGTTTTATTCAAAGAGTACAGCTCTACACCAGAGGGTACAGAGAGCAGGCTGGGTGAGGAGCAGGCAGCTGCACAAAGCTGAAATGTGGCTATACATGGCAGCCTCAGGGAAAATGGGCCAGCCAGGCACACAGCACTAAAGGTTGATTCCACCAGGATGCTCTAACAAGCTCCTCTAATGAGCCACATGGACAGGATAGTAGTGTCAAGAGGACACCAGAAACAGACCAGATAATCAGCTGCTCCCCTGCTCTCTGTATGACTCAGACATGGAATTAGGGCACAGATCCCAGAGACCAACACCATGCTGTACTTGGAATTGCCCTCTTCTGGCTGCTCTCGCCCTTGGCATACGTTCTCTGTCAGGAGACCCCTCAGTTCTTTAAACAAGCAGGTCCTATTAAAACCAAAAGGCCCAGTGCAAAAGAATAAAGGATCACGTAGACTACCAAGACTGGGCTCTGTAACTAGAGCTGAAAGAGTTGTGTTAAAGGGAGGAAATGGTTCTTCTAACACAGAGGATCATTTCTTAGAGGAGTGGGTTAATTGCCAAATGCTTCCTTTCCACTTTCTTCTAGAGAACACAGTGTTGGGTGTAAGAACACAAGTTAGTGTATGAAATGATCTGGGTTCAAGTCCTGGCCCCACATTAACGTGAAGACTTGGGCAGGTTACTGGTCTCCCTGAACCACAGTTTCCCACCTGTGACAGGGTCATGCAGTACCTTCCCCACAGAGCTTTTAAGGATTAAGTTGAGATCATGCTTGACAAATGCGTGGCACAGTGTTTGATCGGTACTCAGTGACACAGCCATCTTTGCCATGGTATTTTGGTGTCTTATCAGCTTCTCCACCATGCTTTTCTTCTCTGGTTTCATTACCTGAGGGCAGAGAAGACATCCCAGAACAGAAATCCTCATGCTCAGATGTCAACATGACAGAAGATGCTTCCTGACTCCAACAGGGTGAAGAGAAATTGGAAATGCTGTGAGGTCCTACGGTCTGTGACTCCAGCCTCTTTGCATCTGAACTAGGTATGTATACAGGAATGGGGAAGAAGTTTGGGATGCTTTGGAGACAAAACAGAGTAAAGCAAAAATATTATTAGCATTCTAGTAAATCAATCACAGATGGCCTTCAAAAATTAACCCAAAAGCAGAATGCTCATTTTCAGAAAATGCCTGCCTTCTTAAAATAATCTGGAAAAGTCCCAAGAACATCTCCCATGTAAATGATCCAATATTCACTGCTTCAGCTGGAGATATAAAGACAAAAATAAAAATAAGGAGTCTTTGTTCTTTCTCCTTTTGGTGCTCCCATTCTGACAGTCGATAGGAGAAGAGCAATACAACGATTCCATTGGAGATGGACCAGGGACTTTGTCTCCCACCCTGGAAAAGGGGCCAGGCCACACAGAGCTGAGCTTATCTGCAAGAAGGTGTAGAGAAGAGGGCTTCTCTCTCAGGTCCAGGAAGGCTGTCAGCTACAGGCACCTGCTCTGCCTTCCTGATATCCTGCATCCCGTAACCAGCGGCCATTTTCCACTGAAGCGTTGTTTATAGTGTAATTAATGAAAGGTAATGGCCCTTGCAGATACTTTATCAGGGAACCCAAAATCTAAACTCATGCTGTTGATTAAGATGGGCTCTTCTCTTCCACTCTTAATCACCCAGCTCTGTAAAACATTTTTAAAGCTCACGGGGCTTCCGAGAATATCCTGGGTTATTAATCCCAGCATCAGCACACTCTTCTCAACCTGGATTCCTGCGCACGCATACACACACACACACACACACAACACACACACACACACACACACACACACACACACACCCAGTAAGAGAAGCTATGAATTTTTCTCTTTAGACTTATTACTGCTTTCTCTTAAAGGAAAAATCTCAGCCAAGAGTTCCTGGCTAGGTAATCAGAGCCCCAAGCATCGCTTCTGCTCAGAACCTTCAATACATGGTTAAAAATCATGGCTAATGCTTCACGGACATAAATATTTCAAAACCACTTGCTTTCTGGCCTGCCAGATGGTTGCACTTCTCACTTCCAACTGTGTCAGACTCCAAAAAACTCAGTGACTCGGATTTTGTGGTGGGGTTTATGATCCTGGAATGGGGGCTAGGGAGGCGGGTGGGTAATATAGCAAGGGTTTTTTCCAAATTAAAAAACATATTTTTTAATGGAGTGAGTCCCACCTGCTTTGCTTGAGGAGTATAGCCCAGTCATATGAATATTGTTCACAGGTAATCCTGCAGCAGAAATTCCTGTTTGCCAACATAGCCAGCAACTGTTCTATTTATACTTACCACACCCACATGGCCTCCACCGGGCCTCCAGTCCTCTAACAGTTTAGTCAGCCCTGACTTCCCTTGCCTCCTGCAGGGACAGACTCAGAGAACAAGGACTGGTTGTCCCCACACCCAGAATTCCCCCACGTTAGACATGAATTTACACGAGAGCCCAGAAGAATGGAGAGGGAGAGTCCTCTGCATCCACTTGGATGCGTGATCTTCATTTCTCTTAAGTTCTTCCTGTTTTTCAGGTCTTAAGCCAAAAAGGGCATCAGGATAGAAGATAAATGAAGTCTCTGTTGCCTTATGTTTATTAGTAGTAGTATTGTTAATATTACATAAGTGATTTATACTCATTAAAGAGGAATTAAAAAATAATAAAGAAGCCAAAAGTCAACACACACACACACACACACACACACACACACACACACACCACTCTGAATCATACAAAACAGAGCAGACCTCTTCTAACCTTTCAGTGCATATTCTTCTGGGCTTTCTCACTGTGTAACTACATACACACAGTCAGTTCTGCATCTGTGGTTTCAACCAATCATCCAAATATTTGAGGGGGGAAAAAAACACATCTGTACTGAGCAAGTACAGACTATTTTCTTGTCATTATTGCCTAAACAATGCAGCATAATAACTATTTACATAGGATTTTCAGTGTTTTAGGCTTTCTAAGTAATCTGGGGATGATCTAAAGCACAGGAGAGGTTGTGGGTAGGTGGGTAAGCTCTATATAAATACTTAACCATCCTATGTGGTTTATGGTGTCTTCAGGGTCCTGAAGTCACTTCATATGGAAATCAAGGGACAACTCTATATGCATTAATAATGCATTTCATGACACCTGGTTCATACTATATCTAAGTCTTGACTTAGCAATATATTGTGGACACATCTTTCCAAGACTTACAATCCCTTTTGAACTCATGTGCAAACACACAGAGCATCAGGATGATGTGCAAATGGAAGGAACTTCTTCCCCCAAAGATGCCCATAGATGTCATGAAGTTTGGTGTCGTGGGTGAGCTTAACTAACAAGAACAAGAGGATGCTTTTCTTTCCTGGACTTTGTGGGTGCCCCAGTCTCAGCTTGGTTCCACCCCATTCATGAGGATCTGCCAGGAAGGGGAGCTTGGCGACCCCCACCACAGGCAGCATGAGAAAAGGCTGAGCACAGGCACTGTACCCTCACGAGAACAGGGAAGATGGATACAAATGCTCCAGGAGGGCCAAGTATGGGCAAGGTTCCAGAGCTGAGGTCCTGGTTGTCACCTATCCTTAGATAAAACCGATGTTCAGCACAAAAAACATAAAAACATCATAAAACACAAAAACATCAGAGGCACTGTGGACGCCGCCTCTTTCTAATTAGCATGAGAAATGCCATGTCCTTGGCAGCCCCACTGCCTCTCCATGAAACCCGGGAGAGAGTTTCGGCAGCTGGGAGCCTCCTGCAGCCCCGACAACCAACCTTTTCCCAAACCCATGGGAGTTGCCACCATCCTTGTGTTCTCTGCCAACAAGCCTGGCAAGCAAGTTGCCCTCAGAAATCACTGCCTCTACACAAACTTCTCCAGGACAACTCCCCGCCTGTCAGGCAACCTGGACCACAGGGGTCCCCTCAATGCACCAACCAGTCCCCTAAACTCTAGCCACCTGCAGTAGCCTTGTACAGCAACGCAATGCTCACAAGCTACACAGGCAACCTAACGTGGCATACTAACTGTTCCACACAAGCAGAGGACACAAACAAGAGGAGCTGGACATCCTCGGCCATGCATTATTCATCCAGCATTCATTAGTACCCTGGTGCTGCAGTGAACCGGGCTCCCTCCAGTTTGCTTGCCACTGAACGAGTAACTGAGACAGCTGTCACTCCTGAGGAGGGCTCCTGGTTAGTTTACCCTGGGATCTTAATTTAGCCCCTATCTCCCTCCTCTTAATCATTCCACTCAATCCTTGACTAACCCCAATGCAAATTACCTTCTGAACACACATTGCAGCCCAGGGAAACATCTGTATGAACTCAGCATCTGATCTATATCTACCCTGCCCAGCTGGCTGCCACCTACATACCTTCTTCTAGTTCTTTTTTTTTTTTTTTTTTTTTTTGGTATTGGGGATTGAACCCAGGGGCACTCGACCACTGGGTCACATCCCCAGCCCTTTTTTTGTATTTAATTAGAGACAGGGTCTCACTGAGTTGCTAACTGCCTCACCATTGCTGAGGCTGGCTTTGAACTCATGATCCTCCTGTCTTAGCCTCCCAAGTGCTGGGATTACAGGCCTGCGCCACCGTGCCCCGCTTCTAGTTCTCTTTATTCTGATTAAATTCTCCACCCAAACTCACTGGCCCAGGGGAGAACCCTAAGATTTCACGAAGCCCTCCATTCACCCCTCTCTTTTGTGTTTTTAATCTGCTACCAAATCTGGTTTGTATAACTCTTTAAAAGTTGCTGTTTTTTAAAAGTTAGATGAGTCTGCCTCTTCTTCCTTCTAAGAACTGCCCAGTTCTTTGCTGGTTTTGACCTAAATGCAGTTGATTGTGGCAGATGGCATTTATCTGTCTTGTACAGCCTCTGTTCCTTCTTTTGGTAACTGTACCAGCTTATCTTGTTGGAAAATGTCTTTTGACATTACTTGTGATCCTAGGGAAACTATTGGTCAAGGTGTGCGCAGTGCCCCAGTCCACAGGGGTCTGGACAATGCTGGTGCCTAACATCCTGGTCCACATTCATGTGGAACCAATCAGAGTGCTGCCATGAAATTTAATATAAGGATTCTGAGACACAGACTCCCTTTTACTTCTGAATCACGAGCTAGGAGGACAGAGGCTTGACATACTCTGTTTGCCATGAGAGAAAATGTAAAACATAAAGGAAATAGAAAACCCGCAATCAGGAGATGGAGAGACACCTGTGGATCTTGTTTGAAATTCTGGACCCAGCTGTACCTGAAACCTTTGCCCTCTTTTTTCGTGGCTCTGTCTCTGTCTCTACCTGCATCTTCATCTCTCTATCTATAAATTTAGCTTAAGCCACTTTGAGTTGAGTTTTGTGAATTTTAAGTGGTGTGTTGACAAGTACACCTCTAGATGGTTTCTGTGTTTCTGGTCTCCCTCTTACTTCCTTCAATCTGTTCTCCTTAACTATAACACAGTGAACTTTACAAAACACATTAAGATGTAGGAAATACAAATATGACTGTGATTTCCTTGTCTACAAAACATGAGTGACTCAACATGATCTATAAGATTAGGTCTAAATGCCTTACTACGATACATTGAACTCCCATTGGTCTAATCACTATTTCATCATTCTTACTTTTAACTGTTACCTCTCTTGTCCCCTTTATGTTCCTAAACACTGCCAACACCTTATACTCTACACTTCAGCTTTACAGAAATACTTGTCATTTCTTTACTTCACTTTTGCTGTTTACACATGATTTTTCCCTGTCCTTGCTTCTTATCTGCCTGGTAAACTCATACCCATCCTTCACAACACAGTCAAGAGATAAAATGGTCAAGGTAGAGTTGACTGACCTCTTTTTGAAGCCCTACTTCATCTTGTGCATACCTTTATTATAGTCTATGCAATTACTTATTTACATGACAATCTCAACTATAGGGCTAAAAGCTTATTGGGAAATTTTGAGCTTGTAGTGCTTAGCACAGTGCCAGGCATACAGTAAGTACACAGTAAATGTTTGATAAGTGAATAATTTTAAAAATGAATCAAAGCCAGCTAGTGAGCGCACCCTAAGGACAGCATTATTCAGGAGGTTATATCAACAATCACATCTAAACACATCTGGGACAAGCAGGCGCTGCTATTTTCCTGCTTATCCTTCTTTCCCCATCCCTCTCTCCATCTTGTCCCTATGCTGTCTCCAACTGGAAGGCATTGGAGAGGAATAACCAATAAAGCAAAATTCAAGCTTATCTTCCAGATACTCAGAACATTTCATAAAATCACTTTTCTCAGTAAGGGAAGAATGGCACTGAGATAATGTCCACTGAACCTAGGCTCCATGAAGACCAGGACTCTATGTGTCTTCTTCATGATGGTGTCCCCAGGTATTCAGAAGACAAGGCACCTATCAAACATTTACTACATGACTGAAAGACTGGCTGGCCACAGCTCGACTGTACCAATATGTCATTAAGGAACAGCCAGGTGTGGAAATGATAAACAAAGAACAGCCACTGTTTGTGACAATACATCATCCAAGCCTGCCCAGACACAAAAGTGTGTTTCTAAAACCTGTTGACAACTATTGATTAATGACAGGACTTTGCCATTTCTCAGGCACAGTTGAGCTCAGTACGCAGCCATAAACTTCAGCCTCATCTGCCACAATCTTATGGGTCAGGCCATCCATGAGACCTAACTTCTTTTACCTTTTCCAGTGACAACACTTAAAGATTGATCTAAGGAGGTTGTTGGCATTCAGAGTCTTTTGAAACTTTCTTTTAAAAAGGGAGCCCAGTTGTCCACTCTAACCAGACACCAGTGGAAAGGGGTCGATTTTGAGATGAGTATTATATTATTCACTGACCTTGCAGGTCCTGAAGGAACTTATGCAAATTTGTGTAAGGTAAAAATAGAAAGAGCAAGTAAATGAAATGATTGGAAACTAACTTCACAAAGTCACTAAATTGAGGATTAATAATAAAGGTTAAACTCAGTGAGAGGATGACCCCCTTTCTCTTCTCTGTCACCAAGTGGTAGTACCTGGGGCATGAAGGAGAACTGAGGCCTGCAGTGGTGCAGGAGAGGAAAGAAACAATGAGGCAATTCATGATTAAGTCACTACTAAAGCTCACTCCATCAACACCTCTTCAAGACCACAAAGCAGGGGGAAGGCAGGGCACAAGGAGCCCAAGAAGGAAGGAGACTCAGTAGAAGGTAGAGGAGGGTAGGGGGTGTGGGACACAGGCCTGAGAGTCCAGGGACATCATGCTGGGGAGGGCACCAAGCTGGACCCACAATGACTGGGAAAGGTCCTGGAAAGGACAGCTCCCATGGACATTCCTGGAGAAAGTTAGAGCGGTGGGATCATGCAGACCAAAATAGCCTCTCACAAGGGAGGAGGGAAATGAGAAAGAGCCTTTGCAACCATTTGATCTTGGTGGTTGAGTCTGAGCTCTTCCACTTATAAGCTTTTACATTGTGCAAGACCGTTCGTTCTCTTTCTGAACTTGGACTTCCTCATCCATGACACTTATAGTGCCTTCCTCCTAGAGCTATTGGGAGGATTAGGTGAGATGATTCATGAGAAGTATTGAGCACTGTGTCTGACAGACAAAAATTTACTAATTTTTAATATCACTATTCTCTATTTGTACTTGGAATTAGCATTGAGTAGGTTCAATACTTTATCAGACACCATAGCCCCAAATAAGGAACACCTACTTATTCTTTATTCAGTGAAACTTGCTGAGTATTTTCCAAGCAAATTGCCAGGAACTTGGGCAAACAGTTGGTCACACACCCAGTCACACCCTCCCATGGGAATCAATTCAGAGGGCCTGATGAGGCACCTGATTCAAAGAACAACTCAGGATAACCAGCTCAGCTCTGCCATGCACAGAGCTGTAACTCTGTCTCACTCAGAGGTGTAACCACAGGACGGCATGCTGGAGGGACTGCTGACTGCATCCTAAAGACGCATGCTGGAATTAGATTCTACTGAGTTCTACAGGAGTTGGGGTTTTACATTCTACTGATATAATGACCATTATGTCATTACTAGGGAAAGCTCATCTAAGAGAAGTCAACAAGAATTTGGAATACACGGAGCTTTATTGAAATTCCTCTGAAAAAAAATAATGCAAAAGACATTTTGATTGCTTCCCTTTGCAGATGCCAAGGTCTGTGCAGAGGGAACTGCTGCGACTCGTGACTAAATCAGTCAGGGTCACTCCAGGTGCATTGGCCTGGCACTAAATAACCACACAGACACAAAAAGTACCTTTTTTTGGGGGGGGTTCAGTGATGGTTCCTCTAACTCCAGCTCCCACAAGGGAGGCAAGAGAAGCAGGCAAAAGAGAGAAAAAGCATCCCTGAAACCCTACTTATTGGGGGGAAGGTCCATGCAAATGAGGCAAGGAATTGGGTTTCAGTGCCATTGGGTGACGCCCACTCCCAGAGCCGTAATTCCTTGCCAAGCCAAGGTGAGTTCCACATGCTTTGGCGCTGCCAGCTGAAGCCAGTTCCACACCGTCACTGCTCAAGGCTGAGGGTACGTGCTCAGCTCCTGTTCACGGCAGCTTCCCACAGGGAACACTCTGACTCCATGACTGTGTGCTGGGAAATATGTTCCACACATGCACCTGAGTCGAGAGAGGAACACGTGGGGGAGGACGTGCACCTACAGCTGGTGGTTGCTAAGATGTAGGGCAGTTCCCAGGGCAGGGACAAAATATCGTTTGAGATCCACATGTGGCTGGGAAGTCCTCTCCTCTCTGCTGTACAGTATTCCTTAACATAAGTTTTTGTGCACCTCATCATCATTCCCACACCTGGCTGACAGGGACTATCATCTGGGGAGCTTTTAGAAGATGTGAATTTCTGCGTCCCACCCCCAGACCTGCTGATTAAACAGGCTTGTGGGTGTGTAGTATCAAAAAGTTCCTTGGCTATTCCATTGCACAGCTAGGCTGGGTGACATTGGTAGATAATGATGCAGACAGCAGGTGAGGAGGCGACAGCCAGCCATACACAAGAGGGAGGAAGCAGAGGCCCACAGGCAAGGTCAGAGCAAAGGCCATTCATGCAGGTTGTCATCTCTTCATCTCCAGCAAGGGTGAAAACAACTGACCATTGCTCTTACCATGGACTCCCCTTGACAGAGACGTTATAGAGGAAATTAAACTATCGAGATTGTAAAATTCAAAGATGGGATTGATAAAGTTGGGATTGCTCAAAAAATCTACTATCTTTTATTTTAAGAAAATTTCTCAGCTACTAGAAAATTAGTAGAATAAGGAGATACATCCTTTTTTTCATGTCCTCACTCAGCAGCAAGATGGATGCTGGACTTCACTAACCAGGGCTCTGGCCGCTACATTCTGAAATCCAGCAGTCCTTCTTATGGGCTGCTCCCAGCTCGTGGCTGAGCAGGTAGGGACCACAAGATAGACCCCTCCTGGGAGACACAGCCCTTGGCAGTGTTGGGTAAGGGCTCCCTGGGGGTCCCCCCTAGCCTTCCTTAGACTGCATGAACGTCTTGGATGTATTCTCCAACTTCCTGCCACTGGTCAGATTTACATCAAGATCTGCTCACTCACCAGTCCGTCCTGCCTCCTCCTCCACTTTCTTTCCTACAGTCATTTCTCTTAATAAAGTCCTGGCATGTTTAATCCTGTTTGGGCTCCTGCTTCTTGGAGGACATAGACCAGCATGGGCACTTCGCAATGGCAGCCGTTCTCAGACCTCAGTGATCTCCCAGAGGCTCTCAGGGGCTTTCAGTCCTGTGGCCTTTGAGGGTTGAGACCTTGGGTTTCCGGGGAACTTCAGGCAAAAGGGGCCCAGGTGAGGTCCATAAGAAAGAAGCGGAGACCAGATACTGAGGGCTGAATCTCCACGGCCAACTCGAGAGTCGGGGATATGAAAGTCTTTGTTTTCTTCTTATTTATTCATTACAATGTAGTAGGAATGACACCTCTTTTCCAGATAATGAAATGGAGGCTCAGAGAAGTTGAATAACTTGCTCAATTTCACTCAATTCATATGGGGCAAAGCCAGGACACTTCCAAGCTGATATTTCTTTCACCTGTACCATAATGATTGTTCAGAAAAACTGAACAGCATGATAGTTAAGAGCATGAAATTGGATTCAGACCACTTCAGTTTCCCCATCTTTAAAGTAAGGAGACTGCACCTACCCCAGAAGGTGGTTATGAAGATTAATTAAGTTAATGTTGGTAAGAGCTTGCAGCAAAAGTGGCAGAGGTAGTTTGAACAGCAGTAGCCTGGATTTCACTTTGTGTGTATCAATTAGGAAGTTGAGAATGACAGGTGGGAGTTAGGAGGGTCATAGATTCCAACTGTAAGCATGTATAATAATAAGCATCTTATTTGGCTGAGGCACAGGCTATCTGATGGAGAAGCAAGGAGAGGAAGATCATGTTGGGTACCAGGTTTTGACTACACCTGCCTAAGACCGTCTTTCCTGGAGAGCTGGTAAGGCATGGGGGCAAAGCAGCAAGCTGAGCACATCCGGATGTCTGAAGCCAGGAGATTTCCATCAATGGTACAGGGGGAAAGGCATCACCCAGTGTGGGGAGTCAGAAGAAGTCAAAGGAGCCAAAGCTTAATTTGGACCTTCTAGACTTCATTACCTGATGGAGTAATGTGGACAACCTAATGGACCAAATATAGCCTTTCTTTAGATTTCCTTAGACCCACCTAGAGCCAAGTTTTTCCTTACAGGGAAGGAGATGTTTAGAAGTTAGTTATTAAGCAAGTGGTTTTCTTTTCTTTTCTTTTCCTTTCCTTTCTCTCTTTCTTTCTTTTTTTTTTTTTTTTTTTTTTTTTTTTTTTTTTTTTCGTACCAGGGATTGAACTCAGGGGCACTCAACCACTGAACCACATCCCCAGCCCTATTTTGTATTTTATTTAGAGATAGATAGGATCTCACTGAGTCGTTTAGTGCTTTGCTTTTGCTGAGGCTGGCTTTGAACTTGCGATCCTTCTGCCTCAACCCCCTGAGCCTCTGGGATTACAGGCATCTGCCACTGTACCTAGCCAAGCCATGTGGTTTTCTTAATACGAGTTGTCTGAAAATACAGACAAGAAAAAAAAATTAGATTGTGAATTATGCTTGTAGGAAACAGGACCTTGGGAACCAGTGACTTCCAAAGTTCTTTCTGTCAATAAGGAAAGAGGGCGGGTTTTACTGTCAGGACATTCCCACCCTATCTTAAGAATTTTATATCAATAAGCTTTTGAGCTACTAACATCTGAATTAGTGATGCGTCAAAATACTCAGAGGTAAGAACACTGTGACAACTCAAGTAAATTCAGGCACATGAGCTGAGAGTGAGTGTGCTGGCAAATGGAGAGAGTCACCAGACAAGGTCAAGACTGGAGCCACCAGCTCCACTCAGTTCAGTGCAGAAAGCATTTAATGAACACTTACTGTGTGCTAGTTCCTGGACTGACCTCTAAGAATGTAAAGAAAAAGACATAGCCTTCACAGAGCTCATAGGCTTGCACAGAGAGGCAGCCAGATATCCACATATGGGTATGACGCATGCCATAATAAAAGCAATATAGCACTCGAGCTCAACACTCCAGCCCTACCCAACCTCTTCTAATATTTTCAGTAAATCATTCCACATTTACTCCCTGTCGTCCCACATACTCATCTCTATGCCTGCTATTCTCTTTTTCTTAGTTTGTCCAGCTAAGCCCTTCCTCAGGCCCCATGTTGAAAACACACAGACTTCCCTGATCCATGGCACAAGGTATCTCTGCTGTCAGAAAGGAGTTAATACTCAGGCATGGATGTGGAACTGTTTTATTCATCACTGCATTCCCAGCTCCCAGCCAACTGCTAGACACAAGAAAGAGCTCAGTACATGTGTGAACAAATGGATGAGGAAATGAACAGAACACAGGACCCTCTGTCAACAGTCCTGTCTATGCTAGTTACAAGAGTCCAATAAATCCCAAGTTGACTTGGCCAGATTGGTATCTCGAGAGATCAACTCCAGAGGGTAGGGGACAGCAGCAAAAACTCAAGGAACCCTAAGTTTAAAGTTGAAAAAGCAGTGATTCTACGTCTGTAAGTCTACTGTAGCAGCAGCATTACCGGGGACAGAGCCCAGCTTCTAGAGGGGAGGACAGGGCACAGTATCAAGGTTCAAGATGGGCACCAGTACCCTAGGCAACTGGCCCAAGGGTATGGATTGGGTAGGGAGAGTTCATAGATTTCACCTCAGTGCCGACTGCATCCAGCTCCTAGGAGTGACGTGCTGAAATGGGTTCTGAAGCAGATGGCGACCCGTCCTGGTGGAGTAGCGCGGGGCAACTTGATGGACTCGTGAATAAGGGACTCTTATGGAATTTAATAGCAATGTCTTTCCACGAGCACCAAAAGCCCAATAAAGCTACTCTCCAAATGTGTTTGCTATCTCTGCTGTTTGGGAGCTGGGAGGACAGTATTTTGTGAGCTCCCCGCTCTGGCAATCTCTGAACACAGGCTCAGCATATGGTAACTCAGTTGGGGTTCGTCCCCTCCCAACATCCTTAGGAACAGGATGATCTGAACCTGCTTGCTTCCAGATGGGTCTGGGAAAACTGAATGTGACAGGAGGCTCAATCACCAGAGCCTTTTCTAAAGATGCTTGCTCTGCCCCTCGCACCCAACTTCGCCTTGTAAGACCCAGGGCTACAATGCCACCTTCGTGCCTCATTGGACAAGGACATTCAACTCCCTCACTTGTAAGATAGTAACAACAATGCATGAATTCCTGGAGATCAATTGACGGCAAAGTACTAGGCACAGTGCCTTTCATCCAGCAGGGGCTCTGTTGAGGGTAGTTTGAAGGCTGAACAGAGCTAGCTAAAAAGGCACTTTGTCCTTGGGCTCCTGGTTCCTTTCATTGTGGGTTATCTTCCACCCCTGGTGGACTCTCTTCGCCTGTTTCCCAAACAGCCTCTCCTTTCATGTTGCCAGAAGTTCCTTCTTCTCTGGCCCTGACCATGTCTGCTGTTCCCACATCACCCTGTCCCCAAATCACCTCTTGCCCTTCTCCCTCTTCAGAATTCTGTACCTCATTGAATTTAATCATAAGTACTAGGACTCTGTGACTTCACATCAAGGCCCAAGAGCATTTGAAATGAGGATACTTGTTAATCCAAACAAAAGTCTGTTTCGTGGAATTGCAGGACTGGCAATTAAACAGAGCAAGTGTGCAAGCTGAGGCAGAGGCCTTTGCATGAGCCCCTTTAATTGTACTGAGAGTGGAAGGCGCCATGGTCCCAAACCTGCCTTTGCAGCTAAGTCATCTGGAGACCTCTTAGGGAAGCAGATTGCCTGGCTCCACCCCAGACCTTCTTACTCAGTCTCCAGGGTGGATGAAGAAGACAAGGACCCAGTGACAACTTCCCTTGAGAGCAAGGTTAAGCAGATCTGCGACTGCACAGCTGGATTTAAGAGGTGCCCTCCCTCCTTCCAAGTGCTAGGGCTGCAAAGGTCCAGTGAGTGCACACCTTGATTTTGAAAGAAGTCTGTGGGCACCAGCTTGTGTCCTGGCCAACATCTCTCCCTCCTGCCTCCTTGGAGATTTCCAATGTCACTGCTCTGGGATGAGGAAACATAGCCCCACAGCCCACCAGCACAGACTCTGTAAGCAGGTCTTACTAAATGCAGTATAGCAAGTGTTACCGCCATAGTTTCACTGAATCATCACAACTGTATGAGGGAGTTATGATCATTATCTTCATTTACAGATAAGGATACCGAAACCAAAAGGAATTAAGTAACACACCTGAGGGTGTGCAGCTAGGAAGAGGCAGGAGGGGAACAGAGGATGATGGTTGTTAACCCCTGTGTTTGTAGGCCTGCACAAAAGACCTGTAGATGTCTTTGTAACACAGACAACCGCCCCCTTGTGCTTTGGGAATTCTACTCATCTTGTCCTCTGAGGGCTGGCGATGCATCAGTAGCTTGTAATCAGCAGCTTGGAGACGCTGACCCTAGCAATAGGATCGCAGCTCCATTCGCTGTAGGGACCCTTCAAGACAACCCAGAGAGCCCCAGTTTCTGTCTTCCCAGGCTCCTGAAACATGCCTGTTGAAGGGGCTCCTTCTGGGCTCACAGTCAGCCAGGAGGCCTCTTGTTCTCACCATACAGTGGCTGGGGCTCTAATCCTCCAACACTGCCAGTGACAGGTATATTCCCTCCGTACCCTAGCCAACTCTGAACTATGAGAAAGATCTCAAGAAGGATGGTGCATATCACCTATACTACTTAGGTGGTGCTTCTTGACCCTGGATGCATTTTTAAATGTCAAAAGACAAAATGACAGCCAGGTGCGGTGGCGCACACCTGTAATCCCAGCACTTGGGGGCCTGAGGTGGGAGGATTGAGAGTTCAAAACCAGCCTCAGCAATGGCAAGGCACTTAGCAACTCAGTAAGACCCTGTCTCTAAATAAAATACAAAAAAGGGCTTGGGATGTGGCCCAGTGGTCGAGTGCCCTGAGTTCAATCCCTGATACAAAAAAAAAAAAAAAAAAAAAAAAAAAGAAGAAGAAGAAGAAGAAAAGAAAAAGAAAGAAGAAAAAAAAAAGAAAATGACAACAAATTAGTTGTAGATCTAATTGGTTTTTATTTGTGCTTCATGAGTTGAGGTAGCCTCTGTGCTACGAGATAGAAGAGTGCTCCATCTGGGCAATAGAATAACAGTAGATTTTGTTTATTCATTTATTTTTGGTACTGGGAGTTGAATCCAAGGGAGTTTTACCACTGAACTACATCCCCAGGATTTTTTTTTTTTTTTTTTTTTTTTGAGGCAGGGTCTTACTAAGTTGCTGAAGTTCTTGCTAAGTTGCTAAGGCTATCCTCAAACTTGCAATCCTCCTGTCTCAATCTTCCAAGTCACTGGGATAGCAGGCATGAGCCACTGAACCCAGTTATAATTGTAGATTTTGTAAGGTGGGGCTTGTAATGGGGGGAAAAACCAATTGGTTAACATCAGGTTAGTTTATCAGAAGGGTTAAACAGAGGGGACTTGCTTATCTTATTGGCTAAAGTGGGCTTGTTCGAGGATTTGACTATTATTTTTCTCTCCATTTCTCAGAAGGTAAAATAAACAACTTGGTTTTAGCTTGGTGGCATGGAATTTCAGTATGAGCAGCTCCATTTTCGTTTGGTCTGTTGGACCTAATTCAGGAGCTCAGTCCAAACCAAGTTTCCCGCATTATTCAGTTTCACATTACTATAATAAATACCAGAGATAATGAAATTACAGAAAGAAATTAATTTTGGCTCACATTTTTAGAGGTTTTGGTCCATGATCAGCTAGCCCCATTGTTTTGGGGACTGTAGTGAAATAGCATATCATGACAAGAGCACCTGGCAGAGCAAATCATTCACCTCATCATGAACCAGGTAACAGAGGAGAGCTGGGAGGGAATAGGGCTCATAATCCTCCTCAAGGCCACACCCCCAATGACCTACAGACCTCCCATTAGGCCCCACCTTTTAAAGGTTCCACTACCTCCCAATAGTACCACCTTCAGGATGCTGCCTTTAACATATGAGGCTTTGGGGATAGTCAAGATCCAAACTATAGTACCTCCTATAAATTTATTGAGCATGGATTACCTGAGAAGCAGTTTCAAAATATCAATGCCTGGGTATTGCCACCCAAACTTTCTGATTTAACTGGATTGGACTGGGCCCAAAGACCCCAGTGATTCTATCATACAGGCAAGTCTGAACACCCAGGTTTAGAACACTGCTACTGGTCTGGTGCTAAGAATAGCTTCTAAACTTTTTGAAGGAGGTTTTCTGGCCCCCTTGAGAAATTTAAGTAGCTTTTTCCAAATGTGGGGGTGGGAACTGCTCATTGTGAAAGAAGCCGTTTGTCTTTCCCTTCCCCAGGGGGAACAGAGAATCCCTGTGGGCTGGACTCTCATGAGAGCAGACGCACTCCAGTGGAGACAAAAACTGTCTCTGCCTCAGCAGTCAGGGCTGAGAGACTGCGTCAGAGGCCATTAGACAGGAGAGTGAGTACAGAAAGGGTCAACACCAAGGACTGGATCCTGTCCTGACTCCACCTGGAAGGACTAGCTTCGGACATCCCTGGAAGAGAGCTGTCTCTAAAATCCTTAGGAAGAAGACTCTGTCACTGTCCCTGTAACTCATTCCTTGGTCTCACAATATTGAGTCCAGCAAATCTTTCTCACATCACACCAAATCCCTCCTACTGCAATTAAACTTCACTTTTCTTGTCCTTGTCGGAAACAAAAGACAGCTGTTTTTACTTATGCAAAGCTCCTAGGGCCAGTGAAGAGGCTGGTAGTAGGGGGTAAATAGAATTGTCTGACCTTGGTTTTCAGTAAACCCTCAGGTGAAATTCTCTTCTGGCAGGATCCTGATGAGCTAAACAGAAGGGCATTTGAGGTGAAGGTCTTAGATTTAACTCCTGGAATGAATAATAGTGACCTGAGGTTTGTTATTGCTTGTCCATCCCTAGTGTTCTCATTTATAAAGTCAGATGAAATTGTGTTGAAGAAAACCCACGTTTAATGAGCAAACCCTCCTGATTTGCGTTCATTTCCACTGTTCCCCCACCCACCCACCACTAATATCTGCACCTGAACTTCATGAGCCAAAAGGAAGGAAAAATAAAACCAGCGTCTGGCCTGGCTGTTTGCTGAAACCTACAGAACCCTGGACAATGTGAGCCACACAAGGCTGTTGTTTAGTATCTGTGATCCTGTTCTAAAGGACAAGTTTGGATTGTCAGCTGAGCACCTTCGGGGACCTTCTTCCAGGGTCATGTTCCTGTTTGTGACTGTGGTCTATGTTCACTGCTTTGTAATCACTCCAAGGACATGGGGTGGGGGAAATACACACACACACACACACACACACACACACACACACACACACACATCCCCTGTGGCTAAATAGTGGAAGGATAGTCTGCAATCTATTGGGCAGAATGTTTCACTCCTTTCCCCCTTTGCCTGACTGCCGTGTTGTTTGGTTATGAGTGTCTCTTTCCAGTTTTCCCCATCGGGATAGCAATGTTCTCAATGTTGTCTTCGGCAAACTACCAAAATAGAATTTATGATTCATTGACCCAAATTATGTTCCCACTGACAATATCTGCAGAAATTCTATTCAACAATGGCTTGCTGACTTTACAGAAAACATACATCACCCCCTGGAATTCACCCTCCCTGACAAGGCCAACAGAAGAGCAAATTAAATCTTATCTCCTCGGAAGTCCTTGATGAAGAACATTCTAGTCTTGGCAATTCACTGCATATTTTCAACAAGTTTTGAGAAAGCAAGATTGTTAGGCTTTTTCTGTGAGTTGCAGTTGAGGCCACTCTGTCTGAGCAGCACTCTATCTGACTTACTTTCCAGAGCCACAGCTCTGAGATGAAGGTCCCATGAGACCTTACTTTGCCCTCTGAGCTCTATAAGTGATCACAAACATTTTTCTCAGCAGGTAAGGCAAATTGCACAGTAGCCGGGCTCTGTCTTTGATTTTTCTTGCCCGTGATCTTAAGAGGAAGCAAAGTCACCTAAAAAGCTAAGAAACTAACATATTTTATTCCTTTAAGAGATAAACTTTTCCCTAGTGATTTCTGCTTTCATGAATTTGTCTCAAATGAAGGAAAGTAAAAGTTAAAAACCTAGTCCATCGGTTTGCAATCTGGCAGAACTAGTGAAATCCTTGTAAAGGAAAATACAGATGCTACTTGACTTATGATGGGTTTATGTCCCAATAAACTCATTGCGAATAAAAAATATTGTCAGTCAAAAATGCATCTGAAACACCTAACATACCAAGTATCATAGCTTAGCAGTTTGTTGCTGCTGCCCAGGATCACAAGAGAGTAATGTGTCCCCTAATGCAAGCCTAGAAAAAGGTCAAAATTCCAAGTACAGTTTCTATCGAATGCATGTAGCCTTGGTACCATCACCAAGTCTAAAAATTATGAGTCAAACTATCATAAGCTGAGGAGCATGCAAGCATAAGAGATGGAATGAGCATATACTCAGTGCATGCAGCAGTGAAAACTGAAAAGAATGCATGCAGTGGCGAGTTGAGGACTCTGAACAGTAACTGATGGCAGGTAGACTGGGAAAGAGAACCAGAATTCAAAATACCAAACAATTAGCAGGGAGTTCTCCCTGTTTTTCATCCCTTGGTATCCCCCACCCCCCAACCACCCGAGTCTAGACTCAAGGTAGCCTCGATGCTGCAAGTGAAAACCAGACATAAGAAGACAGAGTCCCAGAGTCCTCTCTTCTGGCTCAAGGAACAGAAATGAGGACATCTAACACTAAGGGAAGAGGGGGCAAGGTCCATTTTCCTCTTTTCCTGAATTTTGTTGTGCCCTTGAGAATCCTGAGTGGTTGGTGGCAGTTGCAGCAGTGGACCCTGCAGATTCCTAAAACTCTGGGGAAGGGGATTCTCCCTCTTGGTTTCAAGAGTGGGGGTGTGCCCTCCCTGGATGCTTTTCTGCTTGTGGTCCTCCTCCTGCCACTTGGGCCCAGATGCAGGTGCACTCATGGAAGTAAGCAGCTGAGGGGACAACTAAAGCCCCCACTTTCGGCTGGGAGGGGCAAATAGCAGAACCCCAGGGAGCCAAAATGTACTAGAGAGGTCACAGAGAGGAAGGCACTTGGGAAAGTTGTTCATGAATTCCTGATCTTGCTCAGAAGCTGCACATGCATGGATTTGACCATAAAAAAACATACCCCAGAAACTTGGAAAGACTGATCTATAAGATCAGTTCACTGTTCTATCCCAGACTGGCTACTGGGTGGTGTACACGAGGGGTCAGATCTGAATAGCACCTCAAAGGCTCTGAAAATTGGGCTGAGATTAAACTGCATGAACAGAAGTGTGGTTGGAACATACAACTTGAACCCAACCAAGTTGACTGCCTGTTAAAAAATATTGACACCATACATGAGGTTCAAACGAGATCTGGATTCATAACAATATGAAAATGTTCAAAATGTAATCTAAAATTATTTGTCATATATGAGCCAGGAAAATCTCAACTTGCACAAGAAAATCAGCAGATGTCAACAATTAGAAGACAGAGATGTTAGAATTATCAGACAGATACTTTAAAGCAGCTCTCATAAACATCCTTTAAGAGGTAAGACTGAGCACTCTGGACTGCATAGAAAGATTTTAAACCCTAGAAAAGAAATAGAAAATATAAAATGAATAAAATGTAAATTTTAGAATTAAATAATATAACAACTAAATTTTAAAAATATATGGGATGGGCTCAATAGTAGATTGGAGATGACAGGAAAGAATCAAAGAATTTGAAGATAGATTAATATAAAATATATAGTCTCAACAACAGATAAGAAAAAGATGGGGAAATAATAAACAGAACCATAGAGACATATGGGATAATAGCAAAAGTCTAATATTCATGTTGTTGGAGTCCCAGAAGAGAATGGAAAGAATGGAGTACAGAAAAAAAAAAAAAAAAAAAAAAAGGCTTGAATGAGATGGATATCATTATCCTAAAAGCATGATTGAAGATCTGAATGGTACTTATATATTTTGTATACAAGCAGTTGTATGTAAAAAGATGCTATACTTGTGCATTGTGAATAAGTAAATAAATAATTAAATTTTTTAAAAAAAGAAAGAAACAAAGAACGTCCTAAATTTGGTAAAAGACATTAATGTATAGACGCAAGAATTTCAGCAAATTCCAACAGCATAAAACCAAAGAAATCCAGCTGGGTGTGGTGGCACAGGCCTGTAATCCCAGCTATTCAGGAGGCACAGGCAGGAGGCTCCCAAGTTCAAGGCCAGACTGGACAAATTAGTGAGACCCCCATCTCAAAATAAGATAAAATGTGCTGGGGATGTAGCTCAGGCAAAATACTCCTGGGTTCAATCCCTAGTTAAAAAAAAAAAAAAAAAAAAAGAAAGGAGAATAAAGAAAAAAATTCATTCCAAGACACATTATAATCAAATTCCTGAAAACTTAAAAAAAATATCTTGGAAGAAAAAAGAGAGATTTGGGAGGAAGTGGGGGGAGAAGAAGAGGGTGAGAGCACTATAGAAAATAACCAAGGCAAGAGCAGAAATCAATAAAATTGAAAACAGAAAATCAATAGAGAAAAGTAAAAGTTGTTTTTTTTTGAAAAGAGCAATAAAATTGAAAATTTCTAACAAGACTGGTAAAATAAAAGCAGCAAAGACACAACTTATTAATATCAGGAAAGAGGAGAAACCCATACAGACCCAAACATCAAAAGGATAATAAAGAAATACTATAAAAAACATTAAGAACATGCAAACTATCAACAAGCCAGCAAACTCACCCCAAATGTAAAGGACCTTTCTAGAAAAACTGGTGTTGTTTCTTCAACACAGCTTCATGACACAAAGCTAAAGACTTCCAGGTTAAAAAATACTTAAAAAGAACAATTGCTAATGCAATTGCTGAAAGTGGATTACAATTAAATAATGCAATAACTAAAAACTTTTAAAGACACATGCTCACTTATGGGGGAAATCAGTTGTAAAATGTTTTGAAGAACAATTAGGTTGAAAACTTTGATCACAGACTATTATATGATGTCAAAGAATTATTAATTTTGTTAGATGTGATAGTGGTATTGGGGTAATGGAGAAAAATGTTTATCATTTCTTTAAAAATATCAGCAAAAGTGAAAGATTAGAATAGACATTTCTCTGAAAAAGATATAAAATGGTCATCAAATGTATGGCTAGATATTCAACATCACGATTCCTTAGAGAAATACAAATCAAAACCACAAAATATCACCTCACACACAAGAACGACATATGTGTGTGTGTGTATTAAATCTTAAAGCTAAACAACAAGAATAATAAGAATATAAAACAAAACAAAACAAAAACCTGAAAATTAACAAGTACCGTCAAGGATGTGGAGAAATTGGAATCCTTGTGCACTGCTGGTGAAACTGTAAAATGGCACAGCTGTTAAAAAGTGGTGCAGCGGACTCAGTGGCACATACCTGTAATCCCAGTGACTCGGGAGGCTGGAACAGGAGGATTATGAGTTCAAAGCCAGTCTTAGCAACTTAACGGGGCTGTAAGCAAGTTAGTGAGACCCTGTCTCTAAATAAAATATAAAACGGGCTGGGGAGGTGGTTCAGTGGTTAAGTGCCCCTGGGTTCAATTCTCAGTACCAATAAATAAATAAATAAATAAATAAATAACAACCATACAGTAAAGTCTGATATATTCTGAGTGTAAGTGGATGTTCTTGGACTTGTTATTCTCGTACCCTGAGTTTATCTAAAGGTCTCACGCTATAAACACCTCTCTCATTCTCATGGCAAAGATACAAGTTCAACTCTGGCAGCACTGAGGAATGATAGGGATCTACTGAAAGTTTTAAATGAAGACTGAGAGGGTAACTTTCTTAAAATCTCTCTCCCTTCCTCCCTCTCTACCCACCTCCCGCTGTCTACTGCCAACCCTTCAAAGCTCCCTTCCCATTGGCAGTTACTGCAGCCCCTCCCCTCCCTCTCCCTTTGTATAGATAGGGTCTCTCTTCTCTCTCGGTTGCCTTTGGTTTTCCTCTCCATTCCTTTCTTCCCCATCTCCCCCAGTCCTGTCGTGATTCATTCCCAACTCAGTAAGAAAAGAGCTTGTCCTTAGTCTGCTCAGGCTCTGCTTGGGAGAGCTTCATCTAGCTCTAGGTACAAATTCTAAGGAACTCCAGGGTAAAGCTGCGTGACGTGCCCTTGGGTTTACTTAGAGAAAGCAACATTATCTTGTCCTCTCTGAAATTTTTATCTAAAATGCCTTAATCTGTGAAGACATTTTCAGTTATTGGGGCTCAAAAAATAACAACCCAAAGCATGGCGCCTGGGCACGCCGAGTACTTTGAACTGGGGCACATTGGAAGGGTCTCAGAACACAGTCTCTTTCTGACAATCTCTCTCTGTTTCTTTTTCCTGGAAGGCAGGTCTTAGAAATTAAAACCCTTCTCCCCCAAAGCCAGCCATAAAAGCTAGAGATGTTACTCTAACCTTCCCTTGACTTTCTATGTAGGATCTGGCCATAAAATAATTCTCTGACTTACCTTTCCTGATAGTAGATCACAAGACCCTCAATCTAGAGGGGGTGATGTCCCATACCTCGGAGGAAAGAATGTCAAACAGTGAGGCCAAGAAGAATCTGGACAGGACTTGTGGAGTCTATTAGCCTCAAGTCATGCCCTTTGTGGTCAATCAATGTCTGCATGGCTTTCCATTCTTCATCAAATCTAACCATAAAATGGACAGTTTTCCCGGGTCTTTGGTCTTTACTTCTGAGGTTTCCCATGTTGCATAAAACTTTGATTAAAGAAATTTGTTACACTTCTCTCTGGTTATCCTGTCTTTTGTTATAGAGGTGCCATTTGTGACCCATATGATGAGGTGAGGAAAGGCACCTCACCTTTCCATCCCTGTGCATGTAGGTTTTCTATCCATTTATTCCTTCACAAAAGTGGCGCACTTTCAAAGTGCAAAGGATGTCAGGTCTGATGGCACGCACCTGTAATCTCAGCTGTTCCGGAGGCTAAGGCAGGAGGATTGCAAGATCAAAGCCAGCCTGGGCAACATAGGGAGACATAGTTTCAAAATAAAATAAAAATGACTGATATGAGCACTTGCCTAGCATGCACAACACCCTGGTTCAACCCCCCAGTACTGCATACACACACACACACACACACACACACACAAAAAAGACAGGATTAGTGCAAGTCATTATGGGGCAATATTCTGGTTTAGATTCAGAACACTGAAACATACGAGAACATTACCATGTCCCCACATCATAAGACAGACTAGCTATCATTTTATATCTAGATATCATTTACTTTCAGGATGATAATTGATCTATTGTCATTGACTGACCACACATTTATGGAGAACCAGCTCTGTGCAAAACACTGTTAGGACTGTGAGAAACTGCCTCTGACTTATAAAAGAAAATTTATTTGCACAGCTCCATCCTAAAATAGCAAAGTGTTATTGCCTGCTTCACTGGAATCCTGGTTGGAGTCTGGAAATTAAATCTTTAGTGCATATACATGAAAGTAGGAAAATGTTTCTCCCCTATGTGGGGGGACAGTTAGTGCCCCCTGACAATCTACTTCCACAGTCAACAGCTCCATTTGGTCAGGACCCATGTCCACCTGAGCCCCCTAGACTTTGGGTGAAGAGACCTAGTTTCCCCAGGGAAAAGAAATCTCCCCAAACTGACTCCGGACTTTAAAAAGAGACAGTTCTCTCTGAGCCCCAGTCCTTCCCAGTGGCCTAAGTCTGTACAGCTTCCTGGAGAAAGCAGCGCTCTTCCTCAGGCCAGGTCTCCTCACAGGAGTGATCCTTGCCTGCCTTGGCACCATGGCCCAGCCTTAGACCCAGTATTCCTCTCGGGCCAGCTCCCTTGCCAGCGGGACCAATCTCAACATCGGAGCTAAACTCCCACCTACCATTAGTTGCTTACCCTGAAAGACTCGTGTCTAGTATCATACAGTAGAGCCGGGAGGTTTAGGCTGGTCCTGTGGTCAGCCTTTCCCTACCATGTGTTTCTCTGTATAGTCCCATTTCAGAGTCCCATGCAGGCTCCCAGTCAGAAACCTGACTAATGAGAAGCTGAGAGGAGACAGAGCTTCACATTTGAACCTTTTGATGCCAGAGAGAATAGCAAATCTTTCTATGCGTTAGCATCAGGCTGGTAGAGCTCAGAACATTTGGTGTGTCCCATATATAGAGTTTATAATGTCTGAGCTTCCCGGGATCTAAATGCAGTCATGTTTATCTGCACTGTTGCCTTGGTAGAGTTCCCAGAGCTGACGATGCTTCCCAGTTACCTAGGGAGCTTATTATAGATTCTAAAAAGGCTTATTTCATTGGTCTAATGTGGCACGGCCCAGGAATCTTTTTCTTAACAATGCATGTGGGGCAATTCTGAGGCAGCAGGTGCATGAGCCACCATTAAGGAATAATTGGTGTATACCACGTCTCTGGATAAATTAAGAGGCAAGTTGGGGCTGGGGGTACAGCTCAGTGACATGCTTACCTAGCCTTACTGAGGCCCTAGGTTTGATCCCCAGCACTGAAACAAAACAAAACAAAAAACAAAAAAAAAAAAAAAAAAAAAAATCAGGCCAAGTTGATTTGGTCTCCCTGAATCTTGGGTGGTGACTTTCATTTAGGCTATTCTGAGTTGACCTAAGAGCCCCATGAATACACTTATCACAGCCATAACAGCTTTTCCAGGGCACCAGTTCTGCACCTCTAATTCACCCTCTTGAACAGAAAGTGCCAACAGGAGTGGAGCAGAGGTGGCTAATGTGGAAAAGCTCTTACGCAAGAAGACATGCTTGAACAAACGGGCATTTCCCCTGAACAGTGCTCAGTAGTCTTTTAAAAATGCAGCACTGCTGACTGTATTTTTTTTTTTTTTTTAATGCTGGAGATTGAACCCAGGGCTTTGCCTGTGCCAAGCATGAGTCTTACTACTGAGCTTCACTCCTAGTCCTGATTGTATTTTTAATCATATCACTCTGTTCCCTTCCCATCACCCTGCTATCCCACATGGCTTCTTCTCAAGGCCACTTGGAGCATAAAGTTCCAAAAATGCTGGACACATGCGGAAACCAGTGTCTTAATGGAATTTTCTGTTTGTTTTTAATGTTTCAAGGTTACAAACTAAGACAAAGACTCCAATCAGAAGATAATAGAGCAGTCATTGTCAGCAAACCATTCACAGGGCCAAATTTTGGGATTCGTGACTGTGTTCCCACGAATCCACCCTAGATTTAATTATACAATAGCAAAAGAATGGAAACAAATTAGACGGCTGCCAATGGGGACTGATTAAATGAGTTGTGATACACCCACACAATGGAAAATCATGCAGCCCTAAAAAAGAATTTAAAATTATTTTATGACTTGATTTGGAAAGATCTTTAGATATATGATGGTAATTGAAAAAAATAAATGCAAAATGTACAATCAAGGACAGAACGTATGTATTTGTTTATATCAAATTATATGTTTATTTCTGAAAGGACGTGTTTTAAAGTAACATTATTTGTCTCTGAGGAGAACTAAGTTGCTTAGGGAGAGGGTATGAGGGGAGATTTAAATGCCATCATTTAAACTTTAGTGGCTGTACTACCCATTCAAAGCGGTAAACTAAAATTATGTGTATACATGAACAACTCGTGTATCTACATTGATTTCGGGAACACAGGTAATCTGAATGGAACTTAACATATTTCTATTTAGTTTTTATTTGGTTTCACTTTTTATTTTTGAAACATATTTGCCACCCTGATCATGTTTTGCTCTCCCTAATTTTAGAACAAGTCTGAATTATAGGAACCAGTGTATACCAGTTGGACAGTAGGAGGGAGCAGCTAAGAAGCCAGACTTGGAAAGAACATTTGCTTGGGGGTGACTGATGTGCAAATAATGATGAGTGACTGGGGTTTGCAGCCCAGGTGCCTCCTGAAGGTGATGGCATTCAAGTCAAGGCCCATTCCAAGAGTGCTATAGAGTATGAACACTCTCTTAGTAACAGCCAACGAATCCCATGCAATGTAAAATTATAGCAGGTCATTACCAAGATGGCCCTGATTATTTGCCTCCTCACAGCCATGCTTGGTAGCCTCATTACAATTTGATTTGCAGCTCTTCTTACTAAAGGGTAGAATCTGTTTCCCTACCTCCTGACTCTGAGCTGGCTTTTTTACTTGCTTTGACCAATAAAATTAGTGGTGTGCCATGTCCACTCATAGGCATCAGAAGGCTTGCACACTTCACTCTCTTGGACCCCTGTGCTGGACATAAGTCGGAACCTGATGAGAGACTACATGGACCTTAGCTGAGGTCTAAACCTATGAGAGGGCCCTCACATGCAAAGCCAACCTGTCAACTGAGGGCAGACTCCTGAGAGAGTCTAGCTGGATCAGAGCGGCCAGCAGACCCATACTCTCTTGACTTCAGCAAATGCATAGTGTTTTACTGTGTTTCGTGGTTGCATCTTAAATGATATTATTGTGACTCCAGACAAGTGACAGAGAATTCCTTCGCTGTCTTTCCTTCCCATCTCTAGTACTGGATCGCTGCCTTCTTACTACCCATCAAAGGGGTTCAGACACACCATTCCAAGACATGCTGCTCTGGCATATGGGTTATTTTGATTTAGAGGGACTTTAAAAAAAACAGAAGGTGACTTGGGAGGCTGAGGCAGGAGGATCGCGAGTTCAAAGCCAGCCTCAGCAATGGTGAGGCACTTAGCAACTCAGTGAGACCCTGTCTCTAATAAAACACAAAAAAGGGCTGGGGATGTAGTCCAGTGGTTGAGTGCCCCTGAGTTCAATACCCAGTACCAAAAAGAAAAAAGAAAAAAAGAAAAGAAAGAGAAAGAAAAAAAAATCAGAAGGTACAAGATTGCCCTGACTCCTTTCTGTTTCTTGAAAGCAGGAGATGAGATTCCCAAATGAAAGATGCCCTCCCTGTACCAGAAGGAAAGTATCTCTCTTCTCAGCAAGAACAGAATGCTGAAGCGGAGGGGAATCTGCTCAAACGAACCTTGATAGACTAAGCTTGCCTTGCTAGCCACTTCTCCCCACCCCTGGCCACCCCAGCCCAAGCCCCTTGGCCTTGCCACATTTTCATGATTTACTCCTCTTTGTCCATGTTCAACTCTGTGTCCTTGGATCTTCAATTCTTTATGAAGACTCCTGTGCCATGGAAAACTTCTATTAAAATAAACATGTATGTTTTTCTCCTTTGGATCTGTTTTATGTCAAGTTCATTCTCAGGCCCAGTCAAAACACCCTGAGAGGTGTAGAGGTCAAGTTTGGCCTCCCTTACATGACCCCTTAGTCCCAGTTGTCAGCTCAGCTTATTAAAGAGCACCCACCATGTGTCAGACCATTCATACATAGTTCCTGACCTCAAGGAACAGGCATGTGGGGAAACAGAGACAGAACTGTGTGTGCATTGGCCGTCATGCTTAGGTAGGAGAGAAGCACTTAAACCAACCTGGAGGTTCAGCACAGCTTACTGGCAATGACCTCTGAGCTGCCTTAAAGGCTGAATAATAGCTTATTGGGCAAAAAAATGGGCAAGAGATTTCCAGGCAAAGAATACAAGAGGGGAAAGACATGGTGGCCTGCATGTGAGAGACCAGCAAGCAATGAAATGTGCTCCCCAACTTTCTCCAATGGCCAATCCCCCCGGCTTCTAGCCCCCATGATCCCCCTTCTGATTCTTTACATTCCATTTTGCCTCACATATGTAGTCGGTAGTGCAGTCTCTTATGGTCTTGCTACTCAGAGTGGCCAGCAGCGATAACATTACCTGGAGCTTATTAGAAATACAGATCAAACTCACCTAGACCTACAGCAGACTCTGCGTTCTAACAAGGTCCCAGAGTGGGTCGAGTCTGAGAAGTGCTTCATTATAGAACTGGTATTAATGGGAGGGCTAGCGACATACCCTATAACCTACTCAGGTTTTATGAACCTTTTAATAGCAACTTTTGCAGAAGGTGAGTTCGCCAGAAGGTATGTTCTTTGTACCAACTTTTAAACTGCCTTTGAATATAGCTGTTTTTCTTGACAACATAACTTATCCACCTGATTAGATTGTGATCAAGGGCTACATTTCTTGGATTCATTCCTCTTGAGCACCAAAGGCAGAAAGACAGGCAGAATCTTTCCTTTATGAAACTACAATCTAACAAAAGAATGAAGTTCACCGTGAACCCTAACTCAGGACTTCAAGCTTTGCTCTGTTCCTTGCCAAGGGGTTTCCTTGAATGAGTTTCAGCCTCTATTTTCTCACCTACAAAATGGGGAGAACAGCTAAGTTGCAGCTTTACTGTAAGGATTAGAGATGATGAATATAAAATGCACTGCATAGGTACTAAGTGAACACTCCCCAGTGGTAGCCGTAATGGCAAATAACAATAATAGGTAGTGTGAAAGGGGGCTAAATATATTCTGACGTTGCAGAAAAGGAAGTGGCTTCATTGAATTGTGGAATCAAAGCAGGCCTTGTGAAAAAGCAGGTACTGGAAATGGCAGTTGAGAATTAAAAAGGCAGAAATTCGGAGAAAGTTTTATAGGTGAAGAAAATTAAATAAGTAAACACATTTTCAGAGACAAGATTGCATAAGGCAAACTTGGGAGACCAAGACTTCATCTGATTTTTTTCCCCTAGTTTATGAATTTATTTCTACAAACATTGTTTTAAAAGAAAAAAAAAAACAATTAGATCACTTCTAAAGAAATATTTACGCATTTTATGCATTTAACAAGTTGCCTTTACTGTAAAGATGAAAATGACGGGAAATAAGATCTCCCAGAAAATCTGGGCCATATGTTACTTCGCCTTGTGGTTGTACATGCAGATTCAGTCGTTGTGTTGGCTGCCTGCTGCCCAGACGTAGCGGGGTGAGCTCAGGACAGAGCCCTGCTTCAGCATGAATGCCTCTGCCTTCTCTTGCTAACACATTCCCTCCGCCACTCAAGAATGCACAGAGCATTTGCCAGGTCGGGAATGCCTGGCTATGACAGCACCATTTGCAAAGTAAAGAGTCTATTTATGAAGATAATGGCAATACCCAGGCCAAGCCCACCGTGGGAGAGCCTTGGCTTCTAATTAGCAAGAGCAGTGCATTTTAATGAGGACGCCTCGGTAGGCAGTTGGCTCCTGCTTTGACTGCCAACGAATCTGGGGCAGAGGGAGTGTTGGCAGGGAGAACGCAGAGCAGGTGAGGAGAACAAAACAGAGAAAAATGTGCTCATCCCTTGGAAACTTCAAGCCTTAGAATTATTTCATTCCCCCATTATCCTGGCTGTCATCCCATAGGCTGTTTCTCTGAGAGTGAATGGTCCTTAGAAGAACCAGTAAATCTCGGGTAAACCAGTAACCCTGAAACTATTGCTGATAGAGAAGCAGAGAGGTCGGGGAGCCGAGGGTGGGGGTGGAAACTCAAAATGTGGCTATTGGATCCCTTTTGAAAGGCAATTAGACCATTGCCAAGAAGCCTATAGGGAAATCTGAATTCTTTGCATTTTTTCTGGAAGGACAGGAAAGAACAGCCATTGTTCCTGCTTCTGTGAATCCTATGGAGGTGA
Source organism: Tamias sibiricus (assembly GCA_025594165.1). Taxonomy (NCBI): domain Eukaryota; kingdom Metazoa; phylum Chordata; class Mammalia; order Rodentia; family Sciuridae; genus Tamias; species Tamias sibiricus. Next base: position 114,952,740 of record CM046657.1, read on the forward strand.
TCTCTACCATCAAAGCCAGAACTTCAAAATCTGTTGCTGGATGCTGATGGATTAATGCTGATGGACATCATAAAGAAAGTAGAACTGCTTGGCCTTTATGTTGATTCTGGATTCTGGCTCAAGGAGAATGATCTTTCTACTGAAAATGGTGGATGACCATTCATAGGTGGGGATAGCTACTCCAAGATGCATGAAGAACAGGGAGCACACCCTAATGCTTTTTTTTTTTTTAATATTTTTATTTATTTGCTTTTAGTTGTACACAATGCGTTTTATTCAATGCGTTTTATTTGTACGTGGTGCTGAGGATCGAACCCAGGTCGCCCACATGCTAGGTGAGCGCTCTACCGCTGAGCCACAATCCCAGCCCCACCCTAATGCTTTAATGACCGCAGTTCTTGAGTCATGCAGCATGCACCTCTTAATACCAGGAGGATGCTTTGAAAGGACAGAATCCTAATTAAGTATTTCTCTTTTATTGCCCCCATGATCTAACTTTTAAGTACAACGTGTGTGCAAAAGGGGAGGATCTGACTCTATGCAACCCAGAAGGTTGAGACCTTTGAAGAATTAGTGACAGCCAAAGACGTGCTGGAAGACTGTGTTATTTTGGAAATAGAAGGACTCCGAGAACTATACACATTTGAGTCTGGCAATATGCTCAAGCAAGATAAACCTTGGAATTTTTAAAGGAATGTTTATGGGCAAATTGACAAGAAAGAATGGCCTTTATGAGTAGGCATATGATCATTACCAAAAAACAAAAACAAAAACAGGACATGGTAGAAACTTCTAATCATCTCTCTATGTCTAGTATTTTATTTTCCCATAGTAACAGAAATGTTAGCAGAACAAATGGACACTCTATTAGTTTCCTATTGCTGCTGTAACAAACTGCCACAAACTTAGTGGCTTAAATCAACACAGATTTACTATTTTATAGCTCTAGAGGCCAGAAGTCCAAAATAGATGAGCAGGGCTATATTTCTTCTAGAAACAGGAATGGGGACCATCTGTTTTCTTACTTCTTCTAGCTTCTAAAGGCCACCTGCCTCCCTTGGCTTTTGACCTCTTCCTCTTCACAGGCAGCAGCATAGCATCTTCAGCTCACACTGTCCCTCCTCTCTGCTTTCATCCTCTGTCCTCACTCACGCTGAGTCTCTGGAATCCCTCTTAGAATGACCCTGTGATTGCATTAGGCCCACCCAGATAACCCATGGTAATCTCTTTGCCTCAAGATCCTTAGTGTAACCACATTTGCAAAGTTCCTTCATGTAAATATATAAAGCCTCCTATTTACAGGGACATTGGGTATCTTTGGGGAACCAAGAGTCAACCTACTTCTGCTACCCAAAATAAAACCTAAATTTCCCAGCCTCACCTGCAGGGTTGAGAACATGTGACCAAGTTCTGGTCGTGGATATGAGCTGGGAACATTGTCAGAATCAAAATGGAGTTGCTCTGTTGAGCCTTAACAAAATAAATAAATAAAACCAGGAGGTTACGAGATCTTGTGTACATGCCCGATAAGAAAGATTCATAAAGGACTCTACCAGAACCACAACCTTGCACACACACACACACACACATACACACACACACACACACACACACACACACACACACACTACTCATGCACAAACAATTACCCAAGAATGCCTATTTAAGCTGGGTGCAGTGGAGCACGCCTGTAATCCCAGTGGCTTGGGAGGCTGAGGCAGGGAGATCGCGAGTTCAAAGCCAGTCTCAGCAACAATGAGGTGCAAAGCAACTCAGGGAGACCCTGTCTCTAAATAAAATACATGTGGCTCAGTGGTTGAGTTTAATCCCCAGTAACTCCATGCAAAATAAAACTGCCTATTCAATTGGACTGACACCACCCTCATTATTGATACCTATAACCAAGGATTATTGCTTCAGAATATCCTCATTTTTTAAAAAAAATATTTATTTATTTGCTTTAGTTGTACACAATGTTTATTTTTACGTGGTGCTGAGGATAGAAGCCGGGCCACGCACATGCTAGGCGAGTGCTCTACTGCTGAGCCACAACCCCAGCCCCAGAATATCCTCATTTTTAAAAATTGCCCTTACCTCAACCTCCTTGAAAATGCTCCACTTACTAAGGCAGGCATATTCCCACTGCAATGCTATTCCCAAATAAACTTATTTATCTTCAGAGAATCTCTCTCAGTCTGTTATTCGAGTTGACAGAGCAAAGTGAAGTATTCTCCTCCTGAGTCATGCCCTTCAAGGAAAGTGTATGTTATTTGCTAAAAATTGGCAGATAGAGCCTTCCCTTCAGGGACTGGTGGATGAGGCCAGTATGTGAGTGTTTTTCAATAGCAAGCACCTAAGCCCCTGAACCTCTCTTAAAGCCCACCACACCAGCTTGCAATTTTATATGAGAAAAGAATAAACTTGTAAGCTATGCAGACAGTCATATTATATTTAGTACATATTCAGGTAGACTAAGGACCTATAATTGGCAAGGCATTTGGGGACTTGAACAGCACTTATCAAGATCTCTTATGACATCTGTGTGCTCAAGATGGAGAAATAACAGTTAAAGCCAAGAAAACTCAGGTGGGTTTATTAGCGTTTGAGTGACCATAAGGGTACAGATTAATGAGTTAGAATTAATCTCTATGGAGAAATTTTAACATCATGGCTCTGTTACATTCCATGCTCCTGACTGGTCAGACCACAGCTGAAATATTTAATTTCCTTCCATGGGCTCCACTAGAAGAGGCTTACGGACATGGGAGTGAATGATGAAGGGACTTAAAACCCCTTTACCTAAGAAAGGGTTGAAGAAGCACCAGTGATGACATGAGGGGGCCTTTCAGATGCTTATGAAGCACTTATCAGATGTGAGGCACACCATTAAGTGACACGAGATAGAAAAGAGGAGGACACACTTCCTGGCCCTCATAGGAGATAGGAGGCAGGAGGCACTTGTATAAATGTAAATTTATAAATTTATGTAAATGTATTTAAGGTAACCTTCCAGGCTTAGCTTGCAGGGTAGCACAGTAAGAGTCTGTTGATGTTGGTGCCAGCTATCACGAATACAAACAATAGTAAATGCTGGAGAGGATGTGGAGAAAAAGGAACACTTTTACACTGTTGGTGGGATTGTAAACTAGCACAACTGCTATGGAAATCAGTGTGGAGCTTCCTCAAAAGACTAGGAATGAATGGAAAGACAGTAGAATGAATCGGACATAATGTTCCTATGTTCATATATGAATACATGACCATTGAAATGCCACATTATAAGTACCACTCAGATCTTTAAAGATATATACTTTGTATACAAGCAGTTGTATGTAAAAAGATGATATACTTGCGCATTATGAATAAATAAATAAATAACAAAAAAATAAAAGAAAAAAAAAAAAAAAAAAAAGAAATGCCACATTATGTTCAACCACAAAAATGGGAATTTATACTCCTGTTGAATAAAGTCACAAGTTTGAGACCAGGCTGGGCAACTTAGGGAGATACAGACAGGGGATATAGCTCAGTGGTAGAGCACTTTGACATGTATGACATGTCAAAATACATTCTACTGTTGTGTATAACTAAAGAGAACAACAATAACAAGAGTAGGAATGGAACCACCCACTCCTTGGTGTTTATCCCAAATAATTAAAATCATCATGCTACAGTGATACATGCATACTCATGTTCATAGCAGCACAGTTCACAATAGCCAAACTATGGAATCAGCCTAGATGTCCATCAATGAATGAATGGATAAAGAAAATGTGGTATATACACACAATGGAGATTTATTCATCCATAAAGAGGAAGAAGTCATGTCATTTTCAGGAAAATGGATGGAATTTGAGACCATTATGTTATGTGAAATAAACCAAACTCAGAGAGTAAAGGTCATATGTTTTCCATATGTAGAAGCTAGAGAAGAAAAAGGAAAAGAAGGGTGGTGGGGGGGAATCTCCTGAAAATGGAAGAGAGGATCTGTAGAGTAAAAGGACCTGGGGAGGGAGGAGGAAATTGAAAGCAGAAATATTGGGGAATGATATTAGCCAAAATTATATCTTTGTATCATGTGCATGTGAATATGCAGCAATAAATCCCATCATTATGTATAATCATAATGCATCAATAAAAATATGGAAGAATAAAAAGAATCTATTCCTCCTAGGTATGGTGGCACATACCTGTACTCCCAGGTACTCAGGAGGCTAAGGCAGGTGGATCACAAGTTTGAGACCAGTCTGGGCAACTGAGGGAGATACAGACAGGGGATATAGTTCAGTGGTAGAGCACTTGCTAGATTTCCGATTTCAACCCCCAGTACTCAAAAAATTTGTGGAGGTTTTTTGTTGTTGTTGTTGTTTTGGTTTTTTTGTTTGTTTGTTTTTGTTTTTAAGGATATGAATTCTTTTTCTTTCTTTTATTTATTTATTTAATTTAATTTGTTATACATGCTTTTAGAGTGCAATTCCTTTCATATTACATATAAAGAGCACAGTTTTCCAAGTCATTGATTTTACACAAAGTATTTTCATACCATTTGAGTTTTTATACATGCACTTAGTATATTGATGTCAAACTCCTTCTGCCATTGTTTCTATCCCCTTGCCCTTTTCCCTCCCCTCCCCCCTTTTTTCTATTTAACATTCCTTCATTCCTCTCATCCCCCCTCCCTTGCCACTATAATTCAGTGTCATCATAGCAAAGGAATTAATCGACCTTTGGTTTTCTGGGATTGGCTGACTTCACTTAGCATTATTTTCTCCAACTCCATCCATTTATCTGCAAATGCCATGATTTTATTCTCTTTTAGTGCTGAGTAGTGTTCCATTGTGTATATATACCAATGTTTCCCTATCCATTCATCTATTGATGGGCATCGGGGTTATTTCTACAATCTAACTATTGTGAATTGTGCTGCTATGAACACTGATGTGGCTGTGTCCCTGTAGTATGCTATTTTTAAGTCCTTTGGGTATAGACCAAGGAGTGGGATAGCTGGGTTAAATGGTGGTTCCATTCCAAGTTTTCCTAGGAATCTCCATATTGCTTTCCAAATTGGCTGCACCACTTTGCAGCCCCACCAGCAATGTAAGAGAGTGCTCTTTTCCCCACATCCTCACCAGCATTTATTGTTGTTTGTGTTTTTGATAGCTGCCATTCTGACTGGCGTGAGATGAAATCTTAGAGTAGTTTTGATTTGCATTTCTCTAATTGCTAGAGATGTTGAACATTTTTTCATATATTTGTTGATTGATTGTATATCTTCTTCTGAGAGGTGTCTGTTCAGTTCCTTTGCCCATTTATCGATTGGGTTGTTTGTTTTTTTGGTGTAAAAGTTTTTGAGAGCTTTATATATCCTTGAAGTTAATGTTCTGTCTGATGTGCATGTGGTAAAGATTTGCTCCCATTCTGCAGGTTCTCTGTTCACCTCACTGATTGTTTCTTTTGCTGAGAAGAAGCTTTTTAGTTTGAATACATCCCATTTATTAATGTTTGGTTTTAGTTCTTGTGCTATAGGGGTCTTATTGAGGAAGTTGGGGCCTAATCCAACTTGTTGGAGATTTGGGCCTACTTTTTCCTCTATTAGGTGCAAGGTCTCTGGTTTAATTCCTAGGTCTTTGATCCATTTTGAGTTGAGTTTTGTGCATGGAGAGAGATAGAGGTTTAATTTCATTTTATTACATAAGGATTTCCAGTTTTCCCAACACCATTTGTTGAAGAGGGTGTCTTTTCTCCAATGTATGTTTTTGGCACCTTTGTCTACTATAAGATAACTGTAGATGTGTAGGTTAGTCTCTGTGTCTTCTATTCTGTACCATTGGTCTACTCATTTGTTTCTATTTTGTTTATGTTTTCTTGCCCTGGTGGGGGGGGAATCTTTCTGTCCATCTGCTAGTCAGCTTTCCATTGCTATAACAAATAGCTGAAATAATGGAATTATAAAGAGGTTTATTTGGCTCACAGGTTTTAGTTCATGATCTATATCAGCCCCATTGTTTTGGGCCTCTGGTCATCATCATGGTGGATGGTATGTGGTACATGATCAAGATCATGATCATATCATGATCAAGAACCCGGGCAGTAGAGAGGGAGAGGAAGGAAGGAAGGAAGGAAGGAAGGAAGGAAGGAAGGAAGGTAGGAACGAACGAACGAACTGGAGTCTCACAGTTCCTTTAAGGGCAATGACCTAAAGACCTCCTACTAGGCCTCACCTTCAAAAAGTTCCACCAACTCCTAATAACACTACCCTGGGGATCAAGCCCATGGACCTTTGGGGGATAATTAAGATCTAAACCACAGCATCAAATTGGGTTTCCTATTCAATCAGTTTGTGATTTTAATAATTGTGTCCTTCCCACAATTTGTCACACACAGGTATGAGGACAAACAAGTTTGAGGAAGTTTCTAAGGGTTGTACAAACTTCCCAAGCCACCATCAACCATCAAGCTCTTTTAGGGGGACCATCCAGCCCTTTCATGGTTAAAAAACACATAAAACAAACTGTCAGTCAGAAGAATAAAGACTTTTGAGAGATGCCACAAAAGGACCTGGGTAGGAAGCTGTGGAGGAGATATGAAAAGAGGTCCTGTGCCTGGGGATATCTGCTCCTGAGAACTGAACCCATGCCGTGTGCCTGTTTGAGAGCTAGGTTCTGAGCTATACACCAATCTGGTTTAGAATAAATACCAATTAAAGACAATCCAAAGTCCTTCACAGGCAGAAAGAATATTGACCCCTCCAGGTTTCCAGCTTATGGAGGTATTCACTTGTGTAAAGAATGGAATTCTAGCTGGGCGCGGTGGCGCACGCCTGTAATCCCAGCACTTTGGGAGGCTGAGGCAGGAGGATCGCGAGTTCAAAGCCAGCCTCAGCAATATCGAGGCACTTAGCAACTCAGTGAGACCCTGTCTCTAATAAAATACAAAAAAAGGGCTGGGGATGTGACCCAGTGGTCGAGTGCCCCTGAGTTCAATCCCCGGTACCACAAAAAAAAAAAAAAAAAAAGAATGGAATTCTGTGAGTTTAGGATTAGTATTGAATTTTCTTTTGCAATAGGGTTTGAGTTAGATAGTGAATGTGAATGTCAGCACATATGAATATTCATAAGAATGTATATTGGAAAATATGTACAAAACAGATATAAATATATAAGTTCTGAGATAGGGAAAAGTATCATGTGGGTTATATGATTAAGAATATTTTTAAATTGGGGATGGTGAAACATATAATATTATGAAAACACAAAATATATAGGCACCAATACCATTGAAATTTGAATGTATTAGTCAACATACACATGTATGTTCATAGTAATACATGCTTTCATTTAAAATTAGGTTTTGGTATAAACATAAGTTCAGGGTTAGTATTAAATTTTGTGTCAGTAAGGTTACTATTATGAAATGAATATGTATATCAGGCAACATGAGTATTTATTCCACCATACATGTGAAAATGTTTTGAAAACCTATGAATTCATGTTTTGGGATAGAGAAAGGTGTACTGTGTGTTCTGTGAGTACCAATTTTTAACTAGATAATACATGAATTTATTTTGATGAATACATAACATATTTGATGCAAATTTAACATGAAGGATTGAAACTATATCTGAAAATATACATGGGATCTGATATTCATGTAAATTAATTCAAACTAGGTATAGGTATTGTGATAATATTAGGGTTAGTATTACATATTGAGTTTGTTTGGGTTTTGCTTAGAAAATGAATATAGATATTAAAAAATATGTGTAATTAAAAGAATGTTCATGTCAAAGTGAGTAGGAATTTTTTTTTAAAAAGATGGAATTCTAGAGACTGATGACAAAATGAGACATGATCAGTGATTGGCAATGGTTGATTAGCGGCCTCTGCCAGGAACCTGAGCTAAGTCTGCAAGTTGCTCAGGAGTCTGCAGGTTTCCAACAGAGTTAGAAAAATAATAATTCCTTCATTAAACAAAAAATTCCCAGTCTACCTGTCTTATATTGCATTCTGCTGGTGTTCTGCAAACACAGCTTAGTAACCTCAGTGAATAGATGCTCTCTGTGTTTCACCAGCTTCACATACATCATGTTAGGTAGACAGCATCTCTGCTTCATAGAAGGGGAAACACAGCTCAGAGCTCTTGAGTAATTTGTATAGTGTCATTTGGGTTAAGATGAGAAGCTGGGGTTGGAACCCAGTTTTGTCTGGTTCCAAAGTCATATATTCATTCCATGATACTTACCTAGTATCATGGTAATCAAAGCAAAAATGTAGAGGTCTGAAAAGAAGTCCTTTCAATTTTCCACATTACCCAACGCATTATTGTCCACATAATCACTTTGACCTCCTTCTGCCACTCCACACTATAAAGCCCAGGAGGTTTTACATCAGGCAGTTGACCCCGGTCCTTTTGCAGTCACACACAGAGAGCTACAAAGATTCCAAGGGCACAGACACACATTTGCCTTCCTATGTCTGATACTTTGTGAAAAATCCTACTGTTCCCACACAAACTCTAGGAACCTTGCTTTGAATGAACAGAGTCCATCTGGGGACAAGTGATCATTCTTCCTTTGGAGGGCCTGGAGGGCAGGTACTGATGGCCATGAAAACCTCAGACTTTTCCTGAGCACATGGAGTATTTGTAGATACCACAAAGGGCAGCAAAGGAGTAGAGTATCATGTTGTATATAAACCCCACATTCTCTTTCTCTAAGTAGGGAATTGGGTTTCCTATTCAATCCAGTGTCTTACACTAATACATTAGAGAAGCCAAGTAAATATTTGTTGAATAAATGAATATTAATTACTCATGCACCATAGCATGTGGAACAAAGCCAAGGACAGGTTCTAGATTTTCTTACAATCAGGGCCAAAATCCAATAAGGTCACCGAAAGAACTGGTTACTTTAGCTATAGCATCATTGTAATACTGGTGTAGTTCTAAACTTTCTCACTGCCTCAGTTTACTTGGGTGCCAAATGGAGAGTTTTGATTGGGTGATTTACTAAAATTTCTATCACCTGGGTTTTAGAAGGTAATAATATCATATTTTAGGAGAAATAAATGATAATTCATTCTCTCACTGAGAAAAGCCTTTTTCTCCCCTGAACTAAAACAATTTAGGGAATTAGATCTGAACTTCTCATTCGAATTGCTGATTTTTTTTTTAAGCAAACTGGCAGAAATGATGATTTTTAAAACCGAGAACAAAAATTAAGTCATTTCACAAAATTAGAGCCTTATTCTGAGTGACACATTAATAATGGAACGAGAGTACTGAATAAATTGCATTAACTTTGTCACTCCATAACAATAGGACACCAAAAGGGTGATTAAATTTATCTCCCTGACACAAGTGATAACTCCGTAGCAAATGCAGTGCTACACTGGGTGGAAAACGACATCCGTCCCCTTCCTGTTTTAAAACGTTAGGTAATGACACATAGGAAGTAATTAATTGATTCCTAAACTGGGGCTTATGGATCTTCTCAAAATAACTGAGTTTTTAATAAGTCATGTTTATTTTTAAAAAGTAATAAATGCACATAGTGAAAAGCGACAAAAAGTCAACCGGTACCAAAAAGACAAAAAGCTGCTGTGGACTTCTGTTCCTAACACTACTCCTCAGGCACATTTACTTTCGATTTTTTAAACTATTTCTTCTATTATTTCTTTCTGTACTTATGAATACTTTGTTTAGACTATTACATAGCTGTTCATCAATTTTAAATACCTATTCATCTTTCGATTTTGGAAGATGAAGAATTTGTGCTCCTATGCCCCTCTTTTAATCTTTTCGTTATTGCTCATCTTGACTTCTGTTAATTCATACTCAATATTTTCCTTTATTATAGCAATATAAGTAGCATTCACTTTGTGAATTTAGCATTCATTACGTGAATTAAGAGTAATATACTCTTAGGTAGGATTAAGTAGTATACTCACCTATAAGTACATTAAAAATAACAGTATGCTATTATTTCCTTTGTTGAACAACATTGTTATTTTTTAATGTTTGATAGAAGTTTTAATGGACTAGGTATTGACATTCTAGAAACTTAGGCTAAGAGTAGTAAAAGATAAATGTACATGTGCCGCATTTAACCTGATGGGATGGGTTGCATAAATATCAGACCTAACCTGACCTAGGTCTAAGAACGAGAGCTGCTCTTTTGCTGACCTCAAACTCCACATGGATCAATGGATAAATCAGGCATTAACACACAATCTTAGGCTATATTAATTGAAGTATACTCTCTAGAACAGAGAAGATGAATCCTGTTCTAGTCACGTTGACTAATGTATCCGATTGTGATTCCACATTCTTAGAAAGAAAAACAGACTGGACAGAATACAGAATATGTTGGCCACGGCCATGAGAGTTTGATAAACATGTCATATGAGAAACAGTTGAAACAAATTGAATTGTTTTGCCTATAAAAGTCTTAGGGGGAAGTCACAACTGTCTTCAAATACTTTAAGGGTCACTGTTTATGAAAAGACAGATTTGTGCTGTCTGGTTCCAGGGGTATATGTAGGACCAAGAAGTGAGCGTTAGAAGCAGATTCCATTCAGTCAATGCAGACTTTTCGCAACTGGATCCACAGCAGTTGTGGGAGACACCGCACTTGCCCCTCCGGCACCCATTCTCCTATTGCTTTTGGTAACAGAAGTCTAAGCTGGGCCTCTGGCTGTCCATCTGAAGATTACATTTTCTACTCTTGTTATGGCCATGGAATTAGGTCCCGGCTGGTGGCTCATGTATGGAGCCCTTAGAAGGAAAGGAGTAGGCCGTCTTTCTCTGTCTCTGTACTCCCTCCAACCTGAAATGTGGTCAGGATGAGTTTTCTTTGACCTGTGGACAAACCTAAAAAGCACTGAGCTTATGATAAGAAGGAAGAAGCTTGACTTTCCAACAGCAAGGACCCACCTTCTCAGTAAGAGAAATTTCTAATTGATTGAACTCTCTTCTGATTAAAATTTCCATCAGGTTAAGTCACATATTTGGGTCTTTCTTACACAAATCAAACCCGTACCTGAAATGAGAGTGATTATCTCCAAATAGTGGTCTTCAGGTCATCAGTAAGGCCTCCCTTTTCCTGATGCTCAATCAGCGGCTGCCCTAGTCCACCATCCTCTTTTGCTTTGATTTCTGGAGAAACTTCCTAAGCTGTACTGTGTCTCCAGTCCTGCCCCACACCCTCTTTACCTCATTTATCATATCTGAAATAGTGGACCCAAATCTTATCATAGACCCAGTCTTAAACACTTCCCATGGCTTCTTATTATATTTAAGGTAATGAATAAATTTCTTGAGATGGTGTAGAAGACAACAGATTCTCCCTACCCACTACTAAAGATGTCCATCTCCTAATTCCCAGAACCTGTGAATCTGTCACCTTACTTGGCAGAAGAGACCTTGCAGGTGTTAACTAAATTAAGAATCTTGAACCGATAAGATTACCCTGGATTATCTGCATGGGTTCATCACTAGGGTCCTCTTAAGAGGGAGGCAGGAAAGTAAGAATCTGTAAAAGAGAGAGAAGCAGAGGGAATTATGTGCTTTGAAGATGGAAGAGGGTGCCATAAGCCAAGGAATGTGAATAGCCCCTCCAACTCAGAGGAAGCAAGAAAAGGGATTCTCTTCTGGAGCCCCCAGAAAAGAACATAGCCTTGCCAGTACCTTCAATTTAACTTCCCAAAGTTTTTATTTTAGTCTCATTTTGGACTTTTGACCTCCAGAACTATAAAGTAATAAATCTGGGTTATTTTAAGTGACTGAATTTGTGGTAAGTTATTATAGCAGCCACAGAAAACTAATACAGCTGGCTTTGCTCACCTAACCTTTGCTCATTTCTCTTGTCCTGTATTTCATGAATCTCCTGCTTCCACGCTCTGTGTTCTAGCCTCTTGGAATGATTTGTAGCACCCAGGAAGCAGGGCTTTTGTTTATGCCTTGTAGCTATGATAATTTTTCCTGTTCCCTTGCCTCTTTACTTCTGTTTGGCTAATGTTTAAGTCTAGGCTTTGATACGAGTTCCTCTAGGAAGGCTTCGCTGCTAACCCAGTGGCTTTGTTGCCCTTCCTGTGTCTCCTTGATGCTTGTACATATGTAACACTATCATAGCAGTTAGCTCATTGCATCCCTGAATTTCTTTGCTTATAGTTACTCCAGAGACTAGCATATACATCAGTAAGTATTTGTAGGATGATTATTCATTGGAAGCAGTCAAGTGGAAGTGAGCTGACTCATAAAAATACTTGAAAATGGACCTCTGCCGCAGTTGGGGAAGGGACTCTTTCATTTGAAATGTTTTAAATGGAACACTATCCATCTTTTCCTCACAGCCTGATCAGCTCCTTCCCATCTTCCAAGTCTTCTTTTAAAAAAAAAAAAGCCAAGTAACAGCTTTATTGAAATAGAATTACCATATCATACAACTCATTCATTTAAAATGTGAAATTCCAAGATTTTCAGTATATTTAGAGTTGAGCAAACATCATCACAAGAAATTTTAGAGCATTTTCATCATCCCTAAAAGAACTTCATATCTAACAGCAATTATTTTCCATTCCCTCCCAAACCCTGCCCCAGCCCTACTTAACATTAATCTACCTTTTGTCCCTATAGATTTTTCTATTCTGGAATTTTATACAAATTGAATCATATAATCATTATCTTTTGCAACAGGCTTCTTTCACTTAGCATAATGTTTTCTACATTCACCTGTGACATAGCATGCATTAGTACTCCACCATTCCTTTTTATTGCCAAAAAATGTTTCATTGTATGGATAAACCACACTCTCAAATGCATTCATCAGCTGATAGTCACTCTGACTGTTTGAACTCTTGAGCTATTTTGAATAATGCTGTTATGAGCATTTGTGTACACAATTTTGCATGGATATATGTTTTGATTTCCCCTGAGTATATACCTAGGAGTGGAATTGATGGGTCATAGGATAACTCAAGGTTTAACTTTTTATGGAGCTTCTAGGCTGTTTACCAAAGTGGCTGCACCATTTTACCATCCCATCAATAGTGCATGAGGGTTCCCATTTCTTCACATCTTCATTAATACTTGTAATCATCTGTCTCTTTTATTACAACCATCCAGGGCATATGGAGTGGTTATCTCCTTGTGGGGTTTTTTTTTTTTCCTCCAGTGTCCTGATAGGTAATGATGTGAACGTCTTTTTGTGTGTTTGTAAGGTACTTGTATATCTTTATAGAGACATATCTATTCAAATCCTTTGTTCACTTATAATTATTTGTCTTTTGTTACTCATTTGTGAGAGAACTGGGAATGTGAGTCATTAGTAGTGCTCCTCATTAGCATACGTGAGACCCTGGGTTAGATCTACAGTGCTGCAAATAAAAAGAGAGAGGGAGGGAGAAAAAGGGAGAGAGATTGTACAATACCTTTATCAGACATATGATATATAAGTTTTTCTTCCATTCTGTGGGTTTTGTTTTAGTTCTTTGACAACATTAATTGAGGCAGGAGAGTTTTATTTTTTTTTTAAGAAGTCCTACTTTTCTGTTTCTTCTTTGGTTGCTTGTTCATTTGCTATCATATTTTAAAAGGTTTTGCATGATCCAAGGTGAAGAAGATTTATGCCTATATTTTTCTTCTAGGATATTTATAGTTTTAGCTCTTACAATTAAGTCCATGATACAGTTTGAGTTCATATTTGTTTAGAATATGAGGAAGGGGAACAACTTCATTCTTTTGCATAGGTATATCTAGTTTTTCCCAGTAATATTTGTTGAAAAGATTGTTCTTCCTTAACTGAATTATGTGGTGATTTATTTCTGGACCCTCAATTCTGTTCCATTGATCTCTACAACTATCCTTATTTCAGTACCACATAGTATCGGTTAAGTTTTGAAATGAAAAATGCAAGTGCTCTTATTTTTATTTTTTGATGGTGCTGGAGACTAAACCCAGGGCCTTTGTACAGGCTAGCATATATTCTACCATTGAGCTACATCCCAGCCCCATGTTTTTATCTTTAAATTTTATATTGATTGTTTGGGGTTCTTTGCATTTCCTATGAATTTCAGGTTGTCAATTTCTTCAAAAAAGCCAGCTAGGCTTATGATGTGGATTGCATTGAATCTGTAGATCAATCAGGGAAATAGTACTATCTCAATAACATTAAGTCTTCCAATTCATAAAATGGAATGCCTTTTCATTCATGTAGGTCTTTAATTTTTTTCAATGATATTTTGCAACTTTCAATATATAAGTGTTGCATTTCTTTTGTTAATTTTTTCCCCAACTGGCTTATTCTTTTTGATGCTATTGTAAATGGAATCATTTTCTTAATTTCATTTTTTATTGCTCTTTGCTCTTGTACAGAAACAAAACTAATTTTTCATATGTTGATCTTGTATCCTGCAACATTGCTGAAATGGAATGCTTTATTAGTACTTTGTGTGTGTGTGTGTGTGTGTGTGTGTGTGTGTGTGTGTGTTTGTGTTGTGATAAGATTTTCTACATGAAAGATCACATCACCTGTTAAATAAGAAAGTTTTACATCTTCCTATCCAATTCGTATGCTTTCAAAATTTCTTTCTTTTTATTTTTTTCCAAATTGACTTGCCTGGAACCTTAAATACAATGCTGAAAAGAAGACTAGAGAGCAGTCCACCTTGGTTTGTACCTGATCTGAGAGGGTAATCTTTTAATCTCCCATCATTAAATCTTATACTAATTTATATTTTTCTACCCCCATTTATTAATTGCTTTTATCAGGAAAGGATGTTGCATTTTATAAAGGTTTTTAAGTGTTAACTAGATAAACGTGGGCTTGTCTTCTTTAGTCCACCGACATGATGTACCACATTAAAAATTTGAAAATGCTCAACCAACTTTAAATCAACCTTCCTTCCAAAACCAAGTTTAGAAATGTTATGTTTTTGTTTTCATTCACCTGAAAGCATTTTCTAATTTCCCTTGAGATTTCTTCTTTGATACATTGCTTGTCTGGAATCTGTAGTTCAATTTCTACATATTTATGAATTTCCCAAATTTCTCTCTGTAACTGATTTCTGATTTTATTCCATTATGGTCAAAGAATATACTTCATATGATTATTATTTCAATTACTTAAAATTTATTGATGTTTATTTTGGGACTTACATATGATTTACCCTGGATTGTGTTTCATGTGCTTTAAGAAGAATGTGTATTTGTTGGTGGTGGAGGGTTTTACAGATACTTCCTAAGTCTATTTGGTTGATAGTATTGCTCACATGTTCTATTTCTTGTTGCTGTTCTGCTTTGCCATTCTCTCCAGTTTTGAAAGTGAGCTATTGATGTCTCCAGCTAGTATTACTGAATTGCCTGTTTCTCCTTTTACGTCTGTCAGTTTTTGCTTCGTGTACTTTGGGGCTCTGTTGTTAAGTACATATGTGACTATAACTGTTGTAATCATATTTATTACTTAGAAAATTATTAGCATATTGAATTCAGCAATATATAGGATAATGCATCATAATCAAGTAGGTTGCATATAGGAATGCCAAGTTGGTTCAATAATAAAAATCAATGAATGCAGTTTACCGCATTAATGGAATAAAGGAAAAATTCCTAAGATAGCTTAATAGATGCAAAAAAGTAATCATACTTTGACAAAATTTACTTAAAACTCTCAGCAAACCAGCAAAGGAAGAGAACTTTTAATAAATGTCTTTCCCTTTTTATAAAGGGCATTTACAAGACCCACAGCGAGCATCATACTTACTGGTAAAGGACTGCATGCTTTCCACTGGGATTGGAAATAAAGCAAGGAGGTATGCTCTTCCATTTCTATTAGCCCTAGCCCATGAAATAAGGCAAGGCAAGGAAAAGGAGGTTTACTGAATAGAAAGGAAGATGTACAAGTACTTCATTCACAGGCAACACGATACTGTATGTGGAAATAATTTATAAAAATCTACCCCTCAAACATCTGTCTACTATAAATAAATAA
This sequence comes from Tamias sibiricus, assembly GCA_025594165.1. Taxonomy (NCBI): domain Eukaryota; kingdom Metazoa; phylum Chordata; class Mammalia; order Rodentia; family Sciuridae; genus Tamias; species Tamias sibiricus. The sequence continues at coordinate 114,968,725 of CM046657.1, forward strand.
ATATAGCAAGGTCATGGGCTAAAATTTTACATTAAAAATCAATTTAATTTCTATATACTACCAATAATCACTCTGGCATGATGTTTTAAAGTAATTTTTATAATAGTAAAAGAAAAAATCCTTGGGGATGAAATTAATGAATGATGTGCAAGACCTCCATACTGAGAAATTAAGGAAGACCCAAAGAATTGGAGAAATAAACAATGAGAATTGATAATTCATATTGGAGGTGCATTGGGTAAGTGACACTGTTGTGCATTGTTTTTACTTTTTATAAATAAACAATGTTTAAACTATTATATAATAATAATAGTTATCGATTATTAGTGCTGAGTGTGACTGACAAATTCCTAAAAGGAAAGCTCTGATCTTGGCACTTTTCTGCTCAAGAATACCTTCTTGTTGGTAGGATCAAGGACAAATTCTGGCATTAACAGGGTTTTCATCATTGGCTCCAAGCTCCATTCCTATATTCCCTTCCCACATCTTCTCCCATTTGTGCCGCACTCCATGCCGTCTCCTTGCCGTCTCCTAGCTAGATTTGGACCTGTACTGTGTCTTGGCTGTGATACTTCCTTCCTTTAGCTTACTCTTCCCCTGCCCCCCCCCCCCACCACCATCTTCAGCTGAGGCCAGGCTCCCTGGGCCTTGCAATACTTAGCACAGTGTGTGACACTTAACAAGCATGAAGAAGGTGTGGCCAATAGTTGCTGAATGAACAAGAGGAAGAGGGAGGTTCACTGATACCAATTCCAGAGGGGAGGGTAAATGGAAGCCTTTGGTTCTGAATAAAGACAAATGCAGGTAAAATGTATGTTTAAACAGTCCAGGCAATCTCCTTCACTGGTAGGCCACAGATTGTCATAATGAGCCAAACCCACAAACACTACGATTTTCCAGGATTCGAAAAAATTTATTCATTATTGGACATTTGTTTCTTCTATTGTTTACTTATAGAATTACAAATTTTTAGTATATAGAGGATCAGAGAAGGTTTGAATTTTATCTATTTATTTATTTTTGCGGCACTGGGAATCAAACCCGGGGCCTCATGCATACTAGGCAAGCACTCTGCCACTGAGCAATACCTCCAGCCTTTTTATTTCATTTTATTCTAGTTTGTTTCGAGACAGTGTCTCAATAAATTGCTCAGATTGGTCTCCAACTTGTGATCCTCCCTTTAACCTCTAAGGTAGCTGAGATTACAGATATGTGCCACCGTCCCAGTCTTAATTTATTTTTGTGGTGCTGGAGATGGAACCCAGGGCTTTGTACATGCTAGACAGGCACTCCATCACTGAGTTATACCCGGCCTCCTTAATGTATCTTCTACTGTAACCAAAAGAGAGTTTTGAAGTCATCTAGATAAGCAACCTCTAATCTACTGGCGTTTTGTTTTTTGTTTGTTTGGATCATGAGAGTGCAGTTTCCCAGAGCCCCACACTTGGGACTCATGCTTGGCCCAGGACTCCACTGCTGTTATCTTGACATTCTTATTAATTTTGAGCACGAGATCCTTGTAAGCTGCCTGTTGTGGCCAGCCACGGCGCCGCCACGGGAGGAAAATTCTCGGAGGCAGAGTTAAGCTTTTACTACTTTTACTTCTACTTTCTTAGAGCTTAGAGAGGGAAAGAAAGATCTTCTTGTCTTGTCTTAGAAAGAAAGATCTTAGAAAGAAAGATAGAAAGATAGAGCTTAGAGTAAAGAAAGATCTTAGTTAGAAAGATAGCTTAGAGTAAAGATAGAGCTTAGAGCTTAGCTTAGAGAAAGACTAGAGCTTCTTTCTTCTCTCTTCTGTCTTCTGTCTTCTTTCTTCTGTCTTCTTCAGGAGCCTCGGCCTAACTCTGACCAGTCATTTCTCTTCTGTTTTCTATCTGGTTTCTGTAATCGCTCTGCCTACGTTCTGGCCGCTCTGATTCTTCTGACCGACCGAGTGACTGCCCGACTGTCTGAATTCTCCGTTCTCCTAACTCGGACCGCTTTCACCCGGTTATATACCTTCAGGTTTGCGGGTGCCTACAGGTGCGTCACATACATATCAGGTGGAACCCATGGCTTCCAGCTAGCTACAACAGCCCTTCCTAATTAGGGCTCCTTCATATTCCTTCCCTTTAGTTTAAAAAAGGTGCTTTTGTTCTATTTTCTCTATTTTATTTTCTCTATTTTCTTGTCCCTACCTAGCTTTTCACCTTTTATTTTTGAAAGGGTGGATATTTGAGCCCTTTTTGAGAAGGTGCTGTGGCTTTAAGGAAGCCTAATGCTGAGGAGCAGCTAACGCACCTAGTTAAGCACAATTGCATAAGCGGCTTTGACTTTTTTTTTTTTTTTCTCCTCTTCTTTATTTTTCTTTATGGCTTTCTTGCCAAAGCTCAATGGCTTTTTTTTTTTTTTTCTGCATGGTTTTTACCATGCTATTTAATTCTCTATTTTCTTTTAAGCTCATGGCTTTTTTCTTTATACTAAAGCTCAAGGCTTTTTCTCTATATTTTTTATGGCTTTTGGCCGACTACTCTGCTTCGGCTTTTGGCCGGCTCGCTTCGGCTTTTTGCTGGCTACTCTGCTTCGGCTTAATTCTTAACTGGCTTCAACTGAGTCAGAGGCTCTGCTCTCTTGTTTCTACTCTTTTTGCTGGTCTCAACTGAGTCTGAGGCTATGCTTTTTCATTGCTCTTATTTCTTAGCTTTTCTTCTCTGCCTGCCGAGCCCCGGACGGACCACCATTTGTAAGCTGCCTGTTGTGGCCAGCCACGGCGCCGCCACGGGAGGAAAATTCTCGGAGGCAGAGTTAAGCTTTTACTACTTTTACTTCTACTTTCTTAGAGCTTAGAGAGGGAAAGAAAGATCTTCTTGTCTTGTCTTAGAAAGAAAGATCTTAGAAAGAAAGATAGAAAGATAGAGCTTAGAGTAAAGAAAGATCTTAGTTAGAAAGATAGCTTAGAGTAAAGATAGAGCTTAGAGCTTAGCTTAGAGAAAGACTAGAGCTTCTTTCTTCTCTCTTCTGTCTTCTGTCTTCTTTCTTCTGTCTTCTTCAGGAGCCTCGGCCTAACTCTGACCAGTCATTTCTCTTCTGTTTTCTATCTGGTTTCTGTAATCGCTCTGCCTACGTTCTGGCCGCTCTGATTCTTCTGACCGACCGAGTGACTGCCCGACTGTCTGAATTCTCCGTTCTCCTAACTCGGACCGCTTTCACCCGGTTATATACCTTCAGGTTTGCGGGTGCCTACAGGTGCGTCACATACATATCAGGTGGAACCCATGGCTTCCAGCTAGCTACAACAGCCCTTCCTAATTAGGGCTCCTTCAGATCCTGCTTTTCACTGTGCACCGGGCCTCATAAGTATGCAAGCAATTCAACGTATATTCTCTCAGGCTTCATCATGCCCTAACCTCTGTGCACTTCTTCTGCCATATGACACTAGAAAGCATAGTATATGGAACACTAGAAATACATCTTCTCACTTCTCTATCTTTAGAATTCCTCCTCGGTCTTCCCAATATGATCTCGGCTAGGAAAATCTGGAGATCTAAGATAGTTTAAGATTCCCATTTTACATACAAAAAAACAAAACAAAACAAGATCCAGAGAGGTAAATTCCTCCAGCTACTACTTAAATAATTTAAGCATCCTTTTCCAGGTATCTTATCTTTCTGTTATACCAAATAAAAATTAATACAGGCAGCAGTGAATGAGCATAAACTCAAGGAAGCTAATGACCAGTCACTTGGCATGACAAGATGCAGGATGCAGACCTGTTTCTGTTCAGATGGAGTCCAGTTCTCAGCCTGGGCAGAGCCCCTTGTTCTTGAGCAACATCCCCACCTTCGTTTCCATTTCAGCACCATCGATGCCAAGGAACACAAAGGGCCTCTTAGGTTGTATCCCTCAGAGTCTGCAAAAATATGACCTCCAAGTCCCTTGAAATCCTACTTTTCAGTGGAGGCTTTTTTTCATTTTTGGTACACCTTTGTTATTAGAAAATATTTTCTTTTAATGAAGAACAGAAATCAGCCTCTCTCCAAATTCCAACCAGGGGAATTTCTGCCCTGATAAGATGACAAATAACAACTCTATTTTGCTACATAATAGCTTTTCAAATAATTGCAAATAACTCTACATCTACCTCTATTTTCCTCGGGGCTGTTTCCTCTTTAGTTGAACACTCCATTGTCTGTAATGTTCCACAGTGATGCAGTTTCTAAACACCTTCCTAACCTCATCTCTTCTCTCTGGTGACCCTCAAAGTCAGTAAGAGATCAAGTCATTTAAAAGGAAAGAAATAAGGCAAAGCAAAAGTATCATGGCATTTTTATAATTTGCTAGTAAAAAAATAAGTAATAAAACTAGGACCAGAAAAACTCTGGGCAAGATAATAGGGGCAAAGTCGATATAAGCCAAACTTTTTGTTGAAAGTGACAAAACCCATCTAGGACTTGCTTAAGCAAGTAAAAGAACGTATTAATCAGAGAGCAGTTGGAAAAATTACCTGAAAGGGCTCTGATTGACCAAATGGGGTCATTGCCCATCTCTGGACCAGGAAGTCATAATTGGGTAAGAAGAGGAAAATGCCATTTAGATTACAAAAATTCAAAGGAAGACACTGAGGATTATTATTCAAAAGAAAAGGAAAATACAGAGCACTACAGTTTTGTAAAAATAGAGTTGATAGGACAGCAACAATGCCAAATACAGAAATTTACTGGACTAATGAGTAGCATATATGTAGTTGCTCCCATAATACATGGGGATGTGGTCCAAGCCCCTAGTGGATACCCGAAACTGTGGATAGTATCCAACCCTACATACTGTTTTTTTTCCTGTACATACACATCTTTGATAAAGATGAGTTCATAAATTAGGCACAGCAAGAGATTAACCACAACAACTACTAATAAAATAGTAATAAAAGTTATGTGAATGTGATTTCTTTCTCTTTCAGAAAATATTTTTGACAAAGGGATGATTTACACCCCAGTGAGATAGAGAAGGACGGTGCGAGAGTTCATCAATTTAAAACTTATGAATTTTTTAATTCCTGAAATTTTCCATGTCGTTTTTTCAAACCACAGTTGATCATAGGTAACTAACACGGTGGAAAGGGAAAGTAAGAATAGAGGGGCCAGTGTTGAGTGTATTGACTTTTTAATTGATATCTACTAAGTGAAATTTAATGTTTTGTGGAAAAGAATTACAGTTATTTCAGTTCATTTTACAACAGATTCTGAAACCTGCATTAATAACATGAGTTAATATATGCTTGAAAAAGTGCTTTGAAAACTAAAACAGAAACTACTTGTGGCTACATGGTAGTGGAAAGGTGCCAGCTGTCGAGGTGGTAGGCCTGGCTGCAGGGCCCCGTGGTTCCCGCCCTGGGCCCCAGTCCCAGGGAAGGGGTCAGGAGACACAGAGCACACGCTGTGGGCAGACAGCAGGACTGCATTTCTGCTGCACTGTTTCCTCAAGCACTGGGAAAAACTGGAAGAGGACACTTCATTTGCCCAATTAAAGATGGGCTCTTATTGAGGCCTGCCCTAGAGCCCGCAGACCACAGCATGGAGGCATTAGTGGCTGCCCAGAATCAATATGTTGGCTAAGATGTCAGCAAGTGGGGCCACAGAACGGGTCTGGTTTCCTTGTGGCTGTAGTCCGTTAAATTAACGGCCAAAATCTAACCACACAGGCTTGGAACCAAAAGCAAGGGAGAGACTGTGATGAAGTTAGCCAATGTTGGATCCAGGCCAATCAACCTTCTAAGAAAACATGCCTGCAAAGTTGGGAGCGGGGGAGGCAGGGCTTGCCAAGAGAAGCTGGGGGCCTATAACTGCATCTCAGGAAGGCATAATGCAGGGCCACCAAGTGCCGCAACTGGTCCAACACAATGCTTCCTGCACCCCAAGCCTCCAAGCAATTGCTTTGACTTGTGCCTCCTGAGCTAAAGGAAGATCGATAAGGCACCCAATAGGTAATTGTGACTTGGGGCCTTCTGGATAGCTCCTCATGTTCTCTCAGAGGACTTCAGCTATTTACACAAAATGAAAAAACAAAAAAAAAAAACCTGTTGAACATTGAAACTTTTGGTGCTTTATTTTCCAAAAGGAACCTTCGGGGGCGGGGATGTTTTTAAAATCAATCAGCAAATGTTTATCAAGCAGTTAACTACCTGCAAGGCACTGGGCTAAACTATTGTGGATTCCAGGAGTGGTGCAATTTAGCTTGTGCATATAAGATGAACTATTTCACCACCAGTATACTTGAGTGTATGTGTGGGTGTGTGTGTCTGTGTGTGTGTAAGGAATATTGTCTTCTTCAGAGCACTTACTTTGGGAAATAGTATTCTTGATTCAATGGTGTTATCTGTGCAGAAAGTATTTCTAGAAAATCTTTTGGGGGGAAGCTTAACCTTCAGAACCTATGCTACATTTTAAAAAAATATGCTTGATGTTACAACGCTATTACAAGATAAAATTGAGGAATATATTTTCTGAAAGAAATGCAGTCCACACAAAATCTTCTATGTGACTGGTAGGAACAGCTTCATCGTAATAATCCCAAACTGGAAACAGCCCCAATGTTCATCATGGATGAATGGATATACAAAATGTGGTCTAGACATATAAAGGAATATTATACAGCCATAATAAGGAATGAAGTATTGATACATGTCATTATGTAGATGAACTTTAAAAACATGCTAGCAGAGGATGTAGCTCAGTGGTAGAGTCTTTGCCTACCATACCAAGGCCCTGGGTTCAATCCCCAGCACTGCAAAAACAAACAAACAAAATTGTGCTAAATGGAAGAAGATGGACACAAAAAAACATATATTATAAGATTCCATTTATATGAAACATCCAGAAAAAGCAAATCTTTAGAGATAAAGTAGATAGGTCATTTTCTGGGGTGAAAAGTGGGAAAAGGTATTGGAGATGTTCTAAAATTAGGCAGTGGTGATGGCTGCACAATTCTGTATCTTTACTCAAAATTGTTAAGTAATTGTATATTACACTTATGATGCATGAATTTTATTATATGTAGATTATACTTCATTACTGAGGCTTTTTTTTTTTTTTAAAGAAAGTATCCAAACTGATTTTGGAGTGACTCATGAAACATTTCTATAGTAAATATAGTAAATGGAAAGAGCTAGAAAATTCCCCCTACCAAAGTTCCAAAATCAGCCAAGAAATGGCAGCAATCTTGGTAAAGAGTGCATATCAGCCCCAGGTGACTGACAGTCACTTCTCATTTGCATACTCTCTGATGGGCACTACTCCAGGAGAGCTGTCACTATCACGAGCTACTGCTTTTTCTCACACTTAAAACCCACTGGGGAGATAAGACATATATGAAGGTACTGACATCTATGAATAAGTAAAGTAAAATAAATTAGTTAATGTCAAACTAGTTAAAACACTGTTTCTTTTCTCAAAGTGTGGGTTGACGGCAGAATAAAACAAAGTGAGGCTTTCTTCCTCAGCCAGCTTGCAAAATCCCTACAAACAGGATTTTAAAAGATCAGTTATGAGGAAGAGAAAAAGCCTCCGTATGGGGAACATATTGTTATGTTTCCTCCCTCCCTCAAATATTGTTGTAATAATGGACAATCTTTCTTTTGAGTCCTTTTGCCCCAAGTCCAGAAGATAACACTCTGATTGATATTGCATTTTCAGTCTCAGGTACATAAAAACAATTTCCACACTAGTGTCCAAATGGATGCTTGCATTTGAGATTTCAGCTGACACAGGGTTGAAATCTCCCTCTCTGCCTTCAGCCCATTTTCCTCTAAAGCTGACATTGGCAGCCTCCAGCCTTTCTTTAGTTGGTGCGCCAAGGGCAGTTGTCTCTCCCCAACCTGTTCCTTTTTCCTCCCTGAAGTCCAGAATGATTTCCTCTTGCACTCAGAAGAATAAACCCACGCAAAGCGACCACCACTCCAAACTCCATGCCAGGGGGTGGAAGTAGGATTAGCAATTTCTAGGTCCTGCTTTGTGTGATTTTGAAAGGCTTAGCACAGCAGGGAGCTGGGTTTGTTAATTGCTCAGATAAATGCTAGTTGACCTGTAAAATGCAGGATTAAGTTGTTTCAATCCGTTCCCACTGGCAAAATGGAAAGATGGAGGGACTTAGGTTGTGGTTACAATTCTACTGAGGGATGGATAGATGTGTGCAGGTACTCGCTGCAAAACCAGATCACCTTTTGGCATCACTGAGGAGCTTCCTCAGGGATGTCTGTAGAATAAGAGTAGGCTCTAGGAATGCTCTATGAGAAAGATGAAGTTGCATAACACATTGTAGCCAGTTGAAACCTAATATTGAATGAAAACATCAAGCTACCCTTAACTAAGGAGGGGAGTCCAAAGTAAAACCTATTGGAAAATTAAGAAGCAGTGACTGAATGTTCTCACTGTTACTGGGACCAGTGACTGAGCACCTTGCCATTTCAATGTATTTCTTTGGTCTGGTAGGAGGGGAGGCTGAACACTTAGTTTCTAAAACTTTAGTTAGGAAGCAATTGTGCATTTGTCATTATAACTCATGCACATATTTCATGTTTTATGTTAAACTGTTTTGTGACTGTCAGCTTTGGGATATAAATATTCAGAGGACACAGATTGTATCCACGTGGACTTGACTGTTAGTGTTTAATATAGATTCTACAAGGATGCTTAAACAATGCTATCAAATTTTTCTGACTTTATACAGGTCAGTAAGCTCAATGGAAAAAAATTTTAAAATAACCCCTCACCTCCATAAAATAAATTATTCTAGTCAACAGTGCCTCCCGGATTTGTCATATAAATTAGCAGGAAAAAAAAAAATTCTCTCCAACAGCTAAGCCAGGGAAACAAATCCCCATGTCGGTCACCTCTTTTCTAATTATCACTAAAGCCTGACTTAGCTGGATGAAACATAGCTCAGGAGGGAACAGTAAAGCTCAGACATTAACCATGATAACTAGAGTGGAAATGTATCTCTAAGAGACTGGGCAATGGTCTGAAGATATTCTAGGTTTTCCTTGAGGATTACCAGGAATACAGAGAATTGAATATGTGCCCAATGGCAACTGAAGTGGGGGCGGGGCCTCTGCCTGGTAAGGATGGTGCCAAGGAGCAATGAACTTCAAGTCAAGCAAACAGCACTACCAAGAATCAACCAGTCTCCATTCTCAAGGTCTCAGAGACCAGAGAAACATGGATCAGGACTGCTTGAGCATAGAAACCCTATTTTAAGCACAGCAAAGAGAAAAGAACAAAGGGAAGGAAGAGATGGCTTATTTTAGTACTGGGGATTCAACCCAGGGCCTCACACTTGCTAGGCAAGTTGTTCTTCCACTGAATTACATCTCCAGTCCATTTATTTTTTATTTTGAGACAGGGTCATTCTAAGCTGCCTAGGCTGCCCTTGAATTTGCAATCCTCCTGCCTTAGTCTCCTGAGTAACTGGAATTACAAGCTTGCTCCACATACCTAGTTTAGGAAGAGATGAGTTCTTCTTCTTCTTCTTCTTCTTCTTCTTCTTCTTCTTCTTCTTCTTCTTCTTCTTCTTCTTCTTCTTCTTCCTCCCCCCCCCCCCCTCCTCCTCCTCCCCCCTCCTCCCTCCTCCTCCTCCTCCTCCTCCTCCTCCTCCTCCTCCTCCTCCTCCTCCTTCTTCTTCTTCTTCTTCTTCTTCTTCTTCTTCTTCTTCTTCTTCTTCTTCCCCAAAGAGGGGAGGAGAGGAAGAAGTGTCTTGGGGACATCTTAGTTGGATGGATAGATAGGATTTTTCACAGTTGAAAAATCTTGAGAGATATATTCTGCTCCCCTACAATAGAAGAGTTTGCCAATTGTAGATACTATATTTCAGGCTGCTTGGTGGTGAACTGTCTTGGGCAAGAGATTTTTTTTTTCTTTTTAACGTACTGAGGAGTGAACCTAGGGCCTCACACATGCTAGGCTAGTGCTCTACCACTGAGCTGCATCCCAGCCAGAGTTAGCTTGATATATATATATATATATATTTTTTTTTTTTTGGTTTAGGCAGTTTTTGCATATTTTGACATGTACATACACTAATGTCATCATCATTTTATCCTTGATCTGCTTCCTTTTTTTCCCACTAACTAGCAATTGGATTAAATGCTGTTGAGAGGATCTTGACTTAAGCACATTAAGAGTTGCAAATAACAAGATTTTTTATATTGTAGTAAAATACACACAACATAAAACCTACCACCTAAGAACGTGTAAGTGTACAGTTCAGCAGTGTTAAGTGTATGTACACTATGCCACCAGTCTCCAGAACTTTTTCATCTCACAAAACAGAAACTGTCTACCCACTGAACAATTCCCCATTCTTTCCTCCCCCAAAGCCTCTGGAAACCCCTATTCATTCTATTTTCTCTCTCCATGAACTTGAATACTTTTAAATACCCTACTTAATTGGAACCATACAGTAGTGTGTGTGTGTGTGTGTGTGTGTGTGTGTGTGTGACTTCAGTTAGCATGACCTAAAGGTTTATCAAGTTGGTAGCCTGTGAAGAAATTTCCTTTCTTTTTAAGGCTGAGTAATGGTCCATTGTTTGTAGGTGTCACACTTTGCTTATCCAAGCATCCATCAGTCATGATTTGGGTTGCTTCCTCCTCTTGACTATTATGAATAATGCTACTATGAACATGGAAATGCACTTATCTCTTTAAGACCTTACTTTAAATACTTTTTGGAACATATACCCAGATGTGGGACTCCTGGATTATGTAAGATTTTATTTTCAAATTTTGAAGAACCTCCATCTTGTTTTCCATAGCAGTTGCACTATTTTACATTCCCACACACGGTGCACAAAATTTCCAATTTCTCCACATCCTCTGCAACACTTATTTGCTCATCTTATGGGTTTTTAAAAATGGAAGTCATCCTAATAGATGTGAGGTGCTGATCTGCTTATTATGTTTACACTCAAATTGAAACCTTTCCTCATCTGATAGGAATAGAGACTCCAAATAGGACTCTTTGGTAGGGAGACACAGTCCAGTGCCTCCCATCTCACTCTTGGTCATATCCACATTTCCTGCAATGACCATATAAGGCTCCATGATACTTGGTCCCCACTACCCCTCTGCCCTAGCACAGAGATAATTTTATGTAATAGTCTTAATTGTACATAAAACAGAGTTTCATGATGTGGCATTTTCTACTCATGGTGTCACTGTGGCATTCAAAAAGTTTCAGATTTTGGAGCATATCAGACTTCAGATTTTCTGAGTAAAAGTGTTAATTATGGTGAGAAGAGCACCTCTTGAATCTGGTAAGAATCAGGCAAAACTGTTCTAGTTCCCAGACTCTGCTTCTCCCAGCTCCACAGCCCTGGACTGCTCTCTACTATTGGCCTATCCATTGTTTCCAAAGAAGCATGGAATGTTAGAACCAGCAGGGGCCTTGGAGTTTACCCATAATATTTCAGTCTCCCTTTTTGCTCAGAGTAGAAAACCAAAATTCAGAAAAGAGAATTGATAAGCTTAGAAATTCAGTTTGTTTTTAGTGTGTTGTATTATAACACAGATTTTACTAACCTTGGGCACTAAGTGACCTCAATGTATTTGACTATCACTCTGTGAATGGCCTTGTGCAAGCTTATACGGGTCAAGATAAAACAGTGAGGCCTACAATTCCAGCCTATGTTTAATCCCACCATTGACCTGACTGTGTCCAGTGATAGGAGCCTGTGCAATCAGGTAAGATGACAGTTCACAGACTTGCCAATAATTGGGTCATTATTGGGAAACCAGAAGTTGAGGGTTGAGTGAAGAAGAGAAGCTTAATCAGGAACATGGAACCAAGGGCCTAGAATCACAGTAGACATTAAATATAACCTAATACCTATTTTCTCTCAAAACTAGGGGAGTTAGACACATGGATTTTGGGACAAAGAAATGGATCAAAGTTGACAAAGAAAGAAAGATAATGAAGATATGAAAATGTGGAACTAGGTCAACAAGTAGTATGTCCATGGGGCAATCCTTTCAATTCAGACCTGGAAGAATAAGTCTGTACATAACGGTGGCAGCTTAGAAAATGTAGCACCCTAGAGAACTTGCATCTTTTCTCTGATATCCTTTCTCATCTCCTCACCCAGCAATAATTGTTCTTATTTTTTTCCTCTAATGTATCTCTTATCCTTAAATCAAATCCTGCTCTTTGAAAAGTAACCTGGGTCCATGTTGAATATCTTAACATGGGTGGAAAACCAAGGACTTAGTATCACCTCCCACATTCCTATTGGTAATATCTGTCTAGCATTCTGTGTAGAGAGTTCTGAGGCATATCACAGGCTGAAAGGGGATAAGCAATTAGCACTGTCAGTCAAGGTAAGGGATGGCCAATTAACGTTCTCAATCACAGGCAAGGGAAAGAACCATGATGGGATGCTGGGCCAGGTATTTATCATATGTGGCAGAATGAACATATTCCCAAGATTATTGGCAACTGTTATCTTATTTCTAATTTGCATAACAAGTTGTGTCTTCTGGGAAAGAATTTTAGATATCAACAACAAATGAGAGAGATATTCCATGGACTCAGTATCTTCTATGATCATATCACTAACCAAAATAAGGACTTTTCAAAAGATCTATAAACATCCTTAAACGCGTTTGAACACATCTTATGTAACTCTCAGACGAAACCTCAAGAATCTTTTTTACGTAAAAAAATCAAGTTTTTAAACAACTTCCATGCAATTAGTAAATAAAGCTGGACTGTCTCCTAGGTGCTGGCAGTTTCCAGAGCTCAGGATATCCTCACTATACCAATAAATAGTTTCTCTTGTCTTGTCTTAAAGCAAAGGAATGAAGGGCAAGGAAAGGGATGGCTCTATAGAAAAAGAAAAGAAGACCCCTGCCCAGAGTTGAGGATGCAAAGGACACATTCAAATCCCAAGAGTCATGAAATTTCAAATCCACTTAGGAACCCAGAGAAGGTGAACATAATCTACTGCTGTTGTTTATATTATGAGAAAAATAAGTCATTGGACCTGGGAGTAATTAATCAAGGAAGACTACCCAGAAGGAATAATTTTAAATTAGGGTAAAGATGCATAAGGTGGAGGAGAAAACTCTGAAAATAGAAAAATGAGAATGTCATTCTTAAATTCATTAGTTCTAGCTTTTTAGATGGACCACATAGGCAAATGTGTTTAAATGTGAAAAGCTATATTTAAAAAATCATCTTTTATTTCTTGAGAAAATTCTATTATGTTCTGTTTAAATGACCAAAACTCCAGGGGGCCTGCAAAGGTTATTAAATAGAAATTGGTCATTAAATTGAAACTATCTAGTAGATGACTTTTAAAAGCCAGCTGTCAAAAAAAAAAAAAAAAAAGCCTCACTGAAATATAAGAGGTCATCATAGAGTTTGCACAGAGGAATTATATGAATAATATGGCATGATCTCTTTCCTTACTGTCTTCTTGGTTTGACCTCAGTGGAGGAAAAAACAGATTGGTGAACTGAGAATATGAAAGAATAAGTGTGGGCAGTGCACTGATATAATCTGTGCCAGATGCTTTTTTTTCCTGTGTAACAGGTGTGGCCTTAGTTACTACCTAGGGAGGTAGGAAGGAAAGTTGGGGTGGTGGTGTAGCCCAGTAACCTTCCAAGGTTTTAAATCTCGATTTCCACGTCTAGGCAAAGCATCACCCACTGATCACCATGAAGGACAGAGTTCTGAGAGGTGGCATCAAATACATCAAGTGTGTAAAAATAAGTTTATTTTAGAGTTTAGAGAACTATTTTAATTATACAGAGCCAGAGACTGCCATGAATAGCTGGGAAATGCCTCTCCCCATACCATGTGGTTATTGTGGACATAAGTCTCTAGTTGACCAATCAAAATACCTCATCTTCCTGGATACAGAGAGATGGACACAGTCTCATCAGGGTCCTCTGCAGAGACTGATATAAACTGAATGATAAGTTGGGGAGAAAAGGTTCTCTGTTTTCTCTTTATCTTGAAGGATGGCACAAGCTAGCGATAACCAGTGATCATCTTTGATGTCACGTGGAGAAATTTTGCCTGAGACCAACAGAATTAGCTGTCTGTAGAACTAAGAGATATCAAAGAAAACAAAGTCCTAAGGCTATAGTTCGAACCCCTGGATCCAACTGACTTGAAATCAGTTCACCTCTTATTCTTCCTGTTTATTTAAACCTACAATTTCCTTTTAACACTTAAGCTAGTTTTCATCTCTATCATTTACATCCAAAAGACTCCTTGCTAATATAGAGGGAAGGGGCTGGGAGGAATCAAGCATGGTTCCTGTTCTAGAATTTGTTTCTTTGTACCATCTATAAGGAGCTGGATCTTATTACCTAGGCTTTTGGAGGGCATCCCTCATGGACATTCCCTTGGTACCAACTTCTTATCTTCTCTCTCATTTTTATTAGCCTTCTACTCTAGTCCCCATCCCCATCCAAACATCTTTCCTCTTAAAATCTACCCTCTTCTCTAAATAGTCAAATTTCAGTCCTCTTAAGTTGTTTTTCTTGTATAAGTAACATTTACATCCTCAGACGTCACAGAGTATCAGCAGTTTTAACTCACACACTCAGAATTTCTGCTTTCAGCTATGACTTAAAGGCTCTGGTGTTGGGGTCTGTCAGCTTCTCCATGAAAAGAGGCACTTTGAGCTTCTGTCCTGAGGACAGGGGAAGGGAGTGGTAGTACAGCAATATTCCACTCTGGACCTTGGGCACCTTCCTCCCTGTACCCAAACACAAGCCATAAAATCAAAGATGAATTCAGTCATGAAAACATTTACCTCATCTAAATAAGAAATTCATATTCCCCATTATCATAAATTTGACACCTGGAGAGCAGTAACTCTGGCTCATTCTTTTAAAGAGAACATTTATCCCTTCACTATTCTGAGTTATCTCCAAATTTAATGCACATAAATCAAAAGCTCTGGTCCCAGTCACTTCTTCCCAGTCACTTGTTTTCCTGCTTTATGTCACTGGGATGGGGGTAAAGGTGAGAAGTTGGGTTGAGAAGCAAAGTCCAGTTGTTCTACCATTGTGGTAAAAAGATATATGGGGGGGCATGGGGCTTGAAATCAAACTCCTTGCATGTATGATTTTGTCAAAATGAACCCAACTACTAGGTATAATTAACATGCCCTTAAAAAAAAAAGATATATATGATCTCATTAAGAGTGTGGGTATTGTGGTTTGGATTTGGAATGTCCCCCAAAGGCTTATGTGTTAAGGCTTAGTCCTTAGTGCAGCAATGATCAGAGCAGGCATGAGGGACCTGACCTCATCAAAGGATGTATCCTTTGATGTGTTTATAATTGAAATGAGTTATTGGGAAGAGGTGGGGCCTATTGGAGGAAAGAAGTCCCTGGGGGTGTGCCCTGGAAAGGTATGTCTTGTCCCCAGCCCCTTCCCCCACCCCCTCTCTCTCACTTTGCTTCCTGACCACCACAGTGAGTACCTTTGCTCCACCATGTTCTGCCTTGCTAAAGGCCCAAGGCAGCAGGGCCAAGTGGCCATGGGCTGAAATCTCTAAAATTGTGAGTGAAAATAAATCTTTCCTCCTTTAAGTTGATTTTCTTCGATATCTTGTTATAGTGAAGAAATGTTCACTAACATAGTGCGAACTAACATAGTAAGGAATAAAATTTTCAAGAAAACTTGAAAGAGTTTTGACCATAAACTGACCTGATGCAAAAAGTCAGAAGTTAATTACATATGTGCTTAGGAAGGTTTGTAACCCTAGGAAGAAAATTTCAGGATGAAGTTAGAAGTCCAAAGGTAGTTTGAGAAAGAATTGAGAATAATAAAGATATGGAGAAAGGAATTGAATTATTCGTAGGTACTTATACTTAAATAATGCTTGTGTGTTAATTAACACTCATGTAGTTATTGACTATAGTACTGTCCTAAGTATTTTGAAAATATTAACTCATTTAATCCCCACAACAACTATATGAGATAATTCACCTTAGAATATGTCATGATTTTAATTTTTTTAGAGTTTATTTTGTTGGTTCTTCTTAGTGCATGTCATCATTTTAATAACACTTTAGTATCAAAATAGCAATAATAGGGCTGGGGCTGTAGCTCAGCGCCAGAGAGCTTGCCTGGCATGTGTGAGGCACTGGGTTCAATCCTCAGCATCACATAAAAATAAACAAATAAAATAAAGGCATTCTGTCCATCTATAACTACAAAAAAATTTTTTAAAAGTGTTATTTAAGCCGGGTGCAGTGGTGCACGCCTGTAATCCCAGCACTTGGGAGGCTGAGGCAGGAGGATCGCAAGTTCAAAACCAGCCTCAGCAATGGCGAGGCACTTAGCAACTCAGTGAGACCCTCTCTAATAAAACCCAAAAAAGGGCTGGGGATGTGGCCCTGTGGTCGAGTGTCCCTGAGTTCAATCCCCAGTACCCTCCCCCCCACAAAAAATGTGTTATTAAAAAAATAGCAATAATATCAAAAGAATGAGAAAATAAGCCACAGACTAGCAGCAAATATCTGTAAATAACATATCTGATAAAGGACCATTATCCACAAGCTACAAAGAATTCTTAAAATTCAGCGATAAGAAAATTAACAACCCAACTGAAAAATGGGCAAAAGATCTGAATGGATACCTCACTAAAGTAGACAGATGGCTAATAAGCACATGAAAAGATGTTCATCATCAGGTCATTGGAGGATTTCAAATTAAAACTAATAGCAATAATAACAGCTAGCATTTTTCAAATCCTTACTGTATTCCTACTCCATAAACCTCATTTACCTTTCACAACACACAAAAGTAGGTATGGTTATTGGATCAGGTTGTCTGTCAAATGTACTCATTTGAAGAACTTGTCCCTGAATAGTTAGTTATACCAAAACCCAAAGTCAAAATATCATATTAGTTACCAGAAATGTGTTTTGAGACATGCATTAAAAAAAGAATTAGAAGCATTATTTCCATATTAATTGCACCATATAAACTCAGTCAAGTATGAGTTTAATATATCTGGACAAACTCTTCCCATGGTCTTGGACCTTGCTTTACATTTGCTCTAATATGACTCGATATAAGAGGTGATGTGAATTGCTAATATGAGTATGTTGGAAATTAAAAAGAGGCTGAAAATTATTATACATAGATCATGAGTTGGAAAGAATATATAGCAAGGCTGAACTATGCATTGCAAAATAGGCAGTAAATTTTGGGCAGAATGGTTGCTAACAATTTCCAAATAACTAATAGCTAGCTGATGAGTGGTATCTATGATACCAAAACCCCATATTTCCCTCTTGGGAGAACAGCTGCAATGATACTTGATTTTGTGGCTGAAATAGGACTTGTGGATTTGCAAGTAATAATCTGGACCACCAAGCTGTATCGGATGCAGTTCATAGTAATGCTTGCGTACTTTATGACATGAATCGTACATATCAACTGTAATAGGGCCAAAATTCTAGTAATAGCTGAAGCTGCTTTTTCTTTGACTTCTATAGACCGTAAGACAGGAAGATAGACTAGAAGAATAGAATAATCAATTGAAGAATTTGACCTCCGGGGACAAATTGTTCAATTGATCCCAATTATATAACTATTTCATGGAAGAGAAAAACCAAAGCTTGGAGAGATTAAGTAACTTTGTAAAGCCCACAGTTAAGATTTCAGTGTCTATCTGTCTGACAGTAAGCTTGTACTCTGAATTACTGCACTATAATCTATTAATATTTAGTTATTCTTAATAATTTACAGCTTCAATACAGTTTTAGCTTCACATCTTTTGCACAATTGAGTGAAAAAGCAAGCATATATCTAACACCTATACATATTTAACAAGGGTATTACCCAGGTATTACTATTCATCTGAAGGGAACTTATTCAAATTGGTAGTATAAGACACAGAAAAAATTAAGGGCTGATGATACAGCTCAGTGGTAGAGCACTTGCCTAGCACATGAGAAGCCCTGGGTTCAATCTCCAACACCACCAATGCGGTGGGGGGTGGGGGGTTCAAAAGGCCCTTTTGTAACAATTCAAACTAATAAAATTATAGGACCAAATCAGGGTCAGTACTTAAACTTGCCTTGGGGTCAGTTTCTCTGATCTTAATTATCATGCCGTCAGTTTGATGGATGTTGATTGACTATCAGAAGTGCTCTTAGGTGGCACATGCAATTGGATATTTTAAGAAGAGCTTAATAAAACTGGGATTTATAAGTGGGGGACATTTACAAGGGGTAATACAGAGTTCTGGGCTAGTTACTGGAACCCAGAGAGGGTAGCTGTATGGAGGAGAGAGGACTGCACGTAAGGAGCTGGGACCTTCAGTAGGGGGACATGGCTGACCAGTAGCCACCTGTAAGGCAGAGAACTAGAGGAAGGATTACCCTGACCTCCTTTTTTTGTCACACTATGGGCTCCTACCAGCACTTCCAATTGGCCACAGCCAGAAGCCAGAGTTATCAGGGATCCTGGTGATGCAGTTGGCATTGCAGCCTCCTGGAACACAGACTATGACGAGAAAGAATAAGACAGCTTACAGGAAAACAGACAATATGCATGAAATTAGCAATGGCCCAAATCAGTGCAGGTGCTTTGACATAGCTCCTGGATTTAGCACTGAGTGGGAATACAGCACCATCCTGAGCAGCCTGCCAGCCTGACTATTGCAGTCGGCTCAGTCTCTACCCCATCCTTTACATTCACATCAGCTTATGTCTCAAATGGGCCCGCCCACAGCCTTGGTCCCTTTCTGCTCTTCCTCCATCAGCTAGCACAACTGCTGAAGTGCACAGAGCTGAAAGCTCTTCCCAGCTCAAAGTTTAGCTCTACATTTACACCTGGCCCTGATCTCTTGGGTGGCCCTGTTGTTTAAATCAACAACTTCCTCTTCTCTGGGAATTTCACAATCCTATCTGCTCAGTAGCTATCTGCTATGAGGTAGGCTCACAATGGTTGTAGACATAAGCAAAGGCCAGAACCCCAGTACACACTCCCCCCCCCCCCCCCCCCGCAAAAAAAAAAAGGCCAGAACCACTTTGTTCCTGTTTCTTCACTTGTTCAAACAGCATATGGTTGTTGCGTAGGCAACATGATGGGATGCTGGAGCCTGAGTGTTTCTTCAGGGCACTGGGTGGGGCATGAAAGTGTCAACATGTGGGCCCAGTTCACAATTTCCTTTCTTCATCCTTCCTGCTAGACCACTGGAGGTACCAATGGCCTAGCCTCCCTTACTTGTATGTGATTTTGTATGGCTCACCTTAGCCAGGATGCTCCACTGTATTAATGCTTTGCTCAGCTCTGCTCTTCCAGATAATGCTCTGTTACCTGGTTCTTTGCTCTTGTTCCCATCAAAGTGTACTTGTTCTGGGTATCATTTTGCACATTTAGTTGAAAGCAATAGGAAGAAACTAAAAGATAAAACAGATTGATTTATTATTGTTTACTTAGTGGTACGTCTCTCACTATGTGCTCTGAAGAACCCTAGGAATTTGCAAAGTTATTCCAGAACCTATCTTGGTGAGAGGAGAGGGCCAAGAGAAAGGAAGGACAAGTAAGAGAGCTTGGGATCTCCTACTCACACCTAAACACTATATATCTCCTTTCATCTGTTTTATACACTGAGGCTCCATGTAAGATTTTAATTATAAAAGATAAGATGTAGCTCTACTCCTTAAAAGAGAAGAAAAAAAAATGGTTGCTTTTTTACCAGTGGGTAAAAGTATTGGTCCTCACAGGATACTTATCTTTTGACAGAGGATTAGAAATGTGGGTATTACAAATCAACTGGGGAACAACAAAGCTTCCCAGGTAAGAATGTGGACACTGGGTCTCCACTGCTGGGATTATATCCAAGCTCTGCCTTTTACCAGGCTTCCTACCAGAGCTTTAAAACCTCACACTCCCCAAGCTGGTGGTTCTTGGCCTGCAATTCTGAGGATCAGGGCCAGGCTTTTGAGCAAAAGGACCCATATGCTGGGTTCCCACAATACTGCTTTCGAGCACAAGTGTTGTCTAGTAAGACTGTTACATGTTTAGAAGAGGAAGAAGAGAGGAAAGAGAAAACAATGCCCTGTAGGTGCTAAATATACTAGACATGGTTTTAGCTTAGTTAGACAAAGTTATTGAGGGCAGAAGACTATTACAAAACTTCAGCATATCATTATTACAGTTTTCAGCTCCTATTTCCCATGTTTATCAGACACGTGCCTTGCATTTTCTTTGGGTGGGCCATAGCTTCATGCTGTACTACACTCTCTGGTCTGCTATAATGGAAGCTTAAAGAAGATGAACCCATTTCCCACTCTTTTAGTGAGCATTTGCTTCTTGTCCCATCATATTCCCTCACTGATCTCCCTTCATATGGTTCCAGATTACATGGCTGATAGAAACCTGACAGACCTCAGACAAACGGAAGATGCACCCGAATATCTCAAGTTTTCACTGTAGGAGTCTCTGTATCCTCCTGCCTCTACTGAAATTATAACTATAAATGGAGTCTTAAGCTTATGTCCCAATGACAAAATGAAAGTGAGGATAACACAGATTAAACACAAAGAAGAACATCCTTGCTGAAAATGTGGGAGACAGTGCAATAGGTTACCCAAGAATGTCATTGACCTCACTTCCCAGAAAACCTAAAAATAATAGGAAAGGAGACTGCCAGTTTGGGCTGGTTGAAGTACCTGGAACCGAGAGATAGGGTTAAATGAATTTGACAATTCCTTTCTGGGACACAGGAGAGCCTGGTGATTAAATGAATGGACTTTGGAGTTAAACAGACCTGGAAATGAGACCCAGTTCTATCATTCACTAGCTGTGAAATCTTGGGCACCCTACTTAACCTCTCTCCTGAGAGTCATATGCAGACTAAATAAGATTAATGGGTACTGAGTGTTTAGCACAGAATCTGACACCATAGAATGTTCTCAGTAAATATTAGCTTCAGCATTTGGCCTTGAGTTTCATTCGTCCTTTTCTTTCAAACCCCATGTGCATGGCATCCATAGAGATCCATTCTCATGTAACTGCTGAACTTTAGTTTCTTTTCATCCAGCCTCTGGACTGCAAGACTCCAACTTTACACAAGTTTGACAGTCTCAGCTGGTTCTCTTAGCTGTAAGTACTACTTCCAACCAAACTAAGTATTAATGTGGTTTCCAAAGAAAAATGCACAAAGGTCATGTTCTATCCTTTGATGCAACACCTGTAGAACCTGATGAAGATCCTACTGCTGACAGCTTGGCTGTCACTCTTCATTCTTTAAGCCTGGAATCACATGTTCAAAGAGCTACAGTCCTTGAGCTGGAAGGAATCTTGGCATCCTTTGGCCTGGGATAAATGCTCTGCCACAGGTAAACCTAGTAGGAGCATAGAACACCAACTGTGGGCAGTGGTGTTTATATGGAAGTCTTACTGGTGCTGTTGACTTCCTCATAGAATCTTCAAGGAGGAGCAGAAATTGATGAGTTGGGGTGTCAGGAGGGAAGTAGTTAGAGATAATGTTCTCTAACTGAAGTTCTCTAATCAGGAGAAGAAAAAGAAACAAATTTTAAATGGTTTTCAGTTTTGGGTAGAATACATTTCTCAATCCATGTTGAGTTTTCTAAAATAGAAAATAAAGGTAGATTTTGCTTTTTTTTAACCAAATATATGATTAGTATATTAAAGTCCTAAAAATATGAGTTTTTTTTTTGTGTGTGTGTGGTGGGTGGGCAGAGTGGGGGTGGATGGTAACCAGGGATTGAACCCAGAGGCACTTAACCAATGAGCCACATTCCCAGCCCTTTTTAATATTTTATTTAGAGACAAGGCTTTGCTGAGTTTCTCAGGGCCTCTCTAAGTTGCTGAGGCTGGCTTTGAACTCATGATCCCCTGGCCTCAGCCTCCCAATATGCAGGGATTATAGGTGTGCACCACCGCACCTGGCAAAAATCTGAGTTTTTAAAATTACTTAATCTAAATTTTCAACCTGAACCCTCCATAGTATATCTGATACCCATTCATCTAATTTGAATACTTACAATGCCAAGGATCATAATACTAGGCGGTGCAACTCATTAGCAAATTTAACTTATTTTTGAGGCATAATTATGTACAAGAAAATGAACAGGCATGAAATATATAGTTTGATGAGTTTTGATAATATACCTGTGTATCCAATGGCTGAATCAAAACATAGAAAGTTTCATCACCCAGAAAGTTCCTCTATGTCCTTTCCCAACTGGAAAGTTCCTCTGTGTCCTTTCCTGTTCTGTTTTTATTTCCCTAGATTAGACAGGCATGATCCTGGACTTCATGTAACTGGAGCCATTTCCAGTGTATGTATTCCTGTGTGCCTGACTTTTTTTTTCTTCATTTTACATAATATTTTTGAGGTTCATCTATGCTGTATGTTTAAATAGTCTGTTCCTTTTTGTGGCTGGACATTATCTTACTGTATGAAAATACCTCAATTTGTTTATCCATTTTCCTATTAGCGGACATTTACATTGTTTCCAAAGTCAGAATTTTAGAAATAAAGCCACAGTGAGCCTTCTT
This sequence comes from Tamias sibiricus, assembly GCA_025594165.1. Taxonomy (NCBI): domain Eukaryota; kingdom Metazoa; phylum Chordata; class Mammalia; order Rodentia; family Sciuridae; genus Tamias; species Tamias sibiricus. Next base: position 114,991,257 of record CM046657.1, read on the forward strand.
ATATAGATTTTTCCCCCTATAGACAGATAATTTCATTTCTTTTGGAATTCCTGGATCATAAAATAGAGAAATATTCATAAGAAAACATCAGTTTTCCAAAGGCTGAAGTATTTTGTATTTTTCCCCAGCATTACATAAAAATCCAGTTGCTCTGCGGCTTCTCCATCATTTGGTATTGTTAGAATTTTTAAATTTTCCTTCTCCCAGTGGGTATGTAGTGGTATCCCATTGTGGTTTTAATTTGGTTCCCCTGATGACCAACAATGCTGAGCCCTTTTTATGTGCTTGTTGGCTCTGAATGTGTTCTCTTTTGTGAATTGTTTGTCCAATTCTTTTGCCTTTCAAAAAAATTGTCTTTTTATTATTGTTTGCAAGAGCTCTTCATATATTTTGTTTATGAGTGCCCTGGCTCCATGGAAAAAATTTCTAGTTTGAAGTCAGATACCCAGAATTTGAATCATGACTCTGTCTTTTTTTTTTTTTTTTTTGATATTTTTAGTTGTAGATGGACACAATACCTTTATTTTATTTATTTATTTTGATGTGGTGCTGAGGATCAAACCCAGTGCCTTGTGCGTGCTAGGCAAGCAAGTGTTCTACCACTGAGTCACAAACCCCGCCCTTGTCTATATGTCTTTTACAAGGAACTCAATGTCTCTGAACTTCAGCGACTTTGCAGGTAATATGAAAATCATTTCCAGCATGCAGGGTTCCTTTGAGAGCTTGAGAGAACACATATAAAGCACTGAACCCCTGTTCAGGTCTTGGCACATTATAGGCATTTAAAATAGAACTTAAAGGTAGTGAGTATTACAAACGTTTAAAAGTGATAGCCAAGCTGCCCATCCCCAAAACTTTTCTGTATTAGGTTGAGTATCTCCAGTTCATCGACTTTTCATAAAATATGATTTTCAGATATTGCTGCCATAAGTTATATTTGAAACATTTTAAAAGTTCAGTAAGACAGTCAGGTGTGGTAGCACACACCTGTAATCCCAGCTACTCAGGAGGCTGAGACAGGAGTATCACAAGTTCAAGGCCAATCTCATCGACTTAGTAAGACCCTGTCTCATAATAAAAATAGAAAGGATTGAGGGTGTGGCTCAGTGGTAGAGCACCCCTGGGTTTAATCTCCAGTACCAAATAAATAAGTAAGTAAATAAATAAATATTCAGTAACACATGAGTACCAACCAAACAGGAGAGGCCACTGGGCTGGATCAGTCTGGGAGGCCCTGGTGGAGCAGGCAGTAATTCACGTTTCAGTTACTAGATCCTGGGGGAAACCCACAGCATCCTGAGGAAGGGCAGATTGGCTGGGACAGTAAGAGGGTGGTATTGCTCAAATATTACAGAAGTGACTATTTACCAAGGAATATAATAAGTATTTCAATGTTTTTAGAGCCATAGCACAATTATTAAAAACTTACCTACTGATTCTCAGTACTGTTTTCTTCATTACTACTTTATGATTTTGGAAGGAACCATTGACTGTTTTTCAATATTATTTTTCACTTCTAATGGGAAGAGAACTCTTGACTTTTAGGTGGGCATACGAGTGCTCAAAATTAAGTCTCTATCTTTCAGCAGCATCCCTTGCAAGCAGGTGGCCATGTGACTAAGTTTTGACCAATGGGCCATGATCAAAAGTGATGTATACGTATGAATTTGTGCACTTCCTCTTTCACTGGATGAATTCAGAATGTGCTGGTGAGCTATTATGGATCGTACAGACAAAGGAAGTACTCTGGGATAGCAGAGCAGCAAAACAGAAGGAGCCTGAACTCCTGACGGCTGCATGGCAGAGATCTAGCTGATGTGTGAGAAGGAATAGGTTTCTGTCTTGTATAAACCACCATTGTTTTGAGTCTCTGTGATAAGCAGCTGAAGTTTTATTGCAGCTAATACACTGATCCTCAAACTTGTGTCCTGCTACCCCAGCCTCACCCTAGTTTTCTAACATGACCACTCAATAACCACATGTTGAGTTGACCTAAGTGAGTTTGGTCATGCCTATCATTAGTTATTCTTGAAAGATAAAGGTAGCTGACAAGTTAGAACCTGTGAGGGTTTGTTACTCTCATAACCTCACTGCCAGATTTTAATGATAGCAAAGCTCACATCAAAATTTGCAGATGTTTATTAAATAAACAATTGTTACCAACAGAGCATATGACAGTCCTCCTTCTCTGTTAGGCACCTTTGTCCCAGCTTAGTGGGTCCTTTAGCTCTTGCAGGATAGAAATCAAACATGGCTCACAAAGAGACTGTTGGTAAGAATTATTTCATTGCATTGATTCATATAGCAAGGTGGCTACCCTATATGTGGAGTAGCAAGGAAATCCAAGGGTGAACAACACATTACCTGGTCTTTTGTCCTTCTGTGTAATGGAAAACTGTCACCTGATGCAACCAGGAATTTGCTGTATCCTGGTCTTTGAATGCTGCTATATCTGCCTGGGAACCAGACTTTCCAGGCTAGAAATCAACATGTTCCTCTGCTCTGTTGCAATGCTATTACTGTGCCTGCACCACTTTGCATATGGCCAAAAAACGTTTGCACATAGTTCAAAATGAGCCCAGAATTGTGTTCTTCTCTCCCCCAAGTGTATCTTTTAGTATGTACATGAATTTAACTGAGGGTCTCATTTTCTGGCAAGCAGTTGTGGTCAGATCTACTTGAACTGTTTGCACCGGTTGGATGCTTTCTTTTTGTTTGTCTTAAACAATGAATGTTTCTGCCTCACCTTGGCTTCACTTTCATCACACCTTACCTGAATGTGCTTTATTAGATGTAGGTATAATATTCCAGAGCTGGCCTTCAGTTAGGGGTGGTAATTGGTAACAAGACTTCTCAGACCCAAGGACACAGGAGGAGTTAGTGATCAAGACTTCATTGCCACCTCTGAGGCTAGAAGAACTTATTATATTCTTAAGGGGTCCATGCAATGGAAAGGTATGATTATTAAATACTTTCGACAAGTCCTATGTCTTGAATACTTCTGAATTTATTAATGAAAACCTATTGCTAGTGCTCACTTAACTAGCCACTAATAAAAATCCATTCTCTACATCTGTTATGCTAATTAGTAAATAAAATCACTTGTATTGATTGAGATTAGGATATTCAAATACTTGTAATAGCTACTTTGGAGTGTGGACTTTCTAATATGAATTCCTTACTGGGACAAATGACTGCCCTAGGGTGGTGCCCAAATCAGCACAGTAACACTTGGCTATCTATGCTGGAGCAGCTTACATAAGTCCTAGGCATCACAAGGCCACATCTAACATGTAAGAACCAAAGGCACAAATATTCCCACAAAGAAGAATCTATACTTTATACCTTCTTCTTGTTCCATGGATACTGGCAGCTTTTTCTTATTCATAGTTGTTACATTGCCTATAATTGACTTTTAAATACTTTAACATAAACAGTGTCAGGTACATGTGCATAAATGAACTTTAATCTGTGCTGGGGGTGAACAACTAGCATTTGAAGAGTCCTCATCAGGAATCTGTGCTCTTAAGTATGATCAGAATTCAAGTTAGACAGGTAGTTCAACAATGAATGTCAGATTAGTGATCTAAATCTGAATCTGATGATAATTTAATTAATATGGCCAGGCACGGTTGTGCACATCTGTAATTCCAGCAGCTCAGGAGGCTGAGGTAGGAGAATCGTGAGTTCAAAGCCAGCCTCAACAACTTAGTGAGACCCTAAGCAATTTAGTGAGACTTTGTTTCAAATAAAATATTAAAAAGGGCTGGGGATGTGGCTTACTGGTTAAGCACCCCTGGGTTCAATTCCTGGTACTAAATAAATAAATAAATAAATAAGTGATAGTAGAACTATCCCTTTTTTATTGGCAAAATTGGTGCAGCTCAAAAAACATGGCTAACTGGAGTGGGTCTGCATGGAGGTGACATAAAAATCTAGCAAACCAGACAGGCTAACTCCTCCTCCTCCAGAGCCATGCTCAAGGTATAGAGTTCCTCTGTTCTTTAGTCCCACTGTTTAAAAGAAACTGTTACCTGATTGGCCAGGAGTTTGATATATCCTGGCCTCAGAACACTGATACATTTGCTTGGTATCCAGGCTTTCACTCAGGAAAAATAGCGATACCTGAGAGCTATGCTTGCCCTGTGCCTCCTAAGACAGGCTGGGTGACTTCCTCATGCCTGTTTGTTAATAAATGTCTGTAAGACTAGTGTTTTTTTTTTTTTTTTTTTTTTTTGTTGTTGTTGTTGTTTGTTTGTTTTGGGGGGGGTTGAAGGGGAATGAGGGTGTACTAGGGATTGGACCCTGAGCTTTGTACATGCTAGACATACCCCTAGGCCATACCCCAACCCTGAGACTAGTTTGTACAGCAATATATTGCCTGGTTGTGAGTTTGAAGGGACACATACAAATCCAAATAAAAACCTGACAATTGCCAAATAGCTAAATAGCAGCAATATCTAAACTGAACTTTCCAAAACAACAACAGTGGGTGTTATTTGTTAAGCAAGTTTTATGTGCCAGGCTTTGCTTTAAACCTTGACGTGTGTATAATCTCATGAAATCTTTTAAATGTGCAGAGGTGAGTAATTCATTTTACAGATGAAGAAAACTAGGCTCTGGGAAGGGACCTGAGATGTTGAAGCTCGTCCACAACAGAACTGAAATACAAACCCAGGTGAGCTGGCTCCTGAATATCATGCCTACAGCATTTCTCCACTCCATTCCCTGGCACACGATAAGTCCTTTCTAACCACTTGTTCCGTCTTAGGTGATCTTGGCAAGATTAAATAATGAGGAGGTAGAGGGTACAAGGGGTGGGTTGGATCTGACTTTAGTGGGCAGAAAAAAAAAAAAAAAAAACCCTGGGCCAGGCGCAGTGGCGCACACCTGTAATCTCAGCACTTGGGAGGCTGAGGCAGGAGGATCTCGAGTTCAAAGTCAGTCCTTAGCAATGGCGAGGCACTTAGCAACCCAGTGAGACCCTGTCTCTAAATAAAATACAATAAAGGGCTGGGGATATGACCCTGACTTCAATCCCCAGTACCAAACAACAACAACAACAACAACAACAACAAATCCTAGGATAAGGACACTGTGGGTGTCCCCCTGCTGGGAGGCTTATAAGGCAGATGGGGGGGGGGAGCAGCAACCACACAGAGCTTGGCAGACTATGAAGTATTCCATGGCGTCATTATCACAGAATAGCAGCCTTTTAGAATTAAGAATAGTCTTAATTTGCACTTCGTTGGGTTTTTCATTTACATAATGTTAGAATGCAAAGAAAATTCATACACAAAACCCACTGCTAATTTAGCACTGAAATTCTTGTTTAAATTAACCACTGAAAGGGAATGGATATTTCACTTCACCCTCAACTTAGGTGGTTTTTTTAACCCTGGTGTAGAGTCAAACCCCAAACGAGACTGCATGTGCCTCTGAATAGGTCTGTTGGTATAATCCGAACCCTAATTGCTGTTTCAATAATTTATTTGGTGTGGAGGATTTAATATAATTTGTTTAAGGGCTTGGAGAAAATGTATTTTTATGCAGGGCCTCATTAAAATCGCTTGTGGGTTTGAGTCTAGTGGGAATGATGATTTTAACAGGTGTTAATTCAGCTGATGACACCGTGTAACATTTCCTGTGTGATGGATTTAGAGACGGCAGACAGTGAGAGGGATGATCAATCTGTGGTGCCCTATGGAAGACTATCTGCATGATGAACAGGTGCCACCCAGTGCTGTAGCAGGAGATGGACTAAAGTGACATTGGGGAGCATGACTGTGGTCCTGATGAATGGATCCTGGAAGAAGTGCTTCTCAAGACAAACTGGCTTCTGAGTGTCCATGATGCCCCCTGGGTCACAGCTCTGAAATGAATTAAATGATCACTCCATTCCAGGTTCTGCTGTTCCCATACCTCTCCTCTGGTTTTTCTTACCCTTGACCTTCCCAGCCTCCTGCAACTTAAAACACCCTACTTCTTTGCTCCTGTACCCTCCCTTGCTGCCATCCCCTTCCTCGAAGCCTTTTCTCATTCTCCTTAGACATCTAAAATAACCTCCTGCCTCTTCCTTGATGGAGTGGAGCATCGTGGACTTCCCCATTCTCCCCATCCCTATGACCATGCACATCCTGAAAGCAGAATTCCAACTGTCTTGTTCTCCACAAAGTTTGCCAGCACCTTTCCCAAAGCCATTTATCATCCTCTTTTCAAAGCAGAACTCTTTCTGAATTGACATATTTCTGCTGGTTTTATATTTTTCTGACTTCTCTTTCTTCAAGTCCCTTGCAGGTACTGTATCCTTTATGGACACTTATGTCCCATTTTCAGACAGTGGATAATGAGTAGGACATTCATGAAAGTATCTTGCAACAAAAAGTCTCATTTTTTGGCCTGGCTGACTTACCTGGTGCTGACAGCCCCCACAGCTGTCTTTCTAGCATCCTTTGGAGTGGAAAGTAAGGATGGGAGAATCAATCTCCCAAGAGCATTAAATTCAAATTTTTCTTCTTTATAGAACTAAAGGGTATGAGGTGCCAAGGTAAAAGGTATCCCTGGCTCCCCCGATACGCCCCTCACTGTTATAGGCAAGACAGGGGAATAGGTCCAAAGACAAAATTGCAATTTACACAAGGTGGTAAATACCAAAATAGATGCTGCAATAGAAGGCAGAACATGGTCAATATCTCAATGAGGACAAAAAGCAGGATTTCGGGCTTCTAGGGCAATCAGAAGGAATTTGGGAAGAGGTCAAGAAGTGATCTTTTAGTTGATGAGTCCACAAAAGCCAGAGATAGCAGCATGTTGTCTGTCTAGACAGGTACAGAAGGAAAGAGGGGCTTAGAGAATCCTAGGTCTGTAGAATGCAGGAGAGGAAAGGCTAGGGGCTAGTCTGAGGATTTACTTTCCCTGTCTTGCTAACCGTGAAAAAGCACCCAGGCATCTGTTGAAATAAAGCATCCTAAATTTAAATGGGGTTGCATCCAAGTTGATGGGTGGCCTCCAATGGCACTTTTGTGCCTAAAACAATGCTCCGCCAGATAATATATTGCAAAGGTCCCTGAGGGAAGGACATATAAAATTTTGAATTGTAGTTATTCAGGAGTTTTCAAAGAGTCTTCAGCTTAAGATCTTTCCATTCATTCCAGACCCAGGAGGAAGAGCCCTAGTCTTCCATACTGACAGAGAAGGAGGTAACTTCCTAGCAACCCTTAGCAGACCATCATCTTATGTCAGGAGGTTTTGTCCTTATTTGCACATAACAATAAAAAACATTTATGTTTTCGCTTCACACACTCTGTGAAGAAGGTCCAAAGGCTTCCTTGTTCAAGAAATAAGTTTCTGAGAGAAGAACACTGGATCAGGGTGAACTGTGAAACCATAGCTTGAGGCAGCTTTTAAGGCCTGTGCTCCTTTGCAGGTTGTGAATGTCATTGGAAACCAAATCCCTCATCAAATTTATCCTCAAGAAAAGCACAGAAAACAGGGTTGGACATGTGAGCTCTAACAGTAACACCACTGTCCAATGAGACAGTCAGGAGATGGAACATCACACTGAGGGAGGGACCTGTAGGGGAGACAGCAGTGATTTGCAGAGGATAGAGCAGAGCTGCACAATGAAAATAGGTGACTACTCCCTTTTCTCCTTTCTGCTTTGGTCTCACTGTTCTAAGATACCCAGGACTTGAAACTCCAGCTCTTGTCTTTGGAAGGGGGATAATAGATGTGGTAGAAAAAGTCAGAAAACCTGGGTTTAAATATCCTTCATAACTGTTGGTTAATTGGCCTGTGCAGTTTGGGGAAATCAAGTAATATTCCCTCTACTCTCTCTCTCTTTCCAATACTAGGAGTTGAATTCAGGGGTGCTTTACCACAGAACTATACCCCCAGTACTTTCTATTTTATTTTGAGACACTGTCTCCCTAAATTGCCAAAGCTGGCCTTGAACTTGAGATCCTCCTGCCTCAGCCTCCTGAATAACTGGGATGATAGGTGTGTGTGACTGTGCCTGGCTCAGATTCTGTTCTGAGCAGCACTAGCTGCTCCATTGGGAGTTGTCCTTCCTAGTTACATTACCTTCCCCTCCCTTTGCCTCTCTAGAAGTTTGCTTCCCCTCATTATGCCTTTTGCAGTGATGATGTACCATCCCTCCCTTTTGCTTTGCATTCTAAATTCTAAAGGAAGATGCACCTAAAACGATTAAGATGTTGGTTGGTAAATAATAATCTTTTTTTTTTTTTTTTTTTTTTTTTTTAGATTTACAGATTGCAGCATATCTGATGATCTCAGAATGGGTAACACCCTTCTTTAGTCTTTAGTTCTGCGCATCAATGAACATAAAGCATGTGAATTGCTGTGAGGTTTAACTTACAGAAGTGTACTGTGTCTGTTTCAAGAAACTATAGGAAGTAGTTCTAGGAGGTTGAGGTAGATTGTGATATTCTGGCCAGGGAGGGGAAGGGGAAGGAGACACATGCCCAAGATGACAAAGATCCCACTCAGCATGTAGCCTTCCTGGTCACTGTCTCACTGCACCTCCTTTCCCTCCCTATAAAAGCCCTTTGTACCCTGGAATTCTCCAAAAAGGAGCTTTGACGACTATAGCCTCTGTATCTTCTCAAGGCCTGCCCTTGAGTAAACCTGATTCTTTCCCACCAACCCTCATCTCCTGAGTATTGGCTTCACAGTGGCGAGGTGCCCAGAATTGGGTCTCTTAACTGTAGTGGCAATAATTCCTGCTTTGGCTCACTTCAAAGGGTTGCTATGAGATGATATAAGATAGATAATGCTGTTATAATGCTATGCAAATGTAAATCCCTAATATGCAAAGTTATTTCTATTTCTAAAACCTCCTTTTTAGAATTTAATTTATTTAAAAGTAAGAATAAAAGTTATTTGTTCTGTGCTCTGAGTGCATCTGTATTTTTAAACTTATAAATTATTATGGACTTTGCCTTAACTAAAGTAGTTTTTGGCATCTGCAGGAGGAAGAGTTATTTCTTTGGGGCATAAGGGTATTTTTATTTTGCCCTGACTGGTGAGATAAATGGTAGTTATTTGGCTGAAGTTATATAGAAGAGGGAATGAAGTTTACTATCCCAAGTTCAGGAAGATCCCTTTTCTTCTTTAATAATTGTGGTCTGGCTATGACTCAGAAGCTAGCTTTGGGAGAAAGAATTGGTGGGGGCAGGTGGTGGTAAGAAAAGATTTGTAACAAGGGAGTGTACACTGATCATTTAGCCAACTCTTACCCTCAGGGAAAAGAAGGTGGCATCTCTAGCTTCATTCATATATGTGTATTTGTTGGGGGATCAGAAAATGGTACCTTTAAATATGGTGACTTGACATGCTAAGTACTTCCAACTTAAAGAGACTAAAGGGCCACAGAAAACGGCCTGGAAACCAAGGTCTCTTTGACTTTCTCTGCCCTCTCTTCCACACTTTTTTTTCCAGAAGCACAGGGTGGGGTTTTCTCTAAAATGTCCTTGTCTGACTAAGGAGAGTTCCTCCCATAGAAATGCAAGTTGTTTTAAACCCCCTCCCTGTCATCTCACCAAACAGAGCTTAACTCATAGGAAAGGCTAATGGTCAACATCCCTTCTTCTGAGGAATGTTTTATCTAAGAGACTATATCTGCAAAACACAACAACTTTTATTTGCCATTCATTTCCTCCCCTAACTCTCCCATAACACATAGTTACCTCCTTCCAGAAACCCCAAGTCCCTATTATTCTCTGAAGTTTTGGCTGCTATATAAACCTCAACCATTTGTCCTTTGTTTGAGTCTTCTATTATGTATAGCTCCCATGCACAAGTGCACATAATAAGCTTGTATATCTCTTTTCCTGTTAATCTGACTATTGTCATTATATTGCATAGGCTCAAATATCAAACCTTAGAGAGAAGGACAGTTCCTTTGCTCCTATATATTCTATAAATATCACTGAGCACCAACACTGTGCCAGGAATGTGCTAGATACTGGGAACATAGATATGATTAAGACAGACTGGTTTCACCCTCCTGCTGCTTGCAGTTTGAGAGGAAGATGAAGTTAAGTAATGTGACCAGAGAGGAAGTATCAAAGGCTCTGTAAGGAGGACTAGAGTCTTAGAGTGAGGGATGTAACCTAGCTTAGGGACTGAGGGAGATCTCTCTGAAATCTGAAGGATGATGTTGGGGTAAACACTGGTCAGTGCTTGGAAAGCTTGTTCCTGGCAGTGAGATAAGAAGGACTCTAAAGAATATGATAACTAAGGAAATGGAGAAAGGAAACTGGTCACTTCCCTTATCTCAATCTTTAGGTCATGATCAAACAGAATGACCTTGGTGTGGTTGTAAAGTACAAGAATATACTCATAACATGTCTGAAGACGTTGGTGCATTCAGTGGTCATGCAATCTATCCTGCATATTCTCCTGCTGGTAGGTGCAAGATGGCCCTTCATTTTATCCCAGCTGGTCACTGCCAAGGTGTACATGAGTAATAAAATGTCTAAAATCTCTCAATTAAATCCTCCAAGTTCTTTCTTTGGGATTGAAAACCAGTATGCTGGGGATTTGCAGCTCTAGGGTTGAACAGATGAATAGAGGTTGGCCAATCTGGGATGGGGGGGGAGGGGGGGGAAGAGGGAGGGTGAGCATATGGGGAGGTGATTGGATGAGAAGGAAGTAGCATTAGGCTTTTGGGATTTTTTTTTCCTTTCTCTTTGTGGCTATCCTTATTGTTCTTTTAAATGTGACTCCACCTGGATAAAAAGTGGCACACTATGACCTCTTGTCTAGCCCCATTTCTTGCCCTAGTTTAGAATGGCTGAGATGGGCAGGACAGAGGCAATTTGAAGTCTGACCATAGGCTCAAGACTCTTTTATACAGAGATATGAGTCTGTAAATAGATCACTGCACAAATTGGGCTGGGGATGTGGCTTACTGGAGGAGTGCTTGCCTGGAACATTCACATGGTCCTAGGTTTAATCCCCAGTACCCTACCACCACCCCACAAACACACACACATACAATACTATGCATGTTGACTTTTGTCATGATGTTGGGCATCATCAGAGCAAGGCCATGCAAGTTGGGGTAGAGGGGATTTGAGTGCTGCCTTCCCCACTGTCTACATCCCCACCCCAACTTGCGTGTTTTTTCAGAGGGATGGAGGAAGTACTGGCTTGTTTACAAACCAGAGCTGGTTTTAAATATTGCACAATTCAGTTCTAATTCCCATCCAGGGTGACTTTGCGTACAGCTGTTCCTGTCTCGTGGTCCTCTGGGGGTCCTGAAGGAGTGGAGGATGGTCAGGACTGCAAGGTCTTTTTGACCAGAACAAAAATCACACAGTAACCTGGTTGCAAAGCCAAGACTAGAATTGGTGTCTCTAATGTCGTCACCTGCAAGCAATACTCTTATGGGGGGGGGGCACTTTATAATTTGTACAGCTATTTTATATCCATGTTTTCATCATGGCTATCCTGTGAGACAGGCAGGGATTAAGATCCTTATTTTACAGATGGGAAAACTGAAAGTCCTGGGAGGTTACTTAGCCCAGTCCCCATAGCTAGCAAGTTGAACCTTCTGACTTAACATTCAATGTGCTTTCCACTGCGCTCTGTGGTTATGCAGCACAGAGTCTGGTGAGTTGTTGATTATCCACCTGAGAATGGCTTGGAAAGTAGATAATAATTAGAGAGGAGGGCTTGCAAGGAGTAAATTAACCATGTTTGAGCATTCTTGCCAGTTTTCCATCGAAATTGCCAATCAAAATCAAAATGAGCAAGTAGCTGGCCCTATCCTACTAATCCTTCCATGCAAATTGTCATCTGAACCTCAAGTCAGCAGTTTGTGTGGGGAAACCAGTTCACTTAGACATGTATGTCTGTTTTCTGTGGGGACTTCAACACTTGCAGTCTTCATTTCTGCTCTTACAGAAAAGGTTTATGTTGGGGGGGAAAAAAAAACAGAAAAATTAAATCATCTGCAGGATATTCTGAATCTAGACATTTCCCTTCATTTCCCCTTGGGGGCTATACAGGGCTACAGATAATTTTGCTGTCAGTCTCAAGAGACTTCTGGGTGATTCACTTCTGGTAAGGTGATACTGACCACAGAGGGCTGGTCTAGATGGGCAGTTAGAGGTAGCAAATGGCTTGGTGCAGAGAATTAGATGGTTCTGTAATTACGTGAAAAGGACATAAAGGCTAGGTGGGGTGGCGCACGCCTGTTATCCCAGCACTTGGGAGGCTGAGGCAGGAGGATCATGAGTTCAAAGCCAGTCTCAGCAATGGTGAGGCACTTAGCAACTCAGTGAGACCCTGTCTCTAATAAAATACAAAAAAGGGCTGGGGATGTGGCTCAGTGGTCAAGTGTCCCTGAGTTCAATCCCCGGTACCAAAAAAAAAAAAAAAAAAAAAAAAAAAAAAAAAAAAAAAAGACATAAAGACATCATTTGCTGGGGGTAGAGAAACAGAAGTGGGAGGAGGTAGGAAACTGCATAACCTGTGGCTGAAGTTTCTTCAAAAACTGGCATGGGTGGGTAGCAGGGTGGTAGAATGCTGGATTCAGGGAGGTGAGGAAAGGTTGACCCTCTGTCTTGGTCCATTTTCTTTTGCCAAAATAGAATACCCGAAACTGGATGGTTTATAAAGAACAGGTTTTGGTCCACAGTTCTAAAGGCTAGGAAATCCAACAGTTTGGCCCTGGCATTTGCTCAGCTTCCAGTGAGGGCCTCCTGCTTCTTCAACTCATGGCAGAAAGTAGAAGGACAAGCAGGTGCTTTAGAAGAGACAAAACTTGAGAGTTGGCCTTGCTTTATAATGACCTGCTCTTTGGAGAATAGACCTTCTTTAGTGAAAAAGTCATTAATCCCCCTTAATCACCAAATCACCTCCCAATACCACCACAATGGCAATCAATTTTCAACATGGTTTCTGGTGTGTGTGGACAAACCATATTCAAACCCTAACACTGTCTTTTGACAAGTTGTCAGTGGGTAGTGTTTGGTATGGGAAGGGGGCTTTCTGCTAAGATAACCAGAAAATAAACTCATGGACAGGGGACAAAATCTTGCTTCTGTGGCTTGTTGAGAAGGAGGAATATTTTTTGGAGAATTTTACTGGCCATGCCTTCCTCTAAACCAGTGTTTTTAAGCAACTATAGAAACAGTCTTGCCTTCAGCAGTGCTTTCTTTGTGCTCTACCAATAACCAGTATGTAAGTCCACAGCAGGGAGAAACAGAGGAGGCTGTAGTACATAAACCATAGTTGCTCCCACCAACCTGCAAAACAAAACAACTAAACCAGCAAACAGAAAAAAATTATATATATATATCAGCAGCTCCAAGCACAGGACTCTTATCTCCTACTGGTTCAGAGAGTCTGGCTCTTCTAGTTGAATTTAGGGTTCATTTAAATTGTGTTCCTCCTCTTTCTTTTTTGGGTGCCTGTTTCCTCCTGCTACTAGCAACAGTTTTAAAGAGTTGGGACTAGCAGTAGTGTTGGCTTTGGCATTGGGACTGATAAATATGCCATTGTACCGCTGGGGAGAGTCTCAGTACTTGGTCACCTTGGAGGGATCACAGTGAGCCACTGTGCTGAGGTCCTGAGCCATGCATAGGTATTCATGCGTGCAAGGACATATTGTATAACCGTGTAATTGTCCAGGTGTGGCGGAGTTACTTGTCAGATGTGCTCTTGTTTTTACTGTCTCTGCGAGGGGTGTACCTATGCTTGAAGCAGGGGCAGTCTGGCTTGATCAAGGGTAGTTTTTGGCTACCACATTAGATACGTTTCGGTGCCACGAGTAGTTTAAACCATGTGAATTTCACAATGGGGCTGGTTCATCCAGATTCTTATTTGTCGGTGGTGTTCCCAGAGGTAATTCTTTGGTTCTCAGCTCTCCCTTGGAGGTAGGCATGAGGCCAGGGGCGGGGAAGGTGGTCGTGCAGAGGGAAGGGGGGCTACGCAGTCTGGAAAGGAAACTGGCCAGTTTAGGACGTCCTGGAAGCGACCCAGTAGCGGAGGCAACTAACTCCAAAGCAAATGTGGGAGCCCCGCACAAACTCTTAATTCCAGCAAGGAGAACGGCTAGGTGTGCGCGCCGAGAACCGGACGCACGCTTGCCGGCGCTTGCTGCCTTGACTTCCCCATCCTTGCGGGGGAGGGGCCGGAGTCGCCGCCGAGGCCGCGGAGCCGAGAAAGTGCGCGAAGGGGACGCGCGGCGAGCGCACACGTGACGGCGCGGCGCCGAGCCGAGCGGGACCCGGCGGCAGCGGCGGCGGCGGGCGCAGCGGGGTGGCCCGGAGCGGCGCGGGCGGCCTGGAGCCCCGGGAGCGGCGCGCGCGGCCCCGGCCCCGGCCCAGCCGCTGTCCTGGCCTCGCGCTGCACATTCTCTCCTGGCGGCGGCGCCACCTGCAGTAGCGTTCGCCCGAACATGGCGACACGGAGCAGCAGGAGGGAGTCGCGACTCCCCTTCCTATTCACCCTGGTCGCGTTGCTGCCGCCCGGGGCTCTCTGCGAGGTCTGGACGCAGAGACTGCACGGTGGCCGCGCGCCCTTGCCCCAGGACCGGGGTTTCCGCGTGGTGCAGGGCGACCCGCGCGAGCTGCGGCTGTGGGCGCGCGGAGATGCCAGGGGGGCGAGCCCCGCGGACGAGAAGCCGCTCCGGAGGCGCCGGAGCGCTGCCCTGCAGCCCGAGCCCATCAAGGTGTACGGACAGGTGAGCAGTTTTGCAACCCTCTTCCTTCCAGCTCTTTCCTGTCCCTGCACTTCCTCACCCCCGCATCCATCCTTTGCAGTCGCCTCCCAGGTGCAGGCACTTGGGACTTCCCGGCTTGCATTTGTTTTTTTCCCCCTCATATGAGTATAGCCGTCAGCCCTTGAATCGCATTGATCTTTCCTTCTTCCTGTCGATTTTAGCAAACGTATTCCAGGTAACTCTCGGGGTGCAGTGCACATTTCCCCAGGCTGTGTGTAGACCGGTTTAGTTTCCGGCAGGTACAGGAGGGGTGCAGCTTCATTTTCACATCTGGATAAAAAACGGGCTTTCTTTAGTGTATTCCCAGTTGGCAGTGGAGGCGAGTACCCTGCAGTTGCAGTGCACTTAACACAAGGGCGGGTAGAGGGGGTTTCTACACTTAACCATCCTGAACCCCACTGAAGGTGGGCAAAACTGAAATCTCTGCCCCTGTCCTTGTACAGTCAAAAGAAGAGGGTGTGATTGTGTGTGAATGCACACATGTATGCACGCACGTAATGGCTGAATTTTTTGTTTATTTTGTGGGGGTGTGAGGTTCAGTCCATTCCCCGTTTCAAGGTAATGACTTTATTTTGGTCAGGAATATTTCTCATGGCACTTGGGAATTTGAAAAGACTGCAAGAATTTTGGTGGACGTTATTATTCAGTGATTTATTTCTATCCAGGCAATGGGTTTATTAGATCATAAGTAACATGAATTTCACTTTTGTGGCCAGACTTATGGCTAGGAATTGCAAACCAAGTTTGTAGGTTAGTATCATCATTGGCAAGATTAATCTTGCAGTCTTTTCATGAAACTCCCAGTCCTGCCTTTAAGATTGACACCAGCAAAACTAGGGAGGTCGTGGGGGAGAAAAGGTGGGACCTCCGAAGGTGGTAAACACGTCCAGAGTCAAACTGTTCCCTTTTAAAGTAGAAATTAAAAGATTAGCCCGAGTTCTGCCTTTCTTCACTGATTTTGCCAAAGCCAGTTTCTCCTTCAGGAAATATGTAGAGTTAAATGTTCAACCCTTGGAGCCAGGAAGAACCTTATAAACGATGTGTCTTATAAACCCTATTGTGTCTATTTCTTGGTGAAGAAACCAAGCGCTGAAAGATGAAGTGACTAGTCCAAGGTCATTCCAGGAAGGGTTGCTTGCTCTTTTTTTTTGTTTTTGTCTGCAGTCTCCCTGATCTTTGGGTGCTGGGAGTCACTCTGTCTTTATACAGGGCTTCTTAAATAATTCCTTTCTAAAATAAGATATATAGGGCTCTAAAGGGGGAGAGTGGTGGAGAGTGGGCAGAAGCATTTAACTTTCACCATCAGCTCCTGGGCAGGAGGAGTGTGTGCTGGGGTCTGTTGGAGCCCACCTGCTCCATTCCTCTTGGCCCAGATCCTTGTCCCTCCTCTCACCCCCATCTGAAACTTGTATTTTGTATTGTTGGAAAGATGTCAGCAAGGTCCTTACTCTCCACAGGGAGCCTGGGGTTGGTGAGTGTGTGTGTGTGTGTGTGTGTGTGTGTGTGTGTTTGTATGTATGTATGGGGGGGTAGGGATAGACACTCCCTTTTTCACTGAGTCTCCCCAACTGGCCCAGTTCTAGGGGCTTGGAGCTGGAGGGGTGGCGGATAGTCCCTTCCAGAGCTCCATTCTCCTGAAGACACACTTTTGGTTGAGGGAGGAGCTTTCTGGTTTCAAAAATACGCAGGCAGGTACCATTTCTTCTTTGGGTTTGGTTTGTGAAAATCTCCTGGGGATTTGGGGCAAGTTAGAGATGAACTCTGTTTTCATTGGGAGTAACTCCAAAACTCTTGGCTTTTATGTTTCTGGGCCAGCCAGACTGAGTTTGGTTCAGTTGAGGGATGCAGAGCTAGCACTGGAGCTCAATGAGGAATTTGGTACCGAAGAGTGAAAACCCAAGACAGTGTTTTTCCTGCTCTATTGCTGCCTTCCTGTGCCCTTATTCTCTGTTGCCTTGAGGTTAATGAAAAATGGCATTGACTTTACTCTTTAGTGATGTGAGTCAGATAGAAGGAAGAACTTCCTGGTACGGGCTTTCTGCCACAAGTCATATCTGTGTAGACCTTTCAGACTGCAAGATAGGAATCAGTGACTGAAGGGGTTTAGGGCTCTTTTTGGAGCTCCAGTTTCACATCTATTTGGAATGGCCTTTCTAGCAGGGTGAACATTTGCCTCTTTTTCCTGGGACAGACACAGTTATGAATAATATCCCTTTCACTCAAAAGTGTCAGGATGCAACTATAAATCATGGTCATTCTCCTTCTGGCCTCACGCCAAGTTCCACTTTATAATCCCCCTTCAGGTTTCAAACCTAAGCAACTGCAGTGGTTTCTGATAGATAGTCTTGCTTGGAGTTTTGTTCTGTGAGGGTACAGATGAGCACAATTTTATCCCTGTTTTCAGGAATTTTTTTGTTTTTTGTTTTTTGTTTTTGTTACTGGGGATTGAACTCAGGGGCTCTTGATCCCTGAGCGACATCTCTAGCCCTATTTTGTATTTTATTTAGAGACAAGAGTCTCACTGAGCTGCTTAGTGCCTCACTTTTTCTGAGGCTGGCTTTAAACTCAAAATCCTCTTGTCTCAGCCTCCCCAGCTGCTGGGATTACAGGCGTGTGCCATGGCACCCAGAAGGAAACTTAACAGTTTAAGGAGGAGATAAAGCAGATGCAGATAGGGCAGGTAACTGTTCTGGAAGTGAACAAGTACACATGGACACACTAAACTAGCCCCACCTCCACTGTGATGCATTTGCAGTTAGGGCTTGGAGGATGAAGTGGTAAGGGGTGGGTGGGCTCAGATGCTCTGCAGCTCCTTGCCTTCTGATCTTGGTGAGGCTAAGGGGACACCAAGAGCTGCAGGCAGAAGCTGCTCGAAGCAAGAAGGCTGAGAGGTAATGGGAAGGCCACCCACCAGTTTCAGGGAGAAGAGAAGGGAAGGCTTTTTCAGGGGAATATATGCATCCCAGGAAGAGCCTGTGTTGGCATCAATGTTGCCCCCCCACCAACCTTGTTCATCTGTGGAGTAAATTAAGCTTTGTTATTTTGTCCATATTCTTTCTTGGATTCTCTGATGTGGGGAGACTGGTTTCTGATGCCATTACTTAGAGGCATGTTGGTAATAATCAAAACCAATGTGCTATCAAAATATTAGGACTTCTCTGCCCAAGTTCAATGTTTAGGAGGTAAGCCTTTTGTTAAAAGGCCAAGTTCAAGAAGGGATTCCATAGTTCTTGCCACATTGATTTCCTCCCATCCCATGCCTCTGTGCCATTATGCTTGCTTTGTCCTTTGCCTGAAAGGTCTTCCCCACTCTTGTCCTTGCCTGGAAAACACCTGTTCCATTCTAAAATATCCAAGGAATTCCTCCAGTTACTCCCAGGCTCCAGTGGGAAGAGTCTTGTGAGCCTGGTTCCAGCACTTCCTGCCTTGTGTTGTGATTACCTAAGTGTCCCATCCTCCTGTGTGCTCTGTGAGGGCATGGAGTTAGCTCTTCCATGTTTCCCCAGCTGTGGGAATATCTGTGGACCAATTGCACATCTGGAAGAAGAGAGGCCTAGAGGGTGGGGCACACATTCAAGTTATGTAAAAAGTGTTTGTAAGGAGGACCATTGTGAACCCATTGTGAACCTTCAAATGGGTAGCCAGTGGTGAGGATGCAAATGGCATGGCCCTGGGGTAGTGGAGCCCTGATTTTCCTGTGCTGTTTCCTTTTAGGACTGTCATTGGTTTGTGCTAATGGTATTGTTTTTGGGGAAAATCCTTTGGAATGAAGCACAAAGCCTAACAGGATTTACAGGTTTATTTTGCTTCCAACGAGCTCTCTCTTCATAATTTCTGTATTTACAGGACAGGGCGTATTCAGTGTCCTGATTTGAGACTGAAAATAAAGTGTCTGTTACAGCACAAGGCCCTGGGACAAAGGATGTCCACTGGGGGTGGTGTACTGCTTGGCTTTAGATCTCTTTTGAGTAGATTCTTGCATGACACACTGGCTCTGGAAAGAATTGGCTAGTTGATTCTGAAGTCAGGATGTTTGACCTGTGTGCTTCCAAGTGAAGATGAGAAGGCAAAGCGTTTGCTGTTTTGAGTTGGCTTCTACCTCGGAGGAGACTTCTTGGCATCTTGGGTTGGCTTAGTAAGGGATGTGACCTTGAAAAACTTCCTGGTGGCACTTGGCATCTCTTATTAAATTCTATGTCGGCTCTGGCCACTGTTTAGTTCATTAGGAGTTTGCCTGCCATGGCGTGTGGTGGAGGGTGGAGGAGGCTTTGAAGGGTGAAAGGGGGGCCAGGACAAGAGTGAGATTGGGAAAAAGGGATAAGATAAAAAAGCCACCCAATTTGTTTACTTCACCTTCAATAGGTAATGTGTGTTTACAAAACCAATTTGTGCTAAGGAGTATGTAGTGACAAGTAAATTTCCTCCCATTTCCTGCCCTCATTCATCCCAGGCCCCTTGTCAGTTGGCAACCAATATCATCAGGTTATTGTATATCCTTCTAGTGTTATTCTATGGATATATAACACAGATGCATGTAAAATTGCAAACTTGAATTATCAGTAGCTTTCTGTTACCTGTAATCCTGGCATCATGTGTAATGAGATTAACTTTAGTTCTAAAATATATTTTGACATTATGACTGTGAATAGTCTAGGTGTTACCTGAAGAGTCATAGCATAAAGCAGATGGATAGTTTTTCTCCAGGCCAGGTGAAAGAAAGCATCTTTCTCATTTCCCTTAAAGGGTTCCTGTGGGCCAGCAGAGCATATTCTGGAGCCCTCTCCTAGCTTGGAGAAATGTTGACAAGCTGCTCCACAGAGATGTAGGGCCCAGGTTTGTGAGAACATCAGAATGTAGAGATCACGGATCTTGCTTTTAACTTGTGTTCTTTTCCACTATGTTTTCATTATATTCTGTAAAATGAAGTTAATAGTATGCTTAATAAATTGCTTTGAGACCTGGGATTCACCAGGCAGATCCTAACAGCAGTGAACATCACAAAGCAAAGGCTAGATGTTGTAGGAACATTATACTCTCAGATTTTAGTCTGTTAGAGGTCTCAGCCATCTTGGTAGTATTGTTGTTTAATCCCAGGGCAGAGATAGATGGAGCCAGCCCTGTCCTGTTCACTGTATCAGAGGGACACAGGGGCATTCTGGTAATCTGGAGAGCAGGTAATCCCCCAAATAATTTATTTGCTTTGCTATGTACTTATTTAGTCTTTTTAAAAATATTTATTTATTTGCTTTAGTTGTACACAATGCAATGCATTTATGTTTACGTGGTGCTGAGGATCGAACCTTGGCCACGCACGTGCTAGGCAAGCGCTCTACCACTGAGCCACAATCCCAGCCCTTATTTAGTCTTTTTTAAAAAAAGCATCAGTTTATACTCTTAATTAAATTTTGCATAGGTGAATATTAAATGAATTTGCATCCTTCAAGCTGCCAATATGGGAAATGGTGGCATAGTGTGTTTTGGGAAAGCCAGTTTATAGTTTAAAATATTCAACAATAATTCAAATGTAGATAACACATAGAAATTTTTTTAACACATAGAAATTTATTAAAACTGTAGTATTGTGATAACCTTTCCTTCATTTATTTAGATTTAAATAAATGTTATGGAAAGTCAATGAGAGCTCACTATCTTTTGGACTGAATATTTGGGATTAGCATCCTCCCCTCCAGTGATCTGGGCTAGAGGGGGGAGGCGTTCTCTTTGTTAATGAGAATGGGCCCTTCCTGTTCACTCTCTAGGTATGCCAGAATCCACTGGCAAATGGCATATTCAGTCCAGCCACGTACATGCAAAAATCAATTTCCCTCAGTTTAAAATGAGCCGCAGTTAATTTCGACCTAATTTATTGGCTTATCGACCTGTGAACCTTGGGCCTTCGAAGAAGTGGCCTGGCCCGTCTGCTGCCATCAAAGTGGCTGATGATGCTAAAAACCAGAAAAGGCAGGGTGGGCTGCTGGTCATGATTAAGGTTTGGGTTTCATCCTATGTTACTGTGAGATGCTTAGTTTTTAGATTAAAAATGAGGAATACTTTGTGCATATTGGGGTGGGTTTCATGAAAATAGGACTTCATAGCAATCACAACCAGAATAGTGAATTAAAAAACAAATACAAAATCATGTTATCTACTGAGTATTTGTGTATATATGTGTATGTGTATATTATTATATACTTATAATTATATACATATAAAATCTATCCCTTTGGGTGCTAGGGACCTGTATCTTTGGGTATTAGGGATCAAATAGTGAATTATAAAATAATTACAAAATCATGTTATTTATTGGGTAATTGTACATATATGTATATAATTATATACATATAGAATCTATTATATGCATATAAAATAATTACATAATTATATACATATAAAATGTGTATCTGTATCTTTGGGTGCTAGGGATTGAACCCATGGCCTGTGCATGCTAAGCATTTGCTGTATAAGCCGCACCTCCAGCCCCGGGTGATTGGTAATTATAGTGGTGACAGCAGTGCCCATGTTACTGATACTAGTTAGGAGCCGGATGATCCTCCTTTTCTGGCCTTATGACAGATCCTCAACAGAGCACCGTTTGATAGATGTTTCTGCAGTGATGATGTTCAGTAGCTGTGTGTTCAGTATGTCTACTGGATAGCCTAGGTGGCCACTGAGCACTTGAAATGTGGTTAGTGTGATTGAAGAATTTTCTTTAATGAATTTAAATAAACCACTGGGTTGCCGCCCTGCAACCTATCAGAACCACTGTGGCCATGGTGGTTCTGATGGGTTGCAGGGCGGCTCCTTTCCCCTGCTGTAGGCAACCTTTGCTTCACCCAAGAGAGGTTAGAGCTAGCCCAGGGCTGCATTTCTGAGCATCACAAACTGGGGTAGTAGGAGCAAGAGCTGAAGGCTTCATTGAAACCCAGGGGTTTGGAGGCTGCTGGCTGCCCCATTGAGTGTCAGGGGACCTTCGAGGGCAGGTGGGCATGGTGATCATCTTTGGGGGAAGCCTCTGCACAGTTGCTTCCTTGAATCAGTCACTTAGGCCTCAAGGGCTGACTTTTCACAAGGCCAACTAAACCTCCGTGCCTGTGCTTGTGATTTGGTCTTGTGCAGACAGCCCACTCGTGTCCGGGCTGTGCTGAAGTGCGGTGCAGATCCCATGCATTCTGTGTAGCAGTGAAAGATGTAAACAGTGCCTTAACAGCAGGGCCATCTCCCGCCCCTGGCCTCCACTTCCTGCACTCTTGTTGACTTACCTCAGTGTAGCTGGGTCTGTCTTTCATCCCTTCAACCCTTCAGGCTGGCATGAAGACAAACAATAGAGGCGTGTGGTCTTCATCATTGCATGTAAACCTCCCCCTCCTCGCTGGCTGGCCCTTTAACTTAGCATGCCATTGCTGTTGCTGCTGCTGCAGGCTCTTGGCTTGGAAAATCGGGACCCTTCATGATGATTTATCTCCAGTCCCCTGAATTAGATTAAAAACACAGCTACGAATTCTCAGAAAGGCAGGCTGATGTGATTATATCCCAAATCTGAGTGGCAGACAAGGGCAATAAAAAGATGTACGTATATCAAATGCATTTTGTGCCATGTAGGGGCCAAGATACTGTTTAATACCCCCCCTTTTTTTGTCCCTTAAAAAAAAATAAATAAAGAAGATAAAGGGCTTCAATTATTTAGAAAGGAAGACTAGCCTGGTGAGTGAAGGTGTTTTTCCCAATAACTGTGGATTGGAGAGAGGCCTGGGGGAAGATGGCCAGGATGGCTAGGATGATACTGAGGTGGATAAATGTGGGTGTGAACCAATGACTGGGTCCTCACCGGATTTTTTTTTTTTTTTTTAGTTGTAGTTAGACACAATACTTTTATTTTGTTTATTTATTTTTATGTGGTGCTGAGGTTGAACCCAGGGCCTCGCATATTCTAGGCGAGCGCTCTACTGCTGAGCCACAACCCCAGCCCCATCAGTCGGATTTTAATATGATGGGGGACTGAGATGAGGTCCTTCCTACTTTGATGGGATAGTGAACTGAGGGGTAGTGTCCAGATCTTTAACTCTTGGGAACCTTTGTATTCAGAATCACATGGACTGATCTGATAGGTCCTGGGGGGATATGTTAAAAGCCACCTGGGAAGAGAAGCTAGTTCAGTGACAGTTACTGGGGAGACTCAAGTAGGTGCCTGTAAGGTGTCAGATAGCCAAGGACCTCATTTCTCTATTAGGCCAGAGGATGCTTGTGAGCCAGCACCCTGTGGGCCTGCCCTGGGACCTGGGAAGAAAGGCCATAGCTGATCTGTTGTGCTGCCAAGGGGCTCTGCAGAAGAACCCCTGAAGGCAGGGACAACAGAGATGGGTGAAGGCGTAGGAAGCTGGGAGTTTTTGCAAGCACTTGAATATTTTAAACCTGTGTTCGTTCAGCCATTGTGGTTGTACACACCTGTAATCCCAAAGACTCAGTAGGGGGAGGGCAGAGAATTGCAAGCTTGAGACCAGCCTCAGCAACTTAGCGAGACCCTAAGTAACTTAGCGAAGACCCTGTCTCAAAAAAATAAAAAGGTCTGGGGATGTGGCTCAGTGGTTAGGCGCCCCTGGGTTCAGTCCTTGGTACAAAATAACCCTGTGCTCAATTAATTGGGTAACATGAGAGTCTGTACCTGTGACTTACCTCACGTGTGTGTATTTCCCCGAAATTCTCTTGAGTAAAGATAGTCTTGCAGTTCACTGTGCACAGGGCTTTGCTGCATTTGGCAAGGTGTGCTGGGCGAGCAGGGGTGGTGGCAGAGGCAAAAGGCAGTTAGTTGATTACAGAAACCAGGCCTTGAGTAACTGGAGGAGAAGCATTAGAAGTGGATGTGGGAAGCTAAGGAGAGGTGAAAGAGCTGTCAGAACAAAGCTGGAGAGTTCAGCAAGCTAAGGAGTGCTCTGTGAGTGCCTCCTGTTGCCAAGCCCTCCTGCTAGCTCAGAGGCCATCCCTGTTACTGAGAAATTGGCCGTGTTTGGGGGTTGACATGCTGGTCCTTCTGCATTAGTCTTCTTTGGAGTTTCTCTCCCAGTGTGGGGAAGGAGACTTGGTTAGATCTGATGTCTTTGGCTCTGGGATGTCATGTTTTCCCTTTGGTGAGGGAAGTCTCGAAAACAGAGTCATCTGGGTGCGCTGGGGCCTCAGGACTTGGAGATGGGGCTCCCCCCAGGTTTCTGATCCCCGTTGTGGAGCGGAATGAAGATTTCCTGAAAGTGTTAGTTGGCCACAAGGTCTGAGCTTGACTCAATCATGTGGTGTTTTGTCATTTTACATATGTCACTGCTTGCTCTTGGGTCTTCGTGTTCTGACCCTGGTGCTGTGAATGTTGATTTTTTTTTTTTTTTTTTTTTTTTTTTTTTATGTGGAGCCATTTTATGAAGAACGGCTTATTTCAGTAGAGAGCCATTTGGACTTGAAATGATATTTATGGACTTTGAAGTTTGTGAAAATACATTCATGGTTTACATTTCATTTGCTTCTTCGATAACAGTCCTGCAAACTTGAGAAGAATTATTAGTCATCTTATTTTACAGATGAGTTTCTTGTAGTTCAGAAAGTGAAGTGATTTGCCCCAAGTTAGACAGCTGCTAAGTCCTAAAGACCAAGACTCAAACTGAGCCTCTGACTCATATGCCCCTCACACATAATCTAGTGAAATTCTTGCTTCATGGCTTTTTTACTGTGAGTCCCCTTTTTTCCCCTTTAAAACCCAGAGGACCCAGCAGCTCAGGAGGCTGAGGCAGGAGGATTGTGAGTTCAAAGCCAGCCTCAGCAAAAGCAAGGTGCTAAACAACTCAGACCCTGTCTCTAAATAAAATACAAAATAGGGCTGGAGATGTGGCTCAGTGGTTGAGTGCCCAAGTTTAATCCCCGGTACCAAAACAACAATCACAACAAAAACCCAGGGGACTCCTATAATCCCCCCTCTCCTGGGATCTCTTTGCTACTCTGGTCTTGTTACTTTTGAAATGCAGCAAGTTCCAGGCCCTTCCCAGCCCAGCTCTGGCTCTTCTCTCCTCCAGGTCTGGGTCTCTCTTCTCTGCCCCACCTTTCCACCCCTACCTCCTCCCTCTCATCCTTAGGTGATAACGTCACCCAGAGGTCCTGTCCCTGTGCATTCACTCCCCTGCAACAGTCAGGTCTCCTGCTTAACAACTGGAGTTTAATCATGTTCGTTGAATTTCTTGTTTAATGCTTCTTTCTTCTACTCATTTAAGGACCACGAGGCAGGTCTAGAAGTTGGCTGTTTTCCAGGCACCTAGCATAGCATCTGGTTTATAGTAAGTGCTCAATAAATATTTATTGAATGAATGAATTAAGAAGCTATTTGTGGTGAAGCTGCAGAGCCAAACAGGAGAGTCAGGGGAAGTGGGTGGTCTGGAACCCTCCTAAGGGCTCATAGAAATAGCTTTGGACTGCTGGGGAAGCCTTGGCTTATCTGCTTATCCGTGTGCCCTGCATGGGGCCCATGTTTTAAGGCAGTCTGGAATACTACCTCCAAATCTTTGTCTGAGCTGAACCTTGTCAGTAGCAGTGGTTTAGATGATCTCTAAGGTTCTCTCTGGTGCTGGTATTTCCTTCTTATTCTTACCCACTGGCAAATGGAGGGGCAATCATGCTCATGACAGATTTTTTTGCAGGCTTCTTTTATTAGGGAACCCTCCTAGAAGAACACATGTCATCATGTCATCGATGACTGACAAAGTGGTTCACCTGGAGGGAGAGGCACATGGCAGATAGGGTCTCCTTGCCAAGGATCAGTCAGGAGTGACTAAGTCAGTGAGAATATGGTAAAGAGGAAGGAAAAGGCATGTATGTGCGTATATATGTATTATTATTTTTTCATCTAGTGGAATGCCAAGGTCACTCTCCCTTAGTTTCCTCATCTGTAAAGTGGACAGTGTGAGTTTGTCAGGTAAGTGGCTTATGAGTTCCTCGGGTGAAGAAAGTATCTTGAGCTACATCAAAGTCGAGTGAGTGTGCTGAGATTCCACGCACAGGGCTGTCTTTAGGGAGCGCCCAGAAACTAGATTGCAGCTCTCCTAAGGTGGAGAGTCCAGGGATGGTAATGAGCTTTCTAAATATAGTGAGAACAGGGTCTTGAAAGGGGACCCTGGGAGGCAATTTGCATGCCTAGCATTTGGGTCTCATGGTTTGAGAAAACCTTGTTGTTCTTGGACCTCGGGAGTCTGTCTTCGGTTTCTGCAGGCCCTGTCATATCATACAGTTCTGGGGACCCAGAGGCTGCCTCTGTCCTCAGATTTGAAGGACAGGATATTTGTTTTAGACTTCATTGTGGGATTTTAAAAATACTTCTTTGTATTTCACTGCTAGTGAAGCAGAGAAATGAGCCAGACTGCCTTGTTTGTAGGGCTTCATACTGTGTTTTAGAAGGAAGCTGCGTAGGAGTGAGGACAGGCTGTGGGTGTCTAGGACATCCTGAGCTCTGGGTTTGACCAATGTGAAAGAAGTAATGGCAGAAGAAGTGAATGGAGAGAACATATGTGAACCATTCTAAGAAGGGCCCCATCTTCCTGAGTAGCTTAGACCACCATAAAGACTTTGTTGATTTTATTGGCAGCTTCTCATGGCTGGTTCAGACTTGGCACCCTAATTCCCCCCGGAAGTACTCTGTGCACTCTCACAGGTAAGAAATGATTAAAGAGCCTATAGGGTGCCTGTCACCCTGTAGACCTTGGTGCATACTTCATTGGTAGGTGAATGCATGAGTAATCAGTGCCTTCATACAACAAGCAATTTATTTCTTCCCTGCTATTTATAACCACCCAGAGCGGGAGGATTGGGTGGCAGCAGATTCTTCCTCCTACTCTGAATAATATGAGGCACATCGTTTCACCTCTTTGGATCATCAAGGCCTGCTGGGGACCAAGAGACAGCCCTGGGGGTGGAGGTGATGTTTGATGAAGACACTGAGATGTGTCAGGGTGTGGGTGCTGACAATTGTCGTGAGCTGTGGACGCTAGCCCCGCGTCTGCAGCCATCGCTCCAGCCGGGGACAGGAAGGCTTGTGTGGCTGCTCTGGCTCTGCAGATGATGCTGACAGCGCTTTGAAGGATTGCCTTGGCCAGGGACCCAGTCCCCAGCCTGCCTTCTCTATGACTCATTCTAGCTGCATATTTTGGTAGCATGAGGGCTCGAGATGAGATGAAATGAAAGAAGTACGTATGGAGAGTGGGAGCTCCTGGGTATTGGATCCACACTGGAGAAGTACAGTGTTCTACAGGTCAGAGAGGGTTTTTTTATTTTTATTTTTTCAATCTAGCCTAAATTTACATAATATTAACAATTTTGAAGAGAACAATTCCATGACATTTAGTACATTCACATGTTGTGCAACCACTAGCTCTGTCTAGTTCCAAAATGTTTTCATCATTTTGCAAGAAAAGCCTCCTCTCTTCCTCTAACCTCTGCTTTCTCTCTCTTTGGATTTACCTGCCTTGGATATTTCATATAAAGGGAATCATGCAATATGTGACCTTTTGTGCGTATTTTTCACTTGGCATATTGTTTTCAAGGTTCATGAAGTCTTAACTGTGTCAAATCCCCAAAGACAATCCATTCCCCCCCAAAAAAGAGTGACTCTCTCTAGCCCCTCTCATTTAATCCCAGGTCCTGCCTGAAGGCAGGGGACTGGACTAGATTCATTGTTCCCCAAATAGGCTGCATTGCAGACACTGGGGGTCTGTCAAAAATACCAATTCCTGGGCTCCATTTAGGGGGCTTCTCAGTCAGTAATAGGTCTGGGTTGGGGCCTCTCCTAGTCATTCAGATCCTGGGCCAGGTCACCTCGGGGGGTTATCTTAACCACCTGCCTGTGAGCCTGGCAGAGTCCTGCCCTCCTCCCAGACATTTGTGGTTCATGGCTGCAGGTTCTGTTCAGAGAGTCCCCTGGCAGGCCATTTTTCTGTTTGCCTTCTGAGGGGAGGCACTCGGTTCCCTCCCTGCTGGCTTTACAGCTCCAATTAACTGTGTCTCATTTATCAGGCTCCAGCTATGCCTTGTGCGCCAGAGACAGAGAGGCAAGGTTGTTCACGCCCTGGGGTTGTGGTGATGACTGACTGCACGTCAAGGTTAGGTTCCTGCAAAGCCACACTCCCACCTCCTCCCAGGCCTGTGTCTTCTGGGTCAGTGTGTGGGACCTGAGTGGGAGAGGCTGGTTTGAGCGTTCTGGAAACCTGGGGGTGGGGGAGTGGTGATTGCGGGGAGAACAGGGAGAGATCCCTCAGGAAGGAAAAGCATCCAAACAAACTGGGAAGCACCTCTGACCTAAAGGGCTCTTGCCACGGGGACCTGGGGTTTGTTCTTGACTGGTTTGTTCAGGCCACTGGGGGTGGCCCTGGGCTGCTGGCTCCCTGGTCACATTGCATGGACAGCTGGCAGGAGAAGCCTGATTTGACTTCTGCCTGCCTTTCCCTATGGGGGCTGGGGATGAGGAGGAGGAAGGTGAGGCCAGAGTGGATTGTATCTTTTGACCTTAATCACATTTATAGCCTGCCCGCCTCCCTGCTGGCTCCCCTGTCCTCTGGGAGCACCTGTTCCTGTTCCTGCCCCTGATTTTGGTCATGAGCTTTTGGGGGATGGGCACCTGGGCAGCCCCGGGGATCAACCCTGACTCACCAGGGAGTTATTCTCATGACCAGGATGTGCCTGACATCTTGGCAAGGGAGGAGCGGAACTGTTTGTGTGAGTGCCTGGTAGCCCTCCGACAAGCCATTTCTTGCCAGGGATTTGTTTTCTTTCCCTCCACTAGGAAAGAAAGTCTGCTCTTATGGACATCTGATAGAAGAGGATTTTTTTTTTTTTAATAGGTGGCTCACCAAACTAGCCTTCTTGAGGCTTTCTTCATAAAACAGCCCTTGGATATTTTGATGCTTGTTTTTTGTGTTCAGTCTCACCCTTCACCCCTTAGGACCAGTTAGGGAGATCTCACAAATCTCATGTCCTCTGCATAGAAAGCCCTCAGCAAGTTGTCTTAGCCCTCTTGCCCACTCTGATCCCTGAAAGCTTTGTATCCTGTTCAAAGAGTTGTCTGATGGTTACCTGTCAGAGGGGGCACTTTGACCGTCTTCTTTGAGGATGCTCCGGTCGAATATTGGAGACCTTTTTCATCCCAGGCCCTGAGTGAACCTGGTGGTTCAAGTGGGTCCCCGATTCTTTATCATACTGACATTTGCATAGTTCTCTATTTATTCCCCTCTGGTTCCATGGGTAAGGGTGGATTTGTTTGGGAGGGGACTGTTTAGCCTGAATTCCCAGGGTGCCTGTGTTGGTGGGCTTCTCATCCACAGATGCTTCCAGATTCTTCCCAGAAGCGTGGACTGGAAGTGGAGTGAGAGGAAGAGGGAAGGTTGGAGGGAGACTTTAGTGGCTTGGGGAGATTCCCTTAGCTGCTTTTGCCTGTAGCATCCTAGGTTAAATAATTTATTTCTGTTTTTTATTTGCACTCTTCTGTTGATGCTTGCCTGGACTTATCTATAGGAATGAGAAGTGACGGTTTGGACTAATGTATTTTCCTAAAAAAATATCAAGCGTCTTTTCCTTTAAAGAGGTCTCATTTCAAATGTTTTTCAAAAGAGTTCGGATCCTAGATCAAATTAAATACAGGTGCTTAAAACCCAAAGCAGAATCCTTAAGGATTAGCTTCTGGGTCAATCTGGCTTCCAAGTTTGTGGCCCAGGTGTTTCTCTTTTCCCTGGTGACACCTGAGAGCACCCCACGGAGTGGGCGTGGCAAGTTAGGGTGTGGTAGGGGAGGAGGGGAAGGAAGGAGAGAGGAGCTGTGGGGAGGGGAGGGTTTTCTACCTTGTGGCTTTAAGGCCGTGGCATTAAGGGCAGGTTGAGCCAGTTGGTGGTGGGCTTTGCCACGTGCTGCCCGGGCTAGACCCTGCAAGGCACCATGAGTCCCCAAGCAGTCCAGATGGCTGATGGAATGGGTTTATCTCAGATGTAGCTCAGCAAGAGAGCTACATCTCTTGATTCCCCATTCTCCTGATTCCGAGGACCTTGTTCTGCTTCTGGATATTGCACCAGCTGCCAGAAGTTCTGTTTGTGTCTTCATCAGTTTGCTGTCCACACAGGTTTTGTGAAACAAAATGCCAGCCCTCAAGTTGGTGTCCATCAGTGAACAGTGACACAAGATGAGATCATGTGTGTTCAGGGTAGTATGGCTGCTGGGTGGTGAAATAAGAGAAAGAAAAGTAATGCAGTTAGTGTTCCATAAAGCTAACATGAGCAAAGAGAGCTAGCCTTTTTTTCTGAGGCTCTTTCCTCAGTTTTAACAGATGAGTCCCAGAAGCCCAGTGGTGTAAATATATCTTCCAGTTATAAGAAGTTTAAGGTTAGTGTCACTCCTCCACGGAGGACCTTCTCCTTAGAGACCCAGGCTCCTCTGTCCTGTGGCTTCACCCTCCTTAGAACTCTGTGGTCCTCTGAATGCAGCCTGCAGATGGGGAAAGAAAACAGGGCTGTGTGTGGGCCAGGCCTGTAGTGGCCCTGAGAACCCCCTCTCACAGACCATTGCCTGGAACACGGTCCTAGGGCCACACTTGCTGCCAGGTAGCCTGGGTAAGGGTCTGCAGTGTCCTCAGGAAGCAGGAAGCAGATTGAGAGAGTAGCTAAGCTTTGACACCATGGTTGTTTTTGTCATTGTCCCTACTTAGCAAAATAAAAGGTGCCACCTAGTCCTCTGTTGGCCTTTCTAATCTATTTTTATTTTATTGGTTTACAGAATCAAAAGCTTGGGAACTTCTGTTAGCAATAATCCAAAGGTCATTTCTGTTGAGTTCTGGTAAACATTTCCTTACTTGCAACACTTTAAAAATAAATTTAAAGATACCTCACAAGGATGACTTCCTCTTGTTTCTCATCATGAATCGAAAGTGAATAATGGTGACCCCGGTCCAGGAGAAAACTTTTCCAAAGTTGGAAAAGCATGTGGTCTTTCTGGCCTGTAGGTTTTTAAAATGTGTTTTTTTTAATTAATTTTTATTGACATGATTACATATTTCTCAGGTACACTGTAATATTTCAATATACATGTACAATGTAATGATCAGGTAATCGGCATATCAAGGTAATGGTCCTAATCAATGGTGGATCCATTACCTCAAACATTGATCATTTCTTTGTGTTGAGAACATTCAAAATCTTCTCTACTAGCTCTTTTGAAATACAGATTTAATTGTGGTTAGCCCTAGTTATCTCACAGTGCTGTAGAACATTAGGAGTTATCCCTTGTCTTCAGCTGCTCCACTGTACCCATTAGCCATTCTTTCTCCATTCCAGCCTGTGGTCCATTTTTATTTTTTATTTTTTTTTTTTTAGATTTTTTGAATGGGAGTTGGTTTACAGTCCTACAAGTGTATGCCACCTGTATGGAATAAGGATCAGAGTAATCGGGGATTGATGTGACAAAGGATAAAAGTAAAGCAAAATAATTGGTTAGGCCAATGAGATCCTGAGAAGATTTCTGCGATCTAATGATACTCACAATTTCATGGAATGTAACCAGGGCACTAGTGTTTCTTCTGAGGGAAGCTGAGTCCGGAAGAACATGCATAGCAGGGAGAATAGACCATGCTGGCCCAGTGACTCACATCTCGTCTCAGAATTCTTCCATTTCTGAGTGACCAAGGTGGAGAAAGTCTAGGTTTCCATGGGTGTGGCCGTTTCTCACTGGGGGTCCTGATTTCTGTATTGGTCTCTTTCAGGTCAGTCTGAATGATTCCCACAATCAGATGGTGGTGCACTGGGCTGGAGAGAAAAGCAACGTGATCGTGGCCTTAGCCCGGGACAGCCTGGCCTTGGCGAGGCCCAAGAGCAGTGATGTGAGTATTTGTGTTGCTCTGGGCACTCCTGGGTGCTGTCAACATCCCCTTTCTGATCCCCTGGGATTAGCATGCCAGAAAACATACTGGGTAAT
Organism: Tamias sibiricus; assembly: GCA_025594165.1. Taxonomy (NCBI): domain Eukaryota; kingdom Metazoa; phylum Chordata; class Mammalia; order Rodentia; family Sciuridae; genus Tamias; species Tamias sibiricus. The sequence goes on from CM046657.1 coordinate 115,022,980, forward strand.
TAGAGAATGGACTTACATGAGAGGGAGGAGACTCTGGGAGTTCATACACGTGTCCCTCGTTTACTGAACGAGGAGAGGTGTGGTCAGTGTTGCAGGGTAAGGTGTGATTACCTGCCTGAAGTGATGGGTGGTCTGCATCCTTCCATCTGCTCAGCAACGTGCCAGAGGAGTGTTCCTGAGTAGAGCTGCCCCCCTGGAGCTGTGCCAAATGGAATCAAATTGGTCTTTTCTGTGTGCCGATGTCTTCTAACCCATCACTGATGGGGGAGCTGTTGACAATGGATTTTCTTTTTTTTTTTTTTTTTTTTTTTTGGTACCAGGGATTGAACTCAGGGGTACTCAACCACTGGGCCACATCCCCAGCCCTTTTTGTATTTTATTAGAGACAGGGTCTCACTGAGTTGCTAAGTGCGGGCTTTGAACTCGTGATCCTCCTGCCTCAGCCTCCCAAGTGCTGGGATTACAGGCATGCGCCACCACGCCTGGCTAGATTTTCTCATATTCTTAAAGGGTTTAATAGGTTGGGTGCTTTGAAGACAGGAGATCAAACTCAAAGGCCTGTGAGAGTCCCGGCAGATAAAGGGCTGGAGGGAAGCCACCTGTGCATTTACATCTCTAAAGGAAAAAGGTCTCTCCCTTTTTTTTTAAATTCTGTGACCCACTTGGCCAAAGGCCATTTCTCCACTTTTGATAGATATACAGGTCCGATAAACATTCATCTGTATCTTAGTTCAAATGTGGTGATTGGTACTTGGTCTCTGTTGGAGAGGTGCTAGGAAGAGACGTTACTGGGTGCCACACAGAAGGCAGAGGCCAAAATTGCTAGATCTGACTTTTCAAGACAAGCCTAGAGGTCTGAATTTTTATGTGAAATTCTGAGTCTTATCAGTTGGCAGCTGATATATAGTTTTACAAACGCCATGCGGGCCAAGTAAAATCTATGAAAGGGTCAGAACCGGCCCTTGCATCCCCAGTCTGTAGCCTGTGTTCCAGACTTCTTGTGGGCAGGAGGAACAGCCCTGCCCTAGATCAGGGTCTGCTGTGGTAAGGAAGTGTGAGTCTGTGGACAGATCAACACACCACAGAGTTTCAGTCACACATTGTCCTGGCTAGAGGAAACCTGATGAATTTACTAGTACTCACACCAGGCTTTAGGTAATTTTGTAATTTTTGAGTGTAGATTTGGTCTCTGTGAGGTACCTTCTTGAATATCCTCTGTCTGGGTTGGATATGTTCAGAGGGAGGTGACTGGAAGGAGACCCAGGAGTTATTCTCTGGTGAGTTGAGTTAGGGCAGCCACAGGCAGGGAGGGCCAAAGAAGGACTGGTTATCATGATGCATTGTTTTGTGTTTGGAGCCATGGTGCGTGGGAAACCACTGCAGCTTGCGGCCAGTGTGGGTATAGAGCTCTGGAGCAGACCTAGACTTGTTTGGGGCAATCATTCTGACCCATTTATAAATGGGGTCAGAGTTTGTGAGCAGCAGCTCTGGCCACAGATGGCCATGAATGGCTGCCTGCTGGCTCCATGATACTCTGTAGGTACTACCTTTGTGTGTGTCGGCTCCATCATTGCTCCGAGGCATTCCTTTTTGGCACAGGAGCCAATTCTGGACTCTACTGTGTTGGGAAATCTGCCTTAGGGTTTTTATACATTTAAAATTCTTTTGTGTCCAGAAAATATTTTTTGCAGGGCAGGAAAAAGAACAACCGTTGTTTTATAGTTTTCCTGCACAGATGGGAGCTTAGAGGCATAAAGGGATTTACATGAGGTCACTCAGCATATCTGTGGGGGACTTTGGGGCTAATGAGAATTAAACCCAATTGTGTATGCCATGTGTGAGGCTGTGGTTTCACTACAGTGACCAACCTGGGGGGCCTCAGCACTGACAGCTGCCCATCCCGGGACTCCTCTCAGTCCTGGGTGAACCAGGAGGGTTGGTTTCCCTCAGCATTGCCAGTCTATCCAGCCCGGCTCTTACTCTGTGTAAATATTTGGATTTGGGTGTGTCTTACTATAAGGGCTCATTGAACATTTGAAGTGATTAACTATTCTAGAATGAAATATGAGATAAGATTAAATCGAAGGGAGACTTAATGCCCAGAGTTAACAAACAGGGATGGCAGAAAATTCCTGCATCATATACAAACTACATTAAAGAATTGGCAGATGAAACTGAGATGTTCTGATGTGAAAAGTTAATGCAAAAATAAACTATGACTCAGAGGTGGAGTTGTTGTTGGTGCTGGAGTGGTAGCGATCCAAATTGTCTTGATAGAAGACTGAAAGCATGGTTCATAAGACCGGGTCAGAAGCCTGAAGGAAAAGAACTTACGCAGATAAGGACCTGTGTGAGTGGTGGGACATGGCCAAGCTCTTGCATATTCAGTATGTAAAGAGGGGTGGATCTGGATGCTGGCACCCTAGATGGTTTGCTCTTAAGCAGGAAAAAAAAAAAAAAGTCATCACCTGCTGAACTTTTAGACTGGTGATTCTGTGAAGAACAGCCCCCCTTGGGGACTGTGATAGGGTGATGAAATGAAACAACAGATGTGGCTTATTTCAACCCTCCTTACTCTTGATATCTTCTCTCTCCTGATGTGTGTCACAAAGTACTCAGGTGTGACATAATTGGCCAAAGAGCATCCAAGAACATCCTGAGAGAGTGTCTACCAGAAGATCACAATCAACCAGGAAAGATGCCATGAATGATTGGTTTCACCACCCTTGTAATCAGCACAGACTCTGTAGCCTGCGGGAGGCTGGTGTCTGGCTTAGCACAGACTCTGAAATCCTGGCTCTGCCATTCATTAGCAGTCTGCCCTTAGGCCAGGTTGTTTACCTTCTCTTGGTCTTTGTGCTAGTAAACTTTCTGTTACTAGGATAAAATACCTGAGATTATCAACTTATAAAGAGAAAACATTTATTTTGGCTCAGTTTTGGAGGTTCCAGTCCATCATTGTTGAACCCACTGGTTTTCGACCTCTGGTGGCGATACTGGGTGGCGATAGTGGGGAGCCTATGGCAGAGCCAAACCACTCACATCATGTGCCAGGTGACAGAGGGAGCAAGGAGGGGACCCAGTCCCCATAGTCCCCCTAAAGGCAACATTCCCAAGAAACTAAAGACATCCCATTAGCTCCACCTCTTAAAGGTTCCACCACCTTCAATAGTACCCCTACCTGGGGCCCAAGCCTTTCACACATGGGCCTTTGAGGGAGATTTAAGATCTAAACCATAGCAGTGTTCTCATTTATCACTGACATGGTGCTTGTAAAACCTCGCCACCCAAAATACAGTATGTGGGTCAGCCAGATGGGTATTTTTCTGGGAGCTGGGAGCTGGTTAGAAATGCAGATTTTGGGGGCTGGCAGTGTAGCTCAGTGGCACACTGGAATGCACAAGGTCCTAGGTTTGATCCCCAGTTCCACACACATACAAAAATAGTGCAGAGTTAAATGTCGAATTTCAGGTCCCATCCCAGACTCGAATTAGGACCTGCTGAATTAGTGTCCTGCTGGGTGATTTGTAAGCATACTAAAATTTGAGAAGCACTGCTATCAAGGACTTGAGCAATGCCAAATGTGAGGGATTTTTTTTTGTGCGTTACAGTTCTCTTCTTCCTCCCTTCTCCCTCCTCATTATTATTGTAGTTTTGAAATATAAGGAAAAGCATTTTAAACTGTTCACTTTGAAGGGCCATCCTTGTAGGAAAGAAAATGGTCTAACTGGCAACTTGGGGTAGTTTAGTAACTCTTCCCGTGCTGAATTTTGTTCTTTAGGGAATAGTGTTGTGTTGAGGTCAGAGAGGACTAATTAGCGCAGAACCCTATCTGGATGAAAATAGCTATTGAAGCACAAGACGAGGGAGAGCAGGGTGTCTGCCCCAGTTTGCTTAGAGGTCACCGTGGACAGCGTGTGAGCAACATCATGCTGCTGGGAATAGAAGACAGCCTGAGCCAGAATTTGCTCTTGGGTGTGCAGAATGAGGACCAGGAAGCCACGAGCCCACTTGAGGTTCAGTCAGCACTGCCAGAGGCCTTGTGTATGCCGTTCAGTGTGTGCAAGTGGGTAACTTGTCTGAGGAGCTTATGGTCTTTGTCATTTAAACACAAATAAGAATTATGAGAATTATGGCTTGTGTCTGGAACGTACCCTAGAAGCTCATGTGTTGAAGGTGTGGTCCCCAGTGCAGCAATGCCCAGAGGTCAGACGTGATCAGATCGTGAGGGCTCTGACCTCATCAGTGGATTAATCCATCCTAGCTGAGAGGACTCCTGGGAGGAGTGGAAACTGTAGGTAGGTGGGGTGTGGTTGGAGGAAGTAGGTCCCTGGGGGTATGCCCTTCGGGCTTTGTCTTGTTCCTGGATGCTTCTTTGCTCTCTGCTTCCTGGCTGCTGAGAGCTGAGCAGCTTTCTCCTGCCATGCCCTTCTGCCAGGAACTTCTGCCTCACCTAGGGCCCAAGACTTGGTCTGAAACCTCTGAAACTGCCAACCAAAATAAACTTCCCTTCCTTTAAGTTGTTTTTGTCAGGTTTTTGGTCATAGTGATGAAAAGCTGATGAACACAATAGGATAAAAATATTAGGTTGGAATTGTTCAACTTGTAGAAGGCAAGGAAGGTCAATGTGAACAATCTTGGATAATTTTCTGGCATGGGATGAACACTTACATATTTATTCCTTATTTTTATTAAGTATAAGACCCAAGAGATTTTAATTTTTATTTATTTATTTTTTGTTGTTGTTGTTGTGCTGGGGATCAAACCCAGGGCTTAATGCATGCCAGGCAAGTGCTGTACACAGAGCTGCTCCCCCAGCCCTAAGATATGGGTGTCATTTGCAGGTGGGAAATATAAGGAAGACCTTTTTGGTAGTGAGGATGTTTTTAACAGTGGCAGGGGTGTGGCTGAGAGTCTCAGAAAGACTTTTCCTGCTCACCAACACACCTTCTCGCGCTTGGCCTGTGGATTTGGTGTGTGGCTAACAGAGAGATATTAAGTATGGAGAAGAGAACATTCTCCAAAATGGTAACTTGTGGAGTGGAAAGACAACTGGATTTGGAAGAAACCTACCTAGTTCTGTCACTTACTAGCAGTAGTCATTCACTTCTCCGAGTCTTACTTTTTGTTCTCTCTTAATGAAAATAATTACAGTCAACCCTCCTTATCCACAGGTTCTGCATCCACGATTCAGCCAGCTGCAAATTGGAAATGTTGGGAGAAACAATTGCTCTGTACCAAACACATGCTGACTTTTTTTTTTTCTTTGTCTTTTTCCTTAAAACAATGCAGTATAACCATAATCTACAGAGCATTTATGTTGTCTTAGGTATTTTAAGTGGTCTAGAGATGATTAAAGTAAAGGAGGACGTGGGTAGGTTATATGGAGATAATGTGCTATTCTCTGGATTTGAGCATCCACAGGTTGTGGTATCTCTGGGGGTCCTGGAGTCACTCCCCTCACAGATATTGAGGGAGGAAGGTGTTCTCTCAGTCACTCGCTAATTCATTCAGTTCACTCTCTTTTGTTCACTAATTCAGCATATTCAGTGATTCTTTGGTTTATAATCATATCTATTTGTTATAGAAGTCTTTGTTGACTGCTTACTGTGTTCTTGGTACTCTGAAGAATAATTTGTAGGCTTTTTAAAGATGAAGAGAGATAGTACATACAAAGCAGCATTGTATCCTGAAAAATGCTACCCTGATATAAACACTATCACATTTGTGCATCTCAAGAAATTAATCCTAGTGGATCATCAAGTCACGGGATATTGGAGCTGAAGTGGGCCTTGGTTCCCTGTTTGTGAGGCCATGCATTTGCTAGGTGCAACTTAGGAACCTATCTGGACTCCCAGTGTCCATTCTTGGCCAGCAGAATGGAAATGAGAAAGTTCCACTTTGTCTTTTTCCCCACTCAGATTATCTGTGAGCTCTCAACCTGCTGGTTTTCTGGAGCTGCTTTAGTGGCAGCACCTTACTGTGCACTTGAAAGTTGGGAACACGTGCTGTGTATTTCTACTAGTTCCTTTCATGGTGACCCAGATAAAGGCAGAGGCTCTGTCTTTGCTTCTTCTAAAACCCTGAGGTCTATAAAATGTTAATGGCCCACCCACCCTTGTGCGTTTGGTCCCTGATGTACAGCCCTCCTGTCCTCATTGTTCACACACTGCATTGTTAGCAAACATTTCCATGTTTACACGCCCATCCTTTCTAGTGGCAGTGTCTAATTCGTCTTTGTGTGTCTGGTGCCTGGCATAGCACTTGGCTTTGGTGAAACCTTCCAGACACGTTGCTGTTGAATTTAAGGGCAGGTATGGCAATAGACTTGCTGCAATTAGTCCAGTAGTTCGTGGTTTTTTTTTTTTTTTTTTTAATTTAATTTCCATTTTTCTTTAATGCTTCCCTTGCTTCTCTTTTTCATAAATCATTTGGAAAATAACTAACTTATTATCATCATTGTTATAGTCATCTATCAGATTTGTTTTTACCCCCTCAATTATATCTCTAGATCTTATCTCCTATCTGACAACTTCCATCCCACCTCCATGGCTGAGTTGATAATAGCTTTGAGATCGCTGGCTTGGAAGGCAGGCAGCCTGGTCTGGGTTCCACTCTGCTACTTGTTTGCTGTGTTGGCACTAAGCCCCTGTTATCTTCTCTGTAAAAATGATTTTAACAATTGTTTTTGTCACGTGGAGTTGTTGTGAGAGTTACCTGAAGAGGTCATTTGAAGAGGTTAGTACCATCTCTGCACATAGTGAGCACTTGATGAATGGTAGGTCTTACCTTTTATTGCCGTGGTTACTGCATCACCAGAAACCAGGAAGCAGTGGAGAAGTGAATTCTGTTGGTACAGACATGGATCCTATTGCTCTTCTCTTCTCCTATGTGACTGAATCATAAAATGTAGTTCAGGAGAGGGATTCTAGTCCTAATCAATTCCTTTCTTCCTTCTGATTGAGTCCAGGGCCTCGTGCATACTAGGCAAGCATCCTACCTACCACTGAGCTGTGCCTCCAGCCTACTGATGTCTTCACCTGTGCATATTTAATCATTTGCGATTTTTCATCTCTTGGGCTGTAGGGTGCAGGCCCATGAGGGTTTTCTTTCTTTGGGTATGAAATGCTCTAAGCAGCAAACTTCTCTGAAGAGGGATGAAGAATTGGATTGCCTTTTGGGGACATTTCAACAGATGGCAAAACATATTTTCAGCCCTTACCTCCTCAGACAGGCACATTCTCTCTGTTTCTGGATGACATCTGTTAGACATTTAACCCGTGGTGAGGATGTTACCAGTATTTCTGCATTTGTCTCCTGCTGCAAGGACTTGACTTTGCCTCAGAAAAGAGGCAGAGTCGGGCTGGGGATATAGCTCAGGGTGATAGAGTCTTTGCCTACCATGCACAGGGCCCTGGGTTTGATCCCCAGCACCACACACACACAAAAGGCAGAGTACTCAAGCAGGGGTGGCTGCAGCACTCCCTAGCCTGTCCCCCAAAAGCTTGAGGCCAGACATAGAAGCTCCCTGCTTTCCCTTTGTGGGTTATCTGGTAGCATCAGTGCTTTCACGATGTCAGGGCCCAGTGGGAGCGATGTTCAGGGTCCAGGGGGGATGCTGGAAGGTAGAGGCAGATGAGAGGTCTCTGCCTGATTCCTTACCAACTCTTTTCTTCTTCTCCCCCTTCTGTCTCTTCCAGGTGTACGTGTCTTATGACTATGGAAAATCATTCAATAAGATTTCAGAGAAACTCAACTTTGGTGTGGGAAATAGCAGTGAATCTGTGATCGCCCAGTTCTACCACAGTCCTGCGGACAACAAGCGGGTAAGGAAGCCGTGGACCCCAGGGCCCTGATTTCAGGGACTGTGTTTTGGAAAGATTGCTGCTCTGAAGTGGGGCTGTGCAGTGGAGCCCTTTGTGATCCTTGCAGCGTGACTTGTAGCCAGCCACTGCGCTGGGAGTTTGTGACCGAGTACAGTCCTCAGGTGGGTCTGTGCATAATCAGGCAGGCCAAGTACTGGTCAGGCAGGATTTCCAGACAAACAAGGCCAACTTAAACCGCAGAAAATCTGCCAGCCAATGAACTGCTTGATTCACTGGTGGCAAAATGTTTCCCAGGTACACTGGGACTTTGCCATCTACTCCCAGGCTTCTGAGAGCAGCTGCTGAACTTTTGCTTTTGTTGGCACCATCAGTATGCATGCAGGGGGGTGTGTGTGTGTGCTTGTGTGTGCGTGCGTGCATGGTCTTGCATGTGCATGGGTGCCTGTATGTGTGTATGCCCATCCCCACCCCAACCTGTATGGAGGAAGAAAAGAAAAGCACTGGGCAGTCCTCCTGTGCCTGTCCTTTGTTTTCCCAGCTGGAATGCCTGGGGCTGTGTGTCTTGGGTGAGAACCTGCAGGCAGTTGGATTTGGGCCCCAGGCAGGTGGAAGGGAAGCCCTAAAGCCTGCCTGGCTTTCCTGCTGGTTTGGTGACTCTTAGCTCTGGAGAGTTGTATTTGTTTGCTCTCTTTACCGCTTTCCCCAGGGCCAGTGGCTTCTTCTAGGGAAAGACCCTTTGTAGAGAAACTTTTTAGGAGGAAAAGCATTCTGTGGTAAGGGGAGCTGCTGTTTTCTGCTCATCCAGAAAGGACTGAGTGAGCAAGATCTGCAGGGTCCTCATTCCTGGGCCCCTGTGCCAGCTTCTCAGGTTGCCCTTGGTCTCCTAGCAGGGCTGCATTCAGAATATTTAGCAACTGGTGTGGCTGGGCCCCTGACCAATCAGAACTGACCCCCACCAGAGGGAGCTGGGTCCAGGAGGCCCCCTGCTGGGCTGGGCATTAACCTTTTAGTTGCTGGACTCTGTGGAGGTCCTGGGGGCAGGGCCCCCACCTTTGGGGCTTTAGGTGGAGCCAGTTAAGGGTTTCCTGGCAGTGGCTGTTTACCAGCTGGTTATAGAGCATTAAAAAAAAAAAGCTAGAATTGTCATTACTGGTATATAATGGTTAAATATCAGCCCTGATCTCAGAGGGAAGCCACTGTTAGGTGCAGACTTCCTCCTCTTATCTAACTCTAGGGAGACAGAGTAGTTTTCCCTTGAGATGAAAAGCAAGGACAAGGTGTTGGGGGGACCTGGCTGTGTCAACCAGATGACTGACCCCCATGCGCCTCCCCCCATGCCCTGTGGCCAGTGAAGCCTGGTCTTGGGGCTCCCAGAGGTGGGTGGGCCAGCTCACTCTGGGCACGTGAGAGGTGAGGAGCTTTATCTAGGGTGTGGTTGTTGGCTGTGCTGCTCTCTCTGGATGGATCTGTGCAAATGATTCTTGGATTGCTCACTTTATCAGACTGTGCTTATCTGATTATTGCTAGTACCATTATATTTCCACATCATCTCAGAGCTACTTCTGGATGGAGTCATGGCCTTGAAATTGCCCTGTTGTCCCTTTGGACTCTCTTTTCAGCTTCATCGGGTGCCCCTCCCACATTAGGGCACAGATGTCTATAGGCAGGTCTGTCTTCCTTCCTGCCTCTTGCAGGTTGTGGTGAGCGGCTGCTAATACCACAAGTCACAAGAGTTAGGAGACCGGAAAGGTGATGCACGAGGAGTTTTAGTGCAGGCAGAGGATCAGGGGCTTTGGGAGCATCAGGTCTGCAGAAGGTGCAGAGCAGGGCCCATGCAGTTGGGACAAGAAGGGAGGAGAAACCTGGGGATGATTGCAATAAAAGAGGTTCAGGTGGTGCATGGGGTGAGATGGTGGCATGTTTGTAGCCCATGTTCCATCAGCCATGCAGGGTGAGGCATCTTAGATTTCTTCTGGGTGAGTTGGACAGGGTGGGGAATCAGGAGAACAAAAAGAAACTACCTTCTTGGAGCATTTAATGGTGGTTGGACCTGCGACCTGGAGCAGGTGGAGAAAGGAGGCGCAGCCTCTAATTCCCTAGAGAAGGCGGTTACTCTCCCCAGACATCTCAGGAAGGAAGTGACGACTCTTATTGTGCCGATTGCTTTTGTTACTTTTACCTTTGTGCCCTGGAAGGCAAATCACCCCACCAGACCTACCATTTCCTGAGAAAACTCACACAAGGCTGGGTGCCTCCCTGTCAACAGCTCTGCCCAGGCAAATCGCCTGTGTAAAAACTTTGGGTGGGTTGTCAGTGCTTGAAGTGAATGTCAGAATCTGCCCTGGGAGGTTTGGATGTGAAGAGAGGGCCTCCTGGAAGTCTGAGGGGATGTGTGCCCATGGAGGGGTGAGAAGGGTGAGGGGCTGCAGGTCTGTTGCTCTGCCTGGTGATGGAGATGGAGTGGTTGTGGGGATATAGGAGTGTTGGGGCCTATTTTTGCATTAGCCTGCAGTCCTGTTTCCCCCTTCTTGGTCCCTTGTGTGTTGTTCCCTGAACCAGTGTGCAGCTCCAGCCACCTGGTAGTTCCACCAGCCTCCTAGGCCCCACGGATCTGCCAGGCAGTATCTAACGGTGGTGTCTAGGGCCCTTTGAAGCACCACAGAAGTGCAGTAGGGTTCTGAGATGAGTCTCCACAGAGGCGAGAAGTGATCCTTCCTTTCTCCAGGGAGAAGCTGGTCTCGGGCAAGACTAACCAATCTGTTTCCCTGTCTTCCTATGCCCTTCTCTGCCCTTCCTCCTCTCATTGGACTCTTGGTTTCTTCACTCAAAGCTGGAGAAAGTCACTTGTGCTGATGACATGTAGATACACTTTGTAGCTAAATTTATGATTTTTCCAGGAGTATCTGTATTTTCAGAGGAAATGTAGCTATAGGCAAAGGATGGAGCTCCTGTGGAATATTGTGTGATTGCAAACAGGGCCAGAGGAGTCGGAGGAGGAGAAGATGCTCCTGAGATTGCATAGTTCCGGAAGCAGTTCTCAGGGCACCTCTGTGGGGTTGGCCACCAATGAACTTGACGGCCAGGCAACAAGAGACGTAAGAGCAGGGTAGGGCATTTTGAGCTTTCCTGCCATGTGCATATGTGGCAATATGTAATTACAAGGGGCACCAGTGGCCGTGATGAATGGAATCTGCTGCTGAGTAGAGGTGGGTGTTCAGTGAGGTTGGGTCAGAGGAGTAAGTCTTCTCTGCATAGGATTAGGAATGGAACTTCAAGGATAGGCACACAACATCAGTAGGTACAGCAGAGCTGGTGGGAGCCTTCAGGCAGGAAGAAGGTGTGTGCAGAGGCTTCAGGGTGCCTGCGTGTGGTTTCTGTGCAGGATACTCAGGAGATTTGCTTCTCAGGAGTTGAGTGTTTGCATTGAACTGCTTTGTAATGTCAGTCTGCTCCATCTAAAGATGGAGGGGAGTTTTCTTTGCATTGAGGACTGTGGGGAGCCATGGAAGGGTCTGAGTAGGGGAGCAACTGAGTAGTAGCTAGCGACATACACCTGTTAACAGTATGCGTGTGGAGTTGGAAGCCAAAGAATAAAGAGTCTAGAAAGAGAACCATTGTGGCCCTAAGGTTACTTAGTCACTCAGCCAAACTCATACCTTCCTCCAAGCGCTTCACACCCTGCTACTCCTGGGAGACAAGGATGAATAGAAACCAGTGCCTGCCTCTAGTTTGCTCACAGTCTTAAATAGGGCCACAGGCTATGCTAGTAGAACTGGGTATAAAAAGGAAGGCATGCACACATTTTGAAAAAGACTTTAGAGGAAAACAATGGAATAGTTGGCTGTTAGAAAGTGAGGACTGAAGGGAGGGAATAGAGTAAAAACTCAATGCCTGAGTTGGGGTGTAGCACAGAAGGATCTTAGGAGATAGGGAGTGAGAATTAGGTTTTGTTGGGAAGGTGTTGAAGAATTCAGTTCTGGACAAAGTGAAATATATCTTGGTCCATCCAAGAGGAGAAGCTGAGAAGGTAAAGAGGTAATGAAAGTAGAACTTCAGTGAGAAGTCAAACTGATATGTGAAAGTCATTTTATTAGTCTGTTTTTTCTTTGCTAAAACAAAATGCTTGAGGCTGGGTACTTTATAAAGAAATGAGTTTTTACTTAGCTCACAGTTTTAGAGCTGAAAATCTAAGAGGAGCCCCATCAGTTTGGCCTCTTGCCTATATCACATCATGGTAGATGGCATTATGGTAGGAGCATGTGTGAGAGGGATAGACCATGTGGTGAGACAGGAAACCAGATTGTGAGGTGAAAACTACCTCAGTACTCTCCAGGGGCAGCACCCAAATACCTTTCATGAAGTCCTGCGTCTTGAAGGTCCCACTGCCTCTTAACATCAGCACACTTCCCATTCATGGACCCTTGGGGTCACACTGCAGGCGAACCACCGCAGTCACGTGATGCTTGTTCTCAGGCAGCAGTCGAAGCTGTGTGGAAGGATGAGCCAGGTTAGCAAAGGACGGAAGAGTCACGAGGTGGCAAGAGTGAGGAGGGCTGGAGGGGAAGGGACCTACAAAGGAGAACCAGGTCTGAGATGGTCAGGGTGGGGCATAGAGAAGTAGCGGGAAGAGTGTGGTGGAAGGTGAGGGAAGAGAGAACTTCCAGTGAAAACAGAAGGAGTGGGTTAGGAGAGGAGGCAGGCAAGTGCGTCAGGTAGTATAATGGAAAACCAACCATTGAATTCAGGAAACGACACCTTTTGGTTGGAAGAAGACAGAAGGATTGATGAACTGTTAAGGGCTGCCTGCCCCTGTGTCATCTTGGACAGCTGGCCACTGCCACTCCAAGCTTCTGAGTCTTTGTTATTAAAAGGGATGTAACAGCCCCATCCCGAGTACTGAGCTGTGGGTGCTGAGTGGACTAAATGAGGTGAAGCATGCAAAACCTTAGCTCGTTGCTTGGCACATACAAAGTGCTCTTGAATAATTTCATCTATTAGCATAAACAGTCATAAATTCTGTGACTGGGAACATGATGGTTTTTTTTTTTTTTTTTTTTTTCCCAACATTCACAAATGTGATACTGCTGGAAACCATGACATAGATTTCTGGAGAAGTCTTTTCAAACCGAGAACACTCCCTTCCCCAGGAACCCAGATGGTTCGGGAACAGGAAGATAGGCTATTTCAAGGGAATGCTTTTCATGGCGAAAATTATGATGATCCTCCTAGGATCGTGATTGTTTTTATTACATTGCATTTGCTTAGAGTAGTTTCTTTTGCTTTGAAAACATTTACTACCTTTCCGTTAGATTTAATTAGGCTTCTGTAGAGTGTGGGGATTTACATTAGAGGCTGGGGAGAAAATCAGAGGGGAACACACAGTGTGTTCCTGGGAAGTGTCTGGTCAGGATTTGGGGAGAGGAATGAGGAGGAAGAGCGTAGGAAAGCCACTTGGGAAGGAGTGCCAAGTGGTTAGCGCGGGCCCAGCTTAGTGCTGAAGGGATGCAGAGGTGGAGCCTGACCTGGGCCAGGTGTTCTCAGTTAGACACAGTGTCCTTGCGGGGAGTCCTTCAGGTTGCTTGACTTCTAGATGTGAGTGACGGGTTGTGGATGGAGCTGGGCCCGTTGCTCTGGTTTCTGGTTCATAGCCTGTCTCCTGGGCCACCCTCTTCCTGGGGGCCTGGCCCCCAGGTCTTTCATGTGCATTTCAGGCTTGTTTCCAGTTATTTCTGCAGGTCCTCAAGGCTGTCATCAAACCCATGTGTTAATTTTGTTTTCCCTCCTTTGTGCCCAAATGTAAACTGCCTCAGACACGGAATGTTCCTTCCCTGTGGAAGGCTTGCCTGGCCACCTCTTTTGTGGAGTCATTTCTGACATGGATAGGTTCTTCTAGGACCCTGCCTTTGGTTTCTCTCTTATTCTTGAGCTATGAATTATGTGCACTGGCCTGTGTCTACTAGGTTGCCAGCGAGTGGGGAAAGGACTCGGCTTTTCATGTGGCACCCCAGCATCTAGACCATGGTGGGTCCTCAGTACACCTGTTAATTGACTTTCCCTCATCCTGCCCTCCAGAGAACTCTGAGGCTGCAGCCGCTCTCCACACAAACTTGTTCAAAGTCACTGACCCATGCAGAAGCAAAATAAGGCAAGGCCCTGCTCATCAGAGCCACTTCCTGCCCTGATCCTCAGAGCTGCCTGGTCACCTGGCATAGTAACAAGAAGGAGTAGCTTCTCCCCTTAGATGGATATGATCTTAGTGATTTTCCTGGAAAGACATGTCCCATAGGTGCTCAGAGCATGCAGGGAGAGACCGCAGTCTCATAGTCACCCTCTGATTGTGACTGAGTGACCTGCCAGGAAAGGCTTGCTCAGCTTCATTACCTGGTTAAATAAACTGCCTGTGGCTTCCCCCTGGGCCACCACTGCACCCTTCTTCACTGAGCCTGCTCTGGTGTGGACAGCATCCTTTCGTTGCCAGGAGATGCTGGGAGATGGGGAGAAAAAGTGTGAAAGCCAGTGTCCCCCTGACCTGCGTGTGTCAGCACATGGTTTGGGGAGGCGCTGGGCGGCTCTGGCCGGATGCTGCTCTGAGTACCTGTTTTCTCTTGCAGTACATCTTTGCAGATGCTTATGCCCAGTACCTCTGGATCACATTTGACTTCTGCAACACGATCCATGGCTTTTCTATCCCATTTCGGGCAGCTGATCTCCTCCTCCACAGTAAGGCCTCCAACCTCCTCCTGGGCTTCGACAGGTCTCACCCCAACAAGCAGGTAAGACAGCTTCTGGAGTCTGAGGTTCCTGGGATTTTCTACTGGGCCTGGATGGATTGTGTGTCCTTTGAGTGACCTCGCCTCCTGCCCCTCCTCCATCCTCTCTGAGGCTTAACCTTGGGAGCTACTATTTCACTTACCACAGCTCAGGAAAGGGATATCCCCCTGGCACGCTCCTCCTGCACCCCAGCCAGCACTCAGCACCCTGCACTTGGCAGGCCCCGTGACTTAAACACCATGCCCCTTTGTTAGCCCTTGGGGTAAATCAAGGCCCTGCAGTGTAATCAGAGAGGGCTACTTGGAGAAGTCTGGAGTCTAAGCTCTTCTGGGACCTCTTGTCACATTTCTTCCACGCTCTACCTCATTTGTTTGTTTAGTTTTTCCAGTGCTGGGGCTCAGACCCAGGGCCCTGCACATGCTAGGCAAGTGCTCTGACCCTCGTCCCCACTCCCGTGCCCCACCTTAAACATCCTGCTTTTGCCTGCCACCTATTTGAAGTCCCCATTAACTTTGATATTGTTCCTTTGTGTTGTGTGCCTGCACATGGGTATGTTTTCCTCTTGGAATGCAGGTGTTTGAAGGAAAGCTAGCAGGTGAGAAGAGAGGCTGAGTAGGATTTATACCTCAAGGTGAAGCTTGCCAAGTCAAGAATGTTGGTCAGGCGTAAACCTCTGAAACCTGTAGATCCTGTATGAGTGGATTGATGAGGAGCCTTGAATGTTTCTGTTCAGAAGAACCTTGGAGCATTTCTTTTGCTTTGTGGGCTGTTTAACCAAAAGACAGATCTGTTTACCTTTGCTTGCCGTCAGGAGTAACCTAAGCTTATGTGGGCTGGGTCAGTTTACCGGTGGAGGTGGATTATTGTTATTTTTGGTCTAATTCACATTGCTGGGGCCAGAGGAACCCTTGGGTCACATCAGTGGAAGTCAGGGGACTTTGGCAAAGAGCAGCAAGTGAATGGCTGGAGACCTGTGTGTTCAGTTGATTCCTTTTGGTTCTCTGTACTTGGCTGGTGTCATCTCCTGTCAGCTTTGATGACCAAGGCTCATTTAGGTGTTTTTGTTTGTTTGTTTGTTTGTTTTTTTTTTTTGGTGCTAGGGATCAAACCTAGGACCTTATACATACCAGGCAACACTCTACCACTTACCTACATCCCTAGCCCAGAGGTTTTCTTTTTTCTTTCTTTTTTTCCCCCTTAAATTGAGATAAAATACACATAATATATACTTTACTATCTTAACTATTTTTAAGTGTACAGTTAATTGGTATGAAGGCTATTCATATTTTTGGGCAGTGTTGCCACTATCCATGTACAGAATTCTTTTTATGTTCTAAGCCGGAACTCTGTCTCCATTAAACATTGACTCCCCAGCCCTCTCTCTCCTGAGCCTCTGGCAGCCATCATTCTATTTTCTATCTCTCTGATTTTGACAATTTTAGGTACCTCATGTAAGTGGATTCATACCCAATTTGTCTTTTTGTGACTGGCTTATCTCACTAAGCATAGTGTCCTCAGGGTTTATCTATACTCTGACATGTGTCAGAATTTCCTTTTCAAGGCTGAGTAATAGTCCATTGTATGGATATACCACAGTTTGCTTCTCTGTTCGTTCCTTGATGAACACTTGCATTGCTTCTACATTTTGGATATTGTAAATAATGCTGTAACCCACTACAAGTTCCTCCTTTCCTTTCTTCCTTCCTTTCTTTTCCTCTCCCTCACAGTGTTGGGGAAATGTTTGCACATGATAGACAAGTGCTGTACCTCTGAGCCACATCCCCAACTCAGCATTACAAACTTTTTAAGGACAGTATTTTCTTGTCAAGAAGTATCATTAACTGTGGGCTGGTGTTGAGTAGAATAAGTCTCTGGTAATCCATAAATGGAAGGCAAGTCACACTCATTTTTCCTTCCAGTGGCTATTGATGAAGAGTGCAAAGGTGCACCTCTATCCTTCCCTCTCTGTTGGCTTTGGAGCAACCTTGCAGAGTGCGTGCTGTTGAGGTGGGGTTTTAGTGGGCTTTGCCCAGTGGCTCTGTTCAGGTTGCATGCGCTTCTCATATCATGGCCTCTTGTCATTTTGGTCTTTGCAGCTATGGAAGTCTGACGATTTTGGCCAGACCTGGATCATGATTCAGGAACACGTGAAGTCCTTCTCTTGGTAAGTTGTGTCCTCTTGGAAGTCCTGACTTCCATACGTCCTTACTGCAGTTCCCGCTACCTCGTGATGGACAAGACTTTTTATCCTTACCTGAAGTGTGAGGGTTAGTTCAAGAAGTAAAGTTTCCAGGCCCAAGAATTAGAGCTGCAAGTGTAATGAACTTACTAGTGGGGATGAGAAAGGAAAGTTGCTTGTGAGAGGAAGGGAAGAACGTTTGCATTTTTCACCCCCTCATGGGACCAGGGGAAGCTTGAGGCTTGTGCATGTAGCAGTGCTCTTAAAGACCTTCATATTTAGAGCATCGTCTCAGGAGTGGGGATTTTCCTCTCTATAAAATTCAGGCATTTGTTCATTCATAACATATTTTTTTTAAAAAAAAGATCTGCTAAATATAAAACCTGCTGGATACTTTAGGGTATAGGAAGTTGAATAATTTATGGATATGGTTATTAAGGAGGATATAGTTTAGGAGGTAAGAAAAGACATTTTTCATGTATATAAGTTGAATTATGAAAGAAGCACAGAAGTATCAGACAGGAAGCCAGAGAGGGATCGTGCCTTCTGGAAGGGAGGCCCACAGATGGCTTCATGAAGGAAGTTGCCTTCATTCCTGGATGCACAACAGGTAGGAGGTAGCATGGCAGGAGTGGAGGAAGGAATTTCAGATAGGAACAGGATGGCATGGGCAGAGGAGAGGCACTGGTACTCGGGTGAAGAACGCTGGGTCTTCTATTTGAACAGGGTATTGGTGAAGTTTGGAAAGGGGAATTGGTGTCAGAATCTGCAGTGCTTGAGAAAGGGATTTGGACTGAATTCTGGGAATAGTGGGGAGCTTTGGAGGTTATTGAGGAGGGGAATGAAATAGGCTGTGCTTCAAGAAGGACAGTTATTTCTAGTCGTGGTTGCCTCTGCCCTTGTGCTGTGGCAGTGATTCTGTGTACGACCTTGAACACGAGTTTGCACGTGTGCAGCATTTGTGTGCGACAGCTTTCCAGGGGCTGGATCGTGGGGTTGGTGGGTGTATCTGAACTTCTCCTCCGCCCTGTTAATGTGGATGACTAGAAGACTTCCGGCCTCCCAGACCATCTCTTGGCTCTGCTGCCCAGAGCCCGCTCACCGCCTCCCTCCCTGTGCCAGTTTTCAGCTGCTCAGGGCAAGGACTGTGGAGTCCTCACTGGCTCCACGTTTGCTTCAGTGCTTCACACTCCACCTGTCACGAGTGCTGTGGGCCCCACCCTCAGCACGTGTCCCAGGTTGACTATGCAGCTGCCCCTGTGCTCGGCCCCCCCGCCACTGTCACCCAGTCAGTCCCACAGTCAGTTCTCAGTCCACAGACAGATCTGCCCTGCTCAAAACAGGCCACACCAACCTGTTGCTCCTCTGTGAACCTTTTGATGCACAGAACTGTCATTTTCTCCTGTGCGTCTCTACCGCAGGGCGTGAGGCCTTTGCATTGCTGTTTTCTCTGCCTACGGTGCTCTTCCGTAGAATGTACTTGCTGCTTTTTCCCTGCTTCATTAGGTGTCTGCTCAAACAACTGCTTTTAAAATGAGGCCTCCCCACAGGATCTTATGTGTTGATTTGTTTACTTAAAATAAATTTTACTGTGTATATTTAAAGTATGCAATATGATGCTATGATACAGGCGTAGTGAAATGGTTACTATAGTAAAACAAATTAACATAGTTTTCCTGGTGTGTGTGTGCGAGAGAGAGAGAGAGAGAGAGAGAGAGAAAGAGAGGAAGAAAGAGAGAGACAAGAGCTGCTAGAATCTATTCATTTAGTAAAAATTCCAAATGTAATAGAGTATTTTCAAGGGTAGTCCTCGTGTTGTCCGTTAGATCTCTAAATTTGTTGGTTCTGCACACCTGGCACTTTCTATCCTTTGACCTAGGTCCCCTCACCCCAACCCCCATTTCATTCTTTCTCTGTATATATTTGACTTTCTTTTCATTTGACATATAAATGAGAACATGCAGTATTTTCCTGTCTGGTAATTTCCACTGGGCATAATGTCTTCCGGGTCTATCCATGTAACACACGTTTCCTCTTTTATCAAGGTTGAACACTATTCCGTTGGGTCTGTATGTCAGTTTCTTCCTTCTTTTTTCTGTTATGGAACACATGGGTCATTTTCATATCTTGGCTGTTGTGAATAATACTGCAATAAACATGGGGCTCCAGACATCTTTGTGAGGGGGTCCTTTTATTTCCTTTGGGGTGCATACTCAGAAGAGAGAGCGCTGACTCATATTGTAGTTCCATTTTTTAATTTCTTAGGATCCTTCTTACAGTTTCCACAGTGCTGGCAGCAGTGGGTGTCCCATAGACAGAATACCAGGTTTCCTTTGCTCTACACTATACTCAACACTTTCCTATCCTTTGTCTTTTTGGTAATAGCCGTTCTGATGTGTGTGAGGAGATATCTCAGGGTAGTTTTGCCTTTCTGAGGATCCTACTTAAAATTGCAACTATTACCCTATTTCCAATCTACTATATAGTATTCATTTTTATCTAGCACTCCATAGTGTTCTGACATACAATTATTATGCATATTAATTATCTTTCATAGAATGTAAGCTGCCCAAGGGCAAGGATATTTGTTAGTTTTATGCACTGATAAATTCCCCCCAAATTGTGACTTTGGGAGACTTTTGACAGTTTTTTAATGGAAAGTATCAAATTTGCGCTTAGCAACTTAGAATAGTGTCTTTCTTCACAGCTAATGCTTTAGGTAACAATTAGTTTTCTCATTGTAGCTTTAATTTGCATTTCTCATTATGAATGAGTTTGAACGTCTTTTACTCAGCCTTGAGGATTTTTTTTTGTGTGTGTGTGACATGTCTATCCTACCCTTTGTTCTTATTTCTATTTGATTGTTAGTCTTTTCATTATTGATTTTCAGAAGCTTTTTATATCTTTGAGATTAGTCCTTTGGTTGGGATAAGGGACAGGTGGTGTGTCTGCACATTTATATTTGTCAGTTTGTCATTTCTCTTTCAACGTTTATGTGTAGTTTTAGTTCTCATTAAATGACCCAACACGATGTAAATATCACCATCTGTGCTTCTTTTAACCCTGGGTTTAAAGCTGAGTGTCTTTCAGTATTACTTCCTTAGTACTTGAGGACGGCGAAGATGAAGCTGGTACCGGAGGAGCCACCTTCTGACTCCTGTGCACTTCCTTCATAGAGGGGAGCTGTTTCTGATCCTTTTGTCATTTTCCTGGGCAGAGATTGGGGATCTTAATGAATTTATAACTGAAGGATCATCCAAGAGCAGTCTTTACCTAAGGAAGACCATTGTAACTTTCTTTTGCTTTTAATTTTTTTTTTTTTTTTTGGTGGTACTGGGGATTGAACTCAGGGGCACGCGTCCACTGGGCCACATCCCCAGCCCTTTTTTTGTATTTTATTTAGAGACAGGGTCTCACTGAGTTGCTAAGTGCCTCGCCGTTGCTGAGGCTGGCTTTGAACTCGCAATCCTCCTGCCTCAGCCTCCCAAAGTGCTGGGATTACAGGCGTGCGCCACCGCGCCCGGCACCTTTTGCTTTTAATTTTAAGGGAACAAATTGATCTTTTATTGATTTATGGAACTAATTAATTAGCAGGACTACTGAATCAATTCAAGTTTAGGAATTTGTTGTATTTTTACCTTTTGCAAACGTGCAGGTACCTCAGAAGGACCTGGTCCGTCTACATGTCTGGCATTGGGATCTTAGGTTATATTTGAGGGACATCCCCCTAGGATTCCCCATAATAAGTGATCTCTCAGGATAATTACATTTATTCAACCAGGCTTGGCAGCCTGGGAGCAGTAGGAGTGAGAAATGCCAATGGTTATGTTGTCCAGAGCTGGAGATGGGCAGGATAGGGACAACAAGACACCCTCGAGGGAGGGACTCCAGGATGCCTAGCGTAGCATCCCTGAGGGGTTGGAGGTGAGGACTGAGGATCGTGCTCACAGATGGTGCCAGGATTGGAATTTCTGAATTGGAGGCAAGGAGAACAGGAAGCCACTATGAATGAGCCTAAGAAATTGGAAGATGAGGTACTGGCAAAGAACAGGAACTTGTATGTAGGTGGGGCAACTCCCAGAAATGGGAGGTCCAAATATGGGATGAGAGTCCCAGTTCTTTCTATTTCTACATGTGGGCTTCCTCTTTCAGCTAGGAAGGGAATAATAGAGAAGAACTCATCTCAAAATACCTCAAGAAAGATTCCTTCCTCTCTGCCTTTTAAAAAATACCCAAGCGGCCTCATTTTAATTTGCATATCCTCTAGGCTAGAGGAAGTACTTTAATCAGTACTTCTAATTGTGGAAGAGAAGAGAACATGCCACCACCCACCCACACGAGCATCTGATAATGAAGAATAACTTTCTCCCACGTTAGGGCCCAGGCTGCTGGTTTCTCCACTGCTCTGCTCAGAGTCCAGATTGTAGGGTAAAAGTCAAGTCTTACCCCCTCATGATAAAAAGAGGCTCTTTTTCTATTTCTTATCTTTTTCCCCCTGCCTTTTTCTTTTCTTTTTTTTCTTGATGTGAATGTTCTCAACAGCCCATCTGTGAAGGAACTCAAAACGATCGCCTCCATTATTCTGAGCACCATTGCACATACGGAGCCGGATAAAGACGGTTAACCTCTGCTTCTCCTCAAGTCATCACTCTGAAAGCTTCCCGTGAAGCTCTTTTTCTGACTTCCCAATTCTTTTTCCCCTTTGCTAAGTGGTCCGCCTGGTGTTGGTGTCTTTGTGAATGTTAGGAAACCTGGGCAGGTCAATTCCCTTCCCAGCTGCCACATGGGGCCTCTTTTCTGGGACACTTGTTCAGAGCTGCTTCTCCAGTGTAGTCTGACCTTGTCATTCTGCCATCGTTGTTTGGATTAGTATCTGTAATTATGGACGGTCGATCCAGTGCAGCAAGTGTGAATTCAGCTGGGAGCCCAGTAGTTTAAAAGGCATTCTAAGACAGGACCTTTGAGGGCATATGTGCTTCCTCTGGGAAGCTTGGACAACACATGTACTACGGTGTGTTTGAAGCTCTGTGTGAAGTAATGAGACCCATTCCAAAATTTATCCAACCTAAGTGGTTTTACACCTTTGTTAGAGTTAAAATGGACACAAGAAGCTTGAAATTGAATGTGTTGCTGGTGTTGGGAGAAGAGAGGGGAGCATTGGAGGAAAGCTTCTAGGAAGAAGGAGCCTTGAACTTGACCTTGGAGGAGAGTAGGATTTAGTGGGGATTATCGTGTATGCTGAGGGTACCTCTGCACTGGGTGTTGTGTTTACAGAAGCTCAGAGGGAGAAATGTGCCTTCCCTTTGAAGGACATCAAGGATATCAGTGTGTATGAGAAGGCTTGCAAAGGCACCTTGCTGGAGTTGAAATGCATTGGAAGGTTGACTCCAGATGGCATGAATCAGTGACGTCAGTGAGGGACAGAAAGGGCAGGGACCATGGGACAGAGCAGGCTCAGAGATTGCTAAAGTGGTTTCCTCTAGTGCTGCATCTTCTGAGGATGTAGCATCTGGGGAAAACTCTCCTTCATTCCTTTGAGGTTCTTCACTTGAGGCTAGAAACTTGCCAACAACCTCAACCAGTCCGTAGCTTATTTGTTCTGAAACATTCCACCTTATGCTTTTCTTTCTTTTTGCTTTTCATGAGCAGGGTGAGAGCTCTCCTTGAGCTAAACCCACGATGCTTTGGAAACAATGGTAGCGACACAGAACACTTTGCAGATGGCACACCCTCTCCCTCTATACTGAGCCAAGGAACAAAGGGATATGTTAGAGGCACAGAGAGTATCCTTTGTTGCTTGCACCATGGTAGCCCTAGATTCTGGTTGATAGCATGGCAAAACCTCCATGCCTTCAATGATTAAATATGAAAATGATAACACCTTTTTTACCCCCCAGGGGAATCGACCCCTATGACAAGCCAAACACCATCTACGTGGAACGACATGAACCCTCTGGTTACTCCACAGTTTTTCGAAGTACAGACTTCTTTCAGTCCCGGGAAAACCAGGAAGTGATCCTTGAAGAAGTGAGAGACTTTCAGCTTCGGGACAAGTACATGTTTGCTACAAAGGTGGCGGTAAGTTGAATGCCTTCAGAATAAACTCCTTTTGAATTTCCTTAGTGAGGTTTGGCTTCTGTAGGCAAATAGGTGAGTCCGCATGAGCAGAGATTGGCTCGCATGATTGGGGTAGCTTGGCTGAAGGACTGTGGACTTTGATGAACATCTACAAAAGGCTTGGAAGGTGCTAGGAGGTCAGAGGAGTGGAGACATCGAGGACAAGCACTCCCAAGTGTCTCTAGGCTCTAGGAATTTGGTCCTCTCCTGGTAGCCAAGCCTCCTTGACAAAGACATGTTTCTTTGAAATCCTAGTGAAAAGAACACAGAAAGGAGGGGTGGAGCGCAGTGGCTTTTTTCTTTTAATCCCACTGCCTTATTTCCTTTAAATTTAGACCAATGTCTTTGAGATTTTTCAACACGTTAATTTACATGGCTAATAGGATGTGTAGTCATTGGCTAGTGGGAGTTAATGCTCGAAGAAAAGCAGTAATTAAGCTTCCAGCTGTCAGTAAGTAGCTTAACTCTCAGCACTTGGGAAAATCTTCCCCTTGATTTGATGTGTTGGAGCCAGATGCTGAAATGGAGGGCTTGCTCATTTAAACCCAGAGTTGATTATTTAACAGGACTTGCTGTGCAACTGTATCAAGTTCACTCTTTTATGGCCCTGGTGTAAAGGAAAAGAGCAGACTCTGCCAAGAGTATGTTGGGCCACCATCCTCGGCGCTGTAGGCTTGCTTTCTTAATAGCAGCCATTCTTTCTCTGAGTCAGGCTCTGTTGAAGCCCTCTGGTACCTGGGAGGTTGCCCTGCTTTCTGTCACTGTTGACCTTAGGGACTGAAATCAGATGTAATGTTTTCCTCCAGGTTCTCATTTATTTCTGTAATTAGTAGTAGGCCATGCAGAAGTAGTATGGCTTCATAGATCTTACCATGGTCAACCCTCTTGGTAGGATCTGTGGTAGAGGGGGGGGGCCTCCCCAGCAAGAAAACAGGGAGGAAGGCCAGGATAGTAAGAGAAGATATGGATGCTGAAGGCAAGAGGCATTCCCTACTACATACCTTGCAAAATGTTTTTTAAAACCACTGAATTAGGGCTAGGGTTGTAGCTCAGTGATGGAGTGCTTGCCTAGCATGTGTGAGGCTCTGGGTTCAATCCCCGGTGCTGCAAAATAAAAAAAAAAAGAAAAAACAGACCATCAGGTGCCATGTGCATGCTTGTAATCCCAGCTACTTGGGGGGCTGACATAGGAGGATCTCAAGATCGAGGCCAAACCTGGCAACTTAGGGAGATACTGTCTCAAAAAATTAAAAGGTTTCGCTCAGAGGTAAAACACCCCTGGCTGGGTTCAGTCCCTAGTACCAAGTTAAAAAAAGAATAAACTGACAGTTTTTCTTCTGTTAGGCTGTTTGCATTGACCGATTCACTCCCTTTCTGCCCTGTCTGCTTCTCTCTGTTTCTCTTGTCTTTCTGCCTCTCTCTCGTGGGTGCATCTGTGCATACACACACACACACCAGCCCAAGAACACAAGATGCTTGAATTGCGTTGGGCAGGGATGGCTGATGGGTATTAACAGGTCCAACCGTTGGCCCTAAGACCTCCAGTTGGGCAGTCCTGGGTTCCAGTGCCATCTAAAACGCTGTCTCCAGTGGTCATAGGCCTTTTCTGGGTGAGTTCCTTGAACCTGGAGTCATTATATGGTTTTAATTTCTTAATTCTAAGACACAGCATCCTGTGATCCCCTGGTTTCTCTTCCCGTTTGCCTGAGTTGGGCCTGGGCAGAAGAGCTGTTGTGCATTTCTATCACCCTGATATTTCTCAATCTCCCACCTAAGGGTTTAAGTTAAATCTCTTTTGGAGCCTTTTGTGCCTTCCATTCCAATCTAACATCTGTTCTGCAGGTCTAACTGATTTATAGAGTACCTGTGGCGAGGTTTTATTGCTCCTGGTCAGTGGTAAAATCAGGGGTCTTGTCTATTTTGCTGTTCTGATCATCACTGATACAGTATGCAGTGTCTTGCACAACACTTGGTACACAGCAGATATGCAGTAGAATGGAATGAATGCCACCTTGTCCACCTAACTTAAAAAGCACAGACTAGTATTTTATTTTTTTCCTTTGGTGTGTGGTATTATATTGCTGGTACTTGAAAGTCTCTTGTCAATTCTGTATGGCTTATTTATCTGCTGCTGATAGCAAAGTGGTAGTAATGGATTGGCCTCTCCCTCCTGCATGTGGACAGGCCTCCAGGTTCCGAGGGCAGTAGCGTAGCTTGAGTATGATATGTGAGGCCACCATGGACAAGTGTTTCTTAAGGAGCACTTGCAGTAGCATCACACAGGGACAGTTGTTACAAATGCAGATTGCAGGGTCCACACACACTTTCTTCCAAAGTATCCCTAGGATACCAAAGAATCACCAAAGTTTGAGACACTCTGTCCTGAGGCCTTGTGTAAATAGAAAGTTCACACAATAGTCAATTATAATGCCAACAGAACATTTCTCAAAGGATGAATTGATGGGAGAAGAAACAACTGGCAGTGGGCAAGAAAATGGAGTTTTCCAGTGGATTACTAAAGCACAAAGATAAACAGAGTTGGCCTTGGTGGGTTAACTCTCCCAGAAGGAGTGCTGAAGCTTCCAACTGGAACTTTATCTAGTGTTTGCTTACCTCTAAGGCTGTGTGGGTTTGGGGAATTTCTACTGGTGAATGTTAAATGGATCCAAATCAAACTTGGAAAATCAAGGAACTAATTTTAAAATCTTAGGTAGTTGGTTTGGGGTTAGTTACGATAGATAGCTGCCTTCCTTCAGCCCCATGAATTACAGTCCTTTGCAAGTTACTCTTTAAGTCCATCTGGGGACAGCCACCTGGGCTCTGGAAACTGGGTCTGGTGTCCAGGTCTTTAGCATCTCCTAATGCTGTTAGCCTGACTCTGGCTTCACATATGCTTTTTTTCTGATGCCCTCTGATTTTCTTATCCCAAGTTTAATTTTTATTCCATCAAACTGATAGGGCCATCAAAGAAACAGTGAGGTAACTTTGTGATCTGTTAATTTGATAATAAACAACTGTTAGGTTCTTTCTGGTAGGTAATGGTAGTTGCCCAAGAGGTTGAGGTGGGTGAGGATTAGCTATTCCTCTACGATCTTGTGATTGGACGATGGCGCAAGCCAGGCTCTGGCATTTCTTGCACCAATGTGTATCAGTTAACTAGGACATGACCTGTGGGTTTGTTGAAATCTTCTGTCCTTTTAGGTGATGTAGCCTCATACCTTACATGGTGCAGACTCTGTTCTAGAGCAGGCACTGACCAGTGATGGCCCACCACCTGCTTTTGTTAATAAAGTTTTATTGGAACTTAGCCATATTCATTTGCTTATGTGTGGTCTCTGGCTGCTTTCACACTCCAGTGACAGAATTGAACAGGCAATGTGACCCACAGAGCCTAAAATATCTACTACTGGGCCTTTAGAGATGAAGTCTGCTAACACCTGTTGTCTGGTATCAGGCAACCAGAATCCAAGGTCTTGACAAACATTATACAGATACAGTTCAGGTTGCAGGCCTTACATTGTCATGCCCTGTTAATGTCAGGGGTGGTGTCTTTAGAATATTAAGGCCATTCAAATATCTTGAATACCAGTGACCTCCCAAGTGAGAATCCATTTGTATTTTCATGATTCTGGCTAGCCAACTACTGATGTTACTATTGAAACCCATTTTTAACCCTTATTCTAATTTAAAGTCTCTAATGTTGATTAGAGATAACAGAAAAGTTTAGTAACTGCCTCAGGGTTCTTATCTTCCAGATTAGTTTGCTGACCAAAACTGGGGTATGAGTTTTAGGATAATGGATCAAAATGAAGTATTGACAAATTATTTTAATTATAATATTATTTAAATATATGCACCTATGAAGCCAGGTATAAGCACCGAATGCATACAGCTTTTAATTGTCTTACATGACATTTATACCCAGACAGATTAAAAGTAAGATTATAATAGCAATAGATTTGAAATTAATATCAATTTGTTTTAGCACCTGTATTGAGATATAATTTATATGTCATAAAATTCTGCCTTTTTAAGTTTACAGTTGAGTGATTTTTAGTTTATTCATAAGGTTGGGCAATGATCATTACTACCTTATTCTAAATATTTTTATCACCCCCAAAAGAAACTCTGTACCCTGTGATATCTCCCAGCCATTGGCAACCACTAATCTATTTTCCGTCTGTAGATATGCCTATCTTGGACATTTTATCTAGGAGGAATTGTAATATGTGAAGTTTTGGTGACTAGTTTCTTTCATAGTATACAATACTCTCACCTTTCATTCATGTTGTAGCACAGACCACTTTAATCTTTGTTGTTGCTGTTGTTGTTCTGGGGATTGAACCCCAAGATTCACTGAGCTACATCCCCACCCCTTTTTATTTTTTATTTTGGGGTAGGTCTCACCAAGTTGCTGAGGCTGACCTTGAACTTGAGATTCTCCTGCCTCAGCCCCTGAGTTGCTGAGATTACAAGCTTGTGCCACCATACCCAGTTACTTCAATCATTATAAATAAGTAGCTGAATGGTATTTCTTTGCAAGGATATTTTATTTATCTGTACATGAATTGTCAACCATTTGGGTTATTTCTAATTTGGGACTATTATGAGTGTTGTTGCTGTGAACATTTGTGTGCAGTTTGTGTGGGTGTGCCTTTTTGTTCTATTGGACTTGTACAAGTGGAATCCCTATATGGTAATTCTCTTTGATTTTATGAGAAACAGAACTGTTCTCCAAAGCGACCACACCATTTTACATTTCCACTAGCAATGGAGAGGGTTCCAATTTCTCTACATCCTTGCCAACACTTGTTATTGTCTGCCTTTTTGATTACAGCCATCCTAGTAAAGGTGAAGCGATACCTCATTATGGTTTTCATTTGTAATTCCAGATGGCTGATCATATTAAGAATATTTTCATTTGCCTTTTGGTCATATATGTATCTTCTTTGGACAAATGTCTGTTCAAAAACCCTTGTCTATTTTTAAATTGGGTTCCTCATCTTTTTATTGTTGAGTTATTTCTTTATTTTACATATAAGATACACAGTTTGCAAATATTTTCTGTCATTCATGGGCTGTCTTTTCACTTTCTGTTTTTTTAAATATTTATTTATTTGCTTTAGTTGTACACAATGCAATGCATTTATGTTTATGTGGTGCTGAGGCTTGAACCCTGGCTGTGCACGTGCTAGGCGAGCGCTCTACCGCTGAGCCACAACCCCCCCCCCCCCCCCCCCCCCCCCCCGTCTTTTCACTTTCTTGATGGTTTCCTTTTCAGCACAAAAGTTCTTAATTTTTATAAAGTCCAATTTATTTATCATTTGTTGTGCTATTGATGTTTTGTCTAAGAAACCATTACCTAATCCAAGGTCATGGAGAGTTCCTTTAAGAGTTGTATAGTTAAGCACCTGTAGATGTCTATAATTTATTTTCAATTACTTTTTGTATATAGTATGAAGTAGGTGCTCATCATGTTTTTTTTTTTTTTGCATGTGAATAACTAGTTGTCCCAGCACCAGTTGTTTAAAAGACTATACTGTTCCCTTTAAATTATCTTTGCCTCTTTCTTGAAAATCAATTGATCATGAACATAAGGATTTATTTCTGAAGCGCTGATGCTGTTCCTTTGATCTGTATGACTGTCCTTATGCCAGCATTACACTGTCTTGATTTCTGTAGGTTTTGAATGTGGAGGCTGTGAGCCTTCAACTTTGTTCTTTCTTGAGATTGCATTGGCTATTCTGGGTGCCTTGTGTTTCCGTAGTATTTTAAGATCAGCTTGTTAATTTTTGCAAAGAAAAGCAGATGGGATTTTGACAGGCGTTGTGATGATTCTGTAGATCAATTTGGAGAGTATTGCCATCTTAATAATACTGTTTTCCAGTGCAAGGACAGAGCGTACCTTTCTATTTGTTTGGTCGTTAATTTCTTTCAACTGTGTTTTCTAGTTTTCAGTATGTGAGCCTTGGACTTCTTCTGTTATATTTTTTTTCTCAAGTATTTCATTATTTTGACTCCATTATAAATGATTACTTTCTTAAGGAGGTCTCCTAGGCTCTGTTCATTTTTAAAATTATTTTTTCTCTCCTCTTTGATGAATGAATCATCACAATTGACAGTTCTTAAAGTCATTGCTGTTTTGTTTTCCTGCCAGTTCAGATCTGTTGTTGAACCCCATTAGTGAAATTTTCTTTTGAGTTATGCTTTTCAACTCCAGAATTAGTTTCCTTTTTAATAATTGTATTTACTTATTAATATTCTCTATTTGATGAGTCATTGTTTCCATACTTTCCTTTAATTCTTTATACATAATGTCCTTTATTTCTTTGAACATATTTATGATAGCTGATTAAAATGTTTTGTTTGCTAAGTCTGATATCTAGGCTTTCTCAAGGATAGTTTCTATTGACTACTCTTTTCTCTGTGAATGGGCTACTCTTGGCTGTTACTTTGCTTGCCCTGTAATTCTTTTGGTTGAAAATTGAACATTTTAAATGATGTGGTTGCTTCTTATATCAAAATACCCACTACCCAGGGTTTTTTGTTGTTGTTGTTGCTGCTTGTTATAGTTTTTTGTTCAATGAGTTTTCTGCTCTGTTTCTGTGACATCTGTATTTTTTTATTTTTGTTGGGGTACTGGGGCTTGAACTCAGGGGCACTTGACCACTGGGCCACATCTCCAGCCCATTTTTTTTTTGTATTTTAATAGAGACAGGGTCTCACTGAGTTGCTTAGTGCCTCACCGTTGCTGAGGCTGGCTTTGAACTCGCGATCCTCCTGCCTCAGCCTCCCAAGTGCTAGGATTACAGGAGTGAGCCACCACGCCTGGCACGTCTGTATTCTTGATCACATATAGCTACTGAAGTGTCTGATAATTTAGTTTGGCAGTCAGCTAATGATATGACAGATTTCCTTAAATGTTTTGAATGAATAAGTCCTCCAGCCTTTCTTGATGGCCTCTGGATTTGTGTTGGGGCAAGTCTTCAAAGCCTTGGCATATAGTTCCCAGAGCTGCCCTATCCTTCATTTCCTGCCTGTGCAGAGGTTCAATGTTAGCTGGAAGTAAGAGGTTAGTCTCTTTCCAGTTCTTTCCTAAGTGGTACCTGCAGCTCTGTTGTACTTGATCTTTTAAAGTCTCAAGAATCTTGGGGAGCTTATCAAACACAGCCTCTTATGGAAATCTTTCCCAGTTTTTCCTTGTAAGCTTAGCTTCAGTTTAACCCCAGATGCTAATGCTGCTTCTGGCAGTTGTGAGCCACTCTTTTCCATAAGTACCTGGCTATAGGGCTGTTTGTACCTAGAGCTGAGTCAGGTTATTAAGGATGAGGCCTGAGAAGAGGTTTTCCTGTGAGTCATCAGACTGGCGCCGCAGGGACAGCTTAGTAACTGTGGGGTTTTGGGAAACTGCAGACCTGTTCTGTTCTCTCCAGTAGTGAGGCTGCTGGTTTCCACAGCCATTGTGGTTGTGAGGCTGTGCGTTTCCAAGGCAACCAAGGTGCTAGAATGAGAGGGATGGGATCAGAGCAAGTGAAAATATGGCAAAGTTGGCCATGCTTGCCAAGATTCAGGCATTGTTGTTGAACAACTGCTCCTTGGATTTTTGCAAACATTTATTTGATTTTCCAATCTTGAAAAAGTTTATTTTGAGAATTTTTGGCAGCATTTTTCTTGCATTTTACAGGTGAGTCGATTTTTAGAATTCTTTAGTCTGCCATTTCAGAAATGCTTCCAATTAATATCACTTGGGAATCAACCCCAAGCGTGTTGTACCACTGAGCTATATTCCCAGACCTTTTTTTTTTTTTTTTTTTTAAATTATTTTTGAGATAGAGTTTTGCTAAATTGCCCAAGCTGGCCTTGAACTTGTGATCCTCCTGCCTCAGCCTCCTGAGTTGCTGGGATTATAGGTATGAGCTATTGTGCCCAACCAACTTTATTATGGAGCCTTTCCAACTCCTATAAAAGAATAGTTAATAATGATGTGACCAACCCATGTGCTCTTATCCAGTTTCAATATTACCTATACTTACCAATCTCTCTTTAGCTGTCTATGTGCTTCTTACTTTTTTCTTTAGGATATTTTAAAGAAAATCCCAAATGTTGTATTTTATTCATGTTCTTATTATTTTACTATTTTTTGAGATGCAGTCTCTCTGTGTTGCCCAGGCTGGCCTTAAACTCTTGGGCTCAAGTGATCACCCTGTGTCAACCTCCCAAGTAGCTAGAGACTTACAGTGCCCACCACCACACCTGGTTTCCATGTTTTATTCATGATGTTCAGTATAAACAATATTCATGTGAATGATGAAATTTCACTGAAACTTTAAAGGAGAATGTGGAACTGAATGCTACAGCCAGGGCTCAGGTACTTTGGAACTGTTGTCCCTGTGCCACCACATGCCTTGGGATACCTCATTTCTTCCACCAGTTTTCCCAGCTTACTCTTTAGGTTGAATAGCTCACTGCAGTATCCTTAAGCTGTCATATGATAAGAATATGTCATTTATTTACTTTCTCCTTTCTTCTTGATCCTTTAGTTCTTTTTGCTAGTGATATAATCTTAAATATAAGTTTAGGTCATTCAGATACTTTTGTTAATTTATTTTTAATCACCAGAACCTAAACTAAATTTTATTAATTAAAAAAGTTTTAAATATTAAAACATTTAAAAAATCTTATAAATTAAATTTAAAAATCTTTTAAGTCCTCAGACCCTGTAAGATTGATCTAGACAAACACATTCAAATAATTGCTAGTCGTTGATGGAAGTGTGTGTTGGTGGGTATATTAACCAGCACAACCTTTTAGGAGGGACATTTTGTGATATCTGTCAAAAATAAAAGGTTTTGACCTAGGAATTCTTCGAAGAATGTATCCTGCAGATAGCATTGTGTGGTTCTAAAACTGGTAAAATATATGAGTGTGTTCTTTGAAGAGCACTTCTGCAAATAACCTAATATGCCACAAGTAGCTGTTAAATGGAAAAATGTCTAAGATACACATCTTAATGAAAAAAGTGCATTCATGGAGCAGTAAGATACACTGTTCAGGGGCTGGGGTTGTGGCTCAGTGGCAGAGCGCTCGCCTCTCACGTGCGCGGCCCGGGTTCGATCCTCAGCACCACGTAAACATAAATACATTGCATTGTGTACAACTAAAGTAAATAAATAAATATTTAAAAAAAAGATACACTATTCAGGCGAAAAGTTGTACTGCAGTGTTTATATCAAGACCAGTTTGTATGTGAAAGTTGAATCGCGTGCATCACTTTGGAATTGTGTTGGGTGACTGATAACAGACTAGAAATAAAGTAGCTTTTATGTTCAGTTTTCAGTGCTGCTTGGGGAGGAAGGCTAGGGCTGGTGTCCCAGGAACCCAGGCTTCTTCTATCTTTCTATTCCACCATCCTGAGTAATGATTTCCATCCTCAAGATATCCACTGGGTTTGAGTCCATATTTCAGTTATGAAGAATAAGGAGGGACAGAAAGGCCAAAGTAGTATCTCTTCCAGATGATAAGTCCTCTTCAGTAGCCTTCCTAGAGATGCAGTATGGTCCCTTCAAGTTGCATCTTGTTGACCCGTACTTAGTCATGTAACCATGCCCAGCTGCACAAAAACGTAGAGACCTGTAGTCTTTTATTCTGGATAGCAATCAGGAACTTCTTGTCCATGGGGAAAGGGATACTGGGTGTTGGGGGTAGGCACAGCAGGGTCACTATGTAACCATGTCTGTGTAGGATGGCACAGATTGCTGAAAGAATGCATAGAGATGTAGCCTGGTGGCCCCTTTTACTTTGGCTCACGGTTTTAGAGGTTTCAAACCATGGTCAGCTGCCTCCATTGCTTTTAGGCCTGTGGCAGGGCAGAAACACGGCAGGAGGGAGTGGAGGAGAAAAAGCTGCTCACCTCGTGGCAGCCAGGATGCAAATAGAGAGGGGCTGAAGGCAAACTATAGTCTCCCTTCATCTAGGTCCACTTCCTGTAGTTTCCCCCACCTCCCAGTAGTCCAGTAAGCTCTGAATCCATCATTGGATTAATCCACTGATGAAGTGAGAGCCCTCATGATCTACACACTTTTCCAAAGGCCTGCCTCTGAACATGGCTGTGTTGTGTCTTCAACACAAGAGCATTTGGGGGAGCACTGCAAATCTAACCATAATGTTTATTAAGAAAAGCATCAAGGCTTATAATTTATAATCGGTAGTATGCCATATTGTAGTTACTAATGTTTTTCTTGGTAACTGTAAAATAATAAAGTAACTTTTTAAGAATGCTTTCGGGAGTGAGTCTAAATTATCCTGGTTTAGGAATAATTCTTCCTGAAGGTAATGGGATGGATGCATTCTGAGATTGTTTTTGTTGATTGTATTATGTTGTAATTTTTGCACTTAAGAAGTAAAACTGGCCTTGAGATACATTCTCAATTCTCAGGCCTCCCAGCAGTCATTATTAAGAACTTTTAACTTGTGTTGAGCCTGATTGTCACTGAGAAATTTTTTTTAAGCACTAGAGTTGGAAGTAGTGAGAATAAATACAAAGTATAATATGTATATTTCATTAGTATTTGCTTACTCATATATTTATAAGGATTTATATATGGGTAGGGTGACTAACAATAATCATCTGATATGACTAAAATTTTATTAATTTAATGAGGGCTTTTAGAATTTATATGTAACAATATTGCTATGAAGTCTTTTCTTATTCAGATAATATGTTTTTATATTTTTTTCCCTGGCAGGGGGCACTGGACCTTAAACCCAGGAGCACTTTACCACTAAGTTACATCTCCAGTCATTTTCATTAATTTTTTAAATTTTGAGGCAGGGTCTTGCTAAGTTGCCCAGGCTGGCCTTGAACTTGCAGTCCTCCTGCCTCAGCCTCCAGAGTCACTAGGATTACAGGCATATGCCACTGCACCTGGCTATTGTTTTTATGCATTTAATGGATTTATCATTTCATGCCACCCCATACATAATAAAAGCTATGAACATGTTTTTCAGGGTGCTGTTTTTGAAATGCAGTCTCATGCTTCTCTACATGGCTTTTTAAAAACAACTAGTGGTTGTTTGAAATATTTATACTGCCCCAGTGAATTATAAATAACTGTGTTTTTCACCTTGGTCCTCACATAGTGTTTATGGGGCATACACTAATGTAGGGTACTCAGTTGTTTGTTATATTATAGATATGATGGTATGTTCCTGACTCTGTAGGAAGTTAATATCAGTCATAAACAGCAAACTAGTCAAGAATAAATAAAGCCAAAGTCACCTTTCTGGCTGGGGATACCAACATGCCAGTAAGTTGAATGGTCATTTGTGTGATTATGTCCATATAAGGGTGTGCCTCCTGTGTCTTTCCTGATAGATGTACAGCATCTACCTTTAATTTTTGGTCATACATTATTTTTGAGCTGGAAAAAACCACATAAAAGTTTTATGGCTTTTCTTATCCTTTTTTGAGGCATGGGCCCTTTTGAGAATCTGATGAAAGATGTGGACTATACATTGCAAAATAAGGGAGTGGATATATGCAAAAAATTCATGTGTGTGTGTGTGTGTGTGTGTGTGTGTGTGTGTGTGTGTGTGTAATTTGTGGGGTTCCTGGACCATTTAAAGCCATACACAGGGAAGTTATGATCCAAGTAAACTGCTTATTTTGTGGATGGATAAATGGAGGGCTGGAGAGATTTCCTGTTTTCCTCAAATGATAGAGCAGCCTCTCAATCTATTTCTTTTTTACCTGTTTTCAAGATTCTGGGAGTAAGTCAAAATCTCTAAAATATAGTGTGATGTGATCAACATCATTCTCCTCTGCCAAAGAATATGTTCTCCCCAAAGGCCATACTAATGAGAAGTATTGAGAGATTGGAAAATAGAGTCAATAAAGATTCCCTCAAGTCTTGTGTAAATTAATCTTATGACTCTGCCAAAAATATGAGTAGGAAGCTATGCATGGTGGGGCAGATCTCACCAGGCTGGTTTGGAGGCTGCAGGCTCTGCCCAGGCTGGCATTGTGGCCTTATTTTACAACAGTCTCTCTCTCTCTCTCTCTCTCTCTCTCTCTCCCCCTCTCTCTCTCCCTCTCTCTCCCCCTCTCCCCCCTCTGGAGCGTTGCAGCCCCATGGCCCACCACAAGCCACGCCCTCTAATATCTGTGGAGTATCTATGATGTCTAGTAGCTCTTGCAGTCCAGGTGTCTAAGATAAAGCAGCCCATCAGTGAGGGCATGCATTGCAAAAATAGAAATTTGCAGTCACGGTCTGTATTTTGTATTTTCAGTGGAATTGGAGGG
Organism: Tamias sibiricus; assembly: GCA_025594165.1. NCBI lineage: Eukaryota > Metazoa > Chordata > Mammalia > Rodentia > Sciuridae > Tamias > Tamias sibiricus. The sequence goes on from CM046657.1 coordinate 115,058,174, forward strand.
GTCTGACATGTTTCCCTTGTCACTTGTTTTGAGCAGCTATCATCTGGCACAATTAACTTTTTCCTTCTCTTCCTTGGCAGCGTCTCCTGGGCAGTCAGCAGCAGTCTTCTGTCCAGCTCTGGGTCTCCTTTGGCCGGAAGCCCATGCGAGCAGCCCAGTTTGTCACAAGACACCCTATTAATGTGAGTGAGGTCTGCTGGAGGGTGGGAAGAAGGCTTACTGCCTCCTGGTAGACACCTTGGGTAGGGTGTCCCATGGATGTCCTGCTGGGTGGGTATTTTATGGAGGCTCCCTGAAGTCACTTTCAGAGTGGTCTCTAGAGTGAGCCATTGTGCTTTGGGCATATTGGTCTCTTATTTCCCACTTCACTGTTTGAAGTGGAACTGAACAGGAGCCTTAATTTACTTCAAGTGGAGTAGGATTGGCAGAGGGGTTGGAGTCAGAGTCAATGGCCTTGTGTGCTAGTACTGAAGTGGGGAGAAGTTTGTGCACACCCTTATTTATTAAGTATCTGCTGTATTGCTTACAGGTGGCTCCATTCCAAAAGGTGATAGATTTGGGTCCTACTTGGTAGAAATGTAGAGGTTAGAGAATAGAGCAGAGGAGGAAACCATATATTAGAGTTATGGTGCTTGACCATGCAGTAATATAACAGGGATTGATAGGAAAGCCCAGCACAGTGTGGGGCTGTTGGACTAGAGACTGCAGGGAGGAGGTGGCATTGGGAGGCCTTGGTATTAGCATTTGTTTTGAGAAAGGTTAGTGACTCAGGGGTTATGTGATGGAAAAGAGTCTTATCAGCACCTTGCTAGTTTCTATGGGCTCTGTCTTCCTTTAGTCACCTCAGGGAAAATAAAAGGAAATGCACATTAATCTACAATGTACCTTATTACTGATGAAAGGTCTCTTGGGATGAAGAGGGAGACCTTATTACCTGAAAAGAGGTTTTTAGGTCACTTATGAAGTTCAGAGGCCCATTCTTTCTCTGTGCTCCATTTATTTGCCAACAAGGGGCCTGCTCCAGCTGCAGACCAGCCTCAGGTTCTCCAGAGGGAACGTTGTCAAAGCTTGTTTGCCAAGATTGGGGAGCTTTCTCTGGGCTCTAGGCCCACATTCGTCACTGGGACTTTTGGAAGTCATTGCTTTCATGTGTATAGAAAGCCCCCAGGGCATAATCATTTTTCTGACTTGTGTGTTTCCTGACTTTTGATTCCAAAGGAATATTACATTGCGGATGCCTCGGAGGACCAGGTGTTCGTGTGTGTCAGTCATAGTAACAACCGCACTAATTTATACATCTCGGAGGCCGAGGGGCTGAAATTCTCCCTGTCCTTGGAGAATGTGTTGTATTACAGCCCAGGAGGGGCTGGCAGTGACACCTTGGTGAGGTAAGGAGAACACAGCTCCTCCCCTGCCTTCTTAAATAAGTGCAACCACCAACTTCTCTCTAGTTCAGTGCTTTTCGGTGTTAGTTGCTCATGCAGACTCACCAGAGACCCAATACCTGGCTCACATGCCCAGAGATTACCACGGATTGGGTCTGGGGTGTGGATGGGTTTAAAGATTTTAAAAAGCTCCTGGGTGATTCTTATGTGCAGCCATGGCTGAAAGTTGCTGTTCTAGGTGACACTGAGGGGCACAGTTACTTGGTTAACCATTCCCTTGGGCTCCCTTCATTCAGTTATCTGGTTTTTTGGTCTCTGAGCCAGTGGGAAAGAGCACTTGGAATCAGGTCAGAGAGAGATGGCATATGTGGTTGTGTGGCCCTGCCTCTAGGTGACTCAGGTTAATTGACGTCATTACTTCCTTTCTTAAAGGTAATTGCAGGGTGGTATTTTGTAGGAAAGGCACCAACGTCATCGATCCTCTGTCCATAAATCACATGTGTGGAAATGATTTGCAGTCCCATCTGAGTGTTCTCTGGTGACTACATTCACCAAGGGATGGCGGGAAGGAGTAGACTTGGCAGGGATGTGTAGTTTTTTTTTTTTCTTTCTTTCTTTTGCCATGCTGGGGATGGAACCCGGGGCTTTGCTTTGCTAGGCAACTACTCTCCCCCTGAGCTACACCCCAGCCTCAGTAGATTCTTAAATTCCTTTCTGTGCCATAATTCCATTTCTTTCATTTGTCATGTGACAAACCCTTATAGCTATGATAGGCTTGATCTCTGTTCTTGGAAAAAGCCATCTGGGAAGCTCACTGACTGGTCTGGGGTGACATCCACTAGGTCGGAGGACATGCCTGTGCTGCCCACTACCTCTCTTTGTGCTGGCCAGTCTTTTTGTCATTATTTTATGCCGCAGCTTGCTGCTGCTGTGTACCAGATGGTGTTCTAGGCATGGCAGTGAAGTCTTGCGGATGGTAGTAAAAAAATCAACCGAGTCCCTGCTCCGTGGAGCTTATATTCTGTTTGCAGGAGACACAGAATATGAACAAATGTGTCATCTTCTTGGTAATGTGCTAGGAGGAAAAATAAAGCAAGGTAAGGAGCAGGGAATGAGGAGAGCATTATTTTATATAGTCTGCTACAGGATGATGCATTTGAGCAGGTGCCTGAGTTATGCAGGGAGGAGGTCAGCTAGGCAGACCATGGGGGAAGAGTCTTACAGGCAGGGGACAGCAGATGCAGTGACCTAGAAGTGAGACTGCAGTGCTGTGTACCTTAGGAAAGGGAGAAGGTCAGGAGGCTTCCAATAGCTAAAGAAGGGGACAGATAAATAAGGCATAGGATTCAGGGAAGAGGGCTCAGATGATGGAGGATTTCAAGGACATGGAAAGTACTTACTGTTTTTCTGATAGGTGAGGGGGATATCATCTGATTTGTCTTGTTAATTTTCTTTCTACTGAAAATATTTGTGAACTGCATTCTATAAAGAAAAGTGCAGCCGGGCGCGGTGGTACACGCTTGTAATCCCAGCACTTTGGGAGGCTGAGGCAGGAGGATCGGGAGTTCAAAGCCAGCCTCAGCAATGGTGAGGCAATTAGCAACTCAATGAGACCCTGTCTCTAAATAAAATACAAAAAAAGGGCTGGGGATTTGACCCAGTGGAGGAGTGTCCCTGAGTTCAATCCCCAGTACCACCAAAAAAAAAAAAAAAAAAAAAAAAAAAAAATGTGCAGAAGACAAATGACTGCATTATAAATAATTTTGAACAAATACTCATGTGCTTTGTTTTACATAAATTATCCTCAGTGCTGTGTGGAAATTTGACTACTGTGGGGACCAGGGCAGTAACAGGAAAACTGATTGTGAAAAGTTGTGCAGGTTCAGGCCAGTGGGGATTGATGTTGGCTGGTCCCAGGGTGGTCTCAGTGGAGATTACAGAAATGGTCAGGTTCTAAATATAGTTTGAAAGTAGAGCCAACAGATCTGCTGATGGATTGGACGAGGTCTAGAGAAGAAGTAGTAGCCAGGGGACCTCTGCTGCTTAGTCTGAGTGGGGATAGGGCAGTGATGACAAGGTGAGGCAGGGAGGCCCGTGTGAGGAGCAGCTGGGGAGAGATGTTTTGAGTTCAGTTTTGTACCTTGGTTGGAGGTGCTTATTACATACCCAGCATTGGTCTTTTTACCCAGTCTCCTGTAGTGCTTTTCCACTTCCTGTTTCTCTTTTGGAGCTACTGTTGTCTTTCATTCATTCCATTTCTCCCTCTAAAATAGACTCCTAGATTATTACTTATTATTTAATGTGTTATAAACCATTCCTGCCCTGGATCATCCTGACATTGAGATTGTCCTGGTTTGGTTGGTGGCAGCTCCCTGCTTCTTCTGCCTGGCTTCTGTGTATTTTTATATTTATTTAATGATTTACTGAGATGAAATTCACATAACACAAATGGAACCATTTTAAAGTGTGAACAATTCAGTGGCATTTAGTACATTTACAGTGTTGTACAACTGCCATCTCTAATGCTAAAACATTTTCATTTCTCCAAAAGAAAACCCCATCCTCATTAAGTACGTTCTCCCCTTTCTTCCAGCCCCTGGCTACCATCATTTAAATTTCTGTCTCTGTGGATTTATCTTTTCTGGATATTTCATAAAAATGGAATCTTGCAACAACATGAGACCCACTGTGGCTGGCTTCTTTCACTTAGCATAATGCCAAGGTTCATTCACATGTAGCATACATTAGTATTGCATTCATTTTCATGGGTGATTAATATTCTCTTTACATTTTTAATAATTAAAAATTACGAAGCATTATCCCTTGGGCTTTTTACTGACTGTTTAGTTTCTTCCCTACCTTCAGGAGCCTCTGTGTATTAGGTACATCACAGCTTGCCAATGGTTACTTCATCCTCCTTATTTGCCAGATATTCAGATGATATTTCATGGTAGGGCAGAGTTGAAGCCAGAAGCTGAAGAGATGGGCTCCCCAGGAAGCAGTGACCTCAACTGTGTGGCCGTAGGACTTCTTCATGCATGCAGATAGATGGCTTTTTGTGTGTGGTGAAGTTTCTTCTTACCCTGCCTGAGCAGGCAGTTGAGAAATTGAAGATAGATTCATGTCAAGAGTCATGGACCAATATCCTGCTCTGCTTGCTTACTCTTCTCTTATTTTATCTCAGGGCCACAGGGGTTCATATTTGCTTAGTCGAATGGCTTTTTGTCATCTGTACCTCAGTCTCAGCCAGATAAAATAGAAAGGATGAATTGGCAGATGGTGTGGGCAGGCTGGTTTAGAATGAACTTCTGCGGTATTCAAAATGAATGAGAGGAAATGGTTCCAATTTCCTTAGAGAAATGAGGAAAGAACTCTTAATAGGGGATTACCCTGGCGTTTGTAGGATGTGCTGTGCAGGAATCTCATGGAAAGCCATAGCTAGACATAGGACTCTTTGGAGGAACTTATGTGGTAATCACATGTCAGGCCTGTGGGGGCGCCTTAAGGAGGAGCACTGGCTCTCTTGGTGGGAATGGCTACCAGTGTGTGCATTTGGCACTGAGTATTGTGCAAGGGGACCTGGTGAGCTGCTCCACAAGTCTTGGCCCGGAGTACTCTGGAAAGAAGAGCAGAAGTGATCTGGTGAGGCCAGTGAGGATAAGATGGAAGAAAATGGACTGTCTGAGAGAGTACTAGGGGTGAGGTCACTTGTGCCAGGGAAGGTCAAGGGGTCAAATGCCAGGATGGGCTGAACTAAAGCAGAGAGGTTGTGAGGCACAGGACTTATGCTTGGAAATAAAATAACAGACTCCAGGAGTATGACCAGGGGGAAGAAGGGGGCTTATCTAACTGAAAGAAACTCAGACCTCCCAGATGTGGGAGTGAAGCCAGTAAACCTCGGAATGGGAGATTCTGTGATGATAGACTCAGAAGCAGGAGAGCTGAGGTAAACAGAGAGCAGAAGGGATATAGGCCTTCAGCCAATGCCTGAGGAGTGGCTAGTAGGGACCTAAGGAGTCCCATGTCAGAGAATTTGGTCTCAACTCTGGCATTTTATTTAGGGTTTTTCTCAGTCTTCTGCTCCAAAGTGACTTTGTTGCCCTGCTTATTTCTGGTTTCCTGCCTCAGAGATTGGAGTGTACATCTCCTTGTCTAAGGTGGCAGAGCAATCTTCCAGCTGAGGAGATTTGTGTGGCAGATGATGGAAAACAAAAACAAACAAACACTTCTCTGTCTTATTGTGTCACCCAGTGGCTCAAAACCCCTGAAATAAAGTGCATGGTTTCAATTTTAAAAGCCAGTGTGAGTCGTAGTTCTTCTCAGAGACCTCTTATATTTGCAGTGTGTATACCACTGCAAAACTCCTTTCCAGTAAAATCACAGTATGCTAGCATAGCAATTATAGGCTCCTTGCTAATATGCTCTGATGTTTTGGGAAGCAGTTGACATGCTGCTAGTCTTCCTGACAAAAAAGCTTTGTGGTCATCCATGATCAGGGTATTGGACACCCTGATAAGTACCTGGACAGTGGCTATGTAACCCTTAGCTGTATTTCTACAGATTGGGTTAAATGGTAAGCCTGAGCATTGTTACTAGTGTCTTTTTTGAATCTGGCTTATTGTTTCCTATTTGTCAAGCCTCACTGGAAGGTTTGGGTCAATTTCAGTAGTGAAGAAATAGATACGCCTTTTATACCAACTTTAATTGTATCTTCATCATTCTAAAGCCCTGGTTGGGAATTGTTGATCAGATAAGCATCTTGGCCTCAATGTTTAAAAAAAAAAAATCACTGTTTAAACAAGAGTAGACTGTATAGCCATAAAAACTAGAGTATGGTACATGTTACTACATGAGTAAACCTCAAAAACATTATACTAGGTGAAAGTAACCAGATATAAAAGGTCATATATAACATGATTCCATTTATATGAAATACCCAGACTTGGAAAATCCATGGAGACAGAAAGCAGGGTCAGTTGTTGCCAAGGCTTGGGAGGGAAAGGGGAAAGGGACAATGGCTGCCAATAATGAAAATGTCCTGGAACTAGATGGCCATGGTGGGTGTACAACGTGGTGATTGTATTTAATGCCACTGATTTGTATACTTTGAAATGTTTGGTTAAATTGTATAAACAAAACACCAAGCAAATACCAGTTTAGGATCACAGTTGTTCATTTTTTCTTACTGCAGGTATTTTGCAAATGAGCCATTTGCTGACTTTCATCGTGTGGAAGGATTACAAGGAGTGTACATTGCTACTCTGATTAATGGTTCTATGAACGAGGAGAACATGAGATCAGTCATCACCTTTGACAAAGGGGGAACTTGGGAATTTCTTCAGGCTCCAGCCTTCACAGAATATGGAGAGAAAATCAATTGTGAGGTATAGATGTTTTAATCTTGTTTGATTTTTTTTTTTTTTGTATTATGCAAGGATAGAGTTCTGATCTGTAGTTGTTTCCTACATCTAATATTTATTGGAAACATGCAAGATCACATAGTCCTCCAATGTTTCACATTGATACCATGTGAAACAAACTTTAATCTTTAATCTTTGCAGGTACCAGACTCTGCACCATATGGTATACCATAATGAACTCAAAAGGGGGTAGGGGATATTTAAAAATAAGTGATTTTTATTTTATAATAATAATAATTATTGGTTTTTTTTTTTTTTTTTTTTTTTTTTTTTTTGGTGCTGATGGTTGAACCCAGGCCTGGGCCTTGCACCTGCTAAGCTATACCCCAAATCACTGTGATTCTCAACATCTGTTAGACATCATATGAATTACTTGAGTAACTAGCTTGAGGTAGTTCACTGTTTCAGCATTAAGTTATGTTTTATTTCTTTTGATGAGATCATATCTTTGGGAAGTTGGATGTGATAAAAAAGTCAGGTGAGAAAGTCAGGGTAGAACAGGACATGAGGGTAGTTAATGCCCCATATGATTCTAACATTTGAACAGTTGTGCTGTGTCTAATAGGTACATGCATTCTGTTAATAGGTAATTGTGGTTACTTAAAAAAGAAATAGAAACATGCTGTGTTCTTCCAGTTTACACGTGCTATTGTTTCAAATTGCTGCTTAGTTATTAATACATGCGTACTTAGTAAGTTGTTTGGACTTAGCTATGTAAAAAACAAGTTGGCATTTCTTTTTCTATTAAAAAATTCCTGAGCCAGGCGTGGTGGTGCATGCCTGTAATCCCAGTGGCTTGGGAGGCTGAGGCAGGAGGATCAAGAGATCAGAGCCCGCCTCAGCAACTTAGCAAAGTGCTAGGCAACTCAGTGAGTCTCTGTCTCTAAATAAAATACAAAATAGGGCTGGGGATGTGGCTCAGTGGTTGAATGCCCCTTAGTTCAATCCCTGGTACTCCCCTCTCACCCCGCAAAACAGATTCCTGAAATACCAGTTGTCCTTCAAATCAAGATTCTTTGGAGACCTCTTGTGTAAAATTATTATTTCTATGGAAGGAGTTTTAAAATTTCTGAGTATAATTCAGAGATTGCTCAGTATTTTCTGCCTGTAGGCCTATCTGAAAAGCTAAGAATTCTGGGCTGGGGTTGTGGCTCAGCGGTAGAGCATTCGCCTAGCACGTGCGCGGCCCGGGTTCGATCCTCAGCACCATGTAAACATATATACATTGCATTGTGTACAACTAAAGCAAATAAATAAATGTTTTTAAAAAAAGCTAAGGATTCTAAAATATATTATTTGGTTCCATTTAGTGTTCCATAAGCCTAAGCATTCTGTACACTGTGCCCCTGGCTTTCTGTGACCCTCTCATACCTCTGTTCCAGTTTCACCTAGATCCTTTAGAAAATGGGAATGGATCTTGGGTGTGGGCAGAAGATACTCAGGAAAAATAAGTAATGCTCGTTTTTGGAGGAACTGTAACATTTTAATTCAATTTAATGGATTTTCTGATTTTATTAGTCCATGGTGAACTGTGTTGACTCTTCTCTAGTCTTTATCTGTGACCTTTGGGAAAATTCTTTTGGAGACTCTTGCCTTAGAATGTACTTCTTGATTTTTCTTCCCTTTTTGGCAAAAGGTTTCGATTTACTGTATCAAATCTAATTTTAGCAAGAAGCAGGCTATAAATGAATATATACACATTGCTAGAAACGTAACCTTCCTCAGTCAGTAGTGTCTTACAACCTCAGTATCTTGGCCCAATCCTGCTGTGGATGGGGCTGGGTAGTTTTGAGCATGCCACAGATGCCAGGATGTCAGAACTTGGTATTTTTAAAATTCAGCTTTATATTTCCTTTACTGATCAATTTATGAACTACAGGACAATTAATTGTATTTTAGTTTCTACTTCTGAGTTTAGGTGGGCTATTAGTTTTCTGTCACTATGGTAAAATACCTAAGAAAATCAACTTATAAAGCAGAAAGATTTATTTTGGCTCATGGTTTCAGTCCATGGTCACTTGGTCCCTACTCTTTGGCTTGTGCTGAGGCTGAACATTATAGTGGGGAGCATGTGGTGGGAAAAGATACTGACATTATGATGACCAGGAAGCAGGGAACAAAAATGAGAGCGAGCGAGCAAAGGGCCAGAGTCCCAATATGCCCTTCAGTGGCATATCTCCAGTGTCTAACTTCCTTCCGCTAGGCTCTACCTCCCAAAGGTTGTCCCCCTTTCCAGTAGTGTGACAGGCTGGTGCCCAAGCTTCTAGCACATGGCCTTTGGGGGACATTTCAGATCCAAAGCATAATAGGTGGTGAAAAGAACATATAGGAATGGTTAAAGTCTGACTGTCCAAAGATAAAAAAAACACGTTCATGAATAGACTTCATTGTAGGCAAAGCAATGTAAGCCAAAAAGGTGGGGGGAGTAAATATTTATTTGAGACCCAACCTAATTTGGTCCAGTTTCCATTGCCCAAACTGGGAAGCTAGTAAGGTGGATACTTGTTGTATCTTTTTGTGACAAAAAATAAATGGATCCAGCAAACCTTGCCACACGTATTACCTGTGCCATAAACACATGCAGAGTTCCCCTGTTCAGAACACTGGACACATTTTAGTAACCCTGAGTACCCACTTTCTGGCCAGGAGAATGAGGCACGGCCATATAGCAAAAGTCTTGTCCTGGTGGTTTGCAGAAGAACTATGAAAATGTGGGCACAAGTGATGGAGGCCAGCTTAAATCACCTGAAGCCTTGCCCCGTACAGCCACATCTTTGTATAAATGTAGAACACCCTTTACAAATGTAATGTGGATCTTTGCTGTTCAGATCTCCTATGTTGTACTTCTGGGAGCTTATCTGTGGGACTTGATGACTTCTGATTCTTGTTTTTCCTTCTGACAGAATTGCTGGAATCATATTTGAAACACATCTTCCCTGGCTTAGAAAATAAATACTGCAACATCATTTCATTTCTCTTTAGCTCTGAGTCACTTGAGAGGATCTCTGGGAGATGGGTATCTTTCCTATATACCTGAGTTAACATTTATTTATAATTGTTACTCCCTGAGAGTCTTAGGGAGTTTTTAAGTAATTTTATTTCTTTTTATCAACCAGGGACATTTATGTGGATTCAGATGACCCACTCTGTCTGGGCGGGGGTGTGTGTGAGAACACAGCTGGACTGTGAGTTTGGTTTCCTCAGGGCCAGGCTTCCTGGTTCTGTGTCTAGCCATGAGGTCCTCACCCAGGCCTCTGGGTTTGCAGGATATCTAGGCAACATGTTACACACCCTGGAACTTTATTTTGCAGCTTTCTCAGGGCTGTTCCCTCCACCTGGCCCAACGCCTCAGTCAGCTGCTCAGCCTCCAGCTACGGAGAATGCCCATCTTGTCCAAGGAATCAGCCCCCGGCCTCATCATTGCCACTGGTAATGTTTTGCCTGTTCTCACAGGGCTTCTTTTGGCTGGTTAAATGCAGCCCCATACAGAGTGGTCACCCATATCTCTAGCAGTGCCCACTCTGGGTAGTTTTAAGGCATTCTTAGTTGTTAGATAGTTCCTTGAAATTCTCATTGGGCAAGGTGGTTCTCTGACATTTCCTTGACATGCAAAATAACTCTTCCTCTTACATTTTAGGCTCAGTGGGGAGGAACTTGGCCAGCAAGACCAACGTGTACATCTCTAGCAGCGCTGGAGCCAGGTGGCGAGAGGTCAGTGCCCTCCCCGCTTGGTTGGTGTGTGTGTGAGGATGTGAACTGCACCTTGGTATTTCAGGGACAAACATGGTGGTTACCTGTGATGCCCAGCACAACTGTAAAGTAAAGAGAGGGACCCAAAGCCACACATGAGAACCAGCTGCCCTGATTTGTATTCACCCCTTGTTATGTGGACTCAAAATTTCCCCAGATGTTACTTTAAGTGAAAAGAAAACTTTCACTTTTTTGTTGAAAACAACTGTGAATTTGACCGAAATTTCCAAGATTATACATTCCATGAGGGCAAAGACACTGTCTGCTGTGCTCACTTCTTGACCACCAGGCCATAACAGTACCTGGCATGAGCAAATGTTCAGTCAATATTTGCTGAGTGTATCAGCAAATGACAGTACAGCTGTGATGGTGGTATTTTTCTGTGTAATCTTGGAGCTGAAGTCTTGCTTGTGGGCATTTCCATCTCATTCTGTGCTCTGGAAGGAGACTGTTTCTGCCTTAAGGTGCTGTAACTTGCTTGTATCTTCAGCACTTGTTATGCCAATTCTGAAGGTACAGCTGGTTCTCTAGCCCCAAGATGCCAATACAGCTTCAGCCTTGGGGGTTAGGGAATTCCCAAACCAGGGGAAAAAGTATTTTCTCATCTGCCTCCAAGGCCGAAGGAAATGCTTGTGGTCTCATTCTGAAGGAGTGGCTTTCAGTGGTGACCCTGAGCATGCCAGGAACCATCAGGGTAAAACTCAGCCCCTCAGCAGGCGGGAGTTGATTGAGCACCATGTCAGGAGTGACCTGGAATTCTCTGCAGAGCCGGCAGGCATAGTTCCCTTCTTTGTGGCGTTTTTTTTGTGGGAGTGCAGCATGCACACTTTGATACTTAAATCTGTAATATGTTAAACAGTAATAATGCTCTATGTTTGTTTGGCTCTGTAGTTTATAGAGACTGCTACATACCTTATCTTATGTGTGGCTGGGCTTGCCACCCTTCCAAGTGAGAGATATGGGCCCCAGACAGTGTGTGTGTGTGTGTGTGTGTGCGCGCGCACACGCACATGCTTGGACACGTGTGTATGAAGGTCTGTACACAGCATGGTGGGGAACAGAGTACCCATGGTGAAGTGAGGGAGGTTGGTAGGAACAGAGGGGTTAGAAGTGAATGGTTTGGAACTTTCTGCTCATTCTTGTCCTCCTTCCCCAGGAAAGAGTAAGTAGTTGCTTTCTCCTTCCTTGGAGCTGGACATTCCTTTTGGAATTGGGTGTCCTCTCCTCTGTGGCTTGTTTGTACCTTCTGCTGTTGGTGTAAGCCCGGATTGAACATCTGCAAGTGATTTCCTCCTGGGTGGAAAGCTGAGTCTTGTTCCTCCTCCAGTGAAGTGGTGTCCTCTGGCTGTTGGGGATGGCTGTCAGTGCCTCCCTGCAGCGTGCTTGATACCTGCAGGAAGCAGCCAGCACACAGTGGCCTTATTTTGGGGACTAGCAGAGAACTAGCAAGGGGATGAGAAGGTTGAGACTGTGTCCCTGAGGAAGCGAGTGTCTGTGCCTCTGTGGGTGGCCTTCGCTTCAGGGGTGTAGTCTGGGGAGGGTGACGGGCAGAGGCGGGGAGGAGGAGGCAGGACGGAGGGGCAGAGTGCTGCCTGGAAAACTGGTGACCACAGTTCTGGTTCTCCTTTTCCTACTAATGGGTTGTGCCGTTCTCCGATCCTCAGAATTCCTTTCTTAAGCTTTCTTCTTTAGCGATTTTATTGAGGCACACGGAAGTGCAGTAAACTGCTTATATTCGAAGAGTTTAATTCCGTAAGAATTGATCACCGTCACTGCAGTTTAGATCACGGACATTTCCATCACCCTCTCCCCTCAGTGTCTCTGTGACCTCGTTCAGTACATCCCTCTTTCCACCCTTGCCCCTGTCTGCTTCTGTCATTACAGGTGTGTTAGTTGGTATTTTCTAGAATTTTATATAAATTGACACACAGTATTTGTTCCTTTTTGCCTGGCTCCTATCACTCATCCTGATGATTTTAATTCCTTCCATGTTGTCTCATGTATCAGTGGTTCCTTCCTTTTTTATTGCTGATTTGCATCCCCCTGTAGGGATTTACCACAATGTGTTTATCCATTCAACTCTTGATGGACTTCCAGTACATCTTTTTTATATGGATCCTTTTAATTTCTCTTGAGTAATGGCTGGGCAGTATGGTAAGTGCATGTTGAACTTTTTAAGGAGGTGTCAGATTGTATTTTAGAGTGAATAGACACTTTACCTTTCTGTCAGCACTGTGTGAAAATTCTACTGCTCCACCTGCTTGCCAGCACTTCAAATCGTCACTCCATTTAATTTTAGTTTATTTCCCCCCCCCCCCTGTGCATTATTTCATTTATTTTATTGTTTTAGGGCATTATGTTTAGGTTTATGATTCATTTTTGAGTTAATTTTTATATATGGTATAAGGGAAGGGTTAATAACCATTTTTTTTTCCAATTCATCCATTTATTGGAAAGCCTTCTTTAATTATTTTTATCAGTTTATTATAAAGACTTTTTCCTGTTGAATTGCCTTGGAAACTATTTGAAAATCAATTGGCTACATGGTCTGTTTCAGGGCTTTTTGCTGTTGCATTGATCTATTTGTCTGTCCACCAGTATCAAATTGTCTTAATTGCCAAAGTCTTTATTAATAAGTGTTAAGATCAAGGAGGGCTAAGTCCTCCATCTGTTTATTTTTAAAATTGCTCCTTTCCTATGAGGATCCTTTGTATTTTCATATACATTTCAGAATCAGCTTGTCATTTTCTAAAATCCCACTAGGATGTTGATTAGAGTTATGTTGAAGACAATCTATAAGCAATCATACCATCTGCAAAGAGGGGCAGTTTAATTTCTTCCTTTCTGACCTTTTTTGGCTCTTTTTTTCCCCCTACCCCCATTTCTCCTTTTCTGTCCTTTCTTTCCTCTTGCTACCTTGATTTGTATCTCCATACATTGTTGAATAGAAGTGGTGAAATGGCGTTCTTGCTTTTGTTCCCTGTCTCAGGAGGAGTGATTCAGCTTTTGTAATGGGGAAACCATTATATATGTTGTTGGCAACAGATTTTTAATACATATACTCTATCAAGGTGTGGGGGATTCCCTGTAATTCCTAGATTGTTGAATGTTTTTTAATCATGATTGGGTATTGAATTTTGTCAATTGATATTTTTACGTCTATTAAAATTATGATATAAATTTTCTCTATTATTTTGTTGATGTGATATATTACATTAATTGATCCTTGAATATTAAAGCAACCTTCATTTGCTGGAATAATCCTTACATGGTCATTATGCATTTTCATTTTTATATACGGATAGGTTTAATTTGCTAAAATTTGTTAAGAATTTTTGTATTCTTTATAAGATAATTAGTATATAATTTTATTTTTTGTTATGTCTTTATCAAGTTTTTATATTACTCTTTGTTAGATTCCGGGTGGACAGGCCACACCTCCCAGGTAGCCTAACCAGGCCACACCTCCCAGGTACCTTAAGACAAGACATACTTCCCAAGGGCCTCAAGCTGGCCATGCCCCTTTCCACACCTCAGGTACCTTACTGAGCCAATTATGACACACGGGTTCCCCTTTCAACCCCGGCAGCCTATGGAGTTGGGGATCCCTTGGGGGGTCCCTCTGACCACCAGTTCACTACTTAAGCCTTCTCCGGATTGAAACCTCCCCTTTTTTTCTCCTTTTCTTTTCGACGCCTTTTCTCCTCTCCTCTCTCTGCTCAGTCCCCACCGGCCATTAGGGGCTGGTTCATAAACCCCTTTTCTACATGGCAGTCCCAGCGTGTGTTCATCTGCCCTTCACTCTTTGATGTCATGAAACAAGTTGATTAGTGATCCTTCTTCCTCTATTTTCTGACAAAGTTTATGGGAAGATTGGTGATATTTTTTCTTTAATAATTTAAAGAAAGAAATTTTCTAGGCACAATAGGACTACTCAGACTTTTTTTTTTGGTCAGTTTTAGTGAGTTTTGTATTTTAAGAAATCTGTCTCTTCAACCAAGTTGTTGCATTTGTTGGCCTAATCTGATTAATTGTGTTTCCTTATTACCTTTTTAATGTCTGTAGTATCTTTTTTTTTTTTTTTTTAAATTTACTTGTTTTAGTTGTACACAATGCCTTTATTTTTACATGGTGCCGAGGATCAAACCTGGGCCGTGCCTGTGCTAGGCCAGTGCTGTACCGCTGAGCCACAACCCCAGCCTGTGTCTCTAGTATCTTTGATGGTAATTTCATTCCTGATGTTGGTGTTTTGTGTATTTTCTTTATTTTTTTATTAGTTCTAAGTTTGTCAGCATTGTTGATCTTATCAAATAACCTACTTTTAATTCTGTTAATTTTATCTGTTTTCTGTTTTGTTGATTTCTTATCTTTATTTTTTTTCATTTATTTGCTTGTTTTGTAGCTTAAGATTTAACCCGTAGGTCATTGATTTTAGATCTTTTTCAATATAAACACTTAAGGCTTTAAGTTTTTTTTTTTTCTCTAGCTGCTCCTTTAGCTAAATGCCACCTGTTTAGATATGAAGTATTTTTGTTATCTTTAAGGTCAGGGTTTTTAATGTCCATTTAAAAAACTGAGATATAATTCACATACATAAAATTCATCATTTAAAAATATTCAGTTCAGGAGTTTTTAGTGGAGTCAGCGTTATTCACGTCTAATTCCAGAAAGTTTTCAGCATTCATTACATCTCTTGATTTTTGTCTTTGACTGGTAGATTATTTAGGAAAGTGTTACTCAATTTCCAGGTTTTGAGAGTTTCATACTTATCTCTTTGATTTCTGAGATAATTTCCTGTGATTTCAGTTTCTTTCCATGGGACTTGTCCTGTGGTCTAGCCCGTCTGCAGGAGTGAACGTTCCACGAGCACTGGAAAGGCATGTGCGCTCTGTGGGTGCTCGAGTCGTGGCCATAGCTGTCATTTACATGAAAGTAGTTGATAGTGTTCAGATCTTCTATGTTCATTCTGATTTGAGTGGTGGTGGTGGTGGATCCACTTAAATTGTTAATAGAGAGATGGCAGGATCTCCTACTGTAATTGCAGAATTGTCTGCTTTTCCTTAAATTTTGTCAATTTTTATTTTGCCATGTATTTTGAGCTTCTGTTACTAAGAGTATTCACATGTACAATGATCTTTTCTGATGAATTGTCTCCTTTGTCATTGTGAAATCCCCTACTTTACCTGTGGTCATACCCTCTGTCTTGCAATGTATTATATCTGATATTGAAATAGTGTCTCTAAACTTATGCTTAGTATTTGGATAGTACCTCTTTTACTGTCTATTTGTGCACTTTCTACCTATTTATGTCTTTATATTTAAGGTGGTTTTTATAGGCAACGTGTTGTAGGGTCTCGCATTTTTATTCATTCTGCAATGTTTTACCCCCGACCCCTGACCAGGGCCTCCTGCCTCCGGGGCAAGTGCTTTACCATGGAGCTATATCCCAGCCCACGCTCTGCTTTTTAGCTGAACTACTTCCACCTTTAACATTTAATATAGTTATTGATGTGGTTGGATTTCAATCTATTATTTCATTATGTATTTTCTCTTTATTGCTTTTAATTTCTCTGTTCCTCCTTTCTTGTATCTTTTTTATTATTTAGATAGTAATATATTTTTATTCAGATATTAATTATCTTTTAATTTTAATTTTTTAGTGGTTCTAGGGATTAAAACCTATATAACTGATCTTTCAGTTTTGAGTTAATGTTATATTTAATATAAAATTTTAGAAACTTTGCAACCATATCAGTCTGTTTTTCCTCCCCCATCTTTATGTTATGGCCATGTGTATCACATCAACTCACACTGAAAAGGTAAACTTTGTTTTGCTTTAAATCATCACAAGAAATTTAAAGAACTTAAGGGCCAAAAAAGCACATTTGAATTTTTTCCCAAATTGTTACCATTTCTGTCTTCCTTCATTCTGGAAGATCCTTCTTTTCCTCTGGGAAATTTCCCTATAGCCTAAAGAAATTCCTTTAGCATTTTTTGTGGAGCAGTTCCACTGGCTGTGAATTCTCTTGGTTTTCCTTCATGACAATCTCTCTTTACTTTCGTTGTCACAAGACGTGTTTGCTTTATTATTGAATTCTGGGTTGACTATACTTTAAAGATGCCCCATTGTCTTCTTGCTTCCCTGGGTTCTGATGAGACACCTGCAGTCATTTCAGTTATGTAGTATGTATGTAATGTCATTTTTATGTAATCATGTTATTGTTCATATATGCATATAGCATGTCATTTTCATATATATTTTCATATATGTATTTCATATAATGTCATTTTCATATATATGTATTTTCATGTATGTATGTACTATGTAATTTTTCTCTAGATGCTTTCAAGATTTTTTTCTACCTCTTTGTCAGTAGTTTTGTTATGATGTATCTAGGAGGGGTTTTCTTTGAGATTATCCTGTTTTGGGATACTGATCTTGAATCTATAAATTTATATCTTTTACCAAATTTGGGGAAATTTCAACCATTATTTCTTCAAATAAATTTTCTGCCCTGTCCATTTCTCCTTTTATTCTGAAGCTCCAAATATGTATCTTGAACCTTTAGTTATGGTCCCATAGGTCTTTGG
Organism: Tamias sibiricus; assembly: GCA_025594165.1. NCBI lineage: Eukaryota > Metazoa > Chordata > Mammalia > Rodentia > Sciuridae > Tamias > Tamias sibiricus. Next base: position 115,075,320 of record CM046657.1, read on the forward strand.
TGCTCTTTTTTCCCCCGTGTTTTCTTTCCAATGGATAATTTCTACTGATCAGTTTTACCTTCAGATTCACTAATTCTTCTATTTTTCTTCTGATGTTGAGACTATCAGTGAATTTAATTTAGATATTATGTTTTTCTATTATAAAATTTCTATGTAGTTCTTTTATTTTTAATAGTTTCTACTTAAATGTGGAGAATCCTTATCTCTGTTTATTTCACATGTGTTTTCCTTTGCTTTATGGAACATGGTTATAAAGGCTATTTTAAAATCCCAACATGGATCATCTTGGGATTGGCACTTGTTGGTTATCTTTACCCTTGAGAATTAGACTCCTTTTATGGATATGTTTGAATAGTGTATGTTGAGTAATTTTGATTTGTATTCTGGACATGCAAATGAAATTTGATCTTCTGGAGGATGTTGGTATTTTAGTTTTAGCGTGCAGTCAGGCACTTTAGATTCTATCTTGCTTTGTGTAGGTGGTAGCTGTGATGTCAGTTCAGTCTGCTAAGCCTTTGCTGTGCTGGTTTGGGTCTGTTTTATGCATGTGTAGTTTGGGGGTTAGGCTGAGACTTATGGAAGTTCATACACAGGAGTAAGGGGTTTACTCTTTTGTCACTCTGCCCTCTGGGATACCACACACACTCTCTCCAGCCTATAGGGGCTCTTTTCCTAGTTCCTTTGACAGAAAAAGTTTCTATCAGAGTTTGAGCTCTGGCTAGAAGTGAGGTGCTCAGTAGTCATTCTCTTGGGTCAAAGTTGCATCAGGATTCCCCTAAGTATGTGGGTAGCTTCTCCAGGTTTTAAATTCTCTTCACAAGATGCCTGCTTTTGTTTACTTTTCAGTATCCTCTGGTGTTTTTTTTTTTTTAAGTTTTGCCCATAGTTTTTAGTTGTAATTGCTAGGAAGGATAGGCTATACACTGTTATAATAGAACTGGAACGCTAGTTGGTTATTTTTTTTTTTTTTTTTCATTGCTGGGGATGAAATGCAGGGCCTTAGGCATGCTAGGCAAGCATTCTTTCAGTGAGCCTGTAGCCCCAACTGGTTAATTTTTAATCACTGATTGGTGAGAGTCAGAGATTTGGATTTGAGTTCTACCTCTGCTGTTCATGGTCAACTTTGTTTCTTCATTTGGGGAAAAAGTTGCAATATGAGAACATGGCTCTGCCTGTTCCAGGATTGAATGGAGTAAATAAGATGATGGATGTGATTGGATTCTGTAAACTGAAAAGTTGTATTCAGATGGTTGACATTGCTGTGTGTGTGCAGGCTTGCATGTGCATGGTTTCTGCATGGTTACCTGCACAGAGGTGGCTTCACCCCTGGTTTCTCTTCTCCAGGCGCTTCCTGGACCTCACTACTATACCTGGGGAGATCATGGCGGCATCATCATGGCCATTGCTCAGGGCATGGAAACCAACGAGCTGAAGTAAGTGTTTCTGACTAAGCCTTTTCTTTTCTTTTTTTTTTGGATATCTCAGTTTTTCTTTTAATTTTTTTCTTTGTTTTTTTTCTTTCTTTTTTTATTTATAATAGTAGTATGTATTACAATTCATAATGCACATATATAGCATCTTTTTACATACAACTGTTTGTATACAAAGTATATAAGTACCATTCAGATCTTCAATCATGCATTTAGGTATGTCTGTAATCATAGGTGGATTATTTCTCTATACCACTAGGTTGTTGGCAGCACAGTTTGAGATCTCTGAAAATTAAACGTTCTGTTTCTATAAAGTTGGCATAATAACCTACTCTTCTGTCTCATAGGAGTGTTGTGAGAAACAAGGGAAATAATTTATCAGTTTGAAAAAGTACAACTACATATATATGAAGAATGTATAATACCTAAAATGGGACTCTTTAACTTGTCTTTGCTTTGTATAAGTGTGACATACAAAGATTTGTTTGTGTGATGACTAATAATATATAATGACAATAAATAATAACCCATGAATAATAATTAGAGAACACATCCACTGTTGTAGCCAGTTGACTTTGACAGTGCTACATTTGGTCTTGGGGGTTTTCATACATAGAAGTGGAAGGGTTGTTAGAGCCTAACTGCTTTATTTACAGATGAAGAAATTGAGGCTCATCAAGGTGAAGTCACTTGTCCAAGGTCTTCCCATTTGTTAAACACTAGGGTCTTTAGATAATGTCCTGTACTGTCTGTAATATGTTGTTATGAAGAGTAATGTCAAATGTTTGTAATTTCTATTCCCTTAAGCCCTGATTTTATGAGAACCATCTCTTTGATTAATTTCATGGAGTTATTGAACAATTTATGTGTGGTCAGGGCAGGCTGGCCTTCACTTCTCCTTATTTTTGAGCTGAACCCCTTGGCTAAATTACTAAGGGAAGTGGAGAGGCTTAGTAATCATCTTGTTTAGAGCAAGGAAGAAAGCTTTCTTTTCCTTAGCTCCTTTTAGAATCAGAGCCAGCAGCAAAAGAGAGGTGTGGGTGGTTTGAAAAGAGAGATCTTAGCAGCTGGTTGTTCGCCTGTGGTTAATTGGACATGTGCTGAGCAGCCTGGCCTCCAGGAAGCAGATAGAAGCAAAGTGCTGGCATTGGCTTTCCACCTGGCTGTCCTTGTTCTGTGTGGCACTGGTCAGCTGCCTCTTTGCAGCCAAGAGTCACAGGAGGCCCTGTTTGCACACAACAGTGCATTCATGTTCAGATTGGTGTTTGCTCAGACGATGACAGTCACAAAGCTCAGTGCTTCCCACGTTTGTGCTAACATTTGTGTATCTATTAATTTATACCTGACACATTTAGCAAGCACTGCTTGTGCCAGGTGCTGTGTATCTGAAGAGGAAAGAGATGTTGTCCCCCACCTTTACACATTCCACCCTAGCTGTGAGAGGAGCTGGGAAACAATTGCAGTGTTTAGTACACTGCTGTGTGTTGAAGTCACGCAGGGACAGAGCATGGCTTCCTAGGAATACATTTCATTCTTTGTATGGCTTTCAGATTTTAGAGTCCATTCTCGATTTCCTTGTTTAACTTCTCCACAGATTACATTTGCATTCCAAGCTGGCTCCTCCGAAGGAGTGAGTGGGATTCTAGTCCTCTTACACCATCTGTTGGCGCATATGTGCTCAGGGATCGCAGCGTCATTCCACACTAGCTGGAGCAAAACACACCAGGAAAATAAACCTGCTGCCAGAACATCCTAATGCCCTCCCCCGGCATTTCTTGATGACTTAGGGTTGTAGAATTTGGGGGTTATGGACAGAGTAGCCTTCCTCCATTTGTAGGTCATTTGGAGGTGTCTGTAATGCATCATTCAAATAAGGCATTTGCAAATTGGAAAAAATGGAAGGCCTCCTTTTGATAGGTACATGTGTCCCAACTATCAGCCTGAACTTGGCCCAAATCCTGTAGCCACCTGGCGTTTATTCAGTGTGTTGCTCCCAGAGGTCTTTGGCCTGTTCTCCTGCTGCTCTGATAAGCAGGAGAATTAATACTGAAGTTAGTTCATATCCTTAAGCCGCAGTAGTGATTTACTGCAATATCCAGGCACGAGTGAAGCCATTTCTGACAAAACTGGATATCTGCTGCTGGTCTAGGGCTTCATCTCCCTCTAAGTGTGTCTTCCTCACCATGGTGATCTCTCTGTCCTTTGAAACTCATAGCATATATTGGTTGTCCCATTAATTTGGCATTGATCACATTCTGGCTCCTTTTTTTAGTTACCTTTTCATTATATGCCTGAATTCTTCAGCTCATTACTAAGGCCTTTATATAGAGAATTATTTTTATTCTATACAAGTGCCTGCTAAGGCTCTTAGCAAATATTTGATTGATCAATAGATAGGTCAAGCATACTCTGTCTTCCAAGCTTATTTTTGTTTTGCTGATTTATGACACTGGAAGGGATTGGGTAGGGTGCCATTTGCACAGCTCCAAAGGAGACCACTGCTGTTGTATTCTATGTAAATGTCAGCCTCTGAGCACAGTGGGGACTCCCCAGATGTGAGCAATATGGCAGTACCCAACAGACACCAGATATGATCCAGTCCCCCTTTCTCAGTTTCCACATGAGGAAATAATGTGATTTGCCAGGAGTCAGTCTCCACACTGGAGCGTGAGGAATCATTTCAGGTCAGTTACACAAATAATTTTGGAAGATCTACAATGAACCAGATGTTGTGCTAGACACTAAGGACACAAAGGTGAGTGTGGTGTGGCTTGGGTGAGTGTGGTGAGCCCAATGGGGTTCCATGAGAGAGAGGGGCCAGGAAGAGGACCTTGTTTTGAAGGGGTGCTTTCTGACCTGATACTCCGTTTTAGGGAGGAAAGCCAAGCAGAGTAGCAGCTGTCATTCTAATTAGAGGTAGTGGGGACAGGTAGGAGTGGTACTTAAGAGTTGGATTTTTTGCCCCCCTTGGTGGTTGTTCATTTAAATTATTCATGTCTTTCTCTTCCTGATTAGCACAAGATAACTAAGAGTTGACTGTTATTTGTTTCAGTGTCTGCCTTGATTCTCTGCTGAGACTGTTACCTTTGTTATTGTTAATTGAAATTGAGAGCAAGAAGTGGAACACTTTGTTTTGCTGTTGTGTCTACATGTCTGAAATGATCAAATGGGAGACTATGCTGGGGATTCACTTATGCATTCATTCAGCATGCTGTTAGCAGGAACTTGCTTAGGGGATGCACAGGAGCAGTTTCATGTATAATCAGTTTTCTTCAGAGAAGGGCTGTTGTGTTTTTGCATCTTGACCAAAAAAAAACATCCAAACACATTTGTTGGCTTGATCAAGAAGGATGAGATCAGTTTCCTCTTCTTCTTGGCAGGTTGCCTGTCAGCATGGTGATATTATTGATAGTTAATAATATTTTGGATTAACCCCAAAGCATCTTTTATCTAAGGAGGTTTCCAACGTAGGGCTTCCCTCTGGGAATCCTGAAAAGCCCCTGCAAAGAGAACACACAGTAAAGCAGCTGTCTTTTCTGGACCTGTGTTCTGGATACAGCCCCACAGTTTCAGGATGTGGGAGGCGTCAGTTAACCTCTTCCTTGGTTCAGCCCTAACACTAGTAGTAACACTACTACAGGGCAGTTGCAGAGCTGGCCTGCCATTCAATCCCCATGTGGCTTCCTCTGTCCCTTGAGGTGGAGAGGAGCAGGTGTCTTTATCACCTTTTAACTGTTAAGGAACTGAGAGATGGGGTTAAAAAAAATTGAAGATTCAATGCAGCTTATTTTATTTGCTTTAACTAGCATGAATTATTGCCCCTTCCATTTGATAGAAAAGGTGCAGGGATAGGAAAGTGAGGGGATAAGTCTTATTCCTGATGAATCAGAGTCTAGTAGAAAACCCTCACAGATCCAGGTCATTTAAGTATAATAGGGTGTGAGATGGAGTGAGCACAGGGCACAGTGGGAGCCCCAATGAAGGCCTTGTCGTGTAATTCTCAGAGGACATGGAACTTGAGCTGAAGCTAGAGGATAAAAAGCAAGGTTGGAATGCCATCCAGGGTCAGAAAGAGCTTGAGCTTGAATCAGTGTGGGATGGCAGCTCTCCTGTGTTAAGAGTCCAAACTGGGAGCTGGTGAGTGGTGAGGAACAGGGCTTGAGGTAGGGGCTGGGTCTTGGACCTTACCTCTGCCTTACTGAAGAGATCAAGCTTTGCCTTTGAGATGATAAGGGTCCCTTTGAGGGTTTTATTTTTATTTTTGCTTTTTAAAAATTTGTTTTAATTAGTTATACATGACAGTAGAATGCATGTATGCACTGTGATATATCATACATAGATGGGATATAATTTCTCATTTTTCTAAGTGTACATGTTGCAGAATCATATTGGTCATGTAGTCACATATATACGTATAGTAATAATGTCTGTTTTATTCCACTATCTTTTCCATCCCCACATCCCCTCCCTCGGCTTCCCTTCACTTCCCTCTACCTAATCTAAGGTAATGCTAATTTTTCCCTATTGCCTCCTTATTGTGAATTGGCATCCACATATTAGAGAAAACATTCAGCCTTTGGTTTTATGGGATTGGCTTCTTTCGCTTAGCATGATATTCTCCAACTCCAACCATTTACTGGCAAATGCCATAATTTCACCCTTCTTTAAAGCTGAGTAATATTCCATGAGTATATATATACCACATTTTCTTTATATTCATCTTTTGAGGAACACCTAGGTTGGTTCCATAGTCTAGCTGTTGTGAATTGAGCTGCTATAAACATTGATGTGGCTGTGTCACTATAGTATGCTGATTTTAAGTCCTTTGGGTATAAACCAAGGAGTGGGATAGCTGGGTCAAATGGTGGTTCCATTCCAAGTTTTCTGAGGAATCTCCATACTGCTTTCCATAATGGTTGCACCAATTTGCAGTGCCACTAGCAATGTGTGAGTGTACCTTTTTCCCCACATCCTCGCCAACATTTATTGTTGCCTGTATTCTTGATGATTGCCATTCTGATAGGAGTGAGATGAAATCTTAGAGTAGTTTTGATTTGCATTTCTCTAATTACTAGAGATATTGAACACTATTTCATATAATTGTTGATCAATTTCATTTCTTCTTCTGTGAAGTGTCTGTTCAGTTCCTTAGCCCATTTATTGATTGGGTTATTTGTTTGTTGGGTGTTAAGTTTTTTGAGTTCTTTATATATCCTAGAGATTAATGCTTTATCAGAGGTGCATGTGGTAAAGATTTTCTCCCAATCTGTAGGCTCTCTCCTCATATTATTAATTGTTTCCTTTGCTGAGAAGAAGCTTTGAGTTTTAAATAGGAGAATGGCATGGCTAGATTTGCATTGTAGATATGTGGCTCTGGCAGAATGAGGAGGATAAACTCAAGAGGAGCATGGATGGGAGGTAAGAGCCGATGCTGGGGTAAGTGTGAGGATGAAGCTTCAGGACAAGCTTTCTGACTAGCCGGGGTGACAGTCTAGGGAACTCCCACTGAAATAAAGCAGAGGTGAAGGAGTGGGATTCAGGGTGTGTAAAGAAGGCAGATTTGGACAAGTTGGATCTCAGTGGCTGCAGCAGGTCACAGGGGAGATGTCCAGCAGGGACCTGGACCTGTTATGTCATCTGGTTCAGCCTTCTGCCACCCATGACAGAGGATCATCCAGTCTTTGCTTGAACAATCCTATCAATGGGGAATTTGCCAGATCAAAAGCTTCCACTTCACTTGTTAACAGTTTCTTGTTCATTCATTCATTCATTCACACACTTATTTGTTTATTCATTCATTTATGAGTGAAAGTTCTCTGGTAATAGCCCAAATTCTCTGCACTTTAGCTTTTAACCATTGTGCTTATAATAAGTTCTGCTTCCTTGAGACACACAGCAGATATTTCCTCTCATCCAAAGGCCTTTCAGGCATTTGAGGACCCTGTGCATGTCTTCCTGAGCACCTGCCGTTCTGTTGGAACCATCCCAGTTCCTTTCCCTGTATACCGCAGGTTCCTGAGTCCCACTTTCTGGGTTTTGCTGTAGATCTGTCTCACGATGTCAATGCCTTAAAATATGGATAATCTGACCCCCATGCCCTGAAACAGGTGGGAAACTTTGGGCTTAATACCTGCATGGTTCGGACACTATTTCTTTTTTTTTTTTTTTTTTTTTTTTTTTTTTTTTTTTATTTTTTTATTATTTATTTACTTATTCATCATGCACAAGTATAGTATCTTTTTACATACAACTGCTTGTATACAAAGTATATAAGTACCATTCAGATCTTCAATCATGCATTTAGGTTAATGATATCCATCTCATTCAATCACCAATTTTTTTCCAACCCCCCCCCCCTTACTCCCTCCCTCCCCTCCCTTTCCGTTGACCATTCTAGTGTTCCTCTGATCCTATGTACCCCCTTCCAAAAACTCTGTGAACCAGCCTCCTTATATCAGAGAAAACATTCGGTACTTGGATTTTTGAGATTGACTAATTTCACTTAGCATTATATTCTCCAACTTCATCCATTTACCTGCAAATGCCATTATTTTATTCTCTCTTATTGCTGAGTAAAATTCCATTTTGTATATATACCATATTTTCTTTATCCACTCATCTACTGAGGGGCATCTAGGTTGGTTCCATAACCTAGCTATTGTGAATTGTGCTGCTATAAACATTGAAGTGGCTGTGTCACTGTAATATGCTGTTTTTAAGTCTTTTGGGAATAGACCCAGGAGTGGGATGGCTGGGTCATAGGGTGGTTCCATTCCCATTTTCCCAAGAAATCTCGGACACTATTTCTGTTAGTGAAAACCTAAGGCTGAATTTTCATGTTTAACAACCACTCAAATTGGTGACTCCTATTAAATTTTTTTAAACTGAGATATCATTTATGTACCATGAGATGCTCAGATCTTCACTACACTGCTTAATCAGTTCTGAAGGATGTATGTCCAGATGTAGAGCATCTCATCACTCCAGAGAATACCCCTGTGCACCTTTCTCAGCAGTGCTCCCACCCCCATTTTTCCGCCCATTTGAGGCAACTGCTGTTTTGATTTTATTATTATCACTGTAGGCTAGTTTTGCTCATTTCAGAATTTCATGCTCATTTTTTTTTTTTTTTTTTTTTTTGGTATTTGGCTTATTTTGCTTAGCATACTATTTTGAGATTTATCCTTCTTGAAACTTGTGAAAGTGTCTTGAAACTGAGTTTAGTGGAACTTAGAAACTCAAGGTTCCTTTTTTTTTAATGGATCTTATTAAAGGTTAGGTGTTTCCCATCCTATATTTGATCAGCTAAATTTTTAAATTTTGTTTTTCTTCTCATTTATGCTTGTTCTTTTGATGTAGGAAAGTATTTTGAATATCACTTTTGGCATTTATTGTATTATCTGTGCAGTTAGCCTGGTACCCTTGGCCAGTTCAGTAGGCTAACCTTGCAGATTAGTGCCCAGATCATTGACAGATGTGTTGAGCTCTGTGAGAAGTAGAGTCTTATTTTGAATTAAGATCAGTATATCAGCTCTCTGGGATTTGTTTGTTTCCCCAGCAGCAAATGCATTTTATCTAGCTGTGTGGTCCAGAAAGATCTTCATAAAAAAGTAATAATGCTGTCATTATCCTGTTCTTCAAATTAAGAATTACCAGCAGGAAAAGAAAAGGGATTAGCTTTTTGTGACATGCTCCCAAGCCCTGACTTCCTTTTTTCCTCAATGCCCTTAAATCACTATTGCACAAGCCATTTTCAAGATTACCATTTCTTCTTTAGGTATACTAAACCATTTTTCCTCTTCTCGTCTTTGAGATCTTTTTTCTCCATGACTCATCTAGAGATTATTTAAAGGGACTCTAATCATCCTGTCTTTTCATTCCCTAGAATTTATTTTGTACTCATTTTCCTTAAACTTCTCTGACTTCTTCACCCCTTTTTTAGTTTGAAGATCATTCTCTTTGATAAAGATAAAAACAAAAATAGAAATTCTTTTTTTCTATCTGTATTATTTATTCCACAGAACAGTGATCTTCTTACTTTCTAATCCTTGATAGAACTTACTAGCTAACCAACCAACCATCCCACTGACTCACTAATATACCAGTTATTTTGGTAATTTGAAACATAATACTTGACTCATTTGAACTCGAGTTACTTGGCTGCTATTCCAGCAGACTACTAGAATTACAGCTAGAAAGAACTGGCAGATTACTGGGCTCTTGAACTTTTTTGCCCTTAGGTGTATGACTCTTTCCATCTTGAACACGTTCTTTAAAAAAATCTGAGGTATCACGGATCTTTCTGTGCAGCTACACGATGGTGTCTTAGGTTGGCTGTCTGCCACTGCTTCCCCCTTGTAAAGATCTGTGGTTATATTTTATTATTTTATATTATTGTATCACATTATGGACTTTCACACCCTCTTGAGAGTTTTCAGCCCTGGGATTATCTCTATTTTTATGCCTTCAGAGCACAAAGAAGACTTGCCTTGTTTTCTCCCAAGGTTCTCGTCACTGCCATTTCACCAGCACAAGTTCTCCTTTAGGGGTAATAATTCAGTCCAAAAGAGATGTCCCCTTAAACACTGCATCTGGTCATGTGATTGTCCTTTTCCCCCAAATTCTGAAGCAGTACCATTTCCTAAATGAGCAATTTATTCTCAGAAACCAGGCTGTGCCTGGCGATGCACCTGCTGGCTGGTCTCATTAATGACGTCCTTAGAGTCCTCTGGGAATCTTGCAATAAAAGGGATGATTCATTTCCCGAGGTTATCTTTGGTTCAAGTAGCTCCTAAATGGAATTAACTTGGCAATATACAAATAGAAGGACTTCCAACTTTATCACAGAGTGTGGATCACTCCCATCTAGTCGGATTGACAGGCCACCTCTATTGTTTGCTTTAAAAGTGATACTAAAACTTTTAACTTGTCACATTGGTTCCAGGAAGAGATTGAATGAGTTGACTTACCCACATAACTGCTTCAAAACTCACTTAAATGAAAAGCACATCTGCCAGATGAGAATTTCCCCTCTTAAAAGATCTGTGGACTGCATAAGCCCACCACCTGGTTGAACCTCTAGCCTTCTTGTAGAAGTATCAGTTTTAGAAATCTCAGCAGGAGAGGAAGTGTTTGGATTAAGTGACATCAGGAACCCTGAGGGAAGAAAAGTAAAATCTCAAAAATATGAGAAAGGCGAAAGAAAAAGGTTTGTACGTTAATTAGGAGTTAAGAGAGACCCAGCCCCATGGTTCCAAAGAAGGCTCCCATTGAGTGGTTTCTGAGTGCTGAGCCAAGTAGCAGGCAGATTTTCTTCTCTGCTTCTCCTCTCCACCCACTTCCTTCTATACAAAAGATAATTTAAAATTAGTACAATCTTACTAGTGCTACTTTCCTCCAAGGGCTTGCTTGCTTTTTCTGATATAGTCTGCTCCTCTCAGGACATGCCTTTCCTCCAGCTTTTTATTTTTTTATTTTTATTTTTTGGTACCAGGGATTGAACCTAGGGGTGCTTAACCAACGAGCCACATCCCCCGCCCTTTTTATGTTTTACTTTGAGACAGGGTCTCAGGGAGTTGCTCAGGCTGGCTTTGAACTCAATCCTTCTGCTTCAGCTTCCTGAGTCTCTGGGGTTACAGTGCACCTGGCCAACTTTTAAAATTTTCAGACCACATGAAAGTTGGAGGACCTGTGTAAAGGATACCCATATATCTTTCCCCAGAGTCACCAATTGTTAATATTTTGCCAGTTTGCCTTACTTCTATCATCTATATATTTAGCTATCTAAACTATTCACATTTTTGAGAATGAATTATTTGCAAGTTGTAGACTCATGCCCCTTTACTGCTAAATATGTACTTAAGATACATTTCTCCAATAAATAAGAGCATTTTCCTATCTAATGACAATGCTCATATTGCACCTAAGAAGACTAAGACAAAGTCTAATAGTATTACTTACAAGCTATATCAGTATTTTCTCAGTTGTCCCATGTTGTTGTTGATATGTGCTTTTTGAAAATTTTCCCTCAGTCCAAGATTCAGTCAATCCAGAACTAGATTTGCACATTGCAAATGTGTCTACACATTGCATTTGGCTGTTATATCTCATTAGTCTCTTTTAATCTATAGCAGGTTCTTTGCCTCCTTTGCTTGTTTGGTTTTCTTGACCTTGATTTTTTTTTCTTTGAGGAATCCAGAGCAGTCATCATGTAGAACACCTCACATTCTAGATTTGTCCAATTATATAGAATAGTTCTGAGATAATGTACCATTCTCAGTACTTTATCTAGGGTACACATAATGTCAGGTTGTCCCATTATTGGTGATGCTAAGATGGGTTAAGCTTTTGACTTGTCATCCACTGCAAAATTACATTTTCCCCTGTGTGGTGAATGATTGGTTAGTGGGTTGATATCTTTATAACATATAAATATCCTGGTCCCCAAAACTTTCATCCAGTGGTTTTATCATCCAGTGATTATTCTTGTCTGATTCAATTATTACAGTGGGATTATAAAATTATAATTTTTCTCATTCTGGTTTTTAATGCTTAGTAGATAGTGTTTTAATATAAATTTGTTTCCCCTTCTCTTTCTTTTAGAATCAGTAGAGGTCCATGTCCTATTTTCATTTAGTGTATAATCTGTTACTATTTCTTTCTTTTTTTTTTTTTTTATGTTCAGTTTACTCTAAATTTGGCCATTTGGAGCCCCATCAGCTGGTTCCTGTGTCCTTTTGAGGTGACTGCATTAGCTCAGGATTCCTTGCTTTCTGGCACAAATGTGACTGCTCTGCAGTAGCCAGGAGCAGACATTTCCCAAGAGCTCCTGGTGATGTGATGTGGAAACCAAGCTCTGATCCTTGAGTCTGTAACTGCATCTTTCCTTTTACTTGCATTGGGCAGATACAGTACAAATGAAGGAGAGACCTGGAAGACGTTCATCTTCTCTGAGAAGCCCGTGTTTGTGTATGGGCTCCTCACGGAACCTGGGGAGAAGAGCACTGTCTTCACCATCTTTGGCTCGAACAAGGAGAATGTCCACAGCTGGCTCATCCTCCAGGTCAACGCCACGGATGCCTTGGGTAAGCTGTTGCCTCCTGGGCTCTTTGTCCAACATGTTGATTGACTTCCTGTTGTGTGCAAAGCATCAGCTTGGGGACTACGTCCTCAGAAGAGTTTGTGATTCGTTGGGGGAAATGGGCATCTTTAAAGCCAGAGAAAAACACAGGGAGGTAAATGAGGGCTTACTTAGTCCTTAATAGGACTGTGTATTCTTTATATTGTGGTTTCATTGTACAGTCCTGGCACACAGTAGGTCTGAATATTTGGCTCTTAAATATGTGGATGAATGAATGAATGAATGAATAAAAAACATTTTCCAAATCAGCAGTTCCAAAGTGATGTGCCCAGTGAGTGTGCTTCACTGTGTAAAGCAGAGTGCTCAGTGATGCAGGGTCCTCTCAGAGCTGTCCAGGGTCCAGTCATGATCCACTAGTCTAGATACAGGACAGGTAAGTAAGCAGGGAGGAGTGAAGCTTGTCAGCGTCCCCTCATACTCCCCACATTCTGCTTTTTCTTTCTTCTCTGCTCTGGCCAACATTATTCCAGCTGCACAGAGTTCCCTGTGCCTTCTCACCCCCACTCATTCAATCTCTGCTAGTCGAAACCCCTTTCATATCTCAGGATCCAACACACTGGTATCTCAACCAGATGACATCTCTCTTTTCTATGTCCAGAAATAGGTGTTCGGCATGCCTTGAATTGTGAATTTGTGTTCGTTATTCCCCGTGTGTCATCTTCTATCAATTAGCTCATAAGACCTTTAAAAGCAAGCATGTGTTCTATGTGTGTTTATATTCCTACTGGGTGGCCTGATTGCCTCATAGGCAGTAGGGTTTTACTCAGTCTTCGCTATTTTGAATGGCATTGAATTGACAATGGTCAGTTCTACTTCAGGTAGAATTTAATCTGAACAAAGGCACGTGGAAAAAAAGATGCAAGTTACCATTACAGACATAGGCATGCTCTGAAATTCCTGCAGGAATCACCCTGCTGACATTCTCAGTGAACTTGGGCAGGTGGGGTGATAGTGCAAGTTGTCTTGCCACTCCTTAGCATTTTCCACAGAGATGCTGCCCTTCCAAGTGGGGAAAGCATCATGTGCAGTGCTCCTGGGCCCTACTTAAGGTGTGCTTGCACCACCAGAGGAAGCAGGCAGGGAATAGTACCCCCGAGTGACATCACTCACTGAGCTCTCAGCCTGCCCCTAGTTTCCTAGGAGAGAAATGCCCTTGTGTACCTATTTTTAAAGGAGACTGCTGGCTTTCTTAAAATAATTCAGAAGTTTGGATGGTGCTAAAAAGGGGCTTCTTTCCCGCAGTTTCCTCAGATGAATGTTTGTGTTTCCAGCTGCATCATTTTCATTTGTGTGAGTGCTACCCAGCTTCAGCACAAGCCCATTAGAGGCTCAGGACGGCGCCCAGGCTCTGCACCTGTTGGACGGCAACAGGATGCACAGGAAGTGGGGGAGAGTGCTGAGGTGGGTGGTGAGACAGGAAATCCTGCATGGGCCTGGCTCTGATGCTCAGTGCTTTCTTTTCTCCAGGGGTTCCCTGCACAGAGAATGACTACAAACTGTGGTCACCATCCGATGAGCGGGGGAATGAGTGTTTGCTAGGACACAAGACTGTTTTTAAACGGAGGACTCCTCATGCGACATGCTTTAATGGCGAAGACTTTGACAGACCAGTAGTCGTGTCCAACTGCTCCTGCACCCGGGAGGACTATGAATGGTTTGTTCTTCAATTTAGTGCATCAAGTTGTATTTTTTTTCACTCGACACACGAGGGCATGGTCCTGTCCCCTGAGAACAGGAATAAAAGGAAATAAATATTTCTTAGGCATCTTTTGTGTGCCAGAACTATGGTAGGCACTTTACACATAGTTGTCCTCCTTAATTCTACCAACCATGTGAGGTAGCAGAGGCATTGTAACCTAGGGAACTCATTTATTCAAAAATTAATAGCCCTGGGATTTGTTTCTAGGAGGGTGTCCCAAAATGGGAAATGCTGAAGGTTCCATTATAGGTAACTTGTTTTCCTTAGGACCCCTATCCCAGAGGGGATTTATTTCCTCACCCAAAATGTTAGTATATATATTTTTGCATCATTTATTATTGCTTGAGAAAAATATTCAAGGTACTCCTAAAACATTAAAAGTAGAAGGAGGAAGAGGTGACTCTTTTCATTTTATTGTAATCCTTAAAAGGAAGAGGAGATCTGTGATTTGCAGTTGGGGAATCAGGAAATCTTTAGAGGAAGCCCTGTTTTAAATGGCCTTTAAGGAGGCATCTGGGTATGTGGCCAGGGCACTTTAAGACCATGCAACAGTGGACAGTATAGGGCAGGAGTAGTGGTGGTGGTTTAGTTTGGGTAACTTGTTGGGTGATGGAGTCCCTGAAGGGAATGGACCTTATTCTGTAAGCAGGAGGGGCCTTGATGACTTCTGAGGTGAGTTGGTTAAAACAATGCTTAACTGTAGGAAGATGATTCTAGCAATTGAGTTCATGGGATTTCTGATCTCCCCAACAGTCTGTCTTCAGCAGGAAATTATTGTAGGGGTACCAATAGAACATGGTCTTAAATGTATACAGAACTCACATTTCAGTGGTTGCTGGAGCACCAAGGAGCTAAATTTTGTTTTGGGCAGTGCCATACCAACTAAAGCTAAAACCCTGTAATGTGTTCTAGACCAGAGGTTAGAAGAGGAACCTACGGGGGCTGGGATTGTGGCTCAGCGGTAGAGCGCTCACCTAGCACGTGGGCGACCCGGGTTCGATCCTCAGCACCACGTACAAATAAAACGCATTGAATAAAATGCATTGTGTACAACTAAAGCAAATAAATAAAAATATTTAAAAAAAAAAAAAAAAAAAAAAAAAAAGAGGAACCTACGTAAATGTTTTAGGCTTTGTAGGCCACATGGAGTCTATGGTCTCAGTTGCAGCTACTCAGCTATGCCCAGGGTAGCACACATGGGTGAAAGAAAGCAGTGGGTATGCCTGTGATTCAATAAAACTTTATTAAAAAACAGCCAAGACCATGCTTCTGAATCACCTGGGGTCTTATTAAAATGCAAATTCTGCCTTAGGAGTTCTGGGGAGCTGCAGTTCTGTCAGGCTTTCAGGTGATTTGATGCTACTTATCTGCATATCTGGCCTTAGAGCAGCAAGACTTAGAACATGCAGGACATTGCCTTTGAAAGGTTTTTGTCAAGGTCACAGCACAGATGCTTGAGCATCCCCAGAACTTGGTATCTGCTGGGGGTCTTGGAACCAGTCTCCCTGTAGTACTGAGGGGCATTGTACTTCAAAATAAAATTAAGACTAAATAAAAATGCATAAGAAAATCCAACAAATCTTTGGGATTCTTCCTTGACTGCTATTATACTTAAAAGCAGAAAACAAATGTTAAAATTGTCTTTCTCTGCCTACCCCCTGCCAAACAAAAATCTAAACAAGTAGAGCTTGGTGTGCCTTCCTGGGAGACTGGCTGGGCCCCTGCTGGCCTACCATGCCTTCCCCATCTGGCTTGCTGGAACCTGCTGGGTGCTTGGATAACTACCTGCTCTGCCCCTCACAGAGTTGGGCTGCGGGCCATGTGAAAGTGAGGGAGTGAGGGCACTAGGAAAATGGTGAAGAGCTTTCATGTCAGGTTGTGCTCTGTCTCTCTGTTTGCTATGGCTGCTAGGAAGGGGCCAGCTTGGCTGCATAGCTCTTGAAGTGTTTGATGGGTTAGGACTATGGCAGTGTAAAGGGTAACAGTGTCAAGATGGACAGCAGGAGATGAGATGAGAACAAGCAAGCCGAGATATCTGCTTGTGAGCTCAGCCACTGACTGACAACTGAATTTGAAAGGCTATTTCTGATAGTCCTTTCAGACCACACTGGGAAGCCTAGTTTTCAGCCCATACATTTACTGCTTTCAGGTAGTTTATTTTATGTCTTTATTTCCTCATATGGCCAAGACATGTGACTTTGAAATTCTTGATGTGCCTCCTAGTAAGCAATACATTTTGTATTATGACCCTGCATCTTGTGTATATGTGGACAGATACACACACACACACACACACACACACACACACACACACATATATACACACACATCATTAAAACAGAAGCTTTATGGGACAGCATTTAAATGCATAATGCCTTTTGCTTTCTTCCATTCTTTTGGGGGAGGGAGGAAGCTGGGCTTGGCCCTCTAAAGCACTTTCACAGCCACCAGATTGAGGCCTGCAGCTACACAAAGCTGCCTAAGAATTGGGCACCTGGTTTTTTGAGGCAAATAAGTAATTAGTTAATGCTTCATCCAGTCTCTAAAAAGATGTAAAGTAGCCATTTGGTAGGAACTGATTAAATGAATCAGACCTATTTGATAGGGTAATAGAACTTGTTGCCTTTGGAACAATTCTCTACAAATTACTAAATGTGGAGTATGTAATACAAACCACTTTGCCCTGTGTATGGTTGTGCTTTTCATATTACAAACATTTAATACATATTTATTGAATTAAATATAGTAGGTGAAGCTTTTCAAGTAGAGCATGTAAATGTGGACAATCCCTTTGAGTTACAGAGTTGACATCTTGGGTGAGGCTTAGAAAATTGCTGCTGTCAGATGTAGCTCAGAGCAGCTGTGCAGTTGAGGGCAGACCTGACTTACCACTGAGGCCACCTGCTGCCCACTCACAGGCGCTGCCCATTGAGCTGGGACGCTTGGTCCATGTGACCCCTAGAATGTCGGAGGTCTTCTGAAGCCAGCTACTGTATCCCAAAGTGTAGGGTGTGGCAGCCCAGGTGGTTTAGACAGTATGTGGGCAGGGTCTTCAGAGACATTGCGTTTTTAGTCAAAATAATTTTTTTTTTTTTTGGTACCAGGGATTGAACTCAGGGGCACTTGATCACTGGGCCACATCCCCAGCCCTTTTTTGTATTTTATTAGAGACAGGGTCTCACTAAGTTGATAAGTGCCTGGCTATTGCTGAGGCTGGCTTTGAACTCGCGATCCTCCTGCCTCAGCCTCCCAAAGTGCTGGGATTACAGGCGTGCGCCACCACGCCCGGCTAAAATAATTTTTTTAATAAAGTTTATTTTTTAATTTTTTCTTTTAATTCTTCTGGTTAGTCAAGAGAAAGTTTCACTGAATGCTAGTAACTCTTTAACTTTTGTTAATCCCTTTTAACCAAGAAGAGAACTCGGGTCTTTGGACTCCAGTTAGGGCACTGGATCTGGGTAAAATTGAATATTATGTGGTTCGGGGTATCAGGATTTGTATTGTTTCGTTCTGTTTATGGCATGTAATAGTGGTTTTCCAATTCTGGTTTGGATAAAAATTGTCTTTTGCAGATGTATTTTAGTGTGGAAAAGTGAGTATTATTTAAAGTGGTCTGTTAAATAACCCATAATACAAGTGATGGTGTGGTAAAAGGAACAGGGTTAGAACTGAAGTGCCTGAAGTTTGTAAAACAGTGGCCTGAACAAACCCCAATTGCCTTTTCAGTGACTTCGGCTTCAAGATGAGTGAGGATTTGTCTCTAGAAGTGTGTGTTCCAGACCCAGAGTTCTCCGGAAAGTCATACTCCCCGCCTGTGCCTTGTCTTGTGGGTTCGACTTATAGGAGAACAAGAGGGTATGTATAACACAGGTTGCCAAGGGATGCTCGCAAGGGGTCTGCACAGTGGGTGAGAGCATTCAGGACCACCTGGGCTTCTTTCATCATCTACATTGTAGAACTCTAATTCACCAGATTGTAAATAGTCGGGCAGCGTTTAAAATGATGGTGCCTGCAGACTGTCCTGTCCCCAGTGAGAAAATACTTGCAAGTCCATAAGCTTCTCTACAACATGAAAGTCATCATCATCATCAGCAAGGAGACACCTTGAGAAGAATTCATTGACAAGATATATTTAAACGTGTTACCCAGAGCAGTGCACTAAATCGCCTGGGCCTGTTGAGTCCAATTATGAGCAGGACTGACCTAGAATCACCAAACACCTTCCCCCTAGTGCTGTAGGGAAATATGTGGGTGGAATCTGTTGTCCATGGTGGGAATTCTGCTCCCAGTTGGGGGTCCCTCCATGACTGATCTTTTATGTTTCTGACCTTTTAATTTATGTGTGGTGGGGTGTTGACAGCTACCGGAAGATTTCTGGGGATACTTGCAGTGGAGGAGATGTTGAAGCACGACTAGAAGGAGAATTGGTTCCCTGTCCCCTGGCAGGTAAGAGGTGACTTCTTCTCTAAGGTTTCTTGAAATGTCGTTGAAGTCTTATCTGGATCTCACCTAAGTCAGGCTTGTGGCTCTTCTAACTTAGTGGAGAAAAAAAAAAAAAAAAAAATAACCAAAATCAAGCATCAGAGTTCCCTTTTCCTCTTAAGATAAGCATCCAAACTAAATTTGTGTATAGTCTTGCATCGTTAAAAGAATGGAAAATATTTTGTATGTAGTTTTTTGAAGGAAATCCCTCTGTTCTCTCTGTGTGTGTTTGGTGACTGTTGTGTGCCTGGCCCTGGGTGGGGGCCAAGAGTGTCCACAGGCTTTTGTGTTCTTTATCTGTTGTTGAAGTTGAATTTAAAGACACCCAGGGCTTCGTAGGAGGTAACTTAGTGGTCTGTATTAATTTTGTAATAATTATAGCTAATATTTTAATGGAATTTTGCAGATTTTAACGTACTTTTCTATGTATAGGTAGTTTAATCCTTTTAACTTCCAAATGAAGCAAAAATTATCAGCTTCACTTTAAAAGTACATATCTATGAAAAAGCAAGCATGTCCAGAAGAGAGGATAAGATACCTTACCTAAGGTCACACATCTTGTGACAGAGTTAAAAATTCAGACTCTTGGGCCCATTCCTTTCATTCGACATCACCCAAATGGCATTCCTATTATTTAGATGATCATTATTCCTACTAATTTTGGAAAACTTCTCTGGGATGATTACACATGCTATAAAGTTATACTGTATTTCAAAATGTGTTTCAGGTTGATTTACTGGAAATGTAACATGTGTATTTGTTACACAGACATGAAATTACAATACCTTATAAAAAGAGTTAATCTCATGGCCTCTCTTCTTTCTTCACTCTGCTTCTTATTCATTTAGATGTTCCTTTTTCCCTGTGAGCCCTTCTCTTGCTCACACTGCTCAGTGAAGGCAGATGATGAGCTGGCTTCCATGTCCAATGGAATAGCCACAGGCATCAAACGAGTCATGAAAGCAGAGTGCAGGGCAGGGCAGCCTCTCCTGCTCCCTGTTGCCAGCTTGCCCTGGTGTTTTTCATGCTAAGCTCATTAGTCCTTTAATTTAATCTTCCATCATTACCAGAGTAATTAACATACCTCACCACGGAGACTTAAAAAGGAACCACTGCTTCAGCAGATTCCTACAAATGAGCAGATAATATTCAGATATCCCCCTCATAAGTGCTGTTTATCGATGAGGACTTGGTTAGAAGGCTTTGAGTGATGGCTCTAAAGGGCCTAGAGTACATACTTTTGTAATAAATATTTCCAAAGATAATTCAGCAAGGGACAAAACAGTTTGTATAAAGCTATCAAAACTGGCAGGAAAGCTATTTTCTCTTTTGATAGAAGGTAAAATAGGGAATGAAGTAGAAAAGTCTCATTTCAGTGTAAACCACCTCCTAAATGTCAAAGAAGCATCAAAAGGAAAAAAAAAAAAAAAAGAAAAGAAAAGAAAAAAGAGAAGTTAGGAAATAGAACCCAGGGAAGTATCCAGAAAGAAAAAGATGTTTTCATAGGGCAAATGGGAACCATAACATTTTGCAAAGATGAGGTAGTCTGGGCATCTGGAAGGATTTTTATAATGTAGTAATTTTTCTTCCTTTATGATTACTCTTAACAACACACATTTCTAGGCTGTGCTTACATAATGGCTGACACTGGTCAAGCATTTTCTAGATTAGGCATTATATGCTGAAGCACTGCGTGTTGCTCTCTGCCTAATCCTAAAGCAGGTTTTTCTGGACTTGGCTTTTCTTTGTTTCTTGGAAGAAAAAAAGTACCATGGGAACTTCAGGGACAACTGAAAGGAGACATTTGATTATCATTTGATAGCTTAGACACTTTTGAAGTAAAGTGAGCCCAAAGGAAAAGAAGGCACACTTATCTATTAGAAATTGTGGGTGGATTTACTTTCTGCTGTATTGTCTATCCTGACAGAGTACAGAGGGGGCTAATCCAGGCATGCAGCACTGGGAGTCACATTAGTATCTTGGTCCCATATGTACCACACTGTCAAATGGATGCTTACTTTTTTTTTTTTTCTCCTTCATTTTTAAGAACTTCTTACTGTTAGACTCTTTGGGGAGATGACTCAAGTTAACAAATATCCAAATATAGGGAAAGACTCAAAAAATAGCAGCTCAACATCATTCTTAGGCCTGGCTTCTTCTAAATCTCCTTTTCCTAAGCCCTCTCTGGGTGCCATTGTGGCCACTCTGGGTTTTCCTGTGAGGTTTGTTTTCTGCGACTTCTCTGGGTTGGATGCTCATTTATTCATTTATTACAAAGGATTTTACAAAGAATGCAGGTAAACAGCAATAAGGAAGAGTGTGCAAGGTGAGGTGGGGATGTGTGTGAAGCTTCCATCCACTTGCTGGGTGCACTCTCCTCTACGCCCCTCCATGGGTTGGGCTGACAGAAGCTCCAACATGGATACTATAGACAGGGATGCTGATATTTTGCTCATCTCCACTTCTGTGGAAGAGTCTGGATGTCTTCCAGGCTGTTTCCTAAGTGGAAAAGAAAGAGTACAAGGTTTTCCTGTTACTGATTGATTATCTGACTTAGGATGTAGCTCAGTGGTAGAGCTTGTTCTTAACACCTGTAAGGCCTGGCTTTGATTTTTAGTGTGTGCATCTGCTCGTGTACACACACACACACACACACACACACACACACAAAATACAAACATCATTAGTATCTACATAAAAAGAGGCAGCATGGTGTAGTAGTTAAAATATAGACTATGAATCCAGACTACCTGGGTTCAGGTCTTGGTTCTGCCACTTACTAGTTGTATGGTGTTAGATGAGTAACTTAGCCTCTCTGGTCTCAGTTTTCTTATTTGTAAAACTGGGTTAATGATAGCTCTTCTATCACGCAGTTGTTGGGAGGATTAAGCAGTACTTAGCATGTGGCAAGTGCATTGCATGTTTCTTAAGCAGAAAGAAAATCTTTATGGTGATTATGTTGCAAAATATTTTGTAAATAGTCCAGAACAATTGTATTAATATTTTGAAAATCTAACAGGTTGATCTGATTACCACATGCCATTTTGAACAATATGAATGAACAAATTGGTTAGAAAATTTAGTGTTATGGTTTGGATGTGAGATATCCTCCAGAGGCTCATGTGTGAGACAATGCAGGAATGTTCAGAGGTGAAACTGTTAGATTTGAGAGCTCTAACTTACTCAATGGATTAATCTGTTTGATGGATTCGTAATTTGAAAAAGTTAATGGGTGGTAACTATAAGCAAGTAGAGTGTGGCTGGAGGAGGGGGTCACTGAGAGAGTGCCTTTGGGGTTTTATATTTTGTCCCTGGCAACTTGCTTTTGCTCTCTCTCTGTTTCCTAGCTGCCATCAGCTTACAGCTTTTCTCCACCATGCCCATCTTCCTTGTTGTTCTGCCTCACTATGGACCCAGAACAATGGAACCACTCAACCATGGACTGAACCTCTGAAACCATGAGCTCACAATAAACTTTTCCTTCCCTAAGTTGTTCTTGCAGGAATTTTGGTCATAGAGATGAAAAGCTGACACAGTTAGTTCCAAGTCTTCAGTGACTAATGGTGTCTGGTTAATGAGATTGTGGTGTTGTTACCCAGGTTTCCTTCACTATAACTAGTACCTAAAATAACCAGCTGAGAAAAGGTGTATTTTAACTCATAGTTGTCACAGGTGTGAGTCCATGAATGGTGGCCAGGAAGCAAAAGAACAGCAGAAGAAGGAGCTGGACCCCACTGTCTTCTTCAAGGGCACACCCCAGGGCCTAAAACCTCCTACCAGGCCCCACTTCTTAAAGGTTCCATCACTTTCCAGTAGCTCCAAGCTGAAGACCGAGCCTTTAACTTATGGGTCTTTGGGGGACACTCCAGATCCAAGTTATAGTATGGTGCTATGGGACAGTCAGATGGAGAGAGAGAACCTGGTAATTAGTCTCATTTATATTGGCAAGTGTGACTCTGAAGACTTAGAGGCGGAGCGTAGAAGTATGGATTTTGAAGCAAGTATACTAGGTATCTAGATTTAAAAAATATCTAACAGGTAAAATATTTGCAGATAAAAAAAACAGATTCACTGGCATTCAAATAACTTTCAAGGCAGAAATATCATTCCATTATATGCTTTTCAAGTGTGGATTCCTAGTTTCTTTCCCTTGATCTAGACAGTGTAAACAGTGGTGTTGAGGTTTGTGTGTTAAAAAAACAGAATAGGTCAGACTAGCTGGGAGCTCTTCAGCATCCCCCAGGTCCACTCACAGTTGCTTGTGTATCTGGCAGAAGAGAACGAGTTCATCCTGTATGCCATGCGGAAGTCCATCCACCGCTACGACCTTGCCTCTGGAGCCACAGAGCAGTTGCCTCTCAGTGGGCTGCGGGCAGCTGTGGCCCTGGACTTTGACTATGAACGTAACTGCTTATATTGGTCTGACCTGGCCTTGGACATCATCCAGGTGAGTCAGCCATTGGTCTGCTTCTGGGGGTTGCAAAGCTGGGGATCACATTCCATCCTCAGACATGGTAGGCAAGTATCTACTACTGAGCTCCAGCCCCAGCTCAAATCCATGCATTTTAAAGGAGAGATATTTTATCTTTACTCATTGTCTATTTAATCATTTCAGAAAAGCAATTCCAACAACTTTTACCTATATTCCTAACCCAACAGGAATTATACAGTGTCTGGGTATCTAGGGGGTGAGGATGGGGGTGACCACTGAGTAGGGCTGTCCCAAGGATAGCACCTGATATCTAAGAATCTTGCAAGGGAAGAGCAGCTATGGAAGCAGATACAGGAACTCAGAATTAGCAGCAGTTTGGTTTCATTTATTTTAAAAGCAGACACATGCATCTGAGTAATCTCTGATCTCATTTTTGTGATATAGCACATAGTTAAGTTATCAGTGTTCATGATGCTAATGCGGAGTTATATAAAGGATTAAATTCTGTTCATTGTTTTAAAATAGGAAACCGTAATACATATTGGAAATGCCCTTATTAAAACTCAGCTTCATGTGTCTGGAAAATTTAACAGTGTAAAACATCTCATCCCTCGGCAATCCAGCCAGCTGAATAAAGGGTTGCTGTCCATGAGACTGATTTGGCAGAAGGTCATCTGAGCATTTCACAGCATTTATTGCTGTTTTTCTCTCTCTAGCGCCTCTGTTTGAATGGGAGTACAGGGCAAGAAGTGATCATCAATTCTGGCCTGGAGACAGTGGAAGCTTTGGCCTTTGAACCCCTCAGCCAGTTACTTTACTGGGTGGATGCTGGCTTCAAGAAGATTGAGGTATGTGTATCCCCATGCTTTTCTTGATTAAATGAGCAGGGGGAGTATCTGGGCTTTGATCCAGATTTGACACAGAGGTAGGAGCCAGTGTGTTCAATTACTCTGGAAATTTTCTAAGACTTTCCAAAGAATGGAACGGCTGAGCCCTTGGAAAAAAGGGAAAGGAGAGGGAGGGTGGGTCCTGGAATAATCATTCACTACCATAAAAATCCCACGTGAGAACGTGATGTCTGACATCATCAGAGATACCATTAAGATAACAGAAAGTTTATACTTTGGCTAACAGAAGCATAGTATAATAGCAATAATGACAATAATGCCATATTGGTAATAGTCCAGTAATAATTCTAAAGTAATAATGACAATGTCATCATCATCATTATCTGTAATAATAATAATACAGATATTACTGTCTATAATCTAGCTACTGAAAAACGTATTCAACTTTATATGTGCAAGACAACATGAAGGTAATAAATGACCTAGACACCACCAAAAACATTGGATTGAGGAATATAGGTCCGCCCAATTCCTGAAGGTAGTGCTGAAGCCAGGGTCGCACTGCCTCGGCAGCTGTTTGTACTACATGGAAGTATGGCTGCATGAGGGCCTTCAAAGTGGGAAGTACAGTAGAAGCAGGGAGGTACAGAGTCAAGTGAGGTTGCAAGACCAAAGAAACACTTGAGAAGAGCTCTGAGTTCAAGCTTTACCCTACCAGCTAAGTGATATAGTGCAAGGAACTCGGCTTCTTGAGCTTCAGTTTCTTCATGTGTCAGATGAAGAGTGATTTATTCACTCAGCCATTTGACAAGTGCTTTGGTGCATGATATGTGACAGTTCTGATTTTAAGTTCTAATGATACTGCATTGGGCAAGACCTTGTGCAAGTTCCTATTCTGACAGACCTTAAATTTCAGTGAGGACAAAATGATAAAGAAAGAAACCAGTTCTGTTGTGATGAGTGTTGCAAAGAATGTAAGTGCAGGTGGTATGATTACATGGCTGGGGAGTGGAGCATTAGGAAAGGCAGACGGGGTTCTCTTGAGGCTAAGGCGTCTGAGCTCAGCCTGCTGGTGGCAGTGTGCCCCTCATAGGGACGCTGGCAGAAGTGAACAAGATGCAGAGTGCCTGGTATCTACCAAGTGCTGCCTTCGTGGTTTTGTTGTTGCTGTTTCTGTCCTTTATTTACTTATGTGTCACCAGAACTTTGTGAGGTGCTAGAAAAATGCATCTGCCCTTTCATAGGCTTGTTGGGTGATTAGGGTGACTATGTGCAAAGTGGTGTGAGATGAGTCCATGAGCTCTTTGACGAGGTGGGTTAGAAGAGTTAGGAAAGGAGGTAGCCCAGGGTTGTTTTGAAGGAAAATTGCTGTGTGTTTAGAGTAAATAGCCAGGAGGGAAGGTGTGAGATGAGTATGGCCGGAGCAGAGTCCTGAGTCTTGAGGACCATCAGGGTTGAGGACCATGGGGACAGCCCAGCTGGAGTGGAAGAGGGAGAAGGTGGGGCTTGTTCTTGAACTTTTTCTTGCAAAGCTGCTACATAGAGAATTTGTTTTGTGGGCTATATGGAGCCACTGGTGGAGGGTGGAGTAACATGGGTGTGTTAAATAATTATCACAGAATAAGTACAAGTTCTCCATATCTGTGGGTTTCACATCAGTGGATTAAAGTTATTCAAAAACCAAAACAAAACTATACTGAACATTTACAGACTTTTTCTTGTCATGATTCTCTAAACAACACTGTATAACAACTATTTACATAGGATTTACTTAGGTATTACAAGGAGTCTAGAGAGGATTTAAAGTATATAGGAGGATATGTATAGGTTACAGGCAAATGCTATGCAATATTATATAAGGGACTTGTGCACCCTTGGATTTTGGTATCTGTGGTGGCTGGGAGGATCCTGAACCAGTTCTGTGGATACCAAAGAGTAAAGGGTGACAACGTAACTCTGCAGATCATTGTGTGGCAGGAGGTGCACACATAGTTCTGACTGCTCTCAGACTATGTGAAAATTGGCACATGAGCCAGAGGAAGGATCAGCTCATTCTGACTGGAAATGAAGGCAGGTTTCCCAGATGGTCTGGAACTGGAATTATGTAGATGCACAGGGAATGGGCTGGGGCGGGGGTGCCTCTGTAGGCAGGGGCTGATAGAGGACTTCAGCAATGTGGGTCTTTTAAGGAGCTCAGATCCATTTTGCCTTTTCTTCTCCTCTTTTCGTCAGGTAGCTAATTCAGATGGTGACTTCCGACTTACAATCGTCAATTCTTCTGTGCTGGATCGGCCTAGGGCTCTGGTCCTAGTGCCTCAAGAGGGGTAAGTGTGTCCCCAAAAGAAAGTCAGAATTGTGTCCAATGCTGCATCAGTAGGTTCTCGCAGAAATGCAAACTTCTGGGCAAAACTCTGCTTCTCAGGAATGTGGGTAGAAATAACCTATTAACTGAGAATTTTGAAACCACACCTTAGCCATCATGGCCAGGTAACTCCATTTGCTTTTCATTAGCAAGTACTGGACTCTGTAGGCATCCAGATGTCTCACATCTGTGAGGTATTTTTTCAGTGAAGGTAATGCTTGAAAGGGACTCTCTAGAGAAGGCAGGCTCTCTCATGTATTATAAGGATTGTTTTATCTTCAGTTTCATGCATGGCACACATATTTAATTCAATCCATCTTTCTCCTGCCTCCCCTCACACCCAGCATGTGTAGGTTTTCTTACTCATTTTAGTATGTACTCTGGCTGGAACTGTAGCTTAATGGCAGAGCACTTGCCTAATGTGTGAGGCACTGGGTGCAATCCTCAGCACCACAGAAAGATAAATAAATAAAATAATTATTTTAAAAAGTAATATGTGTTTAGGCAATGCAAAGTTGTATTTTTTTTTTTTTTAATTAACTCTAACTGTACTGAAGGAAACATAACTAAGAGGAAAATTCTGGAATAATTTTCCCTGCCTTTCATCTCTGCTAGTATTTATGGTCAAAATTAGTATTAGTTTTTTTTTGTTTTTTTTTTTTTTTTTTTAAAGAAAGGTTCTTAAAATAATCTATGTACTTGGTTAAAGTAGTAGAAGATAACAAAAGTGTATAAAACAAAAGTATTTGGTATTCGTTTTCCTCTTCTTCTTCTTTTTTTTCTTTGCAGAACTGGGGATTGACCCCACAAGCTCTCTACCACTGAACTACAGCTACATCTCCAATCATTTTTTTAATTGTTTTTTGAGACAAATGTACAAACTTTATACTTAAGTCACAGGCTGTCCTCCCTCCCCCATTCACACACCAAATTGAATCAGTGTGTTTACTACTTTGTAACTTTTAAAAAGTGTATGTTTTAAAGATAGTTTCATTTGAACACATAGATTTCCAGGTTTCATAATGTTCTGTAGTGTGTACTATCATATGTCACTTCCTATACCAATTAACATTTACATTAATATACATATATGTATGTTTCCTTGTACATTATCTTTGCCTAATTTGACTATAGGTGAATTTTAGTAGAGGAATTTCTGGGTCAGGAATTAAGTGGTTTCAAATATTAGGATTACTGATAACTAAAATAATGATTGTTTTGGAGGGATCACTTACTTATATGGAGAGTAGTAGTTGAGCTCCTCTTTCTCCCATTTTGACGAGGTATGTGGTTTATCCCCATTTTGATCAGGGTGATGTTCTGGACCGACTGGGGGGACCTGAAGCCTGGGATTTATCGGAGCAACATGGATGGCTCTGCTGCTCATCGTCTTGTTTCAGAGGACGTGAAGTGGCCCAACGGCATCTCTGTGGATGATCAGTGGATCTACTGGACGGATGCCTACCTGGACTGCATTGAACGGATCACTTTCAGTGGCCAGCAACGCTCTGTCATTCTGGACAACCTCCCGCACCCCTATGCCATCGCTGTCTTCAAGGTGAGTCTTTATTTGTCCCACCATCAGGCAGTCTGCCAGAGTAGGTAAAGAGCATACTAAGGTCCAAAACCAGGGATTTGGGGAGACTTTCAGAGATGCTGTCTGACTCTTAGGAAATCTGCTCTGTTTTCACTCGAGAGAACAGAACAGTTCTGTCCATCCTTGGGAAGTAGGTTTTGAACTGAGCAGCTGGGCCAAACTTGAATGATTCTCTGATAGTTTCTTTTGTGCAGCTCCTTCATATGGATTTGGTGAGCTTTGGATAAAACCACTGATGCTTGCATTCAAGTGGAATTTTGATCCGATCAGTCATTCAGACAATAACTATTAGTTGTCTCTTGGGCAGGGGAAATCCTGTCCTTTTAGAGGCTTCAGAATAAAGACCAAAGAGCTGGCTGGGCACGGTGGCACAGGCCTGTAATCCCAGCAGTTTGGGAGGCTGAGGCAGGAGGATCATGAGTTCAAAGCCAGCCTCAGCAAAAAGCGAGGTGTTAAGCAACTCAGTGAGACCCTGTCTCTAAATAAAATACAAAATAGGGCTGGGGATGTGGCTCAGTGATGGAGTGCCCCTGAGTTCAATCCCCACTATCCAAAATAAATAAAAAAAAAATTTAAAAAAATGCTGGACTGATAGGCAAAGGTTTTCTTCTAGAATGAAATCTACTGGGATGACTGGTCACAGCTCAGCATATTCCGAGCTTCCAAATACAGTGGGTCCCAAATGGAGATTCTGGCAAGCCAGCTCACAGGGCTGATGGACATGAAGATTTTCTACAAGGGGAAGAATACTGGTAAGGCAGAGTCTCTTTTTAAGTCTCCCCAGAGCTGATCTCAAGAAAGGGGCTGCGTGTGGGCAATCTCCACTCAGAGCAATATCTGGCAGCCTGCGTCTTTGCCGTCACGACAACATGTGCATTATTTAATTTCTTCCTAATGACATCTTAATTTCTTTTCTAATGATACACAAACAGCTGGAAGACAGCATGTTTTTGCCTGCCTAGAGTGTTGGTGCTTGGTGGGTAATTACACCCTCCTCCTGCCCTTGGCCCCTCACTGATTGGTGGTGTGGTTTCTGTTGCAGCTGGGAGAGCCCAGCGTGTGCTTAATCCCCTTTAGGCACACTTACAGGGAGCAGCACTGCCTGGGTGCTCAGACAGTTGCATGCCCATTGAGCATTCCCACCTCTGTTGCTGTGCTGTGTGTAGTTGTTTTTTGCTTCCATTTATGCACCCCATCCTGAACTTCGAAATCCCATGACGGAAAAGATTGTGTCTCCACCCGCCCCCCCGTGGCAGCAGTGACTAGCACTTAGTAGGTGCTCAATTCATATTTGTTGAAAGAAGGGTGAACAGGACAGGGGAGAGCTTCCGTGGGTGTGGATGGTTGCTGTCTTCATGGCCTATTGTTGAGGTTTTAAGAGCTGCTATATAAAGCTTTGACATGCTGGTACCGGAGGCTGAGACTCCTAGTAGAAAGGCTCTTGCCTTCCCCTTCTACCCTTTACCTTGCTTATCTCCAGCCGTACTGATGATGCTAGGGGAGAAAGATCAGGGCATTCCTGAGAAGAATAGTCCCTTTAAGCATTCCCTCTTATCTCCATAGGATTAAGTTACATCTTGACTTTTCTTTATTGACAAACTTCTAGGTTTTCTGTTTTGAACTATAATGTTGGTAGTGTTTTGTGGGTCTTGGCTTATCCTGTGCTAATAGAAAATTGACAAGGAAAATAATACGGTTATAGATATCATTGTTATCCCTCTGGGACCAGGGAAGCTGGCATGGGAACACCCTTTGGAAACTAAAGTGTCCTCCTGATATAAGTGTGTCTCAGAGTTGCCTGCTTAGAGTGTTGGTGCTTGGTGGGTAATTACACAGTATCTTCACAGCTGACCTGTGAGTTGGGAAGGGCTGGTATTATGATCCATGGTCTGAAGGGGAAGGAGTGAAATCTTAGCTATTAATTAGCTTTCTCAAAACATTCTCACTAGTGTAGGAGTTGTGCTTTTGTTACATTTCTGCTGCTAAATGGAGAAGTCACATTCTTTCTTAAGAGGAGACACCTGTTTTAAAGTATGAGGAGATGAGGTGTCTTGCTTCTCAGCTGCCATGACTGCAATCTCTGGGCCTCTGTCTGAGGCACAATGCCAACCTCACAGGCCTGGACTAAGTTGTCACCTAGTCCAGAAGAGTGGGGCTCCATTTCTACCAGTGCTTGTAAGCATGTGTGTGATGTGATACAGCAACTTCTGCAGCACCATGTTCAGGTGAAACTGGTGGTTCCTGGGTGCTTCTTCCTACTGATCACTTGTAGGCAGGGACTTGATTGGCTAGGTTTGGAGTTTGTCCCTGCCATTCCCTCTCTTGACTGCCACTTCATCCCAGCAACTCAAGCCCAGCTAACATGTGACACACTCAGCACCCTGAAGTGGCAGGAAAGGGAGTATATGCTCTGAGCATGTACAGATGTGATCTCCTGGTGCTGGACAGACAGGTCTGTGAGTCTCAGCTTAGGTGTGATTGACCCTCAAGAGTCGTCTTCATTCATACCCCCCCACAATAATTCTGGGGGTTGGGATAGCATCATGGAGGAAATGCTAGTTCAAAGGGAAGATGTGTGCTGGTGGGTGGAACACAGATTTGGGGCTGTGCACCAGCTGTGACTCTTCCTTTGGCCCAGTGCCAGTGACTGCATCTCTACTCCTGCCTCTGATTCTTTTGCAATTCTCTCTTATGCTCCTTTGGTTGTGAGCAGGATGTTTCCAGGAGACCTCCTACCTATAGACATGGCCAAGGAAGCAAGTGTCTAACCTCTGAAATGGGCCAGTCTGAGTGAAATCAAAGCTTCTGCAGTGGCACCTGGCTGTCAGTGCTACCAGTGTGCACAGCATGTCTCTCTCTCAGCCTTGTGCTTGTTTGTTTTTTTCAGAACACCCAGAGGGTACCACATGTTCATGATGCATACTAGCCACCCCGGTGCCAGTCCCTCTGTATTCTTTTTGTTATATTTTTTAATTTTATTTTTATAATTTTTAATATGTACAACTCATAGTGCATATATTTAGTATCTTTTTACATACAACTGTTTGTATACAAAGTATATTCGTACAATTCAGGTCTTCAATCATGCATTAAGGAAAATGATATCCGTCTCATTCAACCACCTTTTTTTTTTTTTCTTTTCTCCCCCTCCCTCCCCTCTTGCTCCCTCCCTTACCCTCCCTTCCCTTGACCATTCTAGTGTTCCTCTAATCCTCCTATGTACCCCCATCCAACAATCTTTTTGTTATTTGCTCCTAATATACACAGAATTTTCTATTAGCCAAGTATAAAATAACGGTAAATACATTTATTAAGGGATTGCTGTCATATATACCTGCTAGTGTTCTTTGTGGGCTCCCTTTAGTCTTCTCCAAATCCATATGTGCTCTGAATATTCCCATTTTATAGATGAGACATAAAAGTCAGGTTTAGTTACTTGTCCAGGTCACACACTTAGTAAGTGGTAAGATTAGAGCTGTGATCTAGTTGACCTCAAAACTTGAACTTCAGTGAAACCATCAGGCTCTGCCCCCTCTGCCATCTGTTGCTGGAATAGCAGTGCACTGGTAATGTGACAGTAAATTAAAATACTACATTTTGCTTGATTCTGGTGTGTGATAAAATATCTGTTTACTTGGAACACTTATTAATTTCAGGTATTTGATTATAAGTGAATATATTTCTTATCTTGATCTTTGGCTGATTTTTACATAGTATCAGTGGAATTTATTCTTTATAAAGAATTTTTTTTTCTTTTAAGATGTTGCTTTGTAAGATTTTTGATGTATTCAATTATTGCTGCAATATCTTGAAGTATTTTGGAGATCTTATAATTCTTCAGATCCTGCAGGCTTTTAAACATCTGTAAATGAGGGTGACTATTAATTATTTGGTGTAGATTTGATTTTGAAAATTGCCAAGTGTTTAGATACTTAAGTGAGATAATAGCATTTTTGGCTCCAAAACTGATTCTGGAGGAATTTTCCACAGAGGAAATTTGAAAACGTTCTGAATATTTCCATGAAGACATCTGGAGCTAAGTGTGGTCTCCTAAGGGGACGTCTTTGAAGATGGTAGTTCTCACCTGTCCTTTCTTCTCATCAGGACAGGGGTTTTCATGCTGCACACCTTGCTTACATGGGGCAGTTGACATCCTGTAGAAGGGTCTGTGGCCACAGTGGGACTCTGCTAAATTCTTCCATCCTCTTCAATGTTCTCTGTAATGTTGCACTCCCATTTTCTGTCCTGTGGTTCATAACAGCTGGGGTGCTCCTTCCCTGCTGATCTCTTGCAGGCAGAGACCTGATGGGCTTGGTTTGGAGTTTGCCCCTGGATACTGCCTCTCAGCCTGCAGTGTCATACATCTTGGCCTGGATTAGCCTCTTGAAATAGGATACCCCATTTTGGGTTCTGTGCATTTAGCTCTTCCTTGTTTGGGTAGGAACATTTGCTCTGCATGTGAAAATGTTAGTCACATTATTTTAGATACAGTCCACATGAAAATATCATCCTATAATTGAGTATGTTTAAATAACATCATATTTTGTTATTGTTCATTTTCTCGGAACATTGAGTGGTATGTTGTCCTCTGAATACAAAGAACATGTCCCACATCCTTTTCCAGTTGTTTTTCATTAGTCGTGGCTCAATGTCAATTTTGTATCCCCTTTTCTAGCCAGCAGCTTGCATATTTGAGCTAAAGAGCAATCTGTGCTCACCAACTATCAGGGTGAGCTGATGTCTAGGACTTCTGCTCTGGTCACCTGGCTATTCCACTATGGTAACTGTACTGCTGTGGTTGGTTGAGTTATTTGCTGAAGCTTTTTTGAATGTTTCATCACATTAATTTCTCTATCTGGGTGTGCTTATTTTCTCTATTTGGCAATGTCTCTTGCTCTCTTTTTCTTAGAATCAAAGTGACATTGTGACTAAATCATTGTGATTTTTATTTCATTTGTAATGTCACTTAAAACTCACGAGGTGCCAGCACATCCAAAGCTATCGAGTGTATTGTCACCCATATTAATACTGATTGTCATTTACTAGCACTCCTTGGGTCAGGCTTAGTTGCAGTCTTGGCTGGAAGGAAGCAGATTACTTAGCTGTCTGATGGTGGAGGTGGGGTTGAGGTGTCTGACTAGACCTCACAACTGAACAGTCAGCAGTTGATTTTTGTCAAAGTTTTCCTGTTTATTTTCTTGTTTTCACGATTAATACCCAAAGCCAAAGGAAAACAACATAAATTTCACAAGTCCTTGGCTTTTGTGTTATCCCATAGTTGTATCATGTTTACAGTTGTTACAAAATAGGTTATGCCTTCCCCTTTTTACCCTCCAGAAAAGTGTGGGGGATAGAAAACACCTTCACCATTTTTGTTCATCCACATAGGCTCTCAAGTGCAGTGATGGATTTTTTGAACTGTCACTCTATTTGCTAAGCTGAACCAGAGAATAAATTGGACATATTAGTATAGATCAACTTTAGTCCTTTTGTGAATTCATTTATTGCTTGATGGTGTCTAATGAGTACTTTGGTTGGTTCCTCATTTAGTTCTTTAGCTGTGCTTTGGCACAAAGCAGTTGAGAAGGGTGACCTGGAATTTTGTCTAGGCCTCAGCATTAGCTACATGTATGTTCTGAATGAAGGCCCTTTGGGTCCAAAGGAACCCACTCGAGGTAGCTCAAGTGGAAAATGTTATTGGCAGAATCAAGAGAGGGAGTAAGGAACCCAAAGGGAGATCTAGGTAAGCCTTATAGGTACTGCAGCTGGGAATGGCAAAGCCATCTTCTATTTCTGTGGCCCCAGTGGTGTCCCCTTTTCTCCCCATAAGTCTCCTATCTGCAGACCCAGAGTGCTTCTCCATGGCTGTGACTTGAGAAAGTTTTAACACATGCTACCCCTTCTTCCAGCTCTGGCTCCCTGGTGGCTTAGCTTTTGAAGACCCAATTCCATTTTCCCAGGAGGATCATCTGCTTCCTGCATGGCTTGGGCAGTCCAGTGGAGCTGAGGCCGGGAGGCAAGTCAGGAGAAACTGTGTCTGTGTGGGTCAGGTGGCTGGCCCAGGGTTCTGAGCAGAGCTTAGAGCTTGTCAGTACAGGAGGTGCCTCTGCATGTGTTGCAGAACCTCTGTGAGCTTCCCTGGTCCTGTCTGTAGGGTGAGGAGGCACAGCAGGTCTCTTCCTGTTCAGTGGCTCCCTCCTGCTGTGTATTAACCCAGTATGCTGCTGTGTGTCTTCTCTCCAGGAAGCAATGCCTGTGCGTCCAGGCCCTGCAGCCTGCTGTGCCTGCCCAAAGCCAACAACAGCAGAAGCTGCAGGTGTCCAGAGGGAGTGGCCAGCAGTGTCCTTCCTTCTGGGGACCTGATGTGTGACTGTCCTCGGGGCTATCAGCTGAGGAACAACACCTGTGTCAAAGAAGGTGAGTCCCTTTTGCCCTGGGTCTCCTTCACTTCTCACCTCCTGGCCATGGCTTCATGTTCCCTAACCATTTGGGGACACTAGAATAGTCCCAGGCAAAAACAAAATCCACTGGATTCTTAGAGGCATCCTGGTTTGGGTGCTCAGGCCTGTGGCAGGTCAGTGCTCATGCAGAACAAGCCCGAGCTATTCATGTGAAAATAACGGCTCTGCCTTTTGGTTTAATATCAGATGACACTAGCTTTCTTCAACGGCTGCCCTTCTTTCCTACTGAGTCTTCTTCTCCTCACCCACCCCTCATATCTAGTTTCCCCAACTTCTCCTGCTGTAGCTTTATTTGTTCTTTGCAGTACCAAGAGACCAAGGGCCTTGTGTGTGGTAGACAAGCACTTATTGTAATGAGTTATATACCCAAACCTTTCTATTTTTTATTTTGAGATAGGGTCTTACTAAGTTGCTCAACTGACTTCAAACTTATTATCCTCCTGCCTCAGCCTCCGGAGTAGCTAGAAATAGCTGAGGTTACAGATATGTGCCACCACACCCAAGATTCCCACTTTTTATACGTTGGGCCAACCTGTCTTGGAAACATGACTAGCTTGACCCCTTCACAACTGACCACTCTAGCCTAGCAGTCACCTGTCTACCACCCCAGCCCGAAATGGCCTGAACTCTCAAACCAATGTTGGCAAAGATCTGGAAGTTTTGGCTTCCAGGCTGCAACCTCATTCCCAGCCTGCTTTGAATATGGACACATGCATTTAAAATATTTTCCTTTTAAGAACCTGTTTAAATTTTACTCCCGTTTTCTTCCTTACCACTTCCCTAGTCCACAGTCTCATTTCTGTCAGTGAAAACCCTAGAAGGGGGGCCTTGCCATGACGTGCTTGGACTGGTGGCCAGAATTCCTGCATTTCCTTAGGCCCAAGGTTATATTTGCTTTGTAATCCTAACCTCACTTCTCACAGCAGCCTTTGAGACCAGGGCAGTGAAGTACACAATGGAGACCTTATAATCTTCCTTCCTTAAAAAATACAAAGTGGAAGAAGATGAATCTTTCTTCCTTAGAATAGGAGAATTTCAGGCTCTGGGGATGTCATCTTAAAGCTATTCGGAAAGAAATAAAGTCAACAACTAAAATGTAAGAGGAGGGCAGAAAGGCTTCTTCATGTTCCTGATTAGAACACTTGTAATTATCCAAACAAGAGGACAATCATCATGGGTCCTTGACCCAGTTGACTAAATAGTGTATGTATGTATGTATGTGTGTGTATATATATATATATATATATTTTTTTTTTTTTTCCTCCTGTGTAAGTACTTGCTTTCAAGAAGCCATGGAGAGCAGAAAAAATTCTCTTAATAAAATTGTAGTAGCCTACTCAATTATTAAAGTCACTATATATGGATATATAATTATATAAAACTATATGGTCATCCCTTGGTACTTCAGGGAATCTGTTCGAGGATTTCACTGGATGCTCAAGTCCCTTCTGTAAACTGGCACAGTATTTGCACAGAATCTACACATATCCTCCTGTGTACTTTAAATCATTGCCAGATTGCTTATAATATCTAATACAATACAAGTGTTATGTAAGTATGTGTACTATTGTATTAGTTGGGGAGTAATGACAAGAAAACAAGTTTATTCATGTTAAATACATCTTTCTCCCTGAATATTTTCAATCCATGGTTTATTGAATTTGAGGATATTAACTTCATGGATACAGAGAACTGACTTATAGACAATATAGCTATCAATGCATTGAATAGGTGTGTTTTAATAGTTTGTAGACACAGTCCAGGGTCACTTGTATAATGAGTAGTATATAATGCTGATATACTGTATTTGCTGCCTAGTAGGCCAAATTGATGTCCTTATTAACCTTTTTTTATCATTGTAGCTACCTGTAAATATTCATCTGAACCTGCCTTTTCATCAATTTTAACTTAAAGAAAAAAAAAGGAGGCTATTCAGGGATGCTTCCTCCCTTGTATGCATATGTACTTGGCATCCCTTCTCTCCTTTGCCATCTAAGGCATAATGTAATTTGAGGAAAA
This sequence comes from Tamias sibiricus, assembly GCA_025594165.1. NCBI lineage: Eukaryota > Metazoa > Chordata > Mammalia > Rodentia > Sciuridae > Tamias > Tamias sibiricus. The sequence continues at coordinate 115,111,790 of CM046657.1, forward strand.
GAAATGGAAACTCAATATAGAAAGTCCTGTGGTCCCACAGTAAGAATAATATATAGGAAGTCCGGTGGTCCTGCTGTAAGAATAATATTGGTTTCATTTCCTCCCCCACCCATCTCTCATGTTTAGAGAACACCTGTCTTCGTAACCAGTATCGCTGCAGCAACGGGAACTGTATCAACAGCATCTGGTGGTGTGACTTTGACAATGACTGTGGAGACATGAGCGATGAGAGAAACTGCCGTGAGTCTTCTGGTGTGGTGGAGTTACTAGGATGTTAAGCATTGCCTTTACTCAGAAGGCTGGTCAGCTCCTCTGGGCAGGGCCCTGTAGTCTAGTTGAGAGTGGTGGCTACCTGCTATTGCTCATGCCCGTGTATGCTGACAGGGCTTGGGTAACAGAAAGCACATTTCCGTATGCACGTGTATGTTAGGTATACAGCATTATCAGACATACATACATGTTTATGTATACATAAAAATCACATAAGTAAGTTGGCTACTCATTACGAAAGATTTATAAATAAGCATCACATGGCTGAATTACCCTGATTTGGCAGACTAGGTTTTAATCTTGGCTTTGACACTGTAATAAAGCTGAGGGGTTGGGGTAGATGATCAGGTCTTTGATTTGTGAATTCAATATTCTGCCTTTTCAAAGATGGACAACAGGTGTCACCTTGTATGCTGCTCCAATTAGTTGATGCTGGCTTGATGCCAGTCTTCAGAGAGCTTGCTATAATTGATCAATCATGCATAGTTTGGTCTGGAATGTGGGGACATAGATAGGTGTGCGTATAAATGTCACCTTGTACTGAATAGTTTCTAGGTCTAAGTAAGGTTTATGACTCTGTTTAGGAGGATTTAAAGAAAATAAAAAAAAACTATTTATCATTGATAATAAATTAACCACAAATCTTAGCTAGTATTTCTTCACTTAATTTTTAGTAGCTTTGACATCACCTCATAAAGTAGCCTCCGTCTTTCCTCTTTAAATTAAAATTGAAGAGGCGGGTTGGAAGGAGTATTTAGAGTTACAGTGATGAAAAAGGTGAATGTTGACACCAGTTGTGTCTATTAGGTAGCAAGTCCGGTGCGTCATCTGTTGGTCATATATTCACTCAACAGAGCACCCTCTGTCCTGGGCCTGGGTATATATCAGTGATCAAGGTGGAATCAGTTTACAGTTTGAAGAGTGTGTCAGAGAAGTTAACAGCCATGGACAGTAGAGTGATGAGCGCCACAGTGGGAAAGCTCCATATATGGGAAGGCACCCAAATCCAACTTGAGCAGCTGGTAATGAAGAGTCCTGGAGTGTGGGGTGCACTGAGCAGAGGTGGAGGAAAGAATTGTGGGCAAGGGAGCAGACGGGGTGTCAGTACTTGTGTGGGCTATCAAGAACTTAGGTGCCCTGGGAAGAGGGGATGTTGAATGGGCTGGCAGAGCCCGGCAGGAACCTGTGAACTTTATTAGAAGAGCAATTGGTTGCACCATTTTGCAGTCCCACAAGCAATGTATGAGTGTGCCTTTTCCCCACATCCTCTCCAACATTTATTTTTGTTTGTGTTCATAATGGCTGCCATTCTGACTGGAGTGAAATGAAATCTTAGAGTTGTTTTGATTTGCATTTCTCTAATTGCCCGCGATGTTGAGCATTCTTTCATGTATTTGTTGATTAACTGTGTATCTTCTGAGAAGTGTCTTTTCAATTCCTTAGCCCATTTGTTGATTGGGTTATTTGTTTTTTTGGAGTTAAATTTTTTGAGTTCTTTATATATTCTAGAAATTAGTGCTCTATCTGATGTACATGTATTAAATATTTGTTCCCAAATAGTTGGCTCTCTATTCAACTCACTGATTGTTTCTTTTGTTGAGAAGAAGCTTTTTAGTTTGAATCTGTCCCATTCATTGATTCTTGATATTAATTCTTGCGCTACAGGATTCTTATTAAGGAACTTGGGGCCTAATCTGACATGTTGGAAATTGGAGCTTACTTTTTCTTCTATTAAGCGTATTGTCTCTGGTCTAATTCCTAAGTCCTTGATCCACTTTGAATTGAGTTTTGTGCATGGTGAGAGATAAAGGTTTAATTTCATTTTGTTGCTTTGGGAATGGAACCACTCTATGACCCAGTCATCCCACTCCTGGGTATATTCCCAAAGGACTTAAAAACAGCATATTACAGTGACACAGCCACTTCAATGTTTATAGCAGCACAATTCACAATAGCTAGATTATGGAACCAACCTAGATGTCCCTCAGTAGATGAATGGATAAGGAAAATGTGGTACATATACACAGTGGAATTTTACTCAGCAATAAAAGAAAATAAAATAATGGCATTCGCAGGTAAATGGATGAAGTTGGAGGATATAATGCTAAGTGAAATTAGTCAATCTCAAAAATCCAAATACCGAATATTTTCTCTGATACAAGGAGGCTGACTCACAGTGGTGTCGGGTCGGGGTACATAGGAGGATTAGAGGAACTCTAGAAAGGTCAAAGGGGAGGTAGGGGAAGGGAGGGAGCAAGGGGGGGTGGAGGGGAAAAAAGAAAAGGTGGTTGAATAAGATGGATGTCATTATCCTAAATGCATGATTAAACATTTGAATGGTACGAATATATGTTGTATACAAACAGTGTTTTGTAAAAAGATGCTCTATATGTTTATTATGAATTATAATGCATACTACTATTATAAATACAACAACTTTGAATAAAAAATAAATTAAAAAAAAAAGATGAGCAATTGGAAAACAGTGAAGTGATATGAGAAGCTTTTGCCTTTGGAAAGATGGGCAGCAGGCAGAATGAACTAGATCCAGAAGCAGGGAAAGACCAGAAGCAGGGAAGCCAGAAACCAAATCAGAAGGCCTGTTTCAAATGTATTGCCTTTATCAACCTGGAGGCTCATTTACCAGTTTGTACTTAAGAACAGGTTAATGGGTACCTCTAGATGCGTCTGGCCCCTGACACATGCATTTAGGCAGTCATTCAGGAGCAGGTGCCAGGTTCCCATGCCACTTCACCCAGAAGCACCTTTAGAAATACTTAGCTCATTAAGCTCCTCAGAGCCCTGCAGCACTATGTCCTGGCCCTTTTGGCTTCTGCGAGGTTGTATATGAAGCCCTTCCATCATCATTTTCCCTTGGCTTCAGTGGATGCCCTTCAAACCCCGGGAAAAGAGTGCCCTGAATGGCAGCTTTGGAAAGGCACAAGCCTCTTTATGTCTGTCTTTTGCAAAAGACCACTGATAAAGCCTTCTCTGACTACCAGAGTCTTAGGCAGGTGTGATATTTTTGGGGAATAGCTCTTTAAAAACATGAATACAGATCATTAACAGCATTGAAGCAGGTGAAAGAACAGAGTTTATTACCTGTCAGGGTGGGGGAAGAGGTGCCTCTTAGAGAATTGCCCAGACATGATTATGATTAAGCAGAACAGAAGCAAAGAGATGACCACATGTCCAAGCTAGGGACACAAGACAGCACATCATTCCTCCTGTGTCCCTGGGCTGGGTGTCTACTAGATGGACAAGCTGGATCTCAGATTGGTTCCATGTTTGGAGAGAAATAATGACCTCTGTCTTCACGGATAAGCTTGCTGTGCTCAATGAGCTTCCTCCCGGACCCAACTCTGTTGCTGGCCTTGTAGTTTCTTGCCACACAGTTTAAATTCCTGCTCTGGGTAAAGTGCAGAGCTGGCTCTGTGTTCCTCCAGGTTTGGCATGAATGTCAGCTGGGATTGACATTTTTGAGGCCTGAGACTTGCTTTCTCTTCCATTCTCTCCCACTTCCACTTGGTCCAGGTCCTTACCCATCAGATGAGACAGAGAAGAAATGAAGAATGCAGGGATTTAACACCATTTTCTTAGCAACCAGGTGGAGGGGCAGAGCTGTGCTCTTATCAAGGAGAGACGTGCTTATTGAGCTAGCAGGAGGGGTCCTGTGCACAGGCCAGGCTGCAGGAGAGGGACAGGCGTAATGGGGAGGCACAGCACGGCAAGTTAAGTGAGGCATCCCGCCAGCTGCCAGGAAGAGCAGAGGAGGGGTGATGAGGCGATGCGGGGAGGTTGTTGTCAGTCGATTTCCCTCCCTCTTTAAACAGACTCTTCCAGCTGGGTGGATGTCAGGCACGAGGGTTTTGATGTGAATCCCCTGCAGTCTTGTCATTTTGCATTCATCCCCTGCCTCCCACCATGAGCTCAATTACAGAGAAGAAATGGAACCTCCAATAAAAGCTGCTGGGATGTCTAGCAGCATTGTTGCCTCTTGGCGTTTCATTTCACGATACACCCCATCCTCCACCCCAAGATGCCATTCTGCCACATGGGCCCCTCAGCTGCTCAGGAGGGGTTTCTGGTGGGTTTTACCTTACATCATAGGGTTTATATATAAGCCCAGGAAATTTCTTTTTAGGAGAAAATCTAACTCTGTGCTCATTCTGGTGCCAAAAGGGTGTGAAACATAATGAGGAAGAGACGTGACATGTGTTTAGAGCCCATTATCTTTACATCCTATTTAGTAGGCTTTGGTTCCAAGCTTGTTTTCTTGTTTATCTTCATAGTAATGCTGCCAGGTAGTTACTGTCTCCACTTTACAGAGGAGTGAATGGAGGCACAGAGGTTGGATTAAGGAAGTTATAGAAGGAAGAATTCAGATCCAAATCCCATCTTTCTGACTGTAGTGCTGCATTATTTCATTTTACTGTTGAGGAACCTGAAGTTCAGGGAGGTCAAAATTAATTGCCCAAGGAAGAGGTCAAGCCAGGATTTGAAGCTCAGTTCTTGACTGACTACAGACCAGCCCATGTTTCTGCTACAGAATTGTACATGATCAGCTATGTGATGAAGTTCCTGCTTCACATATGGAATTGGGCCTCCCTAACGGTAGTTTTTGTAGGTAAAGGCATTTATGGCAATTACCTAGGGAAATACCTTTACAGCTGCAGACCTTTATGTCTAGAGGGACCTTAGGCAGCAATCCATCTCCTTTTTGGCCCCAGCTAGATGATAGTCTCTCACTTTACCAGGGCCTGTTCTTCTCTGAAGCTGTTCCTGGAAACATGCGCCCTACCTCCCTTGGTTATGAATCTCAGTTCTTACCTAACTGATTTCTTCCATTAAGTCTAGGTTTAATTTCTGTTGCTATAGTTAAAGTCTGCTTCCTTTTATTTTTATATTGGTTTTCTAGTGGGAAGTTTGTATTTGAGGAGTTGTACTAATGAGTATGTCATCTCTCTTTCCCATTTCAGCTACCACCATCTGTGATCTGGACACCCAGTTCCGCTGCCAGGAGTCAGGGACATGCATTCCGCTCTCCTATAAATGTGACCTTGAGGATGACTGTGGAGACAACAGTGATGAAAGTCACTGTGGTAAGGGAGCATGGCATTCAGAAACCCCCTCTGAAGGGAGGGTTCCCATGTTTGCCCACTGGGCTGTACTAGTGTGTGAGGGGGGTTGGAAATGGAGGGTTTCTGATGGCATTTCAGGACTTGTGTTCTTCTAGCTGCATGACCACCTCCACCCACAGGGTAGGCTTGAGTCATTTCCTTTCTCCGGAGCTTGCTTGCTGTTTTTCATGAGAATTCAGTTCCTCTGCTGGAGTTAATCCAGAGTTCATAGATTCAGAGGGAGAAAAGATGGAGCCTAGACTAGCTCCCATTATTTACTTGTTCTGTGGTTAGCCTTTGTTTTCTAATCTGAAAAATGGGGAAATGGACCTAGCTTTGCCTTGTAAAGGAGTTCTAAGGGTGATATGTGATAGTAAGTATTTAAGATTTCTTAATGAATTCAGTCGGTTGTTGTCAGCTTTAGACATGTGGCCTGCACCTCTGAGCAGGTGTTGGATGAATCTTAGAAAGGTATGGATCTCTATCTTTGTGAAAAAATAGGTGTTTAAAACTGGTCTAATTCACTAAACTCTGTTAGAAATTAGCAGATGATATAAGCATTACTTGAGCATCTGTTTTTTGAATGGAAATTTTTATGCTTAAAAGAATAGTGTATAATAATTTCAAGAAATTATTGGGGATTCTGTGGTCCAATCCTTTTAATTTCCACATTAAGCAACTAAGATCCATAGAAGTCAGGGGCCTCATTCAAGGTGATACAGATAACTTGTGTCAGAATGGAGAACTGGGACCCCAGTCTTCTGTTTTGTAATTCCTTGTCCTTTCTGTTGCACAACACTGCCCTGTCTGTTTCATGAGCCCTAGCTTAGTCAACACGCTCTGGTCCCAAAGTAGTAGTTGCTGACCACTGAAGGAGACATTATGCAATAAGGCAGATTGGAGGAACCATTGGCATGAAAGGGAAGCGAGAGCTGAACCCAGACGCTGACCCACACATGGTGATGGTGTGCCCTGCTGGGCCTTCTTTCCTTTCCACAGGGTCAGGTCTAGCTGACCTCTGCATGTGCCCACAGACAGGGGTTGCTTTGTTATGAGCAAGTGGTTGGAATCACAGAGACTGAAATAAGGGCAGCAGGGGCTGCTTGTAAATCATTTTAGCACAAGTAAATTTATGGAGCATATCAGGGGCCACTTTTACACAGAAGATACCCCTGGTCTGGCTCTGGGAGGGATTTTTTGTTTGTTTTCATAATTTTCCTTCATTAAGTGCCATGAAACACGTTCTTAGGATTCACATCTGCTTTCCCTTCATTCCTACCATTTCCTCCCCAGCATTTTCAAAAGAGTGAAGTGTGCAGCTAGTCCATCTCTAGGAGGGAAGAAGCCCACAGGGCTCCTGTGTCTGGTGTTGTAACTCCCTCCCTGCACACACGTTGACTATTCAGTAGTTTTAGTCCCCCAGATCCTCCAGCCATGCCCCATTCCTGCTCCTTGGTTCTGAACCCACTCCCGGGTCCCAGTTGGTCCCTTCCCTGATGCAGTTCCTCTTCATACATCTCCAGAGTCTTCCCTTAAATATCTCATTTACCACCTTTGCCTTCAACCTCTCTTCAAGGAGAAAAACTGGGACAATTTACCTTTGCCCCGTTTTTGGTTGCTCCTGTTTTCTGAAGCAGAAAATTCCCCTTGCAAATACTATGTCTCAGTCCTTTTGGGCTGCTGTAACAAAATACCTTAAAGTGGGTAATTTATAAACAATATACACTTACTTCTCTGAGTTCTGGAGGCTGGGAAATCCAAGATCACAGCTCCAACAGATTCAGAGCCTGGTGAGAGCCGTTCCTCAGAGATGGCTCCTTCCCTGTGTCTTCATCTGGTAGAAGGGACCATAGCTCTCTTGTACCTCTTTTGTAATGCAAGATCACTGAACCCATTCTTAATCACTTCCTGAAGGCCCTGCCTCTCGATATTATTGCATTGTGATGAGGGTTTTACATGTGAATTTGGGGGGACACATTCAGCCCATAGCTTCTGTTCTAATGATCACCGAGGCTGGTGAAAGATGGTGCGGGACAGCCTCCTTTTGCGTCCTGGTCAGGCTGCACTGGCTTGTTTGCCTTGGACCCACTCTTCTTGAGGCAGCACATGCACTGGTATCCCAGGGCTCTGCCCACAGAAAGTCCTGAGCTGTTTACTCCCTTTTGGAAGGCTTAAAACTAACCTCACTTTCCTGGAGCTGAGCATCTCTAAGTGGTCAGCACACCCGGACCTCTCATTCCTTCTTTTCTCAAACCAAAGCTGTGTCTCTAAGGAGTCTTCTCCTTCTTGGAAATTCTGCTCCTTGGCCTTCATCACTGCTTTCTAACTTTTTTCCCATCACAACAAGCACAGAAAATGATAATACTTGTGGAGTACATCAGGATAGACAGACAGGATAGACAGACAAGGCTAAGAGGCAACCAACTGTATTAGTCTAGGATGTCAGTTTTCTGAGCCCATCTATAACCCATCTGCAGCATACTTCTGGCCGCTCTGATTCTTCTGGTGGGAATTATTCTAGATGACCTTACATCTCTGGTTAAAGATCTGGCTCCACATTCTCTACAGATCATCAAGTGATAACCAAGTGACAAACATCAAAATTTTCTTGTTGTCCATGATATCTATGCATAGTTACTGATATGGTTCCTTTGTAAGGCTTAGGTAGATCTCTGATGCTAGAGGCAGAACTCTGAGTAAGCTTTTGCCTTCACATCTCTGTTTGTTGTCTCACCTGCAGAAATGCACCAGTGCCGGAGCGACGAGTACAACTGCAGCTCTGGTATGTGTATCCGCTCCTCCTGGGTGTGTGACGGGGACAACGACTGCAGGGACTGGTCTGACGAAGCCAACTGCACAGGTCAGTGCTTCCTAATTAATTGCACTCATCTAATAAGTGTACTAATTAATATCTGCTGCAGGTACTGGTACTAGTTACATCATGTACTAGTTAACGTCACAGCCTTAAATGACCATGGAATCTAGAATGAGAATCAGCTTGGGCCTTAGAAATCAGCTGGTTCAGTGCTTCTCAGAGAGCTGGTTTATGATGAGATAAGGATCTTGTGCTAGAATTTAAATGAATATTCTGTTTCCTTCATCCAGAAAGTCTTACAAGAAAAATGTCAGTGGAGCTAAACAGTGTTCTGAGTGACATAGTTGATTTGTATTATAGGTCAACCTTCTCAATTCTTCAGGGCCAGTAATGAGCAGTTCACATACTGGCCCTTGGGGGGGAACCATACTTTGAGTAGGACCCAACTAGTTCGTATTTTTCAAATGGAACATTGGAGGGTTCCCCTAAACAATTACAATATAAACTGTGCTGGTACTTGTTTGAGATAAGATTACATTAAAAGTAAAGTTGGAAACACCAGGAATGTGAGGGTAATGCTAGATGGTGTTAGTTAGGGGTAATATTCAAATTCTTCTATTGCTTTCATTCATATTCATCACATTATTTTGTTTAATGATTTAATGGGGGCCATACACATTTGCTGGAGGGGGGCAGCAGATAGAACATGGAGTTGAGAAGGTTGTAGAGGAATAAAAAAAAATCCCTTTTAATACTTGCCACTTTATATCTCATGATCTTTTTTTTGTTTTTTTTGGTACCAGGGATTGAACTCAGGGGCACTCGACCACTGGGCCACATCCCCAACCCTTTTTTTGTATTTTATTTAATGACAGGGTCTCACTGAGTTGCTAAGTGTCTCGCCATTGCTGTGGCTGGCTTTGAACTCTCGATCCTCTTGCCTCAGCCTCCCAAGTGCTGGGATTACAGGCATGCACTACCGTGCCCAGCTCTATCCCATGATCTTATACAATTAATTTGCCAAAAAATAAAATAAAATTTTAAAATTTCCTCAGTTCCATTATCCAATATGTGATTTGCTCCGCAGCCTCCTCTAGAAGTTGCCATTGAGTTCTGTGGTAAACCGCTCCAAAATGGTGGCCATGAACATCCCACAGGATGTTCTGTGGTAGTGCCAAGTTCCCTGCCCTGAGTAGATTCCCCTGTCTCCTTTCTGGAGTGGTCTCAGTGCTATGCTTCTGTTAGAAAGACTACAGGAAGTGTTTCTGTGTACACAAGTGTGGCCTGCAAAAGGAGGAAAACCAAGGTCAGTGAAGGAGCTGTCATCTGCCCAGGAAGCACTTGAACGCTGCCTGGAAGCTTCGGGTTTGGATGGATAATTAGTTAATAAATTAGAGGGGTGCACTTGGGCATTTCAGTTTGTAAATTGCAGTATGATTGAACATCTTGTTAGCACAATGACATTAGTCAAACTTGTATTTCAGCAGCATGTGCCGGTCTTCCAGAATGAATTCACAACTTCATTTCTGTGGGAAGGCTTGTCATAAACTCCTGGTCTTATCTCTGGTTTTCTTCTGGCAGTGCTCACTGGGGATAATTTAGTGCTCTTGCCATTCAGCTACAGCCTTATTTTGGTGACTGTTCTTCCAAACCTTTTAAGGATGATTCTTTTTCTCATCATCTTAAAATAGTTGGAGGTTGGATGTGAGCTCATTATGATGTGTGGCACGACACTTCATTTCCCGATCTATTAAATTAAGCTGTGTATGACACCAGAGAAAATGGGTCAGGGCTGCTGACCTGTTGGCCTCCGCCCCATGCATTGTCTGCGCTGTGCGTGCTCTGCCTTCTCTCAGCTTTTGCTCTCCGTGGGCTTTTCAAGATTCCTTTATTCCCTTTAACCTTCCCTCCCTGTTATTGAATGTATAAATTCAGTTTCTTTTCTCTTAGCTGATACCTTTATACATGTTATGTGCATTCTTAATATTTCCTATACATACAAGCACTTTAAATCTTTGACCACCAAACTAATTAGTAAAATACTTAGTATCTTAAAATACTGTTTAGTTTTTTGATTTTACATTTCAGAAATCTAAAAGTTAATCTTTGTTATTATTTTTAAAAACCAACTTTCTTTATAGGCACATGTCTATTTACCACCTACTTTACTTCTTTTTTTTTTGTTGTTGTTGTACCGGGGATTTAACTCAGGGGCACTCGACCACTGGGCCACATCCCCATCCCTTTTTTGTATTTTATTTGGAGACAGGGTCTCACTGAGTTGCTAAGTGCCTCGCCATTGCTGATGGCTGGCTTTGAACTCGCGATCCTCCTGCCTCAGCCTCCCAAAGTGCTGGGATTACAGGTGTGCGCCACCGCGCCCGGCCTACTTTTCTTCTTGTATCCAGTGCTTCCTTCCCTGGTTTTGGGAGCAGAAGTCTGAGGGTAGTAAACTCTTTCAAGGTTCTGTTAGTATAAACACATCTTTAATGTTCGATGTGGAATCTCAGTTGGTCTGGATTTCTAGGTGTGTCGTGATTTTCTGTAAGTTAATTAATAGAATTACTTCATTTCTTTCTGGCCCCTGTACTGTTTGCAGTTCTACTGTCAGGTTTTCTGTTCAAAAAACAACAATGTTTTCTTTGCAGTTGCCTTTAGTTTTTGTTGTTACACAGTTTCGCCTGTTTTACTTGTTCTTCTTGAGACTCATTTTCTTTTTAAGATGTGAGGGTTTATGCTTCTCATAATATGGGGTCTTACAGCTGTGGAATTCAGCCACGTTTGCTTGCTACTGTCTCTGATCTTTTTGTTAGCATATGCTATCAGCCATTTGTTGAACTGCTCCATGCTGTTGTTCGTGCCTCCTGTTTTTATATTTGTTGTCTTTCAGACTCTGTGCTACACTTTGAATTATTTCTTTAGACTTACCTTCCAGTTCAATAGTTCTTCTTTCAACCAAATCTAATCTGCTGTTTCACATATCTGTTGATCTATTTTTATTTTCATGACTATATTTTTTGTATCTAGAATATCTGTTTGGCTCTTTTTAAAAGGTACCTTTCAATTTTTGATGTTCTTTATGCTTTATGGCTTTTCTTTTGTATCATTAATCATTCAAATTGTGTTTATAGTCACTTTCCTTTTCCCTCACACACTTCCTAATAGTTTGTGCTTTGTAAGAAATGAGGTGGTACTCTTCCTTGTTATAGTACATGATTCATCTTTGTTCCCCATTTATGTTCAGTTAATGCCTTCATCAGGTGTTTCAGCAGGTCTTGATGAGTCAGGGAAGCTCTAAGAACACAGGTTGTAGGGTAATGATCTTCATTAGAAACTGAAATTCCACATCCATGATGGTTCACCCTGATGACCCTGCCATTCTTACACTTAAAATAAGTCATACCTTGCGAAGGATTGTTCTCTTTCTCAGATTTTTCAGTATGGATTTAGAGTCAGTCTCTTCCATCTTTGTACTAAAATATTTTTATTTATAAAGCATGCATTGTTTATCAGGCACTCAAAGTCAAAGACTAGTAAATTACTTAGAAGATAGAAAAATCCAGAAAAAGCATTGTGTTATACATTCCAGTCATGCCTGGCCACTTGAGTGAAATTGTGCAAACTGATTAATCTTTCTGATCTCAGCTTCTGGGATAGAATCTGGAGATCTCAGACATGCCTCCCAGAGTTGTCATTTAGAAACCCCACTAGCACTTTGAAATAGTTTTCAATTAAGAATGAAACACAAAGGCTGAATAATAACAAGTAGATTAGCATGGTAATCAGTTTAGGCAACTTTACATTTTATGAAAGTGAGCAAGGCGGTAAGGAATGTTTTAAAAAGACTATCAGATTTGTGACACCAAAATAAATAAATAAATAAATAAATAAATAAATAAATAAAATCAAAACCATTCCAGGATGGCTATTACTGGTGCAGAAACTCATGTAACTTGCATGCTTTATTTGTTCCTTTTATAAGAGATAAGTGTGTTTTTAAAAGATGTTTAATGGATTCTAAGTGCCAAAGGTTATAAATGTTGAAACTTCCCGTAGACTTATTTAAATGCTACCAAATTCAGCCTTGGTCTTTGGATAGATGGAAAGACAGAGACAATGGTTCACTATTTGTCTTAAAGTGCTTTGAAAAATCAGGTTCTTAGCATTTCCTATCATTGCAAAAAATAGCTTCAAATTCAGTAGAAATTGTAGAGGACATTGTAAGGCCATTTCTCCACCCCTGAGCAGCTTATTGCTAGTCATCTCAATTGAATAAACAACTGTAGATTTTCCCCCACAACAACCTGTTTTTGTTTGTTTTCCATCTTTCTGCTGTGAAGATGTCCCATTCACGATTAAGCTAACTGGGAGCCTCTCTAGGTTATCCCCACCCCTCACCCCCATCCCTAGCTTTCCTTTCCACTGTTTCAGTTACCTGGGATCAACCATACTCTGAAAATATCAAATGGAAATTTTCAGGAATAAATACTTGATAAGTTTTAAATGGACAGCCCCGCCAAACTCAGCCCAGCATGGGCAGGCCCAGGTCAGCCCCGCCAACACCCGCGGAGTGCAGGCAGGCTCAGGACAGGCCCACCGACCTCTGCTGAGCTTGGCAGGCCCAGGAGAGCCCCGCTGACAACCACAGAGTGCAGGCAGGCCCAGGAGAGCCCTGCCTATTCCTCCGGAGCTCAGCCAGGCCCAGATAAGGCAAACCAACCAACCTCCACCGCTGAGGGCAGGCAGGCCCAGAAGAGCCCCAGGTCAGCCCCGCGGACCTCTGCTGAGCAGGGGCAGGCCCAGGACAGCTCCACCGACACCTGCCCAGCTCTGGCAGGCCCAGGACAGGCCCACCGACCTCTGCTGAGCTTGGCAGGCCCAGGAGAGCCCCACCAACCTCTGCCGAGCGCTGGCAAGCTCAGGTCAGCCCCACCAATACCTGTGGAGTGCCCAGATCAGGCCCGCCAACCTCCACTGAGCATGGTCAGGCCCAGGACAGCCCCCAGACCTCCCTTCAGAGTGGGCCCCAGTTCAACCTGCCATGGTCAAACACCCACCAAGTTCACGTTCTGCCATAGGACCACCTCTTCTGACCAGCAAACCACCGAGGGAGCTCAGATTCAACCAGTTCTGCCCACACTAACCTGCTAGGGACCCAGGCCCAGGGTAGGTCCAGAGTCCACTACCCCACCCCCACCTGGGAGCACAAGCCTAACCCACTTCCATCTTGAGACACTGCAGACATAGCCATAGCCTTCCCCACGCAGTAGCCTCTACCCTTTGACAACAAACAGGGTCTAAAAGCAGCTGCATCTCAGAGCAGGCATCCCAAAGACATTGTAAGGCCCACCCTTTCAGTCCCATCTCTGGAAGACATTCCATCCATCTTGGGGCACCTTCACTGTTATCTCAAGTTATCTCCGCTATTGCCAACACCACCCTTAGTTGCAGTAACACACATTGAGGGACACTTGCAGGGTCTGAAAGCCCAACATTAAGGTGAGGCACAGACAACCTGCACAGATATTATAAGAATATAGGATAGAAACTGTAATATCTCAGATCCACACTGCAAAAAAGGAAGACAAATAGACAACATGAAAAAACAAGGGAGGAAAGTACCCAAAACAAACCAGGGTACTACAACAACAGAACCCATGCTCAGCGAAGTTGATGAAATGTCAGAGACCAATTTCAAGTGATGAAATAGAAGATGCCATCAGAAGCCTACCAACCAAGAAAAGTCCAGGACCAGATGGATACACAGCCAAGTTCTATAAGACCTTTATAGAAGAACTAGAATTAGACCAGAGACACTACGCCTATTAGAAAAAAAAAGTAAGCCCTAATCTCCAACATGTAGGATTAGGCTCCAACTTCCTTAGTAAGACTCCTATAGGGCAAGAATTAATATCAAGAATCAATAAATGGGATAGATTCAAACTAAAAAGCTTCTCAGCAAAAGAAACAGTCAGTGAAGTGAATAAAGAGCCAAAATAGGGAACAAATTTTTACCACATGCACATCAGATAGAGCACTAATCTCTAGAATATATAAAGAACTCAAAACTCTTTAACACCCCCCCCAAAAAAAAAACCCACAAATAACCCAATCAATAAATGAGCCAAGGAACTGAACAGACACTTCTCAGAAGAAGATATACAATCAATCAACAAATACATGAAAAAATGTTCAACGTCTCTGGCAATTAGAGAAATGCAAATCAAAACTACTCTAAGATTTCATTTCACTCCAGTCAGAATGGCAGCTATTAAGAACACAAACAGCAAGAAATGTTGGAGAGCATGTGGGGAAAAAGGCATACTCATACATTGGTGGTAGGACTGGAAAATGGTGCAGCCAATATGGAAATCAGTATGGAGATTTCTTGGAAAACTGAGAATGGAACCACCTTATGACCCAGCTATCCCACTCCTAGGTCTATACCCAACGGAATTAAAAACAGCATACTACAGGGACACAGCCACATCAATGTTTATAGCAGCACAATTCACAATAGCTAAACCGTGGAACCAACCTAGATGCCCTTCGGTAGATGAATGGATAAAGACAATGTGGTTTATATACACAATGGAATAATACTCAGCAATAAAAGAGAATAAAATAATGGCATTTGCAGGTTAATGGATGAAGTTGGAGAATACAATGCTAAATGAAGTTAGCCAATCCCAAAAATCCAAATGCTGAATATTTTCTCTGATATAAGGAGGCTGATTCACAGTGGAGTTGGGACAGGGAGCATAGGAGGATTAGAGGAACACTAGAAAGGCCAATGGGGAGGGAGGGGAAGTGAGGGGGCAACGGGTAAAAAAAAAAAAAAAAAGGTGATGGCAGAATGAGATGGATATCATTACTCTAAGTGCATGTATGAAGACACAAATGGTGTGATATACTTTGTATACAACCAGAGATATGTAAAAATGTGCTCTATAAGTATAATATGAATTGTAATGCATTCTGCTGTCATTTATAACAACTTAGAATAAAATAAGTGAGAAAAAAATAAATAAATAAAAATAAATCACCAAAAAAAGTTTCAAATGACTTTTATTATGATATATTGTTAATGTTCCATTTTAGTCTTAGTATTGTTTATGTCTATGACCAAATTTCATTATAGGTATGTATACATTGGAAAAACATAGGGTATGTGGAGTTCAGTACCAAACAAAGTTCCAGGTATTTATGAAACATCTTAGAACATACCTGTGGATTGGTGGGGAGTGTTTACTGTGGATTATTTTATGCTGGTTGTAAACAAGGCTAATTCTGGTTTTTCTTCAGCAGTGAACAGACACAAGCAGCTTTCTATTTCAGAGGAGGAAGTGGAAATCTAATGGCGAAGGCAGTTATACTGTTGGTTGGGTCTGAGGCAGATATTATGTACTTGAACTCATCTTTGAGATTTTGAGATGTTTTTAATGACTTGCAGGTTTTTAATGACTTGCACAGCCCATGTGTGCAAATGAAGCTGTTCATTTTTTTATTCAAAGTTGTTCTATATAACAGCAGAATGTATTACAATTCATATTACACATATAGAGCACATTTTTACATATCTCTGGTTGTATACAAAGTTTCTAACAGTGACTCTGTTTCACTAGCTGCTGCTGTTGCTTTTTTAAAGTGCTTGCAGTGGGTGTTATGTATTATTGGCTGGTAAGATGTTAGATATTGCTCTTGACCATCCTAGATTAGACAATTCTAGGTTCTGAGGCCTGTGTTCTTTGAGATTTGGTATGAATATTTTTTATGTTCTTTGGGTGTGAAGTTTTCCACATTTAAAGTTGGGTAGTGTTTTGGGTTTTGATTATGTTTTTTGTTTTTGATTTATATAAAGTCATGGCTTGTCAGAGCTCCTTGTAAGAGCCCTTAGATAGCAGTATAAAATCGGAAATCGAGGCCTCCTGACTGACTGGACTGGGTCTAGAACTTTATCTCTGGCACACACACACTGCCTTTCCTTATTTCACAGCATCTAGAGGAGTCACATTTATGGAGAGGATCAAGTAGCAAGGTATAGGAGGAAAAGTAGAGGCTTTGCCTGGACAGCCTGATGCTATTAGTTCATTACAAGAAGTTTCTCCAAGCCTGTTTCTCCTGCGTGTAAGAGGAGTAATGCTTACCTCATAGGGCATTGGAGGGATTTTTTGACAGGGGTGTCTGGGCCTGTCGTGGCTAGTGGAACAACATTTTGTCAGCACAGACTCAAGTCACTGCCTCTCTCTTGGGGTCAGCCCAACTGCTGCATTCCTTGCCTGAGGAGAAATTCATGCTCCAGCCCTTCAAACCTTACTGCCTAGTGCAAAGTTTCCTTTCAGCTGGCTTGTGACAGTTGATGGGGGTAGAGAGGAGGGAGATGTGACTGTATCCCTTTTCTCTGTTGGCAGCCATCTATCATACCTGTGAGGCCTCCAACTTCCAGTGCCACAATGGGCACTGCATCCCCCAGCGGTGGGCGTGTGACGGTGACACAGACTGCCAAGATGGTTCTGACGAGGATCCGGTTAACTGTGGTAAATGCAAATGTCTTGGCTCCTACCTGAGCTTCTCCAGAGTCTGCTGTTCAGGAAGAGGCAGCAGATGGGCCAAGAAATGAAATCACGCCCTGCCGCACCCGGGCTTGCACTGTGACACTGAGCAAGCCCACCCACTCTGTCATGCTGCCATATGATGTAGTCTTAATTCTCAGGCAGCAGTTTCCCTCTCACAAACAAAAAGTGTAAAATGCTGCCATACCACAAAAACAGTATGTAAAGTGTGTTTATGCACCAAATATTTTTAAGCTTCTCTGTCCTTATCTTTTTGCAAAACATTCACAATTTTCACAGTATAGTTGTTGTCTACATGTCATTATATATTCTATCCCTTCCATGTTACAGGATTTTTTTCTTAAAAAGGATGTTTCCATATATCAGTATTTTCTGTAATTAGCATTTTTATGCAAGATGCATATTCATTTTATGTTACCATAACCCAGTTTACTTAGTCCATTGCTGGTTGGGCATTTGAGTTTTACACAATTATGTTTCTATTTTACACAATTATGACAGCTGCTTATGTCCTTGGAAGCGAAGGCTCATTTTTCCTTTGAGATATTTCCTGGAATTGTGAGTCAGAAGTGCTGATGGTTCTCTTCCAGTGTTTCCAGGTTATTTCCAAGGGGCTGGACTGAGAGCATCTAAACCAGCCACAGAATGCTTGCTTCCCCTAGTCTCCCTTGATTTTAGGTTTTATCTCTTTATAGTAGTTCTCACTAATTTAATGAGTGTGCTTGTTTCTTATAATTTTAATTTTAATTCACACCTTTTTTTTAGAAACTTTGTTAGTGACATTAACCATTTCTCCAAGTTGTGCTACTCATTTACTGTTTCTGTTTCTGTGTGATGTCCTTTGACAAATTTCCTAGGAATATGAACTTTTTACAGGATTAAAACACCTTTTTGTTACTTTATGCCTAATCCTCATGGAACTATTCACCAAGCATTGGGTTTTAAAGGCCATGCCTGTCTTGGTAGAACTGATTAAGCCCAGTGCCTGGCAGGGACTCTGCTTAGGAGAGAGTAACCTGGTACTAAGGCTTCTGGGCTAAGCATCATGGTACCTTTGTTCTAGTTTAATTTCCCCTGGAACTCATTTTAAAACTTTGGGCTCTTAACATTTCAAGTAAACTTTCTCCAGAAGGGCTTCATGTTAGAATTCCTGAAGAAAGAAGGTGGCCAGTGACTTCAGGATTTTTTGAAAATCTAGCATTTTGTAATCAGGATTCATGTTTGTCTCTCTTTTTTTCCTATTCGTTGAAGCTTTTTTTTTTTTCTACAAAAAAATACTTAATTTTTGAATGGGTAGGCCTTTCATCTTGTTCAAAATGGAAAAAGCATAAAAAGACTTATAGTAAAAGTTGTTCTCCCTATCTGCCTAGTTCCTATCCTACATGGGAAGCCATGGTTTAATATCTTTTTCAGAAATATGCACATGCAGTCATTGCTATGTGACATCATTTTAGTCAGTGACAGAGCACATTTACAATGGTGGTCTCAAAAGATTAAATGGAGCTGAGAATGTTCTGTCACTTAGTAAAATTGTTGTGTTCCTGATGTCCTAGTGCAGCACATTACTGCTGGTGGTGATGCTGGTGTAAACTAACCCACTGTGCTGCCAGTCCTGCACCAGTGTAGCACACACAGGTACATAGGTACCATTGCTTGATAATGATAGCAAATAACTAGTGATTGGTCTGTGTGTTTATCATGCTATACTTTTTGTCATTATTGGAGAGTATACCCTTTCTACTTACTTAAGGAAAAGTTAACTGTTCAACAGTCTCCCACATTCACTCTGGTAGCAGCCTCTACATCTTTGTTTACCTCACCTTTTGATTTCTTCAAGAGATCACATTGACCGAGTGACCTATTCTGTACCATCCAAGTTGTGCAAGCATACTCTGTGACTCTCAACATGGTGAAGAAATTGACTAGTGACACATAGAATGTACCCATCATTAGATGACACATGACTATATAAATTTAGTCTCTATTTGTGTCCTATTTTAGACAAATTATAATATACTGTGAATGTTGTTTTGTAGTTTGACTTTTACATGACTCTATCTGGGACAGAATTTTTCTTCTTCAGTCTCTCTCAGCTGTCTAGTGTTCCCATGTACAGTCATTTATTAAACAGTCCACTGTTGATGGACATGGAGGTGGTTTTCCATCTATTATACTTCTGCTTACATTAAGTACAGGTTCTGACCTTTTCCTTACACTGTTGTTCATTTGTGTAAGCAGAACACATTTCTACACTGGGAGTTGCTAGGTCAAAGTATGTATATGTTTGCAATTTTATAGCTATTGCTCAATTGCCCCCTTGGTGGTACAGACCTGAGCCCTGCGAACCACGTAGGTGAATGCCTGCTCATTTCTTCTTTACCATTCTTCTCTGTATTGGATTTTCAGAGAAGAAGTGCAATGGATTCCGCTGCCCCAATGGCACTTGCATCCCCTCCAGCAAACATTGTGATGGACTGCATGACTGTTCCGATGGCTCAGACGAGCAGCACTGTGGTGAGTCTGCTCCCTGCCCTAGAGGAGCGTGAGGCCCTAGTGGTTGTGAGTGAGGAGTGTCTGTCAACCAAATCCTCTTGTTTCTTCAGTACCTGCTGTGTTTAGCTTTGAACCAGTTCACGCTGAGTGCAGGATCAGGACTCAGTGACTGAGCAGGAAGGGAGATGTGGTTTGGGTAGAGGAGAGTTGAAAGAGGAATGGGGTGTGTGGTTATGGGATTAGTTAATACTTTGGTGAAAGGTATTGTTTTGTTGCTATGTGGATGATAAATTGACCAGTTGTTTTCAATTTGACACTTACTTCTACCTGATTGGTTTTTATTAGTGTTGCTGATTATCACTCCAGAAATATTTTTAGGCTAAGTGACCCTTTCTAGCCCATTTTCTTTAGACCCAGAAAGGTGGTCTTGGGTCATTGTGCACCTCTTTGGTGGACATTGGAATCACCTAGGGAGCTCTTAGAGCTACCGGTACCTGGGCATCACCCCCAGATATTTTGAATTAGTCTAGAGTGTGACTTGGGTGTTGGGTTTTTTGTTTTTTTTTTTTCTTATAGTGATTCTAATGTGCAATTCAGGTTGAGAACTAATGTGTTACTACAAACTGGCCTGTGGGTGAGATTTGGCCCATAACCTGTTCTTTTAAATGAAGTTATATTTCGACCCAACACTGCCCTTTGCTTCTGTATGCATATGGCTGCCCTCATGCTATGTGGCAAAATCAAGTAGTTTTAACAGAGGCTGTTTGTTAAGTGTTTGCAGAGCCTAACATTTTTGCTCTCTGGTTGTATTAGTTTGTGATTTTCCAGAGAAACAAAATCAATAGGATATATAAACACACACACACACACACACACACACACACACACACACACACATCATACACAGCAGCCCTCCAACCCCCCCCCCCCCCCCCCTTATTTATGTGGGGAGAGAGACTTATAAGGAATTGACTTACATGATAACGGAGGCTGGCAAGTCCAAAATCTGTAGAGTGAGCCAGCAGGCTGGAGACCCAGGGATAAACTGAGGTCACAGTTTAAATTTGAAGGTTATCAAGCTCCAGACCCAGGAGAGAGCAACTGTAATTCAATCCAAAGGCCTTCTTCTTGCTGTGCTCTCATGTGACCTTTTCTCTGCCTGTATCTCTAGATGAGGACACCAGTCCTGTCGGATTAGGGCCCCAGCCTGTGACTTCATTTGACCTTAAGGACCTTTGTAAAGAATCCCTCTTCAAATATAATCACACTGGGGTCAGGCTTCAACATAGGAACTTAAGCTGGGAGGAGGCGGCACAATTCATTCCAGAACTCTGGTCTATTTTGGAGAAAGGTTGTTGACTCCTGTGTTAGAGTCAATATCATATCAATAATGATTCAGATCATGGGCTTCGGTGCCAGACAGCTCTGGATTTCAATTTTGGCTTCACCCTCATCAGCTGCGTGCTCTTGGCAATATACTTAATACTGCTACCGTTGTTTTCTCATTCTGTAAACAGAGATGATAAAATCTTTTTTAATGTTGTTTTGAGGGTTTAATGATGCACTTTATGTCAAGTGCTTTAGCTGTGGGCTTGGCACAAACAAGTGCTCCACCGACAGTGGCCGTTACTGTAGTTTCCTGCATGCACGTGTGAACCAGTGTGCGATGCCCACACCCAGTGCTCATGGCCCTTTCTCCTTGCTGGCTCCCTTTTAGAGCCCCTCTGTACGCGCTTCATGGACTTTGTGTGTAAGAACCGCCAGCAGTGCCTGTTCCACTCCATGGTGTGTGATGGGATCATCCAGTGCCGCGATGGATCAGATGAGGATGCCACCTTTGCAGGATGCTGTGAGTGGGGCCGATGGGGAGGTTACTCACAGCCATGGGGTTTGGCCACCCTGGGATGCACCTCTATCTAGGTATCAGGTCTGATTGAGTGTCCGAGCTCACCTTTCCTGAGAGTTACCTTTGTTGCTTGAAAGTGCTGCTTTTAGCTGTTGGAGTCCATGTGAACAGGAGGCTGGTGAGTGACCACAGTCTTGGCCCAGTGTCACCTTATGCCAGAGGCCTTTCGGCCAGTTTGTGTTGAAAGCTGGTCTCTCTCTGTAACACCCCACAACCGCTCCAGAGGTCTTCACAGCATGCATCCCCACTTTGCATGCTGTTTTTTACTTCTGCCTCTGCTGCTACAGTGCAAGGGTCACAGGAGCAGGAACTTTCCTTTATTCAGTGCCATAGCCCTGTTTTTCAGAGTGCCCTGCATTTGTGTTTGTTTGCTCGGGCTCCCATGGCAAAATGCTACACACTGGGTGACTTGGACAACAGAAATGTATTTTCTCCTGGAAAAAGGAAGCTGGAAGTTCACAGTCAAGGTGTTGGCAGGGTTAGTTTTCTAAGAGGTCTTTCTTGACCTCATAGGTGACCGTCTTCTCCCTGTGTCCTTGCATGGTCTTCCTTCTCTACATTTCTGTGTTCAAGTTTCTTCTTCCTCTTCTATGGACAGCAGTCATATTGGACTAAGGCTCACCCTGATGACCTCATTTTAACTTTACCTTTTTAAAGTCATTACCTCAAAAAAAAAAAAAAAAAAATCCCCTGTCTAAAGTATTAGGGGTTAGGATTTCAATCTGTGAATTTTGGGAGAGATAAACTCAGCCAATAATAGTACTCAATAAAGGACTATGGGAAGGATTAATAACCAGAATGTGTGCTCTGTTAAGATCAGGTTTGGCTTTTGCTTTCAAGGAATCCTTCAGCATGACAGGCTCTTGACAGAGGACCTTTGTTCCTCTCTCCTGTTCTGAGCATCACTTCTGCTCTGACCTCTCCAGCTTGTAAGTAATCTGGACTTTATGGGTGTTTGTTCCTTATGTAGCCCAAGACCCCGAGTTCCACAAGGTCTGTGATGAGTTCGGTTTCCAGTGTCAGAATGGAGTGTGCATCAGTTTGATTTGGAAATGTGATGGGATGGACGACTGTGGCGATTACTCTGATGAAGCCAACTGTGGTGAGCATCAGCCTCCTCGCACCCCAGCCCTGCAGTTATGGTGACACCTGTGGCTAAGGAGGGGATGTTGCCAGCATTCTCACCTGCACACTTTGCACTGTCCTTCCTCAGTAGCAGCTACCTCCAGTTCTTGAATCCCCACATGAAGAATTGAGTGAAGCTGAAACTTACACCTAGTAGATGTGGGGAAATGTTTATTCTGTCTTCTTTCCTCAGTTACAAGGACCACATTATATATAAAGAATGCAGTGGGTAAAGGATTGTGGTAAATATTGTGGAATGTACCACCCACCTACCACCACCCTAAAAATTACAGACCACAGCATCTCACTTGGGCTGTTATCAATAGTTAGGCTATTCCTTTGGTAAAATGTCAGAATTACAAGTCAGGTGATCATTCTCAGGATAACAAAGTATAGTCATCACTGGGCACAGTGGTGCACACCTGTAATCCCAGCAGCTGAGGAGGCTGAGGCAGGAAGATTGCAAGTTCAAAACCAGCCTCAGCAACTTAGTGAGGTCCTAAGCAACCTAGACTCTCAAAATAAAAAATAAAAAGGGCTGCAGATGTGGCAAAGTGTCCCTGAGTTCAGTCCCCAGCAACCTCCCCCCCCAAAAAAAAAATGTAGGTCAGAGAAACATGAGTTTTGGACTGGGAAGATGGGGTATCGTTGAGTTTGTGGGTGTATTTCATTGCCTCCTTGGGTTCATAAAGTGGCTTATCTTTTTTTGAGAGGGAATGTCACTGGCCCTGGATGTGGGTATCGAGGACAGTGCCTCTAGGTGGAGTTTGTGCTCACTGTGGTACAGGGGAAATGACTGATCCTGTTGTTGATCTCTGCAGAAAACCCCACAGAAGCCCCAAACTGCTCCCGCTACTTCCAGTTCCGCTGTGAGAATGGCCACTGCATCCCAAACAGGTGGAAATGTGACAGGGAGAATGACTGTGGAGACTGGTCTGATGAGAAGGACTGTGGAGGTGAGAAGTTCCAAAGTACTGGGTCAACCCCACAGCCGAGACATGCCAGGAAAGGTTGACCCGTTTACACAGAATCTAACTTTGTCTCTTTAGTGCCTGGCTTATTCTGTACTTTTCTGCCTTTTGGGGGAGGATCAACCCTGAGGAGTTTTCTATCTTTCCTCCCATTTGCAATCAGGGTGCTTGGTTTTTATTTCCAGGGTTATCATTCCTGATTTTGCAGGGCACAGTGAGACACCCAGAGCCTGGCTCCCCAAAGTGTAGTGTAGACCAGCAGCATTCACAATCCCTTGGAGCTTGTTAGAACCACAGAATCCCTGCCCTGCCCCAACACCATCTGAATGGGAATCTGAATTTTAACAGTCTCCCCAGGTCTGCCTATGCTGTGATTCCTCTGAGGAACACTGGTGTGGGGTGCATGATTTTCATTTTTGGCATTGTTGTCTCCAAACTAGGTCTTGTGGTAGTTGTGATGAATTAACTAGAGCGCTTTGGCCTTGGTAGGAATTCTCTACCCATTCTGTACCTTCCAAGTCAGCTATTCCTCTGTTCCTTTTGTTTGCTTTCAGAAACACCTACCAAAGCAAGCCCATCTGAAAATTAGCTCTCATCCACTACAGTAGTATGTAAATCTACTAACCAAAGGGGAAACAAATATCGTCTGTTCTGACACCACATTATGTATGATTTTTAGATGGGCTGCTGTACAGAGCTGTGATTGTCACTAGCCTCTCTTGGCTGGTGCAGCTAAAAGGGGGACTAGGTTTGGAACACATTTTAGTCTGAGGTCAACCTTCTGGTAACACTTTGGTTTTTCTTTTCTGTGTTTTCCTCAGATTCACATATTCTGCCCTCCCCGACTCCTGGGCCCTCCACCTGTCTGCCCAATTACTTCCGCTGCAGCAATGGGGCCTGCGTGATGGACACCTGGGTATGTGATGGGTACCGGGATTGTGCAGATGGCTCCGATGAGGAAGCCTGCCCCTCGCTTGGTGAGTCCTGGTCTCAGCTCTCCGTGGTACCTGCTCCTGTGTCGAGGCTGTTCTAAAGCATGCCCTAGGCACAGCCTGGCTGCCCTGTGCTTCTCACCAACAGGGCACCTCTAGGGCAGGGAGACTTCAGTGCCTCTCCCTGGATCAAACCCATAGGAATTCAGAAATGGAGCATCCCATCTTCTGTAACTGCCCTCTGAACTTCCTACTGGAAAATGCCAGCCACCCTTATTTCCCCCCTACTGCGGGCAAGCCACCTTTGCTTCCTTCTCCGTGGGAAATTATAGCTGGGATTACGGGGAGGTTTTTTGTGTGTGTGTGTATTACACTCTCAGGGGAGAGGGCCCAATTTTCCTGCTTGGTATTTGTTTGGCTGGTTCTTCTAAAAGAAGGGTTAGCACTGCCATCTAGTGGCTAACACAGCGGCTGCTGGAGAGCTGTGCAGTAACCATTGCTGTAGGCAGGGCCCACCTTGAGACCCCATCTAGTGCCTGCCCCTCACTGAAGGCAGAGCATGGGTGAGGATGCTGTGTTTCCCTCAGCAGGAGTCTATTTCAGATTCACTTATAAGCTGTGCTTTGCGTAATCCTTGCCTTGGCTGATTTCCTGGTCAACAGTCTGATTTTGCTCCTTGATGACATTGTCCCATTGCTTCCCTTGTTCTTGTCTAGAAATTAGTTCTTGGACCTTGTTGTTGTCTAGAAATTGTTCTTGTTTAAAAAATCGGTTCTTGGCCCTTGATTCCTATTTCAAGGCCCTATGTGCCTTGACTCTTCCTTTCTGCCCTCACTTCTTAGGGCTCCTCATCTGCACCGGACAGACTTGTTCCTTTCCCTTCTATACGCCTACACCGGGCCTTTTATCTGTGTCAGAAATTCCTGTACTCCCTACCTCGTCCTCCTGCTTTCCCCTCTGTGAAACCTACCATCCATGGGGCAAACAGAGGCAAGAATTTTGTAACAAAGAGACCTTGATATGTCATTAGCAATTCTCAAGGTATGACACAATGGCTCCTCTATAATGGAATCACCTGCAGTGTTTATAAAATACATAGCATCAGAACTTCTGGGTAGCACCAAGGAGATAACACACATGATCCTAAAGTTTATTAAATTTTGAGATTCTTGCTTCAAACAAGCACAGTTTGATTCTCCCTCTTAAACCTCACCCCTGCAGAGCTTCCCAGACTCCTTTAGCTGATGCCCAGTCTCACTGAACTTAGCTGTTGTCCTTTGGATTTTGACTATAATCTGCTCTCATTGCTTCCCAATGGCAATTATGCAAGTCTCTTGTTTGGGGACGATGCTGTAAATTACTTGGAATTTTCTCCTGTGTCTACCACAACAGGCAAATAGCAGCCCATAAATGCTTCTCAAATTAAAACAAATTGTAAAAAAGGATTAAAAAAGCCATAAAAACCCTTTTGTCTCTAACCTTTTCCCTCAAGGCCCACCTATCTATTGAATTATCCTTCTTTCAAAATTGATTTTGGTTCTTAAAACTCTGACTAGGCCTATCCTGTTCTGACTCATCTGATGAGCAAGTTCCTTGCTGCATGTGTCACTCAGCATTTGTGTTTTCTTCTGTGTGTCTGTTCTTGGTTGCCTGCAGCTCCTCGGTGCTCTTCCATGTAGAAGACTCCTAGCTGGCTTCTCTATCAGGCATCAGCCCTCTTTTCATTTCACCTTCTACTAAGACACACATGGGTAGATGGTCAGCCCTCCCCCACTCGAGAGCCTTCCCATGACTCCTGTCTTCTCCAGGAAAAAGGGGCCTGGTTTACCTTGGCTTAGCTTTCTAGGGCCTTGGTAATTTTAGGGTTTATCTCTGAGGCTGGTCAGCTTTCCCAGAGAAGATTCCTACAATCTCCTGCCTGCGCAATATGGATCTCACTGATGGAGGTCTTAGAAGAGAGTGAGGGCTTCACATTTTGCTGTCTGTAGGTTTAGTCCCTAGTTTACCATAAAATATTCTTGCTCTCAACTATGCCTATCTAAAACAGCTCTTGGTTTTCATTCTGTCCAAATAACAACCCACCAGTCTGTTACTGGGATGATGTATGGAGTGATTATCTCATGGGGCTCTTGGGGTGGAAGGATGTAGGGAATGTAGCTACCTTTTTTTTTCTTCAACACTATAGATGGAACCTAGGGCCTCGTGCATGCTAGGCAAGCGCTCTACCACTCAGCTATATCCCCAGACCCTGTAGTTGCTTCTTAAACAGTTCCTTTTAGTCAGTTCCTTTACTTTGCCTTTTTACCTCTTCATTAGACTAGTTTGTGAGCTTTTTGAGGGTTGGTGATGTTGACCTAGTTGCTTCCTAGCTTTCTCCTCTGACAGCTTGGGATAGAATATGGCATTCTCTGGTCTCTTTAATCACTTATCACTGTCTGCTTTCCAGCTTCCCCAATTTCTGTTCTTTTCTTTCTTTGTTTTTTTATTTTTTATTTTTTGTAGCTAGTATTGAACCCAGGGATGTTTAACCACTGGACCACATCCCCAGCCATTTTTTCATTTTAAGACAGGGTCTTGCTAAGTTGCCTAGGTTCTTGCTAGGTTGCTGAGGCTAACCTCAAACCTGGGGTCCTCTTGCCTCAGCCTCCCAAGCCCCTGGGATTATAGGCATGTGCCACCACACCCAGATTCTAAACTTTTTGCTTTTGTCTTTTTTCTCATTATTTGTGCCCTTGTGAGTTTAGGTCTTAAAAATAATCTCTCAGCTATGTGTTTAGTCTGGGCCTGAGAGGGAGCAAATTAAGTAATAGTGTCCAGAGCACACACGGGTCTCCATGTCCCCTTTGCACTTCCTAAGGCCTATGCTCTCCTAACATTGAATTGCTCTCTGTTACTGGCTAGCTTGTGTGATACTGAAAACTGAATCTTAAAAATCTTTTTTCTAGCAAATGTCACTGCTGTCTCTACTCCCACTCAGCTGGGGCGATGTGACCGATTTGAGTTTGAGTGCCACCAACCAAAGAAGTGCATCCCCAACTGGAAGCGCTGTGATGGCCACCGGGATTGCCAGGATGGCCAGGATGAGGACAACTGCCGTGAGTAGTTCAAGAGTAGTCCAGAGTGTGTGTGTGATATCCCTTTGCCCTGCTTTATTTCTGGGTTGGCACACACCCATGTGAGTGAGTTCGTGCAGTTCTTTGTACGCATATTGCCACTATGTTGTCCCCAAGGGCTTTTCCACATGGACCCACATCATATCATATGGTAGCCACATTCTTTCTAATAAGTTGCCTGAGATATTTTAAACAGTAAGAGCATGTCTAACAAAAAATATTTTCTGAATAAATGAGAAAATAGGTATTTTTTTTCTTTTCTTGATATGTTTAACTTTTTTAAAACACCTGGGGGTAAAGCCAGTTTCTTCTATACTTGCATTCATTCTTCTGAAAGTGTTAAAGTGAGGCACAGAGACTGTATTGTTGGGTGGATTGTATCTAGCATCCCATTAAGAGGTTCAGTCTTTGCCCCTAGGGCAGTTCTAGTTGGAGACAGAGAATACTGAGCCCCACGTGGAATGATGACCAGGCAACCCGAGCCTGCCGTGAGATGACACATACACTATATCAGCATGTTGAGTTGTTAGTTTTCAGAATGAGTCACGGTGCCTGCTCTCTGGGGAGGTTCCCTGGAGTAGGTGATGGAGGGAGAGACACTGGCTTTTGCACACTGACTGAGGTTCAAAGTGTCAGCTTGGCGGGGATGGCCTACTGAGTGACTCTCAGGAAGCCGGGGGTGAAAATCAGTGGCCTGGAGGTCAGTCTCAGAGATGAGCTCATGTGTTTAAGCATCACACCACCCTTTCAATACCTTTTGGTCTCTGGTTGCACACTGAGGCCACCTCTGGCCTGATGGGTACAACTGTAATGGCCTGGGCGGGCTGTGACTGAAGAGTGCCCATTCCCTGCCATCAACATGCCTCTGATGGTGGGCACTGCCCTAGCTCGGGCATCCTGCTTTGCAGGCTCTCCTCCATCTATCCACCCATGACTGCAGACAGCTGGTATTCCAGCCAGTCATGTGCTTTTACTTCCAGGAAGAACATTTCTTCATGCTTATCTGACTTCTGCTCTAGAGAATGGCAAAGTCCTTCCTATCTCTCTACAGAGAGCCTTCTAGCCTTGACCCAAGCAGTGAGCTCTCCATTCTTTTGTTGGGAGGTGGGTATTGAGGATTGAACTAAGGGGCACTTAACCACTGAGCCACATTCCCAGCTCTGTTGTGTATTTTATTTAGAGCCAGGGTTGCTTAGTGCCTAGCTTTTGCTGAGGTTGGCTTTGAACTTGTGATCTTCCTGCCTTAGCCTCCTGTGCTATTGGGATTACAGGCATGCACCATTGCACCTGGCCTCTCCATTCTTTTATGATCCCTGTTCTAATCCCACTTTTTCCTCTTAAAATAAAGATTCCTTAGTGAAAAACTGAGCCCCCAGATGGAGCCCTATCAAATTTACCATTTCAAGATGGAATAGTGTCTAAGGCAGAGAAGGTTAGTTATCCCTTAATTTCTTTAATTTAGTAGTGAAGAAATTGATGTAGGGATCACATGGAGAGTACTTATAAAAAATGAAAATTCAGTGATCCCACCTCAGTCTACTGAATCAAGAGCAGTGGTAATGGATGCTTGAGAACCCATCCTTTTAAAAGAGCTCTGTCTCATGCTTAGCATTTCAGAAGTTTGTCAGATACCTGTCCATCATGGATACTTTTTCCCAGTGAGGCTTGGGTAGAAAGGGAAGAGGGAGTTGGCCATCCCTCTTCTGGCTGTAGCATGTTTCCTCACAGGGTGCCTGACTAGGCTTTCCCTGTGGTGTCTGGTTAGAGGAAGGGCTGTGTGTGTCCGTGGCATCTTCAGTCTGGTGGGATGAAAATTTGTCTCTCATGCATGATGTGGCCAGCACTGATCTACTGTAGCTGGGCTACAGTCTGGTGGGAGGACCACAGCTGTGTTTCAGTGCAAGGTGGGCAATAGCAAAAGCATCTCCAAGGAACTAGTGTAGTTCAGAGTGGACCTGGTCATCCTCCAGAGAGGATGTTGCTGGTCAGGAAAGGTATCCTGGGTGATAATGTCTAAGAAGTAGGTTTTGTTGTTTTTTAGGAGATGGGGTATTGCTACATTGCCCAGAATGGCCCCAAACTCTTGGGCTCAGGCAGTCCTCCTGCCTCAACATCCAGAGTGGCTAGGACTACAGTGTGCCACTGCAGAGTTTTAAGGGAGAAAAGCAGGGAAAGGTGGCAGATGGTGGGCATCCCAGCCACTGGGGACAGCATGAATACCCAGAGGCTCAGAGACACAAGGAAACAGGTCTGTAGAGGGCCATTTGTAGGTAATGGTGAGTGCATAGAGACAAGGGCACTTGGGTACAGCGGCCATGCTTAGGGCTCCCTACCCCCTGTCATAGGGAGCCATTAATTATTTTAGGGAGGGGGTGTTTGTATTTTAGATCACTTAGACTTTATCATGAGAGGAATGGATTAGAAGGGGGAGGTGAGATTGGAGGCCAGGTGCTACTGAGGCGGCCAATGTGATGGGACTGTGAGCTGAGAAAGGAAGAAGGCATGTTGGTATGTTGGAGGTGATGTTCGGAGCAGCCATGAGTCCTCAGCTGCAGAGATGAGCAGGAAAGAAGAGAGTCTGATGCTGCTAGATCGGGTGGGGCATGGGCAGGTTTCCGGGTGTGGGACCAGGGACTATGATGGGTAGAGGATGGGCACTGGAGTCTGAGCTGGTGTGTGGCATCCTGGTAGGAAGCAAGGCATGTGGGTGAGCAGCTGGGAGGAGGTGCCCCTTCCCATGTTGCATCAGCAGTTGGTCTTGCTGGAGACCCTCTGCACCTAACCCCTATGAGCCTTCGCCAGTTTTCATACTCTGTGGTCTCCTTTAACAGGCTTCATGGCTATGGGCTTGTGGAGACAGATTCCACCAGGTCCTTTAGGTCTTGACAGGCTCCTGACCTGAGAAAAAAATCATCTCGAGATTTAACCTGACGTATAAAACGTATTTATTTTCACAGCAAATAGGTTTTTCTCCTAAATGTACTTTTGTCTGCAGGGTCACAAGGCCCTCATCGTTCACACCTCCCTTCTTTTTCATGAATGTCTCTTCTGCTTTCATTTCATCTGTCTGAAGGAGCCCTTCTTTGTCCAAAAGTCAGAGTTTATTAGCTGCTTCCTAGGGGTCTTTGTTTCAAGAAATACCCTTTGACTTTTCCACTTTTTCAATTTGCAAGCTGGGGTGATTTTTGTTTATTTGGTTTGCTTTTTCTTGGAAGCTGTGAAGGATCTCATTACTCACCTTCTACTCTTGATCAGTGATTGGGACCCAAATAAATTCAGATGCTTTTTGGGGATGAACCCTGTTGTTATCTGGAACTCAGGAACTGGAAAGATTCAATTCTGTTGCCTTACTTATGTATATTTGTTCCATTATTATGCCTTTCTGCTTTCTTACTTTTTGGGGGCTCTTGTTTTATTTTTCTATTTGACTTACCCTAAGCAATCTTCTTCAGGCTGCTTCTACTTTGCTCTGTGTGCTCTTAGAATTGTTTCTGATTCTTTGTAAATGGCTCTGCTCTGTTTAAAATGTCATTACAAAGTTGGATGAAAACTTGAAAGCATGCTTGTTACATTTGTAGGTAATAGGGTGTCAATGAAAGAACTTATTTTCTTGTAAAATAATCAGGACAAAAAGAGAAATGAATACTTGGTAATGGAAATGTATCTTCCATTATTTTCAAGTAAATTATATATGTATTTCACTTAATTGTTAATAACCTTGTGATTTTGATTGTCTCCATTGTAGAGACAGGAAAATTGAGGCTCTAAGAGAGTCATCCAGTCAGTACCAGACTAGGATATTTATTTAGGTAGAAGGTCATGATTTTTCCATCATGATGTCTGTGTAGAGAGTTTTTAATCAGAGAAGAATACACCAAACCTAACAGAGAAACCAAATAGGACTTAGTACAAAAGTCTACACTATGTTAAAAGAATGAATGCAGTGGACCCCTGGGACATTAAAAGAGCAGAGCAGGGTTGATCCCACAGTCACCAAAGTGACAGAACATCTGAGCCAAGTAAGAGGTCAGATGACAAGGTGAACATTAAAAATAACCAACAAAGAGGCAAAGACCTACAATGTTCCTCCTGGTGATAGTAACCCATTAATTGGCATTCTTTAAATCTGTGTTTTCAGGCTGTTTCAAATTTGTCTTATTCACAAGGGTGTTGCTTAATTCAGGGTCTTAAAATCAAGATGTGCTGTCTCCACAATTTTCCTAAATCCATTAATCCAATCACCTTATCAAAAACAAAGTAGGATGAGTGTGGCATGATTCCTCTCAGAGAAGCTGGCCCCTGATGGCCACTACTTTCTGTTCTAAGTGCCCACCCACCATCTCTTTAATAATCTGTTTAAGAATTTGCAGAGATTAATGACAACCTTATTTCTAGAATCTCAAACCTGGGTTTTCTTGCTTTCAAAGTTTTGAGATATAATTCATAATGAGCCTCAAAACATCTTCTAGCAGTCCTACTCAGCTGTTGTTTGGCAATAGTTTTCTCACATTCTTGTCAAGTGGTAGACTTCTGTGATGGGAATCTAGTGTTTTCCAAATAGTCCCCTTCTGAGCAGAATCCCTCCCTGACTATCCTGTATGAAGTGGCATCACTGCCCACCCTTTTAATTCAAGACACCATTACTCTATGTTCTTTAGTGGCTCTTACACTATCTGAAATGACGTATATGTTGGTTGGCTTGTTTGTACCTTCTCTCAAGAGAAGATAATCTCTCTGACAATAGGTGCCTTGTCTTTCCTATACATCACCATGTTCTTAGTGTCTGGAGCTGTACCTGATGCATGCAGGACCTCCATTAATGCTCACTGCGTAGAAGGATGAAGTCTGTCTTGGGCTCCTGATACTGTTACAGCATGGTTCTTGAACCTTTTTGTAAAACTCCAGTATGCTTGTATATGTAATGCAGTTGTCCACCTGTCCCCCAAGACAAACCAATTTCAGCTCAGCATATAATAGAGTTCTGTAATACAGTGATTTTCTTGAAGTGTGGGATTATGGTTTGTGAAAAGCCTCATTAGTGTTTTTTGTAGTTTCCTTCTCCCTTTGTATTTGCAAATTCTGTATCTGTGTATTCAACTAATTGTGGAGTGAAAAAATATGTATTTATATACATATATAAAATGTATATATACTGAACACATACAGACTTTGGTTCTTGTCATTATTCCATGAACAAAACAGTATAACACTGATTTGCAAAGCATTTACATTGCATTAAGTATTATAAATAATCTAGGGAAGATTTAAAGTATGCAAGAGGATGTTTGTGAGTTATATACACAAACTGTGCCATTTTATATAGGGGACTTGAGCATCTTTGGAGTTTGGTATCTGCAGGGATCCTGCAGCCAATCTCCTGCAACTAGTGTGGGACCACTGTGCTGATTAGCTCTTTTATTAAAAAAAGCAAGTTCTGAACTGAAGCTGTCCTAGAGACTCATGCAGAGTTATTAATTCTTTTATATGGAAATTCATCAGTTGAGACCAGTTGTTAAGTATTCCACACCTGCTGTCACTGCCTTTCTCCCTGGCAATCCTTACATCTTTTTGTCTCTAGGAAAATATCCCTGGATCCTTTATCCATTTCTCTTGACCATCCCGGTTGTTCTCCTATGAACGCTATGCAATTTCTCTACCTCTGTCTCAAAGTGTGATTCTGGCCAGCAGAGGTTCTCAGCCCTGGCCGATTTTCCTGATTTACACTGGAGCTTTTAAATACTGCATGTGCTGAGCTCCTACTATGCTCTCCTACAGTAGGTTTGGGGCAAGTCCTTGGAATCTGTACACTTTAGAAGTTACCTAGGAGATTGTTAAAAAATGACTATTGTTGATTCTTTGCTTTTAGATGGTTACAGTGACTTCGAAGTCTTTTTGGTAATTTATTTTTTTTTCAATACTCTGGAATAGAATTTAGAGGGTATGATTAAAGAAATTTATTTAAACTTTTAGATCAAGCTTTTATTTTTTTAATCTGGAGTGTAGGCATATTGATATAAAATGATATAGTCATTGTATGATAGAGTGCCTGTATTTATTTGCACATGGGATGGAAGGTAAGAGCTACCAGGGGATTTGTTCCTGAATCCCAATGGAGAAATTATAGTCTCAGGAAACCAAGATAGAATCCCAACATAAGATCTGGACAAACACCGGGGCTGGAATGCATATCGGTTTCCCTGGCCACTGTAATGAATTACCTCAGACAGAGTATCATGGAACAACACTTTATTTTCTGATAGTTCTCTGAGTCTGAAATCTGACACGGTGTCACTGGGCTAAAACCAAGGTGAGGACAGGGCGGTTCCTGTGGAGGCCCTTGGGGAGAATCTGTTTCATTGCTTTTGCCAGTTTCTGGGGCTGGCCTCCAGAGGCTTGTGGCTCCCACCTTCACCTGCAGAACCAACAGCTCTGCATCTCTGGGACCCTCTTCACAAATCAGCCTCTGGCCACAGCCAGGAAAGGGTCTCTACCTTGGAGAACCCTTGTGGCTAGAGGGGACCATGTCTGAAAATCCAGGCCAAACATCAAAGTCCTTTATTTAATCGCATCTGGGAATGCCCTTTTGCTAAGCAAAGTAACTTATTAGCAGATTCCAGGAATGAGAATGTGAAGATATTTGACTTGGAAGTGCAAGGTCAATTTTAGATGCTACTTACTGCTGGCTTTGGGTCTCTGGCATAGCCCTTCCTTGCTGGGCTGGGGTAGGCAGGTGTGGGTCTGGATGATGAAGGCCTGGAGTACCTGCATCTGGGCCTGGCCCTGATCACCCTCAGGCAGCAGATTTGCTCTCCATGGCCATTCCCTCCTTTACTCTTCCGTAGGGTCATTTGCAGTTGCATTGTTACCACTTCCTTTCTAGAGCCTTCCATTCTGGAGAGAAGACGAAGTTTTGGTTAGTAGCCTGCTATAGTTACATAACTCTTAAGTTTACCTTTATTTTGCATTATTTCCTTTTCTATGAAAATATTTTGAAACTTATACAATTAAAAATACTGCATCAAGTGGGCATGCCTCTTAACATTATTGTGACACATCTCATTATTTTTATTACTCAAGCCAGAAGTCAGGGTGTCATTATGGGATATAAGAATAGAACAGAATAATTAGTACTGTGGAGTCCTAGCTACAGCTTATTGGTACCTGCCAGGAACCATTCAGGTGCTTGATCTCGCTAGCTCCCTGGAGACACAATAGCTGTAGAATTGTCACCCAGTTTTTCATAGGGGAACTGCACTTTGGTGATATTAAGCAGCTTGCTCAAGCTTACACAGAATGAAGACGTAGACCCTAGTTTGCCTCCAAATCTCACATCCTTCCTGAAGGGAGATCCAGTTGTTAACAATGAATCCGATGGTGCAATGGTGCCGGTGCACATCTTCCTTCACATTACAGAAAGGTATTTTGAAGCAGAAGTTGATTAGCTGAAAGAATTCAAACTACTTTTTCTAAAGGTGGGTAAATCTGGACCTTCGGTGCAAATTGGTCCTTCCCCAGGTTCAGGAAGGCTCTTTGTGTTTCAGCCACACACAGCACCTTGACCTGTATGAGCAGGGAGTTCAAGTGTGAGGATGGCGAGGCCTGCATTGTACTCTCAGAGCGCTGTGACGGCTTCCTGGACTGCTCGGATGAGAGTGATGAGGCGGCCTGCAGTGGTGAGTACGTTGCACACTGGGGCAGCTTCTATCTAGGAGCTTCTAGAATTTTCCCTTAGTCTGAAAATGAGGGCTGGGGCATAGCTCAGTGGTGGAGCATTTGCCTAGCATATGCAAGGCCTGGGGTTCCATCCCCAGCACAGCAAAAATCAAAACAGAATCTGAAACTGAAATGGATTTATGCCCCACTTCGGAGCACCAAGTGAGCTGAGGCCTGGCCCAACTCTGATATAACTTCCCTCTACCTCCTACCTTTTGGTGAAGGGGCTGGTCTTGGATTTATCTTCAACAGACTTCCCACCTCTTGCTGATATGCCAGTGCTCTCTCAGAGCCTCTGACTGCTGATGGGGTTAACTCGGTCCTCTCTGGAGTGTATTAGTGATACATCCTGCTATGGCATTGTCTTCGGACTTGCAGTGTTCTCTTTTAGAATCAAGTTTAAATTGACTTGGGCAGGAAGGAGGTGGAATGCCAGGAACAATACCATGATTGGAAATGTGGGAACCCTAGGGAAGGTTGTAGAGGGAGCTGTGAGCTATATTTTCTGGAATTTCTTTTCAGATAGTGATTGGGATCTCCTGACAATTTAGATAACAGCAGCCCTGCTTAAAAGCTGGGGTTCTTTGAAATTTGAGGATTTATAAGATATAACTTTCTTTGATTATTTACTCCTTATCTTTCTAGATGAGTTAACTGTATACAAAGTACAGAATCTTCAGTGGACAGCTGATTTCTCTGGGGATGTAACTTTGACCTGGATGCGGCCCAAAAAAATGCCATCTGCTTCTTGTGTATATACTGTCTACTATAGGTGGGTCCCATCTCTGCCATGGTCCTTGCCACTGGATGACCCATAAATTCTCTTGTGATAATCAATCTGGGTCTCTTGATTAGCCACCCGTGTTACTTTGCTGAGACAGTATCTTTGTTCTTTTGGCCAGGGTGGTTGGAGAGAGCATATGGAAGACTCTGGAGACTCACAGCAACAAAACGAATACTGTATTGAAAGTTTTGAAACCAGACACCACATATCAAGTTAAAGTACAGGTTCAGTGTCTGAGCAAGGCGCACAACACCAACGACTTTGTGACCCTGCGGACTCCGGAAGGGTGTAAGTGTTATAATCTTATTTTGTGGTATGTATAAGACCTCATGTTCCCACAGGTTTTCCCAAGGATGCTCAGGAATGTGGGGACATACTCCCACAGGTTTTCCCAAGGATGCTCAGGAATGTGGGGACATACTTACCTGTGCCTTACCTGTGTAGAAGTTTTGTGGTTAAGTTGTGTGGTCTTGTCTGAGCTGTTTAACATTTATTCTTAGCGTGGCAGAGAATGCTCTTGTATCTTAAGATAGGTTAATTTCAGATTCTCTCCACCATTGATTTTCTTTCTTTCTTTTCTTTTTTTTCTTTTTTTTTTTTTTGGTACCAGGGATTGAACTCAGGGGCACTCGACCACTGGGCCACATCCCCAGCCCTTTTTTGTATTTTACTAGAGACAGGGTCTCACTGAGTTGCTAAGTGCCTCGCCATTGCTGAGGCTGGCTTTGAACTCGCGATCCTCCTGCCTCAGCCTCCCAAGTGCTGGGATTACAGGCGTGCGCCATGTGTTTTTTGTCTTGTTTCTACCTCTGCTTTTCTTCTCCAGGCATTTCCCTTGCTTAGGATGTCCTCATCATTAAAATATGAGGCATGTCAGTAGTTTTGTGACTAAGCTTTAAAGAAATTTGCCAAAGTTATGTACCTAAGAGAGCTCCCTGTTTCCTCCTTTCAGAGTAGTAGAGGTGGTGATCTGCTTGTTCTCTTCATTTTCCCCATTGCCTGAAGTATCTTGAATATGTATCACTAAACTCATTAAGGAGTCTGCTTTGACAGTGATCACATTCGTTTGGATGTAGAATTTCTGTGATGTTAGAAAATTAGTCTTATTCCTTGGCAGTCATGCTCATGGGTCTGTTTTGTGGTATGAGAGGCTGAGGCGGCAGGGGCTGTCATTGACAATTAAGATCTCAGCATTGAAGTGCAGGGCCAGTGGTAACTCAGCCTGCCAAGTGATCCCATCCTGCAGCCCTGTGGATGTGTGACCATCTGAGTTGACTGAGCCCTGATCTGATATGTGACAGCCTACCTTCCATTCCGGAAGATATATCTTGTCAAAGTGGAGAATAAGCTAACAGACTTCTTAGTGGATAGGTCCTAGCACCTAGATTCTTTCTTTTTCTAGAAGCAAAAAGATTCCTTCTTTTTCTTTTTTGTATTTATGGGGCATATTGTGTTTTTTTTATTAGTGTATTATAGTTATATATAATATTGGGGTTCATTTTGACATATAAGCATAGAGTATAATTTTCTTCTATTCAGTACCAAGAGCTTCCTCTTTCCCTCCCCTCCTTCCACCCACTTTCCTTTCCTCTATTCTACTGGCCTTTTTTTTTAAATTTATAATTTCTTTCTTTTTTTTTTTTTAACATCAATCTATATTCCCTCTTATTTTTGTTTTAAGCTCAGGAAAATTCTTCTAGTTGACCACTATGTGATTGGGTTTTAACCTCAAGTTAATGCTCTTTTGAAATATAATTTGTACAAAATTAATTGTACATGTTTATGAGGTACAGTATGTCATTTCAATATATGTATATAATATGTAATTATTAGGTGACAATAGCTTATCTGTCACCTCAGACATTTGTCATTTCTTTGTGTTGGGAACATTCAGTCTCCTTCGCCTACCTGTTTTGAAGTATTCAGTTAGTTGTTTTTATCCAGTTAGTTGTTTTTAGTTGCCGTACTGTGCTGTAGAACGTCCGGAGTTATTCCTTCTGTCTAGCTGCACTGTGTACCTGTTAACTACCTTTCCATCTTTCCCTGCCCCTCCATCCTCCCTGGCCTCTGGTTACCACTAGGAGATAAAGTTTTTAGTTTTTTAGTTTCTATATGTAAGTGAGAACATGCAGTATTTGTCTCACTATGCCTGGCTTATTTAACTTAACATAATGTCCTCCAGGCTCATTCATGTTGCTACAAGTGACAGAATTTCATTCTTGTTATGGTTTAACAATATTCCATTTTGTGTGTGTGTGTGTGTGTGTGTGTGTGTGTGTGTACACAAACCACGTTTTCTTTATCCATTCATCCCTCATTGGGCACCTGGGTTGGTTTCATATCTTGACCGTTGTGAATAGTGCTGCAGTGAACCTGGGAGTGTACCTCTTTGACATATTGATTTCCTTCTGTTCTTTGGTATAGACTCAGTAGTGGAATTGTTGGATCTTGGGATAGTTCTGTTGGTAATTTTTTGAGAAACTTCTATGTTGTTTGCCATAATGACTGTACTAATTTTTTATATTCCCACCAGCAGTGTTGAATTACCCTTTCTCTACATCTTTGCCAGCATTTTAAATTTTTTGTCTTTTAGATAATGGCCATTCTAACTGGGGTAAGATGATATGTCATTGTGATTTTGATTATCATTTCCCTGATGATTAGATATATTTAGCATTTTTCAAAAATTTACTTTTTGGCCACCTGAATATGTTCTTTTGAGAAATGTCTGGCCATTTTTAAAAATTAGATTGGGTGTTTTTGCACTTGAATTGTTGAAGTCCTTATATATTCTGGCTGTTAATTCCCTTGTTGGATAAATAAGGTGTCCTAGCATCCTAATAGTTATTTTATTTAATTTATTGTGTAGAAGGGTTTTCTCCTTCTTCTTCTTCTTTTTTTTTTTTTTTTGGACAAATGAGATATGTAGGAATTTTTACTTTTGTGGCAGTGTTTTCTGGTGTCATATTATTAAAAAGGAATCTTTGCCCAGACCATTGTGCTGAAGTATTTCCCCTATGTTTTCTTTTAGTTTCATAGTTTGGGGAATCTTACATTTAAGTTTTTGATCTGTTTCAGGCTTTTTTTTTTAATTATTGTGAAAGGAATCCAGTTTCATTTTTCTGCACATAGATATTTAGTTTTCCCAGCACCATTTATTGAAGAAACTATCCTTTCTTCAGTGTATGTTCTTGGGGCCTTTGTCAAACATCAGTTGGTGTAAATATGTGGACTCACTCATGGAGTCTTTGTTTTGTTCCGTTGGTCCATGTGTCTCTTTTTATGCTGGTGCCATGCTCTTTTGATTTCTACAGCTTTGTAGGATGTTTTGAGGACAGGTATTGTGATGCGTCCAGCTTTGTTTTCTTTTTGTTTTTTTATTGGCATAGGATTGCTTAGACCATTCAGGGTCTTCTATGGTTCCATACAAATTTTAGAAGTATTTTTTTCTTCTAGTATGAAGAACGTGTTGGTGTTCTGATAGGGATTGCACTGAATCTGCAGCTTGCTTTAGGTAGTATGTACATTTTAGCAGTAATAATTCTTCCAGTTCTTGAATGTCTGTGTGTGTGTGCATGTATGTCCTCTTCAGTTTCTTTCATCAGTATCTTATAGCTTTCATTGTAGAGCTCTTTCACCTCACCTTCTTAGTTAAAATTTCTTTCTTGGTATTTTATTTATTTATTTTTGGTCACTATTGTAAATGAGATTGATTTCTTAATTTCTTTTTCAGCAAGTTTGTGGTGGCTTGTAGAAATGCTACTGAGTTTTGTATTTTGATCTTGTATCCTGCAACTTTCCTGAATTCAGTTAGCACTTTCAGTAGTTTTTTGCACCCTCCAGAGACTCCTGTGATCTGTGTATGAGATCATGTCCTCTGCACACAGGGATAGCTTGACTTGCAAGTTGCCTCTTTTTATAGTGCCAGATGCCCCTCGAAATCTCCAGCTGTCACTCCACAGGGAAGCAGAAGGTGTGATTGTTGGCCACTGGACTCCTCCCATCCACACCCATGGTCTCATTCGTGAGTACATTGTAAGTACCTTCCAGGAGCAGACATGGGTGTCAGGGTGATAGAGATTTCTGCGTGTCCATATGACTAGGATTTGATTTGCCATAATTTTGTGGATAATGACCCACCTGTCAGTACAACTGGTACCCCACCTTCCCCTTTCCCGACCTGCCATTTTATAAGGTAACAGGGTGCTCTAGAACTCCAGTTACTTTTTACTCATTTTTTCCTTCTCATTTTAGGTAGAATACAGCAGGAGTGGTTCCAAGATGTGGGCCTCCCAGAGGGCTGCTAGTAACTCTACAGAAATAAAGAACTTATTGGTCAACGCTCTATACACCGTCAGAGTGAGTGTTCACAGCTGTTCTGGGCCTCTGGTCAGTCTTGGAAACTAGAGAGATGTTTCCATTTCATGAGAACTCAGGACTTATTTTAAGAGTGCATATTTGTAGTCCATAAAATATCCAGCTCCTTGTCCTGAGGGGGGAAGCTGACTTCCCACAGATAATCAAGCACTTAGGCAATGCTGCTTTCCCAGCTTGTAACCCAGATTTTCTGCTAACTTTCCAGCACCTATAACTTTTGCACCCACCCTTTTCTGCTTATCTTTAGCCCCAGGGTGAGGCAGAGCTATGATAAATGGCATTTATAATCTGATTTTGTGAGGTTCTTATGACATGTAATATTATCTTTAGCAGAAAGGAGACAGATTTTTGTGTAAAGCATGTTTG
This sequence comes from Tamias sibiricus, assembly GCA_025594165.1. Taxonomy (NCBI): domain Eukaryota; kingdom Metazoa; phylum Chordata; class Mammalia; order Rodentia; family Sciuridae; genus Tamias; species Tamias sibiricus. Next base: position 115,152,348 of record CM046657.1, read on the forward strand.
AGACCATTACATGCACAACCTCCAGAAACTCCTTTATACTAATTTCCCTAGTACCCCTTTTATATATGTGTACATTTAGAACTTTGATCACATAGATGGATACCCATACATACACACCCACCCTTTAGAAAAACCTTGACATCTGTCAATCAAGAGCAATTTTCTAATCTTAGGATTATCATGATTTATTTTGCCCAGGCTCCTTCCCTTTGTTTCTTTCCCCTCTCATTTCAGTTACTGGGGCCCCTGAACTTCACAGGTCACTCTCTATATAATTTTTTCCACTCTCATTGCAAAAGTTTCACCCCTTTAGCTCATTTAGAATTCTTGCCATAAGGTGTATTGCCTTTATTTCATACTAATTCACACTCTAATTTGAAAAGGTGGCTGCGGTGACTAGTCGTGGAATAGGAAACTGGAGCGATTCTAAATCCATTACCACCATAAAAGGAAAAGGTAAATGATTCTACCAGCATTTGCAGATTTAGAGAAGATAGGAGCCCTTTGGAAATGACCTTCAGTATGACTGGAAAGGAGCAGCATAGATTAGAAAACTTCACACAGCTTCTTTCTCCCCAGCACATGCACACTTCTGGTAACTCCATGTGCTTTAGATAGTAGAAGTCTTTTTACATAACTGTTAAGTGTGTTCCTCCTCCTAGAAATTGAAGGGATTTCCAAAGGCCAGTGTGCCCATCCTTTTGTGAACATGTACAATATCTAAAATAGAAGGAGTCCTCCTTCTCACTAAAGATGGGGATGGTTCTGTACATGTTTGTTTGTGGTGTTGTAAAAAAGGTCCACACTGGGGTTTATGACTTCTCCCACTGGCATGGACAAACTATCAGTGGTGGTTTCTAGCATTAGGGCTGACCTTGGGCACTCTGTGCACTATTTTGTGTACATCAGCTCACCTAGTTGATCCTTCAGAACAGCTACCAGATTAGGTAAGAAGTGGAGAGAGGATGTCACTTGCTGCAGGCCACCCAATCAGTGAGTGACATGCTTGGGACTGGAACCTGACATGCCTGACTCTGAAGCCTGTGCTCTTTCTTAACCATCATGCTACACGCTTCCCTCTGGGCTGAGACACGTGTGACCCACTGGGCTGCTCTGCTTGCTAGGGTGGCTGGCTTGTCATTTTGCATGTGTGCCTCATGAGGGCTGAGTTCTGGTCTGTTTTCTCCACTCTACCACTGGTATCTAGTGGGAACCAAAGAAACAGTTGGTGTGTAAGTGAACTGAAGCAACTGATGGTTCTGGTGCATGTTGGGAGATGGATAGTAGCTCATTTTTCTGAATGTTTTTTTCTCAGCCATGGCACCAAGGAAGTTCATTTCTGGACTTGCAAATATAAAAATCACATGAATCCTGTGGTCTGGAACATGATTGGGGGATTTTGCTTTACCCAGAGCCTGTGAGACAAAAGCCCTGAGTCATCGAGAGTCACTCTGATCCCCTCTAAAATCTGCAATGTGGAGGTCAAGGCATGAGGCAGCCAGACTTAGCACTGCCAGTCGGTGGGCAGAATGCTTGCAGGTGTTGGAGAAAGCATGCTGCTGGATTCACCATCCCTTTAGTTTTTAGGCTTATCCTTTCTCTCCGCAAAATCTGGTTCAAAACATTCTGGCCATCTATACCTAATAGAAGGGATTTTGGAAGGTGAGGGTCTTCCTTGAGCTCTGTAGGCACAAGTCTCACCTGGATTTGAAAATCTCAGGGGGTGGTTGCTTTTCTTAAGCTTCTCCTCTCTGATTTTGATGAGTCTCAGCTCCTCACGTGGGTTTTGGTTAGAGCATGTACAGAAGGCAACTGTGCTGTGCTCAACAAGTATTGTGTATTTTGAGATATGTGTGACCTGGGATCATAACATAAGAACATGAAGGCCAAAGACAGCAGTGGTGTCAACTAGAAGTACAGGTTCATTAGCAAATGTAGTAGATGGGTAATAACAGCCATGGAGGATCTACCTGTTGCTGAGTTCTTCTGGTGTAGTAAGCACCATGCTTCTGAGATAAAGTGTTTTTATCCTCATTTTGTAGCTGAGGAAACTGGGCTTTGAGAAAAATTGTGACCTGTCCTTGGTCACCATGATTTTAATTCGGGTTGGCTTTAACTGAGCATCCTTGCTGTTTGGCTCTGATTGGATTCCTGAAACTTCTCACATCCTTTCTTCTGGTTATTGTGTTTTCCTCAAGCCCAGTTTCATGACCTGTTTATCATATGGAGCGACTCCCCCAGATTTTGACACATCTTTTTTGCCACCAGATATTACCCACTTCTTTAACTCTCTGTTGCCTTTCCTGTTTAAGGGACATATGTGCTGAAAATCTCATAAACATATTCATTTAAATGCTGTCTTCTGATCACATGTATCCAGTGGAACCGTCTTGGATTACTCTGATGTCAGCACTGACAGGTTTCTTGTGGGCAGACCTTCAAATGATTGCACCATGCCTATCTGTTGACCTAAGGGTGGTCTTTTCTCTGGACTGCTCTCTTCTTGCCCACCTCAGCTCTCAGCTTGAGCTCTGGTCTTTTGGAGAGTACCAGTTGCTTACTGGCTCTTTCATCTTCCATAAATGAAACTTCTGGAAAGGGATCATGAGTTGAGTGGTAGGCACTATACATACATAGAAATGTGTGTCGTTAGGCTTAAAGGAGATAAGTCACTTGCCCCAGATTACCCAGCTATTAAGTATCAGAGAACATAAATTTGAACTCAAGTTTGCTGACTCCAGAGGCCACATTCTTATTTTGCAACACATCTGTTTATCACTTCCGATTCATCCCATTGTCATCCTTCAAAAAGGGATTGAGGCTGCTGGCACTTTGTCAGTGCCAGCAAAGGTGGTGCTCACAGTGATCCCTTCACCTTAAGAACCAGGTCAAAGCTGGGCTGCTTGGAGACGGTGTAATGGAACTTTTCTGTTTGACCTTATTTCCAGACCAAGCCAAGATTGCTGTGTGTTCACCAGGCAATGGTGGGGCCAACCTCAGCTTCAGGAAAACAGTGGTAAAGAGATAGTAAAGACAGCCAAAGAAGTGCCCTTTCTTCCCCAGCTGAAAGATTGCTTTGTCTGTTAAGTTGAAAACTTAATTCCTGCCTTCCTCCCTTTTCATTGCGAGCTTTCTCTTTGAATTCCCTTTTGTTTTCAGTGATCCCACCACCAGATATCCACATTGACAGCTATGGTGAGAATTCTCTAAGCTTTACCCTGACCATGGATGGTGACATCAAGGTAATGTGGAAATTTCAAATCATCAGTTGGGAGGGGCTTTACTTTGTATGGGAACCGATGTGACATAGCACATTAAGATTAAGGAAAACAAATGACTTGATCTAGTGAAGCTAAAGTACCTGAACTAGGTGGGTTCTTTCCCCCATGAAGAACAACTTGAGTCTCCACATGTAATTATTCTGCCTCAGCCTGGTGCCTTTTTTTCTTTAACCATATAATTAAATGGTTCACAGCTACAGTGCAAATAAAGAGTTGGTGTTAATAGAATATGTATGCCCTGTAATTTTCAGCTTTATTGGATTTCCTGGTACTAAGTGCCAATACAGAGGTTCCCACAGTGGAAGAGCAGCTTTCTTGTGAGAGTCGGATACCTTGGAACACATCTACCTTAGATCCCCACATAGCCACTCAGTTCCCTCCTCTTCCTGCACCACCAGACCACCTGCCTGGCCCTTCTGCACAGCCAGCTCCACCTTGGTTGTGTGTCCTTGTGCTCTCTCAAGTTGAACCCACTTTCCAGAATGCTCTTTTTTGTCTGCTCCTCTTTGCATCCCTCCCCATTGCATCCCTCCCCATCCATGAAGTTGTGGTGGGACAAACAGCCTTCAGAGTCCTTGTACCATCTACGTAACTGCAATATAGTGTCACATCTTTGACTTTCAGAGGGGGTTGGTACAAGAGATGGATGGCTTTAATGTCATGCTCCTTATCTGTAATCTTTGGTATTGAAAATGCTTTTATTTTGTTGGTTGTCCCATATTTAAAGATCTATAGATCGCAACCTTCTATGAGCTCTGGACTTAGAAAAAGTATTTTTTTCTTCACGTGTGGATGTGTTTTCTCCTATTGGGCAGTAAGAGCTCACCAGCCAGCTTTTGTATTGAACTGTTGGCCTTGACTGCAAGGATAGCCCCAGTTGAGTTTTACCCTTAATTATCTTGGCCTAATTATTTTTTTCTTTTTCTTTTTCTTTTTCCACCTTTATTAATTGGTTCTTGTCCTTTTATTCTATATTCATTTTCTGTTTTGTTAAATACATTTTGTTATATAAATGATCCCACATTTGTTTTTAGAAGTAGATGGAGGATAGCTACATATTAGTAGTAGCACAAATAGAACTTGTTGAAACAGAAACCACCCATCCATTGTAAAAAAATGAGACCTCTAAAGAGACATCTAAAGCCTGCTTTTTGTAGTTGGTGAGTCCCCTGGCTGTTCGCTGATTGTGTTATATGTTTCCCATGTCTTGGCAGGTGAATGGCTATGTGGTGAACCTTTTCTGGACATTTGATGCCCACAAACAAGAGAAGAGAACCCTGAACTTCCGAGGGAGCATACTGTCTCACAAAGGTAACACCTTGTAGCTCGTGGGTATGTGAGCAGGAAGAAGCAAGGTTACACGACACTTCCTGGAAGCAGAGCCACAAAGCATGTGTGGGGTGCTGGGCAGAATTCTTCTCTGGAGGTGGTTCTGCATGGCCAGGTCCTTGTCCACTGAGGGCACCGTAGATGTGCTCCTGACTCTACTTAGAAGTCTTCACTTGCTGGTAGCTCAAGCCTCCTTCTACCCCATTGCTCTTAAGTGGAAGTTGCAGGCTCCAGGGGAAGAAGAATTGGAAAGAGACAAGATTAACTCTTGGCACATGATTTTTGTACTCCATAGGAACAGATTCCTAGATTTAGTTATCTGTCTCTTTCCAGCCTAGTTCAGTCCCCTTCTACTAATGAGAGGTAGCATGAGACTTGGGACATGATTGGCATTCAGAAAATATTTGTTGACTGAATGAATGGATAGACAAACCAAGGAAGGAAGTGGTCTAGTCCTTCTTGCATCTGTGCAAAGAGCATGCCTTGACTAAAACTTTTGTATCTGAAAATGGGCTAATGGATGGATTTTATTTCTAAGACAAAAACTTCAGTTCCAAAAGCTGTCTGTGAGTGTTGAGAATGACACAGGTGTGTCCCCCTTTCCTCTCCTTCTAGCCTGTTTGAAAAGTACTTTCAGTCAGTTTTATTCACTTCTTGTTTTTGTCTAATAAAACAGAAACTACAGGTGTGCTGTAATTCTCCCCCCCTCCTTTTTTTTCTCTTATTTGAAACTGTATATCTACTCAATTAAATAATTTGTACAAGGATGCCATGCAAGGGGAAAAAATGACATTGAGCACCTACTGTGTGCAAGCTTTTACCCAAGAGTTCTGTGTTGTTACTGGGCCTGTTGTCTCTCATGACCCCAGTAATGATTCCATGAGGGTTGCTCATCTTATGGAGGCAAAACACAGGTTCAAAGAATGAGCAGTGCCCTCAGAAGGCAGCAGAGCCAGGATTGGAACCCACGTCTTTCCAGTTCAAAAGCCTGTGACCCATTGCCTCAGTGTCACACCAGTGTAATCAACAGGGTCAGGGGCCGAATCTTGGTAGCTGTTGCCTGAGATCTATGAAGAGGCAGCTCAACGCAAGGCCTCATGCCAGGCACTTTACAAGCATTTTCTCTCTTAATCCCCGTAACAGCCAGCTGCTATTCAAGTACTATTATTTTTTCTCCATCTTACAAATAAGGAAACAGACTTGAGGGGTTTAAATGCTTTACCAAGGATATTGGTTTAGTCAGCTATTTCACTTCACTGCAGTGACTACAAGATCTGACCATTACAATTTTAAAGGAGGAAAAGCTTATTTGAGGGCTCATGGTTTCAGAGGTCTCAATCCATAGAAGGCTGGCTCTATTCCTCGGGGCTCCAGGTGAGGCAGGAACAACATGGCGGAAGAGTGTGGCAGAGGGAAGCAGTTCCACATGGTGATCAAGAAGCAGAGAGAGAGGTCTCCACTTGTCAGATACAAGTAGATACCTCAAAGTCACACCCCAGTTCCCAACTCCTCCAGCCACATTCTACCACTTCAGTTACCACTCAGTTAATCCCTATCAGGGGATTAATTCACTCTTACAACCCAATCATTTCTCCTCTGATCCTTCTTGCATTGTCTCACACATGAGCTTTTGGAGACACCTCACATCCAAACCATACAGATGTACAGCCACAAGGGGTAAAGTCAAGCCTTGAACCCTCGTCCTTCTGATTCCAAAGGTTATCCCATTAATATGTCCTCCCTTTGTTTACTCTTCATGTAGTTTAGGGAGTATATGTTTATTTCAGAAAATGTTAGAAGGTATAAAACATGTAATGGAATTTTCTTTAATTTCACTTTTATATTTCAGATATTTCCATATATGTTTTTCTACACATTGACCTCTTTATGTATAGTTTATCCTTATCTTTTCATGTAACATAAAATCATGAGGATTTTCCAGTGTCAACAAATATTCTTTGGAACAAATTTTAGAGGCTGCATTATAGTTTGTGGAACACATGTGATTTAATTATTGCCCTGTGGCCAGTCAGGTCAAGCAGTTTATTCTACTGCAACAGACACTGAGGTGATCTCCTCATTTGCATATTTTTGAATCCCTCTCTGGTTTTATGGGATAATTGAATGGAAGGGCATGATTTTTCAAGACTCCTGTGATACAGGGCCAAATGGCTACCCAGGATTGTTGTACCCATTTTATCCCCAGATGGTCAGCTATAAAAGAAATTTCCCAGTGCCCCTGAGGTTGTATTACATATACTGGTCATCTGTAAATAAGTGTTAAATAAGCATGTAAACTATCAAAGTTCTACATGTGGAACTGACTAAATTAAGAGATTATTTTTTTTAAATAGCACATGTATATTGACACAAATTCTTTATTAACACCCCACCTTTCTTTGGGCATCTGCTTGTTTTCACAGTTGGTAATCTGACAGCACATACATCCTACGAGATTTCTGCCTGGGCCAAGACTGACTTGGGAGATAGTCCTCTGGCATTTGAGCATGTTGTGACCCGAGGGGTTCGCCCACCTGCTCCGAGCCTCAAAGCCAAGGCCATCAACCAGACTGCAGTGGAATGCTCTTGGACTGGCCCCAGGAATGTGGTAAGTGGGCCAGAATGACCATCACAGCTTGAGTGTGGACTCTCCCTTGATACAAGGCCATAGGATAGTCCCAGAGCTCCTCTCTACTGCTGTGTCTTCCTTTCTCACCCCACCCATGCCATCCTCTTGGTTAGCTCTGGAGGCACCTGCCATTCCAGCCCCAGCATTCCTTACCATCCTCTGTTCTAGCTTCTAAGAGTAGTACCCCATGTTGTTTGTTACTGTGTAGACCTCATGCAGGTAGAAGGTAGCATATTCCTGTGCTTGGGGGCTCAACTTGGGTCATGGACTTCATGAGAAGTTTTTAATTTAACGGCCTCTACTCTCTTATATGACCCAGAAGGTGATGTTAAGGCAGCCCTGAGCCCTCTTGGGGACTCCATTTTACTTCAAAGTAGATTCTACTTATAAAGGAACCTTTTTGTCTATTAAAGAAGAAGAAGAAAAAAAAAAGATGGTAGAATGAGATGAATATCATTACCCTAAGTGCATGTATGAAGTCACGAATGGTGTGAATATACTTTGTATACAATCAGAGATATGTAAAAATGTGCTCTATAAGTATAATATAAAATGTAATGCATTCTGCTGTCATTTCTAAAAAGTTAGAATAAAAACTAAATTAATTTTTTTTAAAAAAAAGAGAGAGAAACCCAGCTCAGGGAGGGGGGTCACCTGTCACACCCAGCTATCTTCCCAGAGTTGGGCATAATGTAGGAATGCTGGAACATCACTTAATTTTAGGGTCACTTATTATGTGTGACCTTGGAGAAGCAGTCTTGCTGTGCTGGTCTTGGCTCATGATCTGGTCACATGCATCATAGCTTTCACAGGTGAGAGATCAAAGGAGCTCCCTGTGGGAACCTTCTCTTCCGGCTCTTTCTTCAGTTCACTGAGCACTCTGCTCTGGCAGCTCTTGGTTTTCCTCTTCACCTCAAGAACTGCCATTGCCATTGTCCACGTGGGGAACCTTCTTATTCCTTGACTCTTGTATTCCATGAACCCTTTCCTGCCCATTGCCATCCTACCCCATGGAGCCACAGGCCCCATCACAGTGAGGTGTTGTGCTAAGCTCTGAGCCCGCACACTGACTGCAGCATCCCATCTAAGCCTGTGGCTCCCTTGTTTCTCCATTCCTGTTCCCTTTGCATTTGCTTTCTGACTCCTTTTCCCCCCTTCCCCACCTATACCCAGTTAATCACCTCTGGGGCCTCCTTTCCTCTTTCACTACCCTTGTTCTCCCCTCTCCAGTTCTTCTGGTGCTGAGCAGAGTTAGGGAAAATTGCACTGTTTTCTGGCCTTGGAAATACTTTGCACATCCTGATCAGTTCCCTGTCCCTTTCTGTTGCTCCTCCAAACTTGTACAGTTCTCAGCCCCATCTTTGTGCTCATGTGCTCTTGGAGAAAATACTCTGGTTCTCCTTACAAAATAACTTCTTCAACTCCCACGCAAGCTCCCTCAGCTTTCCATGCCCTGCTGCAAGCCTCATCAGATTCCCATTTCCCCACTGGAAACTCTGTGGGTTTCCTCATGTTTCCTACATGAGCAGGAGTAAGAATGGCTATGTTAACAGTAGAACTGAAAGAAACCGCCCTTTAAACAGTTTTATTCCCTCTCAATTAAAAGATGTTTGGAGTTAAGCAGTTCAAGGCTCCTGTTTGCAGCAGCACAGTTGGGTCCAGGACAGGTTCCAGCCATCTCCAGCCTGTGGCATCCATCTTCAAGGTCACCTCATGGTCTATGAGGCCGCATAGAGCCATAGCTATTACCTGTACTCCAGGCAGCAAGAAGGGCCTTCCCTCCATTGTAACAAGCCCTCCCAGACCTTCCCACAGGACACTTCTAGTTACATCTCATTGGCTGCAACCATCACATGGCCTCCCTTAGCTTCTAGGGAGTGGCAAGTGCAGACTTTCTTTCCAGGTAGTTCTCACTAAGAACCAGGGTTCTACTAAGAAAGAAAGAAAGGAAGAATTGGTGTCTTCTGGGAGCTGGCAATGCCTCTTCTCCTGTGTTTCCTCCACACACTTGTGAGATTCCCATGCTCACTCTACAAACTCCATGCTTTCCTGTCCACTCAGCACCTCCATTTGGCTCTCCATGTCCCTGCTGCACAACGCTAGCATGTACCTCCTCTTTGGTAAGCGCCCTCTTTGCTCTGGCTCATTATGCCCTCTTTTAGTGTTTCATCTGATGCTCTGTATGCACCTTGTTATTTAAAATTATGCCTGTTTTTCTTCCGTGCCTGATTCTCTTCGAGAATGAACTCTCTGAGGACAGAGAGCACATGGTGTTGACCTGTGCTGGTGCGGCACCAGGCCCATTCTCTGTAACTGCTGTCAGCGTAATCAGTGTGGAAGGAAAACTTCTCTTGGAGCTCTTTAGAAGCATGTGCAAGGTCTTAAATGAGGGATTTTGAGAACATGAGGTCACTGGCCCATGAGCTGATGTCCTTTCCATTCTCTGCCTTTATCAGGTTTATGGTATCTTCTATGCTACATCCTTTCTTGACCTCTATCGAAACCCAAAGAGCTTGACTACTTCACTCCACAACATGACGGTCATTGTCAATCGGGATGAGCAGTATTTGTTTCTGGTAAGTTTCCTGAATGAGACACAAAAGGAGTTCCTATTAAGGATGTCTTAAGTCCTGAGTTCCTGAGCTCAACCTGGATCTGGGAGCTGGACATCTAGATTCCAGCATTGGTGTGTGTGATAGGAGGAAAGTTCCTCTTCTTCAAAAGCATCACAACCACTCACCCAACTATAGCTCCCTGATTGAGGCTGATAACAGAGACAGATAAATCAAAACCTTTTGTCAGATTCCATTTCTTGGAATTTAGCCTACATACTTTTATATGTGTGCCAAGACAGATGGAAAAAGATGTTTGGTCCATTAGCACTTGTGACAGGAAAAGATTTGAAACAACTTAAATGTACATCAAGGGAGGAATGGCTAAAAATATTATGGCTTGTCCAGGAAATGGAATACCGAGCAACAAAAGAAAGACAGCTCCAAAGATATTGATATGGAAAAACTGCTAACCTGTGTCAAGTGTCAGAAGTGAGGGGCAGAATATGTGTACTGTTTTCTCAGTTGTGTAAGATTATTTAAGAAAGACTGCATATACACACACATGAATATGGACATGCATATATTGTGAATTTCTATACAGTCATATCTATGTCTGTGGGCATAGGATGTTTCTGGAAGGAAGCATAAAAAACTGTAAGCAGTGGCAATTGGTCTGGGCTAGGTTGAGAACTATTTTATATTTTACATCCTTTGTATGAGTTGAATTTTAATTGTGTACGTCACTTTTATCGAGAGCATAGTGAAGATTGTGTGAGCCCACATGGTATTATTCTTCTGTGTGTTCTTGGCCCTAGGTCCGGGTGTTGGTACCTTACCAAGGGCCATCCTCTGACTACGTTGTAGTGAAGATGATCCCAGACAGCAGGCTTCCACCCCGTCACCTGCATGTGGTTCATACAGGCAAAACCTCGGCTGTCATCAAGTGGGAATCACCATATGACTCTCCTGACCAGGACTTGGTGAGCAGGCTAGGTGTCCAGGCAGCCTGGCTTATTCTTAGCATGCCCGGGATAGGGCTGAAGGGGGTCCAGCACTGGGCAGGAAACACAGGCCTAGAGGTTGAGCTCAGCAGGACTCACCCCATTTCTGACTTGATGGTATTCTTAGAGTTGCCTCTTCTTAGTTGGTGTTCCTCTGTTTTTCCCAGCTGCCATATTGATTTGTCCCCTTCCTTGACCCTCTGAGACACAGGTCAGCAAACAAAGGCCCACACACCAAATTCAGCTTATTTTTTAAATAAAGTTTTATTGGAACCAAGCCACACCCTTCTGTTTACATATTATCTGTGTTTGCTCTCATGCTTCAAATAGCAGAGTTAATTAGTGACCACACTGGTCCTCATCTGGCCCCTAGCACCTAAAATGTTTACCTTTTCTGAAAGTTTGCTGACCCCTGCTAAGAAAGGGGCCTTGATCCCAGGAAACATCTCCCAGTTCTCCTTGCTTCAGGCCACTTTTACCTCCGTCCCCCTCTCTGCTCCCCTTCATATTGGGGGTGGTCAGTTTTAATAATGCTTGATTTCTGAGCCACCTTGACTTTCAGCTTCTTTCTGATGATTGGGTTTCCTGTGCTTCCTGCAAGTCCCTTTATTCCCTGCCCTCATATGTAAAGAAGCAGCCTGGGAGAGAGTTACATAGAGTTTTTTGTCCAGTAGAGCCAGGATTGAACACTTTGCTCATTGTTTTCCACTGACAATATCATAACTGTTGCAGTGGTGAGATGCAAAAGTTCGAGTACTGAATTTCGGTGTTCTTACTTGTCTTAACTTAGCTCCTGATACCACAGTAAATGTGGCTTTTCCTGGTGACTTTTTCCTTTTTTCCCTCGGATTTGTGCAAATTCTGAGTGCATACTTGTTATAAGGCTGGCCCTGGCTACCCCAAAGATGTATCAAAGAACAGAGTCAGACTTTGGGGCTCAGAATATTGTGGAGAGTCACAGTCATTCTGTAGTCAGCCCTCTGTACCTGTGGGTTCCATATCGTGGATTCAACCAATGGCAGATTGAAAGTATTGGAAAGACAAATTATCTACATTGAAAATGTACAGATGTTTTCTCTTGTCATTATTCCCTAAACAATACAGTTTATCACCTATTTACACAACATGCACATTGTAATAGCTATTACAAGCAATCTAGTGATGACTTTGAGTATATAGAGGATGTGTATCTGCTGTAGGGAAACACCATTTTGTATAAGGGATGTGGTATCCACAAGGGCCCTAGAACCAGTCCCCTGCAGGTACTAAGGGATGCCTGTACTTGTGTTACATTGTCTTCCATTAAACTATGAAGAATGAAGAATGCCAAGTTTCTGATTACCACTCAGATTTTTTTTTTTTTTTTTTTTTTTTTTTTTGGTCCTAGTTCTACGCAATTGCAGTTAAAGATCTGATAAGAAAAACAGACAGGAACTACAAAGTAAAATCCCGCAACAGTACTATGGAGTACACCCTTAACAAGTTGGAACCTGGAGGGAAATACCATGTCATTGTCCAGCTGGGGAACATGAGCAAAGATTCCAGCATAAAAATAACCACAGGTAAGTAGGAGAGAGATCAGAGGCCTTCCTGCCCAGCAGAATGCCCATGGTGCTGGACCTCCTGTCAGGAACTGTCCATCAGGAATTGCCCACAGCATGCAAACACTGCTCTTCGGTGTCCACACTGCAGCAGAACAGCGGATCTGGGCTGCAGTGAGAGAGCCAGGGCACAGTGGACTGGGGAGTGGCTCTTATTTTCCATATTTTCCACATTTAAAAAATCTCTTCTCTCCTAGCTTGTTTTGACATTACTAGAGGAGAAGAAAAGGAAAGTACGAGAGAGTTAGGAAATATAACTGAATATTTACCACTCAGGCTGAGCATTGCATCTGAGGACCTGGTCTGACATCACAGTGGCTCATTGTGGCAGTCTGACATAGAAATGGAGGGAGACCAACGCCCCGGGAAGTAAATTAGAGGGTAGTCAGTCTCAGGTTCAGAAAGCAGATGAGAAGCCCAGTTACTTGGACAACGTCAGATAGTGTCAGGAGTACTAGTAGTCAGGCTCAGCCCCATTTAGGCTGTGGTGTGAGCAGGGGGCCTGGGTTTGGCAATTCCAAGGAGCTGCAGAGCCCCTTTCTTGTTCCATCCCTCCCCCTCCTCTCCACCCCCAGCCCCATCTTGTTTTTGTCCATCCTCATGTCCAAGAGCTATTAAATTAGATACTGTCCAAGCTTCTTGGCTAAAACTGTTATATCCATAGCAAACAAGAGGCCAATTAAAGGTATCAACCATGTGCTAGCTAGGCTCTATGCTAGGCAGATATGTGTTTCTTTCTTCCTTAACCCAGGCCTCTGAGGCTAGTGTTATTTAATCTCTCTAACAACAGGAAAATGGAGGTTTGAGTGTATATCCACTAACCGCATCCTATCTTATCTTTAATTTTCAGTTTCATTATCAGCACCCGATGCCTTAAAAATCATAACAGAAAATGATCACGTTCTTCTATTTTGGAAAAGTCTAGCTTTAAAGGAAAAGCATTTTAATGAAAGCAGGGTAAGTTCTTCCCTTATTCTCAATGACTTTGGAAATGTAATTGAAATGGTATTTTAGAGATGAGCTCGTTAACAGCATGCTGGTGTAGAAAGTGTAAAAAAAAAAAAAAAAAGGCGGGTGGAGGGAAGAAAGAATAGGGCATCGACGTGAACTTGAGAATTAAAGGACCATTTCTGTGGGATTGCTAATTATCAAAATGTTTACACTGCCCATTAAAGATGAGAATCTCTGCACTAAGCACTTTTCAGTCCTGCACTTGTCTTCACCAGAAGAAAGGGAAATGGGCTGGAGCCCTTGTTGTGCTTCCTGAAGCTGGGTCAGGGCTCAGCATTGGAACTAAGAGCCACACCTGTCCCAGTCACTCTGAGGCCTGGGGCTGTGGCCATACTGCCATCATGGCACATCATCACTTCCTTTCCAGAGACACTACAGGGAGTAGGAATACTTGAAGATATTCCATTGACTTATGAGAAACACCTTTGCTTTGTTTTGTTTTGCCATTGTTAACCAATGCTGCATCCCCATCAGATGCTAGGGAAAGGAGAGCAGGACCTGGGCGATTTCCACCTGGTAGTGGACAGTCTTGAGTGAATCTGGGTTGGTCCCCCATACCACAAAGCATGAGCTTAACAGGGACTCAATGCAGGTGTGGCTCCCTGGAGCAATAGCGTAGGCCGAGGGCCCAAGGAGCCTCAGCAGTCACAGTGCGCTGCCACAAGCAAAGCTCAAGTCGAATTTGAAAATCCTCATCACTCTGTGGGAGTTTCCCAGCTATGACATGTAAATGGTAATATCTTTAGATACTAAGAATGTTGTTGGATCAATTCAAAATAAATATTCCTATTTGGAAAAAGGTAAAGTTAATGAAATAAAAAAATTCTAGCAGCAGTGAGCCATTGGAGAAAGGTTCAACCTCACTGAGCGTCCAAACAAGATAGATGAGGCACTTGTACATTAAATCAGCAAAGACCCCTGGGGAAGAGTGTCACCAGCAAGGGAGATGGTAGGGGAACTAAGCCCTCAGAGAATACAAATTGGTTCACCCTCCTGGAAGGTCCTTTGGTATATGTATCAAAAATGTTGAGGGGCTGGGGTTGTGGCTCAGTGGTAGAGCACTCGTCTAGCACGTGCGCGACCCGGGTTCGATCCTCAGCACCACATACAAATAAACACATTGTGTACAACTAAAAGCAAATAAATAAATATTTTTAAAAAAAAATGTTGAAAGTGTTCATGCTTCTTGATCCAGCAATTCTTCTAGGAGTTTACTCTAAGGAAGCAATGTGCATAAAAATTGATGTGCATTATTAATAATAGAAAAAACAACCCCCGACACGAGGACTGTTGAAATGAAGTTTAGGTTGTTGATGTTTGTGTAATTTAAGTTATTTTCTTTATGTTATTACGTATTTTACAGATGTTCTAGACTGAATATATGTTAGATAATAAATAAAAATTGCTAGTTTATAGAAAGAACTACAGGGATGGGATGCCAGGCAGGTGCCAAGAAGCCCAATTTGGCTGCCATTTTCCATTAGGTGATGGCAAAAAGCTGGGCATGGCAGAAGCCCAGCTTTTAGGTTGGGGTTGCGTGCAGGTCAGTGTTCCATTCCTAGGGGGAGGGTCCTGGCATCAGCTTGCCCATTCCCCTTCTCTCTAGCTTGGAGTTGGGAGACTAGACAGGTCAATGGAATGTGAACCAAGAAATCACTGATTATGCAGTGGTCCAGGATGAGGATGGAGATAATGGATGGAATCATTTTTGAGGCACTGGAAATGGAGGTTCGTAACTTTGACACGGGAAGGCTTAGCAATCACTAGAGAAATCCAGTAGTCAGTCTGATGCCAGCCAGCATCCTGGGTCAGGACTGTCAGAGGGTGACTTCCCTCACAGGAATTCAAGAGTCTTCTGACACAGTCCAGAAGATTGTCCCATCCCCTCCTCCCATGCACAGGCGCCCTGTGCCTGCTGAAATGTTCTTATTAGCACAGCCAAGATGGTCAGAGCTGGGATCAGTTCAGAAAGAGCTAGAAAGCAAGGAAGCAAGCTGGCAGTGGCCCTCCTAAGTACTGCACTAAGGAGAAACGTGCTATCTTTTCTGATTGCAAGTTCCCTTGTCTCACCCTATTGCTGGAGGCCACACCGACCAAGATTTAGTATGAGTCAAATCCCATACTATAAACTGTGGCTGAAGTGTCCAGGTTTTTTGTTATATTGAATATTGCTTGGGACAAGCAACTACTGATCAGAACTTTGAGTGTGTATTAGCTGAAATGCCTTTCTTGGGCCACACTCGTCACTTTCAGTGTGCAGTTCCCAAGTGGACGCCGTAGCTAGTTGAAATGTTGGGGATGGGAATTCAAAAATCCTGTTTTTCGAATGCAGTATCTCACTGTTAATGTAAAAAAACAAAAACAAAAAACTAGTGAGAAACTCAAAAAGTGCTTTAGCATCTATAAAAAGCCTGAAGTAGGGGGCTCAGACAGGGCTGGAACCAGTAGTAGGAGCTGTTAGGTTCCTTATTTGACTTCCTGAGCAGTCTTGTATGTGTTTATTTTCAGGGCTACGAGATCCACATGTTTGATAGTGCCATGAATCTCACAGCTTACCTTGGGAATACTACTGACAATTTCTTTAAAATTTCCAACCTGAAGATTGGTCATAATTACACTTTCACTGTCCAAGCACGATGCCTTTTTGGCAGCCAGATCTGTGGGGAGCCTGCTGTCCTGCTGTATGATGAGCTGGGGTCTGGTAAGTTGCTGTGCAGCCAGTTTCTGCTGTCCCTTCTGGGGAAAGAGCAGGGATGTAGAATAGTCCAATGAACATGTGTCTTTCTAAACACACTTAAAATGTTCTCTCAGCTCAGAGGAAAGTCATTTAGGTATGGATTTCATCAGATACAGATGTAGTTAACAAATCCTGAGCCAGGCATGGCATGAAGCTGAGTTTACAAGGTGACCATATTCTGAATGCAAAGTACAAGAAAGGGAAACATTTTGTTTAAAATGGAGATGGGATTTTAGCAAAAGTTTTGTTGTTCATTTTTGCAGGACTTCTCAGAGCCTGTAACATGCTAACACACCCTGTGATCCTGCAAGTTAGTAACTCCTCTCCTCAGTGTGGAGAAACTGACCATACAGCCCTCCGGTCATCTGAGCTGTCAGCCTCAGATCTGGATCCAAATTTCGTCCTGGGCTGTGTCTTAGGGAACTCATAGATACCAGTGCTGGACCATGCTCATGGTTTATCCAAAGTCTGCTTGCATCAGAGTAGCTTCGCCAGGATTTCAACAAACGTTTTGCCACTGGTCTTTTTAGTTACATTTACTCCCACCCAAGAACTAACCAGGGCTCAAGCCAAAATCTTGTGTTAATTTGTTAAATGTTCCATCACATAGTACTTCCTGGATGTGATCATGCAGAATACTCATCCTCCTAAGAAAGAGCCCTGTCTTCCACCTTCCTCTGGTGAATCATGGCAAATCAGAGACTCTGAGATGGCCCCACAAAACAAACAGCAGAACTCTTGTTAACCTCATGTTTCCTTAATAGCACCCAGTTTTCAAGTGAAACCAGCTATCAACCTTTGCAGTATACTTCAGGAAAAACTGTTGTGAGAACTGTACTAGCTGCCTCTGTGACACAGGACCATCTGGAGCTTACCCCTGATGCCTCCACTGAGCTCCAGTCTTTTCTTATTTACCACTGCACAGTTGGGTGGATTAGGACACGTTAAATAAGAGTTTGACAGGGTTTTTTTTCTGGACAGAAAATAATGAAAGAATTTTAAATAAAGGCATGAATATCAAATTGCTGGATTAAACTTAGCAGAGATGGCTGATATCTGGTCCATCTTTGTGAGTATCCTGCCAGGCCGAATCCCTGGGTAGCAGAGCCCTTGCCTGGGCCACCTCCTCCTACACTAGAGAATAACCCCAAGCCTATGGAAACCTAGACCCAGTCCATAGTCCTCCTTGGCTCAAAACTGACTCTTAAGTTCCATTTTCTTGCCTGAAGTTCAGACTGGCCCTGCTCCCCTAGGGGCTTTTGACATAAACAGCCCACCCCCTTTCAAGATGACAGCCCCTACCCCAACAAGGGTGTTGGAAGGGGATGGCTTTGCCCCTGAGCCCCAATGGTATAATTCTATCTGTAAATTATAATCAAGACTGCATTTCTTTAAGATCAGGAAAGGTCGAATCTTTGTTAGGTTATAAACATCTAAATGGCTTTGCAGAGTGCTTTAAAAAATGTTAAAGGTATATAGAAAGGTGATCTCCCTCATTTTTCTTTTTTTACTTGAAGTTTAAAAAAAAAAAAAAAAACCTTGTAAAACTTCATGAGCTGTTAAGTCAGTATTGTAGCAAAGGAATCTCGTTTGTATCACTTAATGGAGCTTCAGGTAATTGCAGTTCAGAGTGACTTTGGTGCCAAGTAGGGGGAAATAATTGCAATCTCGTTAATTAGTGGTCTGATTTCACATCCTCTTATGTAAGGCGAGCAAGTGGTCTTAAGTAATAATGCTAATGAAATCAATGTTGATACCCCAACAAAGGTCTCCCTTCCAAGAGATTATCTAAATAACCAACAAGGCAGTGATTAGGAGGCTAATGTAATTACCGCATTTGCATGCACAAGGCCCATGGTCTGTCACTCATGGCGAGTAGTTGGGAAACATTCAGGCCTCATGCATGTGCTGTGCGCTTCACAGCAGACAGGTGATTGGGTAGCTGTGGTGAACTAGCTTTTTTTTGGTGAGTGGGGCCTTGCGGAGCCACCTGGTACATTCTCCTGCCCTCAGGAAGGAGGCTCATGGTTGGGGATTTTGCCTCTGCAGGTGGAGATACAGCAGCCATTCAGGCTACCAGATCCACTGACGTTGCTGCTGTGGTGGTTCCCATCTTGTTCCTGATACTGCTGAGCCTGGGGGTCGGGTTTGCCGTCCTGTACACAAAGCATCGGAGGTTACAGAGCAGCTTCACCGCTTTTGCCAACAGCCACTACAGCTCGAGGCTCGGTTCAGCAATCTTCTCCTCAGGGGATGATCTGGGTAAGTGGCAGGGCCGCGGACCTGATTGGGAAACACCTGCCTCCGGCTTACCTTTTGACATGAGAGGAGTTATTCATTAGCTAGTGATTCCACTGCTTAGGGTTAAACCATTTGGAACTCATGGCTTGTAACTTACTCCCAATTTAAAGTATTGTGTTCTGCTTAGTAGTGTAGTTTGGCCTGAAATAGGGAAGAACTGGTAGGAGCTTGCCATGTATAGGAGGGCTGTGGGCCCAGAACATGGGAAAATTCTCAAGAATGTCCATCTGACTCATCTCCTCTTCCCAGACCTGAGGTCAGACTGGTATATGCAGTGATTTTGAATTGTGTGGGTGCCTGGGCTGGAGATCCCAGTGAAGACAAGAGTAATGCTTCCCCATTCGGCTTCTATCAGAAGATGCCCTTCAGTGTGATTCTTTCTCCCTCCAATTGCTATTGCAGCCCCATTAGCCATTCTTTCTTTATGTAGTGATAACATGTATTGTGGGGGAAAGAAGGAGATCTTTTCGTCCCTTTTTGAAACCTTTGCACGCTGCTGTTCCTGAACACTAAGAGAGCTCGTAAACCACTTCATATAATAAAGTGGGTTTTTTATTTAGCACCTCAACTCAGGCTGCTAAATGTGAGTTTGCATACTTTTCCTGTAAACTAGTTATGGTTATTTTTTTGTTGTTATGAAGACACTTATGTATTCCCTTTCACTGATCATATGAGATTATTCCTGCTCTCTTCTCAGTTTGCCTTCCTTGCTTAATCAGTAAGGAATGTGTAACTTCTTTGCTTGCTGCTGTTGGGGACAAAAAGAGTCACCCTGTTACCAAGCCATGCAGTCACCACTAACTGTGGATCAGCACTTAGTTGCACAGGCTCATACCAGGAATGTCAAAGGGACAGCCATTAGTCTGGGAAGTGGGGCTCATAGTTCTTAATCCCCTCCTTTTCCTCAAACCAGTTTGGCTTCAAAAGAGAAAGCAGACAGTGAAGGTTGGTATGCTAATGTTGGGTGTGAATAACTCAAATTGGGGAACCCAGACCACCCATTTTGCTTTAGAGTAGGCAATGAGATTCTTCTTCTTTTAAGTTTTACTTGCTTTATTTGGCTAAGTTGAAGCTATAGCTAAAATAAGCTTGGTCACCTATTGATAGGGACAGTGACTTAAGAGCAGCAGAGAGAAGCCGAGTTTAGGACTGATTACTGTGCCTAGCCGACTGTGCTGTGGGTTTAGCTGGGGGTGGGTAGGGTGGGGTGGGCAGAGCAGTGGATCATGGGCTCAGGTCCGCATGTGCTGGAACTCACAAAGCCTGACTGTTTTGTCTTTAGGGGAGGACGATGAAGATGCTCCTATGATTACTGGATTTTCAGACGATGTCCCCATGGTGATAGCCTGAAACAGCTTTCCTCACTAGAAACCAAATGGTGTAAATATTTTATTTGATAAAGATAGCTGATGGTTTATTTTAAAGATGCACTTTGAGTTGCAATATGTTATTTTTATATGGGCCCAAAACAAACAACAAAAAAAAAAAAAAAAAAAAAGAAAGAAAGGAATGAATAAACTTTGTAGGGATCAACTGTGAACTTCAAGCCAGGTTGATTTTAGTAACCAAATTGCTTTGATTTGACATTAATGTAGTCTTACAGGGCTGTGCTTGCTGGGCATGCTTTTAAGTCTGTGAGATTATTTTGGTTCAATAAATCGGCCGTTCTTATTATTTTTCTAAGACACAGAAATGTATTTAATAAAAACTTCAAGAGAGAGTGATGGGTGGAATCCCTTCTCCTTGAGAGCGTGTTCAAATTTTACATTTTGTTTGGATTTAGTTTATGTGGAAGTGTTTGGGTGTCTTATGGGGGAAGGTTCTTTTATGTTATTTGTTAATTTATTGGGACTCTATATAAGGCCAGGCTTTAGTGGTCATCTGATGCCACATGCTACAAGCCCCTCACCCCGAGGATGGGGGGTGGAGAACAGAAGATTCTGTTGCCATTCTAAAAGAATCCATTTTCATTCACTTGTGTGTCATGTAATAGTCTTTGGCAGAAGAGAGCGCAAGTCATTGCTAGATTTCAGTTAGGCAGAGCTGCAGCTGGGGAAGCCCTGCAAGCCGCAGCTTCCTCTCATGTTAACCCGTGGTGTTTTCCCGTACATGCCTCTGAACAAGGTGTAGCTCCAAAAGTTACCAGATAATAGCACTGCTTTCTAATACACTGGGATCATTGTCATTGTGAAAAATAAACTCTGCTTGTGGGAGAGAGTTCTAGATCTGTGCCATGATAGATAACACTGGCAAAAAATAGTATGTGATTTTTCCATTTTCCATTTTTGTTGTTTTTACTTGCCACTAAAGAAGCTCAAATGTAAAATTTTATGTTTGGTTTGAGGTGGCCACTGAATTGTCCTCAACAGAACATACTGATGTGTGTGCAGTTATTTTGAATTGGGTCAGTGCCTTCTTTCTCTTTTTTCTTTCCATCCACCTTGCTTGCCTGTGCCCTCACCCATTCTACAGAGAAAGCGCTCAACACGCTCACAGCGACGGAGGGGACTGATCTAACACTTGACCACTCCCTCCAGTCCACAGTAGCAGCAGCACTGGGCTTTGTTCACTTATTCTCTCTAGAAGATACGCTATGCTTTCATCCTTCTGCCATTAAGATGCCACCCCTGTATTTAAATCATGGTCACTTGAAAGTTACGTGGATCCGTTGTGGACTGACGCCTGTCTTTAGACTTGGTGTTGTGGGCACCAGTGTCTAGCATTACTGTGACTCGTACTGTATGAACAACCTCACTGCAGAATTTCCTCCCAGCTGAGAAGCAGCAAGCTCTGGGACTATTCCAAAGTCATGCCGATGAATATGTGTCCTTTATATGCAAGCTTTGTGAAGCCCCATCTCCCCTTCAATGCAATGTGTCACCTTCTCATAAGTGTTTTGTTTTTTTTTTAACCAAAAGTATCATTCTTGGGTAGTAATACAGTTTCATTCTGTCTAGGGATTGTTTGGAAAACAAAGAGCCAATTACATTTTTTCATTTTAAACATTTCTATTTCTATCTTAGATGGGGAGTATTTTGACCTGCAGATGTCAGGGTTAGCCTCTAGGTCCTGTTATCGAATGGCGGTAATGATGGGCCTTCCTCTGGCTTATTTTCCTTCACTCCCCCTTTTTGATTTTTTTTTTTTCTCCTCCAGACTGAAATTTTGGCTTTGTCTTATCTTGCTTTTGGAGCTTTTAAGCTCCAAACCCTACCACCTCCTCTTTAATAAATTCTTTAACAGTGTGGTGGGAGGCAAGTCATTTAATTGAACCACTAGAAAGTCTATTTTGTTCTTCTGCCAACTTTTTGGTGGCATTTATAAAAAGCTGATGTAAAAGGCTCTGAGATATTATTTTCAGCAATTCACAGGCAAGCCTTTTTACACAGCATACATCTCCACTTGGCAACTCCAGACATTTCAAGCATCCAGTTCTGGTCACCAGTGCCTCCCCATGCCTAGTGCATAGTCCTGTACAGGCGGCCATCACCCCTCTCCTTGGAAGACGCCACTGTGCTGTTTGAAAACAAGCAGCCTTTTAGGGCTAGAGTATTTTATATAAACAGAAGAGCTAAGGTCCTGAAGACTAAGCTAGATAGATGCAGCTAAGTATAAATCATATATTTTTATGAACTTTTGAAGCACACACTCCTGTTTCCCTCCATGTGGCTTTGTGGGGGTCTCGATGTATCTATGCCATCTGCAAGATTCCAGAGGTTGGAGTGACAGTAGGAAATGGAAATGGCCTTTGAAAGTGAAGCTGGATAACTTCACCTTTGGGAGATAACTCTTCACTGTGATCACTTGGACCCTCTGATTACTTATGAAAAGGAATTTTTGTACTGTGTGGGAGATGCCCCATTGAGAGTTCCCAGTGTGTGGGGAAAGAATTTTATTCTATCCCAGAATACCAGGAAGGTCAGGTACGTGCATCTCTGAAGACCATGATGGGCCACTAAATTTTGGTGGGCAGGGGGATTGAACATGAGTTTCCTCTGGAAGCTGATTTTGCTCTTTTCTGTATTGAACACTCCTGGAACTCTGTGAGACATGTATCCATGGGGATGAAATGATGTAGTTTCAGAGAGAGGCCATGTCTGAGCAGATGGGTTTCCAGAAAGAGAAGTAACTACTAGGAACCCCGGTGACCTAGGTGGATAGTTGTGCTGCTGGGTAACTGGTTGGAACCTCTGACTTTTAGAAGCGCGGCTCCTAGGATTTCATCTCTGGTAGTACCACTAGGGATATTTGTGTAGGAGACACACAGCCGCATGATCTCTCCTGACCATCATGTGTGGCCACATACTCACTAGTTTAGGGACTGTAGCCCTTCCGAAAACACTGGGCATTTGGAGGGAGCTGGGGAGAGCAGTTGAATGGTAAGCCCTTTATAGATGAGCTCCCATTTCTCCTTGGAGAATCCTGCTTTCAGATACCCACCCAGAGGTCACTGCATCTAATAAGATTGTGTCTCCCACACTTCCCTAAGAGCCAAAACCCCATTCTGTCAGGTTTGGTTGTTCCCTTCCCCACTAAGGGGGCTGGGGTGAGTTCCCTAGAATTCTCTTCTTTCAACAGAGACTGGGGATTGGGGAGCGGGGGTTCCCGCAGAGAAGAGAGCCAGAGATATAACCAAGCTGAGTGCCACCCCCCAAGAGTGATTTTAGGAAGTGACTCTGCAGAATCTTCATTTGTATTGAGATTGTATCTTGACATTCCTGTTATGTTATTTTTCTTGACTGGAGTGTGTGCTGCCTTTCAGGTAAAATTTTTGTGTACTAAAAGCCAGTGCATTAAGTTTATATAGACTACTTTCTATGCAAGACTGAGATATGGAATAGATAGCAAGATGTGGGAACCGTTGGGTCCACGGACAGGAAGTCAGTTTTTGGAAGGAGTCACCACCACCGAGCATGGGTTGAGGGAGGATTTGTTGTGCATATGTTTCTGCCCACTAATTTTGAGCAGCCATATTATGAATTAAATCATCAGAGCCAAGTAATAACCCAAGAATGGTATTAGTTTCATGTATAATAGCTCAAATGGAATAAGCATGAATGCTGCAGCGGAACATGATCCTCAGATATTCCATGTCACTTCTCATTCAAGGACTCTTGTAAAGAATTATTAGAAACTTTAGGCGAAGTCAAAAAGTATTTGCAGCAAAATAAAGGCCTATTCTGCTCTTATTTAAAGTGAAGCACTGTATACTCGTTCCTCTCCAAAGTGAAATTAGGTATTTATAATTTCAATTGCCTTGGTAAGTTTCCAAGTCACTAATTTCTGCTGAAGATTTTACTATATTGTTGCACAATTTTAAGATAATTTTTGTCTCAATGTCAACTTTTTTCACTGAATAAAAATTTAACTGGGTCAAAAAACACCTACTTGAAAATCCACTCTCTATGTGCGTCTGGAGTTGTTCTTTTGAGTGCAATAAAGGTGACTAACGTGGTCTCCGAATACCATTGATTTGTTTGTCTCTTTTAATAGGTGTGTATGTCATAGATGAGAGAACACTAAGACCTGGAATGATTTTGTTATTAACAACCTGGTCTCAGATGGTGGATCCTTGAAGAACACGGTGTCTTGTGTTGGCTGAGGAGTAGGGAGATGTCGTGTGGCTGCTCTGAAGTAAATAGAATTATTCCGTAGGGGCGGCAACTAAAGTGGCTCCCTTAGAGCTGTAACTACATTTGCTAAGAGACAATTTGCTAAGAGGGCAATTTTCAAATCTAAGAGGAAAGCACAGCAGTGCAGAAGAGCTATGTGCCTAGGAGCACTTTTCAGGAAGTTTCCATAGACAATGAGGCGATGTGCAAATGAATGGCTAGCAAACCTGTAAGTCAAGATAGAAGGAAGTGGGTTGGGAGGGCAGGTCCTTTTTTAAAAAAAAAAAAAAAAAAAAATTGACAACTCTGGCGTGCTGCTTTTGTTTAGATATTGAGCCAAAATGAAATTCTGGTGTATTCATTTTCACGGATGAGGAGAAAGAGGCTGAGAGAGAGAGAGAGAGAGAGAGAGAGAGAGAGGTTTAAATAATGTACTGAGGGGAAACCAGAGTGAATGGCAAAACCAGCCTTCAGTCCCAGGTATTTTTGACCTTACATCCTGTTCTGTGTTGCTTTGTCAGGCTAACCTCGTGCCATCATTCAAGTGTCAGAACAAACACATTCAATCCAACATGACCTCCCACCTGGGTGAATTTACCTGGTCACAACCTTGCTTTAGGTTTTCAGGCTTAGATAACTTGTCATCTAACACATGATGGTGCATTCATCTCTCATGACTGAGTGCACCCTAACCAGTCTCCTGAGACTGACCTGCAGCATCATGGTGTCCATGACTATTTCCTTAGGAATTCACCACAGGAAATAGTCCTGTCACTTAGAATGTCACATGACCGGTGCATCTTCCCTCTTTAGGAGGATCTACCTAAGAGGCCAATCACAACTAGAAGATGACTTAGTGACATGGATGAAGAATAAAGGAAGTAGGAGGGGTCTGGGGCAAAACAATTAGTGCCCAGTAAATATTGAGTGGATAAATGAATGACTACTTCTCTACAACAGGAATCATCTGCTCTACATGGACTTTGAATCTGAAACCCCTGGGTTATAGCTGTCTGTTTCCATTGTCATTAAGGTCTTGCCAATAGGGTCTAAGACTTAGAATCCATTTGATATGGTTTTTCTGGACAGGGCTTAGGCACCATCTACATCTGCCATTCTGACTCATCTCTGTTGAGTTGCTGAGCAAACTATTCCTTATCAATGAAACACCCTGTAGCTAGTATTCACAAATTCAGACTGGGTTACAGTAAACCTCCCTGGCTTAGAGCCACTGGATCTGTCAGATTGTTCTTCCTATTTTGTGTTGATTTTGAAGTTTAATTCTGGGAGGACATTTCTGAGTCTTAGGAGACACCTTAGCATAGCTCCCAAATTCTGATTACATCAGTCAGCCATGATTATGTGGTTCCCCAGCCCCCAGCAAACTAAAACCAAGAAGAGGTGATCAAAGGCAAATACCCTGAACAGCAAAAGAGGAGCTGAGAGCCTTCAACTTGGAGATGAAGCAACTCCAACAAACAACCAGTTGGGGCCATTTAACATAGGGATATCCCTATACATTAAACAGCCCATCTGATGAGAATTACAGTTAGTTCCATTCTGTTGAGCCCCCATTTGCTAGACTATTAAAAAAAAAAAAAAAAAGCTTGAATTCTGAAAGTGATCATTTGATTTAGATATTAATTTTTGTTTTAAAAGAGGAAAGTCAGTTTTAAGAGAGATTGACACAAAAGAATAAATATGGCCAACAAATACATGAAGAAATATTCCACATATCTAGCAATTAGAGAAATGCAAATTAAAACTATACTGAGGTTCCATCTCACTCTAATCAAAATGGCAATTTTCCAAAATACAAGTAACAATAAGTATTGGTGAGGATATGGGGGGAAAAGTTTCACTCATACATTGCTGATGGGACTGCAAGTTGGTGCAACCACTATGGAAAGCAGTATGGAGATTCCTCAGAAAACTTGGAATGGAACCACCATTTGACCCAGTTATCCCACTCCTTGGTCTATACCCAAAGGACTTAATTAAAACCAGCATACTATAGTGACACAGCCACACCAATGTTTATAGCAGCTTAATTCACAATAGCTAAGCTATGGAACCAACTTAGGTGCCCTTCAACAGATGAATGGATAAAGAAAATATGGTACATATACACAATGGAGTATTATTCACCTCTAAAATAGAATGATTATTACTTTTGTCAGCAAATTGGTGGATCTGGAGACTAACATGCTAAGTGAAATAAGCCAATCCCAGGAAACCAAAGGCCAAATTTTCTCTCTGATAGGTGGACGCTAACACATAACAAGATGGCGGGGGTTGAAGTTCACTGGGTTAGACAAAGGGGAATGAAGGGAAGGGAGGGAGGATGGGAATAGGAAAGACAGTAGAATGCACTGGACATAACTTTCCTATATTCATATATGAATACACAGTGAAATTCCACATCATGTACAGGATCCTAATTAGAAGAAGTTGTACTCCATGCATATATAATATGTTGAAATACACTCTACTGTTGTGTATACCTAAAAAGAACAAAGAAAAAAATAATCTTTAAAGACTTGTAACTTCTACAAGCCTTCATCTGTAGTAAAGTGGCAGAGTCAGAGAAGTTAGGTGTCCCCACTCTCAAGCTTTGCTCTCAGTTGCCATGCTCTTTCATCCTGTGGGTAAAATACTAGAGGTCTGTAATAATGATACTGTTCAGGGACTTCAAGGGCACAGGTAATAAATCTTAAAAACATTCCCACTAGAAGGATTAAAAATGATGTTTGGAGAATCCACCTTGAAGTCCTTTAGGTGGAACACACTATTCCCTGCTGATGGTAGAGCGACAGAACCTTTTTTTATTGGTAAATGCTTTTGTAAAGAGTTCCATAATTAGGAACTCTGAGGATTCTTTTACTTTGCAATAACCCAGATAAATTTTATCAAAATCCTTTGCATCTTGGGGAAAGACTTTCAGTGCATATTTTCCTCACCTGTATGTGCACAGCGAGGCTCAGTATCACAGCACATTCTGTAGGACAATAAGAGGGTTAGCAAAAGAACCCCAGCAGGAGGAGAATGGCTCCCACTATTTTTGTGCAGCCCCAACTGGCTTTGATGCTATTGCCCCATTAATTTTAAAATAAGATTATGTGTAGGGTAATGTGAGCTTGCAACCATTTACAGAAGAACAATGGTGTTATGCTTTTTAAAATGCTAATGTTATAATTGTAATGTCGCAACCCTATTTAATGCCTTAATGACAACTGATAGTGTTTGGGAATCCTTGTATGAAAACAATGACATTTCAT
Organism: Tamias sibiricus; assembly: GCA_025594165.1. Classification (NCBI taxonomy): domain Eukaryota; kingdom Metazoa; phylum Chordata; class Mammalia; order Rodentia; family Sciuridae; genus Tamias; species Tamias sibiricus. The sequence continues at coordinate 115,179,683 of CM046657.1, forward strand.
ACTTAAAACTTGGCATCAGCAAACTTTGAGGAAGAAAAAAAGACTTGGATTTAAATGTAAATCAGCCTTTTATGAAATGTGCCCTTTGATTGTACACCACCAATCCGTAAAACCTTCAGGATCGATCAAATGACGAGGTTTCATAATTAAGACTTATTTTTCAATCTCTTTTTTAGCAGAGGCAGAATTTATTAGTTACCCAGGGATTGATTCAGCCCTTGATGGTGCTGAACTGTCTGGGTGTGCATGTGCATGTGTGTTTTATGGAATTTCACAAGCAGTAGATAACAATACAAAAGCATCCGTCTCTTGGTTTCATAACTACACCTTATTTGGGACCCCAAACTGCTTGACTGCTCCTAAGAATTAGCATACCTTCAAAGGAGGAAATTTTATTCACGTGGAGTTGGTTCAGGGTACTTTTAATATTTAAGACTCTGAAAAAAAAATGTTCCCCAAAGATGGTTCAAAAGCAGTTTGAACAAGGTCAACACTGCTACAATAAATAATAATAATGAATAGGTACTTGTCACATGCCGGACACTCTTCTGAGGTCTTCTTGTATATGAACTCATTTAATCCTCACAACAAGCCTTTAAGAGGATGCTGTTATTCTCATGCTATGGGTAAGGAAACTGAAACAAGGAAAAGTGGAGACATTTGTCCAAGGTCACAACAGCTAGTTAGAAGCACAACCGAGATTTGACCTCAGGTAACGTGGCTCAGAGTGTGCTTTTAGTTACTTGGGGCTGACTCCACTGATAGCGCAGATTTGGGTACATACCCTAGGAGATTATTTTAATCAGCCAGTTTACCTTTTAGAATAATGTTCTTTGTGGAGGGTGGATTATAAAGGGAATTTGTACTCATTGTAGAAATTTTGGGAAAATAAAAGCACCAAGAAGAAAATGAGATTTCCTGGTAATCCCAGAGATAACCCCTGTCCACATCTGGTGCATGTCTGTTTAGTGCTTTGTTCTACGGGAGCGGGAGCGACTGTATCTGCTTATGCTTCTGTTGTGAATGAGACCAAGTCCTCGTGGAGGAGTGTGCAAAATAGAGACCACTTCAGTCATGGTTCCAACTAAAATGGCTAGGCTGAATTCAAATGTCAGATGCAGAGTGACATCTTCTCCTTTGTCCCTGTAAACAGTTTTGGTACAGATTTAACTCTGAAGACAAGTAGAAGTGCTAGGCATTGCCACTGTGCTGCCAGCTGCCTCCCTTCCATCCTTACAGTCAGGTACTTTGAGCCATCATGGTTCACAACACTGGAGTTCCTAGGAGGGGTCGTTCCAATCACCTCTATCTCTGGCTCACCAGATCTGCATTCTGAAAGATGGGAGGAACAGGCTCTCCATACATCCTACCAAAGGAAGTAGTAGGCAGAAGAGGGCATACATAACATGGGCACGTGAGCAAAAGATGGGCCATAAACATGGTTGTCACATTGGATATGTTTAGTACCTAACTGTGTCTGAAGGGATGTATGTGAAGGGAGCCACCTAAAGGCTGAGTGGTGGGACCAGTCTCCATGGGTCTATGTGATGGAATGGGAGGAAGAGGAACTGGAAGGAGCTCGGAGGTACTTAGTTTTGGAAGATGCATACTTTCTCTATTTGGACTGGACAGGGAATTTATTAGATGGCACAATGGGTTTCCTAAGTATTAAATTGCATCACAAGGTTATCAGGAATTATCATGCCCAACACAGAGCGCATACAATGCGGATTCCACGTGAGGAGATGCTGAGAGAGCACCCTGTTGGTATCCATTGTAGTAAATGTCTGCGGTCTCTAGGATAGAGAGGTACAAGCAGAAGAAAGAGAATCCTGAGGAATCGGGGCAGCTCCTGGAGAAATTAAAGATGAAGGTCAAGTCTCAAGCTCCAGTTGGCAAGATTCCAAACTGCCTGGTCAGTAGGGCCCTTGATGTGTGGGTCCCACGGCAACATTCACTTAAGTATTCGTTGAGCACTTCCTCTGTGTCCAGCCCTATATTAGCTACAGGGAATTAGACAGGTATGATTCCTGCTCTTGGGAACACCATATAATAAAACCTCAGGGTTGAGAGGCAATTTGGAGTCATGCATAGATGGCATAAATGATTTTACAAAAGAGGAAATGGAGATAAAAGATGTTAAAGATCTGAGAGCTCAGCTTATAGGTTAATCCTAAAACCCTGAAGTACTGCCTGTGCTGTGGGACCTCACAGTTCTGTGGGGTAAGGTAGCAGGCTCCAGTGTGACCTCCTGCCTAAGCCACAGGCTCCAGCTTAGCCTCTCAGAGAAATTCTTCGGGGTAGGAGTGCACTTTAGTTAGTTTTTACATCACAGGGACCAAATGCCTCAGAATAACTTAAGAGGAGAAGTTTGAAGCTCAGAGTTTCAGAGGTCTCTGTCCATAGACGGTCAACTCCACTGCTCGGGGTCCAAGATGAGGTGACACATGGGGCAAGGACCCAGCAGAGGAAAGCAGCCCAGCTCAGGATAGGGTCAAGAAGCAAGGGGAGGAGACCACAAGACAGATGTACCCTTCCAGGGCTGGCCCCCAATGACCTACCTTCTCCCTACCTGCCTAGAGTTACCACCCAGTCAGCCCATTCAGACTAGGGTGGACTGATTAGGTTGTAACTCTCATAATCTTATCATTTTATGTCTGAATATTCTTGCATTAACAAGGAGCTTTGGGGGGACACCTTATATTCAAACCATAACAAAGATTGTGCTGTTGGCTGCGCACGCCTTTCCCACTTTGGGAATTTAAGAATAATGTGCAACTACAAAAAAGGGCTTTTTTTGGTACCTTGGGTTGGCCTTTCCCAGAATTTATTTTTTTTTTTCATATGTAGACTTCCTCAAATGGAAGGAGGGATAAATGGGAGAACCCCAGTACCTAAATACTATCCTGTAACCTAACACCATTCTATTATTTTATACTCAGGAGATGAATGCTAATTTAATAACCTCAGCAAAATGCACAAAGGTAGGTAATCCTCTTGGTTCACAAAATACAATGAAGAATGTGTATGTATGTGTGTGTGTGTGTGTGTGTGTGTGTGTGTTGTCCTGAGACTTGAACTCAGAGCCACTCTACCACTAAGCTACATCTCTAGCCCTTTTTAATTTTTTTAAATTTTGAGACAGGGTCTTGCTATGTTTCCCAAATTAGCCATGAACTTGTGATCATCTGCCTTAAAACTTCTGAGTGGCTGAGATTACAGATGTGTGCCACTGTACCAGGCTGAAAATGTATATTTTAATAACCCACCTTTTAAGTTTTTTTCAGGTTTTCTCACCTGCCTGTCTAAATGAAGCACAGATAATATGTTCATCTTAATCTTGTCATCTGGAACCCTACAATATAATTCATACTAAGCATGAGCCTGTAAAACATAAATTAGCAAGTTGCATTTTCCTCCTGGCTCTGAACCCCATAGTGGGATTTCTTCTCCCTGCCTCATCTCTTAGACAGTCCTGAAAACACTGGTGCAAACAGCTGCCTCTTACACCCATGTGTCTGAATATGAGCTAATATGGGTTAGTCCTTTGGGGACTCAAAGGCTTTCAAGCTCACGTGAGCTTGCTGTTCACTCCAAGGTACATAAACTAGAAGAGGCCCTGATAGCAACCAGAGGGAGAAACTGCCCAAGATGTGACCATTCCATTTCAGGAGCACAGGTCCCCCCAAGGGAGGTGGTGAGCCTGGTGGAGAGAACACAAAAATGAAGATCATTGATCTCATCAAAAAGTGGAAGGGCTGTTGTAGAATAAAACTTGCCACTCATCAATCCTGGATTCTGCGTTTAGAGAAGGATGGCGGTGAAAAAGTAGAAAACAGAATCCTTTTTGATACTGGGAACTAAACCCAGGAATGCTCTACCACTGAGCTATATCCCAGTCCTATGTAAGTTTTTATTTTGAAACAGGGACTTGCTAAATTGCACAGGACGGCCTTGAACTTGTGATCCTCTTGCCTCAGCCTCCTGAGTGGGTAGGATTGTAGGCATGTGTCACCATGCCCAGCCTAGAATCTTAAATTGTGCTCCTCATTTGTTATGCTTCCACAGAGCCTAGAACAATCTTTGATCCTCAGTGAATTTGCTGAATGAATGAAGGGATGAATTAACCTGTTTTTTAAGAATGAATCGATTAGTATGAGGTTCAGCTGCATATAACTTAAAACACATATAACAGAGGTTTAAACGATGAGTATTTTCACCTGAAAGAAGTCCTGGGCTGGTGTAGAAAGGCATTAAAGTTCCAGGCTTTTCCCCATATTTCTGTTCTGTCATCCTCAGTGCCACTTCTGCCACTGGGTCTCTTCAATGTTCATGCACAGCCCTTAGGCCCCCAAAGTCCAGGCATCCATAAGGACAAAGAAGCAAGGGCAAAAGAGAACCTCACAGTTGTGTTGGCCCCTATTAAGGGAATTTTCCAGAACTCTCATCTAACAGCTCTGATGATGTTTCGTGGAACCCCTCTTTTCTTGGGGTGTCTGGAAGTGCAGTTCACTGAGCCTGGCTCATTGCCAAGTCCAAAGACGGAAGGAGGAAGGGGAGAATACATTCTTGAGATCTTTGCCATACAGTCTTTGGTTGATATGAGTACATCAAAGGAAAAGTTAGGAAACAAAACCAGTCAGCTTATGGGAAGGGCCACGGGGTGGGTCCACCTTTGAGGGAGGTGAAGGGAGAGAGTGGGATGAGGTGTTCGCCTGACTGTGGGCTTGCTTTTGTGTGACAGCTGGCCACATCTGTTTAGTGTCTTGGTTCTCTTTTCCCTGAAATGAAACAATGCTAAAGCTGACCCCACAGGGTTGCTGGAAAGTAATAGATGTGCAACTGCTTTTAAACTGGAAGGTGCTTTGCCAGTGTAGCTTCCATAGGCGTTCAGGGACAGAAGAGGGTGATCACACTCGTTTCTCTGGTGACTGGCTTTACTGCACAACACTTACCACTACTTCAGCCACTCACTTCATTATCCAGTCTTACATCAGTCCTCAAATGTTTCATCCAGAAAAGTTCTCCCCAGGTTGTAGGAAATCTCCTTTGAGCACCAGGTGACATCATCCCAGAGAGCTCAACTCAGCTAGCATTGCCCCTAAAAGAGAGGGTGTCACAGTTTGGGTTTGGAATGTCCCACAAAAGCTCACGTGTATGAAGCATGGTCCCCGTGCGGCAAGGTTCAAAGATGAGGTCTTTAGACCATGACTGGATCATGAGGGCTCTGACCTCATCAGTGGGTTAATGGACTATGGATGGGAAGTGGGAAGGACTTGGAGGTCACTGGGGCTATGCCCTGAAAGGTTCTGTGTTCTCTCTAGCCCCCTCCTCCCTCTCTCTGCTTCCCAGCTGCTGTGAGCGGAGCAGTCTTCCTCCACCACGCCCTTCCACCATGATCCTGCCTCACCTCAGGCCCAGAGCAATGAAGCTGGCTGACCATGGATTAAAACCAGGAACCCAGATAAACTTTTCCTCCTTTAAACTGTTCTTGTCAGGAATGTTGGTCCCAGCGAGGAAAAGCTGACAGAGGGGCACAGGGATACAGCAAGGGTCAGGACAGTTTTAACATTCCCAGCCTTTAAGACCAAGGGCCTGGATAATGCTAATTAGTAAGAAGGGCCAACGTGGGACAGGGGTGGAGAGGATGGTGAGCTCTGGTTTGAACATGATAAGAGGGTAGATGTCCATCCCAGAAGAGGCATCCAGTTGACAGCTGGCTCCTTTCATATAGCAAATCTTGACGGAGTAGCTTTGTAGCAGGCACACTCCAGGTGTTGGAGATTCTTCATGGACAAAACAAACAAAACTCCCTTGTCTTCAAGGAGCTTAGCCTCAGGTTCAGGGAGACAAACAGTAAGAAAAAGAGCCTGAGAAATGACTTAGTATGTGGAGTTCAGAGACAGCTAGGCTGGAGATTTGTATCTAGAAAGAGCGTAGTTAGAGGGACAGGTGGAAGGAAAGTCTGGAGAAAGATGTCAGGAGTGAAAAGAGATTTCAAAGTAACACCTGTATTTCAGGAGTTGAGCCCGGGACAGGCTGGGTTGTCCAAAGAGATAGGCAGAGATCCGGAGTGCTCAGGTGCCAGGAGCACAAGGACCTGTGGAGACAGCATCCACTTCTGCAAAATGCTTCAGGAAACCCAAGGGTAAGGACCAGGAGTGCTCCTCTGTGTTAGGCACACTCTGCATGTTATTTTATTATTTTATTTTATTTGCAGTGCTAGGGATGGAGCCCAAGGTACATGTGTTCTACTGAGCTATGTCCCTAGCCCCTTTCATACATTTTTTCCCCCATGTGGAATTGCATGTGTTTAAGGGTCTTGGCTCTGGGGAAGAAAGCCTAGGTTTAAATCCTCACTCAAAAGCCATATGGTTGGTGAATCTGAACATGTTTTTGCACCATAGTTTCCCCACTTATAAAGACTCACACAGTTGTTATGAGATTGCAATTAGATGATTAAATACATCAGATAATGTGCATCAAATGCCAGGACTTATGCAGGTCACCTGTGTTTCCCTTCTTTTCTCCCTGCAGCCCTGTGTGAGGCAGGAAGCCACTAGTGTCCTTGATAAGAGGTTTACAGGCCACAATATACATGAACATTGGATTAATTTAGGATGAACAGAGAATGACAGGTGAGGAGGAGACATGACTTTAAACTCCTCACAAATGTTTGAAAGAGACAGAAGTGCAATGTGAAAAAAGATCAGAGGAAGAGGGTGTTATCGGGGATAGGTGGAGCACTCTTGGTGGCAGTGGGCAAAGAGGATAAGCAGGGTGTGCTTGGAGAGCAGGGGCCTGGCCCTGCTGCCTGTGCTCCATTGTCTTTGTCACCTTGGAATTCATGACTGCAGCTCACATCCATCTGCTACAGGATGCCAGCATCCCCTCAGACATGTCCTATCCCTTGAACTAGAAGGACCTGGCCCAGCTCTTGCAAGTATCCGGACAGATCCTTGCTACTCCAGAAGGTTTGCTGCTGCAGCTGTTGACAGTGCAAAAACAGAGCCCAGTTGTCTTGGGCCATTGGGCTGCTGTAAAGGAATACTACAGACTGGGTGGCTTATAAACAACAGAAACTGACTGCTCACTGCCCTAGACGCTGGAAGTCCAAGATGAAGGCATTGGCAGGTTCCGTGTCTGAGCAGGACCCTCTTCTTAGTTCATAGACTTTTTGCTGGATCCTTACAGAGAAAAAGGAGCAAGGCAGTTCTCTGGAGCCTCTTTTATTAATAACACTAATCCCATTCAACCTACTCACCACCCAAAGACCCCTCCTCCCAATGCTATCCCCTTGGAGTTTAGGTTTTAACCTACATATTTGCTGGGGACACAACATTCAATCTCAAGCACACGTAATCATAGCACAAAGGGGGACCTGATTGACAATGGGGACCTGATTAAGAGAGAATGGGGGACACAGGACATTCCCTCCATCACTGTCACAATCGTGTGTGTGTGTGGGGGGGGGTCTGTGGTGGGTCTCCCAGCATCTATCAGTGACAGGGCAGGCTTTGGCAAGAGGCCTCTGGCCCCAAAACTAAAGGAACAGGAAGGAGCCCTGCTCTCAGGGGTCACTCCCTTTTATTCAACCGTCACTCAAAGATCAAGTCCTGGGTACCATGGTAAGCACTGGGGATGGAGGACAAAGGGGGCACTGGCTCCTGACAATCTTCAGGCTGGAGGGAACCAGCTTTACCAGGTGCAGGCACTCAACATGTAGCTAACGTCAAGTGGAGAGGAAAACTTCCCAACTTCTTCAGGGCGGTTGTGTAAGGCTTTGGGGCAGAATTGGCACTTGACCTGAGCCATGGAGAATGGGCAGGGGTTGGCCTCACAGGGAATGGGGTGCAGGCAGAGGTGTGAACACAGTGGTGTGAGGCAGGGTGTCACAGCTTGGTCCGACTGCTGCAGGCCACAGATCAGCAAGGAGTGTGGAAACAAAGTCAGAGGGACTGAAGGGACATTGTGGGAAAAGATCTCCCTCCCCTGGACTTCCCCAGCGCTTCCAGGGAACAAAGATAATTACATTACTTTGTATCTGGCCTGGGTTACCCACCCCTTCGTTTTACACCACAAGAAGCGGAGGCATGCCCATATGACGTGACACCCTAGTATGTGGCAGAGCTAGGACACTTTCTGGAAGCCAGCAACATCCTTTAAGTCCCGAGTGAATGAGCTGCTTTCTCACTGGAAAGGCAGCTCTGGGTTCAGGGACCTTGAACTTGTGCTTACTCTTCCCAGTTCTGAGACCTCCACTTTCTCCTGTCTTATGGTCACGCTACTTAGGAGGCTTTCTGAGGAGCAAATGGGGGTGGTGGATTGACTACAGTAAGTACAAATGTACCATGTTATATGCCACAGATGCGTCCTGGAAATTTGCATGTCAGTCTTTTTTTTTTTTTTTTTTTTTTTTTTTTTTGTAAATTCAATAGAATCTTAACGAAATTAGGGGGAGTTGTCGTTTAATGGAGTTCAAACCTGCCCCTTTTTATCAAGTGAAGGGTCCTTTTGTAATGCAAATAATGTCACAGTTCTGTGAGCTGAGATTCTGTCTTGGCTTTCTTTAAATGAGACACACCTCTATGGAGCAAAATGTGGGCTCCAATGCCGCATTTTAAATTCAGGCTGGCGTCCACCCCTCTGCCTTTGTTGTAATCCTTGCTTTGGTGGTCTTTGTTTATATCAGGTATTATTTTGGCCACTGGAGGGCCCTCCAGATAGAGAATGACTAGAGAATCCCAAATATGTTCCTGAGCCCAGACTTCAGCTCACACCTAGATTTTTGAGCATGCAAGCACTTCTTGCAAATCGGATTTAACTGGGGGAGACTAGCAGTAGCATTGATGTTTCTTTTATTTAGGAATTTAAGCATAAAAGAAACCTCTATTTAAAAGAGCAGCTTTTGGATTATAGTCTATTTAGGTGCTGGAAAGGAGGTGCTAATCTTGTCTGTGGAGAGTGATCTTGCAGAATTCAGCACAGCTTAGGAAAGCGGAGCTTTGAACAAAGGTTATTTCTCTGTGTGAAGAGAATCACACCAAAATGGATGGAGTGAAGTGGGGCAATAGAAATTATTTTTAAAGTGAGGAAAAGTAAGTATGGGTTAGGACTGGAAAAACAGGTTGGGGGCTTGGAATCCCACACCTACTAAAGCGCCAAATCACCAATGTTTATTTTTGTGCCACATTTTTTTCCTGCCCTATTGTTGGAGCCTGGTTCAGAGATTTTATTTTGTTGAATGTCTGCAAAACATTCTAAATTCTGAGCTCAGAGATGTCAGTGCAGGACATGAAATGTTTCCTATTCAGTCCTGGAACCTTTCCTATCCAGTCACAAATGGATCCAAACACTGACCTGTTACAAAACCAGGCAGAAATGAGGAAAAAAAAAAAAAAATCAAGATAAGAAATATGGGTTGATGACTTGTTTCCCTTAGTTTATAAAATAAAGAAAATTCATCAAAACTCCAAGACAGCCTAATACCAAGCCAGACTACAATGAAGTCTCATGTTCTATTATTTCAAGGTCTGAAACAAAAAGTGAAGTCCAATGTATTGATTTGCATGGGTCCCCTGCCCTAGTAATTTACCATCACAGAGCGGAGCACTGCCAGTGACAGATGGACGTGCAGGTGACTTTGAAGATTAGTTTGGGTCCTAATTTAAGAACGTGGCTCCTATGGAAACAGATTTGGCCACTGGGGATATAGCTAGTGGCATGGTCTGCAAGGACCTATGAAATATTTGTCCAGCTGTAAAATGAAAAGGAGTCTTTTTCCCACCTCATCCCTTAGATGGCAGACAGGTTCCTAGACCCAATATAAGGATAGTTTTTTTTTTTTTTTTTTTCCCTGTACTTATTCAGGGCTGAAATGAAAGAAGGGCAAGAATTGGGCTCCAACAGAGAGCCTCAGTTTCCTTTCTCAATTTGGGAGTTTGTAGGAAAGAGAACACAAAAGAGTAGACAGACTGACTTGAGTCTTGATCAGCAGCATTTGCCCTTCTGGGAAGCTCAGACATGAGAAGCAGGTTGCTGCGGGTATGTTCAGCAACTGAGTGTAAAGGGTGTCAGAGGTCAGCAAGCCTAGATCTTTTCACTTGGCCAAAGTTTCTTCCCTTTTTGATTTGCCCCTCTCCACCTGTGAGAAGCACTGTTCACGTGGCTGTATCTCAGAATTTTGCAACTAGCACAGAGGAGATGCCTGGGATTTGGATCTAGGTCCACAATCAATTCTGACTGTGGCTAGTAGGATGCAGTTGATGGTCCTGTGTCTCTAGGAAGGGCTTGCCTTTAAGCTGGGGCACAAGCAGTGAGAGCTGCCTCAGGCTGAGGGAAATCAGTCACTCAGGGGACTGACTATCCAACTGATGATGGGGAGCATCAAGCTTCTTCTGAGAATTGTCCCCAAACACCATGATAAGGTAGATTCAGGATCTGCAATCCTCTCCTTGCCTCTGAACTCAAAGCTGTCATTGTCTCCAACACTGATTTGACACTAAACATACATTTTCCTCTGACATATTTGTATTGTTTTTTAAACTATATGACAAATAGTTGTGCTGAGTGAGTGCTGGGCACCTTGTAGGCAGGCAGCAAATATTTGCCGAACATTGAAAGAATGCTGCGTCTTGGCTGTCAGAGTGGCTCCTATTCAGAACCCTTCCCCAGGGCTGGGTAGATTTCCCGTTAAAGGGCTGGTCAAGCCCTACCTCACCAGAATGGCCTCTGTGAATACTGGAACAACCTTCTCAGACCTGCTGAGTAAAAGCCATCATAGCTGGTTGGGGGAAGTGCAGCTGGAGCGTTCCTTGAGATGCAGTTCCTTTGTTCTGGTAGATTTCAGCCAAAAGGAACAGCAAACTTTACTGTCTGCAAACCACCAACGAGCTCCTCCCCTCCCCCTTTACCTCCTTCCTTTCCAACCTGGGAATTCATTTGCTGTTTCTCTCTTCCTCCTCCTCTTCTGCCCCTGAGCAGTCCCCAGGGACAAAGCTCTTTGTTGTGAACACTCCGAGACAATACGGAATTGCACAGTCCCCAGGGCACAATCAGGGTTGTCCTGCAAGGAAAGTGATCGTCAGGGCAGAGACCCCCACCTGTTGATCTCCCCCTTCCCCGAGTGAGCCCAACCTGCATTGTGCTGCGGACGCATGCGTTTCTACAGCAGGCTCAGCAGATGGCGCTTGTGAGCAAAGTCGCTCTCGTCCCTTCCCCACCCCTCCCCACCGCGAGGGCCTCTCTGGTCTAAAGCAAAAACAGATGTTTTCATCATTTCTGGATCTGGCGTGTGACTTGCAGTTCAGCAATGTGCCGACATAACCCAGAGTTGTGCGTTCCCTTCATCCCCCGCAAAATAAAAATTCTTTCTTAAACGAGCCTTTCTCCTAGTGAGCCAGCGACACAGGATCTGTTTAGTCCAAGGGGGTGCGTGTTTAATGGAGCTCCAACTGCAACGGCCCTGGTAGCCAGCCCTGGTTCTATAATTGGGAGGTTGTCTTTTCTCAGGGAAGACACAGAGCAGCCAGACTAGCTATCTTTATACCAAGGGCTGCGGAGAGGCGCTAGCCTTTTAAAATAGCCCTGGTCTGGCTGACTGGCGAACCTGTCTGCGTGGGAGCGGGTGGGTCGTGAACAAAACAGGAAGGCCGGGTGGCGCGCCCTGTTCCCTGCGCCCTCGGCAGGTGGCAGCATTGGCCCGAGCTGGCCTCTGCCTCTGGCCAGCCTCAAAGCAGGGCCCTTTTACTTTCGGTGGCCTCAAAATTATTAGTTCCAGATGAGTTCTTGCAATTGTAATATTTGGTTTAACCCAATATGCCCGATTGCGTCAGCGCACGCTCAAATACAGCCGTCTGAAGTCTAACCAGACATCAGAGGCTTGTTTCAGGGGGTGTCAACATTCCTTACCCTTTGAAAGAATTAAAACAAAACCAAAACGGAGGTTGATTTATCCCCAAACCAAAGAAGGGTGAACAGGCATGGGGTTAGGGTGCGGGAGAGTGAGCGAGCAGTGGAAATTCAGGGAAGGCTTAACAATAGAACTTTGTGGGCTGAAGCCTGCTAGAGTGGAACTGGATTTATTTGTTGAACTAGGAAGGGACCTCTGGGCTCTTTGAAGGTTAGAGCAAATAAGCAAAACTGGTGGGCATTTGGTTTACTATGAGAAGAGTGGTCAAGTCACGTAGGCTGCTATTGTCAGGCACAGAGCATGCTGTGTCGGCTTGGGCCTCTGCTTAACACTTGGCCTGGCTGCTCCAGGAGGGGCCCAGAGGAGGGGACACCTTCTTCCAATGTACAGCTTTGGGGCCCCTCTGAATCTTCATGTTAAGGATGCACACTGGGTTTCCTAAGGACACCAGGCCAAGCGTCAGTGGCGTCCTTTAGAAAACAAGGACTTCTCTAGGCCCTGGGGTGAGTGGACCCGCCAGAGCCATGGTGAGTCTTGTAAACAGCCCTGCTACCTGTCACTGCCACACCCCCATGCTTGACGCAGAAAACACCAGGCGGACCCACTCTAAGGTTTTACAGATCTGTTAGCTGAGGCTAAAAGGCTCACTTGAAGCCTCGGGGCCGAGCAGCAAAATTTGCAAATGTAGTCCAGAAATCCTGCTCCAACCACCAGAAAAGAAAGGGTGTGTTGCTTCTTTCAGCTGAGATAGCATAACCTGAACTTGGAAGAGATGGTTTCTGTCACCATGCAGTTGCCCCTCTCCCTGCCTGTACCCCACTTTTCATTCTGTACTCACATTCCTCAAGTGCCTCTCCCCAGGCTGCAAGAGAGATCCCTACTAGTGAACTCCAGGGAGCCTGGCCATTTCCCTGCAGGTCTCTGGCTTGACATGGTACTGATCAAAAGCTGACACCTGTCTGGCAGATGCTTCAAGTCCCATGTGTGGGGAGCGGGTGGCTGGTGCTGGGATGAGCCAGGCAGTCCAACTGAGCAGCCATCTTGTCCTTCCCATGTCCCTGCTCCAGTGGCCATCCCACTGTGTGTATAAAACATAGGAAAGATATGGGGAGCCCCACACAGTGGCCAGATACCTCAGAACATGTCAGAATCCAGGCTTCCTGAATCTTTCCTTCAGTCTAAAAAATACATGTGTCCCCACAAATTGCTAGGAGAGTATTGATCCTTGAGGATGCTTGACCTTGGGTGGGGATGAAAGAAATAACCAAGGTAAACAGATAGGTAACCACAATACTGATGGCTTGCATCCCCTGGGAATAGCTGAGAAATTCCAGGGTTCCTTTCCACTGGTACATTTTATTCCCTTTTTAGACATCCTTTTATCACTAGGTTCTCAATCCTGGCTACTTGAGCATCACCTGACTCTGATGGTAACATATAGCCAAGAGTTAAGAAAGATTATACTCTGTGTGTGTGTGTGTGTGTGTGTGTGTGTGTGTATCAATGCAATTTTAACCAAATTTCGCTTGTTTTACAGATGAAGTTCCTAAGAGTTAAGCAGCTCAGCCAAGGGCACACAAGTTCAAGTCCAAGGCTGGAATTTCTGTATAACACCTCTGGCTCCTCAGTGATGATTGAGGCTTTTCCACAATCTTCCAACTATTAATAACTGAATCAGTTATTTCCTTTCCCTATTCAATGAAGCCCTCTACCAACTACCAGTCTGTATTGCTGTTGCCTGTATGAAATTTTGGTAAGAACAACTGATCTATGGTTACTGAGGAATTTCTAATTTTGCTGCTTTAAATAAGTGCTTATACTCAGAAATAAGAATGAACCCATACCCTGATTTCTTCATTTGTCACTTCTGTTTACAAAAGGGATTCACACGTGCAAATGGCTGTCATGGTGGCAACTCTGTAGTGATATGTTCTTTTGGGTGGACTCCTGGGCCCTAGAAAAGTTCGGAGATAGCTTTAGGCTAAAGTAGATGGTGGAAACAAAGTGAAGGAGGCACCTTACCTCCCACCTGGTGAGATGGGTGGCTTTATTCTCACCACCTTCACCTGGGGCCTCTCAAGGGGCCCTTTGCTTCTTAGTCATTCCCCACTGGAGGCAACAGATACCTCAGAAATAACTCTGTCCTGCATGGGACAGGGAGCAGTCACTAGGTTATCCCTCTCTTTCTGAGACTAGGTTTGCCTTGGATACTTGAAGGTCATCTTTGATGCTTGAAGATTGAGGAAATTACCATTGCTCATTGGTAAGAAGAGAAACAAAGATCCTAGACATTGTTGTGGTAACTAGGGAAAGTGGAAAGGAAGCTGGACAGGGAGTTGTCCTGTGTACCTTGAACAAGCCTTTGTAGCTCTGTGGGCCTGAGTCTCTCCTCTGGAAAACCAAGGAGTTGGATGTGATTTCTGAGGTCTTTTCCAGGTCGGAAATCCCACGAGGCAATGAGTTTTTTACTTTTTGGAACTCTCCCATCTTCAGTCAGAGGTGAGATCCTTGATCCCAGGGAGAAATGTTAAGAAAGATATTTTTGAGACAATTGTAGAAATCTATAGATCTCATAATGCCATTACTGATAATTTTTTAGATTTGACAGTTAACATTGTGGTTTTATAAGAGAAAGTCCTTACTTCTAGGACAACCATGCTGAGGCATTAGTGATGAGTGGCATGATGTTTGCAACACACATTCAAGTGACTTAGGGGGAAAAAAGTGAATGTACCAGAATGTTGGTGGTTGACTAATAAGGATGGGGTGTATCAAAGTTCGTTAGCTAATAACTCAACTTTTCTGTAGATGAAAACCTTTTAAAATAAAAAGGCAGGACAAAAAGAGTGTGTCCCTGTCCACAAGGAGCTTGCAATTTACTATTTTCTTACCATTTTCTGCTCATCAAAGGCAAACAGATGTGTGAATCACTGTTTAATCCGAGGCAGAAGAGAAGCATGGCCAGTGAAAAGAGAGCAGTGGTAGATCTTGGAGGTCCAGAACAGGACATGGCTAAATTTTCCTAGGGAATTGGTGGTGGTGAGAGAAGGCTTTCAAGATGGGACAGTGTTTGAGTTGTGTATATAAAAAAAGGTGTGTACAGTTTTAATCAGAAGAGGGCAAGGCAGGGGGAGTTTTAGGGGACAACAGAAACAAAGTTACAGAGCTTGAGGCTGAGTAGGGAACTAAAATCAGTCCATGTGGGCTGGGGTTGTGGCTCAGTGGTAGAGGTAACATGTGCGAGGCCCTGGGTTTGATCCTCAGCACCACATAAAAGTAAATAAATAAAATAAAGGTATTGTGTCCAACTACAACTAAAAACATATATATATATTTTTAAATTAGTCCATATAACTGGAATATAGTGGATGTGGGAAGGGAAGGAATGTACTGAGATTCAAATGTTGGCTGGTGTCTGATGCATGAGGATGGGTGGCCTTGAATGCCATATAAATAAAATTCTGAAGAAGGATAAATAAATACATATTTCATTCTATATCAACATCTGGCTGTTAGGTATATCGTTGGTGCCCAGTCATCAAACTAACCAATTTTCTGTGGGAAACTCTTACTCATTCTTCAAAACCAGTACACGATTCCTCTCTAAAGTTTATCCCAAGCTGTGCAGACAGCATTTGTCACTGGGACCTGTCTGTTTCCTGTTCCTGCAGCTCACTCACACTCAGTGCTGCTGTCACGGGGAGTGTGCAAGGCCAATCTTGTCAACCGCTGCTTCTGACTACTTTTCCTAGAGTGAACCAACTGTCCCTTCGCTTCAGCCTTTTTGATTTTCCTGTCCTTCAGCTTCACAGCTCAGATCCCCACAGCTGCCCCAGGCTCTGGATAACCAACTAGTGATCACAACATTCTTTGGTTTCTTCACCTTGGTTTGGATTGCCAGCTTCATGGCTCCACAGTTGCAGGAAAGAGGGCTGACTGCTGTTCAGGGTCCCACATCAGCAAGATTGTTGTCTGTGGGACGTCACCAATTTCCTCCCCCATGTTCACAGAGACATTTGGTGTACGTTTATTGCTATAGTGCTTTCCATCTTGTGCTGGGATAGTTTCTTTGTCCACTTCCTACTAGACAATGAGTGACTACAGAGAAGTCCCCATATCTTACTTTTGATCTAGCACAGAGTGTGATATGTAGGGGCCCAATAGCAGCATATTGAAAGAATGAGAGGACAAATGAATGGACAGAAAGAGTAATTGCCATCCATATAGATCTCTGCAGCATCAGTTCCTTACCTGAGTGCATGCATAATTAAGAATTGACTATTTGAGTAGAAACCAACAGTTATAATCAGGTTGCAGAGAGTCTCCCTTATTGAAGCTCTATCTCTTCATTTGTTTGTGTTGGTGTGAGTTTTGAGGGTGGCTCCTGAAGGCAGCGAGAGCTCTAGTGGTTTCCAGATGCATATTAGAGATCAGTGCTGCTTTTGAAATCACAGTGGGATTCCAAAATGTATCAACACAGAGCCTGGGAAAAGGGTTGAGTCATAAACCATAATAACAAGATTTTGCTTATAGATGTGGCTCCTTTTAACCACCAGATCCATTAAATATGTAACAAACACTTATTAAATCAAAAGACTGCTAGAGTCACCTTCTTGTCCAATCTGTACAGAAGGAGCATCACCATCATATCCACACATCCACAGGGCCGTGGCCCTTTCACCTCTGTTGGACACACCCATGAGACAAAGGTGCCAACTTCATAGCACAGAGCAGTTGCCATGAAGAGCCCAGGCCAGGAACCCTGGGGTCTGTTCTGATCACTAAATAACCACTCCTAGTCCATACAGCAGATGGTGGGTAATTGGGTTGGCTGTGTGTTTTGTTCTGGCCATGTTTCCTTGATTACTATTTTCAAAATATTCTCTCCATCCCTGTGCTGCCATCCCCAGGCCCCTATTCCTAAAGGATAAGCAGAAAGTATCCAGTTGCTTTCATAATCCAGGACCAAGTTGATCATATTTGTGGGATTCTTGTACAAAATAAAGTTTTCATACTGAATCAAGTAACACCTTAAATCTCATGCAGGACAACTTGAAGTGGCATTGGTGTTTGAGTCTCCTGCCCAGGAATGGACACCTGGAAAGCTGATTGGGTGTGAGGACTTTGTTGAATGAGGGAGAAGGCTTGTCATCTCTATTCTACCTCCTCAGACCAGGAGCACCAGGATCCTCTCCCCATAAATGACAAAGCCTGTGAATCACACACCACACCCTTTTCTGAGCATTTTTCACAGAGTCATTTGGGTTCAGCCCCATCACGAAATGCTGTGATTCTTTGTTGAGTGGCTCTGATGTGCGGCGCTCTATGCTGTGTGCTATGAGGCTGTGATATTCTGAGTTTGACACCAATGTCATGCTCAAGGTTAATTAGGTAGACACTCATCTCTACCCCAACTTCTTGTATTACCACAGAACTTCTTTTAGCCTCAGATTCTATTTGATAAATTGGGTATAGAGGAAGAAATCTCCAGGAAAGAGAAACATGAGTGAAGTAGGAGAGATTGTATTCACTTGAGAGTCTTAAGAGAAAGTTGCCATGCAAAAGAATACTTCAATTCTGAATTAAGTTTTCCAAGACCAATTCCCTTAGAAATATTATCTCGAAATTCTCTGGCTTCAGAAACAGTGTTTCCACCTGTTATTCAGGCAAGTAAGTGGTAAAAAGAAAGCTGTGGTCAGCCTACCTTCACTATTTGGGGGACATTCCTCTTACTTTGATTCCAGGGTTCACAGAAATCAGAAAAGAGAATTGGAACTGTAGGCACTTAGTAAAGACCCATTAAAACCGAGGCAGGACTGGGCACTTACCTGCAATCCCGGCAACTTGGGAGGCTGAGTCAGGAGGATTTCAAGTTTCAGGCCAACCTTGGAAACTTAGTGAGACCGTCTCAAAATAAAAAAAAAAAAAAATAAGAAGGGATGGGGCTGTGGCTTAGTGATAGAGAACCCCTGGGTTCAATCCCCAGGATCAAAAAGAAAATCTGTATTTATATATCTATATCTCTATCATCTATCTAAAGAGAATGAGAGGGTGAGGGAGAAGCAGAAGCTGGGGATGTGGCTCCATGGTAGAGGGCTTGCTTGGCATGTGTGAGGCCCTGAGTTCTATCCCCAGCACAATCCCCTCCCCACACACAAGTTAATAAAAGAGAAGCTGACATTGACAAGCAAGATGTTCAGTGGTCGAAGGAAAATTGCTAGTAAGCTTTATCTCAGGGAATGTGTCAGGTTTGTATTGCTCTGACCAAAATACCCAATAAGAACAACTTAGAGGAGGAAGTGTATTTGGGCTCACAGTTCCGTTGCTCTGGGCCCAAGGTGAGGCAAAGCATCATGGTAGAAGGGCATGGTGGGGGAAGCACTGCTCCATTGATGGCAGCCAGGAAGCAGAGAGAAAGAGAAGGAGGAAGGGGCCACAGGGCAGAGGCACCCCTCCAGGGCATGCCCCCAGTGATGCACTTCCTCCAGCCACACTCCACCTGCCCTACCTACCATTATCACCCAGTTAGTTCATTCATACTTGGAAGCACTGATTAGGTTGCAGCTCTCATGAGCTAATTATGTTACCTTTGTCCATTCCTACATTAACCACGAGCTTTGGAGGGACACCCTATATCCAAACCATAACAGGGAGCTTAGGCACCCCTAGATAAAAGGGAGTGATAAATTTGAAATTAATTTTGCTCAAGTTTCCTAGAGTTTTTTCCTGTGGGGTCTTTTCTTGAGTCATTTTGATTCTGGATGTTTCTGTGTTCTGTATCACAATGAAGGGACCTCACAAGCCAATTCTGCCCCTGCAATCCTGCCATCTTTTAGTACACAGATTCGAATTGTACTTATTAAACTTCTGCTGGTGTCTAGCACTGTGCTCATTGCTAGTGGTAAGGGGGCCAGCTCCATTCTGTTATCACTTACTTGTTTGTCAGCAAATTATTTAAGTCTTCTAAACTTCAGTTTCTGTGCTGAAAATCAGTAACATTCATATTATCCATTCATCCACTGTGAATTGTGCTGCCTGTATCTCTGTAGTATGATGACTTTAATTCTTCAGGATAAATACTGAGAGAGTGGTATAGCTGGATCATATGATGGTTTCATGCCTATTTTGTGGCTCTTGTAGAGAACAAGTATAATTTTTGACACTGGCACTTAGTTGATACGCAGAGAGTCTGAGTTCCCTCTCCCTTTCTTTCTCTAAATCTGGATTTACTCATTGTGAAATATAGCTGGCTAAAAACAGCACCTTCACTGGGAGTTCCTAAGAACTGAATAAGATAATACACTTTTTACTGCAGGGCTGGAGGTGTAGCTCATTGGTAGCACATTTGCCTAACATGCACAAGGCCCTGTGTTTGATCCCCAACACTGCAAAAGAAAAATAAAAGTTTTATTGCAATAATGAGATCCATAATAATTAGAGTCATTCTTAAAGAGCTTATAATCATGCTAAGAAGCCACAAGCATGCCTACAGAACACTTAGAAACACAAAGTACATGACTAAGCACCCCAATGCCCTCATGCCCTCAGTAAACACCCCAATGCCCCAGTGCCCTGGAAAGGGTTTGATCTAACCCATTTTCCATCTTCCAGCACTAAAATGGAGCAATAAAGGAGGCTGCCCAGCACCTTTCAACAAATAATGGATTTTGAATGATGCCAAATTTTCCTCTCTGCCAACTTCGAAGGTATTACTTGAGTGAATTCCAGTACTCCTCACCTCCCAGCCTTGGCCCTACCTAGCCCTTCCTCAATCCGGCTGTTCTGGCCAGCCTGGGTGGCCTCACTCCAGCACACCTGTCTTGCGCTCTTCCACCTCTTCATCTTTGCTAAGGCTGACATGAAGCTGGAATCCTGCAACCCCTTCCCATCCCTGCTACTCATTGTGTTGACTAACTTTCTCTTTATGTTTTATTTAAGCCTTTGTATTCCTCATGACAACCAGCACAGGGCACTGCACATGGTATGTATTCAATAAATCATTATTGGATGAATGGTTAATTTTCTTCTCCATATGATATTCAAAAAGATTTAATTAAGGGATTAGTTGTATGAGGCACTATGCCAGGTGCCCTACAGAGATAATTACATGAAGGATCCCTGTCCCTAAGTAGCTTAACATCTAAAACTATTAAACAGATATAAACACTCATTTAAAGCATCACATCACCTGGGTTCTTAATCTAGAATCCGTTGACAAACCCCTCCCCCAATAATCTGTGAAAGGCTCTATGAAACCTCTGAAATGATATGGAGAATGTTGCATGTGTGAATATTCTGGGGGATAGGGTCCATGACCACTATGGGTCTTGGAGCAAAAGAAGTGGTGAGAAGCAATAGATGCTGGATTTTATTTTAAAAGATATATTGATGGAGAGGATGAAGGACATGAGAGTAGAAATGTGTGTGTGTGTGTGTGTGTGTGTGTGTGTGTGTGTGTGTGTGTTTTTACTGGGGATTTAACCGAGGAACCCACACATGAGCACATGCAAGTGCTCAGCAATGATAATTCTTGGATTTTCTATTTGAGTACATAGGTGGATATCCTGCCTTCTACTGAGAGGGTGATGGAGATGGGAGCAGACCCAGGGGAGAGGAAAATCAACAGGCAATTGATAAGTAAGCTAGAAATGTCTATTAGGCATCTAGACACAGCTGGGTATGTGAAATAAAGCTAAGGGGAGAAGTGGGCTGGGGATATAAATTTAAGAATTTCATAATTAGCACTTAAAGCCACTGTGTTGCATCAGTCAGGGGAGGAGAGAGCTAAGGAAGAACCCAGAGGATCTTCTGACATGTGGAGATATGGAGGAGGAGGAGCCAAGAAAAGAGGCTGAGATGGAGGAGCCACTGAGGAGGAAAACCAGGCAAGAGTGGTACCCTGGAGCCCAGAGATGACAGTGTTAAGGAGAAAGCAGTGGTCAGCTGTGTGAAGTTTCACTGCTAGAAATCGCATCACTTTAGTGGACTTGTCTGTGTCATTGACTAAACTGAACTTGTGTGCAGGAATTTTGTCTTATTTATCTCAGAATCACCCAGGGTATAACACAAAGCTGGGCACTAACAGGTGCTTGCTCATTGTCTAATGAATGCAAAAGAGAAGAATCTCAAAAGCCAAGCAGGAGAATAAAATAACCCCAAATCAGAGGCCTCTGTGACTGAGATCAGCACCGTCTCTAACATGCTTTGTGGGTATGGTATCATGGGTCTCCATCCAGCAGGAGGCAGGACAGTTGCACTGTTGTGTCAAAGATCTGGAGCCCTTGGTAGGACACATACCCAACAATGTCATTTGTGCACAAGGGCACTTGGCTGGGGAGCAACTGCACTTCAACCTCTTCCATCTGCTTAGTGAATTCCCAGCCCACTGGCTCCAGTGTCACTTACCTCTTAATTACCGGCCTTGGCTCCCACCTGGCTTGGAGGCCAGCTTTGCTTCCCTGCTGCATTTTAAGCAGTGACCTGACAAAGCCCATCTTTCTTGGCTGAGATTTCCTTTGGTCAACTTCAGCCAGCCCTGTCCCCCTGGGATATCCTGACCTTGCCCAGTTAGTAGTTTCTAGCAGACTGACATCCTGGTGGCCCTGGCAGCTCTGAACTGATTCTGCCTACTCGGGGCAGTGCCCCACAGGGCAAACTGGCATTTAGAGCTTCTGAGAGTAGCTGGCATAGGATAAAACCAATTAAGAAGGCAGTTGAGAGACAACTGGGACCTATGGTACAATCTACCATTGGTGTACTTTCCAAGTTGGGGTGATGGTAATTACCTGAATCCCTAGATGTTCTGTATAAGGCTCTGACATCCTGGAAAGGAGCCCAGGATTTAACATCGGTTCATCTTACCTCAGATGATATCCATTCTTGAATTGTTTCTCTTCTATAGATGTTCAGCATTTTTTCTTTATTGAGGGCAAATAGGCTTGGGTTTAAGCATCTTGGTTCAGAGCATGAACCCAGAATTGAGAACTTTCCACAGCTAAATTGACCCAATCTGCCTCCTCTGAACCCTCATGGCTTTTTCTTAAACCCCAGTCAATAAGAAGAATTGTTAAGTTTACCCTACTCCTTCTAAATGGAGTTGTTTTTATGCAGTAGTTACGTTATCTTTTCCTGTGCCAACTTGCTGTGACCCTGACAGAGAAGGAATCACGATTCCTAGATTTCTGAGTGCTGTATTCTCATCAGAAGTTAGAACATATGCTCCAGGTGCATCTGAGAATACCCAAAGGCAGATCTGTGTGAGTGTTCTAAGGGGATAGGGTTTTTTTTTTTTTATTGAGAAAGCAGAAGGAAAACATTCACGTCTTTTTATTTAAAAGCTTTTTTCCATTGTATCCTATTTAATCTTTTCTACAATAATTCTATGGGGGAAAAAGGAGAGATGGATAGCTGCCCCCACCTTTACACATGGTCACCAAGACACAGAAGGGATGAGCTTCCCACTAGGAGGATCCTGGGACTCGAACTTGGGTCTTCAGATTCCCACAACAGGAAGAGGTTCTTTGATGATGGAGGAATCACATGTGCTAGTCATCTGGTGGTTGTCAGAATCTTTAGAGTAAAAAAAAAAAAAAAAAAAAAAGGCCTTTTTAGAATTATATTCCTTCTACTTCCATTTTTAGAAGATGGATGTCTGTAATATAAACTGCCTAGCAATGTCCTAACAAAATATTGATTAATGGGTTAAGAATATTTCAAAAACAAATATCTATTTGTCTTCTATCTCAACCAACGAGTGTAGTCTCTGAGCTGGGACAACCACTGTATTGTTTGACCATCATCTCACTATATCCTGACACCACATGGCATCAGAAGCAGTTCCAGTAGAATCAGCCATCACTGGAGCCCTTGCTACTGAGCTGTGGCCTCAGACCGAGTAGACTTCTGGTGAACTGTTGAACTGAGGCTGACCCTCTGTTAACCAGAAGATGTTAGTAAACACATGCCCAGTACTGTATATGGTTCTTTGGGCAACAGAGAAAACCCATGAAGGCTGTGCATTCTAGGTAAGGAGTCAAAATAAAAGGCTTGAATTTGGATTGATCAACATACAAATTAGACAAGTTCATACAAATGAGTAATTTTGTACATTATCCATTTAGCATCTGAATATTAAATAACTTCCAATGTGCTAAATTTCCTATACCAGGTGTTGGAAAAGATGGGTGATAAAATAAGATTAAGCAAGATTACATTGGTGTAGTAACAAATTTCAGAACTTTAACACAACAAAAGTTTATTTTAACACATGCAGCAAGGTTGTTAGGAGTTGTCTGCTCTACACTGCTGCTCAGGGACACATACTGATGGAAGCTCACCATCTTGTAGCAGAACTTTCTAGGAGTGTGACCTTCAAGGTTTTGGGGAAGGGAAGAGAAAGATGACACAGCCTTTCAATCCTCAGCCCAGAATTAACATGTCACTTCTGCTCACAGCCATTGGTCTAAACTAGTCCCATGACCACCCCAAGGTCATGCAAGAGAGGTTGGGAAATACACAACTGAAATATTTGATAAGCATTAACAGTGTCTGATACAAGTGGGAAGTAGATATAAAGACAGCTAGAGCCCACATTTTCAATAGCTGCTCAACACTGGTGCAAAGCAGATGGTGCTGAGCATCATGAAAGAGATACAAAGTACTAGGGAAGCTAAAGGGCTGGAAAGATTGGGTTGAATCCTGGACAGGATTTTGGAAAACATGGTATTATGGTGGTGCCTAAAGCATTGGTAGGTTTTGATAAGCTTTTGGAGCAAGATATATTGGCAGAAAAGCAATGAAAAACAGTAGATAGTTTGCTTGAGGGCAGAATGTGTGATAAGGAAAAACAATATTAATGACAGCTACAACAAATAACATTGAACCGAGCACAAGTATGTGCTAGGCCGAGATCTAAGTGCTTTATGTATATTAACTTATATTAATTATCTCAATGGTCTCTCATCAAAACTGAGGTTCAAAGAAGTTCACTAGCTTACTGAATGCCATAGTAGAGTTTGGCTAAGGTTCTGTCCAGCCATTGGAGGAGGAGGTGAAGGCCAGATTCCAGAGGGACATGAACATCGGGCTAATGCTCCTGAGTCTTTTAAGACAGAGTGTGCAGTTGAAGGTTTCAAAGCAGGAGGAATAATCTGATCTGATTCATAATTAAATCATAGGTGGTACAGGTCCATCTTGGAGAAATGAGAGAAACGGGGAAGGGGACTCAGGGCTGGCATCTCAGTGATACAGAGACTATGGTCATTCAAAGGGAAATAAAGAATTTTCCAGACAGGGAACAGAAGATGGTAGGAATGAATACGGTTTGGAACAAGATAGTGTGATCTGTCTGACTGGTATAGGGTGCAGAGGGATGGGGCAGAGTGATACGGTGAAGGATTCGAACATCAGGCCACGGAGTTCAGTTTGATTTAGTAGGAAGGAAAGAGACATATATGCTTTGAAGACAGGGCAGAGGAATGTGTTATGAGGCCTCTTTGCCCTTCTCTATTGCCAGTCTGATTCTAGTCATGGGTCCAACAACACCTGTCCTCTCAAAGCCTGGGGGCGTTTTCAAAGCAAACCTGAAAGGCTTCTTGCCATTCTTTCAAAAGAGCTCCTCTTCTCTACAAGCAATAAAATAATTGAAGTCAGGTTGTTGTCCTCCCCTCTCCTTTTTTTCTTTTTCTTTTTACAAGAGCCATTACAAAGGTGTGAAATATTAGACACTTACGCATCTGTGAATAAGATTGTAGGCTAAAACGTGTGAGTTCCCATCTCAGCTAATGAACCAGAATATGGTTTTAATTTTTGAACTGCAAAAATGTTCTGCCTTTTTTTTGGTCGTCCCTACAGAAGACTTCATATTTTAATAATTCAGTGCAGCCTAATTACTTTAATTAATCACCTTCTTTTCAGAGATGTCAGTGGGCTTCGTTATTTTCTTGTTACTGTAGGTACTGTTGGGAGTTTTAAGGAATTTTTAAAATATATATGTAATAACCAGGTTAACTCTTTCATGAGACCTGAAATGTGTATGCTTTTCCTTAGAGTGCTCTGCCATTCACAGATGGGCCAGACATGCCCATAACACCTGTCTCTTCTGTCACATTCCCTCTCTGTGACCAGTTAACAAAACCGTCTCTATGCCTTAAAAATTGCTGTCTGGAGACAAAAGTAAAATGCTATTTAGAGCAAGTCAATATTTTTGCATCTTTCTGAGTCATGATGGATATACTGGGTATGACAATAGCTTTTATTGTACAATCAATATAATTTGCTTCCCTTGCAGGAAAACATAATTAGGTTATAGTTCATGCAACGGCAATGAAGATGTGCTCATTTCTAAAGTCTGTTGGTGGGTGGAGGGTCCTTTCTTGATCTGAGTGGGGTGTCTCTTTCTAGCTTCTGACCTAGGCTGACTGGGTGACACTAAGCAAATCTCTTTACTTGTGAGGCCTTTGTTGATTCCTTAAAGCAAAGAATGACAATGTTTTCATACAGAGTTAGTAATATATCAGTTGGATATTTGGAGGCCTGACGTGAGAGCCTGACTTTGGATGCCACCTGTATGGCTTAACTGGCAGAGCTCTGCTATTGATTGTTCAACTAGTCCCATGGTCCTTCTTTTTATTTTATTTATTTATTTTTACCATGAAAAAGAGAACTCAGATCTTATGGTTTTTCACCCATTTCCATCAGTAAATGTAAAAGGAATCCTAATTAATGAATACATTGAAATATAGGGAGAGAACTAGAGAACTACCAGGTCACCTTCATTCTTCTTTCCTGGGACACTTTTGTCCCCCTGGCAGCTGCTTGGCTCCCCACTTCCCAGTGCAGGCTGGCTGCCTGCAGCATCATTCCTATGCATTTACCCTTCTTGGCACTGGTCTCTGGAGCCTGTGCTTGGTTGGGGCGGGGAGTTCTGCAAGCAGTTGGAGATTTCATGAGAACTGAGAACAAAGTGCTGTATGAGTGGAGAGCTTGACCTGGTGCATCCTTAGGATTCCTGGCAAAAGGTTGCGAGGAGACTTCCCATTTGGAACTCAGGCTGAATACTTTTATTTTGAAATGCTGACTGTCTGAAATCAGATTTATTCAACCCTGACTTTGGCTTTGAACTGAGGCACACATGCTACCTGTCACCTGAAGTGTGCAATTAGGGTCTGCACTTGGAGCTGTGTTTTCTGTCAACGCAGAGAGGTGGACATGAGCAAAACCCAAGATTTGTTTGGCTGAAAGAAAAAGAAAGACCTATTTAAAAACCCTCTTTTTTTTTTTTTTATTTTTAATCTTTTCCCATTTTCTGCCTAGACCCCACCTTCTATCTTCCCATTGACAACCTGGAAAGTCACAGAAATCAGCAAGAAATAAATCAATGATCACATCAATTGCAGCCATGGATCCAAAAAAAAAAAAAAAAAAAGAAAGAAAAAAAAAAAAGAAAGAAAGAAAAAGGCTTGTGGTTGAAATGTGGTTGAAAAACCTCTGGATTCTTTTGAGTTTCCTAAAATTTTTGTATCGCAATCAGAGATGTTAATTGGTTGAAACTGCCTGTGGTTTTAGGAAGTGCTCCGATTACAAGGAGAAATCCTTTTATGTTGCTGGACTCCAGCCACAAAATTTCTGAAGTTAGGAATCTGGCAGAGGTTGAATCCCCTCCAGGGTGTAAATAAACCGGTCAGGTCTATAACCCAATAGAAGTCAATTTATTGTGTGTGTTTCAAATCCCTCAGCCCAAGCCCTGCCCATTTATTAAAGAAAAGGTGTGGGATACAGCTGGCACTCAGACAATAGAATATAGCAACTGCGGTGATTGTCAAGTCTACATAGTCAGTGGAGGAAAAGAAGGGGCCCTGCCAGGATCTACTTTACTTCCTGCCCAGGTTTGCTAGGAACTGCCTAGAATCAAGCAGCTAATCATGACTGGCACCCAGAACTGCTTACTCTGCTAGCTGGGAGGCTGAGGCTCAAAAGGCTTAAGTGGGTGAACGTTTTATAGCCCCAGTCTGGAAATCCCGGTGACATTCTCTGTTGTATTGTGCATCCACGAGAACGTTATCAAAACTGGAGGTTTTACTGGACCAGATCTTGCTGTGACTCACTGCGATGCCCAGGGAAGTATGGTGGTGAGAGGCTGCTCGAAGCCTTGGGCTGAGAACAGGATGAGCCCGTTTACACAGACAGAGAGCTGTTCATGCACATTACAGAAGGTTGTTTGGGGTTCATCTGATCCTGATCAAGACAAGAGGAAGAGACCCAGCGCCCCTTCACCCGCACACCCCTCCTCTCTTGCCTCCAGCTCTAGCATAATTGCATTCCCCAAACGGTGTGTGGCAGCAGGGTAAGGGTGTGAAATGTGCCCAGCCTCGTTTGCATACAGCTCCAGACTGCCTCTGACAGTGAGTTATTAGTGAAACCTAGGACAGCTTTCTCAAAGCTGCCTTTTAATTGCTTATTCTTCAGCATTGATCAGACCGACACCACTATCCACCTACACCCTAAAAAAGATAAAACGGCCTCCAATAACTTTGCAATACCCTACTTTAACATAGCAAACGCATAATAGTCTGGAGTCTTTTTTTTGTGTGTGTGTGGCTCCCCCCCCCCCCCCCCCCCCCCCCCCCCCCAGCCTCACCGCATCCCCTTCATTCCCATTGGGTCCTGCCAAGTTGCAGAGAACCAATGGGATTCCTCTTCTTCATTCATGTCCTAGCAACAAGCCCTGTTCCAATCTTTCTCTGACAAACTAACACCTGAAAAATTACATCATGAATAATGGCAAAAGCAGCAAGGGCCAGGGAAGGTGTTTTTTTTTTTTTTTTTTTTTTCATCTGTCTGCTGCAGAGTTCATTTAAGGTGTTTTAGTCTAGATTCTTAAAGCGACAATGTCCTAGATTTTAGCTGGTCTTTTTCAGCACATTGGTAAACATATAAAATCTAAAAGGAGAAGTAATTGAATGTAGCAAAAGCCCTTTAGGTGAAATGAGGGGAATACATTTTGTTCGTGGTGTTCCCTGTGTATTCCTTCCAAAAACCTTCCATCAGAGAAGCCCCCAAAGTGGAGAAGTAGATTGTTCATGTAATATATTCACTAGGAAAGGACAAAAATGCTCCAAACCACACAAGCCGCCCACCCACTCTCCCATACAAAAATGCAGTCCTTCCTGGTGGTTTCTCTTGCTCCAGTTAACTGTCCCCAAGGCCCTTTCTATTACTACTTTAAAATAAAAGGCTCATTCTTTAAGGGGGTCCTGGAGCCAGGGAAGGAATTGCCTTGAGAATCTGCCAAAGGTGTGGGGTTGTCAGGGTACAGGGCCATGGGGTGGGGGTGCAGGAGCACGTGCGCATCTGTGCACGTGCGGGGCTGCGAATGCAGACAGGCAGCTGGGGAAATGCAAGGAACAACGAGATCCAGATGACCAAGGAGGGAGGGGGTTGGTAGAGAAACAGGGAAGGCAGGTGAGCTTCTAGGGAGTGGGCGTGAGGGAGGGGAAAGCCGCTGCCCACGCACTCACTCCTGTTCTCTCCAAATGGGCAAGGGTTTCTAATGAAAATGTCCACCCTTCTAGGCATTTTTCAAGACCCAGACGCTGATTTGCTTCTTCCGGCTTCCCCCACCCCACCCAGTCTAGCGCAGACCCGGAGCAGACTCAGACACAAAGAACTGCAGCCTTGCGCAGGCACCACCGAGAGGAAGAAGGGCGGGGGTTACCCGCCGTCCCAGTGCTTGGTGCGCAGCCCGCCAAGTGCTGCGATCCCTCAGTCCTAGGCACTGGACCATGCACTCTCTGACATTCTGGTTTTGTTGTCAGCATGTGTGTAGTGCCGGCGGCTGGTGCTGGGAAGGGGTCCCTGGGACAATCTCGGTGCCTCACTCGAGAAGAAAAAAATAGATCTATTGGATGTCTGGCTCTGATGCCGAGTTTGCAGCTCGCCTCAGCCATCGCCTTGGCAGCAGGGTGATTAGAGGCGCTGGCAGACAGTCTGCCTGGTTACTTGTGAAACCGCATTACTATATAAGGCCCGGGGAGGAAAAAGAGGGATGCCAGGCTAAGAGACTCCCAGGTGCAGGAGTGGGGGCAGTGCAAAAGGGGCCATTCCTAGGATGGACCTAGAGGTGCGCCCCTTCACCATACCACACCCCACCCTCCACAGGACGCTGCTCAAGTTCTGCCACCGAGTGTGTGATGTAGGAGGAATAATGAAGACTGCGGGTGGGAGGACCTTTGCGCCTAGCATCTGGTGGAATAGGAAGGCTTCCTCCCTTGAGACTTACTTGGTTAGAGTCAGTTGGCTTCAGGGTAGGCCAGGAAGGAGACCCATAAATCCAGAGTCTCAAATATCTTTGGTGAACATTGCATCCCATAGAGCAGAGAATATGGGTCACCTGGCCTGCGGGGGGCGGGGGTTTGGAGAAATAGATGGCCAGGCAGGCTAGGCCAGTGGGAAGGAGTACTGGAAAAGGAGGTGGGAGTCTTGTATTCTTTCTGGCTTGGGCAGGGAGATCTAGAGCATTGTGACCCCTTCTTGCACCCAGTGCTACTGTTGTGAATGACGACATGAGAATATTCTCAAAAAGTGGGTAGTGTCTAGTGTGCACTTAAGTTCTCAGTCATGTTAGATGTTATGATCACTATGCTCCCAGTGATCGTATGCATGGGTCTGGAGCTTTGAATTAGAAAGGTCATCTCTCCAACTACATCTTCTTTAAAATGCCCTCTTCTCTTCCAAGACCTCTGGGGTATAATATTTTTATTTTTCTGCTTTTCCTCCCATTTCCTGGATCCTCCTTCCCATTGTTCTTTGCTTTCTTGGACAGGCCTTAAACATTGATTTTTCTCCAGGCTCTGTCCTAGTCCCTGTTCCTCTCTCCTCCCATCTCTTACTTTTGTGATCTCATCCTCTCAAAAGATTTTGATGATCTGTTCTATCCTGATGGCTGCCATATCTACAACTCCAGCCCAGATGGCCAGAACTCTAGGACCATGCGTCTAGTCATATGTCCTCCACGTATGTTAGATTCAATACGTCCCTCATCTTTTTCTCCACCCTTCAGCTTGCTTCTTTTCCTTGTGTTATGATTTAGATGTGAGGTGTCCCCCCAAAAGCTCACATGTGAGACAATGCAAGAAGGTTCAGAGGAGAAATGATTGGGTTGTAAGAGTTTTCACCCAATCAGTGAATTAATTCCCTGATAGGAATTAAATGAGTGGTAATTACAGTGGTAGGGCATGACTGGAGGAGGTGGAAATTAAGGGTGTGGCTTTGGGGTATATATTTGTGTCTGGCAGGTGGAGACCTCTCTCTCTGCTTCCTGATCACCATGTGAGCTGCTTCCCTCTGCCACACTCTTCTGCCATGTTGTTCCTGCCTCACCTGGAGCCCCGAGGAAAGGAGCAGCCGTTTATGGATTGAGACCTCTGAAACCATGAGCCCTTAAATAAACTTTTCCTCCTCTATAATTGTTCTGGAAGGGTCTTTTAGTCACAGAAGTGAAAAAGCTGACTAAAGCAGCTTGTATAGTTATCTCAGTGAACAAAGTTTTCACCCTCGGTTGTCCAAGACGGAAGCCTGGCTGTCATTCTTGACCCACTGTCATCCCTCACCCCCTATATGCAATCTCTCACCCAGAATTATTGATTTTGCCTCCTATTTTCTTGAGTGCATCTGTCCCCACCTCCCTGATATCACTGCTATCAACCTAGAATAAATTGGTAATTCTCACCAGACTCTTGAATTAACCCCTATTGCTTCTGCTTAGGGTCTCTTGGTGGCTTGCACATGGCTTTCTCCTTTTCATACATCATTTCAATTCATTCTTAGGGTTCAGTCACATGATCTTCCTTTAGTTCCTTCAAAGTGCTTCTTTCTCCCACAAAGGGACTGTGTAATTCAAAATGTGCCCCTCAATTAAATAAGTCCTCCCTGCACTCCTTAAGCTTCCAGAGGGATGGTCATTGCCTCAGGGACTCCTCCCCTGCCTTTTGGTTCCTTTTTATAGATTCTCACAGAACTGCTCAGCTTCTTTCCCCTTAACATTGCGCATTCTACTTATTTAATTGGTATCTGCCTCCCTTATAAGGACGTAATGCCATTAGAATAGAGACATTATTTTTAATTCATCAAATATTTGTTGGATAAACAAATAAAATAAATTCTTCCAGCTATGTGCCAACAATAAATTTGATAAACACAATTTTCTGTTATGTAAAAGCATGTACTAAATTTGTATGATCTTTTTCCTTTTTTAGAAAATCACTATTGAGATATATTTTACATATAAATGACATACATTAAAATGAACTCACTTAAAGGGTATGTTTTGTTGAATTTTGACAAATGCATGCACTTCAGTGAACACCACCAAAATGAAACTGTGGAACATTCCCACCATCTACCAGGACCCTTTGTACATTGTCTCATTCCTTGATGGACCCAGACAACCACAATCCTATTTTCTGTCACTACATTAGCACATACATTAGTAAAGTTTGTCCTAGAATTTCATCTAAGGGGAGTTATACAATATGTACAATTTATATCTGGATATTTTTACTCAGCGTAAAATTTTTGAGATTTACTCATAAGACAGATCTCAAACTATTAGCAGTTTGTTCTTATTTTTGCCGAGAAGTGTTCCATTGTATGGATTTCTCACAATGTGCCTATTCATTCACCTGTTGATGAGTGTTTGCATTTTCTCCAGTTTGGGCTCTTGTGATTAAATCAGGCTCAAACATTTCTGTATGAGTCTTTGAGTAGACATATATTACACTTCTCTTGGGAAAATGCTGAAGAGGAGAACTGTTAGTCAGAAAGCTAAGTGTGTGCTTAACTTTATTAGAAACCATGCAACAGTTATCCAACACAGCTGTCTCATTTTACCCTCCCAGCAGTAATGGGTAGAGTTCCCATTGTTCTACATACCCGCTAATACTTGTTAATGTATGTAATGTAGTGGTATCTTATTATACAACTAATTTTTATTTCCATGATTACTAATGAGTTTGAGCATCTTTTCACATGCATACTGACCATTCATATATCTTCGTTTGTGAAGTGTCTGTTTAAGTCTTTTGTGTTCATTTTTAAACTGGGTTGTTATTATAAATAATCTTATTGCCAACACGTAAAAGTTTGGTTTTATTCTATGTAAATTTTGGGAAAAAATATTTTCTCCTCACCCTGATTTTCAACATTCCTATTTCTTTTTTTAATAGTGTCTTTCAAAGAGCAGAACAGAAAATTTTAATTTTGCTGGTGTTCAGTTCATCATTTTTATTTTATGATCAATATTTCATTTGCCCTAGGAAATTGTGCCTACCCCAAGATTGATAAAGTTTTATTTATTTTATTTTTTTTTTATTTTTTTTTGTCATATGTTTCCTTCTAGAAGTTTCATAGTTGTAAATTTTAGGCTGAATTTAATGACCCATTTTGAGTTGCCCTTTATATGTGATGTGTAGTAAAAATCAAGATTTATGGTCTTCTACATAAAATTCAGTTATTCTAACACCAGTTTTTGAAGTGTCTGTTTCTCCCCCCCGCCACCATTGAATTACCTTGGCAGTTCATCTGAATGAGCTGACCAAAATGTTGAACAACCAGCTAACTCTCTACGTGTGGGCACGCTACTCTCCACCATCTGTATGCTTGTCCTCACACCTACATCCGACTGTGCTCTCAGCACAACTTTCTGGTAAATATAAAGTCAGATAGCACTATCCTCCAACTCTGTTCTTCCTCATCTAAAATTATATTATAGGCCCTTTGCCTCTATATGAATATTAGAATTAGCTTGTAAAATTCTACAAAAAGAGCATAAAATTTTGAGCTACATTATACTGATTTGAGGGATTAATTTGAGAAAACATTAATTTGGGAGAGAATATTTAGTCTGCTACTAATCCATGAACGTGGTTCATCTTGGCATTTACTTAGGCCTTCTCTATTTTTTCTCAACAATGTTTATGCTTTTCCATTGTCAATGTATAGGTCTTGCAAATATTTCTGTACTTACTCCCAAGTATTTAATGGTTTTGGATATTATTGTTAATCATGTCATGTTAAAATTTTATTTTCCATTTCTTCATTGCTCATGGATAGAAATACAAGTGATTATTATATGTTGATCTTGCATCCTGTGACATGCCAAATTACTTAGTTTCAGTGATTTCTTAGATTCCTTAGGATTTCCTATGCACATAATAATATGGTTTGTAAACAAAACCATTTTTTACTTCCTTTCCAACAGCTAGTCTTTTTAAATATCTTTTTTCTTGTGTCACTGACTAGGACCTCCAGCATCAAGTTGACTGACAGTGGTGAGAGTAGATACTGGTAACAAAGCAAAAATAACACCTAAGTGTTCATCATTAGATATGAAGTTAGCTGCAGGATTTCATAGGTTGAAAAGTTTCCTTTACCAGTTTGAAAATTTTCGTTTGCTGAGAATTTTTATTATGAATGAGTGTTGAATATTTTTTTATTTTAAATATTGTATTTGCAATGGATTATCTTTTTTTATTCAAAGTTGTTATATATATTTTTTTTATTTTTTTTTTTTTTTTTTTTTTTTTTTTTTTTTTTTTTTTTTTTTTTTTTTTTTTTTATTTTTTTTTTTTTTTTTTTTTTTTTTTTTTTTTATTTTTTTTTTTTTTTTTTTTTTTTTTTTTTTTTTTTGTTTTTTTTTTTTTTTTTTTTTTTTTTTTTTTTTTTTTTTTTTTTTTTTTTTTTTTTTTTTTTTTTTTTTTTTTTTTTATTTTTTTTTTTTTTTTTTTTTTTTTTTTTATTTTTTTTTTTTTTTTTTTTTTGTTTTTTTTTTTTTTTTTTTTTTTTTTTTTTTTTTTTTTTTTTTTTTTTTTTTTTTTTTTTTTTTTTGTTTTTTTTTTTTTTTTTTTTTTTTTTTTTTTTTTTTTTTTTTTTTTTTTTTTTTTTTTTTTTTTTTTTTTTTTTTTTTTTTTTTTTTTTTTTTTTTTTTTTTTTTTTTATTTTTTTTTTTTTTTTTTTTATTTTTTTTTTTTTTTTTTTTTTTTTTTTTTTTTTTGACAGCAGAATGCATTATAATTCATATTACACTTATAGAGCACATTTTTACGGATCTCCGGTTGTATAAAAAGTATATTCACACCATTTGTGTCTGCATACATGCACATAGGGTAATGATATTCATCTCATTCTACCATCTTTTTTTTTTTACCCTTTTGCCCCCTCTCTTCCCCGCCCTCCCCATTGGCCTTTCTAGTGTTCCACTAATCCTCCTATGCTCCCTGTCCAAACCCCACTGTGAATCACCCTCCTTATATCAGAGAAAACATTCAGCATTTGGATTTTTGGGATTGGCTAACTTCACTTAGCATTATATTCTCCAACTTCATCCATTTACCTGTGAATGCCATGATTTTATTCTCTTTTATTGCTGAGTAATATTCCATTGTGTGTATATACCACATATATACCACATTTTCTTTATCCATTCATCTACTGAAGGGCATCTAGGTTGGTTCCACAGTTTAGCTATTGTGAATTGTGCTGCTAGAAACATTGATGTGGCTGTGCCCTGTAGTATGCTGTTTTCAATTCCTTTGGGTATAGACTGAGGAGTGGGAAAGCTGGGTCATAAGGTGGTTCCATTCCCAGTTTTCCAAGGAATCTCCATACTGCTTTCCATATTGGCTGCACCATTTTGCAGTCCCACCAGCAATGTATGAGTGTGCCTTTTTCTCCACATCCCCTCCAACGTTTAATGTTGTTTGTGTTCTTAATAGCTGCCATTCTGACTGGAGTGAAATGAAATCTTAGAGTAGTTTTGATTTGCATTTCTCTAATAGCCATAGATGTTGAACATTTTTTCATGTATTTGTTGATTGATTGTATATCTCCTTTTGAGAAGTGTCTTCAATTCCTTGGCCCATTTATATATTGGGTTATTTGTTTTTTTGGTGAGTTTTGAATTCTTTGTATATTCTAGAGATTAGTGCTCTATCTGATGTGCACATGGTAAAAATTTGTTTCCAATTAGTAGGCTCTCTATTCACCTCACTGATTGTTTCTTTTGCTGAGAAGAAGCTTTTTAGTTTTAATGTATCCCATTTATTGATTCTTGATATTAATTCTTGTGCTATAGGAGTCTTATTAAGGAAGTTGAGGCCTAATCTGACATGTTGGAGATTAGGGCTTACTTTTTTTTCTAATAGGCACAGTGTCTCTGGTCTAATTCCTAGGTCCTTGATCCACTTTGAGTTTAGAGTTAGGTGAGAGATAGGGGTTTAATTTCATTTTGTTGCATATGGATTTCCAGTTTTCCCAGCACCTTTTGTTGAAGAGGCTGTCTTTTCTCCAATGTACATTTTTGGCACCTTTGTCTAATATAAGATAACTGTAATTATATGCATTAGTCTCTATGTCCTCTATTCTGTACCATTGGCTTACAAGTCTATTTTGGTGCCAATACCATGCCATTTTTGTTACTATTGCTCTGTAGTATAATTAAGTCTGGTATCGTGATGCCACCTGCTTCATTCTTCTTGCTAAGGATTGCTTTAGCTATTCTGGGTCTCTTATTTTTCCAGATGAATTTCATGACTGCTTTTCCTATTTCTATGAGGAATGTCATTGGGATTTTGATTGGAATTGCATTAAATCTGTATAGTGCTTTTAGTAGTATGGTCATTTTGACAATATTAATTCTGCCTATCCAAGAACAAGGTAGATCTTTTTATCTTCTAAGGTATTCTTTAATTTCTTTCTTTAGTGTTCTGTAGTTTTCATTATAGAGGTCTTTCACGTCTTTCGTTGATTTCCAAGTATTTTATTTTTATTTTTGATGCTATTGTAAATGGGGTAATTTACCTCGTTTCCCTTTCAGAGGATTTGTCGCTGATATATATAAATGCCTTTGATTTATGGGTGTTGATTTTGTATCCTGCTACTTTGCTGAATTAATTTATGAGTTCTAGAAGTTTTCTGGTGGAATTTTTTTGTCTTCTAGGTACAGAATCGTATCGTCAGTAAATAGTGATAATTTGAGTTCTACTTTACCTATCTGTATCCCTTTAATTTCTTTCCTCTGTCTTATTGCTCTGGCCATTGTTGCAAGAACTATGTTAAATAGAAGTGGTGAAAGAGGGCATCCCTGTCTTGTTCCAGTTTTTAGAGGAAACGCTTTTAATTTTTCTCCATTTAGAATGATGTTGCCCTGGGGCTTAGCATAGATAGCTTTTACAATGTTGAGATATGTTCCTGTTATCCCTAGTTTTTCTAGTGTTTTGAACATGAAGCTTTGCTGTATTTTGTAAAATGCTTTTTCTGCATCTATCGAGATAATAATATGGTTCTTATCTTTAAGTCTATTGACGCGATGAATTACATTTGTTTTTATTTCTATATGTAGAACCAACCTTACATCCCTGGAATGAACCCCACTTGATTGTGGTGTACTATCTTTTTGATATGTTTTTGTATTCGATTTGCCAGAATTTTATTGAGAATTTTTGCATCTATGTTCATTAGAGATATTGATGTGAAGTTATCTTTCTTTGATGTGTCTTTGCCTAGTTTTGGAATCAGGGTGATATTGGGCTCATAGAATGAGTTTGGAAGTGCTCCCTCTTTTTCTATTTCCTGAACTAAATTGAAGAGTACTGGTATCAGTTCTTCTTTAGAGGTCTTGTAGAATTCAGCTGTGTATCCATCTGGTTCTGGGCTTTTCTTGGTTGGTAGGCTTCTGATGGCATCTTCTATTTCATCACTTGAAATTGGTCTGTTTAAATTGTGTATATCATCCTGATTTTATTTGGGCAAATCATATAACTAGAAATTTGTCGATGCCGTCAATATTTTGTATTTTACTGGAATACAAGTTTTCAAAATAATTTCTAATTATCTTCTGTATTCCTGTATTGTCTGTTGTGATATTTCCTTTTTCATCGTGTATGTTAGTAATTTGAGTTTTCTCTCTCCTTCTCTTTGTTAGCTTGCCTAAGGGTCTGTCAATTTTATTTATTTTTTCAAAGAACTGACTTTTTGCTTTGTCAATTTTTTCAATTGTTTCTTTTGTTTCAATTTCATTGATTTCAGCTCTGATTTTAATTATTTCCTGTCTTCTACTGCTTTTGGTGTTGGATTGTTCTTCTTTTTCTAGGGCTTTGTGATGTAATGTTAAGTCATTTATTCGTTGACTTTTTCTTCTTTTGAGGAATGAACTCCATGCAATGAACTTTCCTCTTAGAACTGCCTTCATAGTGTCCCAGAGATTTTGATATGTTGTGTCTGTGTTCTCATTCACCTCTAAGAATTTTTAAATCTCCTCCTTGATGTCTTCTGCAACCCACTGTTTTTTCAGTAGCATATTATTTAGTCTCCAGGTGTTGGAGTAGCTTTTACTTATTTTATCATTGATTTCTAATTTCATTCAATTATGGTCTGATAGAATGCAGGGAGGTATCATCTCTATTTTTTTTTTTTATATTTGCTAACAGTTGTTTTGTGGTGTAATATATGGTCCATTTTAGAGAATGATCTATGTGCTGCTTAGAAGAAAGTGTATTCATTCACTGAAGGATGAAATATTCCATATAAGTCCATTAAGTCTAAGTTATTTATTGTATTTTTGAGTTCTATGGTTTCTTTGTTCAGCTTTTGTTTGGAAGATCTTTCCAGTGGTGAAAGAGGTGTGTTAAAGTCACCCAAAATTATTGTGTTGTGGTCTATTTGACTCTTGAACTTTGGAAGAGTTTGATGAATGTGGATGCTCCATTTTGGGGGGCATATATATTTATAATGGTTAAGTCTTGTTGGTGTGTGGTTCCCTTGAGCAGTATGTATTGTCCTTCTTTATCTCTTTTGATCAACTCTAGCTTGAAGTCTACTTTATTTGATATGAAGATTGAAACCCCTGCTTGCTTCTGCAGTCCATGTGAGTGGTAGGATTTCTCCCAACCTTTCACCTTCAGCTTGTGGATGTCTTTTCCTGTGAGATGAGTCTCTTGGAGGCAGCATATTGTTGGGTCTGTTTTTTTGATCCAGTCTGCTAGTTTATGTCTTTTGATTGGTGAGTTTAGGCCATTAACATTCAGAGTTATTTAAATATGTTTTACATTTGTTCTTACATTTACCATTTTTTTGCTGTTTGTTTCTTTGTGCAAATTGGATGCCATTTTACTTCAGCCTGAGCTTCTGTAACACTTTTCTATATGCAGATATGCTGGTGACAAATTCTTTTAGCTTAATTGTTGTTGTTTACATAAAATAATAGTACATTATTTATGGGACACAGTGTAATAATTTGATACATGTACAACATTTTAGTTTGTTAATTTTGGTTTTTAAAAATGTCTTTATTTTGCCTCTATTTTTGAGTAATATTCTCAATGGATATAGAGTTTTGGGCCTTTTAGCATGTCATTCAGTTGCCTTTTGGCTTGTGTTTTTTTCTGAGGACGTCTGCAGTCATTATTACTATACTTCTTTGTGTAAATCTGTTTGTTTTTTTCCTCTGAATACTTTTACAGTTTTTCCTTTCCCTTTGATTTATAGCAGTTTTGCTATGATATATCCATTTCCTTCTCTTTTGAAATGTTCTTTACCAAGTGTTTTGAATCTCTGGATTTATAATTTTCATCAAATTTGGTAATTTTTTGACCATTGTTTATTTAAATATTCTTTTGTGCTTGACCTTATGGGACTCCAATTACACATATGTTGGATTGCTTTCTGCAGTCTTAATCATTGTTGATGATATACTCATTTTTTCAATCTCTTATTTTTCTGTACTTCAATTTGGATAATTCCCATTGCTTTGTCTAAAAGTTCACACATCTTTTCTTCTGTGGCACCTACTCTGCTTTAAGCATGTTCCTTTAGTGAGGTTTTAACTTCAGTTATAATAGTTTTCAGCTCCAGAAGTTCCATTTTGTTTCTTTTCTATCAACTTATCACATTATTGCTTTTTATATTTTTTTCTTTAAATCCTTAAATGTATTTATTTATTTTTAAGTTTGTAAGATTTTAATTTACACTTGATAACTATACCTATTTATGTGATGCATGTGACATTTCAGTACAGGTCTACAATGAGTATTGCTCAGATGAAGGTAATTGGTATATTCATATCTCAGTCAAATATATCTATATTAGCTGTTTTAAAGTCATTATCTGCTTCTTTCACCATTTCTGTCTGTTGTTTTTATTTCCCACATTAAAAAAAAAACTGGCTGTGAGTTCTATATCTAACAATTTTTGTGTTGGATGTTAATTAGATTTGGATATTGTGATTGTTACATTGTTGAGTATCTGGATTTTGTTGTCTACCTTTAAAGAGTGGTTCATTTTGTATTGGCAGACTATTAAGTTATTGTGTGTTAGCCTGTGTGTGTTATTTTGTGACTTTTTAAAAAGAAATTTAGAAGATGAATTTAAATAGTCTTTCCCCCCAGGAGA
Organism: Tamias sibiricus; assembly: GCA_025594165.1. Lineage (NCBI taxonomy): Eukaryota > Metazoa > Chordata > Mammalia > Rodentia > Sciuridae > Tamias > Tamias sibiricus. The sequence goes on from CM046657.1 coordinate 115,219,035, forward strand.
GTTTTGCCAGCTTCCTAAGGTGTAGCCCTCTTGGGGTCTCTATGGAATGTCCTGAAGTCCAGTGAATTCTCTCCAAGGAGATATAAGAATTTTTTAGTTTACAACTCCCTAATATTTATTCCAGCATGCATGGCCTTATGGAGTTTCTTCCTGAACACGTGCAGCTTAATATTTAATGAAAGACTGAAGGGGACCGTTATGCAAATTCCTGGAGCTCTTTTCCTGTGTAGATTCTCTATGGATTTCTATTCCACGAATTCCCACTGCCTAAGCCTGTTCAAATTTTGATTTCTGTCTTCTCAATTCAGCAAGACTGTGTTTTGCTTGGACTACTTCTTCCTATACTATGGACTTGAAGATGCTCCAGACAGAATGCCAAGCCTATTGGAGGATTCATCTAGTTTGCATCTCCTTTGTCAGGGATCACAGTTTGGCATTGCTCATTCTCCAATGTCTAAAAAAATAGTTTCATCTCTTTTGTCCAGTTTTCTAGTTATTTATCACAGGAGGGTTAACCTGATATCACTGGGCAAACCTGGCATCAGAGCTATTGATATATTCTATGATCGACAATGGTATATTTAACCAACTTACATAACAGAATGCTCATTTAGTCTATATTTCTTCTAAAGAAATAACCGAGGAGTGTATAAAGCCTAACAAAAAATGAAGATGCATGACTTCTGTTTGATCATATTAACACACCTGTTTAATAATCCTTTCCAAATAGGAAATAAGATTAGTTCTTTTGAGTTAGTGATAATGAACCCATGCTAGCCTACAGGAATCACCTCTTTCTCTTCATTAGTCAGTTGTTTAATAACATTTTCTAAGCTTTTTCTAGAGAATGTTCACCATAAAGCAGTTTTCAGAACTTAAATTTTCAATATGAAAATATTGGTTTATATCTAGTGTTTTGACATAATATTTATTAACATCATTTATTCACTTCTAGTGTGCTTACTATGTGTTAATACCAAGCAGTACACCAAGTATTTTACGTACATCATCTTTTTAGAGTTGTCACACACTATGAGTTAGGTTTTTCTATTATCTTCACTTAATAGATGAAGAAACTAAGATTTAGAGATATAAAATAACATGCCCAATGACACACAACCAGAAAGAAATGGAGCTGAAATCTGAACCAAGGCGCATTAGCCAGAAAATGCTGGTAACCACGGGCTACCTTCAGCGTCACCTTTCTCAATCTCCATGATTTTTTCAGAATTTGCCTTTTTTAACCAAGTGTCTTAACTCTTCTTTTGTTTCTACTCATTTGAAGTACTGAAAGAATGGCAAATATGAGCAATAATATGGCACCCTTCAGTGAAGACTGGATGTGTTTTACTGATTAATTTACTTCATCTCTTTCTACTTTTAGGGCATTTCTAGAAAATGGAACTATATGTGAAACAACAGCAGAAGCACCAAACAAAACTCATTAGTTCAAATGCAGCGTGGTTCTGTTCATAGCAACTTCACATGGGTGCCGTGAAGGCAGAAAAGAAGGAAATACATTTGGGATACATAAGGTACTAGTAATGAAAATGTGCATCTAAAGTTCATAGATATATTTGGTAGAACAATGGCTACAACACCTGCCTAGAGTTAATTAATGCTTTTCTTACAAAGAACATAAAGTACCTAAATATATCATAAAATTTTATTGTTAGTGGTTTTAGGAGGGAAAATCATTCACCAAATAAGAGACAAGAAAAACCACAGAGAGTAAGAGCTGGGCAAGTACAATGTGCTGGAGGTACAGGAGTCCCAAGAGACGGACAGATCAGACTAACTCATCTATTTAAAGATGAGTAAGAATTTGCCCAACAGATGGAAATAACTAGGCCTGGAGAGAGGGCATTCTAGGTGAATGGAACAATATGTACCATAGCACGGAGGCATGAAACAGACCATGTTCTCTTTGATAAGTAATTTCACATACATATGCCATGTGCATAGACCAAGTTAAAATCTTAGTCTTCTCTTCTAAAGAGTTTATGGTATAACTGAATGGATGAGATATAAGTATGGAAATAAAACATTGCTAATAAAGATGGGGATCCAATAAATTATCTGTGAAGTGAATGAATGTCAGGGAGTGCCTCATGCCTGACACCAGCAGGAAGACCTTCAGGAGAACAGAGCAGGGGATGCTCATTTTTGCATGACACAATCTGCAGTGTCCCTGGAGGAGATGCAGGACTTGGTCTAGACTTTGCAGGGTGGATAGAAGTTGAATAAATCGATAAGAGAAGGTATCCCAAGGCATTGGAGATCAGCATGAGCAGAATGAAGCAGGACAGAGGCATGAGATGTGGCATGAAAGAAGGAAGAGAGAGAAGGGAGGAGGAAGCAGACAGTAGGCAGCATAGTGGGCATGAGTGCCCACTTGGAATCTGACTTTGTCTAACAGTTTGGGGGAGCCCTTAAAGGACTATAAGAAAGGAATTGACAGCATTAAAGTTGCCTTTGGTATTTTTGGACTAAGGTGAATCATAAATAATTGGACGCATTCAAAAAACATTTCTCACAATATTAAATGCCTCCTGAGTACCACACATGGGGTATAGACCAAGAGAAATAAATGCTTTCCTTGCTCTTAAGGAATTTTACAAACAAAAATAGTGGTTGGGAAGGATGAATATGCAGTGATGAGGAGGGAGGGAGAGGCAATCAGACCACCCAGTTATGAAGCAGTTAAGATGATTTAAGAACTAAGACCTGAGAGGGTGGGTGTTACAGGGGCAGAAGACCTGAAATGCAAAGGATGGATATTTGTGCCTTTAGAGAGTGAGGAATGGCAGGTTTGGGATTGACTAAAGATGGCAGGCTGTAGAGAGCAGAGGGAAGGCCAAGCTTCTGAGCTTTAATGAAGAGAATGTTGGTGGCACCAATGGAAGAAATTCAGTCAAAATTATTGAGTGTCAGCTGGGCGCGGTGGCGCACGCCTGTAATCCCAGCAACTTGGGCGGCTGAGACAGGAAGATTGCGAGTTCGAAGCCAGCCTCAGCAACTGCAAGGTGCTAAGCAACTCAGTGAGACCCTGTCTCTAAATAAAATACAAAAAATAGGGCTTGGGAGGTGGCTCAGTGGTCGAGTGCCCCTGAGTTTAATCCCCGGTAACCTCCCTACCCTGCCAAAAAATTATTGAGTGTTCATTAGATGCCAGACACTCATCTGTTATAGAGATGAGGACACATCAGTGAACAGAAACAAAGCCTACACCGGTGTGGAGTTTATATTCTGCAGAAGACAGTCCAACCATCTTGACTCCTACTAAGCTTTCTTATCTCGCTACTGTTTGCCATATTTATGTCCTCTGTATCCATGCAATAGAAACATAACAAGAGCCACATTTTGTAATTTAAAGAATTCTAGCAGCCACATAAAAATTGGGAGGCAAAACAGGTTTTTATTGCTATATTTCACCCACTATATTAAAAATATTATCATTTTAACAATAGGTATTAAAAATTGTTAATAAGATATTTGCATTCCATTTTCATACAGTTTTGGAAATTCAATGTATATTTTAAAACTTATACCACTTCTTAATTTAGAAGCTAATTTTCCAATGGCTGATGTAAAATGTAGTGCTATCAAAACAGTAATGTTGTATTATGATTAATAGAAAAATAGTTCTCACTATCTTTCTGTTCCAATTCCTTAGTTGCACTGGACCCATCTGGTTAATAGTCACTGGTTAATAGTCACTGGCTGTGGCTACCATATTGACTGGCACAGTTACCATTCAGTCCCTCTTTATTCTCTTCTGTTTCACTATGTCCCCAGACATACCTGCCTTCTGTAATCATCAGATTCTTGCGTTATCTCATGAGCACAGCACCATAACTGAGGCTCAGTCTTCTCATCTGTCAAATGGGAAACTGGAAGCAGCTACTTCACAGGTGACTATGAGCAGCCTGTTAGGTTACATTTGCTAAGTCACCCACAACATGCCTGTGAATAGTATGTGTCAGCGAGTATTAGTCCCTCTCTCCTCCCTTCTCCATTCTATCTCACAGAGACATGTGATTCATTTTTCAAATCTTCATCAAATTTCCATAACATTGTCCATAATTATTATGGAACATTCATTAATTTCCAGAGTTTGATCCTTACAGTTTGACCCTTAGTCATCACAAGTATTTTCTTTGCATTTGTTATATATACCAATCTTGTTTTCCCAACATCATTCTGACTCCTTCAGGTCAGCACCAGAGTTCCCCATCTTTCCTTAGCATTTCCCAAAGTGTTGAGGTCAAAATTTTAAATAGACACATAATCTTCATGTGTTTTGATTGACTGATTGATTGAGGTTGTCTTTGAAATGTTCTTAGTGACCAAGGGAATTCTATTTGGATTTTTAAAAATTGTATATTGGGAATTCAGTGTTGCATGGATAATTAAGAATTGACTGTGATTTTCTCTTCTATAGTGTTCATCAATATCAAGTTACTTTATGTTAAATTTTATAATAAATTGACTTTTCTTGAAGTGAATTACTGTAATCATATTTCAGAATTCATAAAAAATAAAGGGGAGAAGAAACTTGATCTATCAACCTAATGCAGTTCTTTTTACTATTTTGGTGTTACCCTACTGCTATTCAAGTTACTCTAATGTTATAGATATAATATATTTGGTAAGTTGCTAGGTAGAAAATAGACTGGGTTTTCTTTTTTACAGATAGTGAAACTGAGATTCAGAAACTCAAGAAAATCGTATTTTTTTTTTTTTTTTTTAAATCAGAAATCAAGTGAAGACACAAGAGAAGGCAGGTGTCGTGACAGCTCCTCCCAGCATGGATCCCTCAGGTTACATTAGCACAGCTCCCGCCAGGAGTCACTGTTTTGAGTTTCCATGACTGATGGGAATTAGAGCACAAGGCATTCCCAGGAAATTGCACTGCCCTTATTTTCTTGCATGTTTAATTGCTTTCTAAGATTATGCCAAGGTTTCTTAACATCTGTACAAAAAGGGGAATTTGCCAAAACCAAATGACTATGGTGTCCTATTGTATCCCAATCATGAAGGGAACCTGGTTTCAACTAGATTATTAAGGCTTTGTTAGACCTTAACCAGCTTTGACAGTTTAAATTTGAGATTTAACTTCTCCATAAGGCTGTTAAACCAGCCAGAAAATCTGGAGTGTTTGAGAAATTCTACAAGTTGAGGGGACACAGTGGACTGGAGGGAGCCTGATGCTGGAGCTCAGGACCCAGGTGCATGTGGAAGCAGGAGAGTTGTACTTGGGGTGCTAGGGCTGTGAGATGCCCAAATTCCAGGGATCCAGGATCTTCCGTTTTGCTTTTCCCCAGCTAGCTCCCATCTTTCTGGTCATTTCCATAGAATAGGTCTCTAGCACCTTAGCACTTTCAGCAAGAAGCAGGAGAAAACTATACCAGAGGCATGTTGCTGTGTCATGTGGAATGCACTGCTTGTCCACTTAGTGAGCATTTAAGAACCCGTGACATACACAGAATGTGTGGAGGTTCAGAAATAGATTTGAATGCCATCAGAGGTGGCAGGCCTCTTTATTTGTAGATGTATAATGGGGCTCAGTACCGCTGTGACTTGCTTGAGGTCTGCTAACTAGCCAGTCTAGCACCATTTGAATAATCCCAGGTGCCCTATTTCAACACACTTTGATTTGACACCGCCTTTGTTCAGGTTTACAGTTGGCTGTTTATAATCATCAAGCAGGGGCCCGGGGTTCCCCTTTAAAGGGGACAGAGGTGGAGTAAACTCCATCCAAAATGCCTATTTTTTTCCTACCCACATGGGCCTCTCAAATCTATTTTCACACAAGCTCCCTCTCCTGCATTTCAGACTTTTATAGGATAACTTTTGTTTTACCACGGTTTCTTCTGTGTCTCTCCAGCCGCCTTGCCAGCAATCAAGTCCTGAGGGTTCCTGCATGAGCCTGCAGCCCACTTTATCCAAATTCAACTGTGGCAATGAATGGCCTTTGGCTGCCTGCGGAACTTACTGCATTCTTGGATGGTCCCAGACGAGGAGGAATCATTATGGCTGATTCTGAAAGGATCTAGAAGAAAACCAACCAGTCTCAGAGACACCCAGAAAGACAGGAGTGATGGCCCCACCCCGCACATGCCCCTGTGTACTTGCTCCAGGATGGATGTGACAGTGACCTAGAACTCTAGCTTGTAGTTTGGACTGTCCAAAGCACGTATGGCCTCTCTTGATCCTCACCTTTCTCACCTTCCCAAAAGCTGACAAGCAGCTTCCAAACAGCTCCAGCTCCACTGGGGGCTGGAGGGGGAGGCAGGCTGGTCTGGCTGCAGCAATAATACGTCTGGTTTACTGGGTCAGTTTCCTGTCAGGGCTCACTGTGGTTGAAAGCTATTGTGGAGCCTGGCTTCTTATTGACAGAGCCTTTATAAGCCCCCACCCAGTATGTTTGCTCCTGCCTCCGTCCTGGACAACCTAGATTCTCCGTAACCGTCACCAGCCTTGCTTCTGTTACTGATGGCTGGACATAGTTTTCCTGGGTGACCTACTGTGCAGCACCATAGCAGAGCCTGATTTCCACATCTGGGGGGCCAAGAAAGGGTAGATGCTGGTTTCTCAGCTTCATTTCCCGAGAAACACGTCTACAACACAATTCCCTTCTTTTTGGAATTTCACTTAATTTTAAAGACCTGTGGTCTTATTATTCTCCTTTATCTATGTCTGCACACTGCCCTATGTTAGCCACATATGGCCACTGTATACTGGAAATGGTGCTAGTCCAAGTTCAGACTACTACAGGTAAAGTGCACACTAGATTTCAAAGAAGGTAGTCTACCTTATTTAAAATTTTTATATTGGCTATATGATGAAATAACAATATTTTAGTATATTAGAGTTAAACAAAAAATGTAAAATTATTTTCACCTGTTTCATTTTACTTTGTTCATGTGGCTACTAGAAAATTTTTAGCTCGCATGTGAGACTTGCATTATATTTTTGCCCCACGGTGCTGATGTGCACCAATTTATTTTCTTTAAAATGTAGATTGTTCCTGTACCCCTATTACTATTTGAAAGATGTGGGTTCAGCTCCCAGTTCCTGTCTGACTAGTATGTAATCTCCAGCAAGTTACTGAACTATCTACTCAGCTTCAAATTGCTCACCTGATGCTAATAGAATGCTGCCTGTGTTTCCTATCTCTCCTGGAATTTTATAGGTGGAAGGAAACCTTTTGAAATGTGTGGCATTGGCTGTTAGGGATCATAATTATTATTAGGTGGTAGTGGCTGCCACCTATAATAGAGAATTGTTCTTCATCTTCTACTTTGTACAAGGAGAAAACTGTGAAAGACTTTTTCCTCCTAAGAGTTAAGAACTCAGACTCTCCATTGGTTCCTAGTCCCAGAATAGATCTGAATAGGTAAAAACAAAAAGGCCATGGACTTGGATGAGGATAGACTGAAAGCTGCTGGCATTTCATTTCTTTTGTTCTCATTCTTGGCCATTGGAATAGAAACTGATGGGCAGTTGGTGGGGTGGACGCCTCTGCAAAGTGGCCTGATCGGATTCCTGAGCTTCTAGGTCATTGGGCAGGATGGCGCCTGGCCCGAGCCACTGTTCCTCCCTTCTGACCTTGAGAGGTGCGACAAGTGGATCTGCATTCATGGCTCTGTGAGCCTCTATTGAGTGTGTGTGACGTGCTGGGCATCGATCTTATCTTATGAGAATTTAGTGAGCCTGCAAAGAAGTAAGCAGAGGACGTGAGAAAAGATAGGCATTGGACATCAGTTAACAACAACAATGGAACGAATTGGAGAAAGAGAAGAGTATAAAATAGTCTTCCCTTCCTGTACTTTTTGCTCCTTTTTCTTCAAAGTCCCTGGCACTTATGAATGAATGAATGAATGAATAAGTCATTTGTATCAAAATAAACATATTCACTTCTAAAATAAAGCCATTTTGGCTGTTGTGATTTATCTTTTAAATTCCCAAATAAGCTGCCAGAAATCAATTTGGAGCAAAGAAGGATTCAATAAGTACTGGATGGATTAACAGTTAACTGAAAATGTTAGATCCCTGAGAAAGTGAACTCATCCTGCATTATTTATCTGATATCAGATTTTTTTTCAGAGAGATTCAGGGAAATATTTCTCCTTAATCCAAACAAATATAACTTTATATCAACACAGAAATGTTATCGTATTATATATGTGCTTTGTTGTGGTTAGTTGATGTGCTGATTCTTTGTTTTTGCTTTGCTTCTTCTTCTCTCTCTCTTTTCCATCAACTTCACCTCCTTCCCTGAAACACACGAGTATCCTAAGACGCATCTGTCTCCATCTTTTTCTATGTTCATCACACATGTACCCATCATAATCATTATCATTTTTATGATGCATATATAACAGACCTTTTGTCACAGCATGTTTTAATTAAATGGAATAAAATTTTATCACTTGCTCACTTCTTTCCTCAACAAATGATACTTCAGAGAAATTCCACCAGGACATGCTCTGCCTCCTTTTCACTGACTACATAATATTTCACTGTGGAGATTTCTTATCATTTCCCATATATTCCTTTAGCAATAGGCATTTTTTTTTTTTTGGTTTGTTTCTAGTTGTGTGTGTTTGTTTCTCTTCGACACTATGAACAATGCTTGTTCATCTATCTTTATTTTGGTGGGGGGGGGTGGATACTGACACTTTTATGTATATTAGCTAAATTTCCAGGAGTGAAGTAACAGACTATATTGCATATATTTTAAAATTTTAGCATATCATACATTACCTCTTTGGAGGGGGGTGCTGGGGATTGAACTCAGGGGCACTCAACTACTGAGCTACCTCCCCAGCCCTATTTTGTGTTTTATTTACAGACAGGGTCTCACTGAGTTGCTTAGGGCCTCAGTAAGTTGATGAGGCTGGCTTTGAACTTGCAATCCTCCTGTATCAGCCTCCCAAGCCACACCACATTACCTTCTAAAAAAACTAAAAGTTCTCATTTAATTAGGTACATAAGAAAGTACTCTTTTGTCACATCTATTTTTTGGAAAAGTATTTTGCCAGTACAATAGATACTAATGAATAATTACTCTAGTTACCAGAGTTTTTAACCACTATTTTGGGGAGCCTAGACTCCTTTTCAGAATATTGCTTTTAATGAACAAAATAAATTACACAAAAATACAAAGAAAAAGTAATTGCACTAAAGTATGGTTATCAAATGTCTATAGAATTCAATTTGTGATATAAAAATTTGTCTTTATTAATATATTAAATAGCAAGTTCTGATTGCAGGTTTAATAGCTACTATAAATTCAAAAAAGTGATGATATGATTGATATTTTAATATATGTGAATCAACTATAACTTGATATAAAAATATCTGTGATTTCTGTTGGAGACCGTCAAAGATACTGTTCACAACACTGTGATTTATTGCATGCAGTTGACATTGAAGTAAACACTGCATTTCATTTAGAAATTAATGGAATTCAAAACCCAATGTTTATTTAATTTCACGACCACTCACTTTATCCACAGACTCCTTAGGGCATCCCTGTGCCACAGATTAAGTTCTGCTCTAGACTGTCATAGAAGAGAGGCCTTAGAGACCATCTTATGCTACTTTTCCATTTTATGGTTGAGGAAAGTGTTTCAGGGACATTATCCTAGAGTCTGTGGCTAGACCAAGAGCTGAATTCAGATTTCCCTACTCCTTCCCTAGTATTATCTTGCCACACATATTATATTTCATCAGGGAATATCTTAGCAGATAAAGTTTCCTTAGACTTCTCTGTTTGGCTCCAACCCCTTCATTAGATGAGTGGTTGAAAAACTGCAGCTCATAGGCAAAATCCTACTGCCTCTTCTTGTAAATTAAGTTTTAATGAAAGCTATGCCCATGTGCTTACCAATTGCCTGCAGCAGCTTTCTGCTACAATGGAATTGTAAAGTAGATGCGACAGACCACAAGGACCACAGAACCTACAATATTTACTATTTGGCCCTTAGCAGGAAAAGTTAGCCAGCCTTAGCTTAGTCCCACAGGTGACATGCACTCTTGCCTCAGCTGTACTTTGATATTCTATCTTCCAACTTGTGGAACTTGGGGGCACAATAGTGAAATGATCTCTCCTTATCCACAGAGGATATGTTCCAAGGCCTCAGAGTGGGTATCTAAAACTAAGTACCACACCCTATATATGAGCACTGCAATACCATGGCAATTGATCTGATAATTGAGATGGTTACTAAGTGAGTAGCCGTGGGGTAGCATATACAGTGTGGATACACTGGACAAAAGGATCATCCATGTCCCAGGAGAGGGACACTGGAAGATTTCATCACACTACACAGAAGGGTATATATTTTAAATCTTATGAAGTGTTTGTTTCCATAATTTTATACTTAATATTTTCAGAGCATGGTTAACTGCAGGTAACTAAAACTGAGGAAGGTGAAATTGTGGATCAGAGAGGACTGCCATATTCTTATTTTAGAAGTTGTGCAAATGCTGTTCCCAGTCTCGGATATACTAAATCCCCAGTCCTTACTCCTGTGATTTTGCTCCCTTCATGAAGCTTTCCGTGTCTACTCCCCACCCCTGTCTGGGTTATGTGCCCCTAATGTGTGCCCTTTTAGCGTCCTGAGCCCACCTGGAGTAGCACTAGTCAGGTTACTGAAGCTGTCTAGTTGGTTGTCTGTCTCCTACACTATAAATAAGCTTCCTGTCTTGTTCACAGTTGTATCCCCAGTCCTGGCTCTGAAGAGATGCTTAATGTGTTTATTGAATGTGAGAATGATTGAAGCAGGTGAAACATCCTCGGTGGTCCTGCCCCTGCATTCTGGTTCTCTGCCTCTCTGTTCAGGTCTAGCCCAGCCCAGCTCAGCTCCTCTTTAGGTGGTCTCATTATAGTCCTCTTCTTCTGTTAAAATATGCTTCCAGAAAATAATTTGATAGACTCTTTCTTAAATGTCTGATATGGCTAAATGCCCGGAGAGCAAAAATTGCGTCTAGGTGGTTTATCCCATCTATCTAGTGCCCACCACAATGCAGAACACAAAGGTATTCAGTAGATGCTTACTGAATAAATTGCTATGGTAGCTCAATATTTGGGTTAAGCCAAATGAATACACCTCAAATTGTAGAATTTGTGGTATCAGAGAGCCAAGAGTGAAATATTTTTGGAAATAAAATGCCTTCTATTGTGCTTCTGAAATATCACTAATTCAAAATTATGCTTCCACCTAATTATAATGGTTAGGCTGGCCCATGGGTAGTCTTGTGTGTTGGGTTTGAGTGGAGGTGATAAGAAACATTAGCACAACTTGAATCAGGAGAGGTACGAAAACTGAGGAAAGGCACCTATTTTGTGAGAAAGACACTGATATCTTTAGAGCTCTTAGATTTTAAAGTTTCTTCTACACCTGGAGTGCAGAAGTTAGTATTCTTCCATGTTTATGACTAACCTTGAGGGTTCAAATTCTGAACTCCAGTACTAGCTCCACTCAGGGGACAATCCTGCAGGCTCTGCACAGGAGAGAATACATGGGGGCTGTGATGTGACACCAGAAGCCTTCCTCTCAGGGCCAATCCCCTCAGGCCAGCCAGCCCCCTCTTTCTTTCACCAGGGCCTTGGGGGTTCTTGGCATCTGGGATTTGGGTTTTTCCCAGCCATGGAAGGTGCCCCGGGCTGCTGCCCAGTGTTTTGTTTTCCCAATAGTAGGTTTCCATCTTTCTGCAGTGCCTGGTTGTTGTGTTTTCCGTTTGGCGTGACTGGCGATGGAGTTTATACTGGTGAAGGAACCTCACCACCTTTTCCACCTGGCAAAGAGGAGGGACATCTCTCAACAATGTTCCCAGATCTTTTGTAGCCTTCAGGAGGAAGGGGAGCGGACGTAGTTCCACTTTTAAGATTTTTCCAGTTATCAGCTCAGGGAGAGGGGAGGGCAGGGAGGAAAGGGAGAGCAGAATGCATTTCCTCCCACATGTGTGGTGTTTTAGCTTTGCTTATGGGGCTGAGGGCAGGCAGAACAAGCTAGGTTAGCTAACAGGGAGACTCTCTCCACCTTCATAGATAGTCAGGTAATATTTCTTCTTGGGAAAGGCTCCACAGATTCTCTCTGGATGTAAGGAGTCTTGCTCTGTGGGTATCTAGTACCAGGCCACTTTCTTTCCCAGTCCATCCTCTCCTTGTCTCGCCTGCTTGAGAAACATACGTTATTCCCAACTCTCACCAGTTCTAGCCACCTCCCCATGCCCTGCCCCCGACAGAGGCTATGTGCAGAGTACCAGAGGTCATTTGGCCATAACCGCTCTATGCCTCCTTTCCTGGGCAGCCTGCCCACCTGGGCCTGGGTTTATGAGGTCTTCATAAGATCTCCAGGTGGTCTAGCCTGCAGGGTTACATAAATGGCACATGCACACAGATGGTACCCTTGCCAAAATAATGCCTGTACCAAGTCAGGTCAGGGAAACTGTGTAAGAGCCACAAACTTCCCAGCCCACAGGGCGACTACGGATCCCTTCCTTTCTGGAACATACCACCAGCCCAGGGATGGACTGTGACGAATATTTGGCCTCAGGCAATGCCGGAGCCCAGAGAAAGCTTTAGTTGCATGTGTGTTTTCTCACAGAATTATAAAGCCCAGCGGCTCTCCGTGCCAGAGGCTGCAGAGGGTTTCTGCGTTTTTCGACTATTCATTAGTGATTACACACCCCCCTGAACACCTGCAAGACCAATTCATAAAGCAAGCATTCATGGACTTTGGCAAGGGCTTCATGGGAACTGCAGGGTACGGGGTACAGTCATTGTATCTCCAGATAAAAAACATTCTCTTACCAAGGAGGCCTCTGAAAATAGGAGCAGGCTGCAATTTCAGTTCAACACCACGGGGTATTAAAAAGAAAAGTGTTACTTCACCTCGCCTCTTTATGAAGTCAGCTCACTGTGGGGCTGTGGCATTCCCGGACAAATCCTCTTTCAGGACCCTTTTGGGGGTGAGAAGAGGGGAGTGGTGGGCACTGGGTTGATTGTGACAGGGGACGGCCCGGCTGTCCGTGCGTTGAGGCATGCTCTCCTGCAAGCTACACTGATTTACAGCAGGATAACAGGAAGCACGGAGCCTGGGTGGCCTGCTGTGTAATTCTGGGTGACAGATTGCTCCTGCCACTTATAAAAACGGCACCATAATTAATCCAAAAAGACCAACAATAATAAATAACCAATGTAAAAAATAACATCTTTATACGGAATATGGGATTGGCCTTTAACAGGATTTTTTGTCACCTTTATATTTTCTTCTGAGTGCTCTCCATTAAATGACAAAAGAGCAGAGGCTGGAACAGTCGGGCTCTGACAGACAATGCCACTCACACATTGCATCCTGCCTGAGCCGGAGCTGAGGGGGCAGAGTAAAGGGAGCCTGAGCAATAGTGTGGGGACCATTTTACAGATTAGGGATGATGAGTCTTGTCTGGGCATCTGAACACATAAAAATATTTTGTCTGTAGAAGCAAGCTGAAATTTATTTTCATCCACGGTTGGATGAAGTTGGCTTGCCTAGATGATTTAATGGGGGCTTTTCTTGAGCGAGCGAATGTGTGTGTGTGTCTGTGTGTGTATGGGGCAAGGGGGAGGCTCCAAATCTCCCCTCTGCTCTGCCAGTGTAGACAGCCCCCAGTGCTCAATTAACCTCCCGAAGAGCCTCATTTTCTGAGAACAGCTTATGCACGAGGAGCAATGGTGCTCACAGTATGTTTTATCCTCACACGTATAAACACGCATCGTCACAAACTCATTTTGGTTAGAAAGGACTTTTAATGGGACATCTGGCTCTCTTCCACTACTTCTTGTCAAGACAAAAGTAGGCTCATTAATATCCTTTAGCCACCACGTGGATGGCTAGAATCTGCAGAAATAATTTTTTTTTTTTTTGTCTCTTGTGATTGATTCAGCTAGTACAAGGGGGCAAAAATAAAATGGTTTAACCTAAGAAAGGATGATCAGAATTCCTAGCTGTAGCATTGCCCTGGAAGGTGGGGGAAGCCCAAGAGGAATACAGGAAGCTCTGGCCAGGGACTCACAGCAGAGGGAGCAATGGGACGATGGGGTGATGGGGTGGATATGAAATTGTACTGAACATCTCGCTCTGATTTTGCTGGGGGAGGTGGAAGAGAACCATCTTTATGATTATGGATTGGAGCTGACTCCCTGGGTTTGAATCTCAGGGCTGCTACTTACCAGTTGTGGGACTTTAGACTTTTTCTTTAACCTCTCCAGTTTTCAGGGTTGAAGGAATGTCCTCATCTGCAAATGGCATAAAGGTATTTCAGAGGGTTATTCTGAGTATCAATTAAACAAATTAATATGTACAAAGCACTTTAAACGGTGCCCAACTATATAAATGTCAACTGTCCCCAGTTAAATTATCCAGATCATTGGCTATTGATGAAGAATCATGTACATCATCCATTGCATTTCTGGTAATGATTGCTCTACTCCATGTTTTGTAATTACAAATTAGTAAGTGCTTACTGAATGCCAGATACTGTGCCTGCCTCAACTCTGTAATTACTTACGACAGTCCTCACTTTGCAAAGGAGAACACTGAATTTAGAGAGAGTAATTAGTTCAAGATAACACTGCTAATAAGTAGTAGATCTAGAACTTAATCCTGGTTGGCTCCAGTGACCCTGGATTTAAGCAACAAGCTCTTCTACCTGTATTTGCCTCTGAAGTGTTAAAAAACTATGGCAGATTTTGCTTTTCATCTTTTTTTTTTGTCACTGTTCTTGGTGTCCTGATCTTTACTTTTGGAAGTATAGATGTGTAGGCAATGCCAGAAGTTGGAGATTCCTGTTCACCATAGCAGTACTCTGTGTGAACAAACAAAGGGCAGTAAGCAGACAGCACCCATTCTGGACTCAACCCAACTGGAATTCATAGCTGGCCACTGCCCCTCACTGTCCCATTATTGCTCAAAAAAACCAAACAAGCAAAAAAAAAAAAAAAAACTCTTTCCTCAACAGTAAAATGAGAATGGCAAAAAGCTACTTTGAGGGGCTTTCTCCATGTGTAAATAAAGTTATAACTGACAAACAACTGGCATATGTTTGGCATTTAATAAAGGTATGTTTTATTGCTATTAGCAATGTCCAACTCTTGAAAGATATTTTGAGGAAGTAGAAGCTGACTAATAAAATGAGAATATGCAATCAGATGCAGTAACAGTCATCACATCAGACACAAAAATGTTATATCCACTTGAACTTCTAGTGTCCATTCGAAACAAACTGTTATTCAAATAATTCAATCTGTGTAAAAAGTCAATAAAATCAGGTATCCACTTTATCTGATTTCTCCCAATGGTAAGAGTTTTTGTTTTCATGTGGATAATGACCTCAGCTTTGTGTATGGAGGTAGCTGTGTTCTGAAGTACTTGAAAAGAGCAACTGGAGTTTTAGCTATTCTCCTCTTCGTGTCACCTGTTAACTTGAGGCTTGATTCAGCCCCATCCACAACGTAAACTCCATGTTGCAATAATGAAGAAGGTTGTCAGTTACCTAATCATGATGAAATGCTGGATAATTTAGGCAGGATAAAAAGCTTGCTCTTTTCTGGATGATCTGGTTAATTATCTGGTTAAATTAGGTTAAAACCTTTTTGTCAGGGTCTTTAATTATCTGGAAAGCCAGGTAACTGTGTCCTTTTAAGAGCTTTTAGGCTTGAATTATTCATCGACATAACCCAGTATCCTGGGAAGATTCCCAATTCTTCACCTGCCTTTTTGTGCATAGATTTGGATTGAGACTCTTGAGATGTTCTATTTACACTTTCTTGTGGATGCAAAATATTCAAACCATATTCTTACACAAAAGAGAGAACCAACTTTGAGCTGTGAGGATGCTAGTGCTCAACTTGGAAGATCGGTAGCAAATTTTCCCGAGAGACACAAACAAACACATACATAACTGGAATATCAATGAGGCCTTTATAGAAGCGACACATTAAAATGCAAGGCAGGAGATAATGAGATAAGCAGCAAGTTACAGGTTTCTTAATTCTAGTGTGAAAGGAGACAGGAAAAAAAGAGAGAACAGAAAACCCTCCTCAAGGAGCTCAGCACAAGGAGGTGCTGAACTTGGTATTAAGCTTGCTTGCGGAGGGGATTGGGGGGGGGGAGTTTCTCTCCAGTGACCTCAGTGACACCAATGTAAGTGGAAAAAATTATCTTGTAGGTGACGGGGTGATATTAAAACCATGCAAAAGGATTTTTTTTTCTCATCTCCTGGCTTATGTCTGTTTCCTACTTCTACCAGCATATGTCTGAGTCAAATATAGGGCATCTCCTCTGGTCCTGCTTGACTCCTCCCTATTATGGAGAAAAAAATTGTTTCCATTTCTTGAGAGCAGACTTTGTACCAGATATTGCACTGGGGCTTTGATCTCATTTAACCCTCACCACAACTCTGGTGAATGACATTGTTGCCCTTTAGTGAAAGATGGAGAGACTGGGGCTCCATAGTCATTGCTCTGGAATCAGATCCAGGCTGCTCCGACTGCAAAGCCAGGCTGTTATCCATAGCTGCCTTCCGAACCAGTTATGACCAGGCTAATGGTCTATCTACCATGTGTTAATCAGAAATGGGAAAGAAATACAATCAGGAGTCTGAGGTTACCTAGTGAATGAGCACTTGACTTGGAGTCAGAAAATCTCCACGTACCTTGGAGTATCAAGCTACTGCTGCCTCTAGCTGTGTGGCTTTGGGAAAGTTACTTACCTTTTCGGAGTCATTTTCCTCATTGTTGAAACCAAGATACTAATAACTATTTTTCTGGGGTGTTTTGAGGCCTAAGTGACATGTAAAACCATGAAAGTTCTTAACATGTAAAAAAAAATGAAAAACAAAGTCCACCCTCCAAGAGGAAATCAGGAGAAGTAACTCCATACTTCAAACTTTGCTTCCTCTCTTGTTCCACTGTTAACCACCTTCATTTAGGCCTCTTCTTTTGTTCTTTTGCAAGATTCCCTATCAGTTTAACTGTCCTGGAACTTGGTCTCTAAACCTAAAGTATGATCATGTGATTCCCTTACCTAAAATCCTCCACTGGCCTTCATGGAGAATAGGGCAAGATCTGATTCCTCACAGCAACGTGGATCTGCGGTTGTTGGGCCCTTGCCTCCTTGATACATGTCTGGCCAGGACAGGCACCCCACCCCAACCCCGCCCATTCTGCGGAGCTACTTTCAATTAAAAAATGAACGGCAATTCTTCCTGCCTTCGGGTCTTTGTCACGCCATCCCCTCTTTTTTTGCAATGTCCCTCAGGTCCAGCACCACCTCTGCTCTGGAGCTTTTGCTGAGTCTTCCATCCAGAATGTGCTGTATCCTCGCACCGTAGCCCCGAATCTGCCACGTCGGGGGGGGGGGGGGGGGGATGGTTTCCCTACCTGTGTCTCACCTGTGGGAAGAACAGGTCCTTGAAGGCAAGGCGGGAATGCTTTATCATCAGCACCAAGCGCGGTGCTTCACACGCGTGACCTATGCTAGCAAAGACGGTGCGTGGGAGTGGTCAGGGGACCAGCAGGGAGCTGCTCGGGTCATCCGGGGATGACATCTCTCTCAAGCCTGCTTCCTCCACTATGATGGGCTGGCTAAGTGGGCATTCCCTCTCCTGCCTGCCTGCAGAGCCATCTCTTCTGAAGCATAACTCTTCCCCCAAATGGAGCAGGACCTTAATCTTGGTAGTGGCCATGGGGATGGAAAGGGAGGAATGGGTTTAAAAGATTAATTAAAAAAAATATTCTAAAATAGAATAATCAACAGAAAGAATCCTCTGTGAAGTTTGAGGTGAGCGCTGAGCATGACTTATCCCCAGTGAGTCAGACAGGCAGGCACGCTGTCTCCGGGTGTAACACCAGCCATTAATCCCTCAGAGAAGGGGGAAACACACTGCCTGTGGGGTCATGCCCGAGCTGATCGGAGCGATTCACAACTCACAATAGAACAACAGGGGCTGAGGTGGTCAGGTAGGACGCAGAGAGGACCTCGGAGGGATTTGCACTCCCCGCCAGCGCGGAAAGGTTTCTGGCCTTATTATGGCTGAACTGACAAAGGGGTTCCTCAGTTGTTTCGTGGTCCAACGTCAAGGTGAAAATCCTGTAACTGGCTGGTTCACCCTGAACTTCCTCCAGTTTTCTTCCTAAATATTTGGCAAGCCAGAGATGGGAAGAATTTATTTATTTATTAGTATTTTATCACATTTATTAATTTTATGCTTCGAAGGCATTATTTAATGGGGAGGGGGGTGGCATTTTACGCACTTGGGTCGACCTGCTAGCTCCCCATTTGAAAGGCTATGTATAATCCACCCATCTCCACATTCATGTGCAGATGAGGACATGAAGCCCCAGAACTTGAATAGGCTCTTTCTCATTGCGTCAGAAACACCCTGGCAGGCCTGGGCCATTGCCATTCAGCTCTTGTGCACTTCTCACTGCTCCCTGGAAGCCTTTGGCCTTCACAACCCAATGCTTCAAGGACAGGAGGCTGGCAAGCCACAGATGACTTAGGTCCACTTTCTGAGGTTCAGACTATGCAACTCAGTGTAGAGGACAAGTCTAGCTCTCAGGACTCGAACATTTTGAAAATTTCAGTTTCAAGAAAGAAGTATTCTATATCCACAGTTCCTACACACTGGGGGTAGGGAAAAGGCTATTCACCTCAATCTTTCAAAAAATACTCATGGTCTTATTCCCAGAACTTGCAATTTAATTAGTCTGGGGTACAATGTAGGCCCGGGGATTTTTGCAAGATCCTCGAGTGTCCCCAGTAGACAACCTGGGCTTCCGTTAACTTGGAATGATTCAGAGGGGACATGGGCCTTTCATTGCCCAGGTGGCTGTTCTGAGAACTTGAGGAGAAAATCAGAATGAGAACAAAGAGGAAGGAAGTTGAGATATAAGAAAGTATGCAGGATGGAGTTGCGTTATTAACCAAACCCAGCAAAGTGGGGAAAAGATATTTTCATTTCTGCCAAAGACCATATGCAAACGTCTGTGGGGAATGCATGGCCATAGCTTTGTGACTGAACCAATAATTCATATCTGATTCAGAAGCCGACTTTGTTGGATTACAGCTCTACAGCTGTTCTCAGTCTAAGTCCAGCTTCTCCCAATGGGATTGATTGTAGCAACACGTCTCATTTATAGATCTCATATGCAGGGGCCCTGGGACCTAAATTAAAACCTTGTGTATGTTACTTTGGTGAATTCAATTCAAAACATTTTGACTTCTCCAAATAGGCCATTTTCATTCAAAAGGGGAGGGAGAAACACAATAGAAAGGAAATAGAGCTTTTATATTCATTTTTCCTGCTTTGGGTAGGAGGTCTTGACACAAAGACAATAAAAAATAAGTTCTAATAAAATATCAAGGCTTTGGTGAGCTTGGAATGGGCATGTTGCAGGGGAGGCGAGGAGGGGGGAGAGCAGTCAGACAGGGAAGGGAGAAGTACGGGATTTTGGAACTGAGTCTTGGAGTTAAGAGAATCCTTAGCATCTTCCGGAAGAAGATCAGGTCAACATTTATTTGCTGTGGAAAACTTTTTTCAAGTTGGCAAAAATAAATGAAAGTGAGGCCCAGAGAGCAGAAGTGTCTCGACCAAAGTCATCCCATCAATTTGCAGCAGAGGTGGAGCTGAGAGCTCTGTGTCCCTCTCAGATGTCCCTGAAGGCACTGTGTAAATCTAGGGAGACCCAAGAGGAAAGAACATTCTAGATTCCCACTTCTAGAATGGGGTAAGGCCAAGATTTTAAGAACCTTTTCAGAAGTTTCAGGTCAAGAGAATTTTCTTGGGGATAGAAGTGGGAGACATTTAGAGGGGGAATCAGTAAGGCCCGTGACTGATCCGATTTTGGAGAAGGGGTAAAAAGACAGTGAATCAGAGCAGGACACTTGTTCTGGAAGCTCTTGGGCTGTTCATGGCCTGGCGCTCTCTGTTCACCCCACTGCTCCATTTTCATCAGTTTCTCATTCTTTAAGAGAACATCAGGGTGAAATAAGAGAAAGACAAAGAACACAACCCCAGGGACAAAGAAGAGCTGAAGACCGAGGTCAGGATGGGACTAAATGGGGTAGACAGCCCACTGGATACTTACTGCAGGAGCATGCCACGTGCCCTCCATGTGCCGGGTGCTGAGGATGCTGAGGCAAATAAGATGGTGTCCCCCCCCCCCCAAAGAATGTCAGCAAGTGACTGTGAATGACCTCTGTGAGGATGTAGAGCAGGGAGCCAGGGCCTAGGGTGGGAGCCATGGTTGCAGAAGCTTCCAGAAAAAGTGACTTTTAAGCTGGTCTTTATGGGATGAGTGGGAGGGTGTGAAGGAACTTAGCAAAGACAGAGGGTAAAGACAAGGTCATGTGAAAAGACACCGTATGTCTCGGGTTTGGCGACCAGTTGGACACGGCTAGAGGGAAAGGTGATTTGTGGCCAGGTTAGAAAGCCTTGGGGAGGAGTATAGACTGTTTCCTTAAAGGCCTGGAGTGTGGGGGCGGGGGGGCAATTCATGGCTTAATAAGCCAAGAACGCCATGCTTAGTTGGGAGTTTTATGAAGTCATCAGCCTTGACCAAATGCATTTAAGAAGAGGAAGGGCTGCAGAGCAGGAGACAAGGTAAGAGGCCTGCAACTACCCAGCCGGAGGACTATCTGGACCTCGGGATGGATATGGGAGACACTGTAGAGGGAGAAGCACCAAGCCAGTGATTCGCTGAATTTTGGAGAAGAAGATCAAGGTCAGGGTCAGGAGACATGATTCTTTCAGTTTTATGCTTCAAAGATTTATGCTTCTCTGACCACCTTGTTTACTCTGATTATTTGGACAATGGCTTCAATTCTATGAACAGCTCTTCTCTTTACTGGAGAAATGCTTTCTTCCTATCTATTAAGAAATCAAGGGCTAACCTTGTCACTCTCTCTCCTCCTTGGTTACTTCCACCATTCTTAGTGTTGATGCCACTTACAGATGTGCTGTTTGGAAGGATAAGCTATTTATATCCCACATATAAAGATGAGCCCAAAGCAAAGTTTTAGGCTGCTCTTTGTAGCCACCTTACTCCCACCCTGTGTAATGACTTAATTTCTTAAATGCACATTTTAAAGAGCTTACTGTGTATCAAGTACTGTGCCAAGTTCAGGGAGTAATCATGGGGCCAAAATGAAAGGCACTGTGAGTGAGCCAGGACCTGGGCAATGGGAATACCAGGGGGACTGGAGCATCAGGAATGGCCCTGTAGGAGAGGCAGCAATTACAATTTAAGTCCTTTGAATTAATGCTCTGCATGACACAAATGGAAGGCCAAAAGGATGGGGGTAGGAGGAGAGCTTAGCAAAGATGAGCATCGGGAAATGCCTTTGACATAGTGAATGACTGTGACGGACAGTGGAGAAAAGCATCTGAGAAGCAGAATAGGGGCTGGATACCACTGTGGGCTTGGGCTGCTTCCCAAGCATCTAGGTGTGGCACTGTTCAGACTGAGCCATTTGCACACTGTGCACCAGCAGGATGAACATACAGGATTCTATAGCTTCCTTTGTCCAGAGAATTGTGCCAGGTAACTGCTTTTTAGTCTGTGAATGAATGGGCAGGAGCTTGAGTCTCTCAACTTGGTGGCACTAGCACCTCACTCTAAGCAGCTCAGATACAGGTCACAACCTCTTCCCTTCTGCCTGGGACCCAGTATACAGTTTATCCTAATAAATAAAAGTCCCTTTCTGACACAGGTGTAGCTTAATGAATGTTTTTGAAATGAGACACATCTTGTGTTTTCTCTTTCTTTATCTTTGCTTATGTGTTTCCCATTTGGAATTTGCTAACCACAGTGAAACATAATCAGATGGCTTTAGGTAGGGAATACCATGCTGGGCAGCTATATCCTCTTCCTGTAAGACACTCTGAAGTTTAATGGGTGAGATAAATATAAATATAAATAAGAAGAATATAACAATGAGGAATCTGAGGGTCTAGGTGGTCCTAGGGTTGTGGGGTGGTCAAATTATTCCTTATGAATATCTATGATATGGTAGTAGTCAGGGCTTTTTACAAAGCCCTCTATGCCCTATGAGTAGAAAAAGTCTGACCTCCGTTGGCCTCAGCTAGCAGGCCACAGGAAGGGGTGGTTTGTGAGTTCCATTTCATCATGGCTTCTTGTGAATCTGAGCAGGGGCTTGGGTTATCTTCAGGGACATCCTCTGCTTCTTCCTGATCATCCTACTCACCATTTGCTGTGGTTTGAACGTGTTTCCGAAAGTTTATCTGTTGGAAAGTTAACCCCCAAAGTCATATGCTGATGGCATTTGGTGGTGGAATATTGGGAGATAATTAGGATTGGATGAGGTCATGAGTGTGGAGCCCCAGGATGACATTATTAATGAAGAGGAAGAGAGACCCCAGCTAGCATGCTTGCTCTGTCTTGCCATGTGGTGTCCCCGCCACGTTGTGATGCAACAAGAATGCCCTCACCATGATCTTGGACTTCCTGGCCTCCAGAACCTTTATTCTTTGCAAATTACCCAGGCTGTGGTATTCAGTTATGGTGATAGAAAGAGAACTAAGACAGCATTTTAGGCCAAATCACTTCTGTCCAAATCACTCCTGCAGACTGAGATTATTATCCTTTTTAAATTCACAAATCTCATTGTCCAAACCTCTCACTTGCAAGTAATTACATATTATCTTGCAAATCACTTGTAGTATTATATTTTCTATAATTTAATCTTTGTACTGTTACTTAAATTTGTATGTTTATACTTTGTTTGTCTAAATAGGTTGCAAGCGCCTTATGAGCAAGGGTCAGATCCAATGCTTCATTGCATAGTAATGATACTTTGCGTTTCTCTGGCATTTAGCATTTATAAATCCCTTCCACATATATTACCTTACTTGAGCGTCATAATAATTCTGTCAGTTTAGGAAGAGCCAGTATTATTAGTATCCTAATTGTTTGGATGGGGAAGCCTGGAGTAAGAAATATTAAATGATTTGCCTAAAGTTATACTATACCATGTTTTCTGCAGAGCTGGAGACACCGGAGGTGCTCAGTAAGTATCATTGATTTATCTGTTCATTAAATCCCTGCTCAATCCCACAGGCAGTCTGATGATTTGGACAACAAGATTTGTAGTTTGGGGAGATGATTGGCTGAAAAGACATCCTGAACTCATTGGCTTAATATGCAACCTTCTGTTTCACCCCATCTGAAATGCGTTTAGTGAATCAGGACAACACGGATGGTGAATCATGTTCACATCACCCTCTCCCTCTTATTTCCCTCCAAAGAAAGTTTCAGAGGATCTCTTTGCTGCCTCACCTCTCCCTTTCATAGTGCCTATAAAGGCACAGGTGGGGGTAATGAAACCATGGGTTTTAAATTCTTCTTTCCAGATGTCAGCGATTTAGTTCTTGCAATATTAGTTGGCAGCCATATTCGATTTTAGAAGTGTGAGGATTACTTGAAACCATATGACAGAACCGTTTCACTTATGGAACCAAATGTTGAAAAAAAGGCTTCTGTAGTAAAAGCGGTGCAACAAAAATGTAATTCGTAAAGAGGGATTTTATACCCTTTATAGTTACAGGAGTCTGTCAACCTGGGAAGGACAAAAGTAATGGAACACTTGTTAACCTCCTCAGTGTGCAGAGGACTCTTTTCTACCCAAGTCTGTGTGGCACAAAGTGAATCTAGAAGCTGAGTCCGTGAGCTGTTCCTACCCCCTCTGCTCCTCTTCTGTCCTCATTGTGTTTAGATTGAAGTAAAGTTTTCAATTTGTCTGAATTACCTGAAAAGTTGTAAGGATAAATGAGGTGTGAAAGCACTTTGAAAGTAGAGAAGTGCTTTGATGAACCCAAACCCAATCTAAACAGAATTTTCTGCACTCTACAATCCAAGAAGAAAGGAAAGACGACAGTGATTAAGATTGAGAATGAGGTCAAAGAGATTTGGACTGACCCAGGGTGGGTCCCTGAGTCAAAGGCAGCTAGTGGTTCAGGAAAAAAATGCACCTCAGTTAGAAGGTTTGAAACCCAACCTCACTTACTAGTGGTGTAACCAGGATGATTCATTAGGTTTCTTGGAGTGTGTTTCCTTATCAGTGAAGTAGTGATAATAACACTTGCCTCATAGGATGATTGTGAAGAGCAAATGAGATAAATTTTGTAAATTGAAAGGTGCTATCTAAAGGTGAGTGATTGCAGATATTATTCAGAACAGTGTCTACAATCCTTTGCAAGTGCCTTTATGGAAGTATATTGTGGTTTTCAGTGTTTCAATGGGTAATCGAGGTACCAAAATGTCTATAATAATTGAGCAAAGACTCACTCATGACCATTATTTACTGATTCAGAAAGCAAATTAATGCCTTTGAGAAACCACACCCACCCCTTCCCAGGAGACCTTTTGCTTTTTCTAGGAAGATCTCTAGACCCCAGACAAGCCTGGGCTTCCTTCCGGCCTCTTCTTCTGTCAGTATTGTGAGTTCTTCGGGGGCGTGTGGGAGGGTCTTGTTGAACTTGGTACCCTCACTGCATAACTCCACTTTGCACCCACTAAGTGGTAGTTGTCTGGAAGCCCTGCAGGTGCCTGGTCTGGGTTGGACAACAACAGTCACCAGATCCCCTATTGAAGTATGTGGCATGTCCTCAGGAAACTGTGGCTGGCTGACTGCTTCATTTTCAACAAAGACATTCAGAAAGAGATTCCTAATTAATCCTGTTTGTTACAATCTTAAGTCTATCAAAACTATTTTCTTCCTTGGAGCATTTGGGTCCCAGAGTTCGCACAATACTGGAGTCTTTAATTTTAGTTCTTTATTTCTATGTTTTTGGTTTTTTTCTGGTTTTAAAAGTAGCAGAGCCGGGCGCGGTGGCGCACGCCTGTAATCCCAGCACTTTGGGAGGCTGAGGCAGGAGGATCGTGAGTTCAAAGCCAGCCTCAGCAATGGCGAGGCACTTAGCAACTCAGTGAGACCCTGTCTCTAAATAAAATACAAAAAAGGGCTGGGGATGTGGCCCAGTGGTCAAGTGTCCCTGAGTTCAATCCCTGGTACCAAAAAAAAAAAAAAAAAAATAATAATAATAATACAATATTGAGAACTGTTAATAAAAACTGTTCTGTTTTTATTGGGTATGTATTTTTTTAGATCAAATTTTTACACACAATATAATGACATTTTTCTCTCAGTAGACTATCCAAGACATTTTCCACATTATCAAAAATTCTGACAAAGTATATTCTTAGTGATCACATACTGTCCCTCATATGGATAGACTATCATTTACTGAGCCATTGCAGCATACTGGTTATTTAGAATGGATCCGATTTTTCTTTATAATAAAGGATTTGTACTTGAAGATTTTTATTTTTTAAAATCTTGTGTTTCAGATATTTTCTTTAGGGCATTTCATTAGAAGAGGAATCACTCAGGTATACATATTTTTAAGTTCTCTGAGTACATTTCCCCAAATTTATTTCTGGAAAGATTGCACCAATTGTATATTTTTTTCATTAGTGGGTATTTGAGTAGCCATTTCATTGTGGTCACTCTGTATTTTATAGCTTATCCTGTTTTGTTGACTTCATTGTTTTTTAAAGGGTGTTCTTGGATCAATTTAATACATGATTCATGTAATACATGATTCATGATTCATCTTAATACATGATATTTATTTAGTGTTAATAATTTATTTTAGAGTGGGTTTCTTTTTTTGTGAAATTATAGATGTTATCTTCTGAATTGGTGATCTAGTGCCACAAATATAATCCTGATGTATGTGTCTTTAACTTTAAAAATATGGGCTATAGAGTGATATACAAGTGAGAGATGTTATTGTTGCTATTATTATTTCCCAAGAAACACTAGAATTTGGCAAACGACATGTCGAAGGTAAGTACACTACAGCAAATTAGGAAATAAACAGTAGATCACAGTAATGTTAGGAAATACATGAATACAGAAGGATAAATCATGATACACTAAAAATGGAAGAGGAGATCTGCATCCATTGTTTTACTAATATTGTCAAGTTTTCCTCAGATGAATTAGAAACTCAAAGCCAATTTAATTTGGTGTTTTATATATATGAATATGTATGTATGTGTGCATGTGTGTGTTTACATACATTCACATATATGTGTCTTATTATTATTTGACTTTCTTCTAAAGCTTTTACACCATTGTCTTATTTACCCAAGTGTGAAGGGGGACAAGTGCTTGCAGAAGGCATATCTTCATAGGAAAAAATGCTTTGAAAGGGAAAATTATTGAACCCATATCACAAAACCCATCAGAAGGGATCAGGACAGCAATGTAGAGTCAGTCATAGTCACTATGAGCTCCAAAAGCATTCGAGACAGTATAATCCTTCCTTTAGAGATAAGGCAACTGAGGTCCACTGTAATTAAAATAATTTGTCTAAGGAAAGCTAAGAGGGTGGTATCAGAGATAAATCTCAAATATAGGTCTTCTTAGTCCTGGTATAATCTATTTTCTACAAAATTATTCTGCATCTCAAAAAGTAATTTGTTAGACGGTGGTTTGGTGCAGGGATTTGTAAACTCTTCTTTTCTTTATATCTATCTGCTCAAGACCTTCTGCTAGCTAGGGTGTCTGTGAAATGAGGTCCCCTTTTATTCTACTACCTATGGAAAAACATCAGAATGGATCCAGTCATATTTGACCAAAGAACCAACAAAATAATAAATCAGGGGTGGGGGGGTGTCCTCCACTGGTCCTGGAGTACTTGATGGCATGTTCCAGTAGAAATCTTCTGCCTTTAAATCTGTGTGCATTTGTTTGGGTTTCATCAGTGAAATCACTGGGAATCACTGAGCTTTGTTCTGTCTACTACAACCAATATCTTCCCCAGTCCAAATGCTCTTCTGTAAATGTCAGGAATGAGGACAAAGATTTAGGATGAAAGGGGTATGATTCACATAAAAATAATATTAGGCATTGATGGGCTTGTCTCCAGGAAAATATTTGGACTACATGGCCCAAAGCCTGAGACTTGGTTTGCTGGAGCAAAGCAAAGAAGAGAATAAAAATGATTCCTATGATTTGGGAGTGGAGGTGGAGCGTTCTTAACAAAAGAGCAACAGGAGGGCTTTGGGTCTTATTCTTTTTTATATCAAATAATTGATATTGATCAATTTCACAATTGTACAATTTTGATTTCCAATTTCTAGATTGAAACTCTCCTTTGCTCAAGGAAAGTCTCCCGAGCCCAGGTCATCTTATCCATTCCCTTGGTTCATCTGGATAAGGAAATACCTCAAACCTTCCTGGTGGAAGCCTTGGCCTTTGTTGTCCATCCAAAGAAGGAGGGCAAGGAGGCCGTAAAACACTAGTATTTTCCTTTTGTACAACTGTCTAATTTAATTCCCGATTAAATTAGGTGAGCCACCCTCGGGCCATCTCTAATTTAGGCTGACCAATCAGAAGGCAGTCTCCCCCCACCATGGGCAGGTTTATTCACACACTCAAGAATTACTCAAGTCCTAAGTTTCTTTTTATTGCACTTCTTAGGAGTACCAGGTAATAAATCAACCGGGAAAGGACAGATACAGAAAAGCAATATTTAAAATGAGTTATGATGTAAAAGAGAAGACTTGCTCTTATGTTTTATCAAAGGCAGCCACTAACAAGCATAATGTCACAATGCTTAAACAGGGTGACTTTAATTGCAACAGTCATTAAGCTTACAGGATCATTAAATGCATTAAAGGTGGGAGCCAACGAACTATCATGAATGAAATAGAGCCACTCACCCCACTTCACCTATTTAACTGGAATTGAACTCAGTCTGGGTCTCTGATAGAGTCATAGCCCTTTGGCTTCCTCCCCTCCTTTCTATACGAAACCTCTGTGGCTATCTCAGAAGAGCTCAAAGAGAGCATTTTAGAGGAAACAGAGACAAGCAGAAGTATCACCAAACTGCAGTTTAAATTTATGAATAGATTAAATTTTGTCCACTACCACATTTTTAGCATTTTGAAGTCTAGCCACTTGTTATCTATTTCTGATGTGTTCATTATCTTCTGAAGCTTACAAAACAAAGAAATCCCAGCATAGAGAAAGTTCAGTTTCCCTAATAATTACAGAAATGCAAATGAAAACTTATGAAATTGGCAAAAATAGAAACAAAATAATTTTTCCTGCCAATAGGAAATATGTAGGAAATATACTTTGCTGCATTGCTGGTGTTATTATACATGAATAACAATTTCTAAATGACTTGGCACAAGGTATCAAAAATCTTTAAAAATGCTGTTCAGACATGTGGACCCAGAAATTCTGTATCTAGGAAGTAATTGAAACCTGTTAAGGTCTAACTATAAGAATAAACCTAAAGGGAAATTGAAAACACCCTAACTATCCTTATGGGACTGGTCTGTTTAAAGCATTATTTTGGAAGTACATCTATTCAAAAGGAAAAGATGTGAACAACATTAAGCAATAAAATGTGAATCACAAAACCTTATGAATGGCGCTGACCCAGTTTTGTAAAATTAAAAAAAAAAAAAAAAAAAAAAAAAAAAGAATGTTTAAGCTGGGTGCTGTGGCCCATGCCTGTAAGCCCAGCGGCCCAGAGGCTGAGGCAGGAGGATCATGAGCTCAGAACCAGCCTCAGCAAAAGTGAGGCACTAAGCAACTCAGCAAGACCCTGTCTCTAAATAAAATACAAAATAGGGCTGGGGATTTGGCTCAGTGCTCTAGTGTCCAAATTCAATCCCCAGTACCGCACCCCCCCAAAAAAATGAATGTTTACCTTCATATGGAAAAGAGGTGATTTGTATGCTAGCTTCATTTTCTCTTCATCTTTCAACATCCCCACATTTTCACTCTACTTTTCAGATAGATTGGAATGAGTTCTTTTTTTATGGATGCAAATTTTCTGCCCTCCCCCCCATGCTCCTGGACCATCCAGTGGATTGTGTCCATGTTACTGTCCAGACACTTGTCTCTTCTGTCCTCCCTTTTCTACAACCAACTTGAACTCCACCCTGGGCTCACATAAAACATTTCCCGTTCCACAAGTCCTTTCTAGATCTCCCAAATCTGGGGTGGGTTCTCCTTAATGTGCCCTATTCCATAGCCCACCTCCTCTGTCATTGTGCATATCTGTGTACTCATTTATACCACGTGTCTGTGGAGCAGGGACTGTGTCCAGATTGCACAGCACCAGTGTGGTGGCTTCTCTTCAATACAGTTGCCATCGAGTCTTTCCCTCTCCAAACCTGCATACCACACCCTCATAGAGGGGAAGTCTATTCCTTCCCTTCCCTTGAATCTGGGGTGTGGCTCATTTCTGTTTATAGAACGTGACAGAAGTGACCCTCAAGGGCTGCCAAGGCTTCCCTTTGGGCTTCTTGGAACAACCGGGGTGAGGAAGCTAGTCACCGTGTAAGGATTATCACTATGGTGAAAGTATCATGCTGTGGGGAACCCATGTGAAGTGGAGAGCCCTGGGCAGAGGCACCTGTGGAGGGCAGGTGGGAGAAGTGGAGGGAGAGCGTGAAAGTGAGAGGTCAAGGAACAACGAGGTTCTAGAGAGGCGAGTGAAGTTGCCATCTTGGAGGTAGATCCTCCAGCCCATCTGCCCATCAGAGCCAAGTGGGCCCAGATTCTTGACTCACAAAATCACAAACACAATACAGAAGTTGTTTAAGCCACTATGCTTCAAGGTAGTTTGTTACAGAGTAAGAGATAACCAAACATCAGCCTGGTATGTAGTATGTAGTGCACTCTGGATAAATATCTGTTTTACAGGCAATGCTTATTAGGGAGTTCATTTATTTTTGCTTTTTTTTTTCCCTATTACTTTTGGAAATTTCTATAATGTATATAAATAAGAAACCACAAAAGTCCTTTTTTAATGAACAAAAGAAATTCCATGAAATCTAAAAATGAAAAGAACATGAACAATTTTGGCCAGTTGACCAGATACTATCCCTTTGATTTAACTCCATTCTGTAGCAATATCCTAAGTTCTTTCTGGAAGTGTGACTTCTCCATGATGGCCCCATCTCACTAGGAGAAGTGAATAGTAATCTCAAAGCTCAGTTACTAAGACAGAAGGAAATAGAAGCATAGGGTTGAATTTTTAATCTCAGTTTCTAAAACCTCACATTATCATGGAAAACCTCCACCTGTATGGTTCAGCCTCTGCTGAAGCTGACATTTC
This sequence comes from Tamias sibiricus, assembly GCA_025594165.1. Classification (NCBI taxonomy): domain Eukaryota; kingdom Metazoa; phylum Chordata; class Mammalia; order Rodentia; family Sciuridae; genus Tamias; species Tamias sibiricus. The sequence continues at coordinate 115,249,266 of CM046657.1, forward strand.
CTGCTATCCAGGGAAGAAACAACATTATGCTTCCTCTTTTTGTTACAGAACAGTTTTAGGTTTTGAAGGCTAAGAGCATGAAAAGCCTTCACTTTTCTTCTGATGGGGTTTCTATCAGTTGGGGAGTGGGGGAAATGCCCATTTGCTTATTGCAAGGTTGCAGTTGTGGGGACATTGCACTAACATCTTTTCATATGAGAATTTTTTTTCCAGCCTGGGCCACACCTAAGTTTTCCTTATGAAGCCTAGGGAGGGCAATTACTGTCAGTGATGTCTCTAACCAGTTAACACAACTGTGTCTAGGATGGATTAGGTGCCTTGGATGGATGGGGTGAAGTGCTCCTTGGTGACAAGTGGGGGTTTAACTGGATGATCTGCACTCACACTTTTAGCCCAGAAATTCTCTGGCAACACAGATTTCCACTTGGAGAGCCCAGTGCATTAGGAATCCTTCCAACTTGAGCGTTTTCAATCCTGTTATCCCACAGATATGTCCGTACACTCTAGATTTTCCTTTGAGACTAAAGTAAAATAAATGGTGAATGAGTGAAAGCAAGAGAGATAAACAAACTAGATTTGAAACTGTGTGTTTAATTTTTATGGTAGCAAAATTTGGAAGAGGTACAAGTTACGATTTAAATCATTCATTTTTGAGTGTATAATTTGAAGACGTTCAGTATATTCACAACGTTGTTTAACCATCACCACATTCCTAGATCCTTTTTACTGACCCTAGAACTTATTTTCAACACACACACCTGCTCAGTCTATTGTTTCCTATTTCTAGGTTCCAAATGGTTGATGTGGTCAAAGAACTGACCTTAAGATAAGAGTTTATTGCCAAAGTCCTGGGTAGATAAAATCTTTCAGAAATGTGTTAGCTGAAGAGTAACACTGAGATTTCTCAGTGCGGCCATTCTGCCAGTGGTTTTAAATCTCCTATGAAAAGCTCACATTTGAAAGGCAGACATCACTGCTAAGTCATTTAGATGATTTTACGTCAGGGTGTGCGGGGAGCACTACTCTATCTGTCTGTCCTGTGCTTGTCTTCCTGCCTTCTGCTGACAGACTTGGCTCCCCTGACTGCTGAGTTATTGGTGACTATACTTGGTGCAAGGGATGGACTTAGCATCCAAACCAGGGTGATCAAAATTTTTCTCTTGGAATTTTTCAAATTTCAGTTGGGAGAAGAGAGTCTTTATTTTAATCTTTGGTTTTGGAACATTCAAGATATAAATCTGGATTTGCTGGTGCTCAGGTACCCCACTCTATTAGCTAAGAAGGTTTGGAAGAATAGATCTAATATTCACAGAGAAGCAGAGCTGAGAGGTGAAGAGAGAGACTCCTTAGGACATTTGATCTTTGATTTAGTTGGCCTTCAGGCTGTATCCACACCTGCCTATTCAGCTGTTGCTTCTCTTTTGCTTGAATTGCTTTGAGTTGTATTTCTGACCTTCATAACCAACAGTCCTGATCAGTACAATAAGATTTGTAGTTGTAACCAAACTACATTATTTTTGATTAATGATAGAGATGCCCATGGGTGTTGCTGTGACTTTATGGGACAAACACATGGAGACAGAAAGATAGTGTTTCCCATGACCACCCATCCACAAGTTCAATCATCTGTTTGTCCATTCTACAGCTCCACAGTTACTACATACATGTGAATATAAAGCAACACTCTTTAATTGCTATGATCTTTTCTGTCTTGGGAAATCCACATAACTGCAGGAAACAGAAGACACTTACTCCATCCATTTTAAGCAGTGAGGAATTTATTATAAGGAATTGGACACTGTCAAAATTGTTTGATGTGCTGGAGGAGCAAGTTGTAGGTGGGACTTCTAGAAATGACTCTTAAAAGAATATTATGGGATTGATTTTCCAGGGGAGTTCCTGTTTCTGCCTGTCAGGATGGAGAGGAATCATGAGTCTAGCCCTGAATTATTGACTTCCCATAGGAATTAGGAAGCTACTTCTGATGTCTTTACAACTGCTTTTTTTTTTTTTTTTTTTTTTGTGGTACCGGGGATTGAACTCAGGGGCACTTGACCACTGGGTCACATCCCCAGCCCTTTTTTGTATTTTATTTAGAGACAGGGTCTTACTGAGTTGCTAAGTGCCTCGCCATTGCTGAGGCTGGCTTTGAACTCGCGATCCTCCTGCCTCAGCCTCCCAAAGTGCTGGGATTACAGGCGTGCGCCACCGCGCCCGGCTACAACTGCTTTTAATCACCCACAAAGTTGGTGATCAGGAGACCTCAAAGCTGCTGCAGAGAATCCCACGTCTCCACCACTGTCTTTGGTAGTGGCGGATTAGGGAATGTGCTTTACCTCACTCCCACCTCCCAAAACTTGTGAGGCCATAGAAATGTGTATCATGTTAAATTAGGTAAAAGAGACATTGTTTAGAACAGAGGTGGGGATAAACTTGCATTCAGTGCTGGTTAAACCACTTATTTGCACTGAGTTTTAGGGTAGCCCATTTAAAAGGGAGAAAGATGTATCTGGGGACAGTGGACATAATACTGAAGAGACCAAAAGCCACTTATGTAAGGAGGGAGTGAAGGATCTGGGAACATGGAAACCTGGGAACAGGGAAAACTCAAGAAGACTCTGCGAATTATTGTTTCATAGTTGACAGGCTAGTTCTCTGTGATCCTTAGGGGTAGGGGGGCAGCTATAGGAGCTAGATTTACAGACACAGAAGAAGCTCCTATTAGAGCTACAGAATGATTGCACTGGCTGGGGATAATGAATTCTCCATCTCTAGAAGAACCCGACCATTGCTTGCATGACCAGGTGACAGGGATATTGTGGAAAATATTGTATTTTTTTAGATACTAAAGGTTTGATTATGAATTCATTATGTAACTATATTAGTTTTTGAAAAAAAAAACGTTCTCAATTTTCCTGGATAACTATATCTCTGTTAACACTAGATTTAGAAAGCAATTGAATCAAAGGAGCCTACATCTCTTTTGTAATCCAAAATAAGACCTTTGTGAAGGGGTGGTGGCTATGTGGAATGTGGGGAAGGAAAATAACATGGTTGAATTAAAACCCTTCAAGGATTAGAGAGGAGTAAGAAACAGTAGTACCACTTAAAAGAGTAATTCAGGAATTAACCCATGGGAGGTTGAGGTGTGTGTCAGTCAGCTTTTTGTATCTGTGACAAAATACCTAATAAAATCAACTTACAGGAGGGTTTTTTCTGGCTCATAGTTTTGGAGGTTTAGGTCTATGGTCATCTGACTCCTTTGCTGTGGGCCTGAGGTGAGGCAGAACATCATGGCACAGAGCCCTAGGCAGAGCAGTGCTGCTCACCTAATGGTCTCTGGGGAGGAGAGGGAGGGGGGGAGAGAAGAGAGAGGGAGAGGGGGAGAAGGAGAGAGGGAGAGGGGGAGAAGGAGAGGATGAGAGGGATAGAGGAAGAGAGAGGGGGGAAGTGAGGAGAGAGGGGGGCGGAGAGAGAGGACGGACAGGCACAAAAAGCCAGCAGCTAGGGACTAAACTTTTAACATATGAGCTTTTGGGGACCCTTAAGTTTCATAGCAAGGTGGAATTGAGATTTGACTGAGAGGTATAATAGGATTTGGTATAAATAATAATTGAACAATTATATTGCATTGTATGATTATTGAACATACTGCAGATGCAACACACATCGTTTAAAACTCAAAGCATCCTGTGAGAGCTCTTTGATTGACACAGGAAGACAATAAAAACTGAGAAAGGGTAAATGACTCATCCAAGGCAACCAAATTCCCAGGGCCAGAGACATGATCTGAACACTAGACATCGGGCCCCAGAGTTCAGGCCCATGCATTCCACCACACCATGCACCATATCCAAATGGGAAAGAACAAACATCTGGCAGGTAATGGAGCCCAGGCTATGAACATCCTTATCCATGCAGCAGAGCCAGGAGGCTCAGCAAAGGCAAACATCACAATCATTTAACAACAAACCACCCACTGTTCTCCCAAAAGGGCAACATAGGCCAAGTCTATTCTTAGCCAAAGAATGCTATTTTTGAGACACCATTAATAACTGATTTTGGCACCATTTATTCCAGTCAGTTTTTCACCCATAAAATAGAAATGAAAGTTTATAGCCTCAAAAGGTTAATGTGAGGATTCATGGAGATATGGTATATAAAAGTGCTTGCCTAGAATGTGGTTGCTAAATGAAAGGGAGTTGAGTTGTTTTGCCTTTAAGAACTGTATTAGCTATGCTTTTGTTACTGTGACCAAAATACCCAATAAGAACAACTTACAGGGGGAAAAGCTTATTTTGGCTCATGGTTCCAGAGATTTAGTCCATTGTTTACTGAGTCCATTGCTCTGGGCCCAAGGTGACAGGCAGAATATCATGGCAGAAGGTCATGGTAGAAGAGCTCTGTTCTCTCATGGCAGCTGGGAAGCAGAAAGAACAAGGGGACAGGGCTACCAAGAAGAGGAATCCTTCCAGGGCACATCCCCAGTGACCTGCCTTTTCCAGCCATGCCCCACCTGCCTACAGTTACCAGCCAGTCCATCCAAACTAGGATGGACCGATGGGTTACAGCTCTCACAATCCAATCATTTCACCTGCAAACATTCCTGCATTAACACAAACCACAAGAAGGACATAGTTTTGGTCTTAGACTATCTAGTCACAGGTGGAGGAACAATGGGAAAAGACATCTGGAAGATGTCTATTCAAAACAAACAAACAAACAAACAAACAAACAAACAAAACACATGACCTGTGCAATATTGAGTGTACCTGTAGTTATATTCAAACAGGCAGGCAGGCAGGAGAAGTAGAAATTTAGCTTCGAGTCAGTGAATCCAACTTGTGTTCAGGTCAAAACACTAGTGTGTAAGGCCAAGTGATGTATTAGGCTGTACAGTTAATATTTCCATCAGAGTTGGTGGTTGCTTATGTGATACAATCTGAAATCTTTCCTCTTCCAAACAGGCACAGGATCTGAAATTCCATCTGGGGAAATCTATCCTTGTGCTAGAGCCAGGATTCTCAGACTTTGCTGTGTATCAGAATCACCTGAAGAACTTATTTAAAATATTGACCCTCAAACTATGGTGTCAGACTCTCTGGGCGTGGGGTCTCCAAACTGCATTCTTGACTGGTTGAGTTGAATATACAACAAAGTTCGAGAAATATCAGATTAAGGTATCATATCTTCAAAGTTCCCTGTTAAATTCCAAATTGTTTCTCAGGGAGCTTGCTGTGTTTCTCCAATTGTAGTTTCTACCTCATTCTACAAAAACTGCTTCTGTCAATATTATCAGTGAGCTCTTGTGCCCACTTAATGGCTTTTTTTTGTTTTTTTTTTGGTACTGGGGATTGAACTCAGGGGCACCCAACCAGTGAGCCACATCCCCAGCCCTATTTTGTATTTTATTAGAGACAGGGTCTCACTGAGTTTCTTAGTGCCTCATGGTTGTTGAGGCTGGTTTTGAACTCATGATCCTCCTGTTTCAACCTCCTGACCCGCTGGGACTACAGGCTTGTGCCACTGTGCCCGGCCACCTAATGGCTTCTTTCTAGTCCTCACACTATGAGTCCTCTGTGCAGCATTTGACAGTCTACCATTCCTCCCCTTGATCTCTGATTTGTTCGCTTTCCCTTCTCTTCTCCATTTAACTCCATGTATGGAACCTCTTCAGGCTTTTTAGCCAGAGCCTGTATGCTTCCCTGTGCTCTTTTCTTCATTGTCCAATGGCCAGTAATTTCCAAATTTTTACTTCCTACTTAATCTTCTCCTCTGAGTACCAGTTTTGCACAACCACCTACTTGACAGACCCACATGGATATCTAATGGGGATCTAAAACCCAGTATCTCCACATCCTTCTTCAAACTACACTTAATCAGGAAGTGGTCTACTTGCTACTCAGTTACTCAAATTAGAACCAAAAAACGTGCTCAATTCCTGCTTCTCCCACATCCATGCCATTAGCAGGTCATGTCAATCTCCTTCCCATCACCACCAGATTATATCTAGCAAGCCACCATCTTCTTTCCCAGAGTCCTTCCTGATACTGTTTGTCTCTTGCTCCCTTTTACCTCATTCTCAGAGAAGCCAGAGGATTCATTTAAATATAGTCTCTAACTTACAATGGTTTGACTTTCAACTTTCTGATTTTATGATGGTGTGAAACTGATATACATTAAGTAGAAAACATATTTTTAAAAATATTTATTTATTTGCTTTAGCTGTACACAATGCCTTTATTTTTACGTGGTGCTGAGGATCGAACCCGGGTCGCGCACATGCTAGGCAAGCGCTCTACCGCTGAGCCACAACCCCAGCCCAACATATTTTAAATTTTGATCCTTTCCTAGGCTCGTGATCTGTGGTACCATACTTTCTTTTGATGCTGGGCAGTGGTGGTGAGCCTTAAAAGCTCCCAGCCAGCCACCCCATTGTGAGGAGAGAGGACCCAAGCTCTGCAACTCAGGGTGTTCACTCTGTTGGGTATGTTAAATGCATTTTTGATTTATGATATTTTCAATTTAAGATGGGCTTATTGGGATGTAACCCTACAGTAAGTTGAGGAGAATCTGTAACTTCAAACATAAGAACAGGGGTTGGGGGGTGTAGCTTGGTGCTAGAGTGCGTGCTTTGCATGTGCAAGGTCCTGGGTTCAACCAGCATTACCCTTCCCCTCGCAACTATTCAATAGCTTCTTGCTGCACTTTGACACAATTGATTCCTTCCTGGGGTCTGTACAGCACCCACTAACGTCTTTGCTTGGCCTGCAAGACTCTTTTATATTCTGACTCACTCCACTGATCACCAGGTTCCACTCACACTGGCCTTCTTTAGGTTCCACCAATACTTCAAATTGTTTTCAGAGCCTTTGCCTATGCTACTCCTTCTCTTTGGAATGATCTTCACCTCTATGCCTGGCTATTTCTCATCCTTCAGAGCTTAGTTTAAATCTTGCCTTCTGTGAACACTTTCCCTAAGCAGGGATTCCCTGTTATTTTCCATTCATTCTGCACAGTGCTTTGGATTTTATAATTATTCATTCATTCATTCATTCATTGTCTGTCTCCCACTCCAGAACATAAGCTCCATTCATTACAGAAACTATGTGAACTTCTAAAATGTATACACACACACACACACACACACACACACACACACACACACATATATACATATATTTAAAAACTCTAAAACTTCTCACATCTGACCTACATTACTGGCTTAATAAAAATCTGCAAAATAAAATGAAAAAAGTCATGACAATATTAAAAGAAAATATAGAATATTTTAATTTTCAGGAAGTTTGAGAAAGTTTTTCTAAGCATAATGTGAAACCTAAGAACTGTAAAGATTGACAAATTCGATGATGTTTTAAGCATTTAACATTTCTGTATTTCAGAATTAGAAGAAGATGAACTGGGTTAAAAAACTTTGGAAAGTATTCAAATAAAAACTTTCTTCCAATAAATAAGAAAAGCTGAGTAAAGCAAAGAAAGTAGGCCAAAGACACACTGGTTTACAGAATAAAAATGACATTCACTAAAAATATTATAAGGAATGTTCAACTTCACTCTTAAAAGCATCAGGTTTTATTCTGGTGAATTAGCAAATACCTGGGTCATATGTGTCAAATGCTATCAGACACTAGCCATTGACTTTCTTACATCCATTGTAATTTAGTGCTAATGCTTTCCTTCAACATTTTGGTCATGTCTATGGAAGTTTAAAACATGCTTTTCCTTTGGCCCAACACCTTTTGGATTAGCAATTTTAGGAACTTATCCTAAAATAATACTTTCACAATGTGCAATAATATATTCAAATCTGTTTAGTTGGGCATTATTTTAATAAACAAAAATTGGAAGCCATCTGATTATTTAATAACAATCATAACATCCACTCAAAGAAATACAATACAGCTGTTAAAAAGAACAAGGGTGTAGATTTCTACGGTACATTTTGGAAAAACATTTTTGATATATGGCCAAAGTGAATAATATGTGCAGTAAAAACTGCATTAAGAAATAAAGATGCATGTATTGAAAAGTTGTATAAAAACATTTAGGTATGCATGGAAAAATAAGGACATCTCTGAAATGCTGAACCATGGCTATATTTAGGGAATTTAAGTTAGGAAAAAAAAAATTTTTTTTTTTTTTACATCATACATTTATGTGTCACTTATTTCTGTATTGTTTGGATTTTTTTTTTTTTTTTTTAAGAGATAAAGAAAGGAATGTGTGGAAGACAAATGATTACTGTTTCATGCATTTTGGCACCAGTGCGGTGGGAGCTGCCCTGCTGGGCCTCCTGGAGGGTCAGACTACAAGGTCAAGGGTTCAGGGGCTCCAGCGCTTTCCCTCTCTGACTTCACCCCAAGAAGGGAGAGGCACTTCAGCTTCATATGTTTTTGCAAGAATCAAATGGGATAGAGGTTGTCAGAAGCCTTTATCAACTATAAAGCTCTTTCAAACACAAGAGTTCATTATCATAATCAAAGTCCACTTCCCATCCCAGGCAGGACTGCTGGTTACCGCAGAAAACCCTCTCGGTGTGCGCTGGGTGCCAGAAACCTGCAGTCTCCTTTATCCAAAATAGCTTGCCCCAGAGTTCCCCCAGCCCCTGCCTCCAGGGAGGGAGTCCGGCGGCGGGCCTCCTGCTTCATCACTTCACCCCGGCCGGGGCCCCGCCGCTTCCCAGCAGAGCTTGGCTGTTCCTTGAACTTTCAGTGTTGGTTCGATTTCCTCCAGTGGTACCACATGCTGCTGTGCAAACAGAGCACGTGGTCCGGCCAAACAAAGGAACATGTGTGCTGCAAGCCCTCCCCCTATCACCGGAGCGCCGAGCTCGGCCAGGAGAGGGCCGGCCTGCGCGCTATAATTTTTCACTGCAGTTTAAACACCCCGTTAAGGCTCTCAGGAAGCGGCGGGGGTGGGGGCGCGGCCGGAGAGAGGGGCCTGCGTCTCTGCTGGTTCCATCACTGCCCCAGAAATAGCATCCGAACGCGCACCGCCCAGCCAGATTTCCCCCAAGCTGCTAAGATTTCATTTCACCTCCGACAGGCTTCGTGGGGACTCGCTGTTAAAAGATCACTCTCCCGGGATGCAGGCAGTGGGAGGGGGCCCGGGACTGTATACAGCTGTCAAAACGTCTCCGACAGGAGGCTGAGGCACATCTGCACGAGCCTGTCTCAGGCTGCGGGGCACACAGGGAGCGCCTCCAACCTATCAGTGTAATGCCGAGCGGTAATTGCATTAGGATTAGTTATCTCCTGTGCTCTGCTCATTAGCCCGAGGATGGCTCGCATCCAGCGAGAGGGTGGCACCGGGAGAGGGATAGGATGTGCACCGAACAGGTCGTGATAATGAAAGGCTCGCTCTCCTGTAGTTGGCTTCCCCCTCCCCTCCCCACTGGGGGCCCCCTACTCTCCGCCTCCCTTTTCCTCTAAACCTCATTTCCTGACTTTTTCCTGAAGGTCTTGTGAAATGTGCAATTTAGGAAGATTACAATGGGAAGAGAAAAAAAAGGACTGGATTGGGGCCGGGTTGCCAGAGTGAAGGGAAGGGAAGGAAGGAAGCAGTTGGCATTCTCGATGCCCAAGTCAGTGGCACGAGAATGCTCAGGTTCTTTTCTTCTTGGTGGGGCTGGTTCTGACATGTTTTAACTTCCTTCCCTATGGAATGCCTAAAACAAAGCTGAAGCGAGAGGTGGAGATTTCCAGGAGATTTGGCTTTCCAGGAGACCCACTAGATTGTGTGAACTCCCAGGGCCACACCCAGCCCCGCTGAGCTAGTTGCTTACTGTCTGGAGACACACACAACACACACACACACACACACACACACACACACACACACACACACAACCCTCAGAGGAGCTGTCTCCTGGTTGCTCCAGGAATAGGCACCCAGTCATTTTACTCTTCACTGCACCTAACAGGAAGCCTGGTATACAGAAGGTGCACAAAAAATGCATGATGTTTTCTACAAGTCTGGGGCAGGTGTCCTCAACTTTAAGAACTACCAAGAACAAAGCTCATCTTTTAGGCAGACAGACTTACAAGTCATGTGACCAACATCAGATAATCTAACCTCTCTTAATTTATTTTTCCCATCTGCAAACCAGCATTCAAAATTTACCCATAGGCTTCTTTGCCTGTGTGTAAACCACCCCACACAGATGGGAACACATAGTAGGTGCTCAATAGATGTTAGATCCTCCCTACATCTTGCCTTATTCATCCCTAAAATAGGGATTAAAAGGAAAAAAACTCTTTGATGTCTCAGGAGGAGGTAATTAACATTCTCTTAACCCATCTGAAAGGGCCAATAGAGTACAAAGTTGTTTTATAATTAAGAAATGTATCAAACTCTGGGCAGGACTAATTGCTGTGCAAATTTGATTGAGGCCTGTGAGGACAAGATTGCCTTTAATGGGTCGCAACATAGGGGACTACTTAATATGCTTCAGGGAAGTTCCAATACCCAAGTCTCAACATCCAGATTGCATCACCAACCATTAGGAACACTGCTCAATGGTTCAGCGTGAATACACCAGGGCTTTGCTTAAATAATCATTTTGAAACTGGAAGTTTTATTGAGAGTTCAGGGTTCAGATTTAGAAATGTCAGAAATAGAGTTTTATTTGTTTCCATTGCACGTAATGAATTGCCCTTTAAATAATGAAGCAATGAAAATGCCAAGTACCACATACTCCAACGGATTGCCAAATGTTGAATTAGGCCCCCCTGGGACACAGGCTTCAAAGCCACACACATCAGAGAATTTGGGGCATTTAAAATTTTCACAGAGATCATTGATCCAGAGGGTGCTCAGTGAGAGACACACTCCCTCACCAGTCTAGGATCCAAACTTTTCAACTTCTACGTGGCCATCCCTTATGATGGGGCAGCTGCAACACTCTTTGGGGGAGGTGGCAACTGAGAGAATCTCCTAGGATAGCTCAATTGGATTCACTTGTTTGTATGGAACAAAAGTATTGTTCCTTTGTCATTAGGCCACTGTCTAGGTATTCAGCTGGGAAGGAGGGATGTGATCTGCTTTCCTCCCATGGCCTGAGGTCCTGTTTCTGTTCTAACAGGTGAATACTAATGGCAACCTGAAGGATGGGGAGACTTTAGCCTCACAATCACATCTTTCTTCACCATCACCAAAGCCATTTTTTCTTTTACATCTCATCTTGGCTCTTCTCCATCCTCAATCCAGAAAAGAGATTTCCTTCTTTCCTTCTCAGGCTAACTCATCGGTGTTCCCCCTTACCTTCATTGTTCACTGCCTTTCTCTGGAATTTTGCCCATTAAGGATCATTTTTCTCCTAAGTATATTTTATACTTCTTTGTTCATTGAACTTTTACTTCAGCTCATAGTCCAGTCTTCTTGATGTTGAAAATAAGTTTTGATTTGAGTTTGCTCTTTTTCTAATGACTGTTCTAAAAAGTCCCCCTTTCCTTTAACTGCCCACATTATTGGTCTGGATTGCCTGCCTCCTTGTGACATTACCCGGGTCCCTTTCATTGTATGAAGCTTGGCTTTACCTTCTTTAGTCTATTGATTGACAATGGCATTGCCCCTTTGTGGTGATATTTATCCATCTCTCCTCAAGACCTCCAGCTGTATATCATGTGGCAATTTTCTAAGTCTCTTCCAAATTTCTCTGATTGCTCATCATCTGTGTCTCCTGGGCCTCCATTCCCTGTCCTTCCCCCCAAATATGAACATGCCTTTATAATGCAGAACTGACATTACTGCACATTTTAATTCTTCTATCTACTCTATAAACCAGATACATTCATTATTTTACTTAATAGAGGAAAAGTTCAAGGCTAAGATGGTAGGAATCTGCTATGGTTTGAATATGGCTTGTCCCCTCTGAAACTCATGTTGAAATTTGATTTTCACTGTGATGGTGTTGGGAGGTGGGGCCTTTAAGAGGCAATTAGGCCCTTAGGAGGGATTAACTTCTTCTTTCTCTTGGGGGTAGAATGGATTTTTCTTATGAGAACTGGTTGTTATGAAATGAAGCTCCCTTTGTGTTTTATCTCTTTTTTCACATACTAACTTGCCTTTTCACTTCTGCCATATTATGACACCCATTCTAGATGTCTCCACTATGCCCTAGGACTTCCTGGTATCTAGAACGATGAGCTAAATTAAACCTCTATTCTTTATAAATCACCCAGTCTCAGGTACTCTGTTATAGTAACAAAAAATAGACTAAGACAGTGTCAAATCCTGGTCGGCTCTTTCTGACTCCAGAGTTCAAGCACTTAATAAGTTGCTCTGTTGCCCAGGGTTTAGCTTTCTGATCACATGCCCTGCTCTTCCCTTGGTCATGCAGATTTCACACTATCTGCATGTCCCCCCAGTCTTCAAACCTCAAATGTGCTGAACTGATTAGTTGACCACCCTCCTCTTCTTCCTGACTTCTGTTACAGAACCACCTTCCTTAGCTCCAAGGTTATACTCCTATTTCATCTTGCTCAATTGTTCATCCTAAGTCTTGAGAGTATTGCTTTTAGAATAAATATTTTTTAAAAAATTCCATTCTTCAACTATCCCCTAAATTTAGACACACAAATGGACCCTTATTGGAACTAATGCAAGTATCCCAGTGTTCTCTTAGTCCCTAGTTTTGTAGTTGATTTCTGCCTAGTTCACCCTGTCCATTATGGCTAGAAAAATCTTGAAATATTTCTTTCACAGTCAGACATTTCCTCTAAGAACTCTGGTGACTTCTACTGGTAATAAAATGGGTACTTGCTGGCAAATATAAGAGTTGTGCAGTTGGAAGCCAGCTCTGCACTTGCTGGCTGGGAGACCTCGAGCCATTTCTCCAGTCATCCTCTGTCTTCATGTCCTTACCTGTAAAGAGAGAGGATGTCCTAAAGTTTAATAAGGAAGTAGATGTAAAGTGGGTGGCAAAGAGAAGACACTGAACAAATGGTAGCTATATTCAATACTTTTGATTTCCCCAACATGTTTGGTGCTTTTCTGATTCTGTGCCTTTGGTTATGATCTCCTTATGGAATTGTCCTCTTTATGTCTCCACTGATCAGAATTCTCCCAGGTCTTTAAAGTACAGTCATCTCATTGCCGCAGTGAAAACTGTCCCTTAATTATCATCAGAAGAGATTTCCTTAAACTAGTTTTGGCACTTTGAACAGGTACTTTGCAAATCAACCCTCCATTCTATTTTGTCTTGTGTCATCCTCTGTTGCTGTGGGGGTTGTCTTCACTCAGCCAATTCAGAGTTGCCCAGGAAAGCATCAAGCACCCAGAATGGAAGAGGAAGGGGAATCCCTGTGCACACTTGGTGGATGGAATGGTGAGTATAGAGGAGTGGAAATAGGTGTACTGGACAGGAAAAGCCAGCATGGTGTCAGGAATCCTCTTTCTTCCTTTTTTTAAAGACATTCTTGGACAAAACGAGTAGTGCATTTAATGGATATCTTCAACAAGCACAGTCAGGGAGGTGATCAAAACAAAACTCTGTTTTGTTTCCTATTGCCCATTAAAAGTTTATTCAATGAGGATAAACTTCCTTACCCTTGGATAAGGGTGGGTGCCACAACTTTAAAAAAAACTCTTTATAAGGATACAATTTATGTACAATAGTATGCCTGACCTTAAGTGTTCAGTTTGATGAGTTTAATAATTGCATACATATGTGAAACCACCTCCCTAAACAAGAAAAACTTTTCTATTACTCCAGAAAGTATCTTTATTCCTTTCTCTATTTAACAGTCCTGCCCTGCAGAGCTATGTCTCTGTCAGTGATAGGGACCTGTATGACGGTCCCATAAGATTATAATGGAGCTGAAAAATTCCTATCATGTAACCATCACAACACTGTAGTGCAATACATCCCTCATATGTTTATGATGATGCTACTAAACATCTGTTTGGTAAACAAACAGCATCCTGCCAGTTGTATAAAAGTATAGCAATACAGTTATGCACAGTACCCAATAATTGATAATGATAATAAATGACTATGTAACTGATTTATGCAGTACCATACTTTTTTATCGTTATTCTACAGTGCACCCCTTCTTATGAAAAAGTTTTACTATAAAATTGTGTGCAGAGTTACCATGGCGGAAGCCTCCCACATTCAGATCACCATGTGTCTTGACTCAGGTCCTTGATTGTCCCACACCATCTAGATCTGTGTCAGCACCCTTGTGATGTTTGCACAAGGATGGAATTGCCTAGTGATGCACCTTTGGGGCACATTCCCAACTAAGTGACACATGACTGTATTTACTTTCCCACCCACTGCAAACCCATTTCTACAGCCTGCCAGACACAGCCATTGTTCTGATTTTTCTCTCTTTTCTTTTTAAAAACTATTGAATAGTATTGTGTTGTGTGAATATGCTAAAATAAGTACATTCATTTACCTGTTAATTGACACTTGAATTGTTTCTAGATTTTATGAGCAGGGATGATATAAATATATATGTACCCAACATTTTTCTGGGTGCATGTTTTCATTCATTTTGGGTGATTACCTAAGAGTAGAATTGCTGATTTGTGGAGTAGATGCATATGCCATGAAAAATCTGCCATCGGGGAGTTGGTTTCTGGAGCAGTATGACTCAAAAGGAATCCCTTTACCTGGTGGTCCATTTGAGTCTTAGGTTTCTGTGATTTCTTTTCTTTTTGGACTCTGTTGCAACCTGAGTCCACACGTTGCCAGTCATTTCTCTACTTTTATTCACTATTTACAGAAAATCTCCTAAGGATCTTGTAATTACTGAATTTGAGACTTTCTTACAGAGTAACCTGTTATTTATATATGCAGATGTATTTTAAAGGTGTTGAGGTGCTGCAGAGACATCTATACACTCTTAATATCCCCTAACAACCAAAGATATAAAAAAGACACCCATTTTATAGTTGGAGAATTTGAGGTATAAGTAGTGGCGGGGAAAGTGATCCTTTATGGAACAGACCCATCTAAAATGTCCCAATATTCGTCTGCACCACCCAGACTGGGATGCTCACTACAGAACAAATGAACAATCAACCCACGTGACAGGCCTCCCTGTTCCATCAAATGTGAGCCCACTATAACTTCTGTTCTACCATATCACTGATGTTGGACACCACAGGACTACCCATTCCCAAGGTCACTGCCCTGTGGTATATTACAGATGTAGGGTATTTGGATGAAATATACTACAGACAAGGTACACATAAACACTGCTATGTCGTTGCTGGTTCTTAAACAGAGCAGAAATTGGTCCTGCCTGGAGTTAGATGAGCGAACTCTTAGAAAGTTAGCCAAAGTGTTGGGAGAGGAAGGTTGGAGATCCACTGACTGGTCAGAGAATGCATCAGTGCTTGTAGGAGAAGGGGCTTCTGAAGCAAAATAATTCTCATGATGAGAAGGTGGTTTATGGGATCATTTCCTTGAAATTATTCATGCTCAGAAAAATTTTAAAATCTGGTTAAATATGCCTGAGTATTAAAAGTAGTTATCTCTGGGTGGTAGAGATCCAAATGATTTTTTATTACTTTTCCATATATGTTTCTGCATACATATTTTCCAGATTTTCTAAAATTACCCAGTATTACTTTTTAAAATCAATCTTTTGGTTTAAATTGTGAGAGAATTATAAATTCACATGTAGTTGCAAGAAATGAATTAAAATGATCTCATGTACCCTTAGTAAATTTCCCCAAGTGCTAACATCTTATGAAACTGTAGTACAATACCAGCACCAGGATATTGACATTGATACAGTCAAGATGCCTAAGTCCCAAGAACCTCTCACATTGCCCTATCTATAGCCACATCCACTATCCATCCACTACTATCTTCTCATTAATCCTGGCAACCACAAATCTGTTCTTCATTTCTGTTTTGTCATGTTGTGGCTGTCATATGCATGGAATTATACCGTATGTAACTTTGGCAATCCATTCATGTTGTTATGTCAATAAATTTTTCCTTTTTATTGTTGGGTAATATTCTGTGGTATCAACATACCATGGGTTTTTAGCCATTCAGCTATTGAAGTAATATATAGGTTGCTTCCATTTTATTTTGCTGTTATTAACATTTGTGTTTGATTTTTGTATAAATTTCAAGTTTTCATTTCTCTGGGATAAGTGCTAGGAGTGCAATTTTTGAGTAAAATAGTACTTTTTTAAAAAAATAAACTACCAAATTTTTCCAGAGTGGCTGTACTATTTTACATTCCTACCAGCAAAGTAGGAATGATGCAGATTTTTGTGCATTTCGTGAGGTGTGTAGTGTTATCTAAGTATGGTTTTAATTTGCATGTCCCTAATGCCCAACATCTTTTCATGTGCTTATTTGCCATCTGTATATTCTCTTAGATGAAACATCTCTTCATGTTGTTTGCACATTTTCTAATTGGATTGTTTGTAGTTTACTGTTGAGATTTGAGAGTACAATATATACATATACATTCCAACACCTCAACTCCTTAAAAAATATATGTATATGTATACCTCAACACCTTTAAATATATATGTACATGTATATATGCATATATATACATGGGTCTCTTTTTCCCCAACAAAGTTGAAGTTTATAATTTTGATCATGTCCAAATTACCATTTTTTTTTCTTTAAATGGATTATGTTTTTGGTGTCCAATCCAGAATTTCTTTCCCTAGCCAAAAGTCCTAGCCAAAAGTATTTTCCATTAAAAATTAGTTTTTAATACTTAGGTCTCTGATGCATATTTTAAATTTTTTGTTCTTTGGGATTGAACTCTGAACCCTAGGCATACACTAGAGCCACATTGCCAGTCCCTCTGATCTATTTTTACTTAATTTGTATAATTTTGGGTTAAAGGTAAAACTTATGTTGAGCTCCTCCTCCTCCTCTCCCTCTTTTTTTTTCTCTCCCCCTCCTTCTCTTCCTTTCCATACCTGTCTCCATTCTCTCCTCCTCTTCCTTCTTTTTTTCTTCTGTGTTTTCTCCTTCTCTTTCTTGCCTATAGATACCAAATTGGTCCGATTTGTTGAAAAACTTGTATTTTGCCCATTAAGTTGCTTTTAAATGTTTGTGGAAAATCAGTTCGAATATTTGCATGGGTATTTTTCTAGTTTTTATGTTCCATTGCATGGACATATGTGTCTGTCCTGCTGCCAGTACCGGGTGGTCTTGATTACTGTAGCTATGCAAAACATCTTGCAATCAGACTTATTTCTTTTACTTTATCCCCCCTTTTGGAAATTGTTTAACAATTACAATTCCTTTGCTTTCTATATAAATTTTAGAGTAATCCTATCTCTATCATCGAGAAAATAGTTTTAGGATTTGATAGGAATTATGTTTAATTCATAAACAAATTCAGGAAGAAAGGACATATTTTACTATGTTGAATCTTCCATACGGTGAAAACAATATGTTGCTTTGTTTATTTAGATTTTTAAAAATTTCTTTCAGCAATGTTTTGTAGTGGTCAGCATACAAGTCCTATACATGAGTTAAAAGGGTTTTCTTGAGTTATTGTAAGTGGTATTACATTGTTATGTGTGGAAATATAAAAATATATCAGTGCATATTTATATGTATAATATTAAAACATAACAACAATTGTTTTTTGATGCTTATGTTGGATCTTGAAATTTTACTTGACTCAACTATTAGTTATAGGAATTTATTTTATTTCTTACTTTTTTTTATTTTGGGATTTTTCTACACAGACAAGTATATTATCTGCAAATGAGACAATTTCATTTCTTTCCTACCAATTTGTGTGCCTTTTAGCTTTCTTTTCTTGTTTTATTGCACTGTCTAGAACTTCCAGCACGGTGCTGAACACGGCTGGAGGGCAGATGCTCTGACCACATTCTTGATCTTAGCAGGTAAGCATTTAGTCTTTCACTCTAAGCATAATGTTAGCCATGAGTTTGGTGTAGAAAACTTTTATCAAGTCTAGGAAATTTCCTTCTATTCCTGTTTTATTTTCTGAGAGTTATTTTTAAAGTCATGAATAGGTTTTAAATTTTTATTATCAAACGTTTTTATGCATTGATTGATGTGATCATATGATTTTTCTGCTTCAGCCCATTACTATGGTGAATTATATCAATTGGTATTTGAATGGGGAGCAAGTTTTGCATTTCTGGGGGAAAAAAACCTACTTTGTCATGGTATCTTTTTATAATTGCTCAATTTAACCTATTAACAGTTTGTTTAAATTTTTGTTTTCTTATTTTATAGGGATATTGAATTGTAGCTTTATGTTTATATACTCTTTGTCTGGTTTGGGGATCAGAATGTTATTAGCATCATAAAATAATTGGGAAGTGTTATCTCCTCTTCTATTTTCTGGAACGGATGGCTCAGAATCAGTGCTACATCTTTAAATGCTTGACAGAACTTTTCAGTGAAACTACCTGGGCCTGAAACTTTTAGGAAGCTTCTTAGTTAATGAATTCAGTTTCCTAATAGTTACAAGGATATCCAAATTATACATTTTATATCGGATGGATTGTGAGTGTTTGTGTTTTTCAGGAAATCCTTGCATTTCATCTAAATTGTCAAATTTATTTTCATAGAATTCATAGCATTACCTTATTTTCTCTTTGATGTCCACAGGGTCTGTAGTGATATCCCTGTTTTGTTCCTAATACTGGTAACTTGTGTCTGTCTCTTTTGTCAGTTTTGTTAAATGTTTGCCTATTTTGTTGATCTTTTCAAAGAAAAGAATCTTTGTTTCATCAATTTCCTCTATTGTTTTCCAATTTTATTTCTTTTCTTATTTTCCTTCCTGTGTTTGCTTTGGATTTACTCTTCTTTTTCTATGTTCTTGAAGTAGGAGCTTAGATTATCAATACGACACCATGAGATTTTTCCTCTATCCTAATGTATGCATTTAGAGTTATAAATTTCCTTCTCAGCATACTTTTTTTTTTTTTTTTTTTTTTTTTTTTGTGTGGTACCAGGGATTGAACTCAGGGGCACTCACCCACTGGGTCATATCCCCAGCCCTTTTTTGTATTTTATTTGGAGACAGGGTCTCACTGAGTTGCTAAGTGCCTCACCATTGCTGAGGCTGGCTTTGAACTCGCGACGCTCCTGCCTCAGCCTCCCAAAGTGCTGGGATTACAGGCGTGCGCCACCGTGCCCAGCCTCAGCATACTTTTGTTGTTGTTGTTAGGGATTAAGTCTGACATTTTTATTCTTTGTTTTCTATTGTTTTGTACTTTTCATTTCTCTCTTTTCTTTTTTCTGAATTCCTGTGGGTTATTTGAACATTTTAAAAGAATTCCACTTTGATTTGTCTGTACTGTTTTTGAATGAGTTCTTTCACAAAGCGTTTTTATTTGTAGTTGCTCTAGGTATTATATTATTTATACATATCTTGTTCTACTGATATAATCATTCTACCAGTTCAAGTTAAGTATAGAAAACATAACTCCTTTACCCTTCGCTGTTTATACTATAAATATTTCTGATACATACATCTGGAACCACGTCAGGTAGTATTATAATTTTGGTTCCATCATAAAACATAATTTAGAAAACTAAGAAGAGAAGAAAAATGTGTTTTGTTGACCAGGCAAACATTTTGGTTTACTGTCTTCTTTGTTCATTTCTTATGTTACAAGATATTCCCCATCCACCCACCCACCCCCTTTTTTTTTTTTTTTTTTTTTGTACCAGGTATTGAACTCAGGGGCACTCGACCACTGGGCCACATCCCCAGCCCTTTTTTGTATTTTATTAGAGACAGGGTCTCACTGAATTGCTAAGTGCCTTGCCATTGCTGAGGCTGGCTTTTGCTCCTGCCTCAGCCTCCCAAAGTGCTGGGATTACAGGCATGTGCCACCACGCCCGGCTCCACCCCCCTTTTTAAAGTTACTTTCTGTTTAGAGAATTTAGCCATTCTTTTAGGGTGGTTCTACTGGCAAGAAATACTCTCAGCTTTTCTTCATGTAAGCAGATCTTAATTCTTCTTCCCTGAAGGATACTTTCACTGGGTATAGGATTTTGATTTGACAGTTATTTTCTTTCAGCACTTGAAAAATATGTCACTTCTGTCTTCCAATTTTTGATAAGAAATTTTCTGTCATTCAAATGTTTTCCTTCTGTTTCTGTGATGTTATTTCACTCTCATTGCTTTCAAGATTTTTCCCTTTATCTTCAGTTTTCTGCAGTTTGACTCTGCTGTGTCCTACTATGACTTTTTCTTAAAAAAAAATGTATTTATGTTGTGTTTGGTTCTCTCAGCTTTTGGAATCTGTATGTTTGTTGACAAACTTGGGAAGTTTTCAGCCAGTATTTCTTGAGTATATTTAAAACTCCACCTTATTTCTCCTCTCCTCCTGCAGTTCTGTTGACATAAACGTTAGATAATTTTCTGTTGTCTCAGTATTCTCTAAAGCTTTTAATCTATTCCTTTTAATTTTTTTCTCTCTCTTCAAATCGGGTAATATTCTGCTCTTGAATTTAGCCACTAAGGTTTTATTTTTTTTTAATTACTTATGTTTTAATAATAGTTTTTATTGTGGCAAAATATGCATGCCATGAATTTTACAGTCTTCACATTCTTAAGTCAGTGTTTGCAGTGTTGTACAGTTGTCACTATCACCCATCTCCAGAATTATTTTCACCTTGCAACTAAACCTGTTTAAGGTAATACCTACTCATTTTCCACCTCCCTACAATCTCTGCCAACCACCATTCAGTTTTCAGTCTCAATGGATTTGGCTACTTTAGGTGTTTCATATTTAAGTGGAATTCTAGAGCATTTGTCTTATTTGTGACTGGCTTGACATAATAACTTCAGGGTTCATCCACGTTGTAGCATGTATTAGTCAGCTTTCTGTTACTATTAAAAACACAAAAAAAAACAAGAAACAAAAAAACCCTTAGATAACTGATAAAGTGTCGCTGACTGCAGCTATAGCCGCCTGCAGCAACAAAGCCGTGGGAATAAGTTCAGAGGCAGACTGGAAACGAACAGGCTCTTTATTCTGCTAGCTTCTCTCTCCGGCTCCAGGAACAACTCCTACCCGCAATCCACACTCCTCCAACCACCACAAAATGGCGCCCACCCGATCAGCAATGTCCTGGGCCAAGTCTCGCGAGATCAGGGAAGGTGGTAATGCTTGAACATCTTTATAGCTCACAGCTAACCGCAATCTTAGCTATCTCCTTATTTAGGGCTCCTACAATA
Organism: Tamias sibiricus; assembly: GCA_025594165.1. NCBI lineage: Eukaryota > Metazoa > Chordata > Mammalia > Rodentia > Sciuridae > Tamias > Tamias sibiricus. Next base: position 115,270,463 of record CM046657.1, read on the forward strand.
AAGAAAAAAAAAAGGTTTATTTTAGCTCATAGCTTTAAAGGCTCCTCATCCATGATTGGGTGGGTGCATTGCTTTTAGGCCTCTGGTGGGACAGCTGCATGGCCACAGTGGGAAGTGTGTGGCAGAACAAAGTGCTCACCTCATGGCCAGGAAGCAAAAAGAGAAAGGAAAGGGCCAGGGTGTCACACTCCCCTTTTTGGACACTCCCCCAGTGACCTAAGGATGTCCTAATGTTCCCTCCCAATGCCCTGCCACTTCCCAACTGCACCACTCTGCAGACTAAGCTTTCAATACATGGGCTTTGGAGTATATTCAAGCTCCAAATCCTAATGTTCTGCCCCTGGACAGGTTCATTTTCATCTCACAATGCTAAATGCATTTAGTCCATCCTCAAGTGTTCCAAAGTACCACTGCTCAAAAGTCCATGTTGGAAGTTTCCCCAGAGAATCAGCTATGAGCCCCTGTAAAACTCAAAATGAGAGTTAGATGTTTTAAGATATAATGGCAGACAGGAACAAGGTAAACATTCCTATTTGAAAAGGGAGGAATAGGAAAATAGTGCAGAGAGATCACTCCCCAAACAGTATGCCCTAAAGCTCTGTGTCTAGTGTCTGGGGCACACTGGTGTGGAAAGTGGGCTCCCCAGGGCTTGGGCAGCCTCATCCCTACAACCTTGCTGGTTGCAGCCCACATGACCACTCTCTTGGTCTGGCTCTGCTCACTGCCTGCAGCTTCCCTTGGCAGGCACTCCATGTTCTTAGTATTTCTACCCTTTTGAGGTCTCCATTGCAGGTTCAGATTCATTTCCACAGCTTCATGCATTTCCCTTGGGGGATGCTTTCAGATTCTTTGACTCTGTAGCCCACTGGCTGGCCTGCCAGCTTTCCTTTAAAAATCTCTGTGGAAGCCTCCATAACCCCTTAACTCTCGCATTCTTATAATCAGCATCATGTGGACAATGGCAAGGTCTGCCATTGAGTTCTAGCTGGACCAGTTTGAAACACAGCTACAGTGACCCTGACAAATTTTCTAGATGAACACGGTCAGTCAATAGCAGGTACGCCAGCGTTCTTTTCTCAAATAATTCTGCTTTGGAACGCTTTTGAAACAAATTTGCATTTCTATATTTCTGAGCCTGTGGTGGGAGTGGTGGCCTTGCAGATTCATGCGATTCCCATGAGGTGTTCTTCCCATTGTTTTACAACAAAGCAGTTTACTTCTTTTTATTGATGCTAATAGCTGTGCCCTTTCTCACCAAGCTGCATATTTGCCAGTCTTTCTACTCTGCTCCTGATTTTCACTGTAAGTTCAGTTAAATGCAGCCAGTAATGTCCATACTATAGCCTAAATGCTATAGTGCCTTGAAATGTATTCTGCCAAGCAAATTCGTCTATGACCTTTAAGCATGGCCTCCCAAAAAAGTATTGGCGCATGGGAAAACTGCATTCAAATTCTTTGCCATGGTGAAATAAGAGTGACTTCTAACACAATTCCAATACATCTTCATTTTCATTTGGAGCATCATCAACATCATCTTTATGCTCCACATTTTTGTTAGCATTCTGGTCTTCTAAACCACACCAGAATTTTTGGCGAAGTTCCACGTACAGCATCCTAGTCTACCTTTAGCCTGCCCCTCTCAACTTTTCCAAACTCTTCCCTTCAGACAATTCCAAAGATCCCTCCACAGCATATCAGTTATAACTATAGTCAATTGCCCTACTTCTTAGTACCAATTTCTTTTGTTAGTCATCTTTCTATCAGTATAATGACATACTTAATGTAAAGTAGAAAGAGTTATTTTAACTCACAGTTTTCGGTCTTCTAGGCAATGATTGGGCAGACCCATTGTTTTTAGGTCTCTGATGATGGTGCTGAATGGTGACGGTGGGGAAGATGTGGCAGAACAAAACTTTTACCTTAAGCCAGGAGGCACAAAGAGAAAGAGAGAGGAAAGGGGCTGGAGTCCCACATCCTCTTCACGGGAACATGGCCAGTGACTTAACCAAACCTCTCAAGGGCTTCACCACCTCCTAGTAGCATCACCCCGGGGACCAAGCCTGAAGCATATGGGTCTTTGGGGGACACTAAAGATCCAAATTATAGCACTGCACATATCAGGATTTCCTTCCTTTTTAACCCAGAACGTTATTCTGCTGTGTGTGTGTGTGTGTGTGTGTGTGTGTGTGTGTGTGTGTTTATATACCATATTTCACTTATTCATTCATCTGTGGACAGTTGGGTTACTTTCATATATTAACTACCAGGAATAATATGTGTATAAACATGAGTGTACAAATCTCTTTAGGGTCATACTTTCAATTATTTTATGTATCAATACTTTTGGTGAACAGAACTAGAATTGCTGGGTCATATGGCAATTTTATGTCTAATATTTTGGAACATCCATACTGTTTCCCAGAATGAATGGCTGTACCAATTTATAGTCCCACCAACAGTGTACATGGTTCCCTTTTCTTCACATTCTCACTGACAGTTATACCCTTATTTTCTGTGGTGAGTTTTTCTTCTTCTTTATATTAGCCATCTTAATGAGTGTGAGGTGATATTTCATTGTGATTCAATTTGCATTTCTCTAATTATTAGTGATGCTGAGTATCTTCAGTGTGCTTATTGGCTGTTTATGTATCATTGGAGAAATGTCTATTCAAGTATTTGCCCATTTTTCAAATTGGTTTGTTGTGGTTTTTAGGAGTTCTCCCTCTATTCTTGATATTAATCCCTCATCAGATATATGATTTCCAAATATTCTTTTCTCATTCTGTGGGTTTCCATTTTACATTGTTGGTAGTATCTTTTGATGCACAATAGTTTTTAATTTTCATAAAGTTAAATTTGTCTATTTTTTTCTTTTCTTCCTGTGCCTTTGGTATCATAACCAAGAAACAATTACTAAATCCAATGCTATCAAGCTTTTATCTCATGTTTTATTCTAGGAGTTTTACAGTTTTAGTTCTTATATTAGCCTTTTGATTTATTTTGAGTTAATATGTTGTGTTAGGTAAGGTTACAAACTCATTATTTTGCACATAGATATCCATTATTCCCAGAAACATTTGTTAAAAATGTGTATGGACACATTGAATGATTTTGACACTTTTGTTAAAAACCAGTTTATTACTTTGCTCCACATTCTATTCCACTGGTTTATCCCTCTCTCTCTCTTTTTTATGCCAGTACTATACCATTTCAATGTGTATACTTTGTAGGAAGCTTGAAATAAAAATGTGTGAGTCCTCCAACTTTGTTATTTTTCTAACTTGCTTTGACTACTTGGAACTCATTTGAGTTCCTTAGAAATTTTAGGATGTGTTTTTCAGTTTCTGCAAACATGTTGGGGTTTTGATGGAGATTGCATTAAATTTGTAGAACACATTTGATAATACTGCCATTTTAACAATATTACTTCTTTTAATCCATGCACATGGGATATCTTTTCATTTATTCTTGTCTTTTAAAATTTCTTTCTGCAATGTTTTTGCAATTTTTATTGCATTTTTTCATCCATCTCAAGATAATTACTAATTATTTTATTCTTTTGATTGTATTGTAAATGGAATTATTTTTTTAGTTTTCTTTTTGGATTGTTCATTGTTGATGCATAGAAATTTGCAGATTGTTGTGTGTTGGTTTTGTATCCCTCTATTTGCTGAATTTGTTTATTAATTCTAACTCTTTTTGTGGAACAGTTAGGAATTTCTACATGTAAGATTATGCCATCTGCAAATAGAGATAATTGTACTTCTTCCTTTAATTTTGCTGACTTTTGTTATTTTTTTTCTTGCCTAATTGCTCTGACTAGCACTTCCAGTATTTTGTTGAATAGAGTTGGCAAATTGAATATCCTTGTCTTGTTCCTGATCTTACAAGAAAAGCTTTCAGTCTTTCTTCACTAAACATGGTATTTGTTGTGGGTTTTTCCACATATGACTCTTATTATGTTGAGGTGGTTTTCTTCTATTCCTAGTTAGTTTTTATCATGAAAGTGTGCTGAATTTTGTCAAATTTTATTCTGCATCAATATACATGAATATATAATATTTATTCCACTTGTTTTTTCCTTCATTCTGTTAATGTGGTTTATTACATTGATCAATTTTCATATTTTGAACTAGCCTGCATTCCAGGAATAAACCTTACTTGGTTATGATGTATGAGTCTTGTAATATGCTACTGAATTCAGTTTACCAGGGTTTTGTTCAGCATTTTTATATCAATGCTCATAAGGGATATTGTTCTGTAGTTTCTTTTCTCCTTCTCCTCCTCCTCCTCCTTCTCCTCCTCCTTCTTCTTCTTTTTTCTTTTTGTTGCTGTTGTTGTTTTGTTCCAAGGATTGAACTCAGGGGCACTTAAACCACTGAGCCCCATTCCCAGCCCTTTTTATTTTTATTTTTTATTTTGAGACAGGGTGTTGCTATGTTGCTTAGGGCCTCCCTAAGTTGCTGAGGCTGGCTGCTGTGAACTTGTGATTGTCCTGCCTCAGACTCCTGAGTAACTGGGATTATAGTAGTGCACCACCATGCCCAGGTTTTTTGTTTTTTTTTTTTTGGGGGGGGGGGTAGTATTTTTGTCAGGTGTCAAGGCAATTCCAGCCTCATTGAATGAGTGAGGAAGTTCTTCCTTTTCCTTAATTATTTGGAAGAGTTTGAGAAGGAGTGGTATAAGTTCTTCAAATCTTTGTTAGAATTCACCAGTGATGTCATCAGGTCTAGCAATTTTCTTTGCTGGGAGGTTTTTGGATTACTGACTCAATCTCCTTAGTAGTCATAAGTCTAGTCAGTATTTCTATTTCTTTATGACTTAGTCTTACTAGGCTAAGTTTGTTTCTAGGAATTTGTCTATTTCATCTAGGTAATTCAGTTTGCTAGAATACAATCATTTATGGTTCATTCTTATGCTCTTTTGAAGTTCGTAATGTTAGTAGTAATGTCCCCACTTTAATTTCTGATTCTTATAATCTGAGTCTCCTTTCTTCCTTTCCTTCCTTTCTTGGCAATATAGCTAAAGGATTTTTTCAGTTTTGTTGATCTGCCAACAATTCGTTACCACCTGACAAGGATAAACATGGAAGCTCCTTACTTGGCCTTTTCTAATATCATGATGTCCCTGCTGGGTGTCTTGTTATACAGCAAGGGTAGAAATCTAGGCTGCCCACTGGCCTTTGCTGACATGGGTGGGATGGGGTCATAGCATTTTCTGTGCTTTTTTAAAATTGAGATCAGACTGCTTGTTTTCTAAAAGTTGTCTTTCATGCTAAGCTACTCCTTTCCTGGTCCTATTGCTCCAGAGAGCTGTTTATAATCTATGCCTATTGGCATTTCTAGGTTGCTGCCTTCTTCTACTCCAAGTCTGGGATATAAGAAGCAATTAAAAAAGAAATACAGGGAGCTCAACATCATCTTGTTCTTGCTCCCAAGGTCCCCAGTTAACTTGCCACCTTCCCTCCACCTCTGTTTGTCTTTGTATAATGTACAGGGTTTTTAATTATACCTAGTGGGAAGAATAGGGCAAGTTATGTCTATTCCCTCTTTCTGGAAGCAGAAGTATATCCATGAGTTACATTGATAATTTAAAAAAATACATATTTTAAGAAAACAAAGAAAGCCTTAAATTGCAGCTAGGGCTATATGAGTAAATCAAGAGGTGCTTGTCTGATTTAATCCAGAGACAAGAGTGAAAGCCAATGCCATTCTTTGTTGAGCACATGCTAGGAGGATTGCATGCATTCACCATCTGTAGTGATCTTCACTGAAACTCTTCGAGGCCAGCATTATTCCTGTTTTAGAGTGAAGAATCCTGAGGTACATATAGTTCCAGATGATTTTCCAATGCCTTATCTGTGATGACTGAGATAGTAGGGACTCAAATCCTGCCCCGTCTTAATCCAGAACCTGTGCTATCAATGCTTGTGCCACTTCCTCTGTGGACTTTTTTCAGAAGAGGGAAGACTGAAGTATTTTGGTGGCTGTCCTGCGGAGAACAGGAAATGTGTTATGTGTCTGAGCGGCTTCCATCATCTTTGTTTTTGTAGAAAGCACTTAGGGGCCCTGTGAAGGGAATTATTTTTGCCTAGACTACCAATGGCATTTCTACAGAACTTGAGTTTTATATTACTTCCTTAAAACAACCTCAAAGTGTAGGTGGGAGCCAGACTCACTGTGGAGCAGATGGGGAATCTGTAGCCCAGAGAGGTGGAGTGACTTGTCTAGGACCATATGGCAGACCCGGAAAGCAGGTCTTCCCAATCAGGAGCCACGGGGCCCTCCTCCCAGCCCTCTGCTCCTGGTGCGGCCTGGTCTCTGCACCATCACTTTGTTCTTACCAAGCAGAGCTCTGGTGCAGGCAAAGCCTGCTGCAGTTGAATCCACGCCTCTCCTGCAGCAGCCTCCTGGCTTCACCAGCTTACAGACTGTATCTGATGGAAACCTTATGTGGAACAAAAAAACAAACCTGAAAACCAGGCCCATCTCAATATCTCCATCGGCTGGATAAACATCTCCAAGACAGACACACAGGGAGGCCGGACGCCCTTCGCCAAGTTTTTAACCTAAAGTTTGGAAGCAGTTCACATTTTCCATAGAGCAGTAAACTATTTTCATTCCTTTTACAGTGAATGACTCCTTATGGGGTGATAATTTACTTTTAACCTCTCTTTCAAGACCTGATGATTTTGCCTTCTTGCCTGAAAGGAGTCGTTGGTTAAAAGAAAAGGCTTACTTCTTGAAGTTTTCTTCCTTCCCATCTTTTCTTTCTCTCCCTTTTTGAAAGCCTGCTGTTTGTTTCAGAGCTTTGGGAGTCTTTGGAGTCCTGCCTCTATTCGGAGCGAACTTGGCTCCTTCTTGGTGCCCCCATTCCTCTGCCGAATCTAATCTGACTGTTCTATTTATAATTCTTGAACAAGATGAATCTAGTCTTTGTGTTTTTTTTCTGAGCACCAGCGTCCCCTCCCTAGGACTTGAGCCATTAACCTCAGCAAGAATCTCTTTAATTTCTCTTCAATTTGCCAGAAAGCAGGCAGCTGAAACCCTATCAGGTCCTGGATCATATCAGACCTGCTTCAAACTGGCACCCTCCTCCATCCCCCAACCTCTGGGAGTTGATTTAGGAACCAGGCTGTGCAGAGAATTCCCAGCAGCACTTCTGGCGACGCCAGCGCAGTCTGGGAAGGGCCCCTCCCTGGAGGATGGAAGGGCTCTCAGACCGGAACCCTGCCCAGTCCATGGTGCCTCCCTTCCTCCAGGCTCCTCAAGGCGTACCTACACATTGTGTGCTCTTACCCTGAAACCAAGATTTATCAGATTATTTCACCTGGAAACTATTGAGCCTATACTTCTTGTTTTATAGAGAAGAAAAAGGAGACTAAAAGAAGGGAACTGACTGATCCAAAGTCACATGGCTTAGTTCCTTCAGGAGTTCATGATAACACGCGGGTATATCACATCCCGCCTAACCCTCCCTGGACTTGCAAAGGTGCTATTTTGATCTCACATTTCTTGAACCGACCCCAATTAAATGGTGTCTTTTAGGCAAAACCAGCACACTACACCTGTGTCAATGTTTAGAGCAGTGCAATTCACTATAGCCAAATTATGGAGCCAGCCCAGGTGCCCAGATGAATGGATAAATGAAATGTGGTATAGATATGCAATATGGAGTTTTACTGAGACATAAAAAGAATAAAATGGCATCTGCTGGTGAGTGGATAGAAATGGAGAATCTCAGCTAAGTGAACTAAGCCAGACTCAGACAGTCAAGGGTTGAATGTTTTCTCTCATATGTGGAAGCTGCAGCAAAATAAGGAAAATTTAAAAAGAGGTTGGTGGTGGGGGGGATCCGATGAAAATAGATGGGAGATCAATGAAGTAGAGGAAGAGGAATTGGGGCGTGGGGTAGGGAGAAGGAATGGGAAAAGGGAGGAACTTCCCTGAATGAAATGGACCAAATTATGCTATATACATATGTGAATATACTACAATGAATGTCATCTTCATGTGTATCTATAAAGCACCAATTTAAAAAGAACATAAATAAATAAATAGAAGGAAGATCAGTAGAAGAGAGGAAGGGGAACAGGGGAAGTGAGGAGGAGAGGGGAATAGGAAGTATCAGGGAGTGAAATGGAGAAAATTATATTCCATGCATGTATGATTACGTCAAAATTAAACTCAATATCATATATAACTCCAATGCAGTAATAAAAATATTCAAAAAATAAATGTAGTATTTTGTGTGTCTCGTCTGTTGTCTCTCCTCCTTCCCTGCCTCCTATTCCTCATTTTTGTCCAGTTCTCTTTCCTATGTCCATGACAGCTCTCTCTGTTCACAGGGGGTCTTAACAGACTCCCTGTATGTAGCTTCTACAGTTAGGGTTTGAGAACGACGCATGAGCTCCAGAGTCCTGGGTCCAGAGTGGGCAGACCACTGAGTCCACACTACTGTCTAGAGCTGTGAATCGGCTTTCTCAGGTGGCACAGTGAGTTAGCTACTGGCCAAGATTACAGTCTGAGATTCTCTTTTGTCCTGTTCAGTGCATTTTATTCTACTCAAAGTTCTGCTGGCTCTATGTGGTTCCTGATTTTGACCTGGTCTGGAATGTCTTTTAGACAATTTATTTTAGCTAGGGCTCACTCTGACCCACCTAACTTCTCACCTTATGTACATTTGTAGTAGGAGGATGTTCTAGCATGCCCTTAAATCCAACAACATTTTAACCTTATTTGCTATGAGCTCCCTTGTAAAATTAAATAAGAGAGGGCCAAAATATTTACCTAGACCTCACTAATAGAACTGATCTTCTTTTCTAGCAAGATAAACTAAGATGGTCTTTTAAGTTTTTAAGGACCAGGAATCCGTGTGGTTAGCTGGACACCTAAATGCACATTTACATTCAAAGCTACTGAATTCACATTTGAACACGACACAAATGCTATTTTAAGCCATGGCTAACTCTGTGTAACTCCTACTGAGATCCAGGCAGGGGAAAGGCTGTGATCGATGGCTTCCTAAGCTGTGAATCTGTCAGTGTCTTTGTCTCAGTCTTTCCATGACATAACTTTTGCTTCTGGTTCCAAATGCTTTGGGGTGGAGGGTGAGAGGATGACGTAGTGGATTCTTTGGAAAGCACCACATGAGAGGAAATGGACAACGAGGAGGTCATGAGGTAGAGTCCTTTGCTTCCAGTCAAGGAATTCCTAGTGGTCAGTTAAGGATATGAACACTTATTTAGTACAGGGAGAGATAGGGAATATTGCCCTTGGAAATTCAGCCAGACCCAACGTGCTACATTCTTCTCTTTTAATCTGTACAGCATCTCGGGTGGACAGGTAGGGTTATCCCATTTTAAAAATGGAAAACTTGAAGTTGAGAATGTTATAATGAGGCTACTCAGAGAACAAATGGTCTAAACAAGATTTAATCCAGCTCTCTGACTCCAAAACCAGGCACTAGTATAAACATTCATATATGTTTTTTCTTGTGGAATGCATGTGCAAATTCCGCAGTGTGTGCATGCATCTGTGTGTACAGAAATGGGCCGGCTGGGTCAGGAAGAGTGCATACCTTTAACATTGTTAGACACTGCTGAATTGCTTTCCACAATGACTGTACTTACTTAGACACTTCCCAACAAAGTTTAAGAATTCTTTTTGCTCTATAATCTTGCCAACACTTAGTATGATCAAAAATTTTGTTTTCCTTGGTACCACGAGTTTATTTTGCTTTTAATTTACATTTTTATTAAAGTGAGAGTGATTGTTTTATGAATGTTTATTATTGCCTGTTCAGGATTTCATTGTAGATTATTTGTTCATAATTTTTTGCCTTCCTATTTCAATATTGTATTTTCTACATCTAGTTGACTTGTAAGAGTGTATATATACATTTGTAAATATGCATATTCTGGATTCTAATCTTCCTGTGATTATATAAATTCCAATTGTCTTCTTACAATCTGTGATTTGAAATTTTTTTTAATGATCCCTTTATAAAAGACCAAAATGGCTTCATTAAGGTAAAACTTGCATGCCAACACTTACTCATAGTAAGTGTAGAGATGGTTGTGTTTTAGTAAATTTACATGATTGGGTAACCACTGTCACAAGCCAGTTTCAAAATAATTGTCATCACCCCAAACTTGCTCAGTTCAGTCAATCTCTGCTTCTGCTTCCAGGCCCAGTCAACCATTGATTTGCTTTGGATCTCTAATGTTGCTTTTTTCTACTGGGGGCATACAGTATGTAGTCTTTTGTGTCTGACTTCTTTCATTTAACACCATATTTCAGAGTTTCATCCATGATGTTGCATACAGTTTTGTTCCTTTTTATTGTCAAATGGTTTTCTATTGTGTGGTTATTTCACATTATGCTTATCTATGTACTTGTCGATGGCTACTTATGTAGCTTCTAACTTTTGACTATCGTAAACAAATTTTGGTGTTGATATATATGTTGATTTTTGGTGGGGGTGGGCAACACACAGAGTATGAGTGTTGGATTGTACGTTAATTCTATGCTTAACTTTTTAGAGAAAGTACCAAACTATTTTTTGAAAACTAGTTTTTCATCTCTACCAGAAGTACTTTTTTAAAAACGGGCAAATTATTTGAATGGATATTTTACCCAAGAAGATACATGAATGGCTAATAAGAAATGAAAATACACCCAACATCATTAGTCAATAAGAAAATACTAATTAAAACTGCAATATGATAAAAATAAATACTCAGTAAAATGGATATAATCAAAAAGTAACAATGCCAAGTGTTGGTGAGGATGTGGAGAAACCATTTCCCCTAAGATATTTAGTCACTAATGAATCTGCTTAAGTATTTTATTTCTATCCCAGTTTGCTAACCCTTGTGTCTACATAGCCAAGTGGCCAGCTAGGGATTTGGTAGAGATTGTGCTTAGTTTGGCAGGGCTTTGACTCTGTGCTGATTGATGGGTGTGTGAGTTAGGAAATCATTCAGACCTGCAACCAGTTCGCAAGTCTCCCTTGGCTTTCTTGGATCTCCCTTGCACATGCCTATTCCCTAATCACAAAGGTATGCGTAGAACATTTATTTAAACTCTTCTATGGCTTTTTTATTCCCATGGTCTTCCCATTAAATTTGTGACTGGTCTATCACCACAACTGGAGCTGTAGTGTTAGACTGGCAAGGTGTGATGGGTTGTCTTCATTCATTTCCCCTGAAAAAGCCCTGGGGTTTTATTCCTCACCTTGTTCAATCATCCCCCATGATGAGTTGAGCTGGCTTTCATTGGCAGCAAAGATTCTGGTTTTGTAGCTTGCCCAGGATTGGCATAACTACGGTTTTTGCTCATCAAGCTGGGGCAAGGGATGAGCCTCAGACAAGATCAGTCCCTTGCTGTCCTTACCCAAAGCTCCAGTAGCTTTTAAAGAATAAATGCTTCCCAATTTATTATCAGTATTTAATTGACCTTC